>JARDYH010000002.1:175493005-178309607 GCA_029215795.1 Anniella stebbinsi
TTTTCAAAAAAAGGAAGACACTATTAATACCATCTACTTATTACAATATTATAATTTCTCAATTAGAATTGATCATAAATTCTAGTTGTCCATAAATACTTCCACAGAATTGACACAGAAACCTAAAGATTTCTGTCCTCAAAGGTAGCCCCTACAGATGAAACCACAACACCCAACTCATTCAATTTACGGAGGAATTCCCTCTCATCCCAATTCCTTAAATAACCCTATAATGCATAATCTATTATCTGGTTTACCCCACATACTTCAGTCCTCCCAATGCTATGAAAACCAATTGCTCCCCTTTTCTCTACTGTAAACTAGGGCAATTGACACACCGCTTTAATTTTCCCTCCACTTGATCCTTATTTTTACACTCTATCAACAAATCATCTTATCAGGATTGGATATTCTACCTATTCTGCATAATATCCCTTACTGACTTTATAATCTGCTCTGCCAACTTCAGGGGACTATTACTCACTTTCCCATCTTAACACCTTAACCACAATTAAAGCACCCTCTTTCCTTCCCTCATAGAACTCATGCTCAAATCCCCCTACTTCAACCAACACCCCCCTTCTAGCATGAATCCCCCCCACTTCTCTTTTAAACATGTCCATCCTTACTTTTTCCTAAACTGACCAATGCAATTTTAGGTAGTCTTCGTACATCTGCAGGGCTTTAATGAATATGCCATTATATATTGGTGTTTTGCATTTTATTATTTTTTTGTAAATAATAATTGCTTTTGGGCTCCTTTTGGTTGTGTAATGGGAGGGGGGATCTGATCCAAACAACAACAACAATAACCCCCCAAAAAACCCTCTGAGCCCACATTTTCTGGTTCAGAAGCAACCCTTTGCACAGAAACAGCAAACTGGGGACAGTAAAGAGAATAAGATCCTGTGTGCAAAACGGGCCTGGGGGTGATCCACACAACACAGAAGCAAACACTCCCTTGAGACTAAATATCTGTTTGTATTCCACTGATTCCACCCTAAAAGGCAGTGCCATCATGCTTCACCAGGTGTGGCTGGGTAGAAGGAAAGCAAAGATTCTCGTGGCATCTTAAAGATACACAAATTTATTACACCCTAAACGTAATGGCCCTGTTTGCCAGAGAGGGTTGCAACTGGAACATGGTGCCTCGCATACACTTTTTGTGAGATGGGAAGACAAAGACTCTTCTAGCCCTTTAAAGACTTTGTTACAAACATGTACATGCTTACTTAGGAGTAAGTTCCATTAAACTCAGTTGGACTTACTTCAGAGTAGACAAGTATAGGGTTTAATTGTTAAGAGATTTATTGCAATGCACACAAAAAACATGGGAGGAAGATACACTGTTTTAATCACATTCAGAGAAGCGCTAACATTCATTGTTTTACATGTACAGAGAGCTAAGTCCCACCCTTCTTTCTGCACTGCTGTTCGCTTCAACCCCAAAGGCTGCATTTTTTTTTTTTAAAGAAGGGAATAATCTTCAAATACAACAGGTTTCCCCTCAAAACTGCAAGCCGGATGCGGACCTGTTATGACTGAATATTATGCCCTTTTAAAAATACATTATTGGGTTTGAAAAATGGTGGGAGGTCACATTGTTGTGAGTGTACATGCACAGAAGAAGTAGAAGGTCTGGAAGTGCAAAATGAGGATATCTGGGCCTTCACATACAATTCCATGAATCAGCAGGGGGCAACGGCACAACAAAAGCCTCGCCTGGAAGCACCCACAGCCAGAGACAACATCGGAGGGTAATGAAAGACAAGGAGACAACGAATCTACAAGGAGACAAGGCTTAGAGCAGCCTCCCCCCAACCAGCTGCTCTCCAGGTATGCTGGGCTGCACCTCCCTGGGAAAAATAGCTGCTGCAAGTCCCACACACACACCGGGAGGGCACCAGGCCGAGGAATGCCCCGAAAAAAGAGAGGGGGAGGGAGAGAGAAAGAAAGAAAGAGAGAGCACGCCTAGCTTAGCCTCCTCCTCCTCCACTTTTGCCGATCTCCCAGTGGGAGCTCCAGGGCGGCGGCAACCCCCCTCCGCATGGCATCCCCCCGTTTAAAAGGGGGGTCAAAGGCGTACTGAGCGTCCTCAGGCACCATTTAGCAGCCCTCCATCTCTCCCCCCCCCCCCGTTGTTATTGGGCTTTCAAACAAACAACGGCCCAAGACGTCCATGGCTCACCGCGGAAGGGACAACGCAGAAGAGCCAGAAGACCAATATTGAGCACCGGGTGGCGGTGAGATGCGGAGCCGGCTGCTGAAACCTAGTTAACGCCGTGATTAGTGGAGCTGCATTTCCCGCCCCCACGTTCCCCTCGTGCGGCTTCTGCTGTTACGACCCTCTCTCTCCCCCAAAACGTTCACGGTGAATGGAAACATTTCAAAGTGAGCCGTGATACACCGGAAAGAGTTCGGGGGACCTTCCGGCCGGGAACAGCCACCTCCGCGCCATGGTTCCGGCTAGGAGATAGGGACGGCCGCTCGCTTCCAAAAAAGCCACTAGGAAGGCGAGAGAGACCGAGGCTGCTGCTGCTGAGGAGGGAGGGGGAGGGAGAGAGAGAGGGGGGGAGTCCTCCCTCCTTGCTGACGTAGCTGAGCCCCCTCTGTAAGCCGCGGGGGTGGGGGTGGACGTTTCAGGTACCGGTCCCTTTATTTCGTCACAGGATGATAATTGTAAGATTTTGCTTGCCTCGATTTAGGAAAATGGTGGCCTTGTTTGATGTGTAGTCAGGTCTGCCTTTGTACCTTTTTCCCCCCTGGAAGAAAGGATGCAATCTAATGCAAAACAGTCTCCGCGATCGGCCTGCGTGTCTTCCAGAGTTCCCTGTGGGTTATTTCTTACGCTCCAATAACTGCTCCTATTTTGGAGGGACTTGTCGGAGGTAAATTACACCCTCTGTTTTATCCCTAATTTGTCTTTTGAGGAAATCCTAGGGGAACCTTAAAAAAAAAACCCAAAACGCAACTCTGCAGTCATTTGCTTCCATACCTGGGATTAAGGCACAGTGAATTCAAGTTTGTTTCTGAGGAGACATAAAGAATTGCGGGATGGTGTAAAAGCTGGAACGGACCTGGACGACCTCTTTATATTAAAAAAAAACCATGCCAAAAACAGTGGCATGTGTTAGAAACACTTGAGAACAATATTTTAGGATGGAAACCATTACAATATTATAATATTATTAACCCCATAACTCCCATAACGGCAACTTCCAAGTGAGCTGACTCAACCAAACTCACCACTCACACATTACTAGGTGGGACAGATACAATACGGCACAACACAGCCACAAAAAACACGTTCCGATGCCCGTTCCGGGCCATAGTCCATATTGTGCAAAACAGGCCGGAACAGCAGCTTCTAAGTAAGCCAACTCAACCAAACTCACCACTCACACATTACTAGGTGGGACAGATACAATACGCCACAAAACAGCCACGAAAACTACGTTCCGATGCCCATTCCGTGCTATAGTCCATATTGCGCAAAACAGGCCGGAACGGCAACTTCCAAGTGAGACAACTCAACCAAACTCAACCGTCACACATTACTAGGGAGGACAGATACAGTACACCACAACACAGCCACGAAAACCACGTTCCAATGCCTGTTCCGGGCCATAGTCCATATTGTGCAAACAGGCCGGAACGGCAACTTCCAAGTGAGTCAACTCAACCAAACTCACCATCACACATTACTAGGTGGGACAGATATAATACACCACAAAATAGCCACGAAAACCACGTTCCGATGCCCGTTCCGGGCCATAGTCCATATTGCTCAAAACAGGCCGGAATGGCAGCTTCGAAGTGAGCCAACTCAACCAAACTCACCACTCACACATTACTAGATGGGACAGATACGATACGCCACAAAACAGCCACGGAAACTACGTTCCGATGCCCGTTCCGTGCTATAGTCCATATTGTGCAAAGCGGGCCAGAACGGCATCTTCCAAGTGAGGTAAGTCAAATGAATTCAACAGTCATATGTTACTTGGTGGGACAGAAAATAATAATAATAATAATAATAATAATAATTTATTTCTTACCTGCCTCTCCATCTGGATTGAGGCAGGAAACAACAGTAAATATAAAAAATGATAAAATACATAAAACTGATTGAAAACATGGCACACATTATTAAAATAGCAATAAAACATCATAAAAAAATCCTAAAAACATTCTAAAATTCCATTGGATATGCCTGCCAGAAAAGACCAGTCTTTATAGCTTTCATAACTTCTAAAAGACTGTTAAGTTGACAAGTCTCCTCCAGCAGGAGGAGCGGCAGAAGAAAAGGTCCCCTGGGTAACTGCTGTCAGCCTCGTCTTGGCCGACTGTAGTAAGTTCTTCCCAGAGGACCTGAGTGTGCGGGGCGGATTATACGGGAGAAGGCGATCCCGCAGGTAACCTGGATCCAAACCATGTAGGGCTTTAAAGGTAATGACCAACACTTTGTACTTCACCCGGAAACCAATTGGCAGCCAGTGGAGCGATTTTAAAGCTGGTGTAATATGGTCACCCCTAGGTGTATCGGTGACCAACCTGGCTGCCATATTTTGAACGAGTTGAAGTTTCCAGACTAGGCACAAAGGTAGCCCCATGTACCGCACATTGCAGAAGTCAAGCCTTGTGGTTACCAGCGACACACTATCCTTAGCTGACGCTGTTGTCAAAGGCATGGAGAAATATATTTGGGTATCATCAGCATACTGATAGCACCCTGCCCCATACCTCGGGATGATCTCTCCCAGCAGTGTCATATAAATGTTAAACAGCATTGGGGAAAGGATGGCACCTTCTTTGAAGAGCAGCTATCCCCAAGTATCACCATCTGGAACCTGCCTGAGAGATAGGACCGGAACAACTGAAGCACAGTGCCCCCGATTCCTAATTCCCTCAGCCGTTCCGGAAGGATACCATGGTCTATGGTATTGAAAGCCGCTGAGAGATCTGGAAGTACCAGCAGGGACACACTCCCCCTGTCAATACTCAGGAGTAGATCATCCACTAAGGCGACCATAGTGGTCTCAACTCTGTATCCTGCCCTGAAGCCAGTTTGAAATGAGTCTAGAAAATCTGTATCATCCCAAACTGCTTGGAGTTGGAACGCAACTGCCCCCTCTATCACCTTGCACCAAAACGGGTTTGATTTTTTTACAGAGCAATACCCACCAAACCACAACCCAATCACAGAGCCCATCGGCCTCCACAGACTGAACCACCAAAATCAGGATCCACCACTCGTGGGCATGGCCACGGTGCAAAAACATGGAAAACAGACAGGGTTCCTCTTGATTTCATGATTAATACAGAGCAATCCCCCAAACCACAATCTAATCACAGAGCGCATTGACCTCTACAAACTGAATCATAAAAATTAGGGATCCACTACTCATGGGCCACCTCTTGACAGCGCCTGTATTGTGTTGCTCCAGCAGCTGCAGGCGGTGCGACTCGCATTTGCGGTCCCTCTGCCCATCTACAGTGGAGGGAGCGTTGTGCCGGTTTATCTTGCCGCTGCTGCTGTACCTGCGCCTCCTCAAAAGGTAAGTTTTTTGTATTATTTCTTTTGTAAAATGGGGGGGTGACTGCAAGGCACGGAGGGTAGTTTTTATTTTATTTTTTTATTTTAGAATGGGGGGAGAACTGCGGAGGAGCGGAGGTGGTGCAGCGAGCTTATGGCTCACTGCACCACCCCCTTCCGTGCTCAGCCCATGGTGACCAATCAGTGGCCGCCATAGATTTGGCACGCCTCCAAGAAGTGCCGGAGTAAAAGCGACAGACTGCAAATGCCGCCGTTGCTTCGCTCCAAACTAAAAAAGTAGGACTAAATGCCCGACTTTTTTAGTGCGGGGCTTTGGGGCTTTGCTCCAGATGGCTTCAGATTGGCAGCAGCATCATGTAACCCAGCTGCCGCCGATCCGAAGCCACTGCGATGGAAAGGGACCATCTAAAGGTACCCATGGGCATGGCCACAGTGCAAACATGAAAACAGGCAAGGATCCTCAGGGATCCTCATGATTTCATATGAATTTTACAGAACAACAACCCAAATACAGTCCAATCACACAGCCCATCTGCTGCCCCAGAGTGAACCACCAAAAACAGGGATCCACCACTCATGGGCATCGCCCAAGCTCCTTAATATGGAAAACAGACAGAGAGCCTCATGATTTCACATGATTTTTACAGAGCAAAATCCACCAAACCACAACCCAATCACAGAGCCCATCGGCCTCCACAGAATGAACCACCACTCGCGGGCATGGCCACGGTGCAAAAAAAAGGAAAACAGGCAGTGTTCCTCTTGATTTCATTATTATTACAGAGTAGTCCCCCAAACCACAACTCCATCACAGAGCCCATCAGCCTTCACAGACGGAACAACCAAAATCAGGAATCTACCATTCGTGGGTGCAGCCATGATGCAAAAACATGGATCTGAGACAGGGATCCTCATGATTATAAGACAAATACACCGAAACACCATCATATAACATATCATATATGCTTCCACAGACAGAACCACAAAAATCATGGATCCACCATTCATGGCCGCCACCACCACCACCATAGCTGCTCTTCCCTGTGGACTGCTGCCTAACAGACTGCCACTCCCTGCAGGACTGCCACTCCCCTAGGTACTAAGACAGCTGCTGTGGACAACTCCACCTGTCCCCCTCTGTTCCTGGGAGGGATATTTAAGCTGGCTGGCTGAGGAGGCCTGGAAAAGCCATCACCTGCAGGAGGGGGAAGTTGGTGTGGGTGTCAGCTACTTCTGCCTGTTTGTTTGTTTGCTTGTTGTCCCCACCCCCCCAGCTTGAATTATGTGCCTGGGAGGGAGGATACAGGGCCAAGTGGGGGGGATCTGAGGGGTGCCCCATTAGTGTAGTGATGGGTAGAGGGAGATATGGTGTTGTGAGGAGGACTTGCCAGGTAAGGGGGACGTGGCCCAGACAGTTAATGCCTGTGCCTTGTTCCGCCCCCCCACCCCGGCTTGCTGGTTGCCCTATCAGCCAGCCCTCAGGGTTCCAGGTGCTGCTTTTAAATGCCAGATCGGTACATAATAAGACCTCCCTCATCCACAACTTAATTGTGGATGAGGCAGCTGATCTGGCATGTATAACCGAAACCTAGGTGGTGAGCAGGGAGGAGTCAGTCTCTCCCAGCTGTGCCCACCGGGGTACTTGGTTCAGCATCAGGGTAGACTTGAGGGCCAGGGAGAGGGGTTGCTGTGATCTATAGGAATTCCATTCCCCTCTGCAGGTTTTCTGTCCATGTGAACGTTTGCACCTTGTGTTGGGCCAACGGGACAGATTAGGAATTCTGTTGGTGTATCGCCCACCCTGCTGCTCAACAAACTCCCTAGCTGAGCTAACAGAGGTGGTCTTGGGGGTACTGTTGAGATCCCCTAGACTCTTGGTTCTGGGGGATGTCAACATTCACGCTGAGGACACTTTATCTGGGGCAGCTCAGGATTTCATGGTCTCCATGACAACCATGGGACTGTCCCAACATGCCATCAGCCCAATGCATGTGGAAGGGCATACTCTAGACCCGTTTTTTTCAACTGGACATGGAGATGGTGATCTGAAAGTGGGGGAATTAACATCAGTCCTGTGGTCATGGTCAGATCAACACCTGCTGAGGTTTAGACTTACAGCAGCTTTTCCCCTCTGCAAGGATGGGGAACCCATTAAGATGGTCTGCTCCCAGAGGCTAATGGATCCAGATGGTTTCCAGAGGGCTCTGGGGAGTTTTCCTGCTGATAGGGCTGGCTCTCCTGTCGAAACCTTGGTTGATCTGTGGAATGCAAAAATGACCTGGGCGGTTGACATGATTGCTCCTGAGCGCCCTCTCCTGTGTAGAACTCGTACGGCTCCGTGGTAATGAAACAAAACAGGAGAAAGCTTGAGTGCAGATGGAGACAAACTCCTGATGGATGCAATCAAACACTGGTAAGTGCCTATGGTAAGCTGTATTCAGGGGCAGTGAGGGCAGCAAAAAAAAAAAAAAACTTTGCTAATAATAATAATAATAATAATAATAATAATAATAAATTTATTTATAACCCGCCTCTCCCTCCGGATCATCAACTTGCTGCCCAGCGGAGCTTTTCAGAGTTGTCCAGGGGCCCCAAGGACATGGTACAACCATCTGAGGCCCGCTGTAATATGTTTGTTAGGCACTTCCAGAATAAAATCTTTGGCATCCTCCAGAACTTAGACTCCAGCGTTATAGCAGGTGAATCAAGTAGGTATCCAGAGCACAGGCTTGTCCTGTTTTCTTGAATGAGTTTCAGTTGGTACAGCTCGAGGACATTGACAATAGGGATGTGCACAACTGAAAATATCGTACCGTTATCAGAATTTCCGATATAAAAAATTTTCGGATCCAATAATATCGGAGGTTTATTGTATCGAATCGTATCGGATCCGATATTCATTTCAGATCCCTATTTTGCCCTATAGAGTTGCTTTTTGAGACAGAAATGCCTAAAACTTCTGTATTTTGAAAGTTACAGACTTGAAACTTGGTCACAGTGCAGACTGAGTGTTGCTAGTCATGTGTGCCAAATTTCAGAACAATCAGTGCAAGCGTTACTCAGAAGTAAGCTTTCACAATCCACTTTTTCAGGTGGCTTAAATGTGGTCCTTTTTCAAGAGACTTCCATTATAGATGGGCATCTCACAGATGGCCTTGAGGGGACTCATCTGTGCCCAATTTCAGAGGCACAGCTGCAGGCATTACTCGGAGGTAAGCTCAAAACATGCATTGTTTCAGGTAAACCACTCCATGCTGCTGGAAAGTGCTATAAGAACTTCTCATGTTTAAAGATCTAGTCCTTAAAGTTGGGGACCTTACCGAAGGGCTGTAGGGAGTGGACTCATGACATAGCTTGTCTCCATGTTGTTATTGAAGCCAGAAACACACATGCACATTGACCCTCCAAGGTGGGCCGGGCAAGCTCAGTGGCTCAAAAAAGGCAATGTGTGAGATGCTTCTGCATCCCCTCACTAATGGAGGCTAAGAGGAGGAAGACGATCCCCATGCACAGATGGCAGGCAGGCTTAGGCAGGCAGTTCTTTTTGGCAGAGCTGGGCACATTGGCTGGAACAGTGGCTCAAAAAAAGGCAATGCTTCTGCAATCCCTGACTAATGGAGTCCACGAGGACGACTATCCCTGTGCAGGCTGGTTCAGGCAGGCAGTTCTTTTGGGCAGAGGTTGACGTGGAGGCAGACAGAGGACCAGTTGCTAGCTCTTTGCACAAGTAAGCCATAGACCCCTGGGACTTGACCCAGAGATCCCGCTACTTCACAAAGGTGGCTAACTGGCAGGCAGGCAGATGCAGGCAGATTCAGGCAGGACTAAACCATAGGCAGTGTGAGATGCTTAGCATCCCCTCAATATGGGACGGTAGGAGGAACAGGATCCTTTGGGATCCTTCCATCAGAGTTGAATTACTGAGCTGTAAAAACAGCAAATAATAATAAAAAATATTAACACAAAAATAAATAATGAAAAGTCGAGCCTGCCTGACTTAAAGAAAGGCGGGTCTCTCACTCCCCCAAGGCCTTGAGGGTGGGGTATCCCAGCAGGGGCAGATTGGCTTTGAGAAACCAGCTGCTCCACCAACTCAGCATCCAAGCGGGAGTGGTGGGGTGTCACAACGTCGCCCACCATTGAGAACACCCACTTGCTTGGAACACTGGTCGGGGGCAGCTCAGTTGATCTCTGGCCACCCGAGCCAGGTCTGGCCACATGTGGCTCCGTGATGACCAGTAGGCCAGAGGTTCCACGGAGATGTTCTCCTTGGCTTTCGCCAGATAATGCTGCACAGCAGTTGCAGCGTCATCCTGATGGGTGGGTTGGTCGCCTGCCTGACCAACCACTTCCTCTAGGGCATTTGCCCAGAACCCATGGCCTCTGCTGCTCCTGCTGGGAGGGATGCTGATTCTGCTGCTGCAGGGACTGCTAACCCCTGAAGCCGTGGCCTCCTCCTCCTCCTCTGCCACCGCTGTTTTCCCATGCAGACCGAACTTCCCCCACCAGCAATTCCACCCACCCCAGCCTAGAATTGACATCACAGACGCTGTCCTTTAGACGTGGATCGGGCATCGTGGCCAAGATCCTGTCTTTGGTCAGGGGCTCCATCCTCTTGGCTAGTCCTGACCTAAGCATGGTCACCACTTCCCGCACATCTGGCAGGAAGTGCTTCCCAGTGCTGGGATCCCTGGCCTCCAGAAACTGCTGCATCTTGGTCTGGAGATGCCTGGCCACAGGGATCACCTGGCTGAGGAGGGCGGTGCTGCTGCTGAGGATCTTGGTGGCCTCAAAGAAGGGCTTGAAGACCGTCACAAGCTGGGACATGGTATCCCACTGCTGCCTGGCCAGTGGTGCCTGGATACCTATGTCCCCAATCCTGCACATTTCGTGAATGACACGCTGTTGCTCCACCATATGCTCGAGCATGAGGTAGATGGGGTTCCAGCATGTCACCACGTCCTGAAGGAGCTGGTGCTGCAGAAGTTCCAACTCTTTCTGTTTCTCCCACAGCAGCCGACTGCCCTTCACGCTGTGGTGGAAGTGCCCAGCAACCCTCTGACAGCTCTCCAGGACATTGCAGACTTCTGGCACGGGAGGGGGAGTGACTCTGCTGCTGACCATGCCAAGGCCACTCCTCACTATGAGGTTGAAGACGTGTGTGATGCAGCGGACGCCATCAAAATTGCCCTCACGCACTGCCTTCACCATGTTGGCTCCCCCGTCCATGACCATGTAACCGCGGGTGTGCTGATGCCCGGCCAGCCGCCCCCCACACCACCATGTGGTTCATGGCCTCTGTGATCTCTGCTGTCATGTAGGACTGGTCCATGGCTTCAGTATGAAGGAGGACCCAGCAGTATCCCCCCTTCTGAGTTCCACAAGTGCTGGATGCTTCCTTCCCTGTAGCTCCCCACCAATGAGCCGTCAGGGACAGGTATGCGTGCGCTCCGCTCTTGCTGGACCAAATGTCGGAGGTGAAGTGCACCTTCTGCGCCTCTGCCTAGCACAGTCAACCCAGCACTAACTCCCTGCATGCCCAGTACAGGGAGGGCACCACACGCCTGCTAAGGGTGGTGCAAGGAGGGATCTTGTAGTAGGGAACCACAAGAACCATCAGCCTCTTGAACCCTGCATTGTCCACAAGGACAACGCCACCATCTCACCGATGCAGTTGGTGAGCTGGTCGGGCGTTGGAAACCTCCAACGTGTGGCCCCATACTTCCCCCACCCCATGTCTTCCATGGTGGCCTGCCTAAGATGCTTGGGGATGGGAGATGCAGAATTGACAGCAGAAGCACCCTTCTGCTTGCCGTTACTGCTACCAGTCAGCTGGAAGGTGCCCTCCTCTCTCCCAAGCAGGACTGCATGGTGGTTCCTCCTCAGGTGGTGCAGCATATTGGAGGTGGTGAGGTGCCCTATTATTTTACCCCTACTGATGGTGGCCTTGCAATGGTGACAGACAGCAAAGAGGGGATCCACTGCCACCTCAAAGTGCTTCCTCACCATGCTGCCCTGTCGCTTCTGGGGTGAGCCAGTCTGTACAACAGTGCCTGGACTCTGGGGTGTGACGGGTAGAAGCCCCCGAAGAGGTTTGGGATAGTTGCATGGGAGCCACTGCCTGAACCACAGCCTCCTCTGCCTTCTCAACCTCAACTGGGTGGACCGCCGCTATTTCTGGGAAAAGATCTCTCAGCGGGCTCCCTGCCTCAACCACTGAAAAAGAACATGGTAGCATGCTGCTACCATCGCCCCCTGGAAGTGGCTCTTCAAAAAGGTCCCTGCGGGCAGTCTTTTCAGTAGCTGCTGCTGGTGCCTCTGCCTGCTTCTGAAGCACCAAGGAGGATGTGCACTTGATTTTCACTGGGGGCGAGACAGCCACCCCAGAACTGCCCCAGAAACAGCATCTCTCTCAGACCCAGAGCCACCTCACCCGAGGCATGCCTTAAACCCCTTGGATGTGCCACGTTTCATTGTGCAGCAAAGATTGAAATTATTAATGTTGGCAAAACTCTGCTAGAATGCCGGCAAAACACTGCTAGCAAAGAAAGCATTACAGGCTATGGGCCTGGGTGACTACTACTTTGGAACCCACTCCTTCAGTATTGGGGCAGCCTCCACTGCAGCATCTAGCATGTAGGGCTAGGTGAGGCTAAGGTTAAAGCCATAGGAAGATGGCATTCGGGGGGGGGGGCATTCAAGTCATATCTGCACAAATAGCGCCGATTAGCATAGTTTATGTTCATGTTACTAGTTTGTTCTTTCAGCAGATTCTTGGAAGAGACCAGAGCCTGTGAAGGTCCTCATCTGCAGGCACAGCATGGTGTTCTGGACCTGCTACAGAATGATGTGAGCAACTGTTGGGTCTCGGTCCAGCTGCCTCAATTCAGTGGGTTGGTCGGAGAGGTTTGAGATGGGGAGGTCTCTTCCATACCTTGTTTTATGCTGGGAATGTTTCTAGCCCACTGCAGGTGTTGGTGCTTTACCTGGGGGACAATGACCTTGGGCTTCTGAAGGGGAAGGCCCTGATCTTGCAAACTATAGCAGATTTTGATGGCATCTGGAGTCGTTGGCCAGATACATGGATCATATGGTCGAACATGCTCTCTCTGCAACATTGGCATGAGGGAAGGGATGCCCGCAGTTTAACTAGGGTGGTAAAGAAAGTGAATAGGGAAATCCACTTGGCCCTATTGGGTCGTCAGAGCTGGGTTATTCCCCACCCAGCCAGTCAGCCTTCCAGGCAAGAGCTTTATAGGCAGACAGAGTTAATCTCCCCAATGCAGGGAACATTTTCCTGCAGGATCTGCATACGAGTTTGCTGGACTTCTTCCCGGGTTAGTGGGAGTAGGGCACCTAAGCAGATGTGTGGGAATTGGCTATATTACAATAGGGACGGTGAGCACTTTTGGTGATTGGCATATCTGGAGGACCTGCTCCTAGGGGGTTATGTGGCTCCCGTGTCAAGATATGGTATGCCTTTGGAGGCCTTCCTGATTCACCTACTTGATGTCTTATGGCAGCGAACAGGGGTAGGCCAGGGCGGAATCCCCACACTTTCAAAGTGTCACTTAAGCAAGGAGCCGGGTTGTCCCGACCCCTTGCTTGGAGAGTGGCTCACCCATAATGGCAGAAAAGTGGCCTGAGTTAAGGACTTTAATTCCTGCACTTTCACATGCAGATCCAGGGAGGGATGAATCTACCACATTGTTAATTAAAGAGGCCCTAGTTCAATCCAAGCTCTTCATTCAATGCTCCCTCTTCCACTTGTAAAATGTTTATTCCGGTGGGAACCTTTCCCTCACCGTCTCATGCACATGCCCAATTGGTTTCCACCCATCTTCTCAGTTCCTTTGGGACTGACAAGCTATCTCGAAACTGAGGAGAAAAAAACCACTCTCGGTACCAACATTATTGACAAAACAGGGACAAAATTATGCTCTTCTGCAAACAATAGAAAACTTGTCCATTTACTATCATACGACTTTTTGGTAGCCGGCTTACGAGCCGAATCCAGTATATTTTGAATGTCTGTCGGTATTGACAAAAACTGATCAGCTACTGAATCCTCCACACTGTGAGATGCCGAGTCCGTAGATCTGGACTTAATGAGTCTGCCGGTACGTTGTCCACTCCTGCTATGTGCAGAGTCATGAGATGAATTTTCCTGGGTATAGCCCAATGAAATATCTTCAATGTCCAGGCTACCAGCATGGGAGACCAGATGCCCACCTGCTTGTTCAGATACCACAAGACTGACATGTTGTCTGTTAGTATCTGAATATGTCTGTTCTGAAAATGTAAATTGAAAGCTTGGAGAGCCTTCCATACTGCCATCAGCTCCAATAGAATCATAGAATCATAGAATAGTAGAGTTGGAAGGGGCCTATAAGGCCATCGACTCCAACCCCCTGCTCAATGCAGGAATCCACCTTAAAGCATCCCTGACAGATGGTTGTCCAGCTGCCTCTTGAATGCCTCTAGTGTGGGAGAGCCCACCACTTCCCTAGGTCATTGGTTCCATTGTCATATTGCTCTAACAGTCATGAAGCTTTTCCTGATGTCTAGCCGGAATCTGGCTTCCTGTAACTTGAGCCCATTATTCCTTGTCCTGCATTCTGTGTTGATCGAGAAGAGATCCTGTCCTTCCTCTGTGTGACAACCTTTCAAGTATTTGAAGAGTGCTATCATGTCTCCCCTCAATCTTCTCCAGGCTAAACATGCCCAGTTCTTTCAATCTCTTTCTCGGACTACTGTCCTTGCATCTGAAGCAGTCCGCAGTGTGCCTCCCATCCGATCAGAGATGCATCTGTTGTAAGCACCCTGGTCGGTTTTGGCTAGACAAAAGGAACCCTTGAGTAAGGTTGGGTGGATTCATCCCCCACTGTAGAAATTTGGCAATATCTTTTGGTACCATCAGTCGAACACGGCGAGCATCATTTTTTAAGTCATACACTGCAATTAGTCAATTCTGCAACAGTCTCATACACAGTCTTACCCATTCTACTACTGCCACCGTGGCTGCCATATATCTTAGCAGACATTGGATGAAATGCGTTGTCATCCTTTGATTTTGGAACAGAGAGTGTGCTAGTCTCATGAGTCTCTGCACTCGATCTTCTGGCAGGAAAGCCCTCTCTTTCCCTGTATCTAGACAAACACCTATGAATTGAATAGACTAAGTTGGTGTAAGGAATGATTTGTCCTTGTTGATACAGAGACCGAGAGCACTCAGAAGGTTCAGGATGGTAATGATATCATGACTCAATGCCTCCCTCGTCAATGACACTATTAGCTAATTGTCGAGGTATAGATAAACCTCGACATCCTTGAGGTGAAGAAAAGCACAAATCACCACCATACATTTGGGGAAGATCCTCAGTGCTGTTGAGAGGCCAAACGGTACAACGCAAAACTGGAATGTCACTTCTCCTATTGCAAAGCAAAGGAATTTCCTATTTCTGTGGCAATGTGGAAGTATGTGCCCTTTAGTTCTATTGATGCCAGCCATGCCCCTTGATGGAGAAGTGGTAGAATCTCTTGCATAGTTATCATTCTGAACTTCCAAACTAAAATGAACTTGTTGAGCGCTCTTAGATCTAAAATAGGGTGAAGTCCCCCGTCTCTTTTGAGAACCATAAAGTAATGAGAGTAAAAAACCCGATCTGTGATGTCGATAGGAACTCTCTCTATAGCGCCCTTATGGAGAAGCTTCAATGTCTTGGTTCTCAACAGTTCCGACGGGGGGTAAAAAAGGAAAGTCTGTTCCCGAACATTGGGTTGCATTAGGGAGATCTGGATTATAGGGAGGGAGTCAAGACACCACTTAGATGTCTGGTCGACTCTACCCCAGGACTGCAGATGCTGTTCTCCCAAACCAATTTTCTTGGCCGTAGACTTTGCTTTTTGGATAGAGTCCATTTGGTCATCTGTCTTGGCATTAAAGTGTTCCTCTCCATCAAAAGGGAGATTCTCCATTCTTATATGCGCCTCTGGAGTTAAGCCTGCTGACCTCCATGATGTCTGAGTGCAATAGCGCCTATCATTGATTTTGCAATACAATCTGCCTTGTGGCGAGCTGTATTAATTTGCTGTCTCGACATTTTTGCAGCTTCTGTCTGAAAAACACGGGCAAGTTCTCTTTGCTCCTCCAGTAGGTAATTACAAAGTGAGTTTATTTTCTCCCATAAAAGCATTTGGTATCGCAACATCATTGCTTCATAGTTAGCTACATGAAGACCCAACACCATGGTAATCTCCATCCCAAAAGATCCAATCTGCACCCCTCTTTATCAACTGGAGATGTATGCGGCTTCTGAGAATGTCCTTGAGCAGATTTCACAATTATGGAATTAGGTTTAGGATGTGAAAATAAGAACATAGCATCTTCCTACTGGATGCGATACATTGCTTCCAGTCTCTTTGATGTAGGAGCCATTGAAGTTGGTGCCACCCAAGATTGCTGTACTGTTTGCAACAGTGTGGGTAGAAAAGGGATAGCCAGTGGTATTGTAGTGTCTGTATAAATGGCATCAAAAACAGGATCTTTTACGAAGCTGAGCTTCGATCCTGAGAGACTGAGCCATCCTCAACATCTGGTCAGAGAATGACCCTTACGAAGGGGAGGCTCTATCCTGAGTTCCCACTGCATCATCTGGTGAAGATATTGATGGAGGAACAGATGAGTAAAATGATGAGTCAGACTGATAATCTTCAGCTGAATTCGAAGATCTACATGCACGTTCTACAGTGGGCTGATCTAATTGCTCCCTTAACAATGATTGACAATTTGGAGAAAGTCCACCCTTTCCTCTCAGTTGGGTTTGCTCATGAGGAAGTGCAGGCGATGGCTGTCAGTCTTGAGACACAGACCCCTGTGGTACAGGAGGTGGTGGTAAGAATAGCTGCTCATCATTTGGATGTGACACTGTCGCAGGTGGGTGGAGCAAGTCATGGGAAGATGTTGCGCTAAGGTAACTTGTCCTGTCATAATATAACTCTCAGTCCCAACAAGATCTCCAATCATTGTACTGATAAGGCCTTGATGTCAGTATAGACCGTTCAGAAAATCTATTCCGTTCTTGGGTGGGAGAGTGTGACCTATTCCCTATAATAAGCTCACTGCTCTTCTTGATTTCTAATGCCCTCTCAAGTCTGGAGATCAGTAGCGAGTCAGTTCAGGAGATCGATAGCGAGTCAGTACAGGAGACCGATACTGGATCGGCTCGAGAGATTGGTACAGATTCAGTTCAGGAGATCGATACCAAGTAGTCTCAGAAGCCTGATATTGAGGTACTATGGGTCTGTCCAATACTGGTGATGGATGAGTCTCAGGTCTATCAGAATTTGTTGTTGATCCTGTTGACTCAACTAGGTTGGGTACACTGGTGACAATAACAACAAGGGTAAAAATAATAATATTGATAACAATTCTTTCAAAGTATTTAATATTTACAGGCTGCCTAAAGCAAAAGACAATCAGAACAATTACCAGTATATGTTAATGTAAGGAATGCTATATTAAAACTTTCAAATCCCATAGATGCGTTTCAACTCCAAGCTGAGCAGAGCAGAGCAATCTGCCCCAGCTGGACTAAAAAGAAGCTACATAAGCAAGCCAGCTCCCAGAGAGCAAGCGATCAGAGTGAGCGAACAGGGAGAGCAAATAGGAGTTTGTCAGGGGAAGTGTAGTGTACTGGAAGAAGAGACCAAGGCAAAGAGGAGAGAGTTCTCCAGTAAATCCAGGAAGCTGCCTATTCATAGCTGCCATGTTCTCGTCATGTTCTCCTGAGTGCTGATTGAAGGGGCGTGTCCTGAGAGCTGCTGCAGGGCCTGAAGGGGTGTGGCCTGATTACTCACAGCAGCTGAGTGGGAGGGGAGATTCATTCTGTTTCCTGACTCCAAGCAGAGCAGAGGAATCTGCCCCAGCAGGACTAGAAAAAAGCTACATAAGCAAGCCAGCTCCCAGAGAGCGAGCGATCAGAATGAGTGAACTGGGAGAGCAAACAGGAGTTTGGCAGGGGGAGTTTGGCAGGGGGAGGACCTTAACAAAATTCCAACACAATTGGAGGGCAGAAACAAAATAGAAATTGAGACTATGGATGGAAAGGAGAGTCTAGTGGTGACCTGCAACATGTGTGCAATGTTCAACATGAGATCAACATGGCGTACACCTGCAACAAGTGCAAGATGGTTGCACTATTGGAAGTGAAGGAGGGAATTTTTTGGGTGACTTTCATTTAAGGGACACTGCATCAATGTTCCTCAAATTCTCCACTCCAGTAGGTGACAAGGAGGATATGAAGATAGACACTCAGAATGATTGATTCACGAACTCAATGAAACTGTTATTGACTTAAAACATTTATTAAAACAATCCAAGGAAGTTAACATTGGCTGTTGAGAAACTGCCTGGGTGATCTCTGGCTCCTGAAGGTTTGCCTCCTAATTGCCTCCTAATTTAAAAAATAAATAAATGGACAATCTGTTTTATACTTTTAATTCTTGTTCTTAGACTTTTGTATATCAAAACAGTCAATATTTTAAACTCCTGACAAAGATTCAGCTAAAAGAATCAGTCAAAGCCATTTAACTTATTACTTATGAACAGAAGAAGTGAAGGAGGCAAGGACAACTGCATAGCTAAACCAAGATAACTAAGGAGAAACATTAGCAAACAAGGACGGATAAGTGATAAGAGAGTCTTGATGTACAGATTTATGGGATAGAAATCTCTAATTAGAAGACTAAAAGACTTTTCTTAGAACTAAAAGCTGAAAATAGTAAGTTGAAAGTGTATGCAGCATGTGCAGCTTGGCTCAGCAAACTAATTAACCCAATTAACTGCTAACAGGCAAGAGATGTGATCAACGTAGAAACCAGATACCAAATTTTAAATGCAAAAAGGACTAATTACAATTACAGTGTAGCTCTTCGTTTCTTTTGGCCCATGCCAACCCAGTATTTAAATCTGAAGATGGTTGTCACCAGGGTGGGCTATAAAGAGAAGGGTCTTATCCCCATACAGGAGGATGTAGCAATTTTTGTCAAAAAGACTAAACAACTTAAGATCACCATTTTTTAAAACTCTACTGTGGAGTCATCAGTCCATAAAGAAGAAGAAATCAGATCACCTTGCATGTCTTCTATGGATTGGTCTCTTGGTCCCTATTGTATCACATGGACACAAGAACTGGGAAGCCCAAAAGTGAATAGATCTAGTCTAGCGGCTGAGCTAGCAATTGTGGAGGCCAAGTTGGATAAGGAGGGGGAAAAGGCAGGACCACACAATGAGTCCAGAAATGACATCCAGTGCAACCTTGATGAATTAATAACCAAAAATACTGCAAAATCTCCTCAAATTTTGCCTGAGGAATTAAAAACTTTTGGGTTGGACGTGATTCATTAGAACCTCTATATGAAAAGATAAAAGTTCTCTTTATGATTTGGACAGAGGATATTGCATGGATCAAAAAATATTTGTCGGAAAGCACGGAGCTTCTTACAACTCTGACAGCTTATGTATTAGAGAAATCCAAAGAGAATGAACAGACACATAATGATAATAGCACCATGGTTGGGATGGACATAAATACTAATGGTGGTAAACGGCCTGGTGCAAAGGAAAGTAGTCATAGGAAGGATGCAAGTGGAAAAGATCCTAACGGTAAACACAAACCTAGTAAAGTATCTAAATGTAAAATCAGTAAGGATTGGAATCAAGAACGGGGAGAAAAGAAAACTAAAAATATGAAACTACCAAATAAAACCAGGAAACCTTCTAAAATGAATTATGATAGGCTGTACAAGCTACTTTAAACATCGGGGACAAAGAAAAGAAATATGAAAGATAAGGAAGGAATAAAAACTACTAAGCAGGATAAAAAATCTCGTAAGAACAAGATCAGCCCAACTTGCCAGTGTCAAGAAATAAACTCTGAAGGGCTCTCCTTACTTATCTTGGAAGAGAGATCAACCCAAACCCCTTTGAATTGTCTTCAGCCTACTCCAATGAAGACTATCCTTCTCCAAACAGGAAAAGGGCTCACCTTGACCAAAGAACTAACCCCAGGATCGTGCAAGTGGCAACCACAAAACAAGATTCTTGTATTTTCAAACTACCCTAAAATCATGGGCCCCCTGACACAGAGTGTACGAATAGAGCACCTTCTAACCATAATTGCAGAACGAACAAGACTAAGGCTGGAGCCTACAGCTGTTAGTAAGGTGGAATATCTATTTTACAACTATAGAACAGCTCGTGCCGTCGTAACTTTTGGATCCTCAGATGTTACCTCTATTGTATATGCTCAAAGGCATATTCTACAGCAAAATGGTCTGATTGTTAATAGGTATTTTAAGAATGTGAAGCCGATGAGGTGGGTCTACCAACAGGGTTTAGATGTAAAGCCTGGCAAAGGCCTTCTAACTGGAAATTGGACTGATCTAAACTCTAACCATGATTCTTCAGTATCCCTTTGCAGTAGTTCTTTTATGATTTTGAATCTGATCAATTCAGAGTTGGGAAGTAAGGGGAGAGTGGATAGGGAATCTGGGGCTGAGGATGAGTTGTGGCCTGAAGAATCTAAATTGATCGCCAGTTTTGGAGCTCTCCCAGCGCAGGAATAACAAGGGATTCTCACTAGACTCTCAAAGCTTAATTTTTTTTATATATATAAAACTTAGATAAAATATAACCCCTTTACGAGTAATAACAATAACCTTGAGCTGGGAAATATGAAGGAAAACTCTAAGAACAAAATCGAGGGCGTCTGTGGCAGTGAGATATCTCAGCTGCAAGAATTGTCACAATTCAACCATAGGGGGAGGGTAGCCTTGAGCCTCAAAATCCAAATAGTTAGTAGAGGGGAAATATTTAGTCTAGACAGTAATGGAAGTACGATGGTGCAGAAGCATTCTTCACAGGACCTTGAACCAATTCCGATATTGCCAGAAATTAGCACTCATGGCAAAAAAGAATATGCGATAACCATTAATAGTGAACATAAGACAGACAAAGATCAAACTCCCACCGTCCCAAAGTTTGTCAACTGTTGCATAATGGAGGACGTGGGAAGGGAGCTGGATGAAATTACCGAAGCTGATTGACTGCAAAAGCAGAAGCCCAGCTCTTATTTAAAAATATTGTCTTGGAATGTCACAGACTGGGCGTCCAAATGTAGTTCCACAACTGTACTTGACTATGTTTCAAAGTTTGATATAATTTTCTTGCAGGAGCCGTGGAGCCGTAGTGATATTTATGTGAGCAGCTTCACATCATATTGTCTTCCAGCAGTTCCAAATATAGGAAAAGGCAGGGATAGTCAAGGATTGTGTTGTTTAATATCCTCTTCTTTAGATGTTAGTATAACCATGCTCCCTAATAGCAATTTATCCGTCCAGGTCCTGCTACTGGAAATGAAAGTTCCTAGACTATCTTTTTTATTGTTTAATGTGTACTGAGCCCCCCTAACTACCAAAGAAATGATTCTAGAATATTGGTTAAAATTTGAGGGATGTTTCTTGAAATTTAAAGATAAATATCCTAATGCCTTACCTGTCTCGGCAGGAGATTTTAATGGTAGAACGGGGACGTATTTAGTTGTCCCTCATAACAACAACAGTGGCCTGAAGGTTGACAAAGTAGAATTTGGAATCCATTTACGTAACTCCAAAGACCTTACGATTAACAACGCAGGTTACCAACTATTGCAGTTTGTTGATAGAAATAATTTGGCCATTTTAAACGGCAGTGCCCCAAATGTTTACTTATAAATTTACTTATATTTCATCACGGGGCTCAAGTGTGATAGATTATATTATTATACACAAGCGATTTGGTAATATGGACTGCAATTTTAGAGTAGCGGACCCTATGGACAGTGACCATGTACCCTTGGAGCTACAGTTGACACTCTCCGGCCCAATTCGAAAGCCTTTTAGGTATCCTTGGCTTGCAACAAATTAAATGGACTAAAGAATCCCCAGAGATTTTTAAACAGAGTACTGGTTACCCACGTAGTTCCAGCTTGTATTGAGTGAATATTAGGGGGCAATTCTCCTGAAATGAGTGTCAGTGCCTTTGAGGAGCTGATACATAATTTGGTCTCAGCTCTACACAAGCCCCTGAACTTGGCCAAAAGGCATCACCCTAACAAGAACAACTGGTTTGACAGGGATTGTGTTAATCTAAGGAAACAACTTCAAGCAGAGTATAGAGTATATTGAAGGAATAGTGAAAGATTACTCCCCAAATCATATTACCAATTAAAAAAGGACTACAAGAGTCTCCTGCGAAAGAAAAAGTATTTAGCTGACAGTAAGGCATGGCAAATGCTGATAGTAGCTTCAAACACTAAAAATTCTAAAATATTTTGGCAGATAGTTTCTTATGCTACTAATGAAAGAAATAATCCCTCCAACTGTGTTATATCATCAGGGGCTTGGGGAAATTATTTCTGTAATTTGTATAATGCAAGTTGTGCAACTAACACAGCTTTGGGGTTTCCAAAAGATTCTTTAAATTGGCCTGAAGTGGACCCCAATTATATTGAGGAGTTGATAATTGGGCTGAAATCGGGCAAGGCATCCCAGCTGAGATGCTAAAGAGCGACCCTGGCTGGTGGGCCCCACTACTTGCAGTACTTTTCAATGCAATAAATAAATCGGGATTTATTCCTAAAGACTATACATAAAATGGGAAGTAGGAGCAACCCGGAAAACTATTGCCCTATCAGCTTCCTGTCTGTTATTGGTAAACTATATGCCAAATATCTGAATAATAAATTGACAGAGTGGAGCAATACCAATAATATTTTGGGACCGGAACAAATTGGATTCAGGCCTGGTTGCTCAACTTACGATCACTGTTTGACATTACTTCATTTGGCTTATAAATATACGGCCCCAAAGGGAGGAAAATTATGTACCGCTTTTATAGATCTGAAGTCGGCTTTTGACTCAATTTCTCGCTCCTATCTCTGGACAAAACTAGAAAAACTTTCTATTAACAAGAAGCTACTATTTTTGATCCAGTCATTGTATTCTGATGTATCAGCTTGAGTTAGGCTCAGCAAACAGGGACATGTAACTAATGAGTTCAGCCTCCCTGATGGAGTTAGGCAAGGATGTGTTTTAGCCCTGCTGTTATTTAATTTATATCTGTCAGATCTTCCAGGTTGGCTTGCCACATTGCAGTCCCATCCTCCTAAACTAGGCCCTCTAAAAGTCTGCATACTTTTGTATGCAGACGATGCAGTGTTATTATCCCAAACGCGATTGGGCCTAAAGAGGTTGCTAAATGGTTTTGCAGATTACAGTTTTAAAAATTAACTATTAATCACCAGAAAAACAAAGTTATGGTTTTTGCCAAGAGGAAAGTGAGATTTATGTGGAGGATGGGAGGTATTAGGATTAGTCAAGTTGATACCTATAAGTATCTTGGCATTTGGGTGCAAGAAAATCTGAAATGGGATATCTGTGTTAAATATATTAAGAAAAAGGCAGCACAAACAGCAGGTGCCATTTTGATATTTTATTTTTCAAAAGGGGGAAAATTTCTCCCTGCAGCGATGCAGGTATATAAAACGAAGTTGATACTTCAAATACTGTTTGAGGCCCTGATCTGGTTCCCTATGATTAAAGATTCATTGGAAGGAGTCCAATCATCATTCCTGAGACAAATTCTCGGGGTGCCAAGCTGCATGGCTGGAGTTGCCTTAAATCTTGAAGTTGGTAGCAGTACATTAAAATGCCAGGCCTGGATCCAAACATTACAATATTGGTTCTGTAAATATCATAATCTTACTATCAACTCCCTGGTAGCCCAGGTTTTTACAGACTCATATGTCTCTCCATGGACTGAAGCACTAGCTCTAAAAGTCAACTCAATAGGGCTTTCTCCTGGTCTACTGTTAGCACAGACTTTTGAATATGTTAAATGGGCAATCAAGCGACGACTGCAGGATATTGATTTCCAAGATAGCTGTGAGGCCACTCCTGGCCCGTGTTCCCCCCGGTTGCTGGGGATATCAAATTTTGTACCTAATGAAGGGATGATTTACCTAAAAAGGCTTACTGTCCCTAAATACAGAAAGGACTTTACTATGGCATGATTTAATGTACTGCCATCAAAACTGTTGGAAGGCAGGAATAAAAAAATCCCTGTAGCCAATAGATGTTGTCCGTGTAATGGCACTGAAGTTGAGAGCATTGAACATGTATTGTTTTCTTGTATTTATTAAAACCTAGTTAGGGAAGAATTATTGAGACCACTTTTCCTTTCCAGGATTACCAAGGGTATTCTAAAGAGTCCCTGTTAATTTGTCTCCTTGAAAATTCAAATGATTATATTACCAGACAAGTAGCTAAATTCCTTAATAGAATAATTGGTCGTAGATCACAGATGGGTGTGGAGTGATACTATTACATTTATTAATGTCATACTGTTAGTATGACATTACTAAGATTGATTGATTGAACATTGAGCAAACACACAAACCTCTCCATTCAGCAAAGCAAATTAAAGACATATACTCACAAGTCTGGTAGATTTCTTGAGGACATAGACAGACATATACAAACATTCACATTCATACCTACTCTGTGAAGGAATTCTACTCCACAGAGGAACTCTCATTTCTCCCAGGCAACATCCTGGCTGCCATGCCTGAGAGAAAGGAAAGACATCATGGTTCCTGTTGACTAGACTTAAATACCCTTTTCAAAGACAAAGACCTCCCTCTTATTATATATTAATTTATTCTGAAATGGCCAAACCTATTGGTCCATGTCATAATTTAAGACTCTCCCTCTTCCCAGAATATACCCTTCTCCTCTGACGTAGTTGCTTGTGACAATGAAAGGTCACATTCCCTGTTTCTTGTGGTCAACTGTCTGGTTTACTTCTCTTTGTTTCCTCACCCCAGCATTTACTAACCCTCCCCCCGTCCCAGCACTATAATTATCACAGAAAAGCAGATAATAAAAATTCCTTCAGTTTCCCCCCCCCCCCATTGATATATTACAAAACCACATGATGAAAGAAATTAGGTTTTATGATATATCAATCTATTTTTATTATCGTCGTCATCATCATTATTATTAGCACATATATGGATTACCTTGCTCCTGATACATTTCATTCAAATTTCTTCTAATTACATATAAATTCTTGCAAGAAGTTCACAGTCAAACCTCTGTGAATTTTCTTACAGGGTAACCTAATAATGTATGCTTACATATATGTGTTATGTTTTAAAAGTTTCATACTTGTAGGTTTTATGAGTGATGTGATATATGTATGTAAGTAAATGTTTTGTTTTGTGTTATGTATGTGTGTCTGCATTTGTATGTAAGTGTTTTCTGGTATGTATTTGTGTATGTAAATCTAGTGTAATATCTTCATATGTCTGATGTTTCTATGCTCACTAATGTATGGCAATCTGTTTACTGATTGTCTCTGCGTGTATGTTTGGAAATATTGTTAGAAAGACTTTAAAATTAGATGCCGGTCTATCTTCTTTACTCTTTTTCTTTTGCAAGAGCAGGAACAGAAAATGATTTTAGCATTGTCTTTTCAGTTCATATTTGCAAAACATCAGAGTTTCACTCAGAAAGTTCATTTTAGCTTGAGATTGCTGTTTGAGACATCTATGGCTCTTTTCACAGTACAGGACATTTTTTCCCACACTTTCCTTTTTTTTATGCTTGGAATTGTTTTGGAACATCATCTGGAACATCATCTGGAGCTCTCTGCAGAAGTTACAGGCATCTGGAATCATCAACACTTAGAGATTTGAGCACTTCCTTTTGCTGCATCTCTAGTTGTTTTTCATCAGGTCAGCTTCTCCATCAAGCAGAAGAATCTGGAAACAATGGCTGAATTTGGATAATATATTAGGCATGCGTTAGGTAGTACTCCCCACACAACACGTTGCAATGCCGGTGCTTGTGCAGCTTGAAGTTCCAGCAGCCATCTTGGCTGCTACGGCTGCTCCGTCCTCCTCCCTCAGTCCCCCAGCCATATCCCAGCATGCACCGTGAGTTCTGCCAGCTGTATAGAGCGGCCTTTTTATTTTGGCTACTCTGGCCGGCAGAACTCTATGCCCAAATGGAATAGTCCATGGAGGGGGGGGGGGCTGAATTCAGACGACACTTTAAACAATGGGGCTTCGGGCTGAACAACGTGCAAGCCCATTGTTTCTCTCCGTTGCTTAATTGGGCGGCATAGTGTACTGTCAGTTGTGTGTGCGTTGTGTGTTACTCCCCACACGACACAATAAGCAACACAACTGATGATTGTTTCCCCCCCTTCTGTTGCCTAATATGTCATCCGAATTCAGCCAATGTCTGTGTACTGCATCAGCACTCTTGGGTTTCTTGGTGACTTAAAACTCTGGTAGCGTTGGGTGAAGACATCTCTCACTGAGCTGAAAATGAAATCATGCTCAGATGACTGTTGGAACTCATCTTCTTCATCTTTTTCCAAAGTTTCTTACATGAGACTTTGTATTGTAGAAGCACATCTTCAGACTCATCTAGTCACTGCATCACAGACTATGCAAGTAGTCAGGCATCTTTCTTGAAGTTTAACTTGTCTTCAAGAACTTTTGAAGAGTGAAGCAAGTCTTTGCACTAAAAATATAAACTTGCACTTGTATAGCTGGTACTTCTCACATTCTTCTAGTGTTAGACTAACTTATTCTAATGTATTTTTCTTCTTTAGTTATGTGTATATGTATATGTTTGTGTTAAGATTTTTGTCTGTGCGCTTCTCGCTTACCTTAAAGGTGTTATCCAAATTAAGAGAAATAACAGGAACACGGCAATGCACGTGAATCAAATCTGTTTGGTTGCCATCTACTTGATTGATCACTTTCTCTATACAGTTTTCAGTAGGGTGACCAGATGACCAGAAACCCCCGGACAAGTCTGGAAAATGGTGGCAAGATCAGGGTCCAGGGGGGAAAACTCATTTTTGCCCCCAAATCCAGAAAACTTGCCTCCCCCGCCGCATGTCTAGGCTCCTGCTGGGTCGCTGCCATCATGACAACCCATGAGATGCCTGGACTGCTACTCCGGAGAGGCTAGAAAGGCCTGTTTCATAATCGGGCCTTCCTAACTCTGCCCACGCTACATACAGGCTCCTTGAGGTTTGTCGCCATCATGATGGCCCCCAAGGAGCCCATACGTAGCATGGGTGGAGCTAGGAAGGCCTGATTACGGAAGTAATGAAATGAGCCTTTTCTAGCCTCCCCCGCCGCCCGTCCAGGCTCCTGCTGGGTCGCCGCCATCACGATGTCCCACGAGGAGCTGGACTGCCGCTCCGGAGAAGCTAGAAAAGGCCCGTTTCATTACTTCCATAATCAGGTCTTCCTAGCTCCGCCTAAGCTATTTACAGGCTCCTTGGGGGCTGTCACAATGGCAACAAGCCTGTACGTAGTATGGGTGAAGGAAGGCCCAATTATGGAAGTGACCAGAACAGGCATTTCCAGCCTCCCCCTCTGCCTGTCTAGATGCCTGCACCTCCTCCAGCCCCTCTGGCTCAGGCCCAGCCATAGCCAGCCATCCCCAGCCTCGTGGCGGCTTCCCCTTTGCCACGCTGCCATTGCTGCCTCTGTCCATCGTTCCCCCCCAGCTGCCGCCATCTCTGCCAGAGCTGCCCCCCCCCCCAGCAACCTCCGTCGCCTCACCCGGTCCAGCAGCAGCAACAGCAACACACCCATGTACAGCCAGCTTATTTAATTTTAATACATTTTAATTGTGCTTGCCTTGTATACTGCTTTGAGTGCTTATTTTTTTAAAAGTAGAAATCAAATCAATAAATATAGTATAGCCCATGGATTTTCTCTCTGCTCAGAAAAGGGGGGGCTTGTGTAATGTTACACTATTTAGCACAAATAGTAACTGACAGTGAAATTTATTTTTATTATTACTATTTATATGCTTCTGGTTTACTACTGATGCTTTTATCAAGTCTGTTTTGTTTGTTTTTAACCCCGTGTGAGTTGCAAATTTCCTCAAATTTTAAGAGTGGCACAGCAGACATGTTTTAAAAGATGAATAAATATCCTCAAGTTGAGTTCTTAGATCAAATTTCTTAATGACTGTGCTGTTGTGCTGCTGCAGCTGGCTGGGCCACGAGCAGCAGCCACCACCCCAGCAGCAGCATCCCCCCAAAAATGCCTTCTCCATCTGGTAAGAGAAACATATGATGTACCAGGTGAAATTAGGGGAAGGCAAAGGCAGAATAACTGATGTTCACAACATATGGCATGTTTTTATTTGATATACAAACCAGGGACATACACCTCTGTATTTGTCAGAGCCTGTCCTCAGATTATGGAAAAGAGACTAAATATAATTTGTTCTTATGAAATATAATGAAAACGTCCATGCAGCTAATGGATTCCAACTATATTTTATGTGGAAAATTAAGGGGGGGGGGGCAGAATGCAGGTCCTTTTTTCCTGTCTAAACATGCTTAGGATTACGCCCTTAGTTGTCAGACAAGTTCTTCACTCCTGGTGCAGAGAGGTACAATTTTATATTTGATCTCCAGTATGTAGCACACGGCCATCTGTTAGAGCAAACAGTCTGTGTGAGAAATATAATATATGAGCTAGTGTAGTAGCAAATTATTCTTGGGTACAGCAACTTCTGTCATTTTTTCAGTGTTCCAAAATGCTATGGTGTAGAATCATAGCACAGCGGCTTTAGCTGAAATTATTGATTTTTACCCATCCTAGAGCAGGGCAGGCTGAGAGGTGGGTAGATGAAATGGAGTCAATTTTTAATTAAATCAAAAACCAGCTTTTTGTATTTCCTCAAAGCAATTACTGTAGCATTATGAAGGAATGTAACCTGTCATACATTTTTAAAAAATCACTTACTTTTCTTTATGGGATAGCTGGCAACCTAGGCCAATCAGCTTTCCTGACTTGGTTTGTCTGTCCTTTGGATGCTATTAAAATTATGGGATGAAGGGGGATAAAGGGCAAATCTTCCACGGTGCTCTGCTTCATTCCATGTGAACATAACCATCAATTCTAAAGCAGCCTTCCCCAACCTAGTGACCTCCAGATGTGTTGGACTGTAAATTCCATAATCCCAGCCAACATTTGCCATGGGGATGATGAGAGGTGTAGTCCAATACATGCACCATGTTCCCCAGCAACTGGTGTACATAGACATATGGAGATAACATATGGCCATCAGGTCTAGTACCTACTGGATGGATAGTAGCCTTCTCCTGGTGCTGCTGCTGGTGGTTCTTCCTTTTCTGTCCTCAGAAGGCTCTGGAGAAGTGGAAGGTGAGTCCCTCAATACCTGCCCCCTTTTCAGTCTTTCCATCTGACTTTTCACACACACACCTTCCCATATTTCTTGTTTTTAATGCTTTGCCCCTTCACAAGCTGCTATATCAGAAACACTGGAAATTGCCTGATGTGCACCATTATCCATCTAGTCCTCTCTCATCTAGTCTGACTGTCAGCAGCTCTCTGGGGTCTCAAGTAGTTTTTTCCCCTTGCCCATCTTTTTAACCAGGGAATGCCAGGGATTGAACCTGGGGCCTTCTGCAGGCTAAGCATGTGCTCTACTACCAATCTATGGTCCGTTAACACATATTGTGGGTACATTGTGTGTTTGCTACCATCCATTCCCAGTTCAAGCTACCATCCATAATAATCCACACTGCCAGCTATTGGGGATGGCTCTTATGCACAAGCAACCCAAGCTTAGAGCAACAATATTTTTAATATCTTCTGTGAAGTAGCATATCCCAGCACTGGTCTCTGATGGTGTTGCCTAGTGATTTGGGGGGCAACAAAATGCCAGCTTCATCTGCTGCATTCTCTTAAACAGGACACGACTGAGATTCAGAGCAATTGCTCAAATCCTCGATTTTGTATGACTTTTTAAAGATATTGCTAGTTCTGACTTTCAAAGTACCACAATCTTTTAAAAAAATCATATAAATTGAGGGTTTGAGCAATTGCTCTGAATTTTTTTCACACATGACTAGCCAGAACCCATCTTCAATGTTCCACAAGTTTCAAGTTTTTATTTTTAAAAATGAAGAAGTTACAGTGGGGGGTGGGGCTTTTGGGGGACCCCCTATAACTTTTTAATTTGGAAAAATAGATACATGAAACTTTTTGGACATTGCAGATTGGATCTTGCTAGTCCTGGCTCCCCAAATATCATGTCATTACCATTTAAAATAAAAAAAAGTTATGCACACGTTTCCCCCAATGCAAGCCTATGGAGGGAAAAAACAGACAAGTATACTCTTTTGACAGCAGGGCGGCCCGGTCAACCAGCTGTCAATAAAGTTGCCTGAAATTTTAAAAAATAATATAAAATACAGGGTTGGCGGGATAGATCTGAAATTTGGCACACATGTCTAGCACATGTTGCTACACATATGTGCCAAATTTCAGAACAATCCCTCCACCCCTGTATTTTATATGAATTTTTAAACATCATGTACCTTTTTTTGACTGCTCTCTAAATGTACATGGCAAGCTGTCATTCTGAGCTGTCAGAAGTTAAACGATGTTTAAAAATTCATATAAAATACAGGGGTGGATTGTTCTGAAATTTAAAACACATACTTAAGCATACCCCCTAAGCACTGCAACTAAGTTTCAAGCCTGTAACTTTAATGGCGGTCCGATAATCCAATAATACCTGTTATTATCAGACTGAAAAGTTTTGGATCCGATAATTTTGGAGGGATTTCTATCATATCGTTATCGTTAAACAGATGTCCGATAACACCATTATCGTATTATTGGACATCAGAACGATACGATACACATCCCTACACTGAATACACTTGGTAAATGGGGCTCTCAAGGTCATATGATCCAACAGAAGGCCTTCAAAAATGAAAAACAAACTGTAGGAAAAAGTATATATATACAGTAAGTAAAAACAACTATTCAAAAAACTAACAAATTGTCCTCATTTCTCTCCCCAGCAATAGAAAAAAGTGAATGCAGTTCCGCTGAGTGCAACGCTAACAGTCAAAAAGGAACTGAGGATATGGGTGGGAACTGATTGGGCATGCATGCACATGAGACAGTGGGGGAAGGGTTCCCACCAGAATAAAAGTTGTCCCTCAACTTTGATAGTTTACCGAAACTAGCGTTGCGCAGGTGCAAAGCCCATATGTGCAATGCACAGAGACCACAAAGAACTTCCTTTTTAATGATTTTTGAGGTCTCATTTTTTTTTAACATTTGGGACTGGCAGTTATGAGGTACACTTTAAATGGCAGGACCCTGGTCAACAATTTATATTTAACGGGCCAGATGTTGAATCTGAGTGCTCCTTCTGCCAGTTTCCCATTGCTGTGGTAGGACCATAGAGGGATACCATTTCAATCCAGAATAATGACTGGAAGACAAATAAAGAACACAATCTCTTACACTTTCTGTAAGGACATACACTTTCTGTGAAAAGTATATTTTGTCTAGTGTGGCACTCAGCAGAATTCTCCCTAGCTCTTGCTTCATCAACACCAATCTCCATTTTATAGGCTTTGGGGCTTTAAAATTTATTAACAACAACAACCACACTTCCCAATTACACAGCTGTGCTATTTTACCATTTTACAGCTCAAGGCTAAACACAAAGAGAATGAAATGCAGTCTGCAGCAACCCCCACCAAATAATTGGAGTATACATTGAGAGAAAAGAGAATGGCATGATGTAGGGTGCTGGAATTGTTCATTGACAGCCAAATAAAACAAGTTTAAACCACCTGTGCTAAAATGGAAAGAAAATCAAAGCAGCAGATCAAACCAATTTCTCTGGCTGGGGCTACTTGCTGGGGCTAGTGTTAAGAGTCTAATATTAACTTCAGAACAAAATAATATTATCATGATGTGCTACTTTATACATGTTATATTTACATATCGCTATAAGCCAATTCCCAAGTGCCATCTTTGTCATGCTCTAGCACAAGTGAGAAGATGCATCTGAGAAGGAGCTATATAGATGAAGGGACAGAACTTATGCAGATAGGAACTGGCTTGATTCTCAGCAGCTTCCATTGTTCTATGGCACCAGTTGCAAATCAGTAAGCCAACTGTCCCCTCCCTTACAAAACTAGGATCACCAGCAACAATGGGGGGGGGGGTTCTCTCCCAATTAAATTGTAATAATATGTCTACTGTCTATTGCAGATCGGAATGTCTTCCCCTCTCATATGAGAAAGGTAGAATTCACTCTGGGACCTGCAAAGGGCAAAGTCTGCTCCCCCTCTGGTCACTGGATGGCAGTATCTAAACTTCCAAATCAAATGACAGCTCCAACTCCTCACCATGTGGTAATACTATCCCCATAGTATGCTACAATATAATTTGTCCTAAACAGTTAACCTCTTTATGCCTTATGTTACTTGTGCCACAGCTTTCTTCCTGAGATAGTAGCTCCATTCGTAACCAAATCTACACGCTTCACATTTTATGAGGCAGATTTGCCCCCCGTGTTCACAGCACGCCTTATGGAAACAGTGCAAGGTGAACGTGACTGTTCGCAGTTTGCAGACGTGTATCTCTCTTTAAGCATGTGAACACCTTAGAAATGCAGGTTGCTTACCTGTAACTGTAGTTCTTCGAGTGGTCATCTGTGCATTCACACATATGGGCTCTGCGCCTGTGTGGAGCCTGTCTCGGAAACTTCTATAGCTAAGGCAAACGTTTTTGGCGGGAACCCCTCCCCCACTGTCTACTGACTCCGTGTTCCCGCCTTTCTCCTCAGTTCCAAGAGACCGACTTGCTGGCCTCATAACTAGGAGAGAAACCGCTCGGTATCGACAGTACATTTACATCGACACCAAAGCGGGGATGGTGGGTGGGTTGTGTGAATGCACAGATGACCACTCGAAGAACTACAGTTACAGGTAAGCAACCTGCATTTCTTCTTCGTGGTCTCTGTGCATCACACATATGGGCGATTAACAAGCTAAATTCCTGGTGGAGGGTAGGTGTAGATCAATGTTCCCTCCCAAGACAAAGAAATTGCTTGCCCCAAATTGCAGTTTGTCCTGGTACAAACAATCAAGTGGTAGCATGTAATGAAATTAAAGGACTTATACCAAATAGCTGCCTTACATAAGTCCAGGATCGACAATCCCCTGGTAAAGATACGGACTTCGATGCACTGCGTATCGACTTAGCTGTTACTGGACCAATGAGTTGCAAGCCCTTCAACTCATAGGGCAGTTTAATAGCATGTACAATCCACTCCGCGAGTCATTGCGACTCTTGCGTTTTATAAAATCTGTCAGTTTTAGCCCTGTGTGGAAGCCCAGGTAGAGTGCATCAATACTGAGGCAGATAATTCACTCGATCTGCGTAGTGTTGATATAGCCATCAGAAAACAACTTTCTAAGAAAATTAGTGATATCTGAAGGTGCCATTGGTTTAACTGGTTTCAGTGGCAGAGATTGTGGCATGACAGAGAAACTCCATGCCAGAATGAAACTCCTAATTAGAGGAGCCAGATTCATAATGCCCAGAGGAACCCCCTAACAACGGGGTTGGTGCAAAAACAGGTAAAGCAGTCAAATACCCGCATATCGACAACTATTTTAGCCCTATAGTGTATAGGGGGTAAGTGTAAGGACATCATTAAGGAGGCTGAATGGGGCTTGAGGCCCTAAAGATCCATGTATTTAGAAAAGAATCCCATTGTGCAGTATATGACTTCTTCGTTGTCAGGCTACAGGCTGGATGAAAAAAATGGAATCGACCTCACGTCGAAAGTAGTTACGGTATTGGGATACCCCATGCCATGGGTCTGAGCATATGCAGGGGTGTAAACTACGGGGGGAGGGGGGCAATGCCCCCACCGGGATTTCCTAAAGGGGGCAATGCCCAACCAAGTAACATCAGTAAGCTCACAGCGTAACTGACAGATTCCTCAGTCAGTCTCCAGTTGTCTCTATTCTTACGTGTTTAGAGGCAGTCTAAATTACATCCAAGCACATCCTGCTTCCTCATCAGCTGCCCAGCAGATCTCCTTGCAAGACAAAAGCCACTCTCCTGTTGTGTCAGGGTCAGGCTTCCCCAGATTCATTTTCTTCTACCCACTCAGGCGTTGTAAGACAAAAGATTGCCCATTTAGGAATTACAGTCTGGGTATATCTTGACAAGAGTTTTGCCCCAGGCCGGGGTGCATCCGAAGTGGCAGCAGGTCATCTATATGATGCAGCTGGCATCCCGAAGCCATCCAGGAGCAAATCCCTGAGGCCCCCTCCACAAGGATGCGCTTTTGCGCCCGGTTCCGGGATTATGCGCATTATCGCGGAGGCGCATTTACGCCTAATCCCTCTGCACGGGAGGCGGCGAGAGGCGGCGAAGCGCATTAATTCATGTCCAAAAAGCGCTTTAGAAGACGTTAACGCGCATAATCGCTTGTTCACACCGCGATAATGCGCTTTAATGGCCGGAGAAAAATAAAAGTCGCTATTTAACGCGCATTCGAAAATGCGCATTATCGGGGAAATAACGCGCCTGTATGCCCGTTTTGCGCTCCGCTGGTGTGGAGGTAAAATTTATAATGAGCCTCTAAGGCTCATTAAACGTCTCGTGTGGAGGAGGCCTGAAACTCTGGTTTTAAAAAGTCGGGTACTTACCACGACTTTTTTATCGTCAGAGCTGCAGCAGAGCTGATGGTAACCTGATTGGTTGCCATTGGCTGATATCTTCAGAAGAAGAGTGAGCCACACCTGTCTCGGCCACCAAGGGGTGAATATGATGGAGACTGTGTGGACTACACAATATTAATATTTTCATACCACAGTACTCATGGAATGAGAGGAAAGAATGAGAGGAAAAATGAGGGCTGCAAAGACATTCCCAGTTGAACAGAAAAGTGTTTGTATGAGGAGATGGGGGAGGAAGTGGGAAAGCACATGCCTCGTAGCAAATAGTCTGTGCAAGTACACCAATGTAGGGTTGTTAGATCCAGGGTGAGTCTGGATTCTGTGTTCACTACGAGGCCCAAAGAGCTCAATAAATTGAGTAGTCACCTTGCCTTCGATAGCATTTCCTTCTAGGATGCCACCAGAAGCCAGTTGTCTAAATATGGGTAGATTTCTACCCCTTGAAGGCAAATGAACGGAAGGACCAGTGCCATACATTTTGTAAATATTCTGGGGCAGAGCTTTATGTGTCATCAGAAATTTGTGGTTTTGATGTACGTATGGAGCCGCCTCAAATCCAGAACAGGTTGAAGAGATCTGTAGAATAGTGGACCAAATATTAAATCAGAGAGTAATATAGGTCTTCCAAAGGAGGCTCCACTCTGTACAGCTACCCCACCCACAGGCGATGCAGAAGAGAGTAATGTTGAGTCCGACTGAGAGCTCTCTAAGAATTGAGGGGAATCAGGTTTAGTTCTAAGATTAAACCCATCTTCTCCAAGCTGAACTTTTTGACACCCCACAAAGTGGGGCTGGAAAGGAAAAGAGCTAGGTGGACATACTGACGCATTCACGATGGTATCAAGAGGCAATGGTTGAGCCCTGTGGACAGGTCACAATGACAGTGATCTCGGTAGAGCTAGAGGGAGCTGCGAGAAAACTTCCTCCAGTGGCAATCACGATACCGATGGAGCTGCTCAGTATCGAGAAAGGCATATGTACCAATATAGGGGTTGGTATCGATGCCTGGTACGGGAGTTACGGGTCCATTGCAAGAGGTGTCCCTCTCATAATTGATGCCAATCTCTGTACTGGTACGGCATTCTCGGGGGAGGCAACCCAGTTGAAGTTCTGTCCCTCTTCTTTTTTTAAAAAAACAAACAAACAGGGACCCGAGAATGATGCCCCTAGACATCACAGGCATAAAAACTCTCTCTGTTGAAATCATAGCACTCCAATTGTAGCAGCTCTAGGGAGCAGCCCTGTAATTGGCAGCTAGCCTGTAATGGCTGTGCTAATTAACTTGGTGGGGAGATGTCTACTTCAAGCTGCATGTTAGACGTCTCTTCTTGGTACCAAGAGATTGGTACCAAAAGAGGCAGTTGAATCTCACCCTTTGATGTCGATTCTGCCTGCTAGACATCTCATCTTGACATCAAAGGTGCATATTAGACATCTCATTTTGGTACCAAGAGCCCTGCACCAAGGGGCTCGGTACCATGGAGCTTGGTACCATGGCGCTCGATACCAAGGAGCTCGGTACCAAGGAGCTTGGTACCAAGGAGCTCGGTACCATGGCGCTCGGCACCAAGGAGCTCGGCACCATGGCGCTCGGTACCATGGCGCTCGGTACCATGGCGCTCGGTACCATGGCGCTCGGTACCATGGAACTCGGTACCATGGCGCTCGGCACCAAGGAGCTCGATACCATGGACCTCGGTACCATGGAGCTTGGTACCATGGCGCTCGGTACCATGGACCTCGGTACCATGGACCTCGGTACCATGGACCTTGGCACTATGGCGCTCAGTACCAAGGAGCTCGGTACCAAGGAGCTCGGCACCATGGCGCTCGGCACCAAGGAGCTCGGCACCAAGGAGCTCGGTACCATGGCGCTCGGTACCATGGCGCTCGGTACCATGGAGCTCGGTACCATGGCGCTCAGAACCATGGAGCTCGGTACCAAGGAGCTCGGTACCAAGAAGCTCGATACCATGGAGCTCGGTACCATGGCGCTCGGTACCATGGACCTCGGTACCATGGACCTCGGTACCATGGACCTCGGTACTATGGCGCTCGGTACCAAGGAGCTCGGTACCATGGCGCTCGGTACCATGGCGCTCGGTACCAAGGAGCTCGGTACCATGGCGCTCGGTACCAAGGAGCTCATGGAGCTCGGTACCATGGCGCTCGGTACCATGGCGCTCGGTACCAAGAAGCTCGGTACCATGGACCTCGGTACCATGGACCTCGGTACTATGGCGCTCGGTACCAAGGAGCTCGATACCATGGCGCTCGGTACCATGGCGCTCGGTACCATGGCACTCGGTACCAAGGAGCTCGGCACCATGGCGCCCGGTACCATGGAGCTCAGTACCGAAGGAGGCAGTTGAGTCTCATCCTGTGATGTCGACTGAGGGGCTCTCATCCATAGAATCGCTCCAAGCGATCAGTCCCCAGAAGTCCTATATAACCTGGCCTTCTTAGATATCCCTTTCACTGTAGAGACAGCTAGGGAGCGTCCAAACACTGGACGATCAGAATGACTCATGGTCAGAGTCAGGGTCTGAGGACGCAGAGGGGCTCTCCTCCGTAGAATCGCTCCATGCGATCAGCCCCAGAAGGCTCCTGCCTTCTTAGATATCCCTCTTACTGTAGATACAGCCTGGGGAGCATCCAAATGTTGGAAGATCGGAATGACCCTTCATCAGAGTCAGGGTCCGAGGACGCAGAGGGGCTCTCCTTCGTAGAATCGCTCCATGCGATCAGCCCCAGAAGGTTCCTGCCTTCTTAGATATTCCTCTTGCTGTAGATACAGCCTGGGGAGCGTCCTAATGTTGGAAGATCAGAATGACCCTTGGTCAGAGTCAGGGTCCGAGGACGCAGAGGGGCTCTCCTACGTAGAATCGCTCCATGCGATCAGCCCCAGAAGGCTCCAGCCTTCTTAGATATCCCTCTTGCTGTAGATACAGCTAGGGAGCGTCCAAATGTTGGAAGATCGGATGAGGCATGAAGCAGCCATGTCTCCAGTAGATCGAGGCGCCTGTGCCATGAGTGTAACGATTGTCTGGAAGAAACCATGGCTTCTAGAGCTTTTATCCACAGACCTGGCGCCAACACGGTTATCTTTTCAGCGCCAGGTCAAAACTTCTCTCCCAGGCATTTCAACAGCTTAAGTTGAGGTTTTAACTGACTTTGTAGCCAGGCTTAACAGTTTAAAATGTTTTAAATGTCTTATGTTTATGGTTCTAAATTTTGTAAACCACCCAGAGAGCTTCGGCTATGGGGTGGTGTATAAATGTAAATAATAATAATAATAATAATAATAATAATAATACAGTAGCAACAGGTTTCGATGACCTGAGCCTCTCCCAAAACAAATTAAACAGAGAAAAGTCTGTCTGCTGGGGAAGCTTGCTGACGCACTTAACACATTTTGAAAAGGGGCCTTAATGGCTGTGCGATCCCCCTCAACGTGATCCAAGATTGCTAGAGAATAAAATATCTAAGAATATAATAACAATAAATTATATTGTTTTAAATGTACGTTGTATGTTTTTAATTGTTTTAATCGTATGTAAACCGCCCAGAGAGCTTTGGCTATGGGGCAGTATACTAATGTAATAAATAAATTAATTAATTAAGACTAAAATTGAACTAAAAACAAAGTAAAATAACTAAAAACCTTAGCACTCTAAAGCTTTCTCCTCAGGAGAAAGACAGAAGTTCCCAACAAGACATCCTTTCAGCAAGGCGGTCGAAAAAGAAGAAAGGCGGGAACACGGAGTCAGTAGACAGTGGGGGAGGGGTTCCCGCCAAAAACGTTTGCCTTAGCTATAGAAGTTTCCGAGACAGGCTCCACGCAGGCGCAGAGCCCATATGTGTGATGCACAGAGACCACGAAGAAGAACTAGGGGCTGGTTAGAAGTGTCTCCCCTCCCGCTGCAGCCTCATTCTTGGGCTGTTATGCTGGGGAGGCACTTGCTGCACATACAGGGGTGGGCTCAAGAAATTCAAATTAATTTCACAGGCACGGGACTCACACTTTCAGCAGTAGCAGTCAGTCATCTCCTTTTAAAAAACATCTTTCTTTGAACATCTTTTGCCATCCCTGTTTTTTTTCCCCAGAAGACTTGAGGATGGGAGACGTTGGCTCAATTCGGATGACACAATAAACAACTGGTGTGGGGGAAACAATCATCAGTTGTTTTGACTATTGTGTCATCCGAATGCTGCCATAGTCAACTCAGCGCTGATCCTAATCCACACCACAGTTGATTATTTATTACCATGTTGTGTGGGGAGTGCCCCCTAGTTGAACAACTGTGAAGTTGATTATTACCCCACCATTGACTATCATGTCATCTGCATTGAGCCTCTGAGTTACTCCTTCATTTTAAACTCACTCCTCCCTTTAAACAGTTTTTGTTGCTGCTTTCCCCTAGCAGCAGCAACCAATCAGAGTCCATGTTGCCCTGTAGTGCATCTGGAGGACATAGCATCCTTCCTTATATGCAGTGGAGTGAAATGGCTCCTGACTAAGGAGGATTGCTGCTGTTATGGGAGAGGGGTGGCAACAAAACTGTTTAAGCACAGTAAGAAAATATGGGAAAACCTCAGTGACTACTAAATTAAAAATGCAAGCCCCCCCATCTCCAAAAGTAATCAAAGTAGTCCCATTTTCTTTCATCCTCCCCCCCCCCATGTGTCCCAAAAAAAGTTATTCGTGGAACATTCAGCACTGCCCTAACTAGAACCTTTCATTGTCTCCCCCAATAGTTGCAGCTCAAAAAAACTTTTTCTCTGAAATCCTGGGAATATAGAGCATGAGAGGTTGCAACTGTGTATGCACCCTTCTCTTCAATAACGACAAGCATCAAAAGTTGCTGGATTCAAGGATCCTCTTGCACTCCAAGCTAACATTTGCACTCATACAGCCACATTACTGTTGCTGAATTTAAGTGTTATTTCTATCACAAACCTTGGCCCTCCTACATAATAGACCCCCCTCCGTAACTAGCTCAGCATAAAGACATTTTCGAACAAAGTGGAACTTTCTATTTCTATAATGAAATATGCCCTCGCCTTAATTATAGGGCATGGTAGATGCTACCCATCACAAAGGGTCATAGAAACAATAACAAAACATGTGTATTTCACCCTTCCTGCAAGTAACTCAGGGTAGCATTTTAATCTCACAAGAACCATGTGAAGCATGTTAGGCTTAATAACTTTCCTAAAGCTACCCACACTGAACTTTACAACTGTGCAACCATTTGAACTAGTATTTCCCTCAACATCTCAAGCAACGCTCCATGACCCCTACCATTGAGGCAACATTTTTTTCCAATGTGCTCATTCATCTAGTCTCAAAAGTTGAGTCTATTTAAAGGAAGAGTGCCATTTTAAAATAAGAAAACAGAAACATGTCACATCGCCAATCTACTTTATATTCCTTCTAGACCCTTTAGGTTGCATAGGAAAAGTTCCTCCTGTCACTTAAGTGAAGTTAATTAAAAGTGATACTTAGTGATTTTCAATTATATTGATGTACAAACTGATTAAGCTACATCTTGGTTGAGTTTCCTGTTTATGATCATTGTTTCATGTATCATTGATTCCACTTCATAATGGGCTTTTGTATTTAATGTTAAAGCAGCTACATTACTCCCAGTAGCCAATTTCACAGTATTTAGACATCCTAGCAACAAATATTTGCCCAACAGCTGATATCTGTATGCTATACATAACAAGCCCCCCTTTTCTCATAGCCCAAGCTTGCTACGTTCCATTTACATGGTCTCACTTAGATCATTACACATCACACTGTTGTGCTTGTTTTTATTAGATCTCATTCATCCATTCAATGCTAAAAAGAAGGGTGCTGCTAAAATAGTCTACTTCGTAAAATGTATTAGAAAAAACAGGGATAAGGAAATAATAGACATTACAACATACAGCCACCATATTTAGGGACAAATGCATCTAAACATTAAGCTAGGGTGACCAGATAAAATCCAGGTCAGGGCTCATGGAACTTTAACAGTTGTAGAGAAAAGGGAATTTCAGTCAGTGTCATTTGTATGCAGTTAGTTCCTGGTGAAATTCCCTCTTCATCACAACAGTTAAAGGTGTAGGCACTATACTAGAGTGACCGTATACAAAAGAAGGCAGGGCCCCTGCACCTTTAACTGTTGTGATGAAGAGGGAATTTCACCAGGGACTAATTGCATACAAATTACACTGGCTGAAATTCCCTTTTCTCTACAACTGTTAAAGTTACATGAGCCCTGACCTGGATTTTATCTGGTCAGCCTACATTAAGCAACAAGATGAACTAAATCACATTTTGTTTTAGCTGCACTATACAATTTCAAATAATGGAATCAGAGATGGAAACCATGTTAAAAGTTCCTTGATTACAGAAGCCTAGAACCTAGAACCCATCTCTCTAGTTTTCTTTGTGCAAGATCCCCACCTGTCATTTGATGGTATCGCTGAGAGATTCAGACATACCAGCAGGGACACACTCTCCCTGTCAGTACTCAAGTGTAGATCATCCACTAAGGCGGCCATATCCTGCCCTGAAGTCAGTTTGAAATGGGTCTAGAAAATCTGTATCATCCAAAACTGCTTGGAGTTGGAAGGCAACTGCCCTCTCGATCACCTTGCCCCAAAACAGAAGATTTGATACTGGTCTGTTGTTATTAAGGACCAGGGGGTCCAAGGAGGGCGTTTTTAGAAGTGACCGTACCACTGCTTCTTTTAAACATGATGGAAAACTCCCCTACCTGAGAGATGTATTAATAATGTGTTGTAACTGGAGTCTAATTACATCTCCTCCCTGGGTGACCAGCCAAGAAGGACAGGGATCGAGAGTTGTCCTCATTCGTCCAAGCAGCTTGTCCACGTCCTCGGTACTCACCAACTGAAACTGATCCAGCATAATTCTACTCGCGGAGTTGCTGGACACTCCATTGTCAGCCTCTGCTATAATGATGGCATCTAAGTCGGCTCTTATCCGAGAGATTTTATCTGTGAAATGATAGTTAAAGACATCACAGCGAACTACCGAAGGCTCTAAGATCGGGTTCAGAGGGGAAGGTGTCTGAGTTAGATCCCTCACCACCCCGAACATTTCTGCTGGATGCAAATTCGCAGACACAATGCGTGCAGAGAAGAAAGCTTTCTTCACTGCACGTATTGTCACTCCATAGGAACGGAGATGTTCTCTATGTTGTGTCTTGGCGGATATAAGTCGAGTTTTCCGCCATTGGCGCTCCAGTTGTCATCCTTCCCGCTTAAACTCTCTGAGATCTACTGTGTACCAGGGTGCCTGGTTAGAAGCAGGTCAGAGAGGACATTTGGGGGCGATCGTGTCGATAGCCCTAGTTAGGTCTTGATTCCATCTATTGACCAGGGCTTCTACAGGATTGTCAAAGATACCAGCCATAGAACCCTATAAGGTTTTCTGGAATCCAGAAGGATCATCAGCCTTCGAGGGCGGACCATCTTAATAGGTCCACCACCCTTACAGGGGCGGGTGGTAGCCATGATACTAACCCTAACCAGAAAATGGTCTGTCCATGATAATGCAGAGATATTGATCACCTCTGCCCACAGATCCATCTGTTCAGAACTGAAAACAGCATCAAGGGTGTGACCTGCTGAATGTGTGGGTCTAGAGACCAGTTGGGATAGGCCCATGTTTGTCATGGATGCCATGAACTCCTGAGTTGCACCTGACAAACCATCCCCAAATGGGATGTTGAAGTCACCAATATCCAGCTCCGAAACCAGTTGTGTGAGCTCGGCCAGGGAGTCTGATAGGCAGTGGGGTGGCGGTACACTAACAGAATCCCCATCTATCCCTGGTCTTCAGACTCAGGTATATACACTCTAGGCTGACTAGATAAAATCCAGGTCAGGGCTGGAAAAGGGAATTTGTAGAGAAAAGGGAATTTCAGCCAGTGTCATTTGTATGCAATTAGTTCCTGGTGAAATTCCCTCTTCATCACAACAGTTAAAGGTGCATGCACTATACTAGAGTGACCATATACAAAAGAATACAGGTCCCCTGCAACTTTAACTGTTGTGATGAAGAGGGAATTTCATCAGGAACTAATTGCATACAAATGACACTGGCTGAAATTCCCTTTTCTCTACAACTGTTAAAGTTACATGAGCCCTGACCTGAATTTTATCTGGTCACCCTAACACACTCAATGTGATTCAATTCCCAGACAGGACGTTTGGTCAGGTTAAGATTATCGTTGTAGATCATAGCTACTCTGCCCCCCGCCCATTTTCCCTCACAGATGAATCCCCCCAACACTATAAAACATGGAAACAATTAAAAAACACAGTAAAATAGGAACCAGACTCCCTACATCATGATCCTCTTAAATGCACTAATAAACACCACACATGCAGCCTATTCGACCATGTTTCAAAAGAAGCTTTTTAAAAATACCTTTGAACACCTACATTGATTCCGAGCTCATTCCTTTCCTGTAAATGATTTTAATGTGTAAGGCTCCTAAAGGGTCCTTGTGTAAAACATAACAGCAAAGCTGGTTACCAAAATGAAGCAACGACAACGCTTGCTGCTGTCTGCCAGAGACCAGCAACCAGAGTACTTCCGGGTGACTGGGCAATATGTTATTTCATTTTACAAGGTATTATTAAGACATCAAACTAGGGTTTTCATAAGAAGTGCAAGGTTTCCCATTTCACTCTGCTGGAGACATTCTTTTCTTCAGAGAGAATTGTAGGTCCTTATTTTTTTTTAAAGAGAACATACAGCCCTGCCTTTGTCCAATGAATTTATATTAAAAAGATAGTTTGAAGAAAGTTATCTTTTGCAGAATGTTTATTTTAACAGCTGAGACTCTTCCAACCAGAAATGAAGTCTGGCCCACCTACTAACTCACCTTCTGTCTTGTGTAGTAACAGAAAGCAAAAAATAGGAATGGCAGCACATGATTAAAACCTTTGTTAAGTGTGTCAAAGTGCATCATCGCTCCTGAGCCATGAAGGCCGGTCTCCTGCTGCAGCCTACCACTGAGACTAGCTCTGGAAAATTTAGAATATCAGATGTAAGGCTAAATCAACGGAACAGTCCATTTAGCTGCTGCAGTTGGCACAAGTGTGAATTGCTGAAGGACTGATGCCTAAGTTGGTGTCCTCTTGGGAACATTTGATTCAGGGGGAACAAGGACAAGAGGTCTTGTGAAGAGGAATCCTCCCATTGTGTGTGAGGTAGAGTCTGGAACTGTACTAGTGATTCAGTTTGTTTCTTATTTGGGAGTAGGGCAGGTGTTGTGAAATGTAATCCGTTTCTGCCCTCTGGTGGAATACAAGACACTGGGGTCAATCTCACTGTGCTTGAGTAACACTACTGTAAAAACTGCATTACCTTTCAGTTTAAAGGCAAGCTTGGGGAAGCCAGTTTATGGCTGAGGGTGTGGCAGGGAGAAACAGAGGTCTGGAAGACAGGTGGAGCCATGATAAGAGTAACAGAGGGTATAGGGTCTTACAGGAGTGGAGGGCTAAGGTGTCAAGTCAGGGGAAGAAAAATTACCAATTTTTGCACTTGCTTTCCTTCCAACCTACCTTCAACCTTGATAATATCTGTGACTTGATTGCAGTCCCCTGTAGTTTGATGGTGATGCTTATTAATGCCAAGTCAGCTAACAACCTCAACCTCATCCTGCAAAAACATGTTAACCTGGCTTATACAGCCAACAACTGGTTGGATAAAGTGGGTGTGTTAATTTCCCCCAGATCTGTCCACTATGTTATCAGCCACAGCAACAACTTCTGGGGCAGGTAGTTTTGGTCTGAAAAGATCCAATACCCTATATTCCAGACTCTTGCCAGTTTTGAGCACCTATATCTTTTCTTGTGAACCCAAGACGGGACTGGGATTCTGTTAGTGTAACCATCTACCCTGTTTGATAATTTCTGTCCGAGCTGATGGCGGTAGCCTTGGTGGGTGTTGGGAACTACAACTCTAATGGTCTTGAGGGACTTTCAATAATGTTTGGACTGCATTGTCTGGAGTGTTTCAGGATGTCATAACTGCTGCGACACCTACAGGTCTGTCTCAATTAAGATTAGGCTAACATATGTGGCAAGTCACACTTTGGATCTGGAGTTCTGCTTAGGATGAAGGGAAGGATGATCTGTGGAGTAGAGGAGACAGAGATAGTGTTGTTTTCATGGACAGATAAGTTACTTGAGCAAGATGGAATTTCAAGCTACGTGTAGCCACCATAGGGTACAGGACCATCTTTAGTGGTCTGTACCTAAGGTTGATAAATCCAAGTTTTCTGAAGTTTTGAGAGCATTTTATTACAGTCCTACCCAATGATACTGTCAAGGCTCTGGTCTCTGCCTGGAATGTGAAGAGTTAGGCAATCCATATGATCACAACCAAATATCCTTCATCAGATTGTAGAGGTGTATCAACTCCCTAGTACTCTTAGCAACAATTGGGCTGATGACTAGAGTGCAGATAGCTAAAGACTTGCTGTGAGCAAACTCAAGTATGAATTCATCTTTGGGCTTATGCTACGCTGTTATTTCTTTGCTGCCACCAAGCTATCAATTATATTCTTGGATCCCAAGTTGTTTTTATTAGCATTTCCAAAAGGGAAAGCATCCGAAGATAAAGAAGTCTTATTATTTCATTTGATTACAGCTGCCAGGATTTTGTATGCAAAATACTGAAAAAGTCCTTAAACACTTGAGATCGAAAGAATGGCATATTAAATTATGGGAGCTGTACTTTGTAAACATAAAATGAGCAGTGTGGCTACAACAAGCAGTGCAGAGGGTCAACTGGTCTAACAGATTTTAAATGTTTCAAACTTCATTGCAACAAACGCCAGAGCAGAAGGACAGGCAACTTTTTTGATTATTGTAAAGGTACTTTTGTGGTTTTTGGTTTTCTGTGAAGTATGTCTCATTTTCATTTTTGCCTTCTATATTTATTTTTTAAAATAGATCGTGTTCAATATTTGTAAAAAAAATCTAAACAAAGATATTGCAGAATTAATAGAATTAAAAGTTGGAGGTTGAGACATAAGGGGAAAAAATGACGAAGCAGACACCATCTCTGGGCAACCTTTGATTTGTTCTAGAGGACCCTTACTTAGCTTGTACTTTTCCTGTTTCACTAGCTTCTTCAGCTAGTCACCACCCTCAGTCACAGCTGCTTTTAGCAACATCTGGACTTCAATTATATATATATATATATATATATATATATATATATATATATATAGTTACACTGAAATTAGTGGGGCTGATGAGTAAACATATACACTTAGGATACAGGTTTAACCTTTGGAGCAGCAGTGTTTGGCAGTGGCTAGAAAGCTGGGTTAGATGTGAGAGATCAGGCATTTGGCAAACCTTTATCTTCCAACCAAATATAGTTCAAAGAGCTGTTAGAAGAGCAGGATGCAAATGTAACAACTGAGCTACAAAATTCTAGTCCTTCTGGCACTATGGTCCTGCTAGCTTTTTTACATACATTCAACAAACCATTTCAAGAGCAATCCCATGGTCCCTAGACAGCATAGGAAATTTCAGAGTCCTGGTCTCCAACCTTGGGTTCAGGAATCCATACTTCCCTCCCTCTTGCAGCCAGCACAGAGAGAACCGTGCTGAATGCTTCTCTGAGGTGTAGGGCATGGGAGGGGCTGGAGAGGCCGGCTTAGGAAGTATGCCCAGCCAACCCCCCCCCAGCCTTCTTCCTTCCTCCGCTGCAGCACCCCAGCTATATGCACAAAAAAGCCTGTCTAGCACATATGCAGAGCAGGAGGGGCAGGGAAGTGAAGATCGCCTTCGCCACTCATTCTGCTCTGCACTGGATGCCCTTAAGCATCTGAGTTTGGAGGCTTACAAGCATCGGGATAAGATTGCACATTTAATTCTTACTGCTAGAATCACCCTGTAATTCTCTGCTCTGAGTGTACACTAGATTTAAAATTTCACATCTGAAAGGCACATAGTAGATATAATCTTCCACTCAGGCAAACGTCATGCAAAAACTCTGCATCAATAATCAAGGTTTCCTTAGTTCTGACTGCATTTAACTGAGGAGATCATTACTAGCATATTCAAAACACATTTATATACAATGCTTACCAGTGAAGATGCAAGTAATTCAATGCCCATATGATGCAGAAAAATGTTAATTACATCTTTGTGAGACAGGTTCACCATTATGTGCAGAAAACGCAATTCTAGCACTGCTTTATAAATGCTGTGCATAATAGGGTCAGAAGAGAATGGCTCATCAAAGCAGCATATAGCTAACTTCAACGAGAGACATTCTCTATGCATACATATTAATTTGCTTCTTAGGGAAGTGATTACACTGAAAATTATTCTGGCTCCTAGTCATGACTTTGTCTCTTTTGTTAAAAGGGAACACATTTTGTATATAAGAAACCATAATACATTTTTCTCCAGTATTGATAATTCAGTAAAGCTATTCAGTTCAAAGTGCTAGACTAAAGTGACAAAGGTCATAATAATGATATAAGGCTATATCATTATTTAAAGAGGCCAATTTAATGATTTTCCTTAGATTTTATTAGAAAAAAGCAGATCAACAGTACAATTTAAAAAATCTAAATATGAGTGATATCCAAATATGGTATGCAAAAATGCTTCTGAGACCAACTGCCTATTACCTGAATAAGCCATATCTGCAGGCTCTGATGATTGGAATCAAAGAATGAAAGATTTATTGCTGTGAAAACGAAATCTGTAGTACAGTAGTAAGAGACTTGGCCATTAAGCATAATCAGTCATTAACGAATTTAGAAAGCACTAACAAATTCTTAAGACGGTGATGGAAGGTCAAAACTTGGCTGACCCAAGTTTAGCTGAAATAGCAAATCACAAAGGATGTTGATGCTAAGCCTTGTTTCCAGATAATTAAAAATATGTAGTAACATTTCCAACAGCCCACAAGCAAAAATCAAAAGTATTTTTAAAAGTTGAACTGACACTCAAAGAGCCAATTTTATTTATGCTCAATTTTGTTTTTGCCCAAAATATGGTCAGACCCATTAAGGAAGGAAAAAATATATTAATGGACTACCACAGAACGGAAGAGAAAGCTTTTGTGTCACTTGGTTATCTTTGTCACTGAGGTAAAAAAAATTTACATGTAAATTTTATATTTAATACTCCAAATTGTATTTTTTATGTTCTGATTTCTTGCCTCTAAACCCTGTTTTACACGTTTCTTTCTTCAATGATTTTTCTGTTGTGATATTGAATCTGCTCCATTTATGTCTATGTTTGATACCTTGGTTAATGTTAAACCTTGCAAAAAAATCTTAGGGATCTTTTTAACAGCACCGTTGACTAAGGTTGCTGATATACAAGCAAACTAGGTTGTGCCACTCTCCAGAGAGCATATTTCCTTGATTAGTTTTCCACTGTTGAAGTGTTCTATAAAATGATTGTTTGAAGAAATCTCTTGTAAACATACAAGTTCACAAGTACTCATGTAGTTAGTTCCATATCTTTAAGACCAGGACAGTGGGCTCAAAGCTCCAGAAGATTTAGAAGAGCCTGCTCCAGTGGCCAAGAAACCTTGCAGCCTTTGCTTGCTACGTAAGAATGTAGCGAATGTACTTGCTGAGGTAGTCCAGTGAATCCTCCTCTTAGAAACCTTTCAGAATATTTCTGGAAGGGTGACATTACGAAGAAGCCACTGTTGAGAGCGGCTGCCACTGCAGTCTTTGATGCTGGGTACCTGGCTGTCTTCTTCTGAGGCTTTATCCAGGCACTGGTTACTGTTCACATGCAACAGGGTTAATTTCTTTTTCCAAAGAAGTGAGGGGAGGGGAAGGAAGGGAAGAAAGAAAGAAAGAAAGAAAGAAAGAAAGAAAGAAAAGCTTATCATAAAAAAGAAAATTTATCCAAAGTACTTTTAAAACAAGCAAATGTAAACTATTAAGTTTCTTTCAAGTACAACACAGCCTTTGATGGTTAGATAATTATCTATCTTGGCCACCCACTGATGACTCGAAACATTCACCTTTTATCTTCTCTCATAAAGAGGGGGATGCACCTGTGGTTTATACTCATCATGACTGAAGAAGACAAAACCCAAACCAGTCTGTAGGCTTACTTTGAGGACATTGCTAGGGAAATAATAATTGTGTCTTCCTTCTTCCAAGTGGTCCACATTCCTCTGAAGTACAAATGGAACAGGACACACCTCAAGGTTCCAGGAAATGCCATTATAGCTTTTTAAAGGCTTGGAGTAGATATTTTATTTATTTTCTTTGATCAGCAGTATCGCTTCCATTGCAAACTGCTTTTCAAACACTCCCCAAGCTTCAAAAGCACCTTGTAATGTAGTACAGAGGACATTTTGTTATAGAGTAGCAGGGGGAGAGAAAGGAGTCACCAATTAAAACTTAATTATTTTTCTTAAACAATGCTACAAATCTAACTAGTAAACTATATTAATTTAAAATTAGAGTTTTAGACTATATATGAAGAGATCCTTTATATAATTTTTAACAAATTTTAGAATATTTTATAGGATACACTGCTTGGTGGATAGGTTTGCTGATTACCTTCATTATTCAGATTATTTAAATATTAATCCTGGTATTAACTGAGATACCTAGTATCCACAAAATCAAAAATATGCTTGAATAAAAATATTAAATGTTATTGAATGATTGAAAAACAACATTGGGCCGTATCCAATGCCATGCCATTGCTAACATTAATTATGCTGTATTAATATAAATGACCTCTTGCACAATGCCAATAGCACTTGCTGGCATGGCAGGCATCTCCAGTAAACCCATCTGGTAATCGAACTGATAACAAGCATGTAATTAAATAAGAACATATTATCTATCAGCATAAGGTGGAGAGAATTTCATAAGGTGGAGAGAATTTCAATATACTAGAAGGGAAAGTAATTGAATAGAAACTATTCAAAATAGATTTTTCATGTACAAAACCAAATACTTTGAATCAAGGAAGAGAGTGGGTTGGATCCAGATATAGAACAGTCCTAATGAAATCAGATGGGCTTGAGTGTGTTTATTCTTTACTCCCACTACTTTTTTGGACACCCAGGCTATTTAAATATTACATTTGTCTTAAAAATGCTAATAACCTGGAGAGCTATTTAATACAAATATCCCATGAGCAATTTATCAAATGATTGTTGCTGTCAGTAGGTCAGTTTAAAGATGGACATTATATATGTAAAAAAACAACAATCCTTTTCACCATAATGCAACATGGGCCTGTCACTTGATTTACTTAGCAACATTCATCTCAACTCCTTTTTTGATCAATCAAGGAAATGGTCTCAATTTGAATATTTCCTTGAAAATGTTTATGAAATCTGCAACTGGTTCTTGCCATGGAAACTAAAACTTAAGTGCTCAAAAGCACAACCTCAGATTGCCATAAAAGTGAAAATGGCAAAGTGGACCAACCAAAATCTCAATATAGTTTTGAAGAGATGTAATCCAACCCACCTAGTACTTCATATAATCACTCTTGAAAATAAAATAAAATAAAAATAAAAATACAAAGGTATACTTTGGTCCAGACAAATTTAAGTTCTTTAATTATAAGCTGATGGATCCAATGGATTGCCTTATTGGTAAAAATATGGCCACAATTAATTTTTTAAAAGTATTTGGTTTTGATTAGAGAAGTAAAATGATGTGTGTATGAGTGGGTGGTGCTTTCCACACTTCCTTTGTAGAAAATCCCTGGAAGATAAAACTGCCACATAGCTGCTCAACATTTCATATAACTTGTTTGTAAGAACTGTTTCATTAACTTTCAGCAAATATCTAAACATCTTTTAGGGAAATGCATCGTCTTTATAGCACTTCCACCAGATAAACTTCTTTCCTACCATTGAGGAACATGGTATGAATGACCTGAACTTAGATAATGGCTGCAGAGAATTTACCCTGAGGATCACTTTTCAAATTCAAAATACAGTCATGCTTCATCATTTATGATCATATGAATACATTACAACTTTATCCTTCCAAATAGATGTTATGGGTGATCAAGTACCTACTCAGATGTATTTGGAAGGATATAGCTATTATTTATATATGCACATGTCCTTTGTAAGTCATGAAACACAAGAACCAAGGATCAGCTCCCCTCCAACACTAAAAATCTTTATCAAGAAAAACTTTAATTCCAACGTAATTGCAAACTGTGACACAATGGCTATATAATTAGAAAGTTCAATGAATGTACATTTTTAAACATTGCATGTACTTATGGGGACTTCTGGTTAGGAGTTGGAGATAAAAGTAATAATGAGCATTTATCACTATTACTTTTATCTCCCACTCCTAACCAGCAGTCCCCATAAGTACATATAATGTGAAGCAATATGTACACTCATTGAACTTTCTAATTCCTTGAGTTTTTGGGATAAAGAAGACTTACCACTGGATCATATTCCCAAAGCTGATTGCCTTTTAAGTGGTGGCACTTGAGCATTGTGACAGGGCCATTAAGTTTGGAGACATCCAAGCACAAATCATCTGTTCGGATTTCTTTGTTGGCTGTGTATGAGAAAACCTTGATAGAAAACAATATTCAGTTATTACAGCATTAAATAAATCTAAACATTAAACCTATGAATCAAACCAGCCTTCCCCAACCTGGAATCCTCCAGGTGCATTAGACGACAACTCCCAGCATCCCCCAGGCAGCCATGCTAGGAGTGGTAGTCCAACACATGTGGAGGGCACGAGTTTGAGAAAGGCTGTGGTAAACTTTTCACATAAAATGGTTTCCCAAAACAGTGGCAGATATGCCCACTGGGCACTATAGAAATTTCCCACTGGGACAAGACTATTGAAGAATCTTTTTTCTGGTGTTGATCATATTTTTCCAACACAGCTGTGTTGTGTTAATGTATGTGGATGGACTTGCTTGGTAACAGGGAACTCGCAAACTCATGCAGTAACTGTACACCATGATCTTAGTGAGCTGATGGATTTCTAAAGCACAGATATAACTGTAAATACCACATTCTTGACAAAAGTGCCAAATTTAGTAGACCAAATGTATATAGCCACATAAAGACAGAGAGAGCAGAACGAATGATCCTGTGGTCAGGAAAGGAAACTTATAGATCTATCCTGTCTGTACCTTATAAATTTATCACACTGGTTTTCTGAGCTGCTATCATAATGGTACTCAAGTTCCTATAAACCCATCTACCCACTCTGGTAGAAAGAAATAGGATTATCTCCTTCCAGTAGGCCAATCTTGCTGCCTCATAACAGTTAAGATTATTCTAGCCAAGTTCAACAGCAATCAAAAGAATTCTGTAAAGGAAGTCTAACAGAGCAATCCTATGTATGTTAGTCAAACATTTAGTCGCGCTGAGCTCAATGAGGCTTACTCCCAGTTAAGTGAATACAGGATTGTGGCCTAAAATGAAGTAACACAATTAAGAATAAAATACCACCATTGCTTAATTTGAGAGTGCTTTGCTAAAAAATGAATTCTATCGGAATAGCCTTTTGAAAGTATGCTCCATTATTGACAACAAATTATATTTGTAAAAATAAGTTTTTTGGTGCTTCCATCCCCAATGATTCTCTCCTGCCCTGCCAATGCAGTTGTACAAGCAGGACCCACCGCTGATACCAAGTGAGATTTAGCATTTCCGATAAAATGCAAACAAATGGAAACACTTCTGTTTGGAGGGGGCTGGTCGGCAGCGTTTGTGTAAGGGAGCTGTGCCGACCTGCCTCCTTCCGGAAACGAGTGTTTCTGCACTTTCCCTAGGAAGCGCTAAACCTCCCTTGCATAACTGATAGGTCCTGCTTGCGCAACAGAATTAGTGGGATCCACCATTGGCGGAAGGGAATCAGCAGGACAGAAAGGAATCAGTGGGATATAAGCACCCCGCCGTTGGACTCTGCCCAAAGATCTAACGAATTATATATAGTTCAAACATCTAATGCAAATATTTTAATTTTAATTTTAAGTTCATACTGTTACCTGATTGCCACCCATTCCATGACAGTTAAAAATTCCAACTTTTTCATTTTCTTTTCTTGCCATGTTATCAAGACATTGATTAGTTTCCACATTTCTTATCTGAAAACAACAACAAAAATTCAGCACACTCCATTTACTATACATATTTACAGCAAACAGACAATTTACATGTCAGCCTTGGAAATTATAAGCAAGGAGGTGCATTACTAAGTGCCTGTTAAGTCATCCTCCTTTATTCCCCTCATTGCATACAAAAAAAAGAAGAAAAAAAAGAAGCAGGAATGGAGAAGAGAAATAGTGCATAAACTGTGGGACAGAGAGCAACATGGGGCTGACACATCCATGAAGGCCTGAACACTAGACAAATTATTTACCTATATATCAGATTGAGGATGCGAGAAGTTAAGGAAGGTAGGTATGAAAAGCCTGGGCTGAATCCACTGAACACAAGGTCAATCACAATTGGCTGGGCTGATCCATTCAATTCTTCCTTAGGATGGACCAATGCCCATACCCATCTTTATGTATTGGCATCGACACCCACATTGCAAAGAGGATCCCACAGTTCAGATAGCATGATGAATGGCTATTAAGTTTACTATTCTGCATTTCAATTTAAAATTACCAAGGCAGTTCAAGCTGACAAGAACATATTACACCAATATTGAGATATCTACAATGGTCATCAATTTGTCTGAGCCTGATCCAAAGTGCCAACGTTGATCTTTAAAGTCGTACATGATATGGGGCCCAACTGTCTTAGAAAATGTAAAATCCCAGGTTTTTTTTTTTTAAAAAAATATTGATTAGGGTCTGCTCCAAATGCTATCTTTCTGGAAGATTAGATTAACTTCTACTAGGAGAAAAAGAACTTTGGCTGTGGCTCTGAAGTTATGGCACAAACTCCCTTGAAAGGCCAGTCTATATTCGCCCTTGGCCCCATTTTGGAAACCACCACCAATATTTTTATTCCACAAGGGATTTGGACTTTAGTAGGAAGTGTGCTTTTACTATGGCTTTGTTGTTGATTATTGATTGTTGTTGATTGTTGCTGGTTGTTGTTTATTATTATTATTATTATTATTATTATTATTATTATTGTATCCTGCCTTTTTCCCAGGGCTGGGACTCAGCAGTATTCAATGGACAGTATTCAACCGTATCATTCCATAACCTCAAATAACACTAGATGACTTTCTGTTGGCAAGCAATCTCCATGCTTGCACAACCAGAATGCACAACAGGTTACACAAACATAATGAACAAAGTTGCACTTGCACAAATGTAACTTTAGTTGGATTCTTCCCTTGGGCATTGTTCAGAGCCTAGTTTCCACAAGCGCAACATCATTTGCACTTACGAAATGACAGAGTTGAATAATGCCCAATGTCTATTAATTTTTAAAACTGTTGTATGTTACCCACTTTGGGTGCAATATATTAACGTGATCAAGAAAATGAATGGAAGGAGGCTGCTTTGAGAAAGCACATGATCACTAACTAAGGACTAAGTTGACTATGGTTCTTAGAGTGGTCATCTGTGCATTCACACATATGGGCTCTGCGCTTGAGTGGAGCCTCACATCGGGAACTTTCTAAAGCTATCGGAACGAAAAGAAATAGGCGGGAACCCTCCCCCACCATCCTGTGCGCATGCCCCTGAGTGCTCCTGCCTATTACCTCAGTTCCCTGAGACCGCCATTGTGAGGCAATATCGGAATCGAAGGCATAAACACTTCGGTATGGCATAAAAATAAGAACAACACCGAAGCAGGGAGGGAGGGTGGGTGGGTTGTGTGAATGCACAGATGACCACTCGAAGAACCACAGTTACAGGTAAGCAACCTGTCCTTCTTCGTGGTCTCTGTGCATTCCCACATACGGGCGAGTAGCAAGCTGACTTACCGGAGGAGGGTCAGTGTTCATTGAAGGAGTGAAGGCAGGACCGCCCTGCCAAAAGCGCAGTCTTGTCTAGCTCTGACGTCAAGTTTATAATGTTTTATAAAAGTTGACGGTTGGGACCAAGTTGCAGCTTTACAGAGGTCTGGTAATGGGATACCACTTTCAAAAGCAATAGATGATGCAACGCTTCGTACAGAATGAGCACGTACTAATGTGGATGGTTGAAACTTTGTAATCTCATATGCTAATAAAATTGTCTGTACCACCCATTTCGCTAGCCTTTGAGATGACAAGGGGTGTCCTTTCTGTTTTCCCCCATAGCATACGAATAGTCTATTCGATTGTCTAAAAGACTGTGTTCTTGCTTGATAAAAGGCTAGCGCCCTTCGAACATCTAAAGAGTGTAGTGTCCCTTCTAGGGGCGATGTAGGAGAAGGAAAAAATGTAGGCAATATAATGTCTTGATTCACATGAAAACTACTTCGTCTTTGTGAAAAATAGTATAAGGAGCATCTATCCTTAAAGTGCACAATTCGCTAGCTCTGCCTGCGGAAGCAAGCGCCATGAGAAATGCCACCTTCCAAGAGAGGAGGCGTAAATCCACAGATGCCAGTGGCTCAAAAGGCTTTGAAGTTAAAGAATTTAAAACAACAGACAGACTCCATCCCGGTACTGGAGAACGTGTAGGGGGAGCTACATTGTTAATTCCTTTGAGGAAAGAACGAACAAGAGGATGTGAAAAATTGAACATCCTTCAAAATGAACATGTTTATCAGAAATTGCAGCTAAATAAACTTTTATAGAAGATCATTTTAAACCCTTTTCAAACAGTGAAGTCAAAAACTTGAGGATTAATGTCAAGTTATTGGTTCATGTGCCTGTGACATAACAAATTCAGAAAATATAGTCCACTTTCCTGGTATGACAATCTTGTTGCAGGCTTCTTAGATGCCAGCAATATAGATTGCACTCTTGGAGAGAGTTGTGATGTTACTGGTGAGGTATTATTCTCCATGCCGTAAGGCGTAATGTGATCAGATCTGGGTGTTTTATTTGTCCCTGATCTTGAGTGATCAGATCTATTCAATTTGGGAGACTGATGTTATTGTTGTTCCCATGTCCAAGAAGTGGGGTGAACCACTGTTGCCTTGGCCACCAAGATGTGATGAGAACGCAGTCTGCATCCTCTTATTATGAGTTTTGCCACAATCTTGTTTAGCAGAGGAAATGGAGGGAACATGTAAGAAAACACTCCTGTCCATTCCCTGACAAATGCATCTCCTACAGAGTTTCTTCCTGCACCGGTGCGGCTGCAGAACATTTGACAGGTCTTGTTTTTCTGTGACGCTTGGCTCAACTCAGGAGTCAATATTCATCAGCAATTTTAAATAGTTATAAAAAACACAGTCGATACTCCCGGTCAACTTCAAAAGCTCAGTACTAGGTTCCAAGGTAAAAAAGTAGTTAAAATAGTAGTTAAAATTAGAATTAAAACTTAAAACAGTGCTCCAGGCACTCCTCTCCGAGCTGGTTTGTTGACAGGAAGGCGGCTACACTTCCATTAATCGCTGAATTGGGAGGTGAGACACTGTGGCTTCACCCATCAATCATTGTCCTGGCAATATGCGTAGCTACTATTAGGATTTTTCTGTCAATACACCAGTCATAAAGATGTAGGGTGATCTGGTTCAGTAATCTGGAGCGGGTCCCTCCTTGCTTGTTTAAATAAGAGACCACTGTAGTGTTGTCTGAGACAACATGAACTACTTGATGTTTGAGTATTGCTTTGAATGCTTTTAAAGACTTCATTTCTGCTAACATCTCTAAGAAGTTGATGTGATATCTCCTTTCTACTGCTGACCACGAGCCCTGGGTTTGCAGGGTGCCGCAATGAGCTCCCCATCCCGTTAATGAAGCATCTGTCGTCACAGTGGCAGTTGGTCATGGTGGGGTGAAGAGTATGCCCTTGGACAGGTTGTGTTTGATGGACCACCACATTAAGTAATGTTTTATTGCCTTTGGCAGGCATAACCGTGTTCGATGTGTGTTCCTCGTAAGATCGAAGTTGTGTAGGAACCAGAGTTGCAATGGCCTCATTCGGAGGCGAGCCCATGGTACTACAACAATAGGAAAAGTTGGTACTGTCATGACGCAAGCCCACCCCAGGCTTCTGATCATGAACTTTAGGCAAACTGACACACTCCAAAACGGTGAGACCTCTTTTATTGTGAAATCACACGGAATTCAAGCATAATGGTTTCATTTCTGCATACACACACTTGAAGCTGAAGACAGACCAGCTAGCTTTCAGGTACAACGGCTTAATGCGAACAGCAATCACTCAGGGGGAGACATTTAGAGTTGGCCCCTGTCCCATGTGGTCAGCAGTGGCTACACACACTGACTCATCAGGAACACGAGCAAAACTCAAAGGAGAAACCCCAGCAGAGAAGTGCATGAAGTCTGACGTACACAGATCCATCTTGTACCAAACCAGACTCAGCCTGCCAGGAACACTGAGCTGATCACGAAAGCAAGATGTTAGGGGATGAACCTCTTCGACGTAGGAAACCTCCCTTGCTCGTAACTTTGACTCTGAGGAAGGCTCTCTCGCAGGTCACACACACACACAATTCCAGAACAGCAACGATCAGCCTTGGAAACTTTCCCTGTGCCCATACTTTGGCTCCATGCAGGGAAAGCAGGCTATAGAACATGAATCCAGAACAGTAATCTGCAAGTCCAAATCTATGAAAAGCCTCAGAGCACTTTTCATGGCATAGTTCTTAGAAATTCCAAGTCCAAATAGCAACAGAACATGTACAGAGTGCATCCAGCATCTCCAAACCAGATAGAATCCCAAACACGAGGAGTTTCATGGCAAGCGTAGAACAGATGGTAACCTGTCATATTTCACTAGTTCTTGGTCTGGGAAGCCTGCCAACCCCCTTATCTTAGAATGTCTGGGAAAGGCGGCAGCACTTATTTGTTTGAAGGGTTTTTATTTGTATTCAAAAGTCCATTTACCAAAGCCAGGGTCACGCCAGAAGTTCAGTCAGTCCAAATGTCAAAGCCGAAGGTCAAACCCCGTATTATAGCAGTCCAGGGTCCAGAGCAAATAGTCAAGCCGGGTGTTCAGTCCACAGGTTCCGATCCAGAAGTACGCAGGGTGTCAAGAGCCGAATACATCGGTTGTTCTCAACGAATCTGTGCTTACGCCTACACCCTTTTTATCCTTGCTTTGAGCCTGTCCACAGCTGTGTGCTATTCCTTCGTTATCTTATTTAAGGCTAGCGTCAGCTGTGCTCTGTTTCTGCAATCTCATGCTGCATCTTGTGGGACGAGCTTGCTCCGCACGCTTGAGCTGCTGCCTTCAGCCGCCCCCTTCAGGCCCAGAATCTTCCTCGTTAGAAACAGGGGGTGGGAGAGGGTGGCTTTCCTGGGGCTCTTCTGAGGAAACTCCCTGCCGTTCCTCCTCCTCCGGTAAGTCCTGGGGAATGGGTGAAGCTGCAGTCTCTGCCCCTTCTTCCTCCTCAGAGGAAGATTCTTCAGACTGCCTCATGACATAACAGTCGAACAGTCGAACAGTCGAGCAGTTGAATTCCTAGCAAAGGGCCTCCCCTTTGCTCGTTCCACTATATAGGATGGAGGCTGACTAATTCCAAGCCACTTTGATAGACAGGGCTTCAGGCCCGTAATCCAAACTCATGCGTCAACAGGGCGGCACGGTTCAACCTCCTCTTGATGACGACACTATGTGAGAGACAGCTTGCAAGATAGCCCCCACCTTTTGTAAACATACATTTGTTCTCAAGGAACCTCAAGGCCTTGGCTAGCAGACACAGATAAGCACAGAACAGAGACAGACTTTCTCGCAACAATTGCCAAGCTTTCAACTCACAATTCACTAGGCCAGCCTAGTGAATTGTCCATGAAGCACCTGACATCCAACAGGTACCTGGCCATTACCGCTTGATAATTAGCTACCTTCAAGCCTAATGCGGATGAAGAATAAAAACGTCTGCCTATAAAATCAAGTCTCCTGCCTTCTTTATCGGCAGGGGTAGTGTGAGACTTTTGAGGTTGACCTTGCAACAACTCTACAATGATGGAATTTGGTACCGGATGGGAGAAAAGAAAGTTCACGTCCTTTTCTTGCACCCAATACATTCCTTCTAGTCTCTTTGAAGTCAGAAGCATAGATGCCGGAGACTTCCAGGATTGTTGGACTGTGCTCAATAAGGTCGGAAAATATGGAATGGAAACTGGAGCCGTAGATTCTGTTACCACCACATCAAAAATAGGGTCCTTTATTGTTATAACTGGACGCTGAGCTTCAAGACTGAGTGAATGAGACATTCATCCCATTTATTCTGAAAAATGGCCCATGTCTTCAGATGGTGAAGCACCTTCCAAGTTTCCCACCCTGGTATCAGGTGATGGTATCGACGGAGCTACTGAAGCTATAGATGCTGAATCAGAAGGATAATCCTCTCGATCCGAGCGAGATGGAGAGTCAAGATTTACTGTTACCACCGGTATCTCTTCTTGGGTAATTATTGGTCTAGTCTGCAATTCTGTCTGAATCACAGATGTTGATGAGGGTGTAGCTGCAGGTGTTGGTGTGGGTAACCTACGCCCTGCATGAGTTTCTGTAGCCACCGGCTGTTTTGATACCGATGGTCGATATGAATCCCTCATATATTAATGTTGATACATCCGTCTGTCGGTATCGTAGTGTCTTTCAGTATCATAGTGTTCCCGAAAAGCCGGTCTACTATCATGCCTGTAGCTTCTACTAAGAGGTGAGAGGTGCGACCGTCTGTCCCAGTCAGAATCGGGAGATCTAGAGCACTCTCTGCTACACATGTGATAGCGGTACCAATCACTTCGGTACCCTCCATAATAAGAGGAGCAGCTGGAAGCTCGAGATCTGTTTTGGTATCTTGTCTCATTCCTGCAACAGTCTGGTGTTGTTGAATGAGCAAAAACGGTATTTTGTCCTTGATGCGGAGGAGAAGAGTGGTCTCTTATCTCTCCCTCAGACATAGCAGGTACAGAAGTTCTTTCTGTCGGTATAGGAGCTGGTGAATTTTGAAGAGGAGGTGGTGTCAGTATCGACAAATCGGCGGTTGGTTCAGGTGCGGTTTTACGGACCATGGGAACCTTAGTCTTCTTCCTTTTAAATTTTTGACTCTCATTTGCTGATTTTTGCAGTTTAGATCTCTTGGTAAGTTTTGTAGCCTTAACCAGAGACGATGAAGTTGGTAGAGCTTCAGCTGGTATGGAAGATTCATCTTGCACAATCTGTTCCATATTTTGTTCAGGCAATTGTTGTGAACAAATTAAAGCCATTTGTCCTGATTTATCCACAGCCTGAAGTGCCTTTTTCCAGAGCTCCGCTCGAAGGCGATCTGCTCTATTACACCTGGCTTGTTTGGTGAATTTTAAACAATGAGGGCAAGTCTCCACAATATATTCCTCACTCAAGCACAGGAGGCAAAGTGAATGTCCGTCCGTGTGGGGGTATTTCCCCGCATACTTTATACAACGCTGGAAAAGGCCTATTGTGGCCATACATCTCTTACGAGGTTGCGATCTGAACGGATCACTGTTCCGAAAATAATAAAAAAACACTATTTACATATAAAGTAGGAAAAAAACGATAGTAAGAGAGAAAAGAGAGAATAAGAAGTCTCTCTCTCTATATTTACATAGTAATTCTTCTCAAATACTACGAGCGTTCCCCAGCGAGACTCACACAATGGCAGTCGAAGAAGAACTGAGGTAATAGGTGGGAGCGCTCAGGGGCATGCACACAGGGTGGTGGGGGAGGGTTCCCGCCTATTTTTTAGTTCCAATAGCTTTAGAACGTTCCCAAAGCAAGGCTCCATGCAGGCGCAGAACCCATATGTGGGAATGCACAGAGACCATGAAGAAGAACCCAAGCTTTCCCTAACCTGGTGCACTCCAGATGTTTTTGACTACAATTCCCAGAATTCCTGACAATTCACCATGTTGGCTGGTGCTGATGAGAGTCCAAAATGTGTGGAGGAAACCAGGTTAGAGAAGGCTGTATTAGCCTGGGATCATTTAAGTTTAGAAACTATTAGCTAAAAGCACAATCCACATCAGTGATATCCTATAAACGCTGGTAGCTCTCAGCAGCTGGAAAACAATTTCTTTTGGAGGCTTAATTTAGATCCGTATGAAAAAAGGCTGCACAAACCTCAATTACAGCATTACATACATACACTGGGGAAATAAATTGCCTTAGTCCCATTGCACCAAACGTTAGAGCTTTGCACCTGAAAAAGCCCAGGTGTGCAGTTGTGACACATTTATTAGAATGCTAAAGGCATATGAAACCAAGCCTTATAGTTAACTTGAGTTCTCAAAACCGTACTGTATTTAAAATCTTTACCTCTCCCAAAGAGAAATAGTGACGTGGTATTTGAGAATCAGGATAAACATTCTCTAGGTACCAGGAAAAAGGCTTGCACTGTAGCTTGTGTCTTAGTCCAAGTCTTGAGGATATATCTCCATAATCTACCTTTGTAACCCCTGTAGAGAATTGTATAATATTGTTAGTTACAGAAATTTAGTGAAATGCAAATACAGTAATAGATTTCTTGCACTGCTTGAGAAGAGCCATCTTTACACATATTGCTCTTAAGCAAGATTTGTACTGTGTATCTCAGTATCACACAGAAGTCTTAAATTAGATATAGATATGTTTTTAAATAGCGGTTTTGTCAGATATTGCAGGGCTGCATCAAATTTCCTATATCTAAAGTAGTTTCCATGGAACATGTTTAAAGAGCTATCATTAAAAATTTAATCTAAAGTAGCAGTAGCTTGAAAATCCCAAGAAAAGTGTGGCCTAGCAGGTAGGTTTCGTGTAACCTTTGAATTTTGTCAATGCAGAATGCAACTATCCTGGAGCTTCAAAACAGCACAAGTATCCTGATCAGCACAAAGATACTCATGAAACAGGGCAGGAGCACAGTGCCAAGCAGGTAAAATGGTGGACTTTTCTACTAGCTGCTTATTGTAGACACACCTTTCAAAAGTAGCACAACCTCTCAGCCAGCTTTATCTTCATCAACATAAGGGATGAAATAGTTATTTCAGACAAATTTTGATGATGTCTCTAAATCCAAGTTCACTTACACAACTGTGACACTGTGTTTTTTTTTAGCCCAATCCAGAGCACAAGACACGAAAAGAAGCATATCATTTATAAAGGATGTCCCTGTGTATAAATCACTGTTTTTTCCTGAAACAATAGGAGGCAGGGTTGGGGGAGAATCCTTTCGCAGTTACCAGACATTTTGAGGCAAAGGCTATAGTGTATGTTTGCACCAAATTTAAAATGTTAGCTATGCTGCTTCCTGACAGCTCCTTGACTCAACATAAGGGCTAGCTGTGTCAACTCAGCTATTACGGAATGAATTCAGGATGGTACACGTTGAGCTAGTCAGAACGTATACTCAAGGAAAAAACTAGTCCCAGCTAAAGTATTCTTTGGGATTCCAGGAGGGGCATGCATAGTTTTTTGGCAAAATTGCAAGTCAAATCTGGCCACTTCTGAGCAATTCTGTAGCTCTCTGAGGCAAAGCAGGATTCTCTCCAAAGCAACAGAACCTTCCCAAAGCTTTGCAAGTGATTCAGTGCTACAGTAGGCTATAGAAAAGCAAACACGGTGTCAGCAAAAATGTGCTAGTTGACTTCCATTTTTCCATATATGGAAAATGCCAGGTAGGGAGAAGTGGGAAGGGAGAGGAGTTGAGTGACTGACATGTCTACCTTGTAATCAGAGAGAACCGTTTACCAGAGCTCTCCGATCACTGTGTTTGGGAAAGGGGTTTTGAGTCCTATATAATGCACTCATGTTCTGCTGGGTGCTCTGCATTAGTTCTTTTAATTCACCTGAGCAGAGACAATTAAAGAGGGGCTTTTGAGGGAGGAGAGCAATGAGAGAGAGTTTTGTGTACTATCCTTCCAAGCTGGTCTGAGTTGGAGATCTGAACAAAACATTGTGGTCAGTACACATCCGTAGATCCCAGGCCCAATAGCTGGTATCTGATACAGCTTACAAAGACAGACTACTCAATCAACTCTTTTAGCTGAATGATATGCTCTATATAGAGCATGTTTCTAAAATCTGGTCAGCAATCCACCTGATCTGGCAGAAATTGCTTCAGACAGTATCAGTGAGACCCCAGGTGTGTTAGGGGCCAAATAAGAACCAAAACAGCCAATGTTAAACTATTTCATAACATTACCAAACCAGGTGCTCCAATCTCAATTCCTAGCTGTGGCCTTTAAATGCTTTGAATGACAGGAAAACTCTAATATGCAAGAAAAAGTGCACCCAATTAAGAATGGACTTATCCAAGTTTGTCCTTTTAATAAACATGGTTTACTCTTTCCGACCCCAACATACACAGAAAGTAACAAAAATATGGAGGGGCCATGATTTACTGGTTGAGCACTTCTTGGCAAACAGAAGGTCCCAGGTTGAATCCCTAGCTTCTCCAGTTTAGAGGACCTCAGGCAGAAGAGCTGGAAAAAAATCCTCTGCTTGAGACCTTGGGGGAGCTGTGGTTGCTGCTAACTGAACTAATAGCAGTACTGAGCTAGATGACACAATGATCTAACTCAGTAAAGGCTGCTTTACATATTTGCCATATTAGTTTAAGAAACTATTTTATACTGAAGAGACCTTGCTCACCTGGGGAAATTATGTAGAAGAAATTCTTGAACTCATCCATCCAAACTTCTGCAAGTCGCCTATTGTTTTTATTAATAATCTGCCCTGTGCCTCCTGGGAAAGTATAAGGAGTGGCTTTTCGAAAAACATGCCCAACATGTGAACAGGTCACAATTTCCAAAGTCCCTCCACATTGCCAAATCTGTAAATGTCAAAAGATCAACTTTTTTAAAAATGGTATCATTGATTTTAAAAAAATAGTTCTGGGTAGTTCCTGATTAGTATTTATACTGAAGTTAAAGAAGTAGAAAGCCTCCATTACTGTTATAAAAATTAAATTATATGTACACTTCATGCTTGACTGGCAGATACTATCTTTCACTGTTGCATGAAGAAGAACTCTCTCCAGATGCCTGACTCTTCACCCATGTGACACTGGGTCCTGATTAAACAGCAAGGTTATTTTGTTGAGGCAAACATATTGCATACAAAATACAAGATTGTGTGTTTACCAGTATTATGTGACCGGCTAGGGTTCTGCACGAAGGAGTGCACCTTGCAATATATAAACTGTGTCAAACCCATGCAGATCTGCACCCTTATATTATGGATGCCTGCCAATGAGACAGCATATGATGGTCTTTCCAAAGTTTAATCGTTGCTCAATCAACTGTACACAGAAACACTGGGATGTCAGCAGATCCGAGAGATTTTGTTCAGAAGTGAGCAACTTGATTGCCCTACTGCTCCAGAGTGCTTTGACAACAGTAATTATCACCCTTTCTTATGCCTGAAAATCAAACATTTCAAAAATAAATAAATAAATAGAGTTGTTGAAGGATCCCAATAATTGTAATTATTTGCTCCCTGGTAATGTTACACAGATGTTTTTGCTAGGACTGTATCTTTTGTCTGTATTATAAAACACACAATATATAGAATTAAAAGGAAGTTTACTTACCCTGAATGAAATCTCTAGGTTTTCTCCACCCCATATATCCATTCCAGCATCGTATGTCCCAATTTCTTGAAAATAGTCCCTGTCTATGGAAAAAAGGCCTCCTGCCATTGTAGGTGTCCTGAGAGAAGGTAAAAACGTTTTAGTTTCAAACTTGATATTTATCACTCCTTCTTAATAGGGAACTCAGGTGGTGAGCCATCGATTCAACAGGTATGCTGTCTCCCTGGATAACAGATTAGAGATGTGACTGAAGGGTTGCCAAAACTCATAAAGCCCACTGACACATATCCTTTTCTTCTATGATAGCACTCTTCAAATACTTGAAAAGTTGTCACACAGAGAAGGGCCAGGATCTCTTCTTGATCAACCCAGAGTGCAGGACGTGGAATAACTGGCTCAAGTTACAGTAAGCCAGATTCTGGCTGGACATCAGGAAAAACTTCCTGACCATTAGAGCAGTATGACAATGGAACCAATGACCTCGGGAGTGGTGGGCTCTCCCACACTAGAAGCGTTCAAGAGGCATCTGAACAGCCATCTGTCCAGGGATGCTTTAAGGTGGATTACTGCATTGAGCAGGGGGTTGGACTCGATGGCCTTATAGGCTCCTTCCAACTCTACTATTCTATGATTCTCATCCCTGTGGGAACAAATGATATTGCCAAGCGGAGCTACTAAGAAATCACATCACACTTTGAAGCTCTGGGAAGGAAACTCAAGAGCTTTGGGGCCCAGATAGTTTTCTCATCCATCCTCCCAGTTCTTGGAAGAGGAATAGAAAGAAAAATACTCCGGGTGAACGAATGGCTACAAAGGTGGTGCCAACGTGAGAGATTCGGATTCTGGGACCACGGGCTATGGACTGCTGGCAAGGGACGGGTTGCACCTCACAAGGGCTGGGAAGAATGTGTTTGGCCACAGCTTGAAGAACTTCATCAGGAGGGCTTTAAACTGAATCCTACTGGGGCTGGAGATGTAAACCTTGAGGCAACAATGAATAAAGGCTTATGCACCATAATGGATAGAACAGCTCCAATAGCGCCCCAAAATAGTATTCACAATAATGTAGGAAAGAAGCCAGACTATAAAGCTAATGGTCTTTGATGTCTGTATACTAATACCCAGAGTAAGGGAAACAAACAGAACAAACTTGAACTCTTAAAATCTTAATACACAATGGCAAATATGATTTGATAGGTATAACTGAAACTTGGTGGGATGACTCTCATGACTAGAATATAGCACTTGAAGGATATAACTTGTTCAAAAAGAACAGAAGAAATAGAAAGGGAGGCAGAGTAACACTATATGTTAAAAATACTTATCCCTGTACAGAAGATGAGCCTGGTAGTCCCATTGAGGGCATCTGGATTAAAATAATTGGGGCAATGAATAAAAGGAACATCATAATCTGCTATCGACTACCCAATCAAAGAGAAGATGAGGATGAAATTTTTGAAAAGCAAATTGCCAGTGTTCCAAGGAAATCCGATGTAGTAGTAATGGGGAACTTCAATTACCTCATAATCTGTCGGGAGACAAATTCTGCCAAAAGTGGCCCCTCCAAGGAATTCCTGGCATGTTTGGCTGATAACTTTCTCCTACAGAAGGTAGAGGAAGGAACTAGAGGACGGGCTATCCTTGATACTGACTAGTGGTTCAAATGGCAGTTACAGGAACTCTGGGGGAAGTGACCACATCATTCTTGAGTTCTTGATTTTAAAGAAAGGAAAAGCTGAGGGTAGCCTGGATTTTTGGACAGCCGATTTTAATGAATTCAGAACTATGATATGTAAGGTCCCGTGGCAAGGGACCCTAATGCAAAAAGGAGTCCAAGATGGGTGAAAATTTTTTAAAAAGGAAATTTTAAAGGCGCAATTACAAACAATCCCAACAAGGAAAAATGATAGAAGACAACAGAAGAAATCAATGTGGCTCTACAAAAAGCTTAGAGATGACATGAAAATAAAAAAGGATACATATAGCAAGTGGAAGGAAGGCCAGGCTACAAAAGAAGAGTACAAGTAGCACAGAAGTGCCAGAATGGCATCAGGAAGGCTAAAGCTGAGAAGGATCTGAGGCTAGCAAGAGATGCTAAGAGCAATAAAAAGGCTTTCTTCAGATACATGAATAGTAAAAGATTGAGGAAAGAAATGGTAGTTCAACTGCTTCACGAGGATGGCAAATCGGTAACGGATGACAAACAAAAGGCCAGTGCTCAATTTCTACTTGGCTCAGTCTTCTCCCAAAAGCGGGTCTATGACCCTCCTGGAAAAAGTGAAGTACAAGCTGAAGGTGCAGGATTGTAGTTTGTGATTGATAAACAAATGGTCATGAAACATCTAACTTATTTGAATGAGTTCAAATCTCCAGGACCCAATGAACTGCATCCTAGAGTAATGAAGGAGCTGGCAGAAGAACTCTCAGAACCACTGTCTATTATCTTTACGAAATCACAGAAAATGGGTGAAGTGCCAGATGACTGGAGGAGGGCTAATGTTGTTCCTATCTTCAAAAAGGGCAAAAAGGAGGAACCTGGGAACTACAGACCAGTCAGTCTGACATCCATCCCTGGGAAAATTTTGGAGCAGATTATAAAGGAGTCAATCTGTAAACACCTTGAAAACAATGCAGTGATTACTAGAAGCCAGCATGGATTTGTCAAGGAATGTGGGAATGCTGTGGAAATAATATAATATTGGTTCAGCAATACAAGTGAGAAGGATCTTGGAATTGTTGTAGATCACAAGCTCAATATGAGCCAACAGTGTGATGTGGCTGCAAAACAAGCAAATGCTACTTTGGGTTGCATTAATAGAAGTATAGCTTCCAAATCGTGCGAGGTACCGGTTCCTCTCTATTCGGCACTGGTTAGACCCCATCTTGAGTATTGAGTATTGCATCCATTTCTGGCCACCACACTACAAGAAGGATGCAGATAAGCTGGAACATGTTCAGAGGAGGGCAATGAGGATGATCAGGGGCCTAGAAACAAAGCCCTATGAAGAGAGACTAAAAGAACTGGGCCTGTTTAGCCTGGAGAAGAGAAGATTGAGGGGAAACATGATAGCACTCTTCAAATAAAGGTTGTCATACAGAGGAGGGCCAGGATCTCTTCTCAATCATCCCAGAGTGCAGGACACAAAATAATGGGCTCAAGATACAGGAAGCCAGGTTCTGACTGGACATCAGGAAAAACTTCCTGCCTTTAAGAGCAGCATGGCAATGGAACCAATTACCTAGGGAGGTAGTGGGTTCTCCCACGCTAGAGGCCTTTAAGATGCAGCTGGAGAGCCATCTTTCAGGTGGATTCCTGCATTGAGCAGGGGGTTGAACTTGATGACCTTAGAAGCTCCTTCCAACTCTACTATTCTATGATTCTATGAATCACAGAATCATAGACTAGTAGAGTTGGAAGGGGCCTACAAGGCCATCGAGTCCAACCCCCTGCTTAATGCAAGAATCTACCTCAAAGCCTCCCTGACAGATGGTTGTCCAGCTGCCTCTTGAATGCCTCTAATGTGGGAGAGCCCACCACTTCCCTAGGTCATTGGTTCCATTGTCGTATTGTTCTAAGAGTCAGGATGTTTTTCCTGATGTCCAGCCAGAATCTGGCTTCCTGTAACAGTGTGAATAAGTGTCAACAGGAATGGAGCCAAAACATGACAACTGACAAATAAGGGGGAGGCACCAGCATGCTTGGGGAACAAAGACATTTGCAGAAGTACAGTGAAAATACATTGCAATATTCTCCTATCAGGGCCACTTATATTACTCTAAATCACCCTTCCCCAACCTTGTGTCCTTCAGCTGTGTTGGAATACAACTCCCAGCATGCCCAAGCTAGCCCTGGGGCTTGCTGAGAGTTGTAGTTCCAACACATCTGGAAGTCTCCAGGTTGCAGAAGGCCGGTCTAAGCTCTACCATGCCTACAGTGTAGCTGGAGAAATATGATTCCTCATTCACTATAGGTGAATCAAGTTCTCTCTCTCTCTCTCTCTCTCTCTCTCTCTCTCTCTTTTTAACCTTCAGGGATATGAAGCTAGTACACATCAAGCTGTGCAGATTTAAAAGTTGACCACGCAAGGAGGAAAATGAGTTTTTGAAATTGCTATTTTACCTACCCGCAATGCCAACTGATTCTGTATCATGTATTTCCAGACTACTGGGTATAGAAAATGTTTAAGAAGGATGTAGTGTAGCAACTAGAAATGTAAGCCAGGATGTTCCAGGTTCAAATTGCACCTCAGCCACAAACTCACTAAGGCCACAATCCTATGCATGTTTAGACAGAAAATAAGTCCTATAATTCCCAGCATTCTCCAGCCAGCCATGCTAAGAGTTGTAGAACTTTTTTACAGTCAAAACATGCATAGAATTGTGCAAGTGGCTTTAGGCAAGACACTATTCCCTCAACCTACCTTATAGGGAGATTGTAGCAAATTACAGTAATCATGGACTGGAGCGCTGGGCTATGTGAAATGTTTTGTGTCTCTGTATAGCAAATGGGGGGGGGGGGCTGTGTCCACCTTCTACTCTCTGTAATTGCCTGGTGTGCACTGAGTACTAATGTACCAGGGCAAGAATGGGAGGGTTCCCTACGGCTGGCATCTCAAATGTGGTGCCCATGGCACCAAAGTACCTGCAGACAGCTTTCTTTGTGCCCACCTAGCTCCCTGCCCCTCCTGATCTCTATTTTATTTCCTAAGATTTTTGTTGTTATTAAACTCGGAGGCTGGCATGCTGAAAAGCAAGTGCCACTCTCCATCATCATCATCTTAATTTGTGTTCAAGAGAAAGTTTTTGTGTTTTGAGCTCAGAGATCACCTTGTACTTAGGTTCTTGGGCAAGTTATTGTTCTTTTAGCCTTGTCAGTTTACTTTCTGGGAAATGAATGTTCTGTATCAGCCATGTACACCATGGCAGCCATTTTACGAAAGGGCAAGACCCACCCACCCTGCCCCCAAGCAACTGTTTTGTGAGAGTGACCACAACACACTCTCAAAATTCCACCCCAAAATGATTGGGGACCCCTGCCCTCCTTTATATGTGAGTGCTACTCTATTAAAGTTAATCTTATACTTGATTTTAAAGTGTTTGAAAAGGAATAGCTAATAGGAATCAATAAAGACAGAGTCTTTCATTCATAACTTGAATATTTCCCCCAAGAAACTGATATAAAGAGTTGCACAAGCTGATGCACTCTCCCCACCCCACAATCAGGACCATGTTGTGGGGATAAATGGGGGGGGGAAGCTATTTTGAACATGAGTGAGATGAGGAAAAATGTTAAAACTAGCTAGGAATTGAAGAAGTTCACTACTAGTTCTGCAAGCCCAAGGAGGCTTTGGGCTTGTTTCTCTAGCAAAAGCTCTTCATACCACATTGGAATTTGAGGGAACTTTCAAAAGTAGTTTGAAAAACAGATCACCACACACAAATGCTATATTACAAAGTCAAAATCCCACTAGACCTGCCTCAGTCATTGGGCATGCCTAAAGTAGCTTTTTAGATCCTGCCCCATGTTGGTTGGAGTATGGAATAAACATGGGATAAGACTGATATGTTTAACACTGTTGTTTCACTCTTTGCTATCTCAAAAATCATATATTTTAAGGATAACTCTGACTTCCCTTTCAGTAAATCATCAACTTCTTCCCGAAGGTTAATATGTTAACTGTAAAATATTAATATGTTAACTTGGGTTTTTTGGTTTTGAACAGCACTCCCATGACATATTGTAAACTGCCTTTGAAACTCTGTGCTTTGGGGTTCACTGGAGGTTCTGCTGTTCAGTAAACACATCCAAAGAGCAAGCATAAAGTAATTTTCTGAGACTTTATGCAAATGCAATAAGTAACTGAAAAATGCATGTCCAGACATGAATTGAGGAAAATGCAGTTTAATTCACTGTGAGAAATAAATTGAAAGAATGTCTGTATATGTATTCAGAAATGCCATGGAGGCAGCTGGTATCACAAGTATCTGATCTTCGATTTCTCCTCATTTCACTCAGGAAGCACAGAACAGGTAACACAAAATACGAATCCTCTGTGGAAGTTGAATCGCAGTGTTCAACACTGCAAGCACTTAGTAAGAGCCAGTAAGATCGTCCTGTTTCAGCAAGCTTTCCAGGATATTCCTTAATTTACTGTGTCCTCTTTCCAGTTAATTGTTGCTGATTACATATCACATTTTCCTAGTAATTTTTTTGGGGGGGTAATATAATCTTTTATTTCATTTTCATTCCCTGACAATTCCAAACTTACATCATACTTTATCATCACAAAAATCTTATTTGTTATAACCCCCTCTCCACCCTTCCCCAGCTTGGTTTCCTTCTGTTAGTATCATAATTCTTCATAAGCTTCAGGTATAATCTTTTTGTTTTCTTCTTTCTTCATATATTCTATGTACGCTTTCCAATCTGCCTTAAAAATGTCCCTTTTCTTTTCCTTTCATAAGTTTTTAATTTCTGCGACAACTTTTCATTTATTGCGATCTTCCATACATTTTTTCCCCACATCCTTGTCAACCTTTTTGCTGTTTTCCATTTAGCAGCAATCAACTGTCTGGCTGATGCTAGCATAAACCCGATTAATGCTTTTTCGCTTAACTCTTTATTTCTATCATGAAACATATTTAGAAGAGCCAACTCTGGCAATCTATTTATCTTTTGTTCCGTAATCTCTTCCATTTTTTTGAAAACTCTGACCCACATTTTTTTTACCCTCCCACATTTCCACCACATATGTATATGATTTCCTTTAACCTTACAACCTCTCCAGCAATTTGATATTAAGCCTTTATTTATTTTTGCCAGCTTCGCTGGTGTCAGATACCATTTTTGCGCCAGCTTTAAAGCCCCTTTAATTTTTATCGATGTAGTTTGGAAGGGGTATCTCTTAAACATCTCTTTCCATTCTTCCTCTTCCAAATCTTTTACCAAATCCTCCTCCCATATTTGTTTTATTATTATTATTTTCCCTCTATTTCCTTTGTCTCCAACACTGTTCCTAGTAATTTAGAAATTAGTATCAGCCATACAAAGTTGGATGTGCATGACGGGTATCCAAATTATGATGATCAGTTTCCCTTACCTGACTGGAAGAGTTCTGTCACCTTTCCTTCGGTCCATTTCTCTCTGAGGAACAGGATACCATCGGAAATTCAACTTCCAATTGAATCCACCGTAAGTCATATCAGATCCTGCCATATATTCAAATGTATCATCACTGATTACATCAATGATAGGGCAAACTACTGTTCTCCTAAAGAAAGAAGTAACACACACTGTTACAGGATAAAGATAAGAACAATATTGTGAATTGTACTGCACAGGAGAGCAGCCACTGTTACATGCACCTATGAGCACCACACACCACACAAGAGCAACTCACTAACATTGCAATTGTATGCACATTTTCCCATGAGCGTACCTCATTGAACATAGTGGGATTTACATCTGAGTAAATATACACAGGACTCTCCTATAAGTTAGTGCACACCTTTTGTGTAGTCCAGGTTTAAATTATATTGGCAGAGGAGGACAATGCATATATTTGTCCCTTTAAAATGAAATGTCAGACCAGATCAGATTCAAGGCTCATCAACTATTCTCCACTCTTTCCACTGCTCTATGGAGGTGAAACATGGAACATCTCTATTTACAGATTCTAAACAGATTCTAAACAGTGAAGCCCCATCCATTGATGTGTGCATCAGACTTTCTTTCTCTTCATAGTGTTCTGAATAAATTACTTGATAAGGACAGGTTGCTTACCTGTAACTGTAGTTCTTCGAGTGGTCATCTGGGCATTCACACATATGGGCTCTGCGCCTGCGCAGGCCCTCGATCAGGAAAATTATTTTTCTATAGCTGAGGCGTTTGGGCGGGAACCCCTCCCCCACGCTGTACCAAGCATGCTCAGAGGTTCCCGCCCAGCCCTCAGTTCCTTGAGTCAGCCATTGTGGCTCAGAACCGAAGGTAGCAAGTGGTAGGAATAATAAACATTACAATCATATAACCCATTAATTTTTGTCTTGCAGGTAACACGAATTGTGATTGAACAATCAAGTACTGCTGAAGTAACGATGTAATAAAACAATAAAGGTTGCTATATTTATCGACTAAACCGTTGTAGAATGAGTCATTTATGTTAAGAGATGTCAATTCCACCCTGGACTCCATAGCGGGGTCGGAGGGTGGGTTGTGTGAATACGCAGATGACCACTCGAAGAACTACAGTTACAGGTAAGCAACCTGTCCTTCTTCTCCATGGTCTCTGTGCATCACACATATGGGCGATTAGCAAGCTGACTTACCGGAGGTGGGGATGGAGTCTCAGGCAAGTAGAGATGACAAGACAGACCTTCCAAAATTGGCATCCGCTCGTGATTGAACATCGATGTGGTAATGGCACAGGAAGGTGGATGGTGTAGACCAAGTTGCTGCCCTACAGAGGTCAGGAATGGATATTCCCTGAGCAAAGGCAATTGAGGTGGCCACCGCTCTGGTGGAGTGTGCCCTGAGTGGCCCATGCAAAATCAAGTTATTGAGTTTGTATGCCAAATTGATGGTCCTGGTTATCCATCCAGCTAGGCATTGAGAGGAAATAGGGTTACTCTTTTTCTGGCCAGCATAGCAGATAAATAGTCTCTGCGATTTCCTGAAGTGCTGCGTTCTATTGATATAAAAGGCCAATGTGTGTAGGGTCCTTTCCAAATCCGACGTTGGAGGTGGGAAGAAAGTAGGAAGGGAAATATCCTGTCCCAAATTAAACTGAGAAATGATTTTTGGTAGAAAAGTGGCGAAGAGTGACCTTATCCTTATGGAAAGAAAGGTATGGTGTATCAGTGCGGAGCGCACCCAGTTCACTTACTCTTTGAGCCAATGTGATAGCAACTAAAAATGTGACCTTAAAAGAAAGTAGACTGAGGTCTATTGTTGCCAGAGGTTCAAAAGATTTAAAACACAAAGCTTTAAGGACCACAGAGAGACTCCAAGGTGGCACCAAAGGTTTCACTGGAGGAGCAAAGTTATGTAGTCCTTTTAGAAATCTCTTACAAACCGGGTGCGAGAAAACAGTAACCCCATCAATGAGAGGGAGATATGCTGATATAGCAGATAAATATACTCTTAAAGAAGATAACTTAAGTCCCATTTCAAAATGAGAGTGTAAGAATAGCAAAACCTGAGAAATGGTAGCCAATAGGGGTTGAAATCCATTAACAAGGGCAAACTTGGAGAAAGTAGTCCACTTATGATTATAGGACCGACGTGTCGCCGGTTTCCGAGATGCCTGTAGCACTAGAAGTATAGAGGGCGGTAGGTCTAATGTGGTATGCCGGTGATGGACCAAGCTGTCAAGCGTAGGGTCCGTAAGTCCGGGTGTCGTACCTGGCCCTGGTTCTGTGTCAGAAGGTCTGGTAGGGACGGCAGTCGGTAATAGTGGTGGTGGGATAGACGGAGGAGGGTGGAGAACCAAGCTTGGCGTGGCCACCTCGGAGCAATCAGTATGCCCTGAGTGCTGTCGCAGGCAATCTTCGCCAGTACTCTGGGAAGCAGTGGGAAATAGGGGAAGAGGTAAAAGAATTCCCCTGTCCAGGGGATCATGAAGGCATCCCCTCAAGAGTCTATTCCCAGACCTGCTCGACTGTAGTAGGTTGGGAGGATGGCATTATGCTGTGTCGCAAACAGATCCACAGTGGGGTGTCCCCAAAGGTGAAACAAGGTGTTGAGAGTTCCCTTGTGCAATTGCCACTCGTGGCACATCAGCATTGTCCTGCTGAGGGAATCCGCAAGGACGTTTTGGAGTCCTGACAGGTGGATCGTGGAAATATGAATCTGCCTTTTCGCAGCACCACTCCAGGATGTCGAGAGTGGGTGAATGAGCAGCACGAAGGCAGCAGAGACAAACAGCAGAAATAAGAAACAAGTTTTACTCCTCGAAAAGGAAGATTTAAACAACATCTATAGTTATATTTTTCGATGCTTCTATGTTTTATGTTTTTAACTATGTTTTAATGTTGAATGAGTTTTTTGCTCCCTGGGGCTGCTAAAGTTTCTACTAAAAGTTTCTGCTGATGAGATTCCAGTCGTGTTGTGTCCTGCTGTGCTACGATATATTATATTATGATATGCTGTGGAACATTTGCTAACTGATGAAAGAGTGCTTTGAAAATAACTAACGAAAATAAGTGAAGGCTAAAGGAATACAAGAGCAAACAAGAACTAATAATAGCAATGAAACTGGCAGATTGCCCAGTCTGTCTAGTCTAATTGGGTGACAGGTGATGAAAACAAACCATTAACAATCTTATTAAGGATAATTGGTTTCCCCCGCTTCAACGGTTGTGGGACAGCAGTAGAGCTGACTGCATGCTGCGGCAATTTAAGACTAACCTGATTGATTTCACCTACGTTCACTTGCTGTTAAGAACTGTACTACAGTGAAAGCAACTTACCTCTGGAAGTTTGTGGTGTTATGCGGGAACTTTGACTGCAATAAGGGATCATATAAGAGATATGAAGATGTGGTGGCTTATGTCAGGGCAAATAAACAATTAAAGATTACAAGCTTCCTTTACTCCAACTAAGGGGCGAATACCAATCCAGCTACTGAGATAAAGACACCCAGTGAGCCAGCCTTAGACTGGTCTCTGGGCCCACAGCGCCTAATGAGGCCAGAGGATTGTGGAGAGCGTAGAAGTAGCCTGGCAGATGAACTTGCAGCAGTAGAGGTGGGAAAGGAAAACTTGAGTGGCCCAGCTGAAATAATACAAAACTGCAGCTCTAGCCCCATCCCACTGTTTAGTTTAACAACCTCCAAGGGTATGAAATGTGATCCTGTATCTGACCACTTAAATACTGCCATAACCTCCCAAGAGGATAAAGGGTTTGTCCTATATATGGTAGAAGAGCTGCTTAACTCCCACTACGAGAAGATCACGAGCATGTTTACGGATTGGGCTGAGGACATATCCCTAATTAAGAGATTTCTGTCGGAAAGTAAGGAGCTTTTAACAACATTAACAACCTTTGCGCTAGGGAAAGCTAAACAAGAACCTCAAACCAAGCTGAATGAAACTGAACAAAGGATTTTTGTTTATAATCATGAGTCTGAGCCTTTCCCACTTGTGGATAATGGGACTTTGATCAAAGCAAACTTAATCAGAGAAGCTAGTACAATTTCAGATGCAACAGAGAGTGTTAATGGGAAAAGCATAAGTAATGCTGGAAAAAAAGCCTCTGGCAGGCGGAAAAGTAAATCTATCAACACTAATGGAGCATGCAGATCTAAAATCAACAAGGCCCCAATCACACACATGAAAAATCAAAAAAACCAAAAAGCCCCATCAAGATCAAGAAAATCCCCCAAAATGAATTTTGATAAATTATTTAAATTACTGGGAGAACCAGAAAAGGACAATAAGTCGAAGATGCTGAGATCACACTACAAAACCAATGGAAATATGGCAAACAAAGCTACTGATAAAACGACTGAAGGCATCCAGGATCCCTGGACTTCTGCGCAACTGCCTACTGAGGAGATCCCGATACCCCCGAATTCAACTGAGCCTGCTCAACCTGGATTTCATAATGCAAAAAGAACTTGGCAACTACAACTCTCAAAGCAGAATCTAGTATTTTCAAATTACTCAAAACCCAAGGGTGTGCAAACACAAAGGGAGCGTATTGAACATCTTATTTTAGTTCTAGCTGACATTATACAAATACAACTGGATTTCGACTCAGTCCAGAAAGTAGAATATGTTTTTTATAATCATTATACAGCTCGTGCTACTGTAACTTTTGTGTTGTCCAATGTAGTTGCTTATATTTATGGGTTTAGAGAGATCCTCCAGAAGTATGGTCTGAGGGTTAGCAGGCATTTTAAGAATAAGGTTCCACTGAGGTTACTGGGAACCCAGCGATTTCATGGTCCGAATTATAAGGACCCCCCGGTAGGGAATCTGATTGACTTAAATCTATCTATTGACCTTTGTTCCTCTAACTTACCTAAAAACAGTCTAAGAGCTTCTGGATCTGGTTATTGTAAGGATGCTAATTTAGTTGATTATAATTCTGCCTACAAAGATTTTACGCTTGAGGAAATCAAGCTAATTAACAGTTATGATGCTCTTCCAGCTCAAGAACAGAAGGGGATTCTGATAAGACTCTCCACCCTCAGAAAATACCTGGTCTCAAAAAATCAACAAAATAATAGATCATTAACGGAAAATGAGTCCATGTACACTGGTTCCCGTTTTGGGAAAGAAGTTATACTAGACGAGGTCCACAGACATACTCCCAGTGAAGAGTCCCTAGAGTACAATCAGTGGATATCTTATCAGGAAGGCAAACAAATCTTGAGCCCCAAGATTGTAGTATCTAATACTCGCAACTCTGCCCTAACTACTGTTTTCAGTGGTTTGGGCAAAAGGGAACTCATGTCCAACCCTCATGAGGAGGGACCATTAAATATTGCCAACATAGGTGGGACCCCTATGGGACAACCCAGCTTCACAATGAAACAGTCCAACGGCTGCGTCGTGGACAATATGAAGGGGTATCTGGATACCATCACTTGAGTTAGACTGACTTGGGAATAGGAAATTTATTACTCCCCTAGGGTTCCTATCCTGGAATATTGCTGGTTGGGGCTCGAAATGTAGGAATCAAAATATCCTTGATTATTTGATGGAGTTCAGTATTGTCCTTCTCCAAGAGACCTGGAGTTGTGATACCATCTATTTGAATGGTTTCACATCATTCTGCCTTTTTGCACTCCCGAACAAAGGCAAAGGCAGAGCTAGTCAGGGATTGAGTTTTTTGATCTCCTCTTCTTTAGATGCCAAGGTAACTGGGTTACCCAGTTGTGATTCTCTGATGCAGGCCCTGATTCTGGAGTTGAGGGTCCCCAAGTTGACCCTACTGCTGTTTAATGCCTATTTTGTGCCATCGAATTGTAAGGAGCCGACAATGGCAATTTGGCTTAAAGCTGAATGTTACTTTTTATAACTAATTGCTAAAATACCCTCATGCCTATCCCATCATAGCAGGCGACTTAAACACAAGAACTGGAACATATTTGGTGGACCCGACAATTCACCAGGCCAACCTGGTAGTGAGTAAAAAGTCACTTAGAGTAAATTTACGTCACTCTAAGGACTCGGTTTATAATTTTTTCTGGACAGTGCCTGCTCCAGTTTGTTTTTAGAAACGATATGACAATTTTAAACGGCTGTGATCCAAATGACAGCTGGGGAGAGTACACCTTTATTTCATCCAGGGGATCCAGTGTTTTTGACTATCTTATAGTTCACAAGCATTTGAAGTCCATGGGATGTAATTTTACAGTTGCAGAACGGACAGATAGCGACCATTTGCCACTGGAGCTCTCATTGACCATCTCAGGGTCCAAACAGTTGGAAGCATGCCACCCTTTTCTGTCTAGTCAGTTTTTTACTGTAAATACTAAAAGAATTAAATGGACAGACGAAACTACACAAGCCTTTAATTGGCTTGTTTCCTCCCCCAGCTATCTGAACATCATTGATCGTCCCCGAGTTAAGAATTTTGGCCTATGAGGAGCTGATGCAAAGAGTATACTCCTCTCTTCAAAATAATTGTGTCTCTTCAAAGGGTCAAATAACTTTTTGTAATAACTGGTATGATAGAGAGTGTGGCAATCTGAGGAGAAGGCTCCAGTCCACATATCGTTTCTATAGAGATAATAATGAGCGGTGTCTCCCTGACTCACACTATGAGCTAAAGAAAAACTATAAGAAGCTCCTACGGTGGAAAAAAAGTAAGGTGGATAGGGAGGCATGGCAACTCTTAATAGGGGCTTCAACAACTAATAATAGTAAAACTTTTTGGGAAATAGTATCAGGTGCAATGAGGGAAAAACGATGGGCCAGAATGTCATATACCAGCTGATATATGGGATAATTTCTTTCGAGGTGTATTTAGCATTGGGCAGGTAGTAAGTTCCGTCCCTGTACTTTCTCTAGACACTCCTGAATGGCCTGCCGTTGATCTTAGCACCATAGAGGATCTATTAACTTGGCTAAAACCAGGCAAAGCACCAGGCCCAGATGGGAGCCTCCAGAGATGTTGAAAAACAATATTAACTGGTGGGCACCTCTGTTAGCCTCTCTTTTTACTATGATAAATAAAACTGGTCTAATTCCTGAGACATGGCGGAGAGCCATTATTGTCCCTGTCTATAAAAAGGGCCCTAAGAACGATCCGCATAATTATCGGCCTATAAGTCTCTTGTCCACAGTTGGAAAGATCTATGCTTGTTTCCTGAATTTAAAATTGAATGAATGGATTAGGGACAATAATATTCTGGGAAGGGAACAAATCGGCTTTAAAGTCGGCTGTTCCACAAATGACCACTATATGGTCCTGGCCCACTTGGCATACAAATATACTGCCCCAAAAGGAGGCAAGTTATTTACGGCTTTTATTGATTTAAAATCTGCATTCGATTCTATTCCCCACGACCTACTCTGGAGTAAATTGGAATAATTTTCTATTGAAAGAATACTATTTTTGATCCAATCTCTATATCATAAAACATCTGCCCAGGTTCGGTGTAGCAAGCAGGGCCATCTCATTAATGAGATTGCTTTTTCCCAGGGAGTCAGGCAAGGATTTAACCTTTTTTGGCAGATCTTCCTGCCTCATTAGCATTGTTACAATCTCACTCTCCTAAGATCGGCCCTTTTAAAGTATGCATTCTTCTTTATGCAGATGATGCCGTGTTGATTTCACAGACACGTTTGGGCCTTAAGATGTTTTGCAGAATATTGTGCTAGGACTATCAACTATCAAAAATCAAAAGTGATGGTCTTTGCCAAGAGAAAAGTAAGGTATTCGTGGCGCATGGGGGGGGAAGACTTAGTCAAGTTGACTCATATAAATACCTGGGTATTTGGTTTCACGAAACTCTAAAGTGGAGTGTACATGGTAAATATATCAAAGCCAAAGCAGAACAAACAATGGGGGCACTTTCCCGATTCTTCCATCTAAGGGGAAGCAAATTTCTGCCAGCTGCCATCAAAGTGTTTAAAGCTAAACTGGTACCTCAGATTTTGTTTGGAGCCCCAATTTGGTTCCCACTATTAAAAAGCTCCCTTGAGGGGGTTCAGTCTCTTTTTCTAAGAACAATATTTGGTGTCCCATGGTGCGTGTCTGGAGCCGCACTTAACCTGGAGGCTGGTTTAAGTTCATTAAAATGTTCAGCATGGATATATGTAATATAATTCTGGCTCCGACACTTCCATGCCTTTACTTTTAATTCCCTTGCATCTCAGGTTTTGTTAGATTCTTTTGAATCTCCCTGGATTAAAGTACTGGCATTGAGAGTAACTACGTTGGGGCTCTCCCCTACTTATCTATTAGCCTTGGACTTGGGAAGTGCTAGACGGATGTTAAACAAAGACTGACAGATATAGACCTCCAAGAGCTTCGGGGAGTGGCCCGAGGGCCATGCTCTCCCTGGGCAATGGGCCTTCCAGATCAATTAGGTAAGGGTGAAATGGCATATCTGAATTGGCTGACCGTTCCTAAGTATAGTAAAGCATTCACCCTCGCAAGATTTAATGCTCTACCCTCTAAGCTGTTGGAGGGCAGATACAAAAAGATTCCTGTAGAAAACAGATGCTGCCCATGTAATAACACTGAGGTGGAATCTATTGCACATGTTATTTTACTGCAATTTTTATAATGAGGCTAGGAACAACTTGATACGACCTATTGCTCAGCGTCTCCCCTGGCCGATCTTTGGAGACCCTGATGATTAGTTTTCTTCAGGGTAGCAACAAGTTGATTACTCTTCAAGTGTCAAAATTTTTATGTCCGGCGATCTGCTGTAAGACATAACTGGGTGTTTGAGTGTGCCTGTGTAAAGTGTATGTAAAGTTTTAATAAGTGTATGTTATGTAGCAATCTGGTCTGTTGACTGTAAATAAAGACTGAATTGATGTCGAGAGTGCGCTGTAGCAGGGGTGGCGATCGGGTTCCCCCTTGTTTGTTTAGGTTGGCAACAACCGTTGTGTTGTTGGAGGTGACTTGAATAGGTTGGGCCATCAGGTGTATTTCGAAGGCGCGTAGTGCCTTCTGGACAGCACAGAGTTCTAGGATGTTGATATGGTCCATCCTTTCCGTTGTAGACCAGACACCTTGGACCTTCAGGCTGAGGCAATGAGCACCCCATCCGTGTAGGGATGTGTCTGTCATGACCACTATGGATGTCTTGGGTTGTTGGAACTCTATTCCCTGGGTCAGGTTGCGGAGGGTAATCCACCAGCGGAGAGAGTTCCGGACCGTGGCAGGAACCTGCAGAATGGTTCTCCTTGCGTTCCGCCGAAGATCGAAGGTTTGGAGAAACCATTGTTGAAGAATCCTCATGTGGAATCTGGCATATCGTACCACGACTGTAGTCGATGCCATGAGGCCTAACAGATGGAGGATGGAGAATGCTGATACCGACTGCTGGTGTAGAGTTGTTGACGCCAGAGAGATTATTTTCTCGCAGTGATCTAGAGGAAGGAACGCCCATCTTGTGAGTGAGTCGATGTGGGCACCGATGAACTGTTTCGAAGTGGTCGGTAGAAGGACTGATTTTTCTAGGTTTATCCACAAGCTGAGATGTGGGAGTAGGTCCAGCGTCGTTGAGACAGAATGTGACAGACTGTCCCTTAATTGGGCCACGAGGAGCCAATCGTCCAGGTAAGGAAATACGTAGACGCCAGAGAGTCGGAGGTGAGCGCTCCTAACTGCCATGCACTTGGAGAAAACTCTCGGTGCCGAACAGGAGGCCCCGATACTGGTAGATGTTGTCTGCAATGATGAACCGTAAGTATTTTCGGTGGGATGTTGCAATGGTGACATAAAAGTATCCGTCCTTGAGGTCGACCGACACAAACCAATTTCCGATTTTCAGGAATGGAAGGATTGACGCAATAGCGGTCATCAGAATTTTTTTCGGAGTGAGGTAAGTATTTAAAATTCTTAAGTCCAGTATCGGTCTGACTCCTCCATCTGCTTTCGGTACCGTGAAGTACCTGGAGTAGAAGCCCTTGTGGATCTGTCAGTGCGGAACGCACTCAAGTGCTCTCTTATGCAAGAGAGTGTTGACTTCTTGCTGTAGCGGTGGAGAAGAGGCAGTAATCTCCACGGCACCGAGTGGGGGGAAAGAGTTGAACTTGATACGGTAGCCTCTTTGAATTATGGAGAGGACCCATTTGTCTGTGGTTATAAGAGCCCAGTTGTTGTATATGGATGGGTGGGTGAGACCGAAGAATGGAAGAGGAGGTTGAATGGGTTGGAGATCGGTGTCGAAGTCAAAGGCACCATTTTCCTTGACCTTCAGACCTGCGAAAAGGCGCTTGGGGTCGAGGAGGCTGATAAGGTCTTCTCTGGAAGCCCTGGCGTTGTTGACCCATGGGTTGTTGTTGGTACTGCTGGCGTTGTGGATTAGAAGGAGGAAGAGCCGGCTGAGATCTGTTCCACCTGCATTGCCTAGGTTGGAAAGACTGAGTGAAGCCCATCTTCTTCGCGGTCATACGTGCTTTATGAACCGCATCCAAAGACTCATCTGTCTTGGAATTAAAGAGTCCAAGACCATCGAAGTCGAGATTTTCAATTCTATCCCGCGCTTCCTGGGTTAAGCCAGCGGAGCGGAGCCATGCATGGCGTCAAAGAAACACTACTCCCACCATTGCCTTGGAACCACAGTCGACTAAGTGGCGAGAGGTATGTATTTGCTGCCTCGACAATTTCAAGACTTCCTGCTGAAAAGGGAAGCTAACTTCTTCTTGTCTTCAGGTAGATGATCAAAAAGCCATCCAACCTTGTCCCATAGGAGGAGCTGGTATCCCGACATGGCGGCCTGATAGTTGGATACTTTAATAGTTAAAGCTGAAGAAGAATAGATTCGTCTTCCAAACATATCCAGATGTCTGTCCTCTTTATCTACTGGGGCACTGTGCTGCCGATGCGACCTTCCCTGAGCTGTCTCAATGACAACCGAGTTAGGCGGCGGGTGTGGGAATAGAAAACCAACCTCAGGTTGTTGTATCTTGTATAGGCCTTCCAGTCTCTTCAATGTCGGAGGCATAGAAGATGGTGTTTTCCAGGACTGTTTAAGTGTCTCTAGAAGAGCCGGTAAGATTGGTATCGCTACCGGTCGTGAAGCTTCCAACGATACAGCATCATAGACCGGGTCCTGGGTGGAAGGAGTTTCTTGTTCCACCGTGAGACCTAATGCCTGTGCCATTCTGCAGATCTGGTCAGAGAATTTACCAAGATCTTCCGATGGTGAGATGCCTCCTGGTGCGCTGAGGTCAGCATCTGGCGACTGTACCGAGGGTGGGATGGATGCTGAAGACGACGAGTCAGATTGATAATCACCCTCCTCAACCATAACTTGAGGCACCAAGGCCAACGATTCCTGTCGATGGCGAGAACCCTCGGTACCGACCGAAGTTGTTTGGTTGTCAACTGTCCTTCGGGTAAGAGGACCCAGAGATTCCAGACCTGAACTCTGCTGTAAGGGCGTTTGGGAGGGACGGGCTGGGCTGTGTTGAGGGAGAGAAACCAGCACAGTAGGATGCTCCATGGATGGGGGCGGCCTTAAGCATGGGAGATATGTCGTCTCCGCTCATGCCCGCGGTCCTCATAGTGGTGGCGTGATCCCCTCAAGGAGTGAGAGCATGGGCTACAACTCCGGTATGTAGAATGACAACAAGAGTGTTCTTTTCTAGATCTCCTGTCCCAGTCCATGGTGAATATGATCAACGGTGATGGCTCGGCGATTGAGATCGATACCATGAAGAATATCGTCTCGGTGAGCAGGATCAACATCATGGAGAATCTCGATGCGGTTGGGAATATGGTCTCGGTGACCGGGAGCGATGCCAAGGAGAATAACGGCAGCCATAAGACTCTCTAGAAGAGACATATTGTGGTCGATGTGGTCACCCGTTAAGGTTGTGACTGGTGCAGAGCGCTGCAGGGGAGTAGGATCACGGATTTCTCCCTGAGATAGATGTTGTCGCACCCTCAATTCATTGGGATCGGTGACCGAAGGAGCGGTGGAAGAGGCGATAAGTGCCTCAATGTCGATGGGGACAAAGTTATGTCCAGTGAAGATCCCGATGATCTCGACACCAAGCCCTCCCCTAATAGTTGTTGAGAAGGGGGGGACGGGTCATCCACAAACATAGGCTCTTGCTCAACAACACCTTGTGAGGCTGGAGATTGTGATTGAGAAGGCTGTGGAGGAGAAGCACGCATGTTTATCAGAGGCTCCGTACAGGGTGCCCTTACCAATTTGTCCCCTTTTTTCTTATTTTTAGGGAGGTCCTTGACCGATCTCTGTCTCTTCTTGGCGTTTTTCCTACTTGCAGAAGCAACTGAAAGATGCCGAGAAGTAGAAGGTACGGGAACACGTATCATCTCAGATGTTGACGCCATCAGTGAATCCACTGACTGAAGTGCCTGACTCCACAGGATTGCCTTGAGGCGATCCGCTCTATGTCTCCTTGTCTGTCTGGAGAAACCCTGGCAAAGAGCACAGGTTTCAACAACGTGGCCTTCTCCTAAGCAGAGGAGGCAGAAAGAATGTCCATCCAAAGGAGGGAGTTTACTCCCACAAGATGTACACTTGCGAAACGGAGCCTTTAGGGCCATCTGTTTGCGATGTAGAAGAAAAAAGAAAAAAGAAAAAGAAGAAAAGACGAAAACGCCTCAAAAACAAAGTTCTCTTCAGGAACTAACCCAATGAGGTGCTGCCACAATGGCGGATGAAAGAGAACTAAGGGCTGGACGGGAACCCCTGAGAATGCTCGGTACGGCGTGGGGGAGGGGTTCCCGCCCAAATGCCTCAGCTATAGAAAAATAATTTTCCCGATGGAGGGCCCGCGCAGGCGCAGAGCTCATTATGTGTGATGCACAGAGACCACGAAGAAGAATCCTAGTTATACAAGTTGTAGGCCTAAACAGTATTCAAGAGTCAGTCTTAAATCTAATATCCCAAGGTAACATGCATCTTTAAAATCATTAGATTATTATAACCTGGCTAAAGCTAAGACCTTTGAGGTCCCGCTAATTTAATTTACCTCAATGGGGGTTGTGGTTGTTTTTCCTCTTATTGGATCATGTTCACTGCATACCACAGCTGATCCATTAAAAAACTTAAAAAGATGCTCTCACTGGTAGTTTATGAGGAGCAAAGCAAACCATCAGTTATTCCAGCTATGTGAAATACAATACTACAGCCTAACATCTCTGCTATGCTCAACAAAATTGGAACAATCATTTACCAACCAAATCTGTTATACCTACACTAAACAGTTTATGAGTGCTTCTGAGGTGAATAATTATAATACATACTTTACTCTGATTCAAATCTATTGTAAATGTGTTTTGAAATCTGCACATTACATATTTCATAGAGACAAATGGGATACAAGCAAAATATAGTATTACAGTTCAAAGTAGCCATATTAAATGTGTTATTTCACTAAAGAGGGTATTTATATCCAGAGGAGGTATGTGTAGCTTAGTAACAGAGCACATGTTTTGCATAGAAAAGGTTGCAGATTTAATCCCTGACACCTTCAGGTAGGATGGGGAAAGACTCCTATCTGAAATCACAATGAGCATCTAAAAAGCCACTGGAAAGCCACTGCTGGACCATTGATCTGACACGTTACGAAGCTTCCTTTGTTCCTAAGAGAATATGTTGCTTGATTTCCAGAGAGACAAGGGCATCATACAGCTCATAATACTATTAATAGGGTGTGGCAGGCTGTCTGACACTTCTAATTCTATGTATCGATTATATACTCTTAATACAATTGAAAACAGCCAAGTTCTGCTTATCTTTAATTAATCCTTTTGTAAGCACTCTTCTACTACAACTATCAAATGTTAAGGATTTTTATTGCTTCCAAGGATGCCAACTATCTTTTAGAAAAACAGTTTAGCTAAACTTGGAAATATTAACCTTTAACAAGTTTATAAAATAACCACCTGTTGGCTTTTATCCGCGCTAACAGAGGTTCGAGCCATCCTACTGTGCATTCACAATGAGCATCTAAAAAGGTGATGACTTGGCCTTTAGAAGCAGCAGCTCCTTTCAATCTGGCTCTAATCAGTCCGGAACGCTGCTCCATTCGAATCACATAAACTGGTACTTTTAACTTTTTCACATAGTTCTCCAAGGGTCTCTTCAAGAAGTCTGAAAAACAGGGGCAAATAAATGGTAGCCTGCATGCTTCATTCATTCTATGTGTACTTACTCTTCAAAAATTAGTCAAAACTCTTACGTTGGCATCAATCTAAATAAGCTCTCAAACAGAGCAGATAGAAGGCAGGACAATCCAGATAACTATACAATACAGCTAACGTATTGTCAGTTTCAGTATTGCAATTTTCCATACCATGCAGTAAACAAGGGCTTCTCCCATAAGCTTCCAAGAACTACTCAATGTAATCTTATACATATTTATTTAGAAAGAAATCCCACTGTGTTCAGTGGGGCTTATTCTGATGTATGGATAAGATTGCAGCCATCAACATACAAGTTCTAAAGATACGATCAATTTTTGACAGCTGTACTTAATTTGTGCATGTCATTCCTTTACATGGCCATTTGGAGAATTACTACTGTTACTTACAGTAAAGAGAAGATTAGCAATATTGTCATTGTTAATGAATTAACCTGGATGTGACCCAGCCAAAGAGAAGTACTTTTAAGACCTACTGATCTTAACAACAACACTAAATACGTGATTAGAATTCTCACTGAAATAGGCTGAAAACTACTTCACTTTAGCTAGACTGTGTCCCATACTACGTAACCACTTGAGCTTCAGAGCCCTTGAAAGCAAAATGAAGTAGCTCAGTTTTTGTTCAACATTCAGTTGTCTTTAGCATATTCTCTCTCACTCTGTAACAATAAAATATCAGTAATAACGTTACAGATTTTAACATAAAACTAGCTTGCATTCTCTTTTACCTGATGCCTCTTTCGCTCTGGCTGGTGATTTTTTCCCGCAAGTTATACAAAAAAACTCAATTAATCACCATTTTTCTTCGAAATGAAAAATTAACACTTTTAAATTATGTTCACGGGAAATCTTGGTTTTAAATGTTTCTCTTTTCAGTGTGAAAAGAGTAATTTTATGAAAATTAACTTTGCTGGGAACACAACAACAGCAGATACAAAGCCTGCTTCAGGCAAAGTTTGCTTTATTCAGCTCAACCACCTAATGCTAGAATTTGAAACTCATTGGGTCTGCCTTCTGTGGATGGAAAGGACTCCATTCATGGAAGGTGCCTCTGCCAAGTTTTTTGGGGTTCCCCTTTTTCTACAGCTCACTGCATTCAGCAGGGTCACCTGCTCCTTTGTGTAGCATTTGTGTAGCATTTTCAGGGGGCTGCTGGACTGCTATATGGAGATTGAGTGGGGAGTCCGCTCCTGCCAAGGCAACTGCATGCACCCAAATCTGGATCCAACTCACTCCCCTTCCAGTTTAGGAAATTATTTTTGTACAAGTTTGATTTTCTTTTTACAAACAAGGGGTTGAGTCAAGAATTCATCATATTTAAAAGTAGCAATGCCCACTGAAATGAAATGAACTTTCTAGTCATGACTAACTTAAGTCCTATTGATTTCAATGACTCAATTTCAAGTACGATGTCTACATGCAACCCAGAATATTTAACCAGCATGTGAATAAAGTTTGCATTTGCTGCCTGTAACTTTCAGCTTGATAAAGCTTCAAAATTATTTTTTCTTGAAAAAAAGTCCATGTCAGTTATAGAAGAAGCTTCAAGGAAAATTATGAATGTGCAGCTATATAAAACTGGAAAAGAGGCAGGTGCACAACATTTCTACTTTTATTATTTTATGCCAAACTTAGAAAACATAAGGGTTTTAGTCTTAAAAAAGCAGCCCTTGCACAACAGCTCTTGTCCCAACACAACTTTAATGAACTAATAATTAATTCTACATAGAGGTGAAAGACTTATCTTAAGAAGCAAGTTCACCACAATCTCAAACATAGAACAGAATGTGGATGCAATTTACTCACAAAAAATGTCAGCAAAATACAACTAAAAACTGATTAAGGGCACAATCCTACACTTGTTTAAACAGAAAAAAATATCCTACAACTCCCAGCATTCCTCAATAGCATGGCTGGCGGGGGAATTCTGGGAACTGTAGGACTTTTTCCTATCTAAAAATGTGTAGGATTGCACTCTTATTTAATGAATAACATGTTTGAGCATTAGGGGTACCTAGACTATTTGAGGAGACTGATCTAGCTCAGGACATGAAGAGTAATCTGTATTTCAAATATGCACTCTATGGAGTGTTTAAACAAGTGCTCCTAATGAGCAGCTTCAAGGGATTACTTAAATTTAAAAAAAATGTATGAATGAGTGAGGTGGTATGATTATTTTTTTTAATAGCATCAACAAGCACAGATAATTATCAGCCTTACAATAATCAGCCTTAGGACCTCAAACCGACTATAGAACACCTTGCTTAATGTCACTAAAATTGAAACAGATTTAAAATCTGTCCATGTATATATTTATCCAGAAATTGATTCCTGTTCCTGGTACCAAAGTCAGAAGGCACATTTGTTGCCCAATAGTATATATGTGTTTCTTCTACACAGAAATTATGTCCATGTAGCAAATGACCTTTGTATGAAGCAGCCCTACAACTATGCCAATGGAACATGGATTTATGCACAGTACACAAATGGCACCTGATGCAATCAATGCTAATCTCTTACCTCTTTCGCTAGCATCATCTACAAGAATGATTTCTTCCAGCATGTGTCGTGGTGACCGGTTTATGACACTATGAACAGTTCGCAAGAGAGTACTCCAAGCTTCATTGTGAAAGACAATGACAACACTTGTTGTAGGAAGGTTATCTGGATATACTTTTGTCTTACACCTAAAAAAATACAAAGGAAGCAAAGGAATAATAAGTGCATTCTATACTACTAGATTACATTTGAATTAAGTTTAATTTTAACAAGTATGCAATAAAATAAGAATTTGTTTGAAATGAAACTGCATGTTATTTTTTACTGGTAGTATAAAGAAATGGCTGAAAAAAGAACATCCTGATCTTATCAACAACCAGAACGTATTATGGGTGGCAGACCACAGTAGTGACTTCATCTCTATCCCAATGTAAGTAAGTTTTCAATTCTTACCTGCCTGGGAATCCTCAACAGCAGATCACTGCAAACTGTCTGAGGACAGTTACAGGACAGAACTACTAATGACTCCTAGAGACAAATTATTCCCATCTCCTGCTTCCCACATCAAGAAACAAAGGCACATATAAAAGACCATAGTAGTGTATTTTTAATTATTATAAACAATATTAACATCCATCAAGCCTTGGCCTCCCACTGTTTCTAGAAATACAGCAGTCTGTGATAGATTCCGGCTGGACATCAGGAAAACTTCCTGACTGTTAAAGCAGTACAACAATGGAACCAGTTACCTAAGGAGGTAGTGGGCTCTCCTACACTAGAGGCCTTCAAGAGGCAGCTGGACAACCATCTGTCAGGGATGCTTTAAGGTGGATTCCTGCATTGAGCAGGGGGTTGGATTTGATGGCCTTATAGGCCCCTTCCAACTCTACTATTCTATGATTCTATGTGGTGGCTGTTTAGACATCTACTGTGCATTATATATAAGGCTGCTGTATAACCATGTTCTCCGAGTAACTTACAACAAACATAAGAACAAATTAAAAATGCAATTAAATCAATCAAACATTAATGGTTGGATCCCATATTCAAAAATTAATGGGAGAAGTCACAAGTACCACTGATTTCAATGGCCCTAATCAAAGTATGGCAAAATCTGTATCCAACCCTCTAACACAGGGCAACCTGGTGCCCTCCAGATGTTTTGGACAACCCAGCCAGCATGGCCAATAGTCAGGAATTATAGGAATTGCCATCCAAAACATCTGGATGGGCCAGATTGACCACTCCTGCTCCAATAGCAAAAAAAAAATAAAAAAATAAAAAGGGGGGGGGGAGAATCCAGACAAAAGGAATTTAGAGCAGGAATCCATTAAATGACCTGAGAAAACGAAGAGGTCTGTCTCCTCCTGTTACCAAAATGACATCAAGGGAAGCATGAAGCAAGCCTCTCTAGGGAAGCCATTCCACAGTGGGTGTCACTATTGAAATGTCCTTTCCCCAATAGCCCCCAGCTATATGTCACTGGGCAGGGGCACCTGGAAAAGGACCTCTGAAGGTGATCTTTAGGTCCGTGTTGACTTCACTCATAAATATGAGTTCTACCTTTGCCCCATATCACCCCGCTGCTACGATTGAGATCAGTTTGCCAAATCTGAAACTCCAAAACGATTTTAGGAGCTCTTCCTACATTAACAGATTGTTTTCCCCCTTCAGGATATAAAAACTGGATTAATACACTGAAACCTGCCATGTTGAGAAGATTAAGGGCACAAATTCTGATTTGCTCAAACAATGGAGAGAAGATATAAACTATTTCAGCAGGATAGTAATTGCAATTTACATATTTAAAGTATCTCAATTGTACTGAAGTAAGTTTTCATAATACCTGGGCTTTGGAGATATTTTAATCTCTATATAATAAGATTTACACTTCATGTTTGATAGGTTACTTTCTAATTCAAATAATGTTTGTAGGAGTTTTCCAGCTCTTTACCTAATGTTTGCAACAGCTAGGCAGAATAATTGTCTTGAGGCAAGCAAACCTTTACAGAAAAGGAATGGTGAATCAATACAATCTACCAATTATCTGATGAGGCAAAAAATACAGTTTGTTCTAAAAAATGAACACTGCAACTTTTGACACTAGTCTTTCCCCAACCTGGTACCTTCCAGATATTCTGGACTAGAACTCCAAGCGTTCCTGTCTATTGGAGATGTAGGCTGGGGCAGATGAGAGTTGAAGTCCAAAACATTGGGAGGCCACCAGGCTGGGGAAGGCTGATTTTACACTGATTTCTTCCACATAAATATTCAGAATGTTTTTTGCCACTAAGTATTACTACTAGTGAAGGCGAACTATATAAAATACAAGGATTAAATATGGAACAGAGTGGAAGTTTCAACAAAATGCTATGCAAAGTTTTGTTTGGGGGCGGAGATATTTCTAAGATAGTCCTAGAATCTTTAGAAGGAAGCAGCCACCCAATCAAGGAGAAGATGAGGACGAAACTTTTGAAAAACAAATTGCCAGTGTTTCAAGGAAATCCGATGTAGTAGTAATGGGGGACTTCAATTACCCCGATATCTGTTGGGAGACAAATTCTGCCAAAAGTGGTCCCTCCAAGAAATTCCTGACATGTGTGGCTGATAACTTTCTCCTACAGGAAGTAGAGGAAGGAACTAGAGGAACGGCTATCCTTGATTTGATACTGACCAATAGGGAGGACTTAGTGGATAAAGTGGCAGTTACGAGAACTATGGGGAAAGTGACCACGTCATACTTGAGTTCTTGATTTTAAAGGAAGCAAAAGCTAAGTGTAGCCATACGAGTACTCTGGATTTCAGGAAAGCCGATTTTAATAAACTCAGAACTATGATAGGTAAGGTCCCATGGCAAGGGACCCTAATGCGAAAAGGAGTCCAAGTTGGTTGGGAGTTTTTAAAAAAGGACATTTTAAAGGCCCAACTGCAAACAATTCCAACAAGGAAAAAAGATAGAAGACAACAGAAGAAACCAGTGTGGCTCCACAAAAAGCTAAGAGATTACCTGAAAATTAAAAAAAATGATACATATAGGAAGTGGAAGGAAGGCCAGGCCACAAAAGAAGTGCTGGAATGGTATCAGAAAGGCTAGCTGAGAAGGAGCTGAGGCTAGCGAGGATGCTAAAAGCAATAAAAAGGCTTTTTTTTCAGATATGTGAATAGTAAAAGACAGAGGAAAGAAATGGTGGTGCAACTGCTTCATGAGGATGGCAAATTGGTAACAGATGACAAAGAAAAAGCCAAAGTGCTCAATTCCTACTTTGGCTCAGTCTTCTCTCAAAAGCAGGTCTATGACCCCCCCTGGAAAAAGTGAAGTACTAGTTGACTGGGCAGGATTGCAGTTTGAGATTGATAGACAAATGGTCAAGGAACACCTAATTTCTTTGAACGAGTTCAAATCTCCAGGGCCTGAAGAACTGCATCCTAGACTAATAAAGGAGCTGGCAGAAGAACTCTTAGAACCACTGTCTATTACCTTTGCAAAATCATGGAAGACGGGTGAACTGCCGGATGACTGGAGAAGGGCTAATGCTGTCCCTATCTTCAAAAAGGGCAAAAAGGAGGAACTTGGGAACTACAGACCAGTCAGTCTGACATCCATCCCTGGGAACATTTTGGAACGGATTATAAAGAAATCAATCTGCAAGCACCTTGAAAATAATGCGGTGATTACTAGAAGCCAGCATGAATTGGTCAAGAACAAATCCTGTCAGACTAATCTGATCTTATTTTTTGATCGGGTAACGTCCCTTGTGGAATGTGGGAATGCTGTGGATATAGTATATCTTGACTTCAGCAAAGCTTTTGACAAAGTGCCCCATGACATTCTGATTAACAAACTAGTGAAAAGTGGGCTAGATGGAACAACTATTAGGTGGATCCACAGTTGGCTACAGAATCGGACTCAAAGAGTGCTTATCAATGGTACCTGTTCACACTGGGGGAGGTAACGAGCGGGGTACCACAGGGCTCAGTCATGGGCCCAGTGCTCTTCAACATTTTTATTAATGATTTGGATGAGGAAGTGCAGGGAATGCTTATCAAATTTGCAGATGACACAAAATTGGGTGGGATCGCTAATACACTGGATGACAGAAACAAACTTCAAAGTGATCTTGATCGACTGGAGCGCTAGACTGAAAACAACAGAATGAAATTTAATATGGATAAATGCCAAGTTCTACACCAAGGAAAAAGAAACCAAATGCAGTTACAAGATGGGGGATACTTGGCTCAGCAATACTACAAGCGAGCAGGATCTCGAAATTGTTGTAGATCACAAGATTAATATGAGACAACAGTGTGATGTGGCTGCAAAATAAGCAAATGCTATTGTGGGCTGCACTAATAGAAGTATAGCTTCCAAATTGCGCAAGGTACCGGTTTCCCTCTATTCGACACTGGTTAGGCCCCATCTTGAGTATTGCATCCAGTTCTGGGCACCACACTTCAAGAAGGATGCAGACAATCTGGAGCATGTTCAGAGAAGAGCAACCAGGATGATTTTGTCTGGAAAGAAAGACCTATGAGGAGAGATTGAAAGAACTAGGCATGTTTAGCCTGGAGAAGAGAAGATTGATGGGAGACATGATAGCACTCTTCAAATACTTGAAAGGTTGTCACACAGAGGAGGGCCAGGATCTCTTCTCGATCAACCCAGAATGCAGGACACGAAATAATAGGCTCAAGTTACAGGAAGCCAAATTCTGGGTGGACTCTGGGTGGACTCTCCCACATTAGAGGCATTCAAGAGGCAGCTGGACAACCATCTGTCAGGGATGCTTTAAGGTAGATTCCTGCATTGAGCAGGGGGTTGGACTTGATGGCCTTATAGGCCCCTTCCAACTCTATTCTATGATACTATGATACCCACATCCCAGAAAGTGCAGTACAACCTGCCTCTTTGTAGCAAGAGATCAGCAGCCTTGACGTTTTACATTCTTTGCTGTCCAATTGTTGAGGTTATTGTATTCTTGACACAATGCAGAATATTCATATATTTCAAGAGCAAAGGATCAGATTATCTTCTGATATAATTATGGTGATTTCCTAGGGAGCTCCGCTGACTAGCCCCTTTAGAGAAATGAGTGTTTCTGCTCATCTCAGGGCTTGCCTCCATATGTGCTAAACTGCCATTGTGCAAGTGGTGGGGGCTGCTTGCACAACAGAAGTGACGTGGCTGGCTGTGCAGAGAACGGAAGCAACAGTGCGCCTCGTATGCAGATGGGCAGGACTGGATACTGTCCAAAGCAATTCTACATTCAACACAATTACTTTTGCTGTTTTCTGTGTCTATAGATCAATGATGTGCAGCCATATCTACTTCTGTAGTCGCTTGCACTAGTGCGTAATTTCTCTCAAGATCTGCTAGATTCTAGTAAACTAGCAGACATTGAGAGATTGAAAAGACAATGAAAATATTGCCGGGCATTTTGCAGAGGCCAACAGAGCAATAAAGATGACAACATTGGCCTCCCTTCTGTAGCTTGGAACTGATGAAGGTTAGCAGAGGTGTGTCAGCTTGCTCTGTAGTCTGAGCTCAGACCATCCAGCAGGCAGTGAGCCAAAACAAATTGCAGGTTTCTGCATCCTTCTGCAGGTTCCAGGGCTGGGTGGAAACAACAGGCTCATCTTACTCTCAAGGGGCTGCTTGAACTTTTGTTATAGTAAGAGCAGTGAGCCCTGCATATAATAACTGCTCTGTTGCTATTTGGGGGGACACCAGTGAATGTGAAAGCATAATTTGACTCTATTATGATCAAGAGATTATGGGTGGTGTCACATTTGATTTCTATTGGTAACATTTCAATGGTTATTTTTAAGCTCATGCAAGTTGCAGCAAAAACCATGTGGAAATCAGTATCAAGGAAATGCCCACACTCACACCAGTAGTTTCAAATCTTCCAAACTGTAAAAATGGCTGAATTCGGACAACACCACAGTCAATGGTGGGGTAATAAACAACTTTACAGTTGTTCATCTAGGGGGTACTCCCCACACAACATGGTAATAAATAATCAACTGTGATGTGGATTAGGATCAGCGCTGAGTTGACTATGACAGCATTCAGACAACACAATAGTCAATACAACTGACGATTGTTTCCCCACCCCCAGTTGCTTATTGTGTTGTCCGAATTCAGAAACAAAATGTGAACTGAAAAGTGGACTACATGTGCTATACTGAGTTCAGCAGGTGTATAACATAATGTTACTTAATTACTCAAGAAATAGGTCTACAACTGTTAAGCTAGAAATCTGTGTTTACAAAAGAACCCTGCTCTAAAAAAAAATGGCTTACATTTTCTTCAGATTCTCAAAGAATCTATTTCCTGAACAGGAGGTTAGGCCTTGAGGTTAAATTCTATTTCATTTATGAAAGGTTGAAAAGACTGAACGTATATAGCATTTAACAAATACTGGGGACCGGTGAGTCATCCTCAGCCTCAAGTTCCTGAACTTTTTCCAGAGGTAAACAAAGTTCGGACATTCTGGATCCTGGTCCGCTCATTTGAAAGCCACTGCAGGTGGGAAGTTTGTGACATCCTGCTGAGCTATATAATATGCATTTATTGTCCCGGCATTTGTATGGGGTCCCATGTGAGCTCACTCAGATGTCGTTGCCCTGGAATCGGAACAATTCCTGTTTAGAGCCCCCAAGGCAATTGTCCGAAGATAGACAGACTGCTGTTCAGTGGCAATCTTAGTTCAGAAGGAGCCTATTTATTTTTTACTTAAGAGCATATTTAAACTGGGCTCTCTTTGTTTTACCAGCATTTGAACATAAGGGGTCAGAATCATGAATGTCCAAAATTTGTAAAATTATTTCTATATTGGGCTATCTGATTGCAGGTGGCTATGAGGACACTCTTGTGGAGATTTAAGACATCTTATTTTTCTGGATGTTCAGATTACTATTGTGCTAGTGGCCAAGATTTTAGAGCCCTTCCTAGGAAATTGCCCCCATATTTGTCTTTTATCTGCCCACATGGCTTTCAATGGCTCTTAACTAAGTGCAGATTAAACACCTTGCAATTAATGGAGGTTAAGTAGCCAATGAAGGTCATATAGACATTGTCCAGTTAGTTGCCACAAGATAGAGGATTTGGATCATAGTTTTCTGGAATGCCATTTGTATTCAGATTTGAGGACTGTTACTGCTAGTATTACAGATAACTCCCCTTGAAATAAAATGTTCTATTTATTAGCTGAGTCGGATTATTACATGTCATACTGCATCACCAAATTTGATAACCTAGATTTAGGGAAGTGGAAGCCTCTTATCTCAATAGGTGATTAAACTATTTTAATTAACCATTTTAGTACACAAATCAGTTGTCGATGTTTATTATTTTTATCACTTGTTATTATATTTAGTTTGATTGTTTTGTATGTTGACATTTTGTATTTTCTTGTTTTTACGGCCTTAGCAATGTACATGCAAAAGCCTGTTCGGCTATCAAGCAATAAACTGAAAACTGAAACATGTATCTAGAATTGTGCAAGTTGTCCAGCTTTAAATAGGCTGACACAGGTTTCAACTGTCAAGTTTTGCTGTTTGCAGTCATTACCATAGCAGTTACACTATAAAAGGAAAGTAAGCTTTATATTTGCACAGAAATTGGAAAGAAAAGTTATTTTCCATCTCAGCACAGGAAAAGGAAATTTATGTGCCTGTGCATCAAGCAGAGGGAATGGTCTTTGCCAGTTTCTTATTTTTAATTTATTTACAGTATTTATAATATTTATTGCATTTGTATACCGCCCCATAGCCGTAGTTCTCTGGAAGTTTACATTAGATTAAAACATTTAAAAACAACATACAAAAATTATAACTGCAAAACATACAATATACAAATACATTAAAAACCATTATGATAACTTAAAAAGTTATAAGCCTAAAAAATGAAAAACAGACCCAGGCTCATCAGATATTGCTAAATGCCTGAGAGAAGAAAGTCTTGACCTGGCGCCGAAAAGATAACAATGTTGGCGCCGGGTGGGCCTCATCGGGGAGATCTTTCCCCAATTTGGGGGCCACCAGAGAAGGCCCTCTCCCTTGTTGCCAGCCTCCGAGCTTTCCCTCAGAGTAGGCACTCGGAGGAGGACCTTAGATGTTGAACGTAGTGTACGGGTAGGTTCATGTCGGGAGAGGTGTTCCGTCAGGTATTGTGGTCTCAAGCTGTGTAAGGCTTTATAGGTTAAAACCAGGATCTTGAATTGGGCTCGGAAACATATAGGTAGCCAATGCAGGTGGGTCAGAGTAGGTCCATCAGAGATTATAATCCATTTTATCACAAAAGCTATCAGCTCTACAAATTCAGTGGGTAGTTGGATGGGGATTCATCTACTATTTATGCTTTCGTTGAGTAGTTGCACTGATCAATTGACAATTGCAACCTTAATTTCCTGAATTATTGAAAGTCCACCTAGTAATCCTGTCCCCACAATATACCCCCTGTAAAAATTTTGAGGTCCAGAGATTTTCTCTGCTGATATGTGATCTTGAGGTATTGGATTAACATAATTATTTGGGTAGACAGTCTGATTCTTATGCAAAACTTTTTTAGGCGCTATTTTTAAAATGGTGTACAATTTTCTTTAGGTCGCTAGCTCTCATCTACCACAGAAGTAACTATCCTGATTGACAGACAGGATTAGAACTCGGAAGGTAGAAGGGATGATTGCAACACAGCTACGTCTAAGAGATGAAAGGCAGCCTTTGATACAGTACTTTGACTATCATTTCAATGGGCGGAAGTAGATATGGTAACCCAAGGAGTATTGGATAGATTTAAAGACACATTGCATAGCAACAGAAAATCAGATTGAGAATTACCATACATCTAAAAGCTGTGGCAAGTAGGAATACTAGGAAAATGCCACACACACACTCACACACATGTTTAACAGCTCCCCAAGACAAGACAAATGAAGCTGCTGCCTGGCTAGTCAAACAGTAGTCTGATGCAAGCTGTGAGACCTGGAAATGGGCTTCCATATAACAGGAACTTTTGATCATAAGAATGTGAAGAGAAAACTTTAATGTCTGGAGTAAAACTGGCCCAATTTATTACAGCCTTTACAATGCTATCTTGAAAGCCACCCAACTGGTGATGCTGAGGTGTAGGATTCTAAAGCTAGGATGAAATTTCTATGTACATTATCTAAAACTAAACAAAATCTTCTACAGTAGCTTTATAGACCAAATGTGGTGATGCTGGATGACTGAAGAAGCTTAAGCTCAACCTAGAGAGACATGTTGAGCAGGGGTGCTTAGTAGAAGAGGAAAAGCCTACTCTAAGTGGAATTCATGCTTCCTGAAATATGAGGTCCACAAGGTAAAGGTGCAACTGGATCCAACTAGAAACCAGCCTTACTCAACCTGGTGGCCTCCAGGTGTTTTAGACTACAATTCCCAGCATTTTCTGACAATTAGACATGCTGAATGGGGCTGAAGGGACCTGAAATCAAAGACATCTAGACAGCACTAGGTTGGGGGAGTCTGCTGTATATGTATGTCTGAAGACAAGCTCAAGCTGACATGCAACACCTTCCCTATCAAATGCCTTTCTTCCATCACCCTTTAAGTAGTGGTCCTCATTATTGTTACGACTTTCATGTGATATAGTAATTAAAAATCAGTAATCCTTCTTTTCTTACAGAATACAGAATTTCTTATTCGATGAATCATTCCATGTGCCAGGTTAATGAAAGGGAGCTTTTGAGAGACGGTGGCTCAGAAGCAAATTATATGCAAAGAGATATAGAGATTTTCAATACTCCTATTGAGGGAAGTAACACTGTCAAGTAACACACAATTAAAGGCAGTTTTTAAAAAATAATGTGTGATTCTTTTGATTTTTTTTTTTTAAAGAAAATTATTTTTTTATCCACCCTATTCAAACACCTGTTCTATCAAGCAGGGAGTGCTAGATGGCCTCTGAAGTGCTTGCCATCACTGCTCCCAATTAGGGGAAAGCCATTGCAAGGGGGAAAGCAATCACTAGCACGAGATTATCATCTCTGATGGGACTGATCTCAGAGTTGCAAATGCAAACACCTTCCACTAATGGGACTTAAAAAATGAGTAATAAACAAAGCTCAATAAGAGGAATGATGAAAGTATGGTATCACAAAAAAGGAAAATTAATGCCAGGGATATCACCTCTAACGCCAATGCATCCAGAATTTGATATAAGTAAGAAAGCAATAACCAAAATTAAATTGAAAGAAATAGGAATGATACAAATGAAAAAAATTTATGAGCAACAAAATCCAATAACACAAGAAATATGGAATAGAATAACACAAAATTTGGAAATTTCATGGGTGGCATGGATGCAGATTGGCAAATTTATAAGAAACAGAAAGATAGGAAGGGAAAGTACAAGGGAATTAACAGAGTGGGAAAATATGTAGATAAATACAAAGTAGGGGATAAAGGAATGATAACACAAATATATAGAATTCTGATAAGACAAGAGACTGGAGGAAAGCAGATAGTAAGGCAGGTATGGGAAGGAGATTTGGAAGAGGGAATAGAAGATAAGGAATGGGGAGATATATTGGAGAAATTTCCCTTCCAAACAACCTCAACAAGGATAAGGGAAGGGGCTTTAAAAATAGCACAAAAATGGTACATGACACTAGTGAAGATGGCAAAAATAAACATCAATGTGCTGGAGAGGATGCAAAGAAAAGGGGACCCAAATACATATGTGGTGGGAATGTAAAAGGGTTAAGAAATTTTGGAAAAAGGTATTTCAAAAAATAGAGGAAGTTACGGATCAGGAGATAAAAATAAAGCCAGAGCTAGCTCTACTGAATATGTATATTAAAGAAAATAGAGAGTTAGAAGATAAAATTTTAATTGGGTTCATGTTGACAGCAGCAAGACATCTGATAGCATTCAAATGGAAGACAGCTAGGATGCTGACAATTAAAATGTGGGAAAAAATTTTATGGAACATTGCAATAAATGAAAAATTGACACAGAAACTCAAGAGTTTACGGGGGAGGGGGGAAGAGATACCTTCAGAATGGACTGGAAAGCATATATAGAGTATATGAAAAAAGAACCAAATAGGGAAAATATGGTGGAAGCATATAAAAAGTTATGGGACTTATGAAAATAAAAGAAAGAAAAAAGAAGAGAGAAAGAAGGGGAAAAGAGACAAGCCAGAAGAAAAACCGCGGGGGGGGGGGGGATGAAGGGAAGGGGGGAATTATATTCGATATTGGTGGCTCTTGTTAAAATGATTTATATGTTGTTGGATAAGAAAATGTAATAAAGAAGTATTCCAAAAAAAAGAGAGTTTTTAAAGACCGCATGGCTAAATAACTAAAAGATTTGCTGTGTTACCAGTATAGGAGAGTTAATGGCAGTATTCTGCAACAGATTAAACAACGTTAATTAAGATCAGGAGCAATACTTTACAGGCTATCAGTTCCCTCACTAAGTTATAGCCAGCCATATTTATTTTAGTATTTATTTACAGGATTTATATACTGCTCTATATCCAATAAGATTCCCAAGCACTGAACAATAAAAAGAAAGAAAGAACAGGAATCAAAATACAGAATTTAACATCTTCAAAATCAAATTTTAGCATAAAACATGGCTGGTCAGTTAGGGAAGAGGCCTGTTTAAATAAAAGTGTCTTTAGTAGATGGCGACAACAAAACAACCTTGATGCCTTCCGGACATCAATTGGCAGAGAGTTCCACAGAGAGGTAGTCAACGCACAGACCACAGGTCCATGCAGAATTACCAGGATTGCCTCATCTGATGACCAGACTGGTAAGGGAGAAGATGCTCTCTCAAATATCTGCAAATCAGACACTTAAAACTGACAGATCGTAGAATTGCAAGGACCAACTCCTTGCTCAATGCAGGAAATCCAGAGATAGAGCATTCCAACAAATTGCTGACCACCTTTTGCTTAAAAGCATATACCGAGGGACAGCACCTCAGAATTTAGTTCCATTGTCAAGCTGCTGTCACCTTCAAGAAGTTCTCCTAGTGTTCAAATGAAATCTACCGTCGTATTACTTAAACCATTTGACAGTATCCAACAGTGTCATTCTGCTAGTTGAAATGATGTTGCGCTAGCAGAAACTAAGTTCAAAACTATGCACAAGGGGAGAATCCAGTGAAAGTTCTACTTGAGCAACCACTTACGGGAGAGGTTAAGCTACCACTTACAGGAGTGGGCCAGATGCTCCACTAATGCATGCTTCACTAGCATAATGCACTTGCACAACTGAAAGAGTCGGCGGGGCTACACAAGCACTATTGAGTTTGCAAAATGACACCATTGGATACGGCCTTTTAGATCTAGTCCAGCCTTTTGGGGCTGCAGAGAATAAGGATCAATACACACACTTTCCCCGCATTGGACCACACAAATAACACTTCAAGTAAGAACTGCAGTACATGCAACGAGTTAAGTTCTATTTTTCTTGTAAAAAACCAGCTGAGCTAGAATCATTAAGGCAATCAATTCTGAACTTAGCAAACATTTTACTACTTTATCACCATTCTGTTTTTCCAATACTGTATGCAGGTAAATAAAATAATGAATTTAGATGCAAAATCCTCTGCATGTTTAGACAGAAAAAAACCCTAACACTCCCAGCATGTGCGTGCCATGCACCCTTAAACTACATACAGTGGAATCAGTTAAGTTAAAATGGTGAGAGGTTGACATTGGCTTTGCATGGAATCTAGACAGCTTTGAAAAGGTGAGAAATGGCCTTTTGTGAATGTTCCAATTCAAATCAGTACAGCCCCTCTTCTTTTACACAAATAATAAAGGTGCAGGAGCATAAAAAATCTCATCAGTTAAAAGGCATTGGAAAATAATAATAATAAATTACTTGGCACTAGAAAGTCAAAAGGCCAGCCTGCCTGGGAAAAAGAAAAAGAAATCCACAAGCAGGGTACCACAACTAAGAAGGCCCGCTCTCCAGTTGTCTCCCACCACACCTCAGACAATGTTCAAAGAAACACGTTATTCAGGAACCTAGGCGTATGCCTGTAACTCCCAGCATGCCTTGGGAGCGAAGATTTACTGGGCTTTGGCAGCCATCATCTGGAAGTGGCTTGCCATCCTGGGCCTGAAAGGAGAGTGCTTGTGGCTGGCTGCCTCGGTTGCTAGGCACCACTGGGAGCAGGACGGAAGAAGAGTGAAGCTCCAGGCGCATCACCAACAGAAAAGACTGAGCTAACCATCAGTCAGTCGGCTGGCTCCCTCACAGCACCGATTGCACAGTACAGCATGGACCGGCTTGGCCAGACTCCTGCTTGAGCACTTGTTGAGCGAGAAGCGCAGGCAGAGGCTGAATCCAGCCACCCTCAGAGGCTTCCCTGCACCCACCATGAGCCCCGAGCAGAATTTGGCAGAGTGGGCCACGGACAGCTTTAAGGCGTCCCTGGCCTGCATCAGGGGTGAGAGAGAGAAAAAAGAAACAAATTTAATTTGTTTAAAAGTTACCTCACAGGTATTTTAAGATGATCACCTGGCAGACAAATATCTTAGGGGGCCCAATGCTGGGTATACCAGCTAATCTTACATATTCCATACCAGTAGCTGCAATTCTAATGAATATGTAAAATAAATCAAATGTTCTTTTTAAATGTATATAGCTTTAATGCACAGTAAATGCACTTACCCTTCCAATCTGACATCAGGTAAAGACCTATTGAGTGCAATCATTTCACTTGCCATTAAATTAAACTGGTTTATTTTAAACATTTCCTTCATTTTTTCGTGATCCTCTTTAGAAATAACAACAGGTTTTCCCATTTCTCCTGGGCCTTCATGAGGTTTCTGTACCAGTTCTGGAACTAATAACAATGTTTGCATTAATAAAACAGTTTAAAAGATACTAAAGATCTATACTTATTGTGGCATAATCTAATCACTATACATATTGAATATAAAGACATTTAACACTGAGAAAAACAGGATTGTGAGTCACAGCATTAAATTGGATTTAAAAGTATTTAGTACAGAATGCAAGCATCAATTTTGGTGGCAAACTGACTTTTCCCTTTAAATGGGGGGGGGGGTATTTTGAAGCTTTTTTCTCTGCTGCTGTCACATCACTGAATTTTGTTGGTGGCAGGGCAAGGGAGCGGCCCCCAGTAGAGCCTGGGGGAGGAGGGAAATGTGCCCTCCCTGCAACTTTAACACATTCTGACAATCACTTTGCATACAGGCTATTCTGAAACAAGTGTTCTAGAATGACATACTGATTATGACAAGTATGTGACTGAATTAAACTGAATAGATGAAAGCAATATTGAATGTCAAAGCAAACTGAACAAAACTGAAACATAATAGCAGCACTTAGAAGACACCAATGTATGGATGTCAAGAAGCTATGTGCTGAATCAGGTAACTATGCAATGACACTGCTTCAGGATAATCCTTATTGACAGTTTCAAGATTTCTCTCACCAACAATCTGTACAAATGCAGAATTGTGTATTTTTCTTTCCACTAAAATCCTTTAATAAGTTGAGAAGAGAACACTGCAGGAAGCTCCACATTAAGGTCAGAAACACTGGTATAGTTCAGATGTCACACCAGGGTGAACAGAGTCAGTGCCTTAGCCATAAAGGGATAATAGAGCTGTATTTTTAATAGGACAAATAGGAATGCAGAAATTAAATCAGAATTTAAAAGGTTGAAAGACACCAATACTTAAAACTAGCAGTAACATTAAGGGTGTGTATCATCTTGGTCCCGAACCCCGAATCAAAGGTGGAACCGGATTGGGTCACCTCAGCAGCCAAAGCACTTCAGACTATTTGGCCCAATGTCTAGATACTGCCCCACACCAACAGGACTTCTTTAAGGAAGATGATGGCTCTGGCCTGCTGTAGATCTACTGTTGCAAACTATGGCAGCTGGAGTTTGCAAAAACAAACAAAGAAAATCCTTTTCAAGTTTGTTACTGCTATTTTAGCTTCTTCTTTGTACTGTTGCTCTATTCAGTTTTACTGATATTTAGTTTTTATCCTTATGCAATTTTGTACTGTGCGTACTATATCTAAGTTGCATTCAAAACTGGATTGGGAATGAGGAATATAAGTATATACAGCACTGTTCCTCATCCTGGTGCCCTCCAGACGTGTTGGGACTACAACTCCCATCAATAAAGCTAATGGTAATGCTGAATGGAGATGATGGGAGCTGTAGCTCAATAAACCTGGAGGGCGCAAGATTAGGGAAGGCTTGGACAACATGCCGCAGCTTGTCAAAGGTTATTTAACCTACGATGAGCCACGGTGCCCATGGTCGCCATATTGTATATGCAACACCCTCTTGGGGGTATTGTCATGTCGTGCGAACATGGGTTAGCGAGGGGTAAACAACCTGCGCAAAACCTAAAACAGACCATGGGTTATGCAAGGACTGTTTAAGCCTTGCACAACCCACACAGACTGGGCTCACATGACACAACCCCAAGTGGGGGTTATATATTTAAAGTGACAGCAGCAAACACCCCGCATACCGCACTGCTTCACCATGGGTAAAATACATATTAGGCCACGTCATGCAAACAGTCCTAATATGTTGCTGCTGCAGTTGAACCCCACTACAGCCAGTAGACCTGTCCAAGTTTTTCTTTAAATGTAATGTATGGTTAAATTGAATGATGCTCAAGGCAGCTATACCAAACAAGATATTGCTCATATCTCATATGAAGTCTAGTGCCTCACCTCATAATTTTTTTTACTGCAATAAGTTACCTGTCAAAGTGAACAACAGTTTTATTAGCCAGTCATAGATGATCTGTACCATGATGGCAAACATTTAATACTTGTCAAGTAGTAGAATGAGATGTCTTTTATATGGAGCCCTTATATTATTAGCACTGGTGCCCTTTGCTATGGCAATCAGTACAAGCATAGCCAAGGGTGGCAGGCCCTCACATCTGATGTGGTGGGCAAAGTCAATTTGTTCCACGCCAAGTGTATAGTAAATTTCTCAGCAAGCAGCTGGGCATTAACAATAGCAAGTCTTCTGTGAACTAGCATATTTAATCAAAAAGTTTAATGCCAGCTGGTTTAATGATTGTTAATGTCGTATCTAGGGTGCATTATGATGCTGTTTGGAGGCTTGACTGAATTATTTAAACTTCTACAGGGAATGACAGCAATTAGGTACAAACCACTATTTGGAACTGGGACAAGGTTGCTTGTTTTCAGTGTTTCCTCCAGAGTAGCCTGATGCAGTGTTTAAGACTCTAGTGATGGTGACCTGCCAGGTTTGTGTTCCTACTTAAGATCAGCATGGCATACACCTGCAACAAGTGCAAGCTGTTTGCACTATTGGAAGAAAAAGTGAAAGTACTTGAGCGGTGAGTGCCCACCCTCCAAGGAATAAGAGAAGGTGAAGAGTTCTTAGACAGTACGGTGGAACTGCAACAGCAATCAGAAGTGCAAGAGATTGAAGAGCAACAGCAAGCCGAAGCAGAAGTGGAGAATGCTGAGATGTGGAAACCCATCGAAGAGGGAACTCCTTGGAAGAGGTGACAGTTAGGAGCAGAATAACTAGAAGACACTCTGCACCAGCGGAACCATTAGAGTTACGCAACCACTTTCAGCTACTGGAGGAAGAGACTGGAGGACAGCCTGCAGAGGAAGAAGTACAGGAGACCCCATGCAACAGTGAGCAAGAGGCAGAAGGTCAGTCGATCAAGAAGAAGAGAAGAGTAGTCATTGAGGGAGACTCCCTGCTGCGGGGGATTGAAACCCAAGTATGTCGCAAACACCCATGGACTCGCCAGGTGTGCTGTCTCCCTGGAGCACAGATTAGAGATGTGACTGAAGGGTTGCCAAAGATCATCAAGTCCACTGACACATATCCTTTTCTTCTCATCCATGTGGGAATAAATGATATTGCCAAGCAGAGCTACAAAGAAATCGTGTCAGACTTTGAAGATCTGGGACGGAAACTCAAGAACTTTGGAGCTCATATAGTTTTCTCATCCATTCTCCCAGTTCTTGGAAGAGGAACAGAAAGGGAAAGAAAAATACTCTGGGTGAACAACTGGCTACGAAGGTGGTACCGATGTGAGGGATTCCGATTCTGGGACCATGGGCTACGCTACTTGGAAGATGGACTGCTGGCAAGGGACGGGTTGCATCTCACAAGGGCTGGGAAGAATGTGGTCGGCCACAGCATGAAGAACTTCATCAGGAGGGCTTTAAACTGAATCCTACAGGGACAGGAGATGTAAACTTTGAGGCAACAGTGGATGAAGGCTTATGCACCATAACAGAGAGGAAACTCCAATAGTGTAGGAACTTTTTAATATCTGCTTTTCAGTGATTATTATAGTGTTGGGGCAGGGGGACATGTGGGGAGGGGGTTATTGAATGCTGGGGTGGGGGAGCAAAGAGGTTAGTGAATACATACACACATAGAACATTGTATCAGGGGTTAGATGCTTCATTTTAGATAGGATCTGATAAGGGACAGCAGTTGGACTCGTCTGTCTCGAAAGAATTCAGAGAATTCGGCCGCAGATATGGCGGATGGCAAGACAGCGCAGCAGGCAACAAAACAGCAAACAGAAGCACTGTCCCTGGAGATGCTTCAAGCTAATCTTTTAGGTCTGATGGAGCGCCATAAGCAGGAAATGTTGGTGGAGGTGAAAAAGATTCAGTCCTCACAAGTTGAATTGCAAACAAGTCTCCAAAAGATAAGTGACAGATATGAATCGTTGGAGCAGCAGGTTGTGCAAAACAGAGATAAATTGGAGCACAATGAAGAACGAGTAATAGATTTGGATCTACGGCTAATCTCTATGGAGGACAAAGATAGGAGGATGAATATTCGCATTAGAAAATACGCTGAACAGCAAGCAGAAAATCCAATCAGGGATCTTGGGTTGAAGAGGATCTGGAAAGGGTCCACAGAGTGGGCCCCAAAAGAAGTGGGACGCTCCCAAGAGACGTAATTGTGAGATTTGCCAGCTTTTACAAAAAAGAGAAATTAATGCAGATTATCAGAAGTGCTGGGCAAGTGATGTTTCAATCTTCACCAATTCAGATATTTCAAGATCTTTGTTTCCAGACCATCCAGTGGAGGAAGAGCGTGAAGCTTTGTACAACCATTCTACGCAAGAACTCAATTGTTTACAGTTGGGGGTACCCGGTCTTCTTGAGATTCATCTACAAAGGGAAACAACAGAGAATAAATTCTTGTGAGCAAGGGTTGGAATTGCTGAAGTCCCTGGGGCTGATGGAGGAAGATGCAGAGAAAGAAGAAGGAGGGGCAGCTGGAGGAAGTGTTGTATGACTGAGACAAATTTTAAAGAAGGATAACAATGGAAAAAAAGGAGAGGGGGTTCTGTTTGGGTTCCATGTCGGGTGTTTGCCGTCCCCCCCCCCCCCCCGACGGGTTCTAAGAAGAGGGGAAGAAGAAGAACCTTGGCCCAGGGCGACCTGGGATGGGAAGAGGGGAAGTGGGGGGTATATGTGGGGGAGGGGGGGTTAAATGTGTCACAGAACGAGACCTGAAGGGAAAACCAAAATTGGAGATATGGGAAGCAAATTAAGATTAGTAACTTTAAATGTAAATGGGCTGGGTAGTGTTGTTAAAAGGAAGAGAATTGAAGGGCTTTTGAGAAAAAAGAAAGCTGATATAATATTTTTACAAGAAACGCATCAGAAAGAAGATGGAAGAAATCAATTAAAATTGGGGGATATGGGCATATGTGAGAAAGCATATGGAACTTCAAAAGCAAGATGGGTTGAGATAATAATTTCTAAAAAATGTGCATTTAATGTTGTTAAGGTGGTAAAGGATGTAGAGGGAAGATTTATTATATTACAGGGTCTCCTGGGGGAAGAAAAATATATTTTGATTAATGTATATGCGCCAAATGTAAAGCAAGTGGAATTTTATGATAAAGTGTTTAGAATTATTGGGAATCTAGGGAATGTAAATATGGTAATGGCGGGGGATTTTAATATGGTGATGGATAAAAGTAAAGATAAAGATAATTCAAAAGGTATAGGGAAAACGGGTTTAGCAAGAGTAATGGAGCATAAAGAATTAAAGGATATTTGGAGAGAAATAAAGGGGGATGAAACAAAATACACTTTTTATTCACCAAAATATAAGAGTTTCTCTAGGATTGATTATATATTTGTGACAAAGAATATGCTTTCGAAGATTATGGATTGTGAAATTGATGTAATTAAAGTTTCAGATCACGCAGTAATGACTATGGATATCAAAGTAAAGAAAGATTATAGAGAAGCAAAAAGATGGAGATTAGATACTAAGATTTTAAATTATAAAAATATTGTTGAGAAAATGAAAAAGGAGATTAAGAGTATTTGGGAAATAAATGAATCAGGGATAATCTCGCAGGGGATGGTTTGGGACACGATGAAAGCAGTAGTGAGAGGTATTTGTATTAGAGAAACATGTAAATTAAGAAGACAACAAGAGGCACATAGTAAAAAGATTGAAGAAGATATTACGGACTTAGAGCAACAATTTAGGAGTAAGAAGGATATGCGTATATATGCCCAACTCCAAGCAAAAAAAAAGGAATTAGAGGGGGAGGACATAGAAAGAGTTCAAAAAGAATTAATATATATGAAAAGGAATTTTTTTGAGTATAGTAACAGAAATTCTAGAACGCTGGCAAGATCAACGCAATCAAAGAAGGAGAAAAATATAATAGGGACAATTAAAGACAAAATGGGGAAAAATGTAATTTAATGAGGGACAAATTAAAAAATGTTGAGGGATTCTATCGAGAATTATATACTTCAGATGCGATTCCACAAATGAGAATAAAGAATATGTAGAGAAAAATTGGAAGGTAAAATTAAAAGATAGGACAGGGATTATATGGAAGCTTTGGTGACAGAAAAAGAAATAGAGGAGAGTATTGACAAATTGAAAGGAGGGAAATCTCCAGGAGTGGATGGATTGGGGCCGGAGTATTATAAGATATTTAAGGAAATTTTAGTATCAAAAACGGAGAAATTATTTAATTATATTATAAAGGGTGAGAAGACCCGCCATCGTGGGAACGTTCGTTGATAATTTTAATTCCGAAAGTGGATAAAGACTTGATGGATCCAGCTTCGTATAGACCTATATCGTTAATTAATCAGGATGCTAAGATTTTTACAGCGATTATGGCAAAAAGATTAAACACCTTTATAAATGATTATATTAAAAAGGATCAATGTGGATTTATTCCAGGGAGGCAAATGCCAAATTTAATAGGGAGGGTTTTAAACATAATAAATAGTATTAAAAGAAGAAATTTAAAAGCAGGATTGAGAGCATTGGATATTTTTAAAGCCTTTGATTGCGTGGAATAGCCGGCGTTAAAAACTATTGTAAAAATATTTGGCTTTGGAGAAAGATTTGTGGGGGTGATTAATCAGTTGTATGCAAATAATAAGGCAGAGGTGATGATAAATGATGGCCTAACACAACAGATTACCTTAGCCCGGGGTACTAGACAAGGGTGTCCTCTCTCCCCGATATTATTTGCAATTGTGATTGAAATGTTAGCAAATTGTATTAGGGAAGATGAGAAATTAAAAGGGATAGGAGAACAGGATAAAATAAAAATTAATATGTTTGCGGATGACACCTTATTGACATTAGAAAATCCGGGGGGGAATATAGAAGGACTCCAAAAACATTTGAGGGAATTTGGAGAGGTTACGGGGTTGCAGATAAATTGGGAGAAATCTAATATGATGCTTTTTAACTAGGATAAGGTAGAAGAGGATGAGTTAAGTTTAAGGTTAGGTTTGAAGGTTAAAAATATATTGGCTTACTTAGGAGTTTTTATTTCTAAAGAGTTAGAAAAGTTAGAAGAAATAAATTTTAGTAGATTGAAAGTTAAAATATTACAGAAGTTAGAGGCTTATAGGAAGGTTAAGCTGTCGTGGTTTGGTAGAATAGCGGTAATTAAAATGAAGATACTACCAATGATTAATTTTTTGTTTAGGATGTTACCAATTAAGATAACGGAAGTAGAAATTAAAAGCTGGCAGTGTATGATAAATAATTATTGCAATGGGGATAAGAAGCCAAGAATAAATAAAATAAATTGGTATAAGAATCAAAGGGAAGGAGGCTTAGGTTTACCGAATGTAAAGATGTATTATACTGCTAACCAATTAAGGTATAAGTAGCATAGTTGGGGATGAGGATTTAGAATGGTTAGAACCGCAGACAAAGAAACTAGAGTTTAAGTTACAGAATGTTTTCTTTAGTAATATACAAAAGATTCAACTGAAAGAAATAGTTAATCCCATCTTAAGAAATATTAGAGAAATTTGGGAAAAATATAAGAAGAAATTAATGCCAGGAATTTCCCCTCTGTCCCCAGTGGTTTTGATGGATAACTTCCCAGGTAATTTGAGAGGAGAATTGGAGGGGTTATTAAAGGGGAAAAAATAATTAAATTGAAAGATTGGGTAATGAAAATGACCAATAAAAAACAAATAGAAGAAATATTAACGGGCCAGGAAAATTTATGGTTTAAGAGTATGCAATTGGAACAGTGGACAGTCAAATGGAAGAAGCAAAATAAGGAGTGCAGAAAGGAAACAAGCTTTGAAAAGTTAATTGAGGTTAGACAGAAGGTGGGAGGAAATAATATGGATAGTAGAAGTAAAAAAGGTTTAATGAGCGAGATTTATAAGATATTAGTGGAGGAGGATAAGGGGTATGATAGCTTGAAAACAATCTGGGAAGAGGATTTGAAAATTCAGATCACTGGGGACAGCTGGAGAAAGATATGGGAATCAAGAAATTTAAAGTTATTTTCTATAAGGATAAAAGAAAATCAGTATAAAATTATTTGGAGATGGTATCTCACTCCTGTAAGATTACATCAGATAGACAAGAAGGCTTCAAGTTATTGTTGGAGGGGATGTCAGGAACTGGGGACATATTACCATATGTGGTGGACTTGTGAACATGTTAAAAAAAATTGGGAGAGAGTTTTTAAGGAGATAAATGAGATAGTAGATAAAAAGGTAGAGGAAAGTCCGAAGATAGCTTTATTGGGTTTATTTGATAAAGAATATGGTAATAATATTAAAGAATTAATAAATAATCTCCTGACACCGGCAAGACTTATGATAGCCAAAAATTGGAAAACACAAGAGGATTATTGTATGGAAGAGTGGTATAAAGGAGTGTGGGATATTGTTATTAATGACAGATTAACTTGTGCAATGAAAGTAAAGATGGGATTAACTAAAAAGAATGATTTTGGAAGGATTTGGGCTATGTTTCTAGAATATGTTTTAGAAAAGGGGAGAGGTTGTACACCGTCTAAAGAATCAATGCAGTATTGGAAAAATTTATAAGCAATAGGGTTAGAAGGTCTCGGGGGTAGGGAGCACGGGGGGTTGTTGAGGCTTTTGTATTGTGTATTGTTATGTTATATGTTGAAATTAATAAAATTATTTTTTTTAAAAAAAAAGAAGGATGCAGACAATCTGGAGCATGTTCAGAGGAGGGCAACGCTGATGATCAGGGGTTTGGAAACAAAGCCCTATGAGGAGAGAGTGAAAGAACTGGGCATGTTTAGCCAGGAGAAGAGAAGATTGAGGGGAGACATGATAGTACTCATCAAACACTTGAAAGGTTGTCACACAGATCTCTTCTTGATCAACCCAGAGTGCAGGATGTGGAATAATCGGCTCAAGTTACTGGGGACCAGATTCCGGCTGGACATCAGGAAAAACTTCCTGACTGTTGGAGCAATACGACAATGGAACCAATTACCTAGGGAGGTTGTGGGCTCTCCCACACTAGAGGCATTCAAGAGGCAGCTGACAACCATCTGTCAGGGATGCTTTTAAGGTGGATTCCTGAACTGAGCAGGGGATTGGATTTTATGGCCTTATAGGCTGCTTCCAACTCTACTATTCTATGAGACTTAGTCCTGTTGGCTAAACAACACTAAATACAGACTGTAGTTACTAGATGACAGTTCTCATGTTAAATGGGATCTTAAGAATACCAGAATTTTTCCACAATGCTAGGATCATTTCGGTTTCCTCATCATGGAATAAATAAATACATTATTGTGTCTACAAATTATTGAAGTAAAATGCAGCTCAAGGCACACCCTGATAAAGTACTGCAGCTTCAGAATGCCTGTCCCACAGCCAACGATATTGGGAAGGAATGGAGGAAGGAAACTGCTTTCTTTCAATATATGTAAATAATGTAAACAGACATTTTCTGAACCTCCCCTTCCCCACCTCCAAACTCAAATGCATTATTTTGCCTCTTCACCCTCCCAATATTTTTAAAGCACCAACAAGACTTGCTAGAATACGTCCCCTGCAGCACATCTATCTATCTATCTATCTATCTATCTATCTATCTATCATCTATCATCTATCTAATCTATCTATCAGCTGTGTGTCTCTGGTATAGTCTAGAGCCAGCATCCAAAAAGCTATCTCAATGTGTCCAAGCAAACTTTGCACTTGCTTTTTTCAAACCAGAGCCCACCATACTGCATGCTAAATTACTTTGCAATGGAACAGAATTCAAACAGTCTGTGATGTATCACTTGGGGGGGGGGGGGTCCTGCTCTTCAGAGAACAGCAAAAAATAAAATACAAATCAGGGCACTAATTCTGGTTTAGATCATTTAAGAAGTAAACATACCAATATATTAATTCAGTGATCTTAGATTCATATTTTATTCTAAGAGTCACAAGCCAACTTAATCTATGAAATGAAGCTTTTTTTCTGCTAGCTGAAATTTGCAATGTGTGTAGACAAGAAAGTATGCACTCACCATCCCCAGGTGGAAGGCCTCGCTCTTTTTTCTCATCACATTTGTTGCATTCACTGAAGTAAAGTAACAGAAACATATCCAAAAAGACCCAAACCAGTGAGGTGGCAAGAACCACCTTGCAATATGCAATCCTTTTCATGGCACGTTGACTTCAATAAACACTTATTTCTTTCATTTGACTTAATGACACTGCTTTAATTCCATGTCAGAGATCGTGTTCTGCATCTACGGAGAAAAAAAATGAAAAAAAGTTAAAGGATCTAAAGAATCAAGTATCTTACTGAAACTATAAAATGCTAGTTAAAGTTCTCAAGTTTCCATGCGTTCCAAAACGATGCTTAGGAAATGTGAACTGCTTGAACTTGATTTTACTGAACATACCAATTCTCAAACTAAAGCAAAATGTATAGATCAGATAATGAAATCAGATTTCTCATTATCCCCAAATTGTTCAGACAATGGTAGCCCTCAAATGAAAATTTAGGAAGAAATTACATGCTTTTATTTACTCTCTAAGATAAGCACTTGATACATGCCATTGTATTCAGTACTGCTTGGGACATCTCTCTCATTTCCAAACATGAGAAAGATCTGAACATGAACAAGTTGTAATAATCTCCACAGATAAGACTTTATGCTTCTACTGTACACCTCCTAGCCATAAAAGCAACTGAAACATGGATGGCCTACTTCTCTAACAGCTAGAAAATGAAGATGCTACTGATTACATACCATTAACCTGAGGCTGTCAAAACATGCAAAAAAAGACAGGTTGCTTACCTGTTAACTGTAGTTCTTTGAGTGGTCATCTGTGCATTCACACATAATGGGCTCTGTGCATGTGCAGGGCCTTGGCATCAGGAAACTTTTAGAGCTGTGAGACATTTAGGCGGGAACCCTTCCCCCACCATCTGGTGCGCATGTCCGTGGGTTCCCGCTCGGCTCCTCAGTTCTCTTGAGGCCAACACTATGATTTCATGGCCTAGAGCCAGATGGTACACCTCGGTATGGAAGCTGTCGACACCGAAGTGGGAATGATTGGGGGGGGGGGGGGTTGTGTGACTACACAGATGACCACTCGAAGAACTACAGTTACAGGTAAGCAACCTGTCTTTCTTCTTCGTGGTCTCTGTGCATCACACATAATAGGCGAATAAAAAGCTGACTTACCGGAGGTGGAAAGTTGGAGACAGCATCACTGAAGTACCGATGAGAGCACTGCTCTGCCAAAAGTACCGACAAGAGCACTGCTCTGCCAAAGGCACCATCTGCTCGGGACCGAAGGTCTAGTCGGTAATGCGAGGCAAAGTTAGATGGGGTAGCCCAGGTAGCAACGCGACAGAGTTTGTGGAGTGGAATTCCACGGCTGAAAGCCATTGATGTAGCGACAGCTCTAGTACAGCGTGCTTGAATAGATTGTGGTAAACCCAAGTGTGCTAAGGTGTAGGCAAGTTTAATAGTGTCTACAATCCACTTGGATAAATGCTGAGACTGGCCTTTTGTGGGGCCGGCGTAAGACAGAAAAAGCCGAGGCGACTGACGGAAAGGCTGTGTGTGTCCTGGTTTTGTAGAATAGAAGAGCTCGTCGGACATCCAGCGTGTGTAACGAGGAGTCCAGTGGTGACGAAGGATTCTGGAAGAAAGCCGGGAGAATGATGTCCTGGTTAAGATAGAAGGTGGAGAGAACCTTTGGGAGGAACGAAGGATCGGTATGGAGAACAGCCTTATCTGCATGGAAGATGAGGTAAAGGGGGGGTCAACACGAAGTGCACAAAGTTTGGAAGCTCACCTTGCCGTGGTAATGGCTACAAGGAATGCGACCTTAAAGGAGAGTAGTCGAAGGTCAGAAGTGGCCATAGGTTCGAAGAGTTTGGCTGTCAAGGCGGCCAAGAGCACTGAGAGGCTCCATTGTGGAGTAAAATTGTGGATAGGCGGAAATAAGTTTTTGAGACCTCTCAGATATTGGCGTACCGTCGGATGTGTGAATACCGTAAACCCTTGTATGGTAGGGTGCGAAGCCGATATGGCAGCCAGGTATACTCTAATAGAAGAGAATTTTAAGCCACTTTGGTAGAAAGATTGAAGGAACTGAAGAATGGTGGAGAGAGGGACCTCAGAGGAGTGAATTCCAATTTGGGAAGTGAATGCTGTGAAGCGCTACCACTTGCGTGCATAGGACTTTCTAGTTGACGGTCGACGGGAGGCTGTGATGACCAAGCGTATAGTCTCAGGGAGGGTAGTCAAATCATTGGACTGGAGATTCTCCACGTGGTGAGTTGGAGAGTAGCGATGTCCGGGTGAAGTGAGAGACCTCTGTCCTTGGAGAGGAGGTTCTGGTGAAGTGGGAGATGCAGGGTGCAAACCAGGGTTGGCAAGGCCACCAAGGGATGACGAGAATGGCGTTCGCTTTGTCGGTGCAGAGTTTTGCCACAACCCGTGGTATTACCGGGAATGGTGGAAAGATGTAGGAGAACTCGCCTGTCCAGGATCTCAGGAAGGCGTCGCCTAAGGAACGAGTGCCTTGGCCGGTTCTGGAGCAAAATCGTGGAAAGACCACGGTCTCTGTTGAGGCGAACAGGTCTATGGACGGTGTGCTCCATCGGTTGAAGATCAGGCGAAGGGTGTTGTGGCTGAGTTGCCATTCGTGTATGTCCAAGAAAGTCCTGCTGAGGGTATCGGCAAGGAGAATGTCTTTTCCTGCGATATGAGCCGCAGAGAGGGTAATGTGCTAAGCGATCGCCCAGTTGAAGATTTGGAGAGTGAGGCTTATGAGGTCTAGGGAGTGTGTGCCACCTTGTTTGTTAATGTGCCAGAGAGCTGATGTGTTGTCGGTTAGGACGTGATGTCCACGAAGTATCTTCTGGAAGGAGTGCAGCGCTTTCAGAATCGCTAGAAGCTCCAGTACATTGATGTGGTAGGTCAATTCCGTGGGCGAATGCCTGAATGAGCTCCCCATCCCGTGGGTGATGCATCGGAGGTCAGAGTAGCTGATGGTGCTGGGGTCCCAAGAGGAGACCTCGAACCAAACTGTTGCGGTGAGTCCACCAGAGGAGTGAGTGTGCGACAAAGGGTGGAATAGTTAGGACAGTCCTGTGCGCATTCTCTGTTGTGTGAAAGTTTCTGATGAACCACTTTTGGAGGATGTGCATCTTGAAGCGGGCCCACTGAACGACATGGACTGTTGCCGCCATGAGGCCGAGAAGATGTTGAATAGAGAACGCTAAAGTTGTGGTGGTAGCTGAAAGGCGTCTGGCCATGTCGGAAAACATGGATGCTCGGTGGTGAGGCAGATAGGCTCTGCCGTGTATGGCATCTAGCTCTATGCTGATGAATGGAATGATATGAGAGGGTGTAAGGTGGGACTTGTCAAGGTTGATGATAAGTCCTAGGTTCTGAAGGAGTGTGCAAACTGTAGAGGTGGTGGTCGCTGCGACTGATTTTGATGGTGCAGTGATCAACCAGTCGTCTAAGTAAAGGTAGACCTCGATCCCAAGCGTGTGAAGGTGGGCGCAGACTGCCGCCATGCATTTTGTGAATACCCTTGGGGCTGTTGTGAGGCCGAAAGGGAGGACTTTGAATTCAAAGTTGTCTGGGCCGATGGCAAATCGGAGGTATCTGTAGTGGGAAGGATGTATTGAAATGTGGAAGTAGGCATCCTTGAGGTCTGTGGTGAACCAGGCTCCTTTTTGTAGCAACGGAATGAGGTTGGAAAGTGTGACCATCCGAAACTTCCGGGGCTTGATGAACTGGTTGAGGTTCTGAGGTCCAATATAGGGCGAAGGCCCCCTCCTCTTTTCGGTACTGTAAAGTAACGGGAGTAGAAGCCGTCGTGAATGTGAGGGTACGTGACTCTTTGAATTGCTCCTTTGTGCAGAAGAGAAGAGGTCTCGTCATGTAGAACGTCGGAGGGGGTGGTGGTGTTTACGGTACCGAGGGGAGGTAGGCTGTCGAAGTGTATGAAATAGCTGTGAGCTACGATGCGGAAGATCCATGAATCTGGCGTGATGAGTGCCCAGTTGGCCTGGTGTGGTGCCAGAATGTTCCCGAAGACTGGGCAGAGGTTGTGAGAGTCATAGACAGCATTTTGTTTGAGGTCCTGAAGTGGGCTGGCGATTGGAACAAAAGCTGGAGGTATAGTCCGACTTCTTATGGTACGGCTGCTGTTGGTAGCAAAAGGACTGGTCCTGGCGCTGACGAGTTTGAAATGGAAAGGATTGGCGATAGAGTTTTCACTGTTTGTAAGCGAGATGAGGAGGCTGCTGCCCTTGGCCGATGCCCATTTTCTTGGCCGTTGTTCTAGCCTTTTGGATGTTGTCCATGGCTTCGTCGGTTTTCGCATTAAAGAGGCCCTTGTCATCGAATGGCAGGTCTTCGATGCAGAACCGGGCTTCTGGCGTCAAGTCGGCTGATTGCAGCCATGCGTGTCTACGGAGGGCGACTGCTGCTGTCAGAGAGTGTGCCCTGCAGTCCGTTTTGTGTCGTGCTGTGTTGATTTCTTGACGCGAGAGGCGAAGGGCTTCCTTTTGAAAGAGGAGAGCAAGCTCATGGTGATCGTCCAGCAAATATGCGATAAGTGAGGACATCTTCTCCCACAGGAATAATTGGTAGCGGGCCATCAACGCTTGGGAATTGGCTACCCGGAGACTCAGTGATGCCAAGGAGTATATACGGCAGCCTATGGCGTCGAGCCGTCTGCCTTCCTTGTTGACTGGTGCAGTATGTACCTTTTGCGATTTAGATTGCGAGGACTCTACTATAATGGAGTTTGGTTTTGGGTGGATGAATAAGAATTCAGCATCTTTCTTCTGGACTCAAAAAAGAGATTCCAGGCATCTAGGAATATGATGGGTGGATGCCGGGGTTGTCCACGACTGTTATACGGTCTGGAGTAGAGTTGGTAGGTACGGTACCGAGATCGGTGTCGTAGCTTCGGTATAGACCGCATCGAAAATGGGGTCTTGGAGGTGTTCCATAGGTTGTTGGGTCTCGATGCCGAGTGCCTGTGCCATTCTAAGGACTTGTTCAGTAAACTGAGCCATGTCTTCGGAGGGAGAGGGCCGTTCTGGGGGAACGACTATATCATCCGGTGAAGGGACTGATGGTGGCACCGAAGAGTAGGACGAAGAGTCTGATTGGTAATCTTCGTCTGAGATGTCCCGGTGTCGATGGGGTTGTCGATGAGGCTATATTGGTATAGGCTGCGGAGTGACTGAGGAATGGTGACTCCTCATTGATGAGGATGAGCGAGAGCGAGGCGTGTGCCTGGCTGGCGCCAGTGGAGGGGGCGGCAGAGGGTGTGAATAAACGGCTTGAGCCGATTCAAGGTATCTGTTGCTACCATAAGACAGTTGTTGTTGGCTGCGTGGGAGAGACCAGACTGAGGCCGTATCCCAGGTTTGTAGGGGAAAACGTCATCGCGGGCGTGATCACTGAGGCATAGGAATGGATCGAGGCAGGAAAATGCAAGGGGCATGGTGACCTGCGACGCTGCACTGGTGTCGGTGGTTGAGAACGAGGAGCGGGGGACAAATTCCGTATATTCCCTTCCAAGAGCGAAGCAGTGCGCCTCGGTGTCGATGTCGGTACCGAGGGAGAGAGCCTGGGTGGTTGACATGCCAGTGGCGTCAGACTTGTTTGCGCCGTTGCCGGCGGGTCCTGAATTGAGGTTTTCGGTGGCCGTTTTGACTTCGAAGAGTCTTTCACCGTTTTTTGTGTTTGTCGGAGGAGGCATCCCTTGCCCGTTTGGAGGGTCGACGTTCAGCTCCTTGGAGTGAAGAACGGCTCGGTGTTGGTGGGTTCCTGGTGGAGGGCCCTTGTGTAGATGGGCCTGGAGAGACTTGAGTGTGAGGGTACACTGGCATAGAACATGGACTATTCGCCTGAACCCTTTCTCCTGGTGGCAATGGAGGTACAGCCTCCAGCACTTTCTTCCACAGTACTGCCTTTAAACGGTCAGATCTGTGGTGCCGCGTCTGCTTGGAGAAATTCTGGCAATGGGCGCAGGTTTCCACCACATGGGTTTTGCCCAGGCAGAAGAGGCACAAAGAGTGTCTGTCAGTGGGTGGGAGCTTGTTCCCACACTTAACACACTTGTGAAAGGGTGCTTTTGATGCCATAGGAGGCCGGAGAATCAAAAATGAAAGTGAAGGTAAGGTAAAGACAAAGATTAATTTTTTAAAAAAAACTGGGGGTGGGGGGCAGAACGATGAAGGAGACGAAGAACAAGAAGAAGAAGCGAGAAAAAACAGAAAGTCTCACAGCTTGGAGAAAGAATTGGATCCGCTTTTGAAGAGCAGAAGTTCCCCCGAGGCTACTGGTAGCATGGTCGAAAGAGAACTGAGGAGCCAAGCGGGAACCCACGGACATGCGTACCAGATGGTGGGGGAGGGATTCCCGCCTAAATGTCTCGCAGCTCTAGAAGTTTCCTGACGCCGAGGCCCTGCGCACGTGCAGAGCCCATTATGTGTGATGCACAGAGACCACGAAGAAGAACTTGCTATTCTTCCATGTGTCAACAGGCTGTGACACAGTATCATCCTTCAATGATCATGGAAAAAAAGTCCTGACAGAAGATATTTGTTGTTTACAAATAAGCCCAGGTAATCCTTCAGATAACCTGGCCTCATGCCATTTATCACCTTGAATTGAGCTCAGAAACAAATTTGTAGACAGTGCAGCAGTCACAAAACCAGTGTAATATGGTCCATATAACACAGACAACAGTCTGGCTGTAACATTTAGCACCAGCTGAAGCTTCCAAGCTCTCTACAAAGGCAGCCAATGTTAGACTAATCCAACTGGGAGGTGACCAAGGCATTTCTCACTGTTGGCTTGTACCTGCTTTCACAGGTATGATCATGTCTCCCACTTACAGTCCTAACTTTGTAAATAATAATCCAATTTGGACATTTCATGCATTAAACTATAGAAAATGAGTTAGCGAACAAATATGAAATAGCTGTGTGGAATAGATAAACTAGTACAGCACTCTAAGGCCATTTTCTGCCATCATTCCAGTGGTTTTGTTTATAGCTTGCTAGAAAAGACAATAAACATATTAATCCAGTTAAGTTCCTCAGAACTGTTGAACAAGTTCAAGAATTCAACTAAAAGGAGATAGGCATAATAAAGGAACAGATTCAGATATTATAAATGGGTTAAACACTGCATGCCACTGAAGTACAGTGAAGGTGAAAAAGAGGTTGAGACAGCCACAGTCTAAGACTAAAACATAAAATTTTAAAGCCACTTTAATATTCTTCCTTCAGAATACCAGAGACAACAGGAAATAGTTAAGTAGGCTGTCTTATTCATTAGTAAACGTTTCCAGTATGTTCACACATGTAAAGAATTTTTTTTACAGTCACTTCTAAAAATTATGTAAGCACTCTCATGAAAATTTCATCCTACCACAAACTACCAGTCTAGAAATATCAAGTACAGCATGTTCAGATTAGCTTCCAAGCTCCTTCCTTTATGGGAAAAATCTGCCTCAGGAAAATGGTAAGATGCAAGTATTCTGAATATTAGTCTGCATATATATATATATATATATATATATATATATAATTTCCAACATATAATACAACACAATCGTACAAATAATATATACTAACATAACTTTAACAACCCCCAGTGCTCCCCTAACCCATTGAGACCTTCTTTTATTCTATTATGTTATACATTCTTCCAAAATTGTAAACAATCTTTTAAAGGTGTACAACCTTTCCCCTATATTAAAACAAACTCTAAAAATGGCCCCCATATATTTTCAAAATCATTCTTCTTAGATAATCCCCTCTTTACTTTTATATTACATGTTAATTTATCATTAATCGCGATATCCCATACCTCTTTATACCATTCTTCTATTCTATAAATTCCTTGTATTTTCCAATTCTTGGCTATCATTAATCTAGTGGGTGTCAGGAGGCTGTTAATCAAATCCTTCATATTTTGATTCCCATGTGCTTTATCAAAGATTGAAAGTAAAGCCAAATTTGGACTTGCTTCCACGCTGCTTCCCATTATTTCACTTATTTCTTTAAAAACCCTTTCCCAAAATTTTTGTACATAGTCACATGTCCACCACATATGAAAGTATGTTCCAACCTCCTGACAACCCCTCCAACATAACATCAAAATTTTCTTGTCTATCTGATGTCATCTTACTGGTGTTACGTACCACCTCCAAATTATTTTGTAATAATTCTCTTTTATCCTTACTGATAATAACTTTAGCGTTCTTGATTTCCATATCCTCTCCCAGTTATAATCACTAATTTGTTTTGTTAAATCATCTTCCCATAATATGTTAAGAGAATCCTGTTGATCTCCCTCCTCTATCAATATTTTATATATTTCACTTATACCTATTTTACTTTTATTTTCTCCCTCCTTTTCTCTTGATTCTATTAATTTCTCAAATCTTGTATTATCTCTGCACTCCTTATTTTTCTTTTTCCAATCCCGCGTGCATTGTTCCAATTGTATACATTTGAACCAAGAGATCTTTTGTCCTCTTAATACTTCTTCTATTTGCTCCTTATTAATCACTCTTTTCAACCAATCTTTCACTTTAATAATTTTCTGTTCCCTCCATACCATTTCCATATCTCTTCTTAGATTCCCTGGGAAGTTCTCCAGTAATACCACTGGAGTCAGAGGAGAAATTCCTGGTGCTATTTTTTTAATATACTTTTCCCAAATCTCTACAATATTTTTTAAAAGGGGATTTTCCATTTCCTTCAATTGTTTCTTTTGTATTTTGCTAAAGAAATATTTTGTAATTCTAACTCTATTTCTCCTGTCTGCATCTCTAACCATTCTAAATCCTCTTTTCCTACTATGCTATTTATAACATGTCTTAATTGATTAGCTATGTAATACATCTTTATATTTGGAAGTCCCAACCCTCCTTTCTTTTGTATCTTATACCATTTCCTTTTATTAATTCTTGCTTTTTTTATCCCCATTACAATAATCATTTATCATACTTTGCCAACTCTTTATTTCTATTTCTGTTATTTAAATTGGTAACATTCTAAACAAAAAAATGATCTTAGGTAATATCTTCATTTTAATAACCGCTATTCTACCAAACCATGAATGCTTTAACTTCCTATAAGCCTCTAATTTTTTCCTTATCTGTTTCTTCAAACTATTAAAATTAATTTCTTCTAACTTTTCTAAATCTTTCGTAATATTAACTCCTAAGTAGCGCACTCTATTTTTAATCTTAAAACCAAGTTTTATACTACACTCCTCTCTTTCCTCTTTATTATAATTAAATAACATCATTTCTGATTTTCCCCAGTTTACTTGTAACCCTGTATTCTCCCCAAATTCTCTCAAATGATGCTTTATTTCCTCCAAAGTCTCCATTGGATTTTATAATGTCATTAATGTATCATCCGCAAACATATTAATTTTTATCTTTTCTTTTCCTCCTATCCCTTTTAATCTCCCATCTTCCCTAATAACATTTGCCAACATTTCTATAACTATTGCAAATAATATCGGGGAGAGTGTTCATCCTCTGGCTAAGGTAATTTGTTGTGTTAACCCATCATTAACCATCACTACTGCTTTATTATTTGTGTATAACTGATTAATCACTCCTATAAATTTTTCTCCAAACCCAAATGCTTTTATAATTGTTTTTAGCGCTGGCCATTCCATACAATCAAAGGCTTTAAAAATATCTAACGCTATCAATTCTGCTTTTATATTTATTTTTTAATAACATTTATTATATTCAATACTCTCCCAATTAAATTAGCCATTTGCCTAAATCCACATTGATCCTTTTTTATATATTTATTTATAAAAGTATTCATTCTTGTTGCCATAATTGCCGTAAAATGTTTTGAATCTTGATTTATTAAAGATATAGGTCTATAAGAAGCTGGGTCCGTTAGATCTTTATCCGGTTTCGGGATTAATATAATCAAAGAATATTCCCATGATGGTGGGGTCTTCTCTCCCTCTAATATATTGTTATATAATACTTTCAATTTCGGTACCAATAACTCTCTAAATATCTTGTAATATTCCGGCCCCAACCCATCTAACCCCGGAGATTTCCCTCCTTTTAATTTATCAATAATTTCTTCTATTGCATTTTCCGTCACTAAACCTTTCATATAATCCCTATCTTTTCCTTGTAACCTTATTTTCCAATTCCTCTCTACATAATCCACTATCCTTGCCTGTGGGCCCACTCCTGATGCATACAATTTCTAATAGAATTCTTGAAATATATTTATTTTTAATTAAACTACAGCTTTTCCCTGTTTTAACTTTAATTGTCCCTATCATATTCTTTGCCTTCTTCGACTGCGTGGACCTGGCCAGCATTTTAGAATTTTTATTACTATGTTCAAAGAAATCCCTTTTCAAATATATCAAATCTTTCTGAACTCTCTCTAAATCCACTTTCTCGAGTTCCTTCTTTTTAGCTTGAAACTGAGCATATATTCATTTACATTTAGTTATTCTCCATTGTTCCTCTAAGTTCCTAATCTCCTTTTCAATCTTTTTACTTTGTACTTCTTGTTGTCTTCTTAATTTACACGATTCTCTAATACATATCCCTCTTACTACCGCTTTCATCGTGTCCCATACTATCTCTTGAGTTTTGCCCTGTTTCATTAATTTCCCATATTGTCTGTATTTCTTTCTTCATTTTCTCAACAATATTTTTATAATTTAAAATCTTTGTATCCATTCTTCACCTTTTTGCTTCTCTATAATCTTTCTTCATTTTAATATCCATACTTAATAATGCATGATCTGTGACTTTAATAACTCCTATTTCACACTCTATCATCTTGGAAATCAAATTCTTTGATACAAAAATATAGTCAATCCTAGAATAACTCTTATATTTCGGTGAATAAAAAGTGTACTTCCTTTCTTCCCCTTTTATTAACCTCCAAACATCTACTAATTCTTTTTCATCCATTACTTTACTTAAACCAGTTTTACCACTACTTTTTAAAGTTCTCAATATATTATCTTTATCCTTCAGTTTATCCATCACCATATTAAAATCTCCAGCCATTATAATATTCGCTTTCCCCATATTTCCCATAGCTTTAAACACTTTATCATAAAATTCCATCTGGTTTTCATTTGGAGCATAGACATCAATCAGTACATATTCCTCTTCCTCCACAGTACAGTATATTATTAAAAAATCTTCCCATATCATCCTTCCTTTTACTATGTTGAGACCACATTTTTTAGAAATTATTATCGCTACTCCTCTCGCTTTAGAAGTCCCAAATGCCTTCTCATATACGCACACATCTCTAATTTTAAGCTCATTTACTCCATCTTTCGATTGATGAGTTTCTTGTAAAAATATTATATCTGCTTTTTCTTTATTTAACATTGCTTCCAACCTCTTCCTTTTAACGTTTCCCAGCCCTTTAATATTTAAAGTTACAATTCTTAATGTATTTTCCATCTTTCCAACCTTAGTTCTCTTTTTAGGTCTCCTTTTGTGTTACATTTACCCCCACTCCCTCCCCCCCTCCCCCCATTCCCCCCCCATCACCAGGAATTCCTGGGCAATGGCTCCCTTATTCCCTTTTTAGAACCCTTCAGGGGGGGAGGCGACTTCACTGCCCTGGAGCCGCAGTAGATCCTCTTCTCCCTTTAATTCTTTTCTTCTATCCCTTTTTAATCCAAAACTCAGTCACAGACTGCCTCCTCCTGCCCCTTGCTCTTCTGCTTCTTGTTCTTGCCTTCCATTAGTATCTTTCTCAATCAGGCCCAACTTCCACAGTAATTCCAGCCCTTGCTCACACGATGTTATTCTATGTTGTTTCCCCTGCCACACAAATCTCAAAAATACTGGGTATCCCCAGCTGTAAACAATTGCATTCTTCCGCAGGGTTGTTGTACACAGCTTCACACTTTTCCTTCATTGGATCGTTTGAGAACAAAGATCATTATAAACCTGTATTGGCGTTGATTGGAACATCAGTTGACCAGCACGTCTAATTGCTTGCATCAGTTTTTCTTTTTTATAATAATTCACAAATTTTACAATTATGTCCCTTGGGAACATCCCCTTTTCTTATATCCAACTCTGTGGATCCTTTCAATATCAGCATCTTCCCAAGCCGTTTGGGGGTCCATCTCCTTGATCCATTCCATTATCTTATCTCTCAAAATCTTTGGATTTTTCACCTGCTGTTCCTGGAAGGATCTGATTCGAATATTTAATCTTCGATCTCTATCCTCCATAGAAATTAGACGTAAATCCATTTCTTGAATTGTAATATCTTGCTGTTTACTTTTTTATTTTTTCTGTTCCGTTTGTTGTTCCAGGGATGACAGTTTGGCATTAACAGCTTGAAGGCTTGTCTGCAATTCCAACTGAGATTTATAGATCTCTGCTTTAACCTCTTTCATAATCTCTCCTCTCTGCCTGTCTAAACTGTTGTCCATCATAATCTGAATATTTGCTAGTAACTCCGCTGAAAACATTTGTTGACATTCCTGTGGTTTAGTTCCCTTAGGAACGGTTCCTGGCTTAGTTCCAGTTTTATTATTACCACTTCCGGTTTGAGACGGGCCCGCTTTGTCCTCAACTTTTCCTTCCCCTTCCATGATTACTTCGTCCGACACGTTCTTGTCAAACGTGCCAAATTTTTATCAGAAGGGTGTATTTTAGCCTTCCGTGCCCACTTAGGAGAATTACTTCTTCCTCTGCGATCTCTATGCATCTGGCATCCAGCCAACTACTCTGGAGCCTTCGGTCGTTCAGTCTCAGTTTTTATTTGAATTTTCTTTCATATATCAGTCCATAATATCCCTTTTATTTATTTACTTTTAGGACAACAGCTAAGGCAGATATGTTTTCAAAAGGACTTTACTAAGCCTCGAAGCAGTTGGCATCTAGCCCAAATTCTTCCGGGGCTAATCAGAGCCGTTTTATGCTGTTTTCAGTTCATCTCCCACCACATTCCTGTCCTGCTACGCTTCCCATACACAAATTTAGTTTTTAACTTACAGTCTGTTCATTATGAAGATAGGGATTTTTCCTTTTCCTTTTCCCATTTCAGGAGGTCCGAAAAACTCCACCGCTAACTCCATAGCAGAAGCCACACCCCATATTAGTCTGCCTTGTGCCCCAACTATTCATAACAAAGCTGCCCAAACCTGGGTCAGATTGGCAGGCTACAAACCAAACTGCCCACATGCAGGGAGTATTGTATCCTCTGCCCGTATCCAGTGCAGGGGCAATAGGAAAGCTCAGAGATATATCATGTAGCAAAATCTAGTTGCATACATTGCACTTTGGTAGCATGTCCATTACATAATCTGTGATTAGCTGAGATCAAGCAGTGATGAAGGTGCTCTAAAAATGGCACTGAAATAACAGCATATCAATCCTACAAATGGGCATGTAAAAACTGAACATATGAACCTGTCTTATAAAGTCAGACCATAGTTCATTGAGTTCAGTATTATCTACACAAGGGGTGGGGAACAGTTTAGGTGTGGGGGACCAAATGACCCCCCCCCCCATCTGACTTTTTGTGGACTGGATGATATGCCCTCATCAGAGCTGAAGCACCAGCCAAAGACAACACATGACACCCAAGCTGGGGACACACCCATGCTGAGTCTTCCCGCAACTGCAAGGACTCCTCCAGTGGGGATTCTTCCAGGGAGTGGGTCTTGGAGGCAAAGCCCCACCAGCCCCTGGAGAAATCCAAGGAGGCTCTGTGAGCTAGATGGGAACCACAGCACAGAAGATTAGGTCTACACTGAGTGGCAACAACTCTCAAGGGATTCAGACAGGAGTCATTCCTAGATCTACCCAAAGACTGACCAATTGCCAAATACTATTAAGATAGGATGTTTTGCCCCTCCATGGAAGTCCACTTTTCATGACAAGAATTTTAACTCTCAAAAATTCAATACACTAGAGTAACAACTGCACCAGAACACCCACATTTAAATGCAGAATTTCCTTGAGTGTGACAGAACCGTCTAGAAAAAATATTTCATCAAGAGAACTGAAGCAGGTGCTCTCAGTGCCCTTTGCAAAATCAGATTTTGCATTATAACTACAGAAATGGAGAAGAATTATGAATATTTAGAACAAAGTTCTGAAACAAATAATCTCTTTGGATGGTACAAAGATAATAAAAAGTGGCATTTCTAACAAATTACACCTCTATTACATAATCTTGAATAGCTGAGTAGAGTCTCAGTCTCCGATTTATTAACAAAATGGCACATTTTCAATCAGACACATAGGAAGATTAAGAAACAAGACTGAGAATAAAAAAGAAATAATAGAGTCAGAAGGTTGTGATTTGGGGAGAGGGAGAGACGTAAAGGGAGTAAGTATGTGAGCTTGGCAAAGTGTCGGATTACCATATCACTGCAATTGCCCTTTGGAAGCAATACTGTTGTTGTCAAAGCACTTCCAGAAAGACATTCAATTCCATATGGAATCCCATATGCCAGCCTTCCCCAGCATGGTGCCATTGACCATGCTGGGTAGGGCTGATGGAAGGTGTAGTCCAAAATAGCTGGAGGGCATCACGTTGGGAAAGGCTGCCATATGGCATTACATTGGTGAAAGGGACTCCCTTCACATATCTGTCACTGCTCTTGAAATACCAATTCTAGGAGTTCCATTATTTATCAACGTCAGATAGAGAATGGCATTTCCAAGCCTGTAAAGCCAGTCATTTATCAACTAAGGGAGCACACTGAATCCAAGCCATAAGCATCTTATTTAGGTTCCATAGGACTAGCACATACAGCATCAAATAAACAAATGAAAAGTATAGAATAAACTTATTTTGAGCTGGAAGCCTTGTTTGACATGCTCTGCTGGTGCCTATCTCTGCATATTTTGGGCTTGATGCAAATAGCAGTGATGCAGATCTTGTGTTACTATTACTGCTGGGTCAAAGGCAGAAAAGCATGTTTCTAACTCCCCCACCCTGAAATTTACCATCCCTTTTGGTAATTTTTTCATACAAAATGGTTGGGAACATTGGGAGCTGGTGAGGAAGACAGAGAATTAATCTTCATGAAGGAGCCGGATTACTAGCTTGAGGAAAGGGAGACAGTTGTATGCAATTGATTACTTGGTGGATAAAAAGGTTGTTGTTGTTGCTTAAACCACCACTTTAAGTATCAAAATGTGACTGAGTGGAATGCAAACTGCGCTAAAGTTTACACTCTCTCTTAAAACTGAATCCATGAATTCAGAACCTGATTTTCTAAGCAGAAGAACAAATTAGGAGCCAAACAAGTATTCTGAGGCAAATCATTATAAATGACAAAATAGGACATGAATTGTATTATCATTGTTTATATTATGAGTATTTATGACTATTAACAAACAACATGGGTCTTTACTGCTCATGTCATGGACAAGTACTGTTTTGCTCAGTTAACTATCAGCATTCGCTTCTGGAAAATGTCAGGCACCTCAATCATCCATAGGATCATAGAATAGTAGAGTTGGAAGGGGCCTATAAGGCCATCAAGTCCAACCCCCTGCTCAATACAGGAATCTACCTTAAAGCATCCCTGACAGATGGTTATCCAGCTGCCTCTTGAATGCCTCTAATGCGGGAGAGCCCACCACCTCCCTAGGTAATTGGTTCCATTGTCGTATTGCTCTAACAGTCAGGAAATTTTTCCTATTGTCCAGCTGGAATCTGACTTCCTGTAACTTGAGCCCATTATTCCGTGTCCTGCACTCTGGGTTGATCGAGAAGAGATCCTGGCCCTCCTCTGTGTGACAACCTTTCAAGTATTTGAGGAGTGCTATCATGTCTCCCCTCAATCTTCTGTTCTCCAGGCTAAGCATGCCTAGTTCTTTCAAACTCTCCTCATAGGGCTTTGTTTCCAGACCCCTAATCGTCCTTGTAGCCCTCCTCTGAACACGCTTCAGATTGTCTGCATCCTTCTTGAAGTGTGGTGCCCAGAACTGGACACAATACTCAAGATGGGGCCTAACCAGTGCCGAATAGAGGAAAACCAGTACCTCGTGCAATTTGGAAGCTATATTTCTATCAATGCAGCCCAAAATAGCATTTGCTTTTTTTGCAGCCACATCACACTGTTGGCTCATATTCAGCTTGTGATCTACAACAATTCTAAGATCCTTCTCGCTTGTAGTATTGATTAGCCAAGCATCCCCCATCTTGTAAATGTGCATTTGGTTTCTTTTTCCTAGGTGTAGAACTTGACATTTATCCCTATTAAATTATCTCCAATCAGCAGCTGCTCAGAGATAGGACATTTTCCTTCCTGAAAGAGGGGGAGAGGTTTTGGGAAGAAGCTGGCAAGATTGAGAGGAGCTCCCCTTGGCCAGAAGTTCTCTTTGCCAAGTGCAGAGGAAATCAAGCAAATTCTTCAATAAGTAAATATAGATTTTGTAGGAACAAAAATATACAAGCTACATGACCAGACGATTCAGCCCTGAACAATATAATAGTGCTATTTCACTGCAAATAGGTATGGTTTCATTGTTATAGCAGCCAGGTTTTGTTTGGAATTGTTTGTTTGATTTTATTATTTTTATGATTCTATTCACGGAGTGAAAGAGTGATTCAGAAATACATTAAATGAACAAAATGCATGAATCGAAAAGGTGAAAACTTGATTTAAATTAAGATTTTTTTCTTGGTACTTTATATCAATAATTTAAATAATCTTCACCCTAATGGTTAGAGCAGAACGTAGATGTACAGAATTGGATACTATCCATTCTACAGCTACAATCAAGCAGAGCTGATCAGGACAAAAGTCTTGAGATGCAGCCAGTGATATGGGGCAGAAAATTTTCCAGACTGGAAAGTTTTCCACTGCTTTATTTTTCCGTGGAACATTGAATGGATGCCAATTGCAAATACATTATTACAAGTGTGGCAGTTTCAAAATTGTAATTAATGTTTTCCAGATGACTATCCATAGCAAGTATCACATTATCACATTAGAGGTGCTTTAATTATTTTCCTTTAAATATTTCAGGTCAAATATCTGTAGTGTATCAGCAGAAAAAATTAAAATAGTGTGCTTTTTTTAGCATACTAAATTACATCATTTAGTATAAACGTACTAAATTACATCACTCTCTAGGGTAGGGGCGTTGAACCTCTTTCAGCTCTTCTATTTTGGAAGAGCTCTCCTGAGAGGGCAGGAACAAAACTGCCAGCATATTTTATCTTGAAACTTTTTGAATAGGGAGAAACTGCACAAAAACTGAGAAAACACCAAATAGCTAGTGTAGGGGGGGGGGGACAGGGCCTTCTGGGGAACCCCAGAGGGCTGGATTAGGATCCCATACCCCTGCTTTAGGGCATCTGATCATTTTCCAATGCAAATTAATGTGAATTGCTTGGGAACATTTATTATTATTATTATTATTATTATTATTCAGAAAACCCGCATCACTAGGTGCAGCAAATCTGGGAGAATACAGATCAGTTCTTTCCTTTAGCATGAAGGCTTTACTTTCCCTTCACAGGATTATCCTAACTTGGGGGGGTTTACAGAGTAGAAAACACTTTCAAGTTTTTTAAAAAGGCAATAAAATAGCAGCATAATTTCATAATAGCTGAAAACGCATGTGAAAAATACAGAGTGGAAGGCAGGGGCTTTTCACAGAACCCCTTTATCCTTCCCACGGAGACTTCTGCATCAAAAACAGTACCTCATAAAAATTTGGGACAATTACACACCCATGTTAAGGCAGCCATGTGCCATAAAGTTATAGGAACAGTAGGCAATACAACATAAGTAAGCCTTATTGGTTATCTCCAACACTTGCTAATGAAAGCTAATGGCATGTAAAAATTAAGCTTCTAATTCCAATATAATAGTCCATCTGCTAAATATACTGCATTTTATATTTGTCTGCTTATCACATTACCTATGGCATAAGTGTAATGATGTGAGAAGGGCATTGGCTTTTTATCAGGACCGAATAAAGGCATTTAGGAAGTCTTCAAGACTGTATGCTATTCAGGACCTAAAAAGGGACTTCCAGTTTCATCGTAGCATTTTTCATCATGGGTGGTTGCAGCTATCACCTTAGCCACCAGATCTGTAGAGTAATGAATAGAAGATGAGGTGGTTCCTCCTTGTTTATTTAGATATGCTGTGACCGTGGTATTGTCTGAGGTGACCTGAATCATTCTGTCGCGTAGCTCCATATCGAAAGCCTATAGGGCTTTTTATACTGCTTTTAACTCAAGAACATTTGTATGTTCTGCTGATTCTTAGGCAACTACTGTCTCTGAACTCTTAGATCTAGACCAAATGGAAGTACTCTGTACTGGAAAATCATGTCTCCTACAATGAATCTGAGGTATTTGCGATGGAATCCGTTTATTGAGATAGGAAAATATGTGTCTTGCAGATTGATCAAGGCAAAACATATGCCCTTCTTTAGCAGGAGAATAATATTCATGAGAGAAACCATGCTGAATATCTTTGGAGTGAGATAAGAGTTTAGAAGGCGGAGATCCAGGCTCGGTCGACGTCCTCCATCTTTGGTACCGTGAAGTATCTTGAATAGAACCCTTTTGGATGTGTGAGAGAGGAACCCTCTCTACTGCGCCCTTTATAAGGAGAATATCTAGTTCTTGTAACAATTCTGTTGATGGGGCAGTTTTTTTTAATTATTATTTTATTATTATTATTTTCAACATAATACAACATAAAACAACATAAAATACAATACATAACCAACATACCCCCCGTGCACCCCTCCCCCCAGGAGACCTTCAATTATTCATTATTCATCTTTCCAAAATTGTAAAGATTCTTTTGAAGGTATTTGCCCCTTCCCTGTTCTTAATACATATTCCAAAAAGGGGCTCCATATTTCTCCAAAATCATTCTTGCTGGACATTCCCCTCTTTATTTTCATTTTACACGTCAGCTTATCATTAAGTGCCATATCCCATATTTCTTTATACCATTCTTCTATAGTATATATCCCTTGCCGTTTCCAATTTTTAGCGATCATTATTCTGACGGGAGCCAGGAGGTTGTTTATCAATTCTCTCTTGCTTATATTCTCATTTCCTTTATCCCATATTGCTAGTAGAGCCAACTTCGGGCTTAATTCCAGTTTACTTCCAATTATTTCACTTATTTCTTTGAACACCCTTTCCCAATTTTTTTGTACATATTCACAGCTCCACCACATATGGAAATAAGTTCCAACCTCCTGACATCCCATCCAACAATTCTTGGACACTTTTTTATCTATCTGATGAAATCTTACCGGTGTTAAATACCATCTCCATACTGTCTTATAATAATTCTCCTTAATTCTAATCGACAACAACTTTAACATTCTTGCATCCCATATCCTCCCCCAGTTATATTCATTAATTTGCTCCTTTACATCATCTTCCCAAATCTTTTTAATAATTTTAAGAGAGTCCTGATAATCATCTTCCTCTATCAGTATTTTGTATATCTCACTGGTCAAACCTTTTTTAATTTTTGTTTCTTTGTTCCTTCCTCTTGATTCAATTAAATCTTCAAATCTTGTATTATTTCTACATTTCTTATTTTCCATTCCTGTGTCCATTTTTCCAATTGTAAACCTTTGAACCAAGCTATCTTTTGTCCTTTTAATAACTCTCTAATTTGCTCCTTGTCTATCATTCTTTCCATCCAATTCCTTAACTTAATAATTTCCTGATCCTTCAGACTCCCTTCCAACTCTACTTTTAAATTCCTTGGGAAGTTTCCCACTACTACCACTGGGGCGAGTGGAGAGTCTCCTGGTATTAACTTTCCTTTAACTTTCTCCCAGATCTCTAGAATATTTTTCAGCAACGGGTTGTCCAGTCCCCTCAAATCTTTCTTTTGAATTTTAATAAAAAAAATATTTTGCAATTTAAAATCTAGTTCACCTGTTTGCATTTCTAACCATCCTAAATCTTCCTCCCCTAATATACTATTTATAACATATCTTAACTGATTAGCAATATAATAATTCTTTATATTTGGAAGTCCCAAACCTCCTTTCTTTTGTGTCTTATACCATAACCCTTTATTAATCCTAGCTCTCTTATCTCCATTGCAATAAGCGTTAATCATATTTTGCCAGCTCTTTAACTCTACTTCTGATATTTTAATTGGAAGCATTCTAAACAAAAAATTAATCTTAGGTAATATCTTCATTTTAATAACTGCTATTCTACCAAACCAAGAATGTTTTAATTTTCTATATGCCTCTAACTTTTCCCCTACCTGTTTTTTCAAACTCGCAAAATTAATTTCCTCTAACCTATCTAAATCTTTTGCAATATTAACTCCTAAATAACGTACTATATTTTTAAGCCTAAGACCTAACTTAACTTTACCCTCCTCCATCTCCTCCTTGTTATAATTAAATAGCATCATGCAAAATCAGGAATTCTACCACCTCCCTTGAGGAGGGGCATATCCTGGTGAGAAATGTTTTGGTTTACCTGATGATGAAATTCTCTACCATACACTGTATATGAAAGTTTCCCCCTTTTGAAGTCACTTAGCACTCCCACACACATGCAAATGTCAATAAATCTACAAATGATAGCCAGCCCCAACTTTGAACCCTTTAGCACTGTATCGTACAGGAGGGAAAGACTTCAGGAAACTAGGGCAGGATCTACACTACGCACTCCATAGACAGTTTTCAAACCGTTTCAAAGTGTCATAACCTGTGTGGTGTAGATCTGGCCTAGGAAAGTGGTATCCTTTTCTTCTTTTCCCTATCCTGAAATCATTCCCCCCACACTTCGGCATGAGTCCCAAACACTACAGGGCTTCTATTCCACATGGAATGAAGCCTTGACCAGGAGCACTTCTCCTAGTTGCTGGGGATAAACTGCAGTATAAATATATATAAATTAAGCCAGGGTCACATGTGGAAACAACTGCCACCAAGAAAAGAGAAAGGCATGCTCGCTTTTTCAATCACTTTAAAACAAAAGGCTAAAGCAAACAGGACCTGAACCACCTACTGTATTTGAAACATAGCATGAGGTCAGGTCCAACACCTCCCCCATTGGAGGAGTGGCGTCCTGGCAACGAAGTTATTGTTGCCCCTCGATACTAGGGCCATCGCGCCCATAGGTGTGCATGGCCAGCAGCGGGGTCGCAACCAGCAAGGCACTGCACATGCGACAACGTGCCCGACAGGCTCAAGGCCTACGCCATGAGGACACCGCTACCCGGGAACCCCAACCACTGCCACGGAGGACGCCCCAAGCCTGCTGCCGACCGGGACGCTGGCGGCAAGGGCACCACCAGACCCATGGCCGGTTGTGCCGACGGAGACGGGGCCAGTGTCACAGGAGGAGCAGGATGAAATGGAGCATCTCGTGGAGCTCCAGATGGGCGACGTCCTGGAGCCAGAACTGTCACTGTCCATAAAGTTACTACTCCGCACAATTTGTTTTTATTATTCAGGTCCATTTTTCAGTTCTAACATTGGAGCTTGAGGGGGGTGGGGAGGAAGTTGGAAGGATAGAAAATTAACACCACCTCCAACAGAGCTGTGGGAGAGTAAAAGGCTTTCTTTTGCCTTTGTGCTGAGAGTACTCAAAACTGAGATTGCTCTAGGGCACAGAGACAAGCAGGTGTGGTCCAGTTTTTTACTTCAGTACCTAGAATCTGTGCATTATGCTCAGAGCAATTCAAACAAATAGACAACGCAATAAAAATGAATACACTATAAAATAATAACGGTTCAACAAGAGTTAAAATTAATGTAAGCTCAAAACATACCAATAAGCAGTATGAAAAAATCAACATTATACCCACATAAAAAAAATAATTCAGCAATTCATATTATGAGACCTAACAATATGATACCTCACACCAAGTAAAAGATAAAACAAAACCGAACTATGCAGGCAACAGTCTCCAACTAAGCCAAGCCAAGTCTACTGTTTTGCAATAAACAAATCCAGGTAAAGTGTCCAACTAAAAGCCTTTCTGTTGTCCCAGATAAGGCCTCTCACTAATACTGCAATTAAAAAAAAAACCAGCCCACAAAAAGGCACTCCAGACAGCCCATCCTCCAGCAACAGGAAGTGACACTCCTCTCAAGAGGGCTCCATAGCCTGAGCCAAGAAAGGACACCATCGTCTTCATGACAACTTCCCATTTGGTCGCCTCTAGGCAACCAAGCATTAGGAAAGGCCAGATGGAAAAAGCCTTTCCCTAGGCAGATGTCCTCGCTGCTGCCCTTATTAAAGGATAATAAAGTGACAGAGGCAGAGTAACAGCCTTCATGTGGGAGATGGCAATTCACCCAGTCAAAATTGTTCCCCAGATTTTCTGAGCCAAACTCAAGCAAAATTCCTGGGTCCTCATTACATCTTTTAAAGAATTGTAATACAACTGTATTCCAATCTTCCAGTAAGGAGACATATTTTAGATGTACATGTTTTCATTATAATCAGGTTTAACATGCTAAAAGTAGTACACAGCAAACCAAAAGTTATACAATTAAAGCAAAAATTGCATTTCAATCTCCAATAAAGAAGACATATAGGCTTTCATAAAATATGTAATACTACATTAAAATATTGCAGTATAGCAATGTGTATGGGTGCCCATAATTTCCCTAAACATATTGTGTTTGAATCATTGGTATTGTCATTTTTGTAATGAATTTAAAGTGTTATGTTACATTAGTATTATTAAAATGAGATGTTATATTTTGAAATGAACTGGTACTAAATTATTTATTGTAGTGATGTACTGACACGTTCTTGTTTTTGTATTGTTATTCTTATGTTGCAAGTCTCGTCATGCACACTTCTGTGGAAGGTTCATCCCTCAAGATGAGACCAACCACCCCATGCAAACACCCATGTATTTGAAGGAACAATACTAACAGACAAAGGGGGGAGTTTTGTTTTACATCAAGATTATCGCAGTAGAGATATGATTGATCACTGACAGCGTCAGATACTAGTCTAAGGACAGATAGCATCCTAACCGAGGAACGTTTTGGTGAAGAATATACAGGTGACAAAACACAAGTTTTTTCACACATGATTTACAGATTTTACACCTTGTTCTACATCTTTCAGTGTGCTCCCCCCCCCCCCAACATTATTTCAATACATTATGAAACTTTTCTGGACAATTTGAGCTTTCTTGGGCCCTAATTGGGCAAAAGGTTCTAACTTGTAGAATTACATATTAGGGATCTTTTAAAAAACAAACCATTAAGTTGTTTTTCAGGGAAAACTATTCATTACTGGCATCATGGCTAATAATTTTACTGGGGTCATAGGCCATCAAAAAGGGACTACTCTGTTGATTCTTTCTAGGTGGATATGATCACGTCTTTTTCAGACCCATATCCCATTGGGCATACTAGAACAGTATTTTCATCAGCTGAAATAGAAATACTTATGTTTGACAGGTAGAGTATAAATAACGTTTGAAAAAATATTAAATTGGTTCTTCCTTCATGCAGAAATGCCTCTGTTGACTCAATGTATCTGGAACTGAGCACTGTTTCAGTTTAGAGGTAAACTGTAAGACCAAAATACTTCTGTTCAGATTTAATATTAACATAGTTGTTTGAGAAGCTTGGTATTTACAGTTTTTAAATATGTATATATATTCTATTGTAAACAAAGTTGAGAGCTACAGATTTAAAATAGTCAGGAAAATCAGTCTCTTTCATAAGAAGCAATTCTAGATTAGGGGTGTGCACGGACACCCCGGATCGGATCGGGACCCGGATCGGGACCTCCAATTTTGTCCCGGACCGGTTCGGACAAAATCGGAGGCCCCCCGGACCGGATCGAGTCCGATCCCGACCCAAAAATCGTACATTTTTGGATCGGCCGCCATTTTTTTCCCCATAGACTTGCATTGCAATGCAAGTCTATGAGGAAAAAATGGCGGCGGGTGGGTAAGGGGGGGCCTAACTCCCTCCCCCCCCCGGGGCCGTCCGCTGTGGACGGCCCCGGCAGGTAAACCCCCTCCCCCGCGCTCCCTACCCCCCCTGGGGCCGCCCGCTTCCATCCGCTGGCGCCCGCGGGCGCCAGCGGATAGAAGCGGACGGCTCCGGGGGGGGGGGGGGTAAGCCCCCTTCCCCGCCACTGCTTACCTTCTCGGCCCGTCCGGCGCCAGCGGCTACTACCAGCGGGCTCCGCGGCCTACTCTCGAGTAGCGCGCCGGGTGATGACATCAACCGGCGCGCCATCCTAGAGCAGGCCGCGGAGCCTGCTGGGAGTAGTAGGCGCCGGCGCCGGACGGGAGCCGCCGGGCCGGGCAGGTAAGGGCCCCCCTCCCCCCTCCCCCCTCCGCGCGCCCCCTCCTCCCCTCCACGCACCCCCTCCTTACCTTTCCGGCCCGGCGGCTCCCGTCCGGCGCCGGCGCCTACTACTTCCAGCAGGCTCCGCGACCTGCTCTCGAGTAGCGCGCCGGGTGATGACATCACCCGGCGCGCCATCCTAGAGCAGGCCGCGGAGCCTGCTGGGAGTAGTAGGCGCCGGCGCCGGACGGGAGCCGCCGGGCCGGGCAGGTAAGGGCCCCCCTCCCCCCTCCGCGCGCCCCCTCCTCCCCTCAACGCACCCCCTCCTTACCTTTCCGGCCCGGCGGCTCCCGTCCGGCGCCGGCGCCTACTACTTCCAGCAGGCTCCGCGGCCTGCTCTAGAGTAGCGCGCCGGGTGATGACATCACCCGGCGCGCCACCCTAGAGCAGGCCGCGGAGCCTGCTAGTAGTAGTAGGCGCCGGCGCCGGACGGGAGCCACCGGGCGAGAAGGTAAGTGCCCCCCTCCTCCCCTCCCCCCTCCGCGCGCCCCCTCCTCCCCTCCACGCACCCCCTCCTTACCTTTATGGAAGTACAAACAACTGCTACTGAGTCACCTATTGTAGTATGGTTGGAAATTCCTAGTCCACTAGTTTAGTCACATCTCTATTTGAAAGTTGGAAGCAAGAACACTGTTCTAGTCTTAGCTATAGCTACATAGATCTATCGATTTATCCTTGATCTCCTCCGCGAGTACAGCCTCGCCAACTTGGAGTTCGGCATCCAGAGTCGCATCCTCCTCCATCTCGTTCACTTCCACGAAGGTGTCGTCAGTGGCCTGCGTAACGATGGCCTGCAGCACTTCCTGGGACAGTGACAGTTCTGGCTCCAGGACGTCGCCCATCTGGAGCTCCACGAGATGCTCCATTTCATCCTGCTCCTCCTGTGACACTGGCCCCGTCTCCGTCACGGCATCCATGACAGTGCAGGCGAACCCCTCCACCATGGTGCTGTGGCTCGCCATGCCCGCCCGCATATGCAGTGCGCTCTTTGCCCACCCTGCTCCCCCTGTGGCGCTGGCCGGTCGTGTCTTCGCGGGCGGCACCTATGGGCGCGATGGCCCTGGTTGATCGTCCTCCTGCTGTGTCTCTGGCACTATTGGCACGGGTTGCTTGTCCTCTACCTGCAACTCAGCACAGATCAGCTGTAGGAGCGCCTTAGAGCTGTTGGTGCTGGAGGAGGCTGTCACAGGGGAGACGCTCCTTGAGCAGCAGCTGTCCTGGGCGGCACGGGTGGCTGCTGTGGCAGCAAAGAGGGGCTTTGGGATCCCACGAGCCTGCTCCTCGGCGTCGGCACAACCGGCCATGGGTCTGGTGGTACCCTTGCCACCAGCGTCCCGGTCGGCAGCAGGCTTGGGGCGTCCCTCCGTGGCAGTGGTTGGGGTTCCTGGGTAGCGGTGTCCTCACGGCGTGGGCCTTGAGCCTATCGGGCACGTTGTCGCGTGCGCAGTGCCTCACCGGTTGCAACCCCGCTGCTGGCCATGTGCCCTGGCACTACGTCGTGGCTCTCCTCCAGCAGGCGTGCCAGCTCGTTGTAGAAGGGCATGGTGCGTGGCTCGACCCCGGTGCTGTTGTTGTGTGTGCCGGTCTCCTTGAACCTGTGCAGCTTGTCCTTGCGTTGCTTGTCCTTGCGGTTATTTCCCATTCACGCATCTGCCTGGAGAGCCAGGGGTAGAGCTGATCGTGCCCGGCTGCCCCACAGCTCGGACCAGTGCTGCGCCCTGCATCTTCCCGGGGGGTCCTGCCTGCCCTCTCCTGGGGTTTGCGTACCAGCATCCTCGGGCTGGCTACCATGGCTATCCTCTCCCTCTGGGTCCATGGTGCCGGTGGGGATGCCTTACGGTGCTGCCAGGTGTCTCTGCCCTCAACTAGTGTTCACCGTCCCGTGTGCCTGTGGGATGGTTGGTGCTGGTGGGCTGTCGTGTTTGCTGGCAATGTGCCCTGTTTGGCAGTGGAGGTGTTGTTGCTGGCTGCAGGCGCTTCATGTCCTTGGGATTGTTGTGCATACCTTCGCCCGTTTCCCACAACATCCGCAGCTGGCCGACTGGCGTGTTGTGAAGGTGGGCTGCCCACGGGCGCCCTTTGCCTCGGCTGTCCATGGCTGGTGCGCGTTGTCCAGCCGTGTTGGGTGGATGAAGGGGGGCTTGTTGAGCACCGCTTCCCTGACCCGCCTGCTTCTGGGTGAGGCGACAGGTGCGGACACTTGGCCGTGGGGGCCATTTTCGCCTGGGTTGCGTTGCTCCCTGCTGGGTGGGTGGGCAGAGCCCCATGTTCCAGAGCAACTGGAGGCACCTGGGGGTGGTGTGTGTCCTGTGGCCTCCCCCCTCCTTTGCCCTGGTTCCCTTCTTGCGGTGTTGCTTTTCCGTTTGGGTGCTGAATGGGCACACGGCACGCGTGCTTGCAGGAGCTGGCCCCTTGTTGAGCTCTGTGCCTGCTGCCGGGGGGGGGGGGGAGTAGGCGGGCGTCTGTGGTTGCTATGGTGCCGTCGGCATCAAGCTGTTGGGAGTGTGCCTGAGCGGCCAGCCGCGTTCGGCCACTCTTGCCACTTCTCTCTATGGGCTTCTGTTGTAAGGTACTCAACGCATGGGATTAACGCACGTGCCCCTCCACACAACACTTTAATCAATTGACTATGATCTAAACAATGTGCAAGCGCGTTGTTTCCCTCTTTTTTTTAATTCGCCTGATTAAAGTATAGTGGGTTGTGTGTGCGTTGTGTGTTACTCCCCACACAACACGATAAGCAACTCTACTGATGGTTGTTTCCCTACCCCTCCATTGTTTATTGTGTCGTCCGAATTCAGCCACTGTGTAATATATTGATCCTTCCAGGATTTTAGGACATGCAAGGTATTCTACTATTTTGGAAAATAGGAATTAGTTATTAAAGTGCTGCAGAAGTTGCTCTTATACACGTCTTTTACCACTTCATTATTAATTTAATCCCACATGATTTAAAGGAATCATCAAAAGATAAACAGACCTCTCCATATATAACTATTGCACTACACCACACAAAGAGGAAAGTGAAGTGAGAAGAAGAAAGGAGTTGAAATACAGTAATACCATGGCCACAATCTGAAATAGTTACTAAGCAGAAGCTATCCCATTTCCATAGATATTCCTTTGGGAAATTACTGAAATACCCAAAACACTTAATGCATTAATATCTAATTGTCAGTATTGTTACTATAATTACAAAAAAAATCTTTTTTTAAAAGACACCTATGGCATAATAGAGACCAGTCCTCCAATTCTGTCCCCCAAATAATGCTGGCTTTCAGTACACCAGACCACTGTGGGAAATGGGATGCGTGCATGCATCTGCCCAATTCCCATCTAGCCCTCCACCTCCACTTGAGGAAAGAATGTGAGCTTTGAACTTGTAACTATTAACAGTGCAATCCAGGTCTACTTTGATGTAAATCCAATGGAGTTCCATGGGACTTACTCCAAAGTAAGTGTGTATAGGATTGCAGCCTAAGAGGTGCAAGGGAGAGGCTGTATGTAGTTCAGTGATAGGGCATGTGCTTTGCAGAAGGTCCCAGATTCAATATCCTGTATCTCCACGTAGGGCTGGAAAAACTCCTGCCTGAAACCCTGGAGAGCCGCTGCTGCCAGTCAGTGTCGACAAGAGTGGGTTAGATGGGTCTGACTCGGTATAAGGCAGTTTGTTCCTATGGGAGGGGGAGGAGCCACATAGGCTGAGAGAGCTTCTAAGTAACTAAGGATAGAAGAGCTACAATAAAACAAACTTCAATAAAATATTCTAAAATACAAAATACAAGAAACGTTTGTAAAAATAATTTTTACAAACAACTATAAAATGATACAAACAAAACTTGACAGTCCATGTTGCATACACACTTAGAAACATTACTGGTATTGCCATAGGCTTTTTCTAATACAATCCTAATGCAGTAGACTATAATAATAGATATTAACCTATCCCAAACAGATGTCAGCCATTAAGGTGTGTGTGTGTGTGTGGGGGGGGGGGGAATTGACCATAACTATAGCCCAAAAAACAGCAATACATTTTTGGCTTTGAATTCTCAAAATAGGACATGCAAGACAAAAATATAGGAAGTTACAGATATCACAGATTTACTAAACTAGGCTCATTCCTGGACAGTGATACTCCACATAGGCCTCTCATTCTCTGTAACAGGAGGGCTGTGGGCACTGCAAAGCAGGGAGTCAAACCAAACGTGAACAAAGTGATGGAATAAACCTTAATTTTTTCCCCTAAAGCAGAACATGAAAGACTCTGTTGAACCTGAAATGGAACAGAACTGGGCGAGGGTGGAGGGTGGAGAATCACATTACAGGTTCAGAATAAAGGCTCCAACAACTAACACTTGATGCACTACACACATTGGCAACATCACAACTCAGAATCAGAATGAGCATATAAAATAAAGCCAGTAGCGTGGAGGTTTTATGTATTCAGAATTTGTAAAGCAAGGGTGGGAAAGTGTAGCCCTCCAGATGTTTCCGCTTACAATTCCCATAGCCCTAGCCAGCACAGCCAATAGCAAAAGATCTTGGGTATTACAGGCCAAAACATCTGGAGAGCCACAAGTTGCCTACCTCTGTTGTACAGGTTTCTACACTCTGTTCCTTCAAAGGCTGGGCCTTGGAAGCATTAGACAGGGGTTGAACTGGAGGGTTGTTTTGTCTTTGTGGCAGGGTTTTGGTCCACTTACAAGTTACAAGAAAGATGAGCATACAACTTACAATTTATCACCTCACATACAAGGCAGGTAACCTATCTATCAAATTGTCTTAACATATAGTCATACACATATAAATGTAAACTGAAGTGGGAATGTGTTTGAAATAGAGAAAAATCTGGACCCCAAACTGAGGCAAATAAATTGGAAACAGGATTACTAAAAAAACAAGAAATGTAGAAATAAAGATCAAACACATCCCATTCGGATGAACCCAAATCTGAATGGGACAGGAAGGGACAAACATAATGGCTTGTAGTGCACGTACTGGAGGAAGGAAAAAGGAAAGGACACCATTGCTCTGCACTGTAGAGTATCCCCCATCCCCCATAATGAACTGCTTGGTGGCTAGATCTTCCAGGGTTCAGGCACAGCAAATTCCATCCCACTGTGCAAATGATCAGTATAAATAATGAGCCTTATATTTAAGTTTTCTTATGTGAAATGGAACTCAAATGGCTGGTTGTGTGCACCAAACCAGTTACTGAACTTTTATTGGCCTGAACTGGAATTCAGCTGCAGCTGAATTTGGACAGACCCCCCAAAATGTAATGGTTTGATTCTGTACTTCAAAGGGGAGAAGCCAGACTCTCTTAAGCCCTAGGCTGAGAACTCCCTCTATATATGTGACCTCTGCATCTATAGTGGACTGGATCAATTGTGATACAACTTGATCTTGCAATTATGTTGTGATACTAAGCATACTTACCAGGAAGTAAGTCTTACTGAACTCAGAATAAACTTGTTAAGGTTGAGGCTTAGTCTTTAAAAATGCCTAGAGATGTCAGAACAGCTGGAAGACTGCTGTAGTCAGGTGAAGTTGTCCCTTGCAGATAAGCACCAAATAGGATGGTCTGGTAAGAGTGATACTTTTGTGCCATACTCATTTTGTTAACAAGAGCAGCCTAAGCTTCAAGTCACTAAAAACAAATACTAATCATTTCTTGCATTAGAATCTTTTAATACCTTAAATCTGTATTAACAACAACAAAAAACAATCAGAATTTAGACAATCTATAACGAACAGCTGATATTCTCCCTCAAAACTACTTTTAAAATTAATTATTTCATAATCCAGGTTTCAGAAGAATTTGCTCTTAAGTATTCTTCCCTTCGGTGAACAGACCAGCAGCTTAGAAAAGACAAGACAACCTATGGTGTACTGCAGGAAACAAGTTTTATGGTATATTAAGACGCTGACATACATCATTGACAGATCAATGATATTTCTACATTAGATGCCATCTAGCTCACCTTACTTGGTACAACCAAGATTCACCTACACAAACCAACAACTAAATTCTTTTTTCATATTATAATCATATACCCATGCGCTTTGCATTGCGCAGCACCTAAAGGTCATATATTACAGCACTGGAAAACTGAATAAATCAGTGATGAACTGAAGCACTCCCCCCCTCCCCCAGAATAAGGCACATTTCACAAAAATAATATTTAGCACTAGCAGAAGAAAGCATTCTTAAGGGTTATTATCTAGTTAGCAAAGGTTATTAAGGTTGCCAAGTTGTTACAAGAATTGCAAACACATGTGGAAATTCTCATTAGAAACTAGCTGCAAACATATCTTGCAGTAATAAGAGAAGTTAAATATAAATGCCAGAACTGTTAAGTTTAGCAGCATGATAATATTGTCCCCCAGACTCTCAGTAGCTTGGTAATTTCCCATCCCTAGCAAGATAAATTGCTGTAAACAAAGGACATTATATTATGTCCTGAAAGATTTCTGGTTAAATGAAATATATTAGATACATAGCTGTAAACTTATATTTCCTAGGCCCCCAGTAGTTGACCCAGCTTTTCTGGGTCACTTTTTAATGGCCTAAAAAAAATCACTTGTATACCAAATGCTGCTTAGGCAGTTGCCTTTATCTAGTGTTCTGATGCCTTCCAGTTTCAAACAAAAGATAAAAGTAATTTGACCCTGCAAGCTGAGAATTATGCCCATATTTAGCAGTCATTTTAGGGAAAAGAGGAACTTGCATCTTCTCAGAAAAAAGGAACACAATATTTTAAGATTAAGCTCATGTTTACTTATCTGGGAACCCTTCCACAAGAATCCACAGGCAACTTAACCTGCTACTTTAAGGATCCCTACCTTAAGGAGCAAAGACTTTTTCAAAAGCTGATTCAGGGTTATTAACTGACCTGCACCACATAAAGGGAACGTATCAAACTAGCCACTTACTAATTATAGTCATGTAAACAAACATGAAGTCAGGGTGCCAAGCAGTATAATTATGGTAGAGGGCAGCAACTCAGTGCCCATGAGCGCTTTGGCACTCACCAGACCCCCAGTGCCCCCCCCATTTCTACCACCACTTCTGCCTGCTGCCACACTCAGCAACTAGGAATCAGGAAGTCAACAAATTGAGATTTATTGCTCAATCAGAAGGGATGAGGTGGGGGCAGAAGCAGTGAGGAGAAAGAAGAAAAAGGGAGAGGAAGGGGGAAAGAAGAAGAGGCAAGCAGGAGGAGGAAGCCCCAAGCAGGAAGGAGAAGATGAGGTGGAGGAAGGGGGGCAAGAAAAGTGGGAATCTATGCCCTAGTGCCACAGGGGCAGAGGGTGGACTAATGCAGTAATTGGTGCCTGAGTGGTGCAGCAGGTATTTTTGAAGTATTTTTGAATGCATGCCATTTGGGCTCCACTTCAGGCAGCAAAACATCTAGGGGCAGCACTGACTTTACACATGGTGAAGAGTAAATTATATAGAGTTTTTAAGGGGGAATAATGAAAAATGAGTAGTTGAGAAGTTCAGTACTAGGTAAAACGACTGGAGGCCTTGCTACAATGAATGGACTTTGCCACATGTACTGTTTGTAACTTGGGTGAGGGAGAGCCTGCAAATGGGAGTCAAAGAGACCTCACTTGAGGTCTCTTTCGGTAAGGCGATAGACGAAGCGCTTCCTGCCATGACCCTGACCCGGGGCCAGTCACTGCCTTTGCATCTGCCCTCCAACTTCCACTAGACAGAGATGGCGAGGAGAAAACCGAACCACCCGCCTCCCACCCCGAGTGCCAAAGGAAGGAGCAAAGGCAACTACCGGGATTAAAAGCTCTGCCCGGCGTTACACCCGTGACGACACGCTAAACTCTTGCAAAGTCCTCCAGCAATATGGACACGTTACGTGTGAACCTGCCATTTTTACCGTAAAGGTCGGGAGGGGGGCGGAAGAGAGGGGAGAGGTCGCGACGCAGAATACCAGGGAACCAACTCACCTCCGCCGTCTAGCTGGCCTCGGTCGCCTTTTGTCTCGGAGGAGGAGAGGCGCCTCCCCGCCTCTGCCTGAGCCAACCGCCGCCACGGCCTCCGGGAGCCGGGCGGGCCGAGGAGGAGACGTCGCCAACAGCAGCTCGGCCGCCGCGCTCCCCGCCAACCGGGTCCCCCTGGCGGTGGAGGAGCAGCCGCCGCGGCCACCGGCCAAGCCAAGGGCGAGGAGCCCGGCGTTGACGGCCCCTTCCTTCTTCAGCCCAGGAGAGACAGGCGCCCCCTCCTCTTCACTCGCCGCCGCGACGGCGAGAGGTTTCCGCCGCTCGTGCTTCGGTGCCGGTCGTCGTCACAAGCGCAAAGTCAAGGATTCCAAGCCTGGGGAGGTGGGTGGGTGCGTCGCCCTCCCGCTTCCCAGCACTGCGAGGGCCTCGGAGAGGAGGAGGGCGCAGCGCCGCTACCACGCGCCCGCCGCCGCCTTCAACGCTCCAGCACGATCCGCCATCCCTTTGCACAGGAGGGGCCCCCCGCCGCCGCCGCCGCCGCCGCCTCCGAGCCGCCCTTCAGCACCGCGTCCCCACCGCCGGCAGCGACTCCCTTCCCTCGCACAGGGTGGCGGCGGCGGCGGCGGCCACAGCGCCCGCCTTACAAGCACAGCTTCTTCGCCCGAGCCCTCGTGCACGCGCACCACCCGCGCCTTCGTCCAGCAACACCTGACTCCGCCCACCCCGCGGGCAGAGGTTCTGTTCCCGCCCACAGGTGACCCGGATGTTTCAGTCACATGGCCCGGCTCGCCTTGCCTTGAGCAAAGAAGGGAGAGGAGTTTGGGAGATAGGAGAAGGGGGCGGCGTTTCAGTGGGCGTGGCCAAATCTTACGTTACCTCAACCGCGCGAGGGACGTCCAAAGCAAACCTGTAGGCAGCGGGCGGGAAGAGGCTGCTTTTTCTGTCACTCTCCCTGCTATGTTTTTAGGATCGTTAAATTCAGTGGGATTTGCTACCAACTAAGAGTGTGCAGGATTGTTTTTGCCTTTTGCTTCCCCCTCCCCCCGTTTCTTAGAATTTACATTTAGAAGAAATCGAAAACAGTGATCTGGGAGCAAGAAAAAAGGGCGCGATCCAGCTGAACTTAGGCGTCCTATTGGTTTCAATGGGAAAATAAAACAATGGGACTTCAAGACGTTTAAATGTTGGTTGGGTTTTGTTCGTCCGAATGGAAATAAATGCTACATTTTCTTATAGCAGTGCCCTCCGGATGTTTTCAAATACAATGCCCATAATTCTTGTCCATTGCCCATGATGGCTGAAGTGATGGGAGTTGTTGTCCACAGCAATCAGGTTGCCTACCACTTCATTATAACAACAACAAAAATGACTTTGGGAGCAATCCTAAGCACGTTTAGACAGAAAAAAAAACCCATAACTCCCAGCACTCCCCAAACAGCATGGCTGGCTAATGCTGGCTGGCTAAACATGCAAAGGACAGCACCCTTAATCAATTCCAGTAAATTTTATAGAATACAACCTTGTTTAAATTTGTTGTTCGTTATTGTTTTCAAATACAATTATTTTCCATTCATTAGTTTCTCCATCTGTAACGTACTACTGTTTTTAAAAAATTGGACCACAGTTTGGTGAAAATGACCAATAAAATCTAAGTTTCCCTAAAGCAGACTGCCAGATGTTCGCTCAGATCATGCTATATTCAGAAGTGCTATTCACAAATGTTCAAATATCACAGTTCTTTGCAGTCTCACTTCTCCTCTCATAATAATTATATTTATTTAAGGTGAAATCCTATGCCTGTTTAGACAGAAAAACATCTAAAAACTCCCAGCATTCCCCAACGCTGGTCATTGTGGGAAATTTTTTCCTTCTAAACAGGCATAAGATTGTACCATTGTACCCATTCTTCAGTTGGAAAGGCTCCCAGAGCCAGGGCCATGCAGAGCTGGTAATATGCCCAGGCCAGATGGGAAATGTGTGCCCCCCGGACCCCGATTTCAAACTGCTCATTAAGTATCTTTTAATCAGTGGTACTGATTCAGTGCTAAATACATATATGAACTAAAACGATTTATAAAAAAGGTAATAGGAAGCACTTTTATTCAAGATGTAAGACATCACTTCTTCACATTCAGAATTTCACGACGGACGGTTTCTGCGCTGTTTCCGCAAGGCAGGCTCCTCGCTTCTCGATGGGCCGCTTACGCTACGGAAGCAGTAGAGTAAGCTAGGGGGACCTCCTCGTCGGAGCACCCCCATAAAATCCTGGCCCCAATGGGGGCCCCTCTGCATGGCCCTACCCGAAGCAGCTTACAAATCAAAAGAAATGAGACAGTCCCTGCCGTACAATGTTGACTTTGGGTGCAATTCTATACATGTGGACTGGGGAATGCTGGGAGTTGTAGTACTTAGCTATTTATCATATTGTTATTCATCTTTTCTCCAAGGAAGGCAGAACAATATGCATAGAGTTTCTCTAATTCATTGCTGAGTGACCTGCTTCTTTTTTCTTGCAGGTTTGATTCTGTATTACTGTTTTATGTGCTTCCTCTTCCCAGGTTCCAGTACAATCTACTGTCACAAATATTTTAATCAACCACATTAACCATGATATGGAATAGAATAGATAAGTTGTTTCCCTAGTATAATTGATGATGACCTTGATATTCGTATACTTCTGTACTGCCTTATCTTCTCTATATCCCAGGCACAATGCATGTAAACATTGTAATAAAATCCAAGTAACCCCTTGTTCCACTATTTTGCTCAAAAACATGCCCAATCTTTATATAGTAGGAAAAAATAGCCTCAGGCTCCTCTATGCATTTAGCTGGGGGAAAGTACCATTGAACTCAGTGGGACTTACTTCTGAGTAGATATGTAAAGAGTTTCTTTACTTTAGTTTCTTCCTAAAGCCAGTGTCAACTTCCTCAGGCCTATTGGGGAATCTATGTCATTACTTTGGAAGCCCTTTTTCTTAAGCATGGGAACCGTCTGTTGTTTCTTGGCAGCAAGGGAAATATGCTCAGAAGTGGACATATGCTCAGAAGTGCTCAGAAGTGCATTACTTTATTATAGATTCACATATCTTAGGACTTGGCTCTGGTGCCAAAAACAGGCTCTGGAACTCAATTTCCCTCCCACCTCGTTTGCTTGCTTGTAATATTATTCAAAACTAGGTAATTCCCCACCAAATGGTGGGAAAGCTTTTGGGAAAAAAACATGGCCATAAAGATGGGTTGTAACCAAATGTGTGTGCATGCCATCTTCAATTTCCCTTTTATCTTCTCCATCAGCATTGCCTCCACTTTCATTCCCCTGGGCCCTTTTCTCTCTCTCTCTCTCTATCCTTTGGGATCCTTGACTTTGTCCACTGACTCATTATCATTCTAACCTCAGCTCCTTTCCTCATTCCAATGTTTCCTTCAATCTATTCATCTGTAACTACAGTTGCCAACTTCAAAGTGCCATGTACATAGATGGAATAATAATAAAATTAATAATAATTCACCAACAACTGGCCATCAAATTCAATGTCATCAAACAACCTACACCATACTATACTATACATACTCACCCGAAACAATTTTGGAAAATGCAGATTATAAAATATACTGTGATAGAACAATTCACACGGACAAGACAATACCTTGCAATTGGTATGCCGACCACACATAACAATTATAGACAAAAAAGAAAAACATACTTACCTCATTAACATAGCAATACCTAATGACAAAAATGTTGTAGAAAGGGAAGAGGAAAAGAGAAAAAGATGTACAGCACTGGCTATGGAAGCTAAGGAACTATGGCAACAGGAAAAGGTCACAATTATTCTGTTAATCAGTCACCAGCATCACATCAAAAACTTATACAGAAAACCTTCAAAAACTAGGCCTACCACACCAACATCCAGAAAGTAGCCATAATTAAAACATACTCAATAGTGAGGAAATTTCTGAATCAGTAAAAGACAGCATGACTTGGCAAAGTCCATCATGTCCGTCTAGAAAAACCACTATGAGTGAGAAAAGAGAGATAATAATAATATACACTAGGAGGTGATAATGTATATCATCATGCTGTGAAAACTTTTGCCTTATGATTTCTGCATATCAAGCTGCTGTTAAAGCATAAGTTAGCCCCAATCTATAATAAAGTACACGCTGTGACGCCCTGCCTGCACCCGTGATACTCACTGGGCTACACAACAGGGCTGTCCACACCACTCACACTCAGGGCTTACTTCACCCCCCCCCCCCCCCCCGTGCTTATGATGTGTTTGAGGGTTTAGGCTTACTGCTGCTGCTCCTGTCCTGCCTTTACTCTTTTAGGCCCCCAGCTCCACAGCCCAGCACCCTAGCCTCCAAATCCCCCTTCGTTCTATCCGCTGCCACCAGTACCTTCCTCAGGTACACTTCAAGACCACACCAGTTGATATGATTAAATGTAACTTATTAACAAGATGATTGCTCAGGTAGCAAAAGCTTGATGGTTCCCTTAGTTCAACAGTGTATTGAACTGTAATTAATGGTTACAGTCATTAATTTCTCTTAAAATGTTACAAATAGAAACTTCTAAGTTCTCTTGCCACTCTACCCCTCTCTAGGTATTCCCTCCAACTAATTCTACCAAAACAACCAAGCACACAGACTCTTCCTAGCTCTAGTCAGACCCTTCTCAATGAAAATCCTACCACACACTCTCCCTCTCATGTCAGCTAAAAACATATATATATATATATATATATATATATATATACAGACACTATTCTCCAACTCCCCACTCTCACACAGCCAGCCAATCCAGGCAATCCCCCTGCCACCATCTAATCAGCACTCGCACATGAACTCCCCCTTATTCTTACCCAGCTGTAACATAACTGTAGGTCTATTTAACTTCCTTCCTGGAACTTTTGGCATTTTATAAACAATTACTTACAATCTTTTATATACAAGGATCTCAACAGCAGCTGAACATCACACACACATTTAATTTTTGCCATAGTATTTTTCCTTTCACTCACAGATGCACTATATCCACCCACTTCCTGCCCCTCTTACTCCTTTCTCCTAACCCTCTCTTTCTTTTCTTCTCTCTAACACTAATTGGAGATTAACTTATTGTTGACTTTCATGTCCCAATCCACTAGTTGGACTGTCCACATGCAGTCCAACATGCAGTCCTGTGCTTGTTTTCTCTGATTTCAATGGGATTTGCTTCTAAGTGTGCAGCTTTATGGAATTGCAATCTTAAAATTTCTTCCTTCAGATTATAGGTCCACTATTGAATACGTTATTTCAGAACTCCCTCCCCCCTTCCACCATTACCTTCTGGAACAGTTTTTCACAATTTCAGCTAATGAAGAAAAGTCTCATGCTGATGCTGATCCTAAACTGAGGAAGGAGTGTACCTTTATTTCAAAGAAAGCAGAAAACCACTATTTTTTAAAGGGTGCATTAAAGTTTATATGGGTTTTTGCAAAACCCCTTCATTAATCCATGGTAAGAAGCAATCTCAACAATTATGTTCATTTTTGTTGTTGTTTCATACTGGGTAGTTCACAACAGAACAGAACATACAACAGCATAGTAAAACATAATATTAAAACCTTAAGTTTAAAGCTAAAATGTGATTGTGAGAAATCCATGTTTGTAATAGTCTGTTACAAATCAAAATGATTTTATCTGTCATAATATAAAATGGCAGTTGATTATCTATAGCATTAATTCAATTGCCAACTCCACAGATTAGCAATGAGTATTTCAATAGTCAAAGCAATGAAACAATAAAGAAATTTAACAGATTTTGGGGTGGGGGACATTATCCACATCTGTTTTATTACTGTCATCTCTTGAAGATTGCTAGGAAACTGCAGCTGGTGCAGAGAAAGCCACTTTGAGCAATTTCCATCAGTACTCTACCCTCTGCACTCGCTTCCTACAACCGTAATCATCACACAGACCCACATGCTGTATTTACTTGAGGTGGGGTGGGAAGCACCAGTTTATATGTTAGTTTTATCATGCAGGGGCTACTTGGAAACTGTAGCAGCCTTGAGCATTTTCTGAAAGCAATTTAAAGAATGGTTTAGACTGGTATTTAGTGACATGAACTTATGCCAGTGTAGTGTTTGTGATAGGCCCATTCTTTGAGCCAGGCCAGGATTTATGAATGACCTGCAATTAAGCACAGATAATCCATCCCAGGTTTTGTAGCAGGCTGGCAATGCAAAGGCTAGTCTGCCTTTAGCTGCCTGCAAAGAAGGAGCACTACAATAAATGTTTACCTCCTAAGTTTTGTGTGGAACCAGATTCCTATTTCCAAGGGTCCCAGATCTGTGGACACAACACTGGCGACAAGAGTGGAAAAGAAACCCAATATAAAGAAAGAAAACAAAAGAAAACAAAAAAGGACAGAAACTAAAAGCTCTTCATACAGCCAGGTATTTCTTCCTATCTTCCTTCCAGTAAAACACAAGCTATCTAAGACAAATGAGCAGTTCCCTCGAAAAGACATTGTCGGTATTCAAAAGGACAGGCTGCCCAGTCTTTTCAAGAACAGTAGCCATTTTATGAACTGCATAATCATAGCCCTGCATGAAGAATGGTGGCAGCAGCCACTTTGTTTCTTATCTAAAAGAAAAAGAACAAAACCTTCAGTCAGAAGTAACAGATCTCCCAGTTCTTCAGAATTCTGTCAGTTCTTCACAATTTTAATCCTGATTTCAAAATGTTCCCTTCTTTCCCTAAGTTTCCTATACATGAGTCTCACAGCACATTAGGGCCTAGATGGGAACTTTGGCTTGAATGTTTGGAAAATTTATTTCTTGCAATGAAAGAAGATGACCTCACCACCAAAAGAGCAATGTTACTACATTTTGGAGGCAGTGAAGTACACCAAATTTTCAAAACATTGTCTGAGACTGGAGATAGTGATGATTATGAAAAGGCAAAGCTAGCTCTTACCAAGTACTTTAAACCATACAAAAATATGGACTTTGAACAGTACACCTTTCGGCAGGCACACCAAAAGGAAGGAGAGAATACTGATGAATATCATACCCGTTTACGTCATCTGGTGCGATCCTGTGAATTTGCAAACACAGATCATGAGATAAGGGCGCAAATAATACAGGGATGCTCTTCAGCCAAACTTCGAAGACAAATTTTGCGAGAACCCCAGATGACTCTCACCAAAATACTGGACACTGCTCAAGCAAATGAAATGTCAGAAACACATTCTCAGCTAATAGAACAAGTCAGTCTGCACAAATAGAAACTGCACATGCACTCCGGAAGCGTTTCAACAGGAATCAGCGAACACATCCTCAAGGTGGCAATGGCAATCAATCTCCTAAAGCCCAGCAAATGTCCATGAAGACAGCACAGGCAACCTGCTACAACTGTGGAGGATCCTATCCTCACAGAGGCAATTGCCCTACCAGAGGTACAATTTGCCACAACTGTGGAAAAAGAAACCACTATGCAAGAGTCTGCAGATCACCACAGCTTACACCAAGCATTCACAGCCAAGACCAAGACCAAGCAAATGCTCTTCAGGCTGATCCTTCAGAGGAAGACAATGCATATGTTTACACAGAGTACTCTACATAAACAAGTGTTTCCAAACAGAACTGTCTACCACCACATTGCCGCATTTGTATACAAGGACATAAGACTGAAGTTTTAATCGACACTGGTGCATCTGTGAATGTGATGGCTCAGTGTGTATATGATGCATTCCCTCAGAAACCATCACTTCAAAACACAGCAGTAAAGATATATGCCTATGGTACCCCAGAACCATTATCAGTGTCTGGCATGTTTCGAGCCACTTTTGCTTTCAGGAGCATCACTGTTACAAGCCCACTGTATGTGGTGGCCTATGGCAGTGATACACTGTTTAGTTACAAGACTGCTAGTGCATTAGGACTAATTCAAGTAATACAAGAAATCTGTCTTGATAGAATAACTCAAAGCCTCCAAACCTATAAAAAATGTTTCAAGGGATTGGAAATCTAAAAAGAAAGCAAGTAAGACTTCACATTGATGAAAATGTTCAGCCAGTGGCATTACCACATAGACGTATTCCTTTCCACATCAGAAAACTAGTTGAAGAAGAACTAACACATCTAGAAGAGCTTGACATTATTGAATGAGTAGAAGGTCCTACTCCTTGGGTTTCTCCAATCGTAGTTGTCCAGAAGCCTAAGCAATCAGGAAAAATCTGGATTTGTGTGGACATGCGCTTACCCAATCAAGCCATCAAGAGAGAGAGACATATTACTCCCACTGTGGATGACATCATTGCAGTTTTGAATGGGGCAAAATTCTTCTCCAAACTTGACCTTACAGCTGGTTACCACCAGTTGGAGCTCCATCCAGAGTCCAGATATATCACAACCTTTTCAACTCATGTTGGCCTTCGACGCTACAAGCGCTTCAATTTTGGCATTTCTTCAGCTGCAGAGATATTTCAGAATGTTATCCATGAAGTTCTAGCTGGACTCCCCAGAGTTCTTAATGTAAGTGATGATATCCTGGTTTTTGGTACCACATCAACTGAACATGATATTCGACTTGAAGCAGTTTTAAAATGACTGCATGAGGAACACCTGACATTAAATCAAAGTAAATGTGAGTTCAAAACACCTGTTTTGGAATTCTTTGGATATGTCTTCTCCAAAGATGGCATTTTGGCAGATCCAAAAAAAGTAATGGCTATACATAATGCTGTTGTACCTACTAATTCTACTGAAGTTCGCAGTTTGCTAGGCCTTGCAAACTATTGCGGCCGATTTATACCAAGATTAGCCACAATCTCACAGCCTCTCCGGGATCTCACTAAAAAAGATCAAACATAGGAATGGTCAGAAAAACACCAGATTGCTTTTACTGAGTTAAAAGGATGCACTTGCAAGTGATGTAGTCATGTCATACTTTGATCCAAGCAAGAAGACAGAACTTGTGGTGGATGCCAGCCCTGTTGGACTAGGAGCTGTTCTCACACAGGTTGATCAAGATGGCCACATTTCTACTATTTCTACTATTGCATATGCCAGCAAAGCTCTTCCTCCAGAACAACGATATTCTTAGACAGAGAAGGAAGCTCTTGCAGTAGCCTGGGCTTGCTCTCATTTTCATTTATACATATATGGGTGCCCATTCACAGTTACAACTGATCACAAGCCTCTTGAGCCCATGTTTAATCATCCATCCTTTCAACCACCAGTTCGTATTGAGCGATGGATGCTTAAATTGCAAGGCTATAACTACAGAGTTGTGTATCGACCAGGTAAAGACAATCCAGCTGATTATTTTTCTAGGCATCCCATATTTAAAACAGCTGCCAACCACACAGCTACAAATGAAGCAGAGGCACATGTCATGTCAATTTCCTTGTCTCCCATGCTGTTCCTAAAGCTCTTTCTCTACAGGAAATAGAGACTGCTACACAAGCTGACACATGTATACAGACAATCATCCAGACTGTCCACAATGGTCGGTGGAAAGATCTTCTGAATAATCTAGCACATCTGACTTGTGAAGCACGAGCAATCATCCAATCATTTGCTAATATAAAGGGTGAACTTACCGTCACAGAGAATTGCCTCCTCCTTCGAGGTACTTGTTTGGTTATTCCACGTTCTCTATGGAACCGTGCAATTGATTTGGCCCATGAAGGTCACCAGGGGGTAGTTAAAACCAAAGCACTGCTCAGAGAAAAGGTCTGGTTCCCTGGAATTGATAACCTTACTGAACAGCGTGTAAAATCTTGTACACTGTGCCAAGCAGCAATCCCACAGAACCACTTTGCACCACTGCATGTTTCTCCTCTTCCTTCAACACCATGGATGGAAGTCAGTGTTGATTTCTGTGATCTCCCTGCTGGAGGACATCTTTTAGTTGTTATTGATGATTACAGCCGTTATCCAGATCTAGAAACAGTCACTACCACTTCAGCAAATGCTGTCATTCCAAAATTAGACAAAATTTCCTCCTCTTATGGCATACCTGCTGTTGTCAAAAGTGATAATGGACCACCTTTTCAAAGCCTGCAGTTTGCTCAATTTTCAGACTATCTTGGTTTCAAACATCGGAAAATTACTCCTCATTGGCCACAAGCAAATGGGGAGGTTGAGAGATTTATGAGGACCCTGAAGAAAGCCTTACAGATTGCTACAGCAAAGGGAACAAATCTGAAACAAGAATTATTTCAATTTCTCTGCAGCTACCGAACCACCACCCCCATTGTTCCACTGGTGTGGCACCAGCTCCTAGGGGTGTGCACGGATCCCTGGATCGGATCGGGACCGGATTGGGACTTCCAATTTTGTTACAGATCAGATCGGAACAAAATCGGAGGTCCCCTGGATCGGATCGGCCACCATTTTTTCCCCATAGACTTACATTGGGGGAAAGAAAGCTTTCCCCCAATGCAAGTCTATGGGGGAAAATGGCAGTGGGGGGCTGAGTGGGGGCCTAACTCCCCCCTCTCTGTCCCTCCCCCCTCATGCTTCTTACCTGCAGGGGCCTTCTGCTCCCGTCTGCTGGCGCCCGCAAGCGCCGGCGGATGGCAGCAGATGACCCCAGCAGATAAGCCCCCTCCTCCCCTTCGCGCTCCTTACTTGCCGGGGCCGTCTGCTGGCGCCCGCGGGCACCAGCAGACAACCCCAGCAGGTAAGTGGGGGCCCCTCCCTCCTCGCGATCCCCTTACCTGCTGAGTCTGTCCGCTGCCATCCACTGCCGCCCAGGTGGCAGCGGATGGCAGTGGACGGGCCCGAGCAGGTAAGCCCTGTCCCTGGCGCTCCTTACCTGCATGGGACGTCCGCTCCCCTCCGCTCCTGGCTGCTCCTGCGCCTGGCGAGCCACCTAGGGGCAGGCCGTGAAGAGGAGCGGCCAGGAGCGGAGGGGAGCGGAAGTCCCAGGCAGGTAAGTGGGGCCCCTCTCCCTCCCCCTCGCGATCCCCCTTACCTGCCGGGGCCCCTCCGCTACCATCCACTGCCGCCCGGGTGGCAGCGGATGGCAGCAGACAGCCCTGCCAGGTAAGCCCCCCCCTGCTCCTTATCTGGCAGGGCAGCCTGCTCTGTCTGTTGCGGGCTGTAAACTATTGCGAACTAGGCCTCGCGGCCCAGTTTACAGTAGAACGCCAGGTGATATCATCATCTGGCGCTCTCCTGTAAACTAAGCTGCAAGGCCTAGTTTGCAGTAGTTTTCAGCCGGCAACAGGAGGAGGAGGAGGACAGCCCCGCCTGGTAAGGCCCTCCGCTGTCCGCTTCCATTGGCGGGTGCCCGCCAATGGAAGCGGTGGTGGGTGTCTGCCGATCCTCCAATTTTTCCCGAACTGGATCAGGTTCTTCCAGACCAGTTCAGAAAATATCGGACAATCCAGAGGGGGGATCGGAAATCAGATAATTGTATCTGATTTCCCCTGGATCAGCTCCGGATCACAGATCGGAACCGATCCAGTGCACACCCCTACTAGCTACTATAATGTTTGGCAGACAGGTGCGGACAAAGCTACCTCAAATAGATGTCCCACTCAAGGATGCACATCTGCGCCAACATGATAATAAGGCAAAACTTGCAATGAAACAGTATACTGACCAGTGTCGGCGAGCCAGAGTAGTACCATTCAAAGTGGGGGACATGGTGCTTGTTAAGAATCTCCAGCCTTGAAACAAACTTTCAATGCCTTTTTGTCCTGCATCATATCAAATCACAACGATAAATGGCACGATGGTTACTGCACAGAGAGGTACCCATAAAATCACAAAGAATGTTTGACACTTTAAACCACTTCACAACACCCCTCAGACCCAAAGACCTGACTGTGATGATGATCAGTTCACACAGAGTGAAAATCCCATCCCATCCACCACTCCTGCATTACCAGATCCAGCAACTCTTGGTGTTTCAGAGTTGAACTTGCAACGTTACCCAACAAGGACCAGCCGCCGTGCTCCAAGCTATTTGCAGGACAATATTACATAAAAGAAACTGTTTTGTGAACTATTGAGCTAATTGTTCTTGTTTACCTAATTTGATTTGCATGTCCATTTTTAATATGTGCATTAGTTGTATATTTTCCTTATACAGTTGCAGTTTTGTTGTTGTTCAGATACTCTAACTTTATAGCTATATTGCTGTTTTTCATATTTGAAGGAAAGGAGGGATGTAGTGTTTGTGATAGGCCCATTCTTTGAGCCAGGCCAGGATTTATGAATGACCTGCAATTAAGCACAGATAATCCATCCCAGGTTTTGTAGCAGGCTGGCAATGCAAAGGCCAGTCTGCCTGTAGCTGCCTGCAAAGAAGGAGCACTACAATAAATGTAGTTTTGTGTGGAACCAGATTCCTATTTCCAAGGGACCCAGATCTGTGGACACAACAGCCAGTTGAGAGCTATTTTCATTCTCACTCTCTGGTCCCCTCTACAAGGATTCGCTTTTGCGCCCGGTTAGGCGATTATGCGCATAATCGCTGAAGCGCATTTACACCTAATACCTCTGCACGAGAGGCGGCAAGAGGCGGCGAAGTGCATTAATGGATGACCAGAATGCGCTTTACAAGTAGTTAATGCGCATAGGCGCTTGTTCACATAGGCAAAATGCGCTTTAACGGCTGGAGCAAAATAAAATTCGCGATTTAACGTGCATTCGATAATGCGCATAATCGGAGAGATAACGCGCCTCTACGCCCGATTTGCGCTCCGTTCTTGTAGAGGTAAAAAATTTTAAGCGCCTTGAAAGAGCTTTAAACCTCTCTTGTAGAGGCAGCCTCTCTCTCTCTCTCTCTCACACACACACACACATATCTCTTTCTTTAAATATCCACCCTTAGCCGTTTAGCCAAGGTGCAAGTCAAGAATTTATACCAAATGGTCCTCTTTTTGGTGTTTCTTTTTAGTATTTTGTGATCTAGTTAGATCCATCCCTAACCTTCGTATTTTTTCTCTCCCTTAGCCTTGCTCTTTTCTCCCACAGCCCTTCACCTTGCTGTTCCTTTCCACTCCCAGCCTGTAGTCTTGCTGTTTCTCTCCTCCCACTTCTTTACCTTGCGGTTTCTCCCTCATTCTATCCTCACTCTTTCTCTCCCCCTTTGCCTTTCCCCCCATCTCCAACCCAGCCTCACTCTTTCTTTCCTCCCACACCTCTTTTGACTAGCTAGGCCCCCACGGCAATCAGTATGTGACTAGCCACATCCTCCGTGAGAGCCATTTTCTGGCGGTGCCCACAGCAGTTTCTCAAATTCCCAAATCTGTACACAGGTCCTGATCTAAAGTGTATGTTGCTCTGTCATGGACATTAAACTCCTGCAGGTTTAGAACTTCTTGTTCACTTCAGTGGAAGAGGATACTCTGGCTCAGTTTGACTGAAAGTTCCAAGGTTTCTACCTCTTTGTGGGGGTCTTGTGGAGAATAAGTTAAATATCAGGTAAGTCACTAGAATCCAAGGTGGAGGCTGTTTCCACAGACCAGCCTTCTCACCTGTTCTAAATTTTAAAATACACATATACATGCTTTCCCATCCTGTCCTTCTATTGTAACCTGAGGCCATGAGCCACGTCTCGCCTTCAATTCCCCAGGTGACCATGCCCCCTTTCCCTGGCACCACCCCCTTTTCCCCAACTGCCAATCGTCTGGTGGTTCCCAGCTCTTGCACAGTGTTTTCCCATGCCCCGCCCACCACTGGAATGCCATTCCTGAGAGCATCTCTGAAATTGAATTCAGCTCTTGGAGAACACCCCTGTTGAATGAGAGGATAAACACCAATACAGGCATAATTATAATTTGAAACTGAGGGCATTAGGACAAAAGGTTCTAATCCTGCTAGTTGTCTTGTTAAATTGATTATATACAACCTAAAATAATTTCTAGCCACCAATAGTGATGATGATATCGCTCTCTCTTTAGAAAATATATATCTTAAGTGTCATCAGGCTCTGCCCTCTTCATCAGCATTCACCATTCATGAGCTCATAGGCTATGCCACTAAATAAGAAATTCATATAAACTTCAAAATTGCACAAATTCCCATACAACCCAACACCCACCCACCAGACTGATAGCATCAGAAAATAATCCCTACTACATTTACTTTAATTTTCAGCTGATTAAAAGCTGTCTGAATGTATGTTAGTGACATGAGCATTGCAAGATTAATATAAAAATATCTTCCCCAACTGCCATTTTGAAGTCATAATTTGCATTCAACTTTTAAATTACTTGTAGGAATATGAAACTATTTTTTAATGTCCAATATTATTGTTCAGGGGCTGAATCTTGTATGCTTGCATGTTGCTAGGTATCCTCAATGATTTCTGGAATCAGCAGATGAGGGCACAAAAAACCCTTGTAGTTCTTGCTCCCTGCCCGTAGCCCTGGTTAGTACTCCCTTGGTTGGGAGAGGCAGCATCACAATAGATTAGGAGGCTTTCATTTGCATGGTGCATATATATTAAACCTGTTCTACATGGAAATAACTAAAAATCAATGTAATTCCAAGAGTGGTGAATTTATTTTACATATTTTAATATACACATTTTAGCTCCTTTGTTATGCATGGAGGATCTTCAAAAGCTTGCTAAAAGCAACATTCGGAGTATCCACTTATTCTGCAGCAAAATTATAGAGAAGTGCCTTTAATAACAATAGTGCAAAACAATAAAGCAAATTATATCAGTACAAAGACTGCAAGCTCTTCATTCCCATACAGCAGTATGTAGTGGCACAATCCCAGTTGATTTTACATAGGTTTGTACCACGCTCACTACTGATTACAATCCTGAAACTAGTTCCTTGTAAGTCTTGTTGATTTTAATATGACTAATATTGGTGCTGGATTTGTACCATGAACAATTATATTCAAATCCCAGACCAGTTTTACTAATGATCATGCCCAGATCTACATAAACAGCTGAATGAGGTGGTAAGAGCCAGCTTATGTTACTTCAGACTTCAGGACCAGAATCACTTTTGCTACTCCATGACAAAAGCCTCCTTGCAAATTATAAATTAGCAAAGAAGGTTTTAACCAAGTCCACTACCTGCTGTCCAGGGTTTGGATCCGGGATCTTCCTTCCATGAGAGGAAGTGCTCTCTCATAGAAGGTCCCTCCACCTGTTTCTTTGGGGATCTCCCTCCCCACACACTACAGCTTACCCCATTCAGCAGGATCTGCTGACTGTGCAGCATTTTCAGGGGACTAGATGGGCTGCTGTGGGAAGAAGGGGGCAGAAAAATACAGTTGATCCAGCATAAATCTGGATCCAATCCCAGGTTTTCTGATTACAGAGGGGTTATTTTTAACACAGGGGAACAGTAAAAAATGTGATCTCCCTCCCAGCAAGGTGTGACATTTTACATCTCAAGACTCTTAATTCCTCATTCCCATTTCTTTTTCTTTCTTTTTTTTGCATTTGCATTTGCAAACAAGGCTTTAGAGTGGGTTCTTATGTCATTCTGGCAGCATGGAAACTACTGCAGTGCTGCACCTTCCTGCATTGCCAGATGAACATGAAAAATTGTAGATCCTATGGGAGGATTCAATGCTGATGGAGGAGGAGGAGGAGGAGGAGGAGGAGCATGGCTTCTGACATTACCTGGTAGTACAGGAAAAAGAAGTACTGCAGCTGGAGTAATGTAAGAACCAGGCCTTTAAATTATAGACAGAATGCGGTGGTAGAACTCTGGACTGGACTATTTCAGACTGCAGGTACAAGAACTGCATTTTGACATGTTCTCCCATGTATATAATTCCCCTCATGAAGTAAATTAGCACATCTTAAGAACACGAGGAGGAGCCTTGCTGGATCACAACAAAGTCCTATCTAGTCCAGCATTCTGTTTGCATTGTGACCAACCTCTGAGAAGCCCACTATCAGGACATGAGTACAACAGCACCCTCCTGCTCATGTTCCCCAACAATTGGTATATAGAAGTGAAATGCCTCTGAATCTGGAGATAATCTCTAGCCATCATGACTAGTAGCCATTCATAGCTTTATCCTCTATGAGAGTGCTCTGTTATGTTACTTCATTACATGAAGAGAGCATTTTATATGTGGAAGTATTCAAATATATGTCCCTTATAGTCTAAAGTGGTACAATCCAGAATTCTATTACTTCTTTCTGCAAGTAGCTCTCAGTCACAGCTGTGTGCAAGTGGCCTCTCAAAATTCTCCACCCTATTTGTGGGCAGAGAATTTGGAGGGGCAATTTCACTGAATTTCTCCAGGGGGAGAAGAAATTTGCCAACAATTTCTCACAGGTAGGCATCACCATTGGCAAGAGTTTTAGAACAGCTTTTTTTCCTATGGGCTTTTAGTTTTTCTGCACTGCCACTGCAAATGGCAACAGCATCAGCTGTGTTGGCAGCTTGGCCCCTATTTTGCATCCTCCACAATACTCCATATACCTAGCATCACTCCAGGGCATCGAGGGGTGGAATTGCAACCATCACAAAAAAATAATGGTGGAGAAAATTTTGAAAAGTGTCCTGGGTAAGAAAAGAAAACCTGAAAGTTTTCTTTCCCCCATGAAAGGGGTTTCTATTTTTTCTGCCTTATTCTCAGGGCATCTTATAATTTATTTTGAATGTGTGAGGGTGGTGTTTTTTACCTTAACTAATCACTATGAGGTGACTAAGGGTACTCTCCATATTTTTTCTTTCTATTACACATCTCACCATTGCTTTGCAGTCTCCCAAGCTGCCTGTACTTCCTAACTTGAAAAGGCCCTATGGGACGAATAAATTTATGATGTTTTCCCCTGGGTGGGAAGGGCAGGAAGCTTCAGGCTGTCAGAAAGATGACCGTACAATCAAAGATAGGACACTCACACACACTCCTCAGTCATTTCATAAGTAAGATAAACACAAGGACCCTGAACCAAACCCATGGGAATTTCTCTGAAATTTCTTCTCTTTTGAATTTATTTTCGAAAGCAATTTCTTTTCTATCAACTTGAATGAGAATGATAAAAATGTTCGTGGTTGAATTTTTTGGCACAGCACTACTCTCAGTTATTGCCTCACGAAAGCCATTATTCTTAACCTTAATTCCCCATCTATGAAATGGAAATGGCTACATAATTGGATTAATGCTTTTCGGTTGGTCCAAGGATGCAGTTCAGGCTTCTGAGGCAATGAGGAACAGAGGCAATTATTATCAGAACACTTGTTTCCCCCTCTGTTCCTGATGTTATCTGGAGCTAATCTTGGTCATCAGGAAGAAAGGAAAGATATTCTAGGCTGCAGAGAGAAATCTGGCTCTGCATTGCCTTGGAAATCTCCCATGGGCAAAATCTAGATCTCATAGAACTGTCATGAAAATGAATAAGACTTTTGAAAGTGCCATGCCCACTAAATATGATATAAATATTACTCAGGTTTATATATTTGTGTTTCTAAAAGACAAAATCCATGGTTAGAAGGATTTAGGGGCAGAAAACATTGTATGGTATTGGTATTCAGAAATAAAGTAAATATAAATTCAGGAAGTATTTAGACACATAGAATCTTTATTCCATACATTTCTCATAGTATGAATTCTCAAGGCCACATCTCATATTATGTGGGATACAGAGAGTCCCTTATGCAAGTAAAAGACACTTTTAGTGGGTTACACCAGAAGACATGGTGAGGAGTATAGTGAGTTTAGACCATGGGTACCTCTAGACAAACTGTTTCCATCTATATGGCTTCGCACTGGCAGTATTTTGGTTACATGATGTAGCTGCCAGTGCAAAGTCATCTAGGGGCAAATGCCCTTTGCTCTGATTTTAAAAAGTTGGCCATTTAGTGTGACTTTTTTGGAGAGGAGCGGGCAGCCCAGGGAAAGTGGGTGGAGCAGCAAGCTGTAAGCTCACTGCACCGCCTCCGCTGTCCTCCCCTCCATTTTGTTTTTTTTAAAACGTACCTTACCGGTGAGGAGCTGATGCTCCCAGCTGCCCCTCCAGCTGCCAGTGGGCTGTCGCCTGTGCAGCAGCACTGGCAGCTTGAAGAAAAGCCAGTGTGGCACCCCTCATGTGTAGAGGGGCGTCTGGGAGCACAAATGTGCCTCACGACGGCTGCCGCCACCATTGCAACGTATGACCGACAGCGTCAAGAGAGGACCCATGACTGTGGAAACTCACTATACTCCTCACCATGTCTTCCAGTGTAACCCCTCGAGGAAGAGGTTTCCCATTTCCACTAATTCCAACCCCAACCTCAGCTGCAGCCCTCTCATCACTTGTAGTCCCACAGCTAGACCAGGATTTATTTATCCAAAGAGTGCAAAAGTTTTGTGAATATTTTTTGTTTATATATGACATAAGCGTCTCAGGAAAGTGAGTCTTACAAAATTCCAGAGGGGGGGCTGTGTGATGTATCATCAATATGGCTGACGCACTATTATATAGTTGCCACATTTAAATATGCATAACTTCTCACCCGTTTGTGCTACAGAGATGGTTTTTTTTTCTGAAATGTTTCAAATTTAATGGCAAGTACTTTTTGTAATTACACATTTTTTTCTATTTTGTTTCAGGTTAGCGTATTTGTAGCCGAAATTCAAAATGAATGCTGAGGAAAAGATTTGTATCATCCACACAGGAAATATTCAAGGACCCATCTTCGGTTTAACTGATCCAACATGGAATAAAATATTAGATGCATCTTCTGCAAGATTAAGAACTTGTAAAGACTCCAAGTACAATAATATTATCCCTCCCAAAAGAGTTTGATGTAAGCAAACATGGCTATCACCAAGCTTGCTGCAAAAATTTCACCACAGTCCAGAAGGCAGGGGATACTGAAACTCCCCAAGCAACAACTTCAGGATACACTTTGCAATCAAACGATCCAGCTGACTCCTCTGTGAAAATAGCAACAAACACAGGTGTTGTCGAAAAAAAATGTATTTTTTGTGGAATTAAAAGGAAAAAAATTAAAGGTAAAGAAGAAGCGCTGGGCAAATGCCAAACCAAGGACTCTGAGAAGAGTATCAAAGATGCAGTAAAAGTTCTTCAAGATCAGAATTTATTGTTAAAACTTGGTGATGAAAATTTCATAGCAAAGGAGGTATGCTACCACCACTCATGCAGCAAACGGTAACTTAAGACTGCATCGTCTCAAGAGACAGAGAATAAAAGAGAAACAACCACTGAAACATCTAGAAATATTTATCAAGGAAAACACGACAGAGCATTTATTAAAACATTAGATTATGTCAATGAATACATAATTACATCAAATAAGGGCCAAAAACTGACTTCAATTCACTCCCGACATTGTGTTTACCTTTCTGAAGAAGGAATTGATGATCCTATGTATTCAACTCAAAAGTTAATCGACAAACTGATGAGTCACTTCAGTCCTGCCTTAAAAACAATGAAATCAAGCAACCAACAGGGAATAATACTATATTCCAACTGTATTTCATCAATTGAAGCTGAAGCATTAGCCAATGATTATGCATCTCAAATTGAGGCACAGATTGAAGAGGTGGTTTTATATTTGCGCATACAGATTTTTAAACATTCAGCATGTATGAAACTTGATCACCCTCTTAATGTTCATGATATTATTTCAGGAGAAAATAAAATCCTGGACCTTCTTGAAGTATTTTTCAGAACTTTATACAGTGGCACTTCTAAACCAACAAGTGAAAAACTGGCGCGTCGAGTTTCTTCATCCTCACAAGATGCAATATTTATTGCAAGCAATGGAAGATTGAAACCAATAAAACATCTTCTGTTGGGTTTAGGCATGAAAAGTATGACAGGGAGCAGAAAGGTACCCACTGGGGTCACTGTATTGGTTACCACACCTCTGAGGAGCTTGAGACAAATTTAGCTCTGTCTCTAATGAAGCAACCAGGACTCACACCAGATAACATATGTCGAAGACCTGGGCTTTTCACTGGGGTAGCCTGGGACAATTTCAACTCCAACTTGGACACATTGTCAGGAAAAGGGAGTTTACATGACACGCTCGGCATTTGCTACCAAAACTTGGAAACTGAAGAGCCTGGAAATCAAACTATGGAAGCAGAAAGTGAGATAGAAATTGCCGAGAGCTCAAAAGCAGAATCCAGTATTCTCACAGATAATCCCATGGGATCTTGCAAGCCACGTAGAAAGGTGAGGTCACTTCAGCTTGATTCAAAGGCTCTTGAGCCATATCCAAAAAACCAAAATTAGTCAAGCCATTGTGTTCTTTGGTGAGTAAATGTCCTGTTACAAAACATTTGGCAGACTCCATGCGGAGAGATTTTACTTGGGTGGTTTCAGTAAAATGGGCTGAATCAACACAAATGTGGGCTGGGTGGAATTCCAAAGTTTTAGAAGATACATCTGTGAAACAGAAGATTGGTTACATGAGAACTATCACTTTGCCCCCTACACTGAATGATGTGGTGATGGAAACTATTAAGGTATCGCATCCAGTAGCTGCTGAGTGTGGAAAGTCTTCAATCTTGGGTCATTATGATCTAGCTGTTGCTAAACCTGCAATCATAATCCAAAATCAAGAAAGCCCTCGCTTTGACAATCCCTTCATTTGCTTTGGATCATTCCACATAGAGTTAGCCTACTTTGGAGCTCTTGGATACTATCTCGAAGGTTCAGGGATTGAACATATTCTTTCAGAGAGCGAAGTTCTGGCATGTGGTTCAATACAAGGATTTCTCAGAGGAAAGCATTTCAACAGAGGTAAACGAGTACACAGCTTACTTTCCCTGCCTCTTGAAAGTTGCCTTTTCCAGAAGTTTATAGAACAACTACAAAACAGTACAACATTAGAAGAACTTCAAGATCAGGTGAAAAAACTGAATGATGACCTTTGTCAAGAAACTTTTCAAAAGTTTATTGAAAGCTCAAATATAAAGCAAGTGTATGATGGTTTCAATGAATTCAAAGCAAAAACAAGATCAGGATTTCACGGAAAAACAGCTCAGTTCTATCAATGGTACATTGATCTTGTTAACATCTACAAATTCTTCAGCAGAGCCTAAAGGGCAAGTAACCTTGAAATGTATACGGATGCCCTAGAGAAAATTATTCCAGCTTTTTTCTCAGGCAAGAGGCTGAACTATGCTCGATGGTTGATGGTGTACCTCCTGAAACTTCTCAACCTAGGTGTTGCCCGTCCATATTTATGAAGTCTCTGTGCTTCTAGAGTGAAAATTCTAAACCCTCGTAGCTGCAATAGAGCACTGTCCTCTATCGAAGTTTCCTGCAAGAAGATTATAGAGAATTTTTGTAAATATGCCTCAATCTGCACTTTTGCCAACCCACCCCTCTATGTTCCATGAGACAATGCTCAATGTCAGGGGGGTTTCTTCTTCTATTTCATATCTTAGTCACCCAGTTTGTAATTTGGCCACAGAGCAATCTGGCTCCCCCAGCTGATTTAATAGGAACCTTTCCACATTTAATTTGATCCTCTCTTGAGGTACACTTTCAATCATTTCTGGATCATACTCCTCCTTCAATAAGCAAAATAATGTTCCCTCCAGCTGGCCCATTTTCATTAAAATTGTCTGCTGGGCTTCTTCCCTCATTTGTTTGAACCTCTCTATCATTCCAGCATCTTCTAGGGGCGGCAGTTACAACTCCTACCAAATAATCTAGTGCTATTGAACTTTCCAAAACCAAAAGGGGTGCTTTCCCGGAAAGCTCGAATAGAGCACTTGATAAGGGTCTTATATGAAATTACGTGAATCCAAATAGACCCAGGAATAGTCCTTAGTGTTCACTACATTCACTATAACCCTTGTTTGGTAAGGGCCTTTGTAACTTTTGCCATGGCAAATATTGCCTCTAGTGTTTTCCGATGTAAAAGGGCGCTTCAAGAGCAAGGGGTGTTAGCCTGAAGGCATTTTCTAAATCTGGCTCCGCCATGGCGGCTGGGAACTTATCCAGTCTCTGAAGTGGTGATCGATGACCACCTGAATGAGGAGAAGAACAATCTGAGAGATCCTCCTGTTATATATCCGAACCCTCCCTGTTTCTGCGCTGACATAGTTAAAACGGAATCCAGCAGGACTACGTCTTCAATACAGGCGACCATGTTTTGTGCAGGGCCCTACCAGGAAATGAACAGCAGCAAATTCTTTATAGACTATCTGCTCTCAAAGAACAGTTGATCTCTAAATTTTTATCTAAACTAAGTCCATCATCATCAACTGAAGAAAAGCTAAAAGAAAACCTTCAAAGAGGGGTCTCGGATATCAAGCTACCTGAGATTCCCAAAAGTGAGCCAATAAGGTCCACCCGGAATTCAGCCCTTCAGGGAGTCAAAACGACATCAAGCTGAGAGAAGTAGCAGACAACTCTACCAAAGAGACCCTCCCCACTGCCAACTGGCCTAGCGGCAAACAAGCCGTCTTTATGTCTTCCAGCATAAAGACAGGCCTACTAAAAAAGAGATGCCCCTGAAGGCCTCTTCTGAGAGGGACTCATCAAATCTTAGTAATAGTTATGTGGGCGGGCAGGGTTCCCTCCCAGTGCAGAGGAGGAATGGATATGTGGTGGTTAATTTTAATGGCCACTTGGATGAAATACAGGAAATCGAATTACTAAAAAATAAGAAAAATCTTTCTTCCCTAAAGTTCATATCATGGAATATAGCTGGTTGGGCCATAAAAAGTGGGGACCAGCACATTCTTAACTACTTCTCCGAGTCGGACATAATATGCTTGCAAGAAACATGGTACAAAAACACTATAAATGTTAATGATTTAACTTCTTTTTGCTTACCAGCGCTACCGAAATGGTAAGGGGAGGAATTTGCAGGGCCTTTGTTGCTTGATCTCTACCTCCTTGGAGGCCAAGGTCCTGGAGAATCGGAACTATGACCACTATGCTCAGGCCCTGATTTTGGAATGTCGATCCTCCAAAACAACCCTTATGCTAGTAAATGCATATTTGCCTCCCTTGCAAATATGCATTTCTCTGGCATAAATTTGAATGGTCTATGATGGAACTGTGTAATAAATACCCTCACATGCACCTAGTGTTTACGGGTGACTTCAATGCAAGGACTGGAACTTGCTCAGTCGACTTGGAGCTTGGGGTTACCCATCAGGCACAGCATTTCAAAGCTAAACTCAGATCTTCTAAAGATTCTTTTGTTAACTTTGCTGGTCAGTGTCTGCTCCGGTTTGTGGCAAGAAATGAGCTGGGCAAACTAAATGGCAACATTCAGGAGGATGGCTGGGGTGAATTCACCTATGTATCAACAAGAGGTTCCAGTGTCATAGATTACTGTATAGTACCTAGGTCAAAGTTTTTTTTATGCCACAAATTTAAGGTTGCTGATTTTCTGGTGAGTGATCACTTACCTTTGGAACTTGAGTATCATCTCTCCGGCCCGACCCATCTAATAATGAGTCTCCCTCCCATACCTAAGCAGCCTTGTAATATTTTATTTATTTATTTATTTATTTCATTTCTAACCCGCCTCTCCATCTAGATCGAGGTGGGGAACAACAATAAATATAAAAACAATAAAGTAGATAAACCATTAAATCAGATAAAAACAAATACATTATTAAAAACATCTTAAAATTAAACTGGATAGGCCTGCCGGAAGAGAGCAGTCTTCACGGCTTTCTTAAATTCCAGAAGACTGCTAATTTGTCGAATGTCCTCCGGCAGGCCATTCCACAGCCTGGGAGCGGCAGAAGAGAAGGTCCTCTGGGTAACACTCATCAGCCTAATTCTGGCTGACTGGAGTAAATTCTTCCCAGAGGACCTGAGTGTGTGGGGCGGATTATACGGGAGAAGGCGATCCCGCAGGTAACCTGGACCCAAACCATGTAGGGCTTTAAAGGTAATAACCAACACTTTATACATCGCCCGGAAATTAATGGGCAGCCAGTGGAGTGATTTTAAGATTGGTGTTATGTGGTCACCCCTAGGTGTACCGGTGACCAACCTGGCTGCCATATTTTGAACTAATTGAAGTTTCCGGACTAGGCACAAAGGTAGCCCTATGTACAGCGCATTGCAGAAGTCGAGCCTCAAAGTTACCAGTGAGTGCACTACCATCTTTAGGTCTTCCAACTCTAGGAAGGGGTGCAGCTGGCGTATCAGCCGAAGCTGATAGTAGGCACTCCTGGCCATCGCATCTATCTGTCATTTGGAGCGACGGATCCAGGAGTACCCCCAAGCTGCGAACACAGTCTTTCAGGGGGGGTGTAATACCATCCAGAATTGGTTGACACACCTCCAAACCCAGGTTGTGGCCTTTGACAGCAAGCACCTCCGTCTTGTCTGGATTCAGTTTCAGTTTGTTTTTCCTCATCCAGCCCATTACCGCCTCCAAACATTCATTCAGAGGAGACACACTATCCTTAGCTGACGATGTTGTCAAAGGCACAGAGAAATATATTTGGGTGTCATCAGCGTACTGATAGCACCCCGCCCCATGCCTCCGGATGATCTCTCCCAGTGGTTTCATATAAATGTTAAACAGCATTGGGGAAAGGATGGCACCTTGTGATACACCACATAGCAGCTCCTTCTTTGAAGAGCAGCTATCCCCAAGCATTACCATCTGGAACCTGCCCGAGAGATAGGACCGGAACCACTAATACCAGTCTGGGCAACAAGAAAATCTTCTGGTCCAGTGCTTCGGCTCTTTTGTTTGAGAAAGTGGTATGCTCAAAAGACTGCTTGGCAGTTGTTCAGCATCTTCTTTCTGCCTCGTCTTCTGAGTCATGCATTTTGGCCTATGAGGAGCTATTAACAGTCCTGTCCGTTGTGTTTCAGAAGACCATTAAACCCTCAACATCGCACAAAACTTACCATAAGAAATGGTTTGATAAGGAGTGTGTGATGTCAAGGAATAGGCTCTTGACATTATATCATGAATATAGACAGAATAATGAACGTACCCTTCCCAGCCAGTATCATGCCCAAAAAAAGAGTTATAAAAAGCTCATGAGGCGGAAAAAATATCAGGCAGACAAAGACGAGTGGCAATTGGTAATAGGGGCAGCGTCTTTAAGAAACAGCAAAATCTTTTGGCAGATAGTGAATGGCAAATATCTGAGGCATTTGGTAATATCTGAGGAGCCTGGGTTTGTTTTGTTTTTGTAGTTTTTTGTTGAAGTGGTTTTTAAATGTACAGATTGTGTGTATGTTGTATGTTTTTGCTGTTTTAATTTTTGTATATTGTTTTTAATTGTTTTTAATCCTATGTAAACCGCCCAGAGAGCTTCGGCTATGGGGCAGTATACAAATGTAATAAATAAATAAATAAATAAATAAATAAATAAAAGGTAGTGGCCATTCAGACTGCCATATCTCTGTGGCTATTTGGGATAAGCATTTTTAGCAGAGTGCAGATGGCCAATCAAGTCCCTACACTGGCAACAGATGCCCCAGTTGGCCTGATGTTGATTCCAGTAGTGTAGTGGAGCTACTATCTCAGTTGAAATCGAACAAAGCTCCCGGTCCCGACGGGATTCCTACGGAAATGCTAAAAAGCAATATCGTCTGTTGGGGCCCACTACTGGCAACATTATTCACCAGTATAAATAAATCAGGGCTGATCCCTACTGACTGGCGTAAGGCTCTCATCATTCCGCTATTCAAAAAAGGGCCAAGAGATGATCCAAATAACTATAGGCTCATAAGTCTCCTATCAGCAATTGGGAAGGTATATGCCAGTTTTCTCAATATTAAACTCTGTGAATGGGTTTCGAATAATGACATTTTGGGCAGGGAGCAGACTGGGTTCAGATCAAGCAGTTCTACTTATGACCACTGCCTAGTTTTGGCCCATCTAGCTTACAAATATATGAAACCACACCGTGGTAAGCTTTATGTGGCATTTATGGACCTAAAATCGGCTTTTAATTCCATCACTTGTTCTCTCTTATGGGTAAAATTGGAGCGCCTTGGTATAGAGCACAGGTTGTTGTATTTGATTCAAGTGTTATATCATAACACCAATGCCTAGGTTCGATGTAGCAATCAAGGACATCTTACAAGTGAACTCATAGTAAACAGGAGGGTTAGGCAAGGATGTATCTTTGCCCCAACCCTGTTTAAACTGTTTCTTGCTGGCCTTCCTTCATCACTGGATATGATTCAATCTCATCCTCCCAAATTAGGTTCATCTAAGGTGTCCATTTTGCTGTATGATGTGGTTCTGCTTTCACAGACGCGTCTAGGTTTAAAGAGGCTTCTAAACAGATTTAAGGATTATTGTGATTACCAAAAATCCAAAGTAATGATGTTTGCTAAGAGGGGAAGGAAGCATTTATGGATTTTTAGAGGCCACAAAATTGACCAAGTAAATGCCTTTAAGTATCTGGGTGTATGGTTTCAAGAAAAGCTAAACTGGACTGAGCAATCCGCAGGGGCGCTGCTAAGGGTTTTTTGTTTTTTTTTGCCAAAGGAGGTAAATTCTTACTGGCAGCCATTCGAATCTTTAAAGCCAAATCGGCGGCCCAGATTTTGTTTGGTGCCTCCATTTGGTCCCCTATGTTTAAGGGCTCCTTCAAAGTTGCCCAATCCAAATTCTTGAGAGCGATTTTTGGCGTACCAAGGTATGTGCCAAGAGCTGGTCTTAATCTGGAGGCTGGCTTAAGTTCGTTGAGCTGTATAGCTTGGTTACATACAATAACCTTCAGGCTCCATTACCATCATGCTGCATCTCCAACCTCTATGCCATATCAGGTTCTTACTGACCGATACGTATCTCCTTGGCATAGGGCAGTGGAACAGAAAGTTCTGATGCTAGGCTTGTCTTTGCCTTCCCTACTTCCCTGGAGGCGGGGATTTCTAAACGTGTTGTAAAGCAAAGGCTACTAGATATAGATTTACAGACCCTGCACAGACATCCCTATAATCCATGCTGCCCCTTAGTCCAAGGTCTTCCTGGTACTCAACCAAAGGGGCCGATGGCCTACTTGAATTGGCTTGTAACACCTAATTATAAAAGGGCTTTTTCGTTGGCCCGTTTTACTGTTCTTCCCTCTAAGCTTTTGGAGGGGAGATTCAAAAGGGTTCCCACCAAAAATAGACTCTACCCCTGCAACAACTCCAAAGTTGAATCCATAAATCATGTCTTGCTTGACTGTGAATTTTATCAAAAGATTAGGAGCAACTTGCTGTACCCAATCATGCAATGTTTAGCTGGGAAGTCGCGTGAGGTAATGATCATGTCACTGCTACAGAGCACTGACAAAATTGTGACGATCCAAGTTGCTAAATTTTTCTCCCTGGTGATTCAATGCAGGAAACTGTTGGTGGCGGATTAAATTTCTAGTTGTATGCATATGTCTTTCAAACTGTGTGTTGATAGTCTATAGACTGTAATAAAGATTTGTTGTTGTTGGCATGACGTATATTTTGTAACAATTGCTGATAATAGTTCATCCTTCTTAAAAAATCTTTTTTAAAATCATCATCTCTCTTTTCTTTCCCGTGGTAGTTTTTCTTGATGAATATGATGGGCTTTGCCAAGTCATGCTGTCTTTTACTGATCCAGAAATTTCCTGACTATTGAACATATTTTAAGTATGACTGTTTTCTGGATGTTGGTGTGGATGTATTTTGGTAGGCCCGGTTTCTGAAGGTTTTCTGTAAAACAAAACTTTTGATGTGATGCTGTGGCTGATGTGACTAATGCAATAATTGTAACTTTTCCTGTTGCCAAAGTTCTTTAACTTCTATAGCCAGTGGCGTATAGTTTTCTCTCTTTTCCTCTTCCTTTTCTGCAACATTTTTGTCATTTGGTATTGCTATGTCAATGAGGTAGGTGTGTTTTTCTTTTACGATTGCAAAGTATAGTCTTGTCCCTGAATTGTTCAGTCCCAGCAAGATAATATATGAGTGGCTTGGCTTGTTTGAGTGTGTCTGGATCTTCTGGGCTCTGAAAGCATCTTTCTGGAGAGCACCTGCTGGTTGCAATCCTATATTTATTTGGGAGTAAGCTTTATTGAAATCAAAGGGACTTATTTCTAAGGTTTCTTTGGGAAGTTTTCTTTGGGTCCCTGATTAGGATTTATGTTCTCTGCACAATGAGGCAGTGTAAATTCAGGAGATATTTGGATAAAAGGAAAGATCATTGCCTAGCATTGTGATAATGGGCATCCGTTCTGGCCTTTCTTTGTACTGCTACTGACCATGGCTAATGGGTTTACATGGCTAATGAAGCAGAGGTATAATGACACATTTTTTTTATTAGTTTCTCATTGATAAACCAGAAGTTGAAACAAGCTAAGATGTGCTAGTGAGAAGTGACTGCAGCAAGCCTTTAGTTCATTTTGTTCCGTGGCTAATGTTTGTAGGGTAATAGTATTTTATGCTCTTTCTGAATGCTAGTTTGCTAGTTTGTTGTACTAGATTTTTCTGCACTTGTCAAGTGTTTCATTCAGTGGTAGCAGAATAATAATAATAATAATAATAATGATGATAATATATTTATTTCTTACCCCCCTCTCCCTCTGGATCAAGGCAGGGAACAACATCAAATATAAAATACATAAAACTGATTAAAAGCACATAAAACTAATACACTATTAAAATACCAATAAAACACCAATAAAACTCTTAAAATTTGACAGGGTAGGCCCACTGGAAGAGATTGGTCTTTATGGCTTTCTTAAAGTATGCTGAATCTGTGAGTATGGATAGGAGAACAGTGATGGGGAAAGAGTGTTAAATGTTAGGAAAGGTGAGACTATGGTCATCCAGTAAAGATTTGTAGGCAGAAGATATTTGAGGGAAAAGCTTCAAAGTCCAGCAAAAGCTACAAAAGTAGGAGTGAGTGAAGTTAATTTCAGATACATTGGATGTCTCCCATGTTTTTTATTTCAGTGATTTTAACATTTAAGATGTGACGTTGAAAAGGTTTGTTTTAATTGTGTCCTGCTTTTTGGTTTCCAAAGTAGGGTCACCCTAAATGTAAGTTTCCGTAACAAAAACACAAAAAAGATTTGAATCCTACCTCTACGCTTCCCGGAAGCGCCTGGCCGGAGGAGGTTTATATAGGAAACGTGCCTCCGCCTCAGACGTCCGGCCACTCTGATTGGCTGGCCAGGACTTCTTGCTCAGGCACCCAGGAAGGACCAGATACCGTTGAGGATGTTCGGTAGTGCGCATGCGCGAGCAGCCAGCCGAGGCAAGGAAAGAGATTCTTCGGACGAGGCGGTCCGGGCGGCCGCCGGCAGTATGGCGGCTGTGAATCCCGCTGCCGCTTCCCCTGCAGTGTCCACGCCTCCCGGGGCAGGGGCAGGAGCCGCCGTGGCTCGCGGCAAAAAACGCTCCTCCAGCCCTGGCAACGGCAGCGTCGGGAAGAAGAAGCGGGTGGCGACCCTGGGCGGCGGCGGGGGAGGAGGGAGTTTCTGTCAGGTACCGGCTGCCGGCGCGCGAGAGAGGGGGGGGGGAGGGATAGCGCTCCACCGGCTCTTTCGGGAGAGAGTTGCGCATGCGGGGATAGGAAACGCCTCCGTGTTTTATGCCTGGTGTGGCGATCCTGGCACGCGCTTAGTTGGGGCACAGGAGCAAGTCCGGTTGAATTCGCTGAAAGGCTTGAGTTGAAAGAGCAACGTTAACCCTGGATCTCTCGCCCTGTGTTATATGGGGTTGGAGATAAAGGCGGTGCAACGCCTAGATTCAATAACAGTTTTGCGGAAGCGTGTCCCTTTTTTTTTTTTTTTTTGGCATTCATTCAACGCCCTTCCTTAAACTTTGCAACTGAGTCGAAGCTCAAAACTTGTTCTAACCCATTCAGTTGGTGTTTGGTTGTCAGTCACTATTATGGAACAAACCTCTGTATATTTATTTGGATTTATGTCTTGCGTAGGATTATTTATATATTTAGTGCAAAAATGGATAAGGTTTGCACACAATTTAGTTGGATTTGGGAGTAAATACTAAATGCACAATTACTTCCCTGGAAAAAATAGAATATGTCTGTATTACTTGCAGATACTTTTGAGATTGAACACATTTGCTCAACCCATTTACAATTTGGGAATAATTAGAGAAGGGCAAATATTTCAATAAATTTCAGCAACTGTTACTGTTAACTTTGTATTGAGGATTTGGCACAGTCCAATAACTATTTCATAGTGAACTAGAAACTACAGTCAAAGAAATGGGTGGTTAATTAAAGTCAATATGTAGAATTTTCTCAGTTCCCCGTCTTCAGCATCTACTGATTTTCCCTTAGGTTCCTGATTTTCAATCCACTGCACTGCTCTGCAGACTTCCTTCAGCCACCTTGCTCCTGGGCTCACTGCCCTTTAATTTCTCTGCTTCCTAGAAATCCCCCCATCTTCAACTAGGCCTCAGAAATTATTCATGTCCCCAGGACCTATGAGATTTTAATCCCAGACAGACAAGTTTTTCTTCTCTCAAAGGAGTTGGACTATAAATATACTGACAGCTTTATTCACTAAACAGATGGCATGTTTGCAAACATCCTATGCCATCATACCAGCTCAGCTAACCAGTATGAATGGCTTTAGTACAAGAGCAATATTTATTTGATTTATACCCTGCTTTTCTACCCCAAAATGGCACTCAATACAATATTGTATAGAATATTGTATTCTATGCAGTATAGGATACTGATATAGTGACCACATACAGACTTTAAAATAAATCATGGCTTATGGATTAAACTGCACCCAAAAAGCCTTACACAGCTCAGGACCACAATACCTGCTAGAGTGCAGTATGAGCCACCCCATACACTACGATGTTCATCTGAGGCCCTCCAAGTGCATCCCCTGAGAGAGGGTTGGAGGATGGCCTTACTTGGTGGTGGTCCCCTGATTGTGGAACACTATCCCCAGTGAGGTCCACCTGGTGCCAACTTCCTCATCTTTTTGGCAACAGGTTAAGATTTTCCTTATCTGTACGCCGCCCTGAGATCCAAGTGGTATAGGTTCAGATACAAAAGTTCTAATAAATAAATACTCCCAGGCATTTGGTAGCATATTACAAGGCTTTTTAATGGGTCCTAGGATTTTTATTGTTGCTTGTTTAAAATTGTTTTAGTATTTTAGATGTTAATTGTTTTTTTAAAAAATTGTGTTACCTTACTGTATTTTTAGGGTTTTAATCTTTGTAAACTGCCCAGCAAGCTTTAGCTCTTGGGCTGGATAGAAATGTAATGAATGAAATGGATGGATGTAATGAGAGTGTGCTGTAGCAACCCTTGGTTCACACAGTCTGCAACTTTATTTGACAGCTAATCAGTGACAGCATTTGTATATTTATTGACCAGCAAAGGGATCCTGGGGGTGTGGTGGATAACTCGATGAAAGAGCTGGCCCAGTGTGTGGCTGCTGTGAAAAAAGGCAAATTCCATGTTGGGAATTATTAGGAAAGGAATTAAAAATAAACTGCCAATATCGTAATGGTTTTATACGTATCTCTGATGTGACCATATTTACAGTTCTAATCACCACACTTTAAAGAAGGTACAGCTGAAAAAGGTGCAGAAAAGAGCAACCAAAACAATCGGGGGGGGGGGCTGAACATGGTAAACTTTCCTCATAGATGAGTTTCTCGAGTAAATGGCAAGAGGAGACATGGCTATTCCTGGGGATTGTGTTATTGCAAAAAGCTTATTCCTCTAATATGAGCACCTTCTCTTAAACATTTTATTCATTATGCTAAAATAAAACGTTCCGTAATCCATTTTTTCTTTTTTTTTTTAATTTTCCCAATTTTCAGAAAAAAACAAGGCTTTGGGAAAAACGGGTTTTTCCCCCAAGGTTTTCCATTTTTTCCCCAGGCCTTTACATTTCTACCCCTGAAGAAGGCCTTAAGAAACAACACAGGATGAAACATATTGGGCTTTGAAATAAAGTATTTTAGCATCCTGAGAACCTGCTTCTCCCCTTTTTTGTCCACTCTTCTTTCGTAGCCTGGCCTTCCTTCCACTTCCTATATGTATCCTTTTTTATATTCAGGTCATCTCTAAACTTTTTGTGGAGCCACATTGGTTTCTTCTGTTGTCTTCTATCTTTTTTCCTTGTTGGAATTGTTTGTAATTGAGCCTTTAAAATTTCCTTTTTAAAAAACTCTTACCCATCTTGGACTCATTTTCTCATTAGGGTCACTTGCCATGGGACCTTACTTATCATAGTTCTGAGTTTATTAAAATCGGCTTTCCTGAAATCCAGAGTACGCGTACAGCTACGCTTAGCTTTTGTTTCTTGTGGTACCACCTTCGCAACCAGTCGTTCTCCCTGAGTATTTTTCTTTCTCTTCATAATCCTCTTCCAAGAACCGGGAGGATGGATGAGAAAACTATCTTGGCCCCAAAGTTCTTGAATTTCCGTCCCAGAACTTCAAAGTCTGATGTGATTTCTTCATAGCTTTGCTTGGCAATATCATTTGTTCCTACATGGATGAGAAGAAAAGGATGTGTCAGTGGGCTTGAAGAACTTTGGCAACCCTTCAGTCACATCTCTAATCTGTGCTCCAGGGAGACAGCATACCTGGGGAGTCCATGGATCTTCGCAACATGCATGGGTTTCAAACCCACGCAGCAGGGAGTCTCCCGCAATGACTACTCTTCTCTTCTTAGTTGACTGATCTTCTGCCTCTTATTCACTGTTGCACGGGGTCCTCTGTAATATTTCCTCTGAAGGCTCTCCTTCAGTCTCATCCTCCAGTAGCTGAAAGCAGGTACATAACTCTAATGATTCCATTGGTGCAGAGTGTCTTCTAGTTCTTCAGCTCCTAACTGTCACCCTTTTTCAAGGAGTTTCCTCTTCGTTGGCTTTCCTCATCTCAGCATTCTCCACTTCTGCTTCAGTGTGCTGTTGCTCTTCAATCTCTTATGTTTCTTGTTGCTATTGCAGTTCCACCATTCAGTCGATGAACTCTTTGCCTTCTCTTATTCCTTGGAGGGTGGACACTCGCCTCTCAAGTACTTTCACTTTTTCTTCCAATAGTGCAACCAGCTTGCACTTGTTGCAGGTGTACACCATGTTGATCTCAGGAACACAAACATTGCACACACTTTGCAGGTCACCACCACTAGAGTCTCCATCCATAGTCTCTATTTCCGTTTTGTTTCTGCCTTTCTGATTATATTGGAATTGCCTGTGTTTTGTCCAGTCCTTTCTGAAAGTGAACAGCGTCCCCTACTGTATGAGTGTGTCTTACGAGAACAAACTTTTGTTAAGGACCTTCCCTGCCGAACTAGCCCTGCCAAACTCCTGTTTGCTCTCCCTGTTTGGTCGCTCTGATCACTCGCTCTCTGGGAGCTCTCTTATATTCCTTCTAGCCCAGTTGGGTCAGCTTCCTCTTATCTGCCCTGCTCAGCTAGGATGGCACACTGTTCTCCCGATAGTGGCCCAGAAGTGTTTTTTTGTCTCACAAAAAAATACCCCTTGCAAGTAGTCTGGCTACACTAAGGTTAGTGGCTACGTTCAGACAGCACAATAGTCAACAGTGAGGTAATAATAAACTCAACAGTTGTTTATCTAGGGGGTACTCCCCACACAACATGATAATAATCAACCATGGTGTGGACTATGCTCAGCGCTGAGTTGACTATTAGTCCACACTGAGTTGACTCACTCATCCCCCGCCCTCTCTCCCCCTTCAGTCCTCCCACTAGTACCCCATCAGCCATTGTTGCCGGAAATCTATCCTGCCAGCTGGACTAGAGTGGCAGCCACCACTGTGACCACTCTTGCTTTGCTACTCTGTGGCTGACGAAATAACCAACAGTGGCCAAGGAAATAACCAACAGTGCCCTCCACACAACATGATAACCATTGGTGGTTCAAGTAGCCAACTGTGCACAGCTTTGGTCATTTGCGTTGGTTATTTTGGCCAAATAATCAGCTGTTGGTTAAAAAAAACCCTCCACACAACACGATAACTCATGGTGGGTTAAATAACCAACTGTCAACTATTTAAACCACCTTTGATTATCGTGTTGTCTGAACCCAGTCAATATCTAGCAATAAGGGCTTCCCAATTATGGAGCACATGCATTCAGGGACAACTTTATAGCACTAAGTTGAGGGGGGCTTCTCAGCTCTCATGCTGAGCCTGGAAAAAAGCTCCTTAGCCCAAACGAGAGGAAACTATATATAAAAATATAAGGGAAAATATTTTGGGTGGGGAAGGGGAAATGTGGGCATCCAAAAACGACAAACCATAAGTAACTGAGGCATGTTTCTGTTTCTGATTGATAGATTTTCTTTCTCCCCCCCCCCCCCTTTCTAAAAAACACAGGTGGAAAGACTGCCCCATCCCAGAACCACAGAGTGTCAATTTCCAGTAAGTTCAGATTTTATTTTCTCTAGTGGTTTCGAGTTGGGGTAGTCTTTATTTCTGGGATATGGAAAAGCAGTTCATCCCCAGCCAAAGTCCTGTTCTGTCTCCTAATCCTGGACTTCGTTTCAACATCTCTTTTTGATTTTATACATAATGCAGTGTGGAATTTTCTTTTTTCCTTTATGAATGAAATTGGGCATCTTACTATATTTTGATTAAAAGTTGGTTGGGCTGCCAGGTTAAGTTAAATGGTTGCAAGGGCTGGATCTTGCCCAGGGGCTTCTGGTTTGTAAAAAGACTTAATTATCTAACTTTAATATAGTTTGTAGCCTTAATGGGAGTGCAAAATTGCTTGACTTGTAAGCATCAGTAACCTGTTTTGAGTTAATTCATACGACACAAATGACTACAATTAAAATGGAAATAGTGGTTACTGGAGAAGGACACTTTTCCATTCTTTTGCAATCATGTAACTAAAGCAGTATAAAAACTTTTGTAGACCGCAAAAACAAAAGAGTCTTGTGCCACCTTAAAAACTAATAAATTTATTGTTGAATAAGTCCATTTCATTAAATGCATGAAGTGTTACTCAGTTGCAGGTGCATATATACACAATGATGGTGGTGGGCTAAAAACATTAACATTTAAAGCATTCCCAATGTTAAATAGCTAGCCAATTAAAATAAACTTGTCCTTCTTAGCAAAAAGTGGTCAGAAATAAAAAGGTCTTAAGGGCTCATTTACACCTTGGGAGAAAGAATTCCATAAGTAAGGGGCCACCACTGAAAAGGCCCTACCCTTCATTCTTGCTAATCTAGTTGCTACCACAAGTAGGGCCCCTGTCACAGATCTTAATGATTGGGCACGTTCCTATGGGTGCAGGCAGAGTTTTGAGTAACTGTCCCAAGCTATTCAGGGCTTTAAAGGCCAATATCAGCACTTGAATTGTGTTCAGCACTAAATAGGCAGCCAGGGCAAAGTAAGTGTAATGTATCCAAATAACTTTCCTCTATAACCAGCAGGGCTGCTGCATTCTGCCTTAATTGTAATCTTACCTTCACGTTTTTATCTGGAAAATGCAATGCAAATTGGTCACATTGGGCCTTTGTGGATCCCATTAACTGATTCTGTCTGCTAGCTAGCAATCCCGATCCTACACAATCATGACTGAGTCCATGAAAGCTTATGCCATAATAAGTGTATTGGTTTATAAGGTGCCACAAGACTTTGCTTATGAAAAAAAGCCCTGAAATAATTTATTTCCAAGCTTCATCCAGAAATTCCTTTTATGCAAATAACTTCCAATTTGCCAGCACTGATGTATATACTATTTTTGGCTACCCACCAATATTTAGCAGTGATTTGAATATAGAATAAAAGACTCAAACTTCAAAAGCCTAGGATCCCACAGGGCTCCAAAGAGAACCCAGATGTGGGGACAAGGTTCAATCTGCTTCCCTTGGGAAATAACTTTTGTGCCCTCCCCAGCAGCACTTCCATTTCCTCAACCTTGCAAAATCCCAAGGATATAAAACCAGACCAAGGCCTTTTAAGGAAAACAGTCAGCTCCTTCAAGGAAGTGGGCCGTAATGCAGTACAAGTCTTGCCTGCATGTAGAAGGCTTCAGATAGTTTCAACCCTGCTGAGACAACATCTATATCTATATTGGGTTCTAATCCAGTTTACCTAAAGTTGAATGCTCCATGCTAGAGTTCCCTCAACCAAACCATTACCTGATGTGACTATACTTTCCATGACCTTACCAGATGTGATTTTGCCTGCTCTGACTGTATCAGTTGAGATCCTATTAGTGCACTTTGCCTTACAGGTCCTTGCACCTAATGAGTTTTCCCTGAAGTAAGTTTTTGTTCTAAGTATTGGATACGCATTGTAGCAAACTTGGAGAGAGGGAGTATGTGTGGCTTTACATTGCCAGTGTGTACTCTGGGGCCAAGAGCTGATAAATGGGCACTTCCAAATATTGCTGGTTATATAACACAGCCCTAATTAAAACCAAGACTCAGATGAGCTTTGTGAGGCCTGGAGTTCTTAATTTTGATCATACTAACAAGTATGCACACAGTGGGCCTTGTTGCTTTCCAGAATTCTACATTCAAAGGGAAGCTAAACTGTTTTTGGCTCAGTGGTGGATTGCTTGAACAGGCCTTGAGATGGCAAAGCTCTTGCAATAACAGAGCCTAAACTTGTGCTCCTGAAACATACATCTTCAAAAACAAAGTCAAGCTCATTTTAATGGAACTTCTTTCTTGGTAAATGTATTTGGACTTCACAAGGGTAGCAATACAGAGTATAGTAATATCCCTTAGGGATATTCCAAGTCCTTTACAAACTTTTTAGTTTTCATCGAGGAAAAAACAAGTTAAGTAGTCTTTTTACTTACAGAGAGGTTATAAGGAAAAGTGTACAGGCAGTATTCTGCCCAAAGTAAATCTGTTTCACCTTCCAGTGTTTTCACAAAGGATCATTTGCACTTAATTTTACTTAAAATGACTTATACGTTCATTTAATTTGAACAAATTAGGGTACTTTTGTCTAGATTTTTGGTGTTGATTCATATTGATTGTAATTTATTTATATTGGCACAAACAACAGCCTGACACACAGAAATTAAGCAGATGCTTTCCACCGTTATTTTATCTCCATGCCAGAAAATAGCTTTACCAACATAATTCCATATATTGGATGCTGCTGCTGAGTAGCCTCCATTTTTCTTGTGCTACCGGGACTCACTGCTTGCGCAGCACGAACTAGTACTTCCAACTAAGCTGATTGGTGCTTTGAGGATTACTCTAAAAGAAACTCAATTGGTCCTTGAGTAAAGATGAATAGAAGGGGGGCTACAAGGTGGCCACATGTTATTGCCCAGAGGTTGTGGTCAGCATAGAATAATGGGTGTACCTGTAGGCCCTTGATTCAAATAGGGGGTCAACTAAACAAAGGCTATGCCCACATTTATTTAGTAACTATATCAAGTATAAATAAGGCAGAACATTTAAGTTATGACATTTTTTCACAACAATGTATTCTTTGATCTTTAAAATCCCATTGCTGCATATATTAAGTTGTATAATATATTATTTTAGCTCTGTCTCAGTTGCAGGTCAATCTCACACATGCTATATTAATCAGTCTATTACTGGAAAATGTGAAATCAAGGGAATATTTATTTGAAGCTATGTTGGTGGAAGTGGGAGTTTATTAGCAATATTAGGTTAAAGATATGTCCACACCATGCTATGAAAAACTTCTGTTTTCTGTGTGTCAGGTTGCAAAGGCACATATTTCCATACTGCAAATTAGGGGAGGAGGCTAGCTGAGAGAAAGTGGATTGCCTAACATCACCTAATGAGAACAAAACTAGATGTTACAAAAGTTATGCGGAACACTTTGCCCCTTAATATTGTAACATCTCTGACTGATACCATTTCCATAAATGTGATAGTCCACAAACTATGTATCTGTATATTTGTGCATAAGTGGGTTTAAAACTAGTAGTAACTGCAAGTAAAGCAATGTAAAGGATGTGTGATAGGTGCCTAGAACAGGTGGGATGAATGATGGTTGGGGTGGGTGGGTCTCCTGTGAAAATTACATTTTTGTTCACTTACGTAGGGTTTTCCCTCAAAACTCAAAATACCTATTTTTCCAGAGTATCAGTGCAGAGGCAGCAAATGAAAATAAAACCGTGACTACCGATTCCAGTACAGGGGCAGTAGAAACTTCAATCAAACCGTTGCCTTTCAAGGCTCCAAGCTTCATTGTATGTATATATTTTTACAAAACTAACACTGTGTCACACTACATTACTAGTTTTGAAGCTTTTCAGATCTGGGGTCTACATTTAGTCCAAACCTGTAACATGGGACCCACTTAGATTTTTGACTGTATGTGCTATCTTTTCTTCTCCCTATATCTCTGTTTTTTTTGTTCTCTTGATGTTTCCTTCTCTCTTCCTTCTCTTATTTATTATTTTTTATTGTTTATGTATATATCCTGCTGTTTTATCCCATTGCTGAGATGCACAAGGCAATTAATAACAACAATTGGAAAAATAGCAATCTAATTTAAAAGAACTGATAAAATCTGAGAATAAAAAACTAAAACTCCAGCCACAAAAAGCTCTTGCTGAAATAAAACAGTATTTACTTGACATGTAAATGCCGTTAAGGAGGAGCCACTTGGATCTTTCAGGGCAGGGAGTTCTGTAGCCTGGGTGCCACAACAAAGAAGGCTTTTCTTAGATACCAGGCAAGTGTGCATGGTTGAGTGGCAGTAGAGAGTCCTTTAAGTGCTCAGGTCCCAAGCCACTTTGGTCTTTTACAAGTAATAACCACCACATTGAATTGAGCTTGAAACAGACCAGGAGCCAGTGAAACTGGTATATAATAGAGTCACATGCTTCCAAAACACCAGCCTCAAGACTAGTTGTGCATTTTCTATTAGGTGAAGTTTTTGAACACTTTTCAAAGGCAGCATCATACAGTGTGTTCAGAGTGTATTGCACTAATCTAGCTTTGTTGTAACTAAGGTATGTGTAATCATGGCCAGATTTTCCTTCGGGTACAGTTGGAACACCAGCCTAAGCTGGACTCTTCCTCCCCTCATAGAAGCCATTCCATCCAACTGCCTGTGAGCAGGAGAGGAACAGCAGCTAGCTAGGTAAATTGTTGCTGTTGCTTTCTCCATCTGCTTCGAGAATTAGGGACTGGGACCTTTTTCTTTTTACAGGAGCCATTCTAGCCTACTGCCCTGTGAACTGAAGAGAGGGAATAAATGTCACCATCATTTCAAATAGGCCTTTTAAACAATTTTTAACTATACAAATCCTCCCCCCATCTCTTATTACTTGTTTGTCATGTCTTAATTTTTAGATTATAAACCTGAGGGTATGGTTTTCCTCAATATTATTCTTATCTCTGTAAGACACTCTGGGAGCCTTTTTGGTTAAAGGGCAGAGTATAAATGTTGTAAATGAATAAATAAGTACTCCTGGATACAACTACCACCTGGCCATTCAGGAGCACACCCAAACTGTGAACCTGATTCTTCAAGGGGAGTGCAGCCAGACTGTATAACAGGGCTAGGCAACGTAGTGCCCACAGTGGAATCCTCCCACTCCAACTTTAAAATAAAATAAAATTGAACACGCTTTCTTACTGACAGCTAGGTTTGCTGTGAAATAGGTTTCTGTTCGTGCTGAAAATCTTGGGCAGGTTACTTGTCCTTGGCCATGCCTCCTGTAGCAACCAGTTTGTGATGGTGCCCAGGATAGTTTCACAAATTGCCAAATGTGCCCACCATGGCCCATAAAGGTTGCCCACTCCTGCTGTATAAGAACATTTAAGGCTCAGCTTGTTAGCCCACATCCATTCCATTACCAATCTGAGACACTACCACCTCCCTTGGATGTGGTGCAACTAGGATTTCCTATCTTCTTTAAATCCTGGTAGCCTGTTTTGCATATTATGTAAATATTTGGTAGTTATGCTAATTATAGGTGGATGTGCATGGTGTAACATTTCAAAGGTGTTCCATGTTGTAGTTTGTGGCTAGGATTGGATCCCAGCAGTCTCAAAACTGCTCTAGAGCATTGATACCAAACGGGTGGGGTTGCAGTAGTAGTATCACCACCATTTTCATTTTAAAACTTGATGTGTGTGTGTATGTGTGTAACAGAAGGGAAAAGCTGGACATATATGGGGAAGAAAACCTAAATATGTGGATAAAGGTGGATTCTGGGTTGGAGAAGATTGAAGAGTGTTTTTCTAATATCCATCTAAATTAAGAGGTACTGAGTTCTATCCAGTATTAGTTCTACTTAGAGTAGACTCATTGAAATTACTGTACTCTGGAGTAAAGTAGGAGTAACATTGGAAATAGCCCATTATTGTTTAATTATTCTATCACCTTGTAAACATACTCTTTTGATGTAATACTGCATTTAACAGAAAATACTACATTGTGGCATTAACTAAATTGTCAGCATCTGATAGAAATACAGCACCTGATAAGCCTTCATACCGTTCCTTGGGAGTAAAAAGCCCTTAGTGAAATCAGTGGGGATATATGTAGGATTGCAGCTTCTGTCTTTAAAGATTATGTTGTTGGAAAACCTTCCTCAGTTAAATCCTGTTCTCCTACAGTGTAATCTTATGCATATCCATTCAGAAAAAAGTCTCATTGGCTCAATTTGGACGACACGATAGTCAACAACAAAGGTAGTCAAAGTTTATTTGCATATGGCACAATGGCCTTTACAATCAATACATACACAACTTCCATGGGTCGCCCCAAACATAATCGAGGGTCGCCCCATCCTTCCACATTTCAATGCCAATTAAAAATACTCTATATGGACCACTATTTAAATAAAATTATCCCCATTGCAATCAACCCCTTCTTGCAATAAAAAGTTTTGTCTGATCTTTTGTGCAGCTACAGCAAATTTTGCCACCTTTCTTGAAATTGCCATGTCATAGTCAGCCAGAAGTTTCAAAGTAAGGTCTCTATTTGATAAGCCCTCCCTTTTTTCCAGAATTTCTTTTAGAAAACGCACCCTGATACCTTGATACAACGGGCAATAGAGGAGGTAATGTACTAGGTCTTCAACCTCCTCTGCACTCAGCAACACTACCACTCTACTACTCTACACCTTTTGTTTAGGAGCTTTTACAAATTCCAGCTGAATATCAGTATTATGAGGTTTTCCCTTATGCCTACAATTCGAAAGATTCTTCCATTGTTAGGGATTAGTTCTGTTTCTCCAATTTCAGTCCAGCAATACTGATCATAAGGTACAGATTCTTCCCTATTGTCACTCAGCTAACCTTACTCTAGGCAGAGAAAATTTTCACGTAACCTCAAAATTTTCCACGGCACGATTGATCTTTTCTCTTGCCCCTGTCGCACTCAGAGTAGCACAGTTGAAAACTCTTCCTTTAGGTCCAGCTGGCTCCAGCTTTGTCAATCCCTTTTTCAAGGGTAGTACTCACCAAGCAGTTCAGCCAAGATGTTGGTGTCGGGTTACTTCCCTTGCAAGTTTGACGTGACTAACCAGGCAGCTGAGGAAGTCTCTCCACTAAGGAGCCATAATTAGCAGCAAAACAATGATATTTTATCAGAAGAAATAGAGGCAAGTTCTGCCAGCTGGATTCAAGCACCTAAGTGGATGTCGCAATTAGATGTCTCTCTCGAACTTGCTGTGCGGTGATTCTTAAAGGTACAGGGGTTTAGTTAGTTTATATTCAAATAAATTTGCCTTATACTTCGAAGTGCTTAGAAAATTTCTGGTTTCAGCTCTAAAGTTTTAGCTCCAATATTTCCCCTTTCAACTCACTTCACTTCACACAAACACACATCTTTTTCTTCTACTTCTTCCGCTTTCTTGGAATAGTTGCAAAATTGAGCTGGAACAGTCAGAAACTCGATAATTAGTGATAAGCAGTTGGATTTATAGTGGTCTTCGGCCCCCTGGTCTCCCATTTCTAGTTGTAATTTATAGTTGAGATATTTCCTTTTTCCTTTTTCCGGGTCGTGAATGTTCAAACTGGGATTTAGAACCCTCAATCAAACTGTTATTTTCGGCCAAGAAAAACTTTGAGTGAAAACTGAACTAAAAACAGTTTAGTTAAACTAGCTAAAAATGCTAAAAACTTTTAGTTAATAAAACGATAAAAGTTTAAAAGTTTTAAATAAAACCTGCAGCCAACTGACCTGTGTTAAGCCTCCTACCCAGAAGCTAACCGGTCACCCTACTAAAACCATAAAATACAACATGGTAAGATACTATATAAAGTTCAAAAGTTTAAAACTACACTATAAAATAAGAATAAAAGCCAGAATAAAGCCTGCAGGTGCTAATAATCCAAAGGCCGAATTCAGTGTTGTAGAAACCCTCGCAGGCTGCCTTCCCTCCTGCTCCTATTTACAAAAACGAGATGAAAGGCGATTTTAGTACAACAAGCTGTTCCCTCCCTGCTAAGGCAGACACCTCTGTCGTATTGGTGCACTTCACTTCACCTTCTCTACTGCGTGACGATAGTCAATGGTGGGTTGATTCTAACCCTAACCCTAGGGGGTACTCCCCAAACAACATGGTAATAAATAATCAACTGTGGTGTGGATTAGGATCAACGCTGAGTTGATTATGGCAGCATTGGAATGACACAATAGTCAAAACAACTGATGATTGTTTCCCCCACACCAGTTGTTTATTGTGTCGTCCGAATTCAGCCATCGAGTGAAATGGGACTAACTCTTAGGTTAAGTCTGTATAGGATTGCAGGCTTAGTCTACCATAGCTGCCACCTTCTGCTTTCAAACATTAATTCACAAGACGTTCACACCATTAATGTCTTTGGAGAGCCTTGTGTGAGTTTTGAGATAAGGCGACACGGCAGCTGGTAATTATTTTAGTGATAAGGACTTTCCAATTCTAAGACTTTAACAAAACGCTGAAAGCTGAATACTTTTTACTATGTGGGAAAAGTACAGCACATATTATATTATATAACTCTTTGGGGACCTAAATAAATTGCTCCAAAGCAAGGGTATTTGATAAGCAAAATTAACATAACAGCAATAGCAAAAGCTTTTATGTTTCCAAGTAACTTTGAAAACTCAAGACTGTTCTTGACAACAGTTCATTGCTCTGTTAAGAGAACTCTATTTCAATCAATCTTCCTTTATTTGGGGAAAAAGTTTCCAGAAGGCTTTTCATGTGAAAGGTGTATTCATTTTCTGAAATTAATTCTGAGCATACTAGTTTTGATACAGACCCAGATTTCCTCCTGTTTCTTGCAGTTATGAAGAAAATGCACTGCATTTGTTTAACTTTAAATAGATGCATGGAATATTTTAGTAAAAATGCAGCACAACAACAAAAAATCCTTTTATAAGGAATTAATGTAGGGCATTTGTTTGTAATGCACTTTTTAACCATTCCAGCACTCTGGCATTGGGGGAGCTGCAGCTGGCAAAAAGAACAGAACCTGGAAGAACCTAAAACAAATCCTTGCATCAGAGAGGGCATTGCCGTGGCAACTAAACGATCCAAGCTGTAAGCTTCTTAGATGCTTTCCATATATTTATAAATATCAACTTCCTTGAAATTCTACGTAAGTTTATCTGTGTGAGATGTAATGTGGCCCTCAGCAATTGAAGGCTGGGTAGACACTTTCACAACTGAAAGGAACATGAACGATGTGGCATGGAATTACTCTATAAATTTTGCACATGAGTAAGAAAGGTAAACACAAATAGGAACAAACAGTACTATAGGTGTAGGCATCTTGGCGTCTTCCAGATGTTTTGCTGCTGGCTGGAGCTTGTAATCTAAAACATCTGGAAGGTACCAGCTTGTCTACCCCAATAGACCAGATTACAGCCTGAGGTTGTGCATTTAATGAGGTGATCAGTTGTGTTGGAAAAACCATCTTCCAAAATATCAATGATGGCATACAAACTTTACTAATAAGCTAGCAAGCAGGCATCCTAGAAAACACTGTTTAAGAACTGTTGCTTTGGACTGGCAGTTCTTGAACAATCAAGCCGACTCTGATAAGTTCCTTGAGGGGCTGTTCCAACACACAGGTTTAGAAAAAGAGAAAAGTGCCTTTTCTAAAGGTATACGTGACATAACATAACACATGACCAAACTAAATAAAACACAGGCTAAATGCATGTGATACGTAGCCAAAAAGCTTGTATTGCTGATACAACTTTAGTTAGGATACTATTCAAGCTGATTAGTGTTTTCTTCAGTATATAATTCAACATTTCCAGATTATTATATTTTATTTATTGAAAATGTTGTTATACACTTTCCCTTGTGAAATGAAGTCAAACTTCTAGCCAGGCTAGATGCTATTGTTGCCATTGGGATCACTATGGGGGCCAACTGATGTGGAATGTGGGCAGAGTAACTTGCAATGCAGTGGCCCCAACTCACATGGTGAGTTGGGTGGGGGCAGGGTGGGCAGATTTAGCCATGGGGATGCTGATTCCCCAAAGGGACAGTACCATTTAGATTGGGGTGGGCAACTTGTGGCCCTCCTTATGTTTTGGCCTACAACTCCCATGATCCTTCACCATTGGCTATGCTGGCTAGGGCTGAATGAAGTTGTTCAAAATGTCTTGAGGGCCACAAGTTGCCCACCCCTGATCGGGACCAACTTCCAGTGTAAAATGTAGTCCCATTTTTAATCCAACAACTTCATTAAGATTAAAGGACAATGTCAGTTGAAGGCAGGAGTTGTATTAAAGTTTGAATCCTTTGTCCAGTAACACATTTGCCACTTAGTGTTTTCAGACTCTGGTATTACAGAGCCTGCCATGTGTTCTTAGTGTATTTTATGGACATCTGCTGATGATGCTGTATCTACTGCATTCTCTGGTTTCTGAAATAAATTTGCACATATTAAAACAATTGTTAAAAAGTAACTAATTGAAAGATATAAAAACAGCTATTCAAGACCATAGTTCAGAAGTTGTTAGTGCCATAGATGCTGATTAAAAGGAGCTGATCTGCTAACTTGGAAGTATTTCTATCATAAAATCTGTACCAAATGTATCTGAAGAGAAGGTAACTGCAAAGGCACAAAATAGATTTGTAGTCAGTATATGGTGAAGTTAAGGATATTGTAAATTCTGGAACTCGACGCACTGTGCCTGGAGAAATGTTTGCTTGTGGCACAGTTTGCAATTACTCCCTAAACATCTCCAGAGAATATTAATTTCCAGCCTCACATTTAAGCTTTCACACAATTTTTCTAGGTCATTGACCAGATTTAAAGTGGCATGTGCTTAAAGATTTATCTGATTTTAAAAGATTATTCTATGCTTCTCTACCCACCCCCTGGATTATAGCATATTAGTCTTGAGAAATGTTTTACGGTGTTAACATATGATGGGCATATGCCGTCACTTGCATATACAATGTTGTTGAACATACCATCTCCTCCTACCAGATGCCTTCATTTAGGTTCCAGTTTCTAATGTGTAGGATACCCTAAGAAAAATCATTGAAAATGATCTAACGAGAGAGATCTGCACCAGTAGCCAACGCAAATGCAAGTGCACATCTGGAGGTGTTCTCCCATCTATGTTGCAATGCTCATCTGAACCCTTTTGACCTGGTGTGATCTGTCTTTCAATGTGGATGGAGTGCACGTCTACATCTGGTGCCACTCGTTGTTACGCATGACGAATTGCTCACATCTACAGCATCCTGTTTTTATCTTTTTGTCTTGCTTCCAGCAATGATTCCAGGTAGTAGTAGTAGTAATAATAATAATAATAATAGTAGTTGTAGTAGTAGTAGTAATTATTTGTCATCATCACAATAACAACAAAAAGACAGATCCCTGACAAAGGAGGTTACAATCTAAAATTTGACACAGGGAGACAATAGAAGGAGGAAGAGTATAGTGGAAGAATTAATGTTCAGTTGATTTACACACTCTTAGGCTTATTTTTTGTCATAGATGAGGAGTAAGGAGTAAAGCCAATGACTTCATAGAAAAGGAGGGGTTTAAGGAGTAATTTGAAGGAATAGAGATAGATAGTATCATGTAATTTTTCTGGGAGTAAGTTCCAGACAAAATAGAGAGAAAAGGCAGGGTTATTCAAGAGATTGATAGCTCAATCATATACATGTCTACTCAAAAGGAAGTCCAAACAGTTCAATGGGGCTTAATCCTAGGTTAGTAGATATAGGATTGCATCCTGAAAGCCAGTGTGGGGTAGTCGTTAGAGCGCTGGACTGGATTCTAGTCTACACTTGGCCATGAAACTCACTGGCTGACTTTTGGTTAGTCATTGACCCTACCTCACAGGATTCTTGTGAGGATAAAATGGAGAGGAGAAGGGTTATGTATGCCATCTTGGAAGAAAAGGCAGCATATTTATTTATTTATTTATTTATTTTATTCCATTTATATACCGCCCCATAGCCGAAGCTTTCTGGGCGGTTTACAAAAATTAAAAACATTGAACATTAAAAACATCGATATACAATTGAAAAGCATAAAGCATAAAAACTTAAAATCACAATATCCTTCTGGGTCAAAGCACAACAACAACACAAAAACACAAAAGCCTTATCATATGCTGTTAAATGCCTGGGAGAAGAGGAAAGTCTTGACCTGGTGCTGAAAAGATAATAATGTTGGCGCCAGGCGAGCCTCGTTGGGGAAATCATTCTATAATTGGGGGGCCACCACTGAAAAGGCCCTCTCCCTTGTTGCCACCCTCCATGCTTCCCTCGGAGTAGGCAACCGGAGGAGGACCTTAGATGTAGATTGTAGTGCATGGGTAGGTTCGTGTCGGGACAGGCGTTCCATCAGGTATTGTGGTCCCAAGCCGTGTAAGGCTTTATAGGTTAGAACCAGCACCTTGAATTGGGCTAGGAAATGTATAGGCAGCCAATGCAAGCGGGCCAGAGTTAGTCTCATATGCTCGAACCTTCTGGTTCCTGTTATCACTCTGGCCGCTTCATTTTGCACAAGCTGCAGCTTCTGAACCGTCTTCAAAGGCAGCCCCACATAGAGTGCATTGCAGTAATCCCATTTAGAGATTACCAGAGCATAGACAACTGAAGCCAGGTTATCCCTGTCCAGATAAGTTGGTAGAAGGCACTCCGTGCCACCGAGGCCACCTGAGCCTCAAGTGACAGAGATGGTTCTAGGAGAACCCCCAAGCTACGAACCCACTCCTTCAAGGGGAGTGCAACCCCATCAAGAACAGGTTGAACACCCTCCATCCGGTCAGCAGAACCACCCACGGACCCACTCAGTCTTGTCTGGATTGAGATTTAGTTTATTAGCCCTCGTCCAGTCCATTGTCGCAGCCAGGCACCGGTTCAGCACATCCACAGCCTCACCTGCTGAAGATGAGAAGGAGAAATAGAGTTGTGTGTCATCAGCGTACTGATGACAACGCACTCCAGAACTCCGGATGACAGCTCCCAACGGTTGTAAATGTAACAAATAAAATCAGATAACTTTGTATGGCTGAGAGTGGTGGATCTAGAGGAATGAATGACAAGGGTGGGGTTATATTAGGATGTATGGGTAGAGAAATAAGACCGGGAGGCATTTGAAGGTACAAATGAGACCTTTGTGCTGGACAAAAAAGCAGTGTAGGGATTTTAGGAGAGGCGTCCTGTGGTCTGACACCACATTTTTAGCAAATACCCAATTTACATCCATAATTTGAATAACTGTAGCATTTAATTTGAACTGGTGCTTGCTAGTTACTCTCCACAGTGTTTCATAAGTAGTTGTTAGGCACTGGAACCTAAATCTTCCATGTCAGGGCAACTCCTTTTTGCACATGCATGCTGGTTGGCAAAGATGTTACCACTGAGAATGTGCAGAGTGGCCTGCCACCACTACTGCTAGCCTATTGCATTTGAATTAAGGTTCTGTATTGTAAGGGAATTGAAATTGGACTCCAATCATGCTTGAGTCCCAGAAACTTGTAAATTTAGAACTGCTTTAAAAAAAAAAAGATACTGAATTTAATACCCCTTTTTCTCTCTCTTTCTGGCATACATCCAGACTTCGGTATTGATGCTCCTCCTTCTTTTAAACCAGCCAAGAAGTACTCTGATATTTCAGGACTTCCTGTAAGTATTTGTTTATATTTCTAGGATTGGTGCCTGCACTGGTCCAAACCTTTGCACTGAAGGAGGATCCTTTATAACAGCAGTTCTCAAAATCTGGGGAATTCTGGAATGGCAAATTGTAAGTTAATTAATCCATGGTTTAGCTCCAACCGGGTCAATGAGAAGATTGTAATGGCGGCAAGCTTCTTTGAAAGACAGCTTGCCTCCCTGCCTCTACCAATCTTGCCATTTAAAATGCAGCCACAGTGTAGCATTGACCAGGACACAGGACCACGGGGCAACACTGAGGCCGAACAAACCTGTGGGAGCAACAGACGTGTGTACTCTGAAACATGCCCCAGTGACATCTGCAACATGCTTGCATTCCCTGGAGGTAAAAGTTTGGAAACAACTGCTGTGTAGCTTTCTAGCAAAGTAATTTTAAATAAAATCAGCCCAAAGAAAATGGGCCCTTTTGAGATCTGACTTTTTGGCCAGCACTAAAATCCCTTCCTAGAAGAGCACAACCCTTTTCTCCTACTCACACACCAACCAAAAACCGGTTGACTAGTGTTTGCCAAACAAACTATAACAGGTGTGAATACATCTTTTTCAGTGTCTGATTGAAAACTGGGAAATTCAAAAGTTTAGTTGCCAAGTAGGAATAAATGTTGAGGTTCTTTAATAAAGGCTTTCTGAATGTTGGGTGTGCTGATTCTATGCACCCTGCATCAATCCTCATGTTGATTGCTACTAGTGCAAACACAGACTAGGGCCTTAATAAGGCACAGTTCAAAAGAGTAAACTAGACCAAAAATCTGAAAAGCAGCAGGCAAGGAAATGCAGTACAGGTGCCTAACTTTTCCCCTGCCTGCGCCGAGTGCCCTAGACATGTGTTTACTGCAAGTTGGAGAAAAAGGACAGGGTGAGGGGTAGTGCAGGAGAGAAGTGAGTCAGGCAAAGGATTAAGTGCCTCTCCCCTGCCCACTACTCTGGCATATTTCAGCAGATTCAAGTTCTTGTTATGTTGCTAATCTTATGCTACTCAGTGCATCTTTCTTAAGGTGCATTTTTCGACATGGTGTGCAATTCATTCCCTAAGAGTGCACATCCGGTTAAGGGTACTGGGGGTAATTGAGTTTGAGGAAACTGGTGAAGATGTGAGTCTTTGGACAGGCATTTGCTGCTTAAATTGCAGATGGAGGTGGGCTAGGTTTATGTATTGGCTTAACTTCTTGTCAATTGAGTTGGTCGTGATTATTATATTCCCAGTGTTTCATAGTTTGAGATTCATATACACACAGACATACACACACACATATATGCATGACATTATGTATGCAGTGCTTGACTGATAAGGAGAGGACCCAAGGTGCTTACAGTCTAGAAATACAGAAGAGAAATTGAGGTACAAGGAAGGATAAACGTTTTATATAAATGCAATAAAATAAATATATTTCTTAATTGACACCAGAAACTGTAATTCAGGCATGTGGAGCAAGCAGACTTCTGACTGGTTTCAAAAGGCTTATGCTGTCTTTTATTTTGCCCCTAAATGTGGGAATTTTGAGTATTTACCACATGAAGTGACACAGAGATTACCAAATGTAGCCCATATTAAAAAAAGTTTTCTGTTACCTCTTTGCTCTCTTAGCGTTCCCTGAAGTTTCCCTTCCACCTTCTGAATCTACCTTGTAACAATTCCTATACGGTTGTGAGTGGAAGCCTCCTTGCATCTAATAAGGACTCCCAATACCACCTATTTTATTAAAATAATTCAACTTTCAAATGGTCAAGCAGGAGGTTTTTCAAAAGAAGCCCTGGATTTAACTTTGTATGCTTCCTAATGAGAAGGCACAAAAGGGGCATTGCAAAAGTCAAATATCATATTCCCTTCTCTCCTCATTGGTATGTGCAGTTGACTTTGTTGAGGCCATGTATTTGGTTAAAACGGCAGGATTCTGTAATAAAACATATATACTGTGAATTTCATTGCTTTCTCAATAATGCTTGGGTCTTAGCTATTAAAATTAAGAACGCAATAAGCACTTTCATCAGGACACCTTTTCTAACTATAATCGGCATTTGAAAAAGGTTAGGGCATGCAGAGTTAAATATGCCTTTAAGGGAGTCCATAGAGCTGTTCTGTATCCCTTAACTAAGCACACTGCTGAGGGTAGGGGCATAGTTCAGTGGTAGAACACATCCTGTAGGGCACATAGGAAGCCCCAGGTTCAGTCCCTTAGGACTGGAGATGACCCTTGCCCGAGACAAGGGAGAGCTGCATTCACTCAAACAGAGCTGGCCTAGATACACCAGTTGTCTGACTCGGTAAAAAACGTCTTCATGAATACATCTGCAGCATGTCCAGCTGTTGTTGTGAACTGAGACCACTTTACACCTCACATAAAGGCATCCATCAGCCTGGTTCTCTAGGGCTTCCTTGCACAGGCAGTTTTCGATCCTTCAGATAGCCCTTGCTCCAGGAGTGTGGAGAGGGGCAGATAGTTCATGGCTATCTCTATATATGGCTTGCAAGAGCTGTATAAGTAAAGCAGGGTTTGCCGCAGTGCACTCTGCATATTTGGTGGGAGAGAATGGGTTCACTATAAGGTAAGCTCTTCCACAAGCAGGGATGGAGGAAGGGATAATGCAATTAATACCTTTGTCTCTGCATATTTTTTTATTATTTGTGTAACCATTATGTAGTAATTGAAATACAACTGGAAGACCCATGTTCAAGTTCATACTCAACCATGAAGCTCACTGGGTGTCCTTAGGCCAGTCATTACCTCTCAGCCCACCTACCTCACAGGATTCTCGTGAGGATAAAAACGGGAGAGGACCATGTTGAGCTCCTTGCAGAAAGAAAAAAATATATAAAATAGCGGGGTAGGAGAGAGAATTAGAACATTTTGTGGAGTTCTCTTGAAATATAGGAGATTAGCCCATGGTTACACTAATGCAACTGAAATTTCACTTGATACTGAAAAAAAAGTATTAAAATGCTCTAACATTTGCCTCTTTTCAAAGACAAACCAGCTCTGTTGCTTTAGCAACAAAGATACAGACATGTACTTCAAGTAATTATGCCTAGCCTTTAACCTAAGTTGACAAGTATAAGACTTTTTCCTCATTATAGAACAATGCTATTTTGTTTAGCGGATTGAGTAATTTTGGGATTGAACCCAAAAGTGGGAGGGTCCAGAACTGGTAGTGGCAAACTCATTTTTTTTCTCTACCACTCTCTATTTTTTCCCTGTCTGTGGCCATTAAGCTTATAAAAATGGTCCCATTCACATGAATGTAACCTTTCTTTCTAAGCCTACTTGCTGCGTGGGCCCAAGGAAGGGAGTACATGGGCCGAAACCAAAGGCAGCAAAGGTGACATACAGCCTACAAGCCAGCTGTTCCCCACCCCTGGTCTAGAATGCAGTATAGTTACTGCATTGTTAAATAACAACAACAACTAAAAAGTTGCTGGAATATCCATCACCATGGGCACTCAAACAACTTCAACTTTCAACCATCTTCAACAAAATCCAAATTGATTTGCCTACACACACAACTGCAACCCTAAAACAGACCTTGGGTTATGCTAGGGTTGTTTAACCTTCACATAACCCATGGTGGCCGAGTTTGCATGATGTGACAGGGGTTAAATATGCAAAATGGCTAGCACGCATTGCATGACAGCCTCACCGAGAGTTAAACGACACACAGTAGGATGTTGTAGCATGTGAACTGGTCCATTGTCTCCTTTCTTTCATATTAGTGGCTATCAATAACTATTCTTGAAGGTCTTTTTCCAATTATATAACAGCTTTTGTATTTAAAATAATTTCATTATCATGAAGAATGATGGATAGAGCAAAAGAAAGAAAGAGAAAGGAAAATGAGTGGCCACCAAGTCATGCTAGAACATTCCTGGTACTTAAATTGGCTTTTTTGTGATGAATACTTCTAAAATGTTATTTTTCACAGACTTTAAAACTCTGTTCCTTTCCTAGGCAAACTATACTGACCCACAAAGCAAACTGAGATTTAGTACCATTGAGGAATTTGCCTACATTCGGATGCTTCCATCAGATGTTGTTATGGGTTATCTCACTCTCAGGAAAGCAACAACTGTTGTTCCTTAAGAAGCAGAAGCAAACCCAAAGCCTTTTCTGAAAAGTGGGTCACGGGAATAATGGCACAAGGTGTGTGTATATATATATATATATATATATATATATATTAGATCAAAATTGTTAGAATTAATATACAGATTCTAATGATTGATTTAATCTTGATGTTTGTATTTGTACCATTTTTCTTTTTTGTCATCTCTTTTAGATGTCTGAGGGGAGGGCCTGCGTCATTTTTTAAATCTTTGTACAGCACCTAATAATTAAGTTGCTCTATAAATGATAATAGTTTTGGATGTGCCCCTCAGACTTAACATTTTGGAAGCAGATTATGGAAGTACTTAAAATGACAGGATATAATATCCCGTAAGATCCTAAATAGTACTTTTAAGGTTTAAAAATACAATTGTAGATTATCTTGAACTAATAACTTGTTTGACTGAAGCAAAAATGTGCATTGTACTTGTATAAATTAGAATAAATGAGCATGGACTGTGATCCACATGAATTTTATATTTTCAAAAATGAGGGGAATCAGAGGCATTGTTGGTTTTTTATTCCTTCCAGCACTCCTAGAAGCAATGTGAAATCATCACAGCACCTGGTATACCTTAATCTGCATGTCTGCAGCCTTCTCTCACATTCCGTCTTAGAATTTTAAGACTATGCAGACTACATGGCTTTATTGTCAGCAATTCTGCCTCCCCTTTTGCTTTGTTTATCATCTTTTTACCAGTTCTAAAATATATAGGCTATTTATGTTGAAACCTCAGGTTTCTAACTGATTGGGTGAAGCATTAATCCCTTGCATAGCTTTTTTTCAGTCTCTTATCTCCAGTGGTTCCAATGTTCCTGCGTCTGTTGCTATTTGTCTTCAATAATTTATGCCCTTCCGTTGTTTCAGTGGTCCCAATCCTCAGAATTGAGCATAGTTACACCCATTATACAGAATTGCAGGATTTATCTCTACCTCCAGTTTCAACCTTCCTGCACCCACTCCCATTCTAACTCCAGACAAACACCTAAACAGACATTTCCAAAACCTTGAAATACTCACAATATTAAGTAAGTTTCTCTAGGACTATGAAATGCAGCACCTTAGAGGACATAGTTTGATCCACATGTTCCTAGGTACCAAACCCTTACATAGTCTAAGTGACTACCTTCTACATAGAGTTTATTCCATAATGACTATGAAATCCTTCGAGATGGATCACTGGAATAAAATTTCTTCAGTTTACCAGTCTGCATAAAGTAAGTCTGATTTGGGGAAGGATAGTAGTGGGGGCATACAGGTAACTGGGTAAGTTGTCCATCCTGTTTGTTGAGTCCAGATTCCCCATAACCTTATTGAAAATAGCCTGCTGCTACCACTTACTGAGCACAGTGAGTTTGACTGTAAATAAAGTTCAGAATCTGGGCTAAGAGATGTTTTCCTAGAGCCTGTCCAGACCAGAATATATTAATATTTGAAACAATTTATTTATTTATTTATTTAGGGAACATAACCAGGAACATAACCACCATACAATGAAAAATAGAAATGCATGTTTCTACCTAATATACTGACTCAACCTATCTATTCCATTAGCTGTCTTCACTACCTGGTCCCTTCTGTTTTCCACTGACCCCTCTGTTATTCTCAACTAACACTCAACACTAGTCACTCACTCTGATTCTGCCTACCGTTCCATCCCAGAGCCCTGCTATTTTCTCTTTCTCTAATTCATTCTGTTACAATCAGGCAGAGTCCTTGTTCGATACTGGATGTTCTGTTGTAGTGTGCTGCCAAATAACTCTCTCTCTTCCTCCTAAAATTTAATTGTTGAGAATGGTGTACTAAGGCTGTCATTCCCCAGAGTTGATACCTCCTTCATTTTGCTTCTAACCATACTGTATTTTCTTCAGTGAGAACAGTCAGTACTTTTTTGGTTCCAGAGCTGCTTGCTAGTAATTTTGTTTTAAATATTCCCTCACTTTGCTGTCTTAGCCAGAGATAGAGTAGGTACTAGTGGTGTGCACCGACCACAAAATTGGGCTTGCAACCCAATTTGGGAAATCACCTGATTCAATTTGTACCAATTTAGAGGCTACTAATTTGAATTTGGTAGCAAGATTTGGAAATCCAAAGTTAAAAACATAAGAAGAGCCATGCTGGATCAGTCCAAGGGTCCATCTTGTCCAGCATTCTGTTCATATAGTAGCCAAGCAGCTGTTGACTGGGAACACAAGCAGGAAACGAGTGCATCAGCACCCTCCCACCCATATTCCCCAGCAACTGATGCACATAGGCATACTTTCTCTTCTGGAGGTAGCATATAGCCATTGGGGTTAGTAGCCATTGATAGCCTTCTCCGGGAATTTTCTAATCTCTTAAAGCCATCCAAGTTCCATATCTCCCATTAACTAATATGGAAACTTCACAAATGACTGTAACCTTTTAATGGAACTGGATGAAATGTGAACCCATAGTAGGCCTTTACAAGCGGTAAAAAGCATGTCAAACCTCAGTCAAATGGAGAGGTTTTAGTGCTAGGTTCCTTTAAATGCTTGATTTCATTCAAAGGAAAAGTACCTATAACTTGGTGTGTGTTTGTTTTTTGACAGAATTCGATAACATTTGCAGGCATAGTTACCCTTTCCATGGGGATAAAGCCTGTCAAACTAATAACAGATAAGTGCAGGGTGTGTGTGCACATGGGAATCCTTTACATTTTGGGTCTGGTAAAAGAAAGTGTGCTAATTTCTCCCTATTGTTCGATGGCCAGTTTATATAAAAATAGCAGAGACTGATGACACAAAATTGGGTGGGATCGCTAATACCCTGGAAGACAGAAACAAACTTCAAAGTGATCTTGATAGACTGGAGCTCTGGGCTGAAAACAACAGGATGAAATTTAATAGGGATAAATGCCAAGTTCTACACCTAGGAAAAAGAAACCAAATGCACAGTTACAAGATGGGGGATACTTCGCTAATCAGTACGACAAGCGAGAACGATCTTGGAATTGTTGTAGATCACAAGCTGAATATGAGCCAATAGTGTGATGTGGTTGCAAAAAAAGCAAATGCTATTTTGGGCTACATTAATAGAAGTATAGCTTCCAAATCGCGCGAAGTACTGGTTGCCCTCTATTCAGCACTGGTTAGGCCCCATCTTGAGTGTTGCGTCCAGTTCTGGGCACCACACTTCAAGAAGGATGTAGACAATCTGGAGCATGTTCAGAGGAGGGCAACGAGGATGATTGGGGTCTGGAAACAAAGCCCTATGAGGAGAGACTGAAAGAACTGGGCATGTTTAGCCTGGAAAAGAGAAGATTGAGGGGAGATATAATAACACTCCTCAAATACTTGAAAGGTTGTCACACGGAGGAGGGCCAGGATCTCTTCTCGATCATCCCAGAGTGCAGGACACGGAATAATGGGCTCAAGTTACAGGAAGCCAGATTCCAGCTGGACATCAGGAAAAACTTCCTGACCATTAGAGCAATATGACAATGGAACCAATGACCTAGGGAGGTGGTGGGCTCTCTCACACTAGAGGCATTCAAGAGGCAGCTGGACAGCCATTTGTCAGGTATGCTTTAAAGTGGATTCCTGCACTGAGCAGGGGGTTCGACTCGATGGCCGTATAGGCTCCTTCCAACTCTGCTATTCTATGACTCTATGAACCCTGCCACATTAAAGAACAATAGATGCAGGGATTTTGTGCTCAGCACCATCAAACTGACTTTGAGATGGGAAAGGAACTATAAGGAATTCGCTTCCCTTACCCCCACCTTGTGGATGGGTGAGCTTGGTCAGTCAGTGAAACACAACCTGGAAGTTGCTCACTGGTCTGTAGAATGGAAAAGGAAGAAATCTGATAAAGGATTTAATGTCAAATAAGAAGGATGGTGAAGGAAAAATCCCAAACATGGTTGACTCTGGGCACACACAAACACAGTTTGTGGGGGGAAATATTGTCGGTTTGGGAAGGAGGGGGTGAGAGATGAAGATGGGAATACATGGTTAACACGTCATGTAAGCAAAGGAGAAAATCTTGAGATGTGTTTGTGTGTGAGAGACTCACTTCCCCCCACCCTGTGATTGTGAGAGCAATTGATGAAATGTTTTACCTGCATTGTGGGCACCTCTACAAAAAGATCTCTTTGCATTGGCCATGGGCAGCCTGTGCCCACTGAGGCGAGTGGGATGGAGGGCAGGTCACTAGAGGTGGAGCCAGATCCATCTAGTTTGCTACCGATGCCTTGCTTGCAAGCTCTAAATAATCAGGCTGCACTACTGGGCATAAGCTCCATTGAACTCAATGGGACTGAGAAGATAGACATTCATAGGATTGCTCTGTTAAGTAATGCGTTGCAATTTGCTGACAATTAGTAGTGCAGAAGAGCCGAGTGCTGTCACACTTCGTTCAATGCTAGGGAAACTGGTGTGTGGCCTTCAAGAAGCGGATAAGCACACCACTTCTTGAACAAGAGTCTGGCTGCAGAGCTCTCAGCCCTGGAAAAGAGTTTACTTACAGGAAAATACATTGCAGTACAAGACTGCAATCCTGTGCATGCTCATATGATAGCCCCTTTGAACAAAATGGGACTTACTTCTGAGTGAATGCGTTGGATTGCAACAACAAAATCCTAGGAGCACTCATGAGAGCATTAAAGGAAAGTGTGGGTCTGAGCACAACAATATATTGCACTCACATTTGTCTGGCACAGTGGAAATACATCAGATAGAAAAGAGAAAGAAGAACCCATCCCACCAGGAAAAATTGATTGAGCATACATGCAAAGCACTGTACGTGAATGTGAGAGGGTGTTGAATCTGCACAGGATAAGACAACTGTTTTTAATCCACTAGCAACCCATTTTGCACAAGGTGAAATGGAGGTCATGATTACAAGGGAGGGTTTGGTTCTGATCCCAGCAATACTCTAAAACATTGCAGTCATTTGTCTGGTATGGAAGCAACACATCACATGGAAATGGGAAACTAAGGCAGGCAAGTTAACTAACAGCAGTGCAAAGCAGAGGGGAAGGGAGGGTCTCTGATACACACCACCACCACAAAGCACTCCTTTGACCCCATATTGTCCTGCTCCTCCAGCAAGATACTGCACTCATCTGAAATCCACCTCGTTACATAAGCATGGTTATGATATGAATAGAGCAAAGGCAATTGATGTGTATATTTTTGTCATAGAAATAGCAGACTCAGCAGTAGAGAGGAGGGATTTAACATTTTATTTCACCGCTACAATCCTGATAAAAAAACACTTCTCCGAAGCTGCTATTTGCATTTCAAGGGAAACATCCTTTGGTGTCAATGGTGTTAACCCACTACCCCAATCCAGAGACTGCTCAGGTTTCCCATGGCTGCTATTTACATGACAAAAATGTGTGCATTAATTGCATCACACAATATTATACCTAGTTTGATTCTTAAAGCTCTCTTTATTTTGTTGTCTTGTTAGCTGTATTCCCAGCATAAACAAGCTTCTTGGTGTATCCTAATAAATTTATGGCTTCAGGTACCTGTTACAAACAATCAAATATTAATTTAATTGTTTCCCTTTTGCTAAGAACCAGAGCAAATCATATGTTCAGTACTTCTTGCTTTTCTGGGTGTTTGTTTAGGCCCCTTACATTTTTCTCATAACATTGATTTGATCTTTCAATCATTTGCATGAGACAAGTTGCTGTTTAACATCTCTGAAGGTAGCAGCCAATAAGAAAACTGTAGCTAAGGAGTACTGCATACATCCAATGGAAATGCTGTAATCCTATGTCCACTTACCTGGAAGTAAGCCTCATTGGACCCAATGGGACTTGTGAGTAAAATTGCACTGTAAGTCTTTCTGCTGGTATGCTGATAAATGAAAACAGATGTATAATTCTGTACAGAGCCTGGCCAGTGGTTTGAAGATTATATTGTTCAATAGGAGGAGGGTATGTTAGCCATTTCTTTAGCTTTTTTTCCCCTTCTCAGAAATAGGGTATTTTAGGTTATTCAAACAAAAAGTCGGTTCCTTTTTTGCTTCCTTTTTACACTTCAGATCTTTGGAAAGAAGCCAATACAACTCTATCTGATTTAAAGGAACAGTTCCAGATTCCTAATTTTGCTTCACTTTTTGTCCATCCCCTTTGAGAGGATAACAAAATTAAAATCTATACATGAAAAATAGAGCACCTAGTTAAAGTTACCATATACCTGGTTAATTTTGCCATTGAATAACAGCGAACGAGGCAAATTTTACAGCCCTTACAGGAAGTATGGTGGTTTTGACTCTTAACAGTCCTCTAAGTGAAGAGTTCTGCAATCTCTATGTGCTTTTGTTACTTGAACTTGATGCATGGCATGGGCAGTACAGGAAAGGTGTTTTCAGTTTATCTTAATGGTTGGATTGGTACAAAGAAGAGAGAACAGTCCCTGAGATGTGTTGGGCTCAATGGCTTTATGGGTCAAAAATAGCTCCTTGAATTGTGCCTGGGAAACAATGGGGGATAAGAGTAAATGCTGCAGCACTGGTGTAATGCACACCCTCATATCCACCTGAGCAAGGAGGTTGTAGAAGAGCAATTAGTAGAATTCACAACATTTTCCAAGAGCAGTTCATCCAATTACTGGGGAAAGATAGATCCAGATTAGCAATCAAATCAAGCAGAGCTGACATTCACAATGTACACCTATTTAGCAATGTCCCATCTATTATTTACTTGCATCATTACATTTTTCCTATTCGTATATTGCTTTAGGAAGGCCAAATGTCAAGGCTATAAAAACATGGGAGAAATATTTTTAAAAGAAAAAAAATGGGACTCAGATTTTTCAGCTCCCAACCCTTCCAGACTTGGGCAGCTGGAATGTTCTGTGGAAGAACGGGAAGGGCCCTTGTTTGGCTGCCTCTCAGAACACGCAGATGTTTGGTTATACATATACAGATAGCTAAGGGGAAAACTCATGTAGTGTCTGTTGGTTACAGGAAAGAGCCTTTTACTGTCATCAATGATGCACTTGGAAAACCAGTTTAGTGCTGGACACACACAGGCAGATTTGCCATGTCCTCGTCTCCTCACCGCCTGATTTCCCCTCCAAGTACTGAGTCACATTCTTCCACTCTTCCCAAATGGAAGGCTCCAGGAAGTAGGTTGTTTGGCTTGGAATTAGTCAGAAACAGGTGGTTCTACCTATTGCAAGTTAGCTTATAGCCTAAAACAAACAGCCCTTTGTTTTGAATAGCTCTCCTGGTCACAGAGGAAGGAGTAATAGCAGGGCCATTGCTGGGCATCAGCAGTCTCCAAGCTGTTTTGACTAGCTGAAACAAATGGAGCTTTTCTGAATATCAACTGACACCTCAATAAACTTTCATGATCCAAACTATTTACAAAATTACATATTTACATTATAAAATAATCCCAAAGTGGGGTACAACCAACAGAACACAATAAAATTGTGTACAACATCAACCAACCAACCCCCCCATCAAACAAAAAAGGCCAATCAAATGGGAGAACAGCTAACACAGATAAATAACCATTCACAGGAGAGGGAGGCCTGCTGCCACGGGAGGAGAGGCCTGCCTGCCTGCCTCCTGGTCTTTGCTGCTGCCACCACCACCACCACCCTCCAGAGATTTCAGCCTGGCAGACTGCCACTCCCTGCAGGACCAGGCTCCCAGGTACTGAGCCAGCTGCTGTGGACAATTACATCAGTCCCCCTCCCTTCCTGGGAGGGATATTTAAGCTGCTGGCTGAAGGGGCCTGGGAAAGCCATCAACCTGCAGGAGAGGGAGGCCTGCTGCCAGGGGAGGAGAGGAGTGTGCCTGCCTGCCTGCTGGATTTTTGTTTTTGTCTTTGGTTTTTGTTTGTTTGTTTGTTTGTTTTTTCCCCTTTCCCCAGGCTTGAGCTATGTGCCTGGGAGGGAGGATACAGGGCCAGGTGGGGGGATCTGAGGGGAGCACAATCAGGGTAGTGACGGGTAGAGGGAGATATGGCGTTGTGAGGAGGACTTGCCAGGTTAGGGGAACAAGGCCCAGACAGTTAATGGCTGTGCCTTGTTCTGGTCCCCCTCACACCCACAGGCTTGTTGGTTGCCTTATCAGCCAGCCCTCAGGTCTTCGGGTGCTGCTTTTAAATGCCAGATCAGTGCATAATAAGATCTCCCTCATCCATGACTTAATTGAGGATGAGGCAGCCGATCTGGCATGTATAACCGAGACCTGGGTGGGAGAGCAGGGAGGAGTTAGTCTCTCCCAGTTATGCCCACCGGGGTACTTGGTTCAGCATCAGGGTAGACTTGAGGGCCGGGGAGGGGGGGTTGCTGTGGTCTATAGGAATTCCATCCCCCTCTGCAGGCTCCCTGTCCATGTGACTACTGGTCTGGAGAGTTTGCACCTTGTGTTGGGCCAACGGGACAGATTAGGGATTCTGTTGGTGTACCGCCCACCCCGCTGCTCAACAGACTTCCTAGCTGAGCTGACAGAGGTGGTCTCTGGTGTACTGTTGAGGTCCCCCAGACTCTTGGTTTTGGGGGATGTCAACATTCATGCCGAGGGCACTTTATCTGGGGCAGCTCAGGATTTCATGGTCTCCATGACAACCATGGGACTGTCCCAACATGCCATCGGCCCAACGCATGTAGCAGGGCACACTCTAGACCTGTTTTTTTCAACGGGACATGGAGATGGGGATCTGAAAGTGGGGGACTTTACATCAACCCCTCTGTCATGGTCAGATCACCACCTGCTGAGGTTTAGACTTACAGCGGCTTTTCCCCTCTGCAAGGGTGGGGGACCCATTAAGATGGTCCGCCCCCAGAGGCTAATGGATCCAGATGGTTTCCAGAGGGCTCTGGGGAGTTTTCCGGCTGATAGGGCTGGCTCTCCTGTCAAAACCCTGGTTGATCTGTGGAATGCAGAAATGACCCGGGCAGTTGACACGATTGCTCCTGAGCGCCCTCTCCTGTGTAGAGCTTGAACAGCTCCGTGGTATACCCCAGAGCTGAGAGTGATGAAACAAAACATGAGACGGCTTGAGGGCAGATGGAGACGAACTCCTGATGGATGCAATCAAACACTGGTAAGTGCTTATGGTAAGCTGTATTCAGGGGCAGTGAGGGCAGCAAAAAAACAATACTTTGCTGCCACTATTCAATCATCAACCTGCCGCCCAGCGGAGCTTTTCAGAGTTGTCCGGGTGCTTTTACATGCTGGTCCCAAGGACATGGTAGAACCATCTGAGGCCCGCTGTAATACATTTGCTGGGCACTTCAGAATAAAATCTCTGGCATCCGTCAGGACATAGACTCCAGTGTTATAGCAGATTAATCTAGTGAGGTATCCAGAGCACAGGCTTGTCCTGTTTTCTTGGATGAGTTTCAGTTGGTGCAGCTCGAGGATGTTGACAAGGTGCTTGGCCAGGTTCGTGCAACCACTTCCATATTGGATCCTTGCCCCTCTTGGCTAATAAAAGCTAGCAAGGATGGAACAACTGGCTGGGCCAGGGAAGTGATTAATGCCTCTTTGCAAGAGGGAGTGGTCCCAGGCCTCCTGAAAGAGGCGGCAGTGAGACCACTCCTAAAGAAATCTTCCCTGGACCCTGAAAATCTTAATAACTACAGGCCAGTAGCAAATGTTCCATTCCTAGGCAAGGTCCTGGAGCGGGTGGTTGCGAGCCAGCTCCAGGCACTCTTGGATGAGACTGATTATCTGGATCCATTTCAGTCGGGTTTCAGGCCTGGTTTGGGTACGGAAACAGCCTTGGTCGCCCTGTATGATGACCTATGTCAGGAGAAAGACGGGGAGTGTGACTCTGTTGATTCTCCTTGATCTCTCAGCGGCTTTCGATACCATCGACCATGGTATTCTTCTGGGACGACTGGCTGAGTTGGGAGTGGGAGGCACTACATTGCAGTGGTTCCGCTCCTACTTGGTGGGTCGGCTCCAGAAGGTGGTGCTTGGGGAACATTGCTCGGCCCCGTGGATTCTCCAGTATGGGGTTCCGCAGGGGTCAGTTTTGTCCCCCATGCTGTTCAACATCTACATGAAACCGTTGAGTGCAGTCATCCGGAGTTTTGGAGTGCGTTGTCATCAGTACGCTGATGACACGCAGCTCTATTTCTCCTTTTCATCTTCATCAGGTGAGACTGTGGATGTGCTGAACCAGTGCCTGGCTGCGACAATGGACTGGATGAGGGCTAATAAACTGAAACTCAATCCAGACAAGACTGAGACGCTGTTAGTGGGTGGTTCCGCTGACTGGATGGAGGGTGTCCAACCTGTTCTGGATGGGATTGCACTCCCCTTGAAGGAGCGGGTTCGTAGCTTGGGGGTTCTCCTAGAACCATCTCTGTCACTTGAGGTGCAGGTGGCCTCAGTGGCACAGAGTGCCTTCTACCAACTTCGGTTGGTGGCCCAGCTACGTCCCTATCTGGACAGGGATAACCTGGCTTCAGTTGTCCATGCTCTGGTAACCTCCAAGTTAGATTACTGCAATGCACTCTACGTGGGGCTGCCTTTGAAGGTGGTTCGGAAGCTGCAGCTTGTGCAAAATGCAGCGGCCAGATTGATAACTGGAACCAGTAGTACTCTGGCCCGCTTGCATTGGCTGCCTGTATGTTTCCGAGCCCGGTTCAAGGTGCTGGTTTTAACCTATAAAGCCTTACACGGCTTGGGACCACAATACCTGATGGAACGCCTTTCCCGACATGAACCTACCCGAACACTACATTCAACATCTAAGGCCCTCCTCCGAGTGCCTCCTCTGAGGGAAGCTCGGAGGTAGGCAACAAGAGAGAGGGCCTTCTCTGTGGTGGCTCCCCAATTGTGGAACGATCTCCCCGACGAGGCCCACCTGGCGCCAACATTGTTATCTTTTCGGCGCCAGGTCAAGACTTTCCTCTTCTCTCAGGCATTTGGCAATATCTGAGGAGCCTGGGTTTGTTTTGTTTTGTTTTTGTAGTTTTTTGAAGTGTTGAAGTGGGTTTTAAATGTACAGATTGTGTGTATGTTGTATGTTTTTGCTGTTTTAATTTTTGTATATTGTTTTTAATTGTTTTTAATCCTATGTAAACCGCCCAGAGAGCTTCGGCTATTGGGTGGTATACAAATGTAATAAATAAATAAATACAGCAAAATCAAAAAACAATTCAACCAAAAGCCAGGGTGAACAGAGAGGCCTTTCATTGATGCTGGAAGCTTGTGAGACTCAGTGCTGACTGTATATGACGGGGACCCAAGTTCCACAATTTGCCCATATTGAGAATGCCTCTCTTAGATTGCAGCACATCAAACTCCAGGGAAATGCAGCACCTGCAAGAGAACACCCCCAATCAATATTAATATCTGGGCAGGCACATAAGGGAGAAGCCCTCCACCAGGTAGCCAGCTTCCAGACCATGTAGGGCTGCATGTGTCAGCACAAGCACCCTCAGAACTGGTGAACTATGTTCCTACTAGTTGGTTGTGCCACTCAGCAGCCTGGCTGTGACATTTTGCAATGTAACTCAACACCACCCCCTAGAGTGCCTGGTAAGTTGACACATGCCAGGGTGCCTGAAGAGGCCAGATCTCTTTTGCATTTTTTTGGGTTTTCCCCAATATGCACCCACAACTTAAGCTTTTTACACAATGGTTTGTGCAGTTCAAACTGGCCAGCTCTTTTATAGCTCAAGTGTAATAATAATAATAATAATAATAATAATAATAATAATAATATTTATTTGTAACCCGCCTCTCCCTCCGGATCGAGGCGGGGAACAACAACAATATAAACACAAAAATCACAACAGTTAAATTTTTTAAAAACAAGAGAACAATACTACATTAAAAACATCCTAAAATTCATCTGGATAGGCCTGTCGGAAGAGGACAGTCTTCATAACTCTCTTAAATTCATGAAGACTGTCAATTTGTCTAACCTCCTCTGACAGACCATTCCACAGTCTGGGAGCGATGGAAGAAAAGGTCCTCTGGGTAACACTCGCCAGCCTAGTTCTGGCTGGCTTGAGTAAGTTCTTCCCAGAGGACCTAAGTGTGCGGGGCGGATTGTACGGGAGAAGGCGATCCCGCAGGTACCCTGGACCCAAACTATGTAGGGCTTTAAAGGTAATAACCAACACTTTATACTTCGCCCAGAAACTGATTGGCAGCCAATGAAGCAATTTTAAAACTGGTGTAATGTGATCACCCCTAGATGTACCACTGATCAACCTGGCTGCCATATTTTGAGCAAGTTGAAGTTTCCGGACTAGGCACAAAGGTAGCCCTATGTACAGCGCATTGCAGAAGTCGAGCCTCGAAGTTACCAGCGCGTGCACTACCGTCTTTAGGTCTTCCAATTCTAGGAAGGGGCACAGCTGGCATATCAGCCGAAGCTGATAGTAGGCACTCCTGGCCGTCGCATCAATCTGAGCTGTCATATGGAGCGACGGATCCAGGAGTACCCCCAAGCTGCGAACACAATCTTTCAGGGGGGGTGTAACCCCATCCAGAATTGGTTGACACACCTCCAGACCCAGGTTGGGGCCTTTGACAGCAAGCACCTCCGTCTTGTCTGGATTCAGTTTCAGTTTGTTTTTCCTCATCCAGCCCATTACCGCCTCCAAACATTCATTCAGAGGAGACACACTATCCTTAGCTGACGATGTTGTCGAAGGCATAGAGAAATATATTTGGGTGTCATCAGCGTATTGATAGCACCCCGCCCCATGCCTCTGGATGATCTCTCCCAGCGGTTTCATGTAAATGTTAAACAGCATTGGAGAAAGGATGGCACCTTGTGGTACACCACATAGCAGCTCCTTTTTTGAAGAGCAGCTATCCCCAAGCATCACCATCTGGAACCTGCCCGAGAGATAGGATCGGACCACTGAAGCACAGTGCCCCCGATCCCCAATTCCCCCAGGCACTCCAGAAGGATACCATGGTCGATGGTATCGAAAGCCGCTGAGAGGTCCAGGAGTACCAGCAGGGACACACTCCCCCTGTCGATACTAAGGCGTAGATCATCCACTAAGGCGACCAAAGCGGTCTCAACTCCGTATCCCGCCCTGAAGCCGGTTTGAAATGGGTCTAGAAAATCAGTGTCATCCAAGACTACCTGGAGTTGAAGAGCAACTGCCCTCTCGATCACCTTGCCCCAAAATGGAAGATTTGATACAGGCCTGTAGTTATTAAGGTCCAGGGGATCCAGGGAGGGCTTTTTTAGAAGCGGCCTTACCACCACCTCTTTTAAACATGATGGAAAACTCCCCTCCCTGAGAGATGCATTAATGATATGCTGTAGATGTGATCTAACTGCATCTCCTCCCTGGACGACCAGCCAGGAAGGACAGGGATCGAGAGGGCAAGTTGTCTTCCTCACACATCCAAGTACCTTGTCCACATCCTCGGTACTCACCAACTGAAACTGATCGAGTGTAATCCTACTCACGGAGTCACTGGACACTCCACTGTCAACCTCTGCTATAACAATGGCATCTAAGTCGGCTCTTATCCGAAAGATTTTATCTGAGAAATGATCGTTAAAGGCATCGCAGCGAACTGCCAAAGGCTCTAAAATCGGATTCAGGGGAGAAGGAGCCTGAGTTAGACCCCTCACCACCCTGAACAGTTCTGCTGGATGTGAATTCGCAGACGCAATGCGTGCAGAGAAGAAAGCTTTCTTCGCTGCACGTATTGCCACTCCATAGAAACGAAGATGTTCTCTATGTCGTGTCTTGTCGGATATAAGTCGAGTTTTCCGCCACCGGCGCTCCAGATAGGCCCAGCCACTGAGTAATTTTCAGATTTGCTGGCTAGGCCACTGTCACCAGAAATGTCATGCTATTGGACAAAACAACAAATGGTCTCTGCTAAAGGATGTGGTCCACATGGGGTCAAGGGGGCAATGGAAGCGCCCTGACCCCCAGAAGATGCCCACCCCTGATGTAGACATTAAACACCATGGGGAATAAATTAAGGTTTAAAGGAGGTGGTATAGGGCTTAAGGGTCATCAGAGTTGTGTCCAGAAGCTGGCTACACTTTATGGCAATTACATTTATTTAGTCATTTCGTTATTTAAACATATCCCGCCCTATGTCACAGGAATCTCAGGGCAGCATACAGATAAAATCAAACATATAAACAAATTAAGCCATTCATATATGAAAAATATGACATTGACATTGAAAGTTGTCCCTGAAAACAAGAGCTTTGACAGTTGAGGATTCTGAAAGCTCCCCATTTAGACAGGCAGTTGAAAGCTGAAGCGGATCTCAGAGTTGCTGGCAACTCCATCCACTCCATCCACTATTTATTCTTATTTCTCCTAGTAAATATTAACTCAAGCAGAGAGTGACTGCTTGAGTTAATATTTACTAGGTTTTCAAAACAGGGCGAGATGGGTTAATTAGCTGCTAAGGAGTGATAATGTAAGCATAGCTACACAATGGATGTAGTCCCAGAGCCAGGGCAGGATTTATTTACCCGAAGAGTGCAAAAGCTTTGTGAATATTTTTTTGTTTATATATGACATAAGTGTCTCAGAAAAGTGAGTCTTACAAAATTCCAGTGGGAGGGGCTGCGTGATGACATCATCAATATGGCTGCCGCGCTATTATGTAGTTGCCATGTTTAAATAGGCATAACTTCTCACCCGTTTATGCTACAGAGATGCATTTTTCTGAAATGTTTCAAATTTAATGACAAATACTTTTTGTAATTACACATTTTGTTAGCTCCATTAGTTTTTGAGGTAATTTAATTTGAACGTATAAAATCAGTGTTCACATTGGTTATGTGTGACGTTTAACAATGATTTACTCAAAACCTATACGACTTTTGAAAGAATACTCAAGAACAAAAAAGTTGCATTTTAATGAGGATTAAGAAAATGTATCGTAACATGGGGTTTACCCCAACGCTTAGGGAATTATGAGTGATATCTCGTTATGCGTCCACTTTCTCAGGATTGTATGATTTTACAGTTCATATCTGTAGCATAAACGGGTGAGAAGTTATGCGTATTTAAATGTGGCAACTACATAATAGCGTGGTAGCCATATTGATGATGTCATCACGCAGGCCCCCCCCCCCTGGAATTTTGTAACACTCACTTTTCTGAGACACTTCTGTCATATACAAGCAAAAAATATCCACAAAGCTTTTGCACTCTTTGGGATAGATAAATCCTGCTTGGCTCTGGGACTAATGGAGAAAGGTGACCTATGTATGGACAGGTTTCTATGCCTGTCTCCAGGGAAGGTTCAAAATTCTCAGTACTCAAGAGTCTTGCTTACAAGTGGATAGTCTTCACATAAGTATAATGCAGGGGTGAACAATTTGATGCTCCCCATATGCTTTGGACTACAGGTCCCATCAGCCCCAAAAAGCATGGCCAATGTTCAGGAAATATGGGGGTTGTCGTTCAAAACATCTGGAAGGTACCAAGTTACCTATCCCTGCTCTAACTGGCAGACAGTGCAGCTAAACCAACACCAGGATGATATGATCTTTGCAGCCCAGCCTGTTTAATTGCCAGGGTGCAGAGTTTTGCTTACAAGGGCATCCCACCTAGTGAGCATTGTAGTAGTCCAGTCTGGAGGTGACCAGTGCATGGAGTACAACAAGGATTCTAGACAGTATTAGCCAAAGCTGATTAAAAGCACTCCTGAGCATCCAGTAGCATTCCTGCCCCCCTGAGCATCTAGGAGCACTCCCTGCGGTGATGTGCTTGAAGAACGAGTGAGATTTAGCCTTTTTTCCCCTCTCAGTCAGAAACCATCCAAACTCATCCCACCTCCAATGTACTTTGAACAGCTGTTTTCTTCATACAGGCAGAATAGTTAAATAAAGAGTGTACTCTACATTCCACCTCAAAGACAGCATATAAAACATAAAGTAGCATTCAAATTTGAATTAATATCAGTTCGATCCAATTTTAATGAAATACCAGTTAGCTTAGGATGGCTTAAAGTAGGTTTTAGAAATGCAGAATGTAGAATTCTGTAGTATGCTTTAAGTTAACCACTACTGATGAGAAGAGAGGACAATTAAAACCTTTTAAGGCAGGGGTAGGCCAGACACTCCAACCCTGCCACCATTCCACTGAATTTGGCAGTGTGACAGCAGCAAAAAGAAATGATTTTCAAGCTAAAGTCCTCTCTAAGGCTCCACAGTGGTTTCTTGCCATTTTTTTTTTTTTGCTCTTGTAGCACTGAATGCAATGGCCTGCTTGGGGGACAGGGTGTCTGGGGGTTGAAAGTGGCCCCTGGAGTCCCTGAAGTTGCCTGCCCCTGTGTTAAATGATAGCAATTTTGTCTTAAGTTAATATATCATTTTAAAGCTTAGAAAGCTGACATTATCCAGCGAGCTAGCAATTGTGAAAACAGAATCTCAGGGTGGTATTATTCTGCATTATTCAAGAAAATTAAGGAAGAGCCATGATTGTCTTAACTTCCCCTCACTTGGTCAAGAATGTTTTCCTCCCAGTAACTTTTCATGACCCTGCCCCTATTTTCTGATTCTTCCACATCAGACAAGGGAACCTGAAGCATCAAGGACCCCAAGAATGCAGGAGACTCTCTCTCTCTCTGGGCCTTCTCAGGAAACAGAGATGTCCGTGGTCATAGAACAGGAAGAACCCCAAAGGCCCATGCTTCCTTTATCCCATGAGAATATTTCCTTGCCAACAGCCTCAGCTTTCAATTTAATGCCATATTTCTGAAATCACTGGAGAATTTTCTAAACATGTTCAATACATTCTGTAGACCAGAATATCACTTAAGTAGCTGGGGGATGGTCACAAATATTATCAACTGTTCCAGACAACAGTCCATATATCTTTGGAAAGCAGTGGAGTGAGTCCCCATAATTCATTCATTTAGTCCTGGAGGTGTAATAAAAGCAGTGACAGAACTACTTTCAGTATTCATGAACCTTTGCTACCTTACTCTAATAGACCCATAACTCTCTCCACCCCCAATCAATCTGACACAACTTGAAAGCATGGAAGAGGTTGACAATTTGCACAGTCTTTCAATGTAGCTCATAAAAGTCAATGCAAAGCTACAAATTGCCATTCAGTGAATCCCACACATAGACCTTGACCTCCTAGAGTGGTCTTGGAAGTGTTCAATATTATTCCTTCGCTGTACTGCACAAGGGTCACTGAGCTTCATATGTATTTTCAAATGTTCACTCTTGGCTGTAACTCTGTTACTCTTAGCAAAGGCTCCCAATTCTTTGATTCAAATAACATGCATTGGGTAATCCTTTTTTGCTGTTATGCAAGATTATCTAATTTAAGAACATAAGAAGAGTCATGCTGGATCTGACTAAGGGTCCATCTAGTCCAGCACTCCATTTGCACAGTGACCAACCAGCTGTTGTCCAGGAACCCACAAACACAGGTGCAATAGCACCCTTCCACTGATATTCCCAGCTACTGGCCTGGAGTGGATGAATGAGCGGATGAATTTGGCTATTGTGTGTACATAGAGGACTGCAGGAAGAGTTTCTCTTGGTCTTGCCTGAGCATATTGATTGAAACCATTGCATGCTTTGTGACCAACAGAAAAACAGATTGGCCCAGTCTTCCACAGCTGAGCATGAACTTCAATCCATCCATCAAAGAGAATAAGAGTGCCATCGGCAGTTGTGAGCTGTAAGCTCTTTTCTTGCCAAACCAATTTTGATTAGTAACTCAGGGAGGTGAATCTTAATCCATTTCCCTTGACCCTATGCACAGCTGTGCCCCATGAAACCTCCACATCCCCACTGTTCAATGAGCAACATTCCCCTCATTATTTTAGTTAGCACATTGTATGGGTGTCAATGAGCACAAATAGTTGTACACTTCCTGACTGTTAGAGCAGTACGACAATGGAACCCATGACCTAGGGAGGTGGTGGGCTCTCCCACACTAGAGGCATTCAAGAGGCAGCTGGACAACCATCTGTCAGCTATGCTTTAAGGTGGATTCCAGCATTAAGCAGCGGGTTAGACTCGATGGCCTTATAGGCCCCTTCCAACTCTACTATTCTATGATTCTATGGTTCTACGTAGTATACAGCTGGGGTCTCCACCATAGTTCCTATGGGCACCAATGTACCTCCAGACATCTCATCTCCCTGTCCCTCCTGATTTTTATTTTATTTCTTAAATGGTTTTTAATTTTTTTAAAAAAAAATACCTGGGAGGCAGGCATTCTGCAAAGCAAAGTGCTGCCCTCCATTGCCATGTTTATTTGAGTTCCAAACAGAGGTTTTGTGTTTTGAAGCTCAGTCCCCACCTCTGCCTTGTACTTATGTTCCTGGGCAAGGTACTTTGAAAGGGTTTTTGCCAGCTGCAGTATATACAGTTTGAAATACAATACAATGTATACAACCTATAACATTGCCCACATCAATACAACTATATTAAACTCTATACATTTAAAATTATGTTTATCCATCATTCGTATTTAACTACCTTTCCATTTATACCAGGACTTCCCTGATTTTCCCTAATTTTCATTGCCTTCATCGCATATATGGCTAAATTCAACATGACCATTTTATCCATTGATGTAAAAAGATATTTAATTTTATCCAAATCAGAGCATTGGGACATCTGTACTAGGTATCTATCTAAATGCCTATTCCTGGGAGTCTCATATAATTTACAGTGTATAACATAATGTATCGTATCATCTACAGCTTGTTCTCCACATATGCAATTCTCCAGAATTGGTCGTCACTGTCTGTAAACTCAGGCTAGTGAGGGCTTTCGAAGACCAGGCGTGGTAATTTCTGTTAAATATTTTTCTACATGCAGGCATTTTATATGGGGGAAACTGATGGAAAATCTAGAGATTTTAATTGCATCCATATCCCTTTTGCAGTAGAACCTCTGCAGTGTACATTGTATCACTTCCCTATTTTGTTGAATACCCCCACCCAATATTATTTTAGGATCCATACCGAAAAATCTCAGTTTACATTCGCATCTGTGAAGCCAATTATTATCAGGAAGCGAATTTCTCTGCTCCGTAATGCATAAACTAACCAATTTGTTTATTGTAACTCTTGTTTAAAGATAAAAGACAAACATTGTTTTCCAGATACCAAATTCAAGAGGAAGTACCCCCATTTCCGCACTTATAAAGCTTCTGGGAGTACCCAAGGGGAGGCCTAGTAATGATCTTATAAACTTATTTTGGATAACCTCTAATTGTTTCAGATTCGTATTGTCCTGGGCAAGGTAATCTTTCTTTTAATCTCCCCATTCTGCCTTCAATGAAATGAGTGCTTTGTGACTAGGGATGTGCATGGCCACCAAAATCGTATCGGAATCAGAATAATAACTTCTGATTTTGACTTGAATCGGATTGGATAAAATCGGACTTGCCCTGTATTGCTTTGGATCTGATTCCGATGCAAAAATCGGACCTCCGATTTGAGCATCGGACATTATTTTAAAAGATTTTTCTCCATAGCCTAGTATTGTGGTAAAAAAGCCTATAACTTTTTTTATTTTTAAAGATAGAAGCATGAAATGTGGCCACATTGGAGATGGCATGTGTGAGATGGCATGTGTGAGAAATTTCAGAAACATAGGTGCAGGCGTGTAGTGGCTTTGACGTTTTGAAAAATGAACCAGGAATGCCTATACCTTTTTATTTTTAAAGATCCACACATGAAACTTGGCCACATTGCAGATGGTATGTTGGTACTCATTTGTATGAAATTTCAGAAACATGTGCAGGCATGTAGTGGCAAGGAATTTTTGAAGAATCTGTTGCATTGGGGGGGAAAAGTAACACCTTTAACTGTTTTATTTTTAAAGATAGAAGCATGAAACTTGGCCACATTGGAGATGGCATGTAGGTAGTCATGTGTGAGAAATTTCAGAAACATAGGTGCAGGCGTGTAGTGATTTTGATGTTTTGAAAAATGAACCAGGAACGCCTATACCTTCTTTATTTTTAAAGATCCACACATGAAACTTGGCCACATTGCAGATGGTATGTTGGTACTCATGTGTGAGAAATTTCAGAAACGTGTAGGTGTCTTGTGGCTATGAATTTTTACTTTAAAAGTTCCATAAGTTCCAAAATGGTGGGTTTGACAGCTGTCAAACAGCAGCACCCCACCTTCTCCCCCCAACAGCACAGTTAATCCAGCTGAAATCTGTATCCAACCCTAGAAAAGCAAGGAATTTGGGTAAATAACCAAATTTCAGAAATATTCAGAAAAGGTTAGCTTTTCATATAATTTTGAATACATGCATACACAAACATCAGTGAAATAATAATAATAATAAATTCTGGAAAGAGTCTACTTTCTGGTTATAAGGCAACATAATATGCAGCAATACTCTAAAAACGTGTGGCTGAAAATAGGAATGTAAGCATTGCAGTTTCTGTTCAACGGCTCTGAGTGCCAATTAAACTGGTAAATGCATCAAGCTATTTGTAAAATAAATTTACAATGCACCAAACCAGAAAATGTCATCATCTGCTTCAACTGTCTTAAATAAATAACCAAGAAGGAATAAAATCCCTCACATGGCTATTCCCCCTCCTCCTGGTATTTGAAATGGGTCACACCTCTGCCTGTAAAAATGACACTTTATAAACTATTAATAGAATCTCTTCATGCCAGCTGTGTCTCGTTTCAATTAAATTTTGACTTTGAAATGAGACAGAAGGATGGAAGTGAAAAAGGTTCTTAATGAACAGGTAACAAATTATATTGCACTAGGAATGGAAGGTAAATTGGGCCACAGACAGAGTGATTACCAGAATTGGGCATACCCCCATACAATCTGCTCTGCATGCTCAGGTCCTCTGGGAAGAACTTATTACAGTCGGCCAAGACTAGGCTGACATCCGTTACCCAGAGGACCTTCTGCCGCTCCCAGACTGTGGAATGACCTTCTGGAAGAGAGCCGCCAACTTACCAGTCTTCTAGAATTTAAGAGAGTGATAAAGACTGATCTCTTCCGGAAGTCCTACACAGTCAAATTTTTAGACTTGGTTGATTTTAATAATGTATTAACTTTATATGCTTTTAATCAGTTTTATGTATTTTTAATGTGTTTTATATTGTTTTTACTGATGTTGTTCTCCGCCTCGATCTGGAGGGAAAGGTGGGTAAGAAATAAATTATTGTTGTTGTTGTTGTTGTTATTATTATTATTATTATTATTATTATTATTATTGTTAGCACACACAGACTAGCAGTGTCCCATCTTTATCTGTGACGACTGAGGTTGTTATCCTATACACACTTTGGGAGCAATCCCATGGTCCCTAGACAGCATCTAAGGAGTCATAGGACAGTTCGGATTCAGATAGTTTGGAGACCTCACTCTGACCTTACAGCTGGAAATCAGTGCTCTTTTCCACGCACATATGGCTGGCGCAGAACATTCCTCACAAGTTGGGAATGCATCCTTGGAGAGTTTCATCCAGTTCTGTGAAACACTAAAAAAAGTTATAGTTTTTTGTTGATATTCAGTGATAGTCAATGGAAAGCACAAAGTTTTGGATTTCCAGATCAAGATTTGTATTCAGCCCCAAATTGAACCATGCAGCTTCTGAACTGGTCCAAGATTAATTGGACTGTTTTCTGAATTGCAAATTGGGGTCCAGACTGCATCTTGTGATTGGTGCAAACATCTAGTTTCCAGATATTAATGCTATTAACACTAGGTATAAATCTACCTCTGCACTCAATTATGGACAATTTACATATTTAAAATATTTCTTTTCCATCTACCCTGCACTCAAGGTAGCTTGCAACACCATTTGAAAACACAAATTGTGAACTTACGTCTTGCTCTGCCCTCTGAAAACAATGCCCTTGGCAGACAACATTGGAGATTCTCCCTCCCTCCAATCTGTTATTCTCCTGAGAAATGACACAACAGCAATTCCTCCTGCCTCCCTCCCTCCCCCCACAAGCAGGAAGTGGAGAGATAGAAGGTGGAGCAGATGAAACCGTCATGGGAAATCATGCAGAAAAAAGGCTTTGCTGCTTTGCCAACCAAGGCGCCAACAATTTAAAGATATAGTGCAAATCTTTGGGTTGCACCTGGGAGCCCTTGAGGATCAGCACTGAATAATAATAACAACAATAATCCAGCGTCTTCTATTAGAATACATTATAGAGGCAGGTTATAAATAAATATATTATTATTATTATGAGCAACTTAGCCAAATTCATTTACATTAACGAATTGCTTTCTTGCAATATATACACTGTGTGTGTATGATCCTGTGGGACTTTTTAATTGTGTCTAGCTTCTATCCCATTGATTTTAATATATCTGTTCTAAGTAAGACTATATATATATATATATATATATATATATATATATATATATTACCCTCAGGGCAGTATATATAGTTTCCCCACCTTCTTTTATCTTACTAGGTAGGTAAGGATGGAAGAGTGACTGGCCCAAAGGAACCCAGTGAGCTTCAAGGCTGAGCATCAGGAAAAACTTCCTGACTGTTAGAGCAATACGACAATGGAACCCATGATCTAGGGAGGTGGTGGGCTCTCCCACATTAGAGGCATTCAAGAGACAGCTGGACAACCATCTGTCAGGGATGCTTTAAGGTGGATTCCTGCATTGAGCAGGGGGTTGGACTCGATGGCCTTATAGGCCCCTTCCAACTCTACTATTCTATTATTCTAACCCCAGTCTCCTTGACCTCTAAAAGGAGCTTTCTGAACTATGGCCACTGTCCATAAATTAAGGTTGTCACCACAATGGCTAGGAACCTGGGAATTGTTGTTTTTCATAAAGAAGCAGAGAGTGTAGGTTTCTAATATATGCAAAATATTTCATGCTGGAAGCCAAAAGAAAATGCTTTTTATGGCAAAACTGTTGACATACAGTTTTCTACCACTGATCTGCTGCTACTTTGATAGCCAAAAAGAGCACTCAAAATCCATTTTATAGAGGGGTTATATTGCAACTCTGCCAGGAGCAAATAACGATTCTTCCTTAAAGTAACCACTTCCATTGGTGTACCATTTTTATCTGAATCCACAGTTACATTGCACACAACTCTTCCTCAGTCACATAAACATTAATATTGTTTATAGTTTAGATACAAAGGGAAGTGAGGACCAGCTTCTCCTGATTTAAATATTTATGGGTGTAAATAGGGCTCCTTCTATAGAACAATAAATCTAAATTATAACCACCTTCTACTGTCAAGCACTCAGGTCAGATTCTCCCTTACTGACAAGCTACCCAGAATGAGGAGGTGCAGCAGGTACGGGAGCTTTATAACAAGGATTGGCGTGGGATTGGCTGGCTCCTTACAGTCACCTGATTCCCATGAACACTGATGCCACTTTTGTAATGGTTTTACCCTGTGCTGTTTATGAAAATGGAACTTGTAGGCTAATTTCCCCAAAATTATGGAACTTGTAGGCTGCAAGTCTTTGTAGACTTCCTCCAGGTTCATTCACATTCATAGCTGTCATCCTGTTATCAACTCTACCGTTGCATTAATGGGAGTTGGCTTATAAAGTAGCAAGGACAAAAATGGATCATTTTGTTTCTGGATCTGCTTTGGAACACTATTGGACCACTAGGCTGACCATATGAAAAGGAGGACAGGGTTCATGTAATTTTAACAGTTGCAGAGAAAAGGGAATTTCAGCCAGTGTCATTTGTATGCAGTTAGTTCCTGGTGAAATTCCCTCTTCATCACAACAGTTAAAGGTGCAGGCACTATACTAGAGTGACCATATACAAAAGAAGGCAGGGCCCCTGCAACTTTAACTGTTGTGATGAAGAGGGAATTTCACCAGGAACTAATTGCATACAAATGACACCAGCTGAAATTCCCTTTTCTCTACAAATGTTAAAGTTACATGAGCCCTGTCCTCCTTTTCATATGGTCAACCAATGGGCCACCAGGTAATTGATACACCAATAGACCATCCAACCTGTCCCTAGATTTCCTGGAGAGGGAGAGGGAATTCATGGCAATTCCCCATTCTCAATATCACATCTGTGTTATTGCTCTACTGAGGTTTTAATCCAAGCTGGAAAAGAATTCAACTTTATCCCTTTCCAGCCCATCCCTAAAACCCTCTTCCTCCCACGCACTAAAAATCCACCAAGCCCCCTTCCACTCACTTACTTGGTTGCTGGCTCCATCAGGCAGCCCCCTTCTCCAGTGCCTGCTATATTGAATAGGAGTGTATCAGGCACAAATAAATCTTGGTATTGTAATTACGCTAATATCAGTAAGGACATTACTGTATTTCCATCAACTCATGGAACATGCTGGAAAGATCTGCTAGGGTAAGAATGGGGGGGCATTTTGATATATTTCCCTCTACCTTTGAATATAAACAGTTACAATCAGTCCACTGTGTCACCCAATTAATTTGGATCGCTATTGGTGGTGTGTATCAAATGTATTCTATTTTTGATAATTGTGTTATATTTGATGTAATTAAATGTTACATCCCATTGTTATGAATGTAAAATTACACTATATATATATATATATATATATATGAACTATTGACACTCACTGCTGCCTATTCACTATGTAAGCACTGGGATCCTGTGCCCAGTTATGGGAGACAAACAGAATAGTCCACAGAGGTGCACTGCTTGCCTCCTGTGCTAACTCACTGTGACAGCAGAAGGGTTACACATGCACACTCACTGCATAGGCCCAGTCTCCAGCCCAGCATCAACAGGGGTTCACTGGCAACAAGAAGCTTGCAGCTGCAAAGAACAGCAATGTGAGTAATTTTCAGGGGAGGGACAGGTGGACATGGGAGGGTGCTGCCATGCCCACACGTAAAGATCAGCCACCGCTGTTGCCAACTACAGATTAATTTACAGGCAAAGACACTTCACGAAGCAGTAGGGGAAGTGAGAGTAAAAGCACAGCAGGGGAGGGTGGTAGTGTTTAACCTTTTCTCCACCTGCTCTTTGTCTCCTTCAGATTGTGCCCCATAAGTGGCTTCCTCCTTATAGCATTTCAAATGTGTGCCAGAACGGGTTAAGCACACCTTATTTATTTATTTATTACATTTATATACCGCCAAATAGCCAAAGCTCTCTGGGCAGTTCACAAAAATTAAAACCATCAACAAAACAGTATAAAAACATGATATAAAAATACAATACAAAAACACAACCAGGGTAAAAAAAAAACCACACAACAATGCAAATTTAAAATACAGATTTAAAATACAGATTTAACACAGCGGAGTTAAAAGACTATGATAATAAACTGTTAAAATATTGTGCAAATAAGAAGGTCTTCACCTGGTGTCGAAAGGAGTGTAATGAGCTCCTCTCTAGGGAGCTCATTCCACAGCTGGGGTACCACAGCAGAGAAGGCCCTCCTCCTAGTGGCCACCTGTCTCACTTCCTTTGGCAGAAGCTCACGGAGAAGGAACCCTGAAGATGATCTTAGGGTCTGGGCAGGCACATTTGGGAGGAGGTGCCCAGATAACTTGATTTCAAGCCATTTAGGGCTTTGAATGTTAATACCAGCACTTTGAATCAAGTCTGGACCTGGACTGGCAGCCAGTGAAGTTGGAAAAGGACTGGCGTAATGTGGTTTTGTTGGCCAGTCCCTGTTAACAGTTTGGCTGCCCTATTTTGTACCAGTTGAAATTTCTGGACTGTTTTCAAAGGCATCCTCACATTTAACTCATTGCAGTAATTCAAACGAGAGGTTATGAGAGCATGGATAATTGTAGCTAGGCTATCTCTGTCCAGATAAGGGTGCAATTGGTATATCAGCCTAAGCTGATAAAAGGTGCTCCTTGCCACTGAGTCTACCTGTGCCTCAAGTGACAGTTCTGGATCCAGGAACACCCCCAAACTATGAACCCAATCCTTTAGGGGGAGTGCAACCCTGTCCAAAACAGGGTGAACATCACCTAGCCAGACTGACGAACTACCCACAAGCAGTACCTCCATCCTGTCTGAATTGTGTCTCAGTTTGTTGGCCCTCATCCAGTGCATTATCGTGCCTAGGCACTGATTCATAACAGCCACTGCCTCACCTGGATTTGATGAAAAGGAGAAGTAGAGCTGGGTATCATCCGCATATTGATGGCACCTCAGCCCACATCTCCGGATAACGTCTCCCAGTGGCTTCATGTAAATGTTGAAGAGCATGAGGGATAAAATAGAGCCCTGTGGAACCCCATGGCTTAGGTGCCATGGCACAGAGCAATAATCCCCCAGCACCACCTTCTGGAATCGGCCATCCAAGTAGGAGCGGAACCACTGTTAAGCAGTGCCTCCAGCTCCCAACCCAGACAACCTATCCAGAAGGATACCATGGTCGATGGTATCGAAAGCAGCTGAGAGGTCCAAGAAGATCAACTGGGTTGAACTCCCCTTGTCCCTCTCCTGGCAAAGGTCACAGGGTGACCAAAGCAGTTTCTGTTCCAAAACCAGACCTGAAGCCTGATTGAAATGGATCTAGATAATCCATTTCATTCAAGAGTGCTTGGAGTTGTCCTGCAACCACCTGCTCAAGCACCTTGCCCAAGAAGGGGATATTAGCCACTGGTCTATAATTGTTAACATCCTCCGGGTCCAGTTTAGGTTTTTTCAGAAGTGGTCTGATTACCGCCTCTTTTAAAGAGGCTGGCACCACTCCCTCTCAGGGAGGCATTTACAGCCTCCTGGACCCAGCTAGCAATCCCCTCCTTATTTGATGTAATGAGCTATCAAGGCCAAGCTCCTTGTCCACATCCTCGGGCCTCAGTAACTGAAACTCATCCAATAAAACTGGACCAGATGGTGCTCTGAATGCCTCAACTAATGGAATTGCATTAAGTGTGATGTCCAATTCCTGATGAATCTGAGTGACTTTATCTTCAAAGTGCCATGCAAACATGCAAACTAGGGATGTGCATTGTATCAGATCCGATTCCGATTAAAATTGGAGGATATCGGACATCTGATAACGATTCTGATATGAAAATTTGGATATCCAATTTTTTCCAATCCGATATTTTTGTCTCCAATTTTAATCGGAAAAAATCGGAATATCGGATGCCATTTTGAATGTTTTCCCATAGCCTAGCATTGTGTTACAAAAATGCCTATAACTTTTTTACTTTTAAAGATAGAAGCATGAAACGTGGCCACATTGTAGATGGGTTAGAGTTACTTCTCTGTGAGAAGTTTCAGAAAGATAGCTTGAGGCACTTTGTGGCTGTGCATTTTTTACAAATGAACCAGGAATGCCTATAACTTTTTTATTTTTAAAGATCCACACATGAAACTTTGCCACATTGCAGATGGTATGTTGGGACTCATATGTGCGAAATTTCAGAACTATAGGTGCTTGCCTTGTGTGGCAATTAATTTTTTTTAATGGGTAGTAGTGGGGGAAAGACAGTTATGCCTTCAACTTGTTTATTTTTAAAGATCCAAACATGAAACTTGTCCACATTAAAGGTACCACTTTGGTGGACATGTGTGAGCAATTTCAGAAGCATAGGTTCAAGTGTGTAGTGGCAAAGTATTTTGGGAGAAATGAGGAGAGAAACCCATTTAACTTTTTTATTTTTAAAGATAGAAGCATGAAACTTGCCCACATGGCAGATGAGAGTGAGGTACGTATCTCTGAGAACTTTCAGAAATATAGGTCCAGGCATTTTGTGGCTATGAATTATTTACTTTAAAAGATCCAAAAGTTCAAAAACAGAGGCTTTGAGTTTTGACAGCTGTCAAACCGCTCCCCCCCCCCCCCCCCGGTTAGCTGTCAAACCAACCGTATTGGAAGTTTTGGAACTTTTAAAGTTAAAAATTCAAAGCTACAAAATGCCTACACCAATCTTTCTGAAATTTCTCACAGATAAGTACCTCACACCCATCTTCCATGTGGGCAAGTTTCATGCTTCTGTCTTTAAAAATAAAAACGTTATAGGCATTTTTGAATCGGACGCCATTTTGAGTGTTTTTCCCCATAGCCTAGTATTGTGTTACAAAAAATGTCTTTAACCACCCAGAAAAGCTCCACTGGATGACACTGAGAAGATGCAATGCTGGTGGAAAAGAACTGTCTTTTTGCCACCCTCACCGCCACAGTGTAGGCTCGATTGTGAGCTCTAACTCGTGTTCAATCAGACTCGGCTCGAGTTTTCCTCCACCTGCGTTCTAGCCGTCTTCCCTCTTGCTTCATTGCCCTCAGCTGAGGCGTATACCAAGGAGCTGGCCAGGCTCTGCTCAGAGGAAGAGGACACTTGGGCGTGATCATGTCAACCGCCCCAGTCATCTCTGCATTCTACAGAGCAACCTGGGCTTTGACAGGAGCCAGCCATACCAGCAGGAAAATCCCCCAGAGCTCTCTGGAATCCATTGGAGTCCATTTGCCTCCAGGGGTGGACCATTTTAATAGTCCCCTCACTCTTGCAGAGGGGAAAGACTGCCGAGAGTCTGAATCTCAATAGAAAGTTATCTGACCATGACAAGAGGGTAGATGTTAATCCCCCATTTCCTGCCCAGTCAAGAAAACAAAATGAAGTGTGTGTCCTTTTGCATGCATTGGGCCAATGACATGTTGAGACAGTCCCATGGTTGTCATGGCGGCCATGAAGTCCTGAGCCACCCCGGATGCAGGAGCTGCAGCAAGGAAGTTGAGATCCCCCAGAACCACCATCCTGGTGGTCCTCAACACCAGATCTGAGACAAACTCCATCAGTTCAGGCAGGGAGACTGTTGGGCAGTGAGTGGTACTCCAGCAGAATCCCTAACCTGTCTCGAGTACCCAACACAAAGTACAGACATTCAAGACCAGCATTTGAATGAACAGGAAGTCTAGAGAGGGAGATTGTATTTCTATAGACCATGGCAACCCCCCCTCCCCGGCCCTGAGCGCTGCACTGAGTACCCAGGAGGGCAAAGCTGGGTGAGAGTGACCCCTTCCCGTTCACCCACCCAGGTATCAGTGATACATACCAGGTCAGCCCCCACATCCACAATCAGATCATGGATGAGGGAGATTTTATTTTGGACTGACCTGGCATTCAGCAGAAGCACCACCAAACCTGAGGGCAAGCTGGTAAGGCCACCAGGAACCATCTGGTTGGGGGAAGAACCAGAAGAGGGGATAGCTAGAAGAAATCTAGCCCCTCTTCTCCTCATCTGGCCTATTGTTCCCCCATTGCCATACCTCCCCCTCCCCATGACCACAGTTACATGGGCACCTCCTTGCCCCCCTGAGCTCCCTGGGCACATATTTAAAATGTACAATTTATAAAATAAAATCAAATAGTATATAATGCTGCAAATTGCTGCTGGTTGCTGTGTTGATATGGTTGGAGATGTCTATAGGCAATAGGGCAGGTCTCTTGTGTGCTCTTCATTGCAGCATGCTGAGGCACTCAGAGGCTCTGCCTCTGGCAGCCTTGCCCTTATATACCTGTAGGAGGAGCTGCTCAGCAGGTGTTAATGCCCATCAAAGGAGGGGGGGGGTAGCAGCAGAAACAAGCTATGGTGATGGAATTCCTCCTCTGCCCCAAACACACTCCAACTCCTCTGGTTTTCTGCTCTAAATTTCCCCCTTCTGCAGTATCCTAAAAATGTGAGTAAGATGGAGTTATCCCCTTTGCATTTGGGTCTATGCATCCTATTTAGCTGTTTATGTGGATTTTTGGGGGCTATCATACACTGTACTGATGTATTGTACAACCAGGCCCTGACCTGGATTTTATCTGGTCACCCTATCATTATTTTCTTCTAATAGGGGAAATTGTGATCCAGTGCTAATTTGTAATCAGCACATGACAGGAACCTTGGCCTGGAATAGCTCCTGTTCACCATGGCAGTTAAAGTGCTCTAGCTTGGCCCATAGTAAGATATCAGAAGGATGGACCAGCTTTGTAGATAAAAGATGGCTTAGCCAGCAGAGATTCCAACACAATGACCTGCCTGCTGTTAACAGATTTAAGGCACAGGAAGGAAGAAGTCACAGGCGTAGAATGTAACACAATAGCTGTAGTTTGGAAATGCTGTTCTGTCTAAACAAACTGCTTTCAAGAGCCAAAGACCAACACCATTACCCAGGTGTTAAAAAAACGCATGACCCGGCCAAATACAACACAAACTCAAGAAGGAAATGTGATGTAGGATATTACATCTGCCAACAGTTAAAACATGACAGAGAAGGCTGAAACAGCTTTAAAAAGAAAGCCCATTTTGCCTAGCGGGCAGAGTATTGGACCTGGGAGACCAGAGGAATGGAATTGGAGACAGATTAGTGGAAACCACTGCTCTCAAAACGTCCTTCATCACCAGACCCCTGTGAGAAAGGCAATGGAAAAGGACAGACAATGGCTCGTTGTGGCATCCCTTTACATATTTAATTTATTCATTCATAGGTCACCTTGTCATAGGTCACCTTGTAACAACAACAATAACAATTTTCAGGGAGGATTAAAATATAAAATCAAGCATGTTAAAAATAAGCAACTATAACAATAAAATATGACGCTACTATAAAAGTTAAAAAGGGTTTAATGAAGAGAAATGATTTTGAAGATGTATGGGGAATATTTGTAGATATTGTATTAAAAAAGGGAAAGGATGTACACCTTTGCAGGATGCATTACAGTTTTGGAGAAATGTATAATTAAATACTAGATGGACCCATTGGTGTGGGGGTGCACTTATTAGTTATTATAAGTTTTTTTATTGTTGTATGTATTAAAACCAATAAAAATTATATTAAAAAAATAAAATCAAATACGATGCAGCAAAAACCTGAGAAGCAGTGAATAAATTGAAAACTAAAAACACGTTTCAACAGGCTAAAAGCCAGTGTGTTGTAGTTGCTAGAGTGTTAGCCTGAAAGTTGGGAGATCTGGGTTCTAGTCCCCACTCGGCCACAGAAGCTCACTGGGTAATTTTATGGCTATCACAGAATCTCAGCCCAACCTACCTCACAAGGTTGTTGTGTGAAGATAAAATGGAGAGGAGGATGAGGAGGATCATGTATTGAATTCCTTAAAAAGGAAAAAGGCAGAATATGAATGTAATAAATAAATAAATAAATAAATGCAAATATAAACAGCCTGGGAAACTAAAAAAAAGTCTTTGCCTGGTATTGAAGTGCCAACAAAGTGGGTGTCAGGCAATCCTTCCTTTAACTGGAGTTTCATTACTGAAAAGGTGCTTTCACCTCTACCCATGGTTGTTCCAACTATTAGGCAGAGTGAGGTGATTGCTTCAGGTAGCAGATAAGGGGGACGGACGGATGGACAATGGCAGACTCTGGGCTGTTCCTCCTGAACTCCTTATCTGTTCCCTTCCATTGGAGGATAGAGCTGGTTATGCCACACAACCTGTCCTGCCCCCACTAAACCCATTTCAAGACTTGGATCCTCAGGAACCTCTAAGGAACATTTCAACTGGACAGACAATCAATGAGAAAGTCACACTGGATCTTCTTTCATTTTCTTCTAAAGGGCAAGAAGCTGCTGAAAAATTCAAAAAAATGTATGTGCAAGATCCAAAAAATGTTGAAAAGCCCATACTCCAAAATTTGGTAGCTAAGTGTGCATTTTCTATTGCATCCAGTAACCTGAAAATGGAACAAAAGAAACTAGAGGTTGCCAAGTGCACTTTAGATGCTTTCGGTAAAGTAATTCATATGGCAGCTGTTCAAAAATGTGATGTGAAAAAAGTGATTGAGTATCCTCTAACTCCTGTGCCATTCTCTCTTGCTCAGACTGGTGGATCAATGAATAAAACAGACAAAAGTAAGTTGATGCACAGGCCAGAAAAGTACCAGAATTTAGATGAGGAGCATGACAGAACTACAGGTCACCCTCACATAGATGTGGCTGCATATGATGCAATGTTCGTGTTGCACACTTTGAAGTTCCCGGAAACATACGGAGCTCTTGCACATAAATTACTGGAGCACATTACTAGTAGTACACCAGCTAAGGAAGTGCACCTGGTGTTTAACACTTACGGCTATCAAAGTATAAAAGATTGTGAACAGGAACAGTGCACAACTGTACCAACTAGTGACATCAAAGTAACAGGTGCAGATCAGAAGACCCCCAAAAAGGCAGTTGATGCACTTCCGAATGAGCAGTTTAAAACATCACTTACATCTTCCCTATGCAATGAGTGGAAAAATCAGAAGTATGCTTCACTTCTGGCAGGCAAAATTCTCTTTGTTGGAGCAGAGACTGTGTGTTACAAATACACCAGCAAGGATGTCAGTGTTGAGGCAACAGAAGTGCCTGATCTTGCTTGCTATCATCAAGAGGCAGACACAAGGATTATTTGGCACATCCAACATACATCACATGGTAGTGATCAGCCAAAGAATATCCTGGTTAGAGCAAATGACATTGATGTGTTGGTTCTGTTAATTTACCATCAAAAGCACTTCCTAAACTCTCAGGTTTAGTTTGATTGTTTCACAGCTGCATTTTCAAGACAGGGAAAAGTTAAACCATTTGAAATCATGAAAAAGAATCATGAATTCCAAAGAAAAGATAGCTGGGTTGGAGAAATTTGTCTGTGCCATGTACGGCTGCTCTAGATACTCCTCTGTGAGTGAAGTAAAATACAGTCTATTTATGAAGAAAACAACACCTAAGATCCACTCTAAGGCATTCTCCAAAGTTAAAGGGATTGACCCAACAATGCTGCCTCCATCTAAACCTGCATTGATCCAAAAGATTAAAAGAAGATTAATTTTCTTTTAATCCAAAAGATTAAAGAAGCTGTGGCTCTGGAAATGAGCACATTGTAGAAAACCTGATAACGGGCTTGATCCTACTGAACACGGCTGGTACTTGGAAAATGGCAGGTACCACAGAAAATGGTACGATGGTCCAACACTCCCAGAAAATCTTGAAACGGCCACAGAAGAGGACAGTGAAAAAGAAGATGAGGAAACTGATTTTGACAGTGATGATAGCAGTTCCAATGAAAGTGAAGAGGACATCCAATGAAATTTAGTTGTTAACCCTTCTCACAAAACATAGGTTTTATTTTGTAAATTGTAAATTTTTGCTGAAGGTTTTAAAAACATTTGTTAAAAACAATTCAACCTAATAAATAGTCTTTTTATATATATCATACTCGTCCTGTTTGATATTTTGTAAAGAAAATTTGAACATGTTCAACTGTAAAAATCGCACTTGAACATGTTCAAAATGATCTGTGCAAAAGATCAAGAGATATTTAGGGTGGATACTTTTGAAATGAAAGCCCTGTATGATAAACTGTAAAATCATATAATCATGAGAAAATGGATGTATAACAAGATATCACTCATAATTCCCTAAGCGTTGGGGTAAAACCCATAGTATTATACATTTTCTTAACCCTCATTAAAAATGCAACTTTTTTGTTCTGGAGTATTCTTTCGAAAGTATAGTTTTGGAGTTTTGGAAACACTGATTTTATACGTTCAAATGAAATTATCTCAAAAACTAATGGAGTTTTATTAACTGTGTAATTACAAAAAGTAATTGACACTAAATTTGAAACATTTCAGAAAAATGCATCTCTGTAGCATAAACGGGTGAGAAGTTATGCCTATTTAAATGTGGCAACTACATAATAGTGTGGCAGCCATATTGATGATGTCATCACGCAGCCCCCCACTGGCATTTTGTAAGACTCACTTTTCTGAGACATTTCTGTCATATATAAACAAAAAATATTCACAAAGCTTTGGCACTCTTTGAGTAAATACCTCCTGGTCTGGCTCTGGGACTATTGTCCCTAACACAGCAGGACCAGGAGTGGTTGGGGTGGGTGGGTTTCAAGGGGATGCAGTGAGGAGAAGAGGCCCATGATATGAGTAGAATTCTTCCCATAGCTCTCTGGATCCTGCCCACTATGTTTTTTGTGTATATCCACAAACTGTTTTAAGGGTGTGAGTAAAATGTAAAGTGTGAAGGCTACAAAGAGGGGATGGAGGGGGTGTATGTGTCATACAGGCAGAATCTATACTATGGCTTTAAAACAGTTTATAATAATATTGACAACTGCTGGGGCCAGGGACACATTTCATATACCATTTTCAAACTGTTTTCAAAGTGTTATATCTTGCTTGCACATTTCATTAGGGTGTGCCCCCAGAGAATTTTATTTATTTATTATTATTTTAAAAGGTAAAAATTTATTGAATATTCAGTAATACAGGACTATATAACCGCTCTAACAGTCAGGAAGTTTTTCCTGATGTCCAGCCGGAATCTGGCTTCCTGTAACTTGAGCCCATTGTTCCGTGTCCTGCACTCTGGGATGATCGAGAAGTGATCCTGGCCCTCCTCTGTGTGACAACCTTTCAAGTGTTTGAAGAGTGCTATCATGTCTCCCCTCAATCGTCTCTTCTCCAGGGACTTCTGGTGAATGCAATGGAAGGTCAGCACCGCTAGTGGTTAGCTGAGCTGAACAGAATGGCTTGGATGCTGTCTGGGCAATCCCAGATGGAGTGAATTTCCCCAGATCAAGTATGACATGGTCACTTTCCCCCAGAGTTCCTGTAACTGCCACTTTATCCACTATGTCCTCCCTATTGGTCAGTATCAAGTCAAGGATAGCTGTTCCTCTAGTTCCTTCCTCTACTTTCTGTAGGAGAAAGTTATCAGCCACACATGTCAGGAATTTCTTGGAGGGGCCTCTTTTGGTAGAATTTGTCACCCAACAGATATCGGGGTAATTGAAGTCCCCCAGTACCTCTGATTTCCTTGAAACACTGGCAATTTGGTTTCAAAAGTTTCATCCTCATCTTTTCCTTGATTGGGTGATCAGTAGTAGACTCTGACTATCATGCTCCTTTTATTCCTTTCCCCATTTATTTTAATCCAGATACTTTCAATGGGGCTCCCAGGCTCATCCTCTTGTATTTCTGTGTATGTCTCTTTCCGTTTCTATTCTTCTTTCAAGAACTGGGAGGATGGATGAGAAAATTATCTGGGCCCCAAAGTTCTTGAGATTCTTTCACAGAGCTTCAAAGTCTGACATGATTTCTTTGTAGCTCAGCTTGGCAATATCATTTGTTCCCACATGGATGAGAAGAAAATGATGTGTCATTGGGCTTGATGAGCTTTGGCAACCCTTCCATCCCTAATCTGTGCTCCAGGGAGACAGCACACCTGGCGAGTCCATGGGTCTTCGCAACATACTTGGGTTTCAATCCCATGCAGCATGGAGTCTCTCACTTTTACTTTAAAAGTTCCATAAGTTCCAAAATGGTGGGTATGACAGCTGTCAAATAGCACCCCTTGCCTTCTCCCCCCACTGTTTTGGAACGTTTGGAATGTTTAAAGTAAAATTTCATAGCCACAAAATGCCTGCACATATGTTTCTGAAATTTCTCACACATAAGTATCTCAAATCCATCTGCAATGTGGCCAAGTTTCATGTTTCTATCTTTAAAAATAAAACAGTAATAGGTGTTTCTTTCCTCATCTTTCCAAAAATACATTGCCACTACATGCCTGCACATATGTTTCTGAAATTCCTCACACTTGACTACCTACATGCCATCTCCAATGTGGCCAAGTTTCATGCTTCTATCTTTAAAAATAAAACAGTTGAAGGTGTTACTTTCTTTCCCCCATGTAACCGATTTTTCAAAAATTCCTTGCTACTACATGCCTGCACATATGTTTCTGAAATTTAACACACATGAGTACCAACATACCATCTGCAATGTGGCCAAGTTTCATGTGTGGATCTTTAAAAATAAAGAAGTTATAGGCATTCCTGGTTCATTTTTCAAAATGTCAAAGCCACTACACGCCTGCACATATGTGTCTGAAATTTCTCACACATGACTGCCTACATGCCATCTGAAATATGGACAAGTTTCATGTTTCTATCTTTTAAAATAAAAAAAGATAAAGGCTTTTATTTCTCCAAGGCAAACCCTTAGGGGAAAACATCTAAAATGGAAGTCCGATTCTCCAATGCGATCTGATGTGAATCGGACAAAAAAAATTCAGATCGGATAAAATCGGAGCTCCTTGAACCAGCATTGGAATCGGGAATCAGATATCCGATTTTGCTTGAATCTTATTGGAATCGGGCATCAGATCCAATTCAATGCACACCCCTAGTGCTGAGTAAAATGGTATTTGGAGTGGAAAGTTTAATCATCAGCTGTGAATCAACTTCAGGATTGTCTCCTAATTGATGCCATGGATTAACAAACCAACATGACATCAGTATAGGGAAAGTGGTGGAATCAATACCAACACCACTTGTTGCTGATGATCTAATTTTTATTTCTTTCATTGTATTTTTATGTCCTCCGAATTGGGAGAAATGTTGATGGCCTAGTACTGTAACATATTGAAATAGAGCTGTACTTTACTCACAAGGGAAATCTCAGCCAAATAGGGTATGGCCATTAATAGAAAAGCAATAGATCCTGATATTGTGCTACACTATTCTAATGCATGCTCCCCCCACAGAATGCAGTGGATGAATTGAGGCAATTTACAAAGCCATCTGTATTGTTGATTCTAACAATACTTTTCTGTGAAACCCAGAGATCTGATTCTCAAGTGTTACAGCACCATTGTCAGGCTGTTAAAAAGGGACCATAGCTCAAGAGTTCTGAATGCAATTTAGGTCATGAGGCAAACTGAAAAAAAGGGACCAGAAAATGAATTTCATGGCAACCCCCTGTGGACTGCATCATTTCTGCATTTTGTGAGCATGTAGACAACAACCCCTAGACCTTGGATTAAAAGTTATCAAGAAACATTTCCTGCAGTTGTTTTGGAGGACACATTTAAATGAACAACTCTAAAATATTTTTTTTGTACCCAGTCAGGATAAAAGTGCGGGGTTATGGCTCTCACACTTTGCGGATAGAGAAGGAAGCTCAGAGATAACGACAGACACCAGAGTTTGGGATAACTAGAGCCTCTATATTTAATTGGGAAATTCACCCCTCCCTGGATCTGCAAGTGAGAGTGCGGGAATCTCATTAATCCTTTCTCCAGGCAACTAGCCTGCCATTATGGGCGAGCCACTTGACCAAGTCAGGAGTCAGGTAAAACCCGGCTCGTTTCTTGAGCTACACTTGTGTGCTTGGGGGGAACCACCCCATGTCACCCCTGTCTCGTGTTACACAACTCTGAGTAGGTGAGACAGAGAGGTCCCCAAAGGCAAGACATATATCCTGAGTCATGAGCCACATAGCCCTCGAATATCAGGCCTCAGAACTTGTCAATCACCATAAGATGCCAACGAGTGGTTACCAAACCTCTTCTGATGCTCCAAGATTCCTGCACAACCTGCCAATGGAAGATGCCAAGCCTCAGCTTGGCGCAGGATGAAAATCCCGCGGGCCCATGTGCAGGTCCTGCAGGAAAATATAATTACCTGCAATAGACAGGTGAACCCATCTGCCCTATAAGGCTTCCCTCAAGATATCCAAAATTTTAGATGGCAGATCACACATCCCTGCCAATCCTTAGAGACAGACGAATTTACCTATTGACTTTTGTCACTGCCCTATTTAAACTAAGGGCTTCCCCACCCTCTGGCACCGAGGGAGCAAGTTTGATCACACAGTACAAATCTCTGGCCATCCAGATATCTTCCAGGTCTGCCCTAGCCTGTAAAGTTGGGGACTTCCACTCCAGGAACCCCATTGTAACCTCCCCAGGTGGGCACCACACCTGCAGACTGGATTGTTTATGGAGGAGATGTCACCACAGCATGCCTCGCCTGCCACCACACTAGATGGAGGCCAACTGACCAAGCCCAACTGTGTGCAACAATTGCTCGTGTCGCTCTATGGCTGGCCCAGATGCCACGCCATGTCTGCAGATTAGGACCCCCAGAGGCTGTGGTCTCCTCCACCAATCTGTCAAAGGAACAAAAATATCAACATTGAATCTTCAGTAACTGCACTCATCTTCCTTGGCCCAGATCTTGGCATCTCCCAGCCCTGCTGCAGCAGTGGCAGCCGTGTGCCAAATGGGTGTCCAAATGGAATAGTTCCATAAACCCAATGTCTGATGGGGCTTCAAGGCTACCATCAAAATGGTACTGGATAAGGGACAGCCCCTTCCTGTAATAGAGTAGCAGCCCATGTTCTTTCCCCTGTAGGGTGAAGTAGGGTCAAAACTGCAAATGGACATATACCCTCACTCAAGACCACACCTCTAGCCAGGTTCCATAAGCCTGATGTCTGAAGGGTCTATTTGGCTACTGTATAAATGATACCGGTTAAGGAGCAGCCCCTACTTGTGATAAAACAGAAACCCAATTTCCTTGCCCCGGAGGGCGAAGTAGAAAGTTGGACTGCTCAAGGGCATATCCTTCCACTTGAGGCCGCCACCGGCATTACTATGGTGCCTCCTCCCCTCTGGCCAGGTGCTCTGTGATTAACTGAGCATCAGAAAATTGAAAGGCCCGAACAGCTCCCTCAGATAATCCTGCCTGCCCTTCCGGCATCCTTCAAACATGGAATATGCCATGCTGCCTGCAAACCTCTTTCCTCATGGCAGCAAAGATGGGTCAGCCAGCTTACCTCATAAGGTTCATGTGGATAGCTCCCCGTGGTGTAGTATCACCCAGAATTCTAGCAGTTAGTCGATTACGATGGGCCAAAAGGCCTGAGGCTTCTCTCTCAGCTCTGAAAAAGCTGAATTCCCTACCTGCTCACTGGTAGAATGCCAGTGTGCCAGTGGCTACATAGCTTCTGTCACTTGCCTCTCCCAGATCCTAAAGAGCACCAGGCATAGGATCTTAGTACTGTCCGGCCACAAGGGCCAACTTCAGGAACCTGGACATCTGGCTGTCACCGACTTCATTACCCAGCCCAAGAATATGACAGGTGAAATTGAGATTGAGAGCAACCAGGACTCATGGCTCTGACCAGCCCCATTCCTGAGGTTCCTTAGATGACAAAGTGGCAACTACATGAACAGTGGCCAGCTGTCTGGCCAAGATGAACAGAGGCTAATAAAATTTGGCCCCAAAGGAATAACAAATCTCGATATCCCAGCTTCTATCCCTAAATGTGAATGCAATGATGAGGGAGACTGGTCCCATCAAGGCATTGTATACATATCTGCTAATGGCCCAACCAGTGCTAATAGCCAGCAAAGATTAAGCATGCCCACCAGGGGGCATTCTTAGGGATGAAACCCATGATAACACTTTAAGATGTGCAAAGGGGGATAAAGAATGGACCTAAAACATGGCTGGCCTTTACATCCTTAACTTAGTTCTGGGCCTGGTGCTCCACACAGGGATGCAGGCCTGGTTCTAGGCCAAACAGGTGGCACTAGGGCCTTAGACATCAACTTAATTGGGCTGGAGTCCTTTTGATAAAGGAGGCCAGGCTATCAAGCATACGCTCTGAATGTGGTCCCCTGGGTCCCCTAACCCCTTTAACCTGAGGATGGATGTGGGTTGTAGCATATGGAACATACAAGGTGGCGAATGCACAGATTTCTAGTGCAAGTACCCAAGAGCAAAACTCCCAGCAAAGCAGGCGGGAGTACCACCTCCCTGGTGAGAACCCACACTGGCAGAGGATCAGCTAGGTAAGACAGAGTAAGCGCTGCTGGCACACTTTCTCAAAATTGACCAGGTGGGCATCATGAATTGAAGCCAGACTCAAGCCCCTTCATGTTCCCTTTAATTCGGAATTGAAAGCCACCTTGTGTCTAAAGGCCCCATCATATTTCAGACAGGCAGGCACAAGGTATTCTGAATAGCACCTTGTACTATCACTTTGTCCAGGTGCTTTTGCTGGCCTATACCTATAACTTACTTAGCCTTCCTTCCTCTTAACTCTTCTCCTGTTCCCAATACTTATCATTGTCCTTATCCTTGTGTTCATCCACCCTAAAAGTATGGGAAATACATACAATACCTCCACACATTACCCTTCAGAACTTCTCTTTGGTGGCAAGCAGTAAGTGATAACCAAAGGGGTAGATATCGCTCACACAGTATTGCAGGGCCCTTGGCCAAAGCATAGGGAGCAATACTGGAGGGTGACATCCCAGATTCCATGTCTGTTTGAATTGTATGCAATGCCACAGCTGAAGGAGTGACTGCCCAGCGGCCACCACCGCAAGAGCCTGAGGCTCATGGGAGACTGGCAAAATGTGCTGATGGGATATTGGCAGCATGCCACATACAATTGGGCATACTGCCAATCAAGATTTCTGCTGGGAACTCTCATCCTATTGGGCTCCTCAGAACCAATGGACCAGAAGAAATAATAAGCCATCCCCATGCCCGAAACAGGTGATCTCCAAGGTCCCATTATTCTTATTCCAAGTCCTCCCCATTCTCCCCAGCCAAAAATATTGAAGTTCTGGCAAAGTCAAATCAATACATTTGTCTTCCAAGCTAAAGCTCCTCACCTGGCACTAAAACTATATTACAAAAAAAACAAGTGGAGGAGGCTGGGGACTACCACATCTTGCATCATATTATGAAGCCTTTCAGTTACAGCAGCTCCACTTTATCATTATGAAGGCAAACAAAAAATGGATTTGTCTGGAAGAAGAAATGTTGAATAATAATAATAATAATAATAATAATAATAATAATAATAATAGTAAATTTCTTTCTTACCCGCCTCTCCTTCGGATCGAGGCGGGGAACAGCATCATACAGACAATATAAAATACATAAAACTGATTAAAAACATATAAAATTAATACACCATTAAAATCAACCAAGTCTTAAAATTTGACTGGGTAGGCCTGCCGAAAGAGATCAGTCTTATAGCTCTCTTAAATTCTAGAAGACTGGTAAGTTAGTGGATCTCTCCCGGCAGGTCATTCCACAGTCTGGGAGTAGCAGAAGAGAAGGTCCTCTGGGTAACAGTTGTCAGCCTAGTCTTGGCCAACTGTAGTAAATTCTTCCCAGAGGACCTGAGCATGCGGGGCAGATTATATGGGAGAAGGTGATCCCACAGGTAACCTGGACCCAGACCATGTAAGGCTTTAAAGGTAATAACCAACATTTTATACTTTGCCAGGAAACTAATTGGCAGCCAGTGGAGTGATTTTAAAACTGGTGTGATATGGTCTCCCCTAGATGTACCGGTGACCAACCTGGCTGCCATATTTTGAACTAGTTGAATTTTCCGGACTAGGCACAGAGGTAGCCCTATGTACAGCGCATTGCAGAAGTCAAGCCTCGAAGTTCCCAGCATGTGCACTACCGTTTTTAGGTCTTTCAACTCTAGGAAAGGGCGCAGCTGGCACCTCCATCTTGTCTGGATTCAGCTTCAGTTTGTTTTTCCTCATCCAGCCCATTACCGCCTCCAGGCAGTCATTCAGAGGAGACACACTAACCTTAGCTGACACTGTTGTCAAAGGCATGGAGAAATATATTTGGGTGTCATCAACATACTGATAGCACCCCACCCCATGCCTCTGGATAATCTCTAAAAGCAGTTTCATGTAGATGTTAAACAGCATTGGGGATAGGATGGCGCCTTGAGGTATGCCACACAAAAACTTCTTTGAGGAGCAACTATCCCCAAGCATCACCATCTGGAACCTGCCCGAGAGATAGGACAGGAGCCACTGAAGCACAGTGCCCCCAAGTCCCAATCCCCTCAGGAGTTCTAGAAGGATACCATGGTCAATGGTATCAAAAGCCGCTGAGAGGTCCAGAAGTACCAGCAGGGACACAATCCCCCTGTCAATACACAAGCGTAAATCATCCGCTAAGGTGATCATAGCAGTCTCAACACCATATCCTGCCCTGAAGCCGGTTTGAAATGGGCCTAGAAAATCTGCATCATCCAAGACTGCTTGGAGTTGGAAGGCAATTGCCGTCTCAATCACCTTGCTCAAAAATTGAAGATTTGATACTGGTCTATAGTTATTGTTGGGTGTCAGGTGCTTCATAGACAATTCACAGGGCTGGCCCTGTGAATTGTAGACTGAAGACTTGGCAATTTGTCATGAGAAAATGTATCTCGGCTTCTCTGTTATGTGCTTATCTCAAATGGTAGGCCGAAGGCCTTGAAAGTTCTCTGGGAATTAAACTATGTTTTGCAAAGGTGGGGGCTATCTTCCTCACACTGTGGCGTCATCAGAAGAGGTTGAACCGTGCCGCCCTGTTGGCACGTGAATTTAGATTACAGGCCTGAAGCCCTGTCTATCAAAGTAGCTTAGAATTGCCCAGCCTCCACACTATATTACCTTTGTCTTGAGAGTAATTCCTTTGCTAGGAATTATCTCGTCTATCCTCTTGCTGCTCTGCTGCTGCTGTGAGTTACTATCTGATGTGGAATTGTATGATGCACTCTGTACATGTTCTGTTGCTGTGTGGACTTAGAACTTCTAAAGAACTCTGCTATGAAAAGTGCACTGTGGCTTTTCATAGATTTGGATTTGAGATTACTGTTCTGGATTCATGTTCTATAGTTACGGGCAGAGGGAGGCAGAGGCTGATTGTTGCTGTTCTACAATTCTGTGTGTTTGGGACCTGTGAGAGGACCTTCCTCAGAGCTAAAGCTACGTGAATTGGGAAGGCTCCCTATGTCGAAGAGGTTCAGTTCCTGACGTCTTGCTTCGGTGATCTGCTCAGCGTTCCCTGACAGGCTGAGTCTGATTTAGTTCAAGATAGTCTTACCTTCTGTCTAGAGGCTTTCCGTGAGTGTCCCTATGTTCCAGAGGATTCCAGTGCAGTGTGGCCGCTCCTGCCCTCTAAAGACTAGGATTAATCTCTAAATGTCTACCCCTGAGTGAGTGCTGTTCGCATTAAGCCGTTCTACCTGAAAGCTGTGTGGTCCGTATTCAGCTTCAAGTGTGTGATTGCAGAAATGAAACCGTCATGCTTTGAATTCCGTGTGATTTACAATAAAAGAAATCCCACTGTTATTGTTGTGTATCAGTGTGCCTAAAGTCGTCAGCAGAACTTTAGAGAGTTAGCCAGAGTCACGACAGTTATTAAGATCCAGGGGATCTAGGGAGGGCTTTTTAAAGAAGTGGCCGTACCACTGCTTCTTTTAGACAGGATGGAAAATTCCCCTCCCTGAGAGATGTATTAATAATGTGTTGTAATTGGAGTCTAATTACATCTCCTCCCTGGGCGACCAGCCAAGAAGGACAGGGATCAAGAGGGCAAGTTGTCCTCCCCACTCATCCAAGCAGCTTGTCCATGTCCTTGGTACTCATCAACTGAAACTGATCCAGTATAATTCTACTCACAGAGTTGCTGGACACTACATTGTCAGCTTCTGCTATAACGACGACATCTAAGTCGGCTCTTATCCGAGATATTTTATCTGTGAAATGATCATTAAAGGCATCACAGCGAACTACTGAAGGTTCTAAAATTGGGTTCAGGAGGGAAGGTGTCTGAGTTAGACCCCTCACCACCCTGAACAGTTCTGCTGGACGTGAATTCACAGATGCAACACTTGCAGAGAAGAAAACTTTCTTTGCTGCACGTATAGCCACCCCATAAGAACAAAGGTGTTCTCTATGTCATGTCTTGTCGGATATAAGTTGAGTTTTCTGCCATCAGCACTCCAGTTATAATGCTTCCTGCTTCAACTCCCTGAGATCTTCTGTATACCAGGGTGCCTGATTAGAAGCGGGTTGGAAAGGACATTTGGGGGCGATCGTGCCGATAGCCCTAGTTAGGTCTTGATTCGTGCCGATAGCCCTAGTTAGGTCTTGATTCCATCTATTGACCAAGGCTTCTACAGGATTGTCAAAGATACCAGCCATAGAACCCTGTAAGGCTTTCTGGAATCCAAGACGATCCATCAGCCTTCGAGGGCGGACCATCTTAATAGGTCCGCCACCCCTGCAGGAGCGGGTGGTAGCCGCGATACTAATCCTGACCAGAAAATGGTCTGTCCATGACAATGCAGAGATATTGATCACCTCCGCCCACAGATCCATCTGTTCAGAACTGAAAACAGAGTTGAGGGTGTGACCTGCTGAATGTGTAGGTCTAGAGACCAACTGGGATAGGCCCATGTTTGTCATGGATGCCATGAACTCCCGAGCTGCACCTGACAAGCCGGTCTCGAATGGGATGTTGAAGTCGCCCAGGACCAAAAGCCTTAGCGAATCAAACATCAGCTCCGAGACCAGTTCCGTGAGCTTGGCCAGGGAGTCTGATAGGCAGTGGGGTGGCCGGTACACTAACAGAATCCCTAGTCTATCCCTGGTCTTCAGGCTCAGGTACACACACTCGATGTGATTCAATTCCCAGACAGGAAGTCTGGTCAGGTTAAGATTCTCTTTGAAGACCACAGCTACTCTGCCCCCCTCCCCGCCCATTATCCCTCACCTGCTCATTAACACAGTACCCAGCTGGGAGGGCCTAGGCCCATGTCGGGCCACTGTCATCTCCCAGCCAGGTCTCTGTGAAGCATCCCAGGTCAGCCTCCTCATCAGTAAGGAGGTCAGAGATTATATTCATTTTGTTTTTAAATGTCCTGGCATTGCATAGGAGCAAGGAGAGGTTCTGTCGGTGGCCTGGTTCATTCTTTTTTTATTATTATTTTATTTATTATTTCAAAATATAATGAACATATAATAAACGTAAAACATAAACAAAACCTCAACACCCCCCTTGCTCCCCTACCCTTGAGACCTTCATTGCTCTAATATATTATTAGGGGTGTGCATGGACCCCTGGATCAGATCGGGACCTGTATCGGGACCTCCAATTTTGTTCCAAATTGGATCGGTCAAAATCGGAGGCCTCCCGGACCGGATCAGGTCTGATCCTGATCCAAAAATCTGACTGTGGCAGGAATTTGAGTCCCCCAGGGAGGCCTATGACTCCCTCTTATGAGAAAGGGGTCATTTATTGTCACAGATCCCTTATGAGAAAGATCTTTACTCTAATTCTTTATAATGCTTTGATACAGTAACTGGCCTAAATGTAGACTAGGGATGAATAACTTTAAGATGGGGAAGGGACCTCCCATAGATCAGTGACTTCCTACCCAATAACTTCAAAGGAGTTATATTCATGCAAGCAACTAAACTCAGTTACAGTGGAGACCAAAGATACTCACTTGTTGGTTTCTTTAAAAGGTATGTTTATTGAAGAAGACACATCAGCTGAGGGAGCCAGAGATAGACCTCTGACTGAGTTAAGTATATTGGGTATCACTCTTATATAGGAAACTGGAAACATCAGAATTAGCATATCTAGCTTCTTGTACAGAATCACCTTTGTACCAGGGGAAAGTTTACAATAATACAGGGTAGCACATAGGAATGATGTCATTTTGTCTCTAAGTCAAAACAGAGAAAGGCGCCACATATGAATGATGGAGGTCAAGATAAACTAAAACAATACAGAATGCATATAGTTGCTAGTGGACCAAAGTTCATTATGATGAGGCTCAACACATCTAGCTAGTACATTGCTGGTTCTGTCTTACAGGAGAACAGATACATGGTTTTATTAGAAGCATGAAATCAATATTAGTTTCTCAATCATTTAAATGTTGTTATCACTAGCTATTGTTATGATCATACCTGAAATATTCCCGCAACACTGACATCCGATTTTTGGCGCGGCCGCCATTCCCCCCCCCCCCAATAAACTTGCATTGGGTTAAAGAAAACTTTCCCCCAATGCAAGTCTATGAGGAAAAAATAGCGGTGGGTGGGTGAGGGGGGCCTAACTCACTCCTCCCACCCGGGGCTGTCCGCTGTGGACGGCCCCGGCAGGTAAGCCCCTCCACCATGCTCCTTACCCCCCATGGGCCGTCCACTTCCATCAGCGGATGGAAGCGGATGGCCCCGGGGGGGTAACCCCCTCCCCCTCCCCCTACTTACCTTCCATGGCCATCCGCTCCCATCCGCCGCTGGCCACTACTGCGAGCGGGCTTCGCGGCTTGCCCCTAGGTAGTGTGCCAGGGGCAGGCCGCGAAGTAGTAGCAGTAGCAGTAGCGGCCAGCAGCGGACGGGAGTGGACGGCCACGGAAGGTAAGCACGCCATGGGCCGCCCTCCCCCCTCTCCCCTCCCCCCTGCCCCCTGCTTACCTTCCGTGGCCGTCCGCTCCCATCCACCGCTGGCTGCTACTGCGAGTAGGCTTTGCGGCCTGCTCCTGAGTAGCGCACCAGGTGATCATCACCTGATCATCATCAGGTGATGATCACCTGGCGCGCTACCTAGGGGCAGGCTGCGAAGCCTGCTCACAGTAGCGGCCAGCGGCAGACGGGAGCGGACGGGAGCAGAAGGTAAGCACGCCGTGGGCCCCCTCCCCCCCTGCCCCCTGCTTACCTTCCGTGGCCGTCCGCTCCCTTCCGCCTGTGGCTGCTACTGCGAGCAGGCTTCGCGGCCTGCTCCTGAGTAGCACGCCAAGTGATGTCATCACCTGGTGCGCTACCTAGGGGCAGGCCGCAAAGCCCGCTCACAGTAGTGGCCAGCGGTGGACGGGAGCGGAGGTCACGAAAGGTAAGCGCGCCGCGGGGGGCCCTCCCCCCTGCTTAACGTCCGTGGTAGCGTGCCAGGTGATGTCATCACCTGGCGCGCTACCTAGGGGCAGGCCATGAAGCCCGTTCGCAGTAGCAGCCACTGGCGGAAGGGAGTGGACGGCCACGGAAGGCAAGCAGGGAGCAGGGGGGAGGGGGGAGGGGCCCCCGCGGCGTGCTTACCTTTCGTGGCCACGGAAGGTAAGCGCGCTGCGGGCCACCCACCCCCCTTCCCCCTCCCCCTCCCCCTGCTTACTTTCCGTGGCCGTCCGCTCCCATCTGCCGCTGGCTGCTACTGCGACCAGGCTTCGCGGCTTGCCCCTAGGTAGTGTGCCAGGGGCAGGCCAGTAGCAGTAGTGGCCAGCAGCGGATGGGAGTGGACGGCCACGGAAGGGAAGCATGCCATGGGCCACCCTCCCCCCTCCCCCTCCCCCCTGCCCCCTGCTTACCTTCCGTGGCTGTCCGCTCCCATCCACCGCTGGCCGCTACTGCGAGTGGGCTTCACGGCCTGCCCCTGAGTAGCGCACCAGGTGATCATCACCTGATCATCATCAGGTGATGATCACCTGGCGCGCTACCTAGGGGCAGGCTGTGAAGCCCGCTCACAGTAGCGGCCAGCGGCGGACGGGAGCGGACGGGAGCGGAAGGTAAGCACGCCGCGGGCCCCCCTCCCCCCTCCCCCCTCCCCCCTGCCCCCTGCTTACCTTCCGTGGCTGTCCGCTCCCTTCTGCCAGTGGCTGCTACTGCGAGTGGGCTTCGCGGCCTGCTCCTGAGTAGCGTGCCAGGTGATGTCATCACCTGGCACGCTACCTAGGGGCAGGCCACGAAGCCTGCTTGCAGTAGTGGCCAGCAGTGGACGGGAGCAGAGGCCATGAAAGGTAAGCGTGCCGCGGGCCCCCCTCCCCCCTCCCCCCTGCTTAACTTCCGTGGTAGCGTGCCAGGTGATGTCATCATCTGGCGCGCTACCTAGGGGCAGGCCATGAAACCCATTCGCAGTAGCAGCCACTGGCGGAAGGGAGCGGACAGCCATGGAAGGTAAGCAGGGGGCAGGGGGCAGGGGGGGAGGGCCCCCCGCGGCTTGCTTACCTTTCGTGGCCACGGAAGGTAAGCGCGCTGCGGGCCGCCCCCCTACCCCTCCCCCTGCTTACTTTCTGGGGACGTCCGCTCCCATCCGCCGCCCCTTGCTCCCATTGTCTGCCGATGAAAGCGGACAGCCCTGCCAGGGAAGCCCCCCCCCACTGTCCGCTTCCATCGGCGGGCGCCCACTGGTGCCCGCCAATGGAAGCGGTGGCAGGCCCCAACGGGGCCCCGCCGATCCTCCGATCCATCCGATCTGGATTGGAACTTTTCCAGATTGGATCGGATTGGATTGGAGGAACCAGCGGTGAGATCGGAAATCGGATAATTGTATCCAATTTCCCCTGGATCGGATTCAGATCGTGGATCGAACCCGATCCAGTGCACACCCCTATATATTATACATTTTTCCAAAATTGCAACTATTCTTTTGAAGGTGTGCATCCTCTCCCCTTTAATAAAACATATTCTATAAATGGACCCCAAATACTTTCAAAATCATTCTTCTTGGATAATCCCCATCCTAACTTTAATTTTACATGTTAATTTACCATTAATTGCAATTTCCCACACTCCTTTGTACCATTCTTCTATACAATAGTTCCCTTGTATTTTCCAATTCTTAGCTATCATTAATCTAGCCGGTGTCAGGAGGTTGTTAATCAATTCTCTTGTATTTTTATTCCCATATTCTTTATCAAACATCGAAAGTAAAGCTGTATTTGAACTAGCTTCCACATTATTACCCGATATTTCACTTATTTCTTTAAAAACTCTTTTCCAAAATTTTTGTACATACTCACATGTCCACCACATATGGAAATATGTCACCACCTCCTGACAACCCCTCCAGCATAGCATTGAAATTTTCTTATCTATCTGATGTAATCTTATGGGAGTGAGATACCATCTCCAAATTATTTTATAATGATTCTCTTTTATCCTTATTGATAACAACTTTAATGTTCTTAGTTCCCATATCTTCCCCCAGTTATACTCAGTAATTTGTTTTGTTAAATCCTCTTCCCAGAATGTTTTCAAAATTTCTTGTTGCTCTCCCTCCTCTATCAATATATTACATATTTCACTTATTATACCTATTTTACTTTTCTTTCCCCCCTCCTTTTCTCTTGACTCAATTAACTTTTCAAAACTTGTTTCCTTTCTACTGTCCTTGTTTTTCTTTTTCCATTTCTGTGTCCATTGTTCTAACTGTATACACTTAAACTATAAGTTTTTTTTTGTCCTCTTAAAGCTTCTTCTATTTGCTTTTTATTAACCATTTTCTTCAACCAATCTTTCACTTTAATTATTTTTTCCCCTCAATAACCCTTCCAGTTCTCTTCTTAAGTTACCTGGGAAGTTCTCCAATAAAACCACTGGGGTTAGAGGAGAAATTCCTGGTATTAATTTCTTTTTATACTTTCCCCAAATCTCCAAAATATTTTTTAGGATGGGATTTTCCATATCCTTCAATTGATTCTTTTGTATTTTAATAAAAAATATATTTTGTAACTTTAACTCTAGTTCTCCTGTCTGCGTCTCTAACCATTCTAAATCCTCTTTTCCTACTATACTATTTATAACATATCTTAATTGATTAGCTATATAATACATCTTTATATTCGGGAATCCCAACCCTCCTTTCCTTTGAGTCTTATACCATTTCGTTTTATTAATTCTTGCTTTTCTATCTCTGTTACAGTAGTTATTTATCATGCTTTGCCAACTTCTTATTTCTACTTCTGTTATTTTAATTGGAAACATTCTAAACACAAAATTAATCTTTGGTAATATTTTCATTTTAATAACCGCTATTCTATCAAACAATGAATGCTTTAATTTCCTATAAGCCTCTAACTTCTTCATTATCTTTTTTTTAAACTACTAAAATTTATTTCCTCTAACTTTTCTCAGTCTTTCGTAATATGAACTCCTAAACAGAGCATTATATTTTTAATCTTAAAATCAAGTTTTGAACTACACTCCTCCCTTTCTTCTTTGTCACAATTAAATAACATCATTTCTGATTTCCCCCAATTTACCTGTAGTCCTGTATTCTCTCCAAATTCTCTCAAATGTTGCTTTATTTCTTCTATGCTTTCCCTCAGATTTTCTAATGTCAATAAAGTATCATCCGCAAACATATTAATTTTTATTTTATTTTCCCCTCCTATCTCCTTCAGTCTCTCATCATCCCTAATAACATTTGCCAGTATTTCTGTCACTACTGCAAATAATATTGGGGGGAGAGGACACCCTTGTCTTGTTCCCCAGGCTAAGGTAATTTGTTGTGTTAATCCATCATTTACCATTACCACCGCTTTATTATTTGCATATAGCTGATTAATCACTCCTATAAACCTTTCTCCAAAGCCAAATATCTTTATAATTGTTTTTAATGCTGGCCATTCCACACAATCAAAGGCTTTAAAAATATCTAAAGCTATCAACCCTGCTTTTAAGTTCCTTCTTTTAATAACGTTTATTATGTTCTGTACTCTCCCTATTAAATTAGGCATTTGCCTCTCTGGAATAAAACCACATTGATCTTTTTTTATATATGTATTTATAAAGGTATTCAATCTTGTTGCCAAAATTGCTGTAAATATTTTAGAATCTTGATTAATTAAAGAAATAGGTCTATATGAAGCTGGGTCCATTAAATCCTTATCTGGTTTCGGGATTAATATTATCAATGAATGTTCCCATGATGGCAGTGTCTTCTCTCCCTTTATTATATTATTATACATTTTTTTCATTTTCAGTACTAAAAGCTCTTTAAATATCTTATAATATTTTGGCCCCAACCCATCTACTCCTGGAGATTTCCCTTCTTTCAATTTATCAATAATTCCCTCTATTTGTTTTTCAGTCACTAATGCTTCCATTTAATCCCTATCCTTACCTTGTAATCTTATCTTCCAATTCTTCTCTACATATTCCAGTCTCCTTGCCTGTGGGCCCGCTTCTGATGTATATAATTTCTGATAAAAATCTTCAAACATTTTTAATGTATCTTTAATTAAATTGCAACTTTTCCCAGTTTTATCTTTGAATGTCCCTGTTATATTTTTTTCCTTCTTTGATTGCGGGGACCTTGCCAGCATTTTAGAGTTTTTATTGCTATATTCAAAGAAAATTCTTTTCAAATATATTAATTGTTTTTGGACTCTCTCTCTATCCTTTTCCTCAAGTTCTTTCTTTTTTGCTTGGAGTTGAGCATATATATGCTTATCCTTATTTATTCTAAATTGTTCCTCTAATTTCTTAATCTCCTCTTCAATCTTCTTACTATGTGCTTCTTGTTGTCCTTTTAATTTACACGATTCTCTAATACATATTCCTCTTACTACCGCTTTCATCGTGTCCCAAACTATCCCCTGTGAATTTACCCGTGTTTCATTTATTTCCCATATAGTCTGTATTTCCATTTCCATTTTTTCCACAATGTTTTTATAATTTAAAATTTTAGTATCCAATCTCCACCTTTTTGTTTCCCTGTAATCTTTCTTTATTTTAATATCCATACTTATTAATGCATGGTCTGAGACCTTAATTACTCCTATTTCACAATCCATAATCTTGGAAATCATATTCTTTGAAACAAATATATAATCAATCCTGGAAAAACTCTTATATTTTGGTGAATAAAAGGTGTATTTCTTTTCCTCCCTACATCCTTCAATTCTCTTTCTTTTATTACCTTAGCTAAACCCGTTTTTCCATTACCTTTTATATTGTCTTTATCTTTCATTTTATCCATCACCATATTAAAGTCTCTGGCCATTACAATATTTCTAAACACTTTATCATAAAATTCTGTTTGCTTTTCATTTGGAGCATAAACATTAACCAATACATATTTTTCTTCCCCCATGAAACAGTGTAAAATAATAAATCTTCCCAAAACATCCTTTTCCACTTTAACCACATTAAGTGCACATTTTTTAGAAATTATTATCACAACTCTTCTTGCTTTAGAAGTCCCATATGCTTTCTCATATACATCCACATTCCTCATTTTAAGCTCATTTATGCCATCTTTCATTTGATGTGTTTCTTGTAAGAATATTATATCAGCTTTTCTTTTATTCAACATCCCTTCAATCCTCTTTCTTTTAACAACACTACCCAGCCCATTAACATTTAAAGTTATCAATCTTACTTTATTTTCCATATCTCCAATCTTAATTTTCTTTGTAGGTCTCCTTGTGTGATACATTTAGCCCCTCCTTCCCTTCCCCCTCCCCCCACATATAACCCCCATTTCCCCCCCTCAACCCCAGGTTCCCCCGGGCGGTGGCTCCTTTCATCCTCTTCTTAGGACCCTTCGGGGGGGGGGGGAGGCGAACATCCCACATGGAACCAAAGCAGAACCTCTCCTCCCTTTACTCTTCTGTCTTTCCCCCTTTAATCTATGTCTCAGTCACAAACTGCTTCCTCCTGCTGCTCCTTCTTCTTCTTCTTCTTCTCCTTCTTGTTCCTGCCTCCCGTTGGAATCTCTCTCTATCAGGCCCAGATTATGCAGAAGATCCATTCCTTGCTCACATGATGTTATTCTGTGTTGCTTCCCCTGGTACGTAAATCTCAGAAATACTGGGTATCCATAGCTATACGCAATTGAATTCTTCCGCAGGGTTGTTGTACACAGCTTTACACTTTTCCTCCATTGAATTGTTTGAGTGCATAAATCATTATTAATGGAGGCACAGCCGTGCCTCCATTGTTAAGGGCCGTCAGTAAAAAACACATTCCGCCATGTTAAAGTGATTATTGGGGGGGGGTCATTCTAACAGCCATAAAATAAAAAATGTTTCACTAACCTTTCTGAAATTTTCAGGTGCCAGAAAGAAATGTTTGTTTTACATTACCTGAAAATTTCAAGAAGATTGGTGAAAGATTGAGGGAAGGAGAGCAGTTTAAGGTAGAAAAGGAATACAAACCTGTCTCCCTGCTTTTGTAAAATTACTTCCGGGTTGTGAGTTTTGTGCTCACAATTTGCATAATTTCTAGAGCCTTGTTAATTAATCCAGTGGTGGGGTCTTCTTCCTCCTTGACTGTAGTTGGTGGAAAGCTTTTCATTTTTTAAAAATTCCCTTTGGTTGACTTTTAAGGACTATTTTAACCTCTCATTCAAGTCAATGAGGCGGCCATCTTCCCTCATGGAGCGACACATGCTCAGTAGCGTCGCTTTCCTCCCTCCCTCCTGCCTTAGAATGTGGGGTGGGTGAGTGAAATGGCCGCTGCCTCTAGCACAGACCTTTTGAGTGAAGAAAAGAGTTTCTCTTTTCTCTTCAGAAACATGCATTCCTTTGGCTCTGAGAGTATTTTGGACTATCTTCATAAGGCCAGTTTGCTCTTTTGCTCCCTGGTGAAGCAGGGTGTGGTTCCTCTGGATCCATAGGAACCTGACCTTCAGATCTCTCCTGGGAATAGGTAGCTATACCTTTCTTTCTATCCCCCCCATCCCATACACACACAGTGCTCCTTCCCTCTTTTCTAAGAGTTAAGACCCCTGGAGATAATTTAGACTGACCCCAACCACAAAACACTATTCCCCCTTCTGAAGGGATCTGGACCACAGACTACTAAAGACAAACAAAGTAGCAGGCCATAATAACAGTTCTTATGTGGCCATTTGCCTTATGAGGCAGGTGCTCTGCGGGGTACCAAATGGGGGGACTAACAGGCCATAAAGTTGCCTGGCTGGGTCTGCCAGAAATCCAGCCTCAACACTCCTGGAAGGTCCATGTTCTATAGCACCTGCTGTCAGATGAACTTGAGGGAATCCCACCCTCCACCCCTGGGTTTAATTTACTGGCTTCCCCTGGCTGGACCTTGCAGGAAACTATAGGGACAGACAGAGCAGACATTCATAGCACACATAGAATGCTGAGACTGGCAAATCTAAAAGCAAGTGTGTTGCTTTTCGAGAACCAAGGAAATTCAATGGGTCTTACTTTTGAGTAAATATCTAGGGATGGAAATGCAGCCTGTGCAAGAACTGGTAGGGTGACCATATTTGGGAAACCAAAAAAGAGGACACCTAGTGGGGGGGCAGGAAAATGGCTTTCTGGGGCCACCTTAAAGTCCCCAATTGGAGCGGAGGAGGGGAAAGCATGTCATTCTCAACCCACCCCACTGCTCCAATCAGGCCCTTTTCTATAATGCCTGGGAATGACACGTTTTTCCCTTTTAAGGCCTTGATTGGAGCAGTGGGAGAGAATGACACACTTCCAGAAAGCATGTCATTCCCCCCTGCCACGCTAATGGTGGCCTTAAAAGGGAAAGTGTGTAATTCCAGGTCATTATAGACTATTGCATAAAATCCCCCCTGACACCGAGGATAGAACAAAAACCAGGAGAAATCTGGGGAAATCCTGACAGTTTTTTATTATTATTTAGTATTGCATTTATATCCCACCTTTTTTCCGCCAAGAAACCCAAGGCAGCATACATAATCCTCATCCTCTCCATTTTATCCTCACAAGAGCAACCCTGTGAGATGGGTTGGGCTGAGAGTCTGCAACTGGCCCAAAGTCACCCAATGGGTTTCCATGGCTAAGTGGGGAGTAGAACCCAGATCTCCCAGCCCAACACTTTAGCCACTAGGCCACACCCTAGTGGTCACCCTAGAATTGAGCCATGCCAAGTTGGAAGCAGATTGGTTCGTGCCTTGATTTTTAGGATATTTTTTTTAAAAAGTTTGACTTCAATTTTTTTCCTAAAATTCAAGGCATGAACCAATCTGCTTTCAACTTGGCATGGCTAAAGCCTTACTTAAGAGGTACCATGGTGCCAAGTTTCATCTCTTCATCTTTACTTTCTTTCTTTTTTTTAATGTACTGCTCAAGGCCCTAGACGCCAAAGAGTAGTATTGGGTTTGAAGTTTTAAAAATTCCTAAAACTCAAGGCATAAACAGATCTGCTTCCAACTTGGCATGGCTCAATCCCTACTTAAGAGCTACCATGCTGTCAAGTTTCATCCCTTTATCTTTAAAAATGATGGAATTGTAAGCATTTTAGTTAATTAAAAAAATTAAATTGAAGTTTTAAACATTTCTAAAAATCAAGGGATGAACGGATCTGCTTCCAACTTGGCATGGCTCAATCCCCTACTTCAGAGCTACCATGGTGCCATGTTTCATCTCTTCATCTTTAATTTCATTTTTTAAACTTGTACTGCTCAAAGTCCTGGACCCCAAAGAGATTTCTGTTTGAACTTTAAAAAATTCCTAAAAATCAAAGCATGAATGGATCTACTTCATACTTGGCATAGCTATATCCCTACTTAAGAGCTACCATGATGCCATGTTTAATCTCTTTATCTTTAAAAATGAGGGCAATGCAATCATTTTGGTTGATTTATTAATGTTAATAGTGAGTTCAACACATAACATTAGGTTTGATTTTATATTGGATGTCAAGATGGTATAACATTCTGGCTGACGCTGGCTTGGTTGTCATCCGTTACACAAAGCCATGAAACTCAATAAACAAAAAACCTACGGTTTACAAAAACAATGTTAACGCTCTACAGATTCCAACCAAGCACCAAAAAGCAGGGAAATTGGGAGTTAAGGCTCACAAGCCTTAACGCCACATCCTCCTTGAGGAAGCAGAAAGTGCAAGTGAAATTCTCATCCTCCCAAAGCAGATAAACCATGAGGACAGGATGGAGAATATGATATGCAGAGGTGACTGTGGGGTTATGGAAAACTGATCACGAACAACTTAGGGCCACCTACTTCTCTTTTTTTGTTTAGAGCAGCCCTTCCCCAACCTGGTGCCCTCCAAAGGTGTTGGACTACAACTACCATCATTGCAAGTCAGTATGTCCCATGGTCAGGAATGCTGGGACTTGTCATCTCAAACACCTGGAGGGCAGCAGGATGGGGAATGCTGTTCCATACCCTTACCAAATACAGGGTCTGCCCAATACTTTTCTGTCACACACATCTTGCATATAGCAGCAGTCTTGATAACAAAAGGGGCACTATTCATTACAGATCTAGAACCAGAGCATGTGCCAGGCACTTCCAACTTTTGGTCAATATCCTGCCTTTCAAAGAACCAATGTTTTTTTTCTTTAAATGTATTTATAAAAAAATATACTGTTCACTCCCCACAATCCCTGCACAATACATCATCTCATCAAAGCAACAGTGGAGCAGAAGAAGTTTAGTTTGGCTGTCTTGAACACCTTTCAGATGAGATTAGTTTGCAATCCTATACCTCTTGGGAGAAAGCTCTAGTGAATTCAGTTGCACTGGCTTCTGAGAAGACATGTATAGGAGTCAACCTTCTCCAGCCTGGTGCTCTCCAGATGTGTTGCACTGGAACTCCCATGTTATGTGTTATGGGGAAGACAAAAATCAATTCATACTTAATTTTAAAATAATACTTACGCATGAAAGTATTAGGTGGTAGCTCTGTCTTTGATCTCACACTGCTGAACAAGAGAAATCCTTTATCTGATATTCAAGAAACAGACATCCTATGCCATGTGTTGAAAACTAATGTTGATGTCTGAAGGGCTATCTGGATTAGGTATTCAAGATTCATTCATTGTTGTTTCATCTGGTTTTGACAGTTTATTTAAAGTGATGCAGCTCTTTTGTAGTTCCTTGATTGATCACATATCTTAACGCTGGAAAACATCATACTTTAGTACAGATGTGGGCAGAAAATAGATCTATCCTGATGATTTGGACATCAACTCACGGCATTCCTGATAACTGCCCATGCTGATAGGGGCTTTTACAAGTTGAATTCCAAAACATCTGGAGATCTACATTCTGCCTTCCCTTGTTCTTGAACAACATTCCCCAACCTGGTGCCTGTCAGATGTGTTGGGTTGCAACTCTCAACATAAGGAGATGCTCTAAGAAATGAGAAGTAGCTAGTCCTAAGTTGTTCATCCTCATTTCCCACAACCCCACAGTCACCTCTGCAGATCAAATTGCATATCTAGATTTTTGAGATGACAAGTTCCAGCATTCCTGACCTTGGGACATACTGACTTGCAATGATGGGAGTTGTAGTCCAACACCTTTGGAGGGCACCAGGTTGGGGAAGGGCTGCTCTAAACAAAAAAAAGAGAAGTAGGTGGCCCTAAGTTGTTCGTGATCAGTTTTCCACAACCCCACAGTCATCTCTGCATATCATATTCTCCACCCTGTCCTCATGGTTTATCTGCTTTGGGAGAATGAGAATTTCACTTGCACTTTGTGCCTCCTTAGGGAGGATGTGGCGTTAAGGCTTGTGAGCCTTAACTCCCAATTTCCCTGCTTTTTGGTGCTTGGTTGGAATCTGTAGAGCCTTAACATTGTTTTTGTAAACCATAGGTTTTTTTGTTTAATGAATAGACCTGTACCTGCGAAGACTGGAACATCAGTTGACCGGCACGTCTAATTGCTTGCATCAATTTTTTTTCTGTAGTAGCTCGCAAATCTTACTATAATGTCCCTTGGGACCATCCCACTCTTTTTAGGTCCAACTCTGTGGATCCTTTCAATATCTGCATCATCCCATGCCATTCTAGGATCCATCTCCTTAATCCATTCCATTATCTTGTCCTTCAGAATCTTTGAGTTTTCCCCCTGCTGTTCCTGGAAGGATCTGATGTGAATAGTCATTCTTCTGTTTCTGTCTTCCATAGAAATTAAGCATAGATCTAAATCTTGTAAGATTACTTCTTGATTTTTTTTATATTATCTTTATTCTGAACTGTTTGCTGTTCCAAGGATAAAAGTTTAGCATTGATCATTTGAAGGAAAAAGCAGCAGCAGCAGCAGCAGCTCCCTGCTCCTACCCTGGAGAGGCTGCACTGGGGCGTCCAGAGTGGCTGTGCCATGCACGCACGCACGTACGCACACCAGCAAAGGCTCAAACTGCTCCTCCCTGGTGGTTCCATGCAGCCACAGAAAAGGCTGACTCCCACCAGAATGCAAGGCACCATGAGAGCAGGAACTGACCCTGCCTGTTGTGGAGTTGGGTCCCTCCCTAACCCCACAGGAAGAGAGAGACAACCACCACACCAGAAGGGTGGTTGTGGTGGTGACTGCCAAAACAGGTCACTGAGACTGGCAGGGAACCCCACCCACCCGCCGCAGCATCAGGTGACTGCACGAGAGAGGCTCAGGTGCTGGCAAAGTGGGGGCCTGGCCTAGGGCCACTGTGACTTGGGAGGGAAGGGGATCCATGCCAAAGCAGGGAATCATTGTGACTGTCAGGATGGTGGCACAGGCACTGGAGAGTCCCAAGGGGGCAAACTAGCTCCCAGAGCCCCTGAAGTTGCCCAAGTCTGATTTATAGAGAGCTTTAGAAAAACCAGTCGAGGCTGTTGGCTCCGTTTTCAGTGGGGCTGTGAATCCATCCAGGGTTTCAGTCAGAACCAGCCAGAACTCTAAATGAGCCATCCAAGGTGCTGAACCTATTTGGAGGATGAGGGTTCAGCACTTTGGATTACTCCTTTAGAGTTCTGGCTGGTTCTGACTAAAACAGAGAAAGGAATTACAGCTCCACCGAAAATGGAGCCACCAGCCTCCACTGCATATTGTGTTGCATATTGTTATCCTCATTGCTTATTCTCTAAAATGTCTTGCTTTGACTTTAGAGAATGTGGACTAGGTCTTAATTCTGACTATAGAGATTAGCAGATCTGTAAATCCACATATGCAGCTTGAAAAAATTATGAAGCCATCTGACCAAGTCTTTCTTCAGCTTGTAGAATGAGTAATCAAAAATTGGCACTATAAGTCATTTCTTACATCTGTAAATGCAGTTTTTAGAAATTCTGTATTGTTAAAGTATTTTGCCTCATTGGGAATTTTAAAATAAAGAAAAGCATAGCTGCTTGCAAGCAATGAGTTGATTATATTTCTTTCCACCTCACAGGCTACCAGGTCATAATCCCATCACTGTTGTGTGGGGTGACAGGATGTGGCAATTAAGGGGATGGCTATGGTAGTATTTTAACGTCAAAGGCTTACACCTGGGGCATTCTTCCATGGCCCTAGGACATAGTCCTATCACTGTTGAGTGGGGTGGCAGGATCTGATCAATGAAGGGCCTGGCAATAGTAGCATTTTCAATGCAAAGGCTTACACCTGGGGGCTCTGAAGGCGGAGAATATTTTAAATCAGGCAATGAGGGACTGGAAAACCTGGACAGCCAATTGCTAGAACCAGAGGGCTGCACCGTGAGCCAAATGTGTATAAAGACTCAGAGCACATGTGGCAAGCCTCCTTTGCTTTCTGGAGGAATCAGAAGTTCTCCTGCATGTAAGTGGTGAGTGATTTTTCCCTCTACCATCTAGAGGCCTTTTTTTAGTTCAGCTCTGCACATTTTAGTTATATTGAATACAGTAGCAATTAAATAAACTCAAAATACATATTTTAATTCACAGACACAGCTGAAATTTCTAGGCAGGAAAAAATAGCCATTTGAGAGTGCAGCATGTAATAAAAAAAGCCAGGCATTTTGCTCTCATGCAGTAGGATGGTTTCTTGACCCTAAGCGTATTTAAAAATCCATTTTCCTGTGGTAAAGAGAATAAAACAGTTTTGGTTAGGATGTACAGTGTTAGTACAGTTTGCCTTTTATACAATTTCCACAAAGGAGACATACCCAGCCTCCATTTTCGTTGATCCACTGTGCCTTGGTGTTGATGATATATTCTGTCACGAACTTGGCCATCTGACTGGTGTTTTCACAAGTCATAGGAGTTCCGCGAGTTTGTAGTTTCTTTATGAGAATGCCCCAAACAGAAAAATTGTTAAAATACATCCCAAATTTATTTCTCCATCATCAAATTCTCCTTCCTTCACAAGGTTGAAAATTCTACAGGCATCATCCACAGAATTCAGTTCAAGGGTGTCCATAGCTCCTTGTCAGCAAAATTGTGATTTGTAGAGGTAAGTTTCTGTAAAATCAGGAGTATTCTGTATTATGATGTTTCAGGTGGTGTTTGTCCAGAAGTACCATTCAAATAGTTTTCAATCCATTTGTAAATATAATCAAATGATACAGGCTCCATTGCCCTTGGTGGTATAGTGAAAAATGACCAAGGAATTGCCCACTCTTCATATTGTATCTGGTCATATCTGGTCAACATGTCCTCAAGGAGACCAGCCATTGTTGCATACTCAAACTACTTGTGTTTTACAGACTTACCTGGTGATTGTGAAATGTCTCCCCAAAAGAAAACCGTTCAACCAGTGAGCCAGAACCCCATTCCAGGGCTTTCCCACACTGAAAATCAGGGTAAAGACAAACATGATTATTTTTTATTATGTTCTGGTTTGGGTTATGTTGTTAGACAGTCATGAAAATTTGTGTAAATGTTTAATGCTTATTTTTCAAAACAACCAGACTGCATCATCCATTCAAAGACAGACCCCGCAACTCATGACAATGCTAACCCTCAGGATTCAAAGAGTGAGACATCGCCAAAGCCACAAGAGGACACGGTAAAGCCAAAAGAAAACCCAAACACCTCACTGTGAACACCTTAGAACTATCACCACTTTAAAAACAGAAACTGGACACTGCCGTCCCTTCTTCTGCTTCTTATAATGACTCGCTTTCAAAGTTCAAGCAATGTGTTGAGGTGCTTATGGCATCTTTGAGACCCCATACCTCAACAAAATATGTGGAAGCTGCCCAGGCTAAAATTTCTAACATACAAAAGGATTTAGAGGGTTTGGACAGGCTGAGGCAGCATGGAGCAGGACGGCTGAAGAATCGTTGCCATACACGCAAAGGTCAATCGCAAGATCTAGCATTAAAATGCAAGTACATATCAAAGCATGTTAGGAATGCTACATGTATGAAAGTAGGGGGGAAAAGAAGCCCCTCGCTGTTCAAACTTTTAAAACAAATCAGAGACACTATGACTCCAAAGGCAGCTCTGACCACTTCTGCAATGTGGAATCTCCACAAGCAACCCATATGGCTGATTTAGAGGCTGTGGGGTCATCCATTCTGAGTGCAGATGATTCTGTATAGGTACCCCAGAACCCCATGAGGAAAGCCCTCTAACTCCCAATGAATTGCCAAGAGTTTATCTGGAGAACCTAAATAGGTGGGAATGGCATTCATCACGCCAACCTGTTTCTCAATACGGAGAAACCTTCAGGTTTGCCAACCTGGAACAATTAAACCATCTGCTGCTGGTGCAAGAGGCAATTCAAGAGGCTGTACAGGGCCTCCTTCATGACCTTAATGTGAGGTTACATGATGGGGTCTTGTTGCATTACGTCTAGATGGTGGTGGACTTCTTCACTTCTCTCTTCACTGTGAGGAGGGTTAGGGGGACCCTGCATGTTTCAGATCGGATTGACAACCTCGCAAACCTTATGCAGAGCAACTCGGAGATCCACCTTCATGGGACATTGCACCTAAATATATGGGTTATCTGTAACAGCGGAGGATGGGGCCATAGAGTTATAAGTACTCTGCTTCACAGCCAGTTAGTGCAAAAGAAAAGGCATTTTTAGTGGATCTAAACTGCACTGATAGCAATCTGTGTTTTGGTGGGAGGCTCTTGGCAGTTACAGCCCCACAAAGGCCCACTTTTGGGGAGTTAATAGATGGTGCAAGGCAGCTATATGGAGAGTTTGTGTTTCCAGAAGTTAACAAAATAATGCTGAGTAATGTGGCTGCCTTTGAAAGGCATTTCAAAGTAAATATCGCCATGGTCCTGCACGGGACTAAGGGCTGGGAGATATTGAGGACTGTCGACCCTGTACACACCCCAACATACTTCCTGTCTATGTTTTCCAGCATTGGAGTTTTGGGATGGCATCAGCAAGCAGATGTCTAAGCCTTTTTCTTCTTCTTATGTCTACTTGTCTGTTGCCTTTGCTAGAGAGCGCTGAAAACTGCATTCTCTCAGGGCAAAGAGGGTTCCCCCCATTAAACCAGTTGCATGTTCATTTCAGAGCGTTTCTTTGCCAAATCCACAAATGCTGAAAGACCTTTGAGATGCAGATGTGGGCAATTCAGGCAATATAATTTTGAATACAAGTTCATGTTATAGTGGCATCTGAAGGTTCAGAGCAAAGGGAATGCTAAATCAGCACTTGGCTGCATCTGTGTTATGAAAACAAAAATAGAAAACAACTGTTTCCCACAGCTGATACAATTACAGTGAATGGGTATTAGATGTATGGCACAATGAAAAAGATCAAAACCTTTAGTTCTTCTAACATAATCTTTTATGACCTCCCTCAGTATTGAATTCTATTGACTTATTTCTGTTAATTTTTTCCAGCCTCCTGTTTCCACAATAACTGTTTAGTGTTTCTTACTGGGGACACTTGACATATGTCTCTAGTTCAGGAGCGGGGAACCTGTGCCCCTCCAGATGTTGCTGCATTACAGCTCCCATCAGCTCCAGACACTATGGACAATGGTCAGGAATAATGTGAGTTTGGAATAATGCTCTTTAGGCAACAGTGGGGTGGGATGGGTAGCAGAATGAGAAGGCAAGGGAGACAATTTCAGCACCTACACTCCTTTCCTGGATTTATCTGGGCTGTGTATTGTGGGCAGGAGACTCTACCTGTAGACAGCTGCCATCACCTGCCCCACAAAGTACCAATACAGTCTGTCCCTATTCCACCAGACTCCACCTCATGTCTGCCAGGCTCCACCCCTTCGTTCCAAGTCCCCACCCTTAAGAGATTTGAGTGCCCTCAGGAGACCTTTCTGTTGGGACTGGGTGAGTATTGCAATATTCACATAATCCCTTTTGCAGATCTCCCTTACAGAATCATGACGACTGTCTGGAAGCTATTTTTAGCCAAAGTGACAAATAACTGCAGTGTCTTTCAGTGCTTGTCTAATTTTCAAAACTAAGGCTGCAATCCAATGCACACTTAGGGTGAACCCAGTAAAAGAACTCAGACTTACTTTCAAGTAAGCATGCATAGGATTTGGTTGCGTATTTTGCATCTTGGGTTTTAAAATCTAGACAATATTTATCAGATTTCATCCTACCCTTTTCTCATATTTTAAATCATTCTTCCAAGTAACATCAAAGGGATAGTGAAAAAAAATGAGAGCAGGGCTCATAACTCTGATTTGCCTATGTAAATATATACCAGCATGGCATGACTCTTTTGCCTTGGATTGCTCTGGAATGGTTTCTAGGATGTTAATTATTAGTTTTCAAGGCTCAGTATCATCTGTTAAATCTGTTTTTTTTAAAGACTGGCACTGTGGTTATGATTTAATATAGGAGTTTGAAAAGAGTTTCTGGTTTAGATGATCAATTACACATGTTTGTCAGTAGCACAGCTACCTTAGAATGTAGGCCCTTCTGAACTCTGATGAACATCTGCTCCTGATCATTTACTGGAATTAAACAATTCTATGAATCTCAATCCCATCTTCCTTTAAGAGATTCAGCCTTTGTTAACATCATATCACTATATGCTCATAAAGAGTCCCCCAGAGAAGGAAGCTGGCTCTCTCGTATTTCACAGTAAAGACTGAATCATGCAATTAATTTGCTTTAGCTTTTTTATTATTATTATTTTGGTAATGTTGTCAATCTCTCCCTTAAAACAAGGACAAAGCAAATGATCTCTAGTTCATTTTAGAAAGTGTTGATCATGCCTTCTTCTAATGCTTCTTGACAAGTGTCATTCCTTTGTCCTAGAGGTGTCATTGAGTGTCAAGGTGAACTTTGGTTGTTTTTGTTCAGCAAAACACCTGAGGAACTTTTCAGGAAAGTATAAACAAGGTTGATATAATTAGGCTGCAATCCTATTGGACAATTCCTTGGATAGTGTCAGATTTATGGACTTCCATGCAGGTGTTATACATTACTAACATATAACACCCCCTCCTCCCTTTCAGTTGGGTTTATTCCATCTGAAAAAAGGATATTCTTCAGTTGCTATATTGGAATATAGCAACTGAAGAATATCTCAGTGATAGCTTCCAGATCATTTTTATCTTCCCATATTAGGATTTTAAGTTCATCCATTCGTTCTCTAATTCCATGCATTAGTAGACATCAGTGGCCATGGGTATTACAACTTCTCCCTGAAGTATTTTTCATCACGATTTCCACTGTCCTGCTTCCTCCTTTGTCACACATATTCTTGTCCCTAATACTTGGCTCAGTTTTTAGCTCTGAGCTTTTGTCTCCATCTCCCACAGAATTTAGTTTAAAGCCCTCTTGATTAGACTTGAGAGGCTCCTGCCTACTCTGCTCAGAACTGCCTCCATCCCTTTCAGTAGGAAGTCTCCAAACACCACAATTTGTCTCCTTCTCCCTAGACTGCTGGTTGGATTCCTCCTATCAATGGGTGAGTGGATGCCTTCCTTAATGTTCTGTGGGAAATGGTGCTTCTGCAGATGGTTCAGGGTCACCCCCCATGCTTGGCATTGGTTGTATAGTTCCAATGGCACAGGATGTCTTCAGATCCTCCTGGTCCTGTGTGTCACATTGTTCCACTTAACTGTCTCTTGCCCTTTGTTTTCTTCCTCTTTGCTGAGGAGCAATCTGCTCCTTCAGCTGCCCTTTCAGGGGTGCATCTTACTTCTCATCTCAAACCTTTTATTATCATGGAGGATGAAAGGTTTTGAGATGAGAGGTAAGATGCACTGGAGTGTATAGAGGGGTACCTCAAGCTCCTTCACCATCTCTTCTAACATAGCTACTAGCTTGCTCTTGTTGCAGTTCAGGTTGTCTTGAAGCAGAAGACAAACGTGGCACAGAGCCTGCAGGTCATCAAAATGGCTCCCTTGGTGATCTCTAAAGGAAATCATAGTCTCATTATATCTGAAACGGGGTATTGCTGTTTAACATCAGTTTACTTAAGCAGGATTTTAAACCATATTCAAACTGGGTATATGTAAAACATTTGAACAAGTCTCAGTTATGGGAATCAGTTCATAAGACTGTAGGGTTATATTTAAAAGGGGGGAGGGAGGGAGAAAAGATTTAGGGACTTCTTTCCATTTTCTCTCAGGTGAACATACTTCAGATACCCAAGTGCCCTTTCCCTCCTGTTATAATTGTTCTCTTGGCCTTCATGCTCCTGTTGTTTTTAGCACCTGTCAATAGGTTCTCCCTCTGGAGTTTTTCTTTTAAAAAAGCTGTCTTTCCTTACATTTATTTTCTATTATATCAGGATGATTCACACATCACCGTATGTTAGAAAATAGTCCCCAAAGTGGCCTGAATTAAATGTACTAGTTTATAATCCTCCAGTTTCTGACAGCTAAAATGACAGATAAACTGATAATAATCAAAGACACATGGCAAAGGTGAAACAGAAACCCCAACACCCTCTTTGAAAATATCTTTGAAAGAAATGGGGGCATGTGAAGAAAGATACACAGTTCTGCTACTATTTGGCGTTCTTTGGCTTTCAGTCCTTTCAATATAGTAGCTCTCATTCAGAAACAAACAAATAAATTATACACAAACATGTATAATATATGTGTCTCTTGGAACTTCTGAGACAAGATTCCAAAGAGAGTGACATTTTCCTACAAGTACTTCCTAAATTATACATAAGACTGATCACTCCAACACAAAAAGGCATTTTGCATAAAGTATTTACTTTCTCATCAGGACTCCTCTTTGCTAAGAAAACAAAGATCAAGGATTGCTGTGTCACATGCCTACTTTTGGAATACAGAATTAAACACAATTTGGAATTCAACATACTTGCACGGGTTTGGAGATATTGAGAATGAGCTGTCTTTCAGGATAGTTCAACACTTATCTAAATTATAATACAACACATACCATTTTAATTCTTATTAAATTCCCGCCCCAGGTTATATCTTCTGAATAAATTTGGATGAACCATTCATGAGGTCAATTCAAAACATACCAGCCAAATGACTGATGGATGGATTGATGGATTTCAATAATTCCTTTCTATAGTCTGCACTCAAGATGACTCACAGCAAGCAAAAAGGGTGGGATACTCAGTAGTGATGCTGTGGTAATCCAGCAGATTTAATTTCTGATATGGATATTGTAGTTGCACTGTGAGTGCTTCTCAGAGGGATCTTTATGTTGCTGCTTTATGTTCCCAAAGCCAGCCCTACCAAGAACAGGAGCATCTTGAAGCAATAATGTCCATGTTTCTCATTTTATTTTGTTCTAGTAAGATGCAGGTCCATCTTACAAAGTTAATTGTTTTAAAATATTTCCCATCTGCTACAGAGACTTAAAGAAATTAAATTACAGTTGTTTGGTGACTTTAAAATGGAGCAGAGGCTTGCAACTTCTGGTACAAAAATGTGTGGCCTTAGATACAGGCTCAGATATTTAGGAATAAGTTTATTGGGGATTATTCCTTCTGCTAGAGACTGTGGTGAGTGCCAACAACAGTATTGGCATCAACGGAGGGCCATTGAACAACAGGGAGGAAAAAACTACACACTCATACACACTAATGACCAGCCAAATGATGACTGAGCATGCACAGTAGCCATGGAATGCTAGTGCCAGTTGAAAAATAAAAAGTGGAAAATGGGGGGGGGGGAATGTGAAATTTCCTATATGGGCTTCTTACAGACTATAGTATCCTGGACGAGGGCATGGCTACTTGGAACTCTGAACAGGAGCACTCAGGGGAGAAAGTGAGGATACACTGCAACATTTATTCATTGCTTGCTTATTTGCAGATTCCACTTGTAAGAAAACCGATGATATTTTCACACACTGGGAAAATGGTCAGACAAATGCACTAGGTTTTTTAATGTCTGCCATGACAAACAACAAACACCTCAAAGTTCTCGTTTGCCCAACTATTTAAAGTATTGGAATCATGTCCTGCTTTACATCTGGTCACCAAAAGGGGAGCAATCTATACTATTATTGTCTGTGTCTGGGCAAGGTGCTTGAGCGGGTGGTTGCAGGACAACTCCAGACACTCTTGAATGAAATGGATTATCTAGATCCATTTCAATAAGGTTTCAGGCCTGGCTTTGGAACAGAAACTGCCTTGGTCGCCCTGTGGGATGACCTTTGCCAGGAGAGGAACAGGGGGAGTGCGACCCTATTGGTTCTCTTGGACCTCTCAGTGGCTTTTGATACCATCGACCAAGGTATCCTTCTGGATAGGTTGTCTGGGCTGGGAGCTGGAGGCACTGCGCTGCAGAGGTTCCGCTCCTACTTGGATGACCATTTTCAGAAGGTGGTGCTGGGGGATTATTGCTCTGTGCCATGGCATTTAAACCATGGGGTTCCACAGGGCTCTATTTTATCCCCTGTGCTGTTTAACATATACAAGAAGCTGCTGGGAGAGGTTATCCGGAGATGTGGGCTGAGATGTCATCAATATGTGGATGACACCCAGCTCTACCTCTCCTTTTCATCAAACCCGTGTGAGGCAGTGGCTGTTCTGAATCAGTGCCTGGGCATGGTAATGGACTGGATGATGGCCAACAAACTGAGACTCAATCCAGACAAGACGGAGGTACTGTCAGCGGGTGGTTCATTTGTCCGGCAAGGTGATGTTCACTCTGTTCTGGAGGGGGTTGCACTCCCCCTAAAGGATCGAGTCTGTAGTTTGGGGGTGCTCTTGGATCCAGAACTGTCACTTGAGGCACAGGTGAACTCAGTGGCAAAGAGCACCTTTTACCAGCTTAGGCTGATATACCAACTGTGCCCTTATCTGGACAGAGATAGCCTAGCTACAGTTATCCATGCTCTCACAACCTCTCATTTGGATTACTGCAATGCGTTATACGTGGGGCTGCCTTTGAAAACGGTCCGGAAACTTCAGCTGGTACAAAACAGGGCAGCCAGATTGTTAACGGGGACTGGCCAATGAGACCATATTACGCCAGTCCTTATCCAACTTCACTGGCTGCCGATCCAGGTCCGGGCCCAATTCAAAGTGCTGGTACTAACATTTAAAGCCCTAAACGGCTTGGGGCCAGGATATCTAAAGGAACACCTCCTCCCATATGTACCTGCCCGGACCCTAAGATCATCTACAGGGGTCCTTCTCCATGAGCCCCTGCCAAAGGAAGTGAGGCAGGTGGCCACTAGGAGGAGGGCTTTCTCTGCTGTGGCACCCTGGCTGTGGAATGAGCTCCCCAGAGAGGTTCGCCTGGCACCCACTTTGTACTCTTTTCGTCGCCAGGTGAAGACCTTTTTATTCTCCCAGTATTTTAACAGTTAAACTAACTCAATTTTAATCCTTGCTGTTTTAAATTTGTATTTTAATCTGTATTAATTCCTGCTGCTTGGTTTTATTCTGGTTGTGTTTTTATATTGTATGATATTCTGTGTTTTTAGATTGTGCCTTGTTTTATATATTTTAAAATGATTTCATGGTTTTAATTTTTGTGAACCGCCCAGAGAACTTCGGCTATGGGGCAGTATAAAAATGCAATAAATAAATAAATAAAGTAAAGAAAGATTATAGAGAAGCAAAAAGATGGAGATTAGATACTAAGATTTTAAATTATAAAAATATTGTTGAGAAAATGAAAAAGGAGATTAAGAGTATTTGGGAAATAAATGAATCAGGGATAATCTCGCAGGGGATGGTTTGGGACACGATGAAAGCAGTAGTGAGAGGTATTTGTATTAGAGAAACATGTAAATTAAGAAGACAACAAGAGGCACATAGTAAAAAGATTGAAGAAGATATTAAGGATTTAGAGCAACAATTTAGGAGTAAGAAGGATATGCGTATATATGCCCAACTCTAAGCAAAAAAAAAGGAATTAGAGGGGGAGGACATAGAAAGAGTTCAAACAGAATTAATATATATGAAAAGGATTTTTTTTTGAGTATAACAGAAATTCTAGAATGCTGGCGAGATCAACGCAATCAAAGAAGGAGAAAAATATAATAGGGACAATTAAAGACAAAATGGGGAAAAATGTAATTTAATGAGGGACAAATTAAAAATGTTTGAGGGATTCTATCGGGAATTATATACTTCAGATGCGATTCCACAAATGAGAATACAAGAATATGTAGAGAAAAATTGGAAGGTAAAATTAAAAGATAAGGATAGGGATTATATGGAAGCTTTGGTGACGGAAAAAGAAATAGAGGAGAGTATTGACAAATTGAAAGGAGGGAAATCTCCAGGAGTGGATGGATTGGGGCCGGAGTATTATAAGATATTTAAGGAAATTTTAGTATCAAAAACGGAGAAATTATTTAATAATATTATAAAGGGTGAGAAGACCCCGCCGTCGTGGGAACATTCGTTGATAATCTTAATTCCAAAAGTGGATAAGGACTTGATGGATCCAGCCTCGTATAGACCTATATCGTTAATTAATCAGGATGCTAAGATTTTTACAGCGATTATGGCAAAAAGATTAAATACCTTTATAAATGATTATATTAAAAAAGATCAATGTGGATTTATTCCAGGGAGGCAAATGCCAAATTTAATAGGGAGGGTTTTAAACATAATAAATAGTATTAAAAAAGAAATTTAAAAGCAGGATTGATAGCATTGGATATTTTTAAAGCCTTTGATTGCGTGGAATGGCCGGTGTTAAAAACTATTGTAAAAATATTTGGCTTTGGAGAAAGATTTGTGGGGGTGATTAATCAGTTGTATGCAAATAATAAGGGAGAGGTGATGATAAATGATGGCCTAACACAACAGATTACCTTAGCCCGGGGTACTAGACAAGGGTGTCCTCTCTCCCCGATATTATTTGCAATTGTGATTGAAATGTTAGCAAATTGTATTAGGGAAGATGAGAAATTAAAAGGGATAGGAGAACAGGATAAAATAAAAATTAATATGTTTGCGGATGACACCTTATTGACATTAGAAAATCCGGGGGGGAATATAGAAGGACTCCAAAAACATTTGAGGGAATTTGGAGAGGTTACGGGGTTGCAGATAAATTGGGGGAAATCTAATATGATGCTTTTTAACTATGATAAGGTAGAAGAGGATGAGTTAAGCTTAAGGTTAGGTTTGAAGGTTAAAAATATATTGGCTTACTTAGGAGTTTTTATTTCTAAAGAGTTAGAAAAGTTAGAAGAAATAAATTTTAGTAGATTGAAAATTAAAATATTACAGAAGTTAGAGGCTTATAAGAAGGTTAAACTGTCATGGTTTGGTAGAATAGCGGTAATTAAAATGAAGATACTACCAATGATTAATTTTTTGTTTAGGATGTTACCAATTAAGATAACGGAAGTAGAAATTAAAAGCTGGCAGTGTATGATAAATAATTATTGCAATGGGGATAAGAAGCCAAGAATAAATAAAATAAATTGGTATAAGAATCAAAGGGAAGGAGGCTTAGGTTTACCGAATGTAAAGATGTATTATACTGCTAACCAATTAAGGTATGTTATAAGTAGCATAGTTGGGGATGAGGATTTAGAATGGTTAGAACCGCAGACAAAGAAGCTAGAGTTTAAGTTACAGAATGTTTTCTTTAGTAATATACAAAAGATTCAACTGAAAGAAATAGTTAATCCCATCTTAAGAAATATTAGAGAAATTTGGGAAAAATATAAGAAGAAATTAATGCCAGGAATTTCCCCTCTGTCCCCAGTGGTTTTGATGGATAACTTCCCAGGTAATTTGAGAGGAGAATTGGAGGGGTTATTAAGGGGGAAAAATAATTAAATTGAAAGATTGGGTAATGAAAATGACCAATAAAAAACAAATAGAAGAAATATTAACGGGCCAGGAAAATTTATGGTTTAAGAGTATGCAATTGGAACAGTGGACAGTCAAATGGAAGAAGCAAAATAAGGAGTGTAGAAAGGAAACAAGCTTTGAAAAGTTAATTGAGGTTAGACAGAAGGTGGGAGGAAATAATATGGATAGTAGAAGTAAAAAAGGGTTAATGAGCGAGATTTATAAGATATTAGTGGAGGAAGATAAGGGGTATGATAGCTTGAAAACAATCTGGGAAGAGGATTTGAAAATTCAGATCACTGGGGACAGCTGGAGGAAGATATGGGAATCAAGAAATTTAAAGTTATTTTCTATAAGGATAAAAGAAAATCAGTATAAAATTATTTGGAGATGGTATCTCACTCCTGTAAGATTACATCAGATAGACAAGAAGGCTTCAAGTTATTGTTGGAGGGGATGTCAGGAATTGGGGACATATTACCATATGTGGTGGACTTGTGAACATGTTAAAAAATTTTGGGAGAGAGTTTTTAAGGAGATAAATGAGATAGTAGATAAAAAGGTAGAGGAAAGTCCGAAGATAGCTTTATTGGGTTTATTTGATAAAGAATATAGTAATAATAATATTAAAGAATTAATAAATAATCTCCTGACACCGGCAAGACTTATGATAGCCAAAAAATGGAAAACACAAGGGGATTATTGTATGGAAGAGTGGTATAAAGGAGTGTGGGATATTGTTATTAATGACAGATTAACTTGTGCAATGAAAGTAAAGATGGGATTAACTAAAAAGAATGATTTTGGAAGAATTTGGGCTATGTTTCTAGAATATGTTTTAGAAAAGGGGAGAGGTTGTACACCGTCTAAAGAATCAATGCAGTTTTGGAAAAATTTATAAGTAATAGGGTTAGAAGGTCTCGGGGGTAGGGAGCACGGGGGGGGGTTGTTGAGGCTTTTGTATTGTGTATTGTTATGTTATATGTTGAAATTAATAAAAAAAATTTTTTTAAAAAAGGAGCTCCTAAGGAGCAAGGGTTGTAATGTACTGCAGATGAGCCTTGGATGGGGCTCAGAAGGATCTGGTAATATAAGACTACATTATCAGTCTAACCTTTGCTGAAAACAATGCCGTTTCTTCAGTTCCAGTATCTTGTACACTGACTTTGACTCATATTTGAACTTCCATGCATTGATCTTTGGACTTCTGCCTGATGCTGCCTTTTGGATTCTGATTTTACTTACTTGTAATCCTGTGTGTAAGGATTGACCCCAGCACCTCTGCAGAAGCATCTTGAGAGGGTGTGGGAATGTTTCACAACTCTTCATCACAACAGTTAAAGTTGCAGGCACTATACTAGAGTGACCATATACAAAAGAAGGCAGGGCCCCTGCAACTTTAACTGGTGTGATGAAGAGGGAATTTCACCAGGAACTAATTGCATACAAATGACACTGGCTGAAATCCCCTTTTCTCTACAACTGTTAAAGTTACATGAGCCCTGTCCTCCTTTTCATATGGTCAGCCTAGTATATTCCTATTTATAGGTTTTAGCTGTATATGTTTTAGTTTTGTAAGGCTGCCCTGAGGCCCAGCATTGGGCAAAAGGCAGGATACTACTACTACTACTACTACTAATAGTAATGTTTCAGATTTCACTTCTGCATCTGATGTTCTTTTGCATTTACTTTTCTTTATAAACCATTCATATCTTAAGACTTCTTGTGTGGCATGTATTCATTGGTTTAACAAGGTAAAAGGGGTATTCACTGTTTTCATGCTTATGTTATAAATTCTATTTTCAACAGGCCTAGTAACTTCAAGTGGAACAGAGTTGGGGAAAATCCTCAATCTCTTTGCTATCAGAGGCACTGAGTAAGGGTCCCTGGAGATAATTTAGACTGACCCCAACCACAAAACACTATTCCCCCTTCTGAAGAGATCTGGACCACAGACTACTAAAGACAAACAAAGTAGCAGGCCATAATAACAGTTCTCACGTGGCCATTTGCCTTATGAGGCAGGTGCTCTGCGGGCTACCAAATGGAGGGACTAACAGGCCATAAAGTTGCCTGGCTGGGTGTGCCAGAAATCCAGCCTCAACACTCCTGCAAGGTCCATGTTCTATAGCACCTGCTGTCAGATGAACCTGAGGGAATCCCACCCTCCACCCCTGGGTTTAATTTACTGGCTTCCCCTGGTTGGACCTTGCAGGAAACTATAGGGACAGACAGAGCAGAGCACACATAGAATGCTGAGACTGGCAAATCTAAAAGCAAGTGTGTTGCTTTTCAAGAACCAAGGAAATTCAATGGGTCTTACTTTTGAGTAAATATTTAGGGATGGATATGCAGCCTGTGCAAGAACTGAGTAGGGTGACCATATTTGGGAAATCAAAAAAGAGGACACCTAGTGGGGGGGCAGGAAAATGGCTTTCTGGGGCCACCTTAAAGTCCCCAATTGGAGCGGAGGAGGGGAAAGCATGTCATTCTCACCCCACCCCACCGCTCCAATCAGGCCCTTTTCTATAATGCCTGGGAATGACACGTTTTTCCCTTTTAAGGCCTTGATTGGAGCAGTGGGAGAGAATGACACACTTCCAGAAAGCATGTCATTCCCCCCTGCCACGCTAATGGTGGCCTTAAAAGGGAAAGTGTGTAATTCCAGGTCATTATAGACTATTGCATAAAATCCCCCCTGACACTGAGGATAGAACAAAAACCAGGAGAAATCTGGGGAAATCCTGACAGTTTTTTATTATTTAGTATTGCATTTATATCCCACCTTTTTTCCGCCAAGAAACCCAAGGTGGCATACATAATCCTCCTCCTCTCCATTTTATCCTCACAATAGCAACCCTGTGAGATGGGTTGGGCTGAGAGTCTGCAACTGGCCCAAAGTCACCCAATGGGTTTCCATGGCTAAGTGGGGAGTAGAACCCAGATCTCCCAGCTCCCAGTCCAACACTTTAGCCACTAGGCCACACCCTAGTGGTCACCCTAGAATTGAGCCATGCCAAGTTGGAAGCAGATCGGTTCGTGCCTTGATTGTTAGGATATATTTTTAAAAAGTTTGACTTCCTTTTTTCCCCTAAAATTCAAGGCATGAACCAATCTGCTTTCAACTTGGCATGGCTAAAGCCTTACTTAAGAGGTACCATGGTGCCAAGTTTCATCTCTTCATCTTTACTTTCTTTCTTTCTTTTTTTAATGTACTGCTCAAGGCCCTAGACCCCAAAGAGGAGTATTGGGTTTGAAGTTTTAAAAATTCCTAAAACTCAAGGCATAAACAGATCTGCTTCCAACTTGGCATGGCTCAATCCCTACTTAAGAGCTACCATGCTGTCAAGTTTCATCCCTTTATCTTTAAAAATGATGGAATTGTAAGCATTTTAGTTAATTTAAAAAATTAAATTGAAGTTTTAAACATTTCTAAAAATCAAGGGATGAATGGCTCTGCTTCCAACTTGGCATGGCTCAATCCCTACTTCAGAGCTACCATGATGCCAAGTTTCATCTCTTTAGCTTTAATTTCATTTTTTAAACTTGTACTGCTCAAAGTCCTGGACCCCAAAGAGATTTGTTTGAACTTTAAAAAATTCCTAAAAATCAAGGTATGAATGGATCTGCTTCATATTTGGCATAGCTACATCCCTACTTAAGAGCTACCATGATGCCAGGTTTCATCTCTTTATCTTTAAAAATAAGGGAGATGCAAGCATTTTGGTTGATTTATTAATGTTAAAAGTGAGTTCAACACATAACACTAGCTTTGATTTTATATTGGATGTCAAGATGGTATAACATTCTGGCTGATGCTGGCTTGGTTGTCAACTGTATAATATCCAGTCATCCATTACACAAAGCCATGAAATTCATTAAACAAAAAACCTACATTTTACAAAAACAATGTTAAGGCTCTACAGATTCCAACCAAGCACCCAAAAGCAGGGAAATTGGAAGTTAAGGCTCACAAGCCTTAACGCCACATCCTCCCTAAGGAGGCAAAAAGTGCAAGTGAAATTCTCATTCTCCCAAAGCAGATAAACCATGAGGACAGGGTGGAGAATATGATATGCAGAGGTGACTGTGGGGTTGTGGAAAACTGATCACGAACAACTTAGGGCCACCTACTTCTCTTTTTTTGTTTAGAGCAGCCCTTCCCCAACCTGGTGCCCTCCAAAGGTGTTGGACAACATTCCCCAACCTGGTGCCTGTCAGATGTGTTGGGTTGCAACTCTCAACATAAGGAGATGCTCTAAGAAATGAGAAGTAGCTGGTCCTAAGTTGTTCATCATCATTTCCCACAACCCCACCGTCACCTCTGCAGATCAAATTGCATATCTAGATTTTTGAGATGACAAGTCCCAGCATTCCTGACCATGGGACATACTGACTTGCAATGATGGGAGTTGTAGTCCAACACCTTTGGAGGGCACCAGGTTAGGGAAGGGCTGCTCTAAACAAAAAAATGAATATATAACAGATTGAATTAATTACAAACTGATACAAATAAAAACGTATAGACTTCATTGCATAACAGTTTTTGTAGTTATATGGTTGATCTAGGTGGTTGAGTACACTACACTGCTATAGGATATTGTTTTCAACCACTGCCTCCTGCTGTAATGAATGGACACCTGACACCCCAGCAGAGGTCCATGAAAATAGCCCCCTGGAGTTGCTCCTCCTCCTTTTCACCATGGCAACCTGCTTGCTCACCTGCCTTTCACTCTGCCCCACACAATGGAGGCGGTGAGGAGGAGGAGCGGATGCCCATGCCTACTTGCTCCCTGGCTCTCTGCTTGTCAAGCAGGCAAGTGGTAGCAGTGATGAGAAAGAGGAGGAGGAGCCATTGCGGCTGGTGACAATGGTGGTGAGAAGGTAGGAGGCTCATTCAGGGAGCGGAGACATGGGGAGTAGATCTTACTCAAGGGCCCTCAGAAACCTGGACCCGGCACTGATCACTTTATTACTCCACAGATATGTAGAGCTCATTCACACACATAAGTTATGATTTACACTCATCAAGAGATGAACTAGGGCATGAGAACCAGTCTAAAATCTTTTGAGTTAGAAGAAAATACTGCAGTAATTTAGTTTGATGTATTGCATGCATAGAGAACGAATATTATCCCAGCTGCATTACAACAACCGGTTGATCTCCTGGCAATGTAAAACTTGAACGCTTTCACACTCTCACTGAGAGAAGGTCCTTCCCGTAAAGATGTCACCTTACATACTTTTTTCTGTCTCATAAACTTGAAGGTCAAACGAAATCAGGTTCTGTTGACAAATACAGAATATAAAACAGTCACAGATTCATGTGCTAAGGATCCATGAAAGGGAAACAAATGGGAGAATGAGTCAGGCCCCTGCTGTTTATGTCTCTTTGGGGACTTTCAAGGCAAGGACCTGCACTGGTCACTGAAAGGGGAAGTCTCTTTTTCATTGAGTTCAGATTTTCATTCACAGTAGGGTAGCTGGGGTAGTAATTTGATTAGCAGTATTAAATGGTTTAGTGAAGAGCGGTCATTGAAAAATACAAGTGCAGTTCCTGAGACATAAGCAAGAGTAAGCATGTTTTCTGGGTTAGGAGCAATGTTTTTTTAACTTCTATCCTCAAGGAACTCTTTCCACTTTGAATTGTCTGCTAAGAACCCCCTGTGCATTAGCAACAGAATGTTTCATGTTCACCACTTACCCCTCCAACTCTCAGCTGCCACTGCTAGCCTTCCCCTCACACTTGTAAAAGGGCTTACCTGGTGGTGCTGTAATAGGCCAATATAGTGCTGCTGCTGCTGCCATCAGATAAGCCCACTTGTGAGGTTGAGCTGTAGTGCCACCACTGGGAGGCTCAAATGATGGCAGGCCCTGGGGTGGGGGAACAAGCCCTGATGGGTCTGCCACGGTGCATGGACTCTGGGAAATGCCCCAGTATGCTGGGTGCTGATGATAGGCCTGCTTTTTAGGTTGTAAAGATGTCTCATTCAAAATAGCAGCCAGGCTTAATGAGCCTAGATGTGACCCATGCAAATGGAAAACATCTCTTGGGGCCTGCCCCTACACTAGAGGTGTGCAACATATGACCTGAGCATACTACATCAGGGGAACTTTAAAAGCTTAATTCTAGGTGCAGGTGGGCTTATGTTCTTTGGGAACACAGTGCACAGGGAGGGAAGGTTTAATCCTTTCTTCCCTGGCCATGATCCTAAAGAAAACTGGAGTGGGGGCATGCTGCAGTTAAGAAAAAAGGTCCCATTGGCACCAGTGGGAGTCCCCCCCCCCAGGGCTAGCATTATGGAGGGAGCAATTTTCATCAGGATCATGGCTGGGGAGGGAAGGTTTTTGTGTGATGTGGTCCCAATGAAAAACAGGAGGCTTATATGTCTACTATTAAATTAAGTTAAACAAAAACCCTGACATAGCTGCTAGTTATGCATTTTGCATAGGGCCTGTTCAGACAACATACTAAGACATGGTCTGGCCACTAACCCTTTTGCAGCAAGTGGTTAGTGAGCATGTTTAAAGCATGGTTATGTAGCCACCATGGTTAGGAATGGTTCACACGACATGCTAGCCATAATGTTTAGTTCAAAATGCTTAACCATCATAGGGTGACCAGATAAAATCCAGGTCAGGGCTCATGTAACTTTAACAGTTGTAGAGAAAAGGGAATTTCAGACAGTGTCATTTGTATGAAATTAGTTCCTGGTGAAATTCCCTCTTCATCACAACAGTTAAAGTTGCAGGGGCCCTGCCTTCTTTTGTATATGGTCACTCTAGTATAGTGCATGCACCTTCCATAAGGTCACCCTAATCTCCTTGATATGCTTTCAGGAATCTCCAGGTTTCCACTATACACACACACCCTCACATGCATGCCGTGAATAGTACATTGGTATGTCATGTGGTTTCTGATCAGCAGCTACTTCAGAAATATTAAAGTAAAGCAGTCCTGGTTTGGGTTTCTATAATAAAGTCTCTCTTTTTTTAAAGTAGATTCAAACTGCTCCAAACTCAAAAGGAGACATTATCTCTTAACAAAATCCATCTGTCTAAGCCAGGCCACAACCAATTATTTTTCAAAGGAGAATTTTCATACTGATTTGAAGCAGCACTAATCAGTTACAGATATAACAACAATAATCAAAGGATATCTGAAACTTCTAAGATCTAAAGGTAGGGACATTTAATAAGCAGATTGAAATCAATGGGCTTAAGTATGTCTTAGGCCATGTGCACACTATCATTCTTCCAATTTAGGTTGCAATCCTATACACACTTACCTGGTAATATACCCCCTTGAACTCAGTGGGACTCACTTCTGAGCAAACATGCATAGGACAATACTGTTAGTGTCCCATTGCTTTTCTCATTCCTGTTCCTTCTTGGTCTACTTCACAGAGGTTTCTGCTCACACAAAATCCCCCCTTTCCAATGCTACCTGTAGCATTTTCTGGTAATTAATAAACAATGAGCATCTTTAAATGAGCATTTTATAGCAGGCTTGTTACTGGCCTTTCATGAATGTTCGTGGGTCATTCTGATGACACCATCCTCCTCCTGTGTGTCTCCCCCTCCATTTTCTGATTTTAGTGCTAAAAATGAAACCTTAGAAAACCTGACTCTTCTGGGATATATCAATATTGGTCAGGTTTTTCTGCTATGTGAAGTAGAGGTGTGCGCTCCATTCCAGAAATTTGAGGTTTCGATGAAGCTTTGAGTTTTTGGAGTGGAGAGGAGATGTTTAAAAACTCGTCGAATACCCACAGAGAGGAGAGGAGCACTGTTGAAGAACCATTCCATTTTTGGATAACCATTCCATTATAGTCTATGGAAATTAACAAAAATGCTTACAGCTCTGTTATTTTTAAAAATAAAGCGTTAAAAACCTGGCACCATGATAGCTCTTAAGTAGGGCTTTAGCCATGCCAAGTTGGAAACAGATCCATTCATACCTTGATTTTTAGGATTTTTAAAAATTTGGAATAACTGCTCCATTGTAATCTATATAAAAAGGAAATTAACAAAAATGCTTACATCGTGTTTTTAAAGATAAAGAGATGAAATTTGGCACCATGGTACACCATCAGTAGGGATTTAGCCATACTACATTGGAAGCAGATCTGTTAATGCCTTGAGTTTTAGGAATTTTTTAAAGTTCAAATTCAAACCTCCTCTTTGTGGTGTAGGACTTCGAGCAGTTTCATACAAGTTTCAAAAATAAATAAACAGAAGTAAGACCTCAGAAGTAAGCATAGGGTTGCAGAGCACTTCTTTCCAGTATGTTGTTAGAGCCCCCCTCTAGATGAATTCCGTTTGACGCCTGGTTAGCCGATTATGCGCATAATCACTGAAGCGCTTTATCGTAAATGCTTGTATACAGGAGGTAATTGAGCACTCAACTGGTGACCTTACCGGTTGTTTCAAATGCACTTTACAAGTAGTTAATATGGAGAATCGCTTGTTTACATAGTCAAAATGTGCTTTAATGGCCGGAGCAAAACAAAACTCGCTATTTAACGCGCATTCGATAATGCGCATAATCGGAGAGAAAATGCGCCTCTACGCCCGATTTGTGCTCAGTTCTTGTAGAGGTAAATTTTTTAATGCGCCTTGAAAGAGCTTTAAATGCTTCTTGTAGAGGCAGCCTTAGACTTTAAAAAAAAAACTTCTGAGTGACGGCACTATTAAAAGTCAGTTCTATTTGTGTTTACTCAGAAGTAAGTCTCTCTCTGTTCAATGGGGTTTACTCAAAGGTAAACATGTATCAGATTTTAGTATGGCTTGGATGTAAATGTAGTTGAAATCAATGGGATTTGCTCTTGAGTAAGGGAACCAGCAGATCTCTATTTTATGAATTGGAGATGCACAGCTTCGCATTATCAAAGGAAAGGAAAATCGATCCATCACAAATGCAAACAGGTGGAAGTTCATACTGGGGGAATTTTAAAAATCCTTAAAAAATCAAGGGATGAACCGATCTGATTCAAACTTGGCTCTCCTGAAGACCTATCACCATACCAAGTTTCATCTTTAGTTATAAAAATTACGCAGATGTAAGCATTTTGGTTAATTCCCATAGAAGTTCCAATGAGCGAGGGGGGAAGGCTTGCCACGTTGATCACAAGTCCATCAATGACAAGAACCAATGAACTGGAGGGGGAAGAAGCAAGGGCGGGGCGGGGTGGGGTGAGGTGGGGAGGGCACAATAGCAGCGGGAGAGCAAACAAGTGAAAAGAGAGTTCACCGGTATAGCTACAATCATGAAAGGGAGGTGCTCTTGCAGCACTTATGAAACGGAGGTAAAAAAAAATGCAGAGGCAAACCAGGGGGGGAAATAGGTGTGATGGAGTCCTATATCATCACAGATAGAATTTTCATATGCATTGTCTTTCAGTTGAGTCATGTCACACAGTAACCAAGTATTGTGCATGCATGTGTGAGCTAGGCCTCAATCTGGGAGATAACTCAGAATGGAGAAAGGGCAAAATGTGAGGTAACATTTGCATATCAAAACAGACTTTACAAATCTCACTTCACAGTAAACACTGTTGATGTAACTGAAGAGCAGCTCAGGAACAGTTTAATAATGAAATAGTCAATAAAGTAATGAGAAAGTTTTACACAGTATCACACTGGGATCTGATAGTAAGAGCAAACCAAGTTTCAAAGTAGCTTATTTGTATGATTAAAGGTGCACTAAAGAATTTATAGGCTACATTCTGATTGGGGTCCGAATGGTATTAACCTGGAATAGTTTATGGAAGTCCTGTTAAAGATATATTAACAGCTTAAGTAGTGTTCAAAATACAGGGCATCTCTATTAAAATGCAAATTGGAGAATCTTTAATAGCAGGCAGGATAAGTCTTCAGAACCCTCAACATCCAAATCTGGACATTCAAAATGTGACAGAGTAGTGGACAAGACAAATTATTATATATAATGTATTATCTTTGCATGCCACACTTATCCAAATGATTCCAGAAGTTTACATATGTCAGGCAGACATCAAAAGAGCTCACAGAAGCCTGGGACCAAAACCTAGAGACTCAGCTCCCCCGAGGGATATAATAATAGCATTCCTTAACTCTACCACCGGAGATGAAGTTTCTAAAGCCTTGAGAGAAAAAGCTCCAGTTACCCATGAAGGGAATACCATTTTATTTCTTCAAGATGGAACGTCTTTCCTGAAATGAACCTACCCAAACACTAAGTTCAACATCTAAGGGCCTCCTCCGAGTGCCTACTCCAAGGGAAGCTCAGAGGTTGGCAACCAGGGAGAGGGCCTTCTCTGTGGTGGCCCCCCAATTGTGGAACGATCTCCCTGACGAGGCCCGCCTGGTGCCAACATTGTTCTCTTTTCAGCACCAGGTCAAGACTTTCCTCTTCTCTCATGCATTTAGCAATATCTGATGAGCCTGGGTTTGTTTTATTTTTAAGTTTATAGCTTTTTAAAGTTATTATAGTGGTTTTAAATGTATGTGTATATTGTGTGTAGATTGAATGTTTTTTGCTGTTTTAATTTTTGTATATTGTTTTTAATTGTTTTAATCTTATGTAAACCACCCAGAAAGCTTCGGCTATGGGGCGGTATACAAATGTAATAAAATAAATAAATAAATACCTCAGTGGAGAAACATTGAGAAGGTTCAAGAGGTTTAAACCAGCCACAGACCTCCTGAAAGAAGCAGGACAGAGATTCAGATGGGGTTTTCCATTTTCTCTTCATACTGAAATAGATGGCACCCATCAAAAAGCAACTAATAGGAAAGAAATGGCTCACATCTTAACACTGCTGGGACTCAGCATTCCATGGTCAGCGGAGGAACTACAAGAAGAAGAGTTGGTAGAAGTGGCACTAATGGGAGATACATGGAGAAGCTCTGCACACTCAAGAAAAAGGAAAAAAATCACTCATGTGCCAGCTGTGCTCCACTGAATCAACAAAATTTGAGGATTACTAGATTTAATACATTCAAAGGAAAGAAGAACTGAGGTTAACCAATTAAGACTTATGAGAAGTTTTATAGTATCAGTATTATCATTATCAATATTATTAAAATTGTTAAGCTATATTAAGCACAATTCTTAGTGTAAGAATAGATAATCTATAAATTAAGACCCAAGTATGAAACTAGTAATGTGACAGAATTAAGAGCAATCAAATGCTGGGTGAGGCTAAAAAAAAAGGAAGGGGGGGGGGAAAAAGGAACGGAGGGGAGGGGGACAGAGGGAGTAACATCTGGAAGAAAATGCAGATGCTTTCTCAAAGTTGTGTGAGCCCAATAGGGGCAGTTATAAGCTTGCCTTATACTGCAGATCACTAGCCTTGGCTTTTGACGCTCTTCTGGAGCTCAGGGGGAGGGGGAGGGAGTCTATAGGGATGGGATTGGGTTTATCATGAATTGGGAGTGGAGATTGATTGTTGATATGAATATAGTTAGTTATGATAATGGAGTGTACTATATTGAAATTAGGTGGGATGTATCAGATTTCTACCCGAGCAGTAAATTACAATCATACCATAGCAACTAAACATGGGAAAGAATGATGTCACAATTGTAATGTCAGGGGCTTAGGGGATGTTGTTAAAAGGAAGCGAGTTTCTGATTTTCGTAGGGCTCGAAGACCTTCTATTATTTGTTTACAGAAAATATATAAAGCAGGAAGGGAAAACGAAAGAATATTTATGCACTCAAATTATGGTGATCAGTTTGTGGCTCCAGGTTCCAATTATGCAAGGAGAGTAACAATAATTTTAACTAGGCACTTTGGTTTCCAAGTTTAAAAAATTAAGCAGGATAATGAAGGTCGCTATCTTTTTTAAAAAGGTCTGATGGGCGTGCGCCCTATAACAATAGCCACAATTTATGTGCCAAATGTAAATCAATAGTCATATATGGCCAAAGTATTTAAAAAACTAAGAGAATTTGCTGAAGGAGAGATCATAGCAACAGGAGATTTTAACTCGACATGTGACAGTCTAATAAAAGTATATCACCTCTGTTGAAAAGGTTTTATTTAACAGACACCTGGAGATGGATGCATCCAGGAGTTAGGAATTATACATATTTCTCTTCCAGATATCATACATATTCCCATTTAGATCATATATTGGTTTCCACTCTCATTGGTTCCTGACATATCTCAGGCTCATACATTACCTCGGACTACATCAGACCATGCAGCAGTAGAATTAATCTTTTTTTAAAAAAAATTCAACATATAATACAACATAATCATAAAAAAATAATATACGAACATAACCTTAACAACCCCCCCCAGTGCTCCCCTAACGCATTGAGACCTTCTTTTATTATTTTATATTATACATTCTTCCAGAATTGTAAAGAATCTTTTAAATCTGATAAAAAAGCATGGTATAGAAACATATGGTCTACTGTAATCTGTGAAAAAACAACGCATAAGTTACGAGTGCTACAAGCCAAAGAGGATCCACTAGTATTTAATGCTATATGGGGGGACTTATTTTAAGGAGATATGGACTGTAGAAATGGTATGAAATTTCTGATATAGAATATATTTTTAGTAAATTTATAGTATCAAGAATTTAAAAAGGTAATAAGGGAAATAAGCTTCACTCCATTGTAGCTTTTTTTCTTTGTTTTTGTTATCTATTTACTTTGGGCAGGGAGGGAAGGGGGCATACCATATAATAATATATTATAGGACACCATGTTATAACGTTTATGGTTGTTGAATATATGAAAATCTTTAATAAAAACATTATTTTATAAAAATGGACTTTCAGGGAAATGCTTTAAGGGGGAAAAAATTAAAAATCCTAAAAAATCAAGGGATGAACTGATCTGATTCAAACTTGGCATGGCTAAAGCCCTCCTTAAGATCTATCACCATGCTATGTTTCATCTCTTTATTTTTAAAAATTATGCAGATGTCAGAATTTTTGTACATCCTAATAGGAGCTCCAGTGAGTGAGAGGGAAAGGCTGCCACGTCCATCACAATGTCCATCAACAACAAGAACCAATGAACTGGAGGGGGAAGGAGAAGGGGTGGGATTGGGCAGGCGCAATAGCAGCGGGAGAGCAAAAAGAGAGTTCACTGGTATAGCTACAATAGTGAAAGGGAGAAGCGCTTGCAGCACTTCTGAAATGGAGGTAAAAAATGCAGAGGCAAACCAGGGGGAAAATAGGTGTGATGGAGTCCAATATAATTTATCAATGTTGGCCTGAGAAGGCAATTGGAAAAATCAAAAGGAGGAGAGCATCCAAATCAGGACAAAAAAGGGGAGAAACAGGTTCTCAGGATGCTAAAGTACTTTATTTCAATTGGATAAGAAATCAAGTAGTAAGGAAAATCAAGAAGTAGTAAAAGTATTAGAAGTAATTACAGAAAATAGGTTTGATTTGTTTCGTTTAGGCATCATGCCCCACCAGTTTCCCTCTACCTCTCCAGCATCAATTTGAATTTTTCACTCACTTAAAAAACAACCAACCAGTGCAACTCCTCTTGCTCTCCTGTATGCAGCAGCAGCACAGACACTCAGAGGGTCATAGAGCCATCTCGCAGAAAACGTTCTGGCCTCCAACACTTCAACATTTACTACAAGCATGGGAGCTTCCTGCTGCATGGTCATTCTCCTATCCTTTCCCTTCCCCAGTGGTATTTTCCTCTGTAAGAAATGACAAGGCAGCTCCCTTGAGCCTCTAGGAATACAATCTTGTAAACCCTACAAAGAAACACATTGCTGGCCATGGGAAGAGGCTCAGAACTGAGCAGATTCCCCTCCCCTTCAGCTGCTTCCTAAGCTGGACATGACCCAGACAAGGCTCAGGAGAGTGGCATCCCCTATATTTGCAAAACAAACTGCAAAGTTAAATGGGTGATTGTAGTGCTCAGGTTGAAGACATTGTACTCCAGGAGGAAAGTAGTAAAGGAAGGCATTCATTAAAGTGATTGACAATGTCAATTTGGTGAGTCAATAGCAGATCACACAAAATGCACACACATGCTTTGAGTTTTTTGTTTTTGTTTTAAGAATGAGCAAATGATTGACAAAGGTAAATGGCAAAACTCTTCAGGGGAAAGGAGTTGAGTTGCAGGACGCAAAATGGCTCTGCAACTAGAAATACACAAGCAATCCACAAATGTAGGACATCTCTAAGGATACTTTCAGATGGGGGGAATTGCGTTTTCTTACCGTCACTCCTGGTTCTCTTCAATGTTTGAAACAAGCAGAATTACACAGAGAAGAGAGCAGCAACCACGTGGCCTGTACATTTCAATGGGACAATGCCCTCTAGTGAGTACTTTATAATGCAGCCTCACCTGCACTTGGCAGGAAATCCTGACAAACCTGACATATCTCAGAAGAGTTGGGTTTTCTGAGGTTTATTTTGTAATGCTAAAACTGGGAAAAGGAGCAGGAGACGTGCAGGAGGCTCATGGCATCCTTGTCAAAATAACTCATGAACATCTGTGAGTGGCCAGTCATGAGTGTGCTATAAATTGCTCATTTAAAGAAGCCCCAAGACATCCGTCTCCTTCTCCAGGGACAATTCCAAAAGACTACCATCTCCTGTATAGGCTGTCCTGGTCATTACGTTTCGAGCGGCTGGCCTTGCCAGGAGGCCCTTTTCCATTGTGGTGCCCACCATGTGGAATGATTTCCCCACTGAGATTATTACGGGGGCTCTGAGTAGGGAGTGTTTCTGCGAACAATTAAAGACATATCTGTTTTTGCCTAGGTGTTTTTCTGACCGCTAGCATTGGCAGCTACACTTGGTTATTTCAGTGAAATACTTTATTGTTTTATTACAGTTGATAAAAAATAACATTGATAGACCTTTTTGAGTGTTTAACTTGTGCACAATGCCCTTTTAAACAATGAGAATCTCAGTGCTTAGCTTTTTGAGAGCAGAAATGGTGGTTGAATTCAGTTCCCTCTTCTCTCCTTTCACATCCAACCAGTAGGATTTTTGAACAACTGGGGTTGTTCAAGAAACGCAAGCTCAAAACTCCCTTGGTGGTGTCTGTGAAGAGCTGCATGATTTGGAGTGGGGTGAACCAATTTTGATATTAGTATTAGGGGTGTGCACCAGATCGGGTCTGATCCACAATCTGGACCCGATCTGGCCAAAAATGGATAAAATTATCTGATTACGATCCCCGCATCTGGATCATCTGATCTCATCCGATCCGATCTGAAAGGACCCGATCCGGATTGAAGAGATTGGAGGATCGGACCTCCTCCCCCCACTCATGCTCCTTACCTGCTGGGGCCGTCCGCTGCCACCCGCTGGTACCTTCTACTGAGAAACAGGCTTTGGGCCTGCCTCTCAGTAGCGCTCCAGGTGATGACATCACCCAGCGCACTACTGAGAGGCAGGCCATGAAGCCTGTTTCTCAGTAGAAGGGGCCAGCGGACGGCAGTGGACGGCCCCGGCAGGTAAGGAGCACGAGTGGGGCAGGGGGGGGAGTTAGGCCCCCACTCACCCACTCCCATGTTTTCCTCATAGGCTTTCATTGGGGGTTAGCTTTCTTTTCCCCAATGCAAGCCTATGGTAAAAAATCTAAAATGGCATCCGATCTGAAAATCGGACTTCTGATTTTTGGATCGGGATCGGGTCTGATCTGATCCAGAGAGCCTCTGATCCGATCTGACCCGATCTGACATGCCAACCCCAGTTCCGATCCCTGTTCTGATCCTATCTGGGGGGTCCGTGCACATTCCTAATTAGTATATATCTCTGTCTTGAGAAGGTTTCACTTTTAGAGACCATATTCTGTATGGTGACTGAAAAATGAATCAACATGATCATACTTCAGCACAAAAGACAAATAAACACACGATAATAGATAATAAAAATGTCTAAATTGAAATGGAACTTTCTCATCTGTTATCATATTGGCCAGCTGGTGCAGATTCTAGGCACAGCTATACTACAGACTTTAATTAGTTTAATATTCATTATTTGTCTTGACCCTACAGGTCTGTTGCCCTGGGATAACGTATGTGACTGAAGCCCTTTGAGCTCTCTGAAGTGCTTTTTAAACACCATACACTGTTGCTGTCAATACTGGGCAGAAAATTGTACAGCACAACTAACAGACTAACTGTGGAAAGCCACTCACCCATCTGAGGGAAAATGTCTCAGAAAATGTCATCCAATATGTGGAATGGAAGCTAGTCCGGATTAGAAGCTTCCAAGTCTGCCGCCAGAAGAAATACATAGCACATTTGTTAGTACAAATGGCCTGACTGGTACATTAGGTTTCAGAACTGTGGGAAAGCAATAGCCATCAATTGAAAGCCACAAAGGACATGGAGCATTTAAAACAGAGGGCATTTGCTGGTGTAATGTGGAAATCATGACTGAGTTCACCTCAGCTTCATACTCACGCATAATCTATGGTTGGTTCTCCTCAACTGTCATCTAACTGGCAACCATTCCATCATGCTGTAGAGCAATGTGGAAAAACAGCATGGCAATTTGTATGTATGTGTGTGTGTGTGTGTGTGCGGGGGGCACACAAATTCCACAAAAGTGGGACCACTGCAGAGAATGCCCTGTTTAAGGTACCCACCAATTTAACATCTCTTAAAGATGGGCCCAAAAGCAAGGCCCCACATCTTGATCTCAACAAATGGGAGGGCTTTTCCATCACCATTTGGGCCTCTTCAGCTGGCACCTAGACCAGAGATAGGCAGAAGGTAGATCTGTGTTGGACTTCAACTCCCAGAAGCCCCTGTCAGAATGGCCAATGGTCAGGAATGCTGTGAGTTGAAGTTCAAAACATCAGGAGATCTATTTTCTTTCCTCACTGACCTAGAAAACAGCCATTCCATCAGGTTAGAGAACAGAGGGAGAGAACAGAAGCAGAACTATTCCATTGCCTCTGTTGAGAGACCAGCTACCTCTGGCTCTCCCTTGATTCTCATGTAGCTGGCAGCCATTCCATCAGGGTACCTGAACAATTTCCACCCCAGCTGCTCATCCTAAGAAATGAAACTTTAAAAACTGGTGTCTGAGTTTGCTTTTTCCTCCTCTCTCTCCAACCCTTTTAAGTTGTCTGTCATGTATTTTAGATTGTAAGCCTGGAGGCAGGAAACTGTCTTGTTACTGATATTTGTAAGCTGCTCTGTGAGCCTTTTCAGCCAACGACTGGGCTAAAAACATTTAAATAAATAAATACAAGCATACATAATTTAGAAGACTTCCACCTGACCTTTCAATCAAATCATCCTCAAGGCCGCTTACAAAAGACTGCAATAATACACAGAAAACAGAGTGGGGGAGCACACAGATACACATAAAACCAGTAAACGTTAGTTTTCAAATTGATGGATGGGGCCAGAGCAGTGGCGACTGGTGCCCATTGGGGCTGGTGCGGCAGAGGACAGGGCAAGGCAGCCAATGGTCAGTGGAGACAGGGTTAACAATAAATGGTGTAAGAAACTGCATGCTTAAGTGAGAATGTGCACCCTATTGAACTCAGTGGGCCTTACTTCTGAATAGGCCTAGATAGGATTGCCCTGCATGTCCCATCCATCCACACCCTTCATTCAATGAAGTTGCTAAAGGATGCTCTTCAGAAGGTATTCTGAACACTGCCCCAAATAATGCTTGCCTAGTCAGATACAATTTTGTTCACTTTTATTAGGTATATCAACAAATGAAGTAAGGGTCTTCAATCAGGGAGGTGTCTATAGGTACATGGAATTCTCTTTGGAAACTGGTGAATCAATATACAATAGCTACTTGTCTAAAAGAACATTGCATAAAATGGGTGTATGGTAGTATGTAATCCAAGTGAGCATTGCAAAAATGAATCAGGGGTATTCTGAGATGTCCTAGAAATGTAATAGAGAGAGGGGAGATTTTTTTTTAATCACAGCAATGTAGACAGGCTAAGAATTATTGGCAACAGTTAATAAAATTCAGGGGGTGAAAGTTACCTCTTTACCCTAAAATGTTTTCATTAAGGAACTTGAAAAGAACAAAAAAACACCCTTTATCATAGGTTTGTCACTGCTAGAGTAGTATATGCAAAGCGTAAGAAATCTAACCAAATCTCAAGAATTAGAAAGTGGACTATTAAAAGAACACTCCTATGACCCCCTACATTACATCTGAGGGGCTATGGGATGCTGGGGCTTCCATCCATCCCAAGGGTGTAGATGATGCTACAACCGGGGGGGTGGGGGAAATCTGAGCGTGAATTTCCCCCCCTACACACACACACACACACACAGTCCCCTCCCAACCTCCTGGATGAAGAGGCTTCCACTCCCAAAGTCAGTATTATGACCTCTCAGTTCCTGCCTGCACATGTCAGAGGTCCATCTAGCAGAAAACACAGGAAAAGAGGACTGGATACTCAGAGGCTTCCATCAATCTTATAGAATTGCTTCCTAAAATATGGATTTTGCCATTCAAAGTCACAGAATCATAGAATCATAGAATAGTAGAGTTGGAAAGGGCCTATAAGGCCATCAAGTCCAACCCCCTGCTCAATGCTGGAATCTACCTTAAAGCATCCCTGACAAATGGTTGTCCAGCTGCCTCTTGAATGCCTCTAATGTGGGAGAGCCCACCACCTTCCTAGGTAATTGGTTCCATTGTCATATTGCTCTAACAGTCAGGAAGTTTTTCCTGATGTCCAGCCAGAATCTGACTTCCTGTAACTTCAGCCCATTATTCCATGTCCTGCATTCTGGATTGATCGAGAAGAGATCCTGGCCCTCCTCTGTGTGACAACCTTTCAAGTATTTGAAGAGTCAATTAACTTGGATTATTAGAGTCAGTCAGGGAAAGAGGCCTTGTGCTAAATTTGAGCAACAGTAAAAGAAAAAATTCCAAAGTTCATTGCTTACTCCACCAGTAGAATCTAGTTGCACATAAGTCATTGCAATGGAATTTCATTACAACCATAAAAACTTGCTCTCAACACAAAAATTATGTTCCAGCCAAATTTTAATCCTCCTTCAATCTGGGAGGCACTATAGCTTTTCAATGAAATGGTTGGAAAAGAGTTACATTTGGGGAAAAAATAAAAAGGAGCCCCTCCCCAGCCCAGACAACCTCATGCTTCAGAATTGCTCAGCTAATTTAGCTTGAATGTCTGTAAAAGAAGAAGAAAAGCTCTCTGAGACAGATTTAAAAGGCATGGAAAATTTCAGTTCAAGCAGGTTCAATGCAGCAAAGCCTTACAGAAAATAGAAAACAGGGCTTTATGATAATAATAATAACAATTTATTTCTTACCCGCCTCTCCGTCTGGATCGAGGCGGGGAACAGCTAAACAAATTGAGCCATGATAACAAAGAGCTACTGTATCTATAATATTATGGAGATTGAGGGTTTTAATGATAGAGGATATGTTATGGTTACTTAGGAGCCAGACTGTTATGTGTATCTTAATTGAAAACACAAAGACAGCGTCATCTCTTGGAAACTCTATTTTAGGCCAAATACATTTTGGCTAAGAAAAGATACATTTACAGACCAAGGTTTATTAGGTTTCATTGAATTCAGTGGCACTTTTTAGATCTACACTACTGCTTTATCATTGTATTGAAGTGCAATGATAACTGTTGGGGCACAATCCACATCCCATATACCACTTCCATAGTGTTATTTCCTACTTTTTATTCCACATTCATAATGATTTGACACCAGGTGTAGATCTGGCCCTGGTAAATATGCTTAAGATTGCAGCTTTATTATTCCTTAAGTGGGCCTTTTCATGGATTACGTTTTCAGGGGTGCACCTATTGTTCCATGTTCTAAAAATGATAAATGTGAATGTTTGAAAATATAGGTATTGAATCATACAGTCACACTCACCAGACAGCCAGGATCGCTTGGGGTCCCTGTTGGGTACACACGTCATGACAAATCTGAGTCTCTTCTTCTAGTATATCTGAAATGGCACTTTACATTTTAAATGGAAAGAACCCAAACTGAAACAGCAAAATACAGAAGCACCACCATTGGAATAGCAAAAAAACTGCATGCACCACCATCAACTCTGAATACTGGACAAGCATTTAAGTGGCTAGCTTGGATCACTGTATATTAATAAAATATTGATTCAAAATGTCTGGGGTTTCTGCACTGAGCACACATTCAATGATCCTACTGGGGCCATCTTGCTAGCTGCAAATTTGTCCCCAAAGAAAGCCAAGGGCAAAGGGGTAGAAAAAAAGGATGTATAATATAAAAGAGCTCCAACGTGTTTTGAACTCTCAGCTCCTTCTTCAGTGTACTCTAAAAAGACAATACATGTTTATATACTCACATGTCCACCATGGAAAATCACATAAATCATACAAATGTGCATCACTGTATAAAATTATGAATTTAAGAAAGACTAACACATAAAGAATGAGAGGCTCAAACCATGCAAGCTCTTTACAAACATTCACATATCTGAAGGATAAACTGACTCACATGTCAGAATGTAACATAATAAAATTATAAATTTATAAAAGGATAACTCTTAAAGAGTGAAAAACTCCAAACACACAAACTATTTACAAACATTCACATATCTAAAAGAGAAACTGACTCACTTGTTAGAATGTAATGGATAAGGAAACATATGGAACTTGCAGATAAAGGAACTCCCTGGGGTGGGGGAGTGCATTTTATTTATTTATTTATTAAAACATCCTGCAGCCAGAAAATGGAAGGGAAAAAAGCACCACTGAGGGGCTGGAAAAGAGAGACAGGTTCTGGTGCTACTGGAACGGATTAAAACCTTTAATACTTCTTTATCTTAAGTGGCTCAACATTTTGGATTAAAACGATCCTTCATCAGGAGCTACAACAAATAGAATTCATACAGTCAAAAAACGGGTGGGGCATCGGGAACAACACAAACAGCAGATACGAGATTATTTTATATTTTGTTATCATAGTGACCAAAGTGTGTTTTTATAAGCAACCTGAAGTTACTTTTATAACGGCATTAAATTTCCTCCAAACACAATATCTGTAAAATTCTACCCAAGGCGCATTAAGCCTTGCATACCTTATTGAACAATTTACAGATCATTCTCTAGTAACTCATACTTAGCATTCTTCAAGGAAGGTTTGCAAGACAATAATAATAACAATGAGAGTAGCACAAAGCATCTGTGTTGTAAAAAGCTGACCTGGCACAGCAAACAGGCAGTAGTCTTGTAGCCTGTTCTCGCTGGTAAAATTCTTTGAAATTTTCTTTCTTCTGCGCGTTCAGTCACTGAACTACATCTGCCAAGCAGATCTTATCTCGTAACCAGGAGGCAGAATCAACTGTTGTCTATTGGGGATAATTATATAATTATCCTGCTCTGACTTGAAACAGAGCGCACTGCCATCTCTGGTAGATTTCAGCTGTGACCGCTATTTTATTTATATTGATTGTAAGTACTGAACTCAAAAGAGTCGTTCAGCCCTTTTGGGGCTAGAGATCTTAGGGTGAGAATCCAAAAGATCTCTCTTTCGTTGAGTACTAACTCATTGCCTCTCACCTTTTCTATTGCCCAGAAAATGATAGCTTCAGTTGGATGTTTTTTTTATCCTGAAAATGTTTAACCAGAGGAGCTCCTATTCTTTGGTGCCTCAAATTGTAAAGATGTTCCCCTATCCTGGTTTTTAGTTATCTTGAGGTTTTTCCTATGTATATTTTATTACATGGACAGGTAATGGCATAGATGTAGAGTTACAGTTTAGAAAATCTTTGATCTGTATAATCTTGCCACTGTTCATGTCAGGAAATGAAAGAGGTTTTTTTGTGAATTTGCAGTAAACACAACGCCCACAGGGATGATGCCCCAGGGGCTTAGGAAGATGAAGAGCCGCCAATTGTAGAGCGATATTTTTTTGTGTTTTCGTATGGTCTGAATGTATCAACCAATCCTTAAGATTTCTTGACCTTTTGAAGGTTATCATGGGCCTAGATGCCAAGCCTGGAAGATCTTGAAGAAAATGCCAATAAGATTGGATGTGTGTTTGTAATCGTTTAGTTACCAGATTGTAAGGCAAAACACGAGATGCCCTCAGATGATGGTCGTTGTCTTGGTTGCAAAAGGTCTTCATGACTCCTATGGATGGCTTTGTGCATGGCTACTTTGACAATTCATCTGGGGTAACCCCGATCTACAAAGCGTTAATGTGCCTTGGGTAGAATTTTACAGAGATTGTGTTTGGAGGAAATTTAATGCCGTTATAAATGTAACTTCAGGTTATTTATAAAAACAAACTCTGGTTACTATGTTAACAACATATAAAATATCTCGTATCTGCTGTTTGTGTTGTTCCCGATGCCCCACCCTCTTTTTTAACTTAGTTGCTATTTGCTATCCTGCAACATTCCAGGGCAGGATATTCCACGTTAAGTCCTGCCCATGTCACTTCACAATTGCAATGCTGCGGGCTTGGGGGTGGAATCGGCAATGAAAGGGGCACCATGTAGATGCCGCCCTAAACTTTGTGCTTTTGTGTCATCTGTTCCTGATTTTTGTACCATACGATCAGATGAAGAATTCTGGAGAACTCACAAGCTTGCATAGCCATTTGTGGCATTTGTTTGGTCCTAATAAAGTTGGGCCCAACTGTGGATTTTGGTTTGTTTTTCACCGACCAGTATTACTAGGGTGACCAGATCGCCAGGGGTTTCCCGGTCCTAACCGGGAAAACTGGGGCGATCCGGGCCAACCGGGCCCCGGGGGCAAACCTCTGGGCAAACAGTCGGCTCGATCTGGAGCCCTACACCATCTTTTAGAGCAGGGCATCAGGCTGCCCAAGGAGCAAAAAGCTTTCACCACAGCGGTCGCTTGCTCCCCCTCCTCCCTGTTCAAAGCACCGCCGTGCCAAGCCCCTCGCGGGCGACACCCACCTGGGCTCATGTCACTCGTTTGCTCACTGGCTCACGCTGCCGCCACTGCTGCTGCTGCTGCTGCTGCTCCTGCTCCGCGTTGCCTCACAGGAGGAAGTGAGGGTGCCCAGCTCAGGTGTCCCGTCGTCGTCCCCCCCAAACCAGCCCTGGAGCCAGCGTGCTTGGGGCGGCACCGAGGAAACTTCCCCCTGGGCGGGCGAGGCAGGCAGGCGCCCCTCCTCAGCACACTTCCTCCAGCCCCTCCCCCGGGCAATCTGGGGCTTCTTCTAGGCGAGTGTGACCGCACAGGACTAGAAACTGCTCAGCTCGGCCTGGAGGAAGGGCTGGAAGTTGCAGCCTGTGCGGTCGGGCTGGCCTAGAAGAAGCCCCAGATTGCCCAGGGGAGGGGCTAGAGGAAGTGTGCTGAGGAGGGGTGCCTGCCTGCCTCGCCCGCCCAGGGGGAAGTTTCCTCAGCAGTGCCCCAAGCGCACTGGCTCCAGGGCTGGTTTGGGGGGGGGGACACCTGAGCTGGGTGCCCTCACTTCCTCTTGCTAGGCAACGCAGAGCAGCAGCGGCAGCGCGAGCGAATGAGCGACATGACCCCAGGTGGGTGTCGCCTGCGAGGGGCTTGGCGTGGTGGTGCTTTGAACAGGGAGGAGGGGGAGCGAGCGAGCGAGCGAGCGCTGTGGTGGAAGTTTTTTGCTCCTTGGGCAGCCTGATGCCCCGCTCTAAAAGATGGTGTAGGGCTACAGATACCATTATCCCCAAGGATGATGGGGGTTGTAGTCCAACACCAACTGGGGCAGTTTGGGTATGTTGCTGGGGACAATGGGACTTGAAGTCTCAACACAATCTCATGGGTGCTGCACGCCCCCTTTGGGCGGCCATTTTGGACCTGGATTTTGGTTTCCAAAATCTGGTCACCCTAAGTATTACTATCTTGGGGTGTGGTTACAATCAGTCCTGTATGTCATAAATAATTGGTCTCTCTTTCTTTAGCAGCAGCACATAAGGAAGTAGCAAATGGGTGGAAAACCAAGTTGAGATATACAGTTCAGGGGTGGCATACCAGAATTTGGTAACTGGCATTAAGCAAGAAGTGCACTCATAACAGTAAATGGATTAGGGGAATGTCCAATTAGGATAATTTCATAGAAAAATGGTTTCAATTCTTGACATATGTAAACAAAAAAGAAAACTACTTCAGACCACCTATCTCACAGAAATAATACTGGATGTAATATCTTAGACATTTTTATGTATTCCTTGTACAACTCATTATGCTATGCAGTATGCATGTTTATACAGTACAATAAGCATTTGTACTCAAAAACCATGTTTAAAGTTTTGTTTAACCATATCTTTGTTTATCCACACACCCACCCACACTCTGACCCAAGGAGCTTTCCCGGCAGACTTTTTTTTTTAAAAAAACTTATTTTGACAGGAAATGACATGAGGGGATGAGGGAATGAAAAATACCCTAATCTCTTTGATCTCCTGTGATAGTTATAGTTGAGGGTGCATTACAGCCAGATTGAGTGAAAACATGTGTAACCAGTGGTAGAGCCATGGTGTTAAAATGATGACTAAGTTCAATCAGTCAATCAACTTTATTGCGTCCAACAGGCCAGAAAATGATGACTAAGTTGTCACTTTAATATTTTTCTCCAACCACCTAGATCGCAAGTTGCCAAAACGATCTGAAATATGGAAATGATTAAAACAGAAGGAAATGTGGACATCACAAACCATGAATTGCTTAGTACAACCCTGTGTACTTAAATGTGGTAACTCCAGAGGTGGAGAGGGGAATGACAGGCACATCTACCTTTCCATCTCTTCCTCCATTGAATTTTGATGTAAAAAATGGTTAACACAGAGTTTGTTAAAGGGAAGTTGAAGAACCATGGGGGTCAATTTTTCCCCGCACAGTAGGAATGAGTAACTCTGTCTGATTTCTGTGTGAGCTGTTTGTTTCCAGGGTGGGAGAAATATGGATCGCAAAACTCTGAATTATTCCACTATGCTTTAAAATAAACATATGACGGTGAGCACTTAGCCTAGCCAAAACACCACACCCCTCCCATTTACTTGAGCAGTTCTTTATTATCCAAGCGGTCATCATTATTTAGACTAGATGAACTGTTAAACACATATTGCAGCACCTCTTGTACCCATTGAGACAGCAGTTGAAAGATTATACATCAGAGTAGTCCCTATGTAAAAAAAACAGAGTGAAAGAGCAACTTATTCAGGTGAAAGGGATCATAAGCTTGACGCACTGGTAAAAAACATGGAGGCAAACCAGTGGGGGGAAATTAGGTGTGATAGCAGTCTTAGAAAAGGATATGTCTTATGTGTTATCTTGCCAAGAAGCACAGGATTTGTACCTGCTAAGACAACCATGGTACCAGATGAACAGCCAAAACCAAGGAACAAGCTCCTTCAGCTTAACCAGCATAAAAATTGCAGCTTTGCTTTCCGTGCTTGGCAGGAGACACGCACGGTGGTAGAGGGATATGTTTGGTGCAGTAGTTACATTTCTTTATTCATGTGCTCACATCTAAAATGGGGTGGAGTCTTGTTACTATTCAGGTGTGCACCTGCTTGCATGTAGGGCTAGGCTGGGTAGGGGGACATGGGCGTGCACACAAGTCTCACCCCCAATGCCCCTGCGTGCCTGGCTTTCATGTATACACATTGAACACAAAGGTCTGGGGCGGGGACTGAAAGGGAAGGTATACACAAAAGTGAGGTGTGTGAGGACATTGGGGGCAGGGCTTCAGTGCACACCCACATCATCTTACTCAGTTTAGCCCTACATGCAAAAGCAGGCATACATCTGAATAGGGCTTCTATCTGCATGCATTCATGCCTGATTTGTACACAGATATTAGAATCCTATTTAATCCAGGGTAAAGATCATGCATACAGCTGTATCTGGGATGAACGAATGCATATATAGTTGTGTGAACTGATGAACACATGTTCACTTTATGTAACTACATAAAATAGCCAACATGGGATGCCTGAAGTACAACTTTTTTTGGCTCCGCATAGGAATAGGTGAGAAATTCATTGGGTTTGCACTTTAATGCAAAATTACAGAATTCACAACTTGAGCCAAACATGGACCTGAGCACAATTTTTGGTTAGAAATACATGTATTTCCAAGCTTGTGATGCATTCCATAAAACAAAACAAAAACTGCATTCAACAATATGTGCACATGTTTAAAATGTAGAAAGAAAAATGAGTACATTTCTAAAATATCTGCAAACACTTTAGATGATAGGTGCATGCATACAAAAATGTGTACATTTGAAAAATGTGCATAAGCATACAAATTTCTGTAAATCAAAAAAAAAAAAAAGACTTGCATAGAACCGGGACAGAAAAAGTTTGGCGGTGGAAAAGCAAGAACCTTGATAACAGCTTCCTGACTGCTAGAGCAATACGACAATGGAACCAATTACCTAGGGAGGTGGTGAGCTCTCCCACACTAGAGGCATTCAAGAGGCAGCTGGACAACCATCTGCCAGGGATGCTTTTAGGTAGATTCCTGCATTGAGTAGGGGGTTGGACTCAATGGCCTTATAAGCCCCTTCCAACTCTACTATTCTATGATTAAGCTTGACAGAATCACCCACCCCTAATTCTGAGTTTTTGTGAGGCAATTCTCAGGGAGGGTGGAAAATTTGAGAGAGGAAAGAGGCTGCGGAGACTACAGGGAGAGTAAATAAAAAGCACCATCTTGAGAAGACAGTGGAGGAGATAACTGCAGCCAAGGGCCCTCACACAGTATTCATCCAGTGATAGCTTTAAGACCCGAGAGTGGCAGGCCGAGGCCTACAGCTGTATTAGATAGGTCTGACATAAATCACCCTAACCACTCTCTGATTTATTGGACTCTATCCCTCTATTTTTGGTATGTATTGAGTTTTGCCTTGAATAGTATAGTTAACTGAATTGTTTCTTTTACTTCCTTCTCTCTTTGGGCTCCATCGCACCAGCGATTTATTGCACTCTTGCCATGCCTGGTATGTGTTTTGCAGTGTGGTACTCATATGATGTCATTCCTGTCCTGCGTTCATCTCACCTCTTCCCCTCTGTTTTCTATCTTATTTTGGAGGTGGGGAAGTCTGTTTATTTCCTCTCCCTGTTCAATAAAGTTGCTCCTCTCTCCCATATATTGCTGTCCTGGTGCTATGTTGGACCATCCCATTTTTTGTTGGGGGTGTGTGTGTGTGCATGCCAAAAAGCGGTCTCACTGACAAAAGAGGAGGGCAGGGTGGTTCTTGGTTCAATTACTCAACCACAGAGAAGGGGACCGAGGCCACTGCTGCCCATGCCTGGGACTCTGTCCCATTCAAGTCTATGGTTCTTACTCCTGAGTAGGCATGTCTAGGTTTCCTGACCAGAACAATGTCAGCTTCTCCTTGCCGTGCCAACATTGACCACAAACTTCTCCAAAAACTGATTGTAATACTTTCTCTAACTTATCTTGTTTAATATGATCTTAGGGGAAAGTATAGTGTGTTATTTTACCATAATTGCGCACTTTCAGGCTGCTGTACTATTGTATTTGTGCAGAAATTTAAAAAAATATTTTAAAAATATAAAAAATTAATTGCAGTGAGAAGGAGAATGTATGGGGCGGGGGTGGGAGATATTGCCAGCATAATATCGATACAGGTGAAAAAAATACATAACCTGAAATAGCGCAACAATGCACAGACGTGAAAGTGCCCAGCGCTCGACTTGCTAAGGAAATGGAAGGGGAAACTACGGTGCAAACTGGAGGAAAAAGTAGGTGTGCTAAAACACTTCCTCACTCATTCATCACACAACTGCTAACAAATCATTAGCATTTTATTCATTTTCAAAGTTTCTTAGTAGTACTGGATAAACTTTTTTAAAAAACAGCAACAACCATACAGCAGTGGATTTGAACTAGATTACTTGGGCTCCATCACACCACTATTTTATCGCACCCTCGTCATGCCTGACTTGTGGTTTTGCAATGCAGTCCTCACTTGATGTCGTTCCTGTCCTGCACTCATCTCATCTCTTCCCCTCCCTTTCCCATCTTATTTTGGAGCGGGGGAAGTCTGGTTTATTTCTTCCATGTGGGATTAAAGCGCCCTTCCACCCCATGTAGTGCCGTCCTTGCGTTTTTTTGTTTGTTGGGGGCATGTGCTTTGAATGTGTGCTTGCTGACAAAAGAGGAGGGTGGGGCGGTTCTCCCCCTCCAGCACACTGTGTCAAATTAACTGAGCTGGTCGAGCAGGCTTTTGCTGTTCCAACCCCACCCTCCTTGCCTGAAGAAATGGTGCCCAGCCGATTAAACATTGGATTGGTAAAATGCTAGACAACAAAGCCAGAGCGGGGGGGGGGGAGGTTCCCACATCTATCACCTGACAAGAACCAGTGAAGTGGAGGGGGAAGGAGAAGGGGTGGGGTAGGGTAGGGTGGGCACAACAACGGGAGAGCAAACAAGTGAAAAGAGAGTCCCCTGGTATAGCTATGATCATGAAAGGGACTAGCGCTTGCAGCTCTAAAGAAATGGAGGTCAAAATTGCAGGTGCATACCAGGAAAAAAAGTAGGTGTGATGGAGTTCATCATGGTTTATGAAGATGTAGTACCTTTTCCAAAGAACGCAATCCTGGGCTATGACTCAGAAACTCTTGTATGAAAAAAGTATACTACATTACATGAGAATAACCGCACGAGTGTATAGATGTAAGCTATGTACAGTGTACACCGACTGTACACATGTTGAATATTACATGTACATAAGGTATACAAATGAACAATCTGTGTACACATGTACACAGACTGTACTTATGTGAAATATAATGTGTGAATACCCCTACTATGATTTGTAGTGTCCCAACAGCTGACAGATGTTCTAATTCCTCCTGGCTGGAATGGAAAACTGAAGTATTTTCCCTTCACTTACCCGTATTGAAAAGTTAGGCTGAAAAATATCTCTTTCATCCAGAATAGCTGGGAAGCTACAAAATATCGAGAGACCCAATCAGTCTGTATGCTAGAGGCTTGGGGGGAAAATAACATTTTGGAATCCTTGGCCCAAAGGAAGTGAATTTAATTAATGCCTGTATTTTGTGTAGTGAGAAACCAAGCAAGACCAAATTCAAACCAATCTCATTTTCAAGCAAAGCAGTTTCCGAGAGTGATGTGTTGAATTCTGAGCAGCTGATAATCTGATGTTAGTTTCAGCAGGGGGAACCCCTGGGCACTAAATTCTTTACTTCAGAAAACTCTACTTCGTTTCAGCAAATTGCTTAACCAAACGAGTTCTGTTACCAAAGCACTAAGGTGAAATGTTTGTGGGAAAGAAATATCTCAGAGAATGCTTTGTGCCTGAAGACGTATTCTTTGAAGCCTGCATACTCTAAAAACATCCCCTTTCATAGAAGTATTCACTACTCAATAATGAAAGAGGATTACCTGAACCTTGAAAATGTTATCCAGATACTCTAGATCAGGAGTACACAACATTTTTGGCGCCAAAGGCCACATGTAATGCTAGCTCAGGAGGGCTTGGGAAGGGAGCGGAGGGCACAGGCTATGGGGAATGCAGTGGCATTGGGGAGGGAAGGTCAGAGCACCCGGGGGGGGGGCACATGAAGCCTCCAGGCTACAGGTTGTGCACCCTTACTCTAGATTAATCAGGTGTCATGTTTTCCTCTTACCTTTTGCTGGGTCTTGTACCTGTCTGTTTTTACCCACTTTACCACTGCATCTTTTCTATCTCAGATTATAGGGTGGCCAAACAGACAACAGTCCTCTGTTTGAAGGACTGTCAGAGGACAGTCCATTATTTGATATCATCCTCCATTTGAAGAGCTTCCCAGGCCAAAAACAAGGGTCCTTGAAGATGCTCACCCACAGTTAGCACCTGGGCACCAGGCACAGAGGACACCTGCTCAGTGTTTTTCCCACCATGGTGTATTGTATTTCTATTTACATTACAGTAATTATTTCTAAACTTGCACCTGCAAATTAACACATACAAATTTTATGCAAGTCTGTGGCCTCTTTTGTCCATGTTTTGGCAATGCATTTCCTCTTCCTCCGTAATGCCTTAGTGTATCCATTTTGGAATCCTTATGGTTAGAACCGGTTCCTAAATGGATGGCACTCGGTTCTCGACATGTTAGATTAAATAATCCTCCTCCTACAATCTTGGCTGCTAGAGAGGTATGGTGCATAGTATTGCGTTAATTGCAGTTTGATCCATTTTCTCATGCAAAATTGACTTTATGGGGAAATCCAGATTTAAAAATTGGGAAAAAAAGATTTCTTGGAAATGATGACATTTCCTACATAAATCTGTTACCTTTTTTTGATGTATTTTGGTAGTTCTTGGTTGCTATAACTTGATCCTTTATAGCTATTAGGAATCCTTCTGTTTCAGGAAATAGCTCACCTTCCTGAGCCATTTGTATGATAGTTCTTTATTTGTGGGTTCTATACTATGTTGTAGTGCTTCCCATGGAGTGCTTTTGGTGCCCATTTTTCTTTTTTCTCTGTGAGTGTTTAGTCTTCGTTTTGTAATGCTAGGTTGAGTGGGGTGTAACTTTTGTCTGCTTTTACGATGGCTTTATGAATGCGGGGAGTTAGTGGGAAAGAATTCTCTTAGTGATTTTATCTATTTTGCATGAATTGTATCAATGTCCAGCAGACCTCTTCCTACTTCTTTCCTGGTGATTGCTATTCTCTCAATGCATGAATTGGGTTGGAACATGTAGTGTTTCATGTATTTGGTGCGATTGAGTCTGTTTATTTCTTCGAGTTCAGTGTGTGACCAGTTTATGATTCAGAATGGCTCAATTCCGATGACACGTTAACCAACGGTTGTTAAGTTAAACAACCGTCAATGGGTTAACCTAATGTGTCATCCGAATTCAGCCACACAACGGTTAACCAACCCACGGTTGTTTAAGTTGGAGTTTTAAACAACGGAGTTAAACAACTCACTTGCAAGTTGTTTAAAAGTTAGTCAATTGACTAACGTGTTGTCCAAATTCAGCCACTCGAGGTGCGTGGGTTAAACAACTGAGGTGAGTACGATAACTCAAAAGACCATAGGTGCTGTGTCTATGTCCAACTCCCTGCTTCAAGGGGATGAAATCTCAGACAGCGATTCTGATCCTGGAGAAGGAATGCAACAGGCGGGGGAGTGGGTGCCAGAAGGAGAACAGTTTCCCACGGTGGACGCGGGAAATAATTCCAAGGAGATGCCCCTAACCGAGGAGAGAACACTTTCTCTTCTGAGACAAAGAGACTCAAAGATGCTGTTGTTCGCAGAAAGCTAAAGAGAAAGGATTTTAAACTTAAAACTGCCCGCTGCTCAGAGAGGCTTGCGAACAAAGCCCTAGAGGCTAATTCGTCTTAATTATGTGACTCTGCTCTCTTTCTCTCTCAGTTAACTCAACTGAATAGCTTGCTTATCTAAACAAGCCTCTGGGCAAAAAGACCTTTGCTAAGTTTGTTTCCTCTTACTTGCTGGAGGAGAGGGGAGGATCGTCTTTTGTATAATAAAGGATTGTATTTTCCCTCAAAGGAAATACAATCCTTTATTATACAATCGTCTTTTGTATAATAAAGGATTGTATTTTCCCTCAAAGGAAATACAATCCTTTATTAGGATTGTATGTCCTCCACGTACGTTAGAACTTACAGAGTCATGACAATAGAGGAGAGCGGCAAGAGCAGCAGAAAGTGGACGGGAGCTCAGGCACGGATGAAACGGAGCGCTGGTTTCGCCGCCATAGCAACCAGGATGCCCGCCTCCCCCACCAGGCAGCCAGCACGGGGCTCAAAAAGGAGCCGGCTCCTGCAAGCACTCACGCAGGGTGCCCAGTCAGCCACCCAAACGGACAGGGAAGCACACCAGAATGGAGCCATGGCAAAGGGGGGGAGGGGGAGACGGAAGAAGCAACAACCCCAGGCGCCCAGGAACAAGGGGCAGCCCCCCCCAACAGGGGGAACGACACCCCATCCAGAGTAGACCCCCACTGCAATGCCACCCCCACCCTCGCATCACCCAGAAGGACGAGGGCAGGGGAAGCTGCGTCCAGCTAGCTCCCCCCCCCATTCGCCCAACACGGCTGGACAGCGAGCGTAGGCAAAGCCTATCCCCAAGATGCTAGAAAAATGCCTAGGCAATTGGTGCCCGTGGGCAACAGCCAGCCACCTGCGGATGTTGTGGAAAACTAACAAAGGCATGCACAACAATCCCAAGGACACAAAGAGGCTCCAGCCACCGAAGACAACAACGCCTACGCACAGGGCACATTCACAGCAGGCACTACAGCCCATCAGCACCCACTGACACACATCCACACGGGACTGGGAAAGGCAGCCCAAGGCACAGACCACCCTCACCACTGAACCACACACCCATTGGCAATATGGAGCCAGAGGGAGAGCGGACCAAGGGACGATCCGGCCGAGGACACCGGCTCACAATCCCCTGAAGAGGGGAGCAGCCAGGACCCCCAGGAAAGAAGCAGAGCGCTGCGCTGGTCCGAGGAGGAGATCGGCCACTTCATAGAGCTCTGGGGGAGCCCGGAAGCCAGGAGGATCATGGCCACTGCCAGGCACGACAAGCTCTTGGCTAGCCGAGAAAATGCAGGAATGGGGATACGACCGCAATGGAAAGCAATGCAAGGACAAGCTCCACGGACTCAAGAGGAAGTTCAAGGAGATCATCACTCACAATAAAAGAACTGGCGCCCAGCCATGCACCATGTCCTTCTACGACGAACTGTCACGCCTGCTGTTGGAGCGTCATGACATCGTCCCAGGCCACACGGCGGGCAGCGGAGTCGCCACCGAGCCCCTGCGCACGCGTCAACGAGCATGGCTGGACCAAGGGGCACAACGGGAAGAGGGCCCCACCGCACCGAAACAGGAGCCTCCAGCAAGGCCGGTCGACCCACGGCCAACACCCCCCACCAAGGCTGCCTCGAAACCATCATCCGCTCCTCCTGCCAAGGCCAGCCCGACAGCATCCCCCACTCCACCTGCCAAGGCTGTCCTGAAAGCATCATTCGCTCCTCCTGCCAAGGCCGCCCCAAAACCATTCCCTGCTCCTCCTGCCAAGGCCGCCCTGAAAGCATCATCCGCACCCCCTGCCAAGGCAGCCCCGAAACCATCATCCGCACCCCCGCTAAAAGAACCCCGAAACCATCATCTGCACCCCCAGCTAAGAGAGCCCCGAAACCATCCACACCCCCTGCCAAGAAAGTTGCGAGGGCAGCAGCTGAAGCATGGCCGGCCAAGGCGAGGCCGATGAGCCGGCCCGCAGCATCCCAAAGTCCATCGGTGCTTGCGAGGCCGTCACCCGTGCCGCCCAGGACAGCCACCACCTTGAGGAGCATCTCCCCCATGCCAGCCTCCTCCAGCAGCAGCAGCCCCACGGCCTTCCTACGCCTCATCTGTGCGGACATGCAGGTAGAGGACCCCGCACCTACCTCCCTGGTGCCAGAGACCCAGCAGGGGGAGGAAGAGCCAGGGCCGTCCCACGCGAAGGGGAGCGTGGCTGCCACCGTTGAGCGAGTGGCAAGGCCAGTGCCACGCACACGGCTAGGGTCCTCGAAACACGCAACTATGGTGCAGGGAATACCGCACGGGATCCTGGATGTCGTGACGGAGATGGGGCCTGTGTCCCAGGAGGAACAGGATGAAATGGAGCTGCTTGTGGAACAACAGGTGGGCGATGTGCCAGAGCCAGAACTGTCGCTGTCCCAGGAAGAGCTGCTGCATATTGATACGCAGGCCTCCCACAAAACGTACGTAGAGATGGAGGCGATGGAGGCAGAGGCGCCATCGGAAGTGGAGCTCGAGACCGGGGAGGCCGTGCTGGAGCGGGAGATCGAGGGGTCCCCACAGCTGGAGGACGAGCCAATGGAGGGAGGGCCCCCCAGAGGAGGAGCCGCCGCCACCGCACGTAGGCGAGCACGGTGAGGTCACGGCCGAGGAAGCCCGTCCCCTGACCAATGCGCAGAGGTGTGTCCGTATGCGCAACAGGCGCAGGGCAGACCGGCTGCAGGTGGTGAGGGAGTTGGTCTCTGTCACGGAGACAACTGGGGAGTGCATCCACGACCTGTTCACACGCATGGCGGCTGAGGAGGAGGCCAGGCGCACCAAGGAGCGCGTCCTCACCGTGTGGGCCACGCGCACAGCTGCACAAGCCATGGAGGAGTGCGCCCAAGCCACACGGGAGGCGGGGAGGGATATGCGTATAGGTCTGGAGCGCCATGTCACCGGCATGATCGAGGCCATGGCTGCCACCGATGCCATCATCGACCGAGGCATGTGGGAGCGCACAGCAGCCATCGACCGCCAAACCGAGATGCTCAAGGAGCTCGCCCAATCCTTCCGTGGAGCCTACCTTGGGCCACCGCAGGCTGCGCCCTACATGGGGCCGTATGGATACATGGCACCGCAGCAGCAGCAGTACCTGCCCCCACCGATGGCCGCACCGTATCGGGCCCCACAGTCGGTGTCGTCAGCAGCAGGTGCCTCAGGGAAGGCAGGGGGGGCGACCGGAGGGCAGAAGCACCGGAGCGTAGGCGGCCGCCCAAAGAGGGGCCGCGTCATCCCACCTGACACCAACGAAGAGGGAGAGGAGGAGGGGGACAAGGAGGCAGAGGAGAAGGAGGAGGAGGAGGAGGGGGTGGAAAGGCCCACTCAGGATGACATGGCCTAAGGCGAGGTCGTCCTACGAGCCTCTAGACCCATCCCCCATAGAACCATAGGGACGCGCAGTTGTATACTCTCCCGCACCCCTGTACGCGATAGGACCCCTTTAGATCCGCGTCCCTCTGGCTGCCCCCTCCCTCAGCCCGGTCTAGACACTCAAGGCTATGGCCATCAGTGTCCCTATACAACATTGTTGCACACCCTGGATGCCTCTCGTTCCCGGCCCTATCTCCCCTCAGTGCAGCCAGAACCGGTCGCGATGGCGTCACCTTACAGGTCCGACGGCCACCAAGCAGGGCGCAATGTCCAACGCCGAAGGGCCCTTCGGTGCGGAGGTTGGTAACTGGGCTGTTGGGTGGTATGCATTGGTGTTAGTGTTGCCTCCATGTCACTGATGGCTCTTCCCCTCCTCTTCCCCCTTCTGTTCTCGCCTCCCAGGGAAACTGCGCTCCCTCCGCCGTGCCATCCGTAGAAGGCGGAGGGCCCAAAAGGCACGCCGTCTCCACGCTCTGGAGATGGCCCTGGGAGAAATAATACGTCGCATTCGACGTCTGGAACGAAGCGGCCGTCGCCATCGCCGTCCGAACCACGGCCAGCCGTAGGGTTGTTTGGCAGCTTGGAGGCGCACGCCCATCCCCCCTAGTCACAGCGTAGTAACGGTCCGCTCTGCCGATTCCCCATCACGTGCCCCACTCCGGCCGCTTCCTGTCACTCCCCTCAGCCTTGCAGGTGCACTTTGTCAGAGATTGTGATGCACTGTGCTCTCTGAGCATGAACAGAGTGCAAACACACAGCAGCGGAATAACAGCAGAGTTCACTGGTAGCAGACAGATGTCCTGGTAGCCAGAAAGCACTCAGACACAGCAGTGTTTCAAACTACTATACTAAGTTTTACTGTACAAGTATTTACAGAAAAGAAAAATATTCATCCAATATCTTCACACAGCATTAACCAGCACCAACCACAACTTCTACAACGTCCCACACTGTTTCACCACATGCTGTCCCTTTATAGCACTGTGGGCCTATCACAGCGTCGGCTGCACATCTCCCCATATGCTGCTATGCATTCCAGCACACAGGGAAGAGTACCAAATGACCTTGGTCTTCATTGCTTACCAGCTGCCCTTGATTTGGCAACTGTACAGAGTACTTGAGATATCAGTCATCTCATGTCTCTTACTCTTTTTTTGCTTAGTAACAGAAAAAACCAATTTGCTTTACATTTAAACCAAATAAAATCTTAACACGCTTTAGCCTAAACAAATCCTCCTGCCCTCCCATTCCCACGCTAATGATGTTGATGGTCCCATGTTCCATCTTTAGCCCCACCTCCCTCCGCCCTCCTGCTCCGCCTTGCCCACCACTCCTCCCGTCCTGCCCGCCCCCTCTCTGGCCTGCCCAGCATTTGCAAGGATGTCCCAGAGGGAGCTCGCGACGGCCTGCTTGCAAAGAGCAATCCAGGCGGCCACGCAAAACCACGCCGACGTCGATGAGGAGGACCTATTCCGTGCCCGCCCACACCGGCTAGGTGGAGCCATGCCCGTGAAGCCAGTGTTCAGGGCGGAGACCTTCCGCTGGTCCCTCGGAGCGACGGAGGCTGTGCCTTGTCTCCGGGCCACCATCTTGCCACTAGTGCGTCCCCATGCGGCCTCCATGTTGCTCGTGGAGAAGTTGGCCGAAGGTGCAGCCGAAGGAGCCCTGCACCGCGCCCCGCCCCTCTTGACGTCGGCCGAGCTTCTTGCCGAGCGTGAGAGCGTGTGCTGCTGGGTGCTCCCCCGGACGGACGCCGTGTGGCATGAGATGCAGGATTTGGAGGACTGGGACGACGAGTGCTTCTGTGGGAGCTTCCGCATGTCTCGCGCAATGTTCGAGGTGTTGGAGGCCGAGGTGACACCTGTCCTACAGCGGGAATGTACAAATATGCGCAGATGTATCCCAGTGTCCCGTTGCCTCGGCCTGACACTGTACAAGCTAGCATTCAACGTGGGCTACTTGCCCCTGTCGACCATCTTCGGAGTGGGCGTGTCTACTGCGTGTGAAATCTTCCATGAGACGGTGAGCGTGCTGAACGAGCTGTACCTGGCCGACGTCATCCGTGTGGGGGACGAGAAGGAGAACATGCGTGGCTTCCGTGCCCTGGGCTTCCCACGGGCGGTGGGGGCGATGGACTCTACCCACGTGCGCATCCTGGCCCCGCCCTCCCGTGGTGAGGAGTACTACAACCGTAAGCATTTCTACAGCATGGTTCTCCAGGCGGTTGTGGATGCCAAGGGCCGCTTCCTGGACGTGTATGCGGGCGTGTCCAGGCATAGCCACGACACAGCTGTCTTCTGGAACTCCCCCCTGGTTGCCAAGCTGACATCGGGGCGCTTCCTGAAGTCTGGCCCCGCTTCTGTGTGCGGGCACGCAGTTGGGCCACTCCTCCTAGCCGACCAGGCCTTTGCCCTGCAGCTGTGGCTGATGGCCCCGTACCGCTACCCACACACCAACGTGCAATGTAAATACAACTACTACCATTGCCGTTGCCGCCTGCCCTTGCAGCGTGCCTTTGGGCGTCTGAAGGAGCGCTGGCACTCCCTGTTCAGCTTGTTGGACTTGCAGGCCGACATCATTCTGGACGTGATGGTGTGCTGCTGCATCCTGCACAACATCTGCGAGTCCCGTGGGGACGTGTTACTGGCCGAGCACCCCGACCTCTCTCGGGAGGGCGAGGACGCCGATGCCTTCGCTGTGGATGGGCGTGACATCGAGCCTTTGCCAGGGCCAGAAAATCCCATTGGGGAGCATCGCGCCCGTGCGGAGGCATCCCAGGTGCATGAGAGCATCAGTGCCTTGATCTGGCTGCGCTACCCCGACCCTGTATGAGCATTGGCTGCGGGGTCCCATCTGTGGACTGGCATCTCTCCCTGGCGAGCCGCCCCTTTCCACCTCGTCCCCTTGGCACGTTCCGTGCCTGGCTCCCTGGGGGCTCCCTTCACCGCTGTGCCTTCCAGCCGCCTCCTCCTCCCTTCCCGGGGGCGCCTGTCCTTTCTGTGGGCTCTGCCCTGGCATACTGGTGCCCATGTGCCGTCTTGCCCATGTCTGCCTTCCCTGCTGAATAAAGTTTTGCAAACCACCCCACTCTTGCCTTCATTCCTGCGTGTGCGGAAGATGCTCTAGGAGGGAGGTGGGGGGGTTGGGGGCTGGGGGCCGTGGGTCTTCCTGGTGACTGCCAGGTCCCCCATGTAGGGTGGGTGGTGGGAGGCTCCCTGGGGCGTGGGTGCCAACGTAGGGATTGCTCTGCTGGGCACGGGGTGCCGGTGTTGTATTGGTGTTGCCGTTGCTCCTGGCAGACTCTTTGCCCGAGGCTGCTGAGTTCCGCCCACTGACTGAGGCAGCCAATGGGGTTTGGGAGGCGTGTCCTGCATCATCTAAGATGGCGGCGCCCATGGTTTTCGGCCGCATTGCTTGCTGGGATACCTGCTGGAGGACTGCCGGAGTTTGGTAAGCGGGGAAAATGGCGGCCGGGCTGTCAGTCAGAACTGAGTACGTTATTAACCACCAGGGTGGTTAACTTAACTTTGCATCCCCTGCTGCAGCATGTCGTCCGAATTGAGGTCACCTTTTTAACCCACTGTCAGTGGGTTAAGTCCTCTCAGTTGATTAACGTGTCATCTGAATTGAGCCAGTGAGTATGTGAGTATGGGTATTGAGTAGGTGCTGATGGCTTTGAAAACATTTTTGGAGTTTAGTTTGGATTTTAGGATTTGTGATAGGCGGATTTTATATTCCATTTACTATGGAATGGTTAATTTTCATGCTTTGTTGGAGTCCTAAATATTTGTATGTGTCATTTTCTTCCATGGTAACTAATATTTCATTATTTAGCGTTTCTTCTGTTTCTGCTTCTTTCCAATTTCCTCTTTCTATATGCATCATCTTGAAGGTGATTGATTCTGTGCTTTGCTACTTGGGGTATTATTGCTCACACCTGATACAGGACATCTTACCCTCCTTAGCAATAGGATTGGTCCTGATCTAACACCTTGGTGATCAAATAAATAACACTTCCATGGAGTTTTCTGAGAGACCGTTAAAGAACCTGTCCATTTTGCTCAAATAACTTGCTGCTGCTGTTTTTATATCCCCATGACATATGACTTTGATTAGACAGGGGGCGATGCTGATAACCCTAAGTGCTAGCTGCCATTGGGTAAGTATAGTTTATTAACCTTGGATTAAAAATAAACTCTGACCATTCTATTTAAAATAATTTGATATTGAGGACACAGTTTTATTTATTTTAACAGTGGATGCATTAAGGGAAAGAAGTGCAAGGCAAATTTTGAATAAGAAAAACACATTAAAAAGGAAATTCGTAGCTTTGCCAGATCCATCCCCAGAGATGATGCCTGTATCTTAAATACATTCACAGTATTACACAATGTAGCTGCTATGGCTCCAGTCCCCTCACCAAAATCCTACTTTTCCCCCTTCCCCGTTAAGCCTTAAGCCAGCCTTGTAAGTAAATACTCAGCAGTAACTAACTCATGAACACTTCTAGGAGCTGTCTTGTAACAAAAACATGCTTGTGTTAATGATCAATAACCTGGAAGGGAAACAAGGGAATACATTTCTTTATCTTTTCTCTAAGGACTTTGGTTTGTTTGTTTTTGCACCATCACTGCAAGTGCAACAGCATCAACTGTGTTGCCAGCCTGGCCCTCATTTTCCATCCTCCACAATACCCCATATATCTAGCCTTGGGGAAAGGAATGCAGCCACCACAAAAATGTGAAGAAAATTCTGCAAAGTGTCCTTTTAGGTCTAGTGGGGGGGGGGGGGGGAGAGAAAAATCTCAGGACTTTTCTGAGAAATTTTGGCAAAGCTCTAGTTCTCATTCTTCAGGGTTCCGCACCTTCCTCAGAGCCCAAATCTACATGGCCGATTTAATGTGGAGGGAGAGCACATTGGTGTCGTGACAGATGAAGCTATTGCCAATCCACAGCAAGCCTGCAGTTTCCCTGTGCAAAAGGCACATCTTCATGAAGTCATTCTAGGGCATTGTTTTACTACAGTGTGCTCCATTCCCCCACATTAAATCCTTGTTTCTGTGACCTGGAAGTGACCCTGGTCAAGGAATGTGGCTGCCCCTCCCCCCATTCCCTCTTTTCCCCCATTCACAGTAGGGTGCTTGTGGACACAGGCTTTCTTTCCCACTCGGTATTACTTCACAGTAGCACCGTTTTCCCCATTCACAACAGCACAGCTGCCTGAATTACCCATTTACAACACGTAGCCAGTTATTTCCATTCACAATAGCGCAGTATGGCTGTTCCTTCCCTTCACAGTAGTGTAGTAGCCTGTTCTACCCATTCACAGGTGTGGGGTAAGGTATATGGGTTCAATTCAGGGCTTCCATTACACTTCCTTGAGCAGGGCAGTATGGATAGGGGCCAAGAAGAAGCCTCTCTCATTCGCCGTGCAGCATCTATGCTGTCGATGACGTTCAGTTCAACTGACGGGACTCCGCCCACCCAGCCCCCAGTGGGAGAAATTTTCAGCACAGCACTATTTTTAACTTAGGAGCCTCCAGGAAGTCAGCAGCAGTAGGATTTGTTGGCAAGGCTTATCACGTGTAACAGAATAATGCAGGAGACACGGCTCATGTGTATTGTACTCAAAGGCAGGCTAGTTATTCTGGCACATGAAGCAGAAAATCAAATTAAGACCCTCACCTCTCCCTTGTAGTTAGGTTTGAGGGTTACTTTCTTTGTAGTTTGTCTTCTGGGAAATGAGTATTTAATGACTAGCCATGCCTCCCTCCCACGGTAGCCATTGTACGAACAGAAAAGCCTCCCATGGTAGATATTTTGTGAGAGCACCCTCAACACTTAAAAAAAAATCCAAATGTGCTTACAGTGGCAGCACAAAAAACAAAACACTCTTAGGAAAAAAGAAAGATGTGCGAGCCCTACCTGTGAGAAATTGTTGGTGATTTAAGCTCCCACTGGAGAAATTTGGTAAAATTGTTTCTCCAATTTCTCTGCCCACATATAGGATGGAGAATTTTGAGAGGCCATTTTTGCACAGCTCTAAAAGAAACCAAGTGATGGGCAGGCATGTATAAAGGAGGCCTTGTTCTAATTACAATAAAAAGTTAGCCTTATGAAAAATAGCTTACCTAACCTATGTTTAGGTTTTATTTGTAGCTGCAAAAGTCTTCTCCTGCTTAGCAGCTGATCTGCTTTATAGCTCCTTTGCATTTAATTTTCTTCCTGTTCACCCTATTTAGTTCCATAGCCAGGCAGGATTTATTTACCCCAGCGAGGGCAAAAGCTTAGTGAATTTTTTTTGTTTATATATGACAGAAGTGTCTCAGAAAAGGGGGGCTGCGTGGAGCGTCCAAATGTTGGAAGATTGGAATGACCCATGGTCAGAGTCAGGGTCCAAGGATGCAGAGGGGCTCTCCTCCATAGAATCGCTCCACGCGATCAGCCCCAAAAGGCTCCGGCCTTCTTAGATATCCCTCTTGCTGTAGATACAGCCTGGGGAGCATCCAAATATTGGAAGATCGGAATGACCTATGGTCAGAGTCAGGATCTGAGGACGCAGAGTGGCTCTCCTCTGTAGAATCGCTTCATGTGATCAGCCCCATAAGGCTCCGGCCTTCTTAGATATCCCTCTTGCTGTAGATACAGCCTGGGGAGCGTCCAAATGTTGGAAGATCGGATGAGGCACGAAGAGGCCACGTCTGCAGTAGGTCGAGGAGCCTGTGCCATAAGTGTAACGATTGCCTGGAAGCAATCCATGGCTTCTAGAGCTCTTATCCACATAATTGCCATACAGTAGCAACAGGTTTTGATGACCTGAGCCTCTCCCAAAACAAATCAAACAGAGAAAAGTCTGTTTGCTGGGGAAGCTTGCTGACACACTTAACACATTTTCAAAGGGGACCTTAACGGCCGTGCGATCCCCCTCAATGCGATCCAAGATCGCTGGTGAATAAAATATCTAAGAATATAACTATGATCAATTAAGACTAAAAACAAAGTAAAATAACTAAAACCCTTAGCACTCTAAAGCTTTCTCCTCACAAGAAAGACAGAAGTTCCCAACAAGACATCCTTTCAGCAAGGCGGTCGAAAAAGAACCGAGGAGAAAGGCGGAAACATGGAGTCAGTAGATGGTGGGGCAGGGGTTCCCGCCAAAAACATTTGCCTTAGCTACAGAAGTTTCCGAGACAGGCTCCACGCAGGCGCAGAGCCCATATGTGTGATGCACAGAGACCACGAAGAAGAAACGAGTACACATCTTACTTTCCCTGTCTCTCGAAAGCTGCCTTTTCCAGAAGTTTATAGAACTACAAAACAGTACAACATTAGAAGAACTTTAAGATCAGGTGAAAAAACTTAATAATGACCTTTCTCAAGATTTCTTCACAGGAGGCTTTTACAGAAGAGAAATGGCAGATGTGAAAGAATGGTTGACATACAACTAGGCTGACCATATGAAAAGGAGGACAGGGCTCATATAACTTTAACAGTTGTAGAGAAAAGGGAATTTCAGCCAGTGTCATCTGTATGCAATTAGTTCCTGGTGAAATTCCCTCTTCATCACAACAGTTAAAGGTGCATGCACTATACTAGAGTGACCATGTACAAAAGAAGGCAGGGCCCCTGCAACTTTAACTGTTGTGATGAAGAGAGAATTTCACCAGGAACTAATTGCATACAAATGACACTGGCTGAAATTCCCTTTTCTCTACAACTGTTAAAGTTACATGAGCCCTGTCCTCCTTTTCATATGGTCAGTCTACATACAACGATATCTTAGAAGTAGTAGAAGGTGGGGTATTTTTGAGTCCTATGGGGGGGAAATGAAAGGTGCTTTGGATTTCCATGCCCAAAGCTCAGAAACACAGAAGTTAGCCAAACCTTATACACATTTTATAAATACTTTATTGTATGTACGTATGAATGTATGCATGCATGTTTGGCATCTTGTATTTCTGCATTCTTTACATAGAAATGCAACACATTAGATTTCTGCAACCTTTTCAGTCTTCTTGGCCTTTTGGCATCACTGTGTAATTTAGGGGTGAAATCCAACATAGGTCCTACTTAGAATAGACCCAATGAAATGAATGGAAGTATTTCAATGGGTCTACTTTAGGTAGGACTTATATTGGATTTTACCATAGGAAACTATGCAATTGTGGCTGTAACTCACAAACACTTCTGCCACAATAAAAGTATTATTCTTTTAAATTGCAACAGGATACTTTATTCTGTTTAACACAACAAAACTAAGCCAACTACCTCCATTCTTCAAGATTGACCACTGCGCCACTATGGTGGAAATTATTTGGACAAAAAGTAAATCATCCCTAAAGGTAAGGATTCCATTTCAAAGACTGTATAGATGTTACACGCACAAGTACGTGCGCACACACACCTTAAATTAGGCTGACCACTAGGAACTACCTCAAACCCATCTTCCATGTGGGCAAGTTTCATGCTCCTATCTTTAAAAATAAAAAAGTTAAATGGGTTTCTCTCCTCATTTCTTCCACAATACCTTGCCACTACACGCTTGAAGCTATTGTTCTGAAATTGCTCACACATGTCAACCAAAGAAGTACCTTTAATGTGGACAAGTTTCATGTTTGGATCTTTAAAAATAAAAAAGTTGAAGCCATAACTGACCTACCCCACTGCTACCCATTAAAAAAAAAAATTGCCACACAAGGCAAGCACCTATGGTTCTGAAATTTCACACTAGTCCCAACATACCATCTGCAATGTGGCCAAGTTTCATGTGTGGATCTTTAAACATAAAAAAGTTATAGGCATTCCTGGTTCGTTACTCAAAAATTCATAGCCACAAAATGCCTGGAGCTATCTTTCTGAAATTTCGCACACATAACTTCCACAAACCCATCTGCAATGTGGCCAAGTTTCATCCTTCTATCTTTAAAAATAAAAAAAGATATAGGCATTTTTATAAAACAATACTAGGCAATGGGGAAAAGCATTCAAAATGGAGGTCCAATCCTCTGATTTTCTCCAATCCGGATCGGGCCCCATCGGATCGGATTGAATGGTTCATTGGATCGGAATCAGAATCATTTTGTTTTATCCGATTTTGGCTGAATCGGATCAGGATCGTGGATCGGATCGGATCCGCTGCACATCCCTATTTAACATCTATACAAATATGGATACCCTTGAGACAAAGCCAATATTCTAAAAGCAAACGCTGTGGGATTTTAACTTTTAAGTATGAACATAACCAAAATATAAATAACCAATTAGAAATTTCAACAGGTGACAACCTAGATTCAAGTAAACAAAGCCTGGCACAAGGTTTTTTGGGAGTGAAATAATTTTGCAGTCCAAGCACCTAGGTCTGTGAAATAAGCAAACAAGCAGCAGTCACTTCTACTTGCAAAGGCAACATATGTAATGACCTATGGCAACATGTATGTCAGTGGGTATGAACTTAAGCGAATGCTGCATCAGTGAAAGATGTCACTAGGCACAGCTGGAGAAAAGATCAAAGGCCACTGCTCGCCTGAGCTCCATGTTCATAGACGAAACAGGAGTTCATTCTACGGAATAGATTAAATACTGTGCATGTGTGTCACTCTGTGGCAATTTTCCGTTCCTCAGGACTTTCTCTAGATGACCTACAAGGAGAAAAAACAGCAAAACTTTCTTTTAAGAAAAATAAAAGGAAAGGATTTTTCAATTACAGACTTTTCCACAAGGAGACACAAAGTCAAGGGGGGGAGGGGAAGCAGGTCCAATAGGTAAGCTGATCAAAAGTCCCCCCCTCCCATGAGCAATATCTAGACTAGGAAATGCACTCATTGGTACTCTGGTATATAATACCAATTACAATGTAATCTTTTAAAATCTCAAATGGAAGACCAACAATCTGGATTTTTTTAAAAAATGTTATATATTCCCAGATTTCCATCTGATTTTAATTTTCACTTGGAATTAGTTTGAAAAAAGGATCCAACATTACAGAACAACAAAGAATTTACTGTGGAAGTCACTAAAACGAATAGCTTAAAAACATTACAATCAATTATGGAATCTGTACTTTGACATTTAGTTTCTCTACTGTCCTGCCTACCCCTCTAGTTTTGTTTTGCATATTTAGCTGTTAAATTTGATTATTTACGCGTTGTTGCAAAAAAACAAAACCTTTTCCCTATAGCTGATGTATTAAAAACTAGTGTTTTGCAAACTTTGTACTTATTTAATTGATTTTAAAACTGTGTTTAAGGATAAACTATCCTCACAATCCAGTTTTAGAATTTGGACCCCCTTCTAAACTTATTCAACCTTGTGTGACCCCCAATCTACAGGCGAACAGATGAGCACACAAATTCTTTGCACAGAACTCACTGCTGGGCATGCAAAGACTTGTGGCCTGCGGCAGAAATTAATTACTGGCATTAGAAGAGAACTAGAAAAGAGTGCCTCACACTCCCCTCCTAAAACCAGTCAGCCAAGGAAGGAGGCAGGAGATACTGTGGCCTGAAGCTTCCATATGTTCCCTGCCTTTCGGCAGTTTCTGTGGCTAGCCTAGCAGTTTCGGTAGTTCCGACATGAAAACTTCTACTGCTGGGAGGAAAACGTCTCTAGCTCTGTTTTTTGTAAGATGCTTCCAGTCCCCTGGAACCACCTTCAAGTATCTGGTGGCTTCTAAGGAAGGCGGGGGATTCCTCACAGTTTACAATCTCCTATCTCATCTGGCTGCTTGCCCAGTTGACACACAAATCCCCCTACCCACCTCTCTCTCTATGAATTCATAGAGATCAAATAGTTAGCAAGGACATAATTTAATGATTAAAATCTTTTATTTTTGTTAATTTTATACTCCTCACCTTTTCTGAAATTAAATTAGTTAAAGTGTTTATTATTTCAGTCTTTTTATTCTCCAAGTCACACAAAAAGCAAAGGGAGCCATGTTGACCATATGAAAAATTCTAAAATCTGTATAAAGGGAATAACTTCATTGGCCTAGCAAAGTTGCCCTAATATGGATTTTGTAATTTCTTCTTTATCGTTAAACATAATGGAAAATAGAAACAAACTACTGAAAAAACAACCAAGAGACACCTTAAAAGAAGGCTGTCGTTTTTGACAACTACGATAGTAGCTTACCGATATATCTGCAAAGGCCAAGGCATCTGTGACGGCGATGCATTTGTTGGACTCACAAGCATAGCACTGTAGATATTAGAAGCAACCACAAGTATACAGAGGAGTATGGGCCCTATGATCGCTCCTTCGAGTCCTAGGTAATATGCTCCGCCAGCTACTGCAAGGCCTGTCAGGTACGGATGGCCTCCTCTGCAATCACAACATGCCTAATTACATTGTTATAACAACATATCCCAACCTGCCAAGGCCCTCTGCCCTATCATCATCATCATCATCATCATCATCATCATCATCATCATCATTTTGTATCCTGACCACACATGGGCTCAGAGGCATTCTTAGAAAATGAAATGGGCAGGTTGCTGCAGGATGGACATCTGCTTTGAAGTGTCAATGGGGAGGGGACTGCTCATGGAATGACCACTGGGGGGTTGGGCAGGTCAGCAGAGAGCTGGCGGGAGAGAAGGAAGGGAGGATGCGTACATTGGGAGGTTATTTTCCCCACCTCCAATAAACGGGTCTCAATCTGGAATCAGTCTCCCTGCACTGGCAATTCACTGGGGGTGGGGGAACCTCCATGCTCAAGAGCAAAACTATGCAGTTATGATCACATGTATTTGGCCCTAAAAGAGAGTTTGGACTGTGATCCGAGGGGATGGGTTACTGAAATGTGGAAGGGATTGATTGGTGATATGAGAGACAGACAGACTCTGGCAGAGGGGTAGGGGAGCAAGATGGCTGAAAGAAGCTTCTGGGGTGGTGATGGGGCTGGGTTGCAGAGGGAAAATGATCATATTGAAAGTTAATTGAACGGAAGTGATTTTGGTGGTCTTCAAATAATTTTAGAGTAATTTATTTAGGGGAGATTTGAGAAAATCAACTGGCTTGACTTCTGTGAAATGGATGCTCTATTAGCCGAAAATGTTGGGTTCAAAAGACTGGTTTTGTGTTATAAGGCTCAGATCTCATCTGGACACCTGATTCTGTCCACAGGTCTTCCAACCCAGCGTTTTCCACGTGAATTTTCCACATCAAGGAGCAATAATTTTAATTGGTTAAAACAGTACAGCAATTCAAAGCTACGTTTTGTGTAAAAATTTCCTATGTTTTATCACTTGAGCCCTTGTAGCACTTCACCCATCAAAAAAATTTCCACTGTTATTAAATGGTTTGATAGCATAAGAACGTAAGAGGAGCCCTGCTGGATCAGACCAAGGCCCCCTCCACAAGAATGCGCCTTTGCGCCTGGTTCCGCGATTATGCGCATTATCGCGGAGGCGCATTTACTCACAATCCCTCTGCACGGGAGGCGGCGGGAAGCGGCGAAGCGCATTAAAAGATGCCCAAAAAGCGCTTTCCAGGTAGTTAATGCGCATAATCGCTTGTTCACACAGCGAAAATGCACTTTAACGGCCGGAGCAAAATAAAAGTCGCTATTTAACGCGCGTTCGAAAATGCGCATTATCGGGGAGATAACGCGCCTGTACGCCCGTTTTGCGCTCCGCTCGTGTGTAGGTAAAATTTATAATGAGCCTTCAAGGCTCATTAAACGCCCCGTGTGGAGGAGGCCCAAGAGTCCATCTAGTCCAGCACTCAGTTCACAGTGGCCAACCAGCTGTTGGTCAGGGACCAACAAAGCAGGACATGGTGCAACAGCACCCTCCCACCCATGTTCCCCAGCAACTGGTGCATACAGGCTTATTGCCTCGGATACTGCAGGTAGCACATAACCATCAGGGCTAGTAGCCATTGATAGCCTTCTCCTCCAGGAATTTAGCCACCCCCCCCCCCCCCCTGTTTAAAGCCATCCAAATTGGTGGCCATCACTACATCTTGTGGTAGTGAATTCCATAATTTAACTATGCGCTGTGTGAATAAGTACATCCTTTTATCTGTCCTGAATCTCCCACCAATCAGCTTCATGGGATCACCCCGGGTTACCCTCCCTTTCTGCGTATAGTATGTCCAAATCAGTTCATTACTTTCAGAGCAGCTACAGTTTCTCCAAAAGTAGAGTAACCTATGATGTGCAGTGAGATGTAACTCATATGCACTTTTAAGGTCTTTTTTTAGGATGACATCCATCCACATCTTCTTCATCCACTTTTTCTGGATGTTGACTGGACTATGAGAGGACTTTCCTCAACATGGTAAGAAAGCTATTTTGAAATATTTACCCAGATATATCTGAATAGATTGCTGTGTCTACAAAGTATGTTGGCAATAGATGGCAAACCAAGAGGAGCACAGCTTTACATCCTTCTCCTTGTACTAGCCAGAGGTCTAGAACTGCAGGTATGGCTGCCCAGTATGTTCCCAGAAATGGAACAACTCCAAGTATTGCAGCCAGTGCTAAGGGAAGACAAAGTCTAGAGTTAGAAATAAGAATTTAACAGTGCAATTATTTCACTAGGAATAGATTCCTAAAAAATTTTGCATCTCCATATGAAGTGCAATAAATCCATAAGACTAATTAATTGCAATGAATAACTGCAATAAATCCATAGGGTTATTTAGCTGGAATATAATATATAGGGACAAAGGCTCATACACCTTAACATCACTGGGTTAGGAACCAAGAATAATGGCAAACAACACAGCAGAAGGTTGCAATATACTATATGAGGCACAGCCATCCTGATAACTCTAGCATTTAAGAGCTGGATTCCTTACTTTAGATTGGGACGGTATAGAAATGTAATAAATAAATAAATAAATAAATCACACCCATAGTAGCCTATCGTTGGCGTATCCAAGGATGCTTATGTAACGGAATTCCTTCCTCCCTCTTTCCCACTGTAGCCTCCCACAAATCTTCTCCAGAGGTCAAGGGGTGGTCAAGAAAGTCCTAGACAGTGGGTGGGAGGCTGCAGTGGAAGGGAGAAACAGAAAATGTCACATGGAAGCAGCTTGTGCGAGCTGCCGTTATCCAATTCTCCCTGCCCCATCTCCTAATTAGTCTGAAGCACCTTGTCTCACTTTTCAGGCCTCTCCTGAGGATCCCCCAACACTGAGGAGAGGGTCTTCGGAGGCTCAGGGATGCAGTGAAGGGAGGGGGGTGTTCTGATGCAAGTATGAAAAAAAATACAACCCAGACTAAGTTAGTTGAACTTAGCTCCCTCCCACTGAAATCAGTATGACTTAAGTTTTGATCAAAATGTTCCACTGATTTCAATGGGAACCAGGTTCAACTAGGATCCAATCCATTATCAATTTTCATTCTTTGTATTCAAAAAATGGTATCCCTGCTATTCAGCCTCATACAGTTTCATCATACTGAAGGCAGCCAAAATATAATTAAGGAATGAGAAAAACGCTTAATCCACCTGAAAGAAGGAATGAACAAGGACTGGTACTAGGGATGCCAAGTTTTTACATGACATCTTATTTGAGGTTTTGTGTATGCATGTATGTTTGCTCTCAGCATCAATATAAAATCCTACATAAAATACTGGTAAAAAAATTCAGGTAACTACCAGAAGTAGATACGGTGCTGATTACTATTAAGAATAAAAAACAAAAGTTCGACAATATTGTTAGTTCTCACCTGAGGGTATGAAGACAATGTTAATTCCAAAGATGGTATGAGTCAGCCAGGTGTATAGTCCATAGAACCCAGCCATTTTGAGGGATGCATCAAATACACCTCTAGAAGGATCAAAGAAAGCCATATAAATCTACTAATTGAGTTATAGGTGCATCTTGAAAAGATGCTAAAGCCAAACACACCAGTTCCTAAAAGATCAAAGCTATTTGCTACTCATTCTAGTAGTGATGAAGAAAATTCTACTTTTGGTTCCAGGACTTGAAGTTGATAATATACTAGGAGATATATGAATGGTGGTATAGCTGTATGAAATCTTCAATTAAATCCAAAATTCAATAATTGATATTGTTACTCTATCACAGAGAATCTTTTTGTCCTGAGAGCCAATTTGTTTCCAGGCAAGCGCATTAAGGGCTGCATGCCAGCAGGGTGCAGGTGGCAGTCCAAATACTGGCATCCAGATCCCCCCCCAAAACACACCCATTCACACCCATCTTACTCACACTTACTCATACACCTGTTTCTCTCTCTCCTCTCTTCCTACCCATCCCTGCTCATCTGAATTCAGAATTTGCTGAAAATAATGTAGGCAGTCTGACACACAAACACATCATTATAATGTGCTTTAAAATATTAAATTATACAGAAAGGACACCGTCACTTCTAGGTAATCTTTAAAAATCTTTCCTGCCAGAGATTTGGGGATGATACCTTTTCCCATTCAATATCTTCTCATACTCATTTTGTCTTTGCTTCACTTAGTCTTTTATTATATTTATACAATTTTTAAATATAATTTGAAATGCAGCTAACTATGAAACAATACAACAATAAAATCTGAATTAAAAAACAAACAAACAAACAAGTATAGCAGCACTTACTTGTGACCTGCTCTCCCCAATGTTAAGGTTACAGATCTTGTGCCCTTTACTTCTTTGAATATCTGACTTTCTATGAAAATACTCTCATAGAGCTCTAACAATTTGAGCACTTCACAATCAGCATTTTACATCCTTCTGACATAGCAAGTGTACATTTTATATCGTAGGAGAGCACATTAATGGCTAATAAGAGATTGAGCAGTGGCTCGCCCTCTGAATGGTAATAATACCAATGCAGCTTATAGGGTGGGAGTAAGGACTGAAAGATACTTTATGTAAAACACTTTGAACACTCTAAAGTATTATCCCAGCCTTCCCCAGCCTAGTGCCCTCCAGCAGTTTCGGGTCACAACTCCCAGCGTTCCTGACTAATGAACATACTAGCTGGGGCTGATGGGAGTTGTAATCCAAAATATCTGGAGGGCACCGGTTAGGAAAGGCTGTATTATACAAATGCCAAGTATTATATACACAATGACTGTACCTACACTGTAGATTTTAAATGCATTTATTACCAGAAAATTATGACTCCAAAGATTTAACATACCTAAGTGTGCCCAAACTATGGTTGAGGAAAGTAAATCTAGGCTTACAATTTCCCAGCTCTTTGCAAAAGAAAGTTTGATCTGAATTTTGGAGAAAGCACTTATGACTGAATCCTGCAGAAAAAAAAACCTCCTGGCCCTAATATCCCTTTCTTAAATTTATTCAGCAATACTTAAAAGTGCCTATATCCTTTCCCAGCAACCTCTCCTGTCCAATGTGAAATGGTCCTACCAGATGGCTTCTATATATCATGTGAATACTCACATAATTTTCAAATGTAGTTACAGCATTTCCCCACCCCACAAGCAGAGATAATATGGTTCCCGGTTTCTGCAAAGAGATGCAGCTCACTATGTACCATGATGAGCAAAAAATACCCAGGCTGTGTGCTATTTGTTTAAAGAGAATACAAACATTTAAACACTGTTAATTTGCATGCCAGGCACTTTAAAGAAGAAGGCATTGCTGAACTGTAACACAAAGAGTCTCAACAGTACAGCTTGCCAAGGCCAAAATACTTAACACTAAAATTCAAATAAATTCAAATCCATTTAAACAAAGTTATCTCAACATTATGGTTACAATGTTCTATTGTTTACTTGAAATAAATATTGAGATTTCTCTATATTAACACATTGCATCACCTTAAAAAGAAGAGAACATTATCTTTTAGCTGGTGAGAAACATTTGTTGAAGGCATCAGCCATCAGCTGGAATTAGTCTTACATCTGAATTTACTAAAAGATTTTATGATGCAAAGAAATAAAAACACCTTTCCCTTTGGGCCTTTTTGGGAAAGAAAAAGAAAAGGTAGGATACCAGTTAAGTGCAGCAGCAAAAAACACCATGGGGGTCGGATGTCAGGTGTTTCATGAACAATTCACTAGGCTGGCCTAGTGAATTGTGAGTTGATAGCTTGGTAATTGTTGTGAGAAAGTCTGTCTCTGTTCTGTGCTTATCTGTGGCTGCTGGCCGAGGCTTTGAGTTTCTTTGAGAACAAGAGTATGTTTTGAAAAGGTGGGGGCTATCTTGCAAGCTGTCTCTCACACAGTGTCGTCATCAAGAGGAGGTTGAACCGTGCTGCCCTGTTGGCACATGAGTTTGGATTACAGGGCCTGATGCCCTGTCTGTCAAAGTGGCTTGGAATTAGCCAGCCTCCATCTTATATAGCTACGAGCAAAGGGGAGGTCCTCTGCTAGGAATTCACCTGTTTGCTTGTTCATCTGGCTCTACGCTTGCCAAGAAATTCGTGTTTGGGATTCTATCTGGAGATGTTGGATGCACTCTGTACATGTTCTGTTGCTATTTGGACTTGGAATTTCTAAGAACTATGCCATGAAAAGTGCTCTGTGGCTTTTCATAGATTTGGACTTGCAGATTACTGTTCTGGATTCGTGTTCTATAGCCTGTTTTTCCCTGCATGGAGCCAAAGTATGAGCACAAGGGAACTCTGAGGCTGATCGTTCCTGTTCTGGAATTGTGTGTGTGTGTGACCTGCGAGAGAGCCTTCCTCAGAGCCAAAGCTACGAGCAGGGAAAGTTTCCTAGGTCGAAGAGGTTCGTCCCCTGACATCTTGCTTACGTGATCAGCTCAGTGTCCCTGGCAGGCTGAGTTTGATTTGGTTCAAGATTATCTTGTCTACTGTCAGACTTCATGCACTGCTGTGCTGGGGTTTCTCCTTCGAGTTTTTATTCGTGTTCCTGATGAGTCAGTGTGTGTAGCCACTCCGGACCTCATGAGACAGGGGCTAACTCTAAATGTCTCCCCCTGAGTGATTTGCTGTTTGCATTAAGCCATTGTACCTGAAAGCTATCTGGTGCGTCTTCAGCTTCAAGTGTGTGTATGCAGAAATGAAACCGTTGTGCTTGAATTCCATGTGATTTCACAATAAAAAAAGTCTCACTGTTTTTAGAGTGTGTCAGTTTGCCTACAGTTCGTGAGCAGAAGCCTGGGTGAGCTTGCGTCACAACAATGGGCTTTACAGTTTCAGGAGCATTCTTCAACATGTTGAAGGAACATATAAGTGTTGGAAATGTCTGGATGTTTGTTAGGTAAGTTATATTTCTACTATATTACTGGCTATGCTCTTGAAGCCACTGAGATATGGAGTTCAGGAAAGGAGCTTTGGTGATGCATGAATGTTTGTATGCTTCAGTAAAATAAAACAAACATTTATCACTCATGTAATAGCAATAACTACTGGTAAATCTGTGCATAGACTAGGTAGAGGCTGACATGACATTCCCTGCACAGAGAAAACCAGCACATCAGAAAGAAGGCTAGGTGAGAGAACCCTTCTCCCTGACATGGTAATTTTCATACAGGGAATGTGTGCCTGGAGACACATTCAATCATATGAGCACCCAACTGCACTCTGAAGTGGCACAGCCCAGAAACAGGCGTTATCACTGTAGTGAGTTTGAACCTTAGCAGCTTTAGTAGTGCTATTTCAAAGGTTAACTACTTACAATATTGTTTCAAGAAAGATTTCACAAATGTTTTTAGTTTAAATATTCATGAGAGACTAAATGAGAGGATTTAATTATTATAAGTAGCAGGAGAAATTCTCATGCTCTACTGTCATGATTTCATAAAACTGGTAAAGTAACAAAAGAGCATGAATTCTGAATAATCACTCCTTCAGTACTTGCTTTAACTGATGTATATGGGTACCTACAAGACACTGTATAACTTGAGACAATGTGAGAATGCTGTAAGTCCTATTCTTGTTAATTATATCATTGTTTGGGCACTCAAAGAACATCCAATTGCATGCAGAATATCAACATCACTTAAACAATTAAATGTTAACATTTTAGTCAAGAGGCACTGGTTTTCCTTAGCATATTATGTCTTTTAAATGTTAATATGCAGGAAGACAAACTGTTTTCTCTGGAGATCGTATCACCATATCACTTCCATCATCATTTTTTCAGTATTTATTCAATAACTGCAGTGGCCTGATAAATCATAACTGATTTTAGCAACTGAGCAACTTTGCATTACCACAATGAATCTGTAAGAGTGTTTTGGAAACTGTTTTTTTGAAGATATACCAAGAGGTAACTCTGCCCATTGAGAATAATTGTTTATATGATGGATGAAGAAAATGAATCAAGTAATAAAACTTTCTCAGGCAGAAAACACCCATGAAAACCTGAGCACTGTCTAACAAACCTAGGACAAAAATGCTGTTGTGGGTGTAGGCTATTCCAGAACTAATGCATCCTCATAAAAAATATAACCTGCAGTAATTTTAAGCCACAGCCATACCCGTGTGCATGCACTCATGTGAAAATATCGCACACACTAAATTGCACTGAGGCCGTGACAACATGCAACTTAGTAATGTGCAATATCCCCACCAGAGCAAGCAGAATGGGAGCTTCAGGGAAGAAGGGTCTGGTGCATTCAGGAAGAGAAGAACATGCTACTTAGGGGAAAGACAATGGTTCAGGAAAAGGTGTGCATGCAACTCAGAGATACATAAATTCAACGATCTCTGCTCCAGTTGTGTAGAAAACAAGACAGGTTAGGTGCTGCCAAGTTTGCTTTAAGAACAATGCTATCAAGGCTACTTCATTTTTATAAGGAAGCAACTAAGATTAATGGTTGTCATTGGAACCATCACAGTTAAGGGTTTAAACTTATTATTGGACTCTTCTCTGTCTTCTTGTATGAGAAGGATTAAATGGACCAACAGGACAGAGGGTAAGTTTGCCTCTTTTATAGAATCCTCTATCTTGTCAAAGACAGATTATATCAAAATATATTATATCAAAATATTCTAGCCTCTACTGGTGAAGAGAAGCTGTACCATTATGAGGCACTTATTTCTAATATCCAAAGGAATCTATGGACAGATAGCTCTTTGGCTGGTGCTAAATATTATAGGAACAAGAGCTGGTTCGACCACGATTGTATGTTGCTTAAGAAACAGATTACTCAGGTTTATTCCATATACAGTAATACAGGTGATAAATGTCTATCTGGAGTGTATCATGAACAGAAACGGGAATACAAAGCACTTATTATTCAAAAGAAAAAAGCTAAAGAGAGAGAAAAATGGAATCAACTACTATATGCCACACAAAAGAAGGACAGCGAAGTATTATGGTGAATTGTCACTGGGACTTTGTCAGAGTGACAAGAACATCCTGCTTGTTGTATCTTCAATTATGAATGGGAAAGATACTTTTCTGCAATTCTTCAGGATCCAGGCAATTTCTTAGTGTCCAGTTTCCAATTGTCCCCTGATGTCCCAGAGTGGCAATCTGTTACTCATGTTGAAATTGTTGATTTTTGAATTTAAATCTGGCAAAGCTCCAGGCCCAGATTCTATACCCCCTGATCTTTTAAAATCAAATCCAGAACGGTGGGCTCCCCCATTAGCAGCTCTATTTACTTTTACTAATAACTCTGAAAAGATTCCAGATATTTGGAGTAAAGCGATTATAGTTCCTATTTTTAAAAAAGGTGACAGGACCAATCCAGCAAATTATTGCCCTATCAGCCTTCTCTCAGTTATTGGGAAACTTTACGCCAGGTATTTAAAATGTAAGCTTCTAACTTGGATAGAGGATAATAATATAATAGGTGAGGAACAGATTGGGTTTAAAGCAGGCCGCTCAACCTTAGATCATTGTTGTGTGTTAGCTCACCTGGCAGAGAAAAATACCTCATTTCATGGTGGTAAGCTTTTTACTGCCTTTATTGATCTTAAGTCTGCCTTTGACTTAGTCTCGAGGGAACTGCTCTGGTCCAAATTACACAGAAGTTCCATGGACAAGTGTCTACTGTTTTTCATTAGATGCCTGTATAATCAGAACTCTAGTCAAGTCAGATGTGGGCAGCTGGGACAAGTCTCCAGCTCAATCCCGGCTACAAGAAGTGTAAGACAGGGCTGTATTTTAGCCCCTGTTCTTTAAATTTATTTTTAAATGATCTGGCTTATCTTCGTAGTGTCAATTCCCATGCTCCCAAATTGTTCGATACCAAGATACTTTTACTTTTGTATGCTGATGATGCTGTACTGTTATCACTCTCTAGAATCGGGTTAAACCGATTACTCTCTGCATTTGGGACCTATTGCTCTGAGAATAGTCTGACTGTCAATTATAGTAAGTCAAAAGTCCTGGTGTTCTCTAAAGCTTGGAAGAAATACAAATGGACTTTAAATAGTAATATCATTAAGCAAGTTGCCCATATAAAATATCTAGGCATATAAATGCAGAGCACTGGAGCTTGGTCTGAACAAAGAAGGCAGGCAATTGATTCAGCAAATTCTAGTCAGCAGCTGATCCTAAGATTCCTTTTTCTGCAAGGTGGTCAATTCATCCCTTCTGCAAACCAAACTTACAAAGCCAACTTACCTATGGTATTCCTATTTGGATATTGGGATTTAATGTCCAAATTGGAAGAGTCCAGTCTGTATTTCTTAGGAAATTACTGGGCTTTCCTTCCTGTGTGGGGAATGCAGCCATTTACTTGGATCAGTTGAATGCAAGGCATGGATTGATGCCTTTAAATGGTGGCTGCGGTTACACTTTCTGGCAGTTCCTGGAAGTTATTTCTTCTTACTGCTCTCAGATTGCTATGTCACTCATTGTATGAGAGAGATGGAGAAGAAGTTACTTAGGTTGGGCTTCTCTGTGGAAGTTGTGGCAACTATGGGTTTCAGAAGGCCCAATCTTTTGTTGTTCAAAGATTAATAGACCTAGAAGATCTACAGCATTTAAGAACTGCTGCTAACAAATCTTGCTCTCCATTACTCTATAATAACTTTAATAATTACGGATTCACTGCAGCTTCATATCTGCACATGTTAACCATCCCAAAGTACAGAAGAGCATTTACCCTTGCTCGCTTTAATGTGTTGCCATCAGCACTACTAGAAGGACGGTTTAGTAAAATCCCGGTTACTGATCGGATATGTCCCTGTGGCACTGGAACAATAGAATCTGTCGAACATGTCCTTTTGCACTGCAACATGTACAAGGAATGCAGAAAGAAGCTAATCTTTCCATTATTAAGAGCCTCTTCTGGAAGTAACCCCACAACTTTGGTATTAATTTGTTTAAGGGATGTGTCCTCCTCCTGTATTACTGAAAGGGTCCCTAAGTTTTTTATGACTTCAATGCAAACTAGGAAAAAAATGTTACAATCCTCCTGAGAGAAGGAAGTCTACAAAGCTGTATCTTATTTTCATGTCACTTTTTAACTATCTTTTGTATGTTTTCTATTGGTTTTGCTGGTCTGTGACCGTAATAAATTTATTGATTGATTGATTTGTTCAAACTTAAAAGCTTTAAGCTATAATCAACAGACAATAACCTGTCTGATGCGCCAGCAATTCATTCCAATCTCTCCAAATACTGTACTAGCACCAAATTTCAGCACTTACACACACACTTTATATAGTATTAAAAGGCAAATACATGAGTCATGAACATTTTAGAAGATCAGCAAATTTGGAAAAAATGGCTTCTTTTGGGCCCTCCAATGTAAGACACTACCTTCAGTACCCCTGCTTGACAAGTAGGGAATCTATGGTGCCTATTTCAAAAGCCTACACATACCCTTACAAACAGATGCATCCAGTCTTTCTTTGGGTACTGAGAATGCAATGCTCTCATATCCCACTAGTCCACAGAGTGAATGAGTTGAATTGGGATGGTTAGGCAAACTTTTCATTGCCTGAGGGCCATGCAGAGACATGCCCACAATACAGTCATGCATGCTCCCATTTCATATCGACATGCATGAAAGTATATCCTCTCTAGGACTCAAATAAACATACCACTGAAACCCTGGAGTTCAGGAAATCAGGAGCTTGCTCCCTCCTCTTTGGCCATGAAATGAACCATTTTAAATTTTAATTTGCCCAAATATAAACAGACATATGTAAATACATAATGGCTAGTAATGAGGTCTTTCTCTCTCATACACATACACGAAAGCTTACAATTTGCTTGAGTTTCAGTTAGTTCACGTGTTGGGACTGATCCTACATATCTTCCTGACTCAGATTTTTTTTTAAAAAAATGACAAATATGGAAGTTCAAAATTCAGCTTCTAGAAAACTGTCCAAAAAGATTTTTATACAATTGTTCACTCTTTCTGCATTAGTTTCTATACTGCCATCTGCACTTTTGTATAAGAAGCACCAGACCTATTAATTCCCCAGAGTCAACAAAAGCTGTCTGTTGAAATACTGTAATGATTTTGTATGCACAAGCAGATGAACACATGAAGCTGCCTTATATACTTGGATCTGGAAACTGATGATCAATGAACTACTCATTATACATAAAATAATAAGCAAAGTGTACTAAAAAATACTGGGTTGGATCCAGACTTAGTCCTATTAAAGCAAAGCCATTGAAATCCAACTTACATTCCATTGATTTCAATGGTCTACTGTACTGCAGACATTGTCATTAGCTTTGGACTAATTTTATTTTTTAGCACTGAAGAAATTGGTCATTAGTTTCTGCAAAAAATATTGTTTAGCTTAGCCTTCACATAGCCAGCCAACATATATCATTTCATTCTTCTTTTAAAACTGCTCACAAATTATCTTTCCTCTTTACAGCAAAAAATGACATGTCCCAACTTGATATATCTGGGATTAATTCCTTAGACTTGCAGGAAGTATCTTTCAAAGCAGAAACTCTACATATCAAGATGCTGCTTTACAGAGTAAAATTATGAACAGGAGAATAGATGCAAAATAGAACACAGAGGGGAAAAGAGGAAGAGCAGGCATGTACTTTGAAATATAAATGGTTCCCCTGCTATGGGTACGATCTTGTGAAAACATTTGTTAGCATGTTTAACTTGGGTAACAAAGAAGTGGGAGCTGGATGCTTAGGCAAGAATACAAATGTCTTGGGCGGGATGAAAATTGAATTGGGCAAATAAAGTTATGGCATGGAGGTGGAGAAATGAAGGAATATTTATTAAGGAAGTTGGTTACATTGGGTAATTCAAGGGGACTGATATCATAGATTCTCCCTTGTTCCTTCCTTCCTTACCTCCTGATTGCCTAGATTTATTTTAGATTGTGAGGCTTGGGAATAGAAAATTGTGACCAGGTTTGCACAATCAAAGGCTTATTTTCCCCTCCATGATTGCGTGAACAATGTCCAAGGTGATCTATAATTGTCAAGCTCTTGGGAATCGTAAATATTTATCCACTACAGCCATGTTTGCCAGTATGTCCTTCAAAATAACTGTCTCAGTCCCATTTAATTCAGCTTTCTGTCTAATGCATCTTTCCCTTTCTCTTATATATGATCACTCCTCTTCCTTTCCCCTACTGTCTTTAACCTTACACACACACACTTCTCACTCTTTTCCAGACCTCCATTTAACAGATATCCCATATGCCAATTTTACACAAGGTACTTTGCACTGTAAACAACAAGTCCCTCTCAGTCTCCGCAATCTTCCACTGAAAATTACAAGATTCAGATTCATTGCTTAATTCAGGATTTTCAGCAAAGCTTTAGATGCCTGAAGCATCTGCAAACGTTAACAGCAATGTTAAGGAAAAAACCCTTAGCGGTAGCAGGGGTCAAAATCTTTGCTCCTTCTCCAAAAGTAAAGCAGTCCAAGATCCCTGAGGGACTGTTGTCTTGTGCCTTCACATTGCTAAGTGCTGTATGTCCAGATCCTCCACATTGATATCAAGTTTCTTCAGCCTGTGAGGAACAGGAAAACTCCTGAATTTCAGATGCCTACCTCCAGATGTTCAACAGATTAGTGAGGGGCTCTGTTTTTCCCCTCTGGCATTAAAGTGCATTAACAGAACAAAACTCTTCATAAGTCATACAAAACCCTCCCTACTTTTCACAAGAACAGGTTTCCATAACTAGAAAGAAAGAAAGAAAGAAAGAAAGAACCTTATTGCCTCCTCCACTGACTGGCCAACTATATTTGAGGAAGGACCAGGCTGTGATAACAGGGTCAAGTTGATCACCCACTTTACTGGCTTGTAGTATTCATCACTGGAACTTAAAAGGTAGAACAACGTGGTCAGGAAAATCACCTGCAAGTCAGACAAAATGAAAACAGCAGCACACTGTTGTTTTTAAACAAAAAACATAAGAGTATTATGCAAATACACTTTATGTCATTTAATATGTAATTGAGAATGGAATAAAATGCTGTCTAATATGTTAGACACAACCAAAATCCTGTTTATAAGGTGCAAAATATAGCCCCAAAAGAGAAATTGATTCCTAAATCTTAGTATATGAAATGCATCCTTCTTCTTCCCATAACTCCTCCCTCCCTTAAAGGGGATTCTTGGGCATGACTAGTTTCAGAGATTGGCAAGGTAGGGCATTTGCCTGGGTACTAAAGCTGGTAAAGGGCTCATCAAAAGGACATTGTTTCTTGCCTGGGCATCACTATAAAAATCACATATGAAAATATAAAAGGCAGAACACCTATTGCAGGCTTGCCCAGATGCCCCCCCCTCAAAAAACCTCCTGGAACTGGCAAGTCTCTTGGGACACTTGTGTAAACCAAAAGAAAACCCCCAATATTTTTAAACTTACAGCAATTTCACAGCCTTATTTGAGGAAACAGCATCTGGAATCCAATACAGGGATTTACATGTCCAGATTTCAGGACTTACCAGCCTATTTTCTATCCAGTAGCTTCTGCTGACACATTGTAAAATTTCTAGTCTTAAAAACGTATCTTGCAAGTTATAAGGGGGAAGAGTGGCTAAAGAGGAAACAGAATAATACAATCCTGCATTGATCTGGCATGTCCATTAAATTTTGATAGTGCTGCCATTGCCTCTAATTTTGAACTACAATAAACTAATTTTAAAGCAACAACATTTAGGAAATGCTCTACTCAAAGCTACCGAAAGGAAAATTAGAATGCAGAAGTTAGGAGTTAGGAAGATGATTGTGTAGGGGGTTGGGGTACAAGTTAGGAATAAAAAGCCCAGGTTTCCATTTTGATTAAAAGAAAACTAAAACAGAGAAAAGTAAAACCATAGAAATATGAAAACACAATAATTTCTAACATACTTATAGCCAATTGCCAATCTTTGAGTCCATCTTTTAAAATCTTACAACAAGAATGTCACCCAAATCCTTTGTCTGACTAAGAGGGTTTCAAAACTTTCCTTACTCTGTTATGAATAAATCTTTGCTACCCAGGGCAATACGAGTCAGATGATGCATACTGAAGATGCTCTGAAGAAATGTCACTATAAAGGGATGCATTTTACAAGTTGTAGAACAATTTCTTTGCTCCTGTACCAAACTAAGCAACGCGGATTTAATGGCAGGGGCCTGGGGTGGGGGGGGGGATGTCTCATTTGCAGAGAATCCTTCTCCCACCAACAGATGCCTATTTTAAGGAAAACATAGATCACTAATCAAGTTTGCTTTTAATATGTCCCTTACTGCTGTGGCCCAAGGCTTTAAGATATACTGAAGTACACACATACAATTTGGATTTACTTTCCACATTTTTAATTCAAATTATGAACAAGAAATGCTTCCAATGATCCGAGACTTAAAAGGGCCCATTGTTACCTACTTATTTTTTGTAATGTAGGCAAGAACCTACAAAATCAGTTTGAAGTTCTATTCAATGGCATTAAAGTTTGCATTTTAATTGTCCAACCAAAAGGGAAGATGTTCTATTCATTCTTTAAAAACATCTTTTGCAACTAATGAAACTAACACTGGCAGCCAGCACTTTATATTCTAGCAAGCCATTTTAAGAGAAAGTGGTTGTTGATTTTAAATTATACAGCCAAACCTACTAAGAATATAGTCTCAGAGGCAAGGTCAGTATTTGTGTGATTTTATTTTTAAAAAAACCCTCAAACATGCCCAAGCCAGTGTCCTTGACATAAGCCACCTCTGTATCTGAGATCTAGGTAATCACAAGCCTTGAGGCTCTGTTCCAGCTATTAAATGTCTCACAAGTATAGCAGCTGTCATAACACAAAGCTGAAATGGAAAGAAATCACCTCTAACATTACTAATTGTGCCACACTGCTGTGTCTACTAAATTTAGGATCAAAGGAAACTTTGAAAAACTGAGCCACATATACTTATATAAAGAATTCTCCTCCACGTCTGCCAAATAAAACTTTGTATTTAAAAACACTAAAAAGGAAATAAAACTAGAATGGTTGAAATGGTGTATCCCATCACAGAACAAAATATTTCGAATTAAAATTCTTTACAATCTTTTCACGTTATGACTAAAGTTATATATTAATACTTTCTAAACAGTGCTACCATAGTTATGCATATACTAAAGTGGAAAATATTTATGAGATGCAGAAATGACCTTTGTGCTTGGAAAATTCAGATTACTAGCATGGTGCCAAAAATGTAATTACTGAGTAAACCCATTAGAATTTACACTTATAAATATAGAAAGAATCAACTTTGCTATAATTTTTCTCCTCACAAAAATATTTACTTATACTGCATACAGAAAATCCTATCATGAAGAGATATCAGAGATGGGTGCTAATAAAACATTCATACTTTGGCAGAAAACATTAAATGTATAATTAATATCTTGTAATACATGGGAGTTCTACTATCTCAAGTTCATGTGAGGGAAAATGGAGATATAGAGCTGCTCACCTTCCCACCCCCAACCATTTTATATTCTGAGGGGCTGTTCACACAACACACCAATCCATACTCAGTGGCTGAGTGTGGGTTGTTTTGAACCATGGGTTGTTTGTTAAACCTTGGGTTAGTTTGTTGTCTGAATGCAGCCAGGGTGGGCTTATTAACCATGTAGTGTGGCTTGTTAACCACCCTGAACAACCCAACAACAAAGTATGGGTTCCCAACATGGCTTGTTCAAGAAAATAACCCATACCCATGGTTATCAAGCCACTCTGGCTGCATTCAGACAATACGCCAACCCACAGTTCAATAAACAATCCACGGTTCAAAACAACTCACACTCAAATGTGTTGTGTGAATGGCCCCTGCATACATTAGCTCAACATCTGGAATCTCCAGTTCAATGCATTACATAGAATTCTTTCCAAAATTATGTCTACAGACGGCACAAATGTTACACGCTTAGGGCAGGTTCACACATCATTTTAAGCTATGATGGTTTATAAGCTATTGCTTTTCCCCACACAATCATTCAAATAAGCTGCTGTGCACAGTTTATTATCCCCACCCTCATTCCTCCTCCCTCTGCAGTCGTCCCACTTGGCCAGGATGGTATCCCAGCATCCTTTGCATTGGAAACCAAATCCTGGCATTCCCTGCACCTCTGCTATATCTCTTGCATCTCTCTGATTGGTCTGTCTTGCTCTAGGGGTTATATTTCTGTCCCCTGTCTCTGTCAGATTCCTGCCAGTATCGACACACTGGCAATTCTTTGCTGCTTTTTCACTCCCCACCCCGCACCAAACCAGCAGTGCCACAGTTCTCAAGGCATTCCTTCCCGCTCCCACCCCCTTCTCTAACTGACGCCACTGGCTTATCAGCAAGTTTTAAAAGTTGTTCCCTTATCCCCATCATGGCAAATAGAACTAAAATTTTATCTCAGCATCCAAGAACTTTGAGTTGGGCATTCAAGACCTATGCTGTTCTTTGGTGCATAAGAGCTGGCCAGGCTTTCTTTTAAGAATTTGACAATCTGCGCTTTCCCCCTGTCCACTGAATCAAAAAGGTCTCATATACAGCTTCCTCTAGTAGGAAGGCACCTGATGCTCAATGAAACCCTGTGTGATTACAAAGAGTGAAAGCAGCTTTTCACCAAAAAGGGTGGGTGGGTGGCTCTAAACCCTTGGAAGTTTGCAGAAGTGAGACGAAACTTCATTCAAATCATCCCCTAGTATGGATGTTCCCAATGCACGGCGAAAACTCTGCACACTTACAAAGACACACAAGGGAAAGCAGCTTTGCACCAAAAGGGGGGGGGGGTGGCTCTAAAGCCTTTGAAGTTTGCAGGAGTAGGACAAATTTCATACACAGCATCCCTTAGTAGGGATGCACCCAATGCATGGCAAAAACTCTGTGCGGTTGCCGCCAACCAACCAAGGTGTTTGACACCTGGGTAGTTTGCAGATCGCACCACCAGTGGAGGGGTTAAGGCAGGGTCAGATGGTGAGCACAATCTATTGCTAGGCTGATCTCAGAAACAGAGAACTGGCAGCTGAAGCAGAGTGGCAGCAGTGATTTTGACCACTCTTGGCAAGCAATTCTGTAGCTGAGCTTTAAACCACTCTTTAAGGCACTGTGGAGTGCCAGACAACAAGACAAGCCACGATGATTTAAAACTGCAGACCATGGCTTATCAGGTTGTCTTATTTTGGCTAAATAAGACACTGCAGTTGAAGAAAATTGCTTGCAGACAACACAATAAACCATCATGGCTTATTCAGAAAAATAAACCATGTGACAAGCAAACCCAGTCAAATTTTCAGGGTTCTTCCATACATTAACAAAACAATTTGGGAGCAGCTTCCCCCCATGTCTTCTTCCTGTACTGCCATAGTAACTTTTAAAAGCCAAAACAAACTGAGGGAGGTTCACTCATGCAGGTCCTTCCCACTCAATCGTTGGTCAGTTGGAAAGGAAAGCAATGAGTTGGGTGGAAGGATTTATGCACTTGACCAGTCTGTGTGGTTTTAGCTTTCAAACATGAAGAATGTAAATCAAAATTTACCTCCAACAGAAATGTAAAGTATAATAATAAAAAGGAATGGTGCTTACCAGTGAAAGCACAAAATTGAGAAGAGCAGTGCCACTGTGGAAGAGGATAGTTACTAAGGTTGTAACTGTGGTGAACAGGAGGCTCACATTGTGACTCATCACTATCCAAAGGGATTCCAGGATCTGGAAGAGAGGAGAGATGGTTACTTGAAATTGCTAGTTTGGTAAAAGAGTTTAAAAAAACTTTCTAAACGCAATACTTTATGGTGATGTGAATTCTTTATAAGGAACATTTTTTCTACCATCAGCATCTACAACAGTCATCTCAAGGCTGAAAAGTCCCAATATTTTCTCAATATTAAAAATGGCAGAGTGACTGAAAATATACTGAAACATTTCTGGAAAAATATAAAATTACGAAGTCTAATAATCATACTGTAATATTTCCTCAACACAAAAAAGTAGGACTTTTGGGCTCAATGAAACAAATTTTCAGTGAATCATGACAACATATGTAGTTTTTTAAATCTACTTTTAGGAAAATAGGATTAAAGGAGTTGTGTGTGATAGACATTAGTTCAGACTTGAACACAAACCCCTCAAGGATGCATGGCTTCGAAGAAGATAGAAAACTTGGTAACACTTTCCAAAACTGCTTAATACATTGGCTTGGGATTATTATTTTTACAGCAAGTAGTAAAGAATATTTAGCTCACACAGAATGACAAAGTATAAAAAGGAAGCACAAAACAGGATTTAGAATGATAAGGAGGACATTGCAAGCTAGGAGATCATAAATTTAACACACAACACTTTTGATGAAACTACCTCCCACTCAGTGGTATGGGCTGTTTGAACAGTGAGTTGTTTGCTGACCTTGGGTTAGTGTATTGTCTGAAAGCAGCCAGGATTGCTTGTTAACCATGTAGTATAACTTATTTTTCTTGAACAAGCCACCTTGGGAACCCACTGGTTTGTTGATGGGTTGTCCAGGGTGGCTAACAAGCCACATTGCATGGTTAACAAGACACCCTAGCTCCGTGCAGACAACATGCTAACCCAGGGTTTAACAAACAACCCACAATTCAAAGGAACCCACACTCAACCACTGCGTGTGGGTTAGTGTGTTGAGTGAACCCAGCCGTAGTGTCCAAGGACAACCAAAAGTTTTAACCACTGTGAGAAAACATGTACTTCAGTCCATGTCAATTCAGACTGGGGGCAGGGCGGGAGGGGTCGAATCATTCCCATAGCTCAGACTTCCCCAACCTGCTTCCCTACGGATGTGTCTCCCATCATTCACAGCCAGTATGGCCAACACATCTGGATGATGCAAGGTTGGGGAAAGTTGGCATAGCTGTTCAAATTGGAAATACAATATGTCAGCAATACATCATATACACACAGTTTTTACTATTTTCCATAATAAATATAACAGTGGATATAGACAAGGAAATTATACATAACTCAAACACATGGTTCACATGATTATAACAAGCTATGATGACTTCCTGTGAGCCATGACACGTGCTATCTACAACTGAGATAATCACCACCCAGCCGTGGCTTACTGTGTTGTCCAATGCCAGGCAGCATGGCTTGATGGAGAGTTAAATAACTATCAAATACTCCATGGGTTATCTGAGGATTGTATAACATTCAATAATCCATGCCACTGGATTTAGATGGCACAACAAACTGCAGCCAGGCAGTGTTTATGCAAATTGCCACAGCTCACAACAAGCCACCGTGGCTTGTTCTGATCGTACAAACAGATCAAAGCTTCCCAAAATAAATAACTGATCTTAGCAACAACTGTCCCAACAATTATATGTTTGTGCCCTAAAGACTGACATGACACTGCTATGGAGAAAGGACTACTTTTAGAACATCACATAAAAGTTATGCTTCTGAAAGGGGTAAAAAATCCACAGTGTTAAGGAAATGAGAGGTTGTGCAGTTTCACAGAAAAGAGTACAGAAAGCAGCTAAGGATTGGGAAATGAAATGGGAAGAGAATTTAGACAAGGAAACCAATGGAAAGATAACAATGTAGACAAGTAGACTGAGCAACAGATACAAAGAGAAAAAGGGTATGGAAGAGGCAGACAACTGCAGAAAAGCAGGGTGAAGGAGACAGGGAATTGATGGAAGGAAGTGCTTAGGGCAAATTGAGGCTGGGTAGGGGGGTGGGGGGACTCGCTAAGCAGCTCAGGGGCAGCAGCAAGTCTCTCTCTCTCTCTCTCTCTCTCAGCTTTTCCCAATCCGGTGATCTCCAGATATGTTCGGCTAAAACTCACATTATCTGCATGGAGATTATGGATGTTGTAGTCTAATATATGTGGAGAGCACCAGGTTTTTGGACCAAAAGAATTATCGTCTCCGATTATATCGTAGGTGAACCGTATCGTATCGTATTTCCGATAATTATCGGAAATCCAATATTATATCGTTTCTCCATTTTGCCCTAGAGACTCCAGAGTTGATTTTTGAGTCAGAAAGGCCTAAAACTTCTCAATTTTCCAAGTTACAGGTTTGAAACTTGGTCACAGTGCAGACTGAATGTTGCTGTGTGCCAAATTTTAGAACAATCGGTGCAAGCGTTACTCGGAAGTAAGCTTGCAAATACACTGTTTCAGGTGGCTGAAATGTGGTCCTTTTTCAAGAGACATTGTCGTCCAGTACTCATGGGCATCTCACAGATGGCCTTGAGGGGACTCATTTGTGCCCAATTTCAGATGCACAGCTGCAGGTGTTACTAAGCTCTCAACAACATGCACTGTTTCCAGTAATGCACTCCATGCTGCTGCTGCTGCAACTTATAGGTATATATGAATACAATGAACTTTCAATATGCAGTCATAAAAGTAAAATGTGTTAATCAGAAGATGGTGAACTGCTGCTGCCTTGTCTCATTGATTAGGCCACGCATGTCTACAAATTAAAAGGATTGGGGGGTAGGGGAATAGCACGAGTGTTACAGTTATTTTAGAGCCAGCCTTAGCAGGCAGGGCCTCATTGGGCCAGGAGATACCCTGGAAGTGTGCCAACCTGCAGGATCCCATTAAAACTAAAAAAACTTAAAAGCATATTATTATTATCCGCGCCTATGCATGCGTGGCACAGTGAGAGTGGATGCATTCCTCTGTAGTAGAACTGCTGCCTTGACTCTAGATTAGGCCATGCATGTCTAAGTACAAATGAAATAATAAAAGGATTGGGGGGTAGGGGAATAGCATGGGTGTTACAGTTATATTTATTTTAGCCAGCCTTAGCCAGGCAGGGCCTCATTGGGCCAGGACATACCCCGGAAGCGAGGAAACTTGCAGGATCCCACTAAAAAAACTTAAAAGCATATTATTATTATCCGCGCCTATGTGTGTGTGGCACAGTGAGTGGACGCATTTCACTGCAGTAGAACTGCTGCCTTGTCTCTAGATTAGGCCATGTATGTCTAAGTACAAATGATATAATAAAAGGATTGGGGGGTAGGGTTCATGCCAGAACTGCACACATTGGCTGGAGCAGTGGCAAATAAAAGTCACATTCTGGGTAGAACTAGGCACATTGCCAAATAAAAGTCATGTTCCGGGTAGGAGTAGGCACTTTGGCAAATAAATAAAAAGTCACGTTCAGGGTGGAGGTAGGCACTTTGGCAAATAAATAAAAAGTCACGTTCAGGGTGGAGGTAGGCACTTTGGCAAATAAATAAAAAGTCACGTTCAGGGTAGAGGTAGGCACATCGCCTGGACCAGAGTCTCAAAAAATAAAAAGAAAAAAAAGGAAATGCGTGAGGGGGATGCTTCTGCAGTCCCTCACCAATGGACTCCACGAGGAGCAGACTCAGGGGCGTAGTGACGAAAAATAATAATAGAGGAATCTCTCAAGGCCCACTAAAGCAGTCCCTCCAGACTGGAAACATTGGACGGAGCAGTGTCTTTAAAAAAGAAATAAAATGTGTGAGAGGGAGAGACAGCCACCCCAGAACTGCCCCCAGCAGCAACAGCATCTGTCCTAGACCCAGAGCCACCTCACCCAAGGCGCGCCTTAGAGCTGCGTTTCATACCGGTACAAAGTGATTGAAAATGAAATTATTATTTATATTAATAACAATCCTTTGCAAACAGTTTGTGTGCTGCTTTGACCACAGATTGTGTAGTGTTATCCTATGTAGCAGGCTACAGGACACACCAGCACACTCACAGTCAATCAAGCAAACACAGAGAGAGAGAGAGGGAGAGAAATATAAATGTTTTTAATATATTTTTTTGTTTTTTTTAAGAAAGTTAAACAGGGAAGAGGACAAAACACACTCAACTCACTCACAGTACCCCCACTCATACTAACCTAACCCTTCAATCAAACCAACCAGAAAACGTACAAAAACTGTAACTCAAACACACAAGCAACGAACAGCCAAACGAACCTGAGACACAGCAGGGAACAGAAAGATGCAAGACTACAATGAATCTCTAACAATTCGCCACCAAGTAACTATAAGACCAGGAGCCAGGACAAAGCTCCAACAAAATCCACCCTTCTCCCCTCAACGCCTAACTTCCAACAGAGCTGGAATACCAAGTGTGGGGGTTTTATGCAGAGATATCCTTAGCCCTCCTCCAACATTGTGATTGGAGCCTGCTGGAATCCTTGCTGCACGATTGGTCACTGTCTCAGCAAGCACACCCCACCTTCTAGCTCCGTCCATGTGGCGGCAAAAGAGAAAGAGCCTTCCGATAAAACGATAACATACGATAATTATCTGCGGATTTTTTATCGTCTCCGATAATTATCGTAGGCTTCCCTATCGTATTGTTATTGTTAAACGCATGCACAATAAAGAGCATATCGTATCGTTATTGTACATTTTAACGATACGATACACATCCCTATTTGGAATAGAGATGAATAGTCCAAAGTGAATTTAAAATGCTGATTTGAAATAAGAAGCTGAGCCTTTACACACAGTTCTCTGCCACTCTCTCCCGCTCTTTTCTTTTCCTTTATTTTTTTTTTAAAAGGCATGAAATTAAATGGTAATAGCCTTCTGAATCAAGAAGCATTTTTCTATTATTGTTTTACTATGAAAGACACATACCGAAAGAAACGTTTCAATGTTCTCATGAACAAATGAGGCAACATCTTGCCAATCAAGCATGTCACCTGGCCAGCTGTTCTGACGGTTTAAATGCTGCTTTTGTCCTTTGTGTCTTCCCGAATGAGTGACATTCTGTAAATTAAAAGACAAACATCAAATGACAGCCCAGATAGATGCGACAGCCAGGAGTGCCTACTATCAGCTTCAGCTGTTGCGCCAGCTGCACCCGTTCCTAGAGTTGGAAGACCTAAAGATGGTAGTGCACGCACTGGTAACTTCGAGGCTCGACTTCTGTAATGCGCTGTACATAGGGCTACCTTTGTGTCTAGTTCAGAAACTTCAACTAGTTCAACTAGGTGTACAGGTTGGTCACCAGTACACCTAGGGGTGACCATATTACACCAACTTTAAAATCACTTCACTGGCTGCCAATCAGGTTCTGGGCGAAGTACAAAGAGTTGGTTATTACCTTTAAAGCCCTACATGGTTTGGGTCCAGGTTACCTGCGGGATTGCCTTCTCCCGTACAATCCGCCCCGCACACTCAGGTCCTCTGGGGAGAACTTACTTCAGTCAGCCAAAACTAGGCTGACTCAGAGAATTATCCGTTGATTGGGGTTTTTAAATAATACATTTAGACACAAGGGACATTTAATGCCCTACGCAAATTCTGCTTAAAGGAATAGCTCCCAGGGTTTGTTCAGACATCAATTTGCCCCTAGAATTATATCCAGGGTGAAAATGGAAGTAAACCTTTAACCCATGCACCCTCTATCCACTTTGCCTCATGCACAGGTAACTAGAGAACCTGAATTCATTTGACCATGAGGTCTCTCTAATCCTACCAGATAGAACCTACCTTTGTAACAGGTTCTATAACCATTATCAATGATATTATTAGTATTCAATTTACCTTGAATTAATAGACTGGTAATATGCCTAAAACACTTACTTTTACAAACCATGAATGATATAATCTGTCCCAGAGATCCAGAACTTGCTTTTCAATCACAGCAGTGTTGTTAACTTTTTCTCCTAATATTTTATGGAGCTACAAAACATAAAAGGAAGTTTTATGCTAAAGCAGCTGAAGGTAAATACAATGGCAGGTGATGTACTTTTGTTTACATTTATTCATAGTTTGTTAGCTACAGAAAAGTCTTTTTTAAGTTAATTCAATCCCTCATTCCCTTCATCTACTCTCCTGCAATCAATACTGTAACAACTTAAATTCATAGTTTAATAACGAGTGCCAGTCATTAGGTTGAATCCACAGAAGCTTCCTCCACTTAAGATGCTTCCTCCGCTTCCAACCCGTTATCTATCAAGATTATTTAATTTAGCTTTTCTTGGATTTCTTTGTTGTTTTCTTTTGTAAACGGTCATGAAATTTGATAGACAGTGGCAAGATTGCAGGATGCAGGGAGGGTGTAAAAAGTAGCTGCCAGTCCCCCTCGAAGTTGCTCGACCCTGTGGTATAAGAACAACTGATAGCTTTTCCATAGCATATAGTTTGCAGAAAGACTGTTTGCAAACTGTTAATCAGCTGGTCAAAATCAGTTGTCAAAAGGGTGCTGTTCATTTATTCTGACCATTTGTTAATTTCCATGAAGCAGGTCAATAATTTAAAAGAGCATGTACATCAGTGAATATTAAAGACTGTTCCAGTACAAAATCTATCTGCGTAATAACCTCCTCCCAAAAAGGCGTAACAAATGGACATTGCCAAAACATATGTTGAAAAGAAGAATTAGTCATATTGCCCTGCCAGCAATTAGCTGAATTAGTCAATCCCTTATTAAAGAGAAGTTGCCGTGTCCAATAGACATGAAACAAACATTTTTGTTGAATAAGACACAGCCTAAGATCCATAGACGTGACAGATAGATGCTAAAGCAGCAATCCACTGACTAGGCAGACCTACCCACAGAACTTTCTTAAATTGCCAAATGTGTTCATGGGTCCAAAAAGGTTGGGGGCACTGAAATAATTAGTTTTTAAATCATATTTTTTGTTTCATTCTACGTTTATCTATAACACAGGGATCTTACTGAAAAGAAAATAGGATGATAAAGCAAGAACCAAAATATTAATAATATGTTTATTTTTATTGTTGTTCCCCGCCTCGATCCGGAGGGAGAGGCAGGTTATAGATAAATATATTATTATTATTATTATCATCCAAAAACTGGTGTCGCCCTTACCTTATGTGTTATCCATTCTCGACCATATTGATATACATTATTGGCAGCTGAATTCAGAGCCTTTTGAATAACTTGAGCTTCAGGAAGCCAGCTAGTTTAAAATAAATAAATAAATGAATGAATGAAAGAAAGCCATTCCAATTATGTGTCAAATATTCAAGTTACAGCAAATAAATGGCTGGCATACAGGAAGCCAATCAGGCATGTCTGGTAGGAATTTGGACTTTTTTTTAATAGCAGATTCCCACGCCATACAACAATTTGCTTTGAGAACTCCTCAGATTCAAAAGTATTTTGACAACTTGGTATGATAGATTACTGTTGAAGAAACACCAGCCTGAAATTCTCTTGTGTTTGGGTTTGGGTTTGGGGGGGGGGAATGGGGATTTCCCACGTCTTCAACATTTTCAGAAATCTTACATTCCCCAAAGTGAATGCTACCTACAAACTCCTTTGTTTAGCAAAGAACAGTGTTCAACGGGCTCACTCCACCTCTGTTGCACTCGCAGGAGAGACCACTTGTGCAATGGGGCTTTCATGCTTCTAAAAACAATCCCAAAAGCGAGCAGAAACACTTGTTTTTTGGATCTGGACAGGTCAGTGGAGCTCCCTTCTATGAACATCATTGGCCTACCCTATTCTGGAAACCAGGGTAGGCTTTTCCGCTGGTTTCTGGGGTTATTTTTAAAATGCAGAATTTTCAATCAATGTCAAACTGTGAGAAATTTAAAGTTTGTTCAGGATTAAATATTTCTAATGGCAATTTGTAAATACGATTTCAGTTTTTTTGGACGCCTCAACTATCAAATACCTCTGTAAAAGTTATCATGCCAATTTACCCCAAAGCCCCAATGAAGATAATTTTGGGACTTAAAAACAACAGCAACACATGTACATTTACACTGTTTTCCTCTGTATACAGAATTTTTAGCCTAGACAAATTCTTAAGAATTGCTTAGTCACACTGTTCCAAGTTGCAAGTGAGACCAGCTCTGCACGACACAGCCCTGCCTAGTTATTATGAGACTTCTGACCTAGTTTGCATGTCACAGCAGCATTCAAGAACAAATTGTGTGTTAATTAACCCATGATTTGTGGGGATATGTGCAATCTGCTTCCAGTTTGCAGAAACAACCTACAAACACCCCATTATAGGTAGTTCATGCTATGTCTGAACCCAGACACTTTGACTTGTTCATGGATTACATCATCTAAGAACAAATGGTCGGTTAACTTTGAATTAAAACTTTGGGTTAAACCCTGGTCACAAATGTTGCCATGACATGTGAACAGCCCCAATGAAGCAGTGGCAACAGCTTGCATAAAGGATAGTGGAATGGAGAAGGAGGTACTCGCCACACCTCTCTATCCAGCAGCTTTCATTCTCATCCAAACCAAGGACTTGCTGCTTTGCAGCACCTCCAACATCCAATATGAGATCAAAGACTATTACTAGCCACACTCATCACAAATGTGCTTATCAGATAAAAAAATACACTTTCCACTGTCAAGCACATCTGTGGACCTCTGGCATCAAGATTAAGAGAGCATTCATATGCTACTGAGCATAGCATTCAGAGATCTGTCCTTTCAAATTGTAGCAATTACTTCAGGATTCTTACTTGGCCCATTCTGGGTGATTGGCTACAGTTTCATTGATCAAGCTGCTTGTGACTTCAATCATATGTACACTTTCTTGATGTACCTAAATTCAATACAGAGAGGAGAAATATAAATGAAATTAATGCAACAATGTTTACATTTTGTCAAAATTAACAGAAATGCAACACAATTTGGAGTTTTAAATATCTGTTGGGAGACAAATTCTGCCAAAAGTGGCCCCTCCAAGAAATTCCTGACATGTGTGGCTGATAACTTTCTCCTACAGAAAGTAGAGGAAGGAACTAGAGGAACGGCTATCCTTGACTTGATACTGACCAATAGGGAGGACTTAGTGGATGAAGTGGCAGTTACTGGAACTCTGGGGGAAAGTGATCACGTCATACTTGAGTTCCTGAGTTTAAAGGAAGCAAAAGCTGAGTGTAGCCATACAGGTGCTCTGGATTTCAGGAAAACCAATACATTACATATAGGAAGTGGAAGGAAGGCTAGGCTACAAAAGAAGAGTACAAACAAGTAGCACAGAAGTACCAGAATGGTGTCAAGAAGGCTAAACCTGAGAATGAGCAGAGGTTAGCGAAGGATGCTAAAAGCAATAAAAAGGCTTTCTTCAGTTAACTGAATAGTAAAAGACAGAGGAAATAAATGGTTGTTCAACTGCTTCTTTAGGATGGCAAATTGGTAATAGATGACAAAGAAAAGGCTGAAGTGCTCAATTCCTACTTTGGCTCAGTCTTCTCCCAAAAGCGGGTCTATGACCCCCCTGGAAAAAATGAAGTACAAGGCGAAGGGGCAGGATTGCAGTTTGAGATTGATAAACAAATGGTCAAGGAACACCTAATTTCTCTGAACAAGTTCAAATCTCCAGGGCCCGACGAATTGCATCCTAGAGTAATAAAGGAGCTGGCAGAAGAATGCTCAGTACCACTGTCCATTATCTTTGCGAAATCATGGAAGATGGGTGAAGTGCTGAACGACTGGAGGACGGCTAATGTTGTCCCTCTCTTCAAAAGGGCAAAAAGCAGGAACATGGGAACTACAGACCAGTCAGTCTGACATCCATCCCTGGGAAAATTTTTGGAGCAGATTATATAGAAGTCAATTTGTAAGCACCTTGAAAACAATGCAATAATTACTAGAAGCCAGCATGGATTTGTCAAGAACAAATCCTATAAGACTAATGTGATCTCAATTTTTGATTGGGTATCCTCCTTTGTGGACTGTGGGAATGCTGTGGACATAATATATCTTGACTTCAGCAAAGCTTCTGACAAAGTGCCCCATGACATTCTGATCAACAAATTAGTGAAAAGTGGGCTAGATGGAACAACTATTAGGTGGATCCATAGTTGGCTACAGAATCAGACTCAAAGATTGTTTATCAATGGTACCTTTTCACACTGGGGAGAGGTAACGAGCGGGGTACCGCAGGGCTCAGTCCTGGACCTAGTGCTCTTCAACATTTTTATTAATGATTTGGATGAGGAGGTGCAGGGAATGCTTATCAAATTTGCAGATGACACAAAATTGAGTGGGTTCGCTAATACCGTGGAAGACAGAAATTTTTTTTCAAAGTGATCTTGATAGACTGGAGTGCTGGGCTGAAAACAACAGGATGAAATTCAATAGGAGTAAGCGAGAAGGATCTTGGAATTGTTGTAGATCAGAAGCTCAATATGAGCCAACAGTGTGATGTGGCTGCAAAAAAAGCAAATGCTATTTTGGGATGCACTAATAGAAGTATAGCTTCCAAATCGCGCGATGTACTGGTTCCCCTCTATTCGGCACTGGTTAGGCCCCATCTTGAGTATTGCGTGCAGTTCTGGGCACCACACTTTAAGAAGGATGCAGACAAGCTGGAGCGTGTTTAGAGGAGGGCAACAAAGACGATCAGGGGTCTGGAAACAAAGCCCGATGAGGAGAGACTGAAAGAACTGGGCATATTTAGCCTGGAGGAGGGAAGATTGAGGGGAGACATGATAGCACTCTTCAAATACTTGAAAGGTTGTCACATGGAGGAGGGCCAGGATCTCTTCTCTATTAACCCAGAGCGCAGGATATGGAATAATGGGCTCAAGTTACAGGAATCCAGATTCCGGCTGGACATCAGGAAAAACTTCCTGACTGTTAGAGCAGTACAACAATGGAACCAATGACCTAGGGAGGTTGTGGGCTCTCCCACACTAGAAGCATTCAAGAGACAGCTGGACAACCATCTGTCAGGCATGCTTAAGGTGGATTCCTGCATTGAGCATGGGGTTGGACTCGATGGCCTTGTAGGCCCTTTCCAACTCTACTATTCTATGATTCTATGTGCCACATAGTAGGGTTGTGCACAGCGGCTCTGCTCCACTTCGAAAATCAAAGCAGAGCTCCAATGAGATACTGCTCTGCTCCGATTTTCGCCTCTCCACTCCGCAGGTATTTGACGGTTTTTAAACCGTCTCCTCTCTGCTCCAAAAACTCAAAGCTTCAACAAAGCTCCGTCGAAGCCTTGAATTGTTAGAGCGGAGTGCACACCTCTTGGACATAGCTTTAGACAACCCTGAGCCCAACATTTTTTTCTGGACCAAGACTGAGAAGGATTAGTAATTGTGTGTTTCTGCCAGGGACATTTTGGGATATCATTAGCCTTTTTTCTTGAGGCAGAAGAATTATACCTTGACAGATTTACAACAATGGATACAGAAAAGATATATGAAAATCCTATGGAAAACATTCTTTTTTTCCTTTTGTATCTTGTACCTTTATATTGTGAGCCTATGGGCTGAGGTTGCCTCATCTTTCACAGTATACGTACTTAGAAAATATTAGGTGATTTATAAGTATTTTCACTATTATTATCATGACTATCAACAACATTCTATCACTCAACAATTACTCCTTAATTACTCCATTAATCATTTTGATTAGTTTATCCAGTATAGCTTAGTTTATCCTTGGCAATATTTTAGTACATTTTTTATAGTCTTTAAATTGCATTTCGCATAGCTGACCCCTTTTTTTGCAATAGACAGGCACCTACAGGCATTTACACTGTTAAACTGACATCAGTACAACTTATTCCAGTGTTGAGTGGAAACAAAACATCAAACATTAGTGATCTCTGTGAATTTGAATGAATTACATTTGTGAATAAAATAGTAACACTGCTTAATTGGACATGGTACCTTTGCTGTGAGGAGCAGAGCTAGCAGGAGGGTGCCTATCACTAGCAGAAATATAATGAATATGCTAATGATTTTATCTAGCGTTTTCTCCAACCACACGATCATCTGTGCAGAACAAAAAGAAAAGAGGAAGTCATGGAACATTAAGAAATCAAAACTACATGTAAATGTACCCTAACACATGTGGCAGTTTTCCATCTCAGTGAGATATTCACTTACATAGAAAGTGACGGCATGACAGGATACTAATTCAACTGTATTTACATTTAAGCAGCATAAGAAGTGAAAAACATTAAAATGAGAATGATTTTTATAGTACCACAACACAAAACAAAGATCTAGAAAACACTCAAAGGTTTAACATTTGGTTACCAGACCACAGCAACTTCAATTAATTTCTCATCTTCTTGCACTGAATAATCAGTTGCCTATTATCCGGGCATGAAAAGTAATGCACATGATAAGGTGCTAAATGGGTGCCTTTGTAACCCCAAAGGATTTTCAAGAAAAGTAAGTACTCTAACTTCCTTTCAACCAGCAGAAGTTACAGGGTTTCCCCATACAAATACACACACAAACATGAGCCACAGTACTTAATCAGATGCCTAGAGGAACTTATGTTTGAAAAAACTGACAGAGTTTTGAACATGGATTCCATTAGACCATGTCTGAACATCAGGTGTAATCTATACCACCCTCATATAAAGGCACTGCACATTGTGTTCATACAGAAACACTATTCACTACTTTGATTTTACAGAAGCCCATGAACTGCTTGACTGTATACTCTTTGTAGTTAAATATGGAAGTGACCTAGATAAATACATATATCTGAAGGACAACAGAGGAACAGGTAAACTTAATGCACAAGTTAACGAAGATAACAAATGTCTTGGCACCACAGCAGTAAGTAGTGCCAAGAAAGTACACAGCTGGGCTCTTCTATCTTGCTTAACTAAGATGTCTAATTGAGATCTAAAGAAAAGACTATATCCTAGAAGATTTTAAAACATTTTCAATTGATATAATTACATATTCAGCGGTGGAGATTTTATAAGGGAAGTTATTTTTATCAAAATGTACGAAGTCACAATATTGTTATTCTACCGGCTTCATCCCTATATTTTGCTTATCTCCTAAAATAAATTGACTAATACACAGCTTGATATATACTACTGATCCCAAATGACTCTGAGCATTAGTTTAGGATGTTTATGGCATTTGCCATTCTAATAAATTAATAGCGGTAATCTAAAAATAAATAAATAAGTAAAATAAAATTATGTGAGTAGCACAATAATCTCAGACTCTAGAACCAAACAGATGTGTCAACTTTGTTGAGGATGGCAGTCACCATTTCTAAACCAACACTTTTGATACATGTATTGCCTTTAGAAAGTAACATTTTTTCCAAAATAGATTGATGCACTATTTCTTGAGAAAAGGGATCTTAGAAATACCGGTAGGCATATTTGAAGATTGCTCTGTAAAAAAGATCTCAGTAAAAAATTAAGAAAATCCCAAAGATCTCTTTGTAGTAAAACCCAAGGACCACTGCCTACTTCAAAAGAAAAGGCACGCAATAAGCCTTGTAATCTTAGACCCACACAGTCGGAAGGTGGTTCAAAGGTCCTCTAGTCCAAATCCCTTTCAATGCAGGCAATCTACTTCTACACCTTCCCTTACAGGCGGCCATCCAGCCTCCTGTCCACCACTATCCAAGGCAATCCAATAGATTATCAAACAGATCATACCATCAGGAAGATCTTCCTAATGTTTAGTCATCCTTTTTCTTGGAATTTGAAGCCACTGGTTCGAATCCTACCTTCTGAAGCAACACAAAACAAATTAGCTCCATCATATCAGTGATATCTCTTCAAATATTTCAAGATGGCTATCAAATTCCCTCTTAATAATCTCTCCTCGGGGCTAAGTATACCCAACTCCTTCAACTTCCCTTTATAGGACTTGATCTCCAAGCCCCTCACCATCTTCATCATTCCTCTCTGGATAAATTCAGTTTGTCAATGTTCGTCTTAAATTGCAGTGCCCAAAACTTCTTGCATTACTTCTTGCAATCTGGACACTAATTGGATCTGTTGATGCAACCTAGAATTGCATTAGTCATTTTAGCCACATTATTATTATTATTATTATTAATTATTGTTATTGTTATTTGAATTTATATACCGCCTCATAGCCGAAGCTCCCTGGGCGGTTTACACAAATTAAAAACATTGAACATTAAAAAACCGATATACAAAATTTAAAAACTATAAAAAGCATAAAAACAGATTATAAATACAATATCCATTTAAAACAACTATTCTGGATCAAACAACAACATCAAAAACCCTCAACGTATGCTGTTAAATGCCTGGGAGAAGAGAAAAGTCTTGACCTGGCGCTGAAAAGATAACAATGTTGATGCCAGGCAAGCCTCATCGGGGAGATCTTTCCATAAATGGGGGCCACCACTGAAAAGGCCATATCCCTTGTTGCCATCCTCTGAGCTACCCTCGGAGTAGGTACCCAGAGGAGGACCTTAGATGTTGACTGTAGTGTACGGGTAGGTTCGTGTCAAGAGAGGCATTCCATCAGGTATTGTGGTCCCAAGCCATGTAAGGCTTTATAGGTTAAAACCAGCACCTTGAATCAGGCTCGTAAATGTACAGGCAGCCAATGCAAGCGAGCCAGACTCGGTCTTATATGTTCGAACCTTCTGGTTCCTGTTATCAATCTGACAACTGCATTTTGCACAAGCTGCAGCTTCTGAACTGTCTTCAATGGCAGCCCCACGTAGAGCGCATTGCAGTAATCCAACTTGGAGATTACCAGAGCATAGACAACTGAAGCCAGGTTATCTCTGTCCAGATAGGGCTGTAGCTGGCCCCCAAACCAAAGTTGGTAGAAGGTACTCCGTGCCACTAAGGCCACCTGAGCCTCAAGTGACAGAGATGGTTCTAGGAGAACCCCCAAACTATGATCCCACTCCTTCAGTGGGAGTGCAACCCCATCCAGAACAGGTTGAACACCCTCCATCTGGTCAGAAGAACCCCCCACTAATAGCATCTCAATCTTATCTGGATTGAGTTTCAGTTTGTTAGCCCTCATCCAGTCCGTTGTCAAGACCAGGCACTGGTTCAGCACATCCACAGCCTCACCTGATGAAGATGAAAAGGAGAAATAGAGTTGTGTGTCATAAGCGAACTGATGACAACGCACTCCAGAACTCCAAATGACTGCGCCCAACTGTTTCATGTAGATGTTAAACAGCATGGGGGACGAGACTGACCCCTGTGGGACCCCATACCGTAGAGTCCACGGGGCCGAGCAATGTCCCCCAAGCACCACCTTCTGGAGCCACCCTGCCCAGTAGGAGCGGAACCACTGAATTGCAGTACCTCCCACTCCCAACTCAGCCAGTCGTCCCAGAAGGATACAATGGTCTATGGTCTCGAAAGCCGCTGAGAGATCATCGCATTACTGACTCATATTTAGCATACTAACACCCTAGATCATTTTCACACATCAAGCTAGGTGTTATCCATCCCATATTTGTGCAACTGATTCTTCCTACCTACTTGCAAAACTTTACATTTATTTCCATTGGAATTCAAATCCTGTTTCTACCTTCTCAAATATTAGCTACCCCATCCAATTTGATCTCAATTGCAAATTTAACGAGCACCCCCTCAATTCCAGCAAGTTGCTCCAAAACATGAGATAAAACAAAGGGTATTTTCTTGGAGACTATGCATATTGCCCAGAGAATGTGTATATTGCCCAGAAAATGTACAAAACACATTTGAGATATGCACATTCTACAAGTCTATTGGAGATTCTACATATAGACCTGAGAATATACAAACAAGTGTTGAGATCTGCACATTCCCCAAGGCCTGCTGGAGATTATGCATAATGGCTCAAGAATATGTTCAATTCTCTCATCGTGACCAGATTATATGCACATTTTCCTCAAGGTGTGGTGACGAATGTGCACAATGGCCATTTGTAAGGCACAATCGCCATTCATCTCACTTTACTCCTAATATATATACTTCACCTATCTCCCCAGTATAAGCAGACAAAACAACTTAGCTGCTCCAATTTAGGTCAAGACTTTGGAGGTTATCTAAGATCTAAGAAACTAAGGGTTCACACATATAATGCTCCCGAGCCTTAACCAAGGAATAGCCAGCTTCAAGCTATGGTTTCAAACCCTAGTTAATAGCAAAGACTAGTTATCATTAATCATTAATATATGGCCTTATTTTCAAGCAAAGACCACCTTGCAGCTCAATTATCAGACTTTACCTTTTCAGACAATCTTGGCATCTGCATCTAAATAGGTGCATTCATTATGTGAGGGGCTAAAAAACATAAGCTAAACTATTTTACTGTTCACTGAACACAGATTTCTTCATCACTTATTAGGATGCCCTAATAAATGCTTTAATTCCATACTCTACAAAACAGAAACAGTCTGAGACATTAGTGTTTTAGTTTCATATTCAAATAACTTACTTATTCAAATTATTAACAAATGAAAACAGCTGTCATGATTACATGTTAGAGAAACCAAGTTTAAGCCACAGAAGGTCATTCACTTAAGGAAAACAAGATGTATAGTCGAGTCCCTTTTTAAGGAGAATTGTTTTCAAAAACTTTATACAAAATTTGCACCTGTAACATAAGTACAAAGAAAATCTATTTTTTTTTAAAAAAAATAGTAGAGATGCCCTGCATTCATTTCTGATTTAACTTAACTATCAGGGTGCCAATTTACCCCTACTGAAAGAAGTAAGAAAGTGAAGCTACCAAACAGCTAAGCTAACTGGGGTTCATTCTGTCCCTAGCAACCTCTCAAAACAGGATAGGGAAAATCTTAGCATTTTGCCTATATCATGATTTTCATTTTTTATATATATGTCTATACCACTTCAAGAGCACTGGAATATTTTTTTTGTTTATTTCTGCCTTCTCCAATACATTTATGTGTGTGTATAAATACCACTACAAAAGGACTGAAGGTCCACAGGAGTAAATTTTATTCTAGGGGAGTAATTCCTTCTCTTGACACAGAGGATAACACTCCATAGAGTAAACTAGCAACAGCAATTTTGTATTTGCAATATTTTTTGGCTGTTAGGGCTCATTGAACACCTTCCATTATTTACTATGAGCCCAGTTATTTTGTCTATGTATTTTAGGTTTCTGCTTTTGCTTCCTTTACTACTGTGTTCTCCAGGGCTAAACTTCAGCCAAACTGCTGGGTTGCTTGTTTTCCCCAGTTATATGTCACAGGCTTATTTGGCCTAACAGAACAAATACCTCTACAATGCTAGAGACTCACAGTTGGTAAGCACGCACCACTCTCTATATGTTTTTTGTGCGCTAAGATTTATTATTGCTGAGGGTAGGGGGCAGGGAGGCAGTTCATGTCATGGTATTGTGCTGAACACAAAGAAAAGAATAAAATGTCATATCTGCCCTAGAAAGGATGACAAGTCACGACTGCGGTTTTCCTAGTTTACGTGCCAGAAACATCCAATAGTTACCTGTGGTCTGTGTGCTCAGTGTTAGGAGGCTGCTTCCACAAGGGTACAATACTACAACGTTGTTTTTTTAATGTTCAAATGTTGTTTAACCATGGAATCCAAGGTATTCTAATAGCATTTTTTTAAATGTTTAAGAGTGCAATCCTAAGGTTCAGAATCTGCTGCTGAGCAACTATAGAATGGCTCAGAAGTGCCTCTCTAAACTCTGAGGGGGGAAATTTTTTGGAACTCTTCCCCTCTGACCTCATAGATTCCCCACTCCAGTGTCCAAACTGCACATGTGGGTGGACTGAAAAGGGTGTGTGTCATCATGGGCAGGGTGTGCCACGAATGGGGCAAGGGTACTACCTCACTATGAGACATCCAAAGCAAACTCTGTTTACAGACATCCCCGTCCAGAAGCCTAAAAGTTAACAAGTCTTTCCTGAGCAAATGGGGAAAAGCAACTGGGGAAGGGGAAGGAAGTGCAGAGAACAGGCAGCAGGAGGACAAGAGTTAAACATCTTCCCTGCCAACACCCCTCCTCAACCCCCCAACCCCAATTTGCACTTCTGACAGTCAACAAGGCTGGAGAATATAGCTCTGGCCCATGCAACTCTCACATAGACCACGCTATTTAAATCATACTAATAAGTTGTATAAGCTTTCCACATAGCTTTATATATCTATCATTTGTTCACGTTTTCTGTTGTGTAACACTTTGAGCTAGGTGGAGCTCAGTCATCTCAGTTGGAGCCAAATGGAACATACATTATTAAATGTGAATGTCTGGAATACAATCCTTTTGCATCAAGAAACTAAATGGCATTGAATGACCTTCTGTAGCTTGTAACATGACCTGAAATAATAAAACACTTTCAATACAAATCAAGAGCAAATCGTGTTACCAACCCCCCCCCCCAAAAAAAACCCCACCCTTCATGCTGAAAAAGTCCACAAACGTCTATTAACTGTAAACAAACTGTCTGCTTATTTACCTTCTTATTGAGCCAATGCCACAGCTTGGGGGAAGGAAAGTAGGAAAACAAGGAAGAGAAAAATACAAGAAGACAGGGAAGGATTATTGGAGAATGCAATTGAAACAAAAACATAAAATTGTCATAGGAATGAAATGAACCCCTTCCAGACTCAGAGGCTCGTCACAGAAGGAAAGAAGTGCAGATACCATCAAAACAATTTCTTCAATCAAAAATTGCATGGTATTAGAAAAGTTAAACACACACTGTACCAATAAATATTGAACACTGCTGATTGGTACTGGTGTCTATTGAGCTAACGTTTATTGAGTACTGCTAGTCAAAATATATGCAACAATATTACTGACACATGGAAAACTATCTCAGGAATTGTTTGGACGTTACTCTTTAAAAGGGTTTGATTTTCCCAGTGGGAAAGATTCTGCATTCATTTAAGAAGCACAGGAAGTGGTGGGGAGAATAATTAATGTGCCTATAGTCCAGTGAGAAAGTGGTGCACGAATCAGGGACCCAGTAGCAGGAAACAGAGGATGCTTGAAGGTCTGCCCTGTTTCCTGCTGGTGGCTTGCTGGTATCATACTATGTGACCTAAGACTACAGATATGTACCTCCATCAGAATAGTTTCCCAAATCAATTACTGCAGAATAATTATCTAGGTAACCTTTTAACCATGCTTTGGTACACACAGGGAAGGGATTACAGGAGTTAAACATGGAATGGTTGTGAGTACAGAAACCAGGAAAGGCAGGGACCCCAAATAATAAATTCATTTGGAATTAAAGATCTTGTAAATGCACTTGGTAAAGGACTTGCTATCTTATAACAGGCAACTCTTCACTCAAACCTTTCCATCAGGATCACAGGTATTCTGCTATTGTTAGAAAAAGAAAAGAGGAGAACCCCATGAGATCCTTAAGGAAATACTATGATTTATTTATTTCAAACCCTCCAATTTTCTGTTGCTGTTCCTAACAATTCTCTTTGTCCTTTGAGAAAGCACTGTTCATTCAGGACATAAGGAGTGGCTATTACCTGTGATGAAGAGCTGCTATACTCAAAACAAGTATTGGAATCCTTTTGTGTGTTGTTTTAGAAGTGTTTCCTTTAGCACTTGGTGGAGTCCGCCTCTTTTCTTCTTTCAGTCAGGAATGCTTTCATTCCCTGCTCTCTGCTTTCACCATGCCCTGCCACCAACACTCATCACACATTGTTCCCAGGCCTGTGTGTATTCAGCAATCTTGAACAAGCACAGAATTCGGTATTCTGAGTATCTCGATCCTTATCACTATGATTGATCTATGTGACTTAAGTACGGTAACTGTTACTGGAATGCAACTCCCATCATCTCTCATTACCTGGAGAACCACAAGCTCCTCACCCTGGACTAAGTAATCAGAAAGAAGGTACAGCTTTAGCACTTCGTTTAACTTCTCTCATTTCCCCATGATTAGCGAAAGCACCACAAGAATATGCACATTTTTTTCAATTTGTGTAAAGTTTAGACAAGTTGCCAATTACTTAAACCTTTGCAGAATGTTTTTCAATGCATTTAGTACACATAGACCTGATTACAGCTTTTCACAGTAGTAGCTGCAGTAATAGTAGTAGTAATGGAAAGTGGTACTTGAAAATATTGGGTTATCAGAGAAGCTGCTTATGCTTAAACACCCCATATTCTCTGATCATGTTGCTGTATAGTTAGCAACAAGGTGACTTACGTAGGATAAAGTGGCAGTGACAAATTGCAAAGCCACCACTAAGACTTTGTTCAGGGAAAGGAAAGGAAGCACTACAAGCAATACTGGACTAGGAAAACTGGATGACCTACAAGAGAAGTACATACCACAAAACAAAATGGCTTTCAAGTGGAATTACCTCCTTAAAAGATAGTGAAGTGTACTACATGCATCATGTCTGGAGTAGGAACAGATGCCCAAGCAGTATTAAGCAAGTTAAGAAGTGACCATACATTGGCTGAATTTGGACAACACGATAGTCAATGGTGGGGTAATAATCAACTTTACAGTTGTTCATCTAGGGGGTACTCCCCACACACCATGGTAATAAATAATCAACTGTGGTGTGGATTAGGATCAGCGCTGAGTTGACTATGGCAGCATTCGGACGACACGATAGTCAATACAACTGACGATTGTTTCCTCCCCCCCAGTTGCTTATTGTGTCATCCGAATTCAGCCATTCTCTTCTGTTTTTGGTATTACAGTGAATGTAGCCTGCACAGAGGGCGGCCTTCCTAGATACTTGAAAACTAGTGAATGCAACACTGCAACTCACTGCAGTGAGTCTAATGGTTTGTGTTGGGAAGAGCAGAAACATCACTTTACTGGAAGGGACATGAACAAAAATGAAGGGGAAAAATCTGATGCTTCCTGCCAGGGAGAACATCCTAAACCTAACTACAATGCCTTCTGGAAAAGCAGCACAAGAAATATAATCGAGTATCATTCAGGAATAATAGTTGTACGAGTTATTAATATATTGGGAAATGCCGAGTATGCACAGGCATACACTTTAATTCATGCATTTAATAGTATTCTTTCAAAATGGCTGAGTCCATGAAATTTGACCTTCATTTAAGAACAAGGATATGACAACCTTCAATGAATCCTAATGTTTGTTTTGTTCTAATGAATTATTATTATTATTTACATTTCTATACTGTCACAAAGCCAAAGCTCTCTGAACAGTTTACAAAAGATTAAAACATTAAAAACGATATACAAAATATAAAACCAAAGAAACATAAAACAAACAGTATACACAAAGACAACATACGTCTATAAAACCAGCCATTGAGCTGTCAGCCAACCCTTAAAGTATATTCAAATTATATCCTGAAGGAATTTAAGGGCAAAAGCTAGTAACGTGGCTAGATGGAGTGATTTTATCAGCGAAGCATTTTCAATATAAAAAAGCCATATCATCTTTCATTGAAGTAGAAACATTCCCTCTTGAATAAAAGAAGTACATGATTTAGGTTGTCCATGTGGTGGAATGCAGGAGCAAGCCTTGAATTTGTGTGCCCTTTTCAACCTCGCATAGAATCTTGAAATGTGAGTTGGACACCATGATGTGCACAAATGCTTACTTGCATTTAAACTTTTATGTGCAGGTTCTGGTTCAGATGCAAAATTCTAAGTAGGTGGGTGGGGAGACAAGGGACAGTACTGAAGCCTAAAAAATGCTCCACTGCATGTGCAATAAGGACCATGCATAAACCAGCTATGCCAAAGGAACAAGCTGATGGAGAAAGAGGTTGAGGGATTGTGGTGGGCTTGATAAAAATGTGCAGCTGCTGTGAAAAGAGCACATTTCAGGTTGGGCCTAATCAGAAAAAGAACTGAAAATAAAACTGCCAATATCATTCTTCTCTTACACAAATATATGGTGCAACCACATTTAGAGTACTGTGTACAGTTTTTCAGGTGCTGAGAATGTAGAGTTGGAAAAAGTGCAGAAAGGGCAATCAAAATGGTCAATGAGTTGAAGCAACTCCTCTATGAGAAAAAGTTACTATGTCTAGAACTGCTTACCGTAGGGGGGAAAAGGCAAGTACAGGCAGACATGACAGAGGTGTACAAAATGATGCATGGTATGGAGGAAGTGGATAGAGAAAGATTTTTCTCCCATACACACAATACTAGAATGCTGGGTCATCCCATGAAGCTGATTGGTGGGAGATTCAGGACAGATAAAAGGAAGTACTTCCTCACACAGTGCATAGTTAAACTATGGAATTTGCTACCACAAGATGTAGTGATGGCTACCTACTTGGATGGCTTTAAAAGGGGATTAGATAAAACTAATGCAGAAAGTAAATGTGGCCCAGCAAAGTATGCTTTCCAAATGTGTTTCAACCCAAGTCGGTGGGCACCAGTACTAGCATCTCTCTTTACAATAATTAACAATTCAAGGCAAATTCCCACCACATGGCAGAAGGCATTGGTGACTCCAATCTATAAGAAGGGCCCGAGAAATGACCCGAGTAATTATAGACCCATTAGCCTGCTATCAATCGTTGGCAAGATTTATGCCAGTTTTTTGAATATTAAACTTAGCAAGTGGATCAGCGAAAATAACATTTTGGGACAGGAACAAATCGGATTTCAAGTCGGGAGTTCAACTAACGATCATTGTTTGGTTTTATACCATCTGGTCCGTAAATACACTGCAACAAAAGGAACCAAATTGTACTGTGCTTTTATAGATCTTAGGTCAGCCTTTGATTCTATATCTCGCCCCCGATTATGGAGGAAGTTGGAACAACTTCATATAGATAGCAGATTGCTATTTTTGATACAGTCCATGTATCACAACACCACAGCACAGGTTTGCTGTAGCAAACAGGGCCATCTCTCCAGTGAATTCGTCATTTCTCAGGGCGTTAGACAGGGCTGCGTTCTTGTGCCATCCCTGTTCAACTTGTTCCTGGCCGATCTTCCCTCCTCACCATCAACACTGCAATCCCATCCTCCTAGAATTGGACAATCAAAAGTCCAAATACTTCTTTATGCGGACGATGCGGTTCTGTTATCCCAGACTAGATTGGGACTTAGGAGACTTCTCAATGGTTTCTCAGATTACTGTACTAATAATGATCTAACCATCAATTACCAAAAGTCCAAAGTCCTAGTTTTTGCAAAGAAAAAAGTAAGATTCAAGTGGTCTATGGGTGGTCATAATATTAACCAGGTTAACTCATATAAATATCTAGGGATCTGTTTTCAGGAGAACCTCAAATGGCAGGAACATCATAAATATATTAAAAATAAGGCAGAAAAAACAATGGGGGCTCTCTGCCGTTTTTTTCTTTATAATGACAGCAAATTTCTGCCTGCAGCTATTAGAGTGTTTAAATCTAAACTGGTATCTCAGATTCTTTTTGGAGCCCCAGTTTGGTTCCCTTTGGCCAAAGGAACACTTGAGAGCATCCAAATGACTTATCTACGACTGCTATTTGCAATCCCCAGATGTGTATCTGGGGCTACTCTTGCTCTAGAGGGTGGTCTGCCCTCTCTGAGCAGTTTGGCCTGGAAACACACTGTACACTTCTGGTTCAGATTATACCATGGTCTGGCTCCAAGCTCCCTGGTATCCCAGGCCTTATTAGATTCTTACATATCACCATGGACTAAAGCAATAGTACAGAAGGTTAACTCGCTAGGACTTTCTCCATCCCACCTACTATTTATGGAAGCAGATACTGCTAAAAGGACGATAGGGCAAAGGATATTAGATATCGATTTTCAAGAACAGTTGACAAAAGCTCGGGGCCCATGCTCTCCTTTCTCATTGGGCCTAACTGAGTACAATGGTAGAAATGGAATGCTATACTTGAGCTGGCTATTTGTGCCTAAGTATAGGAGAGCTTTTACACTAGCCAGACTCAACGTTCTCCCCTCTAAACTGACGGAAGGGAGATACAAGAAAATTCCATTAGAAGCCAGACGATGCCCCTGTAACGATCTGGATGTGGAAACAGTTGAACATATGCTGTTAGATTGCAGTTTTTACAAAGAAATAAGAAATTCCATGTTAGGCCCAATAATTCAAAAACTAGGTATGAATGGGCAGCAAACTCTGATAAGCACTTTATTACAGGGTAAGGACAAGACGCTTACTCTGCAAGTGGCAAAATTTGTACATTGTATAATAGTCTGTAGAACTCAAATATTTAACAGCCAGCCTTCATAGATTTTAGGTACCTCTTCCCCTTTTATGATAGTTATATATTTTACTTTTATTATTAATTTTAATGAGTGTAAATGAACATTGTATCAATGTCTAAATGCTATTTGCTGATGTTTGGCCTATTGGCTGCGAATAAAGTTGTTGTTGTTCTAAATCATTGCTCAAATTGCATGTACTAATCTCTCTCTGAATTGTCTATCTTTTTAAAGACAATGTTCCTCCATCTGTACGTACAGAAAAATCACATCAATAAAGCAATATTTATATATACACTATCATTTGGTGTACATGCAGTATTTTTCAGTACCTCATGAAACCTATTTTCCCAAAAGCCCTGCAAGGTAGGACAATAGGTTAAAGTGTCCAAAGTTGCTTGCTATTGCCTTCTTGTGGACCATCTATAAAATACTGTTATGAATTTTGGCCAGCCATTCGGGCCATATCCTTTGTTAAGGAAAACGTTTGTGAATGTCTCAGGACATCCTCTTGACAGGAGCTTCGGGTTGACATTTATTTACAGAAATCACCCCTAGAATGTGAAACCTATTAGAGCTGCCATCTGAGCTTGACTCATCCTTCCCTACTTTCAGCCAAGGGACTTGTCTTAAGGTCTTTGTGAATCATACTATAATAGAAGAACATTAAACTACTAAAGATTGATTCTCTGCCTCATTTTACAGTGTGTATTTACACGTTTGCTTGTGGTTAGATATTATTAATGGAGGCACAGCCGTAACTCCATTGTTAAGGGCCATCAGTAAAAAACACATTCCGCCATGTTAAAGTGATAATTGGGGGGGGGTCATTCTAACAGCCATAAAATCAAAAATGTTTCACCAACCTTTCTGAAATTTTCAGGTGCCAGAAAGAAATGTTTGTTTTACATTACCTGAAAATTTCAAGAAGATTGGTGAAAGATTGAGGGAAGGAGAGCAGTTTAAGGTAGAAAAGGAATACAAATCTGTCTCCCTGCTTTTGTAAAATCACTTCCGGGATGCGACTTTTGTGCTCACAATTTGCATAATTTCTAGAGCCTTATTAATTAATCCAGTGGTGGGGTCTTCTTCCTCCTTGACTATAGTTGGTGGAAAGCTTTTCGTTTTTTTAAAATTCCCTTCGGTTGACTTTTAAGGACTATTTTAACCTCTCATTCAAGTCAATGAGGCGGCCATCTTCCCTCATGGAGCGACACATGCTCAGTAGCGTCGCTCTCCCCCCTCCCTCCTACCTTAGAATGCGGGGTGGGTGGGTGAAATGGCCGCTGCCTCTAGCATAGACCTTTTGAGTGAAGAAGAAGAAGAAGAAGAAGAAGAAGAAGAAGAAGAAGAAGAAGAAGAAGAGTTTCTCTTTTCTCTTCTGGAACATGCATTCCTTTGGCTCTGAGAGTAATTTGGGCTATCTTCATAAGGCCAGTTTGCTCTTTTGCTCCCTGGTGAAGCAGAGTGTGGCTCCTCTGGATCCATGGTAATCTGATATTCAGATCTCTCCTGGGAATAGGTAGCTATACCTTTCTTTTAATTTCCCCCACCCCACTCACACACAGTGCTCCTTCCCTCTTTTCTAAGAGTTTGGTCCATACTGCTATAAAGTTGAAAGCTTCAAACACTTCATTTAATTAGTTTGGGCCAGTGTTAAATTTTAAGTACAATGTTGAAACCTTTCAAAGTGCTTCTGGGCCTACAACGTTGGTTTCGGCCTAGTCACCCTGTTTTTCTAATAAGGTTTAGAAACAGTTGAGGTGTCGTTTATTTTGCATAGTGTACACACACACATTTTCTTTCTAATCCTTGCAGTCTACACTGGCTCCCTCCTTGATGTGTTTTTAGATGCAGACAAACCCTTTTTTGTTCCAGCAGGCCTTTGGCAAATAATCTGGACCTCTGCCTATACCTTTGACTTTTAAATTGTTATGTATTTAAAATGTTTTAAATGCTTTAATATTGAAAAGTATTTAATTATATTTTAACTTTTGTATATTTAGGCTGACCATATGAAAAGGAGGACAGGGCTCATGTAACTTTAACAGTTGTAGAGAAAAGGGAATTTCAGCCAGTGTCATTTGTATGCAATTAGTATCTGGTGAAATTCCCTCTTTATCACAACAGTTAAAGTTGCAGGCACTATACTAGAGTGACCATATACAAAAGAAGGCAGGGCCCTTGCAACTTTAACTGGTGTGATGAAGAGGGAATTTCACCAGGAACTAACTGCATACAAATGACACTGGCTGAAATCCCCTTTTCTCTACAACTGTTAAAGTTACATGAGCCCTGTCCTCCTTTTCATATGGTCAGCCTAGTATATTCCTATTTATAGGTTTTAGCTGTATATGTTTTAGTTTTGTAAGGCTGCCCTGAGGCCCAGCATTGGGCAAAAGGCAGGATACTACTACTACTACTACTAGTACTAATGTTTCAGATTTCACTTCTGCATCTGATGTTCTTTTGCATTTACTTTTCTTTATAAACCATTCATATCTTAAGACTTCTTGTGTGGCATGTTTTCATTGGTTTAACAAGTTAAAAGGGGTATTCACTGTTTTCATGTTTATGTTATAAAATCTATTTTCAACAGGCCTAGTAACCTCAAGAGTAACAGAGTTGGGGAAAATCCTCAATCTCTTTGCTATCAGAGGCACTGAGTAAGGGACCCCTGGAGATAATTTAGACTGATCCCAACCACAAAACACTATTCCCCCTTCTGAAGAGATCTGGACCACAGACTACTAAAGACAAACAAAGTAGCAGGCCATAATAACAGTTCTCATGTGGCAATTTGCCTTATGAGGCAGGTGCTCTGCGGGCTACCAAATGGAGGGACTAACAGGCCATAAAGTTGCCTGGCTGGGTCTGCCAGAAATCCAGCCTCAACACTCCTGGAAGGTCCATGTTCTATAGCACCTGCTGTCAGATGAACTTGAGGGAATCCCACCCTCCACCCCTGGGTTTAATTTACTGGCTTCCCCTGGCTGGACCTTGCAGGAAACTATAGGGACAGACAGAGCAGGCATTCATAGCACACATAGAATGCTGAGACTGGCAAATCTAAAAGCAAGTGTGTTGCTTTTCAAGAACCAAGGAAATTCAATGGGTCTTACTTTTGAGTAAATATCTAGGGATGGAAATGCAGCCTGTGCAAGAACTGAGTAGGGTGACCATATTTGGGAAACCAAAAAAGACGACACCTAGTGGGGGGGCAGGAAAATGGCTTTCTGGGGCCACCTTAAAGTCCCCAATTGGAGCGGAGGAGGGGAAAGCATGTCATTCTCACCCCACCCCACTGCTCCAATTAGGCCCTTTTCTATAATGCCAGGGAATGACACGTTTTTCCCTTTTAAGGCCTTGATTGGAGCAGTGGGAGAGAATGACACACTTCCAGAAAGCATGTCATTCCCCCCTGCCACGCCAATGGTGGCATTAAAAGGGAAAGTGTGTAATTCCAGGTCATTATAGACTATTGCATAAAATCCCCCGACACCGAGGATAGAACAAAAACCAGAAGAAATCTGGGGAAATCCTGACAGTTTATTATTATTATTTATTATTGCATTTATATCCCACCTTTTTTCCGCCAAGAAACCCAAGGCGGCATACATAATCCTCCTCCTCTCCATTTTATCCTCACAACAGCAACCCTGTGAGATGGGTTGGGCTGAGAGTCTGCAACTGGCCCAAAGTCACCCAATGGGTTTCCATGGCTAAGTGGAGAGTAGAACCCAGATCTCCCAGCTCCCAGTCCAACACTTTAGCCACTAGGCCACACCCTAGTGGTCACCCTAGAATTGAGCCATGCCAAGTTGGAAGTAGATCGGTTCGTGCCTTGATTTTTAGGATATTTTTTTAAAAAGTTTGCATTCAATTTTTTTTCTAAAATTCAAGGCATGAACCAATCTGCTTTCAACTTGGCATGGCTAAAGCCTTACTTAAGAGGTACCATGGTGCCAAGTTTCATCTCTTCATATTTACTTTCTTTCTTTTTTTTTAATGTACTGCTCAAGGCCCTAGACCCCAAAGAGGAGTATTGGGTTTGAAGTTTTAAAAATTCCTAAAACTCAAGGCATAAACAGATCTGCTTCCAACTTGGCTCAATCCCTACTTCACAGCTACCAGGGTGCCAAGTTTCATCTCTTTATCTTTAATTTCATTTTTTAATCTTGTACTGCTCAAGGTCCTGGACCCCAAAGAGATTTCTGTTTGAACTTTAAAAAATTCCTAAAAATCAAGGCATGAGTGAATCTGCTTCATACCTGGCATAACTATATCCGTACTTAAGAGCTACCATGATGCCTGGTTTAATCTCTTTATCTTTAAAAATGAGGGAGATGCAAGCATTTTGGTTGATTTATTAATGTTAAAAGTGAGTTCAACACATAACACTAGCTTTGATTTTATACTGGATGTCAAGATGGTATAACATTCTGGCTGACGCTGGCTTGGTTGTCAACTGTATAATATCCAGTCATCCGTTACACAAAGCCATGAAATTAATTAAACAAAAAACTTACGGTTTAGAAAAACAATGTTAAGGCTCTACAGATTCCAACCAAGCACCAAAAAGCCTTAACGCCACATCCTCCCTAAGGAGGCAGAAAGTGCAAGTGAAATTCTCATTCTCCCAAAGCAGATAAACCATGAGGACAGGGTGGAGAATATGATATGTAGAGGTGACTGTGGGGTTGTGGAAAACTGATCACGAACAACTTAGGGCCACCTACTTCACTTTTTTTGTTTAGAGCAGCCCTTCCCCAATCTGGTGCCCTCCAAAGGTGTTGGACTACAACTCCCATCATTGCAAGTCAGTATGTCCCATGGTCAGGAATGCTGGGACTTGTCATCTCAAACACCTGGAGGGCAGCAGAATGAGGAATGCTGTTCCATACCCTTACCAAATACAGGGTCTGCCCAATACTTTTCTCTCACACACATCTCGCATATAGCAGCACTCTTGATAACAAAAGGGGCACTATTCATTACAGATCTAGAACCAGAGCATGTGCCAGGCACTTCCAACTTTTAGTCAATATCCTGCCTTTCAAAGAACCAATGTTTTTTTCTTTAAATGTATTTATAAAAAATATACTGTTCACTCCCCACAATCCCTGCACAATACATCATCTCACCAAAGCAACAGTGGAGCAGAAGAGATTTAGTTTGGCTGTCTTGAAACACCTTTCAGATGAGATTAGTTTGCAATCCTATACCTCTTGGGAGAAAGCCCTAGTGAATTCAGTGGCACTGGCTTCTGAGAAGACATGTATAGGAGTCAACCTTCTCCAGCCTGGTGCTCCCCAGATGTGTTGCACTGTAACTCCCATGTTATGTATTATGGGGAAGACAAAAATCAATTCATACTTAATTTTAAAATAATACTTATGCATGAAAGTATTAGGTGGTAGCTCTGTCTTTGATGTCTGAAGGGCTATCTGGATTAGGTATTCAAGATTCATTCATTGTTGTTTCATTTGGTTTTGACAGTTTAATTAAAGTGATGCAGCTCTTTTGTAGTTCCTTGATTGATCACACATCTTAATGCTGGAAAACATCATACTTTAGTACAGATGTGGGCAGAAAATAGATCTATCCTGATGATCTGAACATCAACTCGGGGCATTCCTGATAACTGCCCATGCTGATAGGGGCTTTTACAAGTTGAATTCCAAAACATCTGGAGATCTACATTCTGCCTTCCCTTGTTCTTGAACAACATTCCCCAACCTAGTGCCTGTCAGATGTGTTGGGTTGCAACTCTCAACATAAGGAGATGCTCTAAGAAATGAGAAGTAGCTGGTCCTAAGTTGTTCATCATCATTTCCCACAACCCCACAGTCACCTCTGCAGATCAAATTGCATATCTAGATTTTTGAGATGACAAGTCCCAGCATTCCTGACCATGGGACATACTGACTTGCAATGATGGGAGTTGTAGTCCAACACCTTTGGAGGGCACCAGGTTGGGGAAGGGCTGCTCTAAACAAAAAAAGTGAAGTAGGTGGCCCTAAGTTGTTCGTGATCAGTTTTCCACAACCCCACAGTCACCTCTGCATATCATATTCTCCACCCTGTCCTCATGGTTTATCTGCTTTGGGAGAATGAGAATTTCACTTGCACTTTCTGCCTCCTTAGGGAGGATGTGGCGTTAAAGCTTGTGAGCCTTAACTCCCAATTTCCCTGCTTTTTGGTGCTTGGTTGGAATCTGTAGAGCCTTAACATTGTTTTTGTAAACCGTAGGTTTTTTGTTTAATGAATTCTATACTGATCAAGTGCTTCTGATCAGTTACCATAAGGGGTTATATATTTCAAAAGCCAGTGTTTTTTCTCCAATAAATAGTTGTAACTGTAAAAAGCCCAGCAGTATCTTAGGGATTTATAACTTCACAAAGAATGTCATGCATAAATACTACATACAAGGTTGCTCTGGAGATCTGCTGCATGCAGAAAATCTAAGGCTTCAATGAATTACTACTATCATTTGTATCAAGCTGGTCTCCATCAACAACCCCAATATAAGACTTCATTATATAAAATCCATCTGTTTTTTTCAATCGCATCTACAAGATAAATACCAAATTCAATCTCCCCCAACATACATGTTTTCCTCTTTAATTTTCTGATCGCCAAGAATGCCATTCAGCCTGATTTAAATCTATGGCACTTTTATCTTTGTCTTTAATAGGAGGTAAGGCTGAAACCTCCATAAATACTATGATTCAACTGATTATGCACAGCATACACTTTAGAACAGCATAAAGAACACATAGCCCCATTTATATAGTGAAGAAATATATGCATATATATACACATAAACATTTAATTATTATTTACTGCTTGTCACTCAGAGAACTTTTTTTTGTACAACATAAAACGCAATAAAATAAAATAAAACATATTTATTTATTTATTTCCATTTATATACCGCCCCATAGCCGAAGCTCTCTGGGCGGTTTACAAAAATTAAAAACATTGAACAATTAAAACACCAATATACAAAATTTAAAAGCATAAAAACAAGTTAAAATTACAATATCCTTCTGGGTAAAAGCACAACAACAACACATAAACAAATAAAATAGTATCACGGATACCACCCAACCCTGCAGGGGTAGCAGACCTATTAAGATGGTCTGCCATCAAAGGCTGATGAATCCTCTTGGATTCCAGGAAGCCTTAGAGGGTTCTATGGCTGGTATCTTCGACAATCCTGTAAAAGCCCTGGTCAATAGATGGAATCAAGACCTAACTAGGGCTATCGACACGATCACCCCCAAATGTCCTCTCCGACCCGCTTCTAATCAGGCACCCTGGTATACAGAAGATATCAGGGAGTTGAAGCAGGAAAGAGGACGACTGGAATGCCGATGGCGGAAATTCGACTTATATCCGACAAGACACGACTTAGAGAACATCTCTGTTCCTATTGGGTGGCAATACGTGCAGCAAAGAAAGTTTTCTTCTCTGCACACATTGTGCCTGCGAATTCACATCCAGCAGAAATGCAGGTTGCTTACCTGTAACCGTAATTCTTCGAGTGGTCATCTGTGCAGTCACACATATGGGCTCGCGCCGGCGTTGAGCCCCGTTTCGGGAAACTTTTTGGTGGGAACCCCTCCCCCACCATCCTACTGAGCATGCTCGGCAGGTCCCGCCTACCTCAGTTTCCTGAGACCGCATCGGCCTCGCGACCAAGGTACATTCAAGCAAGCCCAGGAACCAGTTGGCCTACACAACAGCGTAGCCAAGAGGGGATGGTGGGTGGGTTGTGTGACTGCACAGATGACCACTCGAAGAACTACGGTTACAGGTAAGCAACCTGCATTTCTTCTTCGTGGTCTCTGTGCATCACACATATGGGCGAATAACAAGCAGACTTACCGGAGGTGGGTAGCCCGCTGTTGGCCAAAAGTTACTGGCATATGGACGTGAGGACAGCCCTTCCGAAAGATGCGTCTTTGGCAGCCCGGACGTCGAGCCTGTAGTGCCTGATGAAGGTAGAGGCATGTGACCACATGGCAGCCCTGCAGAGGTCAGGGATGGAAGCACCGTGGACGTTGCTTGTCCTCTCATAGAGTGAGCCGAAAAGGAGGACGGTGGTTGTTTGCCAAGGATTTGGTAGGCAAGAATAATGGTATCAACAATCCAGTGCGATAGGGGTTGAGGGGATACCACCATGCCTTTTGATTTACCCCCATAACAAATAAAGAGCTGGCGAGATTTGCGATAGCACTCGGTCCTGGATTTGTAAAAGGCGAGCGCCCGTCTAACATCTAGAGTGTGCAGAGCAGTGCTGAGAGGGTCAGAAGGGGAGCTAAAGAACAATGGGAGAACAATGTCTTGAGTAAGGTGAAACTTTGAATTAACCTTAGGGACAAAAGTTGGTCCAGGACGCAGTACAACTTTCTTTGGGAAAAACTGTGTATATGGCGGGTCTATTAGCAAGGCCGCCAACTCCGAGGCACGTCGTGCTGACGTAATCGCCACCAGGAAGATTGTCTTAAATGTCAACAGCTGGAGATCAATAGTTGCTAATGGTTCGAATGGCTTAGAAGTTAAAGCTGTAAGTACTACAGATAAACTTCACTGGGGGACCAACAGTCGAACAGTCGGGAACATATTTCGTAAACCCCTGATGAATGCCTTAGATGATGGATGGGTGAAAACAGAGAATCCGTCCACAAGATCATGATTGACAGAGATTGCTGCCAAATAAACGCGGATTGAAGACTGTTTCAAGCCTGCTAAGTGAAGAGAGTGGAGGAACTTGATAACACCTAGGATTGTGTCTGAGCGACAGTCGAAGTTATTGTCCATTGCAAACTTTTTGAAACGGTCCCACTTGCGGGCATATGACAGTCTAGTGGCTGGTTTCTTTGCTGCCTCCAAGATGGCTTGTATAGCCGGTGAGAGTACTAGATCTTGCCATCAGACAGAATTCTCCAGGCCGTGAGCCTCAATGAGGCGAGGTCCGGGTGTAGGATCTTGCCTTTGCTCCTGGAGAGGAAGTCTGGAGTGTTGGGAAGTCGCCAAACCTGGTGTCTCGCCAGACGGAGGAGGGGAGTGAACCACGGCTGGCGGGGCCACCAGGGGGCTATCAGTATAGCGTTTATGGAGTAACGATGTGCTCTTGCAACTACTTTGCCCAAGAGACGGAAGGGAGGAAACATGTAAAGGAAACCTTCGGCCCAGTTCCACTGGAAGGCGTGCCCGAGGGACATGGGCCCTATGCCTGCACAGGAACAAAAGGCAGAGCAAACTGAATTTGCAGAGGTTGCAAAGAGATCCACAGATGGAGTGCCCCATCTCGTAAAGATGCGGCAAAGAACCCTTGGTGCTAGTTGCCACTCGTGTGTGTCTGTGAATGACCGGCTGAGGTCATCTGCCCTGTCGTTTAGTTTTCCTGCAATATGTAGGGCCGACAAATCTGTCTCGAGATGGCCCAATGAAGAATTTCCAATGTCAACTGAAGTAGGCGAGGGGATCGAGTCCCTCCCTCTTTGTTCAAATACCAGACAACGTAGTGTTGTCTGATAGGACACGGACATGGTGACCTTGCAATAGTCGTTGAAATGCATGAAGAGCTCTCTTGACTGCCAATAATTCTAACATATTTATGTGCAGGCGTCTTTCTGAACTCGACCATCTTCCCTGGACACTGAGGTCGTCGAGGTGAGCACCCCACCCTACCAGTGAGGCATCTGATGTTACTATCCGGGATGGGCCTGAGCTGTGAAATGGCATGCCCTGTGTGAGGTTGCGCTGATCTGTCCACCAGCTGAGGGAAGGACGGACATTGTCCGATATGGTGAGTATGACCTTGCGAGGGTCCTGTTCTGGTAAGAAGCTTTTGAGGAGAAGCTGCTGTAGGGGGCGCATGTGAAGACGGGCCCAACGGACGACAAAGACTGTCGCTGCCATAAGGCCCAAGAGGCGTAAGACCATATGGGCTGATGCGCATGTCAGAGCGTTGAGGTGAGCAGCCTGTCTTTGTATCACGTCCCTTCTGTCGATGGGGAGGAAGGCTCGGCCTTGTACTGAGTCCAGTAGGACACCTATGAACTGTATATTTTGTGTTGGATGAAAAACTGACTTTGCCATGTTTATCTCTAGGCCGAGACTCGAGAGGAGCGACGATACCGTGCTGACGTCCCTGGCAGCTTGGTGATGTGATGGAGACAAAATTAACCAATCGTCCAGGTAAGGGTACAGCTCGATACCCGTGGAGCGAAGGTGTGCGCAAACTGCCGCCATGCATTTTGTAAACACTCTTGGTGCAGTCTTGAGTCCGAATGGAAGCACCGAAAATTCGTAGATCCGGTTGTCGACCACAAACCGGAGGTATTTGCGGTGAGATGGGTGTATAGTTATATGGAAGTAGGCATCTTTGAGGTCGATGAGGGTAAACCATCGGTTTCTTTTGAGTAATGGTAGGATGAGTGCCAAGGTAACCATCCGAAACTTTTTTAGAGCGATGAATTTGTTCAGATGCCTGAGATCCAAAATAGGGCGAAGGCCCCCGTCCTTTTTCGGGACCGTGAAGTAACGAGAGTAAAACCCCATCTTGAGGCGAGAAGTGGGGACTACTGTTATAGCGCCCTTTTCCAAGAGGGTTGTTATTTCTTGGAGTAGCACGCTCGAAGATGGGGTGCTCTTCACGATACCGAGAGGAGGAGGGACTTGGAACTCTATGTAGTAGCCGCGGGCAACGATGTTGAGGACCCAGCGGTCGGTGGTGATGTGCTTCCAATTTTGTAGAAACAGCCTTAATTTGTTGGGGCATGGCGTCGGTGTTAGAGTCGGATAAGGCAAGTCAAAGACGACGTTTAGAGCTTGGTTCCTGCCTGGCATGAGGTTTATTGAACCGAGTCGCCGGTTTCCGGGATTGATACTGTTGTGTCACTTGAGTGGAGTAACGCTGACCATGGTCTTGTTGCTGTCTGGACTGATATGGGACAGGATGGTACCACTTACGAGGTCGATATGGAGGTTGCTGCTGTTGGGGCACGAATCCCATTTTCCGGGCTGTCATTTTAGCTTTATGGATATTGTCCATAGCCGTGTCTGTAGTTGAATTAAATAGACCTTCTCCATCAAAGGGGAGGTCCTCAATCCTTGTCTTAGTCTCCTGCTGAAGGGAGGAAGAACGCAGCCAAGCATGGCGTCGCAACGCTACTGCACCAACCATTGTTTTAGCCGCACAGTCAGTCTGGTGGCGCGAGGTGGTCAGCTCCTGTTTTGATAGTCTAATCGCCTCCGACTGGAAGACCCGTGCAAGATCACTTTGGTCATCCGGCAGATAATCAGTCAACGCTGAGATCTTCTCCCAAAGGAAGAGTTGGTACCTGGCCATCATGGCCTGGTAATTCGCCACTTTAATGCCCAATGCGGCGGAGGAGTAAATCCGGCGTCCAAAGGCGTCCAACTTGCGACCCTCCTTGTCAGTTGGTGCTGAATGGGTCCGTGTGGACTTGCCCTGAGACGATTCCACCACAATTGAGTTTGGCTTGAGATGAAGAAATAAGAAGGGTGCATCCGCCTCCTTCACCTTGTACAAGGCGTCCAGTCTCTTGGAGGTTGGGCCCATGGTAGCCGGATTTGTCCACGATTGGCGGACAGTCTTCAAGAGCGTAGGTACCATCGGGAGCGTGAGCTGCGGGGATGGCTTGACGTACATGACATCGAAAATTCTATCCTCAATGTCTTCTTGGGGTTGCTGGTGCTCAATCCCAAGTGATTGCGCCATCCGCAGCATTTGATCTGAGAAGCTCCCTAACTCCATTGATGGGGAAGCTCTTTCGTTGGTGACCACACCTTCAGATGGGGAGGGCATTGATGGCGCAGGTGATGGTAATGATGAGGTGTCTGATGCATAGTCCTCAGCCGAGGATTCCTGGTCCGCGTGTTGGTGCAGCTGCGATGGAACAGCTTGCAACATAGACCCCTGTTTTGGGTGTTGTGCTCCGCTGCCCCGAGCCCCTGAAGAAGCGGGTGTTGCACCTCTAGTGGCAGTAGCCAGTCTGCAGCCCGTGTAAGGGTCAAAGCGGTACCGCTCACGGTGTTGGCGCGGCTGCTCCTATCGGAGTAGACATCCCAATTCCTAGAATGTGATTGCGACCGGGATCTAGAGCGCACAGTGTCGATCCGTGATGTGCACGATGCCGGAGAGGCTGGGCGAGATATCCGATGCTCCTGCGGCGCGGGGGAACAAGCATCCAAACCTCGGTGTTCCTGGACCTCCATCGGTACCGTGTCCATTAGATCAATGTCCGACGAGTAGTCGAGCGGTACCGGGGACTGAGGAGACGGTATCGGTAGCGGAGATGGTAACGACGGTATTGGAGGCAATGAGGAAGACCGGGCCACCACAGTGTCAGGATGGCGTCTACCTTGCGGCTCCAACATTACTGATACCGGAGAGATTGTAAGGGTGGATAATGCCTTCGGTGTCGACAAGCCAGATGATGGTTGGCATCGATCGGTCGATGTCTGTCGTCCAGTCGATGCCGATAGCTTAGTTTTTTTCGGTTGATGATCAGTTGGAGTCGAGCTCTTCGATACCGAAGATTTAGTCTTTGTCTTTCTCTTGTCATTCGACGCCGGCACGGTCGATGTCGAGGCTACAGATTTTGATGCCATTCCCGGTGTCGACTTCGACATCGATGTCGCGGCTACTGTCGGAGCCGATGATTTTCCCGCCTGTGTCGATACCGACGGTTTTTTATATGGTTTAGCCGACTTGTCCCATCTCTTGGTCCCATGTTTCTTTGGTTCACGGGCCGAAGACAACGGCGACGAAGGTTGCTGGCTTGCGACGCCAGAGTCCTGAGCTGCAGCCCTTGCTGGGGGCGAGCCCGGGGGTGCTGAGTCTGAGCGACTTATAGGCTGATGCCTGCACTCCTCAGAAGGCGGCAGAGCAATCTCCATGGCTGGACGGGGCTTGTCGACTGCCGACAGGGCCTTGCTCCACAGAATGCTGTGTAGGCGATCGGCCTGGTTCCGACGTGTCTGGCGCGAAAAACTCATGCAATGTGAACATGAGTCTACCAAGTGAGATTCGCCCAGACAAATCAAACACAGCGAATGTCCATCTGTGAGAGTTAATTTAGCCCGGCATTTCGAGCAGTGCTTAAAGAGCGCTGACTGTGCCATAAGCAGAAGAAAACCTCACTAACTTTTTCTAAGAAAATTTTTTTTATAACAAACAAACAAACAAACAATACTAACAACTATCTAAGCTAACTAATTACTAAAACTCTAATTCTTCCACAGATACGATACGATTTAAGAAGAAAAAGTCTCCCGCGAGGCGATCAGCGAAGCGGTCGAAGAAGAACTGAGGTAGGTGGGACCTGACGAGCATGCTCAGTAGGATGGTGGGGGAGGGGTTCCCGCCAAAAATCTCTAAGCTAGCTATAGAAGTTTCCCGAAACGGGGCTCGGCGCCGGCGCGAGCCCATATGTGTGATGCACAGAGACCACGAACTCAATCTTAGAGCCTTCGGTAGTTCGCTGTGATGCCTTTAATGATCATTTCACAGACAAAAACTCTCGGATAACAGCTGACTTAGATGCGTTGTTATAGCAGAGGCTGACAATGGAGTGTCCAGTAACTCCGCGAGTAGAATTACACTGGATCAGTTTCAGTTGGTGAGTACCGAGGACGTGGACAAGGTGCTTGGATGAGTGAGGAGGACAACTTGCCCTCTCGATCCCTACCTTTCTTGGCTGGTCGCCCAGGGAGGAGAAGCAATTAGATCACAATTACAACATATTATTAATGCATCTCTCAAGAAGGGGAGTTTTCCATCATGTTTAAAAGAAGTGGTGGTACGGCTGCTTCTAAAAAAGCCCTCCCTAGATCCCCTGGATCTTAATAGCTATAGACCAGTATCACATCTTCCATTTCTGGGCAAGGTGATCGAGAAGGCAGTTCCCTTCCAACTCCAGACAGTTTTGGATTTTCTAGACCCATTTCAAACAGGCTTCAGGGCAGGATATGGAGTTGAGACAACTATGGTCACCTTAGTGGATGATCTACACTTGAATACTGACAAGGGGAGTGTGTCCCAGCTGGTACTTCTGGACCTCTCAGTGGCTTTCAATACCATCGACCATGGTATCCTTCTGGAACGCCTGAGGGGATTGTGAATCGGGGGTACTGTGCTTCAGTGGTTCCAGTCCTACCTCTCAGGCAGGTTCCAGATGGTGATGCTTGGGGATAGGTGCTCCTCAAAGAAGGAGCTGTTGTATGGCGTACCACAAGGCACCATCCTATCCCCTATGCTGTTTAACATCTACATGAAACTGCTGGGAGAGATCATCTGGAGGCATGGGGCGGGATGCTATCAGTACACTGACTACACCCAAATATATTTCTCTATGCCTTTGACAACAGCGTCAGCTAAGGATAGTGTGCCTCCTCTGAATGAATGCTTGGAGGCGGTAATAGGCTGGATGAGGAAAAACAAACTGAAGCTGAATCCAGACAAGATGGAGGTGCTTACTGTCAAAAGTCCCAACCTGGGTTTGGAGGTGTGTCAACCAGTTCTGGATGGGGTTACATTCCCCTTGAAAGGCTGTGTTCGCAGCTTGGGGGTGTTCCTGGATCCGTCGCTCCAAATGACAGCTCAGATAGACGCGACGGCCAGGAGTGCCTACTATCAGCTTCAGCTGATATGCCAGCTGCGCCCCTTCCTAGAGTTGGAAGACCTAAAAATGGTAGTACACGCACTGGTAACTTCGAGGCTCGACTTCTGCAATGCGCTGTATATAGGGCTACCTCTGTGTCTAGTCTGGAAACTTCAACTAGTTCAAAATATGGCAGCCAGGTTGGTCACCGGTACACTTAGGGGTGACCATATTACACCAGCTTTAAGATCACTCCACTGACTGCCAATTAGTTTCCGGGCTAAGTACAAAGTGTTGGTTATTACCTTTAAAGCCCTACATGGTTTGGGTCCAGGTTACCTGCAGGGTTGCCTTCTCCCATACAATCCGCCCCACACGCTTAGGTCCTCTGGGAAGAATTTGCTACAGTCGGCCAAAAACAGGCTGACAACTGTTACCCAGAGGACCTTCTCTTTTGCTGCTTCCAGATTTTGGAATGACTTGCCGGAGGAGATTCGTCAATGTAATAGTCTTTTTGACTTTAAGAAAGCCATAAAAACCGATCTCTTCTGGCAGGCCTACCCAGTCGAATTTTAAGAGTTTTATCTGTATTTTAATAATGTATTAATTTTATATGTTTTTAATCAGTTTTATATATTTTATGTCATTTGTATCAATGCTGTTCCCCGCCTAGATCCTGAGGGAAAAGCGGGTAATAAATAAATAAATATATTATTATTATTATTATTATTAATCTAGCTCAACATGATCAGATTAAATGAGAGTTCAGATGTTAACCAACAGTACTATAAACAGAGAGACGGAAACAGCCTTGGTCATCCTGGTTGATAACTTAAGCCAGGCAATGGAAGGGGGAAGTGAAATCTTGTTGGCTCTTCTGGACCTCTCAGCAGCTTTTGATACCATCGACCATGGTATCCTTCTGGATCATTTATCTGAATTGGGCTTGGGAGGCACGGTTTTAAAGTCGTTCCACTACTTTCTGGAGGAGCGGTCTCAGAAGATGGTGCTGGGGTACTTCTAACCCTCATGCTTTTTAACATCTCCATGAAACCACTGGTGGAAGTCATCAGGAGGTTTGGGCTGAAGTGTCATCAGTATGCAGATAATCATAGAATAGTAGAGTTGGAAGGGGCCTATAAGGCCATCGAGTCCAACCCCCGCTCAATGCAGGAATCCATCTTAAAGCATAGCTGACAGATGGTTGTCCAGCTGCCTCTTGAATGCCTCTAGTATGGGAGAGCTCACAACCTCCCTAATGTTGTAGCATTATGAAAGCTAAGGCGTTGAGGTTTTAATCATTTCTTTGGATTGAAGACCACTGGGGGGAAATGTTAAATGTTTTTTGGGGGGTGCAGGGGAATGTTAAACATTTTGTGTATTCAGGTTCAGTTTGTCTTCCTGATTACAGACAAATAGATACTGGCTTGGACTCTGAACTGCCCTTCCACAAACCGAAGGGTTTCTGTCTTTCATGGAAGCAACTCCAATCCATCAGAGGCTCCCACTAGCAAAAGGAGTAAGGCATTTTTTGCTGATTACCCCTTCTCCTTGAAGCCTCCTGTGTCACCTGTAACCCTGTTTCAGAGAGTTCCCCAGCTCTGCAGAGAAGATTTGCTGGGGGTGCTGGGGGAATTGGTGAAAATTGCCTCTTCCCCTTCTACCAGCAGGAGCATCCTGTGACTAGTTTCACTCAAAGGAACTTTGGATCCAAACCATAACATGATTATAATGACTCTGAAAATGCATGTTTATAAACTGGAACCTCATCAGTGCAATTACCATCAGGATTTTAACATGTGAATATATTCACTTTAGTGCATGGAGCATATTTATAAACAAATATAGGTACAATCAGTTTGGACTGGAGTGGTTTAAAAAGTAATTTTAAATACCTTACTGTCTAGTTTTAAAATGACTCTTCCAAGTCCCTTGACTGGCCGTGGTGCAAGAGCTTCCTGACGCTCTCTCACAAAGTCTTCTAGAACATGCCACCAGCTGCCGCAGTGACTCATCAAGAATTTCACTACTCCAAAGTGGACCACAAGTTTTTTGACAACCCACACTGCAATAATGAGAAACAGGAATTTAAAAAGAAATTCACATAGCAACATTGTTGTAAGCTAAAATGACTATATTTCTACTTCCCTCCTACATTTACTTTTCACTGTAGGTTGAAAAAAATGCTTTCAGACCACATGAAACAGAGATTTTCCATAATACATAAAAATGCATAATATCCCATACCTTCAGACTGTTAGTTTATGCTAATACATATTCAGTGGTTACAAGTGCAAATAGGTGTGTGTGTGTGTTGACTATGATGCAACCAACATTGAGGCCTTTGAACCCATTAATTTCAATGGGAGTTAAGTTCATGCTTAAATCTCTCCCACTTAGATCAATAACACTTCAAAATGCTTAATTTTGGATGGACCGTGTCTGCCCAATGTGCATATTTAATATATCAAACAGGCAATATATTTTTTTCTAAATAGTATAAAGGATATGTCACTGCAATTCAGCACTATGATTTCACTGTGGCAAATACTGTTCAATATTTAATACTGCTTACAAGATTTTAATCCAAATATATTTACTGAAAAGTTCTGCTTTTTGATAGACACAGAAAACAAATGTTTAAATACATTTACACCTGGTTCACACATTGCTTAAGAAATTGTGGATTTATTTATTTAATACCCTGCTTTTCTACCAAAAAATGGCACTCAAGACAGCTTACAAAAAGCCTGCATGTTTCCACTGCAATAAACGACCCATGGATAGATGCCCCATCCCTGAGTTGTTTACATGAGGGGCAACCAACCCAGAGTTTAAATCTATGTTTCAACTAATTGGAATAAATTCCTGTACATATGCAGTCAAACACTGCATTGCATTTTTGCTGATGACTAGCAGTACTATTGATTGGTACTAGTGCAGAATTAATATCTAGCAAATAAAAAAAATATTCCTATAACTAGATGATGTCCCCTCCCCCATCCCAATTTAACTAGCTACCATGGAGAGGTCTCATCAGGGTTTACTTAGAAAGCAAGATTTAATCCCACACTACGGCACTGACAAAAATTATTCCCCCACAAAAAAATGCTCTCCACCCTGGGAGGGAAGTTTTCATTGATACCAATGTCCTTCTTTAGAGTCCAGTCAGTCTACTGAAAACTAGGGTCTAATGTCAAACTAACTGCAAAAGAAACTAAATAGCCTTATTTAATTCATACAAACAATGTATTAAATATCAAAAATATAGAAAATTATAATTAGGGAACATTTCCAAAATTTGAGATTTCCAATCTAGCATTGAACTTTGGCAAATACATACAAAACTATTATGTGCATCAATAAAATGCACCTGTTGTTTTCTACCAAAATAAATACATGCAATTCTGTAAAAACAACAAAAATTCTTGCAGCACCTTAAAGACCAACAAATTTATAAAACTGTTAAATAAAATTATTATTAAAAATGATAAAAGTGTATGGCTATGTCTAAAGTTGATTGGGGCAGCTAGCTGGAACAGGGAAGAGATAAATACCTTCTTAGGAGAGAGTGGTATTGAGTTGCCTGAAAGAGGTAGCAGTCAAACCATTCCTTGAAAAGCCCTTCCAGGACCAGGAAAATCTGAACAAGTATAGGCCAGCTGTGTAGATCCCTTTCCTGGCAAAGTTCCCTGAGTCGGTGGTTGATGAACAGATCTAGGCACTCTTGGATGAGACTGTTTTTCTGTATCCATTCAGTTTGGGTTCAAGCCTGATTTTGGTGTGGAGACTGCCTTGGTTGCCCTCTATGACGCCATGTGTCAAGAGAGGGACAGGGGGAGCGTGTCCCTCTTGATACTCCTTGAACTCTCAGCGATGTTAAATGCCACTGATCATAGTATCCTTCTGGAGCAGCTGTCCGAGTTGGGGGCACTGCTTTGTAGTTCTTCTGCTCCTATCTGGATGGTTATTTCCATGACACCTCCAGTGTGGGGTTCCACAGGGGCTGATTCTATCCCTCATGTTGTTTAACATCTACACAAAACCAAAGTGTGGGGTCATCCGGACTTTTGGGGTATGCTGTCATCATTATGTTGGTGACATGCAACTCTGCTTCTCCTTTTCTTCTCAGATAGGTGTGGCACTGGATGTGCTGAATCAGCGTCAGGCCTCGGTAATGGGCTGGATGACAGCTAATAAACTGAGGCTCAATCAAGGCTGAGGCTCAGCTGATGGGTGGGGGACATGCAACCAGCTCCGGATAGTGTCACACTACCCCTGAAATAACAGTTGTGCAGCTTGGGGTACTCTTGGATCCAGCACTGTCATTGAGGCTCAGGTGGCCTCCGTGGCGCAGAGTGCCTTCTACCAGCTTCAGTTGGTAGCCCAGTTGCATCCCTATCTGGATGGAGATAGCTTAGCATCAATGGTCTATGCTCTGATAACTTCTAGATTACATTACTGCACTGTATTATAATTCGGGCTGCCTTTGAAGATGGTTCAGAAACTGCAGCTAATGCAGAATTTGGCAGTCAGAATTTGGAGGCGGAAAATTTTAAAACTGAATCAAACTGGTTCCCCACCAAGAAAAACACTTTACTTTCCCAAACTTTTTGGATGCAATTCTAATCCAGTTGATTGTTTTATGTTGCTTTTATGATTTTGTGGCTTTTAGTTTATTATGTTATTTGTATTTACATTAATGGTATTATTTTATTATTGTAGTACTACTAGTAGTAATAGTATTACTAATATTCCAACTTGGGAATATGATTGAAGGGCAGTATAAATATACTTATAATAAATAAAATCCTGAAGCAACATATTATTATTTTAAAATGTCTAGGTACAAGAATTCCACAGTCAAAAAGGTTGGTTTTAATGTCTGCATAGAATGTCAAAAATAGAAATGATTATTACGTACCAGTCATTCCTGTAACTGTTTATGCTTCTGTGCATAAATCCAAATCATTTTATTACGGTCATAAACCAGCAGATTAAAAATAGCTACAAGTACAGTAATTATAAAAGAAAGCCCAATTAAAAATGAAAGATCTTTTATTCTATGCCAGGGTGACCAGATCGCCAGGGGTTTCCCGGTCCTAACCGGGAAAACTGGGCCAATCCGGGCCAACCGGGACCCAGGGGGCAACCTCCAGGAAACTGTCAGCTCGCTCTCCTCCCGCGAGAGCGAGAATTGATGTAAAAGCGCAGCAAAAGCCCGACTGCGGCTGCGCGGAAGCAGCAGCAGCGAATATGAGGGCGAGTGGCGACCTGCTCAGGCGTGTGCGCTCCGCTCGCTGCTATTGCGGGACCTTCCCTGCCTGGCCTGGTGAAGCAGCAGTCAGCTCCCTGCCTCCCAAGGCACTCCTGTGCCTTGGCAGCATGTAAGTGAGCCCTGTGTTCCCTGGGGTGAGGTGGGGGGGCTGGGATGGAAGCAGAGAGTTGCACAGCCAGCCGGCAGGCGGGAATTCATCCAGCCCCGGGCTGCAAAGGCCATTGGGAAGCCCTGGGCATGCGCAAGGCGAGTTGCCCGCACCAGGTTCCAGGTTCCCAAGGCCCCACGCGGAACTGCCAGCCGGATGGAGATGTTGTGCAGCAGAGGGGGGCCTGGCTTTGCCAGGTGTCAGGAGAGAAGCAGCAAGCCTAGGAGAGCCCGTCTTGCAGGACGCATCCAGACGCATCGAGGAGGAAGAACAAAGGCAAGGGAAGTGGTGGGCAGCAGGCTGGCGCTCAGAGGCGGGGCAGCAGCATGCCCCCGCCGCGCAGGCCTCTGGCTGTTCTCCCACCCAGGTCTCCAGCCGCTGCACTCATGGGAATGGCAGCTTGGTTGATCAATTTTGTTTGGCTTGCTCCCATGAATGCTCCTTCTCTGGTCTCTGTGGCTTGGCTGCCCCAGGCAGCTGCTCCCTCCCGCCCGGTCTACTGTGTGTTGGGTGGCGGCGGCAGCGGCGCTTGGCTTGTGCCTGCCCTGACAGCACAGCCCCTTATCCAGCCGCCCATGGAGCGCACGTGGCTTCCCCAGCCTGTTCCCCCACCCGGATCTCCAGCCACCGCAGCCACCGCACTCACGGGAACGGCAGCTTGATTGATTCATTTTATTTGGCTTGCTCCCGTGAATGCTCCTTCTCTGGTCTCCGTGCATGTGGCTTGGCTGCTCCAGGCAGCTGCTCCTGGCAGCTGCTCCCTCCTGCCCGGTTTTGCTGTGTGTTGAGGATGTGGATCATGTCCCATGCATTTAATTTTGCTTTAAAAAATAAATAAATAAATAAATAAATGGTCTTATAAACTGTGAGTCCAGGGAGCAAAAAATAAAATAAAAAGATAAATAAAAGAAGGAAGAAAGGAAGGGAGAGAGAGAGAGAGGAACAGGGAGAAAGAGAAAAGATTGGTTGATGAGAAAAAGTAGAAAAAATAGGACTCTTAAAACCATCTCTCCGCTGTGAAAGTGAATGTTTTAGTTATAAGATCCATGAATGTACATCTTAAAACAGACTTTGCTTTCTTTCCCCCCCCTTTACATAAAGCAGCAGATAAGAAGTGGGTACAGAGAAAGTAATGTTTTTTAAGATGTACATCCATGCATCTTATAACTAAAGCGTTCAGTTTCAAGCCAGAGAGGTGTTTTTTAAAAGTCCTAGTATTTCTCTATGTTCAAATTCAAAATACATACATAAAACTATAAAACAAGGGTTAAAGGGATGTGATTTCTTCCACTCTTGCCCTTTTGGAATTCCAGGAGGACTGGGTATTCCAGTTTTGGAAATTAGCAGAACCTCTCTCTCCCAGTGCAAAATTCCCAGAAAATCTACAAACTGTTCCGTCTTACTGCAGATCAATGGATTTTCTGTGCTGGTTCATTTCCTACCTCACAGGGTTGTTGTTGTGAGGATAAAATGGAGAGGAGGAGGATTATGTACGCCACCTTGAGTTCCTTGGACCTTACTGAGCTTTAACCTTTTGCATGCTGTGATTCTGATCTGGTTGGGGATACTAGATTTATATGGAAAGTTCAGTGTGTAAATCACACAAGTTGAAATCGTTGTTGGTAAAAGAAGTTGGAATTACATGAAGAATGATGTTAAAGCATATAAGACGATGATATTTTCATTTGCATGGTTTGGTGGTTTTTATGTGGCAGATTCTGTTCAGAGTCAGACCCTAGATTTAGCTCTTGTCCTCTCTTTTTTTCAGTAGTGGAAAGCTTCAGTTTACTGTAGGCTGATCTTATGAAAAGAACGACAGGGTTCGTGTATGTTTAACAGGAGTATTGTAGTATTGTCACTTGTATGCATGCAGGACCTGGTGAAATTCCTTCATCACAACAGTTCAAGCTGCAGGAGCCCTGCCCTCATTTGTATCTGTACACACCAGGCATGGCACTTGCAGCTTGAACTGTTGTGATGAGGAAGGAATTTCACCAGGTGCTACATGCATACAAGTGACACCTGATAAAATTCTAGACATGTTGCCTGAAAGCAATTTCACATATATATCACAATGTATATAATGTTGATGTCTAACATCTGCCCCGCGTCTTTACAGCTATTCACTATTTCTACACAACTTTTCAGACAAGGAAATAACTTTTGGTCATTTCACTTTAATGTGTTAACAGTTGTCCTGTAACATTTCCTTGGCATGTACTTGAATCTTATCTGTTTCAGATAAAATTATGTTATATTGTGTAGTGGCAGTCTTGTTAGGGTGAGTTGAAAGAAGCAAAGTGTTTGAGATTGCTCTTAAAAGGAACTTCCATGTGAATTTTGAGATTGGATTGGTGGTAGGATTTAGACATGCTCAGTGCTTTCTGTGTTTTCTTTTAGTTTCTGGTTAACACAGGAGTAAACACAGTGCATAAATATAATGCCAAAAACAAGTGCAAGTTCACATCTGAGTTAAAGGCCAGATTTCCCTGCTTCAGGAAGGGTCGTGATGACACGGAGGCTGAGTGCACCATATGGAGGTCTGGCACTTTTGTGAGTGTTGCACACAAAGCTGCTGCGGATCTTCAGGCCCATGTGGACTCAGCGAAGCACAGGAAGGCTGTGCGAGGAGAGAGCTCTTCCACAGATTTCTTCGTGAAACCAGGAAACAAAACGGAGAACGAACTCACTGCAGCGGAAGGTACAATGGCCTTTCACACCGTGATGCATCAGAACATCTTTCGATCCATGGATTGTACCATCTTCCAAGCTTGTTCTGGACCATCTTCCCCAACTCTGAAGTAGCCCGGAAGTTCACAAGTGCTCGCACCAAGACTGAAGCAATTGTCAACTCTGTGCTTGCACCGCACTCTGTGGAAAGTGCCCTGAAAGCACTGACAGACTACAACATTCCATACTGCAGTGTCTCAACAGATGGAAGCAACCATGGTGCAGTGAAGATCTTTCCTGTTCTGGTCCAGTACTTCGACTGGAAGAATGGTGGTTTGCACTCCAAGCTCATCGAACTGACAAACACACCGAATGAGACAGCAGAGACAATTGCCAACTATGAGAAGGACACTCTGGAGAAGACTGGCTTGTTGGAGAAGTGCATTGCATTCTCAGGGGACAACTGCAATACAATGTTTGGCGGACTACGGCGTTCTGCAGCAGGGAATAACGTCTTTGCAATCTTGAAAAGGCTGTTGCAGAAACCGACTCTGATTGGTGTGGGTTGCCCAGCACACATTTTGAACAACTGTGTACATCATGGGGCAGACACACTTAAGCTGGATGTGGAGCATATTCTTGTTAAGGTCTACAAGCATTTCAGCATTTACACCGTGAGAAATGAGACCCTGAAGGACTACTGTGAGTTTATGGACATTGAATACCAGAAGATAATTTCTCACAGCCAGACACGGCGGTTGTCCTTATTCCCTGCCATACAAAGGCTCCTGCAGATGTTGCTGGCCTTGAGGTCCTTCTTTTTGTCTGAAGAAAATCAACCTGCTGTATTCAAGGACTTCTTTGAAGATCCCTTCAATGAGATCTACCTCTGGCATCTGCACTCACTCCTCAGCATGTTCCAAGCAAACATCAAACAGCTTGAACATGAAAACAACTCTGTAGTGGAAGTGCTGACCTGCTTGAACACTGTACTGCAGAACCTGCATGATCGGAAGGAGCAAAACTTTATGCCCTTTAAAGTCAAGGAACTCCTGAGGAAACATCATGAGGAGGGACTTGGCGCAAAATGTGACACATTCTGTGCGCAACTGGAACATCAGTACAACACATGTATTGACTATTTGGAGACGTGGATGGGACCCCTAGAAGAGTTCTCCATATTCACATGGACTGACCTCACTGAGGCACCCAAATGGTGTGATGTGGAGCCTTGTGTTCACTACTTGAATGAGAAGGGAGTTCTCATCAATGAAGTGAAGTGCTTCGATCAGGTCTCAAATCTGAACAGATTTGTTGAAAGCATGTGTGGCCAGGAAGACTTCAAGAACTTGATGGCACACCAAAAGTGGACTAAATATTTTGAGCGGTCCAAAAGCGTGGAGTTCCATTCTGAACTGCTGAACATTGCACAGTTCTTTTTTGCAATTCCGTCCCACAACGCCAATGTGGAACAAGTTTTCTCCATGATGCAAAGCCAGTGGACCACACAAAAGAGCCAGCTGTCTGTGGAGACACTGAAAGGACTTCTACAACTAAAATACAACCACAAAGCCATGTCTTGTAAGGATTTCTACTCTTTGCTGATGCACAACCCACCCCTTCTAAGAAAAATCAGATCAAATGATAAATATTCCAAGGGACATCAGGAAGAAGACAAGAGTTAATTTGTACAGCAATTAAAGTTTACTGTAAATTTCTGTGACATTGAATGCATCACTTGTTCTGTATTTGTGTGATTTTTAAATGAAGGTGTTATGTTTGTACAGAAAGTAAAGTTAAACGTTAATTTCAGATACATTGAATGTCTCACTTCTTTATTTCTGTGATTTTAATATTAAGGTAGCACATGTTTGTCTTAATTGTGTGCTGTGAAATCAGACATGTGACCAAGGCTATGTTCGGGTGGGCACGCCCCTTGGAGCTGGACCCGCCCCCTGGGGGCCAGACATGTTGGTGGACATGCCCCCTTTGGGTGGCCATTTTGGGCCTGGATTTTGGTTTCCAAAATCTGGTCACCCTATATGCGATTTCTCCTTCCAATGTTGTACTAGTGGTACACCCACAATTTTACGTTTGATGTGACTAATATGTTCTCCTATTCTGGTCTTAAGATTCCTTGTTGTTTTCCTACATATAGTTTCTTACAGGGACAAATTATGCAATATACAACAAATTGAGTATTACATGTAGTAAAATCCGTCAGCGTATACTCTTTTCCATCTGGTGGATTCACAATTTTTTAAAAATTTCAAACAGAGTTCACAGTATTTAGAATGACATTGGAAGAATAAATCTTATAGGATAAAATATCTTTCATTTTGGGCTATTGGGACAATGAAGAAAAGGACTGATAGAATCCTTTTGGAGCGGGAGGCAAGGTGGATACTTAGGTTAAAAACAATTACTCCCTCTGGCCTTAATGAATCTTTCGATTTGGTGGTACTGCTTAGAGAAAAACAGCTGCTTTCAATCAATTACTGAAGGTAATTGATTGAAAGCAGAGCATAGGAGGTCATTACACATAAGAGAAGTGTTATTGCATCTTGATATTGAGTAAGTATGTTTATGGTTATAATGCAGAATATTCTCTTTGAATTTAAGCCTCTTATTACTTTGCTTTTTAATTTGAGCCTCTTATTACTTTGCTTTTTATTCTTTTACATGTTTTTAGGAATTGTTTCTTTTTTATAATGAAATTCTTATTGTTCTGATGCAAATTGAATAAGTTTATGTAACCTACACTTATGGTTTTGTATCTTTGTAAATATTATATATACATTTTTATTATTTACTTTAGACAACCCTGAAAAGGACATTGCTAGTCCGAAACGTGTTGGTGGTATAATTTATTTTTATTAAACCTCATTCTCCGTTTCCACCCCTTTGCCTTTGCCTTTTTTGGGCTTCCTTCCTGGCTTTTCTTTTTTGGTTCATATTCGCTCTTGAACAGGGATCTTATTATATCTGTCTTCAAGGAATGCAGTGAGTAGGACATTTAATCTGGCTTACACAAAAGCTTTCCTATATTTGGGGATTGATAGGTTTGACATGTAATTTGGCATTATAAATGCTCCTACATAGTTCTGATAGTTGGGATGGCATACAGTCAATCTCAGGTGAATTTGGAGTTCAATATCTCTGATTCGCTGTGTGATAGCCTCTTTAGCTTTAGTATATCCCAGAACCCGTATGGCATCAGCCGAGAAGCCTAAATACTGTAATTTTGTCAACAATGTCCCTTTCCACTTGGGTTGATATGGGTCAGTCAAAGTCAGCAGGGCAAGACCCACAGGACAGAACGTCAACTTTAGCCAGAAGTTCACCTTATATATCAGGATTCGTGCCTCTACAGTGATTTGTCCTGCCTCTAGCCGTAAGATTGTATTGGGCACACAGGAGAGGATTCCTAATACTGCTCTTGGGAATTTTGTTTGTGCAACCTCAAAAGGGGCATAGTCTTCAATAATGCATATCTGACAGCCATACAGTTCTGAGAAATTACTTTAGCAGTGAAAATTGCATGGCTGCGGGAATATATTGGTCACCTTTAGCATAGAAAAAGGAGAGGAGTGTTCTAGTGCTGCTTTGAGCATTTGCAATGTTGTGCTTTGTTTGGGACTTCCACAAGCCTGATGATTGAAAGGTTACATCTTAGTATTTGTAGGAGGTAACCTGCTCGATTTGATGTCCATTGATCTGCCATCGATACTTGGTCCTCTTTCTATTAAAGACCTTTAGTTTTGGTGCAATTTATTGTCAGCAGTTCATCTTTACAATAGGAAGCTAAAGCACTTAGAAAACGTCTCAGGCCTATGCTTGACAGTGATAGGAGTGCTACATATAGGATTGACAGAGGTCTATTTGCCAATCTGGGAGGATGTGAGTTTATTTTTTTCATGGACTGAACCAGGGAATTAATATAAAAGTTGAACAAAGTGGGGGGCAAGATACACCTCTGTCTTACTCTATTATAGGTGGGTATCGGTCCTGTTAAATGGCCAGCACGGCTATATCTGAACTTCAGATATGCAGAGTCTCTATGAAAATACACAAGTGTGAGCAGTCTCCTGTTGATGTTAGTAGCCTCAAACTTTTCCTATAACTTGTCTCTAGGAATTAAGTCAAAGGCTGATTTAAAGTCGATAAATGCATAATGGAGACCTTCTTTAGTTGATGACGCATACTTTTCAGCAATACGTTGAAGGATTAGTCCTTGGTCGACAGTGGATCTCCCCACTCCGAATCCGGCTTGCTCATCTTTGAGGATATTTTCTTGTTCTAGCCAGTCTAACAGTTTCTCATGCAGATGGGAGGCATATGATGTGTTTCTCTTGTTTTAAATTTTTTAACTTTGTTATGCGTGTATTTGCACTGTGTTCCACCTCGATCCGTAGGGAGAGGCGGGTTATAAATATTATTATTATTATTATTATTATTATTATTATTATTATTATTATTATTATTATATTATTATTATTATTATTATTATTATTATTATTATTATTATATAGTTTGCTGATTATACTCAGCAGGCTAATCTGTCTGTAATTTGCTGGATCCAAGCTTTCGTCTATTTTTGTAAATTTGGGTTATAATGGGTAGTCCCCAGTTTTCAAGGATGTGTGTCATATGGTCAATGCACGTAAACGGAGATGCTAGTATAGGAGCCCACCAATCTATGTTTGCTTTTAACAATTCGGGGGGTATGTTCTCGCACCTGTGAGCTTTGCCTGATTTTAATTTAGAGATGAGATGCCAGATTTCTTGAGAGGAAACCGGGGGCCACTTTGGTAAATTATTTGTGTCCGTCTTGGATGACGGTTGGTAAGTTTGTACATATACAAAGATGGTGCTAAAATATGCTTCCCAGGAGTTTAGAGAGATGAAATACTCCATGCTTACTGTTGTTTTTGGCCAGGCATTCAAAACCACTCATTAAAAGGTTGCAGAGTCTTTCTCTCTTGCTGCATTTATTAAGGTTTGCCATGTGGTTCTCGTGACCTGCATTTTTTTTGTTTTGATTAAATCTTTATAGCTCTTCTTCAGTGTGAACAATTCAGCAGGTAGTGTTGGCTGATTTTGCTCTCTGTACAGTTGGTATTGTTCTGTTAGAGACATTTTCATGGCAATACATTCATGGTCGAATCAATGCTTGGAGTTTTTTAGAGTAGAGTTTTGGTGGAGCACTGGGACTCAGGTGGTTTTGCAAGAGCAGAATTATATCTTGGAAGAAGGTAAAAACTCTTGTTGGTGTGTCTGCAGATAGCAGTGCTCCTCAATGCTGAAGGCTACCTGCAGAGTACATTTATCTCTGTTATGTTTTGGCTTAATATGTTTGTCCATTTTACTTGTATAAATCTTTTCTCAGCTTCTAAGTTTAGCATCCATATACACTCTGTATGAGTGGTCTGAGTGGTGAGATGTTAAAACTAGAGGTAGACAGTCACTCTCGAGGCATTTAGTCACCCTACAACTGGATAGAGCATATAGCAAACTATGCGAAGCTGTGAAGTAGTCAATTGTGGAGGCTCCCACTCCCGAAAGGAATGTAAATTCACCAGTTCTGTCACCTTCAATGCTCCCGTTTAAAATTATCAAATCTATTTACCAGTTGCATTAAATAGAAGCCGGTGCGATTGCAGCCCTTGTCTTTCGACTGTCTAACTGGCATAGTGTGGGCCTCTTGTTCAGGCGGACTTTCGTGGAAATAAGAGTACAATGTAAGGTCCGTCTGCCCTATTATGGCATTAAAATCTCCTGCTGTGATGATAAGAGATTCAGGGTACAGGGTTATTAGTTCAGAGATATACTCTTCTAGCTTTAGCCAGTTAGTCTTGATCTGTTGTTTATGATGCAAGGGGAGGGGGGAGGTAAACATTAATTATCAGTAAGCTGATTGACCAAAAATTGATTTCCAAGGCAGTCGCTAGATGTTATCAGGAGGTTGGTTTGACAATGTTTGCTCTGATGTTGGTTGTGATCAGCACAGCCAGGCCTCCTTTGCTTTTTTTGCAGCCACATCACGCTGCTGACTCATATTCAGCTTGTGATCTATAACACTTCCAACATCCTTCTTGCTTGTCATATTGCTGAGCCAAGTATCCCCCTTCTTGTAACTGTGCATTTGGTTTCTTTTTCCTAGGTGTAGAACTTGGCATTTATCCCTATTCAATTTCATCCTGTTCTTTCCAGCCAGGCATTCCAATCTATCAAGATCACTTTGAAGTTTGTTTCTGTCTTCCAGGGTATGAGCTATCCCACCCAATTTTGTAAATCAATCAACCTTTATTTACAGTCAATAGATCGAAAGTATAACATATAAATTATTAAAACCAATAAAAAACCAATAACAGCAATTAAAAGCATAATAAGATGACAGGGAAAACATATTGATATCTTACATAAAATATTTATAACTTTAACAGGATCCACTATCGACTCTTGCTCTAGTCAGTATAGCCTGATTCAGAAACTTGTCAACCTGTTCAGTTATATATTTGTTTGTACCTGTAATTTTGTGTCGTCTGCAAATTTGATAAGCATTCCCTGCACCTCCTCATCCAAATAATTAATAAAAATGTGAAGAGCACTGGGTCCAGGACTGAGCCCTGCGGTACCCCGCTCGTTACCTCCTCAGTGTGAGAAGGTACCATTGATAAGCACTCTTTGAGTCCAATTTTGTAGCCAACTGTGGATCCACCTAATAGTTGTTCCATCTAGCCCACTTTTCACTAATTTGTTAATCAGAATGTCATGGGGCACTTTGTCAAAAGCTTTGCTGAAGTCAAGATATATTATGTCCACAGCATTCCCACAGTTCATAAGGGAGGTTACCCGATCAAAAAATGAGATCAGATTAGTCTGACAGGATTTGTTCTTGACAAATCCATGCTGGCTTTTAGTAATCACTACATTGTTTTCAAGGTGCCTACAGACTGACTTCTTTGTAATCTGCTCCAAACTTTCCCCAGGGATGGATGTCAGCCTGACTGACCTATAGTTCCCAGGTTCCTCCTTTCTGAAGATAGGGACATTAGCCCTCCTCCAGTCCTCTGGCACTTCACCCATCTTCCATGCTTTCACAAAGATAATAGACAGTGGTGCTAATTGTTCTTCTGCCAGCTCCTTTATTACTCTAGGATGCAGTTCATCGGGCTCTGGAGATTTGAACTCGTTCAAAGAAATTATCAATCTCAAACTGCAATCCTGCCCCTTCAGCTTGTACTTCACTTTTGCCGGGAAGGGGGGAAGGGTCATAGAACCGCTTTTGGGAGAAGACTGAGCTAAAGTAGGAATTCAGCACTTCGGCCTTTTCTTTGTCATCTGTTATCAATTTCCCATCCTCATTAAGCAGTTGAACCACCATTGCTTTCCTCTGTCTTTTACTATTCACGTATCTGAAGAAAGCCTTTTTATTGCTTTTAGCATCCCTCGCTAGCCTCAGCTCATACTCAGCTTTAGCCTTCCTGATACCATTCTGGCACTTCTGTGCTACTTGTTTGTACTTTTTTTTGTAGCCTAGCCTTCCTTCCACTTCCTATATATATCCTTTTTATTTTCAGGTCATCTCTAAGCTTTTTCTGGAGCCACATTGTTTTCTTCTGTTTTCTTCTATCTTTTTTCCTTGATGGAATTATTTGTAATCGTGCCTTTAAAATTTCCTTTTTTAAAAACTCCCATCCATCTTGGACTCCTTTTTGCATTAGGGTCACTTGCCATTGATTTTGTTGGTGTGCTTTTTGCTGGTGCGTTATTTGTCATGTCAACGAAGGTGGATTCTCTGGGCCACTAAAGGTCTCAAGACATTTTGTATCACATTCTCATTTTGTGAGAGTTTATTTTGGATTATTCAGTCCACTGTTTGAGAGTGCTGCCTATCTATGTTGTATGATGCGTGGTCCATACCTCTCTGATGTTTGGTGTAGTTATGGGGGGCCTTGTCAGTGGTTCCTGCTGGTTCTATCAGGTATTTTTTTTCAGCATCTGGGCTTGGTCTGCTGACATTTGAAATTACCCTGGATAATTTATTTGGCAGTCAACAAGGGTGAGTTGTTTCACTGGGGAGCCTAATTCATTCTCCTCAAGGAATCTCATGCCAAGCCAGGAGATGGGCTCCTTTTCTGTAGGTTTATCAGTTGTTGTTGGCTAAATTATTGTGCTCCTAATATGACTTTCATTTGATGCTGGATTGAGTTCTGCAGTAACTGTTGTATTTGTGCCACATTTATGTCCCTTGAGTGTCTTTAAGGCATCTTGCCTTTCCCACTGTGGGCCTTCCACGTGTTCAGATGAGGTGGAAACCTCTAAATCATATTGTTCCTTTGCTTAAATTGGTCCCTCATTTGAATGCTTGCCAAATGTGATTTTAATAGGTTTAGTCTTAGCATTATTTTGTCTTGTGCCTCAGGAGGCAATGCACAGAAAGAGTTCATTAGCATTTTTTCTTCCTTCTCAAGAGGTATCTTCTCCTTGGTTCGCAATCACTTGCTTCATCATGTAGACTATACTTAGATATTTCATGTGAAGAGTCAAAGTCAATTAGATTTCTTGAGTGGCTATTTTCCATTGTTAATCTGCTTTCTAAGCTTCTTTTACTTTCAGTGGCCAGTGCCTGAGGGGGGCAGTGTTCTCAAAGAATCTTGAGATTGAGATTACATGCTCCACTAAGGTGTGCCTGTAGGCAAAGTCCATGCTAACTAGGCTTTGTTCGGTAAAGGTAACCACGGCACGCACATGGATATGGTTTAAAAAATATACTCTACGTTTTTTATGTCCATTATGGTAAACAAAGCCTGGCTTATTGTGCTCAGTATCTCTAAAAGATGTTGCTTTCGTTCATGCTGGGTTAATAGGCCCTTAGGTTTGGGATAGTTGTTCATTACCAGTTTTTGGCAATTTAAAATCACATTCCATTTTTTATTAGTGGTAGCCTTCTTTGAGAAGGTTTTTCTTTCAAATGGAATAATAGTCCAAGGGTCATGTGTATCGAAGTGCTCATACTGAGCCTCTGTTGATATTAATAAGTTTTGGTGAGCAGAAAGATCGGGTTTGATTCCCAGCATAGATGTATGATCTTCCTTGGCATGTTTCTTGCTTTTTGCTTTCACACTGGTATTTGGATCAGTTATCTGCCTGAAGCTTTCCTTGATGTTTTGTTCATCTTTCTGTTTGGAATCTTTTTTCTAACGATTTAAGAGTATTCATTTTTTTTTAACAACGTATTGTCTTTAGGTTTTTGGTGTTATTTGCCTTCTTGACATTTTTAAACCCCTTAGAATTTCTAGGCCTTTTCATCCTGTCCTTTATCCTACTCAGTTTTCCACCTAGGTTTGATGGCTTGTTTATCTGGGAGTTTAGGCTGGTCGTGGGCTGTTCACCAGTGCTGTTAACAGGTTGTTACTCACAGATAGGAAGGATTTTATATGTTCGATCTCCTTCATCAACAAATAAATCCAACCCTCAACTGGCAGTCACTCCTCGTGGAGTTTCTCCGTCTGAACAGAGGACGTATTCTGGTCTGCTTTCTCCTTATCTTGGGCCAGTTCCTGTATTTGCCTAAGGATTACATTGTTTAGTTGGCCGTTGTCTATTGCTTCTTCTGAGAGAGATACCTGTTCAGCAAACGCCAGCTCAGCTATTGGTACTTGGATATTCCCTTTACTAGTCAGAGTTCAGTCCAAAATGGGGTTTGGGGAGTTTGAGACCCCCTTCTCAGCTCCATCAACATCCCCTTTGCTTTCGAAGACTGAGTGATCTTTGCTTGTTTTTTTATGTTTATTCAGAAAGGGGTCACCAGCGGCAGGCACAATTCCCAAGGTCTTGTAATCCTTTCTGGTAAGCACCATATCTCTTGTTTTGAGTTCCACTTGTATACTCCCAGCCAAAAGATATAAATGTTAAAACAACTCGAATAACTAAGTGTTTGCTTACTGCTTGGCATTGCTCATCCTCTCCAAGTCATGGGTAGATATCTCCAGTTTACTCACAAAGCTGTTTGTTTTCACCAATACTCCTTGAGGAAGCTGTGTACTCAGTACAGGCTCTTCAAAACCTCCCAAAATCTGTTAGGATAAAATTAACTAACTAAAAACTAAAAACAAACTAAAAGCAAACTAAAACAAACTGCAGAGCTCAGAACGGGAGCAACCTTCCTCGTAGCCCACTGTGCATAAACAAAAGTGTCTTTCTATTACAGAAACATTTGAGTTGCTTACTATTGGCGCCCTCAAGTGGCAATCTTATGTGTTGCTTTTAAAAAGAAACAACTAAGGGTGTAATCCTATGTATGTTTAGACAGAAAAAGTCCTACAACTCCATGCATTCTCCAGCCAGCATGCATAGGATTGCGCCCTAAATTAAATAACAAATTTAGATTAATATAGAAGTTATTTCACAGGCTTCTATAACTCTGCCTAACTACAGGAGCCAGTGAACAGCCTTATGCCTCCTTTTCCCACTGCCTCACCTGTACTCTGAGTGAAGCTTGCTGCAGAAGTTTTAGGCCATGCTGCAACCTGGTGATGTATTTCCTTCCTCCCTTTTCTAATTTGTGCTCCATTGTCACCAGCCAACCTCACCTTCTAAGCAGAATACACAACTAAGTGTAAAGCCAAGCTGTTTTCCAGCAAGTTCTACTGTGATGCGGAAGGGTAGTCTCCCTTCCACAATTGCACTTGGTCTGGAGTAGCACTCCAAGTCAAGAATAGCAGAGAGAAACCAAGGCAGAGGCAGGGAGAAAGAATGTATACACACAGATACACACACACACTCGGTCGCATATTATCAGACTATGTAGCACCCTGAAAGGGCACAATCTCCCTCCCTCCATACCTGTGTTCAACTCCGAGTGGCATGCCAAGCACAACCAGAAAGAGGCACAGCACCATTTGTTGGGGGAAGAAGAAAATTTGCTAGGGAGTTTGTTCGGTTAGCCTCTTCAAATTTTCCAAGAATTTAGTTAGAAGCTAAAAATATGGTTCAACAATTGGCCATTTATATCCCCAGGCATTGAAAAACTGGAATTAACATTTCATTTCAAAGATAGTTGAGTACCCGTCAAAAAATTCTATTTGGCACACATCCAGGTTTTTTTTTTTTAAGTAAAGCAATGTTCTTATGGCTCTAATCATTCACATTGTGGTAACCAGTGTTCATTCACACTGCTATAACCAGTTTAAGACATACACACAATGAACTGGATTCAGACTTAGTCATATTTAAAGTAGACTTGCTGAAATTAATGGGACGTACTAACAAATCTCACTTATTTCTGTGGGTCTGCACTAAGACCTGGTTCGCAAATAATGACAACCCATCATTTTTAAAACTGATGGGCAGTTGCTATATGTGAACAGCCCTTAAGTAAGACTACATCTGGATCCAACCCAATGACCATAAAGTAATTTTAAGGATAACAAATGGAGAAGTATAAATGCATGGTGAAAAAATAAGATATGAAATCTAATGCCTCCAGACAGATGGAACTCTAGGTGAGGAACGTGAAAAGAAAAAAATGGAAATAAACTTATTCACACGTAACGCTAACCATGGTTTATTTAACCCATAGCTTGTTGAATTCTGGGTTGTTGTGATGTGCAAACCCAGCTGCACTAACAAACCATGGTTTATTAACCATGAACAACCCAGAAAGAGAACCCATGGTTTGCTAGTGGCTTGTGAACTCTGGATTGCTCAAGCCATGAGTTGTCATTATGTGGGAACCCAAAATCCAGCTGCTCTAGATGCAAGTGCTACAGCATCACAAAGTCATTTAGGATACAGGGAGGGAGGGAGCAAAGAAGGATGGAAACAACATCTCGGGGATCGTCTTTCAAACCCTGGGTATGGAAACAAAGCATGGGTTAGCATTATGTGGAGAAGCATTAATGTTTGAAGAAAAGTAAGATTTGAAATCTAATGTCTCCAAGCAGATGGAACTCTAGCTGAGGAACATGAAAAGAAAAAAAAGGTACTGAACTGATCATAACGCTAATCCATGGTTTATTTAACCCATAGATTTCTTCAATAGTAATTCAAGTTCGAAGCCTCACAAAAAATCTCTAATGCCTTTATAATAGATACCATAGCTACATAAATCAATCTTCACATATTTATTTATTTTATTATTGCATTTATATCCCGCCTTTTTCCTCACAACAACAACCCTGTGAGGTAGGTTGGGCTGAGAATCCGTAATTGGCCCAAAGTCACCCAGTGGGTTTTCATGGCTGACTGGAGACTAGAACCTGGATCTCCCGACTCCCAGTCCAACACTTTAGCCACTACACCACACTGGTGTAGTGTCAGAATTTATTTCTAAACAGTTTGATGGTATAAATAGTCACAGCAACAGTAAAGAGAAAAAGAGGATGCAATAATGGCTGTCAAAAATTTCAACATATACAGCGTCAGGTTAGAAATCAAAACAGTCCATTAACTCAAATCCACTAAAGTATTACATTCCTAATTTTCTGACAGCTGTTTGAGGATTCTACACAAGGACTCAATTCAGACATCACATTAGTGGTCCTCTAAACCATGGCTTAGGGGATGGGGAATGTGTCATGGCTCCCTCCTTCTTCTCATGGTTTGCCTAACCATCACTTGCCAGTGATATCCAAATTGAACAAACTGTGGTTTGCCCTAAACAGGATTTCTTCCAAACCATAGTTTGCAAACCTACTTCAAGCCATGGTTCAGAGGTAAATTATGTTACCAGTTTGCCCAGTTCAGTGTTTCAGCAAATTAACTAGGGAAATTAGAAGAGGAAGGAAAGAATTAGAATGCAGGGAAGGAAGGAACATGCAAACCCACAGAATATTCCTGATCATACATTTCGGATCCTTTAAACCATAGTATGCAACTCATATGGTGTCTAAAATGAGCTGTGCTGTCTATGGCTTGATGTGTACTAAGTTACTAAGTGTGAAAATCAAAGTAATCCTAAATAGTGCGCTAATAAGAGTCAGTGGAGGAAGACTAGCTTGCTCCATGCCCTAATCCCCACCCCTGGGAATGGAGCTTATTGAAGTCTTCTGGGCAATTTTGTAAGCAGCGTTAAAATTAAATATACTCCACCCATCAGGACAAAAAGCTAGCACAGCCATATTCTTTGGCTAAAATTATTTATAGCCACAAAAAGCTATGTCATATTACAAGACTTTAATTGACTGTGGTGTTCTTAAAAGATAAATGACATAGGATGACTTAAGAACACACAATAAAGTCTACCGGGGCAGGGCAAACCCAAATAATTTATTTGTTAACTTCTGAAGTATTCTTATACTGCAACAGAAAAACCAACTCCCTAGGTCATTGGTGGATGAAAAGTGAAACAAACGGTTGTATATTAATGGAATGTTATGCATAATCCTGCAATAACACATCCGTCCTGATCTATGGCCCCCAAATTAGCTCTACTTGCCTTCATGTTTGAAACACTAGTCTAACCTCTTTGATAACTACTTCAGAAAATCGTCATGGCATCCATGATCACATGCAGAGGAACCAACTGCCAAGAGAAATCATGCCAGGAGAAATTCTTTGTTGCTGGAAGTTAGCCCAGATTCTTTCAAGCTGAAGTTTGCACGTTGTTGAGGGTGTCCAGACTTCTTTCTCCCAGCAGAGACAACAGATTTGGGCTGGGGGAGGGGTGCCAACAAGTATAACCAGATTATACCTAACATTCTGCTAGCGGAAAAATTATAAGAGCTAATGTTGTTCCACAAGCGGTTGCACAACCAGAAGCAGAACAACTAGCACAAGAAACATAAAGTTTTGCATTGTATTGTATTCTTTTAAACATTTGTATTGTATTTTATATTTCTAATTGTTTCTATGGCATTTTAGTCTTTTTACTATTTATAATTTGCCCAGATAATATTGGTTATTGGGTGAATTAGAAATGTAACAAATTAATAAATAGTTGTGGAACCGCTTGAGGAATGCCTTGCACAAGCAGAATTCAAGTACTGGATTTGACACTTGCACGAGGATGAAAACGGAGTTTATGTTAGTGGAAGAAGTTTGGCTACTAGCAAAATGACACCACTGGATACTATCCATTACTGCCATGTTACACCGTAAGTAAACTACTCCTGTATCATAAAATTGTGTGCCGTTACAACTCCAGCACAGGGTCATACTCTGCACTACAACTGTCTTTCTTGGAACACTGACTATCAAACTGAAAACTAACTTGACCCTTCCATTAGAGCACACTCTTTAAAAAACATCCCAGCCTTTATGTTCTGGCTCTTCACAGACTGAAGTGGGACACTTTCTATCCAAGGCACATCAATGCAGTTCTTTACAGATTGGAATTAACCATTGATATGGGGACACATGATCCCTACAATTAAGGTTAAAATCAAAGCATTAAAAAGTAAATGTGTAGAAACTGAATATTTCTCTATAAAAGCCCTTTAAAGTTAGCACAGGACTAGTGCAGTTTTTCAAAGAGCTGTTCAAAAATAGAAAATTACTCAAGTGCTCAGGAACAAAGAAAAATAATAACAAAATCAAATTCTTCAACAACAGAAAGTTTATGACAAGTATTGTTGTTTGTATTCAGGAGGCAAAACAATACTTAAGGAATGCAGAAAGTATCATAATGCATTAGTATGTAGACTTTTCACAAAATTAGGCTGGGTTCAGACAATCATATCTTGACTTAATAACAAGCCTTTCATCCATGCACCAAAGCCCTTTTCCCAATCATTCATGGCATACCTGAATGAAATGTATACGTCTCCAATGGTTGCCAACTTTGGAACAAGCAAGGATCTTTAACCACAATATCATTGTGGTTGGTGTAAATCTTAACTTGTGTCAAAGCTGGTAACCATAGCTCCCTGGTTTTGAGGCCCAGAAGGGTAGAGAGAAGGAACTGTGTGAGAAGCAAAAGGACAGTTCACATCTCAGCTTCTTAAAATGAGATAGGATTGTCTGAACCCAAGCCATATATATGTATGTCTGGATTGCTAATTCTGTAAATGCTATGGAAACACCTGATTCTGTAGCACTGCTGAAGTTAGGCAGATGAGGGCCCATCGTTGCCTGGATGAGAAACCAGTGAAAGCAAAATGGGAGCTATTCTTGAGCATTCCAAAGAAAATTAGGATATAAGAATTAAGAGCACACACAATTTAACAACAAAAAGGGGGACTAGGAATGCAGGGTAGGATATAGTATGTGTTTGGAGGAAAGGAAGATGGCAAATGGAAGGCAAGAGCCCAGGATTTAAGTGATGACATTGTCATAGGAAATTTGGGATGCAACAATTATAGGAAGTTATTTACCCTCAAATTATCCTTCTAAAGGGCAAAAGCCTATCTTGCTACCTTCTGATAAACTTTGTTTCACACCTACCTATGGGGCAAGAGTACATTTTGATTCAACTGGTTGACCTAAAGAAGTCATGCCATCATACCAGTTTCACAGGCAAGGATCTATAAATGTACAAGTACTGTATTAATTAAGGGTCTTCAGTTGGAGATTGTTCGCTATGCTCCCTGGAGTCAATGCTGACTCAACTATTCCCTCTTAGTATGAATACTCTGAAGCAAGTAATATATGTGCTCTCTTTCTATTTAGCTAGACTCAGCAACCTCATTTAGATAGACTATTTAGATAGACTATTTAGATAGACTCAGCAACCTCATGCAAGGTACCTCTGTCTGATTTCTTTCAACTTCCCCTCTGTGCCACATCCCAAGGGTCTCCCAAGTCATGTTTTCAAGGTTCCCCAACCCATAGCAATGAATTTGGGGGGGGGGGCTTGCAGAAAAGAAGGGAGAGTGGAAATTCCCCTAACAGTTTATGACTATATCAAATTATTTTTAAAAATATAAAAAATGACTTCTGTCTTTCTTACCTTTCCACCTGATCTGCACTTGGAGATTTATAGATTGACTAAGGGTGGGTTACTATAGCAAATGGGGGAGGAATCAATATTATTACCATATGATAGCTCAAATAAAGCCAACCTTATGTAAGATCCTTTTTCGATTAAAGACTTTCATCTAAATGATATTGGACAATATCCAATGCTGTCATTCTGCCAATTCATATAGCACTCGTGGAGCTCTGCCAAATCTTTCCATTATACAAGTGCTTGTGCTTTACACTTGCACGAGCGCTTGCACAACCATGCTTGTGCTAACCTAACTTTAGTTGGATTCTTCTCTTGTGCATAGTTCAGAACAGTTGGATACTGCCCATTGTTTTAGCATACAATATAAGAACATAAATTAATAACCTGCAACAGGTACTGGCAGCAGCTGAATTATCCAAAGATTCAACCAGATCTGGACTATTACAATGGCCCATGCAAGCATAACAAAGTAGATGTCACTGGTTTTCTTCTTTTTAAGAAGTGCTCTGATCTCAGGTCTCTTTCTGCCACTCACAGTGGATGAAGAGGGATCATTACTTTCTGTGGTTGCTGGAAGAAAAAGAGTAATCTCTCATACATTCAAAATGAAATATTTCCTGGTAAATCAGCAAGTCGCAACTTGAACAGTTATTCAGAAGGACATTAGCAATCATAATCACTTACAGGATAGTTAAGAGCCCTATCTGCTAGTTTCATATAAAACCCATGCAAATCGCTAAACATTTAATACTTCATTGCCATTGCCACTAATTCCCTACACACCCAGAACTAAACTAGTTTAAATACGCATTTCCAGTTAAAAAGAAAACAAATCAAAATAAGTATTGTTTTCTATTGGAAAAGATTTCAGTGCTTCAAAGTCAAAGTGTACAGCTCTGCTCAAAATGAACATTTTGCTACAGGATGTTTTTAAATTTCCAAATTTCAAACAAAGTTCTTATACTAGTAATTTATTCATAATCTGTTCAGACATCATACCAAACCATGATTAAGGAAGCTAAACTATGGTATTATCTGACAAACCACAATTTGTGATGAGCCAGAAAACCAGAATAAAGAAACACCATGATTTCATTTCTCTCATGGTTCTCAAACTTCCTGCTCAGTTCTGTGCAATAATAAAAAATACTAGATAACCATTTTATATAGTTTGTTTTTATGTAGTCCTCTTTGCAGAAGAGTACATAAAAACATGGGTAACTTAACAGAAATTGACATGCTAATGTAAGAAATAGGTTCTGCCCAGCTTCAAGTTCAGAGAACAGCTTATTCAGTGCTGAGGCTTACTTGTATGCAAGCTCCCTTATTAAATGTATTGATAAATAGACAACTAGCTAAATAATTATCTTCCAATAATGAACTTCCAATTTGCTACTGCTCTTTTAAACAGAAAGTATCTAAAATCACTGTTAATGAGTCATGACCACTTAGAATTATTTTGTAGTCTATGCAGTTCTTATTCTAAGTGGCCTTTTTCTTGAATTTTAGGCCCCTCTCATCTTCACTAAATTTCACCAGCAAGATAAAGAATATAAAAGATTTTGATCAAGGGATCAGCCTAGTCCCAGCTGAAATACATACTACACAACATCCTGTAACCAAATAATTAGTTCAAGCACCAATGATGTCTTGAATCCACCAACCTGAGAGCAATCATACTGAGATTAATTCAAAGATTTAAAGCATGCAAACCTTACTGAGAAAATTCTAGTATTCTTACAGAGTGATCAGTCACCTGAGGGTTGTGATGGATGTTCTTCATTACTTGGTTCATACCCTGTAACTGATATTGCCATGGCAATTGTAGATGCTGCAATGAAAATCATCTGACCAGGAAGTTCTGCCCCTACAAATAAATACACAGGCAAATAAAAAATCCAGAAGTTCAATCACATTTTAATAAGCTGCTCATTTCTCCAGTGAAACTATTTCAGTTCAACTGATACAGCACAGAACTGGATGCACAAACGTAATCGAGAAGTGCTTCAAAAAGTCAGGTGGAATCAGGCTCCAAAGGACTCATCCAGTTTAGTTTCACAAAATATGGTCCTGACATGGTGCCCTCTCCCCTCCTAAAAGAATGACAACTGGTAGCAGCTTAACAACCACCATTTGGGGATGGCTTTTATATCACATTGGTAGCTGAAAATTACATTTTCTCAGGTATTGTTTGCATATGCTACTAGTCACATTTAAACAGAACTACCATTCTTCTTCAAAGGAGTCTAGGAAGACATTAAGAAATACAAACTTCAAGAAAGCCAATGGAATCTTTATTACTAAAACGTTGAATCTAAATTTCTAAAAGTAAACGTAAGAATAGTGATTGGTGATTTTTTTTTCTTTCGGGAAAGGTATCTGACAGCCAATAAATTAGACATCCTTCTCTTTTTTCATTTACTAAATAAATGAAAAGGGAGGGGGCAGGGAGCATGGATTCCTGGATCCACTGTCAGAGCGCTATCTCCAGCCTCAGATCCAGGTATCTGAATTATCCTATGGCCTTCCAGACTCTATCTATGACCTATAGGATTGTTCCCTTATTCTCGAAGACTTGCCAACCTGAACCCACAGCCAGAAAATTCTGATGAAAACTAGATAGGTTTCAAAGGAGCAAAATAGGTTGTAGTAAATAGGGAAAAGAATAGAGGCAAGGACTCCTAGCAACGAAGAATAAAAAGATGAACTCCTTGCTACACTTTTCTTAAATATCCAACTCTTCTTCAAATGAACTGCTTCCAGGGAATCATCAGATGCTAGAGGTAGTTTACCTCTACTAGCTATTTGATTTAGTAGGTCCATACAGTAGTAAATTCCAGGTTCAATCACTGGATCGCTACTTAGGAAGAGCTTGCCTAAGACCTGGGAGAGGTCATATGAGCACAAGAGCCATCTTCCCCAATCTGGTGCCCTCTATATGTGTTGGACTACAGCTCCTACCATCCCCAATGGCTGTGCTGGCTAGGAATTATGGGAGTTGTAGTCCAACACATCTGGAGGGCACTAGGTTGGGGAAGGTCATACTGGACACTGATCTATGTATAAGGCAGCATCAGATTCAACAGTCAGACTTGGAGTCTTGCTCTTTGAGAGGTTCTTTTGGAATCCCACTCATGAACTGAAATCAGTGTCAGTAACCCCAGAATCATTCCAGACATTTGATTTTAGTACCTCTCACTCCTTAGAACTTAGAAATTCTACAAGGATGCAAGAACTCCTCTGCATTGATAGAAACTACATTATAGAACATAATTATGCTCCATTAAATGAAATTACACCTTAAATGAAATTACAATAAAAGTAACTTGTTGCTTACCTGAAGACTCTTTTTCACTTGGTTGTTCATGCAACATACCCACAGTCATTAAGACAACAATAACTAAAAACACTGGAATCCTCCAAGAACCTGCTGCAGAAGCTGGAAAAAAGTGTTTTTCCTTTAATAACTTTCACATTCTTAAAGATAAATAGTATGCATAAAGTAGCCACAAGCTGAAACTATAAAAAGAATGATCCAGTGACCATTGCTCACTAGATATTCAGAGAAATCTTATGACGAACCAAACAATTAGGATTAAATTTTGCTAACATTTCCTCCTATTCTACAAGAGCTTTTTGTTTTGTTTTTTACATAGTGAGACTACTTAGCAGTGCAAAACCCTCATAGAACAAAACCCTCATAGAATAGTAGAGTTGGAAGGGGCCTATAAGACCATCAAGTCCAACCCCCTGCTCAATGCAGGAATTCATCTTAAAGCATAGTTGACAGATGGCTGTCCAGCTGCCTCTTGAATGCCCTAGCAATCTATTTTCTCAAAATGCCATTCAGTGCAAGTAAAAGGACTTAACCTTTTCAGTGAAACTGAAGATTTCCAGGACTGAAAAGTTCACCAAGAGAAAATAATACATTTTCATTGCCCCACTGAGAATACATGCAGAATTACTCAACTGTAGAAAACCACCTACTTACTTTTCTCACTTTTAATGTCAGCATATTAAAAAACCCATGGGATATTATTTTTCTAGTGGCCTACCTAGTCTAAATTGGCACACAAACTCTTTGTACACCATAACAGACAGACAAATGGATGACTGCAAAATACTTTTAAGTGCTTGCCATTGTCCAAGGAAGATGAAATGAATAGAAAGCAGATTTCAGGAAACTGGACATGCTTCCTCAAAGAATAACTTTGATAATATTGTGTTGTTTATGAAAACACAATGTTTAGACATCTTCGTAATTTAAGTATTAAAATGAGATAGCTACAGTCAGATATCATGGGGGGAAAACATGGTTTATCACGATTGGAAAGAGTTTAAAATCTCACTTTCCTTTTCTCCGATGCAGCTGTGCAGAAGCAATCAGAAGTTTTAGCTTGTTTTTGATTGACCATGGCTTGTCATGCCATCCAAACTGTAATTAATCTGAACTATGGTTTGTTTAAACCATGAGCTGTTATGAAGCTGACTTGTTTCAGACGAACCAGTAAGGATTAACCAGTTTAGGGCTTGGACAACACTTTAAACTGTGGTTAATCTAAAACAGAAGTGAAAGATTCTGATCTCCTCACAATTGCACCAGAGGTGCAGAGGGGAGGGGGAGCACGGGAACCTGGAGGGCCACATTCATTCCCATCATGATAAACCATTGTTTATCATACGTGGAATATCACAAAGGCCTATATAAGGGGCATTTTTATTTTAAAAATCATCAGGACTTATGTTTGATTAAATGTATTTTGTATCTGGAGCAAAAACATAAATTGAGTCAAACAAAGAAATACGAGAAATTATTACTTAGAAGGCAGGTGGATAAATGGAAGATCTCCACTTCTTTTGTGCGGCAAAAATGGTTTGAATTTGGTAATAAGCCTTCAAAAGTATTAAGAGGGGTACAAAAAAAGTTAAGTCCCTTAGCAAAGAGTAAAAACAATCTGACACCATATTTTATCATGACAATAAAATGCAGGCAACAATAAGAACTATAAATGACCTGTCCAGCACTCTGGCTGATTCAGATATACTGGGGAAACCATGGTTTCCCGCTACATGAATCACAGAATCATAAAATAGTAGAGTTGGAAGGGGCCTATACGGCCATCGAGTCCAACCCCCGCTCAGTGCAGGAATCCACCTTAAAGCATACCTGACAAACGGCTGTTCAGTTGCCTCTTGAATGCCTCTAAGTGTGTGAGAGCCCACAACCTCCCTAGGTAATTGGTTCCATTGTTGTATTGCTCTAACAGTCAGGAAGTTTTTCCTGATGTCCAGACGGAATCTGGCTTCCTGTAACTTGAGCCCATTATTCCGTGTCCTGCAGTCTGGGATGATCGAGAAGAGATCCTGGCTCTCCTCTGTGTGACAACCTTTCAAGTATTTGAAGAGTGCTATCATGTCTCCCCTCAATTTTCTCTTCTCCAAGCTAAACATGCCTAATTCTTTCAGTCTCTCTTCATAGGACTTTGTTTCCAGACCCTTGATCATTCTCGTTGCCCTCCTCTGAACACGCTCCAGCTTGTCTGCATCCTTTTTGAAGTGTGGTACCCAGAACTGGACGCAATACTCAAGATGGGGCCTAACCAGTGCTGAATAGAGGGGAACCAGTGCATCGCGCAATTTGAAAACTATACTTCTATTAATGCAGCCCAAAATAGCATTTACTTGTTTTGCGCCACATCACATTGTTGGCTCATATTCAGCTTGTGATCTATAACAATTCCAAGATCTTTCTCGCTTGTAGTATTGCTGAGCCAAGTATCCCCCATCTTGTAACTGTGCATTTGGTTTCTTTTTCCTAGGTGTAGAACTTAGCATTTATCCCTATTAAATTTCATTCTGTTGTTTTCAGCCCAGCACTCCAGTCTATCAAGATCACTTTGAAGTTTGTTTCTGTCTTCCAGGGTATTAGCTATAGAGATGTAAAATTTCAGGAAATTTTGAAGCCATGGAAAAAAACCAGTTTTTTTCCCGGGGGGGGGGGGGGGGCAGGTGTTTCGGGAAAATTGAAAAAATGCAATATTAGCACTTTTTATGAATTGAAAGTCACTTTGTTACTTTAGGAACATAAAATGTAATGTACAAGTTGGTTTGGCATAAAATTATCACATTTGGTATATTAAAAGCAATTATTACAAATTGAATTTATTTTTTTCAAATTTTTACCCTTTTTTTTTTAACAAATGGAACTACAAGCTCCTGAACTGTAAGGGAACCACTTTGGTTTTGCCAGTTTATCAGGAACAGGCAAAAACAATTTTTAAAAACCCCCAGAAGAAACCAATAATATTAGTAACAAATTATGTCTCCGCTAGTCCTCAACAGTGTCAAGCAGACATAAAGCACCCATTCCCATAAAAATAACTGAGAAAAAGGGGGATCAAGATTCAGTTAATATGCATGAAATTTAATCAGACTCATTTTCTGAGCTATAGCTATCACTATCAGTTTCAGTCTCTGCTTCAATGGCAGTGCCCTCTAGAGGCAGAAATGAATCTTGCTCTTGTATTTGATTGAGAGTTGTAGTCTCAGTTTGCAACCTAGGCCTTGCTTGTCCTCGGTGCATAGAAATTGTAATAATCTTTAGAAATCATTTGGAGATCCACTGAAATTTTGTATATTATCCTCTTTTAGTGTGTTGTTTTTGATGTTTTGTTGGTCTTTGTATTGTGTGTGTTTTAACTTTGTTGATGTGTGGAAAATAAAAAAATTGAAATAAAAAAAAGAAATCATTTGGAGAAGTTGGAGAGAATGTCATGGGGCACTTTGTCAAAAACTTTGCTGAAGTCAAGATTTATTATGTCCACAGCATTCCCTCAGTCCACAAGGGATTTTACCCGATCAAAAATGAGATCAGATTAGTCTGACAGGATTTGTTCTTGACAAATCCATGCTGGCTTCTAGTAATCACTGCATTGTTTTCAATTTGCTTACAGATTGACTTCTTTATAATCTGCTCCAAAAAATTCCTGAGATAGATGGTCTGTAGTTCCCAAGTTCCTCCTTTTTGCCCTTTTTGAAGATAGGGACAACATTAGCCCTCTTCCAGTCGTCCGGCACTTCACCTGTCTTCCATGATTTTGCAAAGATAATAGACAGTGGTTCTGAGAGTTCTTCTGCCAGCTCCTTTATTACTCTAGGATGCAATTCATCGGGCCCTGGAGATTTGAACTCATTCAAAGAAATTAGGTGTTCCTTGATCATTTGTCTATCAATCTCAAACTGCAATCCTGCCCCTTCAGCTTATACTTCACTTTTGCCGGGGGGGGGGGGGGGGGGTCATAGAACCACTTTTGGGAGAAGATTGAGCTAAAGTAGGAATTCAGCACTTCGGCCTTTTCTTTGTCATCTGTTATCAATTTCCCATCCTCATTAAGCAGCTGAACCACCATTGCTTTCCTCTGTCTTTTACTATTCACGTATCTGAAGAAAGCCTTTTTATTGCTTTTAGCATCCCTCGCTAGCCTCAGCTCATACTCAGCTTAGCCTTCCTGATACCATTCTGGCACTTCTGTGCTACTTGTTTGTACTTTTTTTTGTAGCCTAGCCTTCCTTCCACTTCCTATATGTATCCTTTTTATTTTCAGGTCATCTCTAAACTTTTTCTGGAGCCACATTGTTTTCTTCTGTTTTCTTCTATCTTTTTCCTTGATGGAATTATTTGTAATCGTGCCTTTAAAATTTCCTTTTTTAAAAACTCCCACCCATCTCGGACTCCTTTTTGCATTAGGGTCTCTTGCCATGGGACCTTATTTATTATAGATCTGAGTTTATTAAAACATGACTGTCTAAGACTTTGGCTCACACATTTTCTCCTCTGCTTCTCTCTTCTGCTATTGCCCATGACATCCAAACTTGGTAAACTGTGGTTTGTTTAAGCTATGGTTATAAAGAACAAGCTAAGATCTGAAACCAGATTGATCCTGGCTTGTTCTTACTAACCATAATTTAAACAAACCACTAAGTTCAGGTGTTACAGCAAACTGTAGTGATTTTACAAACGAAAGTGGACATTTTTTATCTCCCACTCTGACATGCAAAGAAGACGGAATGGGGATCATCAGATTCATTCATTTTGGCTGCGTTCGGACAACACTTTAGTCAATGGTTGGTGGAGGAATCAACTCACAGTTGGGTTTTTTGTGGATACTCCCCACACAACATGTTCATACACAACTGTGGTTGATTGGGGTTGGCGCTGAGTTGACTAATAGTCAACCCGGCATTTGACTGACACAGCCTTCGCCCCTCTCCCTGCCCTCCACCCTCAGTGCTCTCGGTGCTATCCCAGCAGTCTCTGCGACCTGTGCCGGCTATAGCAGAACAGCCGGCACAGCTTTGCCCATTTGTGCCTGGGAACTCTGTAGCCAGGTGAAAAAGTCAACTTGATGGGTCAAAAAACTCTACTGGCTTAGTTCAGACAACATAATAACCACCACTTGTGTGACTAATCAACTCTGCAGCCAGTTGTGTTTCTCCAGTGGTTTTTTTTGACAAAATGTCAACTGTGGGGTAGTTGTTGCCCAAATACCAATTGCTGACTGCTCAACTCATGGTTGACTACTAAAACCATCAGTGGTTATTGTGTTGTCCAAACTGAGCCATAGTAGGAAACTCTGGTTTCCTATTAAGCTGAACCAGATCCTTGGGTTTGGTCACATATAATTCCAAACAATGATGTCCTTATTTTTAATCCTAAATTGCAGGGCAAGCATACATCATAGTTCACCAAGTCAGATGTAATAACAAACTATTGACTGGCAGCAACCAAGGAGAAAATCACACTATACAAGGGAGGATAGACTGCAAAACCCCAAGGCTCATTCCAACCTCATTCACATGTGTGAAGCATGATCTTATGTCTGAGCCAAGCCCAGGAAAATAATATGTCAGTGAAATTTGAAATCATGAAAGGATTTTTTCTTATTTTTATAAGAGAACAGCATAAATTCAAGAGGAGTTTTTGTGTAGTTAGCTTGCTCATCTCTACCTCAAACAATGAGAACTATATGAACAACTTTGTACTTCAATCTATGTTCAGACAACACAACAATCAATGGTGATTTAATAGTCAACTCCATGGTTGATTATCCAGGTGGTACTCCCCACGCGACATGATTATGATCAACCATGGTGCGGATTAAGGCCAGCATCGAGTTGACTATTAGTCAATGGTGTGTTTGATTGATACATCCCCCTTCCCCCCCTCAGTCCTTCTGCTGGTAACCCATCAGCCATTGCAAGTTCTGCTGGCTGGAGTAGAGCGGCAGCCGCCACTTTGGTCATACTTGCCAGGGGACTCTGTAGTCGCCAGAAATAACCAACTGTGTACGACAAAATAGTCAATGGTGCCCGACAGATGACACAATAACCAACGGTTGTTCAAATAATCAACTCTGCACAGCATTGGTTATTTGCGTTGGTTATTTTGGCTGAATAACCAATTGTGGTGTGAAAAAGTCCTGACAGATGACACAATAACCCACAGTTGACTATTTAACCCACCGTTGACTATTTAACCTATCATTGGTGATTGTGTCGTCAGTCTATGACAACTCCACAGTGTTCATCTTCCCCTAGAACCAATAACCTAGTTATTACAGCACCTAATCAATATAAATGCAAGAAATCAGTATAAATTGACATCTTTCAGAAATGTATAGAAAGATTTCTTATATGTAGATACTATTATGCATTCACTCACCCAAATGGAAGAGCAGAATAATCCAGACAGGAACAGAGATTGTCCTCAAGTAACGTTTGGTGCTTGGGTTCCACTTGAATAATACAGTCAACAGATAGCCTGCTATCAAGGTCCATATCTTACAGGAAAAGAGGCGGAAAAAGCAGCTGTCAGTACTCATCACTGGCAAATCAAAGCCAATGTAGTCAGGGGTGCCCAACTGGCAGCCCATGGGCTGGATTCAGCTCAACTGCTTTTATCAAGTCCCTGGCAGCCTTACCATTTTTTAAATCAAGATACAACAAGAATTTTGTCTATAGTTCCACCAACATGGAAAAGATTTTTTTCCAATTTTAAATGATATATTTGACACTTTATCATTACATCACCTGTCTAGATGTTATATATGATGTCCTGGCTATGCCTGAATGCTTCTGCTCCATAACTGAAGGCCTTCCCAGATGATGCCACCTAGCAACTGAATATCCCTGATATAGGCATTTATTGTATCAATATATTACACAGTTGGGTAACCTGCAGCTCATAAGCCACATCCAGCAATTAAACGCCTACTCTGGGTGCCCAAGCCCCAAAATTTCCTCCCCACCAGCCCACTGTCCAACTGTTAGGTGGATAGAGAGCAGTGTGATTGTAATGGGAAGGAGGAACAAGAGTAGGGTTATGTCCACACCACCACACATCATCCTCTCCATCAGTCTTGTTCCTCCAGCCATCCAAACAGCATGATTTAAATGAGGACAGCATGCAGGAAGAGTTCGCAGAATGCCATTCTCCCCATTTAAATTATCACTCCCCCCAGCCTAGCTGTGAAAGAGAGAGGAAGAAAAAAAAATTCTATACCATGCGGAATTTCATAAACTTCCACCCACCCACCTTTTTTCTAAGCTAAGGAGCTTCCTGACAGAGGACCTGCTCCAGCCACCTTATCATTTTGTTTGCCCTTTTCTTCACCTTTTCCAGCTCTGCAGGGTTTTTTGGAGGTGCAGTGACCAGAACTGTACACAGTATTAATCCAAATGTGTGGCTGTACCACGGATTTGTATAATGGCATTATGTTATTCACATATTTATTTTCACTGCCTTTCCTCATGATCGCCAACATTTGCCTTCCCACTGGTCTTCCAGTGATGAATATTCATTGCAAGACCACATAATGAAGCACAATTAATGCAATGGAGTCTCCGGGAAGTCTCATGATAGTTCCTGTTACAATTCCAATAGTGTATCTTGGTAACTAAGAAAAGGCAGCAAATGCAACAAAGCACTTCAACTTTATGTACAATACAAAAGGCTCATTTGAAAGACTATGCAAGCACTAGAAACAGTGATATGATACCAACACACACTTTGACCTTCCCTGGTGTTATTGCTGACAGGAATTCTAATAGGGCCCACTAAATGTCACTCATGACAAGAATACCAAGTACTGCCAACCTTAAACGTCAGAAGGCCAAGTGCTAAAATATTTCTCTGTAATATGAAAGCTCCCTCGATGCTTATTTCACTAGCTTCTTGACCCTGAGTTTCCCAAAACCTCTAATTAGAAGACTCAATTATATATTGCTTGTACTCAGTCAAAATGTGGATACAAGTGTGCAAAATGAGCCATGCACCCAAACTCAGTCCACATATTTACATGTTGTTATTTCAGGGTTGCTTGAACGGATCAAGGTTGCCTCATCCCATACCCTAGTTTTACACAACAATAAGATCTGTTCTACACATTACACAGAATGAAGAGGAAGAATTCTGCACTTTACTAGTTTAGACTGCAGGTGTGGGGATTGCATTTTGGAATGCTCCCCTATACAAAAAGCTCCCTGAATAGTAGCACATTAGAGAAAGGTTTAATGAATTCCTCTCCCTCACATGATAATTTACTAGAAGATTTTTCATGCAAACTGAACCTGCAGTCTTCCACTTAATTCTGCTCAATGTCCCATTGGTTCTAGCAATAGGAAAAGCTCAGGCTCCCCCTTTTCTACTGATACAGGGTTGTGATATTATAGCCCAGTATTTCATTTTAGAAAAGAGGTATCACTGCCAGGATCCAGTCCCTCCTGGACACTGCACCTTCCGACCTACTCATATACAATTTGAGTGACTGCAAGTAATTGCATGGTGTTTTACAGAATACAAGAGGATAGGTCCCTACACTGAGGAGCTTGCAGGTGAAACATAGACAGCACAGGAAGGGCTAAAAAGAAAAAGAATATGCAGTGGGACTTCTTCCTAGTAGATGTGCAGGGGATTTTGCACTGTCAGTTACACAGACATGGTTACAGCTGAGTTACAGTAGGACATGGGAACTAGGGGTTGGTTGAGGCAAAGGCTTCAAGGAAAAGGAGAAAGGATTTGAAAGAAGTAAGAGAAGTGACATAATTCAGGTGTACCATGAGTCAATTTCAAGCATACAAGCTAGCAAGGGAGAACGGGCAGAGTCTTGAGAGAACAGGCTTTCAGGGTTGAGGGGAATAAAGTTGAATGAGTAAGTGTCACAGGCAGGGATGTATCAGTATATAAGAGCAGAGAGAGATGAGGGTAAGACCATGGAAGGCTTTGAAGGTAAGGACAAAGAGCTTGTACTGGATTCAGGAGTGGACAAGAAGCCAGTATAGGGATTTTATCGAATCATAGTGAAGGGCAGAAAGAGCGTCACTGGGCACACCCTGACGTCACCTCGTTCTCTCTGTCTCTAATCTCATCCGGCTACATACAAGATGTTCCTAAATATTCTGCTACTAGAATGAAATGTTGCATTCTTAATGTTGCAGTCTTATACCAGTACCATTATGATGCTGTGCTCTATTGTGCTATTGTGTACAATCACGCTATGTCCTCATGGACAGTAAGACTGAAGATCTATATAAACCTTGCAATGCTACAATAAAGGAAGCTTCCTGCCAAGAACATCTCGGTGTGTGTCTCATCACCTTCACATAGAATAGTAGAGTTGGAAGGAGCCTGTAAGGCCATGGAGTCCAACCCCCTGCTCAATGCAGGAATCTAACTTAAAGCATCTCTGACAGATGACTATGCAGCTGCCTCTTGAATGCCTCTAGTGTGGGAGAGCCCACCACCTCCCTAGGTCATGGGTTCTATTGTCGAATTCTTCTAACAGTCAGGAAGTTTTTCCTGATGTCCAGCCGGAATCTGGCTTCCTGTAACTTGAGCCCATTATTCCATGTCCTGCATTCTGGGTTAATCGAGAAGAGATCCTGGCCCTCCTCTGTGTGACAACCTTTCAAGAATTTGAAGAGTGCTATCATGTCTCCCCTCAATCTTCTCTTCTCCAGGCTAAACATGCCTAGTTCTTTCAATTTAAGGAGAGGCATCATGTGATCAGAGTGATGAGAATGATTTTGGGAGCAGATTGCTGAAAGAACTAAGGTGAAACAACAGAAGACCATAGAGAAGACTGCAGTAGTCTAGGCAAGATATGACCAGAGTGTGGACTGGGAGTTTAGCTGAGGGGACAAAAAAGAAGGACCACATTTTTGCAAAAGAAAGAGAGTAGCAACATGACTTGGTGAAAGACTGAATATGGGGAACAAAGGAGTAGATAGTAACATTGTCAATGGATAAGACAGCAGATTTATTGCTTAATTATTTTTAAATATTAAATTTATATCCCACCTTTCTGCCAAAAAAAGGCTCTAAAGGCAGCTAACAACAATCAAATTCCAATAAAAACAAATACAATTAAAATAAAAAAGTTTAAAAACACAAAACTCATCAATAAATAGGAATATATGAAGAGAGGTCTTGGGAAGATGAGAACTTTGATTTTGGACATACTGAGTTTGAGACAAGGACAAAGCATCTTGACAGTTAGAGATGTGGGGTTAAGGAGAGGGGAACAATTCAGGGACACAGGGAAAGAGCTGGGTGTCATCAGCATACAGGTGGTACTGAAAGCCATGAAATTTGAATGAGGTCACTCATGGGTAATATGTGAGAGAAGAACAGGGGGCCAAGAACAGATCCCCAACATATAAAGGAAAGGCAGAGGAAGAACTCCCCACTATGAAAAACATTGAAAGACTCATAAGACAGGTAGAAAAAGAACTATCTGAAGACAGATTCACAGAGACAGAGCTATAAAGGGAGTCAAGCAAGAGACAGTGATCAACTGTATCAAAGAGAGGTAAAAAAGAATGAGTACTGAATAGAAATGTTTACATTTTGTAGCAAGTAGGCCAATAGTGATTTTTGTGAGCAGTTTCAGTAAAGTGACAGGTGGAAACCAGGTTGAAGGTGATCAAGTGCAGTACGCAGCTTGCTCCAGGAATTTGAAGGCAAAGGGTAGAAGGGAGAGAGGAAGGTAGTTAGAAAGCAATAGGTCAAGGGATTAGTCGCCCTGTGGAATGATCTTTGCCGGGGGAGTGCGACCCTGCTGATTCTCTTGAACTTCTCAGCAACATTTGATACAATCAACCATGGTATCCTTCTGGATAGGTTGTCTGGGCTGGGAGTTGGAGGCACTGTGTTTTAGCAGTTCTGCTCCTACTTGGATGGCAGATGCTAGAAGGTGGTGCTCGGGGATTACTGCTATGCTGTTCAACATTTACATGAAACCGCTGGGAGAGGTTATCTGGAAATGTGGGCTGAGGTGTCATCAATATGCAGTTGATACCCAGCTCTACCTCTCCTTTTCATCAAACCCAGGTGAGGCAGTGGCTGCTCTGAATCAGTGCGTGGGCACAGTAATGGACTAGATGAGGGCCAACAAACTGAGACTCAATCCAGACCAAGACGGAGGTACTGTTTGTGGGTGGCTCGTCTGTCTGGAAAGGTGATGTTCACCCTGTCATGGATGGGGTTGCACTCCCCCTAAAGGATTGGGTTTGTAGTTTGGGGGTGCTCCTGGATCCAGAACTGTCACTTGAGGCACAGATGGACAGTGAAAAGGAGCACCTTTTATCAGCTTAGGCTGATATACCAACTGCACCCTTATCTGGACAGAGATAGCCTAGCTACAATTATCCATGCTCTGATAACCTCTGGATTACTGCAATGCGTTAAACGTGGGGCTGCCTTTGAAAACAGTCTGGAAACTTCAACTGGTACAAAACAGGGCAGCCAGACTATTAAAGAGGACTGATCGGCGAGACCATATTACGTCAGTCCTTTTCCAGCTTCAATGGCTGCCGGTCCAGGTCTGGGCCCGATTCAAAGTGCTAGTATTAACATTTAAAGCCTAAGTGGCTTGGGGCCAGGTTATCTGAAGGAATGCCTCCTCCCATCCTCATGCCCCTGCCAAAGGAAATGAGGGAGGTGGCTACCAGGAGGAGGGCCTTCTCTGCTGTGGCACCCTGGCTGTGGAATGAGCTCCCTAGAGAGGTTTGCCTGGCACCTACATTATACTCTTTTAGACGCCAGGTGAAGACCTTTTTATTTTCCCAGTATTTTAACAGTTAATCAGCTTAACTTTTAACTTTGCTGTTTAAATTTGTATTTTAAATCTGTATTAATTTCTGCATGGCTGCTTGGTTTTAGCCTGGTTGTGCTTTTATACTGTATTTTATATAATGTTTTTATACTGTTGTTTGTTTTATATTTTGAATTGTTTTCATGGCTTTAATTTTTGTAAACCCCCCAGAGAGCTCCGGCTATTGGGCGTTATAGAAATGCAATAAATAAATAAATAACTTGAAACAAAAAAAGCAAGGGAAATAGGGTTATATTTAAACAGTAGGGAAGAAGCCAGCAGTGGAGGTGGGGGAGTTGGTTATGTGGAGGAGGGAGGTACCACTGGCAGGGCAGATGGCAACTGGAAATGGGATGGGATCAAGGGGACTCCTGGAGGGGTTAAATGAGGGTAACAGAGTAGTCAACTCAGAATGCAAGAGTGACACACACGCTCTAGACACACTTAGAGGCACACACTCCTTTAGGTCTCATCTTCCAGGTCCTGAGTTCTGGTACAGATTAAGCCTTGCTCTCCACTCACTGCTGGGATTCAAGCTTTCCTAGAAGCTGCGTCCTCTCACCTAACCAGGGAGGTATGTTTTTAAGTGACTCCAATTAAATATGAGGCACTCTGCACGTGCCCAAGAGGCACTATCCGTGATAGCATGTTTCGAAGTTTTCAAGCGCATCACAAAGTTTCCAGGGACGGCGGAAAAGGACGAAATCCGGTCTAGCCCCCGGCGACTGAATCCGGAGGCCGTGGACGTGCCGAGAGGCCCTCCTCTCCGCCCTCGCTCGCTCGCGCCACTCACCCAAAGGCTGCTGAAGTAGTCCAGCCCTCGGCAGATGAGGCAGGCAGCCTGGGCGAGCGCGGCCTGGATCCCGAGAGAGGTGCCGAGGGCGTACAGCCCGTACAAAGCGGGTCCTCCGGCGCCCAGGAGGAGGAGCAGCCGGCGGCGCAGCAGCACCTGCCTGCCCAGCGCCTCGGCGGCGGCGTTGGCGAAGCAGAGCGGCAGCAAGGCAGCCGACAGGAGGACCGGCGTGCCGGATCGGCGGAGGAGGCTCAGCCAGCCGCGGCCCAGCGCCGTCAGCGAGGTCTTGAAGGGGTGCAGGAAAGTGCCGCACAGCACGGCCCACAGCAGCGGCCGCAGGAAGGCCTCCAGGATGAAGTAGACCAGCACGCAGGCCCCGCAGCACAGCCCCGCCAGCACCAGGGCCCCCGTGTTGTAAAAGGCCTGGCGCAGCGGCTTCTCCAGGCGAGGGGGCGGGGGCGGAGGCCCGGGGCTCGGGTCCAGGCCCGGCTCGGAGGGCGGGTTTGAGGGGGAGCGGCTGTCCCCGCTCTCAGCCATACCTCTCAGCCCGGCTCGGGATGCTGACTCTGCCGCCGACGGTCCCTCAGGTCCGCCTCAGGGAAGGGAACCGCGCTAAACCCAGGAAAGCCAATACCCTGCAGGGCATGCTGGAGAGTGTAGTTTTTCAGGGTGGCCAGTGGGGAGTTCGTAGCGAGCGATTCTGGGAAATGTAGTCCCTGTCCGGATTCTAAGTTCCTTTGGGCTCTGCAGAGGCTTGTAACAGGCCTATTGCTCCCTCTTGCGTTGTTTGCCCTTTGAGCCTCCTCCTCTATATTTATTCTTCTCTCTGTACTCAAAACAGATATATAGGGGCACCAACAATCCCAACCATTTAAATGGCCATGCTGGCAGGGGATGATAGGGGGTGCAGTCCAACACATCTGGAAGTGGCCAGGTTGGAGAAGACCTACTGAGGAGACCACATCATGCATCTGACAAAGTAGTTCTGTCCATAAAAGCTTATGGCACAATATATTTGTTAGCCTTCAACATGCCACAGGACTGTGGGTGGTTTTGCTACAACAGACTAACATGGCTAGTTCTCTGGTAGTTGCTTGAATCATAGAATCAGAGAATAGTAGAGTTGGAAGGGGCTTATAAGGCCATCCAGTCCAACCCCCTGCTCAATGCAGGAATCCACAGGAAAGCATCCCTGACAGATGGCTGTCCAGCTGCCTCTTGAATGCCTCTAGTGTGGGAGAGGCCACAACCTTCCTAGGTAATTGGTTCCAGTAGCATTTCATTTTCCTACTGCAACTACCACTAGACTGCTCACTTTCTCTTAGGGACATAATATGTTGATTAGTGAAGATACAAAATTGCAAGTTACTTTGATGGTTCTGAATAATCCCCCACCAAATCCAGCTTCCTTACCCTTTACTACAGCTTCAGTATTAATAAGCACACTTATTAGGAAGTACTAAGTGGGAGTTGCCTCTGAGTTATAAAGTTTATAATTGCACTGTAAAAGGTATCACTGTAAACCAAAACAGCAGATCCTAAGCACCAATAGCCAGAAGGCATTGTGCAGCTATACCCATATACTTATGATTTTCCACAATAAGAAAAAAAGACAGAAGTGGTAGAAAAACACAAGAGAGTTACGAGAGGAAGACATTGTAATCTGTAACCTCCATAGTGTTGTCATAAATTTTGAAGTGCAGGCACTCTTGACAGTCTCCATAGCTGCACCACCAAAGGCAGTCCAAAAATGCAGGCTAGTGTGTTGATTCATATCAACAAACCAGTTTTTGCAGTTTTCATCTCCCCCAGAAGCAGGTGGACACCTTTTTATAGCTGAACATTTGGCTGCATTCTTTTAAAATAAATTTGTGACTAAAGACTTCTTCACATGCACATAAATGCAAAACCTAATTGCCATTTTTAAAACTTTTTTTTTCAGGAGGGAACAATCTGAAAGAGAGAAGCAGCTGATGGGAATATGGTGCTTAAACTTTTCCCTGCCTGCTCAACCCACCCACCAAGCCAATTTCCATGGGATTGTGCAAACGCCTTGGATGAGACATGATTCCAAGGCAAGTATCTCTGCTTTGGAGATATTTGGACCACCTTCAATAGGAGGTTCTCCAGGCCTGAAGTGGTCCAAGGCAGTAGGAGTTGCTCTGGAAGCCTTGGACCCAATTTGATAAATTTTTGCACCTCCCACAAGCTCTCCATAACTGTAGAATACCAACTAGGGGGCGGAGAGAGGCAGAAGAGTGGGTGTAGCTTTGTGAATGACAGCTCTAACTTAGAATCAGGGAATGACTTCATCAGGGCTGTCCATTCAGTCCTTTCAGGAAAGCCATTGAAGTAACATATTAGGTGTTTCAGTGAATTCTCTGTTCTTTGCACATTGTGTCTGACACAATCTCAACTAACTGGGAGTCGGTGTCTGTCCCAATGCTCCCTGTTCAGTGGATGGCTGCCACCCAACTCTGGCCAACTTGCGAATGTTTGGCTCAGTATTGCTCACCCAGCCTCTTAAGCATCAGCTGTGTGAACTTTCACTGAGAGATTCCTCAATCAAGCTCTGCTCTCTGGAACACCAGCACTTTCTCCCTAGCTACCCAATACAAGGAGGGCACTCCAGAAAAAGAGGATCCATCTTTCAACAAGAGAGGGCTTCTCAGCTTAGAAGTGAAGAGTCAGGACACAAACCCAGTTGTTGGGAACACAAGTAGGAGGATGCTGTTGCCCTCATGTCCTTCCTATGGGCAGTTCTGCCGCAAAATAAAAATAGGCATTTGTTTATCTTCCCATTATAGTTAATAGAAAAGACATCTGAGGTGGCTTTCTGCCTCAAATCGACATGAAAGGCATTGTCATTCTGAGGCTCCTTCTAAAGAAGCTCCATATCTGAACCAACAAAGTGGATTCCAAGATGAATACTTTTTGCTGTGCACAGCCCTTCAATTTAAACCAAGGTTGGGAAAACTTTTTTCTGTTGAGAGTCACATTCCCTCAGGGGTACTATTTTGGGGGCTGGCACAGGCCTGGCCAACGCCAGTAGTGGATTGGTCCAGAACCAAACTAGGTGGGATCATCGCTTTCTCTCCCATTCTGCCACCTCCTTTCTTTTCCTCTCCCTCTTTCTTCCCACCCAGCGGGCTGAGGGTCAGATTGCTCTTGCCAAAAGTCTGAACTGATCACTTACATGAGGCTTTTGAAATTAGGCCGAGGGCTGCATGCAACCCTAGGGCCACAAGCTACCCACCACCACTGATTTAAACCAGTGATTTATTTATTTTTTTAAAAAAATATAAAGTAAAAACACAGATTTGAATCATGTTCAAGCATGCTTACTGGTTGCTGTAACACTTTATTTTATTATAGTCGGATTCCATTTTAAACAGTATTTTTTATGGATTGCTTAATATTCCTGAACGTTTAAAATAATAGAATTCCAATTTAATTTTTTAAACAGATTTTTAAATGATTTAAAAATATTTTTTAATCAACACTGCTCTCAGATCCTTTTTTTTAAAAAAAGGAGGGCTGTCAGCGTTCTGTTACACACGTTTATGAATAACATGTAGTTAAGCCAGATTATGATGATCCATTCAATTGCTTTCCATTTTTTTAAGTCAAGTCCATGGAAAATAGCAACCAGGATGTCAACACTCTACATGTTTGGCATATGTCACACCTACTTCTAAAGTGTTTCTGATCAAGTTATAACCAGGATGATATGATACCATAAAGTATTTTGCTTTTTCCATTGAATTCAACTTATATCTTTCCCCAGAAAATGTCAAAGTCACACCTTCAGGTATTTCCCATCTGAAAACAATCTTTTTCTGTTTCAAAATCATTGTCAAATTTATTTCGTCAGCAGATGGAGCCATAACTGCATCAAATAAACTTTTTCTTATTACACATTCCACATTTCTATAGTAACCTTCTTATCTATCTGCTTGGAGAACAGCACAGGCAGAGGAATGTAAGCAAATCAGGCTCAGTATAGAAGCACTCTGTAAATTTCCACTCTCTGCTAGTTACTTCAAGCCTCTCAAATTCAAAACAACCCGCTGGAATCCTCTTTTCTCCTCTTTTTAGAATCAAAGCTTCAATCCTACTTGCTGTAAATTTGCTGCAATTCCCTTCGTTCATAAATATTTGTTATTTACATCCCTTATACCGAAAGTCTGTTTCCACTCACCATGAAAAGGTATGTTGTTTGCTCTTTATTTTGTCGCATTGAAATCCCCCTGACTTCCGTTAATTTTTGTTGTTATATAGCCAATCAATTTCGGGGAATGGATGTTGGTGGATCTTAACCCTTTTCCCAGGATGACAGTGTGATTCACGAGCGGTAGACGTCTGGTCTCTGTATCGTCGAAACTTGAAGCTCCGGAGATTGATGAGACAACTTACGACCTGCTCCAGCCAAGACCCCTTCAATCTGGGGTCGTAAAATCCGTCCAGCAACCACTTAGACAGTGTATAAATCACACTGTTCTTCTCAGCCAAAAACTGAGCCGCCTCAACCCTCCATCACTCCACCGGAAGTCCTAGGGCTCTCAGTATCGACCTGTTGATCTGCCATTCGTGTGACAGTTGCAAAGTCCGACTGAGTCAGTCCGCGAACCCGTTGTCCACTTCTGCAATATGCACTGCTGAAATCCTTATCCTGCAGGTTACACACCAGTCCAGGATCTTGACTGTGAGTTGTAATAACGTTCTCAATCTCGTCCCCCCTTCCTTGTTCAAATAAGCTACTACTTGGCGTGAGCTGGCCCTGGTCCTCTGGCTTTCCCACAAACTGGCAAACTGACAAGACACTCATGTCGGTGAGACTTTTTTTATTGACAAAATCGCATAGTCAAAGCTTAATGGTTACATTTTTCAACAACCACTTAACACTGAAGGATAGTTAGAACACTTTAAGCACATTTCTTGACACAAACTTTCCAGGCAAACGTGGGGTGGGGAGGTAGGGTTAGGCATAGCCATTATCCTATCTGAACTTCTCCAAATGCCCCATACGCTGGTTCTTCAGAACAAACAAAATCCCAGGGAGAGAACGAGCTCAAGGCACAGGGCCGCCTTTTGAGCCTGGCGGAGAGAGATCGGTCCTGCACCAGTCAACCCCAGCCTGCCAGAAATGCTGAGTTGACCATGGTAAGCAAGACCCCAGGGAAGGAACTTCATAGGCCTAGGAAACTCCCCTGCATATAGCCCTGGGGAAGCTCTCTCGCAGGCCATACACACACAATCCAGAGCAACCGCAAGTCCATGAAAAGCCTCAGAGCACCTTCCATGGCACAATCCTTAGAAATTCCGAGTCCAAATAGCAAATGAGCATGTACAGAGTGCTTCCAAAATCTCCAAACACGAGGGGTTTCAGGCCAAGCATTGAAAGATGATCTTTAGCAAAGCTTTTTCAGCATTGCTAGCTATTATATACTATCCAAAACTACTTGACAGACAGGTTCTCTAACCTGTAAACTACACCCATGTGCCAACAGGGCAGCACAGTTCAACCTCCTTTTGATAATGCTACAATATGAGTGACAGCTTGTAAGAGAGGCCCCCTCCTTATCCAAAACATTCTTTAGCTTCCAGGGAAACTGGCTAAACCCAAGGCCATTACCAGCAACTCCCGTGAGAAACAGAGATACAGAAAAGATTACAGATAAACATACTTTCTTAAAACAATCCCTAAGACTACAACTTACCATCCATGAGGCCTCTGGCCTCGTGGTACACCGGACACTACTGTAGTGTTGTCTGTGGCAATTTGGATGTAGTTTTGCTTGAGGTCGGACGAAAGCCCTGAGTGCCTTTTGGACTGCTCGAAGTTCTAAAACATTGATATGATCTAGTGTCTCTCAGGGTGATCATCTGCCCTGCATCGTGAGCTCTGCATAATGTGCCCCCCAACCCATCAGTGACACATCTGTTGTTAGTAAACTCGTTGGATGAGGTTTTCTGAAAGGCACACCTCTTGTCAGATTTTCCAGAATGGTCCACCAAATGAGTGAATCGGTTACTGCAGGAGGGATGCGAAGTCGTGCACACCTGGTGTTTCACTGGGTGTCGAAATGTCAAAGAAACCTATACTGGAGTGGCCTCATTCTCAGTCGTGCATAATCTACCACAGAAGTGGTAGATGCCATGAGATCTAGAAGATGCTGGACCTTGAACACTGTTGTGAATGGTCTAATGCCAGAGTCCATATCTTTTGACATCGGTCTTTGGTTAGAAAGGCTCGACCCTTTGTCGAGTCTAGAACTCTGGCGATAAACTGAATAGTCCGCATCGGGTCTAACTGGGATTTTTCCAGATTGATGTAAAGGCCTAGCCTCTGAAGAAAAGAGCAGGTGACATCCACCAATCTCTGAAGCTCCTGTCTTGTAGGTGCCACCAGGAGCCAATCGTTGAGGTAGGGGTAAACCATGATGCCCTGTACTTGAAGAAAAGCACACACTACCGCCACACATTTTGAAAAAACTCTCGGAGCAGTTGAAAGGCCGAAAGGGAGAGTCCTGTATTGGTAGATGTGCTGTCCAACGATGAAGCGGAGGTATCTGCGATAAGATAGTTCGATGGCAATGTGAAAATAGGCATCTCAGAGATCGATGGAGGCAAACCAATTTCCCGGTGTCAAGAGGGGAAGAATCGATGCCAAAGAGATCATGCGGAATTTCTTCGGTTTGATGTGGAAATTGAGGAGGTGCAAGTCCAAGATAGGGCAAAGTCCTCCACCCTTTTTAGGTACCATGAAGTACCGAGAATAAAAACCGGTGCAAAGACGACTCCAAGGGACTTGTTCTATAGGCCATTTCTAGATGAGCATGTTGACTTCTTGCTGTAGCACTGAAGTACCAAGAGGGGAAAGGCCTCGAATTCTATCCTGTAGCCTCTCTGGAATATGGACAGAACCCAATGATCTGATGTTATTTGACTCCAAGCGTGCAGATAACGGGAAAGATGGTTGTCAAAATGAAGGGAAGGTGAGTGCAAAGGCATAGGTATCACCAAGTCAAAGACGCCGCCTCAATGTAGGGTCAGTTTTGCAAAATGGGGCGTTATTCTTGGGCATAGGGAACTGCTTGCGTTGGCGAAAAAAATGTTGTCACAGTTGCTGCGGTTGCTGCTGCTGATTATGTTGGGCCAAGTAATAATTGGAACGTGGTCTAAACCAATGGCACTGCATGTATTGTTGGGGTTGCGAAAAACCCATCTTGCGGGCAGTTCTCTTTGCCTTCTGTACTGAGTCTAGTGCTTCATCAGTTTTTTGTGCTAAAAAGACCTAGGCCATCAAATGGTAAATCCTCTATTTTCGAGCGTCCTGGGATAAACCCACTGATCTTAACCAAGCGTGGCGTATAAGAGCCACTGCCCTGACCAAGGCCTTTGCTGTACAATCAGCCTGGTGTTTAGATGTATGTATTTGCTGTCTAGAAAGTCTGGCTGCTTCAGTATGAAAGAGCTTAGCCAGATCCCTCTTGTCCTTAGGTAAGTGTTCCATAAGTTTAGCCATTTTATCCCATAACAGCAATTGATAGCCTGACATGGCAGCATGATAGATATCCTCAGACACAGCACAGTTGAGGAATAGATTCTGTGACCTAAAAGGTCTAAACGGCGCCCCTCTTTATCAAATGGAGAGGAGTGTTGACATCTGCCCTTCCCTTGTGCCACCTCCACAATTTGGAGACGGGTGTTGAAAAAGAAACTCAGCATAATTCTGCTGAATCCTATATATCCCCTCTAAGCGTTCTGAAGTTGGTGGCATCGACGAAGGCGATTTCCAAGATTGCTTAGTGGTTTCAAGTAGAGCTGGTAACATGGGGATGGAAACTGGTTTGGCAGCATCAGAGGCGATGGAATCAAAAATTGGATCTTGAACTGCTGCTCAACCATCAGGCCCAAAGCCTAAGCCATACGGAGGATCTGGTTAGAGAAAAGTCCAAGATCTTCCAAAAGGAAGATCCCTCCCTGAGACGTAACCTCTGCATTAGGGGAAGATAGAGAAGGAGGGACTGATGAGGATAACTCCGGGTCAGAACAATAGTCATCCTGTCCGGAGAGAGGAGAATCTCGTGGTGGAGGACAAGATTGACCCCACTGCTGCGGCTGTTGAAGAGTGTCTGGGGGAATGGGTAGTCCCAATGTCTCTGAAACCAACCTTGTGGGTATCCCCAAGGTCTCTGAAATCGACCTTGTGGGTATCCCCAAGTGCTGTTCAGACCTGTCAAGGCCCAGCGGCCGAGACTGTGGTCGTATCGAAGGGGAGTCTCCCTCGGCATGGATCTCGGGGGTGCCTTGATCAGTACCGTAAGGAGAGAAATAGGCTTCTGAGCCAATGTGAGCTCTGCTTGGTCAGAAGTCGGAGACAAGGAAATTATACAATAGAAGAATGGTATAAAAAGGTATGGAATATTGCGATTAATGATAAATTAACATGTAACATAAAAGAGGGGAATATCTAAGAAGAATGATTTTGAAAATATATGGGGGGCATTTTTAGAGTTTGTTTTAATTAAGGGGAAAGGTTGTACACCTTTAAAAGATTCTTTACAATTTTGGAAGAATGTATAATAGAATAGAATAAAAGAAGGTCTCAGTGGGTTAGGGGAGCACTGGGGGGTTGTCAAGGTTATGTTAGTATATATTATTTGTATGTTGTGTTGTATTATATGTTGAAAATAATACAAATATTTTTTTTTAAAAAAGAAGTCGGAGACAGAGAAAAAGAAGGCACAATCTCCCTGTTAGGGCTTTGCAGTCCAGGAATGTGAAATCTCGACAGAGTGGCAGGCTGAGGATCGTCTTTCTGTGTCAACTTCTTTTTCCGTTTCTTCTTTTGCTCCCTCACCTGCGGTGTGGCATGTTTAGCCGCCTCAGCCTTTTTTGTTAATTTCTTTGCCAGCAAAACAGCCAAAGCCCTGCCAGGCATTGGTGGTTGATCAGATTGATCAGTCGTGGCCAATATAGGGGAACTTGGAACTGTTTGTCCCAAGGCGAGTTCTAAACCCGGAGACTGCATATTTCGCGTATCTACAGCCTGAAGGGCTTTGCTCCACAACAGAGCTTTAAGTCTGTCTGAGCGATGTCTTCTCGTTTGCTTAGAGAAAGCCTGGCAAAACTGGCATGTTTCTACTATGTGCCCTTCGACTAAACAAAGAAGGCAAAGTGCATGCCCATCCGATGGGGGAAGTTTACACCCACATCTAGTACATTTCCTGAAGGGGGCCCTGAGGGCCATGCGCCCCTTTGAGCGAGCAAAGATTGCGAAAAGAAACAACAATTGAATATAAAAACTGTACAGGAAGTAATACTAAGAATAGAAGTAGAAGGGAAAAAACACCTCATAAAGATAGTAGTGTTAAAGTATGAGCGAAGCTCTCAGATGAGGTTGCCACAATGGCGGTTGAAAGAGAACTGAGATTGAGGCGGGAACCCCTTGAGGCATGCGTATTACTGCGTGGGGGAGGGGTTCCTGCCTAAAATGCCTCAGCTATAGAAGTTTCCTAAACAAGGCTCTGCGCAGGTGCAGAGCCCATATGTGTGATGCACAGAGACCACGAAGAATTGTATGTTTAGAATTCTCAACTGTACAGTTGGAAATTGAAAGAAAAACCATCCATTGGTATTAGAAGAAAAACAATACCAATGGATGACAATAAATGAAAATCTATTTCATTGACAGATCATTCACATGAGATAAGCACACAATAGTGGACAATGTCTAGGGACATATCTGGAGCACAACAAAAAAGCTGTCATGGAAAACTTGAAGATGTCTGTTTTAAATGACTGGATAATTGGTGTTACCACATTAAACATAGTTTGTGAATTAACATTTGTGCTGAGGATAGAAACACATTTTAACCAATATGTGCTTTAATTATGTGTGCAATATGCCATGGGGATGGTGGTTGAAATGCACTGAGGTTAATGTATTTAGATGCTTCCATGATATCTTAAATAAGTAATATTTGTGGAGAAGAAAGCCTAAACAAGAAAGTCAAGATGCAAACTTCAAGTTAAATATTATAGTTACTTTACTTATCTTGTCACTCATATTTCACACAGTAAATGTAACTTACATAACACTGACCTTTTCATATTTTTATATTTTAGTTATTTTGAATACACATTAGAGGTTTTTTGGTTCTTCATTTTTATATAGATCCTATTTTATTAGTAACTTTAAGGAACAGGTGGTTCCTTGCATTTCCTTTCCATTGATTCCATGTTTGCAACATAAACTATACTTGCTTACTCTTGGGGAAAATAAAGTAAAAATGCAAAATAAAATGGCATTGTTTCTTCTTTCACTCGCTTGCATCATATTTACGTCAAAATATATACAAACACAAAGATCTTCTTCGCAAGTCACTTACAAGATGATATGGTGCTGCATTTTTTTCTAGAAAATTAGAAACGTGCTCTCCATACTGGTAAATTAACTATTATTTTTACATGTTCATATATTTTATATTTGTGGCAAAAACTTTCCAGTGGCACTAGTTTTGTCTGTTAAAGTAGCTGGTACAAATGTGTGACCATTTTCTTATACTGATCTCTTAGTGATATATTCTGCTGGCAAAGTCCATTATCAACACTGTGTGCAAAAATATCCTCTAGCATTTTTCAACAGAGAATTTTAAATGCTGGCTAGTTTTGGCACCCTGCACACACTTAAACTAGACTTTAAAGTAGAAAATGAAATTGTATGTGTTTCTCATATTACAATATCACACCCATAGCTTCTTTTAACAGTTCAATCCTGCACACAATTTTACTTAGGAAGGTAAAAACTTCATTAATTAAACCAATTTGATTTAGAACCTATATTATAATATACCAATACCTAAATAATGATACATATCCCCTATTTATTGAATGAAAAGCAATTCCAAGTTAGAAAATGTACATGTTTCTCATAATATTCTAGTATGACACCCATAACTTTTTAAATAGTGCAATCCTATGCATGTTTACCCAAAAGTAAATCCCATTGTGTTCAATGGAGCTTAACTGCCAAATAAATGTGTTTGGGAATGTATCCTCGGTCTTCAGTGAAACACGCTAAATACTTACTAAATTGTTCAGTCAATAACAATTTTCCTTGATTATTCTGAAATAATTAATTGGCACATATCTATGGCTCAGGCAATAGTGAACTCGCTTATTTCTGTTGTCTGGGGAGTGCAAGCTGTCAACAAATAACTAAGTGTCCAGTAATATAAATTTCAATAGAAAAGGCTCCATCCTGAGCAATGCTCTTTGACAAAGTGTCTCTATTTGCCATACATACTGCAGCTGTCATCATGGAGTTCCCATCAATAAATAAAATGTCAATGCAACAATAAGTAGCAAGCAGAATGGAGAAGAGAAGGTCTGATAGGCAGCTGATGGCATAAAAATATCTTCATACTTGTAAATACTGACCACGCGCTCTGAGACAGGTGGAGAATCTATGTCGTGCCGAGTTATGGAACCTAAAATAGGTAAAGAACAAGAACAATATATATTAGCAATGTTGTTTAAACTGCAGATTACATTTTTCTTGTCTACCAGTTAGTGTTCAGAATGGTCATCCTCATCCTAGAGATCTGCTTTTCTTGAAAGGAGCCAACAAAAACTTGCATTGCCACAATTCAAGCAACATCTAATATCATCTGGCTGCAGCCATTCCATCAGACTGCAACAAAGGAAGAGAAAGTTACCAAGACCATTTCATCAGCTCCTCCTTTCTCTGAATTGTTTCCATCCTGGCTATTCATTAGCTTTGGTAAGGCCCATTATAAATTATAAGTGGCATGAAAGCAATGGTTTCACACTGCAGTTAATATTGTGCTTCATAATTCATATCCAGTAATTCATATCCGTCATTCATATCCAGCAATTCCCATCCATATGGGTAAAGAGAAAAAATGGGGACAGAGTGGCTCAATTCGGACAACATAATAAACAACTGGTGTGGGGGAAACAATAGTCAGTTGTTCTGACTATTGTGTCATCCAAATGCTGCCATAGTCAACTCAGCGCTGATCCTAATCCACACCACAGTTGATTATTTATTACCATGTTGTGTGGGGAGTACCCCCTAGTTGAACAACTGTAAAGTTGATTATTACCCCACCATTGACTATCGTGTCGTCCAAATTGAGCCTGTATGTGTGCCCGTGCCTCAGGAGAATGGGGTGCAGGAAGAATTAATCCTCACAGTTCCCCCCAGTTCCTTGTTGTGCTGAAACTTTGCAAAAAAGGTGAAACATTTCACTGTATGGAAAAGCACTCTGAACCTTGGTAAAAGGGAGTGGGATCGCCCCACTCTTCCTTCTGTGACTCCGGTGGACCTATGGAGCTTTGAAAGCATCTAGATGTTCCACTGTTTTCCAAGCTGACCCAATGCCATTAAGGGAGAATTCAAAGCTTCATCGTTTCAGTAAGTCACAGAAGGGAAGGGGGAATCCCCTCACTCACACTGAGCCTCAGTAAACTTTGCTGAACAGTGAGACATTTCATTGTTTTGCAAATCCTTCCAGCTCAGTGCAATACTGTCCTCTCCACTACAAGACTAAGGAAATAAAGATAATTACTTCAGTATTTTAAAGCGAATTCATTCAGTCTAACGTGTAAGCGGAGGAGGGGAAAACAAGATTTTAAATCTAATGGAGGAAAGAACAGGACTATAGCACTAACATATATGCCAGCCAGGTTTCCACATTCTACTGATACCAATGAGAAGGCATTATGCACCTATTCTGTCTTGTCTTTCTTAACTGATTGTCTGTATTAAGAGCAAAGACTGAAGAAAACACAGAAGGTTATGAATTGAGGACAACTCATTCTAGACCCCCATAAAATGCTGTAAACGAGGCAAGGTGGTGGCACCATAAATAGTCCCAGAGCCAGACCAGGATTTATTTACCTGAAGAGTGCAAAAGCTTTGTGAATATTTTTGTTTATATATGGCAGAAGTGTCTCAGAAAACCAGGTAATCAGTTAAGAAAGACAAGACAGAATAGGTGCACAATGCCTTCTCATTGGTATCAGTAGGAGCCCACTGTCTACAAGCTCCTCTAGTATGGAAGCAGTCTCAAGCCCCTATGAACGTGTCTCCTTATTGCAAGGAGAGATATACATGGGGAGATATGCATGGGGTTATAAGAACTGCCTAATGCTGGGGATAGGAAGGTCTACTTCCATGTACATAGGCATTGTGTTCATGAAATGTGTTCTTTGAAATACAATTATAAATGCACTTACTTGGAAATAAGTCCCATTGAGCTTAATGGGGCTTACTGCCTAGTAAACATGCTTAGGATTGCAGCTTCTGCAACCTGGTGCCCTTTAGATGTTTTGGCCTGCAGCTCCAATCATCCCCAGCCAGCATGGCTGATGCTCAGGGATTATAGGAACTGTAGTGGGGGGGAAAACAGTATTTGCTGTGATAAATATAAAAAATATATATTTAGGAAAAAATATGTTGTCCGTGTTTGATATATTAAATACACACACTGAGTGCAATCTATCCAAAATCAAGCATTTTGGTGCTATGGGAGCTGCAGACCAAAACATCTGGAGCATCAGGTTGGGAAAGAGTGTGCTATCAGGGTGAGGAGCAGCAAAATGGCACTCACTCTACAAACACTTATTTAGATTCTATATAAATTATAGCAGAGCGAAAGAGACCAGCTCCATCAGGTTCCTCCTCTCCATCAACTATTTCCGTTAAAGCTGGTCATCATAAGAACTTTGTAACTTTAAGTACTGGGCTCCAAGTTTGTTTATTTTTTCCAATGCTGGGGTGGGAGTTTTTACGCAAAAAGATAGGTTGCTTACCTGTAACCGTAGTTCTTCGAGTGGTCATCTGTTCATTCACACAACTGGGCTCTATGCCTGCGTGGAGCAATCTCGGGAAAACTTCTATAGCTAGAGGCGTTTCTAGGCAGGACCCTTCCCCCACCGTCAACTGTCACATTTCCAACGGTCCCCGTCTCCCTCAGTATCTCTGAGACCACCCGAAAGCAACCTGGATACCGAGGAATCCATCTCCAGCATCATAAAAAGAAATTCCTGACACCAGAGAGGGGATGGTGGGTGGGTTGTGTGAATGAACAGATGACTACTCGAAGAACTACGGTTACAGGTAAGCAACCTGTCTTTCTTCTTCGTGGTCTCTGTTCTTCACACAATTATGCGATTAGCAAGCTTACTCACTGGAGGTGGGTTGGTGTCTATGTCAATATTGATGATAGCACCGATCGGCTAAACGCTGCATCAGCTCGAGCCCTCACATCCATTCGATAATGACGAATGAAGGTAGATGGTTTTGACCATGTTGCCGCCCTACATAGATCAGGAAGGGTATGTTCGGGAAAGAAGCGCTCCCGGTGCGCTTACAGCAGAGTAAACGTGTTTCCAGAGATCCAACCAGTAAAAATACTCACACACCAGTGGTTTGTGTATAATACAAGCCTTTTACTGTGATTCCAATAGATATATACAGCAGTCTGGTTCATCCAAATAATACAGGTTCCAGGAAGATTTTACATAGCATATCCGTCCATCCTCATAATTTTCATACAACCAGCCTCTCTCCTCTCGTCATCAGACTCCATGAAATATTTACAGTTCATATACAGTAGACAGGACAATGACTAAGCACTCAATCAATTAAGAAAACATCTAGAAAAAAACCACTATCTCACTGACCTTTTCAGCAGCAGATAGAAAAAACTATTCTCCTAGCTAATTGACTTCAGGTGCACTAGTCAGTCCTCTGGACACTTTGAAACTGTCCAGTCCTTTATTCATCTTAATAGAAATTTTCCCCTGACTTTACCATTCCCTACATAAAACCTCCAAGATTTAGCATCGTACCCAACAAAGTGCAAACGAGCTGCTTTGCTGTCTCCTTTCCTCCTTTGACTCTTTGGGATGTTAACGTAAGCAAATGCACCCCAGATACGGAGATGGGACAAATCAGGTTTCTTTCCATGTAATAGGAAAAAGGATGTATTTTTAGTTACACTTGACCAGGTTCTGTTCAGCAAATAATTAGCAGTTGAGAACGCTTCTGCCCACAGATTTTGTTCAACACCAGAATCTAACATTAAAAAATCCTTTAAAGTTTGTAATAGACCATTCCTCCTTTCAATAGCTCCGTTCTGCCAAGGAGCAAACGGATCTGAAAACCTTTGAGTAATCCCATTACTCTTAGTCCACCTTAAAAAATCTTTGCTTGTAAATTCTCCACCATGATCGGACTGGATCTGAATAACTTGCCTCTGGAATCTCCGTTCCGCCCATGTTAACCGTGTTTCAGATTTCCTCTTTAGCATGTAAACCCAACTAAACCTGGATTTATCATCCAAAATAACAAGAACATATTGTGCTCCACCAACACTTTCTTTGAACGGCCCAATTAAATCAACGTGTACAAGTTCAAAAACCTCATTTGAAACCCTGTCACTCTTTCTATTGATCACATGAACCTTTGATTTTGATTGATTGCAGACCTTGCGATCCAAAAATCTTTCACACCCATTGAGATCAATTCCCTTGCACATTTTTGGCATCTGTTTTAAAACCTTAAAACTCACATGGCCCATCCTTCTATGCAATAAGTGAATACAATTTGGGTGAATTGGAGCATTTCCAATTTGTCCTACCACACAATCATTTGACCTCATTACAAACAAACCATTTTTGAGATCTCCTTGTGCGCACACCTGCTCTGCTTTTGTCACCTCGCAGAGACATCCTTTGAAAGTCACAATATATCCTTCTCCAACTAGGCTGGCTACGGATAAAAGGTTATAATCAAGGGTAGAAATGAACAGCATGTTAGGTAAACTTTTCCCTAAACAAAGAATAAAGCACGACCCTTCCCCTTCTACAGGGACTTTCCTTCCATCTGCTAACGTGACTGAATCCATGGATCCAGCCCGTAGTTTCACAAATGCCTCCCTGCTGTTGCACAGCATTTTGCTGGAAGCTGAGTCGATTAGCCAAATTCCTTCCCGTCTCGTCTCCTTCGATTCCACGGCTGCAGACACATATTGAGTGCTATGCACTCGCTCTCCCTCGGGACGCCGGTTTCCCTCATTCGATCGCCCGGCTCCTTTTGTTTGCAGCTTCACTGTGCAATATTTCCGAATATGCCCCAGCTTGCCACATCAGTAGCATTTCCTTTTCTCCACCGCCATTGCACGCTCGGCTCCTTCGAAAGGTAAGCGCTGCTCCTGCTCCATTTTGGCGTTTTGTTTTACACTTCCGTGCGATTCACAGCTGACTCCTTTCCGGGCCTCTCCTCGTTCCTCTGCACGCTCTGCTCGTTTCCTCTCCTCCTCCAGCAATCTTCCACAAAGACCTTGCATGGAAAGATCCTGTTGTTGCATAGATTCTAGACTCATGGTGAGCCCGTCCCAACTGTCTGGGAGAGAACTTAGGATCACGTAAATTCTGTTTTCCTTAGTAAACGGCAGACCCACTTCTTGGAGTTTGGCAAACAGAGTGCCCATTGAAAGCAGATGTTCAGACAACGACTTTCCTTCACGGAGCTTTGTTCTGTAAAGCTGATACATCAAACTTATTTTAGAACTTGCTGTTTGTCTCACATATACATGCTTTAATTTATCCCAGCACTCGTTAGCTGTATCCGTCCAAGAAATATGAATCAATTGCCTGTCATCGATACACAGCACAATATTTGCTTTGGCTCTTATGGCTAAATTGTCCCACTCGTTTTGTGCAGCAGCACTCAGACCAGCTGGTCTTGGGACTTCCACGACATTCCAACATCCTTCTTTTCGAAGTAACATCTCTATTTTGAATGACCATGTTAGATAATTGCTGTCGTTGAGCCTTTCGATAGGAACACCTCCGTGCAAGCTCATCTGCGCCATATTTCCTGGCTGACTCGAAACTGCAGCCTTCCTCTGGCCAGAAAAATTGCTTGACTCTTGTTCCTCACTCGAATCACTTTCAGAGCTCAAATCCACTTCTTCCTGTTTATACATTAAACGATGACCATCATCCATTGCTGTATCAGGAACTCCTGGGACTCTGGGCCCATAACCTGTTCAGGAAAGCAGCGCTCCCGGTGCGCTTACAGCAGAGTAAGCGTGTTTTCAGAGATCCAACTAGTAAAAATACTCACACACCAGCAGTTTGTGTATAATACAAGCCTTTTACTGTGATTCCAATAGATATATACGGCAGTCTGGTTCATCCAAATAATACAGGTTCCAGGAAGATTTTACATAGCATATCCGTCCATCCTCATAATTCTCATACAACCAGCCTCTCTCCTCTCGTCATCAGACTCCATGAAATATTTACAGTTTATATACAGTAGACAGGACAATGACTAAGCACTCAATCAATTAAGAAAACATCTAGAAAAAACCCACTATCTCACTGACCTTTTCAGCAGCAGATAGAAAAAACTATTCTCCTAGCTAATTGACTTCAGGTGCACTAGTCAGTCCTCTGGACACTTTGAAACTGCCCAGTCCTTTATTCATCTTAATAGAAATTTTCCCCTGACAGGGTAATCCCTCTGTCAAATGCCACAGACATTGCAAGAGACCTGGTGGACTGTCCTCTCACAGGACCAGAAAGCTGTAAACTTGCTATCTGATATGCGAGCTGAATAAGCTTAACAACCCAGGACGAAAACCCTTGAGAGGATAAAGGCAAGCCTTTTTTCTTCCCTCCATAACATATAAAAAGCTTAGGCAATTTGCGAAAAGCCTCAGTTCTTGCCTTGTAAAAAAATCAAAGCTCTCCTAACATCGAGAGCATGAAGAGTAGACTCTAACTGAGTCGATGGGGTTGGAAAGAACACTGGTAGAACAATGTCTTGGTTCAAATGGAAATCTGTTACAACCTTAGGAAGGAATGTGAGATCTGGTCGGAGTACAACTTTATCACGATGAAAAGACAAGTATGGAGGATCTACTCTGAGAGCACAAAGTTCACTTGCTCTTCTAGCTGATGTGATTACCACTGAAAATGCTACCTTCCAGGACAATAGATGCAAACTAGTTGTTGCAAGTGGCTCAAAAGGCTTTGACGTTAGTGAATTGAGGACAACAAACAAACTCCAACTTGGTATTACCGGACGAACTGAAGGTGCCATATTCCTTGCACCTCTTAAAAACCTTTTCATCTAATCGATGAAACTTTAAGACCTCTATCAAACAACATTTGTAAAAACAATAAAACCTGAGTTAAAGAACATTTTGTAGCATCAAAATTATTGTCCGATGCAAACTTCAAGAATGCATTCCACTTGGCCTGATAAGTCAGTCTAGTGGAAGGTTTTCGAGACGATTCAAGTACCCTTCTTACTGGAGATGGCAGGGACGCAATATCTACAAACTTATTTCCCACACCGTTAACCTCAACGTTTTGAGATCAGGGTGTAGCACTCTGCCCTGTTGTTGAGTCAGTAATGATGGAATTAAGGGGAGCTTTACAAACACCCCCTTGGACATCTGAAGTAAGGGAGCGAACCAAGTCTGTCTGGGCCACCATGGGTTCAACAGAATGCAATGTGATCTGTCCATCGAAATCTTGGATATGGTTCTGGTTATCAGTGGGAATGGGGGAAACATGTACAATAGTGCACCATTCCATGTTAGGAGAAATGCATCTCCTAGGGAGTTTTGACTCTTCCCTGCTTGACTGCAGTATGTTGCGCACACCCTGTTCTGTAGTGTAGCAAAGAGGTCTATGGAAGGAGTGCCCCACATTTCGAAAAGATGGTTGAGTATCGACAATTGTATCTCCCATTCGTGAGATGCTACTGAAAGACGACTTAGTTTGTCTGCCAACGTGTTCTGTATTCCCTCGATATAAACTCCTGTGAGTTGTATTTTCTGGGTGATACACCAAAAAAGAATTTCCATAGTCAGATTGAGTAACGGCATCGATCTTGTTCCCCCTTGTCTGTTAATGTAAGAGATGACCGTAGTATTGTCTGATGTTATTTGAATCATACGACCTCTCAACTCTGGTTTGAAAGCCTTCAAAGCTTTTTGAACTGCTCATAGTTCTAAAAGGTTGATGTGTTCCTCTTTCTCCTTGCGGTCCCACACTCCGTGTGCAACCAAGCTCCGGCAATGCGCTCCCCAACTGGACAGGGACACATCCGTGGTGACCACTCTTGATGGTGACGGCTGACGGAAAGGTTGACCTTTGTTTAAATTCTCCTGAGATGTCCACCTGACAAATCATACATAGAAGGTAGCCTTAGCTTGGTTTTCCTGGGATCTAGAGTAACATCGAAATTGCGGAGAAACCATGCCTGTAATGGACGCATGCGGAGACGAGACTGGTAAACGACCACAGGCGGAGACGAGACTGGTAAACGACCGCAGTCGTAGACGCCATCAGCCCCAATAGTCTTTGAACATGGAACACAGATGTTATTTTCCGAGACACCAAATCCGCAGCTGACATCCTTAGGACCTTGATGTGGTCCTTCGGTAAAAATGCACGTGCTGTTGTTGAATCGAGATGTGCCCCTATGAAAACTATCACTTGTTGAGGTTGCAAATTGGACTTTTTTTGGTTGATGTAGAAGCCCAGGTTGTTCAGGAGAACACAAGTAGTCTCCACTGACTCCTTGAGTTTGAACTCTGTCGGTGCCACAAACAGCCAATTGTCTATGTAAGGGTAAATCTCTACTCCCTGGAGATGTACGTATGCACACACCACTGCCGCACATTTCGTGAATACCCTTGGCGCTGTTGCCAGTCTGAATGGTAGAACACAGAATTGATACGCTATTCCCTCTACAAAAAACCTTAGGTAACGACAATGATGAGGCGCAATTGCTACATGGAAGTACGCATCACGAAGATCTATTAAAGCGAACCAACTCCCCTTTGATAGGAGCAGCATTACCAAAGATAATGAAATCATCCTGAATTTCTTTGGAGTGATATAAGTATTCAGCTCTCGGAGATCCAAGATTGGTCTCAAACCTCCTCCTCTCTTCGGGACCGTGAAATACCTTGAGAAAAAAACCTCTTCAAAGATGGATGGGATTTACCCGCTCTATGGTGCCCTTCTGCAGCATCACCCCTATTTCTAGAAGAAGTGCTGCCGAAGTGGGGGTGTATTTCACGACACCGACAGGAGGAAGAGTATTGAACTCGATCCTGTATCCTCCTGTGACAATTGAGAGTACCCAATTGTCCGATGTAATCTCCTCCCATTTGTGAGCGAATCTCGCTAATCTGTCCCCGAAATCCAGAGTCTGAATATGTGCCGGTAAAAATCCTATCGGGGAGTCAAAGGCGCTGCTTAGTACCACCTGCATTCCGTTGATAACCTCCAAGAAATTTTGATTGCTGATGAGTTTTCCTATAATTTTGTTTAAACTTATTAGGGTGTGAAAACTTTTGCTGGTTTGACCCATATGCTGTTTGATTCCCATACCAACGCCATTGGTTGGGTTGGTAGAAATTCTGATGCTGTTGATTCTGTTTTTGAGGAAACCCCATACGGCGTGCTGTGTTTCGTGCCTTTTGTATTGAGTTGAGAGACTCATCCGTACTTGCATTAAACAACCCTTGTCCATCAAAAGGTAAGTCCTCTATTCTCGTTCTAGTTTCTTGAGGCAGTCCCGCGGACCGTAACCAAGTGTGTCTACGGATTGCAATGGAACATGCTAGAATCTTGGAATCACAGTCTACTTGATGCCTACTAGTGTTAATCTGCTGTCTCGAGAGTTTCAAGGCGTCAGCCTGAAACATCTTTGCTAATTGCTTCTTGTCCTCTGGAAGATATTCAGACAAGTTTCCCATCTTATCCCATAAAAGAAGCTGATAGCCTGACATTGCTGCCTGATAATTAGCAACCTTTAATCCAAGAGATGCTGATGAGTACAAGCGTCTACCAAAAAGATCTAAATGACCTTCCACATCTACAGGTGAAGAATGTTTACACTTTGACTTTCCCAATGCAACCTCTACTACAATAGAATTAGGGGCTGGATGTTGGAATAAGAACTGTGCATTTTCCTCTTGCACACGATAAAGCCCCTCTAATCTCATAGACATTGGAGGTACTGATGAAGGACTTTTCCATGATTGTTTAATAACGGTCACTAATGCTGGAAGAAGTGGAATTGCCACTGGACGGAAAGGCTCAGACGAAACAGAATCAGGATCATGCACCTCAGGAGCAGACTGTTGAGTTGATAGCCCCAATGATTGAGCCATACAGAGTACCTGATCATTAAATTTCCCCAAATCCTCCGAAGGAGAAACCGACTCATGAGATGCTACTACTGCATCTGGAGATGAAATTGGGAGCTTGTGAGAGGAGGAGTCAGACGCGGAGTCAGACGCGGACTCCTCTAAAGGCGATTCCACTGATTTAATTGCTTGCGCAACCGGTAGAACTGGTAGAGAGCCGGATGGCAGTATAACCGATCCCTGATGTAAAGTTTTTTTTTGCGTTGTCAGTATCACTTGAATTGGCACTGGGTTAACTCCATATGCTAGATTTACTTGCTCAGTTTGTGGCTATCTCATATTCAATCCAGGCGGAACCAGTCCTTGTAGGCGTGGTCTTAATGGACGTGAATATACATCTGGTACCAAGAATTGATCGTTTTGAGGTGGTCTCGACATCGAATGTGATGGCATAGGACCCCTCATCTCCCCTCCAATCTCCATTGGGTGATAACATTCACATACATAGTATCGTCTACTGGGTGTCCCGTGTGATGATGGGGTACAAGAACGTCTCCCTTCCGAGAACCTCTCCCATCTATGAGGTGAATGAGACCTCTCACGATACCGGTACATATATGTTGGGACATAACCCCTCGAGGTCGATGTCGAATACATTGACCCTGGAGAGCCTCTTCGGCTTTCACTACCCTCACGTAAACTTAATGATCTAGATGAAACCGAAGGTTGACATGGAGACTGATCCCTAATTTCCCCTTCCAACATGGATGATGTATGGGGTTGCTCTATGATAGGCGGAATCTGCGGAATCTACACCATAGGTAGTCGAACTGGAGACTGAACGCCTGTCTCCTGACAGTGGCGTAACACCTGATTGAGGGACTCGGCATTGACAATCTGGGGCATCGAGTGCTCTGCATGGGTTGGTATCGACTGAGAGAACTCTGTCTCACTTAAATGCCGTTTTGAGGTTTTTGTCTTTTTACTCAACAATTTCCTCTTTTTTTCTGGTTCAGTTGTGGAGGAACTTGCAGCTTTTGGCAGTTTAGCTTTTTTCTTTAGCTTTATCGTCAGAGGTGCAACTATACTTCTTCCTGGCATAAGGGGCACCTCCGGAATGTCAGTTGGTTGCGGAGGGAACTGTTCTCCGACTAACACCGAATCTGACACTGCAAGCACTGCCTGTGATATTGCTGAAGTCTCAGCCATAGCTGCCGACTTGTCTCCAACTGCCTCCAATGCTTTACGCCACAAAATTGCCTTTAAACGGTCTGAACGATGTCTCTTTGTCTGCTTTGAAAAGGCCAGACAATGTTGACACAACTGAACCTTGTGTCCTTCTCCCAAATACAATAAACACAGACTGTGCCCGTCAGAGGGAGGTAATTTACTGCCACATTTCGTACAGTTCCTGAATGGCGCCCGGAGGGCCATACGCCCACCCAGGCGATCCAAAGAGCGTGAGTAAATAAAACACAAAAACGAAAGACAGAAGTACAATAAAGGAACAGAAAGAAAGAAGAAAATATCAAATTAAAACGCCTCAGGAATGAATTAATGATCCAAATATAGCTAAAAGCTTCCCTCACGATGCTACCAAACTGGCGGTCGAAGAGAGACTGAGGGAGGCGGGGACTGTTGGAAATATGACAGTTGACGGTGGGGGAGGGGTCCCGCCTAGAAATGCCTCTAGCTTTAGAAGTTTTCCCGAGATTGCTCCGCACAAGCGCAGAGCCCAATTGTGTGAAGAACAGAGACCACGTAGAAGAACACAAATTCCCAGGTCCCTATTTGCTAACTCACACATGCCCACTGATTTCATGGGGGGGTGGGGATGGGGAGAAACACTGGGTGCATTTGGACAACACAATAGTCAATGGTGGGTTAACAGTCAACTCCACGGTTGATTATCCATGGGGTACTCCCTGATTATAATCAACCATGGTGTGGATCAAGGCCAGCGTCGAGTTGACTATTAGTCAATGGTGTATCTGATTGACACATCCCCTGCCCTCTTTCCTCCCCAGTTCTTCCCCTGGAATCCCATCAGCCATTGTGAGTTCTGCTGGCTGGACTAGAGCAGCAACCGCTGTTTAGGTCACTCTTGCCAGGGGACTCTGTAGTCACCAAAAATAACCAACTGTGTGCAATGAAAGTCAACGATGCCCGACTGACGACACGATAACCAATGGTGGTTCAGATAATCAACTCTGCACAACATTAGTTATTCATGTTGGTTATTTTGGCGGAATAATCAACTTTGGTGTGAAAAAGTCCAGACAGATGAGACAATAACTAACCATCAACTATTTAATCCACAGTGGAATATCATGTCGTCTGAACCGAGTCACTGTGGGTTTGGGTGGCACTCTTGTAGAACAAGACCTTTTTCCTTTTTCTTTTCTCTCTTATAGTAAGAAAGGGTGAGTCAATTCTGCAGTTAAGACTCCTTTAAGTGCATCTTGGGAGGGCAGCTTGTCTGACACAAGGTGTGTGAAATGTATCCAAAGACCACCAAGGAATTTTCCCTGCTGTTTCTGTTGTAGTGCTAGGCACAGTTTCATGAGTGATTATTCTCCTATAATCTGAACGGCACAGAAGACTGTCTGCAAGCTATCTTGATTTGCTTTCTAAATCATTTCCAGCTAGTAAATGTTTTTGGGTTTTCAAAGTTGTTCCACTCAAAGAACTGTTTCCACATTAATTTAACTGTCAAAGGAATCCCTGCATATCAACAATGGAGCCCCTAACTAATGCTGAAGATTTTAGGTACATTCTACTGTGTGGTTCATACGGGACCCTGACTGTAGGGCCTCGGCACTTGCTGAGATGAAGTTTGGTAATGGCAGACAATCCACCTTTCAAGCAGCTTGTCCACCCCTACTAATCAAGGAACTCCTGGCAAGCTTCTTATGGGTCCCACTACTACTTAGAGTAATACAATTAAGTGTGTAGTCACAGAAACATGAAAGAAGACCAACTTACCCTGAATTGCTGGGCCCCAAGCAAATAAATAGTACCAACTCAGATGAAGATCTACAATTGTTTCATCTCTGGGAACCTTCACTGGACGTTTGAATCGACATGTTACACGATTGTTTTCAAAAATACCTTCTTCATCTCTGGCAGGATTCCTCTGGATCTCTTTTGCCCACTGACCAACATTGTAAAAATGATGTATTCTGACCCTTCCATTGTCATCATGAACACAGGCCATGACATCGTCTCCACCCTAAATTGAAAAACTAAGTAAGGATTCCACTGTGACATCATCTCTACCCAAGCGAAACGAAGGTGTTGTTCACAAGTAACTATGAGATGAATAATTAACATTTTTACATTGTTTTACTTCTTATATCTTGCCTTTCAAAACAATGTATGAGCCAGGGTAGAGAAATATCTCTGTATTTCTAGATATTAGCACAGATACCACACCTTAAGACTATGAATTGTATCTGCATAAATAAATAAGGGTGCGATCCTATGCATGTTTAATCCAATCTTGTGCAGAAAAAGAGACTGGGGGAGCCAGTCAAAGCCTTCTGCTTCAGCAGGTGATAGCTGCCCTCTGCCTACATTCTGTAAGTCGCTATCTCCTGCTAAATATTTTATATTATGCTAAATAAGAGATATTTCAGTCTTTTCTCTAATTCTTCTCTATGTGATTTCTCTCTGTAGGGACCAAATTAGACATGACAGGAGTAGTCAGTTTTGTCATGCATGGATCTGTCCTGTTTATGTATAAGCAGGGTGGATGGGTCTAATTTTAACTTCAAATGGATCCCTTGATGAGGAGAGCTGAATCCTTGCCAACGTCCATCACCCCAGGTATTTTTCTCCCAGCCTAGCTCTAGTATTAGAAGTGAGGTGGGCAGGGAGAAAAGTACCTGGGAGAGTTTTCAGTTTCTCTCTTAGGGACATAGGAAGCTGCCTCATATCAAGTCAGGCCATTAGTCCACCTAGCCCAGTACTGTTGACACCCAGCTCTCCAGGGTTCCAGGCAGGAGTTTTTCCAAGCTCATGAAGAGCAGGCTCCCTTATTCAAGCCTTCCCCCTCCAATGCATGGAGGGCTATGGTGCTGACGGGTTCAACAGAGAAGGCAGAGCCAAGGAGTGCTGCAGCCTTTGTTTTCTCCTCACTGAGTGAGTTACTGAATGCCCAAATAGGCTAAAGACATGGGAACTGATTGAGGAAATACGGAGTACATTTGTCAGCCAAAAAGAAAAGAGGGGGATACTTTGAACTGTATGGTTTCCAGAATAACATAAAAGCACTGCCATCTCATGTTTCCATTAGAGTTGTGCACAGAAAAATAATTGCCTTGGAAACTGCCTTGCTGGCATGAATACGGGGTTGCAAGAGCTTGGAGGCTCAGATAGACATTGCATTTTGCCTTAGAATTGAGGGGAAGGCTCAGCTCGTCTTGTTTTCTGAAGTATTGGAAGTCTTCCCCATTGACTAGAATAGGAAAAATCAACAAACACCTGTAACATTTTTATTGTTGGCTGAACTGTTTTCCCCCAGGCTTGAACTATGTGTCTGGGAGGGCGGATACAGGACCAAGTGGGGGGATCAGAGGGGTGCCCATCAGTGCTACTGCTATCCCACCCGCCTTCTCTGTGCTACCTCCTGCTCTCTCACTCTCTGCTCTTGTGTTTACTGCTACCTCTCGCACTCTGCTACTTCTATTGCTCTGCTACCCCTTTCATACATACTCTCTCTCACACACACACACACGCACTCTCTCGTGCTTTGCCACCTCTCGCACGCTTACAGTCTCACTCTGCTACCTCTTGCACACACTGCCTCATGCACGCCACCTCCACCCCTCTGTGCTACCAGTCACGCTCTCCTACTTGACTATTTTCCCACTCCTCTACCCCTCTTTCCCATGCTCACATTCTTCTTCTCTGTGCTCTCTTGCTCTCCCTGCCCAATGATACACTCCACACCAGCCCTTCCTCCAGCAAAGGCCATGTGTGTGTTGTGCAGGGGCGGGTTGGGCTGCTGGCTTGGAGGCACTTGGGGGCATCTCTGAGCAGCAGAACCTAACCAGCCACTCTCCCACCAGCCCATCCTACATGAAAGTATGTAGGGCAGAGTTGGGCACCATCATTTAGAGGCACTTGAGACTCCTCTAGGCAACTTTACACAGCCTGCTACCACATTCTTCTCGAAAGCACTGTGATTAGAAGTATAATAAGAGTCCTGGTAAAGTAATTCCTTATTAGAAGCTAGAGCTGTCAGTCACAAAACTACACCACCACCCCTCCTCGGCCTCCCCATTATCCACTTGGTGATTTCCATTTATGGATAACTTGGGAGAGTTTCAAAAATGTATTAATAGAGGTAAAACAGTTGAGAAATGACAACACCCTTCCAAGGCTCCTGGTCAGAATTGAATCCTTGGATCCAGTCCACTTCACCTCAGCCCACCTTGCATCTGAGCCACCTTGGAATCAAATGCAATCTGATTCCTGCCTCATCTGAGGCTATTGCACAGCCCTAGTTTTCATTTCCCACTTGCTTAAGTATCCAGTCTAACAATAAGCAAATGGACCTTGGGCATAAAATGGGAATAGTTTTGCTCATAACTTTTTTTTCTTCCCTTTGGCTAGTATCAGTTTGGCCAATGGTTACATCTGCCACACTGGTTGTACTTTTATTCATATGTCCTTTCTTTCTCAAAAACAAATCAATGCTTACGTGAACTCAAAACACTTTCTTACCATTTTCTTATCTGAGGAAAATCCCACAGCCACCCAGCCATCTGTCTCAGCGCTCAACTCAAACTCTATGTCAGCTCCTATTCTGCGATAACTGAGAAAGTAATCACAGGTCTCTGCATTACATCCTGGTTTACCATACCTACATGTGACAGAAGAAACAAAATATAACTTCTTGCAATTCAGAGATATTCTAAGAACATTATTCTTGAGGTTTACCTATATTCCAGCTAAACAAGATTTGCTACTGACATGGGACTTGATCTACACAAAATTATCCACTTCTAAGTCCCACTGAAATGTGTGTTCTTTAAGCAAGTATTAAAAATACCCTGCCTTACTAGGCAAAATGCTCACTCAAGGCAGTTCACAATAATATATATATATATATATATATATCAATAAATCAACAATCCAAATGGTAGAGCAAAAAAGAAAATTAAGTAAAAAAGTCTGTCTAAATAATAGTTTTAATGCCTACTTAAAAGTGGACAATGGGGTGGGGACAGGCAAACTTCTCGGGGGAGAATATTCCATAATATGAGTACCACAGTGGAAACGGCCCTTTCTTTCATTCTCACCAACCAGCCTTCTGTCTGAGCTTCAGCCTGGTTCATATGGAAAGAGGAAATTCCTGACATACTCTGGTCCCTGATTATTTTACTTCTACCAGTGAGTAGTATGAAAGATAGATTTTCATCTCCAGTAAAATTGCATGCTGTTAGACTCAGGATTACAAGGTAACAGCCATAAATATATGCTAATTGAAACCATTTATTGAAATGATCCATGGAGAGTCCCTGTTTGTAATCCTGGATTTCCGTATTTACAAACTTACAAATAAACCTATGCTATCCATACCAACCTAAAGCACCCTTTCGTTTTTCCACAGTCATCCACTCTAATTCTTGCAAATGGATCCACTGGAGGAGCAGTAGGGAAAGGATATCCTGGAAGAATCAGAAGAAATAATTAAATAATGAATGCAGTGCAACATACTTTCATAGGACTAGAAAACTAATTGTTAAGATTTTAACAGCAACCTATTTGGTTTAGGTATCACCCTGCAAAGTGGCATGCATACATGCTTTTATTGTGTTATTTCCCCTTAGATCTAGATGGAAGGCACAGTCCCAGCCCAAGTCAACATGATATGGGAGATTTATGACGATTAAAATATCCTTTTTAAAAAAAGTTAGCAGCAAGCATTTGAAATAACTAAACTGGATTGGGGTTATGGCCCTGGAGATCTTAAACTTTTCCTAGTGAAAATCTTCCCGGAGAGTTTGCTATTTACATACAAGAACCCATAATGGGTAGAGGGATAGAAGATGCAGGAAGCTACGAAAGGAGGTGGTGGGAAGGGGATGAAAAAGCAGTAAGCCTAAGGAAGCAGGGGGGGGGGGCTTAAGAGAAAGGGGATGTTACACAGGAAAGAGGAAAAGGCCGGAGGGGAAGTCCCTGGAGAAGAAAAACTAGAAAAGAATTTAGAAGGACAGGAGAGGTGCAGAGGATCAGAAGTGAAAAATCATATTGTTACACATACATTACTTCTGCAAACAGTGAGAAGTTTCAGGACACAGTGCTTATCCAGGTTTGGTTCCATTTCAGATCATGAAAGTATACTGGGAGATTGTGTTGTCTAATAACTGCTTCAAATATTACAAAAATGTCACCTGTGTAGGAAACTGATTTATAATATTTCAAACAATTCTTAGTTCTTCTTGGGACAAGAGTCAACTTCTGCCTTTGTTAATTTACATTCCTTTGATATGGGGTCACTTAAGTCACTCTGTATCAACACTTTTCTGTGTTTTATTACACCTAGAGCAGTTCAAAACAAAGCCTGAGAAAGCAATTAGATAAATACATCCAAACATGTACAAGTACATCGTTATCCATATATCTCTTCATAGAAAAGATAATTCAATTCAATTCAAAATGATTTCAAAATGATTACATAATGAAAACCACACTTCAGTATCCAAACAACCCATTGATAATTCATTACTAACAGGAAAGGAGTGAGACACCCTCTGACTCAGAAGGTGGTAGCCGTAGAATGAGCCTTTTTAACATACTGGTAAGGGAGATAGGTGCAGTCCTCGGTCAAGGTGCTGAAGGAACATGGTGAAACACTCTCTGGCCCAGTTGGTCAATGGCAAAAGCTCTCTTCTCTGTCAGAGTAGTCAAAATTTTGATGACATATATTTCTTGCTGTATTTTATAAAAAATATTGATCTAACTGTTCAGCATTTTGAACAGTGTCAAGGTTGCTAGATTTACTCACTTCATTCATAAAAATATGGGATATTCTGGTCCAGCTCACCTTTATTGTCAGATAATGAACTGATCAAATCTTCATCACACGGGGAAACTATTTCTAAACACTTAAAAAAACCCTAAATAGTAAACATGCCATATAACATTCCAAACAAGTCATAATAGCTATAAATGTACTGTGAGCTTTGTGGCTGTCTTTGCATCCATAGCAACCAAACCTATATTCTTCAAACCCATGTTGAAATCAGTATAGGTCCATGTGATCAGTTTCACCCAATGACTGTAAACTACACATTTAATCTTTTCCAGACCCTCATAGACACAAAATAACTTTATAAAACACAAAAATGTACTAAGCTAAAAATATTGTAACCTAAGTAGGTGGCAAACATGGCTGAGCAGGACAGGCAATGAATAAAACAAGCGCATTAATTAGCTACGAATTATCACATAAGAGTTTTATTAGGAAGAAGGTTGCTTTTCATTATTTCTAAGAATATTCATGCTACCTACTTTGCCTCAAAGACAGTATACCAGGTCCCTAACTACGGGGACCTTCAGACAGGAAATTCATTTATTCGATCATGCATGCATAGTACAAGACTGACATGTTAACCAGAAATTCCCCGATTCCAATGTCACTTCTGTTATGAACTCACTAGATTGTCTCAAGTGAGCTATTTGAAGTGTTTCCAAATGGAGGACTCCAAACACCACCAGTCAAAAAGCACTGTGCACCCATTCTATCTTTTCCACTTTAACTGTTTTTTTTTTCTGATAAGAAAAAAAGACAGAAGCAGTATGGGAAAACCTGGAAGAATTAGACATAGAAGATGTCATCAGGTTGGATCCAGAATCTGTCTTCTGCAAGAGAAAGGGACTTTTTGCAAGAGGAAGCGCTCTGCTCACGGAAGGTGCCTCCACCCAAATTTTAGGGATCCCCTTTTGTTCCCCCAACACTGTATCTCACCTCATCCAGCAGGGTTTCCCGACTCTCTGTGTTGCATTTTCAAGGGGTTAGAAGTAGAACCAGCATCACCCGGGGGGGCATGGTTTGGCACCTGCCAAAGGCCCACATTCCACAGCCCCACTGACAAGACCCACCCCCAGACTTGTTCCTCTTCTTCGCCCTTGCAACCTGCTTGCTTACCTGCCTCTCACTCTGGCCCAGACAATGGAGGTGGTGAGAAGGAGTGGCACTGTTTACTTGCTCATTGGCTCTCTGCCTGTCCAGCAAGCAAGTTGTAGCAATGGTGAGAAAGAGGAGCCATAGCAGCTGGTGACAATGGCAGTGACAAAGTTCAGGAGGGGACACATTGAGGGGGTCTTGCAGCAGACTGGTAGCAGACAATACTGACTGATGCCTGTATCAGACCTAGCACTATTGTAACTCTTACCCGTAGGAGTGGCTTTAAAACCATATATAACCTGTTTTTCAGTGTTGTTTTCCCCATCTTCTCACCATCACCACCCATGTCTCTTTGCTTTTTTTTTAATAATATTTTTATTTCAACTTAAACAACATAACATATAACAACCTAAATTACAATACATAACCTACATACCCCCGTGCTCCCCACCCCCCAGGAGACCTACATTTATTCAATTATTCATCCTTCCAAAATTATAAAGAATCTTTTGAAGGTATTTGTCCCTTCCCCAATCTTAATACATATTCCAAAAATGGACTCCATATATTTTCAAAATCATTCTTCCTGGACATTCCCCTCTTTATTTTCATTTTACACATTAGCTTATCATTAAGTGCCATATCCCATATTTCTTTATACCATTCTTCTATTGTATAGATCCCTTGCCCTTTCCAATTTTTAGCTATCATTATTCTGACGGGAGCCAGGAGGTTGTTTATCAATTCTCTCTTACTTATATTCTCATTTCCTTTATCTCATATTGCAAGTAGAGCTAACTTTGGACTTAATTCCAATTTACTTCCCATTATTTCACTTATTTCTTTAAACACCTTTTTCCAAAATTTTTGTACATGTTCACAGCTCCACCACATATGAAAATAAGTTCCAACCTCCTGACAGCCCCTCCAACAATTCTTGGACACTTTTTTATCTATCTGATGAAATCTTACCAGCGTTAAATACCATCTCCATACTGTCTTATAATAATTCTCCTTAATTCTACTAGACAAAAGCTTTAACATTCTTGCATCCCATATCCTCCCCCAGTCATATTCGTTAATTTGTTCCTTTAAATCATCTTCCCAAATCATTTTAAGAGAGTCTTGATACTCATCATCCTCTATCAGAATTCTATATATTTCACTAGTCAAACCTTTTCTAGTTTTAATTACTTCCTTCTTTCCTCTTGATTCAATTAAATCTTCAAATCTTGTATTATTTCTACATTTCTTATTTATCTTTTTCCATTCCTGTGTCCATTTTTCCAATTGTAAACATTTGAACCAAGCTATCTTTTGTCCTTTCAATAACTCTCTAATTTGCTCCTTATCTATCATTCTTTCCATCCAATTCCTTAACTTAATAATTTCCTGATCCTTCAGACTCCCTTTCAACTCTACTTTTAAATTCCTTGGGAAGTTTCCCACTGCTACCACTGGGGTGAGTGGAGATTCTCCTGGTATTAACTTTCCTTTAACTTTCTCCCAGATCTCTAAAATATTTTTCAGTAACGGGTTGTCCAGACCCCTCAAATCTTTCTTTTGAATTTTAATTAAAAAAAATATTGCAATTTAAAATCTAATTCCCGTTTGCGTTTCTAACCATTCTAAATCTTCCTCCCCTATTATACTATTTATGACATATCTTAACTGATTAGCAATATAATAATTCGTTATATTTGGAAGTCCCAAGCCTCCTTTCTTTTGTGTCTTATACCATAACCCTTTATTAATCCTAGCTCTCTTATCTCCATTGCAATAAGCATTAATCATATTTTGCCAACTCTTTAACTCTACTTCCAATATGCCTCTTTCCTCATACTGATTTTTATGGGATTTGAGGGCAGGAAAAAGCACCAGATAAAAGCCATGACTTCCCCTACTCCTCTCCCTGCTGTAACATTTTTCTCCTTTTTTGGGCTGCTATTTTTGGCTGTGTTCATAGAGCTGCGAAGCTGTGATGCACACCATTAATTTTTAAATCTCTATTCCTACATGCACCTCGAAGGCATGCATAGTCAGCAGACTCAGAGAGAGAGAGGGAACGGAAGCAGCGGAGTGCCCGCCCATTTCCTCAGCCAGTGCATGAAGGAAAGGCACTCTGCACGTTCTCAAAATCCCTCCCTTTATCATCAACTCAGGAGTCCTTTGCTTTAGAGAAATAAAATAGGATTCTAGCTCCAGGGAAGAGGCCGTAGGCGCTGGTTCCTCGTGCGCAGTCCTGACAAGAAAGCGCTGTTGAAAAGGCGCCTGACTAGGCGGAGCGGTGGCCTTGAGAGAGGTTGGACGGACGTCCTATGACGCAGCGACTTGCCCGCCCACCAACGGAGTCCATTTCCATGGTAACCGTTCTGGCCGTTAGGAACCCAGAAGCCCTGGGCTCTCATGGCAGGCAGGACGGCCGCGGCCCCAGAAGTGTTTGTCTTTCCCCCCCCCCCGCCCCGAAACCGAGGCCTCCTTCCAGAAGACGCTGCCCCCACCTGCCTGAATGGGACAGCCGCAGATACACCCCATTGCATAGACTCGGGGAGGGGGGTCCTACAACTGCCCCCACATTTAAATGCTCAGCCCTAGATAGCGAAAAGACTGGAGAGTGTCTTTGAGCATGTGCAGAGTGCGCCTGTCGCCATCTCCCTAGCCCAGCCTTCCGCGCGGACGCCCCACCCAGCCAGCGGCTGGTCCTGCTGACGCGCTCGGAGATTCACGGAAGCCGCGCAACGACTCCGCCACGGCGGCGGCCCTTTCAGTGGGGGGGGGGCGTGGAGGAGGAGGGAGACCCCCGCCCCCGACAGGCCCTTCCCGCCACGGCCGGCTCGTCCCCCGGGCGGCCGCTCACCGTCGTCGGAGAGGAAGCGCATGTCGTGGAACTCGCCAGCAAAGGTGCCGTACGAAGCGTCGTGGCGCGGATGCGGCTCGTCAGGTTGGGCCCCACCCGGATCGGCGTCCCTCCGGCGGCCGCCCGCGGCCCTCGCCCCGCTGTTCTCCTCCGCCGGGTTGGCCCACGAGGAAGAGGTGGCGGCGGGTCCGGCTAGCAGCAGCAGCCAAGCCGTCCAGTGGAGCCGGCGCCAGGCTGCAGCCGATGAAGCCATGGCGGCCTCCGACGAGCCCTCCTCGGCTTCGTGCGCCGGCGCCTCAGCCTCGGTCCGCCTGCGCTTGCGGAGCTCCTCCGCCCCCTTGCAAGGCTTCTCCGAGCAAGGGGGGCTTAGCCCCAGAAGCAGTTTCTCAGCACCGGGCCTTAACTCCGGCGAATGAGAGATGATAAAGAGGGCCCTTTCCCTCACTACCACTACTACCTTTCCCTACCACCGTCTGACCGCAAACAGACCGCACTGCACGCACCTGAGATTTAAAATATGCACGCACTGTTGTTTTTTTAAAAATACTTGAATAAAGCATTGAAGTGAAGATGCTTGATGAGAATAATAATTCTAGAAGAGTAGCCCTGTTAGTTTTTAGCTTCAAAAGCCTTGTGGCACCTCAAAGACTAAGATTTATTGTGGCATACACTTGAATGGAGTAAAGTCTCAGTGCAATCTTATCTGCTCTGACATAGACTTTGCTGAGTTCAACGGGGCTTATTCACAGCTAAATCATATACCTGAAGTGTTATTCTCCAGTATACATATAGGAGTACCCATGCACATATCTGCATGTAGAAAAAGAGTGTGTAAAGAAAATGGTTACCCGTGCAAGAGTAGAAGACTGAAACAAAAACTGCTGGATTTTATGCCACTGTTAAATATCAGTACCTGTGTATATATGCCAACAGAGAATAATAATTCATGCTTATGATGAAGTGGGCTTTAGTTTAAAACTTCCACAATAAAGTTCTTTAAGGTGCCACAACACTCTTGCTTTTATTTACCAAAACGTATCATGATGGAAGGAGGTGTATTGAGATGTGGCTTGCTTCTTGGGAGCCTGGCAAAAATATAAAGTATCTTGGTGGCCAGGCTTCTCATTATCAAGGGTGAACACCAGGTTTTGCTCTCATTGCAACAGAACCTTGATATTCAGGGCTTTGCTTTATCTCATACGAGTGAATAACAGCCATCCACTCATATGAGAAAAATTAAAGAGCTGCACAAAGATATAAACTTTACAGTTCCTTATGCAGGGGATCACTGAGCCAAACACACAGCCATAGAAAAGTAACCTGGGATCTGGGATGAAACAGTCTTGGGACCCTCCTCCTGCACACATCCCACCATAGAATCAGAATAGTACAGTTGGAAGGGGCCTATTGAGTCCAGTCCCCTGCTCAATACCGAAATCCACCTTAAAGCATCCCTGACAGGTGGCTGTCCAGCTGCCTCTTGAATGCCTCTAATGTGGGAGAGCCCACCACTTCCCTAGGTCATTGGTTCCATTGTTGTATTGCTCTAACAGTCAGGAAGTTTTTCCTGATGTCCAGCCGGAATCTGGCTTCCTGTAACTTGAGCCCATTATTCCGTGTCATGCATTCTGTGTTGATCGAGAAGAGATCCTGGCCCTCCTCTGTGTGACAACCTTTCAAGTATTTGAAGAGTGCTATCATGTCTCCCCTCAATCTTCTCCAGGCTAAACATGCCTAGTTCTTTCAATCTCTCCTTATAGGTCTTTGTTTCCAGACCCCTAATCATCCTCGTTGCCCTCCTCTGAACACGCTCCAGTTTGTCTGCATCCTTCAATTGCTATATTCCAGTAATGAGAGTCATCCCACCAAGTTTCAGTTATACCTATCAAGTTGTATGCCTTCATGTGTTAAGAGTTCAAGTTCATTCTGTTTGTTTCCCATACTCTGGGCATTAGTATATAGACATTGAAGACCATGTGCTTTATAGTCTGGCTTCTTTCCTACATTGTTCTGAAAACTATTGTTGGGCACTATTGCAGTTGTCCTCTCTGTTATGGTGCATAAGCCTTCATCCATTGCCTCAAAGTTTACATCTTCCACCCCCATAGGATTCAGTTAGAAAGCCCTCCTGATGAACTTCTTCATGCTGTGGCCAAATACATTCTTCCCAGCCCTTGTGAGGTGCAACCCGTCCCTTGCCAGTAGTCCATCTTCCAAATAGCATAGCCCATGGTCGCAGAATCCGAGTCTCTCATGTCCTTTGTAGCCAGTTGTTCACCCAGAGTATTTTTCTTTCCCTTTCTAATCCTCTTCCAAGAACCAGGAGGATGGATGAGAAAACTAGCTGGGCCCCAAAGTTCTTGGGTTTCCTTCCCAGAGCTTCAAAGTCTGACATCATTTCTTTGTAGCTCCGCTTGGCAATATCATTTGTTCCCACATGGATGAGAAGAAAAGGATATGTGTCAGTGGGCTTGATGAGCTTTGGCAACCCTTCAGTCACATCTCTAATCTGTTCTACAAGGAGACAGCATACCTGGCAAGTCCATCGGTCTTCGCAACATACTTGGGTTTCAATCCGACGCAGCAGGGAGTATCCCACAACGACTACTCTTTTATTTTTGGTCGACCGACCTTCTGCCTCTTGCTCACTGTTGCACAGGGTCCCCTGTAATTCTTCCTCTGCAGGCTGTCATCCAGTCTCATCCTCCAGTAGCTGAAAGTGGTTTCAGAACTCTAATGGTTCCACTGGTACAGAGTGTCTTCTAGTTCTTCTGCTCCTGTCACTCTTTTCCAAGGAGTTTCCCCTTCGTTGCCTTTCCTCATCTCAGCATTCTCCACTTCTGCTTTGGCTTGCTGTTGCTCTTCAATCCCTTGCGCTTCTTGTTGCTCTTGCAGTTCTGCCATTATCAGTTGATAACATGGCATATTAAATGTATGGAACATTGACATATATTAGTTTCATATGTAGATATAATAATTTAATGTAGTAAAGGGGTCTCACATCAAATTTAAAAACAGAATCTAAAGGGTTTGGGTTTTTTTACACAAACATAAAAAACCAGAGATAATCATAGCAGATAAAAACTGATAAAGAAATCAGGATCAGCAATACAAATTTCTAAACTGGTAAATTAAATGCCTGTCTAAATAAAAATATCTTAGGACACAATCCTATGCATGTTTAGACAACAAATGTTGTACAACTCCTAGCATGCCTCAGCCAGCCATGTTAGCTGGGTCATGCTGGGAGTTGTAGGTCATTTATCTGCATAAACATACATAGTAGGGTGACCATTTGAAAAGGAGGACAGAGCTCCTGTAGTGTATCTTTAACAGTTGCATAGAAAAGGGAATTTAAGTAGGTCCCATTTGTATGCATGCAGCACCTGGTGAAATTCCCTCTTCATCACAACAGTTAAAGCTGAAGGAGCCCTGCCCTCTTTAGCTAGTGACCAGATACAAAAGAGGGCAGGGCTCCTGCAGCTTTAACTGTTGTGATGAAGAGGGAATTTCACCAGGTGCTGCATGCATACAAATGACACCTGCTGAAATTCCCTTTTCTATAGAACTGTTAAAGATACAGGAGCCCTGTCCTCCTTTTCATAGGATCATCCTATATTGCACCTTTAATAAGACAGTGGAATACAGGCAGAAATGGGGGCAACCAGGCTTTCCATGAAAGAGAATCCCACAATTTAGATGCAGCCGCCCAGAAGGCTCTCACACATCTCACCTCAGGATGCAGAGAAAAACCTCCCCATCAAATCTCAGAGTGAGCAGGATGGTATGCTAGGAGATAACCCTTTGGGTGAGTTGGTCTCAAACCATTTTGGCCTTTAAAAGTAATCAGCTGCACCTTGAATTATGTATGGTAGCAAATTAGTAATCAGTGCAGCTGTTTTAAAATAGGTGTGAAATGATCCCTCAAACAGTGCAGACGTGTTATCACAATATATTTACATAACCATCCCCCGAGCTGCCCCCCATCATGTAATAGAACATTTTTTGTGATTGATTCAGCTGTGAGATTAGAGAGAGAGAGAGAGAGAGAGAGAGTTATCCTCTGCACAGAACTTATTTTAATGGAAACTGCTACCAGATCAGTTGTGTTATTAGCTTCTCTATGTTTGTGTTACTTAGTTTCTCTGATGTTTGAAGTAAAAATGGGTGGGAAGCTATAGCTCCATGACAATTGCGGTGGTGGGGTGCTCTCATAGGGAGCCTTCGGATCCTGCCCAGGATAATTTGGGTTTTTTCCTTCTTCATTGAAAAGTGGGCATTTTCTGCCTCACCCTAATTTTCCCTATTCAGCAGTTACCTCTGTTCCTTTCTATTTTTTTCTTTTTTTCTTTGTAAAAATTTACACATTTCTGAATATGCTTTTACTCTTCTTTGCAGTTACACAGGTGCACATTTGCACTGCATAGAAGTAGCAAGCTACCATGGGATCAGGATTAAGGGAGGTTGTCATTCCAAGCAGGGAGAAGTGGCAGAAAAGGAGAAAGGGGTTGGAGCTTGACTGGGGCTTATTTGCACTCATGGGGTGAGATCTCTCAGGGTGAGTGAGTCTCTGCCCTTCAAGAAACTACTGCTTGTAGTGAGTTAGGGACTTTCTGTTCAGAATAATGCAATAGCTTGGGGAGCCTGGAAAGCGGCAGGAAACAAGCCTCTCTCATTCTTTGGGCAGCACCTGCCATGTTGATGATGTGTAGTTCTACTCCGCCTCCTGATCTGGAAGTATGTTTATTTCAAGTACTGAAAAGTTGGGTTTTAAGTAGGGATGTGCACAGACGGAAAAATAAGATCGGAATCGGAGCTTCTGAATTTGTAATTAATCGGTTCGGAAAAAAACGGAGGTCCTGCGGATCGGTTCAGATCCGATGTCCGATTAAAAATCGGATGTCCGATTTTTGAACCGGACGCCATTTTAGGTGTTTTCCCCATAGGCTAGCGTTGGGGAAAAGAATTGCCTTTAACTTTTTTTATTTTAAATGGGATGAAAATGAAACTTGGGCACATGGGAGATGGAATGTTGGTTGTTCTGTGTCCCAAATTTCAGAAAAATCCGTTCAAGCGTGTATTTCTATGAATTTTTGAAAGATAATGATTGTGGCTTTGACAGCTGTCAAACTTACTTTGACAGCTGTCAAGCACGATCTTTCAAAATTCATAGGAAATACACGCTTGAATGGATTTTTCTGAAATTTGGGACACATAACAATCAACATTCCATCTCCCATGTGCCCAAGTTTCATTTTGATCGCTTTTAAAATGAAGAAGTTACAGGCGTAATTGTCCCCCAATGCAAGCCTTTAGGGCATCCCTAAAGGCTTGCATTGGGGTAACTCTTATTTTAAAAGTTAGAGATATGATACTTTGGGACATTGCAGATTGTATGTTGCTAGTCATGTCTCCCCAAGTCTGAAAGCTGTCAAAGCCACAATCACAATCTTTCAAAAATTCATAGAAAATACATGCTTGAACGGATTTTTCTGAAATTTGGGACACACAACAACCAACATCCAATCTCCCATGTGCCCAAGTTTCATTTTGATCCCTTTTAAAATGAAGAAGTTACAGGCATAATTGTCCCCCAATGCTAGCCTATGGGGAAAACACCTAAAATGGCACCCGATATTCCGATTTTTTCCGCTAAAAATTGGAGACAAAAATATCGGATTGGAAAAAATCGGATATACTAAGTTTTGAATCAGAATTGGTACTGGATGTCTGATATCCTCTGATTTTAATCGGAATTGGATATCAGATCCGATACAATGCACATCCCTAGTTTTAAGGGAGATATCCATCAGCGTGTAACACAGATGGATCAAAGCCGATTTCCTAATAGTGTGAGAATACCACAACACACTTTCCTGCCGTGATCATGAAGATGGCCCCCTGGTTACAAACTAAAACCACCACAACTTGACAGGCAGCCTGATCTTAGGCATGTTAACGCAGAAGTAAGTTCAATGGGACTGACTCCCTCATACAAGTATGCATGAGATTGCAGCATTATGTTGATACAGTATTCTACCTTACTTCACCACAACAAATCAACAAATCAAAAGGATGAGAAAAGCCTTCACAATTGTGTAGCATATAATAATGGTTGTGTGGATAATTCACCTCACTTATCTTGTAGCAGCAGATGACTTCATAGAGTTACATACAGTAGAATAATATTATAGCAGTTACAATCAATGCCAGAGATATGCAAGAAATACTAGACTAATATCAGGTTTAAGATATAGCTATTGTGCAGACTTCTTCTAATGCTGTTTGCAGAACTTTCACTTCGTAGTCACCTGCAGACCAAAATGTGTTCATGCACCCACCAGGATTATGGAAAACCCATCTCTTCCACTTGGTTCTCATAAGAAACAACAAGAAACACAGTTAATATCTTGCATTTGGCTTAGCTTATTTACAGGCAATCATCTAACATTTGCTTGTTAATTCCCTTCACTTCAATTTTCCTATATCAAGACATTGTTGAAGTTGCATTGGCCACTAATACCCAACATGTGGCTCCACGTCCTTTACTAAGAATCTCTCCTGTCTGGTTGGGCTTATTTGGGTAAGTAACCCAAACTTTCTGCCCTGGTATCAGAGTTGCATCTGTGGATCTAAACCCTTTGTTGGTTGGCAGAACAGGCCTGCCACTTCTTGAATAGCAAGTGTACTAATTTTCACACAGATTAATTGGGCTACACGCTACCCAGCGTGAAGGGTTGCATCCTCAACACTAGTATTGTGCAGTAGTATTTTTACTTCATCTTTGAAATCAGCATTCACCACTCCTCCTAACACCTGTAGACCTTTTAGGGCTAGCCCATATCATGGTGCTATTTGCCATAAGTCTCCTGAGGCACAGTGATCCCTATGCCCAGGGGTACAGTGACTTGCCCTCCACCAGCAGGTACCACCACCCCTTCCGGTATCGTGAGATCAGCTCCTTTGCTGTCAGGTGTTGTCCTTAGAGGCAGTATTCCATAGGGCTGGGTTTTCCACACCTTGAGATGATCTGGTGTTGGTACCACCAGGCCCACCATTCGTTGCAAAGGTGTTTGGCCAGCTCCTAGGGGGCAGCTGTTCAATTTGAATTCAGCCTGCTCTAAAACTGTTCCCCACTTCTTCAGGGTGTGGTCTGGAGTCAGTTGCTTGATCTTCTGTTTCAGTAACCCATTCATCCTTTCAATCAACCCAGATGCTTGGGGATGATGGGGAATTGATATTCCCCATTGGATATTCCACTCATTGGCCCAGTCTTTCACATCAGCACCTGTGAAGTGACTGCCATTATCTGATTGGATTTGAACAGGTACTCCATAATGGGTATATCACATTAAGAAGTCCAGCCCCTTAATGGTACTTTGTTGTGTAGCTTGAGCACAACGGATGCACCAACAAATACCCTGAGTATGTGTCTACCATGGTCAACCCATATTGCCATCTCCCAGACCGAGGCAGAGGACCTATGTAGTCCACTTGCAATATCTGCCCCAGCCCTTTACCTCTGCTTAGTTGACCTATTGGAACCTTTGAAAGGGACAGTTGTTTGAGCTTTAGACATAGCTCACACGTGGTTGCTGCAGTAGCTGCAGTATCCACTGGGCAGGGGATGCCTCTGCGGAGTGCCCATTCCTGAGTAGCCTTGGCCCCTAAATGCTCAGATTTTTCATGATCCCATTTCTTCTTCCTGGTCTTGCATAAGCAGTGGCGTCTTTACTTTGGCCAATTGATTGGCAGCCTGATTATATGAAGCCTCAGGTGTTCCTTAGGAGTGTCCATCTACATGTCCAATGTATATGTCAATATGTTGGACTAACTGACTGATTTGCTTCCATATTTCCTGACCCCACAGAGGACATTTGTGAATACAGAATTTACTCTGCTTCCACTTGGGGAACCACATGGTCTTATAAACTGCCCAGGAGTCTCTCTCTCTCTCTCTCTCTCTCTCTCTCTCTCTCTCTCTCTCTATATATATATATACTGGGTGACCCAAAAGTAGATATACAGTTGTTTAGAATGTTGATGGGAGGGGGAGAGAATGTGTAAGTAGAAGATGTGTGGGTGGAGTCAGAATGACAGTTGGGAAGAGTGACAGATGTTGACAGGTGTGGAGAGTGAGGGGAGTGAGGCCCAAAACTAGGTACAGTTGTTTAGTTATTTAGTTGTTGTTGTTGTTTTACTGATATTGTGAATGATGGCAGCGAACCTGAGTCAAGAACAAAGAAAGTGGATTCTAAAGCAGTACTGGAAGACTGAAAATGTCGAGCGGGTGTGCACAGCGTGGCAAGAAGCATCTGACACTCCTCCACCAACACGTCTGACAATTTATCGTCTTAGAGATAAATTTAAAGCAACAGGTGCAGTGGCTAATGAACCAAAATCTGGACATCCTAGGACGTATATGACAAAGGAAAATGAGATGAGAGTCGCTCTGACATTTGTGAACAGTCCAAAAAAGTCCACACGACATGCATCTAAGCAGCTATCCATACCTAGAATGTCCTTGCAACGCTTAATGCGTAAATTGAAATTGAAGCCGTACCGTCCAAGACTGTTACATGGTCTTCTGGAGGACAACCCAGACCGTCGTTTGCAATTCTGTGAGATGATGCGAAACCAAATCTCTAACGAACCAGACCTTCTTGATAAGATCAACAGGTCAGATGAGGCTTCTTTCAAGTTGTCAGGCCACGTGAACAGGCATAACTGTGTGTATTGGGCAGATGACAATCTTCATTTGACTATCACATCTCAACTGAACCAGCCAGGCGTCACAGTGTGGGGTGCACTGTCCAGCGAAGGTGTTGTAGGACCGGTTTTCTTCCATACAACTGTGGATGGTGCCGCAACTCAGGGCTAACTTCGCCGAACTGCTCTTCCAACAAGATGGGGCACCTCTTCATTATGCTTCTGCAGTAAGAGACTATCTTGACAACACCTACCCACAGCATTGGATCAGACGACGTGGCAGCATTGAATGGCCGCCACGTTCACCTGACTTAACACCAATAGACTTCTTTTTGGGGGGCATAGTAAAGAACAAGGTTTTTGAGAGGAATCCCCAGACAGTGAACGAATTAAAAGAGTTCATCTCGGAAGCATTTATGGACATTGATGCAGACCGGAATTTATGTTGTACTGTGTGTCACAGTGTTCTGAACAGGTTCGAGGAATGTTGCAACGCTGATGGGATACATTTCGAGCACTTATGAGATTAAACAGTGTTAAACAAATGTAAATGTAATAAAATGCAAATAAAATGGAAATAAACTATACTGTATACCTAATGTAATAAAATGTAAATAAACTATACTGTATACCTACTTTGGGGCCACTTGGTATATACACAGCATCAGAGTGTGTTCTTCAGCCTGCTCAATTACCATCAATACTGCCATTCCTGCATTGAGCAGGGGGTTAGACTCGATGGCCTTATAGGCCCCTTCCAACTCTACTATTCTATGATTCTATGATTAGCTAAGCGTATTGGCTAGACTTGCCTTGCCTTGCTTGAGACAAGGTAATTTGCTTCCTTGGACTGATGGCTGCTGCCCTTGTGTTTCCATGGTATCGGGCAGACCCATCAGTGAACCAAGTTTCAGTATGAGTCACTTGGGCATATGGGGGAGCCTCATGCACTCGGGATGTCCTTAGCTTTATCATAGGGCTTTCTTGTGCTTCTTCCACAGTAGGTGTCAGAACCAACACTTGTTCTTGGAGTGCACTCACCCCATGTGGCCCTGGCTTTGCTCTTTCTGCAATGTACCATTTCCACTTGAGTATAGAGGACTGCTGTGTTTGCCCAACCCATGGGCTGGCTGACTCATCTTTCACCAAGGTCATGATTGGGATAGGAGGTCTCATGACTACAGGGTCTTGCCCTGTAAGTCGCTCAGTATCCACAAGGGCCCAATAGCATGTTAGGAGCTGCCACTCAAAGGGGGAGTAGTTAACATTAAGCAAGCATTGGGACCAAAATACCAAGGGCACCCTTTTGCCATAGGCTGCACACTGCCACCTCAGCATTTGCTGAGACCTGCAGTTCAAAGGGTTGCCCCTTGGTGTAGGGCCCCAAAGGCATGGCAGCTGCCACTGATGGATTAGCATCAGTTAAAGCCTGTTGCTGTTTCCCCCCCCCCACACACACACACACTCAAACTGTGCTTTCTTGCATGTTACTTGGGGAATGGGTCTCAAGATTTGAGCCAAGTGAGGTATATGTTGCCTCCAGAAGCCCATTAAGTCTACGAGGTGTTGGGCCTCAGTTTTAGATGTAGGGGCTTGCAAAGTAGCAATCACATTGAGCACTTTTTCAGGTATAAGGCAGACAAGACCTTGCCAAACCACCCCTAGGAATTGCACCTGCTGGGCAGGGCCCTACACCTTCCTATGGTTGATTTCCCATCCTCGAGATCTCATGTGCTCTATCACAGTAGTTAAACCCTGTTGCATACCTACCTCATTTGAACCTGAGATCATAATGTCATCAATGTAATGAGCTAAAACAGAGCCAGACTCAAAGTAGCTTGTTCCAAGTCTCTGGCCACAATTCCATGACAGAGGGTGGGGCTGTGCAGATAACCTTATGGCAAAAGTTGGAAGGTATATTCATGGCCCTCCCAGGTAAATGCAAACTGCTCCTGTGATGCCACGTCAATAGGAATGGAGAAGAATGCATTCGCCAAATCTATGACTGCATGCCACACTCCAGCATTCTTCTCTATATGTTCCAATAAAGTGACCATGTCTAGCACAGGTGATGTGAGGGGCGGAGCATGTTTATTTAGCTGAAAGTAGTCAACCGTCATTCTCCAGGACCCATCTGTTTCTTTATGGGCCACACTGGAGAATTAAAGGGGGATACCACTGGTTTAATGATCCCTACTTCCAAAAGCCCAATTACACACAATTCCAACAAGGAAAAAAGATAGAAGACAACAGAAGAAACCAATGTGGCTCCACAAAAAGCTTAGAGATGACTTGAAAATAAAAAAAGGATACATATAGGAAGTGGAAGGAAGGCAAGGCTACAAAAGAAGAATACAAACAAGTAGCACAGAAGTGCCGGAATGGTATCAGGAAGGCTAAAGCTGAGAAGGAGCTGAGGATAGCGAGGGATGCTAAAAGCAATAAAAAGGCTTTCTTCAGATACATGAATAGTAAAAGACAGAGGAAAGAAGTGGTGGTTCAACTGCTTCATGAGGATGGCAAATTGGTAACTGATGACAAAGAAAAGGCCAAAATGCTCAATTCCTACTTTGGCTCAGTCTTCTCTCAAAAGCAGGACTATGACCCCCCTGGAAAAAGTGAAGGACCACCTGAAGGGGCGGGATTGCAGTTCGAAATTGATAAAGAAATTGTCAAGGAACACCTAATTTTTTTTGAACGAATTCAAATCTCCAGGGCCCCACGAACTGCATCCTAGAGTAATAAAGGAGCTGGCAGAAGAACTCCCAGAACCACTTTCTATTATCTTTGCAAAATCATGGAAGACTTGGGGCTTATGTTGTCCCTATCTTCAAAAAGGGCAAAAAGGAGGAACCTGGGAACTACAGGCCAGTCAATCTGACATCCATCCCTGGGAAAATCTTGGAACAGATTATAAAGTCAATCTGTAAACACCTTGAAAGCAATGCAGTAATTACTAGAAGCCAGCATGGATTTGTCAAGAACAAATCCTGTCAGACGAATCTGATCTCATTTTTTGATCAGGTAACCTCCCTTGTGGACTGTGGGAATGCTGTGAATATAATATATCTTGAATTCAGCAAAGCTTTTGACAAAGTGCCCCATGACATTTTGATTACGAAACTAGTGAAAAGTGGGCTATATGGAACAACTGTGAATCCACAGTTGGCTACAGAATCACACTCAAAGAGTGCTTATCAATGGTACCTTTTCACACTGGGGGGAGGTAATGAGCGGGGTACCGCGGGGCTCAGTCTTGGGCCCAGTGCTGTTCAACATTTTTATTGATGATTTGGATGAGGAGGTGCAGGGAACGCTTATTAAATTTGCAGACGACACAAAATTGGGTTGGATCGCTAATACCCTGGAAGACAGAAACAAATTCCAAAGTGATCTTGATAGACTGGAGTGCTGGGCTGAAAACAACAGAATGCAATTTAATAGGGATAAATGCCAAGTTCTACGCCTAGGAAAAAGAAACCAAATGCACAGTTACAAGATGGGGGATACTTGGCTAATCAATACGACAAGCCAGAAGGATCTTAGAATTGTTGTAGATCACAAGCTGATTCTGAGCCAACAGTGTGATGTGGCTGCAAAAAAGCAAATGCTATTTTGGGCTGCATTAATAGAAGTATAGCTTCCAAATCGCGCGATGTACTGGTTCCCCACTATTCGGCACTGGTTAGGCCTCATCTTGAGTATTGCATCCAGTTCTGGGCACCACACTTCAAGAAGGATACAGACAATCTGGAGAGTGTTCAGAAGAGAGCAACGAGGATGATTAGGGGTCTGGAAACAAAGCCCTATGAGGAGAGACTGAAAGAACTGGGCATGTTTAGCCTGGAAAAGAGAAGATTGAGGGGAGACATGATAGCACTCTTCAAATACTTTAAAGGCTGTCACACAGAAGAGGGCCAGGATCTCTTTTCGATCAACCCAGAATGCAGGACACGGAATAATGGGCTCAACTTACAGGAAGCCAGATTCCAGCTGGACAGCAGGAAAAACTTCCTGACTGTTAGATCAACACGACAATGGAACCAATGACCTAGGGAGGTGGTGGGCTATCCTACATCAGAGGCATTCAAGAGGCAGCTGGACAGCCATCTGTCAGGGATGCTTTAAGGTGGATTCCTGCATTGAGCAGGGGGTTGGACTCGATGGTCTTATAGGCCCCTTCCAATTCTACTATTCTATGATAAGGCTGTCAAAACAGACATGTTTTTAAAGATGGCATAATGCCATCAAGGAATAAGGCAAACAAATTTCCCAGGGTGGGGAATTCCTAAAGTTGGCCACGACAAGGGAGAAGGCTCTTTGTCATGTCCCCTCAGGTGGAAAAGGGACACCCAAGGGGCCTTACTAGATGACATCTGTGGATGGGTAGAATTGTATGGGAGGAGATTGTCCTTAGGTGTTCTGTCACAAAGCTGAGAAGATATACTTGAAACTGGATGAGAAGGCCTATTGAAACTTTAGAAGCCAGAAGGATGACTGAATAGGTTTTCAATGGATAGATGAGAAGGCAGTCAGGCTTCAGTGCTTAGCCCCATGACTAGCAATACCAAGATAAATTATGATAAATAATTAGAAATTACATAATTGTGCAAAATATATAGAAATAATACTGACCTACTTTATAGGATTAATGTAAATGATATAAAAACATAATGTATCAGAAATGCTTTGACTACTCTAAAATGTTATATAAATGCTTAGTGTTTTGTTGTTGCAAATATAGTCATTTTGCACAAAATATACAGATGAAAAATCCATCTTGGTGCAGAATTTGGGTCATCTGAATGCAGAATTTAAATTTTGATAGCAGGAAGTTTACAAAATGTTGCATTTAAATGTTATGTTACAAAATGCAGCTTATTTCCTATGCATGTGAGATAGTGTGTTGCAAATAAGCAATATGTTTTTTTAACTCTTCTGCTTTTGCTTTAAACTTGGCATGGCTAAAGCCCTACTTAAAAGCTATCATGATGACGTTTCATCTCCTTATCTTTAAAAATGACAGAGCTGTAAGCGTTTTTGTTATTTCCCATTGACTATAAAGTAGAGCTGCCCTTTGAGAGGGAAAATCTGATTTGTTCTTCAAATTTCATAATTTCCCCCCTTCCCAGATTTGTTACCAAAAATCCTAACATGTCCTGATTTTTCCTGACATATGGTCACCCTTAAAATCCCTAAATTTAATAGGAAACTCTGCAGAAGAGGTGCTGGGGAAATAGTTAGAGTTTTTATTTTCAGGTCCGGCACTTTCCAGGGAAAAGACTTGTCACCTTTGGGTGTGATTTAGTGTGGGTTGATGGTTTTATTTTTTATGGCTTCGCTGCTAACTTTGACCTCAAACGCCATCCTATCCCCCCCTTGCCCGCTACCCCTCCCCTTCTTCCTAGCTTGCATTTTATGACTTATTGTCTCGGCTGGAGCCCTCCGTGATGAGAGAATAGATTTTAATAAACGCTTCTGTCCTTAATTGTGTGTGGTTATTTCCAGTGGCTGGCTTGGGGCCCTTTGGCCCGGGAACCGGGAGGTGGATACATGGGGAACTCAGCAGAGAGTTCTGCGCCTGCCTGGGAAGAAAAGGGGCTTCTTTTCTTCACAGTCATTACATGTATATACACGACACTTACATGTTCATGGGAAAGACTTTGCACAGCAACAATTGAAAAAGCTGGAGAACCATTGCCTACCCAATAAAAGCTCCCTCACAGAAACTTTTAAAAAACTGCCAGAGATCATTTTGTGCAAAAGCCTCTGTCATGTTTGCAGTCAATCTTCTCCTTCCAAAAGGTTACTGCCTTGTTTAAATTGACCTAACCTTTTTAGGGAAGCGGGTGCTCCCCAATTTTTTTTAAGGCAGGGGACTAAATGTTAAGCCAATTAACAGAAGGCATTGAGACACAGGATCCTACCCACACTTTCCCCCTTTTTGCATGTGAACACTGCTGAAACCCCTAACCTGAAAACAAATCAACATAAGATCATTCTTCACTTTTCAGCTCTTTTATTGCAGGCATGAATACAGGAACAGGTAAACAGTTCAGCAACAAAAAGCCTCTCTCAAGGCATGTTTCACTTACAATCACCATAGCATGCTGTCTGCTGATCCAGGCTGCTATTCAGTTAGTACCATGCTGGTGTAAGTAGCCTGGCTCTGCAGCAACAAATCCCTTCTCTCATTCTAGGATTCCTTTACAACACTCAAAATTACAACAACAACAAAACCAAACAAAACTCCACACATTTGGACCTAAACTTGCATGCAAAACAACAAATTGGTCTCAGTATATTTATTGCAAACTCCTTGAGAACCAGGACACTAGAACCCCCCCCTACACACACACACAATATTCCACTTTAATTTTCTGTTAACCAGAGAGGTTAGCAAGGGTTATATGAAAAGAAGCTTCCAAAAACAGTGAAATCAAGGTATATTTGGCTGAAGCATTTTACTATAGCATTTCATTTGGCTTTGTTGGCCAAACATAGCTGGGGGAACAATTCTTCAAACAGAACGTTTGATGGAGCAAGCTAATGTCAAAATAATAGAATCAAGAGTGGGATGGACCATATCGGATGCTGACTTAGAACTTTATAAAGGAAATGTCTGTTTACTTCAGGAGGTCCAATGCTGGACCATGCAGAAAAATGACACTCTTTTGATTTCCTGTTAAAATTGTGCTGGAGAACCTCACTATTGATGATGTGCTAGTGGAAACCGATGTTTGCACAACATCAATAGCACTTACTAGCGCAATGGGGTTCCTGGGTAACTTGTGTTAGCAAGGGCTATTTACATTGCACAGGTGTTGATTTCCATTAGCACAATGTTAATGTCGCTGGTGGATCCTTCCCTAAAATTGGATGGATCTGTCAGTTTCACTTTTTCCTGCATTCACATTTTTAAATCTCGAATTCATTCTATCCTGTTTGTGAAGCAATTTATGTGCAATTTGGTAAGTTCTAATAAAAGATTAACCAAACAAAATCCTCACTCATCTGCACCAATCAAATTCAATAGGTACAGCTATTCCTAGCATGTGGTACCTGCCTGCCATGTAGCTGTTAAAGATGAGGAGCCTATTAAAAAAAAAGAAAGGAAAATGCTGGCCATCCTAATTCAGCACCAGAAACAAATGTGGTTGAATGCCTGGAATTCAAACCCAGACTTTTAAGAGCTAAGCACTCAAAGCCCTGTGCCTGAAAGAATACATCTGTTCAGTTTCTCCCATATTCAAGATTTTAAAATCTCAATTTTTTTTCCATCCCAGTTATGAAGAAGTTTGGGAATGTTAAGTTCTTACACAAAAAATTAAAAACCAAACAAAATTCTTACCCCCGCTTGTCAAAACACATAAAGATTACATGCAAAACTAAGCCTGCTTGGACCACATGATTTGCTAGTCTCTGAAAGACTAGAAATGCAGGTTGCTTACCTGTAACTAGTACTTTGAGTGGTCATCTGGGCTCTGCTCCTGTGCGGAGCCTCGCCACGGAAACTTCTATAGCTGAGGAAAACAGTTTTGGCGGGAACCCTCCCCCACCGTCATATTGCACAAGTGCCGTGCATTCCCGCCCTAATCCTCAGTTCCTTGAGACCAATCAATCCCAAAAAAACAGGATTCAGTTACTTCTGGTACCAAAAACATTGACACCAAAGCGGGGATGATGGGAGGGTTGTGTGAATGCACCGATGACCACTCAAAGAACTACAGTTACAGGTAAGCAACCTGCATTTCATCTTTGTGGTCTCTGTGCATCACACATATGGGTGATTAACGAGCTTACTTACTGGAGGATGGTAAGGTGTTCTACTGCAATACTGATGAGAGGACTGCTCTGCTGAACTGAGAATTGGAATGACCATCCACATCAAGCTTGTAGTGTTGTACAAAGGTTGAAGGGGTAGTCCATGTGGCAGCCTTGCACACATCCAAAAGTGGAACTCCTCTGACAAAGGCAGTGGAAGTTGCAATCTCCCATGTTGAGTGAGCGGAACTCCTCTGACAAAGGCAGTGGAAGTTGCAATCTCCCGTGTTGAGTGAGCTCGAAGATGTGAAGGGATTTCCAACCCAGAGAGTTGGTAGGCCAGCTTAATGGTCTGTGTAATCCACGAAGCCAAATGCTGGGAAGAGTCTGGAGCACCTTTCCTAGGCTTCCCATAGCATACAAAGAGTTTTGGGGTTTTCTGAAAACTTTCAGTTCTGGACCGACAGAAGGTTAGGGCTCTTCTGACATCTAAAGTCTGTAGTCTTTTCTCCAGATCTGATACTGGGGAAGGAAAGAAAGCGGGTAGAACAATAGGTTCATTGAGGTGAAACTGTGACACTATTTTTGGTATAAAAGAGATGTCAGGGCGAAGCACCACTTTGTCTTTGTGAAATGTGAGGTACGGTGGATCAACACATAACACAGTTACCTCCCCGACTCTTCTGGCTGAAGTAATTGCCGCTAAAAAGGCCACCTTCCAGGAGAATGGCAATCACACGTTCCCATGGGTTCAAAAGACTTTGACGTGAGGAACTTTAGAACTAGGCCTTAAAGGAGGCATTAAATTTTTCAGTCCTTACAGAAACGATCTGACCATGGGGTGAGTAAAAATGGTAAATCCAGCAACTGGATTGTGAGAAGTTGAAATGAATGTAAGGTAAACTCGTATTAACGAGTATCCCAGTCCCTTCTGAGAAAGATGAGAAAGGAAATGAAGGATATCTGTAATAGGGCAAGACTTATTTATTTATTTATTTATTTATTACATTTGTATACCGCCCCATAGCCGAAGCTCTCTGGGCGGTTTACATAGGATTAAAAACAATTAAAAACAATATACAAAAATTAAAACAGCAAAAACATACAACATACACACAATCTGTACATTTAAAAACCACTTCAACACTTCAAAAAAAAAAAAAAAAAAAAAAAAAAAAAAAAAAAACCTACAAAAACAAAACAAAACAGACCCAGGCTCCTCAGATATTGCCAAATGCCTGAGAGAAGAGGAAAGTCTTGACCTGGCGCCGAAAAGATAACAATGTTGGCGCCAGGCGGGCCTCGACAGGGAGATCGTTCCACAATTGGGGAGCCACCACAGAGAAGGCCCTCTCTCTTGTTGCCGACCTCCGAGCTTCCCTCGGAGGAGGCACTCGGAGGAGGGCCTTAGATGTTGAACGTAGTGTTCTTGGAATCAAAATTATGTTGTTTTGCAAAAGAGTTGAAGGTCGAGCATTTAGCCATGTAGGACCTCCTAGTGGAGGGTTTACGGGCTGCATCTAGAATTTTTTGTACATCTTGTGGTATCACTGGATTCTCCATGCTGTCAAGCCCAAGGTTCTCATGTCTGGATGACGGAGGAGGCCGTTGTGGCGAGTTATGACATCCGGGGCAAGTGTTAGTTGGCGGTGATGTCCCCGTGAAAGGTGGAGGAGTGACGGAAACCAAGCCTGCCTCAGCCACCATGGTGCAATTAGTATGCAATTGGTGCAGTCCCATCTGATTTTCTCAATTACTTTTGTCAGGAGGGGAAAGGGCGGAAACAGATAAAATAGAGTCCCCTTCCATTCTAGAGAGAAGCCGTCCCCTAATGACTTTGTTCCCGTTCCTCCTCGGGAGCAAAAAAGAGGACATGTCCGATTCTCCTCTGTGGCAAAGAGATCCACCGCAGGGGTTCCCCATTGCTGAAAAAGGTGTGTTATGATTATTTGGGAAAGTTTCCATTCATAAGTCAATGCTGTGGCCCTGCTTAGAGCGTCTGCTATAGTATTGCTGATCCCAGCAATATGAAGGGCAAACACGCGAATGTTCTTTGGAATCATCCATGCAAACAGCCTCAAAGTTAGATCAAATAGCAGAGGGGAGTGTGTCCCCCCCTTGCTTGTTCAGGTGCCAAAGAACCGAGGTATTGTCCATTTGGATCTGAATGTATCTATCCCAAACCTCGGTTTCAAATGCAATCAGTGCCTTCCATACGGCAAGTAGTTCAAAGGCATTTATGTGCAGTCGGCTCTCCTTTGGAGGCCTTGAGTGCAGAGGGCTCCACAGTGTGCCCCCCCCAACCCTGGAGTGATGTGTCTGTCGTGACTACTCTGGTGTGTGGGGGTTGGACAAATGGGATGCTGTTGATAAGATTTTTCGGATTCATCCACCAAAGAAGAGAGCAAGCCACATTGTCCAGGATAGTCAGGCGGTACCGACAACTGTCGAATTTGAAATCATAGACCATCGCTAGCCATGTCTGTAGATGTCTCATTTTCAATCTGGCCCATTCTACCACTGATACCGTGGCCACCATGTATCTGAGTAGATGTTGAATTACTTGTACTGTTGTTCTTCTGTTGAAGTATGGAGTAGTTGATCTGCTCAATCCTGAGGCAGATAAGCCCATCCTGATTGCTCATCTAGGAGAGCACCTAAATATTGGAACTTTTGTGTAGGGGCCAATTTTGATTTTTTCATATTGACACAAAGTCCAAGGGTTGTGAGTAAATTGAGAATTGTATGAATTGCAGACTGCAGTGCATTCTTGTCTGGGGAGACGATCAGCCAATCATCTAAGTAGGGGTAGATCTCGATTCCTCTGCATACCACTGCCATGCATTTCGTAAAAACTCTCAGAGCCGATGAAAGGCCGAATGGGAGGACCTTGAATTGGTAGACATCTAATGATGAATTGAAGAAATTTTCAGTGGTGAGGATGTATGCATCCTTCAAGTCCACAGATGTGAACCAAACCCTAATCAGAGAAGGGGCATGATCAACCCCAACATTGTCATCCTGATTTTTTGTTTGCAGATGAAGTAGTTTAGTAGCCGGAGGTCCAAAATAGGTCGAAGACCTCCATCCCATTTAGACACCATAACATAGCGGGAGAAGAATCCCCACTTAGCGTCGAACTGGAAGACCCGTTGAATCGCTCCTTCTACAATAAAGGCATGGTATCTTTGATTATGACTAGAGAAGGAGGAGTAACCTTTTCAGTGCTCAGTGGAGGAAGGGTTTTGAACTCTTATTAGGTAACCCATCTCGATAATCTTTAAAACCCATGCATCCATTGTAATGTCTGTCCAAGTATGTAGGAAGGACGAAAAGCAGTTGCCAAACATTGTGGTGGTTAAAGGTGGATGTGGGACCGTCCCAATGACCAGGTCAAAGATGACATTTTGATGCCAGATCAGATTGACGTCTGGCTGTCTGTGGCTTTTGAGACTGATACTGCTTACCCTGCTGCTGTTGATGAGGCTGATACCAACTAGTTCTATCAGAGAATTGCAATTATAGAAGGGGTTCTGGTGCCGGAACCATCTCCTCAGTTTGAAGGGAGTTGGGGTGTCTTGTTGACCAATCCCCATCTTTTTTGCCGTGGACCATGCCTCCTGTACAGAGTCCATTTGGTTGTCTGTTTTAGCATTAAAAAGACTCTCCCCATTGAAAGGAAGGTCCTCAGTCCTGATTCTAGCCTCGGGAGTCAATCCTGCAGATCTCAACCATGCATGTCTCCATAGGGCTACAGCTCCTATCATAGACTTTGCATTGCAATCAGTTTGATGTCTTGCCATATTAATTAGGTGTCTTGAAAGTTTAGTCGTTTCTCCTTGAAATACTCTTGCAAGCTCACTTTGTTCATCTGGGAAATAATCGCAGAGCGCACTCATTTTCTCCCATGAGAAAAGCTGGTATCAGGATGAAATGGCCTCATAATTAGCAACTCGAAGTCATAGAGCTGCAGACGAGTAGGACCTCCATCCCAGAACATCGAGTCTATGACCCTCTTTGTCCACAGGTGCAGTATGTTCCTTTTGGGATTTGTCCTGTGCCAATTCGACAATGATCGATTTAGGATGCGGATGAGTAAATATCATAGAATCATAGAATAGTAGAGTTGGAAGGGGCATATAAGGCCATCAATTCCAACCCCATGCTCAATGCAGGAATCCACCTTAAAGCATACCTGACAGATGGTTGTCCAGCTGCTTTTTGAATGCCTCTAATGTGGGAGAGCCCACCACTTCCCTTGGTAATTGGTTCCATTGTCGTATTGCTAGAATAAGTCAGTGATTTTTTGGCTTGAGAAACAGAGGCTGTTACAGTCTGTGAGCATTTGCTGCAGGTTTCATGTCTTGGGCGAGTGATACAAACTGACCTATTCTAGGGATATTGATAGTCAGCCCCATACTCAAGATATCTGTTCTTTTACATATATCAAGTCTACTATATCAGCTTGTGCTGGAGGCCACTGAAGAAGACGAATCGTTGAAATACGTTTCACACTTCTTCTATTTTAATTATACAGAGATAATTGTCTTAATAATTGTTGAAGGAGTATTCACTCAGCATTTTTATCATTCTGTATAATCAATTGCTCTGTTTAAATGTTTTAATATATCTGAATGAATTGATTTTAAATTTTGGAAGCCTGTTGTTTTCAGCCCAGCGCTCCTATCTATCAAGATCACTTTGAAGTTTGATTCTGTCTTCCAGGGTATTTGCAATCCCACCCAATTTTGTGTCATCTGCAGATTTGATAAGCATTCCCTGCACCTCCTCATCCAAATCATTAATAACAATGTTGAAGAACACTGCGCCCAAGACTGAGCCCTGCGGTACCCCACTCGTTATCTCCCACCAGTGTGAAAAGGTACCATTAATAAGCACTCTTTGAGTCCGATTCTGTAGCCAACTGTGGATCCACCTAATAGTTGTTCCAACTACTCCACTTTTCACTAGTTTGTGAATCAGAATGTCATGGGACACTTTGTCAAAAGCTTTGCTGAAGTCAAGATATACTATGTCCACAGCATTCCCACAGTCCATAAAGGAAGTTACCTGATCAAAACATGAGATCAGATTTGTCTGACAGGATTTGTTCTTGACAAATCCATGCTGGCTTCTGGTAATCACTGCATTGCTTTCAAGGTGGTTACAGATTGACTTCTTTATAATCTGTTCCAAGATTTTCCCAGGGATGGATGTCAGACTAACTGGCCTGTAGTTCCCAGGTTCCTCCTTTTTGCCCTTTTTGAAGATAGGGACAACATTAGCCCTCCTCCAGTCATCTGGCACTTCACCTGTCTTCCATGATTTCGTAAAGATAATAGACAATGGTTCTGAGAGTTCTTCTGCCAGATCCTTCATTGCTCTAGGATGCAGTTTGTCAGGCCCTGGAGATTTGAACTCATTCAAAGAAAGTAGGTGTTCCTTGATAATTTGTTTATCAATCTCAAACTGCAATCCTGCCCCTTCAGCTTGTACTTCACATTTTCCAGAGCAGGTCATAGACCCGCTTTTGAGAGAAGACTGAGCCAAAGTAGGAATTGAGCACTTTGGCCTTTTCTTTGTCATCTGTTACCAATTTGCCATCCTCGTGAAGCAGTTAACCACCATTTCTTTCCTCTGTCTTTTACTATTCACATATCCTTTTATTCCTTGCTCCATTTATTTTAATCCAGATGCTCTCGATGGAGCTCCCAGGCTCATGCTATTGCATTTCTGTGCACGGATAAGTTTTTTTAAAAAAACATATAGTGCAACTCCACTTCCCTTTCTATTTCTTCTGTTCTTTTTGAATAAGTTATATCCATCAATGGCTGTATTCCAGTCATGGGAGTCATCCCACCAAGTTTCAGTTATACCTATCAAATCGTCTTTGCCTTCATGTGTTAAGAGTTCAAGTTCATTATGTTTGTTTTCCATACTCTGGGCATTGGCATATAGACATCAAAGCCCATGTGCTTTGTAGCCTGGCTTTTTCCCTACATTATTGTAGGTTGCTTCTTTTTCTTGGATTCTATACATGGCTTCCTGTCGCCTAGAGATAGGAGCCATTGATGAAGAGGTGTTCCAGGACTGTTTGACCATTTGCAGTAATGCTGGTAAAAAAGGAACTGCTACTAATACCATGGATTCGGTATATATGGCATCATATACGAGATCCTTGACTCGGTCAATTAGCTGATGAGCCTCGATTTCTAGGGCTTGAGCCATCCTCAATACTTGATCTGAGGAGACCCATATCCTCAGATGGTGAGGCTTGGTCTTTGGAAAGTACAAATTCATCTAGTGAGGAAATGGACGGTGGCACAGATGAGTAGGACAATGAGACAGATTGATAATCTTCTGCTGAATTAGACACTTCAACATTAGGAGGGTGTGTTAGTACTTTGGGTTGAGCCTCTGCCGATGGCAGGGGGGACTGTGCATGGGAGGGCTCTCCTCATTGTGAAGCCATAACAGTCACATCCGAACACAAGTGATCCGTTGCATGCGATCTAGAGTGTTGGGGTATTGATAGGGGTTAGAACCCCATATTCCCCGATGCGTGGTGGGAGTATGGAACTGCAGAACTTGGTCGGCAATCATACATCATCCCACCAAGATAGTGTGTTCATTTGTGAAAACGCTCTCGCTCTTGATGCTTGTCCCAGTCCTCATTGTACTGAGGTCTATGGGAAGGCACTGACCAATTTGATGCTCAGTCCCAATCACAATGTGGAGACCATGATTGTTCTCGGTAATTACAAGCATAGTATCTGTCCATCTCTCTGTCCCTGCTACATGATGTTGAAGGACTTGGGGAGTGATGCCGAGACCATACATCCCCATCCTGTCAGTGTTGAGGAGATAGTGCCCTTTCTTCCATGTGCTGCGGTACAGTAGGCTCTCAAGGTCAGACCCAAGCAGTGGGACCCGAAACTCAAGGTGGGGATAACTCCCTAATTTCTCCCTCTGACACTGTCGATACCAGATCGATAATCAGTGGCAGTGGTGGACTCAGGACCATAATCCAAATAGGAGAATTCAGTAGTGGAGGCACTGGTGGTTTCAGAGTAACAACAGATTGTCTGATGCTCGTATCTCTGGATTTTTTCTTCTTAGGTACGGAGTCTGAAGAAGGCTTGTGACACTTAACCTTTTTGGAATTTTTCTTTGCTGTTGAAATCACCAAAGATCATTCCGGAGTAAGGGGATCCTTGGTAGTACTAATTTCCTGCATGGAAGGTCCTGGTCTCTCAGTGGTTTCCATCATTTTGTTCTTATGAGAGGAGGATGGTAGGTTGACTTCTTTAAGCACCTTTTCCCAGAGAAGTGCTTTAAGGTGATCTGTTCTTTTTTTTCTTGCTCATTTAGAAAATGACATACAGAAACGACAGGTCTCTACTACGTGTGCCTTCCCGAGACAAAGAACGCAGAGAGAATATCCATCAGAAGGTGGTAGTTTGCTGCCACAGTGGGGATATATATATATATATATATATATATATATATATATATTAGATATATGTGTAAGAAAAAAATAATTTAGGAATTGACGAGAAAAAATCCTCAGAAACTAAACTAATGGAATTTCTACTGTGGCGAAGTCTCCAGCGAGGCAACTGAGTTGGCAGTCGAAAAGGAACTGAGGATTAGGGTGGGAATGCACAGAACATGCACAGTATGATGGTGGGAGAGGGTTCCCGCCAAAAAAAATTCCTCAGCTAGAGGAGTTTCTGAGGCGAGGCTCCGCACAGGTGCAGAACCCTTATGTATGATGCACAGAGACCATGAAGGAGAAATGAAAGTTTCCCTGTCACTTGTTCAGCTGTTTCAGAGCACATGTAATGAACATATGTTATGGTGAGGGCAGGTTTCATCAAAACATCAATTCTGCAATTTCAGAATTAAAAGTGCTTATATACAACAAGAAACAGTGCTTAGGTTAAAAATGAAATATTTGGATCTTCCAGAAAAGCTGCCCCTTTTGTGGTGTCTACTCAAACTCAGTGCTTTGTCTGCTTATGGTAATAGATTCAAAAGTGGTCATCTCCGATTTGGAAGGGAGGAGTTAAACATTGAGGATGCTCAGAGACCTTTGGTACAATTGGTCCTCCAACAACAAAAAAGAGGGAAATTGCTGTTGATGTGTTCCTAAGATTCCTACAGTTATAAACTAACCAGGCAATTAAACACCCCATCTGGCAAACAGAAAATGCTGTGTCCCTCCTGGGATTCTATATAGGAGTATTCATAAATTTACCCATTGGGAATGGGAATTTATGGGTCATCTAATTAAAAGGGATATGAGAATATTACAGAAGTTCAGGAGATGGTGCAAAAGCCTGGCCCTTACACATTCTCCATTCAGATATGTTGACAATTCTGAGAACTGCGAGCTCTAGCTTTGAAGGATTGACTTCATGGGTTTATTATTAGTTTCCAGTTTCTGTGACAACTGTGATATATTTCTGTCCTTCCAAGACAGTTGCAACAGGTCAATACATTTGTTCTTCAGCTCATACTTCCTGAACATGTTTGCTTGAAAATCAGTAGGTATAGTTTAGATCTCATCCTAATTGCCTTCTGTTCTCTACTGTCTCTCCAGTTTGCCCTACCACTGTCAATGTAGCAATGGAGTCACAATAATTTCACCCAGGTAGCCATTTTAGCCACTCTATTGCTGCTGCAATGGTGTAAAGCAGGGAAGTTGAACCTTGGACCCGCGAGCCAAATCTGGCTTACCTGAGTGTAAATCCAGCTCTCTGGGGTGCCTCAAATGGTCACACAACCTTCCCCTGGGGTCCCCCCCCCAGGTATTAGTCCTGATTTCTAAAGCCAAATTCAGAGGTTCATGAGAACATTAATATCACCAGTCCTATGCATGTTTGCCTGCAACTATATACTTCCAAGACAATATCCCCAGCATTGCAGCCTGACTGGTACCTTATTTACCTTGATTGTTTTATCTCTTACCCAGTTTCATGGGCTAGATTAAGGGTGAGCAACACACAAGCCACATGTGGCCCTCAGAGACCACCCAGGAAGCCTACCATGGGTGCCCTGTCCCCCAGTTCCCCTTTGCATGTGCTATCACGCTTGCTATACAAGGCACGTGAAGAGAATTTTCCCTATGTGCCCTGTGTAGCAGCAATATCAGCCTCATGCCAGTCCAGCAAACAGCTGTTTGGTGGGCTGACAAGAACCAGATTCTGCTGGGAAACGGCTGTGCAAGGAGGACTTTCCTCATGGTGATTCTGCTGAGAAACAGGCATGTAGGGATGACTCTCCTCACACACCTGTTTCCCAGCAGAAACTGTTACTGCTGAAAAAGAGGGTACACAAGAGGAATTAGCTAACCACTAGACAAATGTGGCTGTTACCCTTATTCTGCCTAGACCTTGCAGGAAGCAGGAGGCACTAGAAGAAGGGAAATATCACTTTATGAGAAACTTTTCTGATTTATTCAGAGGAAGTTATATATTTATACACCCTATATTTAAAAACCCTTGGATTGACAGAAAGAAACATAAAAAGGCCACAATCCAGCCAAAGTTAAATATTATTGATTTCATTTGGAGAGTATTCATATTCTTAAATCTGTCCCAGTGAAATCAATGGGATACTACTGTTTAGGCTGACCAGATAAAATCCAGGTCAGGGCTCAAGTAACTTTAACAGTTGTAGAGAAAAGGGAATTTCTGCCAGGGTCATTTGTATGCAATTAGTTCCTGGGGAAATTCCCTCTTCATCACAACTGTTAAAGTTGCAGGGGCCCTGCCTTCTTTTGTATATGGTCACTCTAGTATAGTGCCTGCAACTTTAACTGTTGTGATGAAGAGGGAATTTCACCAGGAACTAATTGCATACAAATGACCATGGCTGAAATTCCCTTTTCTCTACAACTGTTAAAGTTACATGAGCCCTGACCTGGATTTTAACTGGTCACCCTACTACTGATGCCCAAAGGGTATCCTACAAAGTAAACTGATAACAATAACTAGGTGATAGCTATGATCCTTTTGGAAAGTGATAAAGCTGAGAACAAGGTGGGCAACCTCTGGCTTTCCAGATGTTTGGCCTAGAATTCCTTTCATCCCTCACTATTGGCCATGCTGGCTAGAGCTGTTGGGAGTTATAGGCCAAAAATTGTCTAGAACATTATTAAAGCTTCTTAGAAAGGTTTGTCTTCACAATTTTAAGCCATCAGGAAGAGTACTTTAATTCAGAAGCTATCATCAATCAGTCAACAATTATAGTAGCAATTTGAAGAGAAATGTTTGTTTTGTGTGGTTTAGGCACTGTATTTTTCTCTTGATGATAATAGTCCAAGTATCAGCATTTTTTCTGATGATGCAGTGAGTATTGCATTACTGAAACATTATTGAATGCCAGTTGGCAGAACTATGTCAGCTTGACTGCCATATTAGCATTATTGTATGGAATCTGCAGACAGAGAACAATCTTGTCATTTGCACTGTTCTTCAAGGCCTCAAAGTCCACCAACATTTAAACATATGCTTAATTTTTACATCTGGGAGAATTTCAAATGTAGTTTTCCAGGATGAAAAACAGAAGTGCATGCAGATGTTTACAGGATTTGAGTTTCACTTAAAAGTAGTCAAATTTTCAGTTTTATTTGGTATGATAAGGGGACCTATGGCAAGACAATCTGATTTATATAGATAAGTGGTTATTGTAATGTAAAATGAAAATGACTGTTTTTCTTCAGAAGATGTAGATGGATTTGTGCATTTCCTCCTTGTGTAATAATTGGAGCTAGGAATTTTAAAAGGCAGCTTTTTTATTTTTCTATGGAGACTAACAGTCCTAAGATAAGATGGAATCATGATTCTCTCCCCTACCCACCCACAAAAAATTACTAACAAACAGCAGTGATTTTTCTTTAACAAATAGCAGTAGCTCAGTTTAGTTATTAGATCTACAAAATGACTTTTTTGTATATGCTATCAAAATATTCTGCGCAACATTTATCTCTGTGCAGATATTAACATATATACAGAACAAATTCTGACTAGATATCAATATATATTCCTTGGTGATCTTTTTTGAGCTAGATTTACCAAAAATTAGCCTCAACTCAACTTTTATAGTTATATAAAACCCTAAGTACTTGGGAGAAATAAAGGGAAGAAGCAATCACAGGCTGGGATCCAAAGCGCGACGTAGAGGCTCATAGACGGAGGGCTTGTGCTAGCCCAATGGGTTATTTTATTCCCCTCCCCCATGTACAGCAGGTTCCCAAACTACTTTTTGAAACTACTCTCAGTTTCAAAAGTTTTTGCTATGTACAATTTGGGTGGGTGGGTATTGTTTGAGAGGGGGGGGGGAACCAAACAAATCTGAAGACCCCTGGACTCTCACAACAGGTTTTGTGGTTCTTTGGATCCTGGCCATAGTATCAAATATACAAAGGACGAAGTTTATGTAAAACTTTTTTTTTAGCCAACGGTAATTAATCCTGGAGGATTAGATCTATCACATTGTCACAATGCATCATGTTGTGAACATAGAAGCAGAGGAATGTAAACAGGCAGAAGGCACAAAAAAAGGCCCCAATCCATTCTCCATGTGGGACAGAAGCGAACCTTTTCATAGTTCTGTCATCAGCAGCCTTTTCATCATCTTTTCTCGCTCCAGCTCATGCCTCAAAGTCTCAGAGCTGTGGAGTTAACATACAAGCAGTTATGGGAACAACATGCAAAATCACTAACGTTTAAATAGCACAGACCAAAGAGAAGAGTTACCTTTATATTGTTAGAAAAAATGTTGAAAATAGATCACTGTAGGAACATAGTATTTGGCTGACATTTTGTGCTGAATACCAAATGCAAACCCAGCTGAGGTTGCTTCCAGACAGAGAACTCCTAGCACTACCAGTCAAAAGACATTGTGCACATATTCCATTTTTTCCTCCCAAACAGATATTTTTGCAAAAAGAAAAAAATATATGAATGAAGTGTGGGAAAGATGGGAGGGTTACAAGTTGAAGGTGACATTGTCAGGACACACACATACCCAATTTCCACAATAAAAGCATCATCTAGAAGCACTCTATGTCTCTTTCAGATATAACTTCCCTGAGATCTCTAATGAATTACTGAGCCATAATAAGCCTAGAACTTCAACTGACAGAATAGAGAACAAGAGATGGCCGTATCTACTTGGAAACCAGTTATTGAATCTTTAAATAAGAATGTTTTATGCTTGACCTGTATCTGAAATGTACAAAATGGTATCATTTCTTTATTTTGTATATAAAGGGTGAGCAGAAGGTGAATCTCCAAATGTTTTGAACTTCAACTCCCAAAAAAACCTACCAACATGGTCAATTGTCTGGAATGATGAATGATGAAGTCCAAAACATCTCTAGATCTACTTTCTGCTCACACCAGTTGTTTACAATTTTTTTCTGTGTTCATATGCCTTTTGTCATTTTGTATGTTCCCAATAAGACAGTAATTCTAGAACCTCATTGCTGCAAATGTTTTTAACTGAAAGGTGAGGCATGCCTATTTTAAGTAAGGTCAAATGAAATAATTAAATAACACAAATCTACAAAGAGTAGAAATCCTCAAAAGGAGCATGAGTCTTTATTGCACACGACAATGCACTGAAACATCCCTATGCATTTGGGGCTTGAAATGTTCTTCATCAGGGGTGGGGGGATTGTATTTACTGGTATAAAACACCCAAAGGTCACATCAAGATGTTGGCAAATCCACCCCGAGCAATGCATTCTTTCCCCTGATGCAAAGCTTTTCAATCTCAAAGCATGTTGGGACATTTTGATACACTATCCCAGGGGATGCTTCTAGACAGAAGGCTCCTAGCACTACCACCCCTAGCACCTATTCCATCATAGCCTCCTTAAAAGATTTTCTGAGGTAAGTAAAAAGATGGAAAAACCTGGGGAAACACTGGAGGGTTACAAATAGAAAACGGTAACATCTGGCACACATGTAAAATTCCAGGGATGAGGCACAGAGATTGTACAACAAAAGACCCATCTGAAAGCACCCAGGGGAGAAAGGCTGGGTCTAGAGCAAGATAGGCAACATGGTCCTCACGGACACCGATGTGCCCCTGGATACCTTCCTTGGTGCTCACCAAGCTGCTGCCTTACCAGCAGCCGGGGTTGCTGTGAAAGAGATTTCTGATGGTGCTGAAAACTGTGGCTCAAAGGTAGGGTGACCAGATAAAACCCAGGTCAGGGCTCCTGTAACTTTAACAGTTGTAGAGAAAAGGGAATTTCAGCCAGTGCTATTTGTATGCAATTAGTTCCTGGTGAAATTCCCTATTCATCACCACTGTTAAAGGTGCAGAGCCCTGCCTTCTTTTGTATACTGTCACTCTAGTATAGTGCATGCATCTTTAACTGTTGTGATGAAGAGGGAATTTCACCAGGAACTAATTGCATACAAATGACACCGGCTGAAATTCCCTTTTCTCTACAACTGTTAAAGTTACATGAGCTCTGACCTGGATTTTATCTGGTCAGCCTAGTCAAAGGGGTTGTTTAGTGCACTGGAGTTCAGCCCCTACCTCCGCCTTTTGTGCAGTCTTTTTGACAGGTTATTTGTCCTTTGTGACTAGCTTTGTCTCCTATGGCAGCCATTTTGTTGTGGTACCCAGGAGAGTTTCTCACATTGCCAAATATGCCCATGCCCCCAAACAGATCACTTATGTCATGACTCCCTAACTTCTAGCACCCATTGAAGTCAATAAGGAGGCCTCTTAGGAAAAAACAATATTTTATTTTGCAAATGATCCCTTCTCTCCCTTTGAAAGGAGTTAGAACTTAGAAAGTGTTTTGCCCCAAGGCGTAATTAGCTAAGCAAACAAATCAGTTGATCCATCCAAAAGGAAGCGAGAGTCACTTCTAAGACAAATTGACATCCAGTCTCTTCTGAGCAAATAATCTTTCTGAGCGCCGCCTAGTGAGCCCTTTGATCTGAGCGCGCTTTATTTTCCTACGGAAAATGGGATCTCTGAGTTGACTCCCTTCTCCGCCCTCTGAAGACGAAAGCTGGTTATTATCTGTAAGATTATTTACATCAGCCAAGACATTTTCTAAAGGCAAAACTATGGGAACCTTGTCTCCTCCTGGCACAGACTGGTATGTCTCTTCGAGTTCAGAATCTGATTCTGAATTAATGTCTGACATTCCTTCGCCCTGAGCAAGGGGGGAGGAATTAGACACAACAACTTACCCCTAGAGAGTGGCAAGATTTTGCTGGGGACCCAAGACCAGATAAAGGCCCAGCAGCCCAACAGGGCCATTGTTGTGGCTTTGCATGGGGCTTCCAAGAAGGCTGGATGCACTTCTCAGTTTATAGACCACACCCCTCTTGTTAAGGGGATCTGCTGAAAAGGCCTTGCACAAGTCACTCCCCAGTTCCTGGAGAAGCCAAAGCATGGAGTTGAGACTTTTGTGCCATCTGTGGTTTCCCACCCACCCACCCTTTTTTCTTTTCTTGTTTTAGTTCTAGAAACTGATAAGTCTTCATTTTGAAAAATCAGTCTCTGACCACTCAGACCATTTCATTCAGTGGGCTGCTCCATGCCCTGCATCTGCATCACGATATTGCATTACCTCAAACTGTATAGCATTATGATGTTGACAATGACCAGGGGGAGCGAACAGGGGGAGCAAAGAGGAGTTTGTCAGGGGGAGAGTAGTGAAAGAGGCGACCAAGGCAAAGAGGACAGAGGCCTCGCGGGATGCTGCTTATTCAAAGTGGCCATGTGCTCCTGAGTGCTGATTCAAGGGGTGTGTAATGAGAGCTGCTGCTGCGCCTGAAGGGGTGTGCTCCTGAGTGCTGATGCAAAGGGGAGTGGCCTGCTAGGGTGACCATATGTCAGGAAAAAACAGGACATGTCAGGATTTTTGGTAACAAATCCAGGAAGGGGGGAGGGGAATTATGAAATTTGGAGAAAAGTCTGGATTTTTCCCATCCTCCCCCCACACAACGGGCAGCTCTACTTTATAGTCAATGGGAATGAACAAAAATGCTTACAGCGCCACCATTTTTAAAGAGAAAGAGATGACACCTGGCACCATGATAGCTCTTCAGTAGGGCTTTTGACATGCCAAGTTTGAAGCACATCCGTTCATCCGTTGATGTTAAGGAAGTTTAAATTTTTTGACATTTTAAAGTTAATTTAAAACAACAACAATGGAGCCATACCCTTCAAACTCAGGTTGTCAAACCTCCTCTTTGGGATCTTGCACCTTCAGCAGTTTCAGCTCTTGACATCAAGAGGATCTCAAGTTTTTAGCTAAAAAGTGCTGGGCAAGCATGGCATCTTTCCTGTTGCAGATTTGGTGGGCAGTTGGGCAGCTGGAGCTCAGCAGAGGTGAGGCATCCACTGATCAAAATGTGGGAAAGGAGAGGTCAGTCAATGCAGCCCACAGGGCAAAACAGAACAGTCCAGAAGCTTTATTCTCAGAGTTCCACATCATGGGTGATGGAGGGTCATCCTTAGAGAAAAACTCTCACGACCAACAGTGAGGTGTCAATAGAGAGAGAGGCTATCATCTTTGCAGATGCCCTGTTGCTGCGGATGTTGGAACTGGGCATGTCGTTGCTGTGCTTCGCTACCCCTTCCCTTCCAATTCACTTTGTTCACTTGTGAGCTAGGCTCTGTCTGCACTGCTGGCATGCAATGCAGAACGTTTGGAGTGCATGTCAGAGACAAATAGATAGATTTGCGGCTTTGGTTGTCATATCTCATAGAGACAGAGTTAGACTGAAGACACAACTCAGAGATGGCTTCAACTGAACCCTGAGAGGCTGGCATGCCACACAGAGCCTTTCAAGAGCGTCTCAGAGTCCAGTGCTGGTGCAGGCAGAGGAGGCTGGTGGCGGTGGTGGTTTTTAAAGCAAGAGTCACCTCATGTGACCAAGCAATAAGCTGGCACCCTTCCCTGCAGCCACAGGGTACAAGTGTGCAGCCCAGCTGGACCATTGGGAGACTTTGGAAGAGGGAGGGAGATCGATTGTTTGAGGCTGCCATGACTTAGAGAGAGAGAGAGACAACAGAGGCTGCACAGGCAACCCAGAGACACCTATTGTAACATAGTCCTATGGTGCTGCCATGCAACACAGGGCCTTAGAAAGGGGTCTCAGAGTCATGTGCTTGTGCAGGACGTAGACAGGAGTTCAAAGTCTGGACATGAAAAGTGGTGCCAATGCAAAAGCCTTGAGAAGCTAATGTATATTGTTATTATGATTATGATTATTTACATTTATATACCACCCCATAGCTGAAACTCTCTGGGCGGTTTACAAAAATTAAAAGATTGAACATTAAAAAGTCAATATACAAAATTTAAATCCATAAAACATAAAACAGCTGATATTTAAAACATTTTAAACTTTAAGCCTGGCCAAAAAAAGTCAGTTAAAGCCTCAACTTAAGCTGTTCAAATGCGTGGGAGAAAAGAAAAGTTTTGACCTGCCGCCGAAAAGATAATAGTGTTGGCACCAGGCGGGCCTCTTCGGGGAGATCATTCCATAATGATCCATATATAAGTGAGAAGTGTGAATGGGTGAAGTAGTGTTCTGCTGCCCACAACACCCTAATGTTAGAGTAGGGGAACTTGTGACAATCATACACAAGTTTTTTTTTAAAAAAATTGAACTTTAAAAATAAAAAAGCCAACTAGCCAGCCAGCCAGCCAGCAACAAGCCCTGTTAAACAGCAGCTTGCAGCAGAGTGAGGATACAATCAGAAAAGATATTTGAGAGAAGGAGAGAATGTACCACACCGAGTATAGCAACAAAGTACAGCAAAAGCTACAAAAGTAGGAGTGCTGGACTTGCCCTCTGGGGACAAACATGTTGGTGGGGATGCTCCCTTGGGGGCCAACCATGTCCTCCTTTTTGGTTTCCAAAATATGGTCACCCTAGTGGACATCTGCCACTCAAGTGCTTTCACTTTTTCTTCCAATAGTGCAACCAGCTTGCACTTGTTGCAGGTGTATGCCATGTTGATCTCAGGCAGGGACACAAACATTGCACACACTTTGCAGGTCACCACCACTAGAGTCTCCTTTCCATCCTTGGTCTCTATTTCCATTTTGTTTCTGCCTTTCTGGTTGTACTGGAATTACCTGTGTTTTGTCCTGTCCTCTCTGAAAGTGAACAACAGAGTCCCCTACTGTATGAGTGTGTCTTACAAGAACAAACTTTTGTTAGGGACAGTCCCCTTGACCTCCCCTGCAGAACTAGCCCAGACAAACTCCTGTTTGCTCTCCCTGCTCACTCGCCCTGTTCACTCGCTCTCTGGGAGCTGCCTTCCTTACATTCCTTCTAGTCCAGATGGAGCAGCTTCCTCTCATCTGTTTTGCTCAGCTAGGAGCAGGTCAGAATGAATCTCCCCGCCCACTCAGTTGCTGAAAACAATCAGGCAATCAGGCCACCTCCTTCCAGGCCCAGCAGCAGCTTTTAGCAGCCCACCCTCCAAGAAATCAGAGAAGGCAAAGCGTTCTTAGACAAAAAACATAAGAGACTGAAGAGCAACTGCAAGCTGAAGCAGAAGTGGAGAATGCTGAGATGAGGAAAGCCAATGAAGAGGAAACTCCTTGGAAAAGAGTGACAGTAAGGAGCAGAAGAAGTAGAAGACACTCTACACCAGTGGAACCAATAGAGTTATGTAATCGCTTTGAGCTACTGGAGGATGAGACTGGAGGACAGCCTGCAGAAGAAAAATTACAGGGGACATCATGCAACAGTGAACAAGAGGCAGAAGGTCAGCCAACCAAGAACAAGAGAAGAGTAGTCATTGTGGGAGACTTAAAACCAAATATGTTGCGAAGACCCACAGACTTGCCCGATATGCTGTCTCCCTGGACCACAGTTTACAGAGGGGACTGAAGGGTTGCCAAAGTTCATCAAGCCCACTGGCTCATATCCTTTTCTTCTCATCCATGTGGGAACAAATGATATTGCCAAGTGGAGCTACAAAGAAATCACATCAGACTTTGAAGCTCTGGGAAGGAAACTCAAGAACTTTGAGGCCCAGATAGTTTTCTCATCCATCCTCCCGGTTCTTGGAAGAGGATAAGAAAGGGAAAGAAAAATACTCCGGGTGAACAACTGGCTACGAATGTGGTGCCGATGTGAGAGATTCGGATTCTGGGACCACGGGCTACGCTACTTAGAAGATGGACTGCTGGCAAGGGACGGGATGCACCTCACAAGGGCTGGGAAGAATGTGTTCGACCTCAACGTGAAGAACCTCATCAGGAGGGCTTTAAACTGAATCCTATGGGGGAGGGAGACGTAAACCTTGAGGCAACAATGGATGAAGGCTTATGCACCATAACAGAGAGAACTGCTCCAGTAGTGCCCCAAAATAGTGTTCAGAACAATGTTGGAAAGAAGCCAGACTATAAAGCACTTGGTCTTCGATATCTATATACTAATGCCCAGAGTATAGGAAACAAACAGAACGAACTTGAACTCTTAATACATGAAGGCAAAGATGACTTGATGGTATAACCGAACTTGGTGGGATGACTCCCATGACTGGAATATAGCAATTGAAGGATATAACTTGTTCAAAAAGAACAGAAGAAATAGAAAGGGTGGTGGAGTCACACTTTATGTAAAAAATACTTATCCCTGCACAGAAATACAAGAGGACGAGCCTGGGAGCCCCATCGAGAGCATCTGGATTAAAACAAATGGGGTGAGGAATAAAAGGAGCATGATAGTCAGAGTCTACTACCGACCACCCAATCAAGGAGAAAACAAAGATGAAACTTTTGAAAAGCAAATTGCCAGTATTTCAAGGAAATCCAATGTAATAGTAATGGGGGATTTCAATTACCCCAATATTTGTTTGGAGACAAATTCTGCCAAAAATGACCCCTCCATGAAATTCCTGACATGTGTGGATGATAACTTTCTCCTACAGAAGGTCGAGGAAGGAACTAGAGGAAAGGCTATCTTTGATTTGATACTGACCAATAGGGAGGAAAGACAGAGGAAAGAAATGGTGGTTCAACTGCTCAATGAGGATGGCAAATTGGTAACAGAGGACAAAGAAAAGGCCAAAGTGCTCAATTCCTACTTTGGCTCAGTCTTCTCTCAAAAGTGGGTCTATGATCCCCCCTGGGAAAAGTGAAGGACAAGTTGAAGGGGCTGGATTGTAGTTTGAGATTGATAAACAAATGGTCAAGGAACACCTGATTTCTTTGAACGAGTTCAAATCTCCAGGGCCCGACAAACTGCATCCTAGAGTAATGAAGGAGCTGGCAGAAGAACTCTCAGAACCACTGTCTATTATCTTTGCGAAATGATGGAAGATGGGTAAAGTGCCAGACAACTTGAGGTGGGCTGATGTTGTGCCTATCTTCAAAAAGGGCAAAAAGGAGGAACCTGGGAACTACAGGCCAGTCAGTCTGACACCCAGCCCTGGGAAAATTTTGGAGCAGATTATAAAGAAGTCAGTCTGTAAGCACCTTGAAAACAATGTGGTAATTACTAGAAGCCAGCATGGATTTATCAAAAACAAATCCTGTCAGACTAATCTGATCTCATTTTTTGATCAGGTAACCTCCCTTGTGGACTATGGAAGTGCTGTGGACATAAGGACAGGTTGCTTACCTGTAACTGTTGTTCTTCGAGTGGTCATCTGTGCAGTCACACATATGGGCTTCTGCGCCTGCGCGGAGGCTCAATTCGGGAAATTTCCATAGCCATTAGTTAATTTTCGGCGGGAACCCTTCCCCCGCTGCCGAGTGCGCATGAGTAGAAGGGTTCCTGCCCGATACCTCAGTTCTTCTGAGACCCCCAATAAGAGGTTCAGGCTGAAGTAATACATTTAGATCACCCAAGTCAGGTCTAAACGATTAGGCCTAAACAACCATCCAGAGGGGATGGCGGGTGGGTTGTGTGACTGCACAGATGACCACTTGAAGAACAACAGTTACAGGTAAGCAACCTGTCCTTCTTCTTCTCTGTGCATCACACATATGGGCGATTAGCAAGCTCACTTACCCAGAGATCGGGAGGTTGGCTCTATGTAAAGATAGATGATAGCACGGCTCTGCCGAAGGAACAGTCCACTCGAGACCTGATGTCCAGACGAAGAAGGTAAGAGGTGTGGACCAGGTAGCTGTTCGGCAGATTTCTGGGATAGACACACCAAGGTTGGAAGGCTGAGGATGTGGCCATCGCACAGGTGGAATGTGCTTTAATTGGAGCTGGTAGCACAAGTTTCGCCAGTCTGCATGCCAGGGTGATACACTGGACCAGCCACGCTGCTAGGCACTGTGATGAGGCTGCTTGACCCTTTTGGGCAGTGCCATAGCAGACAAACAAACGTTTGGTAGTGCGGAAACTCTCAGTGCGGGCTTTTTAAAAGGCCAAGGCTCGGCGTACATCGAGCATGTGGAGCGCTCTCTCCAGAGCTGTCGCAGGAGATGGAAAGAACGCCGGAAGGATAACGTCCTGGTTGACGTGAAACGCAGAAACGACCTTCAGGAGGAAATGAAGGTCAGGTCGGAGAATTACTTTGTCCCGATGAAAAAGGAGGTAAGGATCATCAATTCGTAAAGCAGCCAGTTCGCTTGCTCTATGAGCCGATGTGATAGCTACCAGGAAGAGGACCTTGAGGGTGAGGAGCCTGAGGTCGGTTGTAGCAAGTGGTTCGAAAGGTTTTGTGATTAGAGCTTGGAGGACCACTGACAAGCTCCATGCTGGGTGGAGAGGTTGTCTGGGTGGGGCAAGATTTAAGAGGCCCTTGAGAAAACGCTTAATCAAACGATGGGAGAGAATTGTTGACCCTTCAACTTGGTCATGTGAGGCTGATATAGCCACCAGGTAAACTTTAACTGATGATAACTGCAGACCCCTGTCAACTAACTGGATCGAGAAGGACATGATCTGCTGGATTGAACAGGTAGTGGGGGAGAATCTATTCTGCAAAGCGAAGGCAGAAAAAGCTTTCCATTTTCTGGTGTATGATATCCTTGTAGATGGCCTGAGGGCTGCTTGTAAAATGTCTTGGACCCTTGAATTTAGAAGGGTGGCGTTAGCCTCCAGGCTGTCAGGTGGATGGAGTCCAGATCTGGGTGGGTCACCTGGCCGTGTGCCTGGTATAGGAGATCCTGTTGGGTCTGGAATTGGAGGTAGTGGCCATGTGACAAGTTCAGGAGAGGGGCAAACCACCCCTGTCTGGGCCACCAGGGAGTGAGCAATATGCAGTTTGTTTGTTCTGTCCTGATCTGGGCCATTCCTGATATGAAGGGAATTGGCGGAAACATGAAGAACAGATGTCCTGTCCAGTGTCTTAGGAACGTATCTCCTTGTGACTTTAGGCCATACCCTGCTCTTCTGCAAAACAGGTTGCATATGGCATTGTCTGCTGTTGCGAACAGATCAAAGGTAGGGCGACCCCATAGTTTGTAAACCAACTGGAGTGCCCAGGGGTGAATTTGCCACTTGTGGACAAGGGAGAGTTGTTGGCTGAGTCGATTGGCGAGGTGATTGTGACTGCCTGCAATGTGGAGAGCCGTCAGAGTGATCCCCCTGCGTAGACACCAGTTCAGGATGTGAATGGTAAGCTTTGACAGGGCTGGGGATTTTGTACCCCCCTGCTTGTTGATGTAATAAACCACGGTGGTATTGTCCAAAGTTATCTGGACATGACAGTTGTGCAGATGTTGCTCGAAGGACCTGAGCGCTTTCTGCACAGCTAACAGTTCGGGGAGGTTTATATGTGCTGTTTGTTTTCTGGTAGACCAGGCACCTTGCACCTGGAGAAGATCGCAATGAACTCCCCATCCCACTAAGGATGCGTCTGTGGTCACCATCCTGGTTGGTGCCGAGGGCAGAAACGGGACACCCTGTAGTAGGTTGGGGAGGTGAGTCCACCAGCGAATTGATTTTATGATGGCTGGTGGCACCTGAAGAAAGGTGCACCTGGCGTTTGCCTGTGGATGAAAGGCTCTGGTGAACCAGAGTTGAAGTCGGCACATTTGAAGGCGGGCAAACGGAATGACCATCGTCGTCGCTGCCATGTGGCCTAATAAGCACTGGATCCGGATTGCTGCCAGCCGTGGATGACGTACCACGTGAGTGGCTAATGATTTCAGGGTGAGAGCTCTGTCTCCTGGAAGATAGGCTTTTCCTTTTGGAGCGTTGAGGACTGAGCCAATGAACCTTATGGTTCTTTGTGGTTCAAGTGACGACTTCTTCAGATTGATGAGGAGTCCAAGATGGCTGAGAGGGTGTAGCACATAGTCAACATCCTTGTTGAGCTGAGTGTGAGAATGAGCAACAAGGAACCAATCGTCCAGGTATGGGTGAACTTGAATCCCCTGTCTTCTGAGGAAAGCACACACAACCACCATACATTTGGTGAAGACTCGGGGTGCTGTTGAGAGCCCGAATGGCAGGACCCTGAACTGGAAAAGCTGTGGGCTAATGGCGAAGCATAGAAAACGTTGACTTGCCTCATGAATATCTATGTGGAAGTACGCGTCCTGCAGGTCGATGGAAGCGAACCAGGCATCCTTTGTTAGCAGAGGGAGAATTGTGGCGATTGACGCCATGTGGAATTTCTTGGGCGTGATAAACGTATTTACGTCTCTGAGGTCCAAAATGGGACAGTAACCTCCATCCGGCTTTGGGACGGTGAAATATCTGGAGTAGAACCCCTGGTATTTCTGGGAAGGTGGCACTGGCACGATGGCACCTTTTTCCAATAGAACCGTGACCTCTGCCAGCAGAGGGGTGGATGGGTGAGTTGATTGAAAACCCCCCAATGGTGGTAGGGTGTAGAATTCGATGTAGTAACCGTCTCTTATGATGGAACGGACCCAGGTGTCTGATGTGATGGTTTCCCACATTGATAAGAATGGGGCAAGACGATTTCCAAAGGTTGTGATGCCGAGGAAGGAGGAGTCAAAGACGTCGCCTATCACCATAGTCACTCCTTTTTCACTGCAAACGGAACTTGGAAGATGGAAAAGGTTGTTTCTTCAATTGTTGAGAGGATTGTTGCTGCTGTTGGGGTTGTTGTCTGACAAATGGGCGATCCGTCTGGTATCTACCCATATTGGAGAAGGGTTGGCAGGACCAGCGCTTTGCTTTAAGGATGTTGTGGGTAGGTTGCAAGACCCATCTTTTTGGCTGTGGTCTTTGCCTTCTGGACGGTATCCATGGCATCATCCGTTGTTGTATGAAACAGACCGATGCCATCAAAAGGGAGGTTGTCAATGTGTGTACGTGCCTCCTGCGATAGGCCTGCCGAGCGGAGCCAAGCGTGTCTATGCAAGGCAATTGAGCTGACCATAAGTTCGGTGCCACAGTCAGTTTGATGATGGGCTGTATGTAATTCTTGTTTGGCTAAGCGCACTGCCTCTGTCTGAAACACTCCACTCGTGCGAGTTCCCTTTGATCTCCTTCCAGATGGTTGCATAGGGAACCCATCTTTTCCCACAGAAATAGATGATATTGCGCCATAGTTGCCTGGTAGTTAGAGATCTTTAAACTGAGTGCTGCCATGGAGTAAATCTGGCGACCCATTAAATCTAACTTCCTTCCCTCCTTATCAACAGGGGTGGAATGTGTTTTCTGAGAACGTCCTTGTGAGGCTTCCACTATGACCGAGTTCGGTGGAGGGTGAGTGTTGAGAAACTCTGTGTCTTTGTCTAGAATCTTGTACATGTTCTCCAGAGGTAGGCGCTAATGAAGCAGGAGTTTTCCATGCTTGTTGCACAGTTTGAAGGAGGGTTGGAATGAAAGGAATGGCTATTGTTGAGGCGGACTCAGCTTGGAGGACATCATAGATTGTGTCTGTAACTCGTTGATCTGGCTGATGTGTCTCTAATCCTAGGGACTGGGCCATACACTGAATAAGGTCCGCGAAGGAGCTGTAATCATCCGATGGTGACACTGTTTCCTGGAACATCACTAGGGAGTCTGGTGATGCTGTATGCCGGTCTCTTGAGGCCGAAGATGAGGAGTCAGAACGGTAGCCATCCGAATCAGACTCAGAATGTAGCTGTTGGGTCTCGCCTTGGCGAACAGATTGCTGCGATGGAGAACGCCTGTTCTCTGACTGCGGAGGAGACGGAGCTGGTTGATATTACTGCGGTGCATGGTATGCTGCAGATGGTAAGGGTCTTTCCGTATGTCAGGATGTTGCCGGCTCCCAAGGAGGATGTCTGGAGGGAAGTCTAGCTGGTGCCCCATACTCCTCCCAATACGGTTTTGGGCGGTCTCGTCCGAGCTCAGATCGAGGTGATCGGGACGCTTGAGAACGTCTATCCCAGTCAGAGGCTGGAGATTGAGAGCAATATGAGAGTTCTCGCTGTCAGGGGCGTCCTCTATAGTAATCTTGCGTCGATCTATCCTGATGAGGAGAGGATAGTGTTGGAGGCATTGTCGTTGTCTGTGCTGTTTCCAGGTACGATCTTGGATCCATTTCTGAGATCGATGCCGGGCGTTGTTGGACAATGTCGGTGTCGAAGCGCGTGTGGCGCCGAGCATCGGAGTCGAGCGGCGAGACTCCATATCAGGTCTTGAGGCGGATGAGGAAGACACCCTCCGTGCCGGTGGGGATACAATCCTCGGTATCGAGGATGCCCCCGATCTTTCTTTCGGCGAGCCGGTATTGAGTCTCAGTGTCAGCGTCAACGCTGATATCGATGTCGACATGAACTTTGGCTCGATGTCGAGCCTCGGTGTCGATGCCCCAGTTGGCAGTCGCTGGGGTTTATCAGTGTTGTGTCTCCTCTTTTTCTTTTTCGTCTGCTGGTCCTCAAGCGGTTTCGGCTTTTGACCCTTTTTAGAAAGTGTCTTTGCCACCGCCGTTGCAAGAGATGTACTCGGTAAGTTGGGTGTATCTCTTTGAGCTCTACCATGCTGGGAGCTAGCTGGCGAGCCTGGTACCGACAGGATGACCAGGTCGTGGGCTGAAGTCGCTGAGGGAGATCCCATCGCAGGGGAATCAGCCGCTGCTAAAGCTTTAGACCAAAGCTCTGCTCAGAGTTTGTCTGCCCGGTGTTTTCTCGTTTGTTTTGAGAAAGCTTGGCAACTGGAGCATGCCGCAACCTTATGGCTTTTGCCCAGACAAAATAAACAAAGATTGTGTCTGTCGGATGGCGGCAGCTTGCTACCGCAATGGGCATACTTTTTGAAGGGGGCCCAGAGGGCCATAAGAAAAACCCGAAGGTAAATCTTACTATATCCAAAGGATTTAATGATGTTTCTTTATTTTCTCTTTATTTTCTACAGAAGTCCGAAGATGATGTTCCCGACGATGCAGCCGTGATGGCAGTCGAAGAAGAACTGAGGTATCGGGTGGGAACCCTTCTACGCATGCGCACTCAGCAGCAGGGGACGGGTTCCCACCGAAAATTAACTAATAGCTATGGAAGTTTCCCGAATCGAGCCTCCGCGCAGGCACAGAAGCCCATATGTGTGATGCACAGAGACCACGAAGAAGAATATATCTTGACTTCAGCAAAGCTTTTGACAAAGCGTCCCATGACATTCTGATAAACAAGCTAGTGAAAAGTGGGCTAGATGGAACAACTATTAGGTGGATCCATAGTTGACTACAGAATCGGACTCAAAGTATGCTTATCAATGGTACCTTTTCACCCTGGCGCAGTGCTCTTCAACATTTTTATTAATTAATTTGGACGAGGAGGTGCAGGGAATGCTTCTCAAATTTGCAGATGACACAAAATTGGGTGGGATCGCTAATACTCTGGAAGATAGAAACAAACTTCAAAGTGATCTTGATAGACTCAAGCGCTGGGCTGAAAACAACAGAATGAAGTTTAATAGGGATAAATGCCAAGTTCTACACCTAGGAAAAAGAAGCCAAATGCACAGTTACAAGATAGGGGACACTTGGCTCAGCAATACTACAAGTGAGAAGGATCTTGGAATTGTTGTAGATCACAAGCTGAAGCCAACAGTGTGATGTGGCTGCAAAAAAAGCAAATGCTATTAAATTGTGCATTGTACTGGTTCCCCTCTATTCGGCACTGGTTACTCAATACACATTGGCTCAATTCGGACGTCACGTTAATCAACTGAGAGGACTTAACCCACTGACAGTGGGTTAAAAAGGTGGCCTCAATTCGGACGACACGCTGCAGCAGGGGATGCAAAGTTAACCACCCTCGTGGTTAATAACGTACTCGGTTCTGACTGACAGCTCGGCCGCCATTTTCCCCACCTACCAAACCCCGTTAGTCCTCCAGCAGGTATCCCAGAAGGCACTCCAGCCGAAAACCATGGACGCCGCCGCCATTGAAGCCGATGCAGGACACGCCTCCCAAACCCCATTGGCCGCCTCAGTCACTGGGCAGAACTCAGCAGCCTCGGGCAAAGAGGCAGCCAGGAGGAACCGCAGCACCTACACAAGAGTAACAACCAGCAATGCTCCCCAAACGTTGGCACCCACACCCCAGGGAGCCACCCCCACCCACCCTATACGGGAGACCTGGCATCTGCAAGAGTCACCCACCTCCCCCAGCCCCCTCCCACCTCCCTCCCAGAGTAGCCACCCACACACACAGGAAAGAAGGCAAGAGTGGGGTGGTTGGGAAATCTTTATTCAGCAGGAAAATCAGACATGGGCAGTAAGACACATGGGCACCACTGTGCCAGGGCAGAACCTACGGAGAGGACAGGCGCCCCCGGGAAGGGAGGAGGAGGCGGCTGGAAGGCACAGCGGTGAAGAGGGGATGGCCAATGCCACACCCCCAGGGAGCCAAGTACGGAATGTGCCAAGGGGAGGAGGTGGAGAGGGGGCCATGCCAGGGAGAGATGCTAGTCCAGAGATGGGACTCCACAGCCGACGCTCACACGGGATGGGGGTAGCGCAGCCAGATCCAAGCACTGATGCTTTCACGTACCCGGGACGCCTCCACACGGGCGCGACACTCCCCAACGGGATTCTCGGGGCCTGGCAAAGGCTCACTGTCCAGCCATGTTGGGCGGATGAGGGGGGAGCTCTCTGGTCGCCGCTTCCCCTGCCCTCGTCCTTCTGGGTGATGCGAGGGTGGAGGTGGCGGTGCAGTGGAGGGTCTACTTTGGATGGGGTGTTGTTCTCCCTCTTGGTGTGGGGGGGCTGCCTCTTGCTCCAGGGCGCCTGGGGTTTTGGGTTATTCTGTCTCCCCCTCCCCCCCTTTGCCGTAGTGCCCTTCTGGTGCACTTCCCTGTCCGTTTGGGTAGCTGACTGGGCACCCTGCGTGAGTGCTTGCAGGAGCTGGCTCCTTTTTGAGCTCTGTGCCGGCTGCCTGGTGGGGGAGGCGGGTGTCCTGGTTGCTATGGCGGCGAAACCAACGATCTGTTTCATCCGCGCCTGAGCTCCCGTCCACTGTCTGCTGCTCTTGCCGCTCTGCTCTATGGTCTTTTGTGTTAACGTACTCACCTCAGTTGTTTAACCAACACACCTCAAGTGGCTGAATTCGGACAACACGTTAGTCAATTGATTAACTTTTAAACAACTAGCAAGCGAGTTGTTTAACTCAGTTGTTTAAAACTGCAACTTAAACAACCGTGGGTTGGTTAACCGTTGTGTGGCTGAATTCGGACAACACGTTTGGTTAACCCACTGATGGTTGTTTAACTTAACAACCGTTGGTTAATGTGTCGTCCGAATTGAGCCATTGAGTATTGAGGCCAGTTCTGAGCACCACACTTCAAGAAGGATGCAGACAAGCTGGAGCGTGTTTAGAGGAGGGCAACGCGGATGATCAGGGGTCTGGAAACAAAGCCCTATGAGGAGAGACTGAAAGAACTGGGCATGTTTAGCCTGGAGAAGAAAAGATTGAGGGGAGACATGATAGCACTCTTCAAATACTTGAAATGTTGTCACACAGAGGAGGGTCAGGATCTCTTCTCAATCAGCCAAGAATGCAGGACATGGAATAATGGGCTCAAGTTACAGGAAGCCAGATTCTGGCTGGACATCAAGAAAAGCTTCCTGACTGTTAGAGCAATACGACAATGGAACCAATTACCTAGGGAGGTGGTGGGCTCTCCCACATTAGAGCCATTCAAGAGGCAGCTGGACAACCATCTGTCAGGGATGCTTTAAGGTGGATTCCTGCATTGAGCAGGGGGTTGGACTCGATGGCCTTATAGGCCCCTTCCAACTCTACTATTCTATGATTATATGATTCTAAGTTGGCATAAATCTCTTGAGTAAGAAGAGCTGAGTTGGCCACACCCACCTTGGGCTCTGTTGATATTCCATCACATCACAGATATTATTATTATTATTATTAATAATAATAATAATAATAAATTTATTTTTACCCGCCTCTCTGTTTGGATCAAGGCAGGGAACAACAGTAAATATAAAATATGATAAAATACATAAAACTGATTAAAAACATAGCGCACATTATTAAAATAGCAATAATACATCATAAAAGTCCTAAAAACATTCTAAAATTCCACTGGATAGGCCTGCCGGAAGAGACCAGTCTTTATAGCTTTCTTAAATTCTAAAAGACCGTTAAGTTGACGAGTCTCCTCCGGCAGGTCATTCCACAGTCTGGGAGCGGCAGAAGAAAAGGTCCTCTGGGTAATGGTTGACAGCCTAGTCTTGGCCGACTGTAGTAAGTTCTTCCCAGAGGACCTGAGAGTGCAGGACGGATTTTATGGGAGAAGGTGTTCCCGCAAGTAACCTGGACCCAAACCATGTAGGGCTTGAAAGGTAATGACCAACACTTTGTACTTCACCCAGAAACTAATTGGCAGCCAGTGGAGCAATTTTAGAGCTGGCATAATATGGACACCCCTAGGTGTATCGGTGACCAACCTGGCTGCCATATTTTGAACTAGTTGAAGTTTCCGGACTAGGCACAGAGGTAGCCCTATGTACAGCGCATTGCAGAAGTCAAGCCTCTAAGTTACCAGCGTGTGCACTACCGTCTTTAGGTCTTCCAACTCTAGGAAGGGGCGCAGCTGGCGTATCAGCCGAAGCTGTTATTAGGCACTCCTGGCCATCACATCTATCTGGCCTTCACACCCCCAAGCTATGAACACAGCCTTTCAGGGGGAGTGTAACCCCATCCAGAACTGGTTGACACACCTCCAAACCCAGGTTGTGGCCTTTGACAGCAAGCACCTCCGTCTTGTCTGGATTTAGCTTCAGTTTGTTTTTCCTCATCCAGCCCATTACCACCTCCAAGCATTCATTCAGAGGATGCACACTATCCTTAGCTGATGCTGTTATCGAAGGCATAGAGAAATATATTTGGGTGTCATCAGCATACTGATAGCACCCCGCCCCATACCTCCAGATGATATCTCCCAGCGGTTTCATATAAATGTTAAACAGCATTGACGAATGGATGGCACCTTATGGTATGCCACACAGCAGCTCCTTCTTTGCGGAGCAGCTATCCCCAAGCATCACCCTCTGGAACCTGCCCGGGAGGTAGGACCAGAACCACTGAAGCACAGTGCCCCCGATTCCCAATCCCCTGAGGCTTTCCAGAAGGATACCATGGTCGATGGTATTGAAAGCTGCTGAGAGGTCCAGAAGTACCAACAGAGACACACTCCCCCTGTCAGTACTCAGGTGTACATCATCCACTAAGGTGACCATAGCAGTCTCAACTCCGTATCCCGCTCTGAAGTCGGTTTGAAATGGGTTTAAAAAATCAGTGTCATGCAAAACTGCTTGGAGTTGGAAGGCAACGCCCTTCAATCACCTTGCCCCAAAATTGAAGATTTGATACTGACCTGTAGTTATTAAGGTCCAGGGAGGGCTTTTTTAGAAGCAGCCGTACCACCGCTTCTTTTAAACATGATGGAAAACTCCCCTCCCTGAGAGATGCATTAATAATATGTTGTAGATGTGACCTAACTGCATCTCCTCCCTGGGTGACCAGCCAAGAAGGACAGGGATTGAGAGGGCAAGTCATCTTCCTCACTCATCCAAGCAGCTTGTCCACATCCTTGGTACTCAATAACTGAAATTGATCCAGTGTAATCCTACTCGAGGAGTCACTGGACACTCCATTGTCAGCCTCTGCTATAATGATGGCATCTAAGTTGGCTCTTATCCGAGAGATTTTATTTGTGAAATGATCGTTAAAGGCATCACAGTGAATTACCCAAGGCTCTAAGGTCGGATTCAGGGGGGAAGGTGCCTGGATTAGACCCCTCACCACCCTGAACAGTTCTGCTGGCCGTGAATTCGCAGACGCAATGCGTGCAGAGAAGAAAGATTTCTTCGCTGCACGTATTGCCACCCCATAAGAACGGAGATGTTCTCTATGTCGTGTCTTGTTGGATATAAGTTGAGTTTCCCGCCATCGGTGCTCCAGTCATCGTCCTTCCCACTTCAACGCCCTGAGGTCTTCTGCATATCAGGGTGCTTGGTTAGAAGTGGGTTGGACAGGACGTTTGGGGGTAATCATGTCAATAGCCCTAGTTAGGTCTTGACCAGGGCTTCTACAAGATCGTCGACAATACCAGCCATAGAACCCTCTAATACTTTCTGGAATCCAGAAGGCTCCAGAAGGATGTTCCCCACTCCTGCAATAGGGTTTGGGGATTAGTGGGCTGTGCCAAAGGTTTCAAGGAAAAGGAGAAATTTGGAGGGAATATATCAGGGATAGACAACCTGGTACTCTTCAGATGTTTTGATTACAACTCCCATACTCCCTGACCATTGGCCAGGCTGGCTGAGACTTATGGGAGTTGCAGTCCAAAAGTTGCTTGATTGGAGTTGCCAACCCATGGCATCATGAAGGCATCCTGGAAGGAACTTTGAAGCATAAAGGGCAACAGGTGAGAAAAGGTGGAGATATTTGAGGGGGCTGAAGACACTAAGATGGCTGCAGGTGGTGGAGCAAGATGAGCAATGGCTATAGGCAAGAATATATCTGGGAATAAGAGTGGAGAGATATCTGAGTTGGGGGGCAAGACCATGGGGCTTTTTGAAAGTGAAAACCAGAAGAACCTGTGCAAGATCTTAGAGCAGAGAGGAAGCCAAGGTGGGGATTTAAAGAGGGTTATCAGAGCAAACAGAAAGGGGTATGATTTTGGCAGCAGAGTTGAGGGGACCAAGGTGAGAGAATGGAAAACCAGAGAAGAGACCATTTCAGAAGTTAAGGTGAGAAAGGACAGACAGGAAGGGCTGTATCATGTAGTGGGCTTTGAAATGTTGTAAAGAGAGAAGCAACATAATGGCAATACATGGTTTCATTTGGTATTAGGCACCTTCATGGGCTACTGCTACAATAAATCTAGGTGCCCATTTATAATGAAGAAAACAAGATTTTCATTGACACAAAAAGCTCCCCTCCCTTCAGTTTTGTCAGCCAGTATCCAACATGGCAAATGGTTTGTCATTGCAACATAATTATTACTGAGCTCCAGTTTGATTCAGAGCCAGGCAACTGCCACGAGTTTTTGATAGCAGGTTAATTATGTTATCCTTGTTCCCTCTGAGGTGAGTTGCAGTCATTACAGTAACTGGCAGTGGGGGAATTTATCTAACCTTTTAAAGCCATTCAAATTGGTGGCCATCACTATGTCTTGCGGTAGTGAATTCCATAGTTTAATTATGTGCTGTGTGAAGAAGTCCTTCTTTTTATCTGCCCTGAATCTCCCAGCAATCAGCTTCATGGGATATGACCCCACTGGATTCCAGAATTATGGGAGAGGGAGAAAAATGTCTCTTTATCCGCATTCTCCACACCAGGCATAACTTTGTATGCCTCTATCATGTCTCCCTTTAAGCCTCCTTTTTTCCAAGCTAAATGACTGGTTTGTTGATACAGTCAGTGCAGCTGCTTGCATGTTTGGACTCTCCTTGGGGGCATATGGCTATAAGGATGGTCAGGATGAGCACCTGTATTTCAAAATTTAGCACTACAGCACTGCTAATGGCAAACATTCTGAAACAGAGGAAAGAGTTGGGGAAGGCAGACACCTAAGCATTTTGGAAAACCAGGCAACACAATGGAGCCTCCACTTTCCCCTTGCCACTGCATGTCTGAACCAGCCCCAGGAGACATACACATTGACTGTTGGGAGACTGTAGAAAACAAGGCACATAACATTTCTGTGGAAGAGTCACCCAGTACCTGTCTGTCAGAGAAATGGGTTTGTGAGATGAATAGATGGTCTGCACAGTTGGAGTTGGAATGGTCTCCACCACAGATCTTGTTGCAGGTATTGGAATAACTGGCAATAACGTCTTTGGAGATGACTGTACAACACAGCATTGTAGCTTACTGTCTATAAATTCTGCCTAGAAATGAAAGCAAAAGAGATAAGAGATGTTGCAGTATCTTTCCCCACATTTTCATGCACACTTCCCAAATTACCAATCCTCTTCTAATCATAAGGATGAGCTGGAAATCAAAATCCATTGAGAAGCCAGAAAGACATTTGACACAATAATTGTGCTGGAGAGGGAAATGTACAGCATTGCAGAGAATAAAATTCAATTTTATTGTTAGATATTTCTAGAAAACCTCTTGAGAGCACTAACTGCAAGGAGTCTATAATCCTGCAAGATTGCCCCTTCTAATTAGAGGTAATTACATCATAAACTAAATATTAGTTTCCCCAAACTGGGCCAGTCAAATGGAAGAATATTCTCTCTCTCTCTCTCTCTCTCTCTCTCTCTCCCTCTCTCCCCCTCTCCCCCCCCATCCAATTCTTAATAGGTTTCTAACCTGAGCATCAACACAACTTAAACAAGATTTTTCCCAAACCGAGAACTTTCCATTTGGTCTTTAGTAAGGCAAGATTCTAAAAGCAAAGCAAAGAACCACAAACGCACAAACATTTTCTGTGGGAGCCAAACACGAGACACTTTAAATAAACATACATTGAAAGGATACACAGATATTGGCAACTAAATGTGATCAAACATGATAGCAAAACATTCAGACTGGGGAGCTAAAGTGCAGGATCTCTGCCTGTCTTGGGGTATCTCTAGACTGGCGCTTTTCCCTGCAGTGGCTTTGGAGTGACGGCAGGTGATGTACATGATGCAGCTGCCACTCTGAAGCCATCAAGGGGCAAACCCCCTAAACTCCGCTTTAAAAAAGTCAGGCAATCACCGTGATTTTTTATTTCTGCGGAGTGTGCCAGAGCCGATAGTGACAGCTCATTGGTCGCGATCAGCTGGAGGAGGTCTGGTTCGGGCACCGTGTGTCCATCTCTTCCTCCCTGTCCAGCCGCCCCGTTCCTTCCCCCCGTTTTTAATTTTGTTTTATTCTTTTTTATCTGTAGATGTGAGGGATTGCATCTACAGATTTAAAAATAATACTAAAAAATACAAATGGGGAAAGGAACGGGGCGGCCGGAGAGGGAGGAAGAGAGGGACGCTTGGCACCCGAACCGGCTCCACTTCCCTCTGGCCTCCCTCTGGCTGCCCCGTTCCTCTGCCCTCCGCTGCTTGGCGCAGCGGTGGCAGCTTCGTATTTACATATACAAAATAAAAAAAATGGAGGTGGGGAGAGAGGAATGGGGCAGCCAGAGGGAGGCCAGAGGGAGGAGAGCCAGGTTCGGGCCCCTCTCTTCCTCCCCCTCTGGCTGTCCCATTCCTTTCCCCGCCCCTGTGCATGGCGCAGCAGCAACAACTCCACACTCGCGCTCCTTCCCACGCAGATGCCGGGAAGAGGCACAAATGTGGAAGCCCGAGGCCTCCCGGCGCCAAGGCACCGTCGTCAAAACGGGGCCAAGGACTCTGTCCTTTAAATACAGTTACACCCTTTTAGCAGGGATTATAAAATGTTGTTGAATATAGAATGGTTGGGGTCTCACCACAGAACTGAAAGACATGGCAGTTGCAAGTATTTACCATGACATAGAGTGACCACATGAAAATGAGGACATGGCTCCTGTATCTTTAACAGTTGTGTGTGTGGGGGGGGGAAGTTGTAGAGAATTTCAGCAGGTGTCATTTGTATGCATGCAATACCTGGTGAAATGCCCTCTTCATCACAACAGTTAAAGCTGCAGGAGCTATACCAGTGTGACCAGATACAAAATAGGGCAGTGCTCCTGCAGCTTTAACTGTTGTGATGAAGAGGGAATTTCGCCAGGTACTGCATGCATACAAATGAAATTCCCTTTTCTCTACAACAGTTAGAGGTATGGGAGCCCTGTCCTCCTTTTCATAAGGTCACCCTAGCACAACATAATCCTTAATGCTGCACTAAATGTGTAACATATCTTCAGGTGAGGTTCATGTATGCTTCTTTCATATATAATGATATATGCTTTCCATTAAAAGTTGCTTAAGGTAATGCTGAGCTGAAAAAAAGGCAAATGCCTCTCCACATTTGCAGTGGTTATTTTCCCCACACCCTTATGTAACAGAGTTCCAAAGGGTTTGTGAGAGGATGAGTGTTGAGGGAAGAAGCAAAGGATCCCCATTCACAAGGCAATTAGACGGACATCCCTACACTCAATCCAGTGATAAATAGTTGACTGCTTGGGGACAAATGTGCAGGGGATACACATTTGGATGTCCACCTAAATCATATGCCTTTATTTCAGTTTTAGCCATTCTGTCTTGCTCTATAATACATCATTTAAAAGCAGAAATAAAATAATAGCAACAATACAAGCCAGGATAAGCAGTACTTTACAATACAGCAACTAAGGTCACAATCTTCAGATCCCTGGGATGGAATCCCAGCCCTTGAGCTGATCTAAAGTCATTCCCTCCAGTTGTGAGCAATGGGAGGGGAGTCATTTGGGGAGGGGAGGGAGGATGAGCTGCAAATGGCAGGACATTGGATGAGTATAAGGCTGCGATCCTATAACACTTTCTTGGTAGTAAGCCCCATTGAACTCAATGGGGCTTATGTCTGAGCAGACACTCATCAGATTGCATAAAAATATCCTTACCTGGTACCAGAAAGACCTGGGGAGGGAATTCTAAAGTTGAGGTGCCATAACTGAAAAGGCCCTCTCATAGGTCCCCAACTACCTAACCTCTGAGGTCAGGGCAGGGGCCGACCCAAAGAAAGACCCTTGAGGAAGATCTTCACTAGACAGGCTCAAGTGGGAGGACCCAATCCTTAAGGTAGTCTGGTTCTAAGCTGTTTGGTAGTTTAGTGCATCTGAATGCACAGCTCACTGAAAGTAATGTATCGATGGATAACATCCTTATCTAGATGCACATCAGAATTCACACTGCATTCTATTCCATAGGATGCACATTTGTATATGCATCCCCATTCCTATTCTGTCCCAGCTAGCCATAAATAGCTATGTGTGATTAGAGCTGGATAAGAGTGAAAGTCTTGCCATACAGTGCAATGAACCCACCAGGGTGGTAATGGCCCAATTTCCTTGATAATAGGGATGCATTATGTCTTCTTCCCATTCAGAGTGAAGGCAGTGGACATCATTTGTCATTGATGTTGTCCCATAGCCAAATCTAATTGACTGCATGGCATAGAGATGGCTTCATGTTCACTATGCAATCCCTGATTGGCTGCAGTGAAATTTTTTTTCAAGTAAAATAAAAAATGGCACTACAGCAAAGGCAGACTGAGGAGACAGGAGCTGTGAACAAGTAAGGAAAAATATATATGTGAAAATGTGCAAGGTAGTTGCAGATCCTTTCACAACTCCAAAATACCAACTTTTGCATCACAAATTCAGCACAGCACTAGCTTAAATTCAGGGAAAGCACTTGGACATCTGCAGTAATTGACAATGGCCAATGTTTTGGAGATTCTAACTGCTGTTTACATCTTATGTTGGATAATATGGGATCACACCAGCATATCCAGTATCACAAATGTATAGCTGCATCTTCCTTCATGGCTGCAGACTCTTAAAGAAGCAGAAAGAGTTTCTGGGTCAGGGGTGAGCAGAAAGTAGATCTGGTGTTTTGGACTTCAACTCCCCATATTCCTGACCATTGGCCATGATGGAGTTAAAGTCCAAAGTATCTGTAAATACTAGCTTTTGCCCATCTGTGCTCTAGCTTGCAACCTGACAACTATGGCCATCATAATCCTTCAGATCACAACCACAGTGGGGGCAAAGAGCTAAAAACAACAACAACACCTACTTTCTACGCTGACTATTTGTGAAAGAAAATTCTTGCACTCAAGGGCAAGCCATACGATTAATGTAATTTGTTATTTGGCCCCAATTATTAGAGTTCCGAATCAGTTTTCATTATTATTCACTAAACAAAAAAGATTTTGGTATGTTGCGCAATTAATAAAATTTATAGATCTAATTGCATGCCCCACAATTTTTCCTACTCTTTATTCTAAAAAGCCATTGGAGAAGAATGTTTAGCCTGTTTAAAAGTACAGATACATTGTGGTCTCCTTAATTATTTGACAAGCTTTTCCTTTAATTCTTTAATGCATGGTAATATTTAGAGAGCATCTTGGACTGTAGAAGGTTAATGGACATTGTTCTGAAATAAACTAGACTTGCAAATGTTGTGTTAAATGCAGTTTTTCAGTTGCATTTGCTACTTACAGAAAACTGTGGTAGTGTTGGAAAAGGGTCGAAAAAAGGATTAGATGTAGCAGCAGGGAATGTCTTTATCTTTAAGGAAGGTAAAGAAAAAGATGTTACTTTCAGAACATACAAAGGGGGCAGGGGAATGAAGCAAAGCGCTGTAAACTCCAGCTTTATGTCTGACACACCAGCACGGTTTAACAGCACTCAAATTAACTGACACACCCAGACACATGTGCAGAAATTAATGGTGAGGATTCCAAGGTGAACAGAAGGAACAATTGCACTCCTTTGATTCATGCAATTTATTAGCTAAATTGAATCATTTCTTGAAGTAGATACTGAACTGATTGTATACAGTGTACATCACAACTGCAGACCGTTATTAGAGGGGATTTTCAACTTGCTTTAATCCACATCTGCTCAAGTATAACAATTATACAGCATTATGAAAGGAATATCGGCTAAATCGGTCACACTACGAATCCACGTTTTCACTTGTCTTAGAAAGGAATACAGATCAGACCACAGATTCTCAGGAAAAAGTAATTGCCCAGCCAATACACCCCAAGCAGTGGCGGCAGCTGCTGCCCCCTATTGGCTATATGATGAATGACAATGAAGTCCTGTGCTTCCTGCTAACCAAAGGGAACACTGAACACTGAAAGGCTGAATATAAGTATGAATTGGCATTTTCTGAAATGAATTTTTAAAGTTATTATTATTTACACTGTGACCATGTTGAATGGAATCATAAGCAAGCAACTCCTCAGATACCATGTGAAATACTGATGTATCCAAAACATTAAGAGCAAACAAAGGAACTGGCAGATCAAATTAATGATCACTATTGAAATAGAAGGGCAGCATTGCTTTACAAGATAGTCAGATTGCACTGAGATCCAATTATGCATAAATCCCACAAGAGATTCCAGAAGGAGGAAACATATGGAACAGTCTCATAGAGATTAAGACCATTGGTCTATCTAGCCTTGTACAGTGCCAAGGAGGATGCCCATTTACACATCGCCAAAAGAACAAGACAAAACAGGGTGGGTATTTGCATAAAATTTGCATATGCTAATTTATATACAAGCTGCTGTAATTGTAAAAATAATTACTATAAATTAAACAAAAATGCAGTACATCTCATCATAGTGAGGAAGACAGTGCCCAGGTGACCTGGTGCTCAGGGCTTTTCTACATGAGGCATTTATTGTGCACTTGTAATTCCCTACTCATGGTGGTTTACAATGTCGTGAACCTTTAATTTAGCTTCTGTGTCTAACCAGCACTTTCGGTAAGTGGCTTTTACAGAACGGAAAATGAGGCATTTAATTGTGAAAGCGAAAGAAAGTGCAATTCCCTCGTGTGTAATTGCACCTGTTCCGCTACACCACCATGCCACCTAGAGATTATGTAGTGGAAAAGCAGGAAAGGAAACACTCCTGCTAGGATCTCAATTCTGCAACAAAACCAAAAGGAGATGCAGCAAATTAACAGCAAATTAATAGCCTCACGTAGAAAAGCTTTCCCATGCATATTTATTTTTGTAAACCGCCCAGAGAGCTTCGGCTATGGGGCGGTATATAAATGTAAATAATAATAATAATAATAATAATAACAACAACAACAACAAACAAGCCCCACTACCACGGTTAAAAGATTGCTATTTTTGACAGTTATACTTTTGGCTGCTTTTGAGTGTGGGTGTGGAAGTGCCTTTTGCATCAAACCCCTCTTGAGCCTTATATAAAGCACATGCCCCTTGCACACACCTATGTTAACAATATTTTGAGCCCTTCCCCCAATCACCTACTGGATGCCGTGGATTTGATTAACCTTTTGAAAGTAAAATAAATGTGTTATAATTCAACCAAACGGTCATGGTAAAATTGTTTTATAGGCTTTAGCAGTCCCAGTTAAGTAAATAAAACCAGTGTGGCAAAACCAGGTGTTGTGCTGCCCAAGGGGCACTCCCTATGCAAACATCAGTCAAGGCCATGAGATTATGCCCATTATGAAACATACTGTTTGTCAGGAATGTGAGGCAAAATCAGTTTAAGGTGGGTATTAATATTTAGGCAGACTATATAAGTAAGAAAAATAGATATGTGGGATCCATAGAAGTTGACATCAAGGAATAAAAGGAAAACAAAGAAAATGTATTTACCAATAGAAAACAATAGAAAAAAAATCAAGACAACTTTCATTATCAAATTGATAGTGAAGATCTGAAAAAGATTAACACAAAACCTGGAAGAACCAAAAGAGGATTTAGAGAACAATATAAACAATAAATATTGGAGGGAGTAAAAAGGTTTACAAACATTTGAAGAGTGATGGTTTCTGGGGGAAAGTGACCACATAATACTTGAGTTCTTGATTTCAAAGGAAGCAAAAGCTGAGTATAGCCATACGCGTACTCTGGATTTCAGGAAAGCTGATTTTAATTAACTCAGAACTATGATAAGTAAGGTCCCATGGCAAGAGACCCTAATGAGAAAAGAAGTCCAAGATGGGTGGGAGTTTTTTAAAAAGGAAATTTTAAAGGCACAATTACAAACAATTCCAACAAGGAAAAAAGATAGAAGAAAACAGAAGAAACCAATGTGGCTCCACAAAAAGCTTAGAGATGACATGAAAATTGAAAAGGCTACATATAGGAAGTGGAAGGAAGGCCAGGTTACAAAAGAAGAGTACAAACAAGTAGCACAGAAGTGCTGGAATGGTATCAGGAAGGCTAAAGCTGAGCTGAGGCTAGTGAGGGATGCTAAAAGCAATAAAAAGGCTTTCTTCAGATACATGAATAGTAAAAGACAGAGGAAAGAAATGGTGGTTCAGCTGCTCAATGAGGATGGCAAATTGGTAACAGATGACAAAGAAAAGGCCAAAGTGCTCAATTCCTACTTTGGCTCAGTCTTCTCTCAAAAGAGGGTCTATGACCCCACTGGAAAAAGTGAAGTACAAGCTGAAGGGGCAGGACTGTAGTTTGAGATTGATAAAGAAATGGCCAAGGAACATCTAATTTCTTTGAACGAATTCAAATCTCCAGGGCCCGATGAACTGCATCCTAGAGTAATAAAGGAGCTGGCAGAAGAACTCTCAGAACCACTTTCTATTACCTTTGCAAAATCATGGAAGACTTAGGGCTTATGTTGTCCCTATCTTCAAAATGGGCAAAAAGGAGGAACCTGGGAACTACAGGCCAGTCAGTCTGACATCCATCCCTGGGAAAATCTTGGAACAGATTATAAAGAAGTCAATCTGTAACCACCTTGAAAGCAATGCAGTGATTACCAGAAGCTAGCATGGATTTGTCAAGAACAAATCCTGTCAGACAAACCTGATCTCATTTTTTGATCGGGTAACCTCTGTTATGGACTGTGGGAATGCTGTGGACATAGTATATCTTGACTTCAGCAAAGCTTTTGACAAAGTGCCCCATTACAGTCTGATTCACAAACTAGTGAAAAGTGGGGTAGTTGGAACAACTATTAGGTGGATCCACAGTTGGCTACAGAATCGGACTCAAAGAGTGCTTATCAGTTGTACCTTTTCACACTGGGGGGAGGTAAGGAGTGGGGTACAGCAGGGCTCAGTCCTGGGCCCAGTGCTCTTCAACATTTTTATTAATGATTTGGATGAGGAGGTGCAGGGAATGCTTATCAAATTTGCAGATGACACAAAATTGGGTGGGATCGCTAATACCCTGGAAAACAGAATGAAAGTCCAAAGTGATCTTGATAGACTGAAGTGCTGGGCTGAAAACAACAGAATGAAATTTAATAGGGATAAATGCCAAGTACTACACCTAGGAAAAAGAAGCCAAATGCACAGTTACAAGATGGGGGATACTTGGCTAATCAATATGACAAGCCAGAAGGATCTTGGAATTGTTGTAGATCACAAGCTGAATATGAGCCAACAGTGTGATGTGGCTGCAAAAAAAGCAAATGCTATTTTGGGCTGCATTAATAGAAGTATAGCTTCCAAATCGCGCGATGTACTGGTTCCCCTCTATTCGGCTTTAAGGTAGATTTCTGCATTGAGCAGGGGGTTGGACTCGATGGCCTTATAGGCCCCTTCCAACTCTACTATTGTATGATCCTCGTAGTTGGGAAGAATCTATCTCCAAGCTTTGGTATGTAATAATCATTTGAGAAGGTGACACACTTTTGGAGCCAATGTTGCAGTTTGACTTTGAATCAGACAGAGTTTGGAGCTGCCAGTTGGCTGCAAGTAAAGCATTCTGGGCTGCAAAGGTTCTCTCTAGAATACGAATGTTGCACTACTGGACTCCTGAGTGGCTTGTGTCCAATATGCTTAGCTTGTATTTTTGTGAATAAAAAGCAGATATTATACAGAGCCATAAGTCTCCAGTACTCCAGGAAACAAGTGGCTGTATACAATGTCAATCCTACTTAAACTGTCCCATCGAAATTATTGGGATTTAAATTAGATTAAAACTGGATACAACCCAGTAATTTATAGCTCCTAGGACTTCTCATTAAACCTTAAAAATTAGAAGTGAGTTAGAAAATGTATAGGGTACACTGGATACATCATTGTTTCTGCAGTTCAGGAGAAGTTGAAATATATTTTCAAATGTTATTCAATGCAGCTGTCTCCTAGCAAATTTTCTGAACAGCCTGAACTCAGCAACCTTATTCTTTTTTCCCCCAACTGAATATCAATAAGAAACTAACTTCTGTTAACATTTTTTCACCCTTGGATGACTCAGCCATGCAGCAGATGTTTCTGTTTTTGTTGTGGTGTGAGGAAAGAGTCCTTTGAGAATCAGAGCAGTGTGCCAGCAGTCATCACACATTGCTAACTATTTTGTCTGAGAAATGTGTGCACTGCAAAGAAAATGCCCACAACTTCAAGTACAATTATCACTAATCACAATCAGGAAACTAGAAATCACAAACATTATCACTGAAGAGATAAAGGGGTTGTGTCTGTGTTGGATAGAAATAGAGACGGAGAGTTGATTTTTAACCTGAGACTCTCATCGCACTGCCCCGTGCATCCATATGGTGCTTCTGTGGAGCAGCTGATATTTTCTGTATGGAATCTCATGGACAAACATGTGGCATGATCCAGCAAGGCTCCTTAGATACATATCTAACTGATTTTACAGCCACCCATTGAGAAATTGGTCATGGACAGATGAGACAAATTAGGCTGCTTTAAAGTGCAATCATAGAATCATAGAATAGTAGAGTTGGAAGGGGCCTATAAGGCCATCAAGTCCAACCCCCTGTTCAATGCAGGAATCCACCTTAAAGCATACCTGAAAGATGGTTGTGCAGTTGCCTCTTGAATGCCTCTAATGTGGGAGAGCCCACCACCTCCCTAGGTCATGGGCTCCACTGTTGTACTGCTCTAACCGTCAAGAGGTTTTTCCTGGTGTCCAGCCGGAATCTGGCTTCCTGTAACTTGAGCCCATTATTCCATGTCCTGCATTCTGGGTTGATCGAGAAGATGTCCTGGCCCTCCTCTGTGTGACAACCTTTCAAGAATGTGAAGAGTGCTATCATGTTTCCCCTCAATCTTCTCTTCTCCAGGCCAAAAGGAGCTTGCCACCCCAGTTGCTAGACTTCTTGCTTGCTCACTCACCCAGCCGTGCCCTGCTACAAGCTGCTCTGCCTGGCCTCTCAGGATAGTTGCTGAACAAGGTGGGAGTAGCAGCCACACTGCAGTGAGGAAGGAGCATGTGGCAGACTGAAGGGAGCAGAGCGGCTGCCAAGAACAGCGGTAGGCTGGCTGGTTCGGGTGGGGATCGGGCCTGTTTCTGCTGTCACAGCGTATGAGTAAGACTGCCAGGAGCTGCACATTGGGGCCCTCTCCTCCTTCTGTGCTGCTGCCCTCCACTCCTCTCAGCCCTGCAGATACTGTGATGTTTGGGAGGAAGAACAAGAGAGATGCTGCTGTGGGTGTCAGTGTATGTCCTCTCCTCACCACCCGCCCTTCCACCCAGTCTGGACTCCATGAGGATCGGGAGAGAAGAGAAAGGAGGGAGGGGGGAGAGAGAGAGAGAGAGAGAGAGAGAACTGCAGTGCCCCAAGGAGGATTCCGCAGTGCTTTTCTCCAGAATGCTTGCTAAAACAATTTTAGGGTGTCCAACCCTCTTTTCTCAAGCTGTTCTTTTGGTAAACATGGTATGCGTGTATCTTGTGTCACATTAAAAACACAGTTGTAGCACAATCCGAAGTATATCTACTCATAAGTAAGCCCCACTGAAATCAATAGGACTTACTCTGAAGTAAATGTGCATAAGATTTAGCCTGAAAAAGAAGGGAGGGTGAAGAAAAGATAGGAGAAAAGGATACAGATGAAGGCATCGTAGAAATAGAATAGCAAGATAACTGTGGGATGTTTAATCATATTTAAAGAAAATAGTAAGTACAGTAATGATTAGTTCCCCTAAAATTAGTGCCTGTCTCCTTCAGTCATGTGTAACTGTATTTCAGTCCCAACCAAATAATCACAATAGTAAACTTGACAGGTGTTCCATGGGAAAACTCTGTACCAGGTGACAGATACTTGTTTTTGAATTTTAATTAAAATGTATTATCCTTTCCTATAACAAAATGGTGCTTACTCCTAGGAAGGAAAACTTATTTGATTCCTGTATTCATGGTAGTGTGACATAAGTTAAAGGCAAAATCATATGCATGTTTAGACAGAAAAGAAAGTCCTTCAACTCCTAGAATCCCCTTGCCAGCATAGCTGGCTGGGATATGCTGAGAATTGTAGGACTTTTTTCTTTCTAAACATGCATTGGGTTGCACCTTAAATCAGTTTAAAATGTGAAACTTGTCACATTTGTTGAATCATATATATTATTGCTCTAGTATCAGGAATGTAGCAGCTGTCAGAATGAAAGATATAGCTACCATTTGAACTGAAGTAATGCATTTTAAAATATAAAGGGACCTATAAGACTTACATCCAGCATCTAAAATTGCTTAACAACGCCACTGTAAGCTACTACCTGATTATGCAGCGAGAGATGCCCAGTCAATTACTACACTTTGCCATTGTAGGCAGCGAGGCTCCTAGCAAGGGGAGGAGCTGGTAGACTGGCTGCTGCTGACATAGCTCTCCTCTTCACAGCGCCGGTGTGGCTGCGCAGCTGCATCGCCTGATGTCGCGCCCTGCATTGATGCTCCTTCCGCCCATCCACAGTGGAAGGATCGCCATGGCGGGTTTTCCTGCTGCTGCCCCTGCCCGCTCTGGCCCAGTAGCAGCTGGAGGGGTGGCTGGGAGCATCGGCTGCCCTCTTCCAAGGTAAATTTATTTATTTATTTTTAATTTTAAAAAATGAGGGGAGGGCTGTGGAGGTGGTGCAGCGAGCTTATGGCTCACTGGTCCACCCCTTTCTCAGCCCAGCCCGCTCCGCTCTAAATAAGTCAGGGTAAATGCCTGACTTTTTTAGAGAGGAGCTTTGGGGCTTTTCTCTGCAGTAGCTTCGGAGTGGCGCCTGAGTCATGAAATCCACCTGCCGCCACTCCAAAGCTACTGCGGGGAATAGTGCCCATCTAGAGGTAGCCATATTCAGTGGAGTGCCAGAGGCCTTCTTTACCTGTTGCTTCTTCCAAGCTGCCCAGGCCCCTTATCTGGATCAAGGGGACAGAAGTGGTACTGCAGCAAAAAGGGATGTGAGCTGCAATGTTTGGACTTAGGGCCGAGATAATATGTGGGTGTGTAGTATGGTGTGGTTTGGCTTGAGTTGCTTGGCTCTGAAAGCATCTTTCTGCTGGTTACATGATCCACGAGGCCAGGTTGTGGTGGATGTACAGTCCTCCTTGACAGGAGGGGTTTGCACTTGCTAGAGAAAGGTGAGCAGATGTGAAGAGAAGCATAGGGAGTTCTTCTTCTTTTGTGTTCAAAATCCATAAAGTGTCCTGTGACATCTTGAAGACTCACAACTTTTTGTGGAAGAGCCCACAACCTCCCTAGGTAATTGGTTCCATTGTCATATTGCTGTAACAGTCAGGAAGTTTTTCCTGATGTCTAGCCGGAATCTGGCTTCCTGTAACTTCAGCCCATTATTCCGTGTCCTGCATTCTGGGTTGATCGAGAAGAGATCCTGGCCCTCCCCTGTGTGACAATCTTTCAAGTATTTGAAGAGTGCTATCATGTCTCCCCTCAATCTTCTCTTCTCCAGGCTAAACATGCCCAGTTCTTTCAGTCTCTCCTCATAGGGCTTTGTTTCCAGACTCCTGATCATCCTCGTTGCCCTCCTCTAAACATTCTCCAGCTTGTCTGCATCCTTCTTGGTGTGGTACCCAGAACTGGACTTAACAACCCTAACCAGTGCCAAATAGAGGGGAACCAGTACCTCGCGCGATTTGGAAGTTATACTTCTATTAATGCAGCCCAAAATAGCATTTGCTTTGTTTGTAGCTACATCACACTGTTGGCTTCAGCTTGCGATCTACAACAATTCCAAGATCCTTCTCACTTGCAGTACTGCTGAGCCAAGTATCCCCTATCTTGTAACTGTGCATTTGGTTTCTTTTTCCTAGGTGTAGAACTTGGCATTTAACTATTAAACTTCATTCTGTTGTTTTCAGCCCAGTGCTCCTGTCTATCAAGATCACTTTGAAGTTTGTTTCTGTCTTCCAGGGTTTTAGCTAACCCACCCAATTTTGTGTCATCTGCAAATTTGATAAGCATCCCTTGCACCTCTTCATCCAAGTTATTAATAAAAATGTTGAAGAGCCCTGGGCTCTGGACTGAGCCCTGTGGTACCCCGCTTGTTACCTCCCCCCAGTTGAAAACAGTTTACACCAGTAGTGACAACTGATGGGTCTCCGGACGCACTATATATATAGTTTTCAAACCGTTTTGAAAGTGTCATATCTTGCTTGGTGTAGGTCTGGCCTCAGTTTGCTCTTACTTTCCTTACACTAAGAGTTTACCTTTGTGGTTCTGCCTGCACTGGTTCAAAAGTAACTGTTTTCTAAAGATAGTGTCCTGTCTGTCTAATCTGTATGTCAAGGAAATGCTTGTGTAGTGAATATAACTTGTTTTAAAGCCTTTTTCCTTACTGTAATTTAAATTTGGCTAATACATATTATATTAAAAACAACACCTAAATTAATCAATATATGACTTAGAATCATAGAATCAAGAATAGTACAGTTGGAAGGGGCCTATAAGGCCTTTGAGTCCAACCCCCTGCTCAATTATTTCAGAATATATGATTAGGTTGGCAGTTTTAGTGTGAGATATACCATTATTTTTCTTTCTGAGATCTTAACATGTGGGACACAGCCCACCCACCTAGAAATATACTTTGCCCCTTTTGTGCCCCTCCCTTGAATTTTTTTCTGGTGCCGCCACTGCAGTCAGAACCAATCAGAACTCTAAAGGAACTATCAAAAGAGCTGAGCCCATTTGGGGGTTAGGGCCCAGCACTTTGGATAGGTACTTTCAGGCCTCTGCTTTCTCATCTTCGGATTCTTTGTCTTTAAACTGGACTTGAAAGTGGACAGCCCTAAATAGAGGACTGCCCTCTGCAAAGTAGGTGTTGTCTATATGTGGGGAAAGCCCTGTGGTGGATGTAGATCTGCGCTGCATCAGTTAGATGACACAGGTGCAGCTTCGTAGCCCCATGGGGCTTCCCTGCAATGCTGCAGATTTACCTGACTGTTTCAAAGGGATCCACATCAATATGGCACTTCTACCATGTGATGTCGCTCTGGGGTCAGTCCAGGGTCAACCCAAGGGTGGTGCCTGGTGAAAGGCAAACAGCAATTGGTCACCTTCCACCAGGAAGAGGGTGGGGGTGGCTCCGGTACCTGGGTGGCTGCCCAGAAACCCTGTGCCCTCTCTTCAGTGGGAGAGGGAAAGAGTGGGGTTTGAGAGGGAGGCAGTGCTAAATAGCCATCCTAGTGACAAATGGCCATCCTAGTGCAAACTGGTAGCTGTTCGGCAAAGCTTCAGGAAGGAAGTGAAAGACTAATCCAGATCCTGTTAACTGGAGGGCTAGGGACAGCCAGGCCCAAGACATTTTGCTTCCTGACATGAAGGACAAGATGCTCCTTCCATTTTGGGGATAGGGCTCAGCACTTTGGATAGCTCCTTTAGAGTTTGGCTGAAACCCAGAGCAGTTTCACTGCCCTACTGAAATAAGAGCCATGCTGGCTGGGGAATGCAGGGAGTTGTAGGGCTTTTTACTGTCTAGGTGTGCATAGGATTGAACCTTTATACTGTGTCAGACTATTGTCCCATTTAACTGTGATTACCAGCACTTTCAAAAATCTCTGGGAGGAGTCTCTTTCCAACCCAATTACCCACAATCCTGTTAAATGGAGATTCCAGGGATTAAACCTAGGGCCTGCTGTTTAGAAAGCATTCACCCCACCCCTTCAGAATACAATGAATTCTAAATAAATGCAAATGTTATTATCCACTTTCTTTCCTCTCTCTTGCTCCCAAATTCTTGGCCAGTCTCTTGAATTCATTGTACCAGTATTAAGGGAGGCACGGCAGTGCCTCCCTTGTTAAGGGACGTAAGTAAAAAACGCGTTCCACCATGTTAAAGTGATAATTGGGGGGGTCATTCTAACAGTCATAAAATTGACAATGTTTCACCAATCTTTTTGAAATTTACAGGTGCCAGAAACAAATGTTTGTTTTACATTCCCTGAAAATTTCAAGAAGATTGGTGAAAGATTGAGGGAAGGAGAGCAGTTTAAAATAAAAAGATTAAAGAATCCCCTGAATCCGAAAACGAAAATTGAACTCAGGGGTTGCAAGTATTTTTGCGCAGCTCTCCTTACCTTCTGGGAGCCTTATTAATTAATCCAATGGCAGGGTCTACTTCCTCCCATTCTGGTGTAGGTGGAACTGCTTTTTTAAAAAATTCGCTTAAGTCAATTTTATTAAATTAAAACTGTGCCTCTTTAAAAATCCAGTGGCCATTTTGATTACTGCACATGCTCAGTAGAGTCTCACTCCCCCTCCCTCCTGCATCAGCTACAATGGCAGCTTCCTCTAGCAAATACATTGCTGTAGTATCTTCTCATAAGTTCCATTGACTGAATGTAATGGTCTTACTCCCAGGTAAGTGTGTAGAAGATTGTAGCCTTTATTTTTTTTTAAAAAAACATCTGGAACCTTAGAAGGCGGAGAGGGAGAGATGTGAGTGAGAATTCCCTCTCCTTTACAGCACTATTACTCTACAATTATTAACAACTTGCTTGCATGCTTTGTGTGTATGTTCATTTGATTATGGCTGCTGATCATTAATTTTCGTATCGATTAAATCCAAGGCATGTCTACTCAGAAGCAAGTTCCACTGAATGCAATGAGTCTCATTCTCCATGCACTAGCTTGAAGGGGTGTGTGGATTTGGTTGTACTTCTCTCTGGGAGCTCGGTGTATTTAGGGACCAAGTCTTTTAGTGAGAGAAGGGGTTAAGCTCCCCCCTCTTTTTCTTTTTTTAAAACAATTCCATGTATTTGATTTTTAAAGAATTTTTATTCCTTCATTGTTATTATAATAATTATTATTATTATTATTATTAATAATAATAATAATAATTAGTAGAAGTAGTAATATGTTTATTAGTGTTACATTTATATCCTGCCTTTTTTTCCTCTTGCAAGGAACCTAAGGTGGCTTACATGATCCTCCTCCATTTTATCAGCACAACAACCATGTAGGGTAGAAGAGTCAGTAACATTCTGATTTCTCTTAGCTTTTCTAATATTTTTTGATCAGGTTGAACAAAACTATTGTGTATTCTTTTCTGCAGTACCAACATCTTTGACAGGCTTAATATAGGATTCATTGACCACAGGCTATTTTTAGAGCAAAAAAATAAAAATCACAATCCAAACTTGGATAGATTAAAATTAAATTGAGCAATATTTCCAAACACCCACATGGCTATTCTTGGTAGTGGGTCAGATGTAGTGATATAAGAGGATGTTCAGACTCCATTTAGTTGATCAGTTGCAAAGAAGCTTCTCTAGTAAGGAGGAAGGGCAAAGCACTAGACTGATCATTCTTTCAAGTGCCATATCTCCCCCTACAAAAACCCATGAGGTAGGTTAAGCTAAGAGTCTATGACTGGCCCAAAACCATCTAGTGAGTTTCTTCTGCTGCTCACTTTCACAGAAATGTAAAACAAACGTTTGGTAATGTTTGGGTGTATGGCATGTGCTACTTTTACCCTCACAACAACCCTGTAAGATAGGTTAGGCTGGAAATCTAGGCCTGGCCCACTATCTGTCTATGTCTGTGTGCCTGCCTCTTTCATATATACACACAGAAAGGCATCCTTGGGTTTGTTCTTTACATACTACATATCATAACCTATGTATGAATAGAGAAGTCTGTCACAAATGATGCAATACACTCACTTTTTGCACTTCCTAATACATTTGTTTCCCAACTAACTTACTGCTAATACAGTCATGAATCTAATACTAAAATATGTTATTTATACTATAGTAAGATTAAAGAATCCACATACATCAACTGCAAATCAGAGAACCTACTATTTTTCATATTAGTGTTCAAGAATTAGGATTCTTTTCCTAATTACGCCTTACACGGAGGTTGCCTTTTTCACAGCAGCCGGATCAACATTTTCATCAAGCTGTCCACCTCCCCTGCTCCAAACTCTTTCTTGGTCAGTCACTGCTAATTAGCTCAGATCCTGCCAGTGTATATGTGAAATTGTGATCCCCCAATGTGCATCACTTTACACTTGCTTACATTGAACAGCATTTGCCCTTTTCATGGCCATTCTTTCGGTATGCAGAGATCTTTATGGAGCTCATCACAATCCCCCATTGTTTTAGCAAGACTAAATAATTTGGTATCATCACCAAACATGGCTACGTCACTGCTCACTTCCACCCTCATTCTAATATTATGAGAAAGGGAGAAACTGCCTCCCTCTCCACTTTCTTCACAATATGCATGTAGGAGTGAGCAGTGAGATGGCCGAATTTGCTGCTGACCCCAAAATATTTAGGGTTTTTAAAATGAAGTGGGATTACCAAGAGCTCCAAAAGAATCTCTCCATAGTGGGAAAATGGGCATCAAAATGGCAACAACAGTTCTACATAAGCATTTGTAAAGTGATGCACACTGGAGCAAAGCATCCCAACATCACATATACACTGATGGGATCTGAGCCTGCAGTGACCAAACAAGAAAAAAAAACTTGGGAATATGGTTGACAGTTCAATGAAAATGTCAACCCACTGTGTGGCAGCTGTAAAGACAGCAAACTCCATGTTAGGCATTATAAGAAAAGTAATTGAGAATAAAACTGCCAGTATCATACTGCCTTTATACAAATCTATGGCGTGACCACACTTAGAATACTGTGTACAGTTCTGGTTAAGTATAGAATTTAGTATCACAAAATGTTGTGCTGGCCACCATTTTGGATGGCCTGTCCTCCTTTCCATGTGGTCACCCTATGACATGACACTATTCCCCCTTCTGAAGAGGTCTGGACCTCAGACTACTAAAGACAAAGTGGCAGACCATAATAACAGTGTTCATATGCCCATTGCTTTATGAGGCTTCTACAGGCTACCGAAAAGAGGACTATCAGGCCATAAAGTTGCCTAAATGGGTCTGCCAGAAACCTGGCCTCACCGTTCCTGTTAGGTCCATGTCCTACAGCAAATGCTCTCAGCTGAACTTGATGGAATCCCAGCCTTCATCCCTTGGTTTAATTTACTGGCCTCCCCTGGCTGGGCCTTGCAGGGAACAATAGGGTAGATGGAGCAGGCATACATAGCACACGCAAAGTGCTAAGAGTGGCAAATCTAAAAGCAAATATGTTGCTTTTAAAGAACCAAGGAAATTCAATTGGTCTTTTAAGTAAATATATATGGACGGAAATGCAGCCCATGCAGGCTTGAAACTTGACCACAAACATGATCACAATCTGCTACTTTAAGATGCAAACAGGAAGAAAAAGCATGTAGCATAAAATGAGCTATAATAATTAATATAGTAAACTGTAACTTATTCTAATTTAGGATATTTTCCTGTATCAACTTGTGTGCTTCCAGAATTAATCAGGGAGTTTTTAGTCCAGTAGAATTTTTTTTCAGGTTCTCTCCAAATACAGACACAAAACACGAAATGCTTCTTTTCATGAGTCAGTCACAGAAAGCTTTTATTTCTGGACATTGGCTATTAAAAAGTTCAAATGAGATCCCTCTGATTTCAAGTAAGAAAGCATAACTTCTGGGGTTCATTTCTATTTTGAAAAGTGGGTGCAACACATATCACTAGCTTTGATTTTATATTGGATGTCAAAATGGTGTAACATCCTAGCTGATGCTGGCCTGCTTGTCAACCGTATAATATCCAGTCATCCATTACACAAAGCCATGAAATTCATTAAACAAAAAACCTACGGTTTACAAAAAAAAGTTAAGGCTCTACAGTTTCCAACCAAGCACCAAAAAGCAGGGAAATTGGGAGTTAAGGCTCCCAAGCCTTAATGCCACATCCTCCCTAAGGAGGCAGAAAGTGCAAGTGAAATTCTCATTCTCCCAAAGCAGATAAACCATGAGGGCAGGATGGAGAATATGATATGCAGAGGTGACTGTGGGGTTGTGGAAAACTGATCACAAACAACTTAGGGCCACCTACTTCTCTTTTTTTGTTTAGAGCAGCCCTTCCCCAACCTGGTGCCCTCCAAAGGTGTTGGACTACAACTCCCATCATTGCAAGTCAGTATGTCCCATGGTCAGGAATGCTGGGACTTGTCATCTCAAACATCTTGATATGCAATATGATATGCAGAGGTGACTGTGGGGTTGTGGAAAATGATGATGAACAACTTAGGACCACCTACTTCTCTTTTTTAAGAGCATCTCCTCATGTTGAGAGTTGCAACCCAACACATCTGATGGGCACCAAGTTGGGGAATGCTGTTCTAGAACAAGGGCACGTAGAATGTAGATCTCCAGATGTTTTGGAATTCAACTCGTAAAAGCACTTACCAGAATGCATAGTGATCAGGAATGCTGCGAGTTGATGTCCAAAACATCAGGATAGATCTATTTTTTGTCCACATTTGTTCTAAAGTATGATGTTTTCCAGCATAAAGACATGTGATCCATCAAGGAACTCCAAAAGATGTGCAGTTTAAATAGACTCTCTTAAACCAAATGAAGCAACATTGAATGAATCTTGAATACCTAATCCAGATAATCCTTCAGACATCAACATTAGTTTTCAACACATGGCATAGGATGTATGTGTTGAATATCAGATATGTGGTGTTGGGGAACTAACATAGAGGATTTCTCTCGTGTGTTCAGCAGTGTGAGATCAAAGGCAGAGCTACCACCTAATACTTTCATGCATAAGTATTTTTTTAAAAATTAAGGATGAAATGCTTTTTGTCTTCCCAATAACATGGGCGTTACAGCGCAATAAATCTGGAGAGCACGAGGCTGGAGAAGGTTGGTTTACACTTGAATCCTATACATGTCTTCTCAGAAGTCAATGCCACTGAATTCACTAGGGCTTACTCCCAAATGGAATAGGATTGCAAACTAATCTCATCTGAAAAGAGTTCAAGACAGCCAAACTAAACCTTTTCTGCTCCTCTGTCGCTTTGATGAGATGATGTATTGTGGAGGGATTGTGGGGAGTGAATAGTATATTTTGTAGAAACACATTTTAAGAAAATACATTGGTTCTTTGAAGGGCAGGATATTGACCAAAAGTTGAAAGTGCCTGGCACATGCTCTGGTTCTAGATCTGTAATGAATAGTGCCCCTTTTTTAACAAGCTTGCTGCTATATGCGAGATGTGTGTGAGAGAAAAGTATTGGGCAAACCCTGTATTTGGTAAGGATATGGAACAGCGTTCCCTGTCCTGTTGTCCTCTAGGTGTTTGAGATGACAAGTCCCAGCATTCCTGACCATGGGACATACTGACTTGCAATGATGGGAGTTGTAGACCAACACCTTTGGAGGGCAGCAGGTTGGGGAAGGGCTGCTCTAAACAAAAAAAGAGAAGTAGGTGGCCCAAAGTTGTTCGTCATCAGTTTTCCACAACCCCACAGTCACCTCTGCGTATCATATTCTCCATCCTGTCCTCATGGTTTATCTGCTTTGGGAGATTGAGAATTTCACTTGCACTTTCTGCCTCCTTAGGGAGGATGTGGCGTTAAGGCTTGGGAGCCTTAACTCCCAATTTCCCTGCTGTTTGGTGCTTGGTTGGAAACTGTAGAGCCTTAACCTTTTTTTGTAAACCGTAGGTTTTTTGTTTAATGAATATGGTAATATTTCTCCAATGTTCTCTGCCATTGCACAAGGATCAAACAATGAGGGGTATACATGTTTGATATAGTATTTAAAATGTCATCTAAGCTAGTGATCATCACCCAGTCTTTTGCATACAGATGATGCACACATCCAATTTAATTATCGCCCTGACGTTAAGTTCTTAGATGAAAACAAAACATGTGCTGCTTCTTGAAGTTAAACATATGTAGGTGGGATAGGGAGGGGGGCCTGATTCCTCCTCACATTAGTAAGTAAAAGGCTGAGAAATGTAACTTCCATTCTCTACAAAATTTGTTTGCTCCATGTGATACAATGAATTATTTTGTCACCAACCCTAGTGATTAATTCGTGACATTGGTGAGTTCAGTTGCCATTCTTGTGACTTTGGCTTTTTAGGTTTCATTGTGTCAGGCTAGTAATTTCTTAGCTGTTTTATTTTGTTCTCTACCTTCATCTTACTTTCAAAATCCTCAATGTCATTTTTGATATTTTCTGCATCATGACAACATTGCAACCTCCTTCCAGCAAGTTCATAGTTACTGGTCTGTCTCTTATTCCAAAATAAGACTTTAGAGTTTATAACGGACGAATCCCCTTTAGTTTTGGTGTTGTTTTTGATGAAAATGCCACATTGGGGGGATGGAGCTCCAAGTCAGTCTGCCATGTCTTGCACACACCCACCCTAGAACTGAATGTTTCAGCCAATCCCTTCCCACCAATAGGTGGCATGCAAGCCCCTAACAAAGGTCCCCTCTACAAGATTTTGGTTTGACGCCCGGTTGGCCGATTATGCGCATCTTCTCACAATCGCTTTTACGCCTAATCCCTATACATGGGAGGTGTTGAAGCACATTACGGGCTGTATGAAAGGCATTTTAAAGTTGTTGACATGCTGAGAATCGCATGCAAATGTTGCTGAAAGTAATGCGCTTTGTCCCAGAGAAACTCCCCAAACTGGTTCCCTGCCTTTATTCTCCCCGCCCACCAGAATCTCCTGCCTTTGGTTTCCTAGGTTACCTGAAAGGAATGAACTGATGTTCAGCTACCTGTCTTCCCCCCTCCTTTGCCCGATTGCCATTTGACATGACCTCTTCAGGAGTAAATGGGAATGTGCCTCGCGCACACACACGCCAAAACAGACAGGGGGATGCTGCTTCGTTCTTTCCCCCCTCCTCTTCCCAGCGAGCTCAACAATTGTAAAACATACACACACACACACACACACACACACAACTCAGCTCAAGAACCCAGCAAGAAGGGTTATGTCTGCTGATGGCTAATTATGCACACATCTGCACATCCTTCCTACCCCTTTTACTTCTCATAAAACCACCTCCATCTGCCCCCATGTCTCCATGTTAAAAATATTTCATCAGGGTACTTCAGAGAAACTTTATTTTTGGGTCACCTCTTCTTGGAGCTTCCATCAAGACAGACGGAGTACAAGGAGGAAGTTGCCAGGAGGAGAGAGAAAATGAAACTAAACCAAAAAGTGGGAGGTTTTCCCAGCGAAGGGGCAGTTCTATGCATGACATCACGACCACAGTCCAACCCCCTGATCATTAATGCGCCTCCTCAGAAAGTTGTTTACACGGACATAAGGTGCTCTTACTCCCGCTGTAAATTAAAAATTGCTAATTAACATGCATTCGAAAATGCAAATAATCAGAGAGAAAACGGGCCTGGGCCTGATTTGCGCTCTGCTCTTGTAGAAGTAAATTTCATAATGCACCTTGAAAGAGCTTTAAATCGCTCTTGTAGAGGCACCCAAACTTGATGTGGCATGGGGAAAGTGTGTGTTGTTAAGAGGAACAATAGTGTATTGTAAGGACACTTCCAGATAGAGGACTCCATAAAAAGGCATTGTGCTACTATTCAGTGTTTTCCTCATTATTGGATCGAAGCAGTGGGAAAACACAGGTGGGTTCAAATAGAAGGTGAACTTGCCCAATAAAATTCTGTGACTGAGGCAGGGTGACTGCACAATAAAAGCCTCATCTGGAAACACCTTAAGAAATATATTTAAACATGTCCACACCTGAACTGTTTATTTCCAATCACAATCCCTCACTATGTTACTTTTTAAAAAGATCACATTTGCTCTTCGAACTTCTTAAGTAGAACAAAAGGCTGGTGCATTATATTTCTGTCATTGTCCCCATTAAAGCTCTGCTCAGGTATACACAAAGTGTTATAATGTGAGTAGGTGCATGAGAACATGGATGAAAGCACATGGTAATCCATGTCCCTTTCAAAGCAATAGAGTAGATTTTGTATCCTCTTCAGATTGCACTCAGATTTGTTTATGCCTGTGGTTTCAATCCAAGTGATAAGAGTTTATAATTCTTATCACTTGGATAAGAGGGATCGTCTTAGCTAGATCAGGACAATTTACACATACAGATCGTCTTAGCTAGATCAGAGCAACTACCTTCCATTTTGATTGGCAGTGAACGCAACTTAGAATTAAATTGCTTTGCTAGACCCATCATAATTTTCCAAATAAAATGCATTTTTTTCTCTGCACGTTAACTTCATCACATCATCCCAGTTCATCAAATCAATGTAATATGCTGATCTCCCAAGAAGTGAATGGGTACTTTCTTTGGATGGGAGCATTTGCTCCTTAAGTTTCCACAAATAGGAAAAAAAAAACTCCACATACGTTTTAGAGAGAAAACAACATTGTAAGGACAGTTTGTGTCAGTCATTACATGAATTGATGCCTTTCACTCCCACCCACCCATCCTGTAACCTCTGGGATTTGTTACCATTTTAAGGAGATTATATTTTTGTAACATGCAATGCCAAATGCATTGACACAGACAACAGATACATTGTAACACACAGTTTTTAACCAAAGGAAACTGAGTAGCTACAACCCTCTACTCCAAGAAATATTCACATTCAGAGAACTCAACATGCATTGACCATTTCACCGTCATCCATACAGAATCTAATTAAGGAGATGTCATTTTAAAGAATGCTTCATCGGTGAGATACACTCCAAAGAAACAACCCCTTGAATGTTGGGACATGAATGAAGCCAGTAGGAAATGAAAAATTGTGTATGTTGTAATAATTTTGTTCCATCCAGCCTGATCCTGTGGCAAAAGGGAAGCTTTTCATGAAAATTGTTAGTAAGGTCAGGCTGTCTATTATATAGAAGTGATAGAATTTGCATCTGCCAAAAGAGACTGAAACAAAGGAAAGGAATATTCGACAAGCACTATTAGCAATACCAAGGATGTGTGCAGACCATATAATACAGTCACTGTGAACCAATACAATTACACTGCAGTCAGCTGCATTAGTGCCATTCAATTCTTCTACTACTTTTTGTAGGCTTCTAAATATCTTGGAATGTGCTGCTAAGCAACACACACAAGGGAAGTGCACAGGTGTGTTCTAGCAACGTAAGCTACATGTGAAGAATTATAATCATAAACTGCTGTGCACTACACCTTTGCCCCACCCTGGAAAAAGCCCTGTGAACACCCAGTTTAGTGTCACAGCACTAAACCCTTTGGAACACATCACCAACTGTCATTAGACAGGCTGCCACCATTCTGACATATAGACATTCAAGTCCCATCTCTTCTTCACACAATGTTTCCCTGAATGTGACACCCAGCCAGCTGTGGTCTGTAGTGTACAGCAGAGCGTGCAGTCTTATCCGTTATTAGTATTTTTTTTTTACTATTGTGTCATTTTAATTTCTATTTTATTGTTTTGATGATATGATTCTGTATGTTCACTACTTTGAAACTTTGTGGGAAACTTTATTAACTCAGATTAATAAATTATTGTACAAATGTAACCAAGTGACATGTGTAGGTATAAATCTTGATATGCCATGGGGAGGTTGTGCTCTTCTCTTTTACGAAGAGGATATTAGTGACTAAATACAGATGAAGGCTTGAATCAAATAATCAAATTTACAAGACTGCTAAATAAGTGGCTTTTATACAGAATGGAGAAGTTGTTTAGACTAAGACAGAGGTGGACAACTTGTGGCCCTCCAGATGTTTTGAACCACAACTCCCAACATCCCTCACTGCTGGCTATGCTGGCTAGGGCTGATGACAGGTGTAGACCAAAATGGATGGAAGGCCATAAGTTGCCAACTCCTGGATTAACACAATTAGGCTTGTAGCATCAACTATTACAATAGATACCTCAAACAGATGTAGAGAGGGAATAATGGGGGTGTAGGAGGAGTTACTGCTGCCAAATAAGGGAATGGGGAGAGTGTTGAGGATTTGGCAGACGTTGTAGGCTGAGATGCAGAGGGGCATGCTCAGAAAGAATGTAAATAGGTTGGGCAGTAGGAGGGGTAGAATTGAGAGTTGCCACAATCGGAAAATAAGGAAAGAAAGAATATTTTAAAAAAATATTCACCTGTTTCAGATGAAAAGACTCTAAGGAGGGTTGTTCCCAAAATGATCTGGGAGGAACCAGCTCAATCAGACAAAATACATCTAACAGCTTAGTTTAGAAAAACCTGCATCCTTCCAGAAGCCCAACAAGAGGTGGCTGCACCGGCCAGATAATGCTTGAAACCAAGGGGGAATAGGTGCTGAGAAACAGCTCAGGAGCCCAGAGCCAGAATTTGCATGGCTTGGAATAGCACTTAATTTAATACAGTGAGGCCTTAAAGGAAACTTATGCAGCTGCCAGAGTTTGGGAACTTTGTGCATGCCCTGCTTGAGTGAAGTCATGCCCATTGGCACCCACAAGTTCAGCCCCTGCCATGGTGCACCCCTCTGTCCTTATGGTCTCTCACTCTATTCATCTGAGGGGGCTGCACCACAGCAGGAGGCAGTGATATAAATCTGTCCTGCAAAATTATACACTAATTACGGAAGCCTACCGCCAAGTGACTGAAAATGGTACTGCAGGCTTCAAACAGACAGACATATTCAAATTAATTAAAATGAACAAATACATTAAAAAAACAAAATAACCCTGAGGCACATGCCCCTAGGATCCCTTTAGTATACATCACACATTTAAGTTGTCTGGGTTTCATAGTCCTGGTGCTATGGTACTGACAGACAGTTGCACAGACAGACAGACATCCTCTTTTATTAGTAGTATGGATAAGAATTTGTTTCCTGGTTTCTGTCTGCTGCCAACTTTCCTGTAAATGCAGTCTCTCTGTGCATTCCATCTACTTGGGCATTGCATTCACAATTTCCAAATTTGTGTGTGTGGACTAGTCAATATCAGAATTACACATGGAGTATGCACAATACCCAGAAAGCATTCTGGTAAAAATAAAAATTAAAAATTAAAAATAAATTAAATTAAAAATAACTGGCATGCAGTGTTATCAATAATTAGAATGCTTTAAAGAAATACTTTATGTCTAGGAATGTTGAGGTCTTTAACAGGCAAACACAAGATGTCCAAACCTATCTTAGGCTCTAGAATGGAGTCAAGTTATTTAAAATGTACTGAGTGAACATTCCTTCTTCTGAGCAACATGCTTCTACCACTGGAATGCATCCCCCAAGACCTTCTCCAAAATGGGATTTGGGCCCTTTGGCTGAAAGAGGTTCAACTCCATCCTCCTTCTGCGTTACAAATTGTACCTAGGCCCGATTGCTTCTCCACTCCAAATCCCCCTCCAGAAGTGGCTTTTCATTTTATTTTTGTTTTTTTTAAAAAAGTGTTCTAATGCATGCATCAATGTGTAACATATCATTACTTCTCTTACACCACAAGCATCATGTTCCAGCACCCTCAAAAGCAGGACTATCTGAGGAGGCTCCTCCTGCTGGCTGTACCTCTGCACACACTTGGGATGTAATCCAGAGAAAAAATTAACTAGAGGTTTAAGTTTCTGAAGCCCCATGGGTTTAATGAGACTTAAGCACTTATCTCTGGATAAAATCTGGTCCATGCAAGCATGTCAGGTTAGGGAAATGCCACAGTATTTGGCTTCTTGAGATTTTAATTACAAGGCACATGTTTCTAGTCCTCTGGAAAGTAGAGAACATGTAAAACTGACTGGCAGTTATCTGGTAAAGAACCAAAAAGAAAAGGAACCCCAGGAAGGTAGCCAAAAAAGCCAAAGGTAAAGGGGTGGAAATGGAGAATGAGGCTTAATAAAAATAAATTATACCACCAACTCATTTCGGACTAACAATGTCCTTCTTCAAGGTAGTCTAAAGTAAATAATAAAAATGTATATATAATATTTACAAAGATACAAAACCATAAGTGTAGGTTACATAAACTTATTCAATTTGCATCAGAACAATAAGAAATTCATTATAAAAAGAAATAATTCTTAGAAACATATAAAAGAAGAGAAAAAGCAAAGTGATAAGAGGCTCAAATTCAAAGGGAATATTCTGCATTATAACAATAAACATACTTACTCAATATCAAGATGCAATAACACTTCTCTTATGAGTAACAACCTCCTATGCTCTGCTAGTTACAGACAGAAAGCAGCTGTTTTTCTCAAAGCAGTACTGCCAAATCGAGAGATTCATTAAGGCCAGAGGGAGTAATTGTTTTTAACCTAGTATCCACCTTGTCTCCTGCTCCAAAAGGATTCTATCAGTCCTTTTCTTCATTGGCTCAGTTCGGACAACACGATAATCAACAGAGGGGGGAAGAGGCAACCGGCAGTTGTGTTGCTTATTGTGTCGTGTGGCAGGCAACACACAACGCACACACAACTGATGGTACGCTATTTTGGGCAATTAAACAACGGAGAAAAACAACGGGCTGCTCAGTTGTTTATCCCGAAATCTGTTGCTTAAAGTGTTGTGTGTTGGGAACCCCCCTCCTTCCGTGTACTATTCCACTCGGTCATAGAGTTCGCCAGCAGGAGCAGCTGAAAACCCCCCAGCCACTCCTATACAGCCGGCAGAACTTGTGGTGCAGCCAGAGGACTGAGGGAGGGGGGGAGGGAGGGGGGAGACGCAGCAGCCCAGAAGGTTGCCGGGATTTTCAGCCGCGTGATGGGGGAGGGGCAACATGTCTGTGGCTTGCACCGGCAAAATTATGCACGGTGAGTGTGTTATTAACCCTTCCATTGTCTAAAGTGTCATCCGAACACACCCATTGTCTCAATAGCCCAGAATGAAATTTATTTTATTCTATGTGATTTCTCCTTCCAATTTTGTACTAGTGGTGCACCCACAATTTCACGTTTGATGTGACTAATATGTTCTCTTATTATTCCTACATACAGTTCTTATATATACATTTTTACTATTTACTTTAGACTACCCTGAAGAAGGACATTGTTAGTCTGAAACGCGTTGGTGGTAAAATTTATTTTTATTACACCTCATTCTCCATTTCCACCCCTTTGCCTTTGTCTTTTTTGGCTTCCTAGTTATCTGGTAAAGACTTTTTAAAAAGTCAAAGGGGGGGGCATGGTTGGGCATATGCTTTCTAAAGGTCAGAACTCTCCCCACACCAACAACTCCAAGCTTCAACTTGTACTGCTACCTTGGGCCACCTCCTCCCCCAGCTTCTGCCACCCACCTCCTTGCAAATGTATTCCAAATGCTGTGCAACTTTTCTAAATTTCAATCTGTACTAAAGGAATTCCTCTGCTATTGCTTGCATTATTATTGTAAATATAAATGGCACAAAATATGGGGAGATAAAGTGACACAATGCACAAGGCTCTATGTATCGTTTGCTCATATAGTTAAGGCCCCTGGTCTTAAGTTTTTTAATTTGTTGTAGCTTGCAGTACAAGGAACACCAGATCATGAAACTAATAGGCATTCCCCAAAAAACTGCTTGCAAAGACATACCAGAATTGCGTAGTGCAATGCACAGCCTGATGGTATCCCACAGAGGAAATGATTCTAAGTTTAAAACAAAAACAGACATTAACAATCTGGCAATTCCTACTTGGTCTGGTTTCGAACATATTCAGATGGAGGCTGGGAAGCTGATGGCCCAAAGCAGTAGTCCATTGCTTTGGTTTTGTGAGATAACGCTCTCTGTCACACTCAAGATTCTGTCACAGGTCCAAACAAAATGAGATGTAAGATGCATTTAAAAGTGCAAAATCTTATGCATATTTAGACAGAAAAAAAGACCTACAACACCAGTATTCCCCAGCCACCCATGCATAAGACTGTACTCTTAATGTATCTTTCTTCACTGAAAAGAAAAGCTGCAAGAGGAGTATTGTCAGAATTTGGAGTGCTGTACAAAGAATAATTTTGCCTTTTGCAGTAGCCCCAGTGGTCCCCCCAAACTCCCTAAGATGGCAACAGCCAAGGGCAAAAGGACTTCCAGACCTTGAATTCTAGAACAACCACTGTGTTATGATCCAAAAATAAAGTAGTAAACACATTTCAAAAATCACATGATATCACTAGGATGACATAATTTTCTCCCAGCGTGACGACATAGAAACATTTGTCAGAAGTCTTAAACTGGCTTTTTAAACTGCCAAATCAACACCAGAAATCTGTCCAAATGTTACCTCTATTTGTAAATATGTAAAGCAGAATCATAAGACACCTAAGACAATGACATAATTTCCCAGATTATTACAACATTTAGCATCATCACATTTTGCCGTGAGGACTTAAAAAAATCTTTTTTTAAGATTTAACTTCCCAGGCTGCAAAGTGAGTTCATTTACCATAGGTGTGGCTTCTGTGAAATCCATCAGCAGATCTCCAGGCTCCAAGGCAAATGTACTTCTGGTATCTGTGGGGCTCTTAAACACAGCCAAGATTCAATAACAAGTTAATGGATTTGAATTCTAAAATAAATATCATCATTTTAGCAGATTACCTTAATGATATATTAACCCTATATTTACTAGAAGTGTTAGAGCCACAACAATATTGGTTATAGAGGAGGCAGTGTACTTCCCAACTGTTTGGTCTCCCAGACCAGGAAAAAAGACCCAGTTCAGACATTAGCGAACCTCCAGCTGGTGGAGATACTCCTTACCTCTATAACCCACAATATAATACGTATTCTGTGTGTGCTACGTGGAGATGCAGTATGAATGGAGGCGTCATTTCTAGGATGTATCCCTTGCAAAGAGGGGAGAATGATCAAAGAAGGGGAGAAATTAAGTTTATGGATAGACTGGCTTCCACATTCAGCACGCCTCAGATTTTACTTTATGTATATGGTGGAGCAGGGGAATCCACAGATGTTCCTCCCCCAGTGAAGATCCTAGGAATTGGGCCTGTGGCTGGTTCAGATGTGGAGAGTTATGGAAATCTGTGCATGCCATATGGTGACCTGAAGCACAGCCACACAATTCTTCCCCATCTAGAAAAAAAAGGAAGAGGGAGATTGGCTGGCTGGGCTTATAGCCCTCTATATTAAGCTTTTGCATTACTTTAGGATAGGGTAGGCAACTTGTGACTCTAAAGATGTTTTGACCTACATCTCCCATCCTCCCTCGATATTGGCTATGCTGGCTAAGCCTGATGGGATTTGTAGGACAAAACATCTGGAAGGTCGCAACCTGCTAGGCTGGCCTCTTGTGAATTGCCAAAAAATGCCAAAAAGAATATATGTATCATCAAAAAAAGATGACACCATTGGGATAAAATCTGCATATGCTAATCTATATGTATTACTGCAAATTTAGAAATATTTATTATAATTTCAATAGAAACACACTACATCTCACCATAGTGTGGGAAACTGACCAGGTGACCTGTGTGCCTTGCTGAGTCTGCTGTTGATGGGCAACTTCAAGGCCCAGCTCTTCCTTCTGATGGTACTTTATCTTTACATTGGACTTGGACTGGACAACCCCTCAAATAGAGGATGCTGTCAAAACAGAGGGCAGTCCTCTGGTAGTTCCTCAAGCACTGCCCTCTGTAAAAGAGGACACCTAGCCACTGTACAAGTTGCCCAATCCTACTTGAGGGAAAGGGCACTTATGCCACTAGTCCATCATGGACAGCCTGTCACCTTTTGGTAAACATCTTAAGCAGTCCTCTGTTTTCTCTACTCTACCAATAACTATGTTTGGCAATCACTGGATTTTATAAGAGATAATAACTCATAGCAGACTGGGTTTTTTTTAACCTATATTATGAGTATCTGCCATTCCTGCAAGGAATTGTGACTGGGGCACATTAGTTCTCTTCAGCTTTTCAGTACACTTTTTAACAATTCGCCACTTGTACCCTTTCAAAATAGCAGTAGGGTGCTCCCACACTATCTACAACAGTAAAATGTTTCTCTTCTCCACTCTTCACACGGTCACTTCAGCAGGGGGAATACATTGCCAGTTCCTCTCTGTTTTGTCCTCAAGCTGAGAAGAAAGTGGTGTCTATCCCGTAATCTCTTGCATTGAGTACCGGAGTATGAGTGATGGTTCTGCTTTTGAAAAAGGCACCACTTAACTATTTCTACCCAGAAGGACTGAAATAATTGCCTTTTACTCAATAAACAGACTGAAAGTTTTCATTTATGAACTATGATTTTAATTTCGTTTCTCCCCCCCTTCCTTCTGAAGACTCAAAACAGTGCCATCACTGAGGTTTTATGATTTGTAACTTTGTTTAAATGTTCATGATTATCCTGACAGATAATCAATTGAAATGTTTTCATTAGTTGACAGACATATTCCAGAACTAACCACGCCTGTCTCTTTCAAACGCTTAGGGCAAATAGCAAGAAAAACTGCTATATCTTCCAGGAGATAGTACAATCCAGTAATGTGGGAAGTATTGTACAACCAGCACTAATCTGAAGAATCAACCAGCAAAAGACAGCCAGTTCTAATATACCATAAATGTATTTATGAATATTCAAGATAAGGGTGGGACCCTTTCATGTTACAGTTTAATGAGACAACTCTAGGTTTCTAAAAACAGGTGTGCTGTGGCCATAATCTTGACAGTATATTTAACAAAAGTGGGGTTATTATTACAGAGCAGCCTTCCTCAAGCTGGTGCCCTCTAGATGTATTAGACTACAACTCCCAGAATTCCTAACCATTAGCCAGACTAGCTATGGCTGATGCGAGTTAAGGTTAAAAACAGCTGGAGGGCACCAAGCTGGGGAAGGCTGTTACAGAGTGAAAGTCAATGTAGGACAATATCTGAGAAAACAGCACAGAGCACGGTCATTGCTCCACAGATACAATATTAGAAACTATGGCAGACAATAATTACCATCAATGTAAAGAAGCTATGGACTGACTCAGGCTGTTTTTCATATGGCTGTGGTACTTTCACCATCTAGAAACATAACATTTGGCACAGGAAATCTAAGATACTCCAAGAACCTAGAAGCCTGAAAAGGATGCATTTCTACATATCTCCCCAAAATGCGAGATATGACAATTACTTTTCACTTTAACTAGCTAGCTAGCTAAAACTTCTTAACAAAGTACCTCATAATAGTTTGTCTTAATGCCTCATAGTACATTACCTTTTACCACATCACAGAGATCTGCATTCCAGCATAGAGGAAGTCAAGTTGAACATGGGACAGAATGTTGGATTTTGGGAGACCAGTTGGCATTTCATGGGGAAGGGAGATTTTCAGAAACAGCCAGGAATGTGTATCTAAAATGCTTGGAGAATGCAAGCTGAATTTAATACCCTTCACTGCTATTGAGCTCATTTACTAAGCTTTTTCTAGTTGTCCGTAAATGTACCTTTGCACATGATGAAAAATGTCCTTCCAATGTTGTTTTCTGTGACCCAGGAGACGCAGACGAGAGTGGCGGAGATGCTGCTACTGCTGCTGCTGCCAGTGCTGGGGGAAGGTCATCTTCATCACTGTGTTTTAAAAGTGCATGAAACTTTGTTCATTGCAATACTGAATCCAATTTTTTTAGAAGTGCTCATCACTTTCATGGATAGGATAACCTGCAAAATGTTTTCAAAATGGCTGTCCTTCATTTCTGTTCACCCTTTCCCTCCTACTGTCTTCTTATCCAGGTTTTGAAATTATATGTGTTCATTATACCAGTTGCACCACATTCCATGTTTAAAACAGAGGAGGTTCTTAAAAGCCTTTCACTCCTCTCAAATTCCAGAAAGCCCAGCCTAGTTAAGCTTAACACGCTCACTCACACCATCTTTTATAGGTTAGCTTTTTGTTTAGAACAGATTTCTCCACCGTGGTGACCTCTAGATGCTTTGGACTACAACTTCCATCAGCCCCAAATAATGTTGTCAGGGATAATGGGAGTTGTACTCCAAAGCTTCTGGAGGTCACCACACTTGGCAAGGCTATTTGGCTGTTCACCTTACTTTAAAATGGTTTATAATGTGTTTTAAATGTGGTCTGTCATTTTGTATTGTGTGTCTAATTGTATCATAATCATCCTGGAGAGCTCTTGTAGGGCTAGTTGTGCGTTGCAAATTTTAAAAGTAAAGATGAATAATAATCCCTGCAATATATTATACTCAAAGCCATGCCTAACTGTATGTTAAGTGTCTCAGGTAATAACTGGGATTTGGTTATTGCTTCAGTATGGGTTTCCCAGCTGCCATATGTTCTTATTCACAGCACAATAATTTGTCAGCACACAAGAACTACTTACAAATACACTTTTTCCTTGCCTACCAAAAAACAAAAGGACTATTCTGTGTATTCATTATGTACTTTATGAATGCAAAATGACAGATTTTAGCTTCTGACCTAGTTAATCTTTATTTTGTACCAAAGCTCCTGACACATGTTCTTTAACTTCCTACATAGCAGGGATGCTTTGGCTTTCCCCACTCACTCTCACTTGGTGACTCTGTTTCCCTGTAGTGTTCAATTGTATGGAAGTGGCATTTTCTCCTACAACATGCCACTTCATTAAGATTTGCAGCCACTTCAAAACAACAACTGTAGTTTGGGAACTGTCATCTCATTCTGTAAGAGCTCTTGCTTTGCATTCTGGCTGTAAGCTGGAGCACTAAGTGTCTTATTTTGAGATATGATGCCCTTCACTTGAACTATTTTAAAGACAAGGATTTTTAAAATAATAATAATAATAATAATAAGGATGTGTTCAGTGTAACTTGAATATGTGCATTCTCGCATATTAAAGGATATGCATGACGTTTATTCATTTCTATATTTATTATACTTTTATTCCATCTGATAACAAAACTTCTTGCATGGACTTGTGCATTCACCACATGCATCTGAATTCTTCTACATAAGCCAGCCTAATTTTGACATATATGGGGGGTCATAAATATTTGTGATGGACACCGGCAAACTGAATCACAATTCAAGAAGCATATTCATTGCCATTTAAAATATCGTACAAAGCGAATTTCAGCATAGGGAACCAGGTTTTTTTTTGGTTGGGGGGGGGGGGGTCTTGACAATGTCTGAATGTAAACCTAGATCCCTTTCCTTCCATGCATTTTTGTCAATTGACACATGGTGCATTTCCTATCAACCCACTCTTCTTAAGTATGTTTGAAGCTTTAGTGCCTCATTCCCATGCCTTGATCTAAAATCAACAAGATTCTGAAATCCTGTTGCAAGGATGTTGTAAAATAGTTGGGAAGTGAAACACCCAATGGGTTTCCTTCTCTTCACTTGCAATAAATACATTTGTCTAAAGGCAATAGGGGAGAAAGGCCTACTGAACCACAGCCAAGAGGTTCAGTTGGGAGCCTGTCTCGCACCCCATCTCCCTTCTCCGGGGGGGGGGGAGTTTCAAGGAGGGTCCTCATCTGAGGCCTTCATTGGCCAGATAGGTAGACTTGGTGGACTGAATTCAGCCTATGAGCCAGAGGTTCCTCACCCCTGTTCAAGTACATTTTATATTATTACCATTTTCCAAAATGGGTCTTAGCTTTTGAACAGTAAAAATCCCCTTTTATAGTGTTATGGGTCTACCAACTATCATCAGCAGTCTGATATATCTTGCAGTTTCCAAGTACCATTGCCAGCAATTCTCTGAAACCTAAACAGAGAAGCTAGACCCTAGAGCCTTTATCATGCCTTCCTTAAAAACTATTGTAACTTCAACCTTACATATCAATTACACATAGAGGGGCCATGTGCCAGCGGGAGCAACCACGTGTGCAACGGGAATTTAGCAATTCTAAAAGCAACCCCAAATGAGTAGAAATGCTCATTTCTGCAATGGGGCAGGTCAGCGGAGTTCATAGAAGGGGGATCCATTGATCTGTCCTGAACCAGAAAGGAGGGTTTTCCACTTCTTTCCAAGGTTACTTTTAGAATCACTAATTCCCCATTGGGCAAGTGGTTGATCCCACTGGCACAACACAATAAGTGGGAGCACAGTGGCCCAGCTGGATACTGCCCCAAATGCTTTAGCATTTAACGACTGAAATGACATACATTTTGTATGGTTAGAGCCATACATAGTACCATTTGAAAAGCACATCTCAAAGAGTAAACAACGCCAATGGTCAGAATAGCACTTACAAGCTATACTGCCTTGTCAGTTTCCTCACACGGGATACTTTAACTTCCTGCTTATCTGGCATGCCACTTGTCTGTGTTGTCTCTGACCATAAAGGAGCTGGACTTCTAAAAATAAAAAGACAAATATTAGGACTGTTGGCAGATTCAATTATTTAAAGTTATTCATTAAATTGAAATAAATTTATATATTACCCAAACCTCAATATAGGTGGATGTTTCAGATAGAAAAGGTAGCATAAGCTACCACTCACTCACTCTTAAAATAACAGGTATCTATTGTTTTTTTTAAAATGTCCCTATGTATTATACTAACATGCTAGAATCAAAATAACTTCATAAAAAAAACATTGTGCCCTTCACTTTCAGCCTGTGATGTTTTAGCTATTCCTGGAAAGATCTATAAACCAACATTTATTTCCATGATTGGCTTATGAATTTTACAGCAAGATCATATGAGTGAAAAACAATGAATATGGATTTTTCAAAGAGGGACTCTGAAGTCTAAAATCACAAACTGCTAAAATTAGGGTGACCAGATTTTGAGAACCAAAATCCCGGTCCCCCCCGCCACCCCCCACCCCCCCAAAACAATCCCCCCACCGCGCGCCCGCGCACCCGCCCCCCCGCACCGTGCGGCCCGCACGCCCCCCTGCGCCGCGCCGCCAGCCCGCCTCACGCCGCCCGCCCGCGCTGCCCACACGCCCGCCCCGCCCCGCGCCGCCCCCCGCCCGCCCCCCCGCCCGCCCCCCCGCCCGCCTCACACCGCTCGCCTCGCACCGCCAGATCGCCTCACGCTCCTTACCTGCTGGGGCATCTGCTTTCCTCCGGTGCTCGGAATCTACTGAGAAACAGGCTTCCTGGCCTGTCTCTCAGTAGCACGCCGGGTGATGACGTCATCACCCAGCGCGCTACTGAGGGACAGGCCGCAAAGCCTGTTTCTCAGTAGATTCAGAGCACCGGAGGGAAGCGGATGCCCCAGCAGGTAAGTGCCTCGCGCCGCCCAACTCGCACCGCCCGCCCACCTCCCGCCACCACCGCGTGACCCCCCCGCCGCCCCGGTTTGCCCCCACCACCCCCCAGTTGGCCCGGATTACCCCAGGTTTCCTGGTTAGGACCGGGAAACCCCGGGCCATCTGGTCACCCTACTAAAATATTTGCAAGCTATTGCTTTGAAAAAAAAATGTATTCATTTTTCCTTTCTCTGATCAGTACTAATGGAAATGTCATGAATAATGTTTGACCTACCATGACACATTTTTGCATTACAAAAAAAACCTCACCCTCTACAATTGCTGAATGTTATATTTGCAAAAATATGGATTTGCAACAACAACAACAACAACAACAACTTTCTCGGAACTGCTCCAGGATAACAATGAATATAGTGGACCAGCACAGAGTATATTAGTGATCTGGCAGACAATTTGAAAATGTGTAATTTCTTGGTGGGAATGATGGTAATGTGACAACACGGTTCTGCCTGCTGATATACCATCTAAAGAAGTTTAGAATGATAGATAACACACTTTTTAATTCCAAAAGTCAAATGTTGTGAGAAGCAGGCTGTAGCTGCTAGGCCTCTTCTAATATCATGTAATATTTTCTCTCAGGATTTGGAGCTAGAAACCAAGACAGGATGACTGCAAAACAATTGCATTTATTCTACGGAGTACAACTGGGAGCTCCATCGCACCAGCAATTTAGTGCACTCTCGCCGTGCCTGGTGTGAGGATTTGCAGCACATGACGCTGTGCCTGTCCTGCTGACACCCTGGCTCTTCCCCAGCCTTTCCTAGAAGTCTGGATTATTTTCCCTAAGTGTATTCAATGTGCCCTAAGCCTCCGTGTAGTTTTAAAGGAACTGAGGGCTTGAATGGATTGTATTAGGTCCTGGCAGGGAAAAACAATCTCTCCCAGCAGCCGGCTCCAAGCCTCAATATAAAACCCAAACTTTGCATCCCAAGCTCGAAAGCAGTTTTTAAAATCATACAATGCTCAAATCTCTGCAGAGACATGATTGTACTCCCTTGATGCCCCCAAAGAGCCGGACTAAAGGGTTGTTCTATTTTTGCCCAGCAGAAAGGCGGCCTGGTTGAAATACTCATCTGACAGGACCTGACTGGAGGGAGAAAGAGAAGGGGAGGGGTGGAGTGGAGCATAAGAGCCAATGAGCGAAGGAGCGACAGAGCAGCTATTCAGGTGAAAGGGATCATAAGCTTGACATGCTTCTTCCTCAGAGGTAAAAAACCACGGAGGCAAACCAGGGGGGGATTAGGTGTGACATGAGTAACATGAGAGCAGCCATGCTGGATTGGAACAAAGATCTATCTAGTCCAGCATTCTGTTCCAACAGTGGCCAACCGGATGCCCATAAGAAGCTGACAAGCAGGGCACAAGTGCAAAAGCACCTTCTCACACATGTTCCCCAGCATCTGGCTTCTTATCTTCGTAGTGGCGATTCTCATGCTCGCAAACTGTTCAATACCAAGATACTTTTACTTTTGTATGTTGATGATGCTGTACTGTTATCACTCTCTAGAATCGGGTTAAACCAATTAATCTCCGAATTTGGGACCTATTGCTCTGAGAATAGTCTGACTGTCAATTATAGTAAGTCGAAAGTCCTGATGTTCTCTAAAGCTCGGAAGAAATACAAATAGACTTTAAATGGTAATATCATTAAATATATTTGGGCATACAAATGCAAAGCACTGGAGCTTGGTCTGAACAAAGAAGGCAGCAAATTCCAGTCAGCAGCTGATACTAAGATTCTTTTTTATGCAAGGTGGTCAATTTATCCCTTCTGCAATCCAAACTTACAAAGCTAAGACTCTGGCCCAACTTACCTATGGTCTTCCCATTTGGATATTGGGATTTAATGCCCAAATTGGAAGAGTCCAGTCTGTATTTCTTAGGAAATTACTGGGCTTTCCTTCCTGTGTGGGGAATGCAGCCATTTACTTGGATCAGTTGAATGCAAGGTATGGATCAATGTCTTTAAATGGTGGCTACAGTTACATTTTCTGGCAGTTCGTGGTAGTTATCTCTTCTTACTGCTCTCAGATTCCTATGTCACTCATTGGATGAGAGAGATGGAGAAGAAGTTACTTAGGTTGGGCTTCTCTGTGGAAGTTGTGGGCAACTATGGGCTTCAGAAGGCCCAATCTCTTGTTGTTCAAAGACTAATAGACCTAGATCTATAGCACTTAAGAACTGCTGCTAACAAATCTTGTTCCCCATTACTCTATAATAGTTTTAATAACTATAGACTCACTGCAGCTTCATATCTGCATATGTTATCCATCCCAAAGTACAGAAGAGCATTTGCCCTTGCTTGCTTTAATGTGTTGCCATCAGCACTACTAGATGGAAGGTTTAGTAAAATCCCGGTTACTGATCGGATATGTCCCTGTGGCACCGGAACAATAGAATCTGTCGAACATGTCATTTTGCATTGCAACATGTACAAGGAATGAAGTCTATAAAGCTGTATTTTATTTTCATGTCACTTTTTAACTATCTTTTGTATGTTTTATATTGACTTTGCTGGTCTGTGACCATAATAAATAATTGATTGATTGGCATACTGCCTCTGATTCTGAAGGCAATATATAATCATAATGATTTGTAGTTTTGGCAGTTTTAAACAATCCATTCCTTTTTAGCACTTTTTCAGTACTGAATAATAAGAGGAAGAGGAAGTGCACTGATGTAAGACTCACATTTCAGTTTATTTGCCTACACCCAGACCATTAACCTGCCCAAGCATTGGTTCAGAACATTGACTGCCTCACCTGTATTAGATGAAAAGAAGTAGTAGTGCTAGGCATCAGCCACTTATTAATGACACCTCAGTCCAGATAACCCCTTCCAGTGGTTTCATGTAGAATCTATATCGCAGATGTTGAAAAGCATGGAAGATAAAATAGTTCCTGTGGAACCCCATAGCAAAATTGCCACTGGGAACAATAATAACCCCCCTAGCACCACCTTCTGGAATTAGCCATCCAAGTAGGAGTGGCACCATTGCATTAGAAAGACGCATATCCCAACACAGACAGCAGAGCCAGGATATCACAGTCCAGGAGAACCAATGTGGTTACACTCTCCTTGTCCCTCTCCCAGCACAGGTCATCCCACAGAGTGACAATGACAGCCTTCTGTTCCAAAACCTGCATTGGAGTTGGATTAAAATATATCAAGACAACCAGTTTCATCCGGTGTGTGTGTGTGTGTGTGTGTGGGTCTACACGACGTCTCTTTGGCGCCTGTTTCTGATAATATGCGCTTTTCCCTATATTCGTATTTACGTCTAACAGCGGTAGAAGAGAGCCATTAAGGCGAATTACGGGCACCATAAAATGAACTTTACAATTGTTTATATGCAGAGTTTCGCTGCAGAGTCGGTTCAGGGGTGTATGGTTGAACGTGGAAAGCACTGCCCTTTCTCCTGATGGTACCTCCCCCAGAGTTTCACGCCATTCATTAACTCCACCCACCTGACTTTCTCGCCGTTGCCTGTCCAATCATGATCGCGCGTGACTTCGCATGTGGGTACGATTTCTAAACATTGGATGCACCTATAATTACAGTTGTTAGCAGGGCAGCATTGGCTTTGGGACCTATTGTAAAACCATAAAAGCATCATTTTTCCAGGTACTGGACGGCCCTGACGAGAACCCGCCCGCGAAGCGTCCGCCCCCCTATTCCTCCTGCCAAGAATCCACCACTGTACACTCCCATCTCACCATGCTTGCGGCAGCTGCCCCTCTTCTCCTGCGCCCTAGCAACCTCGGCCATTTTGGAAATGTGCTGCTTCAAGGGCAAATGTTTGTGTTGCCTTTCAGTTACAATGTTGCATTTTGCACTGATGTCCCCATACAAACTGCCCATTATTCTGTCTGTCTCCAGACCCCAAGATGCCAGCTAGCAACGGTTCTGGTGGGATGCCCAACGTTGAGCGGGCTAGAGGACAACCTCACCATCCTAGCAGGTCTCTGTGTCGCAGAGGTGGGTGACTGGGTAGGCGGGAGTGTGAGATGGCTGGGCGCTGCCCCCCAGAACACCCCTGGCTGGTACTGATGTCTCTTTGTCCCCTCTTCCCCACACAGTGCAGCTGGTGTTATTCCACCTAGCTGAACTCAAGAGGCAGAAGGGTTGGTTGCAGCTGCGCCTCTGTGGTATGGTGTGCTCATTGCATGTCCTTCAGTGTCGAATGAGGAAACTGAAGCAGATAGTCTCGTGTGCCCGCCCTCCGCCAACCGGTTGTGCCATTGGAATGACCGGACCGGGCCCTCCCTCAACGTGTGAGCGGTGGCTGTGACGTGGCATCTGTGGACTGACATTCCTTCCCATGCGACTGTTGCCATTTGCCTTTTGGGTGCCGCGTTCTGCCCAAGCCCCTGTCTTGCCCCTCCTGCAGCGTGCCTTTCAGATTACTCAACCCACGCTTTGCAATGGGCTTGTGCCCACATGTAACCATTTCTAGAATAAAGATATTGCAGTGGTTTCTCAGTACTAAATGGTAATTTTGGTGTGATACACACACACACACACACAGACACACTCCTGTGCCACACTTCCCGATCCTGTGCCACACTTCCCATGGAGCTATTCCCCCACCTGCCCAATGCACCTTACTCCCGAGTAATAGTGTGCAAGACGACAGCTCAATGGCAGGAACTCACTTTCACTGCACGGAGACAGGTTTCCCTGCCTTTTTCCAGCCAGGATCCCAGCAAGGGAGCGGGGGGGGGGGGGAGGGAAGCCTTAGCGGACCTCAAATTATACTCAAAATGAGCAACGCACATCCTTATTCCAACCCCCTGCTTCCTGTAGAACCAGCTCCATGTGAGTAGCCACGTGTCTCAACGAAAGGAAGATTCCAGTGGGGATTTAAAAGAAACTTAACTTTAAGTACCGGTAACTTAAGGTCAGCCATTACTAGGGTTGTGTATCATATCGTTACAATGTACTATAACAATATGATAAGGTCGTTATTGTGCATGTGTACACTCCCACCTCACCATGCTTGCAGCAGCTGCCCCTTATCTTCTGCACCCTAGCAACCTCGGCCGTCTTGGAAATGTGCTGCTTCAAGGGCAAATTTTTGTGTTGCCTTTCCGTTACAATGTTGCATTTCGCACTGATGTCTCAGTTCCATACAAACTTCCCATTATTCTGTCTGTCTCTGGACCCCAAGATGCTAGCTCACAATGGTTCTGGGCTGCCCAATGCTGAGCGGGCTAGAAGGCAACCTTGCCATCCCAGCAGGTCTCTGCGTCGCAGAGGTGGGTGACTGGGTAGGCGGGAGTGTAGGACGGCTGGGCGCTGCCCCCCCAAAAAACTGGCTGGCACTGATGTCTCTTTGTCCCCTCTTTCCCACATAGTGTGGCTGCTGTTATTCCACTAGCTGTACTCAAGAGGCAGAAGGGTCATTTGCAGCTGCACCTCCGCGGTATGGTGTGCTCATTGCATATCCTTCAGCATCAACTGAGGAGACTCGAGCGGATAGTCTGGCATGCCTGCCCTCCGGTACCCCTCCGCCAACCAGCAGTGCCATTAGAATGACCAGGCAGGCCCCCCCCAACGTGTGAGCAGCGGCTGTGACGTGGCATCTCTTGACTGACATTATTTCCCATGCAACTGTTGCCGTTTGCCTTTTGGTTGCTGCATTCCATCCAAGCCCCTATCTTGCTCCCCCCCCCCCAGCGGCGTGCTTTTCGGATTATTCCGCTCACGCTTGTGCCCACATGTAACCATTTCTAGAATAAAGATATTGCAGTGGTTTTTCAGTACTAAATGGTCATTTTGGTGCGATACACACACGCACACACACACACACACGCAATAACACACACGATAACACACACATACACACACACACCTTCCCGGTAAAACAATGACAGAAGGGAGAGGGGGGAGGTAGTAGGAGTAGATATGAAGCCTGATCCCCGATCCTGCGCCACTCTTCCTGTGGAGCTAGTTCCCCCACCTGCTCAATGCACTTTACTCCTGAGTAACAGTATGCAAGACGACAGCTCTATGGCAGGAATTCACTTTTACTGCACTGAGACAGGTTTCCCTGCCTTTTTCCAGCCAGGATCCCAGCAAGGGAGTGGGGGGGGGGAGGGAAGCCTTAGCGGACCTCAAATTATACTCAAAATGAGCAACACACATCCTTATTCCAACCCCCTGCTTCCTGTAGAACCAGCTCCATGTGAGTAGCCACGTGTCTCGACGAAAGGAAGATTCCAGTGGGGATTTAAAAGAAACTTAACTTTAAGTACCGGTAACTTAAGGTCAGCCTTTATTGAACAGTCAAGCGAAGAAGAAGAAGGAAATAGGAGGGGGGAGACAGGATGTGACAAAGCGAACATTGGGTCAATCTCCTCCCACCTTGTCCACAACTGGGAGGGGTAACCAGAGAAGGGGCAGGCATTCACTCATGACATCACAAGCCCTGCCCACCAAACTACACCCATGATTAGCATTACTCCGAATGGTCAGTGGAGCTTACACGACCAAAATGCGATTGAACATCGGAGAAACATTAAAAGTCGAATTTAACTGACACCTTGGAAATGCGCATTAACAGAGGCTATAAGTCGCATAGACGTCTGATCTGCGCCCTGCTCGTGTGTACAAAATGACATCAGAATGAAGTAAAGGTGACTCAAATAAGCTGTGATGAGGTACCCCAAGAGTGCCTGGAGTTGTGCAGAAAGGGAATGTTGGCAACCATCCTAATGGCAAGAATTGTTAGCAGAACTGTGCTTGAAACAGCAGATGCTAAAGTAATTGCTAAGAGCCCTAAGGGCCGCAGTTAAGCACTTAATTCATTAGCAGAACAATATTCAGGCCATCATAGCAATTAGCAACAACAATGCTACTTTCCTTATTGTATGCTGGATCTGCTGTCTGTGTTGGGATATGCGCAACCCACCCCCACCACACACCCTTGCCTGGCTTGGACAACACAAGATCCAGGCATGGCTGGTTGTGACATCAGAACCAGGCAAGGGTGGATGATGGGGGTGGTTTACAAACCATCCCAGAACCCATGGCCTGTTCTAGGGGTGCAGAGTGGTTTCTAAACCACTCCTGCTGGGTTCAGACATCATGACAAGTCATGCCCAGCAAGGGTAATTATGCAGTGCACAACCAACATGCGCAGGGCAGGAATATAAGCCACAGTGGCTTATTTTCCCTCCTTGATCATACAAACCCACCCAGAAGGACATTGGCCAAGATCACATGGTTAGGGAAGGAAAATAAACCATTATAGTTTATTTCCCCATCACACACGTGCCAGTTGCATGCCACACCTTTACTATAATTACCCTCGCCAAGCGCAGTTTCTTGTATTGTCCAAATCAGGAAAGGGTGTGTGGTGGGAGTGGGTTACAAACCACCCTACAACTCTAGAACAAGCTATAGCTTGTGGGGTGGTTTGTAACCCACCCTCACAGTGCACCCTTGTTGGGCTCAGATGGCATGACAAACTGTGCCCAGCAATGGTAATTATGGTACTGACATGACATCCAACCAGCTCACGCAGGACAGAGAAATACGCTATGACGGCTTATTTACTTTCCCTAATTGTGCAAACCCAGTCAAAAGCAGCATCAGGTCTACAAAAGCAAATAGCCATATGTTGTTGGAGTCCCCCTGCTGCCTCCTTTGCTGTGCATGCATGTGTGAACCGGTCCATAAACTAAGATCATAGTAGATATGCTTATTCAAATACTTCTGAATGATACATTTAAGAGGACTGAAAAGTACAGGAAAAGTTTCCACCGCTCAGCTTCATCACCCCGTCTGCAATGTGGGATAATAATACTGACCTACCTTTCAGGGTTGTAGAATGGACTACTGAAATAATGTGTATGAAACACTTTGAACATTGTACAACACCTTATAAGTTAGGCTGACCAGATAAAATCCAGGTCAGGGCTCATGTAACTTTAACAGTTGTAGAGAAAAGGGAATTCCAGCCAGTGTCATTTGTATGCAATTAGTTCCTGGTGATATTCCCTCTTCATCACAACAGTTAAAGGTGCAGGCACTATACTAGAGTGACCATATACAAAAGAAGGCAGGGCCCCTGCACCTTTAACAGTTGTGATGAAGAGGGAATTTCACCAGGAACTAATTGCATACAAATGACACTAGCTGAAATTCCCTTTTCTGTACAACTGTTAAAGTTATATGAGCCCTGACCTGGATTTTATCTGGTCACGCTATTATAAGTGCTGCGTTTAATTAATGTTTACTTTGCCAGAATGGCATACTGGATAGAGTACTAGACAAACCAGGGAGATCTGGCTTTAAATCCTTGCTCAGCTTACCTATGAAACTTACCAAGTGGCCTTGGACCACTTGCTCACCATCAGTCTAACCCATCCCACAGAATGGTTGAGAGGACAAAGTAGTCCATACAGGTCTAGCCAATCCTGTTGTTGGAAGGACAAGCCATAAACAAAACAAATATAATTCTCTATTCATTAAACAAAAAACCTACGGTTTACAAAAACAATGTTAAGGCTCTACAGATTCCAACCAAGCACCAAAAAGCAGGGAAATTGGGAGTTAAGGCTCACAAGCCTTAATGCCACATCCTCCCTAAGGAGGCAGAAAGTGCAAGTGAAATTCTCATCCTCCCAAAACAGATAAACCATGAGGACAGGGTGGAGAATATGATACGCAGAGGTGACTGTGGGGTTGTGGAAAACTGATCACGAACAACTTAGGGCCACCTATTTCTCTTTTTTTGTTTAGAGCTGCCCTTCCCCAACCTGGTGTCCTCCAAAGGTGTTGGACTACAACTCCCATCATTGCAAGTCAGTATGTCCCATGGTCAGGAATGCTGGGACTTGTCATCTCAAAAATCTAGATATGCAATTTGATCTGCAGAGGTGACTGTGGGGTTGTGGAAAATGATGATGAACAACTTAGGACCAGCTACTTCTCATTTCTTAGAGCATCTCCTTATGTTGAGAGTTGCAACCCAACACATCTGACAGGCACCAGGTTGGGGAATGTTGTTCAAGAACAAGGGAAGGCAGAATGTAGATCTCCAGATGTTTTGGAATTCAACTTGTAAAAGCCCCTATCAGCATGGGCAGTTATCAGGAATGCCGCGAGTTGATGTCCAAATCATCAGGATAGATCTATTTTCTGCCCACATCTGTACTAAAGTATGATGTTTTCCAGATTAAGATATGTGATCAATCAAGGAACTACAAAAGAGCTGGATCACTTTAAATAAACTGTCAAAACCAAATGAAACAACAATGAATGAATCTTGAATACCTAATCCAGATAGCCCTTCAGACATCAACATTAGTTTTCAACACATGGCATAGGATGTCTGTTTCTTGAATATCAGATAAAGGATTTCTCTTACTTGTTCAGCAGTGTGAGATCAAAGACAGAGCTACTACCTAATACTTTCATGCGTAAGTATTATTTTAAAATTAAGTATGAATTGATTTTTGTCTTCCCCATAACACATAACATGGGAGTTACAGTGCAACGCATCTGGAGAGCACCAGGCTGGAGAAGGTTGACTCCTATACATGTCTTCTCAGAAGCCAATGCCACTGAATTCACTAGAGCTTTCTCCCAAGAGGTATAGGATTGCAAACTAATCTCATCTGAAAGGTGTTCAAGACAGCCAAACTAAACCTCTTCTGCTCCACTGTTGCTTTGATGAGATGATGTATTGTGCAGGGATTGTGGGGAGTGAACAGTATATTTTTTATAAATACATTTAAAGAAAAAAAACATTGGTTCGTTGAAAGGCAGGATATTGACCAAAAGTTGGAAGTGCCTGGCACATGCTCTGGTTCTAGATCTGTAATGAATAGTGCCCCTTTTGTTATCAAGAGTGCTGCTATAGGGGGGCGTGTCTTCGTAGGAATGGAGTAGGGCTGGACTGATTCTCCGAAAGAAATGATTTAATAAGCAACAAAATCCCTATCTTTGAGACTATGGAATGTAAGTTACAAACTAGATTTATGAATCGGAAGTATTGCTACATCGGCTGAGCGAAAGATAAGCTTGTAGCAGCCGGAATTGCTGGCAGGCTGCCAGAGTCTGGTGATTGAGACTTTAACAGATAAGAAGGAGTTAAAGTGTTTTGGGGCTGAAGTTCATGTGGGAAGTTGCTGATTTACGAAGCAACTGTCTAATTGCCTGATTGAAAAAAGGTTTTTAGGAAAAAAAGCAACTGCCCCCAGCTGGGCGAGAAAGCCGAAAACACACCCATCTGATAGCAATTTGGAAAGACTTACCAGAATAATGGTGGACAAAGCACAGGAGAGAACAGTCCCGCTTCCCTCCGGAAGTGGGAATCACAAAGCTGGAAGTAAGCCAGGAGCTGTTCCCAAAGCAACTAAAGAAATGTCATCAGGGGAATTACTGGCTAATTTTAAGACTATGCTGGATGAAGCTATGGGGAAACAGGAGGAAAAGCTTCAAAAAATTATGAAAAGCAATATCCTAGAATCACAGAAGGAGATTTTAGCTGGCTTTCAAGCTGTAACGGAGAGATTGTCAGAGTTGGAGAAGCAAACAGAGCAAGACAGGGCAGTCAGCACACAGCAAGGAGTCAAATTACAAGAGATTGAGCTGCGTCTAATTGCCTTGGAGGACAGAGATAGAAGAGGAAATATCCAAATTAGAGCCTTTCAGGAGCAACAGGGGGAGAACCCAAAGACTTTGAGAGCTACAATACTGACATGGATCAGGGAAGTGGACCCCCAGGAAGCGTGGGAGATGGAGGACATTGAAAGGATCCATAGGGTGGGATACAAAAAGAAAGGAATGCTCCCAAGGGATATAATTGTTAAATTTGCGAATTATTACAAGAAAGAAAAGTTAATGCAAGCAATTAGACATCTTGGCCAACCGATGCTTCAATCAACACCAATTGAGGTTTATAATGATTTATGTTCTCAGTCAATCCAGTGGCGGAAAAGCGTGAGACTGTGCACGGTCACCCTGCGCAAGAAGGCGATTGCTTATAGCTGGGGATACCCAGGTTTTTTTAGATTTGTATGGCAGGGGAAACACTACAGAATAACATCATGTGAGCAAGGGATGGAGCTGTTGGAGAAGTTGAGTTTGATTAATGAAAGTGCAGATGGAGGAACGGTCGTGGATTAAGGCACAGCTAGAGGAAGTAGTCAATAAATGAATTTTGTTTTAAACAGGGATGAAGAAGAGACTTTAAGGAGGGGGGTCAGCTGTTGCTTCGGATTTATGAAGTCGCTTCCCCCCCCCCCCCCCCGAAGAGTTCTAAAATAATTTGGGGCCATTGCCCAGGAGGGTCTGGTGAGGAGGGGGGAGAAGTTTGGGGTAAATGTGGGCATGAGGGTGAGGGAGGGGGGTATGTGTTACACTGTGGGAGACCAATATAGAGTATTATGTTTGGGAAGATGGAAAATAAATTAAGAGTGGCAACTTTAAATGTTAAAGGGCTGGGAACTGCTGTAAAAAGGAAGAGGATAGAAGTGTTGTTAAAAAAAGAAAAAGCAGATGTTATATTTTTGCAGGAAACTCATCAATCAAAGGAAGGTCTAAACAAGTTTAGGATGAGGGATGTGGGCGTTTATGAGAAGGTATTTGGCACTTCCAAAGCGAGAAGAGTAGCGATAATAATTTCAAAAAAATGTGGTATTAATATACAAAAAGTGAAGAAGGATGAATCCGGAAGATTTTTGATAATTTTTTGTAAAGTGGGTGAGGAGGAATATATATTGATTAATGTATATGCTCCAAATGGGAAACAGATGGAATTCTTTGAAGAAGTCTTTAATGCTGTGGGAGATATGGGGAAAATGAATATTGTGATGGCGGGTGACTTTAATATGGTGATAGATAAAGGAAAGGATAAAGATAATATACTAAGAGATTATAAGGGTGGTGGTAAAACGGGTTTAAGCAAATTGATGGTTGAAAAAGAATTATTGGATGTTTGGAGAGTATTAAAAGGTGAAGAAAGGAAATATACTTTTTATTCACCAAGGTATAAGAGTTATTCTAGGATAGATTTTATTTTTGTGTCAAAGAATTTGATATCTAAGATGATAGAATGTGATATAGGAGTTATTAAAGTCACGGACCATGCATTAATGACAATGGATATTAAAATAAGAAGGATTATAGAGAAGCAAAGAGATGGAGAATGGATACAAGGATTTTAAATTATAAAAGTATAGTTGAAAAAATGAAAAAAGAAATTCAGACAATATGGGATATTAATGAAATAGAGCAAAACTCTCATGGGATAGTATGGGACACAATGAAGGCGGTTGTAAGACGGATGTGTATTAGGGAATTGTGTACCCTAAGAAAACAACAGGAAGTACAAAATAAAAAGATAGAAAAGGAGGTAAGGTACTTAGAGGAACAATTAAGAGTGACAAAAGATAGACGCCTACATGCTCAACTTCAAGCTAAAAAGAAGGAATTAGAGAAAGAAGATATAGAACAGGTGCAAAAGGAATTGTTATATTTGAAAAGGGATTTTTTTGAATATAGTAATACAAATTCTAGGATGTTGGCCAGGTTCACTCAGTCGAAAAAGGCAAAGAATATGATAGGGACAATTAAAGATAAGTTAGGGAAAAGCTGTAACTTAATGAAGGACAAATTAAATATTTTTCAGGAATTTTATAAAGAATTATATGCATCAGATAGGGGCCCACAGGCAAGAGTAGTGGAGTATGTAGAGAGAAATAGGAAAATAAGACTAAAGGGAGAAGATAGGGATTATATGGAAGGCTTGGTTACAGAAAAAGAAATAGAAGGAATTATTGATAAATTAAAAGGAGGGAAATCTCCGGGATTAGATGGATTGGGGCTGGAATATTATAAGATTTTTAGAGGAATATTAAAACCTAAACTGAAAATGTTGTTTAATAGTATAATAGAGGGAGGGAAGACCCCACCATTGTGGGATCATTCTTTGATCATATTAATCCCGAAACCAGACAAGGATCTGATGGACCCAGCTTCTTATGGACCAATATCTTTAATAAATCAAGACTCAAAATTTTTTATGGCAATAATGGCAAAAAGAATGAGTACATTTATAAATAAATATATTAGAAAAGATCAATGTGGATTTATTCCAGAAAGGCAAATGCCCAATTTAATTGGGAGAGTGTTGAATATAATTAATGTTATTTTAAAAAGGAATATAAAGGCAGGGTTGTTAGCATTAGATATTTTCAAAGCCTTTGATTGTGTGGAATGGCCGGCACTTAAAACAATTATAAAAATATTTGGGTTTGGAGATAAATTTATAGGAGTGATTGATCAGTTGTATGCAAATAATAGAGCAGTAATAATGGGTTAACGCAACAGATTACTTTGGCCCGGGGTACTAGACAAGGTGCCCACTTTCCCCGATCTTATTTGCAATAGTTATAGAAATTTTGGCGAATGTTATAAGGGACGATGTAAGCTTAAAAGGGATAGGAGGGAAAGAAAAGGTTAAGATTAATATGTTTGTGGATGATACATTATTGACTTTAGAAGATCCTCTAGAGAGTGGGGAGGTGATAAAGAGTCATTTGAGAGAATTTGGGGAGATTACTGGATTACAAGTTAATTGGGGGAAGTCGGAAATGATGTTATTCAATTATAATAAGAAGGAAATAGAGGAGCGTAATATAAAATTAGGTTTTAGGCTTAAAAATACAGTGCGTTACTTAGGAGTTAATATTGCAAAAGACTTAGATAGGTTAGAAGAAATTAATTTTAATAGTTTGAAAAAACAAGTAGGGGAAAAATTAGAGGCTTATAGGAAATTAAAGCATTCTTGGTTTGGTAGAATAGCGGTTATTAAAATGAAGATATTACCCAAGATTAATTTTTTATTTAGAATGTTACCAATTAAAATAATGGAAGTAGAGTTAAAGAGTTGGCAAAATATGATAAATGCTTATTATAATGGAGATAAAAAAGCTAGGATTAATAAAGGGTTATGGTATAAGACACAAAAGAAAGGAGGGTTGGGACTTCCAAATATAAAGATGTATTATATTGCTAATCAATTAAGACATGTTATAAATAGTATATTAGGGGACGATGACTTAGAATGGTTAGAGACGCAAGCAGGAGAAATAGAATTAAAACTGCAAAATATTTTTTTTACCAAAATACAAAAGAATGATTTAAAGGGACTGGATAACCCATTACTAAAAAATATTTTAGAGATTTGGGAGAAACTTAAAGGAAAGTTAATACCAGGAAATTCTCCTCTTACTTCAGTAGTAGTAATGGGAAACTTCCCAAGAAATTTAAAAAGAGAGTTGGAAGGGGGATTGAGGGATCAGAAAATTATTAAATTGAGAGATTGGTTGAAAAGAATGAGTAATAAGGAGCAAATTGGAGAGATATTAAAAGGACAAAAAATAGCGTGGTTCAAATGTATACAATTGGAACAATGGACACAGGATTGGAAAAAGAAGAATAAGGATTGTAGAGATAATACAAGATTTGAAGAGTTAATTGAATCAAGAGAAAAGAAAGGGGAAATTAAAAATAAAAGATGTTTAATTAGTGAAATATATAAAATTTTGATAGGGGATGGTGAATCTCGAGACTCTCTTAAAATGATTTGGGAAGATGATTTAAAGGAACAAATTAATGAATATAACTGGAGTAGGATTTGGGGTGCAAGAATGTTAAAGTTATTGTCGGTTAGGATTAAGGAGAATTATTATAAAATAGCATGGAGATGATATTTAATGCCAGTAAGATTTCATCAGATAGACAAGAAAAATTCTAAGAACTGTTGGAGGGGTTGTCAGGAGGTTGGAACATATTTCCATATGTGGTGGAGTTGTGAATATGTACAAAAATTTTGGGAAAGGGTGTTTAAAGAAGTAAGTGAAATAACGGGAAGCAATGTGGAAGTAAGCCCAAAGTTGGCTCTTCTATCAATATGGGATAAAGAAATTGGGAATATAAGTAAGAGGGAACTGATTAACAACCTCCTGGCACCCGTTAGATTAATGATAGCTAAGAATTGGAAAGGGCAAGGGATCTATACAATAGAAGAATGGTATAAAGAAATATGGGATATGGCGCTTAATGATAAGTTAACGTGTAATTTGAAAGTAAAGAGGGGAATATCTAGGAAGAATGATTTTGAAAATATATGGAGTCCATTTTTGGATTTTGTATTAGGAAAGGGGAAGGGGCATTCACCTTTGAAGGATTCTTTACAATTTTGGAAAGATGTATAATATAATTGAAAATTGAAGGTCTCCTGGGGGGAGGGGAGCACGGGGGGTTGAGAAGGATTGTTAGTTATGTATTGTATTTTATGTTGTGTTTATTTTAAATTGAAGATAAAAAAAATCTTAAAAAAAAGAAAAGAAAAAAAGAGTGCTGCTATATGCGAGATGTGTGTGAGAGAAAAGTATTGGGCAGACCCTGTATTTGGTAAGGGTATGGAACAGCATTCCCCATCCTGCTGCTCTCCAGGTGTTTGAGATATCCATCCCTAGATATTTACTCAAAAGTAAGACCCATTGAATTTCCTTGATTCTTGAAAAGCAACACACTTGCTTTTAGATTTGCCAATCTCAGCATTCTATGTGTGCTCTGCTCTGTCTGTCCCTATAGTTTCCTGCAAGGTCCAGACAGGGGAAGCCAGTAAATTAAACCCAGGGGTGGAGGGTGGGATTCCCTCAGGTTCATCTGACAGCAGGTGCTATAGAACATGGACCTTCCAGGAGTGTTGAGGCTGGATTTCTGGCAGACCCAGCCAGGCAACTTTATGGCCTGTTAGTCCCTCCATTTGGTAGCCCGCAGAGCACCTGCCTCATAAGGCAAATGGCCACATAAGAACTGTTATTATGGCCTGCTACTTTGTTTGTCTTTAGTAGTCTGTGGTCCAGATCTCTTCAGAAGGGGGAATAGTGTTTTGTGGTTGGGGTCAGTCTAAATTATCTCAAAGGGCCCCTTACTCAGTGCCTCTGATAGCAAAGAGATTGAGGATTTTCCCCAACTCTGTTACTCTTGAAGTTACTAGGCCTCTTGAAAATAGATTTTATAACATAAGCATGAAAACAGTGAATACCCCTTTTAACTTGTTAAACCAATGAAAACATGCCACACAAGAAGTCTTAAGATATGAATGGTTTATAAATAAAAGTAAATGCAAAAGAACATCAGATGCAGAAGTGAAATCTGAAACATTACTACTACTACTACTAGTAGTAGTAGTATCCTGCCTTTTGCCCAATGCTGGGCCACAGGGCAGCCTTACAAAACTAAAACATATACAGCTAAAACCTATAAATAGGAATATACTAGGCTGACCATATGAAAAGGAGGACAGGGCTCATGTAACTTTAACAGTTGTAGAGAAAAGGGGATTTCAGCCAGTGTCATTTGTATGCAATTAGTTCCTGGTGAAATTCCCTCTTCATCACACCAGTTAAAGTTGCAGGGGCTCTGCCTTCTTTTGTATATGGTCACTCTAGTATAGTGCCTGCAACTTTAACTGTTGTGATGAAGAGGGAATTTCACCAGGGACTAATTGCATACAAATGACACTGGCTGAAATTCCCTTTTCTCTACAAATGTTAAAGTTACATGAGCCCTGTCCTCCTTTTCATATGGTCAGCCTAAATATACAAAAGTTAAAAATATAATTAAATACTTTTCAATATTAAAGCATTTTAAACATTTTAAATACATAACAATTTAAAAGTCAGAGGTATAAACAGAGGTCCAGATTATTTGCCAAAGGCCTGCTGGAACAAAAAAGGGTTTGTCTGCATCTAAAAACACATCAAGGAGGGAGCCAGTGTAGACTGCAAGGATTAGAAAGAAAATGTGTGTGTGTACACTATGCAAAATAAACGACAGCTCAACTGTTTCTAAACCTTATTAGAAAAACAAGGTGACTAGGCCGAAACCAACGTTGTAGGCCCAGAAGCACTTTGAAAGGTTTCAACATTGTACTTAAAACTTAACACCGGCCCAAACTAATTAAATGAAGTGTTTGAAGCTTTCAACTTTATAGCAGTATGGACCAAACTCTTAGAAAAGAGGGAAGGAGCACTGCGTGTGAGTGGGGTGGGGGAAATGAAAAGAAAGGTATAGCTACCTATTCCCAGGAGAGATCTGAAGATCAGGTTGTCATGGATCCAGAGAAGCCACACCCTGCTTCACCAGGGAGCAAAAGAGCAAACTGGCCTTATGAAGATAGCCCCAAATACTCTCAGAGCCAAAGGAATGCATGTTCCAGAAGAGAAAAGAGAAACTCTCTTCTTCTTCTTCTTCTTCTTCTTCTTCTTCTTCTTCTTCTTCTCTCAAAAGGTCTGTGCTAGAGGAAGCGGCCATTTCACTCACCCACCCCACATTCTAAGGCAGGAGGGAGGGGGGGAGCGACGCTACTGAGCATGTGTCAGTATCGCGTTATGAGGGAAGATGGCCGCCTCATTGACTTGAATGAGAGGTTAAAATAGTCCTTAAAAGTCAACCAAAGGGAATTTTAAAAAAACGAAAAGCTTTCCACCAACTACAGTCAAGGAGGAAGAGGACCCCACCACTGGATTAATTAATAAGGCTCTAGAAATTATGCAAATTGTGAGCACAAAAAGTCTCAACCCGGAAGTAAATTTACAAAAGCAGAGAGACAGGTTTGTATTCCTTTTCTACCTTAAACTGCTCTCCTTCCCTCAATCTTTCACCAATCTTCTTGAAATTTTCAGGTAATGTAAAACAAACATTTCTTTCTGGCACCTGTAAATTTCAGAAAGGTTGGTGAAACATTTTCAATTTTATGGCTGTTAGAATGACCCCCCCCCAATTATCACTTTAACATGGCGGAATGTGTTTTTTACTGACGGCCCTTAACAATGGAGGCACGACTGTGCCTCCATTAATTCTTTATATGTTATTATAGATTTGTTAATGCTTTCCCACCACAAACGTTGTTGTTGTTGTTGTTGTTGTTAGTAGTAATATTAATAGTAGAAAAAAGAAGGCTGTATCTCAATAACAAAAACACCTCAATTTCTGCTGTGTCCTGCTTTCCAGTTCTGATTGAAAACTCTTTGTATGTAAGATACATATGGAGTCTGCCTAATAGTTGAAACTTGGAATTAATGCATCAGAACACACAACCACAAGTAAACGCCATCACTGAAAATGTATTCCAAGAGCAGCATGATCATATTTAAGGTAGTAATCAGGATACACCAACGTATTTTAGGAAACACTTAGCAAATTTGGTCTATATAATGGCCTAGACCTGAATTGCTGTCCTAATTCTTAAATCAAATCAAGTATTCATTGCCATTCAGCAAAATTCTAATTCTCATTGGCAACACTGTAAATGTTTTCCCAATTTGACTATATGTAGCTTGTTTAGCTTACCTTTCATTCTATTCCCATACTTGCATCTCTTCCCTGCCACCCAAATTTGACTGTGTTTAAAAGTTAAAATACATCTTAGTAAAGGTTCAGCTTTAACCCAGAACCAAATGGAGGGAATTAGATCATATATGAGCAGGAGTTTCTTTGCTATGATTTTCAACCATCCTTCCTTGGGAGTAACTGTCATTCCTGTTGAACATCAATGCCTGGGTGGGGGAACATCTTTCTGTTCAAACAATACACTAAGCCATGATTAAGCTGCTAATACTTTTGCAGCAGATGGTTAGTGTGTTTAAACCATGGTTATGTACCCAACCATGGCATGCTAGGTCATGATTCACACAACACGCTAAGCCATGAGGTTACTGCAAAATGCTTAACCACTGTGGCTTAGCATGTCGTCTGAACAGTGGTGGGCAGGGCTGAAGGCAAAGGGGTCACAGGCCAAGCAGAAGGGGGCAAAAGGCCTCTGGGTTCCCCTGATTTGGCCCCCAAGCCTGAGGTTCCCTAAATGAGGAATGCATGTGTATCCTTAAGCAAGGAGGGTTCACTTCCATCAACAGTCCGAAGTATCTCAAAGGAGCAGGAGAGTTTTTCCCCATAGAAGAGCAGGAGGAGCAACTGCCTCTGCCAGCCCATGTCACTCTGCCCTACTTAGCAACTACTAATGTCCAGTAGCATTTTCTGTGTGCCATCTCCCTTTGTCTGTTCAGATGAGATCAGCTGCTGCTGGAGCACTTTAAAGATGCTAGCCTGTAGCTGCTGCTATATGGATTGGTGTCTAGGGAAGGCAGCTCCTGCTACTCTCTTCTCGGAAAAGGTGAGTTGAGGTCATGGTAAGCGAATCCTTGAAGCTTCTGTGCCCCCCACTGGCACTTCTGATGCTTATTAAAATGGAGCCCCCTCCATTCCTCAGCATTCCAAACAGATAGGGGAGGACTCCCATCCAAGTGTTCTCTCATGGGGAAAAAAAGAATATGTGAAGTGAGGTGTTAAACAGATTGTGGTTAGCTCTGTTTGTTCCAGATGATGTCTGGCTAGATGCTATGCACACCACATGGCATCCCTGCCTGTGGAGAATTCAGGAATCTGGCATGCTAAGTAGCTCTCGTGTGTGTGTGTGTGTGTATGATGATGATTTCTATCCCCTCCAGCTTAGTGTCTGGGTGTGGGAAGCTTCAGAATTCTTAACCAGGGATTATGTTCTCATAATGACCCCATTCATACGACATGCTAAGGCATGGTGGTTAAGTATTTTGAGCTAAACATTATGGCTTAGTGTGTCATGTGAAACATTCCTAACCATGGTCACTACATAACCACGGTTTAAACATGCTCACTAACCATTTGTTGCAAAAGGGTTAGTGGCCTAACCATGGGTTAGTGGCCTAACCATGGCTTAGCATGTTGTCTGAACAGGCCCAATGTGTAGCCAGGCCCTGAGAGGAGAGAACCATGCAAAGAAGACAGCCTTCCCTAATTCTCAGCCATTGTGGAAGTTCTTGTTCGGCACATCTGGATGGTGTCAGGTTGGGGAAGGCTGAAATAAGCTGTTGTGCATTCCCAACATCTGTCAAGGAATGTAACAGAATACAAAATAATAGCAATAGTCATGATTCCTTCAAAGTTAACACTTGGAAATATCAAGGGTCCATGCATTTTAGTAGCCAGCCATGATTTGTGATCTCATGATTTGTGATCTCTTATTTGGGAAAAGGGGGAAGCAGCAAGAGGGATGCCTCTGCCATTCCTTTCCTTCTTTAAAGCCAAGGGAAACTCACTCACCCACCCACAATCCCTTGAAGCCAACTGTGCATGCCAGATAAGGTGGTCACTGATACACTGTCAAAAAGTGGAAATACATTGGTAAAAAATAGGACGAAAGGACACAAATCTGCATAACATTTGCACATTTTAATTTATATGTATAGTGCAAATGTAGAAATAATCACTATAATTTAAGTAGGGATACAATCTATAGCACGTCATCTGAACAGGGTCAACAGTGACCTTGGAGATTTCAATCTTGAGTCCTGGTGCTAACTGTTGATGAGCAACTTCAAGGGCCCTCCTCTCCCTTCTTATAATTATTTTTCTTTAAACCCAATTTTGGGACTAGACAGCCCTTCAAAGAGAGGACACCTTCAAATAGAGGACTGTCTTCTGTAAAATAGGATACTTGGCCACCCTAATGTCATAAGATTCAGTGACAAAACAGAGCACTTTTTCATAGTGTTCTGGAGGACTGAGTAGCAGCATTAAACTCTGCCTTCTCCAAAAGCCTACTATGAAGCGATAGACCAACACACACACACACACACACACACACACACACACACACACACACACACCAAGTTGGGGTGGGTGGGAGCTTGGTTCTCATGCCTGCCATATTGAAAGTTCCCTGCCCTTCTGCGTTCTCTCATTTGGTGTGTGCGTTTGCAAGGATCTATGTGCCAAGTATTCAGGCCTTAGGTGGTTGCCAATGTAACTAGATTTATGGAGCCCTGGCAAATCTGTATTACATTCCTTGACTATTTCAACAATTTTCGTTCATAATCTCTCAACCCTACAAATAAGAAGTAACAGACCTCACATTAGGGTTCTGCAGGCTGGAAGTCTTGGGGTTTACCAGAGAAATATCTTCTTTTTCAACCTGTTGAAAGAATAGCAGTCATTTAGTACAATGTAGAGGCAGTTGGGAGTTGAAGTGATGGTAGGCCATTCCTGAAGCCTCTTTGGCCTCAGCTGACAGTCCTGATGGTTTTTAGAATGGATTTCCTTCCCTTCATTGGAACTCCAAATAGACATAAGAAGAGACCCTTCCATATTTATTCAGCTGTAAGCCACACTGTCTGCAACAGGGCTTGCTCTCCAGTACATGTTTTAAGGTAGGGTGACCAGATAAAATCCAGGTCAGGGCTCATGTAACTTTAACAGTTATAGAGAAAAGGGAATTTCAGCCAGTGTCATTTGTATGCAATTAGTTCCTGGTGAAATTCCCTCTTCATCACAACAGTTAAAGTTGCAGGCACTATACTAGAGTGACCATACACAAAAGAAGGCAGGGCCCCTGCAACTTTAAATGCCAAGTTCTACACCTAGGAAAAAGAAGCCAAATGCACATTTACAAGATGGAGGATACTTGGCTCAGCAATACTACAAGTGAGAAGGATCTTGGAATTGTTGTAGATCACAAGCTGAATTTTGGGCTGTATTAATAGAAGCATAGCTTCCAAATCACGTGAGGTACTGGTTCCCCTCTATTCAGCACTGTTTAGGCTTCATATTGAGTATTGCGTCCAGTTCTGGGCAACACACTTCAAGAAGGATGCAGACAAGCTGGAGCATGTTCAGAGGAGGACAACGAGGATGATCAGGGATCTGGAAACAAAGCCCTGTGAGGAGAGACTGAAAGAACTGGGCATGTTTAGCCTGGAGAAGAAAAGATTGAGGGGAGACATGATAGCACTCTTCAAATACTTGAAAGGTTGTCACAACAGAGGAGGGCCAGGATCTCTTCTCGATCAACCCAGAATGCAGGACATGAAATAATGGGCACAAGTTACAGGAAGCCAGATTCTGGATTGACATCATGAAAAGCTTCCTGACTATTAGAGCAATACAACAATGGAAGCAATTACCGAGGGAGGTGGTGGGCTCTCTGACACTAGTGGCATTCAAGAGGCAGCTGGACAGCCGTTTGTCAGGTATGCTTTAAGGTGGATTCATGCATTCAGCAGGGGGTTGGACTCTATCTCCTTATAGGCCCCTTCCAACGCTACTATTCTATGGTTCTATGACCAATTCAGATGGTCCACCCCAGGAGGCTGATGGATCCGAATGGTTTCCTGACAGCTCTTGAGGATGTTCTCTCACACAAAGTGGAACCACACCAGCCCCTTATTTTTTAGGGAGCTGGCAGTGAGGAAACACGTGAGATGGTGACTAGAGCGACGTTGGTGAAAAACTTGAATCCAATCTAACACAGGCTAGCAACTATTTGAAGGCCTACTCTGTGGCAATATGGGCAGCAAAAAAGCTATTTTTCTCTGCCACTATTGCATCTGCAAAGAGCTGTGAAGCGGAGCTGTTTTGGGTAGGGCCTTTTACATACTGGCCCCCAAGAGGAGAATTCAGACCTTTCAACATCCAGCTGTGACCAATTTGCCCAGTCCTTTGCAGACACAGTTGTTCAGGTCTGCTCTGACTTGGATGCTATAGTTGATACAGACCCAGTGGATGTAACTTTGGCACCTGCTTCTCCAGTATTATTGGATACTTTTCAATTTGTACAGCCTGAGGATGTGAACAGGATCCTTGGAGAGGTAAGAGCCACCACATATACAGTATGCTAGATCCTTGCCCTTCCTAGTTCATAAAAGAAGCCAGAGGGAGACTGGCTGAGTGGATGAGTGGAGTGGTTAATGCCTCCCTTTGCCAAGGCAGGGTAAGGAGGCAGTAGTATGACCTATGTTGAAAAAGCCCTCCTTGAACCCCAATATATTAGACAATACATACAATATTAGACAATATCCCATTTTGGGCAAGGTATTGGAGCATGTGGTGGCCTCCCAACTCCAGGGATTCCTGGATGAGATGGATTTTCTAGATCCATTTCAATCTGGCTTCAGACCTGGTTATGGGACAGAAACTTTGGATGACCTATGCTGGGAACTGGACTGGGGGAATATGTCCCTGTTGGTTCTGCTGGACCTCTCAGCAGCATTCAGTACCATCAACCATGGTATCCTTCTGGTTTGCCTCCCTGGGATGGGACTTGAAGGCACTGTTTTACAGTGGCTCCATTCCGTTCTGGGGGGACAGACCCAGAAGGCGGTGCAAGGGAACTTCTGTTCAACTCCTTGGCTGTTGGCCTGTGGAGTCCCTCAGGGATCCGTTTTGTCCCCCATGCTATTTAACATACACATGAAACCATTGGGAGAGGTTGTCTGGAGTTTTGGGGTACGGTGTCACCAGTACGCTGATGACACCCAACTCTACTTCTCTTTTCCACCCGATTCCAAGGAAGCTGTTTCAGTGCTAAACTGGTGTCTGTCAGCAGTAAGGGACTGGATGAGGACAAACAAATTAAAGTTTAATCCAGACAAGGCAGAGGTGCTCCTGGTCAGTCGAAAGGCAGATCAAGGAATAGGGATTCAGCTTGGGCTGGATGGGGTTATACTCCCCCTAAAGACACAGGTCACCGCTTGGGCGTACTTCTGGATTCGCCCTGAGCCTGAATGCCCTGGTTTCAGCTGTAGCCAGGAGTGCATTTGCACAGTTAAAGCTTGTGTGCCAGCTGTGCCCATTCCTAGAGATGTCTGACCTGGCCACAGTGACACATGCTTTAGTTACATCCTGTTTGGATTACTGTAATGCACTCTATGTTGGGCTGCTTTTGAGCAGTGTTTGGAAACTTCAGCTGGTTCAAAGAACTGCAGCCAGATTGCTGACCGGAGCTGGTTACATGGAGCAAACAACTCCCCTGTTAAAACAGCTCCACTGGCTTCCAGTTTGTTTCCAGGCACAATTCAAAGTGCTGGTTATGACCTATAAAGCCCTATACAGCTCAGCTCCAGGTCATTTGAAAGACTGTATTCTCCTATGCGAGCCTGCCTGTCCCTTAAGATCTTCAGGGGAGGCCCTTCTCTCAGTCCCACCACCATCACAGGCACGCCTGGTGGGAACACAGGAGAGGGCCTTCTCAATGGCTGCCCAGGGTCTCTGGAACTCTGTTCCCAGGGAAGCTAGACTGGCTCCCTCCTTGGTGTGCTTTTGGAGGCAGGCTAAAACTTTTCTGTTTTGGCAGGCCTTTGGGGAGTAGTCTGGACCTCAGTTGATGCATTGCTTATATATATTGCTTTAAAAAAAATTATTCGTATTTTAAATGTTTTAAATGTTTTAATATTGTACCATGTTTAATTATATATTTTTTAAATTTTTGCATATCTCTATCTGTTTTAACTGTACATGTTTTAATTTGTAAAGCTGCCTTGAGTCCCAGTATTGGGGAAAAAGGCAGGATATAAATAGAAGAAGAAGAAGAAGAAGAAGAAGAAGAAGAAGAAGAAGAAGAAGAAGGCATTCTACCTTTCATCTTAAATCTGTATCAGAAAATGAGAGATACTCAGACCCCCAAGGAAATCCAACCTGGCTCATCTATCAGCCACAGAAGGAGCAGCAAAAGGGAGCACTCTTCCCCTTCCCTTCCAGAAAGAGCACTCAACTCCAGCTGACAGTTGCCCTGGGACTACAGAAAGAAGGGGAAAGACACTCTGGCCCCATCCATTAGCAAAAGGGACAAGAGCCACCAGTTGCTATTCAAACAGGAGGCATCAGCGAAGTAAGATCAACCTGTCTAAGGTGCATTTCAGTGCCTGCTTATAGCTCACACCTTGTTCTGGCTCTGAAAAACTGATGTCCGTCCTTCCTTTCCCTTTCCCCTCCCCTCCCCTCCCCTGGTATGTCTTGTCATTTTAGTTTGTCAGGCTGATGGCAGATGGTCTCTCTCTCTTTGATGTGAGCCACTTTGGGAGACAATAATTGCCTGGAAAGAAGGATAAAACTGTTGTAAGTAAGTAGGAAATAAATAAACTGGTAATTGAATGCATGCGAACAGACCCTAATAAAAATAGTCTTGTATGTGAGGTGATATGAGAATTCAATCTATGGTTCTATTTCTCTGACAGCCCATTCAACAATGAAAGTCATCACTGCAATCATCAAGTGATCAGCACACATGTAAATCAGCCATAAAAGAGAGTTTAAGAGAGCAATGTATACACACCTGAGTAGTGCCCACTCGAAATGCCGCATCCACTTGAGCTTTAAGGATGTTACATTTCAAATGCTCAGGTACTGAGGAAGGGGACACAGGATGGTGGTGAAGGCTCTTCTCTGACATTTTCATATCTTCATTCTGTTGTTAATATAAGAGCGTAGGAAACAGATACTGGAAATTAATTTCAGTCCTTTCCCCCATAGGCTTCAATATATTGTGAAAGCAGTTACAACCCAAAAAACACAAATATTTTTCCTGGACTAATTAGGAGGTTGTTTTTTTTAAATAAGTTCTTGCTAAAATCAACTCCGAGCCTGTATAATGCTGAATAAATGAAACAAATGACTAAACTAGTTATAAACAGTTTATATTAATGATTGGGGGTGGCGTGGAAGAGTAGGGGTACATTTATTCCAGATGTAACCATCAAGTGGAGAGGACTGGACTGGCCAGATAAGGTCAAGTGACTTGGAGAGTATTAAAATCTGTCCCCACTTCTAGTCCTCTCCCTTACCTCAGTAATCAGAGCAGTTCTGCCAGCTCTCCCTTGGCCCATCTGGTGTTGTTGCTTAAAGCTTGGTCAGTCAGTAATAAATCAGCAGTTGTCCATGATTTGATCTGGGAAGAGGGAGTCAACTTGGTTTGCATCACCAAGAGCTAGGCCCTCGAAGGGACTAATAGGAATTGGTCTCTCCCAGAGATGTCTACCTAGGTTCTTGGTACAGCACCAGCATAGGCTCAAGGGTGAAGGGAATGGAATTGCTGTGATCTGTAGGGATTCCAGCCCCTTTACCAGGAGGCCCATCAAAATTCAAATGTTTGTACCTACTGTTGGGCTATAGGGCCAGACCAAAGGAAAAACAAAAGGAAATCTGACTCCACAACAAAAACAATGAAGTATATAATATCATAAAGCACGGAAAGAGTTGTAGCTTGGGAGTACTTCTTGATTCAGCTTTGCCACCGTTCAGTGTAAGGCAAATGTAAAGTGATGTACTTTGGGGCAAAAAAAATAAATCTAACCTCCCTGATGGGGTCTGGGCTGGCAGTGATTAACCAGAAAAGAGATTTGGGGGTTGTGATGAAATGGCTCAATGAAAATGATGACCCAGTGTGTAGCTGCTGTGAAAAAGGCAAAATCCATCTTGGGGATCATTAGGAAAGGAATCAAAAATAAAAATGCCAATATTATAATGCCTGTATACCAACCTATGGTGTCACCACACTTGGAATACTGTGAACAATTCTGATCACCAGACCTCAGAATGATATTGAAGAGCTGGAAAAAGTGATGAAAGGGCAACCCAAATGATGAAGGAGCTGGGGCAACTCCCCTGTGAGGGATGGTTACAACATTAGTATCTTTATCTTAGAAGAAAGTTAAGGGGGAGGGATTCTCCCTCTCTCAAAATACAAGAACCTGGGATCATGCAATGAAGTTGACTGGTAGGAGGGGCAAATGAAAGGAAGTATTTCTGTACAAAAAGGGTGAGAAAACTGACCCTAAAAATTATAGGCCAATAAGCCTTTTAGATATGGTGTCAAAAGTGCATGGTAGGTTCCTACTGAACAAGCTTCAATCCTGGGCAGAGGAAAATTATATTCTGGCTAAGGAACAAGCAGGGTTCCGCCAAGGGAGGAGCACAATTGACCAATGCTTTGTGCTCAGGTATGGGCACAGTTGGCACACTAGCCTCAGCTGTGCAAATGCACTCCTGACCACCACTGAAACTTGATCATTCAAGTTCAGGACTGAACCAAGAGTACACCCAAACTGTGAGCCTGAGTCTTCAAAGGGTGTATAACTACATCCAACACAGATTCAAGCCCTATTTCCTGATTTTCCTTTGGAATGACTAAGAGCACCTCTGTCTTGTCTAGATTAAGATTCAAGTTGTTTGCCCTCATCTGTTAATTTGGTTCTAAATGGGTTAAATCTTGCTGTACAGAAGAGGCTGCCCTAAACTGATATGGCCAAATGGATCTGGAATGGGGAATGACTTAGGCTGACCAGATAAAATCCAGGTCAGGGCTCATGTAACTTTATCAGTTGTAGAGAAAAGGGAATTTCAGCCAGTGTCATTTGTATGCAATTAGTTCCTGGTGATATTCCCGCTTCATCACAACAGTTAAAGGTGCAGGCACTATACTAGAGTGACCATATACAAAAGAAGGCAGGTCACTCTAGTATAGTGCCTGCAACTTTAACTGTTGTGATGAAGAGGGAATAGCACCAGGAACTAATTGCATACAAATGACACTGGCTGAAATTCCCTTTTCTCTACAACTGTTGAAGTTACATGAGCCCTGACCTGGTTTTTATCTGTTCAGCCTAGAATGACTCAAGTGAGGGTTTTGAGGAGCTTTACAAGAAGACCCCCTAAATGACCCTAGACTCATATCTAAAATACCCCCAGATGTATATTCCAGACCCCTGGGCTATGGGCATGAAGACTTTGGAATTCTTATTCGATACTAATTCATTTTTATGCCATTAACTAAGACTGGAGCTAACACCTGCAGGACTGTCTGAGAAGAAGGGGGGGGAACCCCGCAGTTTACTTTACAAGCGGCTTCACAGAGACTAGTCAAGACCACAGTGTACCAACAGAAGAGTGAGAAAGACAGAAGAGACAATATTATTTTGTCTATCGTGATGTGCACCTGCTGATAAGAAAATGTTCCTATGAGAAGATGTTCATAGCAGAGAAATCCTGTGAGAAGATATACCAAAACTGATGCCTGTCAATCAAGACAACGTGCCTATATGCAGCTATTCACAATGACCCATCCAGGTGTTCCCCAGACACATGGGTATAACACGTGAAATATTGGGAGGAGGGAAACACTTAAACTTCTGATTGGTGAATGGGTGGTCTAATCCCTTATTCATCTCATTGTCTGATTGGAAGATAGTGATCTCATCACTCACTGAGCCTTTGGTCAGAACAAGTGTATAAAAGCTGCTAGCAGAGAATAGAGAGGAATGGTTTTTTTTTCTGTCCTCCTTCTTCCCTCGTTCTCTCTTCGACTGGACAGACTTGAGGACATAATTATGAAGTTCCCTTTCCTGCCCTCGTAGAATTCTCCAATTTTTCTAATATAGACACTTTGCCTGATATTTCTGACCTAGATAATTTCCTTCAACTATCTGACTTAGAATTTTCCAGCCTTTCTGATGGACAAATTCAATCTCATTTCCTTAACTCAGTCTTTTCCAGTCTACCTGATGAAGACATTTCTGACCTGGATAATTTCATGCATCTTTCTGACCCTGGTTTCTCCAATCTTCTGTATGGAGAAATCTTACCTATCCTCTCTGACTCTGATATAGAATTGTCCAATCTTCTGTCTGACTCTGAACTCTCCAACCTTCTGTATGGAGAGATCTTACCTCCTTTTCCTAACCAAGGATACTCCTCTGGATGGAGAAACCTTACCTTCTTCTGATTTAGAAACCTTACCTATCCTCTCTAACTCTGATGTGGAATTCTCCAATCTTCTATATGGAGAGACCTTACCTTTCTTTCCTGACCTGGGAGACTTCAGTTCTCTTAGAAGGAGAGACCTCACCATTTTCTGATTTAGAAACCTTACCTATCCTATCTGACTCTGATGTAGAATTCTCCATTCTTCTGTATGGAGAAACCAGACCTCTTTTCCCTGACTTAGAACACTCTAGTTCTCCAGAAGGAAAGAACTTACTTTCTTCTGATTTTAATCGTAACCTTGAATTTTTCAACTTTCCAGAAGGAGAGACCTTACCATATTTCCTTGACCTACTCTGATTGGCATAATCCAAGTAGTGTGTAGGATAAAAACACCACTGTATGAGTTATTAGAGTAAGTTAGTTTTGCTGTAACCTGCAAGTAGCATGCCAGAGGAAAGAGGGAGGAGAAATCATAATAATGGTAGAAGCTCAAGCCATTATTTTGCTAGCTAAAATTGTAACACCTGTTTTGAATGCCTATTTTGCAACCACACTTCTTGTAATTAACTTCATATTCACATTGCATTCTCTAATTGTTTAATTTTGCAAATTTCTTAAATAAAAATAGATTTGGTTCACAATTATGTCTGTGGTAATGTTTAATAGGGGTGTGCCCTGGATCAGCTCTGATCCATGATCCGGAGCCGATCCAGGGGAAATTGGATACAATTATCCGATTTCCGATCCCCCCTCTGGATCGTCCAATATTTTCCAAACTGGTCCGGAAGGACCCGATCCGGTTAGGAAAAATCGGAGGATCGGCGGGCGCCCGCTAGTGCCCACCGCCACTTCCATTGGCGGGCACCAGTGGGTGCCCACCGATGGAAGCGGACAGCGGGGGGGCTTACCTGGCGGGGCTGTCCGTTTCCATCGTCAGGACTTAATCTCCCCTCTTTATCCTTCACAACAAAATGTCCCTCAATGAATTTTTGGTAAAGAAAGGGATTCTCATGCTCCAGTTTCTTTACTCTCTCCAGGTACTAACTGCCATACTGTAGGGTAATTGAAGCAGTCAAAGTCATGAAACATGGGAAGCAAAGACTGCACAGTTTCAACATGCAGATTCCAGCTACTATCAAAATCATCAACAATCAAATTTTTCACTAGGGAAACTATCTTGAGGAAGACTTCCCAGTTCTTACACAGTTCTCTCCACACTCTTTAACAAAAGCTTCAAATTTCGTTCTCAGATATTCAACCTTCCTACTTAGTGCATCAAACATTTTGTGAGCTTTTATTTTGTTTTGGTCTCTTCGATCAAGTACATCCTGCACTTTCAATGACTTCCAAAAACACTGATTTGCACCAAAAAGCATCCCACTGTGTTTGCATTGCCTCTGATATTATTATCATAATTTGGAAAGACCAAACATATGAGTTCCATTCAGTACAGACTGAATAGTTTTACTGCCAAAAAATTCTGCTTCAATAAGGGCATCATCTATGCCACTTCCACAGATATATTTTCCTGCACACTTTAATGCTGCTTTTGTCATATGGAACATGCCCATCATGAGATACAGATCAGTGAATTCTTCTGGACTAGACAAAACAAATGTCTGTTACAATATGAAAAAACCCTCCATCACAGAAAACTTGAAGGACAGGCTGGTCTTAGTTGGACATGAACATTTTGAATGTTTTTTAGAGCTGTATACACAGTCACATAGTCAGTAAGTGGATGTGGTATAGCTGGCAAGAAACCAACCCTTGACAATGGAACTGTATCCTTGGAGATTATGGCACAAATTTCACACCATGTAGGAACTTTCTTTTTTTCTTCATTTGATAGACCACACCTAAAAAGCATTATGAAAATATCATTCGTAGTTGCTTTTGCAACAACATCATCAGAAGACACGATATCCATATCATCTGAGACAATGAAGGCCTCTGGAAGACTAGGTCAAATGACTGGACTGTAGTAATTTTTCACTTTCTGGCATGAGAAGTCTGAAACAAGTTTGCAGCTCCGTTTCTCTATGCCTGTTGCTGATATCAGGCCTGTTTAGATGATGTGCTAAGCCATGGTTAGGTCTCCAACCCTTTTGCAGCTGATGGTTAGTGAGCAAGTTTAACCATGGTTATGTAGCCCCATGGTTAGGAATGGTTCACATGGCATGCTAAGCCATAACGGGCCTGTTCAGAAGCCACCTTAACCACAGAGCCTGAAGTGTCATCTGAACGCTCATATTGAGAAAAAAGATAAAAATGTGAACCAATAGTAGTAGCTGACTAGTATATAAAATAAAACATACTCAAATTTCTTTTTAAATTAATGATGTAATAAACCATAATATTTTAGCATACATCATGAAAAAATGACCATATAAGCTACACCTTTTCATTAAATGGCCTATTGTAGAGATAAGTGTTTGGTTGCCCTTTTAAAAAATGGTAGAAGGACAGCCTTTCCATCAAAATTAATGCCATGTTGACCTCCTTGACCCAAAAAACCTATAGTTTAAAGCCAAAAATCACATTTGTATGTTGATTTGTCAAGTAAATGAGAAAACATTTCAGTGCCATCTTGGAAAATGGTGTAAGGAGTAGTCTGACAATTAAAATAGCATATTCTTTGAACTCCTTGACTCCAAATACCTTTAATTTGATACCAAACACAAGATAGTAACTTCTGTGGTTGACAAAAACTAGCAACCAAAAGGGAACTGTCCGCCATTTTGAAAATAGTGCCTAAAAAGTTTCGCACAAAAATCAGACTGTCTACCCAAATGATTGTGTTAATCCAATACCTCAAGACCACATATCAGCAGAGAAAATCTCTGGACCTAAATTTTTTTACTGGGGGTATATTGTGGGGACAGGATTATAACTAGTGCCGAATAGAGGGGAGCCAGTACCTTGCGTGATTTGGAAGCTATACGTCTATTAATGCAGCCCAAAATAGCATTTACTTGTTTTACAGCCACATCACACTATTGGCTCATATTCCAAGATCCTTTTCGCTTGTAGCATTGCTGAGCCAAGTTTCCCCCATCTTGCAACTGTGCATTTGGCTTCTTTTTCCTAGATGTAGAACTTGGCATTTATCCCTATTAAATTCCATTCTGTTGTTTTCATCCCAGCACTTCAATCTATCAAGATCACTTTGGAGTTTGTTTCTGTTTTCCAGGGTATTAGTGATCCCACCCAATTTTGTGTCGTCTGCAAATTCGATAAGCATTCCCTGCACCTCCTCGTCCAAATCATTAATAAAAATGTTGAAGAGCACTGGGCCCAGGACTGAGCCCTGCAGTATCCTGCTCATTACCTCCCCACAGGGTGAGAAGGTAGCATTGATAAGCACTCTTTGAGTCCGATTCTGTAGCCAACTGTGGATCCACCTAATAGTTGTTCCATCTAGCCAACTTTTCACTAGTTTGTGAATCAGAATGTCATGGGGCATTTTGTCAAAAGCTTTGCTGAAGTCAAGATATACTATGACCACAGTATTCCCACAGTCCACAAGGGAGATTACTCGATCAAAAAATGAGATCAGATTAGTCTGACAGGATTTGTTCTTGAGGCACACATCCAAGGCAATAAAATAATATTAAAAATACAACACTCACCCACTTACAACCCCCTGCATCGAGCAGGGGGTTGGACTCGATGGCCTTATAGGCCCCTTCCAACTGTACTATTCTGTGATTCTATGATAGTCACCCAAGGAAAAATAATAAAAATCTACACACACACCAAGGCAAAAACCAAACAACTACATATATCAACATACTCACCCCTGGCAAAACTAATAATAGTTTTAAAACACCCCCACATACACCCCCCAATTAATTCATCAAAATCAGTACCCACAGAATATATGGAGCCTTGAGACAAAATCCAATCTACCAGCTAAAAGAGACAGTCCATTTGGCCTTCAATTACTTTAATAACCACACACACATACAAGAGCAGCAAACTGCTTCAAGAGAAGTTCACTAAACAGTAGCAGCAGAACCCAACAATAACAGAAGAAACAGAAAGAAAAATAAAATAACATCCAGCCCTGTGCGCCAGGCCAGGCCAGGCCAGAACGCCTGGACGCCAGACTGGAACAGGCCGCCCCACACACCATGCCAGGCTACTCCATGCCGGACCAGGGCCAGGCTGCCCCGCACCTGGCCAGGCCACCCCGCGTGCCATGATGCCCCATGGGCCAGGACATCACAGGAAGCTGCACCAGGCCGTGCCAGGCCCCCCCCCCCCCGCACATGATGCTGTGCCGGGCCGCCTCATGCACTATGCCAGGCCAGGCTGCCCCGCGCGCCGCATCAGGCCACACTGCCCTGCGCATCAGGCTATGATGCCTTGTGCGCTGCAGCGGGCCATGGTGTGCAGCGAGAAGACCTTGCAACCTCATTCCACCCTCTGATTTCTGCAGCTTACAGACCTTCTAACCTCATACAACAGGGGTGGTTGAATCTCTTTCAGTCTGAGGGCCAAAATCAATTTTCAAGAAGCTCTTGGGGACCACATTCCAATTGTGGGCTGGGTCAAAGGCAACAAGGTTGGGCCCGAAAATACTAGAAATACTAAAAAATACTCTCATATTTTAGCCTGAAGTCCTTCCTGCCAGGAACGAAAGCATTAACAGAGGCATTTCAACCTTTTAGACTGGGAAAACACCTTTTAGACTGGGAACCACCCAATGGCTGTGTGTTGGGCAGAAGGAGTGGGGCCAGTGGAAAGGGCTGGATTGGGATCCTAGGCAGGCTGGATCTGCCCTGTGGACCCTGATGTGCTACACCCCTGTCATACACCCTTCTAACCACAGTCTGTTTGCTAAACAAGGAGCACCAAAGCAGATATTCCTGTCCTGTACCTTGTTTGTATTGATGTGTAGAACTGGCCAAGGTCTTACTACTTTCACAGTTTCCACTTCAATCTTCTTTGAATGGAGAGAAGCTTCATCATAATGGCGAGGAACTCCTGGATGCCCAAAATTAGGAAAGAAAACAGCCTGAAAGCAAAGTACAGAAACCCTGCAAAGAAACCCACTTCTGGTAGATGACGTCTCAGCTGATTTTAAAGTTCAATTCTTTCCCATTTGACAACAAAGCTGTGTGCATCATTTGTTTTTTAAAAAGACAAAAACACAAATACAGCTTTAAAATGTGCTGTTAAGGATTGTTGGCTCTCTAGCAAAAAGCATTGTTGCTTTTTCTCATACTGACCAGAGGATTCACCTTAGACCAGAGGTGCAAAATTGCAGGCTGTGACCTGCATGCAGCCCACCTAGACATTTCTGGTGTCCCAACAGACCCCCTTGCATTGTCTAGGGCTTAGAAAATGGTAGCAACGAATAGAAGAGTGAGAGAGCCCAGTAAGTTTAAGGATCTCACTTTCTTGGGGCATATCTACATTTTAAATGTAAATCACCATGAAACCAATTCAACTGGTCTAACAGAGGCTTTCAGCACAGGGCAACATCAATCTTGTGATATTTCCACCCCCACCCCCCAGCATGATGCTCAGGATGCAATATCATGCCAGCCACTGACCTGAAATGTGTGGTACTGATTCCTGCTGCAAATGAAGTACTGAACTACATTGATCATTATGACAAGCTAGTGTGGCAAGACTGTTTTTACAACAGGGCCCTGTAAAAACCAGGATCTTGGGCCAGTAGATATGAATGGGGCCTCCTACATACCTGCTAGCTACTAGCCCTAATCAGTGCTGACAGTTCTTCATTTCAAAAACTAGAAGAAGCTCTGCACTGAAAATTATTGAGGCAAACCAGCGAGCAAATTACAAGTGCTACTTAAATGTAAAGATGATTTTTTGAAAAAAGATATTGTTCATGATGGGGAGGGGGACCAAGGTAGTGAACGAGTGCACTTTTACTAGAACCCCATTTTCAAAGCTTCGCTAGAGTTGAAGCTCCTTCTCCACCTTTTCTCTCTCTCTTTTTTAAAGGAAAATCCTGCGTAAGCCCTGTATGATGATCCATGTCAGAAGAAAGACAAGGGGTGTGTGTTGATTCTCCTTGATCTTTCAGTGGCTTTCTATACCATCGACCATGGTATCCTTCTGGGTTGGGAGTGGGAGGCACTGCATTGCAGTGGTTCCGCTCCTACATGGCAGGGGGGCTCCAGAAGGTGGTCCCTGGGGGACATTGCTCAGCCCCATGGATTCTCCAGTATGGGGTTCCTTAGGGGTCAGTCCTGTCCCCCATGCTGTTCAACATCTACATGAAACCATTGGGAGCGGTCATCCAGAGTTTTGGAGTGTGCTGTCATCAATAAGCTGACAACTCTATTTCTCCTTCTCATCTTCAGCAGGTGAGGCTGTGGATGTGCTGAACCAGTGCCTGGCTGTGACAATGGACTGGATGAGGGCTAACAAACTGAAACTCAATCCAGACAAGACTGAGATGCTGTTAGTGGGTGGTTCCGCTGATCAGATGGAGGGTGTTCAACCTGTTCTGGATGGGGTTGTACTCCCCCTGAAGGAGCGGGCTCATAGCTTGGGGGTTCTCCTAGAACCATCTCTGTCACTTGAGGCTCAGGTGGCCTCGGTGACATGGAGTGCCTTCTACCTACTTCGGTTGGTGGCCCAGCTACACCCCTATCTGGACAGGGATAACCTGGCTTCAGTTGTCTATGCTCTGGTAATCTCCAAATTGGATTACTGCAATGCACTCTATGTGGGGCTGCCTTTGAAGATGGTTCAGAAGCTGCAGCTTGTGCAAAATGCAGCGGCCAGAGTGATAACAGGAACCAGAAGGTTCGAGCATATAAGACCTACTCTGGCCCGCTTGCATTGACTGCCTATACGTTTCTGAGCCCAATTCAAGGTGCTGGTTCTAACCTATAAAGTCTTACACGGCTTGGGACCACAATACCTGATGGAACGCCTCTCCCGACACAAACCTACCCGTACACTACGATCTACATCTAAGGTCCTCCTCCAGTTGCCTACTCTGAGGGAAGCATGGAGGGTGGCAACAAGGGAGAGGGCCTTTTCACTGGTGGCCCCCCAATTATGGAATGATCTCCCCAACGAGGCTTGCCTGGTGCCAACATTGTTATCTTTTCGGTGTCTGGTCAAGACTTTCCTCCCAGGCATTTAGCAGCATATGATGAGGGTTTTGTGTTGTTGTGTTGTTGTTGTGCTTTGACCCAGAAGGATATTGTAATTTTAACTTGTTTTTATGCTTTATGGTTTTAAATTTTGTATATCGGTGTTTTTAATGTTCAATGTTTTTAATTTTTGTAAACCGCCCAGACAGCTTCGGCTATGGGGCTGTATATAAATGGAATAAAATAAATAAATAAATAAATAAATAAATACAAACCAGTAAATTTCTCACTTCCATCACAAATACCCTTGCAATGCAAGCAAATTCACTGTACAAAAGTGTATGTATAAGAAGGTATCGGCAATAAGTTTGTAACAAAAGTAACGTTTCATTAAAAAAGAAGTCTCATTTTTTTGGAAAACAGTTACATTACAAAAGGTACATATGTACCAGCATTTGATGCTTACTGTCCCTTGCTGCTTGCCAGAAAGCAGGGCTGCAGAATCTCAGGTCAGCTGTCTGTGTCTCAATCTGGCCCTCAGGGGTTGCCCAGATGGCAATGCCCCCATGCCCTGGTCTCACCCCATCCCACAACCACCAATTGCTTCATAGTTTTATGGCTTCTGTGCATTTCCCCCCATTCCAAAAGGCCAAAATGTATCTTCTAAAGCTTAGTTACTGGCACTAAGAGCTCTAAATAGGCTGGTACTTCCAGTGTTTTTGCCACACCCCTTTTGGCTATGGCCCAGCCCCCATGGCCTTCATCCCCTCCCACCACTTGAATACGGCCCCCAAAAGTTTCTTCAAAATGGAATTCGGCCCTCAAGCTGAAAGAGGTTCAGCAGCCCTGTCAGAAAGCATACTCTTGTTGGCAAGAAAATTCAACCTCCCAGTTAGTTTCATGGCTTTCCAAACAATCTTCAGTAATCACTCATGGCATTCGTTTAATAGACTTACTATTTGGACTTGGAATGACAGTAACAGCATCCTTGCTGTCAAGAGGAGCAAATGCTCCATAGCTGGAGTGGTGGTGGTGGTGTCTTCCAGACATTTTTGTAGCAAATTGTGTTCCACCATTTTCTTCAGTGTTAAATGGGTGAAGTTCAGTATTGTTCAAAGGGTAACTGTGAGACACAAGTTTGCTCCAAATTAGAGTATTAAAAGAAGTGTTAAATTATACTTGAGATGGTACAAGTTTAACAACATAGTAATCTATAATGAACAGGCCTCTGTTTATCACATTTATTTTGTGCACTTTCTCCAAGTCCATCATCCTATTCACACCAGACTGGGCACTCTAATCACCACCGACAGACAGTATGGTTTCCTGAATATGACATCACATCATCACTTTGAGTTTGCATAAACCTCTGTCAAAAAATGGGAGTGACCACCACATGAATATGTACCCCTAACTGGCTTCAAATCTCATTCACTTCCTCTACTACTTTGTTTGTTATATTTCTGTACCACTTTTCTGAAACCAACCAAGGTGGTTTATAAGAAGTTCAGAATATAAAAACAACAATCAAATAAAAACATAGTTTTTAAGGGCACAGTCCTATGCATGTTTAGGCTGTCTGGGGCATGCTGGGAGTTGTAGGTCTTTTTCTGTCTAAACAAGCATAGGACTGATTCTTAAAAACAGCTTTTAAAAAACTAGCGATTTTGAAAGCCAAGTTAAAAAGATGTGTCTTGACTCCCTTCCTGAAGTTCTTGCTCACTTCTTGAAGTTCTTGCTCAAGCATCTGATGATTTCAAGATAAGAGCCGTATCTTAGAGAGCTTTGGCTATTGGGTGGTATATAAATGTAATTAATTAATTAATTAATTAATATGTAGGTCACATATATTCAAGTAATTGTTGGTCATTACTTATTTTAATATGTTCTAAAAGGGGGGGAGATACAACTCTAACACCAAGTAGAAGCCCTACTCTTCTACTTGGTCCACTATAACTGGTAATTATCATAAAACCAGAAGCAAGCAATTGGCGGTGTATCAAATAGATCTGAAACTGCAAGAATTTAGGGTGACCATATTTGGAAACCAAAATGGAGGACAACATGCTCGGCCCCCAAGGGAGCATGCCTACCAACATGTCCACCCCCAGGGGGAGTGTCCAGCACCAAGGGGGTGTGCCCACCTGAACATAGCCTTGGTCACATGTCTGATTTTACAGCACACAATTAAGACAAATCTATTCTACATAACATCTTAATGTTAAAAATCACTGAAATAAAGAACAAATGAGACATTCAATGTATCTGAAATTCACTCACTCCTACTCTTGTAGCTTTTACTGTACTTTGAAACTTTTGCTATAATCTGTGTGATACATTCTCCTCTTCCCTAAAATATCTTTTCTGACTGTATCCTCACTCCGATGCAAGCTGCTGCTGCTGCTGCTGTTAATGGGGCTTGCTGCCAGCTGGCTGGCTTTTTTATTTTTAAATTTCATTTTTTAAAAAAACTTGTGTATGATTGTCACAAGTTTCTATACTCTAATGTTAGGGCAGGTGTTGTGGGCGGCGGACACTACTTCGTCTATTCACACTTCTCACTTATATACATTAGCTTCTCAAGGCTTGTGCATTGGCACCACTTCACACATCCAGACTTTGAACTCCTGTCTACTTCCTACACAAACACATAACTCTGAGACCCTCTTTCTAATGCTCTGCATTGCATGGCAGCACTGTGGGGCTAAGTTACAACAGGTATTGCTGCATTGTCTGTGCAGCCTCTGTTGTCTCTCTCTTTAAGTCATTTCAGCCAAACCAAAGCCTCCAGCCTCAGACAAGCTCCCTCTTTCTCTACTGAAGTCTCTCAATGGTCCAGCCAGGCTGCACACTTGTACCCTGTGGCCAGGGGTAGGGTGCCAGCTTATTGCTTGGTCATGTCTGGTGATTCTGACTTTAAAAACCACCTCTGCCACCAACTGCCTCCACCTCCCGCACAACTGCTCAACTCTGATGCACTCTTAAAACACTTTGGGTGGCAAACCTGCCTCTCAGGGCCAAGCTACAGGTGCATCTGGGTTGCCTTCAGCCTCTCTCTGCCTTATGCCAGCCAGCCAACCTCTCCAGCCTCAAACAATCTCCCTCTCTCTCTGTCAAAGTCTCCCAACAGCCCAGCTAGGCTGCACACTTGTACCCTGTGGCTGTGGGTAGGGTGCCAGCTTATATCTTGGTCACGTCCGGTGACTCTTGTTTTTTTTTTTAAAAAAAACTCCGCTGCCAGCCAGCCAACGCTTGCACCAACACTTGACTCTGAGATGCTCTTGAAAGACTGTGTGGCACACCAGCCTCTCAGGGCTTAGTTTCAGCCATCTCTGAGTTGTGTCTTCAGTCTAACTCTGTCTCTATGAGATATGCCAGCCAGCCAAAGCCACAAATCTATTTTTCTCCAACATACACTTCAAACGTTTTGCATTGCATGCCAGCAGTGCAGATAGAGCCTAGCTCACAAGTGAACAAAGTGAATGGAAGGGAAGGGGTAGCGAAGCAAAGCAATGACATGCCAGGTTCCAACATTCGCAGCAACAGGGCATCCTCAAAGATGAGAGCCCCTCTCTCGACTGGCACCTCACTGTTGGTCATGAGAGTTTTTCTCTGAGGAAGACTTTTCATCGCCCATGATGTGGAACTCTGAGAAAAAGGCCTTTGGCCTGCTCTGTTTTGCCCTGTGGGCTGCTCTGCCTGACTTCTTCTTTCCCACATTTTGATCTGTGGATGCCTCACCTCTGCTGAGCTCTAGTTGCCTGACTGACCACCAAATCGGCAACAGGAAAGGTGCCGTGCTCGCCTAGCACTCCTTAGCTAAAAACTTGAGATCCCCTTTATGCCAAGGGCTGAAACTGCTGAAGATTCAAGACCCCAAAGAGGAGGTTTGACAACCTGAGTTTGAAGGGTATGGCTCCAGTGGGGTTTTGTTTTTTTAAAAAATTAAAATCTCAAAATTTAAAAAAATCCTAAAAATCAACGGATGAATGGACCTGCTTCAAACTTGGAATGGATAAAACCCTACTTAAGCATTATCACGGTGCCAAGTTTCATCTCTTTATCTTTAAAAAATATATTTTTAAATAATATTAATTTTAAAACCTCAAATTTTTTAAAAATCCTAAAAATCAATGGATGAATGGATATACTTCAAACTCGGCATGGCTAAAGTCCTACTTAGGAGCTATTATGGTGCCAAGTTTCATCTCTTTATCTTTAAAAATGACAGTTTTAAATAATAATAAACCTTTAAAAAATCCTAAAAATCAATGGATGAACTGATCTGCTTCAAATTTGGCAAGGCTAACGTCCTACCTAAGAGCTATCATGGTACAAAGTTTATTCTCTTTATCTTTAAGAAGGACAGAGCTGGAAGAATTTTTGTTAATTCCCAGTGACTATATAAAGTAGAGCTTCCCGTTGGGTGGAGGGAGGATGGGAAAAATTCAGTTTTTTCTTCAAATTTCATAATTCTCCCCCCACTTCCTGGATTTGTTACCAAAGATCCTGACAATTCCTGTTTTTTCCCTGTCATCTGGTCACCCTACAAGAATTCCAGATTTAGTTGCTTTCTACATTTCTTCATGTCCTCTTTGATTTTCTCCCCTCTGCTTTTCCTTGATTCTCTTGTACTTTTTCCTGGTCTCCATTCTTCATGTCTTTTGAATTCTTTGTTGCAAAACAAGTTCCTGGATCAAGAGCTAAGATTGCAAACTTCTTGGTTCTGGGCATCCTATATCCATGGTTGACGTTTCAGATCCCTGTATCTCTAATATCATTTTATTATTCAGACTATCAAGCCCCCCTTCCTGACTTGCTCTCTTCCTACTCCTCAATTAGGTTTGGCTAATCATGAGTCATGCAAGAAATGGATGCCTCACCCAACTGGCTTCTGAGATTTTCCCGGATATTGCCTACATACTGTCAACCTTAGTTTTCACAAACATAAAGATCAGAAATTATTTTCTGAAAATGAAAACCAAACTTCACCTCCTCCCCTCTGCAGCCCCCTCCATCTGCTCCAGAGGGGCTCTAAACTCTGGAGCAGACTTGGGCCATGTTTGATGGACTGCAGTGGGAAGGGAAATTCACCCTGTCAGCAGTGTCTGCTCTGCTGTCAGAAGAACACCATAGGAATACAACCCTCTGTGCCGATGTCATTCCGTAGTATACATACAACTCTGTCTTCATTTACACTCTGCCTTCATTTGCCCCTTGGAAAGCAAGATATGTCCTCTCGCGTTTAAACATGAAATACAAATCAGTATTAATTTACAGATTTGAAGCATCAATGCAATATGTTCAATTTGCAAGTATAGGGTAACATGTTGTTGTTTTTAATCAGTTGCAAACAGGGTCTGAATAGGGTCAGTAGTTGTAACAGTTAGCTTTCCATAGCTGAAGCAAGCATTGTAAAGCATGTGACCTAGCAGTAGAGGCTCTGAACCAAGTCAAGTATGTGATATAAGAAGTGTCAGTTCCAGGGACCAAATCCAGCTCTCCTGGGGTCCCATTCCAGCCCTCTGGTGTTCCCCAAATGGTCCCACTCCCATTTCCTTGACCACTAATTAGCATTTGTATGTCTGTGATCATGGGAGCATTGAAGACCTCACTCATTATGTTGCAGTGCTCTTTATATCAAGGCACACAGGAGACTAGATAAGAAACTGGTGCTGAGTACTCACCATGAGATTTCAGATGCTGGAAAGAGCAGCAAATATATTCAACAGATTGTAGTTGCTTGTTCTGGTGAACACCTGATAATTTTGAACTATTTATAGTGATTACTCTTATTTTTGGCATGCTTAGTGAGTGACAAATGGGTGTATTTGGTTTTTCTTCACTGTGTAATATAGTTGTAGTCACTCAGGCTGATACCTATGTATTATTTCCCTGAGATATTTCTATATTTCTATATTACTGTTAAATCCACTTGATGATGATTTGCAGTTTAAAACAAATAAAAAGAACTGTACAGAATAGGGGCCGCAGTTTGAACTGAGTGAGATTTGAACTGGAATTACCCACTGGCTCAGTCTCCTGCATAAACAAAGGGCTATCCCACCATCTTTCTAGTGTGAACAGAGCCTTGAACAGAGCTCTCCTGTTACCAGTCATATAATTCAATTCCCCACTAAAGTGGATCAGCTAAAATCACAAGCAAAAATCAGTTGATAAAAACCTACATGATTCAGTCAAGGCTGCCCATGTGATGGTGGATCTTAACATTTTTACAACAGCATTGTGGGATGTGGAAAGCTGCTCCCACACCACTGGTGTAATGTCTAAAATGTAGCACAATAAAATAGGAATGAGCAGTTGAGGTACATTATCCAAGCCTATTTCAGTCAGACTTCTGACCTACTTTTGGGAAAGAAACTGCCTTGGTTGTGCTGGTGGATGACCTTGCCCAGGAAAGGTAGAATGTCCCCCTCTATTCGTCCTCCTACATCTTTTAGTTGCATTTGATACCATCAGCTATTGCACTCTTCTGAACTACTATGTGTTTTTACATTGCATTTACTGAGGTTCTGTTCCTATCAGATGGGTTTCAGAAGGTGGTGCTAGTTCACTGCTTCACTCCATGCAAGTTTCCATTCTATCTACCCTGTCTTTTAACCTCTATGTGAAGCCCATGAGAGAAGTAGCCCAATGCTTTGGATTGGGGTTTAGTCTTACCAATTTGCAGTTGTAGCTTTCCTTTCCTTCATATTCCACTAAGGTCATGTCTGGGGCTTGAAGCATGCTAAATGTTATTCATGTATTAATATAAAGTATCTCTATACCATTTTTCTTACATATATTCAAGGCAACTACTTTCTTACTCCTGAGGACCACTCAACCACCAAGGACAAAACTGGAGTAGTAGTTTTGAATGGTACTTAAGAATAGCACTTTTAGAAGGGTCTGTTAACTACAACCCCCCCCCCCCCAAACTAGGATCTTCTCCAGACATATGCCAAAGTTTTGTACCATTTTGTTCCGCAAACCTCAAGTTTTGTACCACCAACAATAACTTGGTATTGATACTTCAAGTGCAGGTTCGGAGGAAACACACCAAAAAACAAACTTTGTCATAGCAACTCCAAACTGGTGCCAAAAATTAGGGCTAGTTTTGTACCATTTTGTTCCGCAAACCCCGAGTTTTGTACCGCCCCAGGAAGCCTGGAAACAACATACCTTAGTTGTGCTCTGGGGAATGAGAAAATGTTCACATTGTCAGATTGACTCCAAACTGGTTATATGATCCTATGAGAATATGATTATTCCCCACCACCACACATACACACAAGCAAAAACTGTCTTGTCTTGGAGTTGCAAAGCCCCAGGCAATTAAGCATGTTGCATAAAAGGTAATAATGAATAAAGAGAATTACATACATAATACAGGAACTGGTACAAATACAGAAGACACAGTTACACTTACAATGATTCTTGGTAAGTGGCATAAGACATGATGGTCAAGTTGACCTAGATGGTGCAGAGTTTAAGCCCTATTACTTGGGCCAAAACATTACTTAAATAATGAGTAGCAATGAGGTGGTATTATTCCAGATTAAAAATGTACTTACATTTCTTGCTAATCAATTAATAACCAGAAAGAAATGTATAAAGTATACACATCAAAAGGTTTGATATAAAGACATAAAGGAATATATATAGACTTAACTTTATTTGGCATATATATATTAAGGAGATATCTTCTCAAAGGTATAATTAAATATCGATGGTATCTAGCCTGAAGGATATACATGAAAGCTTTTTTATATTTTAATTTCAAAATATCGTTTAATGGCAATGGCATGAGCCTAATTTTTGGGCCAATAGATAATTTTATTATGCGGTAATTTCTGCATATAAATAGTATAAATATGTGCTGATTTTAGAATGCAGAAGTTTCTTATTAGAAGCTCTCCAGGTCTGTTTACCTTTAAGATGAATAGCCTAGACAGTATTGAATAGAGAACTTGGTATTTACAATGCAAATATTCCTTTTAAACCTCTTATGCCTAATAGTCTGAGAACAACCAATTTTTTTTTAAAAAAAAACCTTTAAAGTGCTTAAGATCTAGAGAGCTTAAGCTATGCTCTGTTTAACAAGACAATGATTTTATATGCACAATATATTTAAATGTGATTTTACAAATATATGTCAATTAATACTGATAATCAATAAGTTAATTGTCCTTATTTTCTCTGGTTAGTACAAAACCAAACTTGAATCCACCTAAAACAGTTTGACTGAAGTGTATTGATCTGCTATGAGTAATTTACTAGCAGCCAAGACTTCCATAAATACTGGAATTTTGAATTGATACTACTCAGCAAATACCAAAAGTATTAACAAGGAAAATGCTGTATTATTAAAAGGATGTTAAGAACGATAATATTTCTATTTCTGTAGTAGCACAATTTCACTACACCACAGATCCACCTAGGGCTAAAGTAGCTGAAAAGGAGAAAAGGAAATGCTCTTGGTATAGTGCTCAGATCTTAATTTTGCTGGCAATCCAAAAGTAGATATATAAGATTAACAGCCTTGTGTAGGAAAGGTATTTGTTAGGCAGTTGCCAGCACAACAAGAAAATCCAGAGAACACCCTAACCCTTAAAAAAATTAGATATAACAGAAGCCTTTTAAAAAACAACAACATGGACTTAAAAAACTTTCAAGATGCCAGATCCACCCTTATTCTTAGAAAGAATACAGAGTCCAAAGCAAACATTATTATTTACAATACCTACCTGCTGACTGAGGCTCCTGGTGCTTGAGGGTCTGGATTTAAGGAGGCTGTGTGGATGGTGCTGACCTGATAGGCCTCTTTCTTTCTTCTTTCTTCTCTGTCACACAGAGACTTTCAAAACAGAGTTTATTAATGAAATCAAACCCAAATACACTCAATCACTGAGCTGGTAGAACAGGATACAAAAGAAACCAAAACCAAAACCAATCCTCCTGTGACTTCTGTGCTGTTTGGATGTCCTCTGCTTTCAGAAAAGAACAGCCCTGCTCATTTTTCTTCTGTCCTCTTTTCTGCTAGCACTCTTCCAAAACCAAACACCAGAGTTGGGTACTGGTGGTCCCTTTAACACCCATTTCTGGCATTAATCCTTTTAGCAGAAAAAAACATAAATCAGAGGAAAAACTATGTTTATACAGTATATGGAATACAGGCAGAGCAGTGAAGTCCAAAGGCTTGCCTAATTGCCCAAAGATGTTCTGTGCATTCTTGCCATCGCTGCAGTGGAGGAGGAAGGGGAAAGCAGAAGGACACATGCCTAACTGTTCTGTGTTGTATGGACTTTCACATAAAATTAAATGCAGTGGTGGGGAAGAGAGAGAGAGAGCCACAGAAGAGGGGGGAAATTAACTTAAAAGCCATCCAAATTGGTGGCCATTGTATGGTAGCAAGTTCCATAGTTTAATTACGTACAGTGTGATGAAGTACTACATGTTATCTTCCCTCAATATCCCAACAAATATTTCCATGGGATAACCCCACTGGGTTTTAGAATTATGACAGAAGAGGAAGAGAAAAACCTCTTTCTGCTTTCTCCACACCATGCGCCATTGCATAGACCTCTATCATGTCCCCCCCTTACTCTGTCTTTTTGTAAGCTAAATTTCATGAATGGGATAACCTTTCCTCATAAGGGAGTTTCTCCAGTCCTTTGATCATTTCAGTTGCCTTTTTCTGCACTTTTCCCATACTAGCAGTTTGACTTGCTGTAATGGACCCATCATAACCATGTGGTCCTAACAATAATTCTTAGGAAACACTGAAACTGACCAGTGCCTAAAGTTATGGGGAAAAAACCAACTGTAATTTCTGTCATAGATAGTTACTAATACAAAAGTGTAAATCAGGAAGTTACTCTTCACCTGTCCATGTTGAATAGTATTATATGTATATTAATTTTTATGTAATAGACTTCACACATGTTTATACAAGTTTTTCAAGATATCCCCCTACCTCCACAAAATGTATATTTACCCAGGTAGCATATATATATATATATATATATATATATATATATATCAAACATGGTGTTACATTCCAAGACAGTCATACTTCTTTTTTTTTTAGTGAAATCAATGACAATTCAATGATGTTCAGAGATGTGGCCTAAATTGTGATCCAATAGGTGAACAGGATAGGTGGGATATTTCCTTTCAAAATGTTGTCAAATGTGGGCTGTCCCTGTTATTGAAACCTATTGAAATGGGGGTTTTGCTTGCTGTACATAATAGTGTCTCAGAGCAATACAGTATTTGGGTTCACAAAGATGTCAAACAAGAGTTTTAATACTGGGAATGTTTCTTAAATTGACCAATTAGAAAAACAAAGTCTAAAGTTTACAGTAAAGAATGATACTTTGAAGACTATTGATGGAAATACTGTCCCCCACCCAGATACTTTGGAACGTATTTGGAGAAGAGATGACAGTTTTGTTTTCAAACTGCTTAGTATGCTATTTTGACTTGGATCACCCAATTAGAAAGAGAAAAGGCATGATCAGAAGTTACTAGGAACAAGATTTCTGAACATTGTACATAGACCTGATGTGTACTTTACAGTTGTTATTCATTTCATAGTGTGTGTGTGTGTGTGTGTGTGAGAGAGAGAGAGAGAGAGAGAGAGAAAATTAAGAGAGAGAGAGAGAGAGAGAGAAAATTAAGAGAGCGAGAGAGCGAGAGAGAGCAAAATGTTTTGGCCTCCACCCTTGTCAGTAGATGTGCTCTTAAATGGATACCAGGAGTTGAAGTTTAGAATGCCTGGAGATGAAAATACCTTAAGATAAAAACAGGTGGGGGGATGGACTTCCGGGGGTAACGAGTGAGCAGCAAAACCCTTGAGCTTGGTCGTAAATAAAATGTAAAGTTAATAGCCTTGTTAAAAGAGCTTCAAATGTGAGTATAAAGAGAAAGTACTGTCTGGGAAAGATAAGAGAAGCTGAAAGCTTCGAAAGAACTACCTTTGATCATTGGTTTAGCCACAGCAGGCTACGTTCGCTTCCGGCCTTTCCAGCGTCTGTGTTGGAGCAGATTCAATGTCAAAGAAAGACTTCAAAAAACAACAGAAAATTCCGCTTTGGCTTAGAAATAAGTCTACGGGGAGACTATTGGATAATACAGCAGCTAGATTGGCTAGAGTGGAATCTCAGATGCCGACCTCAAGTGGCAAAAATAATAATAATAACAACAAAGACTCCCAGAAAACCGGAAGGGAGAAGGAAGGGAAGGAGGGAGGAGTTGACTTGAAGGCAGCTGCAGCTAGATATAAAATATCAGATGCTACAGTGCAGCAGACAGAGCTGATTGAGAGCATTAAAGATATGATGCAGCAGATGATGACACACAATAATGGAAAGATGCAAAAAATGATGGAAGAAAGTAATGAAACTCTTAAAAAAGAGGTGTTGATGGGAGTAGTAGCTGAACCAAATAGAAGTATCTCAGAAATGAAAAAAGAAATGGAGGTCAATTTGAAGATTGAAAATGTGGAGAAAAAAGTTTTGGCAAATGAAATAGCTATACAGAACCAGACGGAACAGTTTGATTTAATGCAGTTGAAAATAATTGACTTGGAGGATCAGGCAAGATGCTCTAACATTCGTCTCAGATTCTTTGCAGAATCATTGGGTGAAAAACCCAGAATTTTGAGAGATCGAGTTATGGGATGGATTAAGAATATGACTCCAGACATTGCATGGGAAGAATGGGACATGGAAAGAATACATAGAATCGGGGGCAGAAGAAGCGGAGTAGTGCCTAGAGATATCATCATAAAGTTTGTGAGTTATTATAAAAAAGAGCAATTCATGAAAGCAGCAAGACAAGCCCCGGAGCAAATGAAGTATCAATCAAACCCAGTGCAAGTATATAATGATTTATGTTCGGAGACAATCAACTGGAGGAAAACTATGAAAGTTTGTACAGTGGTGTTGATGAAGAAGAATGTGAGATACACGTGGGGTTATCCAGTGTTTTTGAAGTTTCAGTGGAAGGATCGACAGTACAGGATTACATCATCGGAACAAGGCATACAACTATTACAAGAGTTGGGATTAATGGAGCCGGAGGAAGGAGCAGTTGGAAACAATAAATAGAAGACAGAGAATTAAATATAAGTCAGCGGACGACGAGGAAACTATAATTTCACCGAGGGGTGAGGGTGGCTGGTGCTGGGGATTCTGGAGGAGCATCTCCCATCCCTGGATTGATCTTTGGGTCTTTGGACGAGGTTAATTCCTCGGGCATCAGGGGGGATTAATAATTGGGGGAGGGGAAGGAAGGAAGGAAGGAAGGGAGGGGAAGGGAATTGGGGGTGGGGGGAGGAAGTGGGGTGGGAAGAGGGTGGGGAAAAGGTAGAGCACTAATAAGGACCAACAGAAAAGACAATTTGCTATTTAAAAATATTATGGGTAGTAGACTGAAATTAACATCATCAAATGTTAAAGGGCTGGGGACGATGGTAAAACGAAAGAGAATAGAAAATTTATTGAATAGGGATAAAGCTGATATTGTATTTTTACAGGAAACACATCAAGTTAACGAAGGGGCTAATGAAATTAAGTGAAGATGGGCGAATATCTACGAGAAAGCATATGGAACATCCAAAGCTAGAGGGGTAGCAATTATAATTTCAAAGAAATGTGGTTTTACTGATATGAAAGAAAAAAAAGATGAAAATGGGAGATATATAATTATATGATTTGGGATACAATGAAGGCTGTGATGAGAGGAATATGCATTAGGGAATCATGTAAATTAAAGAGACAACAAGAGGAGGAGAGGGTAAGATTGGAAAAAAAAATTAGGGAATTGGAGGAAGAATATATAAATAATAAAAATAAAATTATTGGGGCCCAATTACAGGCAAAAAAGAAGGAATGAGAGGGTATAGAAATTGGGAAAATACAGAGAAATTCGATATATTTAAAAAGAGAATATTTTGAGTATAGCAACAAGAATTCTAAAATGTTGGCCAGATCCACAGAGTCAAGGAAAATGGGAAATCCAATTGGGGCTATAAAAGATAAATCAGGTAAGATTAATAATTTAATGAAAGATAAACTACAAGTTTTTCAAGAATTCTATCAAGAGTTATATACATCAAATAATAAGCCATTGGAAAAGATTAGGGAATATATTGAGAAATACTGGAAAATAAAAATACAAGTACTGGATAGGGAAGCGATGGAACAACCGGTAAAAGAGAAAGAAATTGGAGGAGTAATAGACAAATTAAAAGCGGGGAAATCCCCGGGAATGGATGAGTTGGGTCTGGAATATTAAAAAAAAATTAAGAATATGTTGGTGCCTAAATTAAAAATATTATATAATCAAGTAATAAATGGGGAGAAGGCCCCACCATTGTGGAAGCAGTCTTTGTCTTAATTCCAAAACCGGATAAAGAACTAACAGATCCGGGATCTTATAGACCTATATCATTATTAAATCAGGATGCCAAGATCTTGACAGCGATAATGGTGAAAAGATTGAATAAATTTATGCATAAATATATTAATAAGGATCAATGTGGATTTGTAGCAGGTAGACAGATGTCAAGTTTAATAGGTAGGGTATTGAATATGATAAATATTATAAAGAATGATAAATTACAAGCAGGTATAATAGCCCTAGATATCTTTAAGGCCTTCGACTGTGTGGAGTGGCCAACATTAAAAATATTAATAGATATTATGGGATTTGGAGGAAAATTTAAGGGATTAATGGATCAGTTATATTCAGAAAATGTAGCAGAGGTAATGGTCAATGATGGTATTACAGAACAATTGTCTCTAGCCCAAGGAACTAGGCAAGGTTATCCCCATTCCCCAATTTTATTTGCAATGGTTATAGAGCTTCTGGCAAATGCAATTAGAGAGGATGAGAATATAGAAGGGATAGCGACGAAAGAAGAAATTAAGATAAGTTTATTTGCAGATGGTAGACTGATATTTACGAAACCAAAACTTTATTGTTAAACTCCAGGCTACAGTGCTCAGAGATCTTAGCCCAGTTTCGAGATTGAGGGCTGGGTCAAAAACACATCTTGGAAGTCCTAAAATTAGCCTCAAAAATTTGGACTGCATTCCCTCCAATGAGGTTTTTATAAGCGGAAACCAAATCAGAGCCCCAAACAAAATCTGGGACAGGAGTTTAGCCTTACAGACCTTTAGTGCAGCTGGTATATACTTTCCCCCTCCATGGTAGAAATATTTGGTAAGGGCCCCTATAGTCTGTTCCGCTTTGGCCTTAAGATACTTAACATGATTATTCCATTTTAAATTCGCTTGAAAATAGATACCCAAATATTTATATGAGTTAACCTGTTCCACTCTGCTTCCTCCCATCGACCAAACGTAACTAACTTTTGTCTTTGCGAACACCAAGATTTTAGACTTTTGGTGATTAATTTTAAGTCTATCCCTTTCGTAATATTGTGCTAATACTTTTAACAGCCTCCTGAGACCCAGTCTGGTCTGGGACAACAATACTGCATCATCCGCATATAAAAGTATATTAACCTTTTGGTGTCCTAACCTAGGGGGATGAGATTGTATTGACTCAAGAAAAACTGGTAGATTAGCAAGGTAAAGATTGAACAGAGCTGGAGCTAAAACACAACCTTGTCTGACTCCTCGGTTGGTACTAAACTCCTTAGTGGGATGGCCCATTCTACTGCATCTAACTTGGGCAGATGTTTTATGATGGAGAGATTTTAACAGAAACAGTAGTCTAGGGTCTATGGACATCAGTTCTAATTTGTCCCATAATACAGACCTAGAAACTGTATCAAAAGCCGATTTCAGATCTATAAAGGCAGCAAATAATTTGCCACCCCTAGTGGCTGTATATTTATGAGCTAAGTGAGTAAGTACCAATGCATGGTCATTTGTGGAGCTCCCTGCCTTGAACCCAATTTGTTTGGGGCTCAGAATTTCATTGGCTTGTATCCAATCAATCAATTTATCCCTTAGTGTCTTCGCATATAATTTACCTATTACTGATAATAGACTAATTGGTCTATAATTCCCAGGGTCGGATCTCGGGCCCTTTTTTATATATGGGAACCACGATGGATCCTTGCCAGGCCAGAGGGATCTTACCGGTTTTATTAATTGCTGTAAAAAGGGATGTTAAGATGGGCATCCACCAGGCAACATTACACTTTAACATATCAGGTAGAATATAATCTGGGCCCGGAGCTTTGCCCACTTGAAGTTGGCTTATTAAATTTTCAATTGTGGCTGGTTCTACATCAGGCCACTCCAGAGTTTCTTGGGGAAGAGTTGGAACCTGATTAGATGCAAATTTGTCACTAAAAACATTGCTGTAGTAATTAATCCAAATATCTGCTTGAATACAACAATCAGGGGGTCCCATCTTCCCTCTCAGTACTCCATTAACCAGTTGCCAGAAACTCCTACTATCATTGGTCTCTGAAGCACCTATTAGTTAGTAGTTGCCATTTTTCTTGATCTTCCTTTCTCTTTTTCTGTGTGATAGTCTTTTTATATATTCTTTTTAATTCATAATACTCTTTAGGAAGTCTTTGTTCATTATTGTTTCGATAAAGGAAGTATGCTTCTTTAAGCCTTTTCCTCAGTTCTGCACATTCTTTATCAAACCACTTATTACCAGAGGGTTGTTGATTTTTCAGAGTTAATGAATTATGTTTCTTTTGTAAAAGCAGAATTAGTCTTTATACCATGTCATCAAAAACTTTAGTTCTAAATTCAATAGGGGAATTGCATATATCTAATTCTGAGTCCTTAAAAAAATTTGAGGAACTGGTCAAAAAAGTGAAAGCATTTGATGTTTCCTTATTCCATCTAACTTTTTTTGAAGTTATTGAGAAGGATTTACAAGCCAGCAGGGGATTCAGATCCCTCTCCACTAGGAACCCTGGTATTGACAAACATAATTCTAGAGGTAAATGATTGCTTTCAAGACGGTCTGCAATCCTGAATACACAGTCCAGGGTTTCTAGATGTCTATGTATTAAAACATAATCGATCACACTCGACCCTATGGAAGAAATATGCGTGAATTCACCCCATTTATCGTATTTGTTAGAGCCATTCAAAATGGTGAAGTTATTATTAAACACGAAATGGAGTAGACATTGACCTGCATAGTTAATTAAAGGATCCTTAGAGTGTCAGGAATTTACTTGTAGAAAGGCTTTAGAAGTTGAAAATTTACCCTGTTGGATTGTGGGATCTACCAGGTATGTACCAGTCCGAGCATTAAAATCACCTGCTGCTATGGGGAATACCTTTGGGTATTTAGCTGTTTGTTGTTTAAAAAAGCTCTCCAAATTAAACCAGCTCATTAAAATCGATGTTTTATATGACATGGGAGGGAAGTATATATTAAAAAGTAATAGAATTACCTTGGGAGATATTAAGTCTATAGGCAGAGCTTGTGTTGAGAAACCACAGTTGTTGGCTTCTATTACTCTAACATTTAAAGAAGATGAAATTAAAAAGCTAATCCCTGTCTATCTCTTCCAATTCCTCTATCCCAGGGAGAGAGTATAAAATGAACCCATTCACATCTATAGGATCCCGGCACCACGTCTCTTGGAGAAAAATAATATCAAATTTTGCTAAGTAGTTCAGAATGGTTTGTGATCTGAATTTCGAACTCCAACCTGTTATATTCCAGGAAAAAAAAATTAGTGGGAGATTTATTTCTTTATACTTAAGTCAATCCTGTTCCATTATTAAGTCCAACTTACCATTGGAATTTGCCCGATACACCTATTGGCTAACTTTGGGAAATTATCCATTTGACCGTTGAAATTTTCTCTAGTTCTAAGAGGTTCCTTCCCCATTTCCATAATATTATATTTTTCAACTTTCGGGCTATTGCACTCTGTCCCCTGGGCTCTACAGCTAGAATTGGAGACTATTATCCTAGGATATAAGACTAAGTCTACCTTCTGAGACTGGTGTTGAGAACCTCCTCCTTGTAATTCCTTGTCCATTTTATAAAACTGCGTCCCTTGCGGCAGTTGCTCCTCATTCCTTTCCCCAATTTTATTTGCAATGGTTATAGAGCTTCTGGCAAATGCAATTAGAGAGGATGAGAATATAAAAGGGATAGCGATGAAAGAAGAAATTAAGATAAGTTTATTTGCAGATGATACGTTACTTTTGATTCAAAAACCGATTGAGAAAATGGGAAAAGTACAGCATAACCTGGAGGAATTTCGGGAGATGACAGGATTACAAATAAATTTGCCCAAGTCAGAGATGATGTTGTTTAATTATAAAGAAGAAAAGAAACAAGAATTAATTAGAAGAGAAGTGAATATTAAGTTAAAAGGAAAAATAAAATAGTTAGGAATTCATATAACAGCGAACTTGGATAATTTGGAAGAGGAAAATTATAATAGATTGAGGCAAGAGGTAAAAAAAATTGGAGGAATATCAGAGCATAAAACTATCATGGTTTGGTAGAATAGCATTAATGAAAATGAAGATATTACCTAAAATTATTTTTTTATTTAGAATGTTGCTAATTAAAATATTGGAAATGGAGTTGAAGCAATGGCAAATAATGGTTAATAATTTCTGTAATGGAGGTAAGAGATCTGGAATAAATAAGAAAATGTGGTATAAACAACAGAAAACAGGAGGGTTAGGTCTCCCTAATTTGAAGGGATATTATATGGCCAATCAATTAAGTTATGTGGTGGAGGGTATATTGGGATCGGGCAAAATTAGTTGGTTAGAATTGAAAACACAAGAAATAGAAAAGGAATTGGAAAACTTTTAATAAAATTAGTAAGAAATTTCTACAAGGAATTAGGAATCCATTACTGAGGAATATTTTAGAGATTTGGGCCAAGAATAAAAATAAACTAATACCCACCATCTCTCCAATAAGTCCGGTGGAAATGGAGAAATTCCCAGAAAATTTAAAAAAGGTAATGGGGAAAATATTAAGAAAGCAAAATATAAATAGATTAGGTGATAAAGATTGATAATTTAAATCAAATAAAGGAAATATTCAGAGAAGAGAAAGTTTCATGGCTTAATTGCATGCAGTTGGAACAGTGGATAAAGAAATGGATAAAAGAAAATAAAGAATGTAGAAAATATACGATATTTGAAAAAATGATACCACAAAGGCGAGGGAGGGAACAAAATATGGAATTAAAAGGTATAACAAGTGAAATTTATAGAATATTGATGGTAAAAGAGGAGTATGAGAATGGTTATAAACTGGTATGGGAAAATGATATTAAAACTTTAATAAGTAAATGCAGGTTGCTTACCTGTAACCGTAGTTCTTCGAGTGGTCATCTGTGCATTCACACATATGGGCTCGCGCCGGTGCTGAGCCTATCTCGGGACTCCTATAGCTAGCTTAGACATTTTGGCGAGAACCCCTCCCCCTCACCGTCCTATTGCGCATGCTCCGGGTTCCTGCTCACCTCAGTTCCTGGATACCACTTGGCCTCTAGACTAAGGTGATGTGTCGCTAAAGTTAACACTAGATGAGACTAGATGAGCAAGGCGAAAGAAAAAAAGCCCAATTGACAGTGATGCCAAGAGGGGACGGTGGGAGGGTTGTGTGAATGCACAGATGACCACTCGAAGAACTACGGTTACAGGTAAGCAACCTGCATTTCTTCTTCGTGGTCTCTGTGCATCACACATATGGGCGATTAACAAGCCACTTACCGGAGGTGGGAGGCACGCTGTCTTGGCTATTGAAGCACTGAAGATAGCACTGCTCAACCAAAGGCATAGTCTTGTCTAGCTCTGACGTCTAGCTTATAATGTCTCACGAATGTGGAGGCCCTAGCCCATGTAGCGGCCTTACATAGGTCGGGTATGGCGATATCTCGGGTCAGCGCAGTAGACGTCGCTTGGCCTCACGTAGAGTGCGCCGTTATGTGTTCCGGGACCTCTTTGCCTGCTAACTGGTAGGCTAAGGAGATGGTGTGAACTATCCACTTGGAAAATCGCTGTGGTGAGACAGGCAGGCCTTTAGTCTTGCCACCATAGCAGACAAAAAGCTTCCGGGATTTCCGGTAGCGTTCGGAACGAGACTTGTAGAATGCTAGAGTGCGGCACACATCTAAAGTATGCAACTTTGCTGATAAAGGATCTGCTGCCGCCTGAAAAAAGGATGGCAAGACAATGTCTTGATTAATGTGGAAGTCGGACACCACCTTGGGTGAGAACGCCGATTCGGTGCGCAAAACAACCTGGTCTCTAAAAAACTGGGTGTGTGGGGAGTCCATAAGTAGGGCGCAAAGTTCGGACGCCCGCCTGGCCGAAGTGATGGCTACGAGAAATGCTGTCTTGAGCGTGAGCAGCCTCAAATTAATAGTGGCCAGCGGCTCAAAGGGCTTTGCGGTGAGAGCAGTGAGGACCACTGACAAGCTCCATTGCGGGATTGGTGGGCGGTATGGTGGCAGAACATTACGGAGGCCTCTTAGGAAGGTCTTTGATAACGGGTGTGCCATTACAGAGTAGCCATCGAGTAAGTTGTGTTGAGTCGAGATGGCTGCCAAGTAGACCCTGATAGATGAGGTCTTCAGGCCCTATGCATGTAGGGATGAAAGGAACTTCAACATGGATGGCATCGTGGAAGAGACAGGATCGATACCTTCAGCCTGTGCGAACTGTAGAAATAAGTTACATTTCCTGGCGTAAGATGCCCGTGTAGATGGTTTTCTGGCTGCCTCGAGAATAGCGCGAACCTGAGGCGGTAAGGTTAAGTCATGACACCGGGACGGATTCTCCACGCGGTGAGTCTGAGAGAGTCTAGGTTCGGGTGGAACAGGTCGCTGGCAGTCTTTCTCAGCAGGTCTGGTCGTGATGGTAGACGCCACGTCTGGCCCTTTGATAAACGTAACACTGGGGTGAACCAGGTTTGCTTTGGCCACCAGGGCGCCACTAAAATCGCATCCGTGGCCCTCTGCGTCAGTTTGGCGATTACCGTGTGCAGGAGTGGAAACGGGGGGAACATGTAAACGAGGCCCATATCCCATGGCACGACTAATGCATCTCCCAGAGAGTTGTGGCCTATGCCCGCTCTGGAGCAGTATTCCGGGCAGACCGTATTGTCGTCTGTCGCGAAGAGGTCCACCTTCGGCGTGCCCCATCTTGCAAACAGCTGACTGAGGACAGTTGGCGCTAAACACCACTAGTGTGTTTCCAGAAAGTGCCTGCTGAGGTCGTCTGCCCGACAGTTGTCCTTTCCCGCTATGTGCACCGCCGAGAGCCTGATCTTGTGCTGGATGGCCCAGAGTAGGATCGTTCGGGTAAGGTGAAGGAGTGGGGAGGAACGAGTCCCGCCCTCCTTGTTGATGTAGCACACCACCGCCGTGTTGTCGGAAAGTACTTGCACGTGGTGGCCGCAAAGGTGGTTGAGAAAAGCCTGCAGAGCGCGTTGCACTGCCATGAGTTCCAAGACATTGATGTGGCAAGAACGCTCCATGTGGGACCACAGCCCTTGGATGGCTAAGTGTCCGCTGTTGGCTCCCCAGCCCTGGAGAGATGCATCCGTCGTTACACTGCAAGATGGTCCTGGATCTACAAACGGCATCCCTGCTAACAAGTTTTTGGTGTCTTGCCACCACAGCAGGGAATCCTTGACGGCCTTTGGGAGTGAAAACCTGACTGCCCGTGGGTTCATGGTAGGATCGAACCTCTGGAGAAGGAAGTGTTGAAGGGGGCGCATATGGAGACAGGCCCAGCGCACCACAAAGATGGAGGCAGCCATGAAGCCCAGTAGCTATAGGACCTGCCAGGCCAATGTGCGATGCCGGTGTTGTAGACGCCGGGCCATGGTTGCCAGTGTTAACGCTCTGTCCATTGGTAAGTAGGCACGCCCTAATGTCAAGTTCAGGCGGACTCCGATGAACTGGAGCGTCTGTGTTGGCTGAAAAATGCACTTTTCGTAGTTGATGTGAAGTCCTAGTGAGGAGAGTAGGTTGGTGACAGTGCCAACGTCGGTCTTTGCTGCGTTGTACAATTGCGAGACGATCAGCCAGTCGTCTAAATAAGGGTACAACTCTATACCCTGTGAGCGAAGGTGGGCGCACACCGCAGCCATACATTTTGTGAAGAATCTTGGAACTGACTTGAGGCCAAATGGTAAGGCTGCGAATTGGTAGACTCGGGTTCCCACTACAAACCGGAGGTATCTGCGGTGAGATGGATGAATCGTAACATGAAAGTAAGCGTCTTTTAAATCTATCAACGTGAACCAACATTCTCTGTGGAGCATGGGTAGGACGGATGACAACATGACCATCCGAAACTTCTTTGTTGCGCTGAACTTGTTTAAGTGTCTGAGATCCATAATAGGTCGAAGTCCTCCATCCTTCTTTGGAACTGTGAAATAACGGGAATAAAACCCCGTTCCGAGATTTACGCGAGTGAGCTCTAATATGGCTCCCTTGTTTAACAAGGCTGCCGTCTCCTGCAGGAGAGTTAGAGATGGAGGTGTTACTTTCACGGTTCCAAGTGGCGGGGGGACTTCGAACTCTATTTTGTAACCGTGACACATGGTCCGTAGGACCCACTTGTCTGTTGTAATGCGTTGCCATGCATGACGATATCTGTACAGGGTATTTCCGAAGTGAGGCCGATCCTGTAGATGTGGGACGGAGTAAAAAACGCCGCTTATGTGGTGGTTCCGATCTGCTGCGCTGTTTAGGAAAGCAGGATGCTGGTTTCCTCTGCTGGAAAGTGGTGGCAGAAGTTGAGGGCTGGTATCGCGAGGCTGTGGTGGTACAGGCCTGTACCACTTCCTAGGGCGAAAGGAAGGCTGGTGTTGTTGTGTGAAGCCCATCTTCCTGGCAGTGACCTTGGCCTTGTGGATGGTGTCCATGGCTGTGTCCATAGTGGCGAGAACAGCCCTTGACCATCGAAGGGAAGATCTTCGATCGATGTCCGCGTTTCCTGTGGCAAGTTGGACGACCGCAACCAAGCATGCCTACGTAGCGCCACTGCACTGATCATTGCTTTGGCTGCACAATCGGTTTGGTGTTTAGACGTCTCAAGCTGCTGCTTGGACAGACGCACGGCCTCGGTTTGGAAAACCCTGGCTAGCTCCCGTTGGTCGTCCGGGAGATAATTCATGAGGGCGGACATCTTCTCCCAGAGAAAAACCTGGTAACGAGCCATCATAGCTTGATAATTCGTAACTTTGATGCCCAAGGCAGAAGAGGAATAGATACGCCGACCAAACGCATCGAGTTTGCGTCCTTCCTTGTCCGTGGGAGCCGAGTGATTCTTGGTGGTCTTGCCCTGCGATGCCTCAACCACGATGGAGTTGGGTTTAGGGTGTACAAACAAGAAAGGAGCTTCTTCCTCTTTGATTTTATAGAGAGTGTCTAGGCGTTTAGAAGTGGGTCCCATTGTTGCTGGGTTAGCCCATGATTGCTGGACCGTCTTCAGCAAAGTTGGTACCATAGGCAGGGCCAACTGAGCTGTGGGCTCAACATACATGACATCGAAGATGCGGTCGGTGACAGCATCTTCGGGCTGATGGTGTTCAATGCCTAGGGACTGCGCCATCCTTAACATCTGCTCCGTAAAATTGCCGAGCTCCATAGATGGTGATGCATTGTCCTTGGAGCCGACGTCGTCCTCTGGCGATGGCATCAACGGAGGAGGAGACACTACTGACGAGGTATCAGAGGCGTAGTCCTCTTTTGAAGGTGAAGATTGAGTCGGGGATTGCTGGCTACTCTGTAAAGCGGTTACCGAGGCAGCAGCAGGAGGTACCCCAGCGGATGAAGGTTGTGTAACGGACGGCGGCGATGCGCGTTCAATAAGTTGCCCTGTATATGGGTCGAAACGGTAGTGGGGCCGAGATGATCTATGCCGAGGTTGAGAAGATTGGCACGATCGAACAGAATATTTGTCCCAGTCATGAGCCCGTGAGCGGGACCTGGACCGTGAACGGTTTGTTGTCGTGTGACTTGCATAGGAATGGGCCCGCGAGCGAGAGCGTTGCCTACTTGCATATTGTGAGGCTCTAGACGCTGGTGACTCAGAGCGAAAAGAGCATTGAGGTGAGTTTGGCTGCTCCACCATATAAGGACTTGACGGAGGCCCAGTCAACCTTGACGGAGGCCCAGTCAACCCTTCTGTCTCGGGAGACAGTAGCATCACAGGCAACAGCTCCTCTACCGGTGCTAGAGATAGGGCCGGGGGTGGCGCAGAGTGTAAAGGCGACAGTAGAGACAGCGACCAATCTAGCGCAGGCGATGTCTGCACCGGTACCGAGAGTGATTTCCGGTGCCCCGAAACTGTCAGTACCGAGCTCGGTACCAAGGCCGTCGGTCTCGACAGTGTCGAAGCCCGATGCGGTGTCGAGGTAGGTTGGTGGCTCGACTTCGACGGTGGGTGACTTGGAGTCAAAGGTGAGCGGCTCACCGCTTGTGTTACAGACTCCCTCGGTATCGAAGGCAGTGTCGGTACCGACGACGGGCGTCTCGTCAAAGATGAAGCCAACTTCTTCGGTACCGACGGGGTCGGTATCGATGGTTTTGGGGAGGGCGTCGGTACCGACGACCTCTTCGGTACCGACGATTTCTTTGACGCCGTCGGCACTTTTGGTGCCGATGCCGAAGCCGAAGATTTCTTGCCCGATTTTGGCGGTTTCTCATGGCCCTCTTTTGCCTTTCTCTTCCGACCCACATCTTTGGAAGCTCTGGGTCCTTCAGAGTGTTTGTCGGGTTTACCCACCCCTTCTGGGGGGCCCGACGTTGCTGGGTCTGAGTGGCTTGTGGCAACCATCCCGCGCTCCCCAGAAATGGCGGCAGATGACTTGCTCGGTTGAGGGGTATCCACGGCCTCCAGCACGCTCTTCCACAGCAGGCCTCTGAGGCGATCCGCTCGGTTTCTCCGGGCCTGCCTCGAGAAACTCATGCAGTGAGCACATGCCTCTACTACATGAGCTTCCCCCAAACAGAGAAGGCAGAGAGCGTGCCTGTCCCTGAGGGCAATCTTGGCTCCACATCGGGTGCATTTTTTAAAAAGCACGGTCTGCGCCATTACGGGGGCAGATCACTCAGTAAATAAACTACCTCTAAGATCTAAGACTATATATATATTCTAAGAATAATATATATATATTGCAGTACAACTAACTAACAACTATCTAAGCTAACTTAACCTAAACTAATAACTGTTTAACGAAGAAGATACGACCGTATCGAGAGGAATCGTCCACGAGACGCTACTCAAGCGGCGGTCGAAAAGGAACTGAGGTGAGAGGGAACCCGGAGCATGCACGATAGGGCGGTGAGGGGGAGGGGTTCCCGCCAAAATGTCTAAGCTAGCTATAGGAGTCCCGAGATAGGCTCGGCACAGGTGCGAGCCCATATGTGTGATGCACAGACACCACGAAGAAGAATCATAATTGGGGGAAGTTATGGGGTGCACAGAATTTAAAAAACGTATCAGTAAGGATAAAGGAAAATTATTATAAATTGATGTGGCGGTGGTATTTAACACCAATTAGATTGAATCAAATAGATAAAAATATTCGGTATTATGTTGGAGAGGATGTCAACAAATTGACACTTATATACATATGTCATGGTCATGTAAATATGTACAAAAGTTTTGGCAAATGGTGTATAGAGAGATAAAAGAGATAACGGGAATTAGTTTGGAGTTATCTCCAAGAATCACATTATTATCAATGTATGAGGGGATGAAATGTAAACAAAATATTAAGGATTTAATTACTATGTTACTAACTGCAGCAAGGTTAATAATAGCGAGGAAATGGAAGATACAGAACGATTTTCAGTTGGAAGAGTGGTATAAAGAGATATGGGATCTATTAATGATAAACTAACATGTAATATTAGAATAAAAAAGGGAATATGTAATCGGAATGAATTTGAAAATACATGTAAACTATTTTTAGAGTATGTATTGTTAATACATACTCTAAAACATAGACTTGTGCAAGAAAAATCGCAATTCTGGAAAATGTAATGGAAGAATTGGTCCTGGGGATGGGTGCACTTGGTGTATAAAAGAAAGGGAAAGAATTGTATATCTATTGTAATGAGTTGATAAATAAAATGAAATAATTATTTTAAAAAAGGATAAAAATGGGAGGGGAAGGGTGAGACTAGTATAATGTTTAATGTTGTGCTACTTCACCCCCCCCCCCCCCATATATCTAAGTGTGAATGAGTGTGTTTGACATTGTGACGATACCCCACATTTCCATCTCCCTATGTATGTCTGGGTTAGTATGTCTGGAGAGTGCGGAATGTTGGACTGAGTGGATGTGGCTGATGATGCTGGGAAAGGGACGGGAAGGAGTATATATAGGGTGAGGGAGTGTTTTAGTTTATCTTATTGTCTTGGTTGGGGGAGGGTAGTTGTGTGGAAGATAGCTGTGTGTGATCTAGTCAGGAGTGTGTGTGAAGAGATTATTAGGATTTAGTATTATTAGTAAATTATTAGAAGTGTTAAGAATAGGCAGGTGTGAAATTGATTTGAAAAGAACTGTTAACAACAATAAATGTTTTCTTTTATTTTTGTTACCACAAACCACGTGTCAGCTTGGCTTTGTAACCTGCTCTATAAGTTTAATAAAGAAACACATATCATTACACCTTAAGCCAACATACTCACAGGAGAACCTTATTCAAAACCCTTAACACCCTTTTCCCCTCTGCTATAAGGGAAAAGTGGTGCATCTTTTACCCTTCCCTCAGGTATTTAAGTGGTGGTGCTTAGCCTGAGAAGAGTGTGCTCGTCTAGGCCTGGTGTTTGAGGCTGTGGCGGCACAGATATAGATAGTAGATCTGAACAAAGGTACAGATGTTCACACATAATGTTTGATTTTTGTTTAGTTGATGTAAAAACTACATTAATTGCTTATCTCCAGACAGGTATAGTTACTTACATGCAACACAGCACATAAACATGAACGTGCAAAGAAATGTCCTAAAATAGAACTTGGAAATGTGTCTCATACATGAAGTTTATTTGTGGATCCCAAAAGCATCTCAACAACACTTGTCCATCCTGTTATCAATATAATTTAAATACTGCTTTACAATGAATGGAAAATGTACATGTGAAATATATATGGACATAGGAGGATTGCTAGCACTTCCATGCTGGATCCTTATGCCTTTAAAAGCTGCCTGGCAGGCAAAAATTTTTAAAGGGAGACCTCTCCTTTTCACAAGGGAGAAAGCTCTACTGAACTCAGCAATTCTTCAAAGAATTACAGAAACAAAAAACAAGGGTTTTGTGACACAACAGAACATACTCATGTATAGAAAATTGGCATAGTTTCAGAGGTGATATGAGACTGTAGACATCCCAGCCTTTGCATAGCCCCAAATGAGATTATGTCTTTCTCAAACTTCAGAAATATTCATATGACAATCTAAATTTTTTAAACTTTTACCAGGGTAATGTAAGGTAATGTAAGTTTCATGGTTTCATAGTGGCACAAGACTCGGGTTTTGTGGCACAAACTGTCCGGATTGGAGATGGGGCTGTAGGAAGTCAAACAGGAGAAATTTAGCCCCTGCTTCCGTAACACTATGATTTGTGGAAGAAGACCATCATACAGTAATAGTGTAAGAACACAGACTAACACTGTGACGAGGATACATCTCTGTGTTGAAGTTGTCCAACCTAAGGGAAAAAATATGGTTCAATGACAAAAAAAACCAAAAAACCAAAAAACTGGTTCATTGCATTGTGAAGGTTGGGAACATACCAACCCAAGTAAACATAGGTGAGGTAAACTTTAATCTTCGAGGAGCTGTTGAGTTCTTGGGTGGCACATCTCTCAACGTGAATGCCATAGGGCATTATGTGGCACATTGCCGTAGGGATGATGGAACATCGGAAGAGTACAATGATCTTACAAACAAGAAATCATTATCAAATAAAAGCAAAGACATAATTTGTCACCTCCTGATTTACAGAACATAAACAAGACCCATACGAACAAGGGATTAATGAACCTGCACCCTCCTGAAGTAGACATTGCATGTTTCAGTTTACTGAACAGTTTACCTTCTCAATTAGTTGTCAGTTGTAAAACCTGGCAGTATCTACGACAATTATATTCACTCGATTTTGAGAATTACTAGAGGTTTTTTTAAAATTCAATGTTAACATAAATATTTGTTTTCTACACAGAGCCTTTAACAATTTATCATGTTACACGTTTCCATGTTTGAGATGTGGACCACAAAATATGGCAAAACATAAGCCAGGGTTCCCCTAAAGGGAACACAGGATTGTCCCTTCCATGATTGGACTGCATACACGAAAACTAGCACAAAACTTTGGCACCAGTTTGGAGTCAATCTAACGATGTGAACATTTTCTCATTCCCCACAGCACAACTAAGGGTATGTCATTTCCAGGCTTCCTGGGGCAGTACAAAACTCGGGGCTTGCGGAACAAAACGGTACAAAACTAGCACAAAACTTTGGCATATGTTTGGAGAAGATCCTAGTTTGGGGGGGTTCGTAGTTAACACAGCCCTTTTGGAACACTTCTCCCCCATCAAACTTGCTAACAGGTAGCAAACATGGGTTGATATTTTTATGTTGTTACAGGCTTTCTGTAAGACTTTTCTCTGTTGATTATAGCTTTTTGAATAAATGATTGCCCCCAAAATGTTTGAAGCATACTACTACATTTTCAATAGTTTTCAAAATATGGAGTGTATAGCATGCATGCTTTATTTTGGAATTGACAATTTTATGAAAGGCACAGGATAAAGCTATAGTGCTTGATGAAATAAAGACTTTGGAAATGGACTTGAGGTTGCACCTAACATAGCAAAAATGATGCTTTCAGACTCTAGGCACAGCCACCATAGACAATTGCTGGAGATATAGATCCTCAAGGGCACATCTACCTTTGTGTAAACTTTTGCATGCCAGTCTCATGGAAAAGTATTTCTTAACTATGACGCAGCACTTGAAATGTCTTGATATGGACACTCCAACTGTTAGAGAATATTTGGAAGTCTGGCCCAATATTTCTTCTCTGCTGGACATACTTGCTATCTTATTTTCAAACAATGTGTAGTAGCCATGAGAACTCTCTCTCATAGTAGAGTTGGAAGGGGCCTATAACCCCCTGCTCAATGCAGGAATCCACCTTAAAGCATCCCTGACAGATGGTTGTCCAGCTGCCTCTTGAAGGCCTCTATTGTGGGAGAGCCCACCACCTCCCTAGGTCATTGGTTCCATTGTCGTATTGCTCTAACAGTCAGGAAGTTTTTCCTGCTGTCCAGCCGGAATCTGGCTTCCTGTAACTTGAGCCCATTATTCCGTGTCCTGCATTCTGGGTTGATCGAGAAGATGTCCTGGCCCTCCCCTGTGTGAACCTCTCAAGTATTTGAAGAGTGTTATCATGTCTCCCCTCAATCTTCTCTTCTCCAGGCTAAACATGCCTAGTTCTTTCAGTCTCTCCTCATAGGGCTTTGTTTCCAGACCCCTGATCATCCTCGTTGCCCTCCTCTGAACATGCTCCAGCTTGTGTGTGCGTGTGTGTGTACATCAGTGTTTTAAAAGTATAACAAATACATCTAGACAGCGTCGGGTCAGCAGCACGGTGGCAGCATGAGGCGCCCCTCCCCGCCTTGGCTCTCCTTCCAGCCTTCTACAGCAAAAGGCACGCAATTGCGGACTTCCTTAAAGGTGCCACCGCCACTCCCCCCCCCCCCCCCGAGCACAAGCGGTAGTTCTTGGGCGTCTGGGAGCATTCACCCCGCTCTTCCAAGGTAGGTTTGTTTTTTTATTGGCCTACCTTGTTTTCTTTTTGTACTTTTTTTTAAAAAAGCTGTAAATGTGAAGGGTCGCATTTACAGCTAAATGGGGGGGGGGGAGGAATGGGATGCTCCCCCCTCCCTCTCAGACTATCCCCCCCAGCTTTAAATTATTATTTTTTAAAAACAACAACAAGGATCTGCAGAGGTCTGGAGATGGTCCAGCGATCTTTCGGCTCGCTGGTCCACCCCTTTCCCTGCCCAGCCAATGGGGACCAATCAGTGGTCAGTCACCATGGGCTGTGGCAGGCCTCACACCAGCAAGAGCGACAGATGGCAGATGCCGTCATCGCCTCGCTCCAAGCTAAAAAAGTAAACACCCAATTTTTTAAAGCGAAGCTTTGGGGCTTTGCTTTTGGGGGGCTTCGGGATGGCAGCAGCATCATATAGATTAGCTGCCGCCACCCTGAAGCCACTGCAGGCCAAACTTCTCGCCTGGATGAGCCCTTAGGTGTAGTTTTCCAAGGTTGGTAGAGCAAAAGGGTGCAGAATATATAAAATGCCAAAGACGATGGAAAATACTCATATTTATTGTTTGTACTTTGCATGTACAAAGATCAAAACAAATGTTTGAATAGCATCTGTAAACATACTTTAAATAATAATAAAAAACCTATAATATCCTTGCTCTGAAAGATGTAGTATTATCCCTATTTATAAACTTAGATTCAGTAAAATCATATTAAAAACACTAACACTTTAAGATATCCCCAAAATATAAATATTCCTTATTCCACTCACTCTTTTTTTAAAATCACAGCTTTAAGGCCAAATCAACATGTGAACTAAAGTTGGCACTGTTATTTCCACGTTCAAGAGAAACAGAAGTATCACAAGTTCAGGTTTACATGTTTAAGGAACCTGAGTATACAGTAACCAACTTCGTAGAAGCTGAACTTATTTATGCATATCTTTCTTCAAAATGTATTAATCTAAACTAAGGATAGGTAGCCTGTTGCTCTCCAGATATTTTAGACTATAACTCCAATAATCCCCGACCTCTGGCCATGCTTGCTGAGGCTTACGTGATTCATAGTCCAAAACAACTGGAGGGCAACACGTTGCTGCCCCTGGTCTAAACTCATGTTTTTAAAGGATCAACCACTTTGGGCCCATTCAGACCGATGCATGTTGAAATCAGGACTGGGTCTTGGGAACTCGTACTCTTCCTCTCTGCCCCTACCCAACTCCCAGTGCAGACAGTAATGACTGCATAAAGATGCTATGACTGGAAGAGAACATGTGAGCCTGAGACCCAGCCCAAACTGGCCCAAAGAAATATGGGATTGGAAGAGAAGTTAGCATCTGGAAAAGGTTTAGTGTGAGAAGGTTCACCTGGTTAAGTTATTCTTTCTTCCTTGTGCATCTCTATTACCTAAAACCACATTAAAAATCTAATGAAAGGCAGCACAGCCTGTTATTAAGGCATTGTTTCTGACGTCACATGGATACACTATATTACATAATAGCAGCAAGTATTACATCACTGATAGAAACTGATAAAATCCGAATGGTCAGATGCACTACATAAAAAAAGTATAAAGTCTCTAGTAGTTTCCTTGTACTTGTTAACATGGCACAAGAACCATAATTTGGGGATAAAACAGATTTTTTGTTTTGTTTTAAGTATTTGATTAATTCCCTGGCCATTGATTCATGTTTGATAACTACAATTATCCTGACTCCTGATTCCAGTATCACTCAAAGCAAAAAATAAATTAAAAAAGAAGACATGATTGTTGCTGGATTTGATTCATAAATGAAACCACAGAATAGATGAATTAAGCATAATGTGCAAACAGCAAAAAATAAAAATTAGACAGCTACGTAAGACTAGGATGTAAAAACAACAACCCCAAGCTACCTGCAACATTCCAGAATTTGGGGCAGTGGAATCTACCATATTTCTTAGCTCATTCCAAAGTACAGGAAACATAACTTGCAAGAATGTCTACATATTATGGGCTATGGTTTATGACACCATTTTTACAACTCATTTGCAATGTACACAGAACATTTTATGGAATATGCAATGAGGATTTGAGATGGTGCATGAAGTTAAAAGATGGTGATTTCTCAAAGTGTTGTCATGAGCTTATCCTGATAGAACAGACTCTGGGTCCCACCAATGTTCTTCTGATTCTGTTCGTGGATATACCATAAACTGCAGTCCTCTCCACTTGGGGATGGCTTCCAATAGTGTTTGTCATCATGATAGGGTGGCCTGAACCATACACACAGTGATGGTGAATGAGAAGCAAAAAGTAAAAACAGTTATGAATAAAAAAATAAATCAGCTTATCACATGTGCATGGAAAATGAGGCAATTATGAAAGACTATACGAATGGAAAGTATGAGTGGGGAACACACCTAGGTGGGAAACTAAGAATTGAAATCACACACACAGGGCACAATCCTTTAGGAAGTTCACCTGTTGAACCCCTACTGCAATGAATAGGTGCTACATAAGAGCCCACTGATGACCCACATGACTCCCATTCATTGGGATTTGTGCAGAAGAACCTTCCACAGGATTATGTTCCATGATGTTTTTCCAACATGGAGATAATCTCCATACAACAACATGCACAGTGAAATACAGCAGAAGTGTCTATTTTGCCCCATATATACCAGTTGGGAAGCTGATGTAGTGAAGAACGAGTAAAGATGGCTGTGGTCTTGCTACCCAGACTGGGGCCTCTTTGCTGAGAGAGTTCTCAAAAGCAAGTTTCCAAAACAGTTGCTACAAGCATCCCAGCAACAGCACCTGGGTTGTTATCAGGGGAGGCAAGAAGCCAAGGTAACCATCAATTGGTGAAGTAGCGCTGAGGGCCTCCAGCTGTAGGAAAATGTGGTTTGGAGGCAACTGCCCCTTCCAAGGGCAAGAAGGGTAGGGGGCCAGAGTGAAGGCTGTGGATTGGTCCAAGTGGGTCACGGTACCTGCTGGCATCGAAGGGACAAATGATATAGCCACTGGGCATGGGTATCTTCCTCTAGGACCAAGCGTGCAGATGTGGAAGATCCCTGCCAAGTGAGGTGACAGCTTGGGGTTTAGCTAGGTTTTATTGTGTTAGTGTTCTGGTTCGCTCCAGGGAAAGACCTGTCACCTTCAGGTGTGATTTACAGTGGTTCATTGGTTTATTGCATTGCTGCTTTCTACCTCCCCTTCCATTCCCCCCCAACCCCCCCATACCCTCCCCTTCATTCCGCTGACTGTGCTTTTAAAGCTGTGTGTTTGATTGAAGCCCTATGTGACTAGTTTTAAGAGTTTTTAAATAAAGCTGCTTCAGTCCCTAATTGTGTGTGGTTATTTCCAGAGGCTGGCTTGGGCCAGTTGGCACCAGACTGGGAGGTGGGCTCTGGCGATATCGGACTGAAAGTCCTGTGCCTACCTTGTGAACAGTAATTTTCTCCATAGAGATATCTTAAAGAAAAATGTTACATGGTACAGCCTAAGAAATCGTCAACTCTGAGAGCCATTTCACACATTATGCAGAGGAACATGTTTTTAGGTGTACATTTAAAACATCTTAGATGTGCAACTAAAAAATAATGTGTGAAATGGCCCCTGTAATAAGCATTGTCTTGAAAATGTGCTGAAACAGATTCACTCAAGACTCAGTGGACTACAAAAGAGGCTTCAACTATATTACATAGAGCAGGAAGTGCACATTATGGGCTATGTGGAGATGTTGCAAAATATGGTACACTCTCCATATAATGTATGGCAATACACACTAATGTTATGTCTTCACGTTATGCACTTCTCCACCCTTATTATCTTTATGATGTAGATGAAGAAGTGAGGAAACTCACAACCATGATAACGACTAAGTTACATGGAGAGAGCTTGGCGGGGATGGGGAACGGACTGCTTTATGCACCATTCCCATATCATCCACAATTTGTTGTTGCACCTAAAAAGCCTTTCCAGAATAAATTTCATAAAACCTACTGATTGCTGTTTATTATTAGATATTTATAATGCAATATCGTCTAGGTACAATCCATTAGGAAAATCTCTTGCACATGGCCCATGGAACTGAATGGCGGTGTGCAACAATCCAATCACTAACATCCTTCTCTCATTTCCCTTTTTGCCCCCAAATACAGACCAGGCATGTCTTTCATTCAAACAGTGTTTTTTGTGTATCCGAACTGCTTAAAATACATTGGATTAGATCCAATGTTAGTCCCATTTCGAGTAGACCAATTGTAATGAATGGGGCTTGAGGGGAGCAGTTCGTCTATTGTCACATAGTGAAATCATGGCTGAACCCAGGACTTCCAGCGCAGTCGACATGTCTAGCCTCCGTTACACCAGATTACCCACATCTTGTGCCTGCGCAGGTACACACAAATATGTAAAAATATAAACATTGCTTTCTATTTGCCAACTAATGATTTTCTACACAGCATAAATTGATTCAATGTCCAAACAGATTTACTACTTACCTTACAGTCACAGGAGGATGGGGGTGCCAGTGTGATTGACCAGGAAACATACTTGGGTGATGTGGAGGCTGTAAACAAAATGTGAACCTAGGTTACATAATTAGCTGTAATTCTGCTACACAGGCTGAATTGTCTATGGTAGCCTAATAGGAAGGAAGAAATTTGTTTTATTCTCACGACAAGTTGCTTGTAAGCCAGCTATTAATGCCAATTCTGAGCAAAAACAAATTCAGAAGTTTACTTGAATTATCAGTTCTCTTTTCACATTTAGCCTTTTGAAAACATTTAAGTTGGATCTAGATGTGCATTCAATGAGAATGAAGTGGTAGAGTCCTGAGATGTGGACTGTATTACTTCAGACTGCAGAGGACCATAATTTTGAACACTGTCTATATAAGACACAGCTCTAAACTCCCTACAATAGGCATAGTAGGGAGAAGGCCTAAGCAAGAACCTTTTACCTTTCTGCGCTAGTTTTTTGTTTGCAGTGAGGTTTAGCCACATGGAGAAACATGAAGAAAAGTAATTCCACCACTTGCCATTGGAAATGGTACAACCCATTCTACTGCAGGAGTTCACACATACATTTGATAGCTGCATGTATAGACCCAATCTCAGAGACAAGCAAACCTAATTACTTGCCCTAAAGATATATCTTGTAAAGAGAATGTTTTGGGGGCTAGCGTACTTATTTTTCAATTTATGACACTTCTATACTGCCCGTTGGCAACTAGGTGAGCCTCTCTGGGGAGGACATTCCACAACTGGGGTGCCACCACTGAAAAGGCTCTCTCTTTAGTAGTTTCCCACCCACCCACCTCGCCTCATCTCATTTGCAGGGCCTCTAAGGATGATCTTAGGGTCTGGGCAGGCATATATGGAAGGAGACAATTCTTCAGGTAACCTGGCCCATAGCTGTTTAGGGCTTTGTGGTTTAATAGCAGCACTTCGAATTGAGCCCAGAAATGGCAGCAGGGTGGGCTGAATCACTAGTAGCATCCCTGGAAGGATCGTCCCTTTCATCAGTACTTCTTAATGGTTGTGATATCCTAGGGGAGGCAAGGCCATCAACATTCATTCCTGTGGTGGGAGGAACAGCTGCGTAGCGCAATACAGAACTGGTCAGCCATCTTCCATTCTTTTTTCAATGATGTTGTGTGTAAGACAGTAGGCAAAGGCTACTGGAGTACTTGGGTGCACGTGTATACAGACATGTATGTAAGTATTTTACTACTGTGTTCAAATTGGAATCAGACAACTGTACACATTGGTGGTGGCAATCACGAGGGATTGATAATGTCCCTGAATGATTCTGATGAGTCTAAGAGGTTTCATACATCACACAGGGTACATCTAATTTTGCCACTGAAACTACAACCCTCTCCCCCTAATGAGTGTGTTATGTCCTCAATACACTGATCTACAAACACCAATTTGATCCCACTTCTTATTCACACTTCCACATTGTCAAGTGTGCACTTTGAAACATCTTAGATGTACATTAAACACACTGGCTCAATTCGGGCGACACAATAAACAACTGGTGTGGGCAAAACAATCGTCAGTTGTTTTGATTATTGTGTCATCCGAATGCTGCCATAGTCAACTCAGCGCTGATCCTAATCCACACGACAGTTGATTACTTATTACCATGTTGTGTGGGGAGTACCCCCTAGTTGAACAACTGTAAAGTTGATTATTACCCCACCATTGACTATCGTGTCATCTGAATTCAGCCACTGTGTGAACCGGCTTTGTTGGATTATATTCACAACCTAATAAAAAAGAACTTTCTTTCAGTCTTTCAAAGGAGCTCCCTGGGTCTCCAATTAAAAAAATAATCCTTTGAAGGCCAATTCTCTATCAGACATGGCTTGACTTTGATTAAAAGGCCACTGGCACACTGAGGTGACAGGTACATAACAAGCATGCATGTATGCACGCACGCACGCACGCACACACACAAACACACACAATGTTCAAGAACACAAATGGTAGAGACAGATAACAGGAGGTGCCTATTACTAAGGTAATAAAAAACCAGTCAGTATTCCTCTTACCTGATAATTATGGATTTCTGAATTATTTTTAGCACTAAAACAAAAAGATAAAGGTGGTTTTTGTTGTTGTTTTGCATAGCTCTTCCAGAAACATGTTTCAGCCATGAGAAAACGAAACTAGGCAAGAAAAGTATTGCCAGCAGGCAACGTCTTCTGGTGAAAACTAGCATTTCCCCTCCATTTGTCTCTCAGATTTCAGCAAGGAAATTTGAATGGTCTTTTAAGAAGCACAGGCATTGGGATGTCAGCTCAAGAGGCTATAACTTGAGGAGGGGTTTTTGTAGCATGCACTGTATCCATTTCCCTCCCTCCATCTCTCACACATTCCCCTATTCACAGTATTCACAATATTCATTCCGCCCCTACCTCTCTCATACACATACAGCATAGTGACAATGCTCCCTTCCCCCTCCCTAGAGCACATATGGCCATTTGTCCCTAGACTCTGTGTAACAACAGTTTTTAAAAACCTTTTGAAGCCTCAGTATGACCAGTAGCTAGAGACAGTTTGCTAAGGATGAAAAGTCAAAGCCCTTCCAGACAAAGCCCTTCCAGACAGTTCCAGACACTTCAAGACCTGCAGCCGCCGTTAATCTCAGGTTAACTGGCCAAACTGCTACATTTCTGATATTCAATGCTTTAATTTGATACCTCATATGACATGGCCATAGGAAGTGACCAGAAAGGTTATCGCAAATTGGCTTAGACTTTGCAAATAGATATACAAATGCACCTCTGTAATACAACAACTACTTATTGTAGTTGTGTCTCCCTTTAAAAAAATACACATCCTGTACAACTTGGAATAAACTACTCATTAGTAAAAATAGTAGCCTGGGCCCATAAACCACACTTGATTCCTTTCCCGTGATGTAGAAAAAGAAGTTAAACAGGAAAATGCTAACTTAACATAGCATCAGCCCCAATTTTGTGCAGTTAGGCATAACAAAAACTATTAGCTTGCCTTTATGGGCCCAAAATGCTAGGCAGCTTTGTACAAAAATCTATTTGAATTCACATGACAAGGATCAAAGGCTACATCTTGAGTAAGAAGGAAGGAACAAAACTGTCAAGCTTTTGGTAGATAGCAACATTTGACAGAATATCAACAAAGACTTTAATAAGGCACAGCTGATTGTCACTATTCATTATAAAGAGAAAGTGGACTTGCCCAAAGGAAACTAAACAAAATAGGCAAGGCCACCTATTTTACTGGGCCTACATCTATAGAAGAATACAATAGTGTAAGGCTTATTACTAGAGATTTACCAGATTGATTTTGCTCATTTTTTTGTCTTAGGCTGCCTCTACACGAAACGTTTAAAGCTCTTTGAAGTCTCATTAAAAATTTTACCTCTACAAGAGCAGAGTGTAAATCGGGAGTTGAGGCACTTTATCACTTCGATTATGCGCATTATCGAATGTGCGTTAAATAGCGAGTTTTATTTTGCTCCGACCGTTAAAGCGCATTTTGCCTATGTGAACAAGTGATTCTCCGCATTAACTACTTGTAAAGCGCATTTCAAACAACCGGTAAGGCCACCAGTTGTGCGCTCAATTACCTCTTGCGTACAAGCATTTACGATAAAGCGCTTCAGCGATTATGCGCATAATCGGCTAACCAAGAGTCAAACAGAATCCATCTAGAGGGGGTCTTAATCTGAAGCTTGTGTAGATGTGCAGAAAAATCTGAAACTTTGAAAAAGTCCAAAGCTCAAGTTTTGGGCAGCTCAGGAAGGGATAAAGGAGAGGGATGAGGCAACAGAAGGTTCATGTGTTTGCCCGATGCTGGGCATGTCATGTAATATATGGCACCGTGTGTGTCCTGCACATGTAATCATGCTTACTCCTATGAGATCTTAGAATGCTGGATCAATGAAAGGACAGACACAGAATATTGGGAAAGGGGCTGAAGAAAAGTCAGTTGGTGATAGTTAGAGGAGGAAGAGAAGCTAAGGAGAAAGAGCTGAAAGGACATCAGAGGGAGAAAAGAGAGAGAGAGAGAGAGAGAGAGAGAGAAATCTTAGATGTTTTCGATTGAAACGTCAAGAAATGGTAGACTATCTTTTTAAAAAGAACATCTTTCCCCCCCACCTTTGCCAGTTTATTTGTACCAGATTTATTTTAAAAGTGTAAAGTTCCAGTCACAAGGAAAGCAAGCAAAGATAGTTTTATTCAATCATCCTCAGACTACTAGCCCCCATGGAGACATGGGTTTTACACTAGTGAATTAGGAACTGAGAACATCACATCTACACCATGAATTAAAGAAGTTGTTCTCAATACAATGTCTACAAAACTGTCTCCCTTGCCCTGCCCCTCTGTCCTCACCTGAGCAGGTGGCAGTGGTGCAGCGGTACACTGGGCAATGCATTTGGAGGATCTTAAAATGGCCACTGTTTCTGGAGAATGGCAGCTACATGGTTCCATCCAGAAGCACCACTGTCCAGTTGGGTCAGGGGGCAGGGGAAAGAGAAGAACAGTGGAAAGGGAAAAGACAAGCAATAGAGGGAATCAGAATAAGTGAGAGAGAAGGACAGGGGGATTCGGGCTGATGGACTGAAGAAGGAAAAGTAACTGCGCAGAGGAGGGAAAGCCGAGTGAACTGGGTGACTGGGAGGAGGAAAGCTGACTGATCCTGGGAATGGACATAGAGCATGGGAAGGGGGGAAGAGAGAGAGAGAGAGAGAGAGAGAGAGAGAGAGAGAAGTATGGGGCCCCCAGAAGGACAGAGAAGGCAGGCATACACATGAAAACACTCTCATGTAAAGGTCATATCTAGTAAACAGATCCTCTTGAATTTGCATAATTTTACATGGAATCCAACACCCCACCACCACCATCAAATCACAGATCACATGGATTCAGCACTTTACAGTGCTGCCATGGCATTGATCCTTATGCATAAGTGTTTTAGTAGGGAAACCCCTTCCCCCAAACAACCATCAACTCTTGCCATCTCTGTAACCACAGATGAACATGTTCTGTGATTTGGTTGTGATATCGTTGGCATCTGATATAGAATTCATGAGGATCCGTGCTTTGGATCCATGTTTTTTCTGCCATAGCTGTTTTGTTTTTGATTTTTACAGTTTAATCCTCTGACCCACTAACTGCCCACAATGACTGAGAGGGAAGGGACAAATTTGGGCCCCGATCCTGCACTAGAGAGGCTTCTAATACTGTACTCTTATTGCAGGCAACTTTCCTCAGGCTCCAAGCCATGGGTAGCGTAATACCAAACTAAAAAATGAATGTGAAAGCTGGCTAACACTTACCAAAACTGGGATGCTTTGAGAGCGTTGCTTGCTTAAAAGATGACACAGAAAATCAAGGTTAAATATCATTTTGAAAAAAGGCACAACTCTTTGATATACAGGTCAACATGTCAGCAGTGCATAATGTACAGCAAGTAAAGGGTCCTGAAGGGTGGGGAAATGAATGGGACCTTCTGCCTTCAGTTTTCACAGACAGGTATACTTGGTTTCTCCCCGCTCCACCCAACTCTACTCATTTCAAATTGATCTCTCCTTATTTCCTAACCTGGGCACAGAAAGGGAACTTAATGTGGAGCCCCCACTTCTATGACTGAAAAAGGGATCAAATAAAATCTTGCCAGAAAACTGTGAAATGTTAGTGCTCCTATGCTTTAGGCTCCATCTTTAAGCGACACCCTGGGAGGGCAACTTCTTTCCTTGTAAATGGGCCTTTATCCAAGTCTGAAAAGTGGGCAGTAGTATAGCAAGTTTGACATATGACTCGTGCACATATTTTCCAAACCATTAAATATTAGAAATGGGAGAATTTGGATTGGGCCATCGAGAATTGGAGCACAGCCATTCCTAGACTGAATTTATATCATCTTTTTCAATATACTCTATTAGTCTGCCTCAAAATGTGATGTTTCTTCACATTGAATAGTTCATTTCTTTAGGGTCTTTGCTGTGTTTCCAAATTGGTGAACGTACAAAGAAACAAATGGATCAGAAAAAGAAAAAGTATATCAAAGCAAAATGATGGAAGCAAAACAAAAGGGACACGGTTGGGATGGCTTAAATATAACCCAAGGATATGATGAAATGAGAGGAGAAATATGATTTTAGTACTTCATCCTCACCCCCTCCCGAACAGAACTGAAATGAAAATTGTGATGAAATGAAGAAGTGGAGAAAACGAGTTCTAATTTCAGCTAAGCAATTTGCTTAATGAAAATGGCATAATAGTGGATGGCTGTGAATTCCAACCTTTGAAAGTGGAATGCCTTCGGGATGGATACCGCTTGCTGGGTCGCCTTTCAAACGTACTAGTTCTGCGTAACCTGGATCCATGTGTTGCTTGGTACTCTGTTCGACCGCTTAACAAAAAACCAAAGTCACCAAGATGATAGACTTACCACAGAATCCTACACACGTCTAATCAGAAGTCCCATTGAGTTCAATGCGTAAGTGGATTTAGGATTAGGTCAGTGAGAATAGGTTTATAGCCTAAATTAACTTCATGCCACACTTCCAAATGCAAAAGCTACACCTCCTCATACTCACATACTCCCACCCCATACATGCACTCATAATAATAATAATAATAATATTAATACATTTATTTCTTAACCGCCTCTCCGTTTGGATCAAGGTGGGGAACAACAGTAAATATAAAACACGATAAAATACATAAAACTGATTAAAAACATGGCAAACATTATTAAAATAGCAACAAAACATCCTAAAAACATCCTAAAATTCCACTGGATATGCCTGCCGGAAGAGAGCAGTCCTCATAGCTTTCTTAAATTCTAAAAGACTGTTAAGTTGACAAGTCTCCTCCAGCAGGTCATTCCAGAGTCTGGGAGCGGCAGAAGAAAAGGAAATACACACATACTCATTCATGGAAGGTGGTAGATAGCATGTCTGATTAATTTCAATACATTTCATTCTCCTATATAAAAAGCCACTCATCTGGAAACGTGTGGAAAGAATAGCTTCCAAGTAACCAAACTGGAAAGCTTTCAAAAGCTGGGAGTTAGTTGGTTACGCTCCCCCGCTCTGCTTCTACTTTCAGGCCATCATTGTGTGAACAAATGACTAAGAAGCTAGTAAAAAAAAACCTTTACAAGTTAGTTAAATTTTGTGGACTTATTTGCAAGGCTACATATACAATTAAGTACCTGAATCGGAAACGAGACCCCAGCCGGATAAAATCTGACCGGCTAGATTTACTGTTTGCAGGTGTGCGCAACCGGAAGAAGGCATGATGCTCCACCGCACATTTCCAGAGGTGCTTGCACGTTTTAGAATTGTCTAATCTGAAAACAAATGTGTGTTCCTGCTCTCTACCCTAAAAGACAAAAACAAAAGTCTCATAAGTTTGTCACCTGCAATCAAGTTAGAATCAATGTCACAGAAGGTGACCGTGCAATGGCAATGTGCTGAGTCCCATTGTTAAGATCTGCTGAAGTCATGCAACTCTGGACATTGCTAGATCAGGCTCAATGCAATATGAAAAGTTTACCTGTTCATCGTCTTCTACCACTACAAGTGTCAGTTTGCTCTTTTTGAAGTCCATTTTAGTGATTTTAGGCCTAAGTACATAGGAAACAGGTAACAAAAAAGTTAATTAACAAGAGAGATAAAATACGTTGTCTAAGGATGTTGACAAGGTGCTTGGACAGGTTCGTGCAACCACTTCCATATTGGATCCTTGCCCCTCTTGGCTAATAAAAGCTAGCAGGGATGGAACAACTGGCTGGGCCAGGGAAGTGATTAATGCCTCTTTGCAAGAGGGAGTGGTCCCAGGCCTCCTGAAAGAGGCGGCAGTGAGACCACTCCTAAAGAAATCTTCCCTGGACCCTGAAAATCTTAATAACTACAGGCCAGTAGCAAATGTTCCATTCCTGGGCAAGGTCCTGGAGCGGGTGGTTGCGAGCCAGCTCCAGGCACTCTTGGATGAGACTGATTATCTGGATCCATTTCAGTCGGGTTTCAGGCCTGGTTTTGGTACGGAAACAGCCTTGGTCGCCCTGTATGTATGTCTGTCTGTATGTCGGGAGAAAGACAGGGGGAGTGTGACTCTGTTGATTCTCCTTGATCTCTCAGCGGCTTTCGATACCATCGACCATGGTATCCTTCTGGGACGACTGGCTGAGTTGGGAGTGGGAGGCACTGCATTGCAGTGGTTCCGCTCCTACTTGGGGGGTCGGCTCCAGAAGGTGGTGCTTGGGGAACATTGCTCGGCCCCGTGGATTCTCCAGTATGGGGTTCCGCAGGGATCAGTTTTGTCCCCCATGCTGTTCAATATCTACATGAAACCGTTGAGTGCAGTCATCCGGAGTTTTGGAGTGCGTTGTCATCAGTACGCTGATGACACGCAGCTCTATTTCTCCTTTTCATCTTCATCAGGTGAGGCTGTGGATGTGCTGAACCAGTGCCTGGCTGCGACAATGGACTGGATGAGGACTAATAAACTGAAACTCAATCCAGACAAGACTGAGACGCTGTTAGTGGGTGGTTCCGCTGACCAGATGGAGGGTGTTCAACCTGTTCTGGATGGGGTTGCACTCCCCTTGAAGGAGCGGGTTCATAGCTTGGGGGTTCTCCTAGAACCATCTCTGTCACTTGAGGCACAGGTGGCCTCAGTGGCATGGAGTGCCTTCTACCAACTTCGGTTGGTGGCCCAGCTATGTCCCTATCCGGATAGGGATAACCTGGCTTCAGTTGTCCATGCTCTGGTAACCTCCAAGTTAGATTACTGCAATGCACTCTACGTGGGGCTGCCTTTGAAGGTGGTTCGGAAGCTGCAGCTTGTGCAAAATGCAGCGGCCAGATTGATAACTGGAACCAGTAGGTTCGAACATATAAGACCTACTCTGGCCCGCTTGCATTGGCTGCCTGTATGTTTCCGAGCCTGGTTCAAGGTGCTGGTTTTAACCTATAAAGCCTTACACGGCTTGGGACCACAATACCTGATGGAACGCCTTTCCCGACATGAACCTACCCGAACACTACGTTCAACATCTAAGGCCCTCCTCCGAGTGCCTCCTCCGAGGGAAGCTCGGAGGTCGGCAACAAGAGAGAGGGCCTTCTCTGTGGTGGCTCTCCAATTGTGGAACGATCTCCCCGACGAGGCCCACCTGGCGCCAACATTGTTATCTTTTCGGCGCCAGGTCAAGACTTTCCTCTTCTCTCAGGCATTTGGCAATATCTGAGGAGCCTGAGTTTGTTTTGTTTTTGTAGTTTTTTGAAGTGTTGAAGTGGTTTTTAAATGCACAGATTGTGTGTATGTTGTATGTTTTTGCTGTTTTAATTTTTGTATATTGTTTTTAATTGTTTTTAATCCTACGTAAACCGCCCAGAGAGCTTCGGCTATGGGGCGGTATACAAATGTAATAAATAAATAAATAAATAAATAAGCAGTTAGAACATGGCTACCTAACCATTTTAATTTTACTTTGTATCACCTTTACTGGCTTCTGGTCTGTTCTTGGGCTCAACTGAAAGTGCTGGTTGTCACCTTTAAAGACCTAAACAGCTTAGGACCAGGATACTTCAAGGACTCTCTTTGCCCATGTGATTGAGACATGATGGAAGTGTATAAAATTATGCATGGTGTGAAGAAAGTGAATCGGGAAACATTTCCCCCCTCTCATGCTACTAGAACCCAATGGGGTTATCCCATGAAGCTGATTGGTAGAAGATTCAGGACAGATAAAAAGAAGTACTTCTTCCCACAGTGCATAATTAAACTATGAAATTCACTTCTACAAAGCTACTGATGGCCACCACTTTGGATGGCTTTAAAAGGGATTAGACATATTCCTGGAGGAGAAGGCTATCAATGGCTACTAGTTCTGATGGCTGCATGCTACCTCCAGTATCAGAGGCAATATACCTATGTAGCCCAGTTGCTTGCAAACATGGGTGAGAGGGTGCTGTTGCACTCATCTCCTGCTTGTAGGACCCTGGTCAACAGCTGGATGGCCTCTGTGTGAACAGAATGCTGGACTAGATGGGCCCTTGATCTGATTCTGCATGCCTATTCTTATTTTCTTACCATTCCTGTCCACTTAGATAAGCTAAGAGGCTTTCTTGAGTAACATGCCTCTATCTGAGCCATGGCTGGTGGGCACATCTGAGAGGGTCTTCTTTGTTGTGGCTCAAGGCTGTGGAATCCCCTGCCCACGAGATCTATCTGTTCTCTTCTTCTTCATATTCTGTTACCAACTGAAGGGCTTTTTATTTTTAGCAGACCTTTAGCCTGATCAATACTTGATTTTATTACACCTTGCTCTTCTCACCTTTTTTTAATTTGTTAATTTTTTAAATCTTCTATCCCACATCTTTTTAATGCTTTTGTTTTTATCTCATTTGAAATGCAAACCACTTTGGGTTTTTTTTTTTCAAATTGAAACAAAACCAGGGTACCAATGTTAAAAATAAATAATGGGTATTAAGTACTTTAAATACACAAATGTGCTCTATTATCATCATTATCTACACGTAGCCAGAAAAAAACCCTCCATTCCTCAGCTTTTGAGGGGGAGGGGGAAAATATATTAATGTTGAATAAGGGTAAGAATACGTAGACATGACTCACCAAAAAAATAAACCTATTTTGTTTGCTCCTTCAAAGATCAAGATACCTGTTGGCGTCAATCCAAGAGCATAGTCACAACCATCTCTTCCCTACAAGCAAACAGATTATGTTGTATTAAATGCCACGTTTTAGCCACAAGACTTAATTTGAAAGAAAAATAAGTGATAAAAGGAGTTCAATGTTTTTTTTTTTTAGGTGTTATGCATTTAGTAAAGAAATGCCCACACAATGTGGTCACCTTTCCCATCTTCTACAGCCTGGAGAAGAGAAGATTGATGGGAGACATGATAGCACTCTTCAAATACTTGAAAGGTTGTCACACAGAGGAGGGCCAGGATCTCTTCTTGATCAACCCAGAATGCAGGACATGGAATACTGGGCTTAAGTTACAGGAAGCCAGATTCCAGCTGGACATCAGGAAAAATTTCCTGACTGTTAGAGCAATACGGCAATGGAACCAATTACCTAGGGAGGGGGTGGGTTCTCCCACACTAGAGGCATTCAAGAGGCAGCTGGACAACCATCTGTCAGGAATGCTTTAAGGTAGATTCCTGCGTTGAGCAGGGGGTTGGACTCGATGGCCTTATAGGCCCCTTCCAACTCTACTATTCTATGCTTTTATGAAATAAATTGCAGAGAAACTCTTACCTTAACTATGTGCATATCAACCCCATACATTTCTAACCACTTTGCTTTGTTCAAGTAGCACACTTCTGCCTGGGCAGGGCTCTTTCCCCTATGAAAATGACAAGAAAAATGTGTTTAATTTAGAGTATTTTCCCCTTTTCATAGTCCTTAAAGATTCCATTTTGCAGATGTAACCACAAAGACATGTTTTTTGTGTCTCTTAAAAAAAACTCATCACATACTAAATTGCAACACACACACACACACACACACACACCAACCAGAAAAAAAGCCCCAAACCATAATCCTATGTAGTTACTATACCTGAACTCTTTCCACTTCTGAAAAATTTCAAATTCCATTCCTTCAGTTTGGTTAGGAGTAAATCTGAATTCTGACACGAGTTCTGGAGTGTGTTCAGGAAGTTCACACTCACCAAGCTCAGCTGCCAAAGTTGGAAATTCCAAGTGAGAGATCATTCCAAAATCAATAATAACTATCATCAAAATACCTCCTCCTTTTAAGACTTTATAACTCAGACAAATTTAGAACAAAACAACATTAATCAATGGGGAAAATTAGGATATAGATAGATACACAGATCCACGGGCATATTTCTGATTCAGATTTGCAACCTAATTCTATTATTCAAATTATGTTCCTAACAAAAAAATTGTACATAACGAATAGTATCAGAAGGAAAAAGTAAGCAACATTCAAATTCCAGATAATACAACATCAGGGAAGTAAGACAAAACTGTAATTGAACAAGTCTGAGTATTAGAAACAAACCCATTTACTACCTTTGTGAAATAAGTGTTTCACAGAAACACCAATAGTGATTTGGGACTGGACTGAAGCCTACATAGCTCAGAAAAAATATATGACTTCCTTTGTCACATTAACGTATTCGTTCTGTTAGGCCCGTGTAAGCAGTTGATCTGTAAGTGCAGCTGAATGAAAGGGCTTCAGAAGGGCTTCAGTTAGACTCTGTGATGGGCATGGGCCATGACAAAGACAGATGTAAACTGCTCTCTCTAAAAAAGGCAAGAATCACAGAGCCTGTTATTCTTTGCTCTTAAGGTCAGTTCTTAGAATAATAATAATAAAAAAATGAGCATGCTTGCTTAACACCATTCCATCCCCATGCACAGGGTCATGCGAGAAACATACTGTGTAAGTGGCAATAGGTGTGTTTATTCCCTTTGCAGCAGTTTCCATGTTCTCACAATCTCTGCAACCCACCCTATGTGAAAGAGCAGCCAACATTTTGAACAGACCAAGTTGGCACATACCTTGGAGGCACAAAGCTGCAAGTTCTACAGCTGTTTCATAAGGGCATTTCAATCTTTAAAGAAAGATACATAATATTTCGGTCAATAATAATAGACTCTCCCAAAGAAGAAGCACTGCTCTCCTTCATTAAATGAACTTTATCTTTTATTCATTTATTAAATATTTCATATCAACATTCACAGATGGCATTCAAGACAGCCAACAACAGATCATTCAGAACAGAATCAAAATTATTATTTTTTAAAAACCAGTAAAAATCTTATACACTGTATATAGACTAATTCAATCCTACACTGTATTTAAACAAATTCCATCAAGTTGCAGCAGTGAGGTGTGGGAAGCAGGCCCTCTCCATCAATTCTGCTGGGACACCAGCCAGCTCTTCCTGTCCCAGAACTATTTTCATTCTAGCTGGTTGCTGTAAGAACTACCATTTAACATTAAGAATTAATGGATGAGTTTGCCTTTTTCCTCTTCCCTCAACCATCTCTTTTCCTTCTCTGCCATTTCACTTAGATTGTAAGCCTGTGGGCAAGGGCTGTCTTGTTTTATTGACTCTATGTAAACCACCTTGGGAGCAGGAAAAAAATGTTTAAATAATAAAAGAAATACATGCACACATACATAAATCAAGTTGAATATCCATGCTCAGTGGATGTATCCGTGTATAGTGGATATCCTGCTGCTAGGGATGTATGAGAATTCCATTTGGGAGGTGAAAACATGACAGATTTTTCTGGTTTGGCCCTGTGGATTTTGTTCCATTTCCCCTGTGCTGGCATTGATGTGATCTGTAGTGAGTTGAGGCAATATGCAGATTCCATTTTTTTAAAATGGCAGCCATTTGGAAGGGGGTTGATCTTGAAATTTCCACAAATGGTGTTGTAAGTTAAAAAAAATATCCTCCCTTTTGTCAATATCCTTGTCAGTTTCATCCTGTCCACATACTATTTTGATTAGCTCAGCAGAGTCATATTCCATATTCCTCAAAGAACTTAAAACTGACAAGTACTCTGACAAGAACAAGATGGCTGTTCTGGACTACACAAAGTAGTGTGCAGAGAGGATAAAACTGACAACACATTGGCAAGAAGAGAAGACACCTCTGTAGGGGCAACATAGCAGACAAGCAGATTTCCAATTGTACAGACCCCTCCCCCAAATTTGTATGAATTACAATTTGTGTAAATGGGAGAAGTCACAAAAAACTTGCAAAATATTTCTGGAATTTGGGGGAGGGGGAATCCACTTCACTCTGCCGCCACTTATTGGAACAGAAACACTGTGGAATCCTGTCAGGCTTAAAAGGAACGGAATTCCCAGAGTCGCAGATCCCTAACTGCTGCACAATTCTTTTGCCCATGAGATTTGCATGGGGTTACATTTCAAGAACAATAGATATGAAATTGCTCAAGAGCAGTAAACAAACATACAAAGAACAGTCCTGCTGGTTCAGACCAAAGGTCCATCTAGACCAACATCATGCTTCCAACTGTGGTAAACCAGATGCCTCTGGGAAGCCCACAAGCAGAACCTGATAGCATTGGCCCTCTTCACATTTGTTCCACAAGAACTGGCATTAGAAGCATGCAAACTCTGGCACTGGAGGTAGCGTATAGCCATCATGACTAGTAGCCACTGATAGCCTTCTCCTCCATGAATCTAACTAATCCCCTTATAGGAACATATGAAGTATTTGGGGACTGGACTTAGTGGCAGTTTCTGGGATGCAAAGCATGCTTATGTTCATTACATAACCCAAAACAAAAAAAGAAAGTTAAGGAGAAAATATGTACTGAAATTTAATACTAATAAAATATTCACATAAAAAAATAACACTATTCAGCATATATATGTATTTTATCAAAGTAAAAACAAAGCTCTTATGATTCTGGCCAAACGCATTTCGACAAATGTGTCTTCTTCAGTGGCCCAATCACTAAATTATTTGAGTACCGAGTAGAAGTTTTTCACAAAGGGGCTGACTTAAATATTTCCCAAATTATGGGATTGTATTTTTTGGGTTGATCCTGGCTGTGGTTGCTAGAGCATGACGATACTCTGAAAGATACGGTCACCACTTTCAATCTCGTTTGTAGATCCCTGATTATTGTGCCCCTTTGATGCCCCTGTTTAGGCTTATCTATGAATAGGAAATAAAAAACCAGGGCAAAGTGACATTACCCTTCAATTATTGGGATTCCCACACCCCCATAATTATATAGATAAATTGCCAGACACTTTTCATGTCCTTTAAAATCTGTAAGTATTTATTAGTGGTAAATATTACCTTTTCTTGGGGACTCTATGGAGAAAGCTTTTGTGGTTGACTAAAGCTGCAATCCTAAACACACTTACAAGAGAGTAACCCCACTTAACACTGTTTGACTTTTGTCCAAATAAAAATGCACAGGACTGCTGTGCAAAATTGCCCCATTTTATTAGATATAGGTAAGACCTGATGAAAGCTTCCATTAGGCATCATTTCAGTTTTATAAATCTATTTGGGGGATCATAAAATGGAATCAGATTGGGCATATTGTGAACTGGCTACATTTTGGATTAAGTACGTTATTCATGTTGACTATAATACAATTTACTCGAGGGACAAAAGTTTCAATTATACCGCATAACGGCTTTGTTCTTTATAAACCTGCCTCTCAGTTAAGATCTTCATCTGGGCATTTCTCCTTCAAAGGATAGAATGGTGGCTACCAAAGCAGTGCTGAGGGCTTCTTTAATGGAAAGGCGAATTAAAAACATATTACTGATATTTATTGTTGTAAGCCACCTTGTGAGGGCCTCTGCCCTGACAGGCCGCCAAGAAATGTTTAAAATAAAAAAAATTACATAATAAATACTATATATATTATCAGTTATTAAAAAATCACACTCTCTCCTCCTCCAGTATACAAGGCAGTGAAGCTCAAATTGTTCTATAATTTTTAATTCAGTGAAATATGAACATGGGAAGGTATTTACTGGGAACACGCTGCTTTGTCAATTAATATTTCTCAATGAATTGACTTAAATTAATATTTTACTGCTTACTGAGAAGAGTATTTCGAGAAATAAAATTTAGGATTTTGAGTTCTCTATCTAACTGGTTTTATGTTTTTAATAGATGTGCTTCACACTAAGCATCTCCTAACAGAACATGTGTCGCAAGTATAACAGTGATAAAAACGAAGATGAACTTACTTTCCAGAAAGAATATCTTGCCTTAGTTGTAATACAAACAGGTACCTAGCAAATAAATAAGCCAAGTTAGCCACAGTTCCCACCCTTTCTGTGAAATATCATCATTATTTAGAATTGGAACATTTTAAAAAAGGTTCTAGCAATAGTTTTCAAATTACTTACCAAGAAGAATTTCTACTGAAACCAAAAGGATTACTTTAATGTAGGCTTGGCATTCCTGTACCCCACAACTCAGGGGTACAGAACCTATTTTACATGGGAGGCTTGGCCACCCCCACACCAGGCCCTTCATGGGCTGGATGATGTCATTGGGCATGGTCACACCCATGCCCAATTGCCTCCACCTATTTTCACCTTTCTCCACTTTGAATAGAGCCTCTGAGTTCTATGCCTCTCCTCAGCATGGAGAACTGGGGCGGCACTGAGGGGAGCTGCTCCTCTTAGAACAAGCCAAGTTGGCTGTTCCCCCTGGTTGTCCCCATTGGGGGGGGCGAGGGCGGCAAGAGGTGCATGAAGACTTCCCAGTGTTGGCCGAGGTCCCCACTGGCTCAGTACCTGGCGTTATTTTTGATCTCAGATCAGATCTCAGCAGGGATTTCTCTATGTGCCACTCTTCCTCCCAACCAAAGGAGGAGGCAGTGCCCAGGGGAAGCCCTGCTGTTACCTCCAATTGGAGGTAATAGCAGAGATTCCCTCTGCAGGGGTGGACGGGATTCCTTCAGGGAGTGGAGCTTTGCCCCCTGGAGGAACCCCAGAAAGCTTGGTGGGCTAGTCTGGGGAACCCAGCGGGCCAAATTAGGCCTGTGGGCTGAATGTCCTGCATCCCTGCCATAACGTCTGATTAATTTGTATCTCCCTGAAAAGACCGACTATAATCACTGACCAAAATCAGAACCATGACACAAATTTTCTCATCCTTGACCAATATAGATAATGTCAATCCTGACCTAACTTTCAGGGTACATCCAGCTTAAACCGGGAAAGGTTTCTTTCCAAAAATTCTATGCTGGGAGTAAGTCATAAATCAATCCTGGCAAGTAGAATATGAACATTTTGTTATGCTATCCACCTAATAGCATAATTTAGCTATCCTTGATGAGAATTATTTCAAATATTTTTATTTTAATTTAAAAACATATATTTCCGAATACGTTGGAAGATCTGCAGAAACTGCTACCTTATTTTTGGGTAGCCCCATTTTGCTTACAAATGATAGGCTTTCTGTTTTTGAGGGAACTGTGATAGGACACTATCATCTGTGCAAGTGGCTAAAAGCTAAACATCTTCCCGTCAAGTTAAAGTGCAGCGTTGAATGGAACTCTAACAGGGGGAAGAGAAGAAGGATGACAGTCATTTGGCCCTATTAATGATATAAAGTTCTGGAGGAAGGAAAAATAGCCAGGGGATTACTGTGGCAACAAAAAAAAGGAACAAGTAAGAATGGAACAGCTTTCAATTATCCTGTTATCTGGAGACTAAATTAACATAGGAAGGACAGCTTTACTTTGTATGTTCAACATGGCTATCTAAAAGGCAGGGCAAGGAAATAGCTCTGTTCAAGGGTAAGCACATGCTCTGCAGGTTCTGGAGACTCCTTGGCAAGAAGCCCTCTGGTGCTTCCCTTACCCCCCTTCCCCAGCACCATCACTTACTTGCCCAGAGAGCTGGCAGGTAAGCAGATTGTGGCTCCTTCTGCCCTCTAGGCCCAATCCTCACTGCTGCTATTGCCTGCTCACCTCCTGGCTCTTTGTGCAAATGATTGCATGATGACAGGGCTGAGTAGCAATGGACAATCAGCAGGCAGCTTGCCCTGGGACCCCAATCCACGATGCCAGGTTTGAATAGGCAGAATGAGGGTTGGGACTTTCTTACAACCCCCTTGAATCTCTTGATAATCTAGGCAGAAGTCCTGGCTACAGATGGCTCAAAGGAGAAAGACATGGCGATCAGAGTGAGCAAACATGAGTTTGTCAAGGGGACTGTAGTGGAAGAGGAGACCAAGGCAAAGAGGAGAGATGCCTCAAGAGAATCCAGGAGGCTGCCTATTCAAAATGACCCTGTGCTCGCCATGAGCTCCTGAGTGCTGATTCAAGGGGTGCGGCCCGAAAGCTGCTGCTGGGCCTGGAAAGGTGTGGCCTGATTACCTGATTGTTCTCAGCAACTGAGTGGGAGGGGAGATTCATTCTTTCCTGACTCCTAGCTAAGCAGAGCAGATAAGAGGAAGCTGCCCCTGCTGGACTAGAAGCAATATGAGGAAGCCAGCTCCCAGAGAGCAAGCGAACAGAGAGAGCAAACAGGGAGAGCAAACAGGTATTTGTCAGGGGGAGAATAGTGGAAGAGGGGACCAAGGCAAAGAGAAGACAGGCCTCAAGGGAATCCAGGAGGCTGCTTATTCAAAGTGGTTGTGTGTTCACCATGTGCTCCTGAGTGCCAGGAAGGCTAAAGTTGAGAATGAGCTGAGGCTAGCGAAGGATGCTAAAAGCAATAAAAAGGCTTTCTTCAGATACATGAATAGTGAAAGACAGAGGAAAGAAATGATGGTTCAACTGCTTCATGAGGATGACAAATTGATAACAGAGGACAAAAAAAGGCCAAAGTGCTCAATTCCTACTTTGGCTCAGTCTTTTCTCAAAAGCTGGTCTATGACCCCCTGGAAAAAGTGAAGGACCACCTGAAGGGGCAAGATTGCAGTTTGAGATTGAAAAACAAATTGTCAAGGAACACCTACTTTCTTTGAACGAGTTCAAATCTCCAGGGCCCGACAAACTGCATCCTAGAGTAACGAAGAACTCTCAGAACCACTATTATCTTTGCGAAATCATGGAAGATGAGTGAAGTGCCAGACGATTGGAGGAGGGCTAATGTTGTCCCTATCATCAAAAAGGACAAAGAGGAGGAACCTGGGAACTACAGACCAGTCAGTCTGACATCCATCCCTTGGTAAATTTTGGAGCAGATTATAAAGAAGTCAATCTGTATGCATCTTGCAAACAATGCAGTGATTACTAGAAGCCAGCATGGATTTGTCAAGAACAAATCCTGTCAGACGAATCTGATCTCAGCTTTTGATTGGGTAACCTCCCTTGTGGACTGTGGGAATGCTGTGGATATAGTATATCTTGACTTCAGCAAAGCTTTTGACAAAGTGCCCCATAACATTCTGATTCACAAACTAGTGAAAAGTGGGCAATATGGAACAACTATTACGTGGATCCACAGTTGGCTACAGAATCCGACTCAAAGAGTGCTTATCAATTGTACCTTCTCACACTGGGGGGAAGTAACGAGCGGGGTACAGCAGGGCTCAGTCCTGGGCCCAGTGCTCTTCAACATTTTTATTAATGATTTGGATGAGGAGGTGCAGGGAATGCTTATCAAATTTGCAGATGACACAACATTGGGTGGGACTGCTAATACCCTGGAAGACAGAAACAAACTTCATCATGATCTTGATAGACTGGTGCGCAAGGCTGAAAACAACAGAATGAAATTTAATAGGGATAAATGCCAAGTTCTGCACCTACGAAAAAGAAGCCAAATGTACAGTTACAAGGGATACTTGGCTCAGCAATACGACAAGCGAGGGATACTTGGCTCAGCAATATGACAAGCGAGAAGGATCTTGGAATTGTTGTAGATCACAAGCTGAATATGAGCCAACAGTGTGATGTGGCTGCAAAAAAAGCAAATGCTATTTTGGGCTGCATTAATAGAAGTATAGCTTCCAAATCGCGCGATGTACTGGTTCCCCACTATTCGGCACTGGTTAGGCCTCATCTTGAGTATTGCATCCAGTTCTGGGCCCCACACTTCAAGAAGGATACAGACAATCTGGAGAGTGTTCAGAAGAGAGCAACGAGGATGATTAGGGGTCTGGAAACAAAGCCCTATGAGGAGAGACTGAAAGAACTGGGCATGTTTAGCCTGGAGAAGATAAGATTGAGGGGAGACATGATAGCACTCTTCAAATACTTGAATGGCTGTCACACAGAGGAGGGCTGGTATCTCTTCCCGATCAACCCGAAGTGCAGGACGCGGAATAATGGGCTCAAGTTACAGGAAGCCAGATTCTGGCTGGACATCAGGAAAAATTTCCTGACTGTTAGAGCAATATGACAATGGAACCAATTACCTAGGGAGGTGGTGGGGTCTCCCACACTAGCGGCTTTCAAGAGGCAGCTGAATAACCATCTGTCAGGGATGCTTTAAGATAGATTCCTGCATTAAGCAGGAGGTTGGACTCGATGGTCTTATAAGTCCCTTCCATGTCTAGTATTCTATGATGCTATGATTCTATGGCCTCAAAGAAGCATCTGAATTATGTTGCAGTTTTGGCCAGATAGGCTGTAGCTTGCTAGGTCTCTCAAGGAAGAACTAATGATCAATCAACCATGCCAATCACAATTTCCCTTCCGCAAGAGATGAGCTAGGGCAGGAGTCTGAGAAAGTTAAGTAAGGGGGGCAACTCTTAAGACTCTTATACCTTTTGCAGGGTGAGGGGATGCTGGATTAGGCAGTAGGTATCACAGTTTTATCAGAAGTTAAGGACCTAGGAAATGTCTCAGTGTAACAGAACTGGAAAGGATAAAACAAGGGACAAGTGAACTCGGTAGGGAGGATGCTACCATATCACCTTTTCCAACATGACCTGACCAGAAAATGCCACTCCAAATGCCTCTTTCATGGTTTGGACTCCAGACCACAACGGGGTGATTACCTGCCTTTGGAGAAGACAGACAGAAAACCCATCAGTCAAGACCTTTTTACTCTCCCAGGTAGATGAGCTGGCACATGTAAAATGTACCAAACCGGTATCCCTATTAGGAGGGCAGTAACAGCCCCATCTGAGAACTGTGACCCGAAGACTCAAATATGAGACTATAGGAAGAGGATTTAGAACAGCATCATCCCACTCAAAGACTAACTCCTGACAAGACTAAGCCTCCAGCTTGCACTACACATTAAGATGAATGGTAAGTTGGCCATCTTGCACCTTTTTTTCTGGAGGCAGCCTTAGAAGGCTTCGCCTTGAAAGGCAGTATAAAAATATTTTAAATAATACATAAAATAAATAGGATTGTTGCATCATGGACAGAATTAGTTATAAACATGTAAGAAACTAGGATACCAGCTGCCTTGTAAAACTCTGATACAGAGTGTAACCCAGCATCCTCTAGCTTTGTCAAAGATATGGGTGATATGAGAGTTGCCCTCCTTAGCTGTTGGCAGTGGGAAGTGCCCAGTGTCTTCAAAAGTTTAGTGAACAGGAAGTCTAGCATCACAATTAGGCCAGAGAAATGGGTGTCAAGAAGAAGCTACTATGAAAGGTTCTTTTAACTATCCTCATGAGAAAGTCAAACCTTGATGCTCTGAAGATGCAATCACTCAACGAAAGGAATTCTGTAACACTTACAACATTTTGCCAAGATTGCATGAACAGAAATAAAGCCTTGATTAAAGGCACCAACCTTGATAAGAACGCAAAACTTTCCATACCTGAAAACAAACAATTTAACCAGCTATTAAGCAAAAGCTGCACACCACTCTAAAGTGACTACAAAAAACACAAACCAACATTTCTCTTCACACCCACCCCCATTTCGAATGTTAGGGCTGCAACTCAAAAATACTTCCTACCTTGTGAATTCCTCATGGAGGTTGTTTGGTTCTGAAGAATAGTATTTGATCCGAAACTGAAACATATATGGTGGCCCAACTAGATGAAGGAATAGTTTTAGAAGTTAAAATTAAAGGCCGTGCAGTAACCAACATAAAATGCCTACATTGTAATGCAAAAATGGGTTTTGTGAGGATGCTGAAGCCTCTGGCATGAGCAGGGCTAAATAGAGATGTTGTCACAGATGGACTGAGCAGGGAAGGGGTGGGGGTCAGGGCTGCTGAGGAAAAAAAGAGCAGAGGAAGCCTTGGACAGAGAAAGAGGAAACTGATAGGCAAACCAGATGTGACAGTGGCAGCCTCGTCTGTTTAAACATGCATCTGCCCTGTTCGTGTGTGTGTGTGTGTGTGTGTGTGTGTGTGTGATTTAACATCAAAGGAAGCACATGGATTTTCCCCAACTTACGTCCATGCAGTGGGTGCAGCTAGGGCTGAACCTTGGGACCAAAATCCAGGGCCCCATAGCCCAGCCCCCCCACCCACATGATCACCCAGAGTGGCAGGTGCAGAAGCAAGCTCCTTTTTATTCCTGCAGTCATCATACTGTTATGATGCAGGTGGGTTTAAAATGCAAAACTGTACATGCTCAGATCATTTTTTAAAATATCTGGGTTGGAAAGCGTTTTTGTTATTGTTGTTCTAACACATCCAGAATGCAGAAGCAGTTTTAAAACAGGGGAGGGCAACCTTTGTCCCACGGGCCTACTCTGGCCTGCAGGGTTGCACAATCCAGTTTAGGGAAGCAAGGACACTTGCGGCAGGGCATACGTCTTGTCCCGACTTTAGCTCTAATAATAATAATAATAACAATAATAATATTTATTTCTAACCCGCCTCTCCCTCTGGATCGAGGCGGGGAACAACAATAAATATAAATACAAAGATCATAAAATAGATAAAACATTAAAACAAATAAAACTAATACATTATTAAAACATCTTAAAATTCAACTGGGTAGGCCTACTTGTGGAAGCAAATGCCTGCATAGGGCTATGGTTAGTCACCCAAACTACTTTCCCCCCATCCTAGTTCCTGTACAGGAAGTGAACTAAGCTGCCTGCCAATATCAGTTTACATTTGATTCTGAGGAGGGGACAATACTGAAGGCGGAATAGGCAGAAAAAGTAGGAAAGGAAGTATGAAGGGGAGCATGGAGAATAGGATAAGGGGCGAAGGCTAAGACTACGAAACTGAAGTCTGTATGCTTCTGGCCATAATTTGTGTCAACTGGAGAGTAGGCAATGGAACCAATGACCTAGGGAGGTGATGGGCTCTCCCACATTAGAGGAATTCAAGAGGCAGCTCGACAACCATCTGTCAGGGATGCTTTAAGGTAGATTCCTGCATTGAGCAGGGGGTTGGACTCGATGACCTTATAGGCCCCTTCCAACTCTACTATTCTATGATTCTATGATTCTAAGTAATATATTTTAAATGTCTTCATGGTAAATTGATATATGGACATATTATACCTCAAAATAAATTAGAAGCAATGTATTTTAAAGCAACATTTCTAAGAGGTTCATTTCAGCATATATTTACATTATCTTCCAATATGCATTCACTCCACATCCATATTCAATTTAGCTATCTATTTTGGACAAAACAGAGGACATCTGAAGTAGTCAAGTTAGTAAGCATTTAGAACAGAGGTGGGACAATAATAAACCATAGAGGTCCATCAGTAAACTACTAGCCAATTGCTACTCCTGGGATTCCTACCAAGAATAGTAGGCTAGGTGGACATTGGTCACATTCAGTAAAGCACTTATTACATTTTAAAGGAGGGGTAAGCAACCAGATGTCCTCCAGATATTTTGGACTACAACTCCCATCAGCCCCAGCCAGCATAGCCAATGGCAAGGGATTCTGGGAGTTGTAGTCCAAAATATCTGGAAGGCACCAGTGGCCTACCTCTGTTCTAAAGCAAGAGTGCACACTTCGAGTAACATAGTACAGATTTTAGTTAAAGAGATCCCAAGTATGCATTGTTGCTTTGAAAATTTATAACACATTGGTGAAAAACAGGTGTTTTGTTTTATTTTAATAAACCATACAAGACTAACGTCAGGCCAGCCCTAGCCAATAAGTTTAAAATGTGCGTTTTAAATACTTATATCCAGTTTTCCTTGGAGAAAAGAAATCAGGCTGTAAGAACTAACAAACAAAACACAGCACTCTTGATAGTCCTATATCAAGGTAATGAACAAATCCATGCCTTCATAGTTTCTACAATTCTAAGCTTATCAGGTGCTCCCAGATAAGGCATAAGGCATTCATAATCAGATCGAGGTCTCTAAAGAACAGCAATGAATGAACTTATGTATCCATTAAATGCAAGCACATTCTTGCTTTAAACACAGGAAATATATTAATAGCCACTGAGCAATTCGAATCTGTGATTGAAAGTAGGAAAGACCCAAGATACACATTTGTCATACTTACTTTTTATTTGTTTCTTTATGGGTTTTGAATGGTCCAACCAGTGCTAGGAAATGAAAACCCTTGTTAAAATGGCAGATTTTTGCATGTCTTTTACAATTTAGAAAAGAAAATTTGCTGATCACCCTATGCCTAGAGACCAACTGCTGGGAGTTAGGACACTCCCCCTTCTTCCCTTCACAGCAGTATTATCAAGGTACACATGTTTAACAGCCTAACACATTTTCCCATAAATGGAAACAAATCTAATATTGCCTAGTTCTTTATGAACAAACATTATGTCCGTAAATCTGCACTGATCAAGATTTGGATTTAACGTAAAAAGAATTGTTTTCCAATGCTCAGAAAAACCACAAATCTTGTTAATGAGTGCCATTACAAAGATTAAATATAAAGAAACATGTGCCTAGATGAATAGTTGTTCTCCAGTCTTGGCATTCTGAACTCAAAAACACACCCAGAGCTAATCAATAAAATCACTCATTCATTTTCCTTACATTGTCTGGTGGAGATGAAAAATACTAGAACTGGTTTGATAATATGGATCAATACAGCAGCCTGAAATTTTAGACTCTTGTTTGGGGGGGCCGCTATGGGGACTCTCATGAAGGGTGTCTGCAGTACACCACTGCCACTTACCAATGGAACGGGGATTACAACTATTTGCTGCAATCCACTGCAAATACTGTCAGTTTAGTCATAACAATAAAGCAGGCTTTAGTACAATTAATCAGATATTTCTGCCCTTAGCAAGTCTGCATTAATGAATTTCTGCTAGGTGATACAAATTCACCCAAGTGTTTTCATTTCTGAACAGCTGAAATTTGATAATGAAAACAATACTACACCATAGTATTTTTGAAAGTGACAGTTTCAGACTCTCTATATGCTAATTCTTCCAAGCTGATGGACAATTTCCAATTGATGCTAATAGTGTGTATCTCGCACACATTTTAAGCCATATCCACCACCCTCCATAATTATGTAATTCTAACAAATGGAATATTCATATTAGAAGTTTCAACTTTTGAAATGCATTATTACAAGCATTCTCCTACCACTTTATCTGAGGTTTTGTGAGCTGTTAAGTTGTGGAGGGGGCAGTTTCTCAGCTTTGGAGCATGAAGACCCCAAAAGAGACATGCCCTGGCTACTTTAGTAGTCTCCATCTGTGATGATGATATCTCAAATCAGGCCTGTGACAGAGCAGTGTTTTAATATAGCAATTAGGACAATCTTTCGCTATTTGGTTCATGTTGTCCCAGTCTCATTTCTATCCTTTATAACACGTCTACCAAAACTCTCCATAACCTGATAAGAGTTAGCAAATGAAAGGGGGCATGGATTGATGGGAAAATCCAAACTAATCACTTCAGAACTTATATGGCATCAGATTGTATCAGTTGGAAACACTGCACCAGTTGCCAGGTCCCAGATCCCCTTCCTCCAAGGAAGTGAGGGAAGGTCTTGTCTGCAACACCAATATGAGCTTTCAAGGTGTTCAAAGTCCCTGAAAGACCTGATGCAACAATGGCGACCATCCTCCACCTACTTCCCCAGCTCCACGTTGCGTAGACAGGTTTGGGAATTTGCCCTGTTGCCTTCAGCACTGGAGAGGAGTGAGATGTCCCACTGTTTTCTGAGCAACTTAGCTCGGTGTAATGTCAGGAGAAGCCTCCATCCTTCTGCAAGTGCCAGTGAAGGACAGAGCTCTCAGCGGATTTCACCAGAGGCAAATTGAAAAATGCATGTCACCTCTGCCATCTCCAAGGTTACTTCTTGTGAGATGGTAGGACAGGAGGCTCCCAAGGAGCTCCCCATGGACAAAGGGGGTCACAAGAGCCATATAAAGAACAGAATCCACCAGAATAGCCATGTTGAAAAGGCGCTTGACCTGTCAACAGTTGTAAGGTTCATGTTTGCTTGTTTTTAAATGCAAGTGTTCAAAATATCTCCCTACGCTCCTTCAAGAGAGTTACTGCAGAACATGGATGAATAAAGATGTACACCATTTGCTTTGCATTGGAAAACCCACACTGGATTTATAATCATACAGCTACTTTGCCAGTACCTGCCTAACATCATGTCGGATCACCTTCAGCAATAAATAACTGCCTCTAAATTGTAGTTATCCATGCCTCAAGGCTTTTGGCATTGTCACTAAAGTGTGGACAGCAGCTTGCAATATAAAAGGCAATCTGCTATACTAACTCCCCAAAGGGGACTGAAGCACTATAGGACTGGGGAGGTGAAAGACAATCATGTCTTCATACAGTGATGATCAAACCTTCAGGCAAGCTCGTAATGAAAAGGCTCTGGAACTGCTCTGGAGGTTTGGGCATCTACTCTAAAGGCTTTCACAGAACAGTTCACTGACTAAAATTCATCCCCAGACAAGAGTTACTGGCAGCTCTTATTCACCAGATGGCACTTTGCTAGCTCCTCGAACAAGCAAGAGAGTTTTCCTCAGCCCATTTAATACTGGACAGGAATAGCCACTACAAACATTACCTCACAGATAACAGTCGGAGATAAAGAGAAACTGAAGTATAAAAAGTCTAAATTCCACTTCCTTTATATTTTATTTATTTATATTTTATTTATTTATTTCATATTCTTAATATCATGATTTATATTAATGGAGGCACAGCCGTGCCTCCATTGTTAAGGGCGGTCAGTAAAAAACACATTCCGCCATGTTAAAGTGATAATTGGGGGGGGAGGGGTCATTCTAACAGCCATAAAATCGAAAATATTTAATCAACCTTTTTGAAATTTACAGGTGCCAGAAAGAAATGTTTGTTTTACATTACCTGAAAATTTCAAGAAGATTGAAATTTGGTGATGGAAGGAAAGCAGTTTAAGTTAGAAAAGGAATACAAACCTGTCTCCCTGCTTTTGTAAAATTTACTTCCGGGTTGCTACTTTTTGTGATCACAATTTGCATAATTTCTAGAGCCTTATTAAGTAATCCAGTGGTGGGGTCTTCTTCCTCCTTGATTGTAGTTGATGGAAGCTTTTCGGGTTTTTTTAAATTCCCTTCGGTTGACTTTTAAAGACTATTTTAATCTCTCATTCAAGTCAATGAGGCGGCCATCTTCCCTCATAACGTGACACTGACACACGTTCAGTAGCGTCGCTCTCCCCCCTCCCTCCTGCCTTAGAATGTGGGGTGGGTGAGTGAAATGGCCGCTGCCTCTAGCACAGACCTTTTGAGTGAAGAAGAAGAGTTTCTCTTTTCTCTTCTGGAACATGCATTCCTTTGGCTCTGAGAGTATTTGGGGCTATCTTCATAAGGCCAGTTTGCTCTTTTGCTCCCTGGTGAAGCAGGGTGTGGTTCCTCTGGATCCATGACAACCTGATCTTCAGATCTCTCCTGGGAATAGGTAGCTATACCTTTCTTTTAATTTCCCTCACCCCACTCCCACACAGTGCTCCTTCCCTCTTTTCTAAGAGTTTGGTCCATACTGCTATAAAGTTGAAAGCTTCAAACACTTCATTTAATTAGTTTGGGCCGGTGTTAAGTTGTAAGTACAATGTTGAAACCTTTCAAAGTGCTTCTGGGCCTACAACGCTGGTTTCGGCCTAGTCACCCTATTTTTCTAATAAGGTTTAGAAACAGTTGAGCTGTCGTTTATTTTGCATAGTGTACACACATGGATTTTCTTTCTAATCCTTGCAGTCTACACTGGCTCCCTCCTTGATGTGTTTTTAGATGCAGACAAACCCTTTTTTGTTCCAGCAGGCCTTTGGCAAATAATCTGGACCTCTGTCTATACCTTTGACTTTTAAATTGTTATGTATTTAAAATGTTTAAAATGCTTTAATATTGAAAAGTATTTAATTATATTTTTAACTTTTGTATATTTAGGCTGACCATATGAAAAGGAGGACAGGGCACATGTAACTTTAACAGTTGTAGAGAAAAGGAAATTTCAGCCAGTGTCATTTGTATGCAATTAGTCCCTGGTGAAATTCCCTCTTCATCACAACAGTTAAAGTTGCAGGCACTATACTAGAGTGACCATATACAAAAGAAGGCAGAGCCCCTGCAACTTTAACTGGTGAGATGAAGAGGGGATTTCACCAGGAACTAATTGCATACAAATGACACTGGCTGAAATTTCCTTTTCTCTACAGCTGTTAAAGTTACATGAGCCCTGTCCTCCTTTTCATATAGTCAGCCTAGTATATTCCTATTTATAGGTTTTAGCTGTATATGTTTTAGTTTTGTAAGGCTGCCCTGAGGCCCAGCACTGGGCAAAAGGCAGGATACTACTACTACTACTAGTAGTAGTAATGTTTCAGATTTCACTTCTGCATCTGATGTTCTTTTGCATTTACTTTTCTTTATAAACCATTCATATCTTAAGACTTCTTGTGTGGCATGTTTTCATTGGTTTAACAAGTTAAAAGGGGTATTCACTGTTTTCATGCTTATGTTATAAAATCTATTTTCAACAGGCCTAGTAACTTCAAGAGTAACAGAGTTGGGGAAAATCCTCAATCTCTTTGCTATCAGAGGCACTGAGTAAGGGGCCCCTGGAGATAATTTAGACTGACACCAACCACAAAACACTATTCCCCCTTCTGAAGAGATCTGGACCACAGACTACTAAAGACAAACAAAGTAGCAGGCCATAATAACAGTTCTCATGTGGCCATTTGCCTTATGAGGCAGGTGCTCTGCGGGCTACCAAATGGAGGGACTAACAGGCCATAAAGTTGCCTGGCTGGGTCTGCCAGAAATCCACCCTCAACATTCCTGGAAGGTCCATGTTCTATAGCACCTGCTGTCAGATGAACTTGAGGGAATCCCACCCTCCACCCCTGGGTTTAATTTACTGGCTTCCCCTGGCTGGACCTTGCAGGAAATTATAGGGACAGACAGAGCAGAGAACACATAGAATGCTGAGACTGGCAAATCTAAAAGCAAGTGTGTTGCTTTTGAAGAACCAAGGAAATTCAATGGGTCTTACTTTTGAATAAATATCTAGGGATGGATATGCAGCCTGTGCAAGAACTGAGTAGGGTGACCATATTTTGGAAACCAAAAAAGAGGACACCTAGTGGGGGGGGGGGCAGGAAAATGGCTTTCTGGGGCCACCTTAAAGTCCCCAATTGGAGCGGAGGAGGGGAAAGCATGTCATTCTCACCCCACCCCACTGCTCCAATTAGGCCCTTTTCTATAATGCCTAGGAATGACACGTTTTTCCCTTTTAAGGCCTTGATTGGAGCAGTGGGAGAGAATGACACACTTCCAGAAAGCATGTCATTCCCCCCTGCCACGCTAATGGTGGCCTTAGAAGAGAAAGTGTGTAATTCCAGGTCATTATAGACTATTGCATAAAATCCCCCCTGACACCGAGGATAGAACAAAAACCAGGAGGAATCTGGGGAAATCCTGACAGTTTTTTATTATTATTTATTATTGCATTTATATCGCACCTTTTTTCCGCCAAGAAACCCAAGGCGGCATACATAATCCTCCTCCTCTCCATTTTATCCTCACAACAGCAACCCTGTGAGATGGGTTGGGCTGAGAGTCTGCAATTGGTCCAAAGTCACCCAATGGGTTTCCATGGCTAAATGGGGAGTAGAACCCAGATCTCCCAGCTCCCAGTCCAACACTTCAGCCACTAGGCCACACCCTTGTGGTCACCCTAGAATTGAGCCATGCCAAGTTGGAAGCAGATCGGTTCGTGCCTTGATTTTTAGGATATTTTTGTAAAAAGTTTGACTTCAAATGTTTTTCTAAAATTCAAGGCATGAACCAATCTGCTTTCAACTTGGCATGGCTAAAGCCTTACTTAGGGGGACCATGGTGCCAAGTTTCATCTCTTTATCTTTAATTTCATTTTTTAAACTTGTACTGCTCAAAGTCCTGGACCCCAAAGAGATTTCTGTTTGAACTTTAAAAAAATCCTAAAAATCAAGGCATGAACGGATCTGCTTCATACTTGGCATAGCTATATCCCTACTTAAGAGCTACCATGATTCCAGGTTTCATCTCTTTATCTTTAAAAATGAGGGAGATGCAAGCATTTTGGTTGATTTATTAATGTTAAAAGTGAGTTCAACACATAACACTAGCTTTGATTTTATATTGAATGTCAAGATGGTATAACATTCCGGCTGACGCTGGCTTGGTTGTCAACTGTATAAATCCAGTCATCCGTTACACAAAGCCATGAAATTCATTAAACAAAAAACCTACGGTTTACAAAAACAATGTTAAGGCTCTACAGATTCCAATGAAGCACCAAAAAGCAGGGAAATTGGGAGTTAAGGCTCACAAGCCTTAACGCCACATCCTCCCTAAGGCGGCAGAAAGTGCAAGTGAAATTCTCATTCTCCCAAAGCAGATAAACCATGAGGACAGGGTGGAGAATATGATATGCACAGGTGACTGTGGGGTTGTGGAAAACTGATCACGAACAACTTAGGGCCACCTACTTCTCTTTTTTTGTTTAGAGCAGCCCTTCCCCAACCTGGTGCCCTCCAAAGGTGTTGGACTACATCATTGCAAGTCAGTATGTCCCATGGTCAGGAATGCTGGGACTTGTCATCTCAAACACCTGGAGGGCAGCAGGATGGGGAATGCTGTTCCATACCCTTACCAAATACAGGGTGTGCCCAATACTTTTCTCTCACACACATCTTGCATATAACAGCAGTCTTGATAACAAAAGGGGCACTATTCATTACAGATCTAGAACCAGAGCATGTGCCAGGCACTTCCAACTTTTGGTCAATATCCTGCCTTTCAAAGAACCAATGTTTTTTTTTCTTTAAATGTATTTATAAAAAAATTACCATTCACTCCCCACAATCCCTGCACAATACATCATCTCATCAAAGCAACAGTGGAGCAGAAGAGGTTTAGTTTGGCTGTCTTGAACACCTTTCAGATGAGATTAGTTTGCAATCCTATACCTCTTGGGAGAAAGCCCTAGTGAATTCAGTGGCACTGGTTTCTGAGAAGACATGTATAGGAGTCAACATTCTCCAGCCTGGTGCTCTCCAGATGTGTTACACTGTAACTCCCATGTTATGTGTTATGGGGAAGACAAACATCAATTCATACTTAATTTTAAAATAATACTTACGCATGAAAGTATTAGGTGGCAGCTCTGCCTTTGATCTCACACTGCTGAACAAGTAAGAGAAATCCTTCATCTGATATTCAAGAAACAGACATCCTATGCCGTGTTTTGAAAACTAATGTCGGTGTCTGAAGGGCTATCTGGATTAGGTATTCAAGATTTATTCATTGTTGTTTCATTTGGTTTTGACAGTTTATTTAAAGTGATCCAGCTCTTTTGTAGTTCCTTGATTGATCACATATCTTAATGCTGGAAAACATCATACTTTAGTACAGATGTGGGCAGAAAATAGATCTATCCTGATGTTTTGGACATCAGTTCGCGGCATTCCTGATAACTGCCCATGCTGATAGGGGCTTTTACAAGTTGAATTCCAAAACATCTGGAGATCTACATTCTGCCTTCCCTTGTTCTTGAACAACATTCCCCAACCTGGTGCCTGTCAGATGTATTGGGTTGCAACTCTCAACATAAGGAGATGCTCTAAGAAATGAGAAGTAGCTGGTCCTAAGTTGTTCATCATCATTTCTCACAACCCCACAGTCACCTCTGCAGATCAAATTGCATATCTAGATTTTTGAGATGACAAGTCCCAGCATTCCTGACCATGGGACAAACTGACTTGCAATGATGGGAGTTGTAGTCCAACACCTTTGGAGGGCACCAGGTTGGGGAAGGGCTGCTCTAAACAAAAAAAGAGAAGTAGGTGGCCCTAAGTTGTTCGTGATCAGTTTTCCACAACCCCACATTCACCTCTGCATATCATATTCTCCACCCTGTCCTCATGGTTTATCTGCTTTGGGAGAATGAGAATTTCACTTGCACTTTCTGCCTCCTTAGGGAGGGTGTGGCGTTAAGGCTTGTGAGCCTTAACTCCCAATTTCCCTGCTTTTTGGTGCTTGGTTGGAAACTGTAGAGCCTTAACATTGTTTTTGTAAACCGTAGGTTTTTTGTTTAATGAATATAAAATATATTCTACATTTCAAGACTACATTCTCCCTTTGAAACCTATCCAGGTTTTAAGATTCTCAGGAGAGACCTTTCTCTTTGCCTTGCAAATACTGGAAACACATTTAGCAGGAATAGAAGAGAGGACCTTCTTGGTGGTTGCTATCAGCCTCTGCAACTCCCTGCCAAGGGAAGCAAGACTATCTCCATCTTTACTGTCCTTCTGCCAACAAGCAAAGACATTTCTTATTCAAGGCACCCTCTTCGCTGTTAAGCTTTGTTCGCTGAACTAGGTTTTAACCATTGGGTGCTGTTATTTCTTGTGTCTTTTTTACCGATGTGTTTTACTTTAAGTGGTTGTTTTAATTTTGGTAGCCACCCTGAGCAGTATTTTTAGTGAAAAGACTGGTTGGAGATAGTTAGATAAATAACATGTAAATAATATGTAATTTTATGTAAAAAATAACAAAATCAATAAAACAACTGAATCAAAGAAGCAGCAGCAACAACACTATAATGCAATTAGAACAGTATAATAATTAAATTCTAAACCCTGTTCTATGCAACCACGTTCTAGAAGGTTGTTGTTATTGAGCAGACTTAACTCTACATTAAACATGGGTTTCAGATGAAAGGCTTTCCCTTCATGCTTGTGTAAATGGTAGATTAGTGGTGAGTCAACTATTGCCATCATCTTTTCACAAATGTCAAAAAAGGAGAAATTTTCGTATAGAAGATCCAAGACTTAAATCAATTCTCCAGAATGTATGTGCCTAACCATTAAATGCTTCCTTTTGATGAATGAGTTATTTCATCACTAGAGGATAATGCCAACTGAAATAAATAAGGCAACAGTCAAAATTATTTAAAGCTTCAGCAATGCAGCCAAGACAATACATTTCTATAGCATCTCACACCCTCTCTCAATTGAATGCAGCCAGGAAGGGAAAATCTTTCTCTTGGGTCTCACTGTAAAATATTTTTATGGGTGTAAGAGAGGGCCACACTAAAGAATCAAAGACACACTAGTTTCGGCAGAGCAATTCAGAGTTCTAATTAGGCATGCAATTGTTCTATGCCATGAGAGGTCATAACCGGAGAGTGTAAAATAAGCATAGATATACTGTCTACAAACTAAGGAAGCACATGAATGCATGAGAAAATATGTCAAACTCTACACTCAAGTTACCTCTAAAGTATACAACACTTAAGCAACAAGGTATCAGTTTTATATATGGATACAGAACATTTGCACGTCTGAATTTGGTGCCAGTTTTTACGGGCTAAATTGAAAACAAAGGCCTACCATATAACATTATATAAATAAACTCTTCTTTTTTTTCAGATGACTGAATAGTCTTCCTGATACCATAATTGTCACACTATAAAAGCCATACACATACCATAATCTGGAATGTATCCATGAACTGCAGACCAAAGTAATCTGTTTCCACGAGGTCCAAATGATATACAATCTGATCAAACAAATCTTGTCCTTTTGCATGTTTCTGCAAGAAAAATATTAAAAAAGGGAATATAGTTACATGCATATATCATGCAAACAAGATGCACTGCTTAGATGTCAAAAAGGCTGAACATACCTGTACATTTCCTAATGTCTCTATGGATATGGGGGTTTAGACTATCTAGCTATCTGATTTTTATCCCTTCCTCCCTATGAGGAACTCAGGAATTTTCACTGCCCCTCTTTAGCCTCACAGCTACCCTAAGAGGTAGATTAAACTGAGAGTGACTGGGTTCAGACAACACGATAACCAATGGTGGTTTAAATAGTCAATGGATGGTTATTTAACCCACCGTGAATTACCATGCTGCGTGGAGGCAATTTTTTAACCAACCATTGGTTCTTTAGGCTGAAATAACCCATGCAAATAACCAATGCTGTGCAGAGTTGGCTATCTGAACCACTTTGGTTATCGTGTCGTGTGGAGGGCACCATTGGTTATTTCCTCGGCCACCATTGGTTATTTCAACAGCCACAGTGTTGCAAGGCAAGAGAGGTCAAAGCGACAACTGCCGCTCTAATATGGCCAGAGGCAGCAAAGGCTGATGGGATACTAGGAGGACTGGGGGGGGAGAGGGCAGGGGATGAGTGAGTCCACTCAGCATGGACTAGTAGTCAACCCAATGCTGATCCTAATCCACACCACAATTGCTTGTTATCATGTCGTGTGGGGAGTACTTCCTAGATAAACAACTGTTGAGTTGCCCCACTGTTAACAATTGTGTTGTCTGAATGCAGTCAGTATGAGCTTCATGACCAGGGAAGGATATCATTCTCAATATTGTAGTCTAAGTCCAATACTCTTATAACCACTATGACACAAGTGATCACAGACAGACAGGAAACAGAATAGAGGCAGCATAGGTGTCCCCAACTCCACTCTGGAAATATATTTAAAAAATCCAGGACTGCTATAAAGTGTGAGCGCTTTACAAAAAAGCATCCGGGAGCCTGTTTAATTTAAGAATTTTCACAACTCAAAATTCAACACAAAGGGAGAAATAGATTGTTTTCTATTGTTCTGTAATGATACAGAATACATTTTAGCTGCACTGTGGCAAGTGTCCTACTAAATCTCTGAAACATTTGTTGTCTATTGGGGGCAACCCATCAGAGATCAGGTATTGATACTACTCCCTTCTGGAGAGCAGTAGATGTGTCCATGGCTCTCGCTGAATGTGCCCTTACTGGTGCTGTCAGGGTTAAGCCGTTAAGTTCATAGGCCAGAGAGATTGCGTTGGTTATCCAGACCGCCAAGTATTGGGTTGATACCAGCATGCCTTTACGCCATCCATAGTAACATACAATAGGATTGTGTCCTACTGACATAGAAGGCTAGCACTCTCCTTGCAAGGTCATCTCTAAGTCAGTAGTGAGTGATGAGAAGAAAGTAGGAAGGATGATATCCTGTCCTAAATAGAAGACCAAAATGACCTTGGGGAGGAAGGTAGCATCGGGCCAGAGTACCACCTTATCTCTGTGGAATACAAGGTATGTGCGTCCATGTGGAGAGCGCAGAGTTCACTGGTTTGTCACGCTGACATGATCGCTACTGGAAACGCCACCTTAAATGAGAGCAGGCTGAGATCCACTGTCGCCATGGGTTTGAATGAAGGGTGAAATGCAGAAACAGCTGATAAGTAAATGCAAAGGGAGAAGAACTTGAGACCTTTTTCAAAGAGAGAGAGAAGGCAATTGATGCCAAACTAGGAAGAAAACCATTTGAGCATGTGAAGTTGGAAAAAGCATCCCACTTATGTCCATAGGAGAGGTGTGTCACTGGCTTCCTTGCAGCATGTAATACTCTTTGAATGAAGGGAGGCAGGTCCTGTGTTACATGGTCTAAATTTCCCATGTTGTCATTTGTAGTGTCTCCAGGTTCAGGTGTTGCACCCAACCCTGTTGTTGGGTTAGAAGGGAAGGCAGTAGTGGAAGTCGATGATATTGATGTCGAGAGAGCCTAAGTAGAGTCACAAACCACAGATGTCTGGGCCACCATGGTGCGATTAATATGCAACTCGTCCCATCTCTGTTGATCTTTTACAGAACTCACGTTATGAGCGGAAAGGGGGAATGTAAAAGTGTTTCCCTGTCCATCTAAGCAGGAAGGCATCCCCCAGTGAGTTGCGTCCTATCCCTGCTCGACTGCAGTACCAATAAGTCACGGCATTGTCCTGGGTTGCGAATAAGTCTATCATTGGGGTTCCCCAAAAATGGAAGATGGAGGTTAGTGTCTTTTTGTGGAGTTCCCACTCATGGCAAGTTTGTGTTGTCCTGCTGAGGGAGTCTGCCACAATGTTGATCACCCCTGCAATGTGTATTGCAGTTAGACGTATTCCTCTCTGGAGGTACCAATGTAGAATCTCGAGGGTGAGATTCAGTAGAGATTGAGATCGAGTCCCTCCCTGCTTGTTTGTTTAGGTAGGTAACAACAGTAGTATTGTCCAATGTCACTTGGGTTGTTTGATATGATAATTGACTCTCAAATGCCCTTAGGCCTTTCTGGACAGCTCTGAGTTTGAATACATTTATGCAGTCTGCCATTTCGGCTGTCGATCACATACCCTGAACCTTTAGGTCCAGACAATGAACCCCCCAGCCTCGAAAAGATGTGTCTGTGGTGGTTGTCATTGACGGTCTTGGCTGATGAAATGGCATACCCTGCATGAGATGTGTTGAGATCGTCCACCAATGAAGAGAATCTTGGACATTTGCTTGTAATTAGTCGAATGTGTCGTGCATTCCTTGTGAGGTCGAACGAATGGAGAAACCAGTTGTGTAGGACTCTCATATGGAATTGTGCAAATTCTACTACTGCTGTCATCAATGCCATAAAATCCAGTAGATGCAGAATGGAGAACGCGGTCGATGATTGATGCCGAATGTTAGTTGCAAGAAATAGTATCCTGTGGCATCGAACCTCCGGTCGGAATGCCCGTCCAGCTCGCGAGTCTAGACGGGCCCCTATAAATTGAATCAATCTGTTGGGAGTTAAGACAGACTTCTCAAGATTTATGCATAGTCCTAAATGCAGGAGGAGGTTGGTGGTAAGCACAATCGATCTCTGAAGCTTTTGTTCTGATGGTGCAACCAGTAATCAGCTGTCCAGATAAGGGAAAACTTCTATACCCAACAATTGAAGATGGGCACATACCACTACCATGCATTTGGAAAAGACCCTCGGGGCCATGGCGAGGCCAAAGGGAAGGACCCAATACTGGGCAATGGTGTCTGCAATGAGAAAATGTAAGTATTTGCGGTACGTCTCCTCGATTGCTACATGGAAATATGCATCTCGTAGGTAGATTGATGCAAACCAATCTCCTTCTTTCAGTAGTGGAAGGATGGATGAAAGAGAGAGCATTCGGAACTTCCTTGACATAAAGTAAGTGTTTCAGAGCTGCAAGTCCAAGATTGGTCCTTCTTCAGTACCGTGAAGTACCTGGAATAAAAAACTCTCCAAAATTGACTGTAAGGGACCTGCTCTATGGCACCCTTTCAAAGAAGCGAGTCGACCTCTTGCCGAAGAGCTGGAGAGGGAGCAGTGGTCTTCATGGTACCAAGGGAAAGGAGGGCATCTCATCACTACAGACAAAACCCTTTTGTTCGTGGTAATGAGCATCCAATTTTGGGAGAAATTTGCGAGGAGAGTGCCGAAGATTGGTTCTGGGATGTCTGGAATTGGATGAATGGCAGAGTCAAAGATGACATTTCCCTTGCCCCTCATTCCTATGGAAAGAGGTTCTCGATTTTGCAGGTTGGTATTGTCTCCTCTGAAATTGTTGTCGCTGTTGATTACTAAGTTGCTGTTGTTGTCGCGGCTGATTAGGGAAATAGTAGGAAGGTTGAGGTCTGTACCACCTCCACTGTCTTGGCTGATAAGGTTGGGTGAAGCCCATCCATTTTGCAGTAGTACACGCTTTATGAATAGCATTTAGTGCATCGTCTGTCTTAGAATTAAAAAGGCCTAGACCATCAACAGTTCCGTGCCTCCTGTGAAAGGCCAGCCGAACTGAGCCAAGAGTGTGACCACTCCCACTAAGGCTTTCGACCCACAGTCTACTAGGTGTCTTGACGTGTGGATCTGTTGTCTCAAGGGATGTGCCAAATTCTTATCATCAGGGAGATTATCTAAGAGCCTACCTACCTTGTCCCAAAGTAGGAGTTGATAGCCTGACATGGCTGCTTGATAATTTGACACTTTAATGTCCAATGCAGCAGAAGAATAAATTAGTCGCCCCAACAGGTCAAGGTGTCAACCCTCCTTACCGACTGGCAAAGTATGCTGTCTCTGGGACTTGCCCTGTGCTGCCTCAACAACAACAGAGTTGGGTGCTGGATGTTGAAAAAGGAAGTCCGCTTCAGTCTGTTGTATCTTGTATAAACCCTTGAGCCGTTTAGATATTGGTGGCATAGAAGAGGGGGTCTTCAGGATTGTTTAATTGTCTCAAGCAATGCTGGGAAGATAGGTATCGACGCTGGAAGTGAAATCGCAACAGCATCGAAGACTAGATCCTGAGTAGTAGGCGGTGCTTGTTTGACAGTGATGCCTAAGGTGAAATTGCTAGAGCGGCAACTTCCACATCTGGAGGCACTATGGATGGCTGGATCAATGGAAAAGAATAAGTGTCAGACTGGTAATCTTCCCCTTCCGAAAGCAGAGAGTCGTGAGGTATTGCGTGGTTGTCCTGTGGTTGCTGAAGAGTATCCTGACCAATGGGTAATGGGTGATTCTCCAGTGCTGGTCGTGTATGTTTGGGACCCCAAGGATTCCAATCCCAGAACTTGTGGATGGTCCTCTCGTCATGCCAGTTGGGGTAGTTCCCGTGGAGGCAGTTGACGTGGAGCTGGTGCAGAGGAAACAGGTTCCACTAAAGGAGGCTAAGTATGCAGTGTCACTGTGTCGATCGGTCTAGAAAGAGATGCAGACAGTTGACAGCATCAATGAGAGTGTGATGGATCGCGCCCAGGGTCATCATCATAGTAGTGCCCATGTGAGGTGAAGGAGCACGGACCCAGTTCCCAATATCTTGATTGACAGCCGGAGTGCTACCACTCAGATCTCCTATCCCAATCTCTCAGTGATCGAGATCTACATCAAGGTAGATATCGATGAGATGTATAGTAGTCTCTTCTAGAAGTATAAGAGAAGATAGAATTTAGTGAGTCTCCTCTATGGGATCTACGAGATCTGTGGGGCAGGGAAACTTGAGGAAGAACCTGAGGAGCTGATGGGGGAGTCCCTGATCTCCTGTTCGGAACCTGAGGTGGGAAGTTGCTCTTTAGGCAGGGGCTGTACCGGAGGTAGGCGCCTCAATGTTGATAGCGATGACATCAGCAACAAAACATATTGTCCCGCTGTCGAAAGGGACAGCCTTTGAGGTGGAGAAATGTTGATTCGATGATCGGTGGGAGAATCCGACAGAGGTTGGGTAGCCAGTGATGGTGACGCCAATCTGGGGTGCTTTGAGGTTGACAACACTGCATCGGGAGTCTTGCTCAACTTCTTTTTCCTCTTTTCCAAATTTTGTGTGGTGACTTTAGGGGGTTTAGACTTAGCCTTCTTGAATAACTTTTTGGCATAATTAAGTATCGATGACCTCCCTGGAATGGGTAGTTGTTCCAAGAGGCCTGCTGTCTCTGCCGAAAAGGCCTCTGAGGTTCTGCAGGATCAATTCAATCTACCGCCTGCAATGCCTTGCTCCACAGTAAATAGCTTGAGCCTGTCCGATCTGTGTCTTCGTATCTGCTTATAAAAGTTCTGGCAGAATTGGCACGCTTCTATAACATGTCCCTCTCTGAGACATAGGAGACACAAGGAATGGCTGTCCGATGGGGGAAGCATGCTTCCACAGTTAACACACTTGCGAAAGGGGGCCCTTATGGCCATGCGTTCCGTGGACAATCCTAAGATCGTAGTGAAATACAAATTCTTCTTTTTTTTTAGAATAGAAGAAAATGCCTCAAAATATGAGAATTCTCTCAGAGAAAATACCCAACGAGGTTGCCACAATGGCACACGAAAGAGAACTGACGGTTGGCCAGGAACCTGTGATGCATGCTCAGTATGATGTGGGGGAGGGGTTCCCGCCCAAAATTACTCAGCTTTAGAATTTTCCCAAATCAAGAGCCCGCGCAGGCGCGGAGCCCATATGTATGATGCACAGAGACCATGAAGAAGAACAGCACTGCACAAGGCATGGAAGTGGGGTTTTTTGCACTTTGGATGATCTCTCTATGTTAATAGTACTCACTAGCAGGGCGTTAGTAAGCAATTCTGTGTAGGTACTGTAATGATTCACAAATGGTATGCCAGGACACATTAGTGTCCCACAACAGGCAATTGGAGCGTGCCTTGAAAAACTGAGGGACATCTAGTGTACTAGATGCATCTTGCACTCCATACACAGAGCAGGAACACCCCATTTGGGACTTTCTCCTGTATAAATATAAGAGTAACATCACCATACCAAAGAAAATGGAAAGACACACCAGGATTCCCTGAAACAGTTCATCTACAGCTAACAAAATGCAAGGAAATTACTGAAGCATCATAGAATCATAGAATAGTAGAGTTGGAAGGAGCCTATAAGGCCATCGAGTCCAACCCCCTGCTCAATGCAGGAATCTACCTTAAACCATCCCTGACAGGTGGTTGTCCAGCTGCCTCTTGTTACCTTTCCTAAATCCTGACTGACTTGGCAAAGGGAAAGATGGAATTCCAGAAGCCAATATTAACTGAGTTATTCTGCAATTTTAAAGAAGATGCCTGTCCACAGTTCTGGAAGCTTATCAAGAAATATATACAAATCTTTCTCAATGTAAGAGTGAAGTGTGCATTCCACTTCAATCTAAGAAACAACCATCTCCTAGGTATCAACAGTTTAGGAAACAGAAAATTACAAAATATAGATTGGGTTTCTGAAAATAATTTTTGAAATGTTTTACATTCCAAGCCTGCAAGATCGCAAGTGAGATTCTATACAAAGCTGGAGTTCATTCATGTTTTGCAGTTCCTTATTTTAATTCACAGCTGAATAATGAACTGGAATTTTCACATCTCTGTACCCCAAAATAACCCCCTAGCATGTCAAGAAAACAGCAAGCCTAGAACCCTTCTTCCCTGATAACAAGTTTTCTACACAAAGGAAATTGTTTTGTATGGAGGAACTAGAGACGTGAAGGCCTGAAACCCCCCCCCCCCCCCGGAAAAAATGAAGAAAAAACTGATTATTGAATGTTTTATTTCAGCATGATGCATAAAATGTTTAAGACAAGGTGTTTTATATATTTACTTCTCCAAAAGATTTCTAAAAACTATGTACAGTATCAGATTATTACAATTTCTGTGCACTGAGGACAAGCAAGTCCTAGGTTGCAAACTGAGACTACAGCTCTCAAAAATAAGAGCAAGATACATTTCTGCCTCTAGGGGGCACTGCCATTGAAGCAGAGACTGAAACGGAAAGCAATAGCTATTGCTCAGGAAATGAGTCTGATTAAATTTCATGCATATTCATTGAATCTTGATCCCCCTTTTTTCTCAGTTCTTTTTATGGGAATGGGAGCTTTATGTCTGTTTGACACTGTGGAGGACTAGCAGAGACATAAATAATTTTCCTTGTTACTAATGTTAATGGTTTCTTCTGTTTGATTTTTAATTGCTTTTTATCGCTCCTCATAAACTGGCAAAACCAAAGCGGCTCCTTACAGTTCAGGTGTTCCTTATAGTTCAGGAGCTTGTAACTCCATTTGATAACCAAAAAAAGGTAAAATTTTTAAAAAGTAAATTCAATTTGTAATAATTGCTTGAATGAACTATACTTTTAATATACCAAATGTGATAATGATATGCCAAACCAACTTGTACATAACTACATTTTATATTCCTAAAGTAACAAAGTGACTTTTGATCTGTAAAAACTGCTAATATTGCATTTTTTTCAAAAAATCCCGTTTTCCCCCCTGGAAAAAAAAACATTTTTTTTCCATGGCTTCAAAATTTTCGGAAATTTTACATCTCTAGGAGGAACAGCTATGTGAGCCCTCCAACTACATTCTGAAGTGTCACACACTTCTGCAGACTGTTTACACACTCAGACACCCACCGACGTGTGTGTGCGAGAGAGAGACAAAGAGAACAAAGCCATATTAACAGAACTGTAAAAAAGATGTTTAATTAAGAAAAAGGATATTAAGTACACATTTTTGAAGAAGAACAAAAGGGCCAGTTAAATCAACTGAAAGGACAAAGGGAGAAGTTCTCGATTTTCCAGAAAACTCTAAATGTATATAATTAGCTGTGCTAATCCTCCCAAAACTCCCGACAGAACTTCCACAACCCTGTGAGACAACACATCAGTAGCAAACCTGCTGAAAGAATTCTATGACATCACTGAGAAATTCTAGCTCTAAGATTAGAATGGTTGTAAAGCAATTAATTTATTTTTATCAGTATTAGCAGTACTTCGCATATATATGTGATTTGAATGCTCAAAACACTTCAAAGTCATTTCAGTAATTCTCACGCTGTAAAGTAAGCCATAGTTATTATCCTCATTTTACAGACCTGGGACTGAGGCTGAGAGTATAGTGGCTCATCTAAAATATAATTTGTTTACTACATTTATATTCCATCTTTACTCCAAGGAGTTCATGGCAATGTACATGGTTCTTCCCATCCCTGGGAAGTGAGGCTGAGAGTAGCCCAAGATCAACAGTAAGCTGCATGGCCTTAGTCCAATACTACATGACACTGGCTCTCACCTAGCGAATATGTGGTAGAGGGGCAGATTCAAGCTAAGGATTCAACAACTCATAGTTGTCACTCTAAGCTATTATACTATCCCTACTATACAATCATGTGTAGCCCCCCAAACATTTATAGACCCTTGAAAACTACGAGACAGAGGCTGTCTACATTCCATTGTGTAAGTTTGTGGCATGGGTGTGTATTACCTAGGACTGCCCTTCACCAATATGGGTCCCCAAGTAATGCCATGGACCTGGCAAGGATGATGCTGAAACTAGATATTTATTTTAGAAAGAAAAATAGTCAGATAGGTATTGCCACTTAAGAGGTGATGTATGGTATCTCCACCCTTGCTGGGTCTGACTATCAAGCATCCTAGCAACTTGTTTTACTTGAACTGCAATCCAAAATGATTGTAGCCAGGAGGGGGGGGGGAGCTGCTTCTCCCCACCATCTTCTCCTAGATCTTTCTAGCACTAACGCTAGTAGTCAACACCCATTTAATATTTCAAGATGACACCTGTACTCATATAAGCCTGCAGTTGGCAATGAACTTGGAAAGGAAACACAGAGAAAAGCAGTCTTCCAATTTTTTTCTGACCTTTTGCCCTACCTATCAATATGGTACTCATTTTTAAATCAAAGATATCTGACTTTCTGCCCCCTCTATTTTTCTCACTTGTTCTTCCTTCTTAAAATGACAATGACCCCTTCAAAATCAATGGTAGTGCTAATCCTCACCCACACAGTTAATCCAGGCCTACCCAGATGAACTTTAAACCAAGAATTTTAAAATGTGTTGATTGCTTTATATGCTCTTTTAATTAATTTATGTATTTGATCTATATTGTTATTGTATTAATGTTGTTCCCCGCCTTGATCCAAAGGGAGAGGCAGGTAAGAAATAAATTTAGTAGTAGTAGTATTATACAAGTGAGAGTAGCTGAGCCATCAGAATGATTATTGCTGGTAAAACTGTGTAAGAAAATGTCCTGCCTGACTGTTGTACTGGAATGCATCTTCTGACTCTATACCAAACTATTTCATTCAGGACTTATTAACTGTAATCCTAGGAATATACTGAATTCAGAAGCAAGCTGTTCTTCAGCTTTGCCAGCATTGTTTTCTATGCTTTCAAATTAGGTATTTCTTTAAACAGTATCCTTATTCGTGTCCTTTTATTTAATTAAGTCATATTTATATATGTACAGACACATATACATACACAGGCACGAAAATTCATATGCTCCCTTTTCCTATACCTATTTTTTGGGGAAATCTGGCCAATTGTTTTGTTTGGAATTAGGAAGTATTTTTCAGTAGTCTTGTTTAATGAGTAACTACAATCTGGACTAGAGAAACCTGTTGTGCTTGTTATTCCACACAACGTTCAGATGACTGCGATGAGTTTGCAGTTTTAAAAGTGTAAGATTACTGCCTGATAAATAGCATAATGTATAACTAATGCTGTTGACTGATCTTGAGGGCAACAGACACCTTTGCCAGCTTAATTATTAAGTTTAGTTGTTAATTCAATTTTACCAAGGCTGAAGAATCCCATCCCAACAACATCAAGAAAAGCCTCTTGGGATGTTATAGTCAGTGGAAAGGAAAACCAATTACTCTTCGCTAGGTTACGTTGAAGGTAATTTTGAATTATCCAAAGAAGCGAGAGCAGAAGTGAGAGCAACTCATGCTTCCAAAGGTCACCAAAAAGTGGGAGAGGATACATATATACTCTGAAGCTCAGTCACTGGGGGAAGGATGAGCTCAGGTGTTACAGACTTCTGAATTCTGCATGAGTTTTTGCCATGGCCAAGAATAAAGAGCTATGTGCCCTGGTTGCTATTTCTTCTATGACACATGCTGGTTTTTTCAAGTTTCATTTAAGTTTGCAGAGTAACTTGGACACGTCATTCCAGCTCCAGCTGCCAAAGACAACACAACCTAGCTCAACGAACTGTGGCTAAGCTTTCAAAATGCAATGAAGCTACCAAGTGCTGCTTTGAGTACCAGGGACTCCCCTTCCTATGCTGAGCCCAAAATGCATGCTTTTCATTGCACTTGAGTACAAATGCCTGAATTCAGTTCTCACCATGGTATTTCAACATCCCGAACCAAGAAGACATTCAGGTTTGTACTGATTATTCCATGTTAGTTTCTGTTAGCTAGCTACATATTGTTGTTACAAGTTATAACTGGTACGAGCCTGCTATTTCCCCTGACGCTGAACATGACAGAGCTTATATTTCCTGTGAAGAAGAGAAGTGAAGCTCAATGCCCTGGTCTGGCTGCAGGACTCAGCTTTCCCTCTGGACAGATGCTCTGTAGTCAGACATGCAACCAGATCTACCTACGTTGCACACACAACTACCATACACTTGAAGACACGAGGAGCAATAGAGAGACCAAAGACTCTGAATTGGAAAGCGTGACGGCCGATGGCAAACCGGAGGAATCGTTGGATGTGGAAGTATGCATCCTACAGATCGATGGAGGCAAACCACGCGTCCTCTGTTAGCAATGTTAGTATTGTGGCAATGGATGCCATGCGAAACTTCTTGGGGGTGATGAAAGCGTTGACATCTCTGAGATCCAAAATGGGGCGATATCCGCCATCTGGTTTCAGGACAGTAAAGTACCGCGAATAGAAGCCTATGTGCTTGCTGTTTGCAGGTACAGGCACAATGGCTCCCTTTTCCAAAAGAGACCTGACCTCTGTCCAAAGTGGTTTGGATGGTCGTGTTGTCTGAAATACTCCGGACGGGGGTAGACTGTCAAACTCAATGTGGTAACCGTGCCTTATGATGGAAAGGACCCAGGTGTCGGATGTAATGGCGTTCCATGTTGATAGGAATGGTTGGAGTTGGTGACCGAAGACAGTTGGTTGTGGTGGGGTTAAGTCAAAGGCGCCGTTTATCGCCATAGTCGCCTTTTCTACACTGGGAGTGAAACCTTGATGATGAAAACGGTTGTCATTTGGCTCATTGTTGAGGATGTTTGTTACTGTTGTTGTTGCTTAAAAGTTGTACGGTCTGCTTGGTACCTAGTGAAATTGGAGAAGGGCTGGCGATACCAATGCTTTTGCCTTGGCTGTTGAGGAAAAGTGTTCAGACCCATTTTCTTTGCCGTGTTCTTGGCTTTTTGAATGGTGTCCATAGCGTCGTCCATTTTAGAATTAAAGAGTCCTGTACTGTCGAAAGGAAGGTCATCGATATGGGTGCGAGCTTCTTGCGACAAACCTGCGGAATGGAGCCAAGCATGTCTCCTCAAAGCGACAGCGCTAACTAGAAGTTTAGTCCCACAATCTGTTTGGTGTCAGGCTGTGTGAAGTTCTTGCCTGGCAAGCTGCATAGCCACACTTTGGAATACTTGGGCCAGTTCTTTTTGATCACCAGTCAGATGGTTACAAAGGGAACCCATCTTTTCCCAAAGGAAGAGTTGGTATTGAGCCATGGTGGCTTGGTAATTGGAGACCTTTAGGCTGAGGGCTGCTGTAGAATAGATGCGGCGACCTATAAGGTCCAGTTTTCTGCCCTCCTTATCTACTGAAGTGGAATGTGCCTTTTGGGAGCGACCTTGTGAAGATTCGACTATGATGGAGTTCGGTTGAGGGTGTGTGAAGAGGAATTCCGTGTCCTTATCTAACACCTTATACAGATTCTCCAGTCGTTTAGAGGTGGGTGCCAGTGAGGCTGGAGTTTTCCAGGATTGTTGCACCGTCTGTAACAGTGTTGGAAGAAAATGTATAGCTACCGGCGTAGCAGTTTCAGTGTCTAGGACATCGTAAACTGAATCCGAAATCTGTTGAGTTGGTTGATGGATCTCTAAGCCCAGCGACTGAGCCATCCTTTGAATAAAGTCGGAAAAAGTCCCAAGATCATCTGACGGAGAGGCTGGTTGTTGAGAAGAAACCATGGCATCTGGGGATGCTGTGGACGGTGCGATAGACACTGAAGAGGAGGAGTCGGATTCATAACTGTCCGTATCCGATGCCGATAATTGCCGTGGCAACTCTCTGAGGTGAGAAACGCGATGAGATGGAGCGTGTTCTATCAACTCCTACTGTCGGGCATCAGTCTGAGTACAGGAGGCTGATGGGATAGATGTCGAAGGGTGCTGAAGTGGAGCAGAATGAGTTGCTGATGCTGTGGCAGTCAGTCTCGAGGGCTGATGAAGACCTGGTTCTCCTGGAGGTAACCGTCTGGGCAATGGGCAGGCATAGCTGCAGTAATAGTGGGAATGTGCGCCCTGTCGCTCTTGATAACAGCCATATCTGGAGGCACAAGATGCCTGCGAATGTCTATCCCAATCTGAGGCCGGGGAACGGGAGCGGTACGCGTGATCCCGGTGATGAAGGCGGCCCCTGTAGTGGTCCATTGAGGGTCGATCATGGTGGTACCCCGGTGATTGAGATGGGAGCATTGGCTGGTCTTGTGATTGTTGATAAGACGTGGGTGAGTCGCTTATTTCACCCTCTGAAATTGATTGGGGGGGTACGTCAGCTCCCAGTGTCGAGCGATGGTCGATAGTGTTCGCGTTGCCTCTCGCTGTCGATGATGGGGATCGAGTGCGTTCCAACATGGTATCGACAAGTGGTATCGGTACCGAAGAGCGTCTTGATGTGTGTTCCATCATGGTGGAACACACATCGAGGACATCGAGGAGGGCCTCGACGTCGAGGGGATCGACATCGACTTGGTGTCGAGCCTTGGTGTCGACATCGAGGATTGTCCCAAAATCGATGACGGCAGGATAGAGCGAAATGGTCTATCCTCGCCATGTTTGCTCCTCTTCTTCTTCTTCTTCTTCTTCTTCTTCTTCTTCTTCTTCTTCTTCTTCTTCTTCTGTTGTCCTTCCAGCAGTTTCGGTGGTATAGCTTTTTTGGAAAGCTTCTTCGCCACAGCGGTCGGTAGAGATTTTCCCTGTACTTGGGGTATCTCTCTCCGTGTTCTACCAGGTGGAGACAGTAGGTGACCCGGGGCCCGACATGACAAGGTCACAAACGGAGGAAGCCGACGGAGACTCCATAGACGGGGAGTCGACTGCCGCCAGCGCCTTAGTTCAGAGCTTGTCCGCAAGGTGTTTTCTAGTTTGCCTTGAAAAGGCTTGGCAGTTGGGGTAAGAGGAGACTTTATGGCTTTCACCAAGGCAAAATAAGAAAAGATTGTGTCCATCCGATGGCGGCAATTTGCCACCGCAACGGGAACACTTTTTGAAAGGGGCCCTTAGGGCCATAGAGGATGAAAATAAAATAAAACCTTACGCGAAAAAACAGCTATTTTATCAAGATTGATGCAGCTGCAATGGCGGTTGAAGAAGAACTGAGGAATTAGGCAGGAACCCTCCTGCGCAGGCGCGCCCAGTGGTGGGGGGAGGGTTTTCCGCTGAAAATAATTATCAGCTATGGAAGTTTCCTGAATCGAGGCTCCGCGCAGGCGCAGAAGCCCATATGTGTGATACACAGAGACCACAAAGAAGAACATCTGCTTTGCATGTTGAAGATCTCATGTTCAATCCCTGGTATCTCCAGGTAGGGCAGGAAAAAACCCTGCCTGAAACTCTGGGGAGCCACTGCCAGTCAGTGTTGACAATACTGGGCTAGATGGACCAATGGTCTGACTCAGTATAAGGCAGCTTCCTATGTCTTGGGCAATATGCCCCATGAACAGCTCTCACATTGCTGGAGTAAAATTCAAAAGACCCAATCAAACGGGTTGATCACGACCACAGAATCGATGTCCTCCCAAGTGCGGGTTAAATGGGGAAAACCCACATGATTAGTCCCCATTCATTTAACCATTATCCCAATTCTCCAGAAACCATTCAAAGAGAAGCAGCTTCCATATAGTCAACAGTGTTATTTGTTAAATTACTAATATCTCATCTATCAATTTCTAAAACATGGTTCTCGTTCCAGAATCAATTTTTATACATTTAAATTGTACTCTCCTAGGTAGTACAAAGGATGTACTTAGATGTAAGTCAACATGTTTTAATGTTTGTATCAATCAATTAGTAGACACATTACAAAATGTGTGAGATACAAATACAAAACTAACTTATATCAATCGTTTAAATCTGTCTTCTTCTGATAATTTAAATTGCCTTTATTTAAATCAATCCTACCCTGCTATACAAACTTGTTAAAGCATCAGTAGAATTGATGAAAGTTAGGGACAGCTAGAAATGGGTCTTAGGAAGGATGAGGAGATGGAGTCCAAGGAACTGCTGAATACCAGCTGTATATTCCGTCCCCTTTTTCCTAAGCAACTTTGGAAGAGGAGTAAAAGCAGTGTTAATTGTTTAATTAACCAGTGGTATAATAATAATAATAATAATAATAATAATAATAATAATATATTTATTTATCACCCGCCTCTCCCAACGGATCGAGGCGAGGAACAACACCAAACACAAAATACAAAAACTGATTAAAAGCAGATAAAACCAGTACATCATTAAAATACCAATAAAACACTTAAATCAATAGGTTTAATAGTTAAATAAAAGTTAACAGCTAATAATAGTTAAATTAAAGGTTTAACTAGGTTAAAGCTCATCAGAGCTACCTTTATAGGACCAAAACCATGCCATGTCAAGTGTGTGCATGCGCGCCACTGCATCTACACAATCAGGGAGCCACAGTTTATCCCAATTCCCTAATGCCTGTGCCTGTTAAGATACACGACAGAAGATACAGTCCAAAGTCAGTCAAACACATTATTGTATATGACTAATAGCCACTGCAAACTGACAGAATACATACAACAATCTCAAAGTTTTAATAGGTATTGTTTTGTATATAAATATCAGCATTTTTTTTTAAAAAAATCATGCACAAACTGCCCTTAAAAGATAACATTGTATAATTAAAACTTAAGAATGTCCTTACTGGTCAGACCAAAGTCCATCTACTCTAGCATTCTGGGTTAGGTCCAATTATATTTAAGAGTAGATACGCTGAAATCAATGGGATTCAGATTAGTCATGACTAAATTAAATCCCATTTATTTCAATGGGTTTATTCTTTGACCAAGTCTGGATCCAACCTTCTATATTTTTTCTCTGGGGGATCATAAGCAGAGCATCTGATATTTCCTCTAAACATGAAGATTCCATTTAATAATGATGGGTACTTACTGTGTGGATAGACTTTCCCCAGGAATTCATCTTATTCTATTTTTCTTAAAGCCATTGCCACATTGTATAAGAAAATTAATTCTACAGTGTGTTCCATAGTAAATATAAGCCATATTATATATCAGATTCTTTTCTGGAGAAATGAATACCATTTAACAAAATGAATCACTATTCTAATAAAGTCACTGCCAAACTGTGGATGTTGTAAAACAATGATCCAACATTTACATTTGCCACATTTTTTTTTGCAAAGAAAAACTTGTTATAACTGTTCATACGGTTATATAAAATGTAAGGCCATTTTCAAACTTAAATGTCATTTGACCTGCTGATCCAGTTTGCACATTTCAGCAGCAAATTGTGGGTTAATTAATTAACCCATGATATGCAGCGGTGCCTACTGAACAAGTTCTGTGGCCATTTTCAGTATTCAACCACCAATCAAGGCTGCAGGGGATTGAATCAAGCATGGTTTTGGTTAACCCACAGTTAACCAACAATTACAAAAAGGCTAAGGAACACACCTGGAACGTGTTGCGCAAATCGCATGTTAATTAACCCACAATTTGCCACCATTATGTGCAAACACCTCCTCTATCCATCTACAAAGCAAATTATTATTTGTAAAAACCATAATGTCAAAAGTCAAATCCAGCATGTTAAATAGGGACGACCATGGTGATAAAGTAAAAAAAAAAAAAAAAGTTCAGTATGGTTATTTCTATATTTCTGATCTCATATTACTAAAAATGTGTATTACATGCACTCACATCTGTGTACAGATTTTTTTTTAAAAAATCCAGGTTATATCTCTGTAGTAGAAGGAAGCAAAATTTGATTCTCAATGGTGGCAGTGACCTGAGTCTGGAAGCATATTAAGTCCCCACCCAAGTAGTACCCCCAAACTGCAGCTCTTGATTTTGTCCTATACAAGTGAATGGTTGAGCTCATGCAAAGAAAAAGTTGCCTTTGAGATTAACACTGCACTAGCAGCAAATCTGCCCTCCATCCCAGGCACTGGTGGTTTGGCCCTAGTTTATAGAGGATCCTGCACCTGCCAGGGAAGTTTGCAATATACAAGCCCTTCCACACAAAAACACTCTTCATGACTAGGGTATTTTGTTACTTTATAATATATAGAAAGGACACATGAGTTCATTGTTAATATAAAATAGGTGATTAGAATAGTCACATGCACTAGGGGGCTATTTACTCTCCATTTATGCTGGAATGGAACTCAATAAAATAGGTACCCAAGAGTACAAAGTAGTTAGTGAATTGCCTCCTTTATGTGCAATTGTCATAGGCAGCATTTCCAATATCAACATAATCCTTTCATGTGTTAATGCTTAACATTCCATCTGGCTAAAACCAAATATCACTAAGGCAATATCACTTTAACCCAGACTTTGACTGCTGTTTTACTGTCAAGATTATATGATTCAACCGCCCTCGCTAGCAGGACCAAAATTGGATACTTTGTTCTCATGGTTAGAAAGGATCCTAGGGTAAAATTATCCCATTTCACAACACTTGCCAAGTCTTTTCCTTGTAATGGCAATTAAAAACAAAAAGTGTGTGTGACAATGAAGTAGGTTTTGAAGGAAAATACAAATTTGCCTCACCTTAAATTCTTATAGCCAGTCTATGATTGGGAAATGCAGATATAAGCAGAATTCAGTGCAAAATAAAGGGGTTGTGCAATTGCTAAGCCAGCTTGTGACACAAAGCTGATACAAGTTGAACCACAATTTTCCAATGCAAAATTGGCTAATTTGTATAGAATAATTTGCACCTGACATTTTTCAGTTTGCATTAAAAAAAAATCACTAGAGAATGGTCTAATTAGGATTTTGACTAAGTACAAATAAAATAAAGCTAAAAAAGTATCCCCTGTTAATTTTCTGTCCCAATAAACCACAGGTATTTGATCTGAAATATTTGAAGGAAATTAAAGCATACTTAATGTGATTTAATGGTAAATTATGTAGACAGTTTGATTGGAATACTTGTAAAAATTTAAAGACAATAGTATGTACTTCCTTTATATTTAAATGTAAGAAGGAAACAAAGATATTGAAAACTGTTGACACATTGGCTCAATTCGGACGACATGTTAAGCAACGGTAGGTTGTTTAAACAACCGTCAGTTGAGTTGATTAACGTGTCGTCTGGAGGGAGGCACACAACGCACACACAACCCACAGTACGCTAATCGGGAGAATAAAACAACGGAGCAAAATAACGGGCTTGAACGTTGTTTACGGATTAATCAATTGAGTAATATGTCGTCTGGAGCGGCGCGTGTGTTAATCAAGTGCGTTGAGTACGTGAGCACAAAAGATCAGAGAGGAGAGCGGCAAGAGCGGCAGAACACGGGCAGCCACTCCGGCACGCCAACAACGGATCCCCGGGCTCGCCGCCATAGCAACCAAGGACACAAGCCTCCCCCACCAGGCAGCTTGCATACAGCGTAACAAGGGGCCAGCTCCTGCAAGCACGCACGCAGAGTGTCCAATCAGCCACCCAAACGGAAAGGGAAGCGCGCCAGAAGGGAACCACAGCAAAGGGGGGAGGAGGAAACGGAATAAGCAACACCCCCAGGCATCCAGGAACAAGGGGCAGCCCCCCCCACTCCAACAGGGAGCACAGCAACCCACCCGAAGTGCACCTCCACCTCCACCGTCGACTTACCTGGAAGCACGAGGGCCGGGGAAGCGGCGGCCGCTGAGCCCCCTCTCATCCGCTCAACACGGCCGGACAGCAAGCAACGGCCACGCACACCCCCAAGACGCAGGAAACGTCAAGGCAAAGGGCGCCCGGGGGCGACAGCCAGCCACCTGCGGATGTTGTGGAAAACAGCCAGCGGTATGCACAACAATCCCAAGGACAAGAAGTGGCCCCAGCCAGCAACGACAACAAAGGCTACACACAGGGCACATTCACAGCAAACGCAACGGCCCACCAGCACCCACCATCACATAAGCACACCGGACGGGGAAAGCCAGCCCAGGGCACAGACGACCGCCACCACCGAAACAAACACCCGCCGGCAACATGAAGCCAGAGGGAGAGGGGGCCCAGGACGATGCGGCTGAGGACACCGGCTCACAAACCCCAGGAGAAGGGAGCAGCCAGGACCCCCTGGAAAGACGCAGAGCACAGCACTGGTCCCAGGCAGAGATCGGGCACTTCATAGAGCTCTGGGGCAGCTCGGACGCCAGGAGGATCATGGCCACAGCCAGGCACGATCAGCTCTACCCCTGGCTCAGGAAGCAGATGCAGGAACGGGGACACAACCGCAGCAGCAAGCAATGCAAGGACAAGCTCCACGGACTCAAGAGGAAGTTCAAGGAGATTGTCACCCACAATAAAAGAAGCGGCATCCAGCCACGCATCATGCCCTTCTACAATGAACTGGCACATCTGCTGTTGGAGCGCCATGTCGTCGTCCCGGGACACACAGCAGGCAGCGGAGTCACCACCAACGAGCCGCCGCGCACACGACAATGAGCACGGCTGGACCAAGGGGCGCAATGGGAAGTGGGCCCCACCGCACGGGAACCACAGCCGCCGGCACGGAGGGATGCCCCACGCCCAATACCCACCAGCAAGAAGGCGGTGAGGGCATCAGCCGAAGCATGGCCGGCCAAGGCGAAGCCAAAGAGCTGCCCCGCAGCATCCCAAAGCCCATCGGTGCTTGCAAAGCCAGCCATCCATGCCGCCCAGGACAGCCACCATCTCAAGGAGCGTCTCCCCCACACCAGCATCCTCCAGCAGCAGCAACCCCACGGCCTTCCTACGGCTCATCTGTGCGGACATGCAGGTAGAGGATCCCACACCCAATCCGCTGGTGCCAGAGACCCAGCAAGAGGACGAAGGGCCAGGGCCGTCACGCCCGAGGACGACTCCCGCGAAGGGGCGTGTGGCCGCCACCACAGGGTGAGTGCCGTGGGCAGAAGCAGCACCCCGTACACGGCTGAGGTTGTCGAGATGCAGCACCACGGTGCAGGGATTCACCTGCAGCATCTTGGATGCCGTGACGGAGACGGGGCCAGTGTCACAGGAGGACCAGGTTGAAATGGAGCAACTCGTGGAAAAGCAGGTGGGCGGCGTGCTGGAGCTAGAACTGTCACCATCCCAGGAAGAGCTGCGGGACATCGATACACATGCCACCGATGACACCTTCGTGGAGATGGAGGCGATGGAGGAGGACGCGCCTCTGGAAGCCGAACTTGAGGTCGGGGAGGCCGTGCTTGAGGAGGAGATCGAGGGGCCCCCACAGCCAGAGGACGTGCCGATGGAGGGAGCACCCCCCCTGGAGGTGGAGCCGCAGCCACCGCCCGCAGGCAAGCATGGTGCGGCCGTGGCCATAGAAGCCCGTCCCCTGACCAACGCGCAGAGGTGTATCCAGGCGCAAGGCAGACCGGCTGCAGGTGGCGAGGGAGTTGGTCATGGCCACAGAGACAACAGGGGAACACATCCACGGGCTGTTCACACGCATGGCAGGTGAGGAGGAGGCCAGGCGCACCAAGGAGCGCATCCTCACCATGTGGGCCATGCGCACGGCCACTCAAGCCATGGAAGATTGTGCCCAAGCCATAAGGGAGGTGGGGAGGGACGTACGTCAAGGTCTAGAGAACCATGTCAACGAGATGACTGAGGCCATGGCGGCCACCAATGCCATCATCGACCGAGGCATGCGGGAGCGCACAGCAGCCATTGACCGCCAAACCGAGGTGCTCAAGGAGCTCGCCCAGTCATTCCGGGGCGTCTACCATAGGCCCCCGCAGCCAGCCCCCTACATGGCGCCATACGGATACATGCCGCCGCCACCGCAGCAGCAGCACCTCCCCCGCCAATGGCCACAGCATATCGGGCCCCATGTATGGCGCCAGCAGCAGCAGGTGCCTCAGGGAAGGCAGGGGGTGGTGGCCGGAGGGCAGGAGCAGCGGCACGTAGGCATCCAGGCGAAGAGGGGCCGCGACATCACACCAGACTCCGACGAAGAGGGAGAGGAGGAGGGGAAGGAGGACGAGGAGGGGGCGGAAAGACCCTCCCAGCATGACATGGCCTAAGCCACAGTTGCCCTACGGGTCCCTAGGCCCATCCGCCAAGGGACCATAGGGGTATACAATTGTTGAATCGCCCCCAGCCCTAGACACGATAAGGCCCCTTTAGATCCCCGTCCCTCTGGCCGGTGCCTCCCTCGGCCCATTCTGGACGCTCAAGGCCATGTCCATCCGCATTCCCATTGTTGCACACCCTGGATGCCTCTCATTTCCGGCCCCATCTCCCCTCATTGCAGCCTACTCCTGTCGAGATGGCATCACCCTACAGGTCTGTGGGGCTCTGCGCAGGCCGCATTGTCCGACGCCGCAGGCCCCTGCAGCATGGAGGTTGGTTACGGGGCAGTTGGGCAGGGTGCATGGGCATTGCTCCGGCCTCTGTGTCACTGATGGCTGTCCCCCCTCCCCTCCCCCTTCTGTTCTTGCCTTCCAGGGAAACTGTGCTCCCTCCGCCGTGCCATTCGCAGAAGGCAGAGGGCACAAAAGGCACAGCGTCTCCACGCTCTGGAGGTGGCCCTGGGAGAAGTCATATGTCGCATTCGACGTCTAGAACGAAGCGTCCGGCGTTGCTGCCATCTGATCAACGGCCGGCCGTAGGCCCTTCTGCCGGCATGGAGGCCCTCGCCCATCCCCCCCCAGTCGTAGCTTCGCCTCGTCCTGCTGTGCCAATTTCCCTTCGCGGACCCCACTCTGGCCACTTCCTTTCACTCCCCTCTTGCAGGTGCGCTTCAGCCAAAACAAATCCTCCTGCCCTCCCATTCCCATGCTACCGTAGTTGGCTGTCCCATGCTGCCAGCCTTGCCTCACCTGCCTCCGTCCTCCTGCTCCGACACGCCTACCGCTCCTCCCGTCCTGCCCGCCCCCTCTCTGGCCACCCCGGCATTGGTGACTATGGAGATAAGGGAGCTCGCCACAGCCTGCTTGCAGGGGGCGATCCAGGCGGCCATGCAGAACCACGGCGACGGCGACGAGGAGGACTTGTTACGTGCCCGGCTGAGGCGCCTGAGTGGGGCCTTGCCCGTGGAGCCAGTGTTACAGAGGCTCTCCGCTGGCCCCTAAGCGCAGCCGAGGCCGTGCCTTGTCTCCGGGCTGCCATCCTGCTGCTGATTTGCCACCATGAGGCGATCACGATGATTGCGGAGAAGTTGGCCGAAGGCACGGCCAAGGAAGCCCTGCACCGCGCACCCCCCCTGACGTCGTCCGAGCTTCTTTCCAAGCGCGAGACTGTCCGCCGCTGGGTGCTCCCCCAGACGGATGCCGTGTGGAAGGAGATGCAGAACTTGGAGGACTGGAACGACGAGTGATTCCGGGGGAGCTTCCGCATGTCCCGCATGACGTTCGAGGTGCTGGTGGCTGAGGTGACCCCAGTCCTGCTGCGGGAGTGTACCAACATGCGCCCGAGCATTCCTGTTTCTCGTCGCCTTGCCCTGCTGCTGTACAAGCTGGCGTTCAACGTGGGCTACCTGCCGCTGTCTACCATCTTCAGGGTGGGCGTGTCCACCGCGTGCGAGATCTTCCATGAGACGGTGAGCGTGCTGAACGAACTGTACCTGGCCGACATCATCCGGGTCGGGGACGGGAAGGAGAACATGCGTGGCTTCCGTGCCCTGGGCTTCCTGCGGGCGGTGGGGGCGATGGACTCGACCCACATGCGCATCCTAGCCCCCCCTCCCATGGCGAGGAGTACTACAACCCCAAGCATTTTTACAGCATGGTTCTCCAGGCGGTGGTGGATGCTAAGGGCCGCTTCATGGACGTCTATGCGGGCGTATACGGGCAGAGCCACGACACGGCCGTCTTCTGGAATTCCCCCCTGGCTGCCAAGAATTTCCCACCCCATATCACTGATAAAAATGTTTAACAGCAAGGCTCCAACCATCTCAAAAATAAGAGCTTCATATGAAAGTCAGCTGCTTGTACAACTCTTGTTTGCAAGAGCTGTGCAAAAGTACCAGAAGCCTTTTCTCTTAACTGCTATTCTTTAGCTAAATGCTTTCTTGACAAGATTTACAGCTTTCATATAATTCATAATAGCCTGGAAGAGGGAGAACAAATCCCACATATAAAACTGCCACCTGAAGTGATCTGCATAACACCTTTTCAACAGTCAAGCTGTTAATAACCACAGGCATTCAACCTGTTCTCCCAATTCCTGAATCTTCTCTCTTATCCATCCTCGCACATAGAAACATGTTGTTCCTCCATTGAAACTTGCCCATAATTCCACACAAATAAAATCATCTTAGATCAATCAGGCTTCAAAAACCCACTGTGTAAGCTTTCAAGAATAATAAATGAAATAGAAGATGGTAACCCTGTCAGCAAGCAGCTATTTTACATTGTTTTCATATGAATCATTGAAATGTCTTGCTCTAGAAAGGTTGGAGACCTCATGTTGGCTCAATCTGGAATACATTGTGACATGTGAGAGGTGAAGTTGAGGACGATCCAAAATTCTTTGCATAGACAGAGTTCTCTTTAAGCAGTCGGTTTTAAGATCAACCTGCTTCTTCAGCTACCAGAGCAGCTGTTTGTAATTCCAAAGCAAGTTCTCACCCATTGGTGTGTATATTCTTCATTATGTGACAACATGCCAAATGTCCCTCCCACCAACACAAAAACTCTCTCACACATGAAGCCTGTGATGTATAACAGGAACAGTTGAGGAGGCTTGAGGCCTATACCTCCTCAACTGTTCCTGTTATACATCGCAGGCTTCATGTGTGAGAGTTTTTGTGTTGGTGGGAGGGGCATTTGGCATGTTGTCACACCAGCTGCCGCCATGTATCTATTATCAAACATGCCATGACGCCCAATTGTACAAAGTCGAGGCTCCTTTCTCTTACAGGGATCCATCCAACCACAACACCAACTTATAGTTCAAAACCAAGATGCAAACTCTGCATGCTTAGGTCAGAGTTTCCTGAAAACCCCAATACAAAACTTAATGGCATTCTTAAACAAGGGAAAATGTTTAGTGAAATAGAGACTGGGAAATATATGGCATGGAATTAATTAAATCAGCTCTAATCTCTGCTCCAATCTAAAAGGGTCATAACTGCAATTATGCAGTTAACCTGGCATTTCAGCAGGCCTAGCTGCAGCTTCTGCTTTGGGCGCAATCTTGGGTTACAACATGGACACCCAGCCATTTGGCGATCTCAGAACCAAAGACCAGGAAAAATGGACAGCGGCAGGGAGAAAGGGAGTTAGAAGGCCTATTCTTTTCTGGAACCAACTCCCTGGACTGAACATGAGTGACTTCACGCCGAGGTAGATTGCCACACCCTTTTCCTTATGGCAGTCCCCTGAAAATGTTATGCATAGAGTAGGGGACCCTGGTAAATGTAGCACGTGGGTGACTGAGGGTGTGTAGTAGAAATGCATATTGCATATCGAGGAGCAAGTGGCACAACACAATTGTTCTCTTCCACGCTTCAAATGCATGAGAGCCTAGCTTATGTCTGTGCCTGGATTTCTTGTCCAGGCCTAGTCAGTCTTCTGTATTATGCTGCCTCAATTGTATGCATTTCCGCAGCTGCTAGCTTTAGATGATTGCCGGGGAAACAACTAGTGCTTATCTATAGTGAAGAAGACCCAAGGTTGGTTGCTGTTTGTTATGATCATCTGCCTGAGCTGCCTGCAATAGTTGAGGTTGATTCTTTCACCCATCTTGAACATGCGGGGGGACAAGACTGCAGGTGGACACGACCACTGACCATTTTCCCTTTGAGATGAGATTTGGGAAGGGGGGAAGAAAAAGCCCACCAGGTATATACTTTACTATATAGAGTTCTGAGGGAGGTTGGAGATGCAGTGGCTGCTGAAGACTGAGGGGAAGGGTGGTCGTTGGCTGGGAGTGCTGTGCTGCTGGCTGAGCCAGAGGAGTGTTTGTTTGCCCTGCCCATCTCCACAGGTAGTTCAGCCTTCAGGCTGCTGAAGGCGCGAGCCTGTGGGCCGTGGGAACGAAGCCGTTGGACCAAAACTGCAGCCATGGATGAAGAGCACTAAGAGAGAAGAGCCACCTGCACCCCATCCTTCCAGCTGAACACAATGTGTAGGGGAGCGGCAATTTGTGTTGTGCAGGGCAAAGGGAGATATGGCGTTGGCAGAGCAATGTGCCGTTACAGGGGAAGGAGAGATGGATATCTCACACCCATCTTACCTTCCGATTGCTCTGCTAACCCGGGGAACTTGGAGAACGAACTAGGCCACCCACAGAACCTCTCCTTGCTCCTATGTAATGCCAGGTCAGTTAAAAATAAAACACATATCATCCATGACCTCCTTTTAGATGAGGAGGCTGACCTGGCATGCTTCACAGAGACCTGGCTGGGAGATGACAGTGGACCGACATGGGCGCAGGCCCTCCCAGCTGGGTACTGTGTTAGTGAGCAGGTGAGGGGAAGTGGGCGGGGGGGGGGGCGGAGTAGCTGTGGTTTACAGGGATAATCTTAACCTGACCAGACTTCCTGTTTGTGAACTGAATTACATCGAGTGTGTGTACCTGAGTCTGAAGACCAGGGATAGACTAGGGATTCTAGAATTACACTGGATCGGTTTCAGTTGGTGAGTACCGAGGACGTGGACAAGCTGCTTGGACGAGTGAGGACGACGACCTGCCCTCTCGATCCCTGTCCTTCATGGCTGGTCGTCCAGGGAGGAGATGCGGTTAGATCGCAATTACAATATATTATTAATGCATCTCTCAGGGAGGGGACTTTCCCATCATGTTTAAAAGAAGCGGTGGTACGGCCGCTTCTAAAGAAGCCCTCCCTGGATCCCCTGGACCTTAATAACTACAGACCGGTATCAAACCTTCCATTCTTGGGCAAGGTGATCGAGAGGGCGGTTGCCTTTCAACTCCAAGTAGTCTTGGATGACACTGATTTTCTAGACCCATTTCAAACTGGCTTCAGGGCGGGATACGGAGTTGAGACTGCTATGGTCGCCTTAGTGGATGATCTACGCCTTAGTATTGACAGGGGGAGTGTGTCCCTGTTGGTACTTCTGGACCTCTCAGCGGCTTTCGATACCATCGACCATGGTATCCTTCTGGAACGCCTGAGGGGATTGGGAATCGGGGGCACTGTGCTTCAGTGGTTCCGGTCCTACCTCTCGGGCAGGTTCCAGATGGTGATGCTTGGGGATAGCTGCTCTGCAAAGAAGGAGCTGCTGTGTGGTGTACCGCAAGGTGCCATCCTTTCCCCAATGCTGTTTAACATTTATATGAAACCGTTGGGAGAGATCATCCGGAGGCATGGGGCGGGGTGCTATCAGTATGCTGATGACACCCAAATATATTTCTCTATGCCTTCGATAACAGCGCCAGCTAAGGATAGTGTGTCTCCTCTGAATGAATGCTTGGAGGCGGTAATAGGCTGGATGAGGAAAAACAAACTGAAGCTGAATCCAGACAAGACGGAGGTGCTTGCTGTCAAAGGCCGCAACCTGGGTTTGGAGGTGTGTCAACCGGTTCTGGATGGGGTTACACTCCCCCTGAAAGACTGTGTTCACAGCTTGGGGGTGCTCCTGGATCCGTCGCTCCAAATGACAGCCCAGATAGATGCGACGGCCAGGAGTGCCTACTATCAGCTTCGGCTGATACGCCAGCTGCGCCCCTTCCTAGAGTTGGAAGACCTAAAGATGGTGGTGCACGCGCTGGTAACTTCGAAGCTCGACTTCTGCAATGCGCTGAACATAGGGCTACCTCTATGCCTAGTCCGGAAACTTCAACTAGTTCAAAATATGGCAGCCAGGTTGGTCACCGGTACATCTAGGGGTGACCATGTTATGCCAGCTTTAAAATCGCTCCACTGGCTGCCAAGTAGTTTCCGGGCGAAGTATAAAGTGTTGGTTATTACCTTTAAAGCCCTACATGGTTTGGGTCCAGGTTACCTGCGGGATCGCCTTCTCCCATACAATCCGCCCCGCACGCTCAGGTCCTCTGGGAAGAACTTACTGCAGTCGGCCAAGACTAGGCTGACAACCGTTACCCAGAGGACCTTCTCTTCTGCCGCTCCCAGACTGTGGAATGACCTGCCGGAGGAGACTCGTCAACTTAACAGTCTTTTAGAATTTAAGAAAGCCATAAAGACTGTTCTCTTCCGGCAGGCATATCCAGTGGAATTTTAGAATGTTTTAAGGATGTTTTTAGGATGTTTTAGGGTTTTTATGCAGTTTTAATAATATGTGTCATGTTTTAATCAGTTTTATGTATTTTATCATGTTGTTGTTCCCCGCCTCGATCCAGATGGAGAGGCGGGTAAGAAATAAATTGTTATTATTATTATTATTATTATTGACAGACTAATTGCAAAAGTGCTGTGTACAAACCAGGCTGATTCTTGGGGTACATTCTCTGCTGGAAGGGACTCCCAGTAGCTGGAAGGGCATAAGCATATTGTTTTCTTATAATTTCTTTGTTTATTTTAGCTAAATAAACATCTTACCTTCATCAGCTGGTGTGTTCATTGCCTCTGAATATGTAATTGACAAAACGATTGGCAAAACAGGGGAAAGGGGAAGATCTTGGGTAGACCCAACTTCTATGAGCAGAGTTTCAGTCACGAAAGGTGCCTCTGGATACCTCCTTCCCCACCCTTGGCACCACAGCCTATCTCATTCCGGGTGCGCTGGAACGGCTGAGGTGGCAGAAAAAGGGTGGGGGAGTCCATTTCCACCAGTCCAGTTGCATGTGCCTAAATCTGGATTCAACCCTCTGGAAATAGTAGTCAGTGGAAATTGTAGTAATTGCATATAGAATATTGTATGAATAACAGCATACAATCACCTAAAACTAAACTTATGACTCTCTTATGAATGTATGAAAAGGCTGCTTTTCTTTGGAAAGAATGAACAATGGGGGGAAAACACCTTCACAATAGTTAATGTACTTATATTTTGGCTTGATATGGAGGCCAGGGACAAAAAAGCCAATACAGATGCTAGAATCCAAGAGATGTTATCCTTTATTTCACCAAAATCATCCCATGAACCCATATATATTGTCTTATATTCCTATTTCCTGAGCTCTGCAATATGTTCTGTTCAGAAATCATTAATATTTACTACTGCCAAACAGCATGGCCATTCACTTTCCAGCTCATGGAGAAACAGTATTTTTCAGCCTTGCATTTAAGTACCAGCCTGGTAGCCATAGATGACTAGGAACTGCACATAGGTGAGCAAGTGGGCTAGCAGAGGAGGAACACTCTGTGCCCAGCACAGAAGTGGGCAATTATAGAAGAGCCCCGGCTTTAACACCCAGCATAGAAATGAAGCTCCCTCTCTCCTCCGTCAGCCCTAGTAGATTAGTAACTTTTTTTTGCAGGCAAGACAACATTGTGCACTTATTAATCAACCTGCAGTATTTCTCCCAGTAACATCTATCCTTTGCTTCTCCAGGAAGGTGATCTATTTTTCATAGGAACCACTCTTAACATCTGCTGCAAGCTAGACAGATCTTGTTATAACAACCCAAAGATCTTGAACACGGGGTCTCATCTCACAACCAAATGCTGCCTCTGAGCACCCAAGGTTGGAAGATTTAGGAGAGAAGTATGTCACCCTTGATAAACTCTGAAACAACTAATTCAGAGAAACGTTTGTCTGGAAATAACTTCAGAAGGTGCTTTTAAAGCCCAATAAATCTTCCTAATCTTTATGAAGGAAACCAAAGACAGCCTGTAGAGACGACAGTGACTGAAGTGCAGATTCAAAGGTGGGAGATATGGGTTCAAATTTAGCTCAATCATCAATTCAGACAAGTCACTGTAACATAACTGCAGTTTCTTATCTGTAAATTATGGTGACATATCTTAAAAGACTTTGAAATGATGAGTAAGGCAATGTTGTGCCCAGCCTGTGACTTCTGTGTATGGTGAATTATAAATTTAAATAAGTATCCAAAATAAAAGGGTGAAATAGTGATGTAAGAGTGAAACACCCATCGTTTAAACACTGACCTAGATCAAAATGAACTCTGGATTTCAAATAGCCCCTTTAATGAAAGATCCATCAATCTTGTGCTAAATGAGACTCCTTAAAAAATATCCAAAGCAACTCCTCCAATACTGGTTAAATTATGACTCACCAACAGTATCACCATCTTGTCTGGATCAAATCTCAATTTATTCACCCTCATCCAGTCCGTGACCACACACAAGCACTGATTTTAAAAAAATCCATAGCCTTTCTTGCATCTGATGGGGAAAGACTGGTGACACCTCAAGCATTTAAACTAAAAATTTAAACAGTGGTCTTCATCTCACAAAGATATATTGCATTCATCTCTTATAGTTAGTAAAAAAGAGATCCTCACCACTGATAAAACAAGTAAATTTTCTGTTGCCATTTCACTCTACCTGTCTTCAAGATAAACCTTCCATTTTTGTGGCGACTACTGGCATGCCTGGGAAGTTAACCTGCATAGGCCCCATTGAAGTAAATGACAACTGTACCAAAGCAGACTTCTTATTTCAATGGGGCTTGCATAGGAAAACTTCCCAGTAGATTGTGCTCTAAAGGCAGTATCCTACTTGACAATAGCGTTAATGTAAATTACATAGCATTAGTGTAAGTGACCTTTAGCACACGGTTAATAGTGTTTGCTGGTGTGACAGGTTTTCAAGAGAAACTCGTAACACCAGCAAACGCCACTGGGATTGCATTAGAGGTTGCTTACACTAAGCACTTTGTAATTTACATTCGTGCTAGTGTCAAATAGGATAATGCCCTATGCCCCCATTTTGCTTCATCAATGCTCATAAAGATTTCTGCAAACCTTCAGTGCATTATTAATCTACCGATTCAAAATATTATCTCATCAGCACAAAGAACTGGAGACTAACATGCTGTAACTTTGGGCAATATTCCACAGGGAAAGAAGGTTGAAGTCACAAGTCTTTTTTCCAATTACTATTCCCTAACATACACACTAAAGTCTTCAAGGTACATACGTTCATATACAGATATTTAGATAGTCTTACTGTGCAATTCACGGCAAAATGTACATTAAAAAATTAGTATACTAAATTCAAAAGGTCAATATGTTACATAAAAATATACCACCACAATATACATAATATTGATACAGAACTACTGGCACATGCCTGCACAAATTAGATTATAGTAATTATAATATGTAGGTGTGACAGTATTAAAGCTAAAAATAGAAATAATGAACTAACATTTACTTTCCCCCTTGGAAGCTTTTAATTGGTATTTGTTACTCTAGTTTTTGACTGCCTGGGACTAAAAGAGTTAGGACATATGACAACAAACTAGTCAAATATTATTAATTGACCAAATTTGATCTAATGTCAACCCTATCACAAGGAATATTTCAGTTGCCTTAAGAATGTTTACCAAAGTATGAAGTACACTGAAATTATGTTTTCTACAACTTTACAAAAAAAATTTAGGGTAATAATATTTGTCTCATTTTCACCCCAGTAGTTATGATGTGGGTTTTGAGAGAACAGGTGGCTTAGCTCTTGTGGAATTACTGAGAATGCCAAACAAGGAACCAAATATATTTATTTTTAAAAGGCAAGCCATAGGGAAATAGGAAGGCTTACTGATAAATAATTAACAACGTAGTTGTTAACCAAATAGTGATTATATTAAGGGAAGACACACACTTCATAATGAATTAATTTCTATAAACTTATTACATAAGTTGATCTGAATAATTTCTGTAAACAAAAAAAGAACATTGAGTTAAATCCCTATAAACCAGGGTCAAGTGATGATTTGAAGAATATGAGCTATAAAATTTTAATGTTCAAAGTCAGAAATTTATCTGACATTTCTGGGAACTTCTGACTATCAAGGTCAAAGGAGTACTTAAATGTTTGCTATCAGTTTAATGTTTAGAAAAGTTGGTATGTGCTTAATTTAAAGTTTGCTAAAGTTTTGTAAGTTAAGACTTCAAAAACAGAACTATACATTCAGAATTAATCTCATCTTATAGGAAAGCAATATATGTAAGCTTCCTTTGTACATCTGAATCCCTTAGGAATGTTTATAGAATGTGAGCCTAACTTAGGACAACTAGATGATTTCAAGATGAGGTAGTCAGCACAAAAAATTATAAATGTGCCCCAATGTTTGACCATATCAGCTTCATAACACCTGAAGCTCCTCCTGCTTGTGTATCTTGCAGCTGGGTCGGCTTAAACAGAGCTGCGTAAGAATCTAGATGAAAACTATTAAGAACTTGAACTCTTTAGTCACTTGGAATGTTTAAAAACATTTTTTTAAAATAAAATCTTAGGCTATGTTGTATTTTGATGTTGAAGGTTTATTGACAGAAGGTATTCTTATAATAAAAGTGAAAAATGGATGCAAAGATCTTTCCCTTACTAATTCTTGTTAGTACAAAAACAGAATTGAACCCAAACAGTTCTTGGTATAGCCTTTGCTGAAGTATACTGATCAACTAGGTGGGTAACCAGTACCCTAAAACTTCTGCAAGGCTGGAACTATACATTGGCAAACACTAGCAAAGTACATTCGTAACATGAGCCAAGTACTAAGGACAAGAACATGTGTGACAAAGCGGGAAGCAAGACAGTAGAAGTGATGTCCAGTAATTTTCAGGTAAATACAGCTAGGAAAATCAGGAAGGTACAACTAATACATGGAGTATGGGAAACTTGAACCCCTAACTCGGGAAGGTAAGTATTCTCTGACAGGTATTACGATTACTATTTCTTGGAATCACAAGGGTATCGACTGTCCAAAGGAATAGACCTAACATTAAGCAGCATTATCATTGAGGGCTTTCTCGAAAATGTGAGAGCTCCCCATCTGTAACATGGGCACAACAGAGACCCAGTCATAGAAGAACAGTGATTAACGCAATAAAATCTACAAATCACCTTGTGCAGTAGACATGGTAGGACCAAATAGGACAAAGGGCCAATCTTCATGGAAATGGAATGGGAACCACTTTCTGTTTTATCTGGTTTTTTTATTAATATTTTTTTATTCTGTTTCACTATTAAAAACATAAAAACAAACCTTACAAAGACATACAACATTTAAAAGGACCCCTACCTTTCCCACAGCAAATTTTATAAATCCTTTTAAAAGCAGGTACTACATTAAAAAAAAATTAAAAGAAGGGGGAAAAAACAAGCCCATCCTCCCCTTTTAACACAACCACTTGTTAACATTCTTATTCCCCCATTATCAAAAATTACTTAAACAGACCACAAATAAAAATAAACCCCTTTCTCTTCTCTTATAAAATTTTTCACTCACCATACGAAAACCCTCTTCTTTTCTCTTACAAATTATAAAGCTGACCAAGCCTATCTCTCTTTCTCCCCCTTATTTCTCCCTTATTACAACATAAAACTTCACATAATTTTCTATTACTTCAAATATTCCATTGCTTCATTATTTGACTTAATAAAATAAGAAATAACCCAAACCCAGCAAGAGCCCAAAAACTTCCACATGTCTCCAATCTTCCATCTCAAAGAAATTCCAGATTCTTGCCAGTCTCTTGTAAATTCTTCTTTCTCCATCACAATTCTTCTAAAAATATCCAATTCTTCTTCCTAAAACTTATCCTTAAAGTAATCTTATAACTCACAACAATTTTAAGCTTGTATCCTCCCCACTCTTTTAAACAAATACACATTACTTAATAACTAAGCAATTTTATATCCTCTTCCCAACAACATTGTGTCTGTTCTTATTCATATTGTAAATACATTCTAAAAATACTACTACTACTAATAAAGCAACAGTAATAATAAGAAAAAATCCCATCAAACAAAACAAACCCAACAAGAGTTCAGGAAAAACTCCACTCATTCACATCTCAATCTTTTGATACTCTTCAACGTCTCTCCTCCCCCGTCACAGCCCCAAGACACACAGAAGAAAAAATGCCCCCGCTTCTCTCCTAACCTCTTTTCTTATATAACATTTTCCATTTAATATAAAAGAACTCTCTACTCCCCATATACACCAATCTTATAACTCTATTGTTTCATTTCATTAACATCACTAAATTTGTTCTTATTCATGTTATAGATATATATCAAAATTTCCCCATCTTTTGATCCACTTAAAAATAAACACAACAAAACAAATCCAAAAAATAACAAAAAGTCCCCATTCACTCGCGGGTCGCATCAATAATCACTTCACCTTCCCTCCTGCAAACAATCCACCTTTCTCTGCCACAGTCCATCAATTTACAAGCTTCTTCTTTTCAACACACTTCGTTTGTCCAAAAAAAAAAAAAAATGGCCACATTTTCTTTTCTCATTCTTTAACAACAACCGCCATCTTCCTTTGTCTCTTTCTTCTCCATCTCATAGTGTCGTCCATTTTATCCCATCTTTAAAAACAATTAAACTCTCTCCCAGTCATTAACTTTTCTTAAATATTTCTCTCCAAAAGTAAACGACACTTAAGTATGCTTCTTCTTCAAACAATAATAATAAAAAAGAGCGAAATACCTCACCTGCCAGTGATATGAGAAAATATTTCTTTATCTCTGCAGACCAATGTTGTACAATTAGCTGGGGAATGAAAGTAATCAATCTTGTATTTAATTAGCCATAATTCTTATCTTATACTTCTTCACTCCGTTGAATAAGAAAATACAAATCATTCACTCCTGTGCTTAAATCCGGAGCTGTCCAACAGAGAGAGACTTCCAACGCCGGCAACTCCCCCTCTCTTTTTCCTTTCCTTCTGTTCTTTTTCCAGATCTTTTCTTCGTTATTTGAAATAACTCCTCCATTACATACTTGGGGAGGGTAATTAAGTACCTGCCAACCAGATGTAACCCCTCTTCTTCACTGCACCAAAGGCACCCCGTATTTCCGATGTTAGGTTCCAATGTTATCCATTCGGGGAATGAAGACAGAGCGACCTCCCATCCTGAACAGCATCTGAGCGATGTCTTAGCCACAGTCCCACTCCCTCATGTTGAAACTCCGACAAAACGACTTCATTACCCCATGAGATGAGCTTACAGAACCCATTGTGGCATGCTCTTGCATTCCCCTTTTTCTGGGGAATTTTAAGCTCCATCTGGGAAGCTCCCAGAGAGCTACCGCCGTCCAGTCACAGCAGAGCTAAAAGTTTTGCTAGCACGGCCGCCATATCTTCACCGGAAGTCCGTTTTATCTTTTTTTCCATGAAATCGGTTTTGGTTCGTCAGCAACACATGAAGCAAGGAAAGTAGAGTATACACTACCTTAAACTGACTTTCACAGGTCAAACTGCCCTTGAATCCACCTTAGTTTGGGGTCTGGTGAGCAGAGTCCTACCAGTTGAACTGAACGTCATCAACCCTCTAGATACTGCTGAGTGAATGAGAGGCTTGTTCCCTGATCCCCACCATGCTCCCCTTCTTAGTGGAAAAGATGAAATCACCCCCCAAGTAGTGACTGTCCCAATTCAGTCCCACTTTACACTTACCAATGAAGGAGCCTCCAAATGACAGCGGGATTGCTCATTTGTAATTTTACATGTGGTTCGCTTCTGAAAGAAGGTGCCTTTGAAAGATACCAGGAACATGCATTCTAGTTTTTAGATGTCATTAACTTATACACGAAGGATCTTATCAATTATACTGGGATCATGATTTTAGACGTGCTTTATTTATAGATGAAGGAGCCTCTGAAAGATAGCAGGGGATGGCTGGAGGTGGCAGTCCTGCCACCACATTTCTGCCTGTAGGTCATGCAAAGAGGGAAAGGGCTGGAGTTGCCTCCCTCTGCTAGTGCTCTGGAACCGGCGCCGGTGGCTACTTGCCCTCCCGTCTTTGTTGGCAGCTGCCAAGCCTCCTTGCTCTGCTATGCAATGGTTTTACTCTTCTGATGTTTTGTTTGAATGTTTCATACAGTGTGGTTTAACTGTGTGGGTTTTATTTTTCTGCACTTCTGGAAAGTAGAAATGAAACACGGTGAAGGGAGCTGCAGGACAGCAACAGCTGAAAGACAATGGGGGAGGACTGCCCCACCCCTTGACCAGGTCACAGAACAACCCAAGGCATGCCCAGCATGCCAAATTCAATTCGGAGGAATGGGGTCCACTGCAACTGAACCACGTGGGCGCCGCATTTAAGGAAAGAAGATGCACTAAAATGCCTCTGCAAAAATGCATATTTTTGAGAAAGAAGCTGTGGGGTGGCTGCTGATTGGCCATGACATCATGTGTCACAAATGACCCCAAAGTGTTCTCCTTCCGCAATAAATCACCGGTTCAGAATGACTCCAAGTGTGGCATATAAATGTTTTAAATAAATTAAATATAGAAAAAGAAAGAGAATCCAGTATCAGATGAATACTACTTAAATTTTGTTTCTTGCTACAACTATAAGCTTAAAGAAGCAAGATGATCCAACCATGTTTGATTAAATACTCACTCTTTCTCATATTCAGTAAATAGCCTTAAGAGTATTTACCAGACTCTGAATTAAAACAGCAGTTAAAAGAGAACTGCTGTTTTAATTTTTGTTTCAGAAACAAACATTTAGACTCTAAATTTTAGAGCAGCAAAAATACAGGAAATAATCACTGTTTATGGATTTATTACATTTTCTACCACCCAAAAGACAAAGTTCTCTGGGCGGTTCACAACACTACCATATTTAAAAGGCACAAAGAAAGATAGTGCTTACATGGCACCTCTTAAGGAATAGTTTAGTGCCACATTTTAAAATATTTGGCAGAAATATTTTAAGATGAAAGCAGAGGCACGGATGAAAAAGGCAAAGAGGGGGCAGGGAGGAATGGAAATCTTATTGACAAGACCTGCAAGATTTAGCCATATCTGCCATCTCCACCGCCCCGTCTCTGCCACAAAGAGGGATTGTTTTCTGATTACAGAAAAGCAACCTGTCCATGCCCTGATAAAACTGAAAGTAACCTGCGATCCATTTGCATTCTTAAATCCTTGGTGCTGAAGGGAAACTTCCTAGATTTATGCAAACAAAAACTATGACTAATGGGCACATTTCTTAACATGGCCAATGTAATGTTCTATAGAGTAATGGCCAAAACCCATGTTTTGTTCAGATTGGAGAGCAAAGCTTATTCCCACCCTCTAAGCACTGGCAGAAGAAACTTAATTCGAGGTTTCTGCTTCAGAGAGTGACTGTGTTTAGTTCTATGAGAAAATGTGTTTGTAATTCTTAAGACGAAACACATTTCATGGGTAAATCTTAAATCAACATGTTCAAGGAGCTTTATATCTGGTTACGATTCATGGTGTCCACCAAGTCAAGACTTCTGAGTTGGTCATTTGTCTTTTAACAGATCAGTCAAATTAGTTAATATTAATTTAAATTTGCATGTTGCTCAAGCTTCATTATAGGCGCCTTTTTCAAATTTTGAAGGACTTACAATAAAGTTGTCATTCTTCATTTGAAAGATATTATCTGTAATATTTATTTTATTCACTCCCCATTACAGTATCACATCTGAAGTAGCCTAAAAGAAACACTGTTTGGTTGGCCTCCCAACAAAATTAATCATGGAGTTTTAGTTGATTAATCTACTCACTACAGTTTGCAGCTCTAGTTATAGTGCAATTGTATAAGTGTGCTCAACACATGGAATTATTTTTCCTCATATATTTATGAACCATGAACATAATCCCCAGAGGCCTGCAAACGGTTGTGTTCTAGGTGTGAATAACTGTTGGCACTGCTTCCTCTTAAAATTAATAGGGACATGGAGCCTTTCTTTGAAACTACAGAATTGCATAAAAGAAGGCAAGACAGCTTTCTGGGAGTGTGAAACTCAGGAGGCATTGGCAGTATACGGAAACTTGCTCATCTGTCATGGTTTTTGTTGCTATTTGCAGTATGTGGAATGTTTGCATGAATCCAGAAAGTTGCCCTTCAGCACCACCGGCTTAAGAGTGCAAATAGAACACAGGTTACTTTCAGTTTTATCACAGGGAACAGACAGGTCATCCTTCTATAGTGAACCCTCATTGGTAAAGATCTATTTAGGGCTGGGGGGCAGATGTGGCTGAATCTTGGGGAAGGGATATTAATAGGAATTTCTGTTTCTGCCATTTTCCTCCCTGACTATGCCTTAATCTTAACACATTTCTGCCAAGTAGCAGCTGTAGCTGCATCCAGTATTGCAGAGCCTGCATTGAGCAGGGGATTGGTCTGGTTTATTATCCAAAGAAAGTTCCAAATCTAGGAATATATTAACTATTCAGAACATTTGGTACATTCAGTAACACATCTGGCCCAATAAAGGGAATTTTCTGAACTAAAGAGCTGGTTCAGCATAGTAACTAAGAGGCAGAGATATGTATCCAGAAATCCCTGGCTCACATCTCACCTCTGGCAAGAACTCACCTCAAGCAAGCCACTCTCTCTCAGCCACAGCCCACACCATCTGCACTGTAGAGATAAGTACTTAAATACCTTTATTGTAAGGATTGAAACAGTGTAGCATATTAAGAATGGCATACAATATTAGGATCTATTCTGGATGCAATCCAGAATGGATTGTCAGTATTAATAACATGAGCCAGCAAGCAAGATGAGATGGACTCTCAGTCTGACCTGTTGAAGTTCAACAGCAGAAAAGCAACTTTGCCACAAAAACATGTAAGAGTAATTTAACATCCTGATTATCAGAAATTATGCTCATTTTTATTGGCTCACCAGCATACATTGCACTTGGCCATCCTGGACACCTAAGTTCTCTGTTTATTTATTTTTTATTAGTAGTATTACTGTAAAACCAGCAACGGGCTTTCAGCTCCCTTCCCATACACAACTCCTAATTAACGGTGAAAGCTAGATGCACTGCTAAAATTTGAAATATGTGGGATTCAGGCCAAATATTGAGGCTCCATCACTCTGAGTTCCAATCCAAGAATCTTGGCAGCCATTTCCAAATCTACCATGCTTCAAGGAAACAGCTTATCAATCATACTAACGGGAACAAAGTATTCCCACAACACCTGCATTCTCACAAGATTTAAATTCTTCTGTGTCAAACAATCTTTCATTATTGTGAGCAAAACACAAACAGCCTTAATCAACTGCCTCTAAGACCACTGAGTTTGTACTTTTCAAACTTACAATAACCAACATGATTTACAAACTTGTAAGTGGTTTTCCAATAACATTTAGTGGTAGTCTTGTTTTAAAATTCAGAAGTGTTGCAAGTGCTCTTAAGTAAGCTTAGGAAAGGAAGATGGAAGTAGGCAAAGAGTCCTCACCCTCTCCTTGAGTAGCAGTTCATAGGCTAAACAGAGTCCAACAGTTTTACAGCAAAATTAACATACAGGAGAATACTGAAGCCAAATAAATTGTAGGATCACATGACTAACTCAAGAGCACTGACGTGGCACAGATAACAAGAAGTATTTCCAAATTCAACTGTCATCTCACCAAACATTGGGCAAACAAAAGCAAGAGGTAGGCAAAATGAAATTACTAGCCCATAATGCTTGATGTTAAGTCACTTGTGACTTCAAAGACAAAAAAGCTATTGGAAAGCTTCTTTGTTTGGTCACCCAGAAGCCATTTTTACTTGCCACAGGTACCTGAATATTATGGGTCATTGAACAATAAGTTATTGAGGCATATATTTTAAGACATATGACTTAAATAAGCATTTTATAAGAACAGGCTCATTGAACACAATATGACACAGGTTTACTTCTAATATATTTTCAGTAGGGAGTACTCTGAAGATACAAGAATCAAATGTACTAGCAGGGGGACTATTAGAACAGGTATTATAGCTCACCCAGTTGCAAGGATAAGTTGCCAAAAAAATGAGGTATTTGGATAAGTTTCCGGTATTCTACTTAATAATACCTGAGACATGTTAGGAATATTTAGACTTCATATCTGTAAGCAAATTATATCAATGAAGCATAAAATGAACATGTTTTGGTACCATATGCTTTTTACATGGGATATTTGGGGGATTTTTAGTTCCCCATTCCAATGAAGAACATCGTTGGATTGAAGCACAGTGGATGTTCTTTATCAAAAGATGCCCATTAATGATGTGAGAATGTATGGGGCTTTGGCTACAGCTGCTACTTCCCAATTGCAGCTGGCATTGACCCACCTTCTTTTCCGCTCTGTCCTTCAAGTTTCCTGCCTCTGTCCATTGACTTATATGTACATTTATTTGACATCCTTGCTTCCTTCCTTCCTTCCAACATATTCAGCTGTAATCCAATTCTGTTGCCACAGCAGTTAAGGGAAAAAGCAATACTTTCACAGCATTGGCAGTCATAACACAAATTCCCATCATCAAACTTCACTGCCCCTTTTCTAAGGCTTGTTGGTTGCTAGGTATGAACATTTGTCCCAAGTTGAGGGTAGGGACTGATGTCATAGATGATGAAGTCACAAAGATCTTGGATGCAGTTTGTCAGGCCCTGGAGATTTGAACTCATTCAAAGAAATTAGGTGTTCCTTGACCATTTGTTTATCAATCTCAAACTGCAATCCTGCCCCTTCAACTTGTCCTTCACTTTTTCCAGGAGGGTCATAGACCCGCTTTTGAGAGAAGACTGAGCCAAAGTAGGAATTGAGCACTTCAGCCTTTTCTTTGTCATTTGTTACCAATTTGCCATCCTCATGAAGCAGTTTAACCACCATTTCTTTCCCTGTCTTTTACTATTCATGTATCTGAAGAAAGCCTTTTTATTGCTTTTAGCATCCCTCGCTACCCTCAGCTCATTCTCAGTTTTAACTTTCCTGATGCCATTTTGGCACTTCTACTTGTTTGTACTCTTCTTTTGTACCCTGGCCTTCCTTCCACTTCCTATATGTATCCTTTTTTATTTTCAGGTCATCTCTAAGCTTTTTGTGAAGCCACATTGGTTCTGTTGTCTTCTATCTTTTTTCCTTGTTGCAATTGTTTGTAATTGGGCTTTTAAAATTTCCTTTTTTAAAAACTCCCACCCATCTTGGACTCCTTTTCTCATTAGGGTCACTTGCCATGGGACCTTACTTATCATAGTTCTGCGTTTATTAAAATCGGCTTTCCTGAAATCCAGAGTACGCGTATGGCTACGCTCAGCTTTTGCTTCCTTTAAAATCAAGAACTCAAGTATGATGTGGCCTTATAAGAGTGTTGTGAAGATTACTGAAATGTTGTATGTTAAATATGTGGGATATTCTCAGAGCGCTGTATAAATGCGAAATACTATCAATGTGGTCCAGAACATATAGTAGAGGAAAAGATCCATGTTAAAATGCAGCCAGGACTATCCCAAAGATGATGTACAGGAGGGACCGTAGCTCAGTGGTAGAGCACATGCTTTGAATGCAGAAGCTCCCCTGTTCAATTCCTGTCATCTCCAGCTAGGCCTAGGGAAGAATCCTGCCTGAAACCATGGAGAGCTAATGCCATGCAGTGGCAATAATATTGAGTTATATGGACCGATGGTCTGACTCAGAATAAGGCAGCTTCCTATGCTATGAAAATTCTTTGAATTAATGTCTTACACAGCTGCAAGTCTGTCTTCTTGTTCATCTCCAAACCACTCTGCTGGCTACCAAATCACTCTGGTAGCTCATCGCCTAAGCAGGGAATATCCCAAATGTCTCTTCTGCTCGTTCCTTCCAGAAGCTTTGTAGGAGAATAAGACTGTGTATTCCTACTTCCACAGTTGGTGAGACGTTCAGGGGCAACACACTAAGCTTTTGTTGGGATGAGACTCCACTGGGGACTTGTGTTGTCTTTTGGTAATATTTGCCTTATTCGTGAACAACCAGATATTATCCTGCATCAAGACAAGTATAGTTGCTGATGCTGCACCATGTCCTCAGTGGGAGCAGCTGGACCTCAACCATGCTTCAGCTTACCCCAGTTCAAAATTCAGCCCTTCCTCTCAAATTGAAAAAGCAAATCTGGCTCCAGCATGTTTCTTTGCTCCTTCCTCTAGCTCTGAAAGGCATCACTAAATTCTGATTATTGCATTCCAAGGCTGGAAAGAGACTGCCAGCTATCAAGGAGCATTAGTGGTCTTTTGTGACATTCTTGGACACTTAATTCAGAGTGTTAAAGACAGCCAAACCCACAATTGTTTTCCCTACTTTAGTGTGTGTGTGGGGGGGAGGAAATAGAGTAATGAAGGAGCTGGCAGAAGAACTCTCAGAACCACTGTCTATTATTTTTACGAAATCATGGAAGACAAGTGAAGTGCCGGATGACTGGAGGAGGGCTAATGTTGTCCCTATCTTCAAAAAGGGCAAAAAGGAGGAACCTAGGAACTATAGACCAGTCAGTCTGACATCCATCCCTGGGAAAATCTTGGAACAGATTGTAAAGAAGTCAATTTGTAAACACTTTGAAAACAATGCAGTGATTACTAAAAGCCAGCATGGATTTGTCAAGAACAAATCCTGTCAGACTAATCTGATCTCATTTTTTGATCGGGTAATCTCCCTTGTGGACTGTGGGAATGCTGTGGACATAATATATCTTGACTTCAGCAAAGCTTTTGACAAAGTACCACATGACATTCTGATAAGCAAGCTAGCTAAAAGTGGGCTAGATGGAACAACTATTAGGCGGATCCAGGGTTGGCTACAGAATTAGACTCAAAGAGTGCTTATCAATGGTACCTTTTCACACTGGGGGGAGGTAACAAGTGGGGTACCGCAGGGTTCAGTCCTGGGCCCAGTGCTCTTCAACATTTTTATTGATGATATGGATGAAGTGCAGGTAATACTTATCAAATTTGTAGATGACACAAAATTAGGTGGGATCACTAATACCCTGGAAGACAGAAACAAACATCAAAGTGATCTTGATAAGCTTGATCGCAAGGCTGAAAACAACAGAATGGAATTTAATAGGGACAAATGCCAAGTTCTACACGTAGGAACAAGAAACCAAATGCACAGTTACAAGATGGGGGATCTTGGAGGATGTTGTAGATCACAAGCTGAATATGAGCTAACAGTGTGATGTGGCTGCAAAAAAAGCAAATGCTATTTTGGGCTGCATTAATAGAAGTATAGCTTCCAAATCGCGTGAGGTACTGTTTCCCCTCTATTCAGCACGGGTTAGACCCCATCTTGAGTATTGCGTCCAGTTCTGGGCACCACACTTCAAGAAGGATGGAGACAAGCTGGAGTGTGTTCAGAGGAGGGCAACGAGGATGATCAGGGGTCTGGAAACAAAGCCCTATGAGGAGAGATTGAAAGAACTGGGCATGTTTAGTCTGGAGAAGAGAAGATTGAGGGGAGACATGATAGCACTCGTCAAATATTTGAAAGATTGTCACACAGAGGAGGGCCAGGATCTCTTCTCGATCAACCCAGAATGCAGGACAAGGAATAATGGGCTCAAGTTACAGGAAGCCAAATTCAGGCTGCACATCAGGAAAAACTTCCTGACTGTTACAGCAATACAACAATGGAACCAATGACCTAGGGAGGTGGTAGCCCCCCCCCCCCCCACATACATTAGAGGCATTCAAGAGGCAGCTGGACAACCATCCGTCAAGTTTGCTTTAAGGTAGATTCCTGCATTGAGCAGGGGGTTGGACTCGATGGCCTTATAGGCACCTTCTCTATTATTCTATGATTCTATGGCAGAAGGAGATGCGAAACTGACAAATAAAAGGCTTGCCTGAGACCATATGCACTCTGGCCCTCACAGGGTGCATGCTGCTCACCCTGACACTGAGCCAAAGAAAAAGAATTATATTCCAAGGCAGACATGAAGTGCTCCCCTCATTTCTAGCCACTCCATAAAATAGCCTAGATTTCTGAACTGGTTATATGGTATCAGTTCAACAGGAACTAATTACTGCATTTACACCCTCCTTCCCAAGGGCAATCAGCACACAGGAATGGAACTGGCATTTCATGTCCAAATCCCTGGGATTCAAATGGGACCCCTGAGGATGTCTAGGTTTAAGAGGCTGGCTTGTGAATTATTCAATTTAGAAGGAAACAACACTTTCCAAAGTACACGTTGTAAAGACATAAAAGCAGAGGAAAACAGCATGAATCATTACGTGATCAAGAGCATTCCGTGAAAACTCTGATAAGGAGACTGCTGTATATACAGCCTTTTATGGTTTTCTGGCAGCTTCCCCCAACCTGGTGCCATCCAGATGCTTACAACTTCATGGACAATGGTCAGGAATTATGGAAGTTGTAGTCCAACATATCTGGAGGGCACCAGGCTGGGGAAGGCTGGTTTAAGGTGTGTGCTACAGGGAAGGGAAAAATAATAGTAAGAAAAAAGCTACAGATTAAAATGGCACATTAAAAAGGGGTGGGATTATTAGCTATTTTGAAGAGTTGATCTAAAAATAAATTTTGGCTGCTTATGTCCCCGACCCTTCTGCCTTAGCTCCCACTTCTTCCAGCCCTTGTCAAATGGTATCACCTTTGTAGGGAAGAACAGAACAGCCAATGGCAGGGATATGACCCTCTGCCGGCCCTACCCCTTTGTCACACTGGAGCAGCTCAGCAAGTCACCAAATCGTTTCATGAGTTACAATGCTGATTCTGAACCAACATTAAGTTACTAGCCTACCAATCTGCCTACACTACACATGTTTATGATAGTCATTTGTGGTCCAAAGGGGGTGGGATATAAGAACCTGGAAGCATTTTTACTTGCTACAAAGGACCTGGAGAGTGACTACTTCCAAATCTGACAGTGTTTACGTAAATTAAAATGGTTAAGTTCTCCCTTTACCATACCCATTTCGAGCCAGAGAAACTAGCAAAGCTAAGCATTTTTACAGTTCAATCCTATCTATACCTGTTTACTCAGAAGTAGTTGCCCTATACTTAGCTGCAGCCATTGAGTTACAAGTATATCACAGAATTTTAAAAATTGACAAGTTCCAATTAAAATTCTTCCACAAAAAATACCTTATTTTCCCTATTTGAAATATAAAGAAAAAAAAGGATCTCCCACCCCACCGCTTTTGCAAGGATAGAAGAACTATCCATCCTGAAACACGCAATTATTTTCCTGTTCTAGATACCACTGCATTTCACTCTTAAGAATCAACTTTGCAGCTTGGTCCTGCTCTTACATCCAGCCCTGCTCTTACAACTGGCATCTGTGGCACAAAGCATATTTCACCAGCTAAGACTGGTAAGCCAGATGCAACCTGCCTTAGTTCTAACCTATATGCCCTTTACGGCCTCTGGGCAGGGTATCTGAATCTGCCCACTGTTTAAGGCCACAATCCTATGCATATATTGACAGAAAAAAGTCTTACAATAAATCCCTCCTGTGTTCAGTGGGGCTTACTCCCTAGTAAGAGTGCATAAGTCTGCAGTATAAGTAAACCTGTGTGTTTGTAGGTGGCCTGGGCAAAACTCAATGCCCAGAACGTAGAGTGTCATCGGTACTGATATTACATAAATTATTCTGATACACAAGTGGATAACCTGTTGATAAAAAGGTATGTGGGATCTGAGAGTTAAATTACCATACCTTAAATTACAAATAATGTTAGTGCAGCTGTATATAGTATTTATACTGAGATTCCTGGGCCAATTATTTTAAAAAGCTCTGGCATAATTAGTCCTGATACTCAGGAACCAAAATGTTCTCCTAAAGCAGGACATCCTGTCCTAAGGGAATGATCGTGAGGCAAAATGCCCTGAAATAATTTACTTGAGAGAACTCATCTGAAGACTGAATTCCTGAGTGTAGTGATTGTGTGCGGTCTGGGCAATACAAAGCAGTTTCATCGTTATAGGATCTGGGATTTGCTTTATTATTATTATTATTTTTAAAAACGATTCCACCTTTAATTATAAAACTGGCCAAAAAAATTAAAACGAAAATCATCATTAACATAAACACACACACAAAACACACTACACTAAATATCAGTAAAGCAAAAACAGGAATAAAAGGCGAAACATCAGTAAAAGGAAAAATATCAATAAAACAAAACAAAGCGGCAAAATAATGAACTAATTAAAAACTTGGAAGAAAAAGACTGTTTTTACCTGCAGCTTAAAAGTTAACAAAGTAGGTGAACTGAATGTTCCTGGGGAGAGTTCCACAACTGGGGTGCCGTTACAGGTCACTACCTGCCTAACCTCTGAAGGGCCTCTTAAAGAATTTAGGATGCAATCCTGAGCATGTTTAAACAAGAAAAAAGTCCTAGAACTTTGATCATTCCCCAGCCAAGATGACTGGCTGGGAAATGCTGGCAATTGTGAGCAAACATGCACAGGATTCTGTTATTTTCAAAACTTCACAACACAAGAATCCAGGGTTAACAATACAACACGTAATCAGGTTCTACATAAATTCATACAGAACTCTGATGCTTTAAAAAAAAAACCCAAAGCACCCCTGTTTATGTTGCAATCATCTGCAGCATCATTTTATTTCTGAGAATGGCTAGTAAGCTTTTTTTTTACCAGATCAATGTCTATGACTGAGCCCCATTCTTCCATATCTCAAGTTGACTCATCTTTTTCAAATAGGAAATGAAATAAAAAACAACACTTTCAAATGCACCACCGCACTATGTTTTCACAGGCATTTAAAAAATTGCAGGAAAAGTAAGAAAAAGCAAAAGATGACAAGTACATTTGGGAACTCGGGGCATATCTCAGCATCATCAATGCCAACTAGGACTCTCCAATGGGCCTTGCCATGGGGAAGGGCAGCGTCGTGTGTTTAGCAGTTCAAAGTAACCCAGCAGCAGACTGATAAGAAACCCTCAACCGCCATCCTCGGCGGTAACTCCAGTCCCTTTGGCCGGCATAAGCACCAAGGGACGGGCATGCCAGATCGTGGGCTATTGCGATGCTCCGATTACGCTTCATCCAACGCCCAGAGAACTCTCTCCGCGAGCTGAATGGGCGCCACAACTGCTCACGGGATCTCCGCAGCCGCGACCTGGTCAGGCAAGCCAGCAAAGGCGGCCGCACTGTAAGAGGCGCGAGCGTGACGCCTAGGCAAAGCGCAACGTCGCACGGCCCCTTCCTCGCCTCAGTCGGCTGCACCCTTGGTGCCAACCCGCCTCAGGCAAACACAATCCCAACACCTGTCTGTGCAGCCACGGCGCCCGCCCCAGGAAGCAAGACACACACACCCCGCCCCAAAGATAGCAAAACACGGACATGGAATCAGTAACCCTCCGCTGACGATCGGCAGGCTTCCCCCCTCCCCCTCCCCCGTAAGCGACGCTACAGGTATCTGCTCACCGGCCCTTTAGGGAGAGGAGGGGAAGCGAGCCAAACAAACGCTGGCCATACGCCTGAAAAGGGGGGAAGAGGAGGAGTTAAGGGCAAGGCAGCACCACCTCCCCCTCCCGTGACCAGAATCGCAACAGGCCCTAATTGCAGGAGCCCCCACCCCCTGGCTTCCACCGCTAGCGAAGTGGGCGGGTTGCGAAATGGCTACGGGAAAGCGACAGCTGCACCCTGATGCGCGCTACTGGCACTGGGGGGGGGGCGTGCGGGGGGGCGCGCGAGAGGGTCGCAGGCATTACCCGGAGCGGCCAGCTGCAACCTCGGGCCAGCTTGGATGGCCACAAAATGCTACCGGGACCAAGGGGCGTTGCACTCGCATGCCTGTCAGGTGGGGGGGCGCGCATACTGCCCGGAAAGACGCCGGCTGTATGCGTGCAATGCCAAGGGGGGGAGGAGGCCACGGCCAGACGCGCCGAAGGGCTCTGCTGCCAATGCGCGAGGGAGAAGGACACGCACAGGCTGGCGCGAGCAGGGAAGGGGCAGGCAGGGGCAGGCGCTGGCCTGGGCGAAGGCGACGGGGGGGGGGGGCGCCACGGGCGGTTCGAAGCGGTTTGTCAAGAGAAAGGTGGGCGTGGGGGGCTGCGCGCCTCGCCCAACCGAGATTTTTGCCCCTGGAAGGAGGGAAGGTCGATTGCGGTCTCGATGAACTCGCTCAACTCACCGGCAGCTCCACGCTGACTTCGACGCCGTCGAGGAGCTGCACCCGGCACTGCAGCGCCCCTTTCCCGCCCGCCGAGGCCGCTTGGATGTGATGCGCCGCCGGGACGCTGCGCGCAGAGGCGAGAGGCGAGGCTGCCGCTGCCCCTCTCAGCGCCCCATCGCGCTCGTCTCCGTGCACGGCGGTGCAGCCGCCGCCTCTCCCGTAACGCTGCATCGACCGCCGGCCGAAGGTCCTGCGCAGGAAGCGCAGCATCCTGTGCTGAGCCGCCTGATTCGGGGAGGGGGGCTCGGCTCGCGCGTACCCCCCTCCCAAGCCGAGCCCCACCACCGCTCCTCGCGGCGCCCGAGGAGGAAGCAAGCGAACCTCAGCCGCTACCCGCGGAGCTCCGGGCGGCTCTCTCCCTGCAGCGCCACCAGCTGCCGCCCGGGAAGCCAAGCAGGCGGCAGAGGTGGGCTGGGAGCGGCGCAGAGGCAGGCGCTGGGCGGGGGCCTCCTCCTCCTCTTCGGGCGGCTCTTCCCCGCTCCGCCTTCCTTCCCGCTGCTGCTGCAGACGAAGGGTTGCTCAAAACGCGGGAAGGGACGGCCTGTAGCAGCCGCCGCCTGCTCCTGCTTCAGGCGAGCAAGAGAGGGTCGCCTCTCCAAGCCTCCGCCTTTCGCGGGTCGACTTGAAGGCGACAGCTCCTGGGCGCGCGCTCCAGCCGCGGAAAGGGCGCCGCGCGGGCGCCCCCTGGGACCCCTTCCCTCGCCCGGGAGTGGCGCCCCCTCCGCAGCCTGCGCGCTCCTGCTGCTGCGTCTTCTTCTGCTTCCCCTCCGGGAACAGCGCCACCCGGCGCCGGGAAGGAAAACAGGGCGTCTGCGCGGTTCCCAAGCCAAGGACTGCTGCGCCCTGTTCCTCATCCGCCCCACCGCCTGGCAAACCTGGCCCTCCACGGCTGGGAGTCGAAACGACGGTTGCGCCTGCCTCACCCCCCCCTCCCCCAAAATTAAAGGCCTCCTGGGTGCCGGTCTGGTGCCCTCTTTTGCCAGTGTTTACCTTAGAGACCGAATGGTAATACCTTAAGAACAGAGACTATTGCAGTGTTTACTTTGAGGAAGCCTCACCAATATATGTGGGACATCCTTTCGGGTAAATTCTAGGTAACTCCCATTGTTAGGTCACAGCATGACGATCCAGCCCTCAGGATAGGGGGCTCCAACCCTTTTGGGGGATGGTTCATTTTGAGTCTTGCTGTGATTATTTCCTAATATCTCTAGAACTGTGAGGAAATGAATGTGGTGGCACTGGAGGCCGTTTGTAAATAAATAATTGGAGTGGTGGCCACCTCAGTAGGCACCAATGGTGGTGTACGTTGCGGGGGGATGTATTTCTGCCCAGGGATGCCATGTTGCTGAATTCAGCCTCAGGGCTTAATGTGTGCCAGGGCTGAGCCCTGGCAATTGTTTCCAGTGCCAAGGCTTAAGTCTGGAGTCTATGAAGTAAAAATAAATGAAAGTGCACCATGTACTGATCTCTTCCGGCAGGCCTACCCAGTTGAATTTTAAGATGTTTTTAATGATGTATTAGTTTTTATTTGTTTTAATATTTAATCTATTTTGTGGTTCTTGTTTTATATTTGTTGTTGTTCCCCGCCTTGATCCAGAGGGAGAGGCGGGTTATAAATTGTTGTTGTTGTTATTATTATTATTATTATTATTATTAACAACAAGCATTTCTAATGATTTCATGAACTCTGATAGAGACCTGTCATCTCAATGGTCTTGTTTTCATTCCAGACTTGGGGTGGGGAGTGTTGTATCCATACAGATTTGATCCCCCCACATCTTTCAGCACTACCAGTCCTGTGTATGCTTACTTTGAAGTAAATTTCATTGAGTTCAGTAATAATGATACTTAAAATGTGTAAGTAAAATGCCAGGCCCTGCATTCCTTCCACTGCGCCAGTGGAAGAGAGTGAAAAGAGAGCCTATGCGAAGGACAACACCCATTGATGGTGTTGCATGAACAATGAATTACTATTAATTGTGTGCTTTCTGTAGGTGTGAAGAAAATCAAACCCCAGTGAAGGAAGTTCTTGCATGTCAAGGCATGTTGAGAATGAGAACAAAAAAGATTGAATTACAGCTGATTTAGCCCTGTGCAGGAAAATAAGAATTGTATGTGGTTCAAATGCCAAGCTTTTATTAGCACATTATTACCACAGAAGAATGCATTAGCAATTGTGCCTGGCTTACTACAGATCTACTAATGCATGCCGGCAGCAAGATGTAGAACACATAGGAAAAGGAGGATTACTACTATTTCACTTGGGCCCAATCTACACCAAGCAGGATATAGCATTATGAAAGCGGTATATAAAAGGCAGGAGCCATACTACTGCTTTATAGCTGTACTGAACTATAAAGTATATACCATATACTGCTTTCATACCTCTTTCATAGTGCTATATCCTGCTTGGTGTAGATCTGGCCTTGGTGAGTATTTATATCACCCAGTACTATTAACCCCAGTTTCTGGGTGTCTTGATTCATAGAAATATAGAATAGTAGAGTTGGAAGGACCTTTAAGGCCATTGAGTCCAACCCCCTACTTAATGCAGGAATCCATCTTAAAGCATAGCTGACAGATGGTTGTCCAGCTGCCTCTTGAATGTCTCTAATGTGGGAGAGCCCACCACCTCCCTAGGTAATTGGTTCCATTGTCGTATCACTCTAGCAGTCAGGAAGTTTTTCCTGATGACCAGCCAGAATCTGGCTTCCTGTAACTTGAGCCCATTATTCCGTGTCGTGCATTCTGGGTTGATCGAGAAGAGATCCTGGCCGTCCTCTGTGTGACAACCTTTCAAGTATTTGAAGAGTGCTATCATGTCTCCCCTCAATCTTCTCTTCTCCAGGCTAAACATGCCCAGTTCTTTCTCCTCATAGGGCTTTGTTTCCAGACCCCTGATCATCCTCGTTGCCCTCCTCTGTCTGCATCCTTCTTGAAGTGTGGTGCCCAGAACTGGACACAATACTCAAGATGGGACCTAACCAGTGCCGAATAGAGGGGAACCAGTACCTCGTGTGATTTGGAAGCTATACTTCTATTAATGCAGCCCAAAATAGCATTTGCTTTTTTTTGCAGCCACATCACACTGTTGGCCCATATTCAGCTTGTGAATATTACAGGAAGCCATATTCTCAATAGCTGACGTCACCGCAAGCAGGGTGCAGGTTCAGCCCCTATCCCAATGGTGCCTATTCCACGTGTATAACCTTTACTTTTGCCATTCACTCCAATGGAGAAAAGTAGTGCACTGCACTTGGCGGCACTGTTGCAAGGAAGGGCAATACCTGCCCTCCAGCCTTGGTACTGGGTGGCCCAGCCCATTAGTAATGGTCCTGTACAGCCCATCTCTATGTGTTCACATCACCTGCCAGGGATCATTCCAATATACAAAACCACACTCCAGATATAACTTGCCTGTTAGAATGATGTTCATTTTGCAACTCTTAAGCTGGACATGTGAATTGGCCATAGACAGTGTTAAGTGGCAAGGTAAGGCAGGATTAGGATATGTTATAAGAATCTGTAGTCTTTAAGGCCCATTTCAAAAGGAAGGAGAATGTAGGTATATCAACAGCTGATAGAACAGTCTGTATAAAACTGTGATCCTCGACGTTTCTAATCTATGGTTGGCAAAACAAAAGATGATTCTTTTACTTTTCCATAGTTACTTCAACTTCCCCTCCTCTTTTGCAACAACCAGGCTGAGTATACACAAGTTGCAATAGTTACAGAATCCTTTTGGCCTTCGAAGATTGCTGGGAACCTAACTTGGGTATTTTCCAAAAAGCAAAGAACCCTGTGGGAGAGACAAGGAAAAGAAACAAGATGAGAAATTAACATTGATCAAAGTAGGACAGCAAAGTAAAAATACCAGCTAGAGCAAGAATTGTTGGAAGAAATGGGTTAGGTCAAGGGTATAAAAGTTATAGCTTGTAAGTATATTCATTAAACAAAAAAACTACGGTTTACAAAAACAACGTTAAGGTTCTACAGTTTCCAACCAAGCAACAAAAAATAGGGAAATTAGGAGTTAAGGCTCACAAGCCTTAATGTCACATCGTTCCTAAGGAGGCAGAAAGTGCAAGTGAAATTCTCATTCTCCCAAAGCAGATAAACCATGAGGACAGGATAGAGAATATGATATGCAGAGGTGACTGTGGGGTTGTGGAAAACTGATGACGAACAACTTAGGACCACCTACTTCTCTTTTTTGTTTAGAGCAGCCCTTCCCCAACCTGGTGCCCTCCAAAGGACTACAACTCCCATCATTGCAAGTCAGTATTTAAAAAATGAAATTAAAGATAAAGAGATGAAACTTGGCACCATGGTAGCTGTTAAGTAGGGCTTTAGACATGCTAAGCTGAAGCCTTTCATCCCTTGAGTTTAAGGAATTGTTTAAAGTTCAAGGGATGAACCCATCTGCTTGCAACTTGGCATGGCTAAAGCCCTACTTAAGAGGTTGCATGGTGCCATGTTTCATCTCTTCATCTTTAATTATTTCCCACAAAAACTTGCACAGCCCAAGGTCGTAGACCCTAAAGAGATTTGAGTTTGAACTTTTTTAAAAAAATCCTAAAAATCAAGGCATGAACAGATCTGCTTCAAACTTGGCATGGCTAAATCTCTACTTAAGAGCTATCACGCTGCCAAGTTTCATCTCTTTATCTTTAAAAATGATGGTGCTGTAAGCATATTAGTTAATTTTCATAGGCTCTAATGGTCTGTTTATTCCAATTTTAAAAGTCCCATTGTCTTCAGTGCAGCTTACTCCCAGGTAAGTGTGCAGAGGGTCTTATGTCTACTCAGAAGTAAGTCCCATCATCTTCAGTGGGGCTTACTCCCAAGTAAGTGTGCCAAGTGTCTTATGTCTACCCAGAGTAAGTCCTGGCTTTCCTGGGGACTGCAAGGTCACAGTACAGCAGAAGTCCCTTCCCATCCTTTGCATACATGCCAGGGAAGGAGGGAGGCACTTAGAGGTCCCCTCTACAAGGATTCGCTTTTGCACCTGGTTAGGCGATTATGCGCATAATCGCAGAAGCGCATTTACACCTAATCTCTCTGCACGAGAGGCGGTGAGAGGCAGTGAAGCGCATTAACAGATGTCCAAAATGCGCTTTACAAGTAGTTAATGCGCATAAGCGCTTATTCACACAGTCAAAATGTGCTTTAACGGACGGAGCAAAATAAAACTCGCGATTTAATGCGCATTCGATAATGCGCATAATCGGGGAGATAACGCGCCTCTACGCCCGATTTGCGCTCCGTTCTTGTAGAGGTAATTTTTTTAATGCGCCTTGAAAGAGCTTTAAATGCCTCTTGTAGAGGCACCCAGAGACACTCTATGTCTTTTGAAATTGGTAGGACTTGCTTCTGAGTAAGCATGCATTCTTAGCCCAACACCAAAACCTTAGCATTGCGTTCTAAACCAACAGAAGTGTCCCATTCTTTACGAGGAGGATCCTGCACCCAAGCACCGGATTACACACTTCTACAAAAGAAAGAGTGTGGGTGGAAGCTTTATTTCTATGGGATGGAAATGATAGCTTTCCCTTTGCTTTCAGCACATGGGCAGGGGGTGGGATCTTCCTTAACTACAACCAACCCCAGGATGGTTTCTCTATGGGCAAGTGCTGTCCTAGATTTCTCTATGCGCAAGTATGGTTTCTCTATGGTCAAACACTGTCCTATGTTTCCTATGGGCAGGTAGGATTTCCTTACATGCAAGCACTATCCTGTTTCCATATGGGCAAGCATGATTTTCCTATGGGAAGGTATATTTTCCCCATGGACATGTATTATCCTATGTCTCCCTATGGGCAAGTATGGTTTCTCTATGGGCCAGTACTGTCATTTGTTTTAATATGTCCCCCTATTATCTGTCCTGAATCTCCCACCAATAACTTTCTTTTTTTTTTTTTTTTTTTTTTAGTATAATTTTTATTCATTTTTCAACAAAACAAACAAACATACACATGATGATATATAAACAAACTAACTCCCTCGACTACCCCCGTGCACCCCCCCCCCCCGAGACCTACTCCCATTCATTCATCTTCCTTCCAGAATTTTAATGATTCTTTTGAAGGCGACTGTCCCTTTCCCGATCTTAAAACATATTCCAAAAAGGGATTCCATATATCTCCAAAATCACTCTTACTGGACATTCCCCTCATTATTTTCATTTTACATGTCAACATATCATTCAATGCTATATCCCAAATTTCTTTATACCAATCTTCTATTTTATAACTTCGTTGCCCTTTCCAATTTTTAGCAATCATTATTCTAACGGGCGCCAGGAGGTTGTTTACCAATTCTCTATTAATTATATGCTTATTACTGCTATCCCATATTGCTAGTAGAGCTAGCTTCGGGTTTAATTCCAATTTACTTCCAATTATATCACTTATTTCTTTAAAAACCTTTTCCCAGAATTTTTGTATTTGTTCACAGCTCCACCACATATGAAAATAGGTCCCAACCTCCTGACATCCCCTCCAACAATTCTTAGACACTTTTTTATCAATCTGATGAAATCTTACAGGTGTTAGATACCATCTCCAAACTGTCTTATAATAATTCTCCTTAATTCTAATCGACAATAATTTCAACATTCTTACATTCCACATCCTCCCCCAATTATCTTCATTAATTTTTTCCCTAATATCTACTTCCCATACCTCTTTTATAACGTTAAGTGAGTCCTGAAATTCCCCCTCTATTGTAATTTTATATATCTCGCTAGTGAGTCCTTTTTTAGCTCTGGCTTCATCTTTTTTTTCTATTTGTTCAATTAAATCTTCAAATCTGGTATTATTTCTACATTTCTTATTTTTTTTCCTCCATTCCTCTGTCCATTTTACCAGTTGCAGTGACTTAAACCACGCTATCTTCTGTCCTTTAAACAACTCTTTAATGTGCTCACTATCTTTCATCTTTCCCATCCAATTCCTTAGCTTAAGAATATCTTGTTCTTTCAGTCTCACTTCCATCTCTGATTTTAATGCTCTTGGGAAGTTTCCCACTACCACAACTGGGGCTAGCGGAGAATCTTCTGGTATCAACTTCCCCCTATACTTCTTCCATATCGATATTATATTTTCCAATAATGGGTTGTCCAGTACCTTCCATTCTTTCTTCTGCATTTTGGTAAAAAATATATTTCGCAATTTACATTCTATCTCTACTGTTTGCGATTCCAGCCAATCCATATCTTGCTCCCCTAAAATAGCATGAATAACATATCTTAACTGATTAGCAATATAATAATTCTTAATATTAGGAAGTCCTAAACCTCCTTTCTTTTGAGTCTTATACCATAACCCCTTATTTATCCTAGCTCTTTTATCCCCATTACAATATGCATTAATCATATTTTGCCAATTTTTAAGCTCAGCTGCTGAAATTCTAATAGGTAGCATTCTAAACAAAAAATTAACCTTAGGTAATATCTTCATTTTAATAACCGCTATTCTACCAAACCAAGAATGTTTTAATTTTCTATAAATCTGTAATTTCTCCCCTACCTCTTTTCTTAAGCTTACAAAATTAAGTTCCTCTATTCTTTCTAATTCTTTATCTATATTAACTCCTAAATATCGTATTATATTTTTATGTCTTAATCCTAACTTAGCTTTACATTTCTCCATCTCTTCCTTGTTATAATTATACAACATCATTTCAGACTTCCCCCAGTTAACTTGTAATCCTGTAATTTCCCCAAATTCCCTCACATGTTTCTGAATCGTCTCCCCACTTTCTAGGGGATCTTCTATTGTCAATAACGTATCATCCGCAAACATATTTACTTTAATCTTATTTTTTCCCCCTATCCCCTTTAATATTTCATCTTCCCTAATTACATTTGCTAAAATTTCTATAACTATTGCAAATAAAATCGGTGAAAGTGGACATCCTTGCCTAGTTCCTCGGGCTAGTATTATTTGTTGCGTTAACCCATCATTAACCATTATTTCCGCTTTATTATTTTTATACATCTGATTTATCACTCCCATAAATTTATGTCCAAACCCAAATGTTTTTAATATTATTTTTAACGCTGGCCATTCCACGCAATCAAAGGCTTTGAAAATATCTAAAGCTAATAATCCTGCTTTTAAGTTTCTTTTTTTTATAATATTTATTATATTTATAACTCTCCCAATTAAATTCGGCATTTTCCTACCTAAAATAAATCCGCATTGATCATTTTTAATATATTTAAATATAAATGTACCCATTCTTTTAGCCATAATTGCTGAAAATATTTTTGCATCCTGATTTATTAAAGATATTGGTCTATATGACGCTGGATCTGTCAAGTCCTTACCTGGCTTCTGTATTAATACTACCAGGGACTGGTCCCACGATGGCGGGGTCATTCCTCCTTCTATTATATTATTAAATAATTTTTTTAATCTTGGTATTAAAATATCTTTAAATATTTTATAAAATTCCGGCCCCAGACCATCAATCCCCAGAGACTTACCTCCTTTTAGTTTTCCAATAATTCCCTCAATTTCTTTGTCAGTAACCAAGGCTTCCATACACTCCCTATCTTGATCATCCAGTCTTATTTTCCAATTCCTTTCTACATATTCCCGAATCTTCTCTTGTGAAAGCGCCTCTGAAGTATATAAATCTTTATAAAATTCCTGAAAAATCCTTAATTTATCTTTCATTACATTACATCTATTCCCTAACTTATCTCTTATTGTCCCTATCATATTCTTAGCCTTCTCTGACTGCGTGGATCTAGCCAGCAATCTGGAATTTCTATTACTAAATTCAAAAAAATCTCTCTTTAAATATAATAAATTCTTTTGGACCTGTTCTATTTCTTCTTTCTCCAATTCCTTTTTTTTAGCCTGAATTAGGGCATATAATCGCTTATCTTTTGACTGTCTCAGTCTCTCCTCTAGACTCCTTATCTCTTCTTCAACCTTTTTATTAAGTACTTCCTGTTGCTTTTTAAGTGTGGACATTTCCCTAATACAGATCCCTCTTATTACTGCTTTCATCGTATCCCATAATAATCCTTGCGAATTAACTCCTTTTTCATTTATCTGCCATATTTCCTGCAGTTCCTTTTTTAATTTATCAACTATGTTTTTATTTTTAAAAATTCTTCCGTCCATTCTCCATCTCTTTGCTTGTTTATAATCCTTCTTTAACTTGATATCCATCATCATTAAAGCATGGTCTGTGATCTTTATTACTCCAATATCACAATCTATTAATTTAGGTACCATATTCTTTGATATAAAAATATAATCAATCCTTGAATAGCTCTTAAATCTAGGTGAGTAAAATGTATATTTTCTTTCTTGCCCTTTTACAACTCTCCATACATCCATTAATTCTTTCCTCTCCATTAATTTAGCTAATTCTGTCTTACCCTCTCCTCTACTATCTCTTATTATATTATCTCTATCTTTCCCTTTATCTAGTACCATATTAAAATCTCCAGCCATCACAATATTCTTTTTCCCTAAATCTCCCACCATATTAAATACTTCTTTAATAAAATCAATTTGTTTCCCATTTGGAGCATAGACATTTATCAGCACAAATTCTTCCTCTTCCAACGTACAGTGAATTATAAGGATCCTTCCATTCTTATCTTTCTTTATATTTTGAATATTAACACCACATTTCTTCGATATTATTATTGCCACACCTCTTGCTTTAGAAGTACCAAATGACTTTTCATAAACTCCAACTTCCCTCATTCTTAACTCATTAGCCCCCTCCTTTATCTGATGGGTTTCCTGTAAAAAGATTATATCTATTTTTTTTCTTTTCAACAATGTTTCAATTCGTCGTCTTTTAACCACCGTTCCTAGCCCCTTAACATTTAGAGTTGCACATCTCAATCTATTCTCCATTTCTTACTTCCAGCCACATCATTAAATTGGTCTCGGTCAGTGATACACATACCCCCCCTTCCCCCCCCCCACACCCATTTTTACCCCCCTCCTCACCAGTCATCTGGGCTCTGGTCCCAATTATTTTAGAACTCTTCAGGGGGGGGGAACACGGCCCAACCCACAGAGCAAAGTCCGATCCTCCCCTCCTTTTTTTTTTTTTTTTTTTCTTTCCCCTCTAATCCCTTTCATTGACTGGAACCTCCAACCGCTCCTTCTAGTTGATCTCTGGAACCTCCAACTGCTCCTTCCACTTGGACTATTTCTCCCAGATCCTTGGCATCGATTATGCCCAGCTTCTCCAACAACTCGATTCCCTGCTCGCACGATGTTATTCTTTCTTGCTTCCCTTGCCAGAAGAATCTCAAAAATACTGGGTATCCCCAGTTGTAGGTTATCGATTTCTTCCTCAATGCTGCTGTACAAATTTTGACACTCTTCCTCCACTGGACGGTGTGCGCCGATAAATCCTGATAAATTTCTATTGCTGTTGCTTGAATCTTTGGTTGAGCTTGTCGTCTGATTGCCTGCATAAATTTTTCTTTTTTATAATAATTTGCAAATTTAACAATTATGTCCCTTGGAAGCACTCCTTTACGCTTAGAACCAACTCTATGCGCCCGTTCAAGATCAGCTTCCTCCCAGGCCTCATCTGGAAGTTGTTCTCTTATCCATGTCAAAATAGTATCTCTTAAATCTTTTAAAGTCTCTCGTTCTTGTTCTGGGTATTTTCTAATGCGAATATTAGCCCGTTTGTCTCGATCCTCCATAGCGATAAGGCGTAGTTCATGTTGAGAGAGCTGGACTTCCTGTTTCTTACAAACTCCCGCCAGAGCTTTAGTATCTGCCTGGAGCACTCCAACATCCATCACCACTTGCTTTAAACCCTCCATGAGTTCGGTCTGCGTATCTGAAATGTGCTTCGCCAAACGTTGTTCCAATCCAATAAGCATGTTTTTTATGTCATCCTTTAATTCATCCATTGGGTCTGGCTGCCCTCCTCTGGGTATCTTCGGAATTGCAGCTGGCTCTGAAGAAACAGAGCCCTTAACGGGAGATTTTTTCCCAGTCTGCTTGTCCGGCATTTCCACTCGGGTCAGCCTATGCCACAATCGATCTGATCCTCTCTCTCTTACAGGTCTTACCCAGGCGGGGGTGGGAATAGAGGGCTTCTGCCGTCTCTGCTTCTTCATAAAATTCCCTCCTCCCTCTTCTGCCTGGAGGCCTCTCACTTATGTCTCTACGTTGCAGCCAATACTTCAGTTCACTGGGAGTTAACTTAACTTCTTCTCAAACTCCCTCCAAGTGTGCCATAAACAGGCTATCTGCCGATTATAGTCCATAAATCAATCCACTAATGGCGTCTCGCTCCTTAGACCCCTTTTGCATCCAGCCGGAACAAAGGGAACAGCCGGAACAGCCAACAATCAGCAATTTCTTGCTACTCTCAAATCCCCCTTCAAAGATTGTTCACTTCCAGTCTATATATAATGCCTGTTAATCCTTTAAGTCAAGCAAGCTGTGTTATTATAAGTCCATAAATTACCTCATTAATGGCGACTCTCCTTCTCCGTAGTCACGTAGTCACTTTCACTTTTACTGCAGCAATCAGTAAACAACCTCCAGCCAGCTCTCGCTCGTTTCCAGATCGCCCTCAGCAATTATTCACTTCCAGACAATATTTCATGCCTTTTATTAGTCTTTACGATAAGGAATTAGTGCTTAATTCATAGCTTTTTTAAGGAGGACAGAAGATCTGCGACTTTACCCTGACTCGATCATAGCCACGCCCCCCCCCACCAATAACTTTCATGGGAACCAAATCCAAATATAATTTAGTACGGTCATAGACCAGCAGACTTCATGGAAACCTTGGTCCCTAAATACACAAAGCTTCAGAGAAAACTACAAAATCCACACACCCCTTCAAGCTAGTGATTGGAGTGAGACTCATTGTACTTAATGGAACTTACTTCTGAGTAGATATGCCTTGGATTGAATTGGAAATCAAGCAGCAGCAGTGACCAAATGAAAAATAAAGGAACACACACACACACACTCTGGCTCAGTTTGGACGACACGATAATCAATGGAGGGGGAAGAGGCAACCATCAGTTGTGTTATTGTGTCATGTGGAAGGCAACACACAACGCACGCACAACTGATGGTACGCTGCTTTGGGCAATTAAACAACGGAGAAAAACAACGGACTTGCACATTGTTTATCCCGAACCCCCCTCTCTCCATGTATTATTCCACTCAGTCATAGAGTTTGCCGGCCGAAGCAGCCGAACACCCCCGGCTGCTCCAATACAGCCGGCAGAACTTGTGGTGCATGATGGGATACGACTGGAGGACTGAGGGAGGGGGAGGGAGGAGATGCAGCAGCCCAGAAGGATGTCGGGACTTTCAGCCACACATGTGGTGGCGGGCGCCACAAAAATAACATACCGTGAGTATGCTATTCCCCCCTCTGTTGCCTAAAGTGTCGTCCGAACTCAGCCACATATTCCAAACTACCTGAGGCAGGAGGGAGGAGGGAGGGAGATGTTACTGAGCATGTCTTGCATTGTGATTTTCAAAATGGCTGCCACATTCACTCTAATACAAAGAAAAATATTCATTAAAAATCAACCAAAGTGAATTTTTAAAAAAGAAAAGCAGTTCCACTGATAGAAAAATGGGCTTTGTAGTAAAATAATAACCTGAACCAATGTAACACCATTTTAGATAAGTTTCGCACTCAGCATTTTGTTGGCAAAACTGTGCTCCTTTGTTCTCCTGCTTGCTTGCTATTGTAGCGAAGGTGCTGTATGAATCTTTGACTAAGGAGAAATTGGCCCAGTGGAAATGGACTAAGTACATGAATAAAGCATTTATAGACCTTAAGTCAGCCCTAGCGAACCCTCCAGCTCTGGCCTTACCAAACCTGTGGAAGCCTTACCGATTCTACATTCATGAGAAAAGAGGGATAGCATTAGTGTTCTGACACAGCCATGGGGGCCAACATGGAGGCCGATTGGCTACTATTCCAAAGTCTTGGATCCGGTGACCAAAGGCTGGCCATCTTGTCTCAGGGCAGTCACTTCTACAGCTCTCCTTGTGGAAGAGGCTCGAAAGCTGACTTTGGGAGCAGATATGGAAATTATTGTGCCACAAGGAGTGCCGCAGATTTTGGGCTGCGAAGGAGAAACATTGTTCAACTCATCTAGGCAGTCCAGGTATGAGATTTTTTTGCTGTCAGATCCAAGCCTTACCTACTGAAGAGTGGCAGCACTCAATCCCACGACACTACTACCTGTTGCCTCACTAGGCGAGGCTCACGATTGTTTGACTGTCCTGAACCAAGTGACATTGGCCCGTGAAGATCTGCAAGATGAACCATTGAAGGATCCAGATGAAACTTTGTATGTTGATGGTTTTAGTTTTATCGAGTCTGGACAAAGGCATACGGGATGTGCAGTGGTTTCTCAACAGCAAACCTTATGGGAGGAGGCACTATCCCCTAACCTATCAGCGCAAGCGGCTGAACTCATTGCTTTGACATGGGCGCTTCAGATCAGCGAAGGGAACCGATTCACAATACGCCTATTCCACAGTACATGCCCATGGGTTGTTGTAGAAGGAAAGAGGATTTATCACTTCATCAGGACAGAAGATAGCAAATGGACCTCAAATTGTGGAACTTCTAGAGGCATTGACGTTGCCAAAGGCTGTGACAGTCATGCATGTGAAAGCTCATGGAAAATGTCCGGTAGAAGAAATTCGAAAAGGAAACCATAAAGCAGACTTGGCCTCTAAACAAGCAGTTCGACTAGGTGAAACAACTCACCAGATGTTCTGCTTAGCAAACTTAGAGTTAAAGGCTCCCAGCTACTCCATAGAAGAGAATCAACTAGCATATAAATGACGAGCAACACAGACGCCAGAGGGATGGTGGATTGTTCCAGGAGGAAAGGTGATCATTCCGCATCCCGTAATGATTAAGCTACTGACAGACTGTCATCATCAGGCTCACATGAATGCCAATACAATGGGAGATTTGTTTATTAGAACCATGATTGTCCCAGGACTGTATCTAGAAGCTCAGCGCATAGTGTCAGGATATGTAGTGTGTCAGAAGGCTCACCCTAAGGTAGGGTGACCAGATTTTGAGAATCAAAATCCCGGACCCCCCCCGCCCCCCAACCACCCAAAACAACCCCCCACCGCGTGCCCGCGCCGCCCCCCACGCCACCCCCCTGCCCTGCGCCCCCGCGCCGCCCCGTCCCCGCGCCGCCCCCCGCTCCGCGCCGCCCCCCGCTCCACGCTGCCCCCCCACCCGCCCCGCGTACCCACGCTGCGTCGCTCCCCCACCCGCGCCGCCCCCGCCCCGCGCTCCGCGCTCCTTACCTGCTGGGGCGTCCCTCCGGTGCTCTGAATCTACTGAGAAACAGGCTTCCTGGCCTGTCTCTCAGTAGCGCGCCGGGTGACGTCATCACCCGGCGCGCTACTGAGGGACAGGCCGCGAAGCCTGTTTCTCAGTAGATTCAGAGCACCAGAGGGACGCCCCAGCAGGTAAGTGCACCGCCCGCCTGCCTCCCGCCACCGCCGCATGACCCCCCCGCCACCCCGGTTTGCTCCCGCCGCCCCCCGGTTGGCCCGGATTGCCCCAGGTTTCCCGGTTAGGACCGGGAAACCCCGGGCCATCTGGTCACCCTACCCTAAGGGTGTAAACCGCCCAGAGAGCTTCGGCTATGGGGCGGTATATAAATGGAATTAAATAAATAAATAAAACTCCTCCAGCCCCAATGGGAGGATGTCTGTGGGCACACTATCCATTTCAAAGACTGCAGATTGACTTTGCTGAATTACCACCTCAGGGCGGGTTTAGATACTTACTGGTCCTGATTGGCCAGCTTATAGGTTAGGTTGAAGCATTTCCAACTAGGACCTGCATGGTGAGGGAAGTAGCAAAGAAACTATTGAATGAGGTGATATCTAGGTTTCTTTTGCCTGAGGTAATAGAGTCAGATCAAATAAGTCATTTTACTTTGTCTCTGGTTCAAATGATCAGTAAGGCATTAGGGAACAATTGGAAAGTCCATACGCCATGGCACCCGGAGTCTTCAGGACCAGGTAGAAAGAATGAATCGCATATTAAAAACAATACTGACTAAAATATGTTCAGAGACTAAGTTAAAATGGGTTCAGGCATTGCCAATCACCTTAAGCCAAATCAGGTGCATGCCTAAGAAAGGATCAAATTGACCCCATTTGAATTCTTGTATGAAGTCCCGTCCCCCCTCGGATTTTGCCGCCTGGTCAAAGGGAACTTGTAAATGGGGAAGTGGGAAATGTAATGCTTGAAGAACATGTAACTGCCCTCCAGTCTGTTTTATCCTCTTTGCACAGATACATAGCTGGATTCCAGAGCTTGCCACTTGATGTTCCTGCACATTCCTACCTGCCAGGGGACCAGGTGTTGGTGAGAAAATAGAAGAAGCAGCCACTGTCTGAAAGTTGGAGCGGGCCACTTGAAATTATTTTGGTAACAAACACTGCTGTAAAAGTAAAAGGTTCAGACAAGTGGACTCATTTTTCTCGCATCAAAAGGTACCAAGAAGCAAGACAGATGACACCTCTAGGAGATGCCACACCGGACACTGGCTCTCTTACAGGAGAAACAGGATCCCCAACACCAGAGGGACTGAGCGCACCGGAGGCCGCCAACCCCTCTGGAGAAGAAGCCAGCAATTGGATTTCAACTCCTTTAGATGACTTAAAATTGAAACTTAAGTGGGCCTGAATTCCAAAATGAAGTCTCTTGTATTGTTTTTTTATTATTATTATTATTGCAGAGACGCTCAGCAGGGTGGCTGTGCCAAAGAAAAGGGTAGAACAAAATGAATTTGGAAACTTGGTGAGAGCCATACAGCGCACTTTCAATTTGAGTAATTGTTGGATCTGTTTGGTAAACTCCCCTTTAAGTGAACAGGCTTTTCCTTTCCTAGTGAGCCCACTGGGAGAAGAGGACATAGCCAGCTCCATAGTGTTAAGTACTGACATCTCCCATGAGAATGATACTTAGAGGTCCCTGGGTTTTACAAATACCAAAGAATTTTGGGAAGTAAGAGGACAAAAGAAACTATGGACAAACAGAAACTATGGTGTTCCCTGTATAGCCATAGAATCAAATCCTAATGGATATTGGAGAAAACAATTGGACAAGCAAACATCTCCATACCTTACAATGTGCCAGGCATAATACTGAAATCATTGTAAAACGTTTCAAACCCAAGGGGAATATTATGGGTAAAAGTATATGAAATAACTGGAAATACTGATAAAGCCTTAGTGAAATATGCAGAACAACCCACCTATGATGCCCCGTGGGAAAAAATTTATTTTTGTGGACCAAGGAATTATCAGGAAGACAGTGCCTTGGAACTGTGTGTGATACCAGAGTTTGATGAATGTAATCCACCATTGCCTTATGTATGTATGTTTTGTAATGAATAAAGGTCTATAATTGCTTTAAAGGGGGGAGCTGATAGAAAAATGGGCTTTGTAGTAGAATAACCTGAACCAATGTAATGCCATTTTAGATAAGTTTCACACTCAGCATTTTGTTGGCAAAACTGTGCTCCTTTGTTTTCCTACTTGCTTGTTATTGTAGCTGCAGACTGCTGCAATCAGACACAGGATGTAAGGAGAGTGAAATTCCTTGTGGAGTGAAGGTCTATGCGAGAGACCTCATAGCCTGGGAAAAGAGCCAAAGAGAGTTGTCCGAAAAGTGTATGAAAAGCATCGTGTAGCCGCTTCCCCTTGGCCAGTTCTGATTTGTAGTTTCAATCTCCTGAGCTGGTCTGCTGTACAGCAATTTTGCAATAAATCTGATTTGATTTTCCCACTGACCTGCCTGCTTCGTTATTCTGGTACTGGAAATTGGCAAGCCTGCCAGAATAAAGACCCACAAAGTGATTTATGCAACACCACCAACTACAAGGAAGGAGGAAGAAGGCCCCACCACTGGATTAATAAGTGTGTAATCACTGTGTAAATCGTGGGCACAATTATCGCCAATGGGAATTACCAGAATCATTCCGACTAAAAGCGTTTTTTCCCCCTTTTCTACTTTAAACTGCCATCTTTCCCTCAATCTTTCACCAATCTTCTTGAAATTTTCAGGTTATGTAAAACCAACATTTATTTCTGGCACATATACATTTCAGGAAGATTGGTGAAACATTTTCGATTTTATAAAAGTTAGAATGACCACCACCCAAATTACCCCTTTAACATGGTGGAATTTGTTTTTTCTGCTCAACCTTAACAAGGGACTCACAACTGTGAGTCCCTTAATACTAGAAAGAAGATGTATTGATGTCAGTTTGCTAAAAATTCATCCCATTAGAAAGAATATACTGATCTCTTCTGAAGGAATTCCTCAATGAATAACATCCCTCCCTATACACAATTTTTTTTAAATTTATTTTTAAAAAGTTTTCCAAGTAGATTTGCAGGCCCATTAATTTCTGTGAGTTTTAATATCCTATAGGTAGAACTGCAATCTTAAGAGGAGATTTATAATAATGCACTCAAATCAGACAACCCTGTAAACCATAGTTTTTTTTAAACCAAGAATTCTAAGATGTCTTGATTGTTATCTTGATATTATATTGGTTTTATATGCTCTTTTAATTAATTTTATGTATTCGATTTATATTGCATTGTTATACTAATGTTCCCTACCTCGATCCAAAAGGAGACGTGGGTAAGAAATAAATAAATTGTTGTTGTTGTTGTTGTGGAGGATAAAAAATCAGCAAGCTTGCATGTTTCTACCTCCCCCTTGATTTGCAGCTTCCTGTTCAATTTTCTGTGTAGTGCTGATGATAGTTTGTTGTGATATTTTGGTGGTATTCATTCTCCATACCAGAATCCAAAACTGTGGCTTTGGATTCTGGTTTGGAGGCAAATGCTAATCTTGGTTTGCTGATTCAGAGCTCATGGCAAAATATGCTTAGTGCTAGACAGGAAATGGAAGGGGAAGCCACAAGAGAGAATAGGGAGAAGCATGCAGTTTATTTGTCATCTGCCAAATTATCCTTTGGAGGATGGTAGGAATTGAGCTTAAGTATTTACATATAATTTTAGAGCATGCGAGGCACTTCATTTACATTATTCTTAATCATCCTTACAACAACTCTTCTTACTGAGCTTTTCTACACAAGGCATATATAGGTGATTTGTCTTTCCTTACAGTTGTTTACAGGTTCTTTAGACAATGTCATGACCCTCTAGTTCTCCTATTTTTGAAGAAATCTTTTGAGGGGAATTAGAGCTGAGGAAATGGAGTATTATTTCTGAAAGTGAAAGAAAGTGTATTTTCCTCCTTGTGTAGTTGTGTTATTCTTCAGTAGCACAGGGCCACCTACAGGTTATGTAGCAGAACAGCAGGAAAGAAAAAGATTTTCGTGTAGCTAGGATCTCAGTTGTGATGAAAGTAGATACAGCAGATTAACCCTTATGTAGAAAAAGCTTACTATATCAATTATGCTATCATGTTGCAGGTGACGAGGCTGAGAGAAAGTGGTTTGCCTTAATAAGTTCATAGCGGAGGTAAGATTTGAAACAGAGACTTCCCAGCCCTTGGTTTGAACCATTGTACTTCACCAGTTTTGTATGAATTTGCTCTACTATGGGCAATGAAGGAGAAGAATTTTGAAATCTTAATTCCCCACCCCCCTTTCTGGGCAGAACAATACTGTCTTCACAGAATATAATTCTAATATGAATCTAAGCTCTATAATCACAGCAATATAAAATGAAAGCCTAAACTAATTGTGAGCAATAAAAATTTAGTTGCTCTTTTTTCAAGAGCAGAAGCAGTAATGCAGACAGCATGGCAGCATTCCAGCTTCCTTACTTACACCACGCCTGCCGCCATGTACCTATCTTCTCTTTTATTTCAAAAGGATATGCCCTAAGGCAAATTTGTACTTCTGTGTGCTGTTAACTCTGTGCTGTGATCTTGCCTCAAAGTTGGTTGTGCCACTTATTTGTGGAAGGCAAGGCAGTGTCCCTTTTACCCACTGAATGGTGGTGAAAAATACAAGATAACATATTACCTGAAAAAGAGATCTTGAAAGCTTGTACTTTCTTGTGACCTTGAATTGGCCTAATAAACACATCAACTTAATAGGGATTTAGGAATATACATGTCACTGAATCTTTATCAAGATACCCTTAAGTAATAACATTTGACTGATAAGCAATTGAACATTCATAATAATGAATAAAGCATGGCTAGATTGTGTACCACTGTTTACAAAATGCCATTAACTGGTGTTTGGCCATGGGCTGCTATTTAATGGAATGATAATCAACCAAAACTGATAGCTATTGCCAAAATAGAACACCAGTGCTTGAAATATGGCAGCTGTTGGGAGCAGAATACGATTAAAAAAACAACCATCCCTATTAATGCATCCCAAAATAGCATTCGCTGCAAAAAAAGCAAATGCTATTTTGGGATGCATTAATAGAAGTATAGCTTCTAAATCTCATGAGTTACCAGTTCCCCTCAATTTGGCACTGGTTAGACCTCACGTTGAGTATTGTGTCCAGTTCTGGGCGCCACACTTCAAGAAGGATGTAGACAAAGGAGGGCAACGAGGATGATCAGGGGTCTGGAAACAAAGCCCTATGAGGAGAAAGAACTGGGCATGTTTAGCCTGGAGAAGAGAAGACTTAGGGGACACATAGAATCATAGAATAGTAGAGTTGGAAGGGGCCTATGAGGCCATCTAGTCCAACCCCCTGCTCAATGTAGGAATCCACCTTAAAGCATATGGGACAGATGGCAGTCCAGCTGCCTTTTGAAGGCCTCTAGTGTGGGAGAGCCCATGACCTCCCTAGGTAATTGGTACCATTGTCATACTGCTCTAACAGTCAGGAAGTTAGATGATGTCCAGCCAGAATCCATCTTCCTGGAACTTGAGCCCATTATTCCGCATCCTGCACTCTGGGTTGATCGAGAAGAGATCCTAGCCCTCCTCTGTGTGACAACCATTCAAGTATTTGAAGAGTGCTATCATGTTTCCCCTCAGTCTTCTCTTCTCCAGGCTAAACATGCCCAGTTCTTTCAGTCTCTCCTCATAGGACCTTGTTTCCAGACCCCTGATCATCCTTGTTGCCCTCCTCTGAACACACTCCAGTTTGTCTTCATCCTTCTTGAAGTGTGGTCCCCATGATAGCACTCTTCAAAAACTTGAAAGGTTGTCACACAGAGGAGGGCCAGGATCTCTTCTCGATCATCCTGGCGTGCAGGACGCAGAATAATGGGCTAAAGTTACAGGAAGCCAGACTCTGGCTGGACATCAGAAAAAACTTCCTGACTGTTAGAGCAGTAAACATTGGAACCAATTATCTAAGGAGGTCGTGGGCTCTCCCACACTAGAAGCATTCAAGAGGCAGCTGGACAGCCATCTGTCAGGTAAGCTTTAAGGTAGATTCTTGCATTGAGCAGGGGGTTGAACTCCTTGGCCTTGTAGGCCCCTTCCAACTCTACTATTCTACGATTCTATAAGGGGTTCCTTAATAAAATTAATAATCCCACCCCCTGATTTTAGCCAAATCATCACCCATTGTCTTAATAGCAGTAGCTAAGGAGGGCTGTCAGTTTGGGTGCTGGAGTACATATACTAACAGAAACATACAGCTGGAAGGTGTGATCAAGCTTTACTGGTCAGTAAACAGTTGCTCCCTTTTTCCATGGTTTGGACAAGCTGCTGCCCTACCTAAGAGAAAGATGAAACCAACACCCTCCTTTATGTAGAGCAATTTGTACACAGAATAGTACAAATGTCCATGATAAAGTAAAATTTAAGCAGGTCTGGCTTTGTAAGCAGTTTGGATCAGATGGGAGATTGCCTAGGAACTTTATGTAAGATGTTCTAAGCTTCTTGCAAGAAGAGTGGAATGTGTGAAATGAGTGCGTAAGATAATATTAACTGTAACACCAGTTATGTGCATTTTATTGTTTTAATGTATTAGGACTTTCAGTGGTTAGGATATATAAAGACATCTTTATTTTTGTGGTCTTTCCCCCAGAATATAAGGGATTTGAGTAATAAGCAGTGAATATAGCACTGACAGTATCCTGTCTCATGGATGTGGCTCCATTATCATCTCTCTCCTCACCTCACAAAACATGACATGTTAGATTCTCTCTGTTCTCCCCCAAAATGATCAGAGCAGACATGTGATTTTTCATGGCATACCGTTATCTAGAGATAACTTTCCCTCTGATTTTAAGACAGGGGCAGGCAACTTGTGTCCTGTGGTGTCTTAGACCCGCTGCCGCCGCCTCTGTCTCGCCTTTACTGTTTTAGGCTCTGCAGCACCACAGCCCAGCAACCTGGCTCTCAATCTATCTCTTTCTGCTGCCACCACTACCTTCCTCAGGTACACCCAGAGACCACACGAGTTGCTCAAAATGAAAGGGAATTTATTAACATAAGTAATTGCATGTCATCAAGCTTATTGGTTTCCTCAGTTCGAACTCGTTATGGTTACAAGGCTTCAAACCGTATTGGTTTCTGTAGTTCACTCTTAAATAGTTTCAGTGTGGAATTCAGCTGTTTCTTATCTAGCTGTCTATTCCTCAAAACAATATCTCACTCTCTCAGTAATTGTCAAGCTCTTTCCTCCTCATGAACTCCCCCCTTTTCATCCAATAATACCACCCCCGATTCCCCGTCAGCTCCTGTCAGCCAGAACCATAGATACACTCCAGCTCCTCCCACTCTCACACAGCCAACCAATCCAGGCATTCCAATCAACCATCCAATCAGCACTCCCTCTCACATCCTGGTCATTCACTCCCCCTCCCTCTAGGGTGAACACTTACCATCCTGGTTCTTGCAACGTAAGCACAGTGAGTGCAGTTCGGCCTAGTCATTTACCTTAACCGTTATAGCATTCTTAAACTTTTAAAAAACATATATAAATAAATGCATATCATAAACAACAAACCTTGCAATACAATTATAACAGAAAGCAGTAGAACATCATGTGACCCTCCAAATGTTTTAGCCTACAGCTCCCATCATCATTCCTCACCATTGGCTTTGCTGAATAGGGTTGACAGGAGTTGTAGGCCAAAAAAGTCTGGAAGGGCCACAAGCAGCAGTACTAGGGTGACCAGATAAAATCCAGTTCAGGTCTCATGTAACTTTAACAGTTGTAGAGAAAAGGGAATTTCAGCCAGTGTTATTTGTATGCAATTAGTTCCTGGTGAAATTCCCTCTTCATCACACCAGTTAAAGTTGCAGGGGGCCTGCCTTCTTTTGTATCTGGTCACTCTAGTATAGTGCCTGCAACTTTAACTGTTGTGATGAAGAGGGAATATCACCAGGAACTAATTGCATACAAATGACACTGGCTGAAATTCCCTTTTCTCTACAACTGTTAAAGTTACATGAGCCCTGACCTGGATTTTATCTGGTCAGTCTAGTAGTGTCCTGAGTAGCTCAAAATGCAGTTGCTATCTTTGGCTAATTTGTATAGCATCACAGTAGGGGTTCCCTGTCCACAGTGATCAAGGTGCCCTCCCTTTTCTCAGACAACTCCTGAAATGAAACCTTCAAGTGAGGTGAGGTGGATATGCGATCATGAAGTATTACCATATTTACAAAAAACAAAATGCAACTGAACCTGAAAGATCACATGAAAAAGGCTTCATAGAATCCCAAATGTAACCATTGCAAAGTTGACTGAAATAAGCTAACAGTGTTATATTGCCCTGTGAGATTTTGTATCACCTGATCAAGAAGCAGCTATTCAATGCTGGCTGCTGGCTGCAATGGTGATGTCCACGTACAGCAGAGAGCATCTAAGCAGCTCCCTCTTTTGGCAAACTATCTTGCTCTAATGCAAAGAACTGAGCACCTGAATCTAGCTGCCGGAGTTCCTGATTTGAGCCCCTTTGCTGCCTTCCATTTGATTAGATTTTAAGAGAAGATGCTTGATGCCACATGTATTGAGTGATTAAGTTTCACAAAGTCATATCTAGAAATGTTTGCATAATATTATGAAATAGCTTCCCAAATACAGTGCCATGTGGTTAAATAGCTGATGTGTCAGTGAATCAGTATGCAGAAAGAAAAAAAGCTTTCCATATGTTCCCTCTGTCTAAATGTAATGTTCTAAATCTAAATTATAGTTTAAAATGAAATTAGTCAAAACATTAATTCTTGTTTTTGTAACTAGTGGAATATAAATTCTTTCTTTCTTTTACTTTTTTGAAAAAAGACATATTCCATCTGTCAGGGACCCTGGGGCTTAAACTTAGAAGGGTATTGGTTTCAAAGCCTTCTTCAAGCCCCAAAGGGAATAAGAATGTCCAACAACAAGAAGAAGTCTTGTGATTGGCAGGTAGTGTAAAGCCTCTGGGTTGGCCAGACCTACTATAAATATTCGAAGAAAGAGAATGAAGCTAGGTTGTTCCTTGGGACAAGGCCCCACAACCTCTGCAGTCCAGGGAGCCTGCAAATGACCACCCAGAGAGTAGTAGGTGATGAGGGCAGCAAAAGCAAATTCCTTTTTATACCTGTAGTCATGATGGTGCTGTGATTTTGTTATGTGGCAGTTGTTAGTGAGTAGCTATTTAAGGTTGGGGGACCATCTCTAAACAAGTATGGGCTTACCACCCTGGGACTGTGAGAGGGAAGGATATAAATTCAGGGACCAGACCCAGCAACAAACCCAGAGACCAGCTCTGTCCTCATATTTATCTGGCAACACTATTACAGGACCTAATAATGTCACCCACAACATTAGGGTGACACAAACCTGACATCAGAAATGGCAAAATCCCAAAACCTGTGGCAGAACCCTTCCACCTCTCAGGATACTCTATCACAGATCTTGTATTGGCCAATGTGGAGTAAAGGAATTCAAAGGGAGATTAGAGCAAAAGAATGATGAGTTAGAATTCATCTACAGGTTTGACTCTTGCTAGAGGCTTGAATCAGGATAAAGTTTTTTTTAAAAAAATCACACTACATGTTTTAATTGGCTTACCCAGTGACAGGATGTTTATGTTATCATAGGCTGACCAGATAAAATCCAGGTCAGGGCTCATGTAACTTTAACAGTTGTAGAGAAAAGGGAATTTTAGCCAGTGTCTTTGTATGCAATTAGTTCCTGGTGAAATTCCCTCTTCATCACAACAGTTAAAGGTGCATGCACTATACTAGAGTGACCATATACAAAAGAAGGCAGGGCCCCTGCACCTTTAACTGTTGTGATGAAGAGGGAATTTCAGCAGGAACTAGTAGCATACAAATGACACTGGCTGAAATTCCCTTTTCTCTACAACTGTTAAAGTTACATGAGCCCTGACCTGGATTTTATCTGGTCACCCTAATTTATATGGAAGTGGAAAATTGACAAGGAATCATAGAATCATAGAATAGTAGAGTTGGAAGGGGCCCATAACGCCATTGAGTCCAACCCCCTGCTCAATTCAGGAATCCATCTTAAAGCATACCTGAGGTCATGGGCTGTCCCACACTAAAGGCATTCAAGAGGCAGCTGGACAACCATCTGTCAGCAATGCTTTAATGTGGATGCCTGCATTGAGCATGGGGTTGAACTCGATGGCCTTGTAGGCTAGGGTGGCCAGACGTCCGGATCCCCCCGGAAAAGTTCGAGAAAAGGGGGCCAAATCAGAATCCAGGGGGAAATTTTAAAATATCTTCAAATGTCTGGGAAAATTGGGCCTCTCCCACACCAACTTGGCCTTGTTCTTGGCCAGCGCAAATGTGCAGGCCAAGAAAAGCCCCAGATCGGCCCGGGGGAGGGGCTGGAAGACGTGTTTTGGCGCTTCCAGAAACGCATCATCCAGCCCCTCCCCTGTGCCATCCAGGCTTTGTTCGTGGCCAGTACGACCATGCTGGTGAAGAGGCCGGGGAAGAGTCCGGAACGCGTGCCAGCACTTCCAGGTACACGTCGTTCTGGTCTCTTCCCCGCGCCATCAGGGCTTTGTTCGTGGCCAGCGCTACCGCGCTGGTGAAGAAAAGCTCCAGATCAGCCCAGGGTAGAGGCCGGAAAGACGCATGCCAGCACTTCTGAGGACACATCGTTCTGGCCCCTTCCCTGCACCATCCGGGCTTTGTTCATGGCCAGTGCGACTGCGCTGGTGAAGAAAAGCCCCAGATCAGCCCTGGGAAGAGGCTGGAACGACGCACGCCAGCACTTCTGGGTACGTGTTGTTCTGGCCTCTTCCCCACACCATCTGGGCCTTGCTCGTGACCAGCGCGACTGCGCTGATGAAGAAAAGCCCCAGATCGGCCCGGGCAAAAACCCATGCATGTCAGGGTCTCTTGGCGCATGGGAGGACAGCCAGAGAAGAAAGGCTCTGGATTTCTAAGTCGCACCATGAAGCCGCCTGCTGGGTTGCTGCCTACTCCTTTGTAACAGCACAACAAAGGCCAGAGCGGCAAGAAAAGGAGGGGTAAGCGGACCGACCCTTACCCTCGACCCTTTTGAGGCTCCCCTGGGGTAATGTCATGACAGAGGAATGCCTTTCTGAGAATCTGTTGGGCTGGCATGCATGTGCGTCGATCCCCCTCCCAAGTCTGTTTTGTCCTCTTTCCCCTAAAGCCCTCTTTCATCGCCTTTGGTTTAAAATCATAATGATATCTGCTCAGATATCCCAGGTTCTGGGATGGGCTAAATGAGACAGGCCAAAACGCATTTTGCGCGCCGGAAACATGCTGCGGAACATGCTGAAACAATGCTACTGAGTAACATCAAATTCTGAGTCTGATTTAGCTATATGATGTTGGAAAAAGTAAATGCTAGAGATAATAATCATAATAAATAATAATAATTAATGATGCCACCTTTTTAATATTTATATGTGCAAGTGGTCAGAGCATGGCTATGCTCTGTTCAGTGCCACCCCCTCAAAAGCCAACTGGACAACCTTCCGGAGGTCTGCAGAAATGATGAGGAGGCGGTTTATATATAACCATCCTGACTTATCTGATGAGGATCATAGAATCATAGAATAGTAGAGTTGGAAGGGGCCTATAAAGCCATCGAGTCCAACCCCTGCTCAGTGCAGGAATCTACCTTAAAGCATACCTGGACAAAAATGACCAGAGACCAAAACTGGTAAGCATTCCTTGAAAACAAATACCATTTCCTAGTGTTATTTTCAGTATTCCCTTCTCTCCTAGACAGAAATGAGACGTAGTTAGTAAAGGATTTATTTTATTTATACCTGCTTTTCCATTAAGAATAATACTCAAGATTGCTTGGATTTTACATTGCCAATGTTTTCCAACAGATGTGAAGAGGCTGCAATCCTATATTCATTTATCTGGGAGTAAGCTTTGAAATCAATGGGACTTATTTCTGAGGTTTCTTTGGGCAGTTTTCTTTGGATCCCTGAATAGGATTTCTGTTCTCTGTATACTGAGACAGTGTAAATTCAGGAGGTATTTGGCTAAAAAGAGGGGAAGGTCCTTGTCTAGCATTGTGATAATGGGCATCTGTTCTGGCTTTTCTTTGTATTGCTACTGACCATGCTCTTGTTTACATGGCTAATGAACCAGAGGTGTAATGACACATTTTAGATTAGTGTCTCACTGATAAACCAGAAGTTATTTTTACTGCTCAAGCACCAGAAATGTAGCAGCTCTGCAATGTGGAATTGAAATGATTCGTTTTAAGATATAAAGGGGACTGTATGACCATTACATCCAGCATCCAAAATTGCTTAACAACACCATTGTTAGCTGGTGTCTGACTCGGCAGGGAGAGGCGCCCAGCAGCCAAACACTGCATTTTGCCATCGTAGACTGTGAGGCTCCTGGCAAGGGGTGAGCAGGTACACTGGCTGCTGTCATGTTCAAAGGAGTGCCAGAGGCCTTCCTCACCTGTTGCTTCTTCCAAGCTGGCCCAGGTCCCTTATCTGGATTAGGGGGACAGAAGTGGTTTTGCTTCCAAAAAGGAATGTGAGCAGCAATGTCTGGACTAAGGGGCAAGGTAATATGTGAGTGCATAGGATGGCTTGTTTGGGCTTGCATGTCTGGATTTCCTAGGCTCTGAAAACATCTTTCTGGAGTGCATCTACTGGTTGCACGATCCAAGAGGCCAGGCTCTGGGGGGTGCATAGTCCTCCTTGGCAGCAGGGGCTTGCACTCGCTAGAGAAAGATGAACAGATGTGAAGAAGCAGAGGCACCTCTTGTGCATTTGTGTTTGAAAGCCGCAAATAATAATAATAATAATAATAATAATAACAATTTATTTCTTACCCGCCTCTCCGTCTGGATCGAGGCAGGGAACAACAACATGATAAAATACATAAAACTGATTAAAACATGACACATATTATTAAAATTGCATAAAAATCCTAAAACATCCTAAAAACATCCTTAAAACATCCTTAAAACACTCTAAAATTCCACTGGATATGCCTGCCGGAAGAGAACAGTCTTTATAGCTTTCTTAAATTCTAAAAGACTGTTAAGTTGACGAGTCTCCTCTGGCAGGTCTTGTGTCTTGTGGCATCTTGAAGACTCACAAATTATGCAAACTATGTTAATCTTGTGTGTGACAGACAACTTGCTCCACAACGGCAGAAACTTCCCCTTCCTAATTCTGTCAATGATCCTGTTTTGTGTTTGTAATTTCGTTTATGTTAACACTTTAGGATTGCAGGCCCTTTGCAGTCAGTGGGACTTACTTTTGAGTAGACGTGTATAATGTTGCACTGTTCAACTTGCTTAAATTCTATTACAGTGAAGATTTATCATGAACTACAATAAAATAGTAATGGCCCTGAAAGCACCTTCATTTAAGGCTGCAATCCTATTTTCATTTATCTGGGAATAAGCTTTATTGAAATCAATGGGACTTATTTCTGAGGTTTCTTTGGGCAGTTTTCTTTGGGCAGAGCACTCTCTGATTGGGATTTGTGTTCTCTACACACTGAAAATAGAATTTCCAAATATGTCTTGAATCCAAATATTCAAGAGATATTTGGATAAAAGGAGTAAAGGATCCTTGTCTAGCATTGTGATAATTTCTCATTGATAAACTAGAAGTTGAAACAAGTTAAGAGGTGGTAATTTTGTTCCATAGCTAATGCTTGCAGGGTAATTGTATTTTATACTCTTTCTGAATGCTAGGTTGCTAGTTTGTTGTACTAGATTTTTCTGTACCTGTTCCGTGGTAGCAGAATGATGAATCTGTGAGTATGGGTATGAGAAAGGTGATGGGGAAAGAGTGTTAAATGTTAGGAAAGGTGAGATTATGGTCTCATCCAGTGAAGGATTTGCAGTCAGAAAAGATATCTGAGGGGAGTATGTATCACACAGAGTATAGCAACAAAGTACAGGAAAAACTACAAAAGTAGGAGTGAGTGAAGTTAATTTCAGATACATTGAATGTCTTACTTGTTCTTTATTTCAGTAATTTTAACGTTAAGATGTTATGTAGAACAGGTTTGTCTTAATTGTGTGCTGTGAAATCAGACATGTGACCAAGGCAAGTTTGGGTGGGCATGCCCCCTTGGGGGCTGGACATGTTGGTGGGCATGCCCCCTTGGGGCAGCCATGTTGTCCTCCGTTTTGGTTTCCAAAATGTGGTCACCCTATTGTAGGCTCCTTCCAACAATACTGTTCTATAGGCTGACCATATGAAAAGGAGGACAGGGCTCACGTAACTTTAACAGTTGTAGAGAAAAGGGAATTTCAGCCGGCATCATTTGTATGCAATTAGTTCCTGGTGAAATTCCCTCTTCATCACAACAGTTAAAGTTGCAGGGGCCCTGCCTTCTTTTGTATATGGTCAATCTAGTATAGTGCCTGCAACTTTAATTGTTGTGATGAAGAGGGGATTTCACCAGGTCCTAACTGCATAGAAATGACACCTGCTGAAATTCCCTTTTCTCTGCAACTGTTAAAGTTACATGAGCCCTGTCCTCCTTTTCATATGGTCAGCCTACTGTTCTATGATTCTATGATTCTATGACTGATAGTTGTCCAGCTGCCTCTGAAGGCCTCTAGTGTGGGAGAGCCTATGACCCCCCTAGGTAACTGGTTCCATTGTCATACTGCGTTAACAGTCAGGAAGTTTTTCCTTATGTACAGCCAGAATCTGGTTTCCTGTAACTTGAGCCCATTATTCCATGTCCTGCACAGTCACCTTTGACTTAAAAAGAAGAAAAGAAAAAAAGACATCCTAAATTGAGAGGCCTGGCATAAAGGAAATTGAAAGGGAGGCAACCCTTGACTTAATCCTAAGTACCACCCACATTCTAGTGCAAGATATGTGTGTTGTTGAACTGACTGGAAACAGTCCCTAAAATTTAAATGTATGTTGAAAATTTCCAAGGAAAACCAATACAATCACATTTGACTTCAAAAAAGGCAGCTTCTCAAAAATGAAGGGACTAATAAAAAGCAACTTGACAGTGAAAGTTAAGAGAGACAAATCTCTTGAGAATCCTTGGGGATTACTCAAAACCACAATAATAGAAACTCAGTTAGAATATATACCATAGGTCAGGAAACAGCAAAAAACTCAAGAGCTCACCACCATGGCTAACAAGTGGTGTCAAAAAGGGCTTCCTTCAAAAAATCTTTCCCAAACTACAACAAAAAGGAATGTAAAATTGCACAAAGGAAATACAAGCAGGCAATAAGGGATGCAAAAAGATTTGAGGAGCATATCTCTAATACCATTAAGACCAACAATAAAAAAATCTTTAAATTTATCAGAAGCGGAAGACCGACTAGGGAGGTATTGAATCATTGGATGACAAGAGATTTAAATGAGTACTAAAGGAAGATTTGGAATTTCCAAAGAACCTGAATGAATTATTTCTCTCTATTTTAATCCCTTTCTCATAATACTAGAATTCGGGGGTCGTCCAATAAACCTGGGAGAATCAGGACATATAAAAGGAAGTACTTCTTTCCACAATAGAGTTAAATTATGGAATTCACTATCACACGATGTAGTGATAGCCACCAATGTGGACAGCTTTAATGGGATTAGCCTTCCATAACCTGATGCCTTCCAGACATGTTGGATTACATCACCTATGATCCCCAGACATAGGCGTGCACAGCACATTTCATTAGGGTGTGCATCCAGAGATTTTTTAACAATTTATTGAATACAGTCATAAAGAACATTATTTTTATTCATTTCTTTATTAAACACTGTAGACACTCCTCGTTTGGCTTGCCTGACCACAGGAGGGCCGTTGTAGGTAAGGGGTGGGGGAATGGGGAGGCGCTCCTCAAGCCCCAGCATTGGTGGAGCTTTGTGGTGACACTGATTGAAGGAGGGGCTTATGAGACGATATTAGCCTTAAGGTTCCCGCCTCCTGGCCTCTTTGAAGCAGAGAAGCTCCTGGCAGAGCGATTCCTTTTTGCTCCTGCTACAAGGAGCAATGATGCGCTGTCAGGGGCAGCGGCAGTGGAGCAGCCGGAGGACCATCCTCGCTGTGTCGGATCGCCCTCTGGATTCCTAGTCAATAGCCCACTTAATTCAGCTCTTATTGCTTGAGGCATTAGGGTGTGCCTGGGCACACCTGGCACACCCCTTGCGCACACCTATGTCCCCAGAGAATTCAACACATCTGGAGGGTACCAGGTTGAGGAAGGCTGACTCAAAAAGGCTAATGTTCCACTGATGTGCACAAAACAATTCTATAGTTGGTAGTCATTTAACCAAATTGGATCAGAAACCTTCTGCAGATGCCTAATCAATTTCAGAGTTCTTTATGGGAATTTAGCTTATTAGCAGGAGCTAATAAAATACTGACTGGAAACTCTTCAAAGCTTTTCAGTTAATGGTAGCAAGACCTTGGTGAGCCCTTGGCTTCAATGCTCTCCAAGGATGGCTGAAGGGCGCCAGCTATTTTGGTGACTGTTTAGGATTTTAACCAAGGGAAGAGACCATAGCTCAGTGGTAGAACATTTGAATGCAAAAGCTCCTGGGTTCAATTCCTGGCATCTTCAGCTAAAGGGTCTTCAATAGCAAGGAGTGGGAAAGATCCTGGGCCCAAGCATTACCACAAAAAACAAAATTAGACTAAATTATAAATCATGCTTGAGGATATTTATGGAAACCTATTTTCCTGTATCTAGGTGGCTATTTCTCTGATCATCTGAGATTTGCTGGAGCCAAGCAGAAGCAGTGTTAGAGTGGAACAGTGAGTTGTTCACCTAGGCACTTCTCTATAACAGAGACAGTCTTCTTGTGCAGTTCAACTAGGACTTATTATTTGAGTGATTCAGGAACACATTTTGTTCGTAAAGCTTGCATATTCCCGAGCTTGCAATTGCATTTATAAAATGAGTAATTTAGGAGAGGTCACACTTTAAAAATGTGTATTTTGTACCAAAATTTGAATTTTCATGCTTTAGTCAATAGAAGGAAGTTTGCATTTGGGTTGAAGGAGGGGATTTTTCAGGTGACTTTTATTTAAGGGACACTGAACACAGGCTGCTGTCCCTGCATCAATGTTCCTCAAATTCTCCACTCCAGGAGGTGGAAAGGAGGATATGAAGACACTCAGAATGTCTCCTGACTCCAAGCTGAACAGAGCAGAGAAGAGGAAGCTGCCCCAGCTGGACTAGAAGGAATATAGCTCCCAGAGAGTGAGCGATCAGAGCGAGCAAACAGGAGTTTGTCAGGCGGAGTGTACTGGGAGATGAATGCAAAGAGGAGAGAGGCCTCAAGTAAATCCAGGAGGCTGCCTATTCAGAGCTGCCATGTGCTCCTGGGTGCTGATTTAAGGGGTGTGTCCTGAAAGCTGCTGCTGAAAGCTGCAAAAAGCTGCTGCTGGGCCTGGAAAGGTGTGGCCTGATTGCCTGACTGTCTCAGCAATTGCCTGATTGTCTCAGCGGGTGGGGAGAGTCATTCTGTTTCCTGACTCCAAACTGAGCAGAGCAGAGAAGAGGAAGCTATCCCAGCTGGACTAAAAGGAATATAAGGAAGAGAGCTCCCATAGAGCAAGTGATCAGAGTGTTGAGGGAATATTTCAGGTGTGATCATACCAATAGCTAAAATGATTATTCATGATTGATTGATTGTAATTTTAATCCTCCATATTATATTGCTAAGGATTTCATTTCTCTATTTCATGATAGATGGAACTGTCTGTTGAAGCGAAACCAAGAGATGCGACAGTTGCTTACAAACAGAGAAGTTAGAGATTATATTTGTCTTTGGCCGAAACTGCAGCAGGCATCCTGTCTAGAAGAAGTTTCACTTTATCATGTGCTACATCCAACTGTCTTGCTTTGTGTGTATTCCATCAATCAGCAACTTTATACTCATGTAATCGACAGAAAATATATCTTGTCAGCCTTTTTGATCGTGTCTGAAAGTAACCTTTGATTAGGCCAGCCCTAATGTCCCCCCCTTAGAAAAGCAAAGTGTGCAAAATCTTGACATGTATAAAACCATGTGCCGTGTTTCAGTATGTCTGTCAGAACTTCCTGTTCTGATTCCAATGGCCATTGATCATTTAAAGCCTTCTTTGGACTGAATCCATATGTGAGTATTCCTTGGTCTCCCCTGCAAACCTGGTTAAGTTGCTTGTGTGAATCTAACTCCATTGAGTTAGTGGGTGGGTGGTCACCAATCTTGGGGAGGGAACCCCCCCTCCTAGGGTTACCCCTAGACTACATATAGGCCAGCTATTGTATCAAAGCGTAGAAGGGAATTAGAAAGAAGATCTTTCTCATAAGAGATCTAACTCTTTAACAATTAAGTGACCCCTTTCTCATAAGAGGGAGTCACTAGACCACCCAGGAGGGCTCAAATTCCCCCAACACAGAGTGACCAAACAGGGAAAGCAAACAGGAGTTTGTCAGGGGGAGTTCAGCAGGGGAGGTCATTGTGGGAGACTCCCTGCTGCAGGGGATTGAAACTCAAGTATGTCACAAAGACCCATGTGTGCTGTCTCCCTGGAGCACAGATTAGAGATGTGACTGAAGGGTGGCCAAAGCTCATCAAGCCCACTGACACATATCCTTTTCTTCTCATCCATGTGGGAACAAATGATATTGCCAAGCGGAGCTACGAAGAAATCGCATCAGATTTTGAAGGCCCAGATAGTTTTCTCATCCATCCTCCCAGTTCTTGGAAAAGGAATAGAAAAGGAAAGGAAAATACTCCGGGTGAACGACTGGCTACGACGGTGGTGCCGACATGACAGATTCAGATGCTGGGACCATGGGCTACAGTATTTGGAAGATGGAATGCTGGTAAGGGACAGGTTGCACCTCACAAGGGCTGGGAAGAATGTGTTTGGCCACTGCATGAAGAAACTCATCAAGAAGGCTTTAAACTGAATCCTACGGGGGCGGGAGATGTAAACCTTGAAGCAACAATGGATGAAGGCTTATGCACCATAACACAGAGGACAGATGCAATAGTGCCCCAAAACAGTGTTCACAACAATGTTGGAAAGAAGCCAGACTGCAAAATACATGGGCTTCGATGTACATATACCAATGCCCAGAATATGGGAAACAAACAGAATGAACTTGAACTCTTAATACATGAAGGCAAATTCGCTTTGATAGGTATAACTGAAACTTGGTGGGATGACTCCCATGACTGGAATATAGCAATTGAAGGATATAACTTGTTCAAAAAGAACAGAAGAAATAGAAAGGGAGGTGGAGTCGCACTATATGTTAAAAATACCTATCCCTGCACAAAAATACAAGAGGATGAACCTGGGAGCCCCATTGAGGGCATCTGGATTAAAATAAATGGGGAAAGGAATAAAAGGAGCATGATAGTTCAGAGTCTACTACTGACCACCCAATCAAGGAGAAGATGAGGATGAAACTTTTGAAAAGCAAATGCCAGTGTTTCAAGGAAATCCGATGCAGTAGTAATGGGGGACTTCAATTACCCCAATATCTGTTGGGAGACAAATTCTGCCAAAAGTGCCCCCTCCAAGAAATTCCTTACATGTGTGGCTGATAACTATCTCCTACAGAAAGTAGAGAAAGGAACTAGAGGAACGACTATCCTTGACTTGATACTGACCAATAGGGAGGACTTACGGGAACTCTGGGGGAAAGTGACCACGTCATACTTGAGTTCTTGATTTTTAAGGAAGCAAAAGCTGAGTGTAGCCAAACTCATATTCTGGATTTCAGAAAAGCTGATTTTAATAAACTCAGAACTATGATAAGTAAGGTCCCATGACAAGTGACTCCAATGAGCAAAGGAGTCCAAGATGGGTGGGAGTTTTTTTAAAAAGGAAATTTTAAAGGCCCAATTACAAACACAACAAGGAAAAAAGATAGAAGACATACAGGAAGTGGAAGGAAGGCCAGGCTACAAAAGAAGAGTACAAATAAGTAGCACAGAAGTGCTGGAATGATATCAGGAAGGCTAAAGCTGAGAAGGAGCTGAGGCTAGCTTCATGTATCTGAAGGCTTTCTTCAGATACATGTATAGTAAAAGACAGAGGAAACAAATGGAGGTTCAACTGCTTCATGAGGATGGCAAATTGATAACAGAGGACAGAGAAAAGGCCAAAGTGCTCAATTCCTACTTTGGCTCAGTCTTCTCTCAAAAGTGGGTCAATGACCCCCCCCCCTGGAAAAAGTGAAGTACAAGCTGAAGGGGCAGGGTTGCAGTTTGAGATTGAGAAACAAATGGTCAAGGAACACCTGATTTCTTTGAACGAGTTCAAATCTCCAGGGCCCGACGAACTGCATCCTAGAGTAATGAAGGAGCTGGCAGAAGAACTCTCAGAACCACTCTCTATTATCTTTGCGAAATAATGGAAGATGGGTGAAGTGCCGGATGACTGGAGGACGGCTAAAGTTGTCCCTATCTTCAAAAACTGGGAACTACAGACCAGTCAGTCTCACATCCAGCCCTGGGAAATTTTTGGAACAGATTATAAAGAAGTCAATCTGTAAACACCTTGAAAACAATGCAGTGATTACTAGAAGCCAGCATGGATTTGTCAAGAACAAATCCTGTCAGACTAATCTGATCTCATTTTTTGATCGGGTAATCTCCCTTATGGACTGTGGGAATGCTATGGATATAGTACAGCTTGACTTCAGCAAAACTTTTGACAAAGTGCCCCATGACATTCTGATTCACAAACTAGTGAAAAGTGGGCTAGATGGAACAACTGTTAGGTAGATCCACAGGTGGCTAAAGAACCGGGCTCAAAGTGCTTATCATTGGTACCTTTTCACACTGGGGGGAGGTAACGAGCAGGGTACCGCAGTGCTCAGTCCCAGGCCCAGTGCTCTTCCAACATTTTTATTAATGATTTGGACGTGGAGGTGCAGGGAATGCTTATCAAATTTGCAGATGTCACAAAATTGGGTGGGATCACTAATACCGTAGAAAACAGAAACAAACTTCAAAGTGATCTTGATAGGCTGGATCGCTGGGCTGAAAACAACAGAATTAAATTTAATAGGGATGAATGCCAAGTTCTACACCTAGGAAAAAGGAACCAAATACACAGTTACAAGATGGGGGATACTTGGCTAATCAATATGACAAGCAAGAAGGACCTTGGAATTGTTGTAGATCACAAGCTGAATATGAGCCAACAATGTGATGTGGCTGCAAATAAAGCAAACGCTATTTTGGGCTGCATTAATGGAAGTATAGCTTCCAAATTGTGCAAGGCACTGTTTCCCCTCTATTTGGCACTGGTTAGGCCCCATCTTGAGTATTGCGTCCAGTTCTGGGCACCACACGTCAAGAAGGATGCAGACAATCTGGAGTGTGTTCAGAGGAGGGCAACGAGGATGATTAGGCCTCTGGAAACAAAGCCCTATTAGGACAGATTGAAAGAACTGGCATATTTAGCCTGGAGAAGAGAAGATTGAGGGGAGACATGATAGCACTCTTCAAATACTAAAAAGGTTGTCACACAAAGGAGGGCCAGGATCTCTTCTCGATCAACCCAGAATGCAGGACACGGAATAATGGGCTGAAGCTACAGGAAGCCAGATTCCGGCTGGACATCAGGAAAAACTTCCTGACTGTTAGAGCAGTATGACAATGGAACCAATTACCTAGGGAGGTGGTGGGCTCTCCCACATTAGAGGCATTCAAGAGGCAGCTGGACAACCATCTGTCAGCTATGCTTTAAGGTAGATTCCTGCATTGAGCAGGGGGTTGGACTTGATGGCCTTATAGGCCCTTTCCAACTCTACTATTCTATGGTTCTATGATGTTGCTAGCTGGAAAGCAGCCACTTTCTTGTTTAGTTATATTAAATATAATTAACTTTGTTCCATCAGCAGTTATATGCATTCTGTTTTGTTTTGTTCAACTTAGCTTCATATAGCCATAATCCAGCATTCTTCTGTGGAGTCCTTCTTTATTTTGACCTATAGCCCCAAATCCAGCATCTTTGTGTGATATCCTGTATTATCGTAAAATTTCCCTTAGTTCTGGTTATGCTGTACAAAGTTCTTATTATTTCTATATTAGAGTGTACCCTGTATACTAATGTCAATCAGAACCCTTTTGTGACTCATAACACAGCTGTTCGTTTCCAATAAAGGCTTATTGAAGAGATTGATTATTGTACGTATTATTTTATGTTTCATAGGTCAGTTATTGGGCTCCACCAATTCTGGTTGCTAAGTGGGAAATTAGGCCACGTCCAAACTTTATTTTATTAAAGTTAAATCATTTTCTATTCACTAAAATTATTAGATTCACACCTAAGAAGTCTTTGGACCTTTTTAGGGCCTCCTAAAATAAGGAGCCGCTCTGGCTTGAGATCTCTTTATCAAAAGGGAGATTCTCAAGGTTCCCATAGACATTTGAGGTCCCTTTGTCATAAGGGGGACTCCCAGAATTCACATACACAATTTCCCATGACAGGTTACAACATCTGGGGTTATTTAACTTAGAAAAAAGGTGAGTAAAGGGAGACATGATGGAGGTCTACAAAATTATGCATTGTATGGGAAAGTAGATCTGAATGATCAAGGTGCTGGAGCAAGTCCCCTGTGAGGGATGATTACAACATTTGGGTCTTTTTATCTTAGAAAAAAATGTAAGGGGGAGGAATTCTCCCTCTCTCACAAAACTAGAATCCAGGGTCATCCCATGAAGCTGATTTGTGGGAGATTCAGGACAGATAAAAGGAAGTATTTCACATAGCACATAATTAAACTATGGAGTTCTCTTCCCCAAGATGGCTACTAGTCCTGATGGCTATGTGCTACCTCCAGGATCAGAGGCAGTATGCCTTTATACACCAGTTGCTGGGGAACATGGGTGGGAGGGTGCTATTGCACTCATGTCCTGCTTATAGTTTCCCATGAGCAGTTGGTTGGCCATTAGGTAAATAGAATGCTGGACTAGATAGGTCTTTGGTCTGATCTTTTGTTTTTAGATTATGCCCATTTGTGTCTTAGCAGACATCATCTTAGAAGAGATGGGAAGGGAAGGCAGTAGGAGAATATCTTCTTCCATAATATCTGGGAGAAGTGTGGTAGGAAAATTTAAAGCAGAAAAAGCATAGGTGAATTGTGGTAATGCACATTAATAAGAGTAGACAGTTCCTAAGAAACAATGTAAAAAGATTTACATTTTCTTCCTAGAAAACCTACTCCAGCTGTATAAGTCCAGAAAGTCTGGGAGTCAGCAAAACAAATGGAAGTGGGTATATTTATCCATCTCCTAAAAGTTACAAGCTGCCAATGTTGCATCTGTCTTTTAGAAAGATAAGCTATCAGTAAACTGAATTACATGCCAGTGTCTATGTAGTTTTTCCCTCTATAGTCCTAAATCTTAAAGTGATATCCTATTAACATCCCTCATGTCCTTTCAAGAGCACATGATTATTTTCCCCTCTTACTTTCCCAAGATAGAAAAGGTGTCAGAAAAAGGAAGGGACTTCAATAATACATAAAGGTTTTTCTATTTGCTTAGACCCCTTTACATACATGTACTGGCATGGTTGACCCATGCTAACATATGTGTAAAGTGGTGTTTCCATAACTTCTGATAGGTAAGACATTTATTTTGAATTAAAATTAGAGGCACACTTCATTTTTACACATGAAAAGGTTTACATTTGGAGTAAGAACTAACAGCTTTCCATGTGTCTGTTGGGGTGTGTGTTAAATGATCCCCTCCCCATTTGTTCAAAGAAGGCATGAGGGAAGTCACAAGGCTGCATGGGCAAGCCCCATCCCCAGTGGATACGCCCCCACCATCTTCGTACATGGCAGGCATGAGAAGGAGCTGTACACATGTAAAAAGCCAACCATATGGACATAGAGCTCCTCCAAATTAGGGAGATCTTGACTGGAGATGAGGGTGATGAGGTCTTGGCCACTCAGTATGTGTGGGGGGGCAGGGTTCACTCATGTGACTGTGAGAGTCCCTTCATACATTGCTTGAATGTATCGTGAGGGTCATCTGAACATCCCTTACATGAGTCACTTTTCTAGGTGGGCCTCAAATTTAGAAAATGGAAAGTGTAAGGCAGGTATGCAGGCCGAGGTGAAAAATTAGACCTCCCCTGGAAGTTCATTCTGGGCCATCTCTGCAACAAGTGATTGGATGATTCACCCCCAGCAGAATTTTTTGGAATAAGGAAAGCATAGGCAATGAATCATGCAGAGACACAGTGAGTAGCCTCCTGTGTGCATGGATGCATTGGGGCTCACAGGAGCTTTTAAGGCACAGGACCAGTTCTTTCATGGCACACAATTTTGGAAATACTGGTATAAGCATTTCAATGTGCGTCTTTCTGATGGTATGTTTACATTACATGGAAGTGGTGCCATGGGGCAGTGCAATGCTTACTTCATGTCAGTAAGGACTACATGGAGGAAGTCTAGGTCGGATCTAGTATCTGCCTTCCTCATGAGGAAGGACTCCACTTGCTGAAAGTCCCTCCAACCATTTTTGGGGGATCCCCTCTCCCCACATGAACACCACACCTTACCCCATTCAGCAGGGTCTCCTGACTTTTTGTGTATCATTTTCATGGGGCTGCCATAGGATAGAGGGGACAGGAAAGTCCACTTCTGCAAGCACAGTAGATCTCACTTATTATTATTTATTATTTTATTATTATTATTAATTATTATTAATTACATTTACATATACAAAATTTAAAAACCATAAACATAAAACAGCTGACATTTTAAACATTTTAAACTGTTAAACCTGGCCACAATATCAATCAAAACCTCAACTTGAGCTGTTAAAATGCCTGGGAGAAAAGAAAAGTTTTGAAAAGAAAAAAAAAAGTAAAGAATTCTCTCACACCCTGATGTTCTGTACGTTTACAGATATCCAGCAGACAAACCTCTGACTTTCTGTAATTCGAATACTAATGGTCAGTGGTTAGATATATCATATAGTAGATTCTAACTGACACAATAGTACTTTGTTTCAGGTTGCAAAAAAGAAAAAAAAATCAACCCAACATGTATTCAGATTAAGGATGGGTGAGCAGCAAGTTGCTCAGCCCAAAAATGAACCAGCCTCTTTCAAGCAGTGCCCTTGAAGGCTGGCCTCAGAGTTCAATCATGCTTCTCAAGGTGGCCCAATCAATTCCTTCTTTTCCCCACCTGTCTGCCAGCCTCAAGCTGAATTCCTTTCTTCCCCACTGCTACTGGCCTGTATCACTCCTCCCCCCCCCCCCACCAGATGAAAAAAAAATCTTGTGGTCAGACAGGAGGTGGCAGCCAATTCCTCCTTCTTCCTTTGCTAAAAAATAAGAGGTGACACAGCCAGCATCTTGACACTGTAGTAGTATCTCCTTCTGCTCATGAGAACTGAACTTCAGTGCCTGCCAGTGATAGGAGTTACAGCAGAACTCCCATGATCCAAACCAGGAGGAGGCAGCACTGTGGCCTTTATCACACCTACCCGGTTGGCTTCTGCTGGTTCCCCCTCCGTTTCCTACGCGAGTGGAGTCTTTTGAATCACACGCGGTCGGTTTTGCTCCAATACCTCAGCTCAGCCTGCTGAACTTGCCTGAAACGGACTTTGTCCGTTCAGGGTTAAATCAAAACAGAAACTAAAAACGGTGCAATGCGGATGACTGCATGCGAGTCCCTCACTGAAGATCTGGAGTAAAGTTGTGGTGAGTGTGCTTAAAACCGTGTGTGTGATAACGGCCTGTATCTCGATGTTTGCTACAGCTCTTTTCACTTTTGAAAGACGTGTGGGGAAAGAATTGGGAGGCTGGATGGGTCTCTTCCTTCCAAGCAGCTACTGCACAACCAGAGCTGTTGCTCCCTGCCTGGTGGGAACGGGGCATAAGCAGTTTGGGGTGGGTGGCCCACTTAAAAGAGGCCGGTGCTTCCTGCCCTAATTCTCCTCACAGAAATCAAGTGTGTGTGTTTGGGTGGGGGGTGAGTTTTCCAGTACCGCTGCTCAATTTCTCATGACACCCCTAATTCAAATCAGCATGAGAGCAACCTTGTCTATTAGCCTATCAGAGGCTCAATAACCCCCACCCTCAAACTGCAAAAAAAGAGAGGGTTATCAACCCTCTGGCTAGCCATAGGTAGTAGGTTACATTTGGTGAGCTACTCACTGTAGAGCGCTAATTTCTTCTATGAAAAAGAAAGTGAGCTACATTAATATGTCTGAAGTTGAATATATCTCACATTGCTCCTCTTACTTCTAAACTTACACAACACAATGATCATTTAGACATATTCTAATCAGTTAAATTATTAAATTCAACTAAAACAATGATAAATGCTATATAAAGAAAGTGACATTTAATTAATTGTGTTGGATTCTCATTTCCTAGATAAAAGAAGATCTAGTATAATTAGGGTGACGAGATAAAATCCAGGTCAGGGCTCCTGTAACTAACAGTTGTAGAGAAAAGGGCATTTCAGCCCGTGTAATTCGTATGCAATTAGGGCCTCCTCCACACGGGGCGTTTAATGAGCCTTGAAGGCTCATTATAAATTTTACCTACACACGAGCGGAGCGCAAAACGGGCGTACAGGCGCGTTATCTCCCCGATAATGCGCATTTTCGAACGCGCGTTAAATAGCGACTTTTATTTTGCTCCGGCCGTTAAAGCGCATTTTCGCTGTGTGAACAAGCAATTATGCGCATTAACTACCTGGAAAGCGCTTTTTGGGCATCTTTTAATGCGCTTCGCCGCTTCTCGCCGCCTCCCGTGCAGAGGGATTGTGAGTAAATGCGCCTCCGCGATAATGCGCATAATCGCGGAACCAGGCGCAAAGGCGCATTCTTGTGGAGGGGGCCTAGTTCCAGGTGAAATTCCCTCTTCATCACAACAGTTAAAGTTGCAGGGGCCCTGCCTTCTTTTGTATATGGTCACTCTAGTATAGTGCCTGCACTTTTAACTGTAGTGATGAAGAGGGAATATCATCAGGAACTAATTGCATACAAATGACACTGGCTGAAATTCCCTTTTCTCTACAACTGTTAAAGTTACATGAGTCCTGACCTGGATTTTATCTGGTCACCCTAAGTATAATGTCTCGCATGTCGCAATCATAGCTAAAGCATCCATGTGTCACGTCAATCCTAAATACATTTACTTGGAATGCAAGAGTAAATTTTCAGTAAAATCAGGCTGGATTACACTACCAGATATCCACATTAATCCAGATTTCACTAACAGATCAATATATGTTCCTATTAGGGCTGTGCATCACTTTGGATCCGAATCCCAAATCCGAGACGAGGCGGGGTGATTCAGAAGACCCAGAAACAGATCCGAAGCAAATCGGTTTGGTCTGAATAGATTTAGATCAATTTGGAGATTCGGATCTGTTTTTAAGTGCAGACAGCTTGTCTGTGCTTGCAACATTTTTTTCTTTAAATTAGGGAGGAGTTTGCAGGTGGAAACTGGCTGTTAATTGACAGCTACGTCCCCCAGTCCTCCTGAAGTCCCCCAATTCTCTCCAGCAGCCTCCAATCGCAATGGTGGAGGAGGGCTTATGGACAATCAAATGATCAAGCTTCCTCCGTTCTTGCTGTTTGTGGGTTAGACTTGGTAGGAGTATAGAATCATAGAATCATAGAATAGTAGAGTTGGAAGGGGCCTATAAGGCCATTGAGTCCAACCCCCTGTTCAATGCAGGAATCCACCTTAAAGCATGCCTGACAGATGGATGTCGAGCTGCCTCTTGAATGCCTCTAATGTGGGAGAGCCCACCACTCCCTAGGTCATGGGTTCCATTGTTGTACTGCTCTAACAGTCAGAAAGTTTTTTTGGATGTCCAGCCGGAATCTGGCCTCCTGTAACCTGAGCCCATTATTTCGTGTCCTGCATTTTGGGTTGATCGAGAAGAGTATTTGAAGAGTGCTATCATGTCTCCCCTCAATTTTCTCTCCTCCAGGCTAAACATGACCAGTTCTTTCAATCTCTCATCATAGGGCTTTGTTTCCAGCCCCCTGATCATCCTTGTTGCCCTCCTCTGAACACATTCCAGATTGTCTGCATCCTTCTTGAAGTGTGGTGCCCAGACCTGGATTCATTACTCAAGATGGGGCCTAACCAGTGCCGAATAGAGGGGAAACAGTACCTCGCGCGATTTAGAAGCTATACTTCTATTAATGCAGCCCAAAATAGCATTTGCTTTTTTTGCAGCCACATCACACTGTAGGATCAGTATGATTTGAGCTGGGTGGGTAGCTACATAGCTTAGGTTTGTGGAGTGTTTTTTGGTGGTCTTTAAGCTTTCCCTGCCCTCTCTAACTGTTAACTCTTGCCTCTGTTCTTTCCTGCTTCTCTTTAAAAACTGTATATTTATTATATTATTATTATTATTATTATTATTATTATTATTATTATGCATTCATATACCTCCTCACAACTGAAACACTCTGGACGGTTTACAAAGATTAAAAACATTGAACATTAAAAAACGATATACAAAATTTAAAAAGCATAAAAACAGAGTACAAATATCCATTTAAAACAACTATTCTGGATCAAAAGAAAAAAGGGAGGAAAACAAGAAAGAAAAAAGGAAAAAACCCTCAACATACGCTGTTAAATGCCTGGGAGAAGAGAAAAGTCTTGACGTGGCTCCGAAAAGATAACAATGTCGGTGCCAGGCAAGCCTCGTCGGGGAGGTTGTTCTACAATCGGGGGGCCACCACTGAAAAGGCCCTCTCCTTTGTTGCCATCCTCCAAGCTTCCCTTGGAGTAGGCACCCAGAGGAGGACCTTAGATGTTGAGCATAGTGTATGGGTAGATTCATGTCGGGACAGGTGTAACATCAGGTATTGTGGTCCCAAGCCATGTAAGGCTTTATAAGTTAAAACCACCACCTTGAATTGGTCTTGGAAACATACAGGCAGACAGTGCAAGCGGGCCAGAGTAGGTCTTATATGTTCGAACCTTCTGGTTCGTTATTGATCTGGCCGCTGCATTTTTAACAAGCTGCAGCTTCTGAACCGTCTTCAAAGGCAGCCCCACATAGAGCGCATTGAAGTAATCCAACTTGGATATTACCAGAGCATAGACAACTGAAGCCAGGTTATCCCTGTCCAGATAGGGGCATAGCTGGGCCACCAACCAAAGTTGGCAGAAGGCACTCCATGCCACCGAGGCCACCTGAGCATCAAGTGACAGAGATGACAAATGACAGAAAATTGGGTTACATCGCTAATACCCTGGAAGACAGAAACAAACTTCAAAGTGATCTTGATAGACTGGAACGTAGCGCTGAAAACAACAGAATGAAATTTAATATGGATAAATGCCACGTTCTACACCTAGGAAAAAGAAACCAAATGCACAGTTACAAGATGGGGGATACTTGGCTCAGCGATGCTACAAGCAAGAAGGTTCTGGGCACCACACTTCAAGAAGGATGCAGACAATCTGGAGTGTGTTCAGAGGAGGGCAATGTGGATGATTAGGGGTCTGGAAACAAAGCCCTATGAAGAGAGACTGAAAGAACTGGGCATGTTTAGCCTGGAGAAGAGAAGATTGAGGGGAGACATGATAGCGCTCTTCAAATACTTGAAAGGTTGTCACACAGAGGAGGGTCAGGATCTCTTCTCGATCAACCCAGAATGCAGGACATGGAATAATGGGCTCAAGTTACAGGAAGCCAGATTCTGGCTGGACATCAGGAAAAACTTCCTGACTGTTAGAGCAGTATGACAATGGAACCAATTACCTAGGGAGGTGGTGGGCTCTCCCACACTAGCGGCATTCAAGAGGCAGCTGGACAGCCATCTGTCAGGTATGCTTTAGGATGGATTCCTGCATTGAGCAAGGAGTTGGACTCGATAGCCTTATAGGCCCCTTCCAACTCTACTATTATTCTATGTTTCTAGGAGAACCCCCAAGCTACGAACCTGCTCTGTCAGGGGGAGTGCAATCCCATCCAGAACAGGTTGAACACCCTCCATCTGGTCAGAAGAACCCCCCACTAACAGCATCTCAGTCTTGTCTGGATTGAGTTTTAACCAGCACACTCCCTCACTCCCGCTGTATTTTCAACAACCCAGTGTTTGTTAACTGTTGGTGGTTTGTGACGTGTGACCCAAGTCAATTTCATTAAGATGATTTTAACACCTTGCTGCTACTGTACTTTAGTCCTAGTTATTTAAACACAGCAAGATTAAAGGGCAAGAAATGCCTAGGACGTTTTATTTATTTGTTTGTTTGTGACATTTATTACCCAGTTTTATTGATAAAATAATCCCAAAATGGAGGTGCAACCAATAAAATGCAATACAAACATACAACATTAACCACCACCACCAAAAAAAAAAAAGCAAATGGAAGAACAGTAACACAAATAACTAACAGTTTACATAATGCAAGCAAAAAACCCACCCCAAAACAAAAATCAACCATAAGCCTCGATGAACAGAAAGGTCTTTAGTTGGCACCAAAGGTCTGTAAGACTTGGCTATGCACTGGGCATTAGGGATGTGTATCGTATCATTAGAATTGATGATAACGATACGATATGCTCTTTATTGTGCATATGAGTTATGAAAACAATATGAAAACCTACGATCATCATCGGAGATTATAATTTTTGGGCAATTTTATTGTTTTATCGGACTGCCTTATAAATATACCTATAACTTCTGTATTTTAAAAGTTAGACTTGGTCACAGTGCTTCTGGGGTAAGCCTAAGTATGTGTATGAAATTTGAGATCGATCCCTCCAACCCTCGATTTTATATGAATTTTTTAAAGATCGTTTCAGTTCTGACAGATCAGAATGAACTCACATGGCGAGCTGTCATTCTGATCTGTCAGAATGGAAACGATCTTTAAAAATTCATATAAAATCGAGGGTTGGAGGGATCGATCTCAACTTTGGCACATATGTGTAGCAACATGTGCTACACATATGTGCCAAATTTGAGATCAATCCCTCCAACCCTCGATTTTATATGAATTTATTAATGATAGTTTCCATTCTCACAGATCAGAATGACAGCTCGCCAGACCTGTCAGAACGGAAATGATCTTTAAAAAAATCATATAAAATCGAGGGTGGGAGGGATCAATCTCAAATTTCATACACATAGTTAGGCATACCCCAGAAGCACTGTGACCAAGTTTCAAGCCTCTAACTTTTAAAATACATAAGTTATAGACATTTTTTCTTCCTGCCCAAAATATCATTTTTTAACAATAATTATTGTGAAGACGATACGGATCACCTACAATATGAATGAAGATGATATTTTTTTTTGGTCTGAAATGACAATAATGCTAAACAATGATATTTTTTGGCGTGCACACCCCTACTGGGCATATATAGTGGGTGGGGGAGCAAGATCCTATAAACAATGTTCTCTTGTCTAACCACATTCAGTGACAGAAAGTGGCAGGTTCTGACAACTTTTTAAATGTTGCCCTGAAGTGAAAATCTCAACAGATATTATTTCTCCCATCAGTGCCCTGCATTGATGTAAATACCTGCTCCAGACAAAATTCCTCCTTCCATGCAATACTTTAGGCTATAATCTTAAGAACACTTAGATGGGAGAAGTTCCCATTGAACACAGTGGGGCTTTCCTCTGAGTAAACATGCATAGGAATGTACCATTAGATACAAAAGCTCTCTCTGGGTCTGCATCTGGCAACTCTAGTACAGGGGGGAGCAGAAGGTAGAGCAGAATCTACTGGCATATCTCTGGGTGATGTGAAGTCAATCAGTAAGGATTTCTGACTCCCAACAATAGCAGCAAATGACACACACCATACTCCCAAATTATACTGCTGAAATGAAAAAACCTGGGAGTAATCGGGGATGGTTTTTTGTGTGGGCGCCTTTGATTGGCGGCAGCACAGAAGGCCTCTGAGGTTGCACATGGCTCATGAGTTGCCCCCATGTGACTTAGAGCATTCAAATGGCAGATATTCAGTCCCTCCAGAGGAAATAATCATATAAATAATAATCTGTCACTACTCATTGGATAAGGAAGAAATGGTAATATTAATGCAGAAGCATATCCAAGCACAAAGTAATTTATTTCATCCTAAGCATAATCCTGCAAGCATGCTCCATATTTCCTTGTTGTTCTGCTATGGCTCTTTAAAGATGCTCTTATATATGAGTGTTTTTCAAAATCCAGAGCTTTTAACATATACAGATTTAGGAAATCCTTAATTAAGCAACAGAAGGCCACATTATCCCAGCTTTTTAATCAGCTTGGTATATATCGGCTTCATCTTCCACAAAAAAAATAATCTCTGTAGCAAATGGAGTGTTAACTATCTCTTGACACAGACTGGTGTCTTAAAATGTTTTTGATGGGCTTTGAGATAATAAAGGAGAGAGAGAGGTTTGGGAAAAAGGGTGAGTGGCTGTGTTTAGGATGTTTTTCCATCTAGAATTCAGTCATGATCATAATTTATGTTTTCATTTGGGCACACAGAATTACATTTTCTTTCTTCTTTTCTCTTTGAAGTTTCTTGGGGAGGGCACTGCATTTTCACACTGTAACTGTAGTTGTAGCTTCGTTCGTTCTTTCTTGTTTTAACGTCAGTGTTTCCCTGTTATGGATTACATAAAATATATGTATCTTTTCACATTTCTTCAGAGTATTATGGGTAGTCATTAATTTTTGGTTCCATTCTGCAGCATTTGTCATCTGCCTAAGGTTTAGACATAGATGGAACAAAAGAAATTATGGGCTTGTTTTAAAAAGAGAAGTGTGGCACAGCTGGACTAAAAGACATTATATATATAGCAGAAAAACTGTCCAAGAACACATTCATCCAATCCGGGTTTTAGGCTGTCCTTCTTCTAACCAAACCATTTAAAAATGGATGACAACATTCCCATCAAATATAGCATAAGCATTATCTTGATGGATTGAGGTGAGTGATGACAGTTCAGTGGTAGAGCATATGTTTTGTATGCAGAAGCTCCAGGCTCAGCCCTTGGCATCTCCAATTAAAAGGACCAGGTGGTGTGAATGACTTCTGGCTGAGAGCCACTGCTAGACCCCCTCTACAAGAATTCGGTTTGACACCTGGTTCTCCGATTATGCGCATCTTCTCGGAAGCACTTTATGGTAAATGACTGTACGCAGGAGGTAACTGAGCGCACAACTGGTGGCCTTACCGGTTGTTTGAAATGCGCTTTAGAAGTAGTTAATGCAGAGAATCGCTTGTTCACATAGTCAAAATGAGCTTTAACGGCTCGCAGCAAAATAAAACTCGCTATTTAACGCGCATTTGATAATGCTCATAATCAAATAGATAACGCGCCTCAACTTCCGATTTGCGCTCCGCTCATGTAGAGGTAAAATTTTTAATGAGACTTGAAAGAGCTTTAAACCTCTCGTGTAGAGGCAGCCCTAGTCAAGTAGATGTTGTGGGGTGATAGCATTTGCACTCATTCCCTGGATCTGTCATAGCTGCCAACAGAGCGGTGGTGAGAGCAGGTGGAATAAGGAACATCTAGCTCCCACTCTTCAAATCGCTACTGATCCTGCAAAGTTTGTAGGCTGAAGAAGAACTGCACTGGGAGGTATGGAACATTCTTGATTACTGCCCCTCATTAAAAGAATGTTTTGTGAACCACCCAGGGAGCTTTGGCTATTGGGCAGGATAGAAATGAAATAAATAAATAAACTCCACTGCCCTAGGAGACTGGAAAATAGCTGGTGCAGAGTGGTGACCTTTGCACTCATTTCTAGGATGGGGAGCATTTCCCTGGAGGGTCTGATATGGTTTAAAGGTTGTGGGAGGTGGGCCAAGTCCAAAAGAGGGATGGAGGTGCATCTTTTAGCTGTTTCTTCAGGTTGAGATCCCTTTAGCCCAGGGACCCCAGTGAGAGAGTAGTTTTCTATGTGGTGGTAGGGGTGGGAACTCTTTTCTTATAGTTTTTGTGAGAGGAGAACCTTGGGCAGAGACTGATTGGCTGGTGGGTATTGTGCGACTTACTTCTAAGAATGTAAGAAGAGTCCTGATTCTGGATCAGATCAAGGGTCCATCTAGTCCAGCACTCTGTTCACACAGTGTCCAACCAGCTGTCGATGGGAGACCCATAAGCAGGACAAAGGGCAACAGCACCCTCCCACCCATATTCCCCAGCAATTAGTGCATAGGCTTACTAGGAATCTACAAGCTGGACATGGGTATAACAGTACCCTCCTGCCCATGTTCCCCAACAACTGGTGCAGATAGGCTTAACTACCTATATACACCAGTTCCTACCTGATACCCTTGTTTTGTTGTTGTTGTTGTTGTTGTTGTTTTGTTTTAAATGAAAATTGACTCTCCCATGCTCCATTGCCCAGGGCACTTCTAAAAGTGTGAAGAGTCAGGTAATTCAACCAACCAACCCTTTGGATGTAAAGTTAGGCCTTCACTTCTTGTTTTACAGGTGACTAGGGCAGAATCATGAACAACAAATGTGGCTATAGCCATCACATCTAGTTTAGCCCCATCTTTCTGACCAGCATGCAGATTCTACATACTAATGCTTTAATACTATGCACATGAGTATAAACTCCATTGAACTCAGTAAGATTAACATATAAGTAAACATGCATAGGATTATTCTACATTAAATTTAATATACCTGTATATTGGGCAAGCATGCCAAAGGCACACATCTCTTTACTTCTGAAAAATAAGTTGTTTCATGGCAACCTTGAAAGAATCCAATAGCAGGCCTTTGGGCCTTGCTCAATTATTACAAAGTAGGAATTTTTTGACTTTTCTAAAATTCCCTCACCCCAGTACTGAATCTGAATGGTGAACTCAATTGACAACAATGTGTGGCTTGTCTTTTATATATTTCTAAACATTATTCATACATTTATGTTACAAATATCTCCCCAAAATTTTTAGTTAATCACAACCTGGCCTGTTGTCAAAGAAGTTAAGGTGATGATGATGATGATTATTTAAATAGAACAGTCCAGTGTTTTGTGTGTACGCATCCACATGCAGTATTCTCAAATAATTCTAACACTTATTTTCATCCAATAAGCCTTTCCACTTTGCTAATCCCTATTGTGCTGCCTCAGAGAAAAGAGAGAAAGAACGGAAAGGTTTGGTTTTTTACCAATGCCAAAGGGGAGAAACATGATTCAGCTTTCAAGAGACCCTTTTCCCTTGGCGCATTTGATAAAAGATGAATTACAGAGGCTTTTTTATTGTTAAAATGCAGCTTCATGTTACTCCTGTCAAATCTTTAGTAAGCTGGTCTCTGTTGAACTGACCGTATGTGGGAGTGGGAGCAGGGGAATGTTCACCTTATTTGACATTTTAAGGCAAGATACAATGTGTGTAAACAATTCTGTCAGTATGATACCTCTGGGCCTTTTATTACACTGAAATATAAGAAGTTAGGAAAATTGGCCAATTTACTTGCAAAATATTAACTATGGGTGCCATTCAGACCTCCTGAATGTCCTTGACCCAATCATAGAACTGTATCATCACTTTGGTATTAAGAGACTCACAGTTGTGAGTCTCTTGTTAAGATCGATGAGTAAAAAAACACGTTCCACCATGTTAAAGGGGTAATGGGGGGGGGTCATTCTAACATTCATAAAATCGAAAATGTTTCACCAATCTTCCTGAAATTTACATGTGCCAGAAATAAATGTTGGTTTTACATAACCTGAAAATTTCAAGAAGATTGGTTAAAGATTGAGGGAAGAAGGGCAGTTTAAAGTCTCAGACTAACTTTGGTAGCTGAGTTTTGTATTGACGACCACTTCTGCCCTCCTCTCCATATGAATTGTCAGGTTAAGTAATTAAAATTCCAATGATGTCCTTTTCCTTTTACCTTAGAGTTGATGGAATAGGTCTTCTTTTCTTAAAATTCCCTTTAGTTTGTTTTTAAATACAATTTTAAAGTGTTTTATTGGTGTTTTATTTGTATTTTAATGATGCATTGGTTTTATGTGTTTTAATCAATTTTGTATTTTATGTTTGATGCTGTTCCCTGCCTCGATCCGTTGGGAGAGGCGGGTAATAATATTATTATTATTATTATTATTATTATTATTATTTTATTCATGAGCTCCCATGATAACCAATAGAGCTCCCTCAGAGTAGCATCTCTCTCCCTCCCTCCCTCCCTCCCTCCCCCATGTTTAACTGGATTAGAATGTTGAGAGGCCAGGGGGAGTGACTGCCTGCCTCCTGGATTCCCTTAACAGTGCTGGCAGTTTACTGAAAAGTAAGTTCCATTGAATGCAATGGGTCTTACTCCCAGGTAAGCATGTAGACAATTGCAGATTTTTAAAATTGGAGCCTGGGGTGTGTGGAAGGAGAATCCTAGAAGTAAAGATTTCTTTTCTTTCCAGCACAACAATACTCTTACAATTAAAAACTTCCTATTAGAAAAACCTTATATAGAATACTCAACAAGCTGCCTTTGGCTGCCTCTACAAGAGAGGTTTAAAGCTCTTTCAAGGCGCTTAAAAAAAATTACCTCTACAAGAACGGAGCGCAAATCGGGCGTAGAGGCGCATTATCTCTCCGATTATGCGCAATATCGAATGCACGTTAAATTGCGAGTTTTATTTTGCTCCGGCCGTTAAAGCGCATTTTGACTATGTGAATAAGCGCTTATGCGCATTAACTACTTGGAAAGCGCATTTTGGTCATCCATTAATGCGCTTCGCCTCCTCTCGCCGCCTCTCGTGCAGAGGTATTAGGTGTAAATGTGCTTCAGCGATTATGCGCATAATCGCCTAACCGGGTGCAAAAGTGAATCCTTGTAGAGGGGACCTTTGTCTTGGTCACTGAAGAAGACACCTTGTGTGTTGAAACGTGTTTGAGCAGCATTTTATGATCAGCATTTTACTTGACCAGTATTTTACTCGTCATTTTTAACAAATATAATGTTTTGCATTAAATGTGATTGAAATCACATGCTTGTGCCATACTAATGTTGTTTAACTGTGTAACTTAATATATTATATACAGTATATACTGGAAATTAATGTGTTGTAATCACTTCTTCCTTAACTCTTTGCTGTTTGATTGGTCTATTGCTTGTTAAGGTAAACACCTTTATTGTTTGGTTTAAGACAGTCTATTTAAACAGCACATCTTTTGGAGTTCCTTGATGGATCACATATCTTAATGCTGGAAAACATCATACTTTATAACACATATGGGCAGAAAATAGATCTATCCTGATGTTTTGGACATCAACTTGAAGCATTCCTGATCACTGCCCATTCTGGTAGGGGCTTTTATGAGTTGAATTTCAAAACATCTGGATAGATACATTCTGCCTGCCCTTGTTCTAGAACAGCATTACCCAACCTGGTGCCCGTCAGATGTGTTGGGTTGCAACTCTCAACATGAGGAGATGCTCTTAAAAAAGAGAAGTAGGTCCTAAGTTGTTCATCATCATTTTCCACAACCCCACAGTCACCTCTGCATATCATATTGTATATCCAGATGTTTGAGATGACAAGTTCCAGCATTCCTGACCATGGGACATAGCGGCTCGGTTCGGACAACATGTTAAGCAACGGTGAGTTAATTAAACAACCGTCAGTTGAGTTGATTAACGTGTCGTTTGGAGGGAGACACAACGCACACACAACCCACAGTACATTATTCTGGAGAATTAAACAACGGAGCGAAACAATGGGCTTGCACGTTGTTTAGGGATTAGTCAATTGAGTAATATGTCGACTGGAAGGGAGCGTGCGTTAAACCCATGCGTTGCGTACGTTAGCATGGAAGACCAGAGAGGTGAGCGGCAAGAGCGGCAGAATGCGGGTGGCCACTCAGGCACGCCCACAACAGATCCCTGGCCTCGCCGCCATAGCAACCAAGGATGCCCGCCTCCCTCACCAGGCAGCCGGCATAGAGCGAAACAAGGGGTCAGCTCCTGCAAACACGCACGCCGGGTGCCCTGTCAGCTACACAAACAGAAAGGGAAGTGTGCCAGAAGGGAACCACGGCAAAGGGGGGGAGGAAACAGAATAAGCAACACCCCCAGGCATCCAGGAACAAGGGGCAGCCCCCCCACACCAACAGGGAACTCAGCAACCCACCTGAAGCAGACCCCCACTGCACCACCACCTCGACCGTCGCCTCACCCGGAAGCACGAGGGCCGGGGAAGTGGCGACCGCCGAGCCCCCCCTCATCCACCCAACACGGCCAGACAGCGAGCAACGGCCATGCACATCCCCAAGACGCACGAAATGCCAAGGTAAAGGGTGCCCGTGGGTGACAGCCAGCCACCTGCGGATGTTGTGGAAAACAGCCGGAGGTATGCATAACAATCCCAAGGACATGAAGTGCCCCCGGCCAGCAACGACAACAACGCCTACACACGGCACATTCACAGCAAGTGCAACGGCCCACCAGCACCCACTATAACACAAGCACACGGGATGGGGAACGCCAGGCCGGGGCACAGACTACCATCACCACCGAAACACATACCCGCCGGCAACATGGAGCCAGAGGGAGAGGGGGCCCAAGGCGACCCGGCCGAGGACACCAGCTTACAAACCCCAGGAGAGGGGAGCAGCCAGCACCCCCCGGAAAGATGCAGAGCACTGCACTGGTCCCAGGCAGAGATTGGGAACTTCATAGAGCTGTGGGGCAGCCCAGAAGCCAGGCGGATCATGGCCACAGCCAGGCACGATCAGCTCTACCCCTGGCTCGCCAAGCAGATGCAGGAACGGGGACACAACCACAACGGCAAGCAATGCAAGGACAAGCTCCACGGACTCAAGAGGAAGTTCAAGGAGATCATCACCCACAATAAAAGAAGTGGCGTCCAGCCACTCACCATGCCCTTCTACGACGAACTGGCACGCCTGCTGGTGGAGCGCCATGACGTCGTCCCAGGACATATGGCAGGCAGCTCGCCACCAACGAGCCGCCGCGCACACGACAACGAGCCTGACTGGCCCAAGGGGCGCAATGGGAGGAGGGCCCCACCACATGGGAACCACAGCCGCCAGCACGGAGGGATGCCTCACGCCCAACACCCACCGGCAAGAAGGCGGTGAGGGCATCAGCCGAAGCATGGCTGGCCAAGGCAAAGCCGAGAAGCCGCCCCGCTGCATCCCAAGACAGCCAGCACCTCAAGGAGCATCTCCCCCGCACCAGCCTCCTCCAGCAGCAACAGCCCCACGGCCTTCCTACGGCTCATCTGTGCGGACATGAAGGTAGAGGATCCCACACCCGACCCACTGGTGCCAGAGACGCAGCAGGAGGTTGAAGTGCCAGGGCCATCATGCCCGAGGACGACCCCCATGAAGGGACGTGCAGCTGCCACTGCAGGGTGAGCGGTGTGGGCAGAGGTGGCACCCTGTATGCAGCTGGGGTCGTTGAGACGTAGCACCATGGTGCAGGGATTCGCCTGCAGCATCACAGGAGGACTAGTGTCACAGGTGGACCAGGTCAAAATGGAACAGCTCGTGGAAAAACAGGTGGGCAACGTCATGAACTGTCACCATCCCAGGAAGAGCTGCGGAACATCGATACGCAGACCACTGATGACACCTTCGTGGAGTTGGAGGTGATGGAGGAGGACGCGCTCGAGGTCGGGGAGGACGCGCTTGAGGAGAAGATTGAGGGGCCCCAACAGCCGGAGGACGCGCTGATGGAGGGAGTGGCCCCCCTGGAGGAGAAGCCGCCGCCACCGCCCGCAGGCGAGGACGGTGCAGCTCCCGTTCCCTGACCAACGCGCAGAGGTGTGTCCAGATGCACAACAGGCGCAAGGCAGACCAGCTGCAGGTGGCGAGGGACTTGGGCACGGCCATGGAGACAACGGGAACGCATCCACGAGCTGTTCACACGCATGGCGGGCGAGAAGGAGGCCAAGCGCACCAAGGAGCGCATCCTCACCGTGTGGGCCATGCGCACTGCCACTCAAGCCGTGAAAGATTGCGCCCAAGCCATACAGGAGGTGGGGAGGGACGTGTGTCAAGGTCTAGAGAACCATGTCAACGGGATGACTGAGGACATGGTGGCCACCGATGCCATCATTGACCGAGGCATGCGGGAGCGCACAGCAGCCATCGACCGCCAAAACGAGGTGCTCAGGGCCCAGTCATTCTGGGGCGTCTACCATGGGCCCCCACAGCCCGCCCCCTACATGGCGCCATATGGATACATGCCGCCGCCGCAGCAGTACCTGCCCCCACCAATGACCGCAACATATCGGGCCCCACGTGCGGTGCCGGCAGCAGCAGGTGCCTTAGGGAAGGCGGGGGGGGGCAGAGGGCAGGAGCAGCGGCACGTAGGCAGCCGGGCAAAGAGGGGCCGCGACATCCCACAAGACTCCGACAAAGAGGGAGAGGAGGAGGGGGAGAAGGAGGATGAGGAGGGGGCAGAGAGACCCTCCCAGCACGACATGGCCTAAGCCACGGTCGTCCTACGGGTCCCTAGGCCCATCTGCCAAGGGACCATAGGGGGATACAGTTGATGATCTGCCCCCAGCTCTAGACTCGATAAGGCCCCTTTAGATCCGTGTCCCTCTGGCCAGCGCCTCCCTCGGCCTGTTCTGGACGCTCAAGGCCATGTTCATCAGCATCCCTTTGCAACATTGTAGCACACCCTGGATGCCTCTTGTTCCTGGCCCCATTTTCCCTCATTGCAGCCAACTCCCATCGAGATGGCATCACCCTACAGGTCCGAGGGGCTCCGCGCAGGCCACATTGTCCGATGCTGCAGGGCCCTGCGGCGTGGAGGTTGGTTACAGGGCAGTTGGGCAGGGTGCAGGGGGGCTGGCCTCCGTGTCACTGATGGCTATCCCCCTCCCCTCCCCCTTCTGTTCTCACCTCCCAGGGAAACTGCGCTCCCTCCGCCGTGCCATCCGCAGAAGGCAGAGGGCCCAAAAGGCACAGCGTCTCCACGCTCTGGAGGTGGCCCTGGGAGAAGTCATATGTCGCATTCGACGTCTGGACCGAAGCGTCCGGCGTTGCTGCCGTCCGATCAATGGCCGGTTGTAGGCCCTTCTGCCGGCATGGAAGCCCTCGCCCATCCCCCCTCAGTCGTAGCTTCGCCTCGTCCTGCTGTGCCAATTACCCTCCGTGCACCCCACTCTGGCCACTTCCTTTCACTCCCCTCTCTTGCAGGTGTTCTTCAGCCAAAACAAATCCACCTTCCCTCCCATTCCCATGCTATCATAGTTGGCAGTCCCATGCTGCCAGCCTTGCCACACCTCCCTCCATCCTCCTGCTCCGTCATGCCCACCACTCCTCCCATCCTGCCCACCTCCCCTCTGGCCACCCCGGCACTGGCGACTATGGAGTGGAGGGGGCTCGCCACGGCCTGCCTACTGGGGGCGATCCAGGCGGCCACACAGAACCATGGCAACGGTGACGAGGAGGACTTGTTACGTGCCCGTCTGAGGCGCCTGAATGGGGCCTTGCCCACAGAGCCAGTGTTTGGAATGGAGGCCCTCCGCTGGCCCCTTGCGTGCCTTGTCTCCGGGCTGCCATCCTGTCGGTGATTTGCCGCCGTGAGGCGGCCACGATGATTGTGGAGACGCTGGCCAGAGGCACGGCCGAGGAAGCCCTGCACCGCGCACCCCCCCTGTCGACGTCGAGCGAGCTTCTTGCCGAGTGCGAGACTGTCCGCCGCTGGGTGCTCTCCCGGACAGATGCCATGTGGAAGGAGATGCAGGACTTGGAGGACTGGGACGACGAGCGATTCCGGGGGAGCTTCCGCATGTCCAGCGCAACGTTCGAGGTGCTGGTGGCTGAGGTGATCCCAGTCCTGCAGCGGAAGTGTACCAACATGCGCCCGTGCATTCCTATCTCTCGCCATCTTGCCCTGATGCTGTACAAGCTGGCATTCAACATGGGCTACCTGCTGCTGTCAACCATCTTCGGGGTGGGCATGTCCATGGCCTGCGAGATCTTCCATGAGACGGTGAGCGTCCTGAATGAGCTGTACCTGGCCGACGTCATCCGAGTCGGGGACAAGAAGGAGAACATGCATGACTTCCATGCCCTGGGCTTCCCGTGGGTGGTGGGGGTGATGGACACGACCCATGTGCGCATCTTGGCCCCCCACTCCTGTGGCAAGGAGTACTACAACCGCAAGCATTTCTACAGCATGGTTCTCCAGGTGGTGGTGGATGCCAAGGGCCACTTCATGGACGACTATGCGGGCGTGTCTGGGTGGAGCCATGATACAGCCGTCTTCTGGAACTCCCCCCTAGCTACCAAGCTGACATCGGGGTGCTTCCTGACTTCCGGGGCGCTTCCTGATTTCCGGGCCCGCTTCCGTATGCAGCTGTGCAGTGGGTCCGCTCCTCCTGGCCGACCAGGCGTTCGCCCTGCAGCCGTGGCTGATGGCCCCGTACGCTACCCCCACACCAACGTCCAGCATAAATACAACTACTACCATTGCCATGCCCGCCTACCCGTGGAGTGTGCCTTTGGGCGTCTAAAGGAGCGTTGGCACTCCCTGTTCAGCTTGCTGGACTTGCAGGCCAACATCATTTTAGACGTGATGGTGTGCTGCTGCATCCTGCACAACATCTGTGAGTCCCGTGGGGACGTGTTACTGGCCAAGCACCCCGGCCTCCCCTGGGTGGGTGAGGACGCTTACGCCATCGCTGTGGATGGGCGGGATATTGCGCCGTTGCCGGGTCCCGAGAATCCTGTTGGGGAGCGTCGCGCCCGTTTGGAGGCATCACGGGTGCGTGAGAGCATCAGTGCCTGGAACTGGCAGCGCTACCCCCACCCCCTGTGAGCATCGGCTGTGGGAGTTCATCTGTGGACTGGCATCTCTCCCTGGCGTGCTGCCCCTCTCCTCCTTTTCCCCTCTGCCCGTTCTGTGGCTGGCTCCCTGGGGGTGTGGGCTCAGCTGTCCCCTCTTCACCGCTGTGCCTTCCAGTTGCCTTCTCCCTTCCCGGGGGCGCCTGGCCTTTCCGTGGGCTCTGCCCTTGCTTCGTAGTGGCCATGTGCCTTATTGCCCATGTCTGAGCTCCCTGCTGAATAAAGTTTTCCAAACCGCCCCACTCTTGTCTTCTTTCCTGTGTGTGCAGGTGGATGCTCTGGGAGGAAGGTTTTTGGGGCTGGGGGACGTGGGTCGCCCTCGCGGCTGCCGAGTCTCCCATGTAGGGTGGGTGGGGGTTGCTCCCTGGGGCGTGGGTGCCAACGTTTGGGGCACAGTGCTGGTTGCGGGGTGCGGCAGCTGTATTGGTGCGGCCGTTCCTCCTGGCTGCCTCTTTGCCCGAGGCTGTTGTGTTCTGCCCATTGCCTGAGGCGGCCAATGGGATTTGGGAGGCGCGTCCTGCATCTGCTTCAATGGCGGCACCCATGGGTTTTCGGCCGCAGTGTGTTCTGGGATACCTGCGGGAGGACTAGCGGAGGTTGGTAAGTGGAGAACATGGCGGCCAAGCTGTCAGTCAGAGCAGTGTATACTATTAACAACCGGGGCGTTTGCCGGTTCCGAGCAGCGCCGGCTGCAGCGTGTCATCTGTGGGGCTCCGCCTGCCTAATTCACCGTCAGTATGTTATTTCTCCTCCATTGCTTAATATGTCGTCCGAACTGAGCCATTGACTTGCAAGTTTCATTTATCTGGGTTTGGCTTAGAAGACATGGTGTTGAAGTAGTTCCAGTCTTTCCTGGAGGAGCAGTCTCAGAAGGGGGACTTCTATTCCATCCCATGGCCATTAGCCTGTGAATTGGCCCAAGGTTCCATCCTGTCCCCTATACTTTTTAAAATCTACAGCTGGGGGAAACTATCCAGAGGTTTGGGCTGAAGCATCATCAGCATGCAGATGATACTCGACTCCTGATTCTATCTACACATCACACGGAGGTTCTTCTGAATCTCTCAGCAGCTTCCAATACCATTGGCCATTTGGATCATTTATCTGGGTTGGGCTTAGAAGACATGATGTTGAAGTAGTTCCAGTCTTTCCTGGAGCAGCAGTATGAGAATGTGGTGCTGGGGGACTTCTGTCTGGAGGCTATTTTGGGATGGATGAAAGTCAACAAGCCGAGACTTAATCCAGACAAGATTGAGGTATTATGGGTTGTGAAACCAATTACTCTGAATTAAGATTTACAGATGGTCTTAGATGGGGTTACATTCCCCTAAAAGGCCAAGTTTGTAGTCTGGGAGTCTTTCTGGACTCTACACTAACTGGAGAAGCTCAAGTAGACTGTAGTCATTTTACCACTCAATTTAAGGTCAATTATGCAAGATCGTATTACTTTGAGGTATTGACCTTTGAATAGCTTCAAATGGCTTTCACCGAACTTAGGTTCCAGTTGATGTCCTCCACATATCTCAATGGGAGATAACTTGGAATCCCAGTTACAGAACAGAAATGTGTATTTGGCTGCAATCAGGTTGAGGACATAATTTATTATTTGTTGTTTTGCTGTTTGTATGAGTTTCCTAGAGGCAAAATTCTGTTATTTATTACCCAGTTATACTCAGATCGGATGCCTCAGGAACTAGTAATAGAATTTATAACCCTGGCAGCCAAAGGTCTACTGTAATACACTGTATCTGAGGCCGCTTTGGAAGACAGACCAGAAACTTCAGCTGGTGCAAGATGCAGCTGCCTGAGTGTTGGTGGGGGTGAAGCAGTTAGATTATATATTGCCCTATACTGCACTAGCTGCATTTGTTACCAGCGCATTTCTGAGCCCAATTCAAAGTGCTGGTTTTGACCTTTAAAGCCTGAAATGGTTTCATATCAAATTACTTGATGGACTGCCTTCACCCATATCAGCCTGACTGCACTTTAAGAACAGCAACAGAGGCCCTTCTCACTTGCCCACCTTTGAGGACAGTTAAGTGGGCAAGTACACAAGTGAGGGCCTTTTCCAGAGTGGTTCCACACCTCTGGAATGGGTTGCCATCAAGCGTCCGACAGGCCCCAACATTGGAGGCTTTGAGAGAGGTTCTGAAAACCTACTTGTGTTTACTCTGGCTGTCCCCTGATGATGTGTGTGTGTTTTTATGAAACTGTATCAATTTAGTAGTTTAGTAGTTACATTTATTGACATGTAATCCATCACGGGAAAGGAGGGGGTAAAAGAGAGTAACATCAAAGCATCAGACATAGATAAATGTTGCATTTTGCCAATGTCTGTCAGTGGGCCAGTGCCGTGTGTAGTATCAAATAAAGCTTGTTGGATCGAGACTCTGCCTGTTTGGTTTTCTTCAACGTCAGAAGTGTTGACTATTTTCCTTGACAGCATGCAGCACCTGGTGACATTCCCTCTTCATCACAACAGTTAAAGCTGCAGGATCTATACTAGAGTGACCAGATACAAAAGAGGACAGGGTTCCTGCAGCCGATGGGAGATTCTGCATCCCTACACAAGAGCATCAGGCAGGATCCTTAGTGGACTCCTCACTTGCTCACAAAGGAAGGGCCCCCTTATGGTGGCCATCACTACATCCTTAAAAAGAGAGGTCTTGATTTTTGTAATAGGCACTGAACTCAGTCTAAGACTTATTGAACATCAAACAAAAGTCTTGCAGCACAGAACCCTACAAAGGCTAAAAGCAGAACATGTGAAACAATATCTGTCATTAGCTACACTGATGAATTATTTGCAAAGCAAGCTATGTAAAAACAAAGTCAGATTTGAAGTTAATTTAAAAGTCAACTTTATTTCAGTTTGATGCATTATCTAATGGTCAGAAAATTATGCTATCAAATCCTCTAAGATCAGTGTTATAGTCTTGAACTTCCATCCTTGGTCTTCTTAGTGTTGTGAACACCTTTGTTGGATGCATCACATGAAAGCCAAAGGATAGAGGAGTACTTTTAGTTCCAATGCCATGTCTTCAAAGCAGAATGTTATAATAGCCACAGTTCAGCCCATCCTCTAACCATTGGCCATGCTGGCTGGGAATTATGGGAGTTGTAGTCCAACACATCAGGAGGGCACCAGGTTCAGGAAGCCTGCTCTAACCATTTTTTAGCCATCCAAACTAGTGGCCACCACCATGTCTTGCAATGCAGGATTCCATATGTTAGGGTGACCAGATTATGACAATCAAAATCCCGGACCCCCCCGCCACCCCCCCACCTAAAACAACCCCCCCCCCGCGTGCCCACACCGCCCCCCCCGCGCCGCCCCGTGCCGCCCCGTGCTCCTTACCTGGGCGTCCGCTTCCCTCCGGTGCTCAGAATCTACTGAGAAACAGGCTTCCTGGCCTGTCTCTCAGTATGCGCCGGGTGATGACGTCATCACCCGGCACGCTACTGAGGGACAGGCCACGAAGCCTGTTTCTCAGTAGATTCCGAGCACCGAGGGAAGCGGATGCCCCAGCAGGTAAGTGCCTCATGCTGCCCGCCTCCCGCCAGCGCCGCGTGACCCCCCGCCCCCCCAGTTTTCCCCCGCTGCCCCCCGGTTGCCCCGGATCAGCCTAGGTTTCCAGGTTAGGACCGGGAAACCCCGGGCCATCTGGACACCCTACATATGTTAATTGTACATTGTGTGACAAAGTCTCTAAACAGTTGTGTTTTCAGGAACCCTTCTGTAATATTTGAGGTTTGAGTTAGCAGACCTCTTTGGGGACAGAAGCCCCGAAGTCTTGGGAATTGTTTATTGACCAAGTACACATATAATATGGTCTGATACACTAGTAACTCAAATGATTACATGTGGAGAAGACCATGATGGACACTTGCAGCCTTAAATGTAGGTTTTGTGACCAACACATTTTAGTTGTACTAATGTCCGTGGAACCTAACTGAAACTTGGCCCCATGTACTCTGGCCTAGCTGGTTTAGAGATTGGCCTGCTTCAATGGGGTCTTGGGATTAAATTAGGAGAGAGGTGGGAATTTTTATTTATTGTATCGATTGAACGATTGATTTCATTGATTATTATACCACCCCATATAGCCACACTTCTGGGCAGTTTACCAAAGATTAAGACATTCAACATACAATATAAAACATAATTTTGACATGCATCTTGCCGGGCATGGATACTGTAGAGAATTTGTTGTACCCAGTGAGAGTCGTGATGAAGTAAAAAGGCAGAAGTAAAAAGAAGATGTGAAAACAAATAGCATCCCTGCATTGAGGAAATAGTTTTACAAATGGTGTTGCTCTGCTAGGGCTTTTGATGCATTCTCTCCCTATTTGGAACAAAATCACTCCACAATTATAACAGAGGACGCAAGGCTTCTCTCCGTTCTTCACAGACATACCTCTTAATTAGGTGAAAAATGATGTTAAAGAATGAAAAAGCTCTATGATACTGAAATGAGATGGTTACATGTTACATGTTGCAATGTTGTTACTTTCAAGGAACAATATATGCTGTATACTGATAAGGGATGAGTACACAGTGCTAGACCTTTTACATCACTATCTGCCTGTGAATCTTATGCAAACTAGCACTTAGGCAAAAGAGGTTAGTTTGCCTAATTTATGCAACTGACCACATCAACAAAAGAGATTAACCTGCTGACCGCATATCTTGTCACATACTCAGGAAAGGTCAACAAAGAAAAGATCGGCTTAAACAAGGTTCTGATTGCAGCAATAAAATGTAACAATTGACTGATGATGTTAAGTGATATTGTAAATAACCTAATGTTCCAGTGATATGTGATTATAAAAGGAAATTGGGGTGGGCTGAGGGGGATTTTGGAACTGCTTTTAGAAACACATAATACAATGCTCAACTTTTAGGTATGGCAGGGAGCTCAGTGACCAACTCACTGGCTGCTGTCTCTCTCCTGTGCTTGTAGCTTCTGGAATAAAGCCTTTGAATTGGAATCCACCTTGAGAAGTTTTTCTTCAACTGTTTTTTCTTCAACAATTTGGTGGCAGTGCTGGGATCTCCAAAGCACGGCACTTCGCCCCGGGAACACAGGACTAGGACAAGTATATTGCCTTCTGTCCCTTTCTTTGTGTTGCCCTGGTTCTTCAGTGTGGCACAGCCAGAGATTCTTACCCTTTAAAAGAAACAGATTCCGACTTAGAGGTTTTTCTGATGCCTAGGCTTTGAGAAACCATTCTGCAGTTTTCTGTTATCTGAGTTCCTCATCTGAATAGGGCTTAGAAGCCTCTCTGAACTGCAAGATGGGTGGCACTGCATCCTGTTTTGGCAGAGTGAAGATCGAGTAGATGCCTTCATATTTGTCTTGTGATGGTACTTCTTCTATAGCTCCTGTTTGTAACAGGTGCAAGCATGACTGTGGTTATGGGGTGTCTCTTGGTAGTTGATTGTAATGTTGGTAAAGGAATGAACCTGGGAGAGGGTTCTTCCCAGAATTCTTCGATGTAGCCATTGCTGATGGTATCTAGGGCCCAGCAATCCAGTGCAGATTTTTCCAATGCTGTGAGAAAGTGCTGGAGCTTTCCTCCCATGGATGGGTCCTTGATGTCAGAATGGTTCCATCCTGGTTTAGAGGGCTGGAAAGAAGAGGTTGGTCTGACAAAATAGCTGGCGTAGGCAGAGTTCCTGGGCTGGAAGTGCGATGTGGACCAAGCTGGTTTTGGTAATCTGTAGCTTTTGGACCCAAAGGACAATTGGTTAGTATTCCTGAAAGAGTAAAAGAAAGAGTAAGTTTTTGTGAAAGTTTTTGTTTGGTCTTCTCTTCTGGATGAGGAAGACATGACCTGTTTTTGTAGTCTTTGATTTCTATAAGGAGTTCTTTTAAGGCTTTCTTTCTGAACAGATGTGCTCTTGTGAAGGGGATGGGAGCTAAGTTTGCTCTAGAAGCATTATTTAGATTCCAGTGCTTGAGCCAGATGGAGTGCCAAGGTACTGCCATAGGCTGGGCAATAAACTGAAGGGTGTCATGTGTAACATCATCTAAGAAGGCAAAGGACTTAGGGGGCTTTCGTAGGCTCCTATATTTAGCTTTTTATGATTTATTATGACTTCCATCCGCAGAATAGAAGCCCTGGAAAAATAGGAGACAGCTGAGGCTCTTAGTCCTAATACTGCTGCTTCACAGGCTTTCTTTAATGCAGCATCAGATTTTCTCTCCCCCTGATGTTTGGGGGGGCATCTCCATCTTTGGGCATTATTGCCCCTGAAAGTAGTGCTGCTACTGGAGTATCTACCATATTTCACCAAATCTAAGACACCATCGATTCTAAGACACACCTTAATTTTAGGGCCACCTTCAGGAAAAATGTGTGGCATCGATTCTAAGATGCACCCCATTTTCAGACACGTAATATTGGGGATAAGTACATCTTAGAATTGAAGAAATATGGTAGGGCTGTGCATGCCCCCCTCGATTCGCCACCCAGGGACCTGCTGGGCTGGCCCGGCCCGGGCATGAGTCCCTCTCCTCCCTTCCCCACTCAGGATAGATGGTAAACAAAGGAAATGGGGCAGGGGAAGAAAAGATTTGGTTTATGTTGAAGCCATTTAGTCAAGTCTTAAGATGAAATGTGGGAGGAGGCTTAAGGCGTTCAAATTAGGCTGTACTAGTTATTGTGATGGTTCCTGATTGCATCTAGGACTGTCCCCAGAACTGTGGGGATGATGAAACACTGATTAACCCACTATTTTTGAAAATATAAAATCCAGCTCTAACCCGGCTCTGTCTCAATCCTTAGGTGAAACACACAGATTCCTTGGTTGGTGAAAAACAGAATATAAAGTGTGTAGTTTCTTTCTAACAAAGCTGGAGATAATTTTACAGCATTCTCAGTCTTCCTCAAACTGGTCCCCTCCAGATGTGTTAGACTGCCACTCCCACAAGCCCCAGCCTGCATAGCCAATGGTAAGGAATTCTGGGACGTGTAGTCCAAAATGTGTGGAGGGCACTAGTTTGGGGAAAAGCTGTTTTAGATAGTGTATTAAGTAAAAAGTCAGTATAAACCAAATTGAATAGCTTTAGCTAGCTGTTGATGAACTCTCAGAGAACCAAGTCCAGCTTCAGGTGATATAAAATCCTCTTTTTCCAACTCTCAGCATGTCGCAGCATTTCACTCTTATTAGGTCACAAAATACTGTGCAGTTTGTAACAACTCTTCATCAGGCTTGATAGAAAACAAAGCAAATGGCGTGTTGAGGGGGGGAGATCTTGCCAATGTTGGCCATGTAGTCGCAGTCTTAACACAGAATGTGGGAGTAGGCTGCAGGCATTCCAATTAAGCTGTGCTAGGCACTGTGATGGTTTCAGATTGCACCTAGGACTGTCCCTCTGATTACTGGGATGAAGAAACAAACAATAGTCCATTTTTTATTTAGATTTATCTAGCTTTATCTCACCCCATTCTGAAGCTTAATGAGTAAATGAATATGGGTCTATTCCTTATGGTTACAATAACATATTTTAATGTGAATGGGTAATGACTTAATATGTCAAAAAACAGAGGACTGCAGAATAACATTTCCAGTGGTCAAGGATTGGGGGTTGAGTAATCTACATAATTTGTCACTACCCATGGTCAGTATGGACAGAATAAATTATGAAAAGAAATCATACAAATTAATGTTATTTGCATAATTTACACTGAACACAGAATTCAGCCCACCTTGTACCAAAATGTGGGTTACTTTGATGTAGGATTTTGATTCTTTATAGTACATACAGCCCTGCAGAGATGTTGTTCATGAATGCTTAGTGACATAGCTCTTTCTAAAAATATTTATCATAATTGCATGGAAGACACTCAGCAGAATATACAGTACTTCTGAAAAATTAAAGAGAGAAATCAAGATAAACAGATTTTAGGGGGGAATACTATAGGAGAGGTTATGACAAATTTCAAAATATCAGGAACAGTCAGGTGAAGAAGCAGGCCCAACTAAATTGGAGTAAAAATGTTCTGGATTAATTTCAAAAGTTAGTAAGGACATGCCCATATTTATGGCACCAGTTTCAAACTATAGTTTATTCTTGATTGCACTCTTTTGACACAGTGTTATGGTACAGTTATGACTACTGTGAACCTTACTCAAGATGTGAGATAATCTGAGCCAAGAGCAACCCTCATTTTCCCAACCACTTTCTCTGCCTCTTCTTGTAAATGCAATACTTCACCTAACAGATTCTAACTGGATGCAGTGGAAATAAGTCACTGCCCAATAGAAGCAGCAAGAGAATACCTATAAGAACAATACAGCATTTCATTTGTAACTTACTTGACTTTTATACAATATTTTCCAAAAGGCAAAAGATGACTAGTCTGATTTCAGATTATCAAAAATCAACTATTTCATTTAAATCCAAGAGTCATACCCACCAGACAACAGTGGTTCAATAACAAACTCCCAAATAAGACCTTATTAAAATAAAGGAAATTCCTGGATTAAACCTCATTAGAATAAGGAGAACATGATAAACAACTAGTTGCCTTTCCAACAAAGATGTCATAGACCAGGTAACACACAAGATACCAAACATCTTCACATTAAAAACAACCAAAAACACAAAAACCTATGAAACAGTCAGTTGTCAGAGCAAAAGGGTAATCATTTATAAAGCATTACATTCATTTTCAAACCATTATTGATCCCAGACAAAAAACAAAAGAGAAGAGTCCCTTGGGAAAACCCCAAGATGATTGCTATAATAATACATTTGTAATTGAAATCTGCACATTAAAAATAAAAAAACACTTTAATGCAGATAAATACATAGACACAATGGGTTAGATCCAGAAAGAGGGTAGTATCCTATTGTGCCCATGCACTTGTGGGGCCTACCACTTGTGTATCAGGGCTTTGGCGCGTCTCAAAATAACCTGAAATGAGCTGGGTTAAAGGAGTGCCTACTATCAGCTTCGGCTGATACGCCAGCTGTGCCCTTCCTAGAGTTGGAAGACCTAAAGACAGTAGTGTGCACACTGGTAACTTCCAAGGCTCGGCTTCTGCAATGCACTGTACATAGGCCTACCTCTGTGCTGCATAGTCCGGAAACTGCAACTAGTTCAAAATATGGCAGCCAGGTTGGTCACCGGTACACCTAGGGGTGACCTAGGTTACATCAACTTTAAAATCACTCCACTGGCTGCCAAGTAGTTTCCGGGTGAAGTAAGTGTTGGTCATTACCTTTAAAGCCCTACATGGTTTGGGTCCAGGTTACCTGCGGGATCGCCTTCTCCCATACAATCCGCCCCACACGCTCGGGTCCTCTGGGAAGAATTTACTACAGTCAGACAAAACTAGGCTGACAACCGTTACCCAGAGGACCTTCTCTTCTGCCGCTCCCAGACTGTGCAATGGCTTGCAGGGAGAGATCCGCCAACTTGACAGTCTTCCAGAATCTAAGAAACCTATAAAGACTGATCTCTTCCAGCAGGCCTGCCCAGTCGAATTTTAAGAGTTTTATTAGTATATTAATAATGTATTAGTTTTATATGCTTTTAATCAGTTTTATGTATTTTATACCATTTGTATTTGATGTTGTTCCCCGCCTCGATCCAGAGGGAGAGGCAGGTAAGAAATAAATATATATATATTATTATTATTATTATTATTATTATTATTATTATCTCCACTGGCCTGTCCCTATCCTGACACAAACATTTCTGCTTGTTTCCATGGTTATTCTTTAGAAGCGCCGCAGCCCTTTGTGCAAGAGGCAAAGGTTTCCCTGAGTGTAACAGAACCAGCAGAGGCAGAGAACCTCCTTTGGATACTGCCCATTGTCATGCTTCAAGTACACCCATTGAAATGTTGTGAGTTTCGTTTCAATTGGTCTACTCTAAGTATGACAAACTCTGAACCCAATGTTTCTCAAATTTTAGAGCTTTTCTCAGAATCATATTTTGTATAACATAATTTTATACACCTTTATGTACCATTTGCTTTAAATTTAACAAATACAGAATTATTAACAAGGACAAATTCTTAAACACCACACAATGGTTATTTATTCCAATTCTCTCCTTTGAAATGAAACTGAGACCAGTGTACCTTAAACCAAATTAACAATGTACAACTCATATCCATTCAAATTTGTTTCCTGATCTCACTCACACCATACAAAAAGGCCAACTTTGTATTACTTTTGTAGTGCAATTGCTATTCTTAAGCCACTCATGCAATTGCTGACTTTCATTTTTCTACCATACAAATATTTGTTCTCATACACAGAAAAAACCCCAAACTGCAAGTGCAATCAATTATTTATGAAGGAATTAAGGCTTGTGATCCTAAAAACACTGAGTAAACAGGCATAGGCTTGCACTATAAGCATCCTATATGTTTCAAGCCATGGCTCTTCATCAGGGGGAAAAATTGAGGTCTTCTCCTTTCTAGCTAAATAAATGTTTTCCAGACAATCTTTGAATAAGAGCCACTTAATTCCATGCAGCTTCTGTTTCCCTGCCCACCTACCCTGGAATGTTTGCCACTGCAGGGACAACCTCTCTGTTTTTCCCCCTTGTATATCTATGTGTAAACCAAATCTCACAGGTACTGGCAAATGCAAGCAGCAGTGGCCCATAATATGAGGGAATACTAATTGTTATATTTCCATGAAATCTGACCCAAAGATGTAATAAAAGTGAAAGCTAAACACAAAGGGGTGAGGCTTTGCAATAGCAATGCTGCTCCAAAGGCAATGGAAGAATTGGCCTACAGTTAGAGTAGAAGAAACTTTCTCACAAAGGACAAGTTAGTGTTTTACACCTGAGCATTTATGCCCTTTACATTTTAGCAGCAACAGCATATTCATTTCAGCAGTAAATATGTCTCCAGCACTGGATTAATCCTAACAGCAAAGAAATTTTAGCAGCCATATACAACAACCAGTTATCATCTGCATCTAAAGTAGGCTGACCAGGTGGCTCGGGATTTCCCGGTCCTAACCGGGAATCCAGAGGCCAACCGGGCCGACCGGGCCAACCGGGGGAAAACCGGGGTGGCGGGGGGGTCATGCGGCGGTGGCAGCGAGACCCGGAGGCAGTGGAGGAGCTCGGGAAGCGGACGCCCCTGCAGGTAAGCACAAAGGGGGGCTCTTACCTGCTGGGGCGGCCGCTTCCCGGGCTCCTCCGCCGCCTTTGCCGCCGCTGCCGGGCTCGTAAGGCCAGAGGCCGCGCGGAACAGGCAGGAGAGGGCCGGATCCGGAAGTGACGTAACCGGCCCTCTCCCGCCTCTTCCGCGCAGCCTCTGGCCTCCTTGGGGCTCAATCGCGATGGCGATGAGCCCTGAGGAGCCCGGACGCCCACGCCCGCCTCTTCTGCGCGGGCGTCCGGGCTCCTCGAGGCTCGTCGCCATTGCGACGAGCCCCAGAAAGGCCAGAGGCCGCGCGGAAGAGACGGGAGAGGGCCGGTTACGTCACTTCCGGATCCGGCCCTCTCCCGCCTCTTCCGCGCGGGCGGCGACGGAGGACCCCGCACGGCTGCGCGGGCGACGGAGGACCCGACGCAGCCGCGCAGGCAGCGACAGAGGACCCCGCGCGGCTGCGCGGGCGACGGAGGAACCCAGCGGTAGGTCCAGGCTGGGTTTTTTTGGGGGGGTGGCTTGGTGGGGGGGTTGTTTTGGGTGGGGGGGCGGGGGGGACCGGGATTTTGACTTTTAAAATCTGGTCAGCCTAATCTAAAGTCTAACAGAATTTGAGACAGAAAGGAGAGCAGATCTTACAAACTGAATTTTAAAACTTCAGTATTCCATACACTAAACAACAAACTAGAAGGTAAAGACCAATATAGACACAGAGGGCACATAAAATAACCAGGGGAAGATACTGATTACATCCTCTTTCACATAAAGCTGTACCATTGCACTATCCTGTATTATCATGCAATTATGCTTGGTTTATGAACATCTAATAGTGTTGCAGACAGATTTACAGAGGTTATGTCACTGCTTAAACCTTTGGCATTCCATTTCAGAAAAAAGTTTGATAAGCTAAATGATATTGCCAATGCTACCTTGTATTGGATGATTCAATCCAATTTTGTGTGAGCTGTGGAGTACTCAACTCTCAAGGAGATGAAGGCACTTGGCTCTTCATGTAATTGGATTGCTTTTGCACTAGTATTACTAGTTGGTCTTTTCCACTGGTAAACACTAGAATTACAGTAATGTTTGAAAAGTGTTTTAAGGCAATAAAAGATGCATACAGAGGATACATGAATATTTCATTGTTTTCCATGTACATACGTTCCACATCACATGCCTTTGCAAGCCGACCTGCTTCCTATGTATAGGTCATGGTTCAGTAATTTTCTATAGAATTTTAAAGTGCCAGAGTACAAGCTTGCTTTCTCTTCTCAAGAGCCTTGGCTAGCTCCACCATCATTTATAACCCAAGCCACATGGGCTTGATACATGTGTTTTTACAAAGATGAACTTTTCTTCAGTTTCGCTAGCTGGAATCCAGTGGCCGAACAATTCCTTCTTTATAAACATGAAGAATAGCTTCACAGACAAATTTGTACTGGCTCTGTATAGCACATACACAAAAGAGGAAAAATGATTGTTTTATTTATTCATAATATTTATATACTACTTAATATAATAACATTTCTAAACAGTTCACATATAAAAGCTGAACATTCTTGTAAGTTAAATTGTATTTATATGACTGAATGATGTCCAACTGACTTTGAGGTAGAGCAGGGGATAAGCTCAAATAGAGAATTAGGACCTTAGTACCTTAGGGTGTAATCCTATGCATATTTGGACAGGATAAAGTCTTACAACTCCTAGCACTCCGTAGTCAGCCATGGAAATGCTGGGGAATGCTAGGAGTTGCAGGGCATTTTTTGTTCTAAATATGCACAAGGTTGTACCTTTATTGGATTATAGATTTGTTAAAACTGAATGAGATATTTTAACCCAAGTCAGCATTTTTCTCTTATTAGTGCTATTAGTCCATTGCAACATCCTGGTATGGAATTGAAATACCTTTGCTGACATACACACAGCACCATCTTATTAGCCTCTCACTGAAAATAATTAAGTGCTAGGATTAAAAAAAATGTTATCTCAAACAATTATTATTGCCACTGCATCTAGAGAAGTGAAAACATTTTTTTAAAAAATTATACATTTCAAAAACTACCAGATAAGTTGCCAATAAATGGCAGAGTACCAGCAAATACCAACCTAGTTTAAAAACAAACGGGTGGCAGAGTCCTAATTTCAGAACTGTTAGGAGTAGGTAGAGCCAGATGATACTCAGCCTCCATGATTACATATACAATCAGTTCACTCTTGCATGTTCTCTCCCTTCCTTAATTCCACTCTGAATGACTGAACTAAGAAGATTATGCAGGAACACAGGATCACCTCAATTCAAACATGAAATTATACCATGGCAAGGAGAGCAGAAAAGGAGCACCCACAAGGCTGAAGCCTGGACCTGAACATACAACAATACAATTGTGGAGACCAAGACTGACTTTTGACACATAGCTCTTGTCTTTGCTTAGGAATCATTGTTAAATGGCACTGGCTGTTGATCTTTCCCATTTCTTAAAGTGTGATACATCGATGGGAACTGAAGATCAAATGTGAAAGCACCAAGCATTTAAATATTTTACTTTGATATTATTCAGATTTTTTTGCTCCTTCAAAATCCAGTATCTTACCATCAATTCTGTTCCCAATAATTAATATAGTTTCCAATGCAACTTATTAATGTTTTCAAAGTATAGTAACATTTGCAGTTATCTGGCAGCAATGCTAGTCTAATGTTGTTGCCATAATCTAATACTTTGATGATCTTAACCTTGTGATGTAGGTGTTAAATTTCATCCCACACACTTATCTGCAAGATCGAGAAATCTTGGGATTTGGCCTCTGAACGTTGTTCAAATCAAAATCATAGGAATCTACCAGCATTTAAAAACTAATTCAAGCAAGCTAAAGTTCATCATTGTTAGCCTTCAATCTTTAACTTTTGTATCTTTTAGGAAAAAGCCATTTATGAGAAATTTTAGAGAACTTGTTCTTTTTGAGAAATGGAGAACAAGTTTGCTATTTATTTTCTTCACTTAAAAAAAGCTTCTGGACTTAAGATACTTTAGTTTCATTTCAGTTTATGAATGACTATTTTGAAATGCTGTATATATGAAAGATTCAATCTTAAAACTAATCTACTTAAGAGTGTCAGCTGTGAACCAGAGAATCCCTAGATGATCTATCACTTCAGTCTTCCCCCACTCCCAATCTGCAATATGGGGATAATAATACTGACCTCTCCTACAGAGCTGCTTTAGGATTACTGAAATACTGAATGGGAAGCGCTTTGAATACCAGCTTTAAAATCACTCCACTGGCTGCCAATAAGTTTCCGGGCAAAGTATAAAGTGTTGGTTATTACCTTTAAAGCCCTACATCGTTTGGGTCCAAGTTACCTGCAGGATTGCCTTCTCCCGTACAATCTGCCCCACACACTCAGGTCCTCTTGGAAGAATTTACTACAGTCAGCAAAAACTAGGCTGACAACTGTTACCCAGAGGACCTTCTCTTCTGCCAATCCTGGACTGTGGAATGGCCTGCTGGGAAAGATTTGTCAACTTAACAGTCTCCTGGAATTTAAAAATGCCGTTAAAATTGATCTCTTCCGGCAGGCCTACCCAGTTGAATTTTAAGATGTCTTTTAATAATGTATTCATTTTATATGCTTTTAATTAATTATATATGTATTTTATGGTGTTTTGTATTTGCTGTTGTACCCTGCTTCGATCCAGAGGGAGAGGCGGGTAAGAATATATTATTATTATTATTATTAATATTATTATTATTATTATTATTATTATTATTATTATTGAATACTGAGAAAGGACTACATAAACACTAATGATTGCTATTTAAAGTATCCCTGAGTAATATCGCAGAAATATGTCACGCATAGACTTGTACGAACTCTCAGAGTTCTGTAAGCAATGTGATCACTGAGAAGCAATTCAAACATGTTTCCTTGTTATACAAGTCAGCTGTCAGTAGTCTACATATTTCGAAAGAGGAGTACTGTTCTCACTCATCAAATTTAAATTGAAAGGCAATTATTTGGGGGACAAAAGGTATAGAAATGTGACACAAAGCTTCTTTCAATTTCCACTTGCATGACAGGAAAGCAATGGATAAGCTAAGCTAAGCAAATAAATTCAAAATATAATGCTATCAAAGAGCTAAACTCACATAGGGCTCTTTTTTTAAAAAAATCAGTCCCAATATTCCAATTACAATGTTAAAAAGCAGTCTTGCAAACAAGCAAGCTTTTAGCAAAACATTTCATTATACTAAAATCAGGGAATGAAGTAGGCAGCATATCATGAAAGTCAAGCATATACTGCACACATAAAAAACAGACTCTTATCCCTCACTTACTGATGTTTGCACCATCATAGCACGATGGTCTCTCATTTTTCGTACAATATCCAGTGGATAAACAGGTTGGTTTCTTTCAATTAAGCACACAGCTGTTTCCATAGCAACCAATACTCCAGTCCGGCCTATTCCAGCACTGCAAGAGATAAGCAACAATAATGCATTCAAAATGCACATAACAATCTTAATACTTTTTAACCCTAGAAATTTCATGAAAATACAAGGAATACTGAATACAATGGAACACTTAAAATCACTTCAGGAACATATCCTTTGTTAAGAGAAACACTCAACAAAAAAGGAGAAATCACATATGTTTTAGTAATTAATGCTTAATGTTATGATTTTATTCAAATTAAGTACTTTGCTTGGCATTTTTTTAAATTTTGATCAGAAGCAGGGTTTAACAGAGAAAGAAAAGTACAATGGTTAGGTTCTAGATTCCCCAATTGACCTCTCTGAGGGCTGGTGAATACATAAAGGAGCTTTTTGAGCAGCAAACCTAATTAGTCTCAACCATGGTTAAAGTAATGCTGGCATATAACTTAAGCACAATTAAGGAAAAGAAATTTAGACTTAACATAAATTTCTATTTTTGGAAGTTCCAGGGTGGGGCAGTATTTTACATTTGGGAAGGACCTCCCCTGGTAGAATGGTAGAGGCATAAGCTGGAAATAATACCTCCGGGGAGGGACTTCCTTTTAACTCCAGACCCGATTCAGACTTCTGAGAGCAGTTCACTTCCCTAGAATCCTCACAAAAAGGAATCTCCTTCCCAAACTGGAGGAAACAACAATTATGAGAACATTAGTCACAATTGGTACAATGAACAATGACCACTGTCTGGCATCTCATATTTCAAGCAAGGCTAAACGTACATAAATGATACTAAAGGATATCCCATAAGATTCAAACTGCTACCAAATTTGATATTCATACTGAATCCCAAGGCACTCCTGGTTCCACCCCTGGTTTGATTTTCCTTCATAGTCTTTCAAATGACAGGAAGTCTGCCCCACCTCATAACTTGCAAGAACAAAAAGGTGACCATTTATATTCAACTTCAGTGGAAGGAAATGACCTGTAAACTGTAGAAGTGGCTACTCCCCTAAGACAGTGGCTGTGATACCTGGGAGTGGAACTTTCCCCACCACTTAATATGTCTGGATGATACCATTCCTTAGCTACTATGCAATTGGACACTCTAGAACCCAGGGAACAATGACAAAAGGAAACAAGCAGATGTTCTGTTTTGCAGACGCTAGTTCTGGGAACTGGCGATGTAAACATTAAGAGTCTTCTTAACATCTAATGCATGCCAGTTCCTTTCCTTCTGATGAGATGGGTCTGAACAAAAGGAAGGTAGCATGATTTCCTCTGACTTATGAAACTCTGTATTTCCCTCAGGCAGGCAGGAAGGGTTTATCCTTAACTTCACTTATATCTGTGGAAAATGCATAGCTCCTTGTTAATAGACACTATGTGCTGAGGTAATCCCTGTAAGAAATGCTGTTTTAAGAAACATCCCTACACGTACAGGTCACCATTGAGGACTTGGGATAGCTGTCAATCTAATAGTAAAATCCCATATGGGGAAATATATGTACTGTAAGCAGGCTCAAGGGAGCTTCTCCCTTCAAGAATTTAACCTCTTGGACCTTTTCTATGGCTCAGGATGTTAGGTATAAGATGTTGTTTCAATATATTGGTGCTCAAGACTTTGTTGAAGGGATTATAGGTCAGGAGCTGTATAATCTGTAAAGGATCAAGCTTCTCCCTATGCACTGTTTGTTAGCGGGCTAGCCACATTTTATAGATCTTGTTCCAACTTTCTTTAAGATGAAAGCATGGTGGATGTCACCTCAGGTATAAAACTCATGTTCAGAAGTTTCAGTCACTCAGTCTCAAAGCTGTGAGTTGAAGTAGCTGTGATGGGATGGATTACTGGGTGTCATGAGAGTAGATCATGATGGGGAAGCAGTTTCCAGTGTGGATGAATAGACTTCCTGATCACATCCAGAAACTGGTGTTGCCTCAAGCAATACAGTTGAATTAGGATGACCTCTGCTTGTTGTTCCTTTACCTTGTGAAGGACGTACAGAGGCCTTATTCACACATTAGATCCTTTGGTCACTTGCTGCTTAAGGAGTCTATTCTTATCACTTTTTGGGTAGTGTCTCCAGGAGAAGAAGCCTATTACTTGATGATTTTCCTGAGTCATGAACAAGACGATTCCATGCTAGGGATTATTAGGAAAGGCACTGAAAATAAAACTACCAGTACTACAATTGCAATATATTTATGTAAATCTATGGTAAAGTCACTTGAGCTCGAGGAGAAGCCCCAGTGACAAAGCACTAAGATAAGAAGCTCAGTACACATGCAAAGTAATCACTTGTGTGAGGAGAAAGTAAGTGCTACCCATTCATTTAATTCCTTTAAATAATTATTTAATGTATTAATCATCAGCTGAAGCCAAAACAAGAGCAGAGTGAAGAGATCTAACTCTCAGGAAGGTAACCCTTTAGAATCTTACAGCAAGAGCTAAATCCCAGGGGAGATAATACTGCAGAGAATTACAGTTCTCAACCTTGCGATAGCAAAGTTTGAGTAGTTGTAGAAAACCTCAATCTCAATTAGATACTTAGACTAAACCTAAGGGCCATAGTGGAGGCCTAACCAGCAGAAAAGTCTGCTTAGAAGCAAAAAACGTAGGGTTAGCTTTTAGTTCAAGCTCAGTGTACAACAGATTTAAAATTTTAAGTGCAACTCATAACCTAAAGATTAGGTATAGACCTCAGTTCTGTTTAAGAGGTCAGGTTTTAGATCAGTTTTAAAAATCACAGTGGGACAGCTAAAGTACACATGATGTTGAATGTGTTGCATGTAGATGACCATAACTTTTTCTTTTACTTTAATGAAAGAATGTGGGGGCCACGATCTGGCTCAGAACCACTATTCATGAGTAAGGTGTGGGGGGAGTTACACCTTCCTACTTTTTCCTTTAAATTCTTCATTTTAAAAATAAAGGAAAAACTTTTCTCCTTATATTAGAATTCTGGTTAATCCAATGAAAGTGATTGGCAGTGGATTCAGGACAGAAAAAAGTACTTATTCACAAAAGACCTAATTAATTTATGGAATGGGCTGCCATAAAATGTAGTGATGGCTACTAGTTTAGATAGCTTTAAAAGGGTAAATACATTCATGGAGAAACGCATGTAGTTGACTACTGTGGGAAACAGGATGCTGGAGTAGATGGGTCCTTGTTTTCATTCAGGAGGGAGTCTGTTGACAAACATTAACAATTCAAATAAATCTGAACAGCCCTTAAGCAACTCTGAAACAAGAAGAGCATCTTGCAGTTGAAACACATTCAACATACATGAAACAGACTAGAGCTATCAGAGTATTATGCCAAACAGTTACGTGCACAATAATTTAGAGTACCTGCCCTCTTTGTTCTCACATAGATCACAAATTCCAAAAAGTCTGTAGAATCATCAGGGACACCATGATCAGGCCAAGCCACATACTGGAGATGATTGACTGTATGTTCTTCTTCCGTCTGAAATAAATCAACATTTTCACTATATGTTACTAGTGGCATTGCTCTAAAAATAGTCTTTGTTTAAAATTACTCCACAAGGACATTTTTTTCAAATGTCAAACACCTGCTACTTCAGAGTGTTGGGGTTAGATAGCACAGTGTTACAAGAAACTTAAGTTGCTTAGTGGTCAAATCAGTAGATTATTTATAAAATTCATTATTTGAACCTTAATTTACAAATTTCCACAATAGAGCTTTCTCTCTCTTTCTTTCTCTCTCTCTCTCTCTTTTCATGGTCTCTCAATAAGTTCTGTGACAGTATAACCCTATTGAAAATAGCTCTTCCAGTTACATTCTTACCAAAATATTCTCTATGCATTTTACATCAAGTGAAACTGTGGTATAGCTCAGGTGTAAGGAAGCTCCAGCCCATGGGCCAAATTAGCCACTGGGGATACCCCACCTGCTCACCAAGTTTCTTCTCTAAGCCCCGCCCCTTGTCCCTGCCCTTACTACAGTTCTTACATGAGTCCAGTTATATTTAACACAACAAATCGCTTAAAATTCAGTTATTACGAAGATACAAAAAAAGTGTCAGAGACATTTCTAATCCAAGGCCACCTGAAACATACTGAGGTTTCCTGGAGACTCTCTTCCAAAATATACTTCTCAAGGCAATTTGCCTCTTAAACCTAAGAGTTAAAGATACTTGTAAAAAAGCTCTGAATTGCTTTCCATTTGGATTCATACATATCACAACCTGTTTTGTTTTTGTAATTATATTTTTATTGTATTTTCAAAACATAATAAAAACCAAAAAAGAACTTGCGTTCAACAAATGTGAGTCATGTGGTTCTTGAGTTACAACTACTATAATATAGCATATCGCATAATACTTATAGAATTAGGTCTTTTGGAAAACTGTATTATGACAAACACATTGTCGTATTGCTCTAACAGTCAGGAAGTTTTTCCTGATGTCCAGCCGGAATCTGGCTTCCTGTAACTTCAGCCCATTATTCTGTGTCCTGCATTCTGCACTGGAGAAGAGATCCTGGCCCTCTTCAATGTGACAACCTTTTAAGTATTTGAAGAGTGCTATCATGTCTCCCCTCAATCTTCTCTTCTCCAGGCTAAACATGCCCAGTTCTTTTTCCTCATAGGGCTTTGTTTCCAGACCCCTGATCATCCTCGTTGCCCTCCTCTGTCTGCATCCTTCTTGAAGTGTGGTGCCCAGAACTGGACACAGTACTCAAGATGAGGCCTAACTAGTGCTGAATAGAGGGAAACCAGTACCTCACACGATTTGGAAACTATACTTCTATTAATGCAGCCCAAAATAGCATTTGCTTTTTTTGCAGCCACATCACACGGTTAGCTCATATTCAGCTTGTGATCTACAACAATTCCAAGATTCGTCTAGTTTTGTCTGCATTGTTTTCAAGGTGCTTACAGATTAACTTCTCTATAATCTGCTCCAAAATTTTCCCAGGACTGGATGTCAGACTGACTGGTCTGTAGTTCCCAGGTTCCTCCTTTTTGCCCTTTTTGTGATAAATCTTAACAGTGTTCAGCTCCCAATCAGGCTTTCTGCAAGGTAAGTGTGCATAAGAATGACACATCCCATCAGGATCATTAACAGCAGTTGAAGACTTTGAGGATCAGGCCAGCTCACATCACTTCTGACAAGGTAAGTGCATAATTTGCATAATGGGGGGGCGACTCAGGTTAGTGAAAGTGCCCCTAGCAAGCATAGCTGGCTCATCCTTCATGCATTTTGAGGGTTTTAGTTGTCGTGTATTGCGTTCTGTTTTATGGGTCGCTGTGGGGAATACTAGGAGTGGTATTCTTGTGTGAAACTACATGTGAGCTCAGTTGTGATCTTGATCATGCTTAATTCCTCTATTGAGGATGTGCTCAAGGATGCCCTATTCCTAAATTCATAGTGTACTTCAACTGGATTCCCTTAAAAGGCTGGATTTCCTGGCAACGTACATCCCTAGTCAAGAAGTGTACACCTAATGAGAGGATATATGGCTGGGTCCAGGAGTTTGAAAATTCCTGTTTGAGAGAAGACCTGTGCTAGGAGAAGGACAGAGGGCATGCAACCCTGTGGGACTCTCTTGGATCTCTCATGCTATCCTTCTGGGAAGGCCATCTTGAGTTGGGATGTGAAGTCACATCTTGCAACGGTTCCGCTACTGCCTAGAATGCCCGTTAGAGAAGGTGGTGGTAGGGGATTGTTGATCTATCCTATGGTAGTCTTGCTACAGGGTGCCTCAGGTCTGTATTTCACCCCATGCTTCTCAACATCTACATAAAACCGCCGGGAGACGTTAACCAGGGGTGCGAGATGAGGCATCACGAATGACAGGTGGGCAGTTGAAGCTCTGAACCAGCACATGGGCAGGAGAATGGACTGGATGAGGGCCAATAAACTGAGATTCAATCCAGACAAGACAGACATACTGTTTGCGGGTAGTCCATCATTCCAGCTTAGTGACATTCACCCTGTTTTGGTGGTGGGGAGAGTTACACACTTCCCAAACAGTGACGTCTGTAGTTTGGGGATGGTCATGGATCCATAATTGTTCGCAGAGGCACAGACTCCCTTCTTGGCTCATAATGGTTTTTCATTAGTTTAGGGTCACAGTTTTTTAATTTCAATTTGTATTTTAGTTGTTTATTTTATTTTAGTTCTATTTTTCCTTTTTATTTATTGCACTTTTAATCCACCCAATCCCAAAGTTCTTCAAGTAGTGTACAAAATATTTAAAATAATAAAGAAAAATTAAAACAGAATAAAACTAATACAGAATAAAGCCAGCCGAGATTCAAATAGAAATAAATATACTAAAATAAAACCAGCAGGAGTGAAAAGCATTAAAAGCACTAAGTGTCTAATAATAATTAAAATAACTACAAAAAATAAAAACAGACGGTGCTCTGAGCCACCGAGGGAGCCTGCACCTCTACAGATGAGGATGGATCCATCTTCATCCCCAAACTGCAGATCTTACCCTTTAGGAAGTATGTAACTCCACCTTCCAGAACAGGGTGACTGTCACTTAACCGGATAGATGAACCACCCACAAATAATATTTCTGTCTTCTCTGGATTAAATTTTAGTTTATTGGGCCCTCATCCAGCCCACTCTCCTGTCCATGCACTGGTTCAGAGCTTCAACTGCCTCACCTCTATTAGCTGAGAAGGAGAGGCGAAGCTAGGTGTCATTGGTGATGCCTCAGCCCGCACTCCTGGATAATCTCTCCCGGAAGTTTCATATAGATGTTGAAAAGCATGGGAATCAAATATAGCCCTGGGGCACCCTGGGGCAAGACCACCATAGGAAAGATCCATCATCTCCTCCCTCCACCTTCTCTAAGGGGCATTCTAGGCTGAAGCGGAATGGTTGCAAGATGCGACTTCACATCCCAAACCAAGACAGCCTTTCCAGAAGGATAGTATAGGAGGTCCAAGAGAGTCCACAGGGTTGCAGGACCTTCTCCCGGCAAAGGTACAGGGATACAAGCAGGCTTGCAAGCTCCTTTCCTGGCACAGGTCAACCTAATTGTTTAAGTACCTAGTCATGTTTTATTGGCTTGTGCCGGGTGTCAAATTTAAGAACTGACAGGCATGTTCAAAAACTTGTTATTTGGAATTAATGGAACACAGGCTCCTAATATTGAAGTCTGGGTTCAGAATGTATTTAAATAGTTCTCATGGAAGAGAGACATTTGCACATGTTTACGCCACGGTACAAAAAGCCTGCTTTAACTAATCTCTGGGCCTCCCCTCTCCTATTGGGGTTCAGCCCATCGCTGTGCTAACTCTTTTTTTGCAGCTGAAAATAAAGCTGTTGCTAGTGTCTCACAAGTCTCTTTGTCAGTGCCTTGGAAATCCTTGACAATACCTCGGGACCTCATCTGGGATTTGACACCGGTAGAAGCTCTTTGGGGACTATCATTGCAGTGCAGACACAAGGTAAAGGACCTTTTGAAATCCCCGTTGGCGTAGCCTCCCATTTCGGGTGAAACTATGGGTCTGGATCACGCTCGACTCCCAATCCAAGACCTCTGTGAGACCCAGCAAAACAGACTTAGAAAAGTGGAGCTGGTCTATTGGAGGAGCCAATGATACTTGACATGGGCTGGGCCCAGCACAAAAGACAGGTCAGTAAAATGGGTACCTGAGGAAGCAAGTGAGCAGAGCTGCTAGCGGCAGCAGCAATGCCCACGGTGTATATGTACAGAAGTTATGGGCTGGGACCTGCAAATGGCTGGGAAAATAAAGCTTTCTAAACAGTTTACGCTGTCTGGAAGCTTTGATTGAGATAAAATCCTCCATTTGCAGGGTATGCTGGAAGCCCAAGGAGCAGATATATTTTGGAGATGTCTAAAAAGGCACACAAAATCCCGGGAGGGAGTCTCACTGAACTCTGAGAAGCAGCCAAACAAACAGTGTTAGGTTTTTATCTATTCCGTGTTGCAACTGCCTTTGATCTAAATATTTGAAAAGATTCCAAAAAGTTCAGAGAAAGAACACATTGTGGCTTAACTATGTTACTGACCAAATTGAGCAGACACGAATCCGTTCATGCATCTCGTTGTCCCGTACCACACAGAAAATGCATGTTGCATGGAAAATGATTAAGAATCCCTTAAGAGCGTAAATGAATGTTCAAATTTCTTTTGTATCTTATATGTATGTCCTAAAATGAAAGGGCAGACTAATCATTGAGAATACAAATGCCTGCCCATTTAGCTGTTGTTATACCTAGATTTTAGTGTCCTGCTGGAAAACCCCTGTATTCTGAATCCCAAATGTGCTATGTTTGTAATGTTATAATGCTGGAACTCCTTCTGCTAAAGATTGAAAATGTTCAAATTCTGTTCAAGACAGCTAGAAAGAAGTTGAGTGATTTGTGGCTTAGTTTGCAAAGAGACAGGTAGAATAAGAGTTAAAATCTGGTACATGTCTCTAGGCCGCACAAAGGGGAAGAGATTTCTCCTCCCAAAGAAAGAATTGTAGGTTGTATATTTAAGTTCCCTGCATTTTTTAATGTATCACTGGCACTGAATTGTAGAAATAATATAAATTTCAGGCTCTGAAGAGTTAAATTGCATTTAGTTTAAGCGATTAAGAAAGAAATCTCATTTAAAAAACCCCAACAATGCAGAATCCGTTGTAGATTCAAGGGCAGAAGCAGTGGACAAGAACATGATGTGAGCAAAAAGCAAAATCGCCTTGAATATGCCACTATTGTGGTCAAATTGGTCACTAGAAAATGAGTGTCCTAATAAGCCTGGGCAACTTATGCGGACATCTCATGATGTTAACATCACACCACACCCTTCCACACCTGCACTTCAAAAAGCCCTTTAGTTTTGTGCGAAATAAATGGCATTCAAGCCTAATGCCTAGTAGTTACTGGCGCTAGCTGATCCTATACTAAAGTTACAAGATTTTCCTACAGTTACACTGTCTGCTAAAAATTATAACTGTTAGAGGCATGTTTCTTAACTGTCTCACCTTCCTCTTTAAGCAGAAACCTCCTCTACAAATAAAGATGTAAAATGTATTATTCACCACATGAAGCATTTCTTGATGCCCTAAATATGTTGTAGCCTTGCTGCAAAGCCTGGTGTGTGTGTTTTCCTGATCTCTCCTCATGAAATCCAAACTTCCAGCCTGATCACCTGGGGGTCTTGGAATTTTATGAAGTCCCTTTTTTGCGATTAAGAAAAGGGAATATCAAGGAGATAGAGGCACAACATGTTCCAAGGGAAGGGCAAGCCCATACCTTCCGTGTAGTTTGAGCTATATGCAGTTGATAATGCCATGATTAACAGCATAACTGCACTAGTTTGCCAAAGCAGTTGGCAATCTTTATGATTTGTAAGGTGAATTCTCATAGCTGAATTCACACAATGAAGGTTGGTGTTTTTTGTTACCAACAGAAGCTAGAACAAGTCACAGAAGTGCTTCTCACACTGTGTACCTTCCAGCTGATAATAAATTCTTTTTCTATACTGTGAAACTTGTTTACTGCCAAGGAGAAAGACACACACACCCCTTTCCTCCTTCTGAGAAAAAGTATGGAGCCCTCATGGGCAAACCAATGACTTTTCCCAGTTCACCCTCTACTAAAATCCAGGCAACCAAACTCCAGCTAACAGTTGATCAAGTATTAAGACTATGGTTGCGCATTAAATAGTTCAAGGTTCTCATTCACAGGTTAAAGAAACCCAGTTGAGCTCTGCCAGGACCTCCAGCCAAAGACTGGGTCTGCATCAAGGCTCTTCAGTGGACAAGAGAGCCCTGGCACCCAGGTGGAAAGGTCTCTACCTAATCTTGCTGATTACCAACACTACTGGATCTCCACGTCACACTGCAAGAGGGCCGTTGGCCTAGACTTCGCCAGTCAAGAGAGGACAACAGAGGAGGCACTCTCAAGGATGACACAGGAGATTTCACCCAGAAGCAGCCAACAGCATGTGTAGACTACTTCTCCCAAGACCCAGCGGTCTGCGGACCATGCCCAGAGGCAGCCTGATTCTGTATCAGAAGCAACCAACTGCAGATGTCGACAACTTTTCCCAAGACCAGCGGAGCAAGCCCAAAGACAACCTAACTTTACTCTACAAATATTCAATAATGATGCCCATCCACTCTCCAGAAACCAAAAAGGTTTCACCCTGCTAGTTAGAGTTGGCAAAAGCCCAACAGGAGCTGAATGCCAGCTGCACGAAGACAGACTTTGGCAGGCAGCCAACAATTACCGAGGTGGTCACCATGTTCCAGTACAGTGGTCTTGTTCCTTTTGGACTATGCTTTATGGAGACTAAAGGAGGGTTAAGTACAACTAAGTGAAGCAGTAGCATAAATAAGTAATCTTACTAACGGTTGGATATGTGCTTATATGGCAGTCCATCATGCACAAGGCATACCTGTAATTGGAATGCCTGCCTCTCTCAGGAAATGGCAAAAGGAGGGTATACCAGTTAAAAAAAAACATCACCAAACAAAATGAACAAACTTTAGCCCCTTTACAGAGATATATCCATCCCAGTATAGGCTACCAGTTTAATGGCACATATCAAAATGGCACACGTATTCAATGACAAGAACCAGTAGGAGAATTCCCAAACTGCAAAGTTTTTGTGGATTACGTGATTTGCACTAATTATGGGAAAGTTTTAAGAGCTAGAACACTGCACAAGATTCTGGGCTGTACTCTAAACTTCATTCAAGTCTCAGGTAGATGCTTCCTGTAACTGGAGGCTCTAAGCAACAGCTAGTTAACAAACACAAAAACCTCTTTATTAGTAGCACTGTTGGTTCTTTCTCCTTTACTATCTTCTTTCAAAAAGCAGTTACACGCTGACAGACAATGGCATAATAAGTAAACCCAACATAGCAAAATGCCAAGATTCCAGCCAAATAATAGCGAGATCTCCCTCGTCTATTGTGTGGTATTCCAGAAGGGGCAGAGTATGCCAAGGTGAGAAATCGTTAATCTATCCAGGGTTGCAAGTCCAAGGACTCTATTGGTTATGTGGATCCTGCCATGAAAATATTGCCTGGTCTCAGTTCACCCTCCAGTCTAACAACAGTCTTTATTTGCAACCATAAGGTCAAAAGAAACACTAGATTCCATCAATTCATGAAAATCTTGCTTCCAGAAAATCTCTCTGCCACAGCAGAAGCCCAATCAAAACTGCCCTAATTGACACAATTTCTGCCCTTGAAGCAGAAACATCACAGATTTCACAAATCATACTTCAAAATCACATGGCCTTTGATACCTTGTTTGTAGCACAAGAAAGATTGTGCCATGATTAATATTTCTTGCTATACGTATATAAACAAGAACCATGGAATAGAAACTGATTTAAACAAAAAGAGCTCAAGTCATTACATGCAGTAGCTTAGTGGCTTCTGAGAACACTAATTGGGTATGACCCATGGTTATAGTTAACCTCCTGGCTACCTAACCTTAATGTAGGGTGAGCAGATAAAATCCAGGTCAGGGCTCATGTAACTTTAACAGTTGTAGAGAAAAGAGAATTTCAGCCAATGTCATTTATATGCAGTTAGTTCCTGGTGAAATTCTCTCTTCATCACAACAGTTAAAGGCACTATACTAGAGTGACCATATACAAAAGAAGGCAGGGCCCCTGCAACTTTAACTGTTGTGATGAAGAGGGAATTTCACCAGGAACTAATTGCATACAAATGACACTGGCTGAAATTCCCTTTTCTCTACAACTGTTAGTTACATGAGCCCTGACCTGGATTTTATCTGCTCACCCTACCTTAATGCTTAAAGAAGTATCCTCAAAATGGATAATGACTGAAATGCTAGTTTGTATATTTGTATGCATTCAGCTAACGATGTTCCTTACTAAATGTTGCTTTAAACAAAAGGCCTGATGAGCTGCATGTAACAAGAATGTTAAAATGCATGTAACAAGAATGTTAAAAGAGGAACGAGAGAGAGAAAATGAGATTTTGGCTTTGAATGGGACTTGAAGTCTAAAAGTAAGTCTTCTGAAGACTCAAAAGAGGGATTGTAGAAGAAAATCCAAAATGGAGTCTGTATTGCATGTGAGAGAAATTCAAAATGGAGGTTGTGTTGTACCTGAAGCAACTTAAAAATGGAGTGTGTTGTGTTGAACTATGTATGTGAAATCATAATGGAGCTCTGTGTAGGAACAGTGTATTCTAAAAGAACTAACAGGCATGTTCAGAAACTTTATCTGGAAATAATGGAACACAGACTTCTACTCTTGAAAACTGAGTCCATAATGTATTTAGCTAGTTCTCACAGAAAAGAGACATGTGCACTGAGATTGTTTACTCCACAGTATAAAAAGCCTATTGTAACTGTTCTCTGGGCCTCCCCTCTCCTATTTGGGTTTTAGGCTGACCATATGAAAAGGAGGACAGGGCTCATGTAACTTTAACAGTTCTAGAGAAAAGGGAATTTCAGCCAGTGTCATTTGTATGCAATTAGTTCCTGGTGAAATTCCCTCTTCATCACAACAGTTAAAGGTGCAGGCACTACACTAGAGTGACCATATACAAAATAATATGTCCTAGAGAAAATTCCCTTTTCTCTAGGATAGGGTGTCCAGATGGCCCGGGGTTTCCCGGTCCTAACCTGGGCTCCCTCTACAAGGATTCGCTTTTGCGCCCGGTTCAGCGATTATGCGCATTATCGCAGACGCGCATTTACTCCTAATCCCTCTGCACGGGAGGCGGCGAGAGGCGGCGAAGCGCATTAATAGATATCCAAAAAGCACTTTACAATAAGTTAATGTGCATAATCGCTTGTTCACACGGGGAAAATGTGCTTTAACGGCCGGAGCAAAATAAAACTCGCGATTTAACGTGCATTCGAAAATGCGCATTATCGGGGAGATAACGCGCCTCTACGCCCGATTTGCGCTCCGTTCTTGTAGAGGTAAAAATTTTAATGAACCTTCAAAGCGCATTAAACCTCTCTTGTAGAGGCACCCCTGGAAACCTAGGCCAATCCGGGGCAACCGGGGGGCAGCGGGAGAAAACTGGGGGGGGGCGGGGGTCACGCGGCGCTGGCGGGAGGCGGGCAACGCGAGGCACTTTTCTGCTGGGGCATCGGCTTCCCTCGGTGCTCGGAATCTACTGAGAAACAGGCTTCACGGCCTGTCCCTCAGTAGCGCACCGGCGCGTACTGTGAGACAGGCCAGGAAGCCTGTTTCTCAGTAGATTCTGAGCACCGGAGGGAAGCGGACGCCCAGGTAAGGAGCGCGGGGCGGCGCAGCGCAGCGCAGCGCGGGTGGGGGGGGCGATGCGGGCGCGCGGTGGGGGGGTTGTTTGGGGTGGTGGGGGGTGGTGGTGGGGGGTCCGGGATTTTGATTGTCATAATCTGGTCACCCTACTCTAGAACAGTTAAAGTTACATGAGCCCTGTCCTCCTTTTCATATGGTCAGCCTAGGTTCAGCCCACATATATGTGCTAACTCTGTTTTGCTGCCGAAAATAAAGCTGTTGTTAGTGTCTCACCAGTCCCTTTGAGCCTATCTACACAAGCAGGATAAAACACTTTGTAAATGTTTTGAAAACTGTATACAGAGTGTGTCCTGGGCCCCACAGTTGTCACTGCTGTTACAAACCATTTTAAACCGTTTTAAACCATTTTAAAGCAGTAGTGTAGATAGGCTTTTTGTCAGTGCCTTGGAAATCCATGACAGGGAGAAATGTCACGCAAAAATGTTTCTGAAAAAGTATTAGCAACTGTTTGTGCCCAGCTCTGGTAGGGCCAGGTTGGCCACCACTTGTTAACCATTGTCGTTTCCTTATTCCCTTTCTACTCTACTTGGTGGAATGGAATTCCTCTCTTTCTTTTATTCAATTTACTTATTTTTTAAAATATCTTTCCTCCTTGGAATAGATAACTATACATTCCTTTTAATTCCCCACCCACCCACCTGCCCCCTATACACACACCCTGCTCCCTTCCTTTTTTCTAAGAGTTTGGACGATGCTGCTATAAATTTGAAAGCTTCAAACACTTCATTTAATAACTAGTTTGGGCCAATTGTAAGTTTTAAGTACAACTTTAAAGCTTTTCAAAGTGCTTCTGGGCCTACAACATTGTTTTCAGCCTATTCACGCTGTTTTACTAATATGCCTCAGCAACAATTAAACTGTAGTGTATTTTGCATAGTGTACACATGTATTTTCTTCCTAATCATTGCATGTTTCACATTTCATTTCTGTATCTGATGTTCTTTAAACATTCATAACTTCTTGTGTGGTGTGTTTTTATTGGTTTAACGAGTTAAAAGGGGTATTCACTGTTTTCCTGTTTATGTTTTAAAATCTATTTTTCACACGCCTAGTAACTTCAAGAGTTACAGAGTTGGGGGGAAATCCTCAATCTCTTTGTGGTCATAAGCATTGAGTAAGGTATCCCTGGAGATAATTTAGACTGACCCCAACCACATAACTAGGGTGACCATATGAAAAGGAGGAGAGGGCTCTTGTCAATTGTATAGAAAAGGGAATTTCAACAGGTGTCATTTTTATGCATGCAGCACCTGGTGAAATTCCCTCTTCATCAAAATAGTTAAAGCTGCCCTCTTTTGTATCTGGTCTATACTAGGGTGACCAGATGGGCCTACATGCACTTCTGATATGCAGAGTTGACTGTGGGGTTGTGGAAAAATAATGACGAACACTTTAAGGCAACCTGCTTCACTTTTTTTAGAGCCTCTCCTCATGTTGAGAGTTGCAACCCAACACATCTGATGGGCACCAGGTTGGGGAATACTGTTCTAGAGCAAATGCAGGCAGAATGTAGATCGCCAGATGTTTGGAGTTCAACTCATAAAAGCCCTTACCAACATGGGCAGTGATCAGGAATGCTGGGAGTTTTGATGTCCAAAACATCAGGATATATCTTTTTTTTGTCCACATCTGTTCTAAAGTATGATATGGGCAATAGATCTATCCTGATGTTTTGGACATCAAAGCTCCCAGCATTCCTGAACACTGCCTGTGCTGGTAGGAGATTTTACGAGTTGGACTCTAAAACATCTGGAGATCTATATTCTGCCTGCCTTTGCTCTAGAACAGCCTTCCCCAACCTGGTGCCCATTAGATGTGTTGGGTTGCAACTCTCAACATTAGGTGATGCTTTAAAAAGCAGTAGGTGGCCCTAAGTTATCAGTTTTCCACAACTCCCACAGTCACCTCTGCATCTCATATTCTCCATCCTATCCTCACGGTTTATCTGCTTTGGGGGAATGAGAATTTCACTTGCACTTTCTGCCTCCTCAGGGATGATGTGGCGTTAAGGCTTGTGAGCCTTCAATCCCAATTTCCCTGCTTTTTGGTGCTTGGTTGAAAGCTGTAGGGCCTTAATATTGTTTTGTAAACCGTAGGTTTTTTGTTGAATGAATAATATATATAAGCCTGAAACTCTCCGTAATGCCCTATGCCTAAATAAATTGGTTTGTCTTTAAGGTGCCTCAAGACTTTTTCATTGTTGCTGTTTTATGGAAGAGTGTTACATGCTTTGAAATGGATGGTGGGCCTTCTCCCAACCAAATCTGCTGGGAATGGCCAAATTCAAAAGACCTCCTTTCAATTTCTAAACAGGTTTCATTGCCAACTTTGTAGCGCACTCTACACAAATTTCTGAGGTGCCCTTTGCTAGTCATTGGCAGGATCAGTGAATATGCAAAACAGAGTAAAAATCACACATGAGGGCTGACAATCCCAGATAATTTCCCCCTCTGAATGTCCCAAACCACCAGATGTTTTCTCTCTTTGGTAGTCAGTATTCATCTGGCATAACTCTGTGTTTCTGCACATTCATGGCACTTCTCCAGGGTTCACTAAAAATTGCCTGATTTTCCCTGGAATATTACACATTCCTGATGCCTACAGCCACTTCTTTTAAATGGATCCTAAATCTCATTTGTGGCAGCAATGAAGAGGCAGAAAGAAATATCCATTTAGCCTAGTATCCTGTTTCCAGCAAGATGCATTAAAAAAAAAAACTTTGCCTTTTCTCTCCTAATTTCACAAATAGCAAGAAATGTTTTGGGAAAACAAAAAGGGCTGATAATTGAAATTGACTTGATTCACAAAGCTGTCCTTTGAAAAGGAGAGGGGGAGCTCCTGCTAAACTTATCATGTGAAACTGACATATTTGTCCGTTTCCACACAAATGCACATCCTTTTTGTGAACCCGTTGGCTGAGATAAGGCTCTGAGAATCTCCTGGCAGAAGCAACAGAAAGATTCATTTCTCCCAGTGTCCTGTTTCTGTTTTAAAGATGGGTTTGTAGAAAATGAGGAATGCAGTGTTGTATAACAACATATATTCTCCGACCTATCTTCTCTTTAGCCCTCTGTTATTAATGGCTAAGTCTACAAGCCACATACAGAAAATTACAAAATGTTTGGAGGAGAAGTTCAAACTGAAATCCCTGGGAGAAGTAAGCAATTATTTAGGTGTTCAGATTATCAAACAAAATGATGGGGAATATATGCTTAACCAAAAGCAGAAAATTGTCAATCTCCTGGAGTTCTGTGGTATGAATTACTGCAAAGGTGTACAGAGTCCTATGTTGCTTGAGTTCAGGTCAAATATGGAAGGAGAAAGTTTTGGTGATCCAGAACTGTACCAATCTGTGGTTGGGAGTCTGTTGTACATCAGTCAATGGACAAGAGCAGACATTGCCTGTGCAGTAAGCATTTTAAGCCAGCAGGTGGCGAGTCCTATAAATGCTGCTTGGTAAGGGGTTAAAAGAATTTTACTTAAAGGCCACACAAAATCTCTGTTTAACGTTGTCATTTTTTGAAGATGAGTCTTTAAGGTGCTATGTTGACAGTGATTGGGCAGGAAATCCATTAGATTGGAAATCAACGAGTGGAATGGCAATAATTCTTGGAAAGTCGCTTATATTTTGGAAGTCCAAGAAGCAAGCTTGTGTTGCCACGTCGTCCTGTGAGGCTGAATATACTGCCTTATCAGAAGCATGTGGAGAGATTGTATGGTTTATACAATTATTGTGAAGTTTTCTCTACCTGTAAAAGTATATGAGGATTCACAGTGTTGTATTACTTTAGCTAATTCACAAATGTTAAAAGCTAGGACAAAGCATGTAGCTATAAGGTTTTTTAACGTGAAGGAGCATATTGAAAGTGGATTCATAAAATTGTTCTATTGTGAATCTAAGCAGAATGTAGCGGATATTTTCACCAAACCTTTGGTGGTGCAACACCATGATGAACTAATTAGAAAGTTAGGTTTTGAAGTGCATGATGTGTAGAACAAGTTTTTTATTCATCTGAAGTTTCAATTTTGAAGGGGTGTTGTGTAAAATTTCCCTTAAGTTGAATAAAAGGACTGGACAGTTGCAAAGTGTCCAGAGGACTGACTAGTACACCTGATATTAATTAACAGGAGAATGGTTTTTTCTATCTACTGCTGAAAAGGTCAGAGAGATAGTGGTTTTTTTCCTGGGAGTTTTTTCTATTGATTTGTGCTTAGTCATTGTCCATTCAACTGTATATAAACTGTAAATATCTGATGGAGTTAGAGAGAGGCTGGTTGTATGATGATATGAGGATGGACGGTTATGTTATTTGATGTGGAAATCTTCCTGGAACTTGTATTATATTTGATGGACCATACTGCTGTATTGAAGGAATACTGGAACCTCAGTAAAAGGCTTATACTATACACAAACCGCTGGTGTGTGAGTATTATTACTGAATGGATCTCTGGAACATGCTTACTCTGCTGTAAGGAACTGGGAGCGCTTCTTTCCTGGACAGGGATGAGGCCTGGGAACCTCCCCGCTGACACAAACAAAAACCCAGATCCATTGAGCCCAGTGTCCTATTTCCAGCAAGGCGGACAGAAAATTCCTTCTCCATCCTGGGCCCGATTGCTTTGCCCATTCATTCCCTCTTTCTCCCATGCATACAACCCGCAGCAACTGGGCCCAGGGGAGTGCCTGGTTTTCAGCTTGGGCCCCAGACAGAGCCCCTTCCAAAGCCACTTTTCTGCCATCCTCCCCCCCCCCCACTGCCTTTACCTACAGGCCCCTGGAAAGGGGGCAAAAGACCACCAACTGCACAATTTATTTATTTTTGGGGGCTAGAATTTTTTTAAAAAACTGAGCAATATGTAAAGGCCTAGGGAAAGACAGAAAGCTATTTAACAGTGGCAATCCTGTGTGTGTCTACTCAGAAATAAATCCTATTGAGTTAGATAGGACTTATTCCCAGATAAGTATGTATAGGATTGCAGCCTAAAGTATTTAAGCATCTGCAAATAAATAATAGGAAAAGAACAGTTTAAGCAATTAAAAAAAAAGTCACTAAATTACATTTCTCTACTAGTTCTCAAAAGCTAGAGGAGAATTCCCTACGGAGACTTACTCGCACCCCAATCACCCAAGTAGTTATCATAGGATATAACTTTTAACCCCAAAGTAGCCATCTGCTTTGTGTTCAAGTGCTGGCTCTAGCAGAATATGTGCTGTTTGGTGCCACTAACTGAAGAGATCAAAATGAATTGTAAATAACAACAACAACAACAACAACAACAACATTGATTTTCCTATACATATTTAAAAGGCCACACACACACACCCCAAATTAAATTTAAGGCATGATCCAACCAAAGTCAAGCACTTTTAGGCTGCAATTCCATGCATGCTTACCTGGGAGTAAGACCCATTGAACAACAGTGGGACTTATGTCTGAGCAACCCAGCACATTCACCTGTCCTGAAAGCAAGCCCCACTGTAGACAATGGGACTTACTGTATGTCTACTCAGAAGTAAGTCCCAGTGAGTTCTGTGGAAATTAATTCTAACCAAACATGCATAAGTTTAGGTTAGGGTGTCCAGATGACTCGGGGTTTCCCGGTCCTAACCGGGAAACCTGGGGTGAACCGGCCCAACCGGGGGGCGGTGGGGGCAACCCGGGGTGGCGGGAGTTCACGCGGCGGTGGCAGCAAGTGAGGAGCGGCGGTAGACCCGGCGGCGGTGGCGGTGGAGGAGCCCGGGAAGAGGCCGCCCCAGCAGGTAAGTGCCCTCCCTCGCGCCTCACACTCCTTACCCGCAGGGGCATCCGCTTCCCTCTGGCGCTCGAATCTACTGAGAAACAGGCTTCGCGGCCTGTCCCTCAGTAGCGCGCTGGGTGATGTCGTCATCACCTGGCACGATACTGAGAGACAGGCCGCGAAGCCTGTTTCCCAGTAGATTCAAGCACCAGAGGGAAGCGGATGCCCCTGCGGGTAAGGAGCGCGAGGCGCGGGGCACTTACCTGCTGTGGCGGCTTGGTACGCCGCCGCCGGGTCCTCCACCGCCGCTGCTGGGCTCATGAGGCCAGAGGCCACGCGGAAGGGACGGGAGAAGGCCGGATCCAGAAGTGACGTAATCGGCCCTCCCCCGCCTCTTCTGCGTGGCCTCTGGCCTTGTCGGGGCCAGTCGCGATGGCGATGACCCCCGAGGAGCCTGGACACCTGCGCGGAAGAGGCGGGGGAGCTCCCCGCCTCTTCCACACGGGCCTCCGGGCTCCTTGGGGGTTGTCGCATCGCGACCAGCCCCGACGAGGCCAGAGGCCACGCGGAAGAGGCGGGGGAGGGCCGATTACGTCACTTCCGGATCTGGCCCTCCCCTGCCTCTTCCGCGTGGCCGCTGGCCTTACGAGCCCAGTGGCACGGGACCCGGCGACGGCGGAGGAAGACGTGGCGGCGGGAGACCCGGCAGCGGCGGAGGAAGACCTGGTGGCGGGGGACCCGGCTGCGGCAGAGGAAGACCCGGCGGCGGCGGCAGGGCACCTGGGGGGGGCGGCGGACCCAGCGGGGGTGGCAGCGGAAGAGAACCCGGTAGGTCTGGGCTGATGTTTTTTGGGGGTGGGTGGCTTGGTGTGGGGGTTGTTTTGGGTGGGGGGGGTGGCTTGGTGGGGGGGTTGTTTTGGGTGGCAGGGGGGGACAGGGATTTTGGGTTCCAAAATCTGGTCACCCTAGTTTAGGTAGCTAAAAGTGTTTAATAGTGAGTGACTCAGCTGAGCCTGTGGAGGAGCAGCAGTGCTCTGGAAAAGGCGGCAAATTGACACATCTCTTTCTCTGCTGCTGCCTCTCCCCTTAACAGGCTCAAGGCACCGTTTTGGAGGCCAGAATTTCTCCAGCCGTCTGGACTGGAAATCTGAGATTCTTGCCCAGCCAGCCAGGACATTTCAGAATCACCTGGAAATCGGGACAGTCCCGGATGCATGGCAACCCTAACTGTAAGCCATGGAACACGACAATAAACCACAGAAACCCCCTGATGGGAGGTTCAATATTTAAAATGGTCACCTACATGCACCACAACCAGCATGGATTAAATAAACCATAGTGGGTTATAGTGATGGTGCAAACCAAACCAGCCCATGAAGTCAGCCCTTTGTGGCAGGGATGTGCACAGAGGTGGGTTCTAGAAGGTTCTTTAAATTCTGGTAACTTAAAAGTCGTGTGTGTGTGTGTGTGTGTGAGAGAGAGAGAGAGAGAGAGAGAGAGTGAGAGACTTGGATTGTATGATCAGGAGTTGAGAAATTAAACACCTCTTTTCCTAAAACTGGATCTTTGTCTTCTTTGGAAAATAACCTGACTATTGGAGTGACCACAAAGCTACTTAGCAATATCATTCTATCAACGTATTCTATCCTAATCTGATGATCTAAGAGCAAACTACATGCTATACTAATTGTGTTATGTGTAGCTGAAAGTTAGCTTTTATTTACTCTAGTGTACGCACAGCAATGGAGACTTCCTTTAAAAAACAACAACAACCCATAGAGGGATTGGGAGGGGGGAATTGTGGTGGAAGAAAGGTTTTAATCTTCTTCTCCCAGTATGCAGTGGTCCTGATCCAAACTGGAACCACACATACTTAAACTAACATGTAGTCAGACCCTAAGAACAATATTTCTCTTTCCTGTTTTAACTACCATAGAGCTTCCCACCACCCCACTTAACAAAATTGTTCAATCTGTCTTTCCATAATTCAGTTGGCTTGAAGAAAGTGGGGAAAGTGAGAGAGAAGCTGTTGCAATACAGTTACACAATGCTTACGAACAAAAACAGTAATTCACACTTTTAAATCAGCAGGGAAGAAAGCGCTTCTTGATCTCTGACTGGCTTTCCATGGAGCTATTGTTGCAACTGTGTGGTTGACAAACAGGCCAATTTTACTCTGTGATTTTCAAAGCTGATCAAATGGTGAAAGATGCAATGTTTGAACAAGCTAGCCAGTGCCAAAATGTTTAAAAGCTTTGTGGAGGAAGCCCCTTTCAGAAATCTTTTCAAACTAAAAATGTATCACTGGAAAAATAAACCCTGCAGTGCCTTATCTAAAAGGTCCTTTCTACACATAATACTTCTTGACAATGTTTTTCTTAATTTTACTTCTCTTCGATCACCTCCGCCCCACCACCGCTCGTTTTTAATACAAAATCTATTAATGGGGAAGACAGATGATTAGAGTTATCTTGACTCTGTATTTCACAGAAACTAAGGCTCAAGGAAGAATTTCCACAGGGCATTATAGATGATGCAGATAAGTTGCCATGGTAGCAAAGGAAAAGTCCCCAGGCTTCTGGCCTAATGATGAATCCTCCATGGCATGTTGGGCCTATTCCTAATAAGCAGAGAGGGATCCTTCATATCTTCCTTCTGCAATCACACTGGTTTTGTGGTGTTGGTTGTGATGATGGTTTAGCTTTTTAAAGGAAGGGGGAAATCCTATTAAAGATGGTACATTGACATTGTAGTATTCTTAATTTTTTTTTTTAGAATATCCTTTATTATCCCTCTACTAGCCTAAATAGAGATCTATGTTCCATAGTGCTACTACATATTAATGTAAAAATGAAAACTATATTCTTTGGTGCTACTACATATTAATAATAATATAAGTGGGTTGCTTTTAATTGGTCAGCCAATCTGCTTTTAGCAGATTTAATAGGGAAAAATAAAGGAATATAACAGTTAACAACTAACTTTAAAAATGATATTTAATAAAGATCATTAACTAAATAAATCAAATTATTTTAATTTATTTATTGTTTACAGATTATTTGTTTACAAAATTGTTTTACAGCTCAATCCTGACCACATTTACTTTGAAGTAATCCCCGTTTATTTTAACAGGAGTTACTTCCAAGGAGGCAGTGGCTTTAAGATTTCAAATATGCAGCTTTGGACTGCAACATATACTTAGGAATAAGTCCCATTGAATTCAGTGCATGTTAACCTCATTGCCTGAATCAAGACATTCAAGCATGTTATTCACTCTAAGACTTGTCCAATATATGTTGTCTTTACAGTCTATTTGGTTAAAAAATCTTATCCCATCTTTTTCATATCCGCCTTCTCTATTTTAACTTTCCTCTTTTAGTTTTTGATTTAATGCTATATTATTTGTATTATTCCATAAACTGCCATTTAAAAAAAGATACATGACTAACTCTGCCACAATCCCTGATCAAAACTGGATTAAAATTGAATGAGCTGACTGGCTAATTATGTGCATGTCTTGAGCATTAGTTTAAAAAGTCACTGGGTTTTTTGGGGAAGCATCTTGAAACAGATCTTAATAAATACAGTAAAGATTTCCCATTTTGAAGAACACACTGTTTCATGCTTCCTACTTATCCATGGGGCAGGAAGTCTCGGGACAACTGTATAGGTTTAGCTTCCTTTATAGGCTTAAGATTATGGTTCTGTAGTATCTTTTTATATACAAATACACATATTGAGCAGGCAGAGAGCCAAGCAGTGTTTGACCCAACGTGACAACAGTACTGCAGTACTGAACCCCAAGACAACCTGCTTCCAAACCTAGGATTTCTTCTTTGGCTAGTCCCCTTTCCTGAGCCCTTTCTCCACACATTCACACCTTGCATGTGGCTGTAAATTAATAATCCAAGTGGCTGAGGTGATCAGCCATCCGTATGCATTCTTGGATAAGTAAGTGTCAAGTCATGCCAAAGGCTCATGCTGCCCCATAACAAGAAAACCTGGCCCATAACAACATGCATACATTTATAGCTTATAAGAAAATTTTAATCCCTATTCTTGTATGCATGGGAAGGATGACTGCAATCATGGCAGCAGCCCCACTCCTTCCCCAGTCCTGTGTTTTTGTTGAACATGTGTATAGGGTTATGTGCATAGCGGTCCGTAGGCAGGGGCCATCCACCTAGGACCAGCACCAAAGGTAAGAGTAATTGGGCATTTGCCAAGGAGCCACATTCCAGTAGGGGCCCACTGATAAGACCCCCCCCCCCAACTTGCTCCACCTGTCTCTTGATCTGGCCCAGATGGTAGTGATGAAAAGGAGCAGTAGGTGTCACTACCTACTTGCTCACTGGTTCTTTGCTTGTCAAGCAAACAAGTTGTGGTAGTAGTGATGAGGAAGAGGAGGAGGAGGAGCAATAACAGCTGGTGACAATAGTGGTGAGAAGGTAGACTCACTGAGGGAGAGCCCCTGAAAAAACTGGGGCATATGCTGCATTTTTCAGGTGTGCTGAACACATATAGGGATACACATGTGTAGGCCATTCGCATATGCATGGACCATACATTTGACCAATATGTGGATGTCAGGTTCATGGAATAGGTGGGGCCTGCCACTGTGATAGTGAACTGCCACACACACAAATACCAAAAACAATGACCCCCAGATGACCTTGTAAGTTTCATGTCTTAAAATCAAGAAAAAAACATCATTTGTGTTTTAGGATTGCTATACTCCACTCTTTCCACTTTAGCACATAGACCACCCTTCTGCAGATGTGTTGGACTGCAACCCCCATCATTCCTTGAGAGCATGATGGGAGTTGCACCCAACACATCTGGATGGCATCAGGTTGGGGAAGGATGAAATAGACCAACATTCCCTACCCTACACCCCTGAAGTGAGGACCTCAACTCCAGTGGCATCAACTGTAAATATGGAAAGCTTGAATTTCCTTCTAGGGTGGCCAGATGACAAAGAGGGGTCCTGCACCTTGAACATGTGGGGAATGTTGCTTTTCCATCAGGTAACATACAGGGCTAAGCAATTATATATATAATCCAGTAAGCACATATAAAGCCTAGGCACATATATTTAATCCAATTAATAAGATAAAACAATTTTAATTTAGGAGGCACATAAGTAAGATGCCAAATGCACAGTAGTGAGCAAGAAAGCAGAAGCACATATCTAAAAGTAGATGTAGGCAATGGAGCAAAATAGTCAGGTGTCTGTGACCTTTGAAGCGTAAAGGCACGAGACATGGGTTCACTGGTGGTTTTGTCATGAGACTTTATTTAGTAGATGAAACTTAGCTAATGCAAGTGGAGCGCAGGTGGATTGCGGTCGGAAGTAACAGGAACACAAGGAGACTAAAGGCAACAGGTCAAGCTTCGCTAAGATTGTTTGCAGTTACATAGGAAACAGATGATTCTGGTAAATACATTTGTGGGTGTAAAAATGTGGAGAAAAGGGGAGGATGAACAAAGGCAGGGATTTTAATATTATAATCAGGCGTACCGGATAGGATGTAACCTTTTAGAGGAGGGACCTTTTCCGGCCGGGCGACAGGGAATATATGCAGTGTGATTTATGATTTTCGGTGTGTGCCAAGCTTTTATAGCCACACCCCTTTTGCAAAAGGCTTTTTGCAATAAAGAAACTTGTCTTCAACTGTCCAGATTGTGTTGTCCTTTTCTGAAACAGAATGGGCATTTCTAACAAACAGTTCTGTGGAAGAGGGAATTTCAGCAGGGGTAGCTTGCATGACAAAACCCTTGTCCTCTTTGGCCCTTGGCCGCCCTAAGAATAGCAAGTGTTAAGCTAAAGGCCTAATGAATGTGAATGAAATTAAAGGGAATGGGACTTCACTTGAAATGCACATAGCAGCTTCAAGAGATAATTTTTGAGGTTTGGGGAAGGGAAAGAAAGAGTTAAACCTATCTCCATCCCAGGTCCCCTCTACAAGGATTCACTTTTGCGCCCGGTTAGGCGATTATGCGCATAATCGCTGAAGCGCATTTACACCTAATACGTCTGCACGAGAGGCAGCGAGAGGCGGCGAAGCGCATTAACGGATGACCAAAATGCGCTTTACAAGTAGTTAATGCGCATAAGCGCTTGTTCACATAGTCAAAATGCGCTTTAACGGCAGGAGCAAAATAAAACTTGCGATTTAACGCGCATTCGATAATGCGCATAATCGGAGAGATAACGCGCCTCTATGCCCGATTTGCGCTCCGTTCTTGTAGAGGTAAATTTTTTTAAGCACCTTGAAAGAGCTTTAAACCTCTCTTGTAGAGGCAGCCCCAGGGTCCCAAGTCTGTTTAGGCTTCTCCTCAGTTGCTATTTGCATAAGAAAAACCTATTAATGTCACCTCTGCTTTAGCCCTAAGACTAAAACAGGCCTGATGCAAGTTTTGATTCTTCTGCCAATGGCAATCAAATAATAATGTCGCATTTGTGCCACTTTGTGATTGTGTGTCCTCCCCCGAAAAAAGTTGAATAAAAATATACATGTAATTGCATAATGCTCCAAGTTCCTGGATTTGTTTGCCATGTCAGAATCATGTAGTCATGTATTTCAATGCAATATTATTTCATGCATAATAAGACAAATTGCTCTTTGTAATACTGTATAATATGCACTGCAAATTAACATTGTTCCCCCCCCCCCTTCTCTATTCTTCTCCTTCACAAAGCACACAATTGGATATAGCCCTGAAGAGTTCTTTTGGAGCTTTGGCAATATCAGTACTTATTCAATATGTGTTTGTGTATATATAAGGTTTCTTTTTCAGTAGAGAAGAAGAATATTTATTAGAGAAAATAGCTGGTAGGGACAGGGCACTGTGGTGAAATGAAGCCTCATGTGCCTCATTGAAATGGATTCAAGCAGCAACAATCCACATGTTCTCAGTTTATGTGCCTGAGGCAGAGAGAGACCTGAAAAGCTTGCTGCATGACTCCTTTTTTGGATTACTCTGTGTATCAAAGAGGATGCCCTTTAGATAGCTACATCTGCAGAATTTATTTCCCCTTAGGGCTGCCTAAATTTGGAAAAGAGGTTAATGTGAGCTCATGTGTGGTGAAGTAAACACAACTTCTACCCCTTCATCTTTATTGTGCATTTCCCCCTGATGCAGACAAAAGTTGGCACTTTTAACTCTCTGCTTGGTTGTTCAAGGTTGATCCGTGCTTTCACACATCGACCAGAGTGCTTTTCGCAGGAGGCCTAGAGCATTACCTATAACTATATGCAGAAAAGTGTGGAGCAAGTTGGAAAACAAGCAGCTCAGTCTGCCTGGCCCCACTTTTTATATTTTCCTGCCCCCTGTGATGGAAGAGATTTGTCACTTTCTTGTCTCAAACAAGGAGCATACATGGGGGCTAGCCATTCGATTTACACAACACACTGTTGAGGGAAGGTTAGGTAGAACAGGACTAGCCCTACCATTGAGCACCCTTTTCTAGGCAGAGAGGCGGGGTATAAAACCAATGAATTGATCAATACCATTAGGCAAAGCGAGATGACTGCCCCATGTGGCAAATGCTGGGGGTGAGCAGGTAGGAACGGTGGTGAAGTGTTGGGAGTTACAGCTGTGTTCGCACCTTGGCTTGCCCTGCACTCCCAAAGCTAGCCTGCTCCGATCAAGTGCAGTGGAGGACTGCCCCATTGTCAGTGTTGAAGTTAGGTGCATCTTCAAGTCTGGTCAACTTCTGTACATGGATTGGGTCTAGGGGTGGTGGGGAGGGGAAGAGAGACACCATATTTGATTGCACATAGTACAAATGAATTAGGAGCAGATTCAAGGAATGTCATCACATGGGAGGAAATCATGTTTGCTTACCATCACTTCTCCACCGGCGTGTTTGTTCCTCATTACTTCCTCTTTTGAAAGAGGAAGTAAACAACATGCTTGTGGCCCATTCAGTGGGCTGTTTTGATCCCGTTTCTTCTCCTGCACACAGCAGGAGATAGCAACAACTTCCATCTTTCAAAATAAGTTGGACTAACGGGGGTGTTTTTTTGTGGCACGAATGCTAGAAGGGGTGGGAGGTGCTCGGGAAGCAGACAACGTCATGAGAGGGACTCGTGAAAATCCGTGAGTGCCCTGTAACAAGCGTGCAATAAAACACTCGTCTGATGGAGCTCAAGATCGGGTCTTGGGTTCTATTTGGCTGAGTTAGCCTATTGAGGTCAATGGGTTTACACCAGAATCAGTGGTGTGATAACTGCATAGACCATCTCCATAAATTGTTTGGAGCTCAGGGGAAGTAAAATCCATATTAGTAAAGATCTGGCAAGCAGTACAAATTTTCCATGATTTATCAGATCAGAAGTCTTGAGCTATTGCTCTTCCCTGCCATTGTCTTGCCTGAAGAGGAAGAAAAACACAAATCCTCAGGGGAAATTCCTTATGTAACCTTTTTTTCCTTCTTCTTTTAAAAATATGTTGAATACATGCCACTGATCACCGATATGCTCATACACCACAAATTCCTGCTTGCTAAATTCTTCTCTCAACAGTTCGTGAACTAGGTTCCTGAAGTTATTTTGTTGACATATGTGTCAGCAGAAAACAAGCTAAGGTTCAGGAACGTGAGAATCTAGCCTAGAGGCTTCGCCTGTGAGAACATAAAACCTCCCCCCCTTCCTTCTTCCCCTAAGGAGTTTCTCTTGACTTTTCTTTTTAAACCTCCTTCAGCTGATATTGTTGATGCATAAAAACGTTGTACAACTGCAATGAGGTGTGGTATTTAGAAGGCAAACCTGAGATAATGAAGGATCAATAAGTCCGTTCCTTAGAATATCTGCATTCCTCATGGCATGAGATCCCCCTTCCCCCAGGAATGGAGCTACAGTATGTACCTGCACTACATATCATGGACAGGTATTTAGATTGTGTCCTCTGGACCTGGATTTTGCTCCTTGTTAATAATTCTTAGTATTGATGTTGCACTTTAGAGTGCAAAAAGTGCTTCACATATGTGAGCTCAGTAATCTTTAAAGCAGGGTTGAGACTGTGTGGCTCTCCATACTGCAGCTCCCATCAACTTTAGTTAGCATTGCCAATGGTGTGTAATGATGGGCATTGCAGTCAAACAGCATCTGGAAGGCCATATGTTCCCCATCCCTGCTTTGAAGCAACCCTGTATTATTCCCATATTGTAGACTGAGGGACTGATGCAATCAATCTAATGGTTCCTTCAACATGGGTTTGTGGTATCGCCACTGTACCGGTGAAACCTCCTTTCACTTGTTTGCTCTCCTGCCCCACCCACCCCTTCTCCTTCCCCCTCCAATTCATTGGTTGTGACATTGTGATTGATGTGGGAACCTCCACCCTCCCACTCTGGCTTTGTTGTCTAGCATTTTACTGATTTAACGTTTCATTGGCTGGGTGCTGTTTCTGTGGGCAATGAGAATGGGGATGGAGTAGCAAAAGTCTGTTCAACCAACTCAGCACAAGCCCATTCATTCCACATGGCATGCTGGAGGAGGAGAACCACCCCGCCCTCCTCTTTCATCAGCAAGACCTCATTTCAAAGAACATGCCCCCAACAAAGGACATAGCACATGGATGGCAATACATGGGGGTGGAAGGGTGCTTTAATCTCACGTGGAGGAAAGAAGCCAAACTTTACCTGCTCTGGGAAAACACAGAAAGGTGGGGGAAAGAGGCAGGGTGACTGCAGGACAGGCACGATGGCATGTGAGTAACCTGCTGCAAATCAGCAAACCTGGCATGATAGTGCGATAAAGTGCTGGTGTGATGGAGCCCGAAATGTGAGACCTTTGCTGATTGAAGGTTGCAATCCTAAGCATACTTTCTAGGAAGGAAGTCCTATTGAGCTGAATGGGAATTATTTCTGTGAAAATATACTTGTTTACTAAACAATCTTGTCATGGGGATGACCACTGCCAGAATTTTATGGGGAAAATATGCTATATTTAGCATCTTGTGGAATCACAGTGTTAATTCCAGTTTCACTGTGTTGTAGAAGGGCCATTCCTCAGCAATGCTAACAGGCGGTAGTGTGGAAAGCACCTCACTTTCTGGTTTGTATATCCATCTCTTAGTTATGTTAGCTTTACCTTATGGTGAAAGAGACACATCAAGGCTCTTTGATAGTTACAGAGCTCTTTTTCTTACTTGATTTAGTCTCCAATGTTTGCATAAACAACTCAAATATTGAATCTGTTCATTCTCAGTTTGACTGAAGGTAAGTGAGGCAAAATGAGATTTTTTGTTTTGGCTGATTGAATGCCAATGGGGAGCATGCAAATGTTCATTTGTGAGTAGACCAATGGAATTCTGTTTATTCTATCTCTGCTGTGTTCATGTCTGTGCTGTAATAACAATTCATGTTGCACACAGGTAAATTCTCTTTTCAAGGTCTTTAATAACATTGAAAAACAATATCTCCCATGAGCTGCTTCCCTAAGGATGTTTTATCATCTCCCTTAGAGCAGTAAGTAAACAGACATGTAACAATTAGATGTGTACATAGCCTTACCTTTATGTAGTCTGTAAAACCCACAAATATATTTTCATAGTACCAATTTGAGTGTGAATTTCTGGTATGGATGCTAAAAATTCAACTTCACAATATATAGGCTGAGATTTCCTACTCTCACTAGGCAACAAGAGAAGGAGACCCCCAAATACCATGATACTCATCATGAAACTGAGAGTTGTCTGTGTATCCTAATGCATTATAAATAATAAATCTTACTGAGAATTTGTTACTTGGTTTATATAAATAAAACATAGGTAAACAGTTTTTTCCACCAAGTTATTTGCTGATAGAGTAGCAGGATGGTTGTCATCTGAGCTTGGGTTACCTGAGACTCCCTAGTTGTCCAAAATTCAGTACTGGGAACTGGGAAGCTAATACTCTCTTTAATTTTATTAGCCAGCATAGCTATAGATGGAACCTCCACATACAGTGGCAGCATACAACTAAATATCAAGTGGTGGGAAAATAAACGGGAAGGATATTGCTTTAACATTCTGCTCAGAAGTGAGATATCTAGTTGTCCACTGTTGGAGTAAGAATGCTGGTCTGGATCAGGGGTGCTGACCCTCAGGTCTGCAGGCCAACCCCAGCCTCTGGGGTTCCTTAAATGGCAACACCCCCTTCCCCTGGTCCCACTTCTTTTCCCCTGACCACTGATCATTGGGTGGCTTCGCAGCTTTTATGCACCCCCCCATTCTGAAAGGTTGAAATGTCTCTCCTAAGGCTTCATCAATGACAGTAGAAGCTTTCAGCTGAATATGCTAATATTTTTGCCCCTGCCCCTCTTGTCTTGAGTCCTGCCCTTGAATTTGAATTCAGCCCTGAGGCTGAGAGAGGTCCAACGCCCTTGGGCTAGCTAGACCTTTGTCTGTCCTCTCTCTCTCTCTCTCTCTCTCTCACACACACACACACACACACACACACACGCTGTTCTTCCTTCCAGGTGTTCAGGACAATATACGTGGATTCTCCTTGCAAGTTTAATCTTACAAAAGCCCTGTGAGATAAGAACATAAAGACAGCCCTGCTGAATCAGACCACAGGTCTATCTAGTTCAGCATATTGTTTACACAGTAGCAAACCTGCTGCCTGTGGGAGATGGTGACTGGTGTGGTGCAACGTCACCCGGTGATATTCATGGTGGAGTGTAGATTTGGGTCCAAGTTTTCCAGTCAGATACAAACACACTTCCTACTCTACATCTGGTTCCATTTTTCTGAATAGATTGGCTGGCATCTGGCCCATTCAGACAAATAAGTTTGTAGTGTATTGATTCTTCCATCTGGACAACAAATTATAATATAGAACCTTGGCTTGGTTCTAGATTTAGTCATACGTGGAACAGACCCATTGAAATCAATGGGTCTGCTCCAAGAATGACTAAATCTGGATCCAATCCATTGGATTTCATATGCATATATGCATTAACATGATTTTTCTTCTGCCTTCCTACACCAAAGTATATTCAAAGCGGCTCACAATAAAAATAGTACAAATCGTAATAGAAAATCATCAAATACAAACCAAATAATAAAAAAGATATCAGTTAAAATATTAAAGGGGCTAAATTAGGAGAATACTTGTTTGAACTGAATTGTCTTTACCACCTGCTGGAAGGTAGGCAGTGATAGGGCCAAACATACCTCCCTAAGATAACTTTCCCACAATCTGGGTGCCACAACTGAGAAGATCCTCTAATGTGCCTCCTTGCCATACCTCTGACAGCAATGGGACATGGATATGCTTTAGTTTTGCACCACGGTTATGAACGACTGTAGCTAAGAATAGAATCTCCATGTTCAGAGGCACTACCTCTGATTACCAGATGCTGGGATACCGATGGGTGCATTTGCGAACTTGCTCTTTTAGTAGAACTTCCTCAAGATATCAGAGACAGAGTGGAATCTCAAAACAAGTATTTAGTTTATTTGTAAGAGGAAGACATTTGTCTGGATTCTATAAGCTCAGTACTGGCTTATCTTTTTAACCCATATATAGATAATGTTGTACAAAAATGTTTATCAAGATAGGGTTAAACTGATTTTAGCTAGCTTTAAACCAGGGATCAGCAACTTGTGGCTCTACAGATGCTTTTTCCTACAACTCCCATCATCCTTCACCATTGGTTATGTTGGCAAGGGCCAATGGGAGTTTTAGGGCAAAACGTCTGGAGGGCCACAAGTTGCCCAACTCTGCTTTAAACAAAAGGCATGGTATCCAACCCATGGAAATTATTATAATTGTGGTAGGCTGCTTATGGTGGTGTATTCTTCATGTACACATCTCTCTCTGAGTACAGCTGAAGATGGGAAGAGTGCTCAACCCAATGGCCTTATCACTTCCAAGCAGTAACTACCGCTCAATACAAACCACACATTATAATGTAAAAGAGCACAAAATGCCAAGCAGTCATAATTTCTGCTCATTTTATCCTTGACAAGAGATTATAAGATGACACGTTAGTCATTTTGAAAAATAGTCGGAAATTTCCCACCTTCTCTCATCATTGCTGAAACAACCGTGATGAAGAAGCCACTGCTTCATTTCGATTTCTAATTATTGCATGTTCATGTGGATGAATTTGTTAAAATCTTGTGACAGTGTCAAGAGCTAAATATAAGATGTGAATTAGGGATGTGCACTGGATCGGACCCGATCCACGATCCGAGTCCGGTCCAGTGGGAAATCGGATAAATTATCTGATTTCCGATCCGACAGCTGGATCGGCCGATCCAATCCGAACCGGTCCGAAAAGGCTCCGAACCGGTTCAGCGGATCGGCGGATCGGCGGGCGCCCACTGGCGCCCACCACCGCTTCCATTGGCGGGCGCCAGCGGGCGCCCGCCGATGAAAGTGGACAGCGGGGGGGAGGAGGGGGCGGGAGGAGGGGGGCCCTTACCTTTCCGGCCCGTCCACTCCCGTCCGGCGCCGTCGGCTACTACCAGTGGGCTCCGCAGCCTACTCCAGGGTGGCGCGCCGGGTGATGTCATCACCCGGCGCGCTACTCTAGAGCAGGCCGCGGAGCCCGCTGGTAGTAGCCGCCGGCGCCGGACGGGAGCACCGGGCCGGGAAGGTAAGCAGGGGGCGCGCGGAGGGGAGGAGGGGGCGCACGGAGGGGAGGAGGGGGGCCCTTACCTTCCTGGCCTGTCCGCTCCCGTCCGGTGCCGGCGGCTACTACCAGCGGGCTTCGCGGCCTACTCCAGGGTGGCGCGCCGGCCCGTCCGGACGGGAGCGGACGGGCTGGGAAGGTAAGCAGTGGCGGGGAAGGGGGCTTACCCCCCCCGGAGCCGTCTGCTTCTATCCGTGGGCGCCCGCGAATGGAAGCGGATGGCCCCAGGGGGGGGAGGGAGCACGGGGGAGGGGGCTTACCTGCCGGGGCCGTCCACAGTGGACGGCCCCGGGGGGGGAGGGAGTTAGGTCCCCCCTAACCCACCCGCCGCCATTTTTTCCTCATAGACTTGCATTGCAATGCAAGTCTATGGGGGGAAAAATGGTGGCCGATCCAAAAATTTCCTATTTTTGGATCGGGATCGTACTCGATCCGGTCCGGGGGGCCTCCGATTTTGTCCGAACCAATCCATGACAAAATTGGAGGTCCCGATCCGGGTCCCGATCCAATCCGGGGGGTCCGTGCACACCCCTAATGTGAATCCATAACCTTGCAAAGTGATTGTACTTCAGAGATGCCATTAGATATTCTAATAGTGTTCTCCTGTTCAGGGTGACAGCCAGTTAGCTATGGCCTCTTCTGGGATACTCCATTCCCCCTCCGTCATGGTTTTCTGCCAGCCCAAGTAATTCTGTATAGAGCACAGGATCTATACTTGAGGAATTGAGTTCATTATTAGGATATAGGATCGCAACATCACAGACATCATTCAAAAATCTAATTTGAGACAGGGGAGCCTGTTTTTGAGTTCTAAAGTTCAGCCATGGGAGATATGCACAATATAAGTATCTCCTGCTAAGGAAGTACAAAATCCTGGCCTCTGAAAGCACCTCTTCCACACAATACTACAGATTTAGAGTGGCTGTCCCTTGTTTTACAGTCCTCTATATGAAGACATGCCAGATGGTCATCCTATGTTTGAAGGTGTCCTCTATTTGAAGAACTGTCCTGTCCATGTCCTGTAGAAAGAATCATCCCACCAACAGACACTGGACAGCAGACTGAGAAGGGCACACTGATCACACTCTTACACACTATGGTGAGTTGTACTGTATTTCTATTTAAATTATAATAATGATTTCTAAATGTCCATCTATACATATGTTAGCATATGCAAATTTTATTCAAATTGACAGTCTCATTTGTCTTCTTTTTGGGTGATAGATTTCCTCTTTTTTTGATGTGCAAGTAGATCCCCTAGTACTACTCCTCTTCCCCCTGGGGCTACAGGAATTTCTTCTGACAAAATGCGATCGCTCAGTTAATGCATAACTTTTCTCAATGTGAGCACATACCTCAGTGACACATGACCAGGAGAACATGTCTTTTGTGAATCATCCCTTCATTAGAACCTAGTGAGTTGGATCTGAATGCTAGGGTGAGGGTAACATATGTGTAGCCATAATTCTTTCCCCTAAAATCTGCCATGCAATGTTTCTTTTTGGGTGTCCCAACGCATGTTATAGTACTCTGGCATTGCTTGGTGGCTATGTGTGTGATGCTGACCTGTGTATAACTGAGGCTTGGGAGACTTTTGAGTGGTGAGAAGTTCCAGGGGCACAGTGCTAACCAGGTTTGGTTTCCTTTGGATGGAAGGTCACTGGAAGTTTTGTAATCTTTGGGTTCATTTACAAATATACAGGTTGAGCATAGGTGGAGGCGTACAGCTTAGACACTTCAAGAGCAACTGTCACTATCCCACATAAGCAGAGAGAAGCAGCCCCACCCACAAAGGCAGTTTCCCGAGTGCATTCTCCTTATGCCTCTCTCTCGCTCTCAAAAAAAAAATGCAATCTATTTCCAAAAGTTCTCCTATTCCCACCCCCTTCACACCTAGCTTGCTCCCTCACTGCTGGAAAGGAGGAAAATAAGTATGACTCATCTTCTCCAACCATCTCCTATTCTCCTTGAATCATTTACTTGTAATTTTCCTAACAGAAGATGTGATACTAAGGAACAGTTGTAGTGGTTCCACCCCCATTAATCCCCTCCTATCTGAACACGCCCCATTCCCCAATCTAATAGCACAATTGTTTTGGAGCTGTGCTGTTGCCGTGCAACTGCTGCTGCTTTGCCAAGTTTTCTCTTCTTGCTGTGTCTATCAGTGTTGGTAGCTTAATGTTACTGTACTACGTATGATATCGTTTGAGCCTTCTCGTGGCATTGTTTCTGATGCTATGTGATTATTTTGTTGCTCCCTGTCTTTTATGCAAGCAGCGTCAGAACCATTGCCCTTTCAAACGATGTGGCAGATGTTGGCTCTTTTATGTCATTGAGCTGCAATTATCTCTATACAACAATCAGCTAACTTCTATCATTCTCCGCTTTTGGATTGATGACAGAAGTGGAGAAGTACTGCCGTGGCTGAGGGGGGGGGGTGCAGCAGCCTCCTCCAGTGCCTGTCCTGCTGGTGCTTAAGCAGATCAGGAGTGACCTCAGCATGCGTGGGGAAAAAAGGAGGAGGTTTAGGGCCCAGTGCTTTGCATTAACTTGCATTGCCTACTCCACTGGCCTATTTTCCTGATCAATAAGGTTACAGGGAACCAGCCCTGCTTTACTTGGGAAGAGAGGATAATGCTTCTTTCATGGTTAGATCTTTATAAAGCAGGAGTAAGGAACAGGTGGCCTACCATATTTTATGAGACTGCAACTTGCACCATCCCTCTCAATTGGCTGTGCTGGCTAGGGCTGATGGGAATTGCCATCCAACAAACATCTGGAGGGCCACGAGTTGCTTATCCCTCTTGTAAAATGGCATGAAATCCTAAACACACTTACTAAGGGGTAAGCACCATTGAAGCCAGTTAAATATTGCTAGGTAAATATGGCTAGAATTGCATTGTAAGAGGGTTTCATTTTGCCGAAGAATGTCTGGTTTATTTTCTCTGATTCTTAACTGTCCTTACTAGACCAGGTCTGTACAACTTATGACCCCCAACTCCCCAGCCACGTATGGCCTGCCAGGTGCTAGACTGTTCCCTCATTTTTGCATTTCAAAAGAGGCAATAAAAATAGCAGTGGGCTGCTGTAACATGGCAGGTGGGCTTCGTAAGCTTGGTGGGCCACACAAGTTGTGCAGGCCTGCAGTAGACAATTTATGATGGTGATTTATACTTTACAAGTTTAACATATTTGACATGAGCATGGTGGTGTGTGTATCACAATGAGCACTGTAGAGCAGGGATGGACAACTGATGGCTCTAGGGCCACATGTGGGCCTTGGCCTAATTTCATATGGCCTTCAGCCTAATTTCAAAAGCCTTCCACAACTGATTGGTTCAGACTTCTGGCAAGAGCGATCTGCATGTATTTTGAGTCTGGCTTAACAGTTATTTGCTAGGAGAACTAAAGGCAGATTTACATGTTATAAAGAAAACACTGGGTTCCTGTGGTCTGTTTGTGAGGAAAATATGGGAGGTAGCATGGGAAAATTGGTGGCTTGGAGGAGGGTGCTTATCTGTGCCAGGATCATGGGCTCTCAATGGGCTCCCTCCCTCACTGAATCTACCTTCTCCCCACCGTTATCACCAACTGATATTGCTCCTCTTCCTCTTCATCATCTTTGCTACCACTTGCTTGCTTGACAGTGAGCAAGTTGGCAGTGGTATCCATGGCTCTTCCTTCTCACCATCACTGCAATGGTGAAGAGGAGGATCAAGGTTCCTGTCAGTGGACCCCTACTGGGTTGTGGGCCATTGGCAAGTGCCCAACTATGCCTACCATTGACGCCAGCCCTATTGCTTAACTCTTCCCATGCTGCCCAGGCTTCTAACTGGAAGTAAGTCTGCTTCCAGTTAGAAGCCTAAATTCCAGGCTTCTAACTGGAAGTAAGTCTGGCTGAGGGACCCATTTGCTGAGGAGAATTGGTGGCCAAGGGAGAGGTTAATTACCCTTCCCTCCTTCTAATTCTCTCCTCTACCCCCACATTAGTGTTACCTCAGCAATTGTGATAATACATGTTTGCTAAAGAAATGTGTGGTTCCACCCTAATTTTTGGATCAGACTGCTAGTTCCTTGTGAACTTCTGGCTGTTGGCTATGTTATTCAACCCCTCCCCTCACTTCACTACTTCAAAATGACCTGTATGGCTTACCAAACAGTCTTCATGGGGTGCTTTGGATTCCACAGCCATTTCCCCACAGCTCTCATTAAAAGCAGTTCCTGCAATATAGCGTAACATTTGCTGTTTAAAAGATGTTGGTGGCTGCCTAGTCTCCAAAGACCATGTTGATGAGATAATTGCTTTTCAGCTGATGGGGGGGAGGTACTTTGCAATATGCCAGTTGATTTGAGAACCATCCATTGAAAAGCACTGGATTAGCTGCACTCTAAATGAGACGATTACATGATTCATAAAACATCTAGTACAGCCAGTATGCCATCATCACCACTTATTGTACTATTGGTAGGGTCAATATCATAACATCAAAAAGGATTAGAGCTAGCACTCATATTATGTGGAGGCCTAAATGCTGCATGAGAAACAATGACTTTCCCATATACATAGAACCATAGGAAGTTGCTTATAGTCAGGCTATTGGTCCATCTAGGCCAGTATTGCCATCACTGACTGGCAGCAATGGCTCTCCAGGGTTTCAGGTAGGATGCTGGGGATAGAATCTAGGCCCTTCTTGCACACAAAGTAGAGACTAGACCACTGAGCTGTGGCCTTCCTAAAAGTAAGCATAGTCCTGCGAATATAATATAATATAATTATTATATTATTCTTAAACTGGTTTTACTGCTGAACTAAATATTATGGACACCACTACCACATTTATTTTTATACTTTATTAAGTTGCTGAAAATAACTAGGCTAGCTTTAAACTAGCATCTTGCACACCCAGACAGCTGTAGTGTACTCTACAAAACAAATCAAATCAAAACATTTGAGTCTGGTAACTCTGCAATCTGCTTCCCTCCCCCTTCCGAATAACTGCTACAATGAGCGTGATCACAACAGAGTAGAGCAGGGCGCTCTTGGTTCTCCAAAGCACAGGTCTGTTTGTGCTGTAGTTCATCGGTTTTAATTCTGTCACCCCCATCTTGATCCTCCTAGATAAGCCTCTCCAATATTTAGGTCATGGCTCTGACGTGGGGTTGGCAAAGGGTATATTCTGTCCTGTGCTTTCTCTGTACTGTTTGAATTCTTCCAATAATAATAATAATAATAATAATAATAATATTTATTTATTACCCACCTCTCCCAACTTTTGATGATGATCCTAAAGAGAGATGTAATTACTGCTTTCCTTAGCCCTCCCCACCAAAGCAGACTGGGATGTCACACTAACAAATAAAGTATGTCGGCTACTTTCATTCCAGCCATCTTTAACGAGTGGGAGGTCACCAGCCAGCATTGCTCTGTAATTACAATGCTCCTTGCTTGACAGTATAGTTCAGAAATGGGGAGGAACAGTTAGTCATCCTTGGTAGGAAATTAGAGTAACCAAGTGACCATGAAAGGCTAAACGTAGAAATAGTGGCAGGTGATCACTATAGCAACCAAGTTGGCCTAACAACATCATGGCCAAAATTACCATTTGGCAGAGGAAGCAGCCCACCTCAGATGACAGAGTTTTGGAGTATCAAAAAGAAACTGTTTACTATTTATTTATTTTTTATTTATTTTATTCCATTTATATACCGCTCCATAGCCGAAGCTCTCTGGGCGGTTTACAAAAATTAAAAACATTGAACAATTAAAACACCAATATTCAACATTTAAAAGCATAAAGCATAAAAACAAGTTAAAATTACAATATCCTTCTGGGTCAAAGCACAACAACAACACAACAACACAAAAACCCTCTTCATATGCTGTTAAATGCCTGGGAGAAGAAGAAAGTCTTGACCTGGTGCCAAAAAGATAACAATGTTTGCGCCAGGCGAGCCTTGTCAGGGAGATAATTCCATAGTTGGGGGGGGCACCACTGAAAAGGCCCTTTCCCTTGTTGCCACCCTCTGTGCCTCCCTTGGAGTAGGCAACCGGAGGAGGACCTTCGATGTGGATCATAGTGTATGGGTAGGTTTGTGTCGGGAGAGGTGTTCCATCAGGTATTGTGGTCCCAAGCCGTGTAAGGCTTTATAGGTTAAAACCAGCACCTTGAATTGGGCTCGGAAACGTATAGGCAGCCAATGCAAGCAGGCCAGAGTAGGTCTTATATGCTCGAACCTTCTGGTTCCTGTTATCACTCTGGCCGCTGCATTTTGCACAAGCTGCAGCTTCTGAACCGTCTTCAAAGGCAGCCCCAAGTAGAGTGCATTGCAGTAATCCAATTTAGAGATTACCAGAGCATAGACAACTGAAGCCAGAGCATAGACAACTCCTATCCCTGTCCAGATAGGAGCGTAGCTGGGCCACCAACCGAAGTTGGTAGAAGGCACTCCCTGCCACCGAGGCCACCTGAGCCTCAAGTGACAGAGATGGTTCTAGGAGAACTCCCAAGCTACGAACGCTTTCCTTCAGGGGGAGTACAACCCCATCCAGAACAGGTTGAACACCCTCCATCCGGTCAGCAGAACCACCCACTAACAGCATCTCAGTCTTGTCTGGATTGAGTTTCAGTTTGTTAGCCCTCATCCAGTCCATTGTCACAGCCAGGCACTGGTTCAGCACATCCACAGCCTCACCTGCTGAAGATGAGAAGGAGAAATAGAGTTGTGTGTCATCAGCGTACTGATGACAACGCACCCCGGATGACAAAACTCCGGATGACCGCTCCCAACGGTTTCATGTAGATGTTGAACAGCATGGGGGACAAGACTGACCCCTGAGGAACCCCATACTGGAGACTCCACGGGGCCGAGCAATGTCCCCCAATCACCACCTTCTGGAGCCGCCCCGCCAAGTAGGAGCAGAACCATTGCAGTGCAGTGCCTCCCACTCCCAACTCAGCCAGTCGTCCCAGAAGGATACCATGGTCGATGGTATCGAAAACCGCTGAAAGATCAAGGAGAATCAACAGAGTCACACTCCCCCTGTCTTTTTCCCAACATAGGTCATCATACAGGGCGACCAAGGCTGTTTCCGTGCCAAAACCAGGCCTGAAATGTATCCAGATAATCAGTCTTATCCAAGAGTGTCTGGAGCTGGCTCACAACCACTCGCTCAAGGACCTTGCCCAGGAATGGAATATTTGCCACAGTTCTATAGTTATTATGATTTTTGGGGTCTAGGGAAGATTTCTTCAGGAGTGGTCTCACTACCGCCTCCTTCAAGCGGCCTGGTACCACTCCTATTGGTGATGCCATTGAGCTGCTCTGGAAACTCTTTTTGGGCAGAACAACAGTGTATAAAATACATGTAAATGAAGAAATGTGTAGATTTTCTACTTCAGGCACCAAAATGTCTTGTATTGTCTCTGTGCAGCAATATGAAAGAGGGAATTAATATTTATTTTGTTTATTAATATATTTATCTATCTCATTGAATTCTGATTAAGTGAAAAAACTTAAACATTAAAGTTTTACATGTTAAAGTTTGACCATTATTACTACCCACTCCCCAATTTCCAAAGAACAGATTAAATTTTTAAAAGTCACCCACAAAAATCTCACAGTCCTGGAAAATGTTTATACTAAAAACATTGTCAAGGTTTATCCAATGTTAGTCCTACACATTGGGTAGGACCTATTGAATGGGTAGAGTCTATTACCTAACTATATAGGTCAAACACAAGGAAGTACACACTTCTACTAAATTTCACATGAGCAACATTTACTTCATTAATTAATCTTTTCATACATATAAGATTTCTATAGTGTGAAATCTTCTATGGTCTCATGGTCTGGCATTTTAAAATGACAGCTCAGCTACAGAGCAAAAAGAAGGCAAGAGGAAGACTTTGTGTTGTGTCTTTGCTCCATCCTGCGTCTCTCATGCTGGCAACGTGACAGATAGGCACTTCTGTGAGCTCCATCACACCAGCGTTTTATCACACTCTCGTCATGCCTGGTTTGCTGATTTGCAGTGCGGTACTCACATGACATCGTGCCTGTCCTGCAGTCACCCCGCCTCTTCCCCCGCCTTTCCGTGTTTTTCTAGAGTGGGGAAAGTCCGGCTTATTTCCTCCACGTGGGATTAAAGTGCCCTTCCGCCCCTGTGTATTGCCGTCCTCGCTCTACGTCCTTTGTTGGGGGTATGTTCTTTGAAGGGAGGTCTTGCTGATGAAAGACGAGGGCAGGGCGGTTCTCCTCCTCCAGCATGCTGTGTGCAATGAACGGGCTTGTGCTGAGTTGGTTGAACGGACTTTTGCTGCTCCAACCCTATCCTCATTGCCCACAGAAATGACACCCAGTCGATGAAACATTAAATCGGTAAAATGCTAGACAACAAAGCCAGAGCAAGGCGGGGGGAGGCAACCATGTCCATCACAATGTCACAACCAAGGAACTGGAGGGGTAAGGAGAAGTGTATACGAAGTGAAAGGAGGAGCCTATTTACACTACTGCTTTAAAATGGTTTATAACTGTTATTAACTGGTTTAAAACTGTTATAAACCGTTTTAAAGCAGTAGTGTAGATAGGCTCGAGGTTTTTCACCCATATAGTGGCGATACCACAAGCCCACGTGAAAGGGACCATTAGCTTGACGTGCTAATGAAACAGAGGTGGAAATCATGGAGGCAAATCACGAAAAAAATGTAGATGTGATGGAGCCCAATATGTGAAGCTTCCCCATCACTGCATGGCTGCCTCTACAAGAGAGGTTTAAAGCTCTTTCAAGGCGCTTAAAATTTTTTACCTCTACAAGAACGGAGCGCAAATCGGGCGTAGAGGCACGTTATCTCTCTGATTATGCGCATTATCGAATGCACGTTAAATCGCGAGTTTTATTTTGCTCCGGCCGTTAAAGCGCATTTTGACTATGTGAATAAGCGCTTATGCGCATTAACTACTTGGAAAGCGCATTTTGGTAATCCGTTAATGCGCTTCGCCGCCTCTCGCCGCCTCTCGCCACCTCTCGTGCAGAGGTATTAGGTGTAAATGCTCTTCAGCGACTATGCGCATAATTGCCTAACCGGGCGCAAAAGCGAATCCTTGTAGAGGGGACCCAAGTTAATGTTGGGAAAGCTGTACTTGCTAAATGTTTGCCTGTCACATAGTTCTTGAACAGAGGAGCCAAGCAGCAGTTCAAATATAAACTTGTCTTATTATTATTCCCTTGAAAGTGGGTGCCTGCCTTCAACAGTTGCATTTCATGAGAAGCCTTTCCCAAACATTGGATTGCTAGGAAACGCTGTGCTTCTGACCTGTTGAATTTCAGCTTGCCCTACTGTTAAAAAACACCAAAAACCTGGCAGGAGGAAAATGATGGCAGCCCTAATGCTTAGAATGGATGAATTTCGATTCCATCAAAATCTTGTATCTCCCCGCAACTGGGGATACTTTCCAGCTGCCAAGGCTTGTGTGTCTCGAGGAGCAGGCAGAAATTCAACAGGCGCAGAAGTACAGCCTAAATTGGGGTGGGGTGGGGTGGAAGCTGAGCTTCTGAGGGAAATAAAGTTCGGGTCGAGTTGAGCGCAGAAGGCGGCCGCAAGGCGAGCAGCAGCCCGGGCTTGGTCAGGGCGGGGCTCGTGGGACTTTGGCGCCACCTCTCTCGCCCGGGCGCTCTGGGGAGCTGACCAACCTCCCGGGCAGAGGAGGCGTTGCTTTGCTGCCGCCTCCTCCTCCTCCTCCCCCTCCTCCTCCTCCGATCTGCCGCCGCCGCTTGCTTCGCCACAGTTGCCAGAGCGCGAGGAGCCGGCGGTAGGAGCAGCAGCAGCAGCAGCGACGGCGGCGGCGAAGGGGACGGAAACGAAGACACCGTGCGGACCATGCCTCCCGCCGCCCCGCCGCCCCCTCTGCGCCCTGCAGCGGGGCCGGGGGGCTCATGCGGTTGTCCCTACGCCCACCATCCCGGTGAGTGGGGCCCCATGCGCTGCGAAGAAGACTTCCCGCAGCCCAGCCCCTTCCTCCTGGGGCCCCCACGGACCCCTTCCCTCTCCAAATAGATTTGCTGCGTTGATTTTGCCTCTCTGAGGTTCTGTCTGGGTTCCTTACCAACTGCGATGGGAGATTGGGAAACAGGCTGGCGGAAAACGTGTCCGAGTAAATTCTCAGCCCGCCTACAGATGCTATATGTCTTTGCATATTTATTGTTTCCTGCACAAGTCCCCCCCCCCCCCCCCCTTCATTTTATCATTACTTCTGATGACTAACCCAGGGGCGAGAGGTGAGGTTGCGCTTGGCAGAGTGTCAACAGGACTCTGAGAAGAGAGAACCGCCTCTGTGTGTCAGAATCGCCTCGACTTCAGAAAGTGGGGACGGGCGGGGAGAGACACAAGAAAAGTATGCGATAAAAAGAGGGTAAAGGCGCAATCCTAGAGTTGTAGGATTTTTTTTCTGTCTAAACGTGCATAGGATTGCGCCCAAAGAGGGTTGAAGCCCTTTGGCTTCTGTCATCCCTAGTTTGAGGCCATGTGTTGGAGGGATCCTTGCCTGAAAAACAAAGTGGAACTCTTGAACTTGCTTCCATCTCTGACTACTGTGATTCGTATTGCACCTTTTCTGCTGGGGTTGGATCAACTGGGAGGAAGTGACCAGGATGACATTTCTCACCTTTTAGTTCCTTATCCAGGAAAAACACAAGGTAATAATTTTTTAAAAAACCCTTAGTTGCATTAAAATTATATGACGGATGCTTTAAAAGTAGTGAATATTGTGCAATGGGGTTATCAAATTTAGTTGCTCCAACCATGCAAACTAAATGCGAGTCCTCCCCCTCCCCCCCCTTTTTTTTTTGCAGTGATGGAGAGAGAGTGTGGGTATGTTTTACATCTTCTCAGTCTTGGGGCCTTAGTTTTTTGTGATAGGAGGAACAAAAAACTAATTCCAGCACTCCCTGATTCTGAGAATATTTAGATCCCTTTCCTCCTCTTTCTTCTGAGGGTTAATGGTGATCAGATATAATAGCTGGCCAGGCTTTGTGAATAGGTCTGCAGGAGTAGAAGATAGAGTATTTGCAGTCCACTGGGTGGTTTCTGGTGGAGTTCCTGTGTGGATTCTTGCAAAAGAATTCCAAATTAGATGAACCTTGATTTGTTCCAGCAAGGCACTTTTTACGTTATACAAAATAGCGTACTATGCCTATGTGCTAAAGAGATCCCTAATATCCACCCCTCTTTGTAAAATTTACAAGCTACTGGATCATGGGGATTCTAAGTTTTCTTTAAAAATAAACCATGGAAGACTGAATTCAGCCTACCCCTGGGTTAGATAATCTCTTCTCCACTCCTTCACATGTTCTCTTTCTACACCACAGGTGCACGATAACATACCTACCCTTTAGGGAAATATTTTTTCAAACTTTTTGGAATCAGAAGTCTCTTTACCTTTAAGCTTACTATGTCTTCTTGTCCCCCCTGACTCCCATCTTGACATTTCCCATCTGTTATACAGCAAGCGTGCGAAGATGTGGCATGCTGCCGTGTGTCTGCTGTTGTGTGTGAGGATCTGTACATTGTGTGGGATACTAACTCAACACATATTTTAGAAGAGAACAGGCAATCTCTGACACCCTTCCTAAAGCCATGTATAGAAACTTCATTGGAACAAAGCTGCACCTTTTTCCTAAATAAGGTTGGGATAATGGGGCAGTAAACCCTACCAATCCTGTGTGCATCTATGAGGATCCTTCGCTAGGGAATATTCATCCTATCTAGGTCTTGGATGGGAAGGATGTTGGGGAGGAATACACCTGCTTCAGGATCCTAAAACTTTCTACTGCCCATGAGAGGGTTATCCCTATTCCATAGGATGGAAACCATTGCCTAGTGATAGGTCATATGGCTGCAGGGTTTTCAGGGTTTTGTGTGTGTGAACTTCTGCTGAAACACAATCCCTCCATGTGCAGTATAGTGGATGTATGTGGTACCTACTTCAGTGTGGGATGCATCATACTGATAGTTGTTCAGGATGTACGTTTGGACATAGAAAAGTTTTACAACTCTCATCATTCATTAGACAGTTTGGCTGGTTGGAAAATGCTGGGGGTTGTACTCGTTTCTCTACCTAAATATGTGTAGAACTGTGCCATAAGAGGTCCTTTTTTAAGTTGCCTCTGGCTGGTTCTTCTGCATTTTAAAAATCAGGGTAAACAACTGTGGTTTTGTTCAGCTTTGTGCTTCCCTAATTAGTTACTTTCTCCAATTATTTGTATGATTTTTCAAAACATGAAGAAAATTAGGTTCCTGCTAATAGTGCAGTGGTCTTCAACTGGTCCAGACCCAAGATCCACCTCACACTCCCAATCTGCAACATGGGAGCCACTGTCACAATTTCACAATTGCCCAACATGGCAGCAACAGTTTTGCCACAACCCATCTATACTGATCTCCCAACCCACTTTTGGGTCATGATCTACTGGTCGAAGACCACTATAGTAGCGGTTGGCGAAAAAGATAAACAGTGCTTCACAGATTTGTGGCTCAATTTTCATTCAGAGTAAAACTACACACTCTAATTGTTTGCACAGATTCAGGTGTAATAATTATTTTAAAACCCTTTTCCTCTTCTTTGTCTTTTGACCCTATCACCACAATCAACATCACCGCAATCACCACCAAATCTGAGCCAGGGATGCATGCCTACATGGTGCTTGAAAACACAATTTAAAAAATTGATTGGGTCTGTTATCACAGTACACCTGTCAACATATTGATAGGACACTAACATAGTGGTGGTTTGCAATTTTTTGGGGGTGCATAGGTCAGACCCTTTAAGTAAAAAGTAAATATTTCTTTTAAATTTCATGGAGGAATAATTGAATCTGGCTCTATGTATGCTCTGTGGGGACCCATCTTCTTTCTTTAAAATAAAAAGGGAAACTATGAAAGAAGTGGCTTTTAATAGAATATAGGCATATGGTTCATTCTGCAGGAATCTGGAGATGCAATCAAACCTTAAAGAACTTCTAGTTTCTTTCAAATTATGAGGCAAATCAAGTATATCTTCATGTAGCAATTCTGTTGAAAATACTCATTTAAAAAAGTATGGCTGATCTCAGATTGAAAGGCTTTAAGTGAGAATATAATATACCATTCTCAAACGAGGCAGCAATTTTAGGATTCTACAGGTAGTTTTTGATTTGTTTTTTGGCTATGTTTGTTCTCTTTGCCTAAAACAACTTCACTTTAGTCAGTTGAAAAATAAGCGAACAGGCTTTGTGAAGATGCTAGCACTCGCTATATATTTTTTCAGTCATGCATATCTTTGTTTGTTAAATGGTTTGTTTTGGCTTTGACTTGAAGTTGTGTTGTTATTAAATATTGAATGACTTAGAGAAACACATTGGGTACTGAAGGGAAACACCGTATTGATAGGGAGCAGAGGTGGCTTCTCTATGCCAGTCTTCCACAGCCTGGTGCCCTCCAGAGATTTTGGACTTTAACTCCCATCAGCCCCAGACAGGAGGCCAATGGAAAGGAATGCTGGGAGTAGCAGTCCAAAATTTTAGGAGGGCGCCAGGTTGGGGAAGACTGTTCTATGCCTTCCCAACCCTAGCAGTGTTAGCCTGGGGCCCTCTCTTCTCTTTGACCAGCTTTATAAACTGTCTTTATATTTCTGTCATTGCCCTCCAAAGGTCACGAAGCAGATTCTCCCCCCTACCCCAGTATTAACTCCCCTATTTTCCCCATTACCTCTAGTACTTCTGCCACTGAATAAGCAGATGCTGGATACCCCATAGTTGTGTGTATGACACCCATATGTTACAATTGATGTTGTGACATAAGGAAATGTGTCACATTTTAAATACCATAAATAGATGCCTGAATATTAAGGAATTGAGCTATATGGATATGTCAGAATAGTCGGTGGGTTCTTCATAGTACTTTTTGATTCCAATCAAATACTTCAGCTTTACTAAAGAAGTTGAAATATTTCATTATTTGAAGACATAACTATAAAAATATTATCTGATCAGTTGATATTATATTTAAAACAGCAACACTCTTTATATTGTATTATATTGTACTTTTGTTCTTGGGTTCAAAATTGCGAGTTAATAGTTTTCTACTATGGGAATATTTTTCTCTCTTAGATTATGGGGCTTCTTGCACCTTCCTTAGCACTGAACAAGCTGTCCACTTCAGTCTATGTAAGAATTGTGTAATAAGCAGGAAAACTGAAATGTACTTGGATATCCTATCAAAAAGTAGGCAGTGCTAATTTGTGAGTAGTGTGGAATCCTCATCACAGCAAAGTGATGTGATGCACTCTGATCCTATTTCTGTCGTTTCTCATTATGAGCCTCGGAGTTTTTATTAGGAATGTGCACTGGATCGGATCCGATCCACGATCCGAATCCGATCCAGGGGGAAATCAGATAAATTATCCGATTTCCGATCTCCCCGCTGGATCGGCCGATCCAATCCGAACTGAAAAGGTTCCAATCCGGTTCGGATGGATCGGCAGATCGGCGGGCGCCCACTGGCGCCCGCCGCCGCTTCCATTGGCGGGCGCAGGTAAGCAGGGGGGGGGAGGGGAAGGTAAGCAGGGGGGGAGGGGAGGAGGGGGGCGCGCGCGGCGGGCTTACCTTCCTGGAACGTCCGCTCCCGTCCAGCGCCGGCTGCTACTGCTCCCGGGCTTCACGGCCTGCTCCCGGGTGGCGCGCCGGGTGATGACATCACCCGGCGCGCCACTCTAGAGCAGGCCTCAAAGCCCGCTGGCAGTAGCTGCCGGCGCCGGACGGGAGCGGGCGTCCCGGAAAGGTAAGGAGGGGGTGCGCGGAGGGGAGGAGGGGGCGCGCGGAGGGGAGGAGGGGGGCCCTTACCTTTCCGGGACGCCTGCTCCCGTCTGGCGCTGGCCGCTACTGCTCCCGGGCTTCACGACCTGCTCCCGGGTGGCGCGCCGGGTGATAACATCACCTGGCGCACCACTCTAGAGCAGGCCGCAAAGCCCGCTGGCAGTAGCCGCCGGCGCCAGACAGGAGCGGGCGTCCCGGAAAGGTAAGGAGGGGGCGCGCGGAGGGGAGGATGGGGGCCCTTACCTTTCCAGGACGCCCGCTCCCGTCTGGCGCTGGCCGCTACTGCTCCCGTTCCAGGAAGGTAAGCAGGGGGCGGGGGAGGAGGCTTACCCCCCCCCGGGGCCGTCCACAGCAGACGGCCCCAGGGGGGAGGGAGGGAGTTAGGCCCCCCTCACCCACCCGCCGCCATTTTTTTCCCCATAGACATGCATTGCAATGCAAGTCTATGGGGAAAAAAATGGCGGCCGATCCAAAAATTTCCGATTTTTGGATCGGGATCGGACTCGATCCGGTCCGGGGGGCCTCTGATTTTGTCCGAACCGATCCGTGACAAAATTGGAGGTCCCGATCCGGGTCCCGATCCGATCCGGGGGGTCCGTGCACACCCCTAGTTTTTATGATATGGAGCTGCTTGAAGTAAGGATGCTTCCAGATGAGGCATTTCTGTCTCATTCATGGAAGTTTAGTGGAGAGTTGACGTCTTCTGCTCATGACCTCCTGTGCTTTCTTACTACTTCTTCCATCTTTTTCCTTAATGCAGAAAATCTGTTAAGGAGTGGGGAAAAAAAGGAAAAGCTGCACAATACCTTCTTAATGTTAGCACTAGGGGCCTTCTGTCTAGAAGCCCTTTAAAATATTCAGCAATCCTAAACATGATTATTCAAAAGCTAGACCTGCTGAGGTTCGCCACAAACCAAAAAGTAATTAAGTGAATTTGAGCATTTGGAGAGACAATTGCTTGACCCCAAGCCTGGTTCATGTAATGCCAAGCCTTGGTATTGTATTGCATTACATGTGAACCAACACTATGGCTAAATTTAGGGTTTATGTTCTGATCTTCCAGATCATAGTTTGAGGGATTTGCAACGTGCTGTGAATTTGTGTGCCTCCTTCTCGCCTCTTGTGTGCTGATTTCCCCTTCCATTTTGGGGTCCTCTAAACCATGGGTGGGCACAAAGTTGATCTCCAGATATTTTGAACTTCAGTTCCCAGCATTCCTGGCGAGGTATCTGGGCATTGAAATCCAAAACATCCCAACTCTACCTTCTGCCCAACCTTGTTTGCCATTTTGACTGAGTCAGACATTTGGAATGGGATTGAAAACCATGGCTTGGGCTTTGTCCCATATTTGTCCCATTCAGTTTAACAGCAAAATATGGTTAAATCTTCAAATGGAAGAAGGAATCGGCATGGGGGAGGGGTGGAGGAAGAGGGATTGTAGCTTGGAGGATCATTTGAATTGAACCTATGTAGAAAACACTTGCACATTATGACAGCTAGAAACCAAAGCTGCACAGGGAAATTCCATATGTGCAGTGGGGAAACAGAAGACTCTTGTCTGATTTCAGGTAACTTACTAGGTAAGTTGCCCTCAAATTTTGGATACCTTGAAATACTCTTTGATTGTTGGAAATACATGAACCTGCCTTCACAGGAATCAGATAGTAGATCACATGTGCTTCAAAGATGATCATTGTTTACATTATGGAGTCTGATGAAGTCAGTAATGCACTAGCTGGGCCATTAATTTACTTGGTCAATGAGAAGTTCTACATTCCTAGCATTTGTGCAAGATTTTGCCATGATGTATTGATATTTTTATATAAAAAATCCAGTTGTAGCTACAGCGATAATAAAAGATAAAACAACAAGTGGGTTTATTGAGGAATAGAAACCTCTGATAGACTTTTTAAAAGAGAGAGAAGGGAAGGATATATTTGCAAGCAGATTCAGTGATTAAATTGGAAGAAAAATAATTGACGGAAGTCGGGTAATTCACTCACTATGTAGAAAATTTTGTTTGTTGGAGAAATTCGGAAGTCCATTTTAATGTTTAATGTTGTATGTTGTAGTGTTTGCATTTGTGTTTTATTATTGTCTGAAAATAAAGGTTTTAAATAAAAAAAATCCAGTTGTAGGAATAATAATGAGTTATTTAAAAATGTGTAAGCCTAAATTTGTACTATGTTACAATTTCATTTAATACAAAATTCACTGTGTGCACAAACAGGCTGATCCTCCTAAGTGTATTTGTTGCAGTCCTGATGTGAAAATCTAATTATTTCAAACTATTTTTTAAATCTAGTTGGATTTATTGTCTGACGTAGAGTGCAATCCTTTCATGTTTAGACAGAAAAAAATGCTAAAACTCCCAGCATTGCTCGGAAGTTGTAGGGCTTTCCCCATCTAAATATGCATACGATTGCACCCTTAACTGTTATATGGTTTGTGCACCCTTTTCCTGTGAAAAGATGTCGAACAGATTATTCATAAAAGATGTGACAGCAAAGAAACTGGGAAAGCAGGCAAACTATTGTAAACAATAGAGCATATTGGGAACCAAATAGAAAGATTTACAAGTAAAAAAATTCCGTAGCTCTCATGGTTTCCAAGGAAATAGATCCTGGCAACAGGGGGGTGGGGGTGGGGGAAGAGGCAAGAAGATGGTTGTTTAGTTGAAAAATTAAAAAGTGTGCACTCACTTTTACTTTCCTGCCATGAATCTGAGAAAACAGGACCATTCCCTCTCTATATTAATGATCTAATTATGATATAGTCCAGAATGACTGAAATTATTACATTAATGTCATGTATAAGGATGCAGAATGCTTTTCTTTCCCACCTTTCCTTCTAGATAGATTTTCTTTTGTTTGTGCTGTTACACACTCACACCCACACCCACACACCCCTTGGCTTCTTTCTCTTGACAGTTTAGTTAACAACAAGGAGACTGGTGGCACCTGAAAGGCTTACATTTATTATGACTTACATTTTCATGGACTAGAATCTACTAGTCCATAGGAATCTTGAGAATGATTCACTTTCAGATACATAAATGGTCTTCAGTTGACCAGGGCTTTAGCTGGGCTAAGGGTAAAGATTTGGGGCCTGAACACTGGACTCCTTAGAGGCAGTGTAAGTCTCTCACTTCAGTTTTCAGTTCTCATTCAAGGAAAGTTTGTCTCTTTCCCTTTTTGTTGTGGAGATATAAGAACAAAATACGTGGGTATTTTCCCACCCCATTGCTTAGTAAGAAGTAAATCTGCTTATTTGGCCAATGAATGAATGATTTAACTTTGTTTCCAATTACCTTTTGTTTTATTCAATTTAATTTAAAGTACATTAGATGTTGTATTTGAGTTTTTCTATCTTGAACTGAAATAAGATGACCCAGCATGCACAGGATTTCTACCTATAAGCCTGAATGTTTGCTTTCTGTATTGCTTTTGTTGATGGAGTTACCAATGGGCGGTTTGCATGTCACGCTAAGCCACTGAGTATAAGCCACCATGGGTTGATCTTTGCTCACTAACTTGACAGGCAATTGGGTGCTCTGTAACTTGCCATGACTTATTCTCCCCCCCCCCCCCCCTTAGTCCTCTCCCTGGCTCCCAGCATATATCCCAGGCTCCTTTGCAGCAGAACCTGTTTCCTCAGTCCCTACATCAGAAGCCTTTCTGCAATTGATCTGCTGGAGTTTTCAGCTACTGAGGGAACTCCCCCTTGCATCAGATCGCCAATAGAATTAATTTTCTGAGCCCTTATGAACGCTATAACGCATTTGCAAACATCCCCCCCGCAGTGCTGTGCACTCTTGCAGAGGAGCGCAAGATCACTATTAGCCAAGCATATCTATATCCCCCTGGTGTCAATGTCCTTGTCAATTTCATCTTCCCTTTGGGTGCTTGCCTTGCTTGCGAACACCTGTTATTAAAGGCTGCTTCAGATTCTACTGAAGTAAAGCGCCTTCTCTCCTGCAGTCCGCCAGCCGCTTTCGGCTCCCCCCTTTGTGCTTGTTGCTTCCCTCCACTGCTCTCTATTGCTAACTGTCAAACATACATATGAGTTACAGAGCAGTGAGCACGATTGCTAAGCATACACAAATTTCACAGCAAAGCAGGGGAAAATTGTGCAAACTTCAAGGCAGAGCAGTAGAATGGGGGGTTATGCATAGGCTGACCATATGAAAAGGAGGACAGGGCTCACGTAACTTTAACAGTTGTAGAGAAAAGGGAATTTCAGCCAGTGTCATTTGTATGCAATTAGTTCCTGGTGAAATTCCCTCTTCATCACAACAGTTAAAGTTGCAGGCACTAAACTAGAGTGACCATATACAAAAGAAGGCAGGGCCCCTGCAGCTTTAACTGTTGTGATGAAGAGGGAATTTCACCAGGTACGAATTGCATACAAATGACGCCAGCTGAAAATTCCCTTTTCTCTACAACTGTTAAAGTTACATGAGCCCTGTCCTCCTTTTCATATGGTCAGCCTCGTTATGCACATATTCTAGCAGCAGACATTCAGTCCTGCGATGTGCACAGGACCAAAATAAAATAAATAAATAAATAAATAAATAAATTTGCGAATGCATTCAGGGCACTCTTTCTATTTGATTTTTAGGAGCATGGGGCAGAGGGTACCGATGAGGGAGGATGGTGGCAGCGCTAGTGAGATTATGAAGAGCAGTATGGGTGTTCACTGCTCTTGCCAGGAGGCTCTCTAGCCGTTCCCAACAACCCATAATGAAGTCACCTTGCCAGGTTTGGACGTCCCCAGCCATGGGTTTTCAGAGTTGGGCTTTCAGAGTAGTAGCCTGTCTGTAAAAAAAAAATAAGCTGCCCTGTGGCTACTACAGAAGGTTCACATGACATGACAACCTTGGCTGTGTTGTACGAACCAGGACACTGTTTCCCTCCTCCCCATATATAGGGTAGTTGCATTTCAAATGTAGCTACATATTCCTGTAAAGAAGTGTTCACGGAATGACAATTTGCTCATAATGGATTGCGTAGGAGGGTGTTGGAGGATTGTTGAGGCAGACAGAGGGTTATCTGATGGAAAAGCAGTTGTAGATTAGTTTACAGACGGCTTTTTACATGATCCAGTATTCTGAAATAGCAGGGCATTAACTAGCATCTGATTTTGTTTATATGATCAGAGGCTTAAGTGGATTGAAAATAAGAGAGGGGGGAAGCTTATGGAATAAATAATATCATGGTAATTATCTTGGATTTACAAAGGTGATCTCTGTAAGGCAAGGATGGGCAACTTGTGGGCCAAAATATTTGGGAGTCCACAACTTACATCAGCCCTAACCAGCATAGCCAATAGTGAGGGTTCAGGGTACACCAAAACATCCTGCTTAAGGGCTTTCAGTGTAAGGGCTTTCAGTTTAGGAAGTTGACTTATAGTAAGAGCCTGTCTACACTACTGCTTTAAAATGGTTTATAACAGTTTTAAACTGGTTATTAACTGCTTTAAAACTGTTATAAACCGTTTTAAAGCAGTAGTGTAGATAGGCTCTAAGTCAGACAGTTGGTCAATCCAGCTCAGTATTGTCTACAGTTAAGCGGTAGGCAAGGGAGTGCCCTCCAGATGTTTTGGAGTCCCATATGTCCAAGCCAGCATGGTCAATGGTCAGGCATTATGGGAGTTGTAGTCCAAAACATTTGAAGGGCATCAGGTTGCCAATCCCTGGCCTACAGTAACTGGCAGGGGCTCTTTGGGGCCTCAGACAGGGATCTTTCCCATCCCTACCTGGAGATGGTAGGGATTGAACCGAAGGCCTTCCGCATGCAAAATACATTCTCTACTGGGCTTATGGTCTGTCCTCCCACTTTATGAACGAAGGTATGTAATCTGGCTTTACTAATCTGAGTAAATAAGAACTGTTGATTTCAGAGATGATGGCCTCTGTAACAGTTAGGCCATCCCTTGTGTGTGTAGCATTGCTTTTCCTAAGCCATATTCCATCAAAACACTAAGAAATGAATGCTGTTGCTAGAATCAGACCTATTTGTTCTTTGCTTTCCTCCCCACTTAGCCTGAGCACTGAACCTCATCTTAAATTTCTTGCTAACTCCTACATGATGGGAAATGATGGGTTTACAAAACAAAATAAAATAGCTGCCTCTGGTGCCACTAGAGCAAGATTAAATGTAATTAGCTGTAGAACACTGCTGGGAATGGAACAGACTCCCTCAGAATCTGCTCCTGTTTTAAATCAGTGGGAGACTGAAGGGGTGAATTCTTTCTCAAAGCAGGTTAAAAAGGGCTTGATACTTTAACATCCCCCCAACACACACACCCCAGCTCCAGAAAATAGAACAAGCCTCACTCTTTGCTTAGGTTTATTGCACTATATACAGTTTCATATAGTGTCTGAATGTTGTTTATCTTACCTAGAAGTAATTTGGTTCATTGTAAATTAAAATTGAGAACATTTCCCGACTTCCTTCTGTTGCTAGTATAATTCTATTTTGTCTAATTATGATGCTAATGCAAGCAATTACCTGTACACATAAAGGAGACTTTCAGTAATCATTCTTAAAAGGGTCTGTCACTCAAGCAGCTTGTGTGCAGAACTAAAAATTCTGAGGTTTTGCAGTAGTATAGGCTGCATTGTAGCATATGTTGGTTAAGCTTGCTTGATCTTAGCCATTGCTCAGTACTTGTGTTGTAGTATTGGATTAGAAAACACTTGTAAGTTGTTAGTGTGGAGAACTGAGCCAGTGTACTTAGTAGTGTCTAGGGCAAACATAGGCAACCCAATGCTGGCCAGATGTTTTGGATAGAACTCCCATAATCCCTGACCATTAACCATGCTGGCCGGAGATGATGGGAGTTGTAGTCCAAAACATTTGGAGTTGTAGTCCAGTATTTTTACCTTGCCCCAAATTCAGTCATGGCTGCTTATTCAACCCCTTCTTGCAACCCTGTTTTTCCCCCAAGTTAAGGGGCCTGTGCCAGGATGGAGGAAGCAATAGATGAGGAAAGCTTCTGACTCTCCATTTGATAGGTGAGCAGCCAATGTCCCTACTCTTCCTCTTATCAGGGCCTTGCTGCTTACAATGGCCCTGGAAATAAGTGGAATTGCTCGGTAGCAATTGGCTAGGCAAGTCTCTGCAGAGTCAGGTATACAATGAGAAAGTCAGTAACAGTGATGCTGTTAGGCAATTATGCATTCTGGACTTAATGAAGGAAAGGTGGCAGTCTTCCTTCTAGTTTAAAAGGCTAGTGCCTTCATGCTACACATCCCGTTAGTCTGCTAAGGAGTGAATCCTAAGGTCTACTAGGCTACTTCAAGGCTACTGAGGTTAGAGGGAAGAGGCAGGCTTGTATTAAGGAAGATGAGGGCAATTGGGGAAGCTCTAAAGATTCAGGGCACGGCTCAAAAAAGATCCAGGGGCCATGTCTAGGTGGTCCCCCTAACACCGTCCATGCCCCCCTCACTATCCATCAGTTTCCCTGCCTGAGCTGAGGTGGTCTTGGATTTGGTGTTGAGGACCATTAGAATCATATTTCTGGAGAATCCCAACTTCAGTGCCAAGGCCACTGGAACTGAGGTGGTTCAGGACTTCATGACAACATGGGCCTGTCTCAATATGTTAGGGTGGCCATCCGCCCGGATTTGTCCGGACAAGCCCGGGAAATGGGGAGCAAATCCGCATCCGGGCGGAAAAACTGTTTTGGGGGGCCAAATCCGGAAATGTAGCCCCCCAAAAGGGTGACCAGATGGCCCTGGGGCGATCCGGGCCAACCGGGGGGCAGCGGGGGCAAACCGGGGCGGCGGGGGGTCACGCTGCGGTGGCGGGAGGCTGGCGGCGCGAGGCACTTACCTGCTGGGGCGTCCGCTTCCCTCCGGTGCTCGGAATCTACTGAGAAACAGGCTTCGTGGCCTGTCCCTCAGTAGCGCGCTGGGTGATGACGTCATCACCCGGCGCGCTACTGAGAGACAGGCCACGAAGCCTGTTTCTCAGTAGATTCCGAGCACCGGAGGGAAGCGGACGCCCCAGCCGGTAAGGAGCGCGGGGCGGGCAGCGCGGCGCGGGGGGGCGGCGCGGCGCGGGTGGGGGGGCGGTGCGGGTGGGGGGGCGGCGGCGCGAGGCATGCGGGCGGGGGGGCGGTGCGGGGCGGGGTGGGGTGGCGTGGGTGCACAGTGGGGGGTTGTTTTGGGTGGGTGGGGTGGCGGGGGGGGGGTCCGGGATTTTGATCCTCAAAATCTGGTCACCCTACAATATGTCATCAGCTCAACTCATGAAAGAGGGCACACATTTGATTTGGTTTTCTTGACTGGGCAGGAGGATGGTGATCTGAAAATGGAGGAATTAACATCTATTCCATTTTCATGGTCGGATCACTTCCTATTGAGGTTTAGACTCTCAGAGGCCTTTCCCCCTCTGCAAGGCTAGGGGCCCTATTAAAATGGTCTGCCCATGGGGGCTAATGGATTCCAATGGATTTCAGAGGGCTCTGGGGGATATTCCTGCTGGTATGGCTGGTTCTCCTGTTGAAGCCGGTGGAATGTAAAGATGACTTGGGCATTTGACACAATCGTGCCCAAGCGCCCTCTCCCTTTGTGCAATGCCCAGCCTGTTGCTTTATATACACTTGTGCTGAGGGCAATGAAGCAAGACGGAAGATGGCTGGAACATGTGTGGAGAAAAACTCGTGCTGGGTCTGACTGAACACAGGTTAGACCTCATTATCAAGCTGACTCTGTAGTGGTGATGGTGGCAAAAAGGGAGTTCTTTTTCACCACCATTGTGTTTTCTCAGTGTTGTCCAGTGGAGCTTTCTCAGCTGGTTCATGGCCTGCTAAATGGCTTAGAACCAGGTTATCTGAAGGATTGTCACCTCCCATATATACCTGCTCAGTATTCCTATTGGTCCTTTGCAGGAAGGCTTACCTGGCACCTATGCTGTGCTCTGTCCAGCATTAGGTGAAGACATTTTTATTTTCCCAGGCATTTTAGTCTTTCAGTTTCTGCTATTTTAAACCTGTTACTGTATTTTAAATCTTTGCATTGTTGCTAGGTTTCATTGTTTTTTGGTTTTTATTTTGTACTAGTAGTTTTAAATTTTTATATTGTAGCTTATATTGTATTTTATGGTTTTAATTGTTGCAAAGAGAGCTTTGGTTATTGGGTGGTGTAAAAATGCAATAATAAATAAAAAAAACCTAAACCACCACACAGAGTGGTTGTAAGGACAAAAGGAGGTATCCCGTGTAAGATGCCCTGAGATCTTTGGAGAAGGGCATGATATGTATGTAATAAAACACATTTTAAATTATCATTGGCTTAGTTAGAGGGAGCGCTCTGCTGAATTTAGATACTTACAAAAATGCTACAAGGCAGGTTTTTTTTCATAGTATGAATTTCCATTTTTAGTGAATAGTTTTTGTGTGCAAAAATATTTAACTTCTTTGTTAAGCATGCTTTGTATAGAAGCCCATTTCCAGTATTGGCAGATGTGTTTTATTCTGGCTGTCCCTATTAATGTAGAGAACATCTGTTCCCACTGCAAACAAAACAATCACAATTACTTGTCCTGTTGCCTAAAATTAAGTCAAGCTTGATATCTATATCTAGAAAGGAATGGATAAGTTTGGGAGATTCTTAGGACCACTGTGCAAGTTAATGCATGAACTTGATGTTTCCTCTGTAAGCCATCTTGTTTTAGGTAGCACTTGATCTGCATCTCCACATAGGCCACTTCATGCAATCCTTTATTTTGGGAGTTTCTCATTCAGAGTGTATTTCAGTATTCCCATCAAGTATTGCAAGAATTTAGGTTGCTTTAGGATCTAAGAACTGGTGCAATTGCAAACCAATTGCATTAATGCCTTACCTGCATATCAAGTATGGCAATTCTAGTACGATAAAACCTGCCTTCCCAAACTGCCTCCAGATGTGTCAGACTGCAACCCCACCATCTCACCCATCATGGCTGCCATGCTGGGTGGGGATGATAGGTGATGTAGTCAAACAAATCTGGAGGACAGCAGGTTGGCAAAAGGTGGATGAAAAGGTAATCAGATTCTCAAATTTTGCCTGTGGGCATTTCTCTCCATTTTAATGCACCAAAAACTTCACTTCCTAAAACTGCCATTGCCTGTGTGTTTCCACTGCTGACCCAGAGTAAGAAGGCAGGTTTCCATTTCTAATGTGCGTGTAAACAATGCCAATGTAAAATTCACTTGCTGTAAAAGGATGCCAGTGATCACGTTTTGTTTCCATCTGACTAATTTAATACACTTGTTGTTTTCTATCCTACTTTCTTTCCTCCCCCATTTTGAACAGCCTCATGCACAGACAGTGTACATTGCCTTGCAAGTTGCCACTGTGAATAATTTACTTTAAGGAACAGGAGAGTGAAGTCAATACAGTTCTTAAAGATTCAAATTACATCCTACAGATAATGGTCACTTGTGCATTGCAAAACCTGGGCATGTTATGTAAGGAAATAATGGCAAACAAAGGGCTACCCTGAATTGTGCTTAGGTCAGGCGTGCAACTTTCTGCCTACTCCTTCATCTTTCTGCCTACTCCTATGCAGTGATTTGTGAGTCTGTCACAGTATAATCCTTTATGTAATGTGATTTTGTGTCATTTATATCCTGCCTTTCCTCCAAGGAGCCCAAGGTGGCTTACATGATCTTCCTCTCCATTTTCTCTTCACAACAACCCTGTAGGGTAGATTAGGCTGAGAGTCAGTGACCTGGACCAAAGTCACCCAGTGAGGTTCATCACTGAATGGAGTCTAGAAACCGGGTCTACCAAGTCCCAGTCCAACACTGTAATCACTACTCCACACTGACTCTCACTGTTAAAGGAGTTCACCCTACTCTGAGACTGGATTACTAATACAAATATAAGCCCCTCTCCTTTCTCATTCCCCCCCCTCCACCCAGTGAATTGGGAGTATCAACAACTGGCTTTCCTGTTTTAAAAACAAATGCTGTGTTTAGCATAGAATCATGCTGTTAATACCCTAGTGTCTATTAGAAGTTTTCCATTCTTTCAAACAGGAGTCTCAAGTGATTCAAGAGAGGCATTAAGGGAATGCCTGGGATGGCTGCTTTTATAAGACTTCTCTATTGGAGGTGTATGTTTTTCAGTGTTTTATAGAAATAACTCTTCATAGGAAATTGCCCCTCAGAAGTCTGGGTGAACTGACTAGAATGAACAGGCAAGCTACACATCCGACTCAATGGGTTCTTTGAATGCCTGAGGAGAGACTACACATGCAGGGACCTCTTTGTGTGCTTAAGGACTTGCAAAAGTGAGCCTTCCCAATTCAGTAGAGTGGTCCTTATCCACGTATACTTGTGTTCACACTGAATTCTGCAACCAGTATAAATCATGTAGATGAATTGAATATTTAATCTATATGTTTTTAACTTTGAATAATCTATTCATCAGTTTGTGTTGGTTTACACAATTTATTTTGTTATATGTAAGGGCAATGATCTATGAATGACACTAAAGCCCCACCTCAATCATTGGAAAACTTATACAGTAACTTCTGATTTTTCCAGATATTGGCCACACACTTTCAAAGCCCATTTCTGCAAAGGGCTAGAAATGTGAAAATTATTAAATAAGAGTTTTCTTTACTTCTTTGAAAATAAAGCATACCTACAGCCCTACTTGTGCCAACCATGTTCTTAAAAGTTTGCATTCTGCCTTGATAAATCGGGGCTCTTTTTATCCTGATTTGGATTTGTAGTGGCTGATCAAATAATGTTGGGTTCATAATATATACTTACTTACAGCTATATAAATAAAAGACCTGAATGACTGTGTGTGTGAAGTTACATTTTTGTTACAGCAACAAAGTCATGTTGTGGCAAGAAAATGGCTTTATGACTTTTATTTGCATTGTTTCCATACAGAAGAATGTAATATTGGTAGTAGCTTTGTGTGCAGGAAACCCACAGCTAGAGATGTACCTGACTTCCTTTGAAATCTGATAACATGCTGGCTTCTATTTCGAAGAGTTTCAGTTCTATTCTTTTATTTTGGGGAGCGAATACTTTATTTGAATCCCCTCCTTTCTCAGGGAGAAATATATTTCTTTAACATACTTTGCTGCCACTATTAAATCATCAATCTACCGTCCAGCAGAGCTTTTCAGAATTGTCCGGGGGCTTCTACATGCTGGCCCCAAGGACATGATAGAACCATCTGAGGCCCGCTGTAATATATTTGCTAGGCACTTCCAGGATAAAATCTTTGGCATCCGTCAGGACTTAGACTCCAGTGTTATAGCAGGTGAATCTAGTGAGGTATCCAGAGCACAGGTTTGTCCTGTTTTCTTGGATGAGTTTCAGTTGGTACAGCTCGATGACGTGGACAAGGTGCTTGGACAGGTTCGTGCAGCCACCTCTGTATTGGATCCTTGCCCCTCTTGGCTTATAAAAGCTAGCAGGGATGGAACAGCCGGCTGGGCCAGGGAAGTGATTAATGCCTTTCTATGAGAGGGAGTGGTCCCAGACTTCTTGAAAGAGGCAGTAGTGAGACCACTCCTGAAGAAAACTTCCCTGGACCCAGAAAATCTTAATAACTTTAGGCCAGTGGCAAACGTTCCATTCCTGGGCAAGGTCCTTGAGCGGGTGGTTGCCGGCCAGCTCCAGACACTCTTGGATGAGACTGATTATCTGGATCCATTTCAGTCGGGTTTCAGGCCTGGTTTTGGCACGGAAACAGCCTTGGTCGTCCTGTATGATGACCTATGTCGGGAGAGGGACAGGGGGAGTGTGACTCTGTTGATTCTCCTTGATCTCTCAGCGGCTTTCGATGCCATTGACCATGGTATCCTTCTGGCACGACTGGCTGAGTTGGGAGTGGGAGGCACTGCATTGCAGTGGTTCCGCTCCTACTTGACAGGTCGGCTTCAGAAGGTGGTGCTGGGGAGACATTGCTCGGCCTTGTGGAGTCTCCAGTATGGGGTTCTGCAGGGGTCAGTTTTGTCCCCCATGCTGTTCAACATCTACATGAAACGGTTGGATGCGGTCATCCAGTGTTTTGGAGTGCATGGTCATCCGTACGCTGGTGACACACAACTCTACTTCTCCTTTTCATCTTCATCAGGTGAGGCTGTGGATGTGTTGAACCAGTGCTTGGCTGCGGCAATGGACTGGATGAGAGCTAATAAACTGAAACTTAATCCAGACAAGACTGAGATGCTGTTAGTGGGGGGTTCCGCTGACCGGATGGAGGGTGTTCAACCTGTGCTGGATGGGGTTGCACTCCCCCTGAAGGAGCAGGTTCGTAGCTTGTTGGTTCTCCTAGAACCATCTCTGTCACTTGAGGTTCAGGTAGCCTTGGTGCTTTCTGCCAACTTCGGCTGGTGGCCCAGCTACGCCCCTATCTGGACAGGGATAACCTGGCTTCAGTTGTCTATTCTCTGGTAACCTCCAAGTTAGATTACTGCAATGCGCTCTACGTGGGGCTGCCTTTGAAGATGGTTCGGAAGCTGCAGCTTGTGTAGAATGCAGCGGCCAGATTGGTAACAGGGACCAGAAGGTTCGAACATATAAGACCGATTCTGGCCCGCTTACATTGGCTGCCTGTATGTTTCCGAGCCCGATTCAAGGTGCTGGTTTTAACCTATAAAGCCTTACATGGTTTGGGATCACAATACCTGATGGAACGTCTTTCCCGACATGAACCTACCCGTACACTACGCTCAACATCAAAGGTCCTCCTCCGGGTGCCTACTCAGAGGGAAGCTTGGAGGATGGCAACAAGGGAGAGGGCCTTCTCTGTGGTGGCCTCTCAATTATGGAATGATCTCCCCGATGAGGCCCGCCTGGCGCCAACACTGTTATCTTTTCGGCGCCAGGTCAAAACTTTTCTTTTCTCCCAGGCATTTTAACATCTCAAGTTGAGGTTTTGATTGACATTGTGGCCAGGCTTAACAGTTAAAATGTTTTAAAGTGTTTTTAATGACAGCTGTTTTATGTTTATGGTTTTAAATTTTGTATATTGTCTTTTTAATGCTCAATCTTTTTAATTTTTGTAAACTGCCCAGAGAGCTTCGGCCATGGGGCGGTATATAAGTGTAAATAATAATAATAATAACAATAATAATAATAATAATAATAACAACAACATGTTAGTCTGGGCTGCTGGGGAAAAAATCAGTAAATCACAAGCGCTGCCTCTCACCAGTATCCTTAAAAGTGGAATAGAACACTGTATGCATGTGTATATACTTCTGTGTATTTCTTGGCTTGATTCCCTAAACCATTGTTGTGACTAACCAGTTTGTCCAGGTTTGGACATAATAACAGAAACCAGAAACAAATGTTTCTGATCAGTTGTGTTGGAGGAGGAAAGTGGATGGAGAAACAGCCCGCAAGCATTCATGTAACATTCAGGTCTGAACAAGGCCGCTGTCTCCAAAGCTTGTTCCCATGAAGAAAGATTACATATGGAAGCTTCTATTCTGAATAGCATCTTTCTTGGAATTCAGGCCATAAGGAGCAGCACAGCAACTGTTAAGACAGATGGGAAGGATTCCTAAGGCAGGCCTCTTCTTGGGGACTTATGCATCTGGAGGATTCTCCTTTCCTTGCCAAGCAGTTGTGTAAAGTGTGGAGGAAGCTAGACCAAGGCCCTTTCTACACCAGACGTTTTGCCTGGGATAGCCCCTGGGTGCTCCCTGTGAGTCCAAATGACACACAGGGAGTTCCGGGGAAGGGGGGGTTGGCCACGGGATTTTCCAGGTTTAAGGGAAACCTGAAAAATCCCGAATCTGCCGCGGTCCCGGGAACTTCCCAGGACCACGGAAGATGTGCCCGCCCGTCCCAGGTGCAGCCGTGCTTACTTGCGAGTAAGCACAGCTGCAAAATGGGCATGGAGCCACACTGTGTGGCTCCATGGCCATCAGGGGAGGGGATGGCACCAGTGAGAGAGAGGTTTTTTTTTTTAAAAAAAGGCTTACATTTTGCGGAGGAGCACTCCTGCGCTCTTTCTGTGTTCAGAACAAAAAAAAAATGGCAGCCATGACGTGTGATGGCCCAGGAGGATCCTGGGCCATCACACAGTTCATGTGCTTTAGGACGACAAACCCATAAGCAGGCACTTCTGGGTTTGCTGCCCCTCCAGCCCTCTACATCCCTCTGGTGTCGAAAGGGCTCAAGATAGCAGACTGTGCCACAGGTGGGGTGAGGAGGAGGCTGTAGTGTAGTAGTCATGAACTACTGCAAGATTCTTTACTGCCCATCTGAGATCAGAGCAGGAAACGGGGTGTAGTGGTAGTGGTGACTGGGTTCACACAAAATGCTAACCCACAATTTTTCTCCGGGTGGGTTAACATGTCTGAACGCTGAGCGCTTTCTGCAAGGTGGCTCGTTAACCATGCAGGGTGGTTTATTTTTCTCAGACAAACCACCTTGAGGACCTATGGCTTGTTGTTGGGTTGTTCATGGTGGTTAACAAGCAACCCTGCAAACAGTGTGCTGTGTTCAGACAATTACCCATGATGGTTGATTTTCTGGAACAACTCATGGTGGGTTAGTGTGTGGTTTGTGGGATATTCCCCCGACCCCCATGGTGAGTTATTTCCCCCAAATAAGCCACCCTGAGAAATCCAGTCTGCAGTAAGTTTTATTTTATCTATGGTGGGTTAGAATGCTGTCTGTCACACAGTGTGGGTTATGGAGATCGCCTACATAGCTGTTTGGCAAGAGTGCCCAAAAACACTGCTTCCGCTTTGCTCTTTTCAAACAATCTCTATTCTCACTTCAAAGGAAGCTGAGATGCCTGTTTGGCGGGGCGAGAGGTGGTGGTGAAATAAACTACTCTGTGTAGCTTACTTGCCCGATTGTCTGACTGGCGCAAAGTAGGTTGTTTGCATAACCACCTTCCCAGCATAGCTTGCCACCCACTATGGCTTAGTTTGATGTATGTACCCAGACATTGATTGTTAGGGCCTGGGTACCCAGGACATCTAGGTGGAGAAGACTTAATACAACACCCAAAGTTGCTAGTTGGTGCACAAACTGTTTCAAAGACAAAGGTCCCTGCCCGCAATCTTGCAATCTTGAAAGCAGAAGGAATGAGGGAGAGAAATGATCCACACCACTATTAGTCAATCAATCAATTATTTATTATGGTCACAGACCAGCAAAATCAATATAAAACATACAAAAGATAGTTAAAAAGTGACATGAAAACAAAATACAGGTTTGTAGAGTTCCTTCTTTCAGGAGGATTGCAACATTTTGTCCTAATTTGTATTGAGCTCATAAAAAACGTAAAGAGACCCTTTCAGTAAACCAAAGTACACCTTGTCCCAGTCTGCTAGTGCACCTTCCCAGACAAAATGTAACTTTTCAAGCCAAGGAGGTTCACGAGAGGGCACAGACAATTGTTCTCAGGCAAAAGTCAAGCTAAGTGGGAATCATTTGTGTTGTTATAGCCTATCCTGACCACAATCTTCTTTAAATATGTTAGGTTCTTGTAGTGTTACTTTTGGATAATTGTATGTTCTATCAAGAGAGAGCTTTTTCAGGACAGAACTATTTTGTCATCATAAAACCATTTCTCACTTCTGCTGGTTTACAACTACAAGTGTTCCAAAAGCCATTATTGAACAGTATTATTTGTTGAAAGTTTTTTTAATTGGAAAATAGTGGAGGGGGGGTTGGGGGGGGATGTTCTCTGCCAGTAAATATGCTTAATGGATGTTACAGAAAGATCAAATAGGAACTCAACCTATCAGAAACACCAAGGAAATAGAATTTAAAATCACAAATAACTTTCCTAATAGTTAATTTGGATGTCTTGTCTATCTATATGTTCCTGTGGCATCCAAATGCCTCTAGGTCTATTCTTGGCCAATACCAATGCATGACACTAAAATTTCTTCCGTAAAAAACTTATATTTCAAACATGTATTCCTAAGGATGTATAGGGCCATGTTAATTGATATGCATATGTTATTGCAGATCATTAGTTCAGGATGTCTTTTTTCTGTGTACTACACTCATCCAACATGCAGAAAATGTTCACTAAAAGTTCAAGGTGAGAAAACAACAACCCCCCTTTTTCTCTTTTTTTCTGCAGAACCTCGAGGATTTTTTGATCACACTTTAAATTGTATAAGCTCAAATATAATGGAGAGAAGACTACAAGGTACTTGTCCACCAATTGGGCGTGGAAGTTTTGGAAAACCCTTCTTTGGTACAAACTGTTTTAGTTCCCCGTTCATAAATTCCCGGACTGGTTTCCACACTATCCATTCTGAGAATAGCCCAGTAAAGCCAAGGATTGTCACTGTAGTAAAACCCTGTGGGCACACAGTCAGGAAGATAACATTGCTTTTAAATCGGCGTTCTGTTCAGACGTTTGAACAACTGATTGCTGACATCTCAGAAGCCCTGGGATTTCCACGATGGAAGAATGACCGTGTAAGGAAATTATATAATTTGAAAGGAAGGGAAATCAGAAGCGTTTCTGATTTTTTTAGAGAAGGTGATGCATTTATAGCTATGGGAAAGGAACAGCTAACTCTGAAGAACCTTGAAGTGGCACTCCAAGAACTTTATCCTGAAAACCCTTATGCTCCTCTTACTGGAACTACACAAAACTGGGATCAGCCTGATCAACCCAAAAACAGGTTATATGAAAAGACTTCTAAAGCAGAAAACAGCCTTGAGCCTATAGCCACCAAGAACTGTATGGATGTTGTATCTCCTAAACTAATTAACAGACATGAAGTCAAAGCTCAAAACAAGGCCAGACAAGAGGAGAAATCAAGGGCCAAAAAGAAATGGCTCAAAGACAACTGGAATGGAGAGCAAGACGTGAAGCCTAGGAAAGCTAGAGAAATTGAGAGATATTTTAACCAAGAGAAATGTCCTGAAAGTGAAACAGAAAAGAGTTCAGACCTGATTGTCAGATGTGAGAAGTGTCAAAGAGAGAGGCAACTCATGCAAAAACTGCAGAAGGAAAGACAGGGTGATCTTCCATTTGACAGCAGAGATTTGAATATGAGAACATGTCAGAGATACAATGTAGAAAGGCCTGCAAAATTGAGAAATTGCAGGAAATTGTCAGAAAAATCAGTGGAAGAAGCCAAAATTACATGGAATGATGCTGGTTGTCAAGATTCCTGGACATCCTCATACAGCCATGTCAGCAAAGATCCTGAGAAGCAAAAGAGAAGCATTGACAGAGAGCAAACTCTGGGAAACCATGCCAATCATGATGAAGAATTGGGAAAGATAAAAATGAAGCCCATAGAAACTCAGCGTACCATAGTAGGAGATGCCTATGAACTAAAGAAGGAACACAGAAAATGTTCTAGAGTGAATCAAAGCTGTTGGCTGATCAAGGGTTCTCTGATGGATGCAGAGAAACCATCAAAAGCTCAAGGGAAGAGAGAAGAGGTACGGAAATCAAAAGAGGAAACTATTGGAGGAGAAGAGAAAGTGGGGCATGGTGAGAGTGAACTGATTAGGCCAGAAAGGGAGGAAGAAATTAAAGGTAACAAAGAGGGAAACAAGAAACGTAGGGCCAGTGACACAAAGCTGAGGCATGATGTCTCTAGCAGAGCAGATGTGGAGAAGTGTTACGAAATTGGTCGAACCCTTGGAGATGGGAACTTTGCTATTGTAATGGAGTGTCATCACCACAGCACCAATCAGAACTATGCTATGAAAATCATTGATAAGTCCAAGCTGAAAGGAAAGGAAGATATGCTAGAAAATGAAATCTTGATCATCAAGAGCCTCTCTCACCCCAACATCGTAAGCTTGATTGAAGTTTTTGAAACAGATGCAGAAATCTATCTAATCTTGGAGTACGTTCCTGGCGGGGACCTGTTTGATGCCATAATAGAGAGTGTGAAATTCACGGAACGTGATGCTGCTCTCATGATGACTGATCTGTGTGAAGCTCTAGTTTATATTCACAGCAAAAACATTGTTCACAGAGATCTTAAGCCAGAAAATCTTCTGGTAAGTACTGAAAAATATCTTGCATCTCTAAATAAAATGGTTGTTGTTCTACATACAATAATGAATGTATTGATCAAAATGTCTGCTAATAGTTCAGATGCAGAACACAGCAGAAAATAAATCACAGAATATGACTACCTATAGAAGGGGACAGAATTAATTCTTAGCTTTTCAAGGTATAAAGATATGGTATAAAGATATGTAGATCTGAATTTTAAATGTATTGTGGGGCCACATACATTTGAAATAAACCAACTGGCAGTGCCCTGACTTGAGTGTGTTTTGGGACTAGAATATTAGCAAATGGAGATGCATTGCAATGTGTGAATGGCAGGATAAATCTCTTATTTCCTGAAGAATGTTTCTGGAGTGAGCGAGTCGACAACTGCCCTGATAATCTGAGATCCTCATAGGGAGGAACTGAAGCTAGTGGTTGAGTGCAGGTTAAGTCCCTGGCATTTCCAGGCAGGGTTAGGGAGGACTCCTGCCTGAAACCCTGGAGAGTGGCTGCCATTCAGTATCGATAATACTGTAAGGGCCAATGGTCACTTAGTATAAGGCAGTTCCCTGTGGTCCTGTAGTGGCATCTTGAAAGTAAAAAATTAACGAACTCTCTTCTATTTTACAAGAACTTCTCTGACTCATCACCTATAGGTAATTTGCACTTGCAACAGCTCTTCAGGCAAATGCTCTTCACAAGCTTATTATAAATACCTGTTCGATATGGGTATATGCTTCAGGGAACTCCTGATAGGCTCTGATATATGGAGGCTCAAGTATTCAGGTAATCTAATGTGAATTAGCCCTTGGAGGGCATTATTCTATCTAACCTTCTACTTGTAGTAGTGAGTGGCACTTGTGAAATGAGGAGGGCATTTGGGAGAGCCAAACACTTACACTCATTAAGTTTGTTGTTTAACTTACATTGTACTTAGGCATCTTATGTGGCTCCTTGATTTAGTTTAGCTTTGTTCTTCAGTGAAGAATGACACCTGTTTCAGAAGGAGATAACTATTATCTACAAGGAAAATACAATTAAGGCAATTGATACTTCATATGTTAGAATCTCATTTCTTATTTCTGTCTTTATTTTGAGGAAGGGGGTGGTGGTGGTGTGTGTGTGCTAAAGAAGTTCAGTGATTGCATCTCTTTTCCTCCCACATATCTCCTCCGAAACCCACCGCCATGCTTCTCTTTTCTTCCTGAGAGATTGATTTTATGCATCCAAGCTTGAAAATTCAAGTTAGCCTAAACCATAAATAACAGATTTACAGCCTCACAGGCAGCAAACGTTTTAGCAAATAAGCGACTTGCAAAAAATAACAATAATAATCCAGCTTCATTCATCTGAATAATGTGTACAGATTTAACTGTTTGTTATGAAGGGAGGAAGAGCAGGAAGACCTTGGCAGTGTCTGTCCCCCGACTCAGCTGGCTTCTCATTCCCCTCTAGAAGTTTTGTACCTGCTTTGAGCTGCTGATAGTTACATGGAAACTGTGGTAAAGGCCCTTCTAGTGACTGTTAGTGGGTAATGGGTAGGTGGTGGTGGAGCTGGAAAAAGGACAGAGGAGGCAGCAAACTGCCTTCATTTACATGTAAGTTCACTGGAGTGGGGAATAGGGCAGGCTGTAGTCTTCAAGACCTGTCCATGACAGGAGGAGCTATGAAAACAAATGACAGGGATGGGGGACCTTTGGCTTGTGAGCCTAATCCAGCCCCCATGGGGACTTGTCTGTACAGTGCCTTTTCCATTGGGGAGGATGTGGTACAGGTGAAGCAGTGTGGGTGAGGCTGCCCTGACTAAGGCTGGGGTCAAAGAACTTCTCCAGCCTCTTCCTCAGTCGGGGCAGCTTTGCTGCATGTGGACTTTCCCCAGCCAGGGAAAGCTCATGAGCAACAAAGCCAGTCCCTGGCCAAAGCACCAACTGGAGTTCCAGCCAGCTATTGGGCCAGGGACCAGGTGGCCACACACCCTGAATGTCACCCGGTCTCCACCCGAAGCTGTTCCCTACTGTGGACAGAAGGCCTGTTCAGACAACATGCCAAGCCATGGTTAGTCCGCTAACCCTTTTGCAACAAATGGTTAGTAAGTGTGGCCGTTTCTACACCAAGCTGTCTGCCTGGGATGGTCCCTGTGTGCCAATGGTGTGTATTAGGTACTTCCAGGATCGCCCTCCCTCCCTCCCTCCCTCCCTCCCTCCCTCCCTCCCTCCCTCCCTCCCTCCCTCCCTCCCTCTACACCCCTATGGTGTAGAAAGGGCCTATTATGTTTAAACAATGGTTATGTAGCCACCATGGTTAGGAATGGTTCACATGACACTCTAAGCCATAATGTTTAGTTCAAAATGCTTAACCACTGTGGCTTAGCATGTCGTCTGAACAAGGTCACAAGGTGATGGGCAAAGGCTGAAGAAGGGTGAATGAATGAGTGGGGGGATGGAAGAGTTTTCAGGCTAAAGCATAATGTCTCTGGAGTTTTGGAGCACAGGACACCACACTGATTTTGTTGCCAGTTACAAGATCCCCCGCTCCATTTAGTCCTGCATCTCCAGCTGCCTGCCTCATACTTCAGTGTTTTACTTCCTTCTCAAACTCAACATGCCACAGACTGAATTGCTCATCTTTCCTCCCAAATCTTCCTCTTCTCTCTTATTCTGCACAACCATTACTGCCCATCCTCTTGATCAGAGTCAAAACCTTCATCTTATCTTTGCGTCCTCCCTCTCCTTTGCTCCTGTGCTGCTCAGACCACTGAGGATTTTGCACTGGCAGATGAAGATTGAAATTAGTATGAAGGATTAAAGTTTTATGCTTCAGCATACTGTTACCTCAAGACGGCATCAGAACATGCCCCACAATTGACAAAAGCTCCTCTTTAGGTTAAATAAAGGCTATAGCATAGGCTTTTATTTTGTTGAAACCAGCGTGCACAAGCATGTCCCCTTGAGACATTTGAGTACGGTTTTGTTTACAGCCAGGATCCAGCAATGACAGAGACTGAGAGGAGGTGTGAGGAGGACCCAAGGCAATTGTAAAGTGGGAGAAACATCCATGACTAGGAACTCAGTCCTGCCACTCTTGGGAAGAACAGAAAACAAATTCATGAGCAGGAACTGGAAGCATCAGTGGTCCATAAAAGAATTACAGAGTCATGAAGGGGAGGGAGTAATGGGAAAGATGAGCTCCTCTTCTGTTCAAATCCTGTTGCAAGCAGTTGATATGGAAGATAATTGCCAGGAGAGGGTCCTCCTAGCTTATCCTGACCCTGGAGCTCTTAATACCTGTTTTATAAATAGAGACCCCTCCGAACCTGTGTGAGTTTAAAGGCATGCTCATGGGTGTGGTGTCCTGTATCCTTGCTCTGTTCTTTGGTCTCTCTTACATTTCAGCATTTTACAATCACATCTGCTAGTGCTGATGCCTCTCCCGTCCCCATCTATACTGGAAATAATTTGTAGGAAACTGAACTATGTTGCCATATGCACTCTAGATCTTTGGCAGTTTTTGCTATGCCCAGAACCCTGGGTAGGATCTGTGCATCCCAGTTAGTTCTCTGCATGTTGTGTATGTAGGGTATGTTTTTTAAAAAAATTCATGGCCACTTCTCATGTTATATATTTCCAATGTACACCTAGTATGTGAAATGTGAATACGGTAAGCAAGTCTTCACAAAAGTGTGTGCAAGTATATTTAGAATATTTAAATACCATTTCAACGAAGTTCTTGCATATGCTGACATAGTACAAAAAGCTGAGTTAAAACATTCTAAAATATCTGTCTCCCAATGTTTCAATGGATGCCTCTATATGATGTCGCTTTAGAGCCTCGTTATCCAAAAGCCTGCATTTGTGCTCCTCCAGAGTAGTACACACTAAAAGGAGTGCCGATGTGGGCTTTGGAACTTCACAGGGCACAACTGCCCCTAGCGCCCCATTGCTGCACCCCTCTTCTTCACCTGGACAAACCGCCATCCCCTCCCATCCCACTGCGCCTGCGCTGGGGTCGAACAGATTCCTCAATTTTTTTTCTCCATTTCTCTTTAACCATGCAATTTCGCAGATATGGGGGCATGGAGATGAACCATCACCTCCCCACTGTCCTGGTGAGCACATGCCCCTTATTAGTATCTTTAAAATGTAGAGCTGTTTATTTTTAAAGACTTTTTCCAGCTCCGTGGAGGCGACCCAGTAGCCATTCGGCTTGCTGGCCTGCTCTATGTCCCTGTCCAGCCGATGCGACCAATCAGGGATCGGCATTGGCTGGGGCACTCCCCTGACACAGCTCCGACTCAGTGGGACAGATGGCAGATGCCATCAACACTTCATAGCAATCCAGAAAAGTTGCGGTAAGTCCACAACTTTTTAAATGCGGAGCTTCGGGGGGTTGCCCCTAGATGGCTTCAGGATGATGGCTGTGTCATCTGTCTGAAAGGCCGTCACTGCGCATTTACTGCGGGGCAAACAAGCCGTCTAGAGGCTTCCAATGACAGTTTCATCTAAACCGTTCCCTGAATCTTGTAGTTGGATGGTATTGGTATTTTGTGGCTTTTGAAACTTTCACTGGAGGATGCTGTTTCGAAATATTGGGGGAACCGTGATGTAAAAAGTCCTCTTTCCTGTCCTCTTGTTGCTGTTGTTGCTTTACCAGAGCCATAGTGGCCACAGGGGAATTGCTCTCCTGCCATAGAAGTATTACCAAGCAGTAGTCGTGGGTTATACAAGACGCAAATGCCCAAAGAGGGCAAGGGTATCTCCCATCATATAGGATAAAGGTACATTTTTCCTGTTGACTTGTACACAGAGGCAAACTGAGCTCCATGCTATGTTGTAAAGTATGAAATTGGTAACATTTTAATAAAATTGGTATGGTGGTTATTCACCTAGGAATCTGGACTACCTACATTGATTGAGTTGCCCTTCATCTGGTCAGCCCCATAGTACACCCTTCCCCAATCTGGTGCCCTTCAAATGTTTTGGATTGCAACTCCCATCAGCCAGCATGGCCAATGATCAGGGTTGATGGGAGTTGAAGTGAAAGAATCATTTGGAGGATGCCTGGTTGGGGGAAGGCTGCCATAGAGAAAGCTTCGGTCATCTTTTGGGGGAAACAAAAGTCATGTTTTACTCCACTCAGGCTGGACAATAGTTTTTAAAAGGATATTTTTTCATTGGGTTCCTTCCCTTTCCCTCAAGCTGGTAAACATTTTTCTCAAAATGGTTGTATGAAAGAGAATGTAAAAGGTGAAATACGTGGCTAGTTGTTTATAATGCGCTTGGGATTAATTTACAACACATAAACAAGTTTAAAATTGTTGTTTGGCAAATGAATGCTTAGGAGTGGAGAGTATATCTAGGTGTTAATATAAGCTTAAGGGAGTGTAGATAAAAGAATACCGATGCAAAGAGACTGGCATTGTCCTGTTCCCTTGGCTTTATACAGACCTGGGAATATTGAGAGAGTCCTGCTGTTCCTACTACATGAATGTTCTGAAATAATAATAATGTTGTGTTGCCATCTTGTGTTGCAAGGCGATACAGCAGAGGAAAATGCAGAGGCTCTAAGGTTGATGCCATTCCTGCATGCATGGACGCCTGCACCCTTGCAGTGCACCAGTGAAGTCACTACTGCTTTGCTAACAAAATTAACATATTCCAATGCATGTAAGCTCATACTGTAATTTGGCACATCATATTGTCATTTGAGACCTAAATATGAGGACCTGCTTTACATTGACCAGAGACCAATGGCCCATTAGGCCAGTATGGTCTACTTTGGCTGAAATTAATCTTAACAGAATCCCAGGCAAATGTTTTCCCCAATATCCTTTTAACCAGAGAGGCCAAAGACTGAACCTGGATGCTTTTATTTGCAAAGCACATGCTTTGCCATTACCCTATGGCCATTGCTCCAATTAATATCAAAGATATTCATATATGTATTTGGAATGGGTAGAACGAGAGTTCCTTATCCTCAGTACAGGATCAGGTGTTGTGTTTTTTTAAAAAATGAATGAAGAGGGGAATCTATTTGTGGACTCCACAGACTTGCACAGAAATTGGCATTCAACCCAGCAAGTTCAAATGTTTTTAAACACTCAGGGACGTCAGAGTTGCTCAGCCAATCTCTGGCAGCTCATTGATGACAGCCAGTTACATATACTCAGTCTCAACCTCAGTCTATATAGGAATAAATAAGCTTCATTTTTGAAAACTTGTAATCTAATCACTCTTGCACTTTAGTTTTCAGTCTTTTCTTATGTTCTTCTTAAGCCTAAGCTATTCACTTTCTTATACTGCGATTGAGATGGATTTTTGTTTTTCTGTCCAGGTTCAGCGTAATCCAAATAAAACGACCACATTGAAGCTAGCAGATTTTGGCCTTGCAAAGCAGGTGAAAAAGACTATATTCACTGTGTGTGGGACTCCAACTTATGTTGCTCCTGAAATACTTGCTGAGAAAGGTGAGTATACTTTTATGTCCATGAAATACAGAATTTGCAAATAATTAGACAAATATTTATTTATTTATTACATTTGTATACTGCCCCATAGCCGAAGCTATGATTTTCTCATTATTGGTATGCCATGCTCTGCTTTTATCCAGCACAGATGGTATTTGTTAAAATATGTGAACATGTTCGAGGGCAGCTTTCTACAGCCTGGTGCCTTCCAGATGTGTTGGACTATAATTCCCATGACCCCAGCTAGCATGGTTGCACTGGCTGGGAATGATAGGAGTTGTACTCCAACACATCTGGAGGGCACCAGGCTGTGAAATATTGTTGTAAGGCAACAATCTTTCCTTTTACCTTTTATGTCTTTAACACCTCTCTGACCTCTCAATATTCAATTCCTTTCTGGTGTTAGAGCCAATGGAAAGCTGAAGGAATCACCAGAATACATTTTTTTCAACCCAGTCAGCAGTGTGGGAGGAGAGACAGCAAAATGGAGGAATGTTTTAGGGATCTCTTAGAATAGGGTTGTGGAGAGAGGTTATGGTGGAGAGGATAAGGAAATATGCAGTCTGTGTAGAGTGTGTATTCAAGTAATCGTTAGTTAAAAAAAACTTTTCAAGAAATAGACTGGATTTGGATGATAAGTGGGGGGAAAACACAATAAGGGTTGTTTCCCTTGAGCCTCCATGTGCCGGTCGTGCGACCAACATTTCCCTAATTACCTGCATTGCATTGTGGGCTGCTGTGTCATCCAAACATCCTTACCCAGTTTACAGGCCATGGCTTACAGTAGGGCTTGTGAGATGCCACCCCTGCTGTGCTGTGTGCCAGGTTCAGATGATACGGCCATGCAGCTCAAGTAATTAGGGAAATGCTAGGCATGCGACTGGAATGTGCAGGGGCAGGGGAAGCAATCCATACTGCATTATTCCCCCCCTGTTGATTGTGCAAACATGGCATAGTATGTGTGTGTGTGTGGGGGGGGGTTGAGTGAAGCCTAGTGTGCTTCACTGTGCCTGCCCAAGACCTGAGATGTGTTGGAGGAGCCCTTCTCCGTGCCCCACCAACGCGAGATATACGCTGTGGTGGGACATGGGAGAGGGCTTTCTTTGTTGTGGCACCCCAGTTGTGGAATGCCCTCCCCCTGGAGGCCCGACTGGCGCTGGCACTGGCTTCATTTCAGCGCCAGGTTAAGACTTAGCTTTTTAATAAAGCTTTTGATGGCTAAATCCACCAGTCTGCACACTGTCTTGTTTTAATTGGATTTTACTGTTTTAAAATTTTGTATTTGTTTTAATATATTAATGGTTTGATTTGTTTTTAGAATTGAATATTTATTCTATTTTACATGTATGATTTTATCTGTATGCCGCCCAGAGATCCTTGTGATATAGGGAGAGATATAAATGCTTTAATAAAATAATAAATAAATATATTCTTCACTTTTTAACTAAGAAAATATTAACAGAATAACCTGGGGTGGTGGGTGGGGAAGGGGAAACAGAAGTGGTAAAACAGTACAAAAATAAAACTGGTACTAGACGCTTGGTGTTGTGCTTTGATATCACTGGGACAACACCAGTGTAAATTATTTGCAAATTGTCACTCTTTCACTGACTGTTCTTGCGTCTAAATGTCTTATTCCACATAAAGCTATTTGAACATAGAGCAGTGGTTCTTAACTGTTGGTCCAGCCTCTGTGTGCTGACTGATCCACACTGAAGTGTGTGTGTGTGTGTGTGAGAGAGAGAGAGAGAGAGAGAGCGAGAGAGAGCAGAATCCATCATCCTGATATAATTTGGAAAGAAGGGAGCTCAAAAAGAACTGTTGTTTTGTTTGTATGATGTTAACCTGTGCAGGGTGTTAGGAGGAGGTCAGATACCCTGAAGCCTTTATATTCCTTTGTTAAGGCTGGGGTTGGTATTATTGTCTCAACCCATGGGTCCTTGCATATAGCAGCAAACTCTCTGCACACAACTGGCTTGCACGTTCATCTGTAGAACAGATTATGCTTTCCCGGGAATGAGGGTGGAGGGAAGCAGAGGCGGTGGGGGAGTATGTTTCCCGGGTCAGCTTAAGAGTTGTTGCCAATTATTCGGTTGAATCCAATGTTTCATCCATGGTTTAAAATATGAAAGCAGCAATCCCTTACAAATGATTTGCATATATTAAATTTTCTGGATTTATTTTTCTTCCCCCTAAGGCTATGGACTAGAAGTGGACATGTGGGCTACTGGTGTAATACTCTATATTTTGCTTTGTGGCTTCCCCCCCTTCCGAAGTCATGAACGAGATCAAGAGGAGCTATTTCAGATCATACAGCTTGGGCATTATGAATTTCTTTCACCATACTGGGACAACATTTCAGCTGGTAAGCTACCGAAAATAAACAGCCTGCTCGTAGCTGGGGCTGTGTGTATCCCACAATTCTGTGATTGCAGCAGTGTTAAATTTGGTATTTCATGCAGAATTCTGAGGATTTAGTTTAATTTTTAATGACAAGATTCTAGCTTGTAACGCAGTTAGGTTTGAAAACGTGTGTCCAGTGCCTGATAAAACTTTAGAAGCTGGAGGGAAGAAGCATTTTCTTCATTATTCTTAATGCTCTGTCCTAAAATTGTGATGTGCAACACAATCCTTGCTTGATTCCGTGGAGTTTGCAGCCGTCATGTCCGTTGAATATATTTATGCTATAAACTTACCACTGTGTGTCATAATGTGGCCATACGCGAACTCTAAACTACTATGCATTTCTGTATTCTTACCCTCCTGCCATTTGGGTTTCTTGTTCAAATTTAAGGGAGAAAATGGAGGGGGAGGTTTAATCCTTCCCAGAGTGCCATGGTCCTGATCTTGATCGGGATCACATGTGCTTACACAAGAAAAAGGAAAAATAGCAGCCTCAGCTATACCTGTGTGATTAGTAGAACATGTAATTTGGCCTTCATGTTAACCTCTTTGTTTTAGAATAGTGAACTTGATGGAAAATTGATATTTCTATGCATGTAATTTCTTGTTCTGTTTTGTTTTTCCTTTCACAATTTGTTTCTAATTTGTTTTGTTAAATTCATAATAAAAAAGAAAAAAAACATTAGTAAAAAAACCCCGCTTCTTCTTCTGCTTTTGCCCCTAATAGCTGCAAAAGACCTAATAAGCAGACTCCTTGTGGTTGACCCCAAAAAGCGTTTCAGTGCTCAGCAAGTTCTACAACATCGGTGGATCCACACAGCTGGGAAAAACAGCAGCAGAAATCTGCAAAGGGAGGTGACCATCAATCTTGAGCGCCACTTTCGGAGCCAGCGCAAGGCGGAAGCTGCCAATGAAGACTCATAAAGAATGTGCCCAGATACACATAACTTGAACAATGAGTCAACTGTGAATGCACATTTACTGTGGATGCACATTTACTGTGGATGCAATTTGTTGAAATGCACAGTCTTCTTTCAAGGACAAAATGCAGAGAAAATCCGTTATTCCTGTTTAGGGCTAAAGTCTGCTGTGCACAGCACTGCCTGGCTGTCTGTGATGGCATGTGGCCACATCCCTCTCCTAGAGAGCAGCTTGAAAAAAGAGAGATTGTTTTTGTTTTTCCTAGAAACAATCTTGAGCTCCCAGACTTGAGGTATGGGGCTAGAGCAAAATATTTGACTGAATTGGCATTACATTTGCTGAATAGTACTTTTGTCCATGACTTTCCAAATGTAGAAAGAAGCTGGTCTCCACCATATCTCCTTTATTTATTTATCTTTGTATATCTGCAGGCACCTGAAGACTTCCTTACTATTAATTTAGTTCTCTGTATGCTTCTGCCTTACATCTCTCTTTAGGTGTTAGTGCAGTATATTGTTATCATGGAGACATTAAAAAGAAGAAGGGATTGAATATCTTGAAAAATGCACCCTGTAAAGACCTTGTCCAACTGCTAGTTAAATGGATAAGAAGGGATTCTATTTGCAATCAGTCCACATATGTTTTATATGTTTATATATTGACCGGGATCCAAAAAGCTACTTTAAGTGTGCCCCTAGGGGCTTTGGTAGAGGAATGCCTAGTGGGATTTTGGGCATAAAAGCAGCAGACTTCCATATCTCTTAAGTTTCAAAGGTAGCTTATCTTGTGGCATAGGGTTGTTGTTTTGAGAAATATAAAGCCAAAGCCCCGCTTGGGTGTACAGAATTTCCTGTGAGTTCTTTGGGACCTAGTTATTGAATTCATCCTTGGTGTTACATTTTTCTTTGTAGATTTAAAGCATTTGTATATTTTATTGATATATACTGTACATAGTGTATTGATATATAGTATGTTGGAGACTTGTTTCACATGTATTTAGATGTATATATTCTATTCTGGGTATGTAATAGAAATTATGAGAAAAATAATAATAGGATATTGTGCTAATAGGATGTCAATTATCTTAATCTTAACTGATTTAATTTCCTCCTTCCAGTATAAATATGGAAGAGTTGGAACACATAAGAAATAAGTCCCTCTTCTTTAGCCAGACAGAGTCATCTTGCAGGTTTATTCTGTGACTTCATATATTTTGGTTGCTTCCAGTATTACGTAATCAGATCTTTTTTTGAGTTCTAGCCTTTTCTTTAGGGCATCCTGTTTAAACTGCTCTTGCAAACAGCACATGCAAGAAAAAAGGGAATAGTTATCTCCTGCCTTGACATAATTTTTAGCAGTGAGCGGAGCTTGAATCAAGAACCTTTTATCGTCCAAAATTGTAATTTAGCCTAATAAGCACTTTGGGGGCTGTGTGCATTCAGGCCTCAGGTGTGGAAGTGATAAGGAGTTCTCAACATTGGCACTATGAATGTTCTGGGATTCTGGCCAGGTCTGGTACTGGAAGCTAGTCCATCTGTCCTAGCCCAACTGTCAGGGCAGTAGCTTCTCTGCCTGTTTCATATGAGGCTCCAGCTCATGCCTTTGTTTCCTGATGTAGATCTGGGTATGGTTGCTGGTAGATCTGACAGCATTGTGAGAAGTAAGTGATAATTAGGAAGAAACATGAGAGCTGGTACATTGAGGACTGTGGAGAAATCCATTTTTCCTAGTTTCTTGTTCCAGAATGAAAGACCAATTTCTGCAGAAAACCTCGTTATTACTTACGAAGGAATATGTGGGAAACTGATCCACATGTGTGAATCTTTCTGAGCATGAAACAGCTGGTGTTCCTGCCACAGTCTGCATGAAATTCTCTTTCTCCTCACCTCCGGTCTAGAGTGGGAGAAATTGAACTCTATTGCTAGATCTCAACTGCAGATTTGCCAGCCTAGTTTTTATCTCTATCTTTTCACTGGATTGGACTGTAACATTGAGCAAAAAAATTAAACGAAAAACTCAGGAATGCATTTGTCTTTATTTTAGTTTCATTTGTTGGTGGGTTGGTTGGTTGGTTGGTTTGGCAGACAGAAACAAACAGACCTCTTTGTTTATGGAATAGTCTCCTGTGAGGAAATTTCATTTTGGGAACTATTGGAAATGAGTCTACTTAAGGTAGTCTCTTAAAGACTACTGCTCTTAACCTGACCAATATGGATGAATCTTCTTGGTCTCTTACAACAGTGGAATTAAAATATGTTTGATACTTAATTATAAAGAAACCCTCTTTTACTAGATTTCAGTGTTTAATCTTTAAAGAATATGAGAGTTCACACTTTCATGGACAAACTAGATGTTACAAGGATGTTTGTTTTTCATGACTGTCCCATTCATGTCTAAAATGGAGTGTTGGGGCGGGGGAAGTTTACTTTAATACATCAAAAAGAGTGTGTGGATGTGTGAGCTTTTCAAGGACTTCTCAGCCAACTCACTTCTGACTTCTGAGCTAAACCAGGAAGACATGCATGGTGAAGTGAAGTGTGGGGTGTGGAGCTCCACCCAGATGCTCTTTCTACTGTCAGAAGTTGATCCCATCCCCTCAGGAATGTGAAACACACGTGAGGGCTATCCCATCATGCTAGTGTAGGCGTTTGGCGATGAAAACATACTGGAGACAGCTTATGGTGGCTCAAAAAGTCACCCGTTCCATTACTCCTCCGTGTTTGGGTCAAGTTCCAGCAAAGTATGTGTGGGGCCTCACATATTTTGCCACCCTGAAATCTCCATGAAGAACTCCAAATTCGACTTGATTTTGTCTAATTTGAGGAGACATTACTAAAATGATTTTTCTTCTCCCATGGAATCTATGAATTTGTTCTTTGTGACAAATTAAAAGGGTTTCCAGAAATTCTGCAGAAGATACCTATTCTGTGCCGTTATAAATAAATCTGACTGATGAAAGTGGGAGACAAGAGAATTAGTCAGCCTTGTTTATAGTGAATGGGACTTATTAACATCAGAATAACAGCTGACATGGCTCCATCTTCAGATAAATGAAGATAAAGGAGGAATGGTTTCTACAATGGACTTTTTCCACATGGGCTTTATGGGGAATAACGCTTCAAAAGCGGAGATTTGCTAATGAAACCTAATGGAAATTTCACCTTCAGTATTAAGACAGGCTTCAAAGTTGCCTTACATTTAATCCACACTTAATTGAAGTAGGCTGTAGAGTTCAACTGCTGATCAAAGTTCTCAAATCTGTGAATTGATTCTAAAACTTTATTGATTTTCATGCAATGCCACTTTGGCTAACAAGTCCAAGGTTCTTCTTCGTGGTCTCTGTGCATCACACATATGGGCTTCTGCGCCTGCGCGGAGGCTCGATTCGGAAACTTCCATAGCTATTACTTAATTTCCAGCGGGAACCCTTCCCCCACTGCCGAGTGTGCATGTGTAGAAGGGTTCCCGCCCAATACCTCAGTTCTTCTTCGACCGCCATCACAGCTGCATCGTCGGGAACGCCGTCTTCAAACTTCTGTAGAAATAAAAGAAATTAAAGGAAATAGAGTTTTAAAAGACTTCGGATACTCACGGACTCCTCTTCTAGTAAGGACTTTTTTCCCTCAGGGCTCCTTAAGGTCCTCCGGGCTCCATTTAAAAAGTGCTCCCATTGCGGTAGCAAACTCCCGACTTCTTGTGTCTTTTTTGCCTGGGCGAGAGCAATAAAGTTGCCTCTTGCTCTAGTTGTTAAGCATTCTCAAGGCAAACTAGAAAACACCGAGTGGATAAGCTCAGGGCAGAACTTTGGACAAAAGCTCTGGCAGCGACGGATTCTCCTTCAATGGGGCCCCTTCAGTTCCAGGGTCACCAGCTAGCTCCCAACATGGTAGAGCTCAAAGAGATATACCCGCTCTACAGGGAAAATCTCTTTCGACAGCGGCGGCAAAGGCACCTTCAAAAAAGACCTTACCGCCAAAACCGCTTGAGGACCAACACAAAAAGAAGAAGAAAAAGAAGCATGATGCCGATAGGCTTCGGTCGATCCTGACCGCGACCTCAACTCTGGGTCTGGATGTTGAACCGAGGCCTCCAGCGACATTGATCTCTACTTCGATACCGACTGCGACCCTCGATACCGTATCAAATCCAATAGGACTGCCCTCAGCGACAGTGAGATCTGTCCCGTCCTCAACGCTGAAACTTGACTCCCCCTCGACTCGAAGGACTGCAACTTTGTCGACCTTGAGGCTCGACATCGAACGCCGGTCAACCCCGATGCTCGATACTGGGGCTGCTCCCATACCGTCATTAAGGCTTGACACTGGCACTATTCAACGCTCGACACTGAGACGCCTCCCGGCATCGATCTCAGAGGGCGAAATTCAGGATTCGCCAAGCCCATATCCGGAACCGGGTCAAACAGCTATCCTGCCTTCAACTCTGTCTTCCCTTTACCAAGACAGACCAACACAGGACTGTCGTAGGGGATGTTCCCGCCAGCAGGATCACTCTTATCGGTCGCGCTCTCCCGCATCAGACTGGGATAGACGCTCATATGCGTCTCAGTCTTCTAGAAAGGCTTATGGCCGTCAACAATAGGATCCCTACAGGGATTACTATGGGGACCTGTCTAGGTCATCACCCAGACATCTCCACTGAGACACCGGAGCACACCCGCCGACAGGGCAAAACCTATCTTCTGCGGATCACCTTGGGTCACTTTCTCATCGACAGGCATCTCCTGTAGGGTTGATTGTTGGATAGTCTCCATTGCAGCTCTCTCTTGTGGCGAGACCCAACAATTTTGGTCCGACTCGGATTCAGACAGTTACCGATCGGACTCTTCATCTTCGGGTTCGGGTGTCCTATCTACAGTGTCACCGGACACGCTGGTGGCATCTCAAGAGCCTGTTTCGCCTTCCAATGACTTCGGAGCCTTCTCGGACCTCATTCAGCGCATGGCACAATCTCTAGGATTAGAAACACACCAACCTGATCAACGAGTAACAGACACAATTTATGATGTCCTTCACTCAGAGTCCGCCACACTAGTAGCCATCCCGTTTATTCCGACCCTTCTACAGACTGTACAACAAGCCTGGAAAAGTCCGGCTTCACTAGCACCTACCTCGAAGCGATTGGATAACATGTATAAGATTCTGGACAAAGATACGGAGTTTCTGGTTACTCATCCTCAGAATTCAGTCATAGTGGAATCTTCTCAAGGACGCTTGCAGAAAGTGCATTCCGCACCTGTGGATAAGGAAGGAAGGAAATTGGATTTAAAGGGTTGTCGAATTTATTCCACTGCGGCACTCAGTTTGAAGATATCAAACTACCAGGCGACTATGGCATGCTATCATCTTTTTCCTTGGGAAAAGATGGGATCCCTGTGCAATCATCTTGCTTGGGATCACAGAGAACTAGCCTGAGTTGGGGGAGTGGCCTAACGGACATGGAGTAGAGTCGGAACTCTCTCGCTCTCGTTAAGAAGCGACTGAAATAATTATAAAATCCCTATTTTGGAGAGGATGGATTGTTGATTAAAGATTTGATATTGGGTCCGGAAGCTTTGCTGTATCTGTGGAGAACGAAGCTGCTGGATAGCTGCTGTATCAGCAGAGAGAAAAATGAAACTAAAAACAGATCGGGATCCCTGGCAGGCGACCAGTGACGGTAATTAATGGATTTTAATTGGAAGAAGTAAGGCTGACTGATAAGACTGGAGGGAGAGACTGAAGCGATTATATGTGGGAAAAGAGACATTTAACCTCCAGTCGAAAGTGTTAGAAGCCGAAACTTATTTGTTTGATAAGAACGGAGAGGATATCTGAGGGTGGCAGCTAAGATTTAGGTGAGGGGTGCGGATTTATGAGTTTAGCTTTATGAAAAGAAAGCAAAAAGGTGAAAAGTCCAGTGCCCCCGCCTGGAGGAGGCTGTCGAAAGATCATCCGTCAGATAGGAACTGGCTTTGGCTCACTAGAATTACTGGCATGGCGGACAGGGTGCAGCCTTCAGACAAAGCTGGAAAAATCTCTCCAAGTTATTCCGGAAGTTCTAAATCTGGAATCAAGCCAGGTGCAGTTCCTAAAGTGGCCAAAGAGAGTCAAGCAGGGACATCAGATGATTTAATGGACAAATTTCAGAAGGTGTTAGAGATGGCCTTGCAGATGCAGGAGGAAAGATTAATGCAAAGAATTATGAACTCACAGATTGAATTTATGACAGGCCTTCAAACTGTGGTGGAAAATATGGAGAATTTGGAGAAGGAGACTGGAAAGCTGAAGGAAGATAGCAAGCAGCAGGGGGAGCATTTGAAGGAGATGGACTTGCGTTTAATTGCCCTGGAAGATAGAGACAGGAGAGTGAATATTCGGATTAGATCTTTTGAAGAACAAGAGGGGGAGAACCCTAAGGCTTTAAGAGACACAATTTTGGCATGGATTAAGGAAGTGGAACCCCAGGAATCTTGGGAGATGGCTGATATTGAGAGGATCCACAGAGTGGGCTACAAGAAGAAGGGGATGCTCCCAAGGGATATCATTGATAAATTTGCCAACTATTACAAGAAAGAAAAGTTAATGCAAGCAATTAGACGTCAAGGCCAGCCGATGCTACAAGCAACACCAATCGAGGTTTATCAGGATCTATGCCCTCAAACAGTGCAGTGGTGGAAGAGTGTTAGACTGTGTACAGTGGCTTTGCGGAAGAGGTTGATAACATATAGTTGTGGGTATCCAGTCTTTATGAGATTTATGTGGAAAGGGAAACAACATAGAATAACATCATGTGAGCAAGGGATGGATCTTTTGGAGAAACTGGGTTTAGTTGATCCCACAGATGTTGGAGAAACAAAGCAGGATGAAGGCGCTGCAGGAGGAAGTAGTCAATAAAGAAATATTAATGTAATAGGGATAAGAAGAGATTAGAAGGGGGGGAGGGGAGGATTGTGCTCCAGGATTGTTGGGTTGCTTCTCCCCCCCCCTGTAGAGTTCTAAAAATATTTGGGGTCATTGCCCAGAAAGGTCTGGTGAGGAGGGGGGTGAAGATGGGGGGTAAGTGTGGGGGGGAGGGTAAGGGAGGGGGGTATGTGTGTCACAGAGGGAGACCAATCCAGAGATTTGTGTGAAAGGAAGAGATGGAAAATAAATTAAGGGTTGCAACTTTAAATGTTAAGGGCTAGGAACTGTTATAAAAAGGAAGAGAATAGAAATGTTATTAAAAAAAGAGAAAGCAGATGTAATTTTTTTGCAGGAAACTCATCAAAAAAAGGTGGGTGTAAATGAGCTTCAGATGAGGGATGTGGGCGTTTATGAAAAGTCTTTTGGTACTTCTAAAGCGAGGGGTGTAGCGATAATAATTTCAAAAAAATGTGGTATTACTATACGAAGGGTGAAGAAGGATGAAGCAGGAAGATTTCTGATAATTTTTTGCATGGTGGGGGAGGAGGAATATATATTAATTAATGTATATGCACCAAATGGGAAACAAATGGAATTCTTCGATGAAGTCTTTAATGCAGTGGGAGAAGTGGGTAAAAAGAATAATGTGATGGCAGGTGATTTTAATATGGTACTAGATAAAGGGAAAGATAGGGATAATATATTAAGAGATCTTAAGAGTGGTGGGAAGATGGGGTTAAGCAAACTAATGGAGGGAAAAGAACTAATGGATATTTGGAGAGTGTTAAAAGGGGAAGAAAGGAAATATACCTTCTACTCACCTAGGTTTAAGAGTTATTCTAGGATTGATTTTATTTTTGTGTCAAAGAATATGATGTCTAAACTTATAGATTGTGCTATTGGGGTAATTAAGGTCACCGATCACGCATTAATGACGACGGATATTAAAATGAAGAAGGATTATAGACAAGCTAAGAGATGGAGAATGGATATAAGGTTATTAAATAATAAAAATATAGTGGGAAAAATAAAAAAAGAAATGCAGGAAATATGGGAGATCAATGAAAAGGTGTCAAACTCCAAGGGTTAATATGGGATACTATGAAGGCAGTAGTAAGAGGGATTTGTATTAGGGAAATGTGTACCCTAAGAAAACAACAGGAAGCACAAAATAAAAAGATTGAAAAGGAGGTAAGGGATTTAGAGGAGAAGCTAAGAGAGACAAAAGATAAACGCCTTTTTGCCCAAATTCAAGCTAAGAAAAAGGAATTAGAGAAAGAAGAGTTAGAACAAGTCCAAAAGGATTTGCTATATTTAAGGAGGGTTTTTTTTTGAATATAGTAATAAAAATTCGAAGATGCTGGCCAGGTCCACTCAGTCAGAAAAGGCTAAGAATATGATAGGGACAATTAGAGATAAGACAGGGAAAAGTAGTAATTCAATGAAGGATAAATTAAATATATTTCAGGAATTTTATAGAGAATTATATACATCAGATATGAGTCCACAGCTTAAGGTATTGGAATATGTAGAGAGGAATTGGAAAATAAGATTACAGAGGCAAGATAGGGATTATATGGAAGGATTAGTTACTGAGAAAGAAATAGAAGGAATTCTTGATGAATTAAAAGGAAGGAAATCTCTGGGAATGGATGGTTTGGGGCCGGAATATTATAAGACTATTAGAGGAATTTTAATACCAAGATTAAAAAAATTATTTAATAGTATAATAGAAGGAGGAAAGACCCCGCCATCGTGGGATCATTCTTTGATTATATTAATCCCGAAACCAGGAAAGGATTTGATGGATCCAGCATCTTATAGATTATTATCTTATTATCTTTAATAAATCAAGACTCAAAAATTTTTACGGCAATAATGGCAAAAAGAATGGGCACGTTTATATATAAATATATTAGAAAAGATCAATGTGGATTTATTTCAGGAAGGCAAATGCCTAATCTAATTGGAAGAGTTTTAAATATAATTAATATTATTTAAAAAAGGAATTTAAAAGCAGGTTTGTTAGCATTGGATATATTCAAAGCCTTTGATTGCGTGGAATGGCCAGCACTTAAAACAATTTTAAAAACATTTGGGCTTAGAGATAAATTTATGGGAGTGATTGATCAGCTGTATAAAAATAATAAAGCAGAAATAATGGTTAATGATGGGTTAACGCAACAGATTACACTAGCTCGAGGAACTAGACAAGGATGTCCACTTTCACCAATCTTATTTGCGATAGTGATAGAAATTTTGGCAAATGTGATAAGGGAGGATGTAAGATTGAAGGGGATAGGAGGGAAGGAGAAGATTAAAATGAATATGTTTGCGGATGATACATTATTGACATTAGAAGATCCCCTGGAGAGTGGGGAGGTGGTTAAGAAGCATTTGAGAGAATTTGGGGAGATTATTGGTTTACAAGTTAATTGGGGGAAGTCAGAAATGATGTTATTTAATTATAACAAGGAGGAGTTGGAGGAGTGTAAAGTTAAGTTAGGTCTTAGGCTTAAAAACATAGTACGTTATTTAGGAGTTAATATTGCAAAAGATTTAGATAGGTTAGAGGAAATTAATTTTGTAAGTTTGAAAAAACAGGTAGGGAAAAAGTTAGAAGTATATAGAAAATTAAAACATTCTTGGTTTGGTAGAATAGCGGTTATTAAAATGAAGATATTACCTAAGATAATTTTTTTGTTTAGAATGCTTCCGATTAAAATATCGGAAGTAGAGTTAAAGAGCTGGCAAAATATGATTAACGCTTATTGCAATGGAGATAAGAGAGCTAGGATTAATAAAGGGTTATGGTATAAGACACAAAAGAAAGGAGGTTTGGGACTTCAAAATATAAAGAATTATTATATTGCTAATCAGTTAAGATATGTTATAAATAGTATATTAGGGGAGGAAGATTTAGAATGGTTAGAAACGCAAACAGGGGAACTAGATTTTAAATTGCAATATATTTTTTTTATTAAAATTCAAAAGAAAGATTTGAGGGGACTGGACAACCTGTTGCTGAAAAATATTTTAGAGATCTGGGAGAAAGTGAAAGGAAAGTTAATACCAGGAGACTCTCCACTCGCCCCAGTGGTAGTAGTGGGAAATTTCCCAAGGACTTTAAAAGTAGAGTTGGAAGGGAGTCTGAAGGATCAGGGAATTATTAAGTTAAGGAACTGGATGGAAAGAATGATAGATAAGGAGCAAATTAGAGAGTTATTAAAAGGACAAAATATAGCTTGGTTCAAATGTTTACAATTGGAAAAATGGACACAGGAATGGAAAATGAAAAATAAGAAATGTAGAAATAATACAAGATTTGAAGATTTAATTGAATTAAGAGGAAGGAAGGAAGAAACTAAAATTAAAAAAGGTTTGACCAGTGAGATATACAAAATATTGATAGAGGAAGATGATTATCAGGACTCTCTTAAAATTATTAAAAAGATTTGGGAAGACGATGTAAAGGAACAAATTAATGAACATAACTGGGGTAGGATATGGGATGCAAGAATGTTAAAGCTGTTGTCGATTAGAATTAAGGAGAATTATTACAAGACAGTATGGAGATGGTATTTAACACCGGTAAGATTTCATCAGATAGATAAAAAAGTGTCTAAGAATTGTTCGAGGGGATGTCAGGAGGTTGGAACTTATTTTCATATGTGGTGGAGCTGTGAATATGTACAAAAAATTTGGGAAAGGGTGTTCAAAGAAATAAGTGAAATAATTGGAAGTAAACTGGAATTAAGCCCAAAGCTGGCTCTACTAGCAATATGGGATAAAGGAAATGAGAATATAAGTAAGAGAGAACTGATAAACAACCTCCTGGCTCCTATCAGAATAATGATAGCTAAAAATTGGAAAGGGCAAGGGATATATACTATAGAAGAATGGTATAAAGAAATATGGGATATGGCACTTAATGATAAGCTGATGTGTAAAATGAAAATAAAGAGGGGAATGTCCAGTAAGAATGATTTTGGAGAAATATGGAGCCCTTTTTGGAATATGTATTAAGAACGGGGAAGGGGCAAATAACTTCGGAAGAGTCTTTACAATAGCTTCGGCTATGGGGCGGTATAAAAATGCAATAAATAAATAAATAAATAATTGAAGGTCTCCTGGTGGGAGGGATGCACGGGGGGTATGTGGGTTATGTATTGTGTTTTATGTTGTTTTATGTTGTATTATGTTGAAAAATTAAATATTATAAAAATAAAAAAATAAAAAAAACTAGCCTGAGTTTTTCAACAAAGGCAGTACGTCTGGAAAAGCAAGAACTACATACGGCACGACACCAAACAGACTGCAGTACCAAGCTTATGGTTAGTGCCATTGCCTTGTGCAGACACACTTGGCTCCGCTCCGCTAGTCTCTCACAGGAGGCATGCGCTCGGATCGACAACCTACCTTTCGATGGCACCGGCCTCTTCCACACTATGACATGATGCCATGGACACAGTCCAGAAAGCTAAAACCACAGCCAGGAAAATGGGCCTCATTACCTTCCCACAACACTCCAGGGCAAAGCGTTAGTCCCGCCAACCTTTCTCCACTTCGAGTAGATATCACACGGAGCGCACATCTTTTAAACAACAACCTCAACAACAACAACAACAACAACAACCCTCCCAACAAACAAGGAGGCACTCCTTTCCGTCATCTAAGTTTCATCCTCAACTCAAGAAGAGTGATTATGGGGATAGGCGGCGCCTTTGACTATTTCCCTGCTCACGCTACAGCCTTCGGAAATCGACTGTCCCCATTCCTGCCAACGTGGGAAAGCATCACATCCGACACTTGGGTCCTCTCCACCGTACAAAACGGTTATTATATCGAATTCGACACCCTGCCACCATCTGGGGTGTTTCAAACTACACGCCCATCCGCCCCTCTGTTAACGGAGGTCAGTTCTGTCTTGGAAAAAGGCGCCATTGCACCTGTGCCACCTTCCCAAAAATACCAGGAGTTTTACTCCCAATATTTCACCAGGCGGAGGATACTATCCTATTTTGGACCTAAGGGATGTCAATGCTTTCATCACCACCAAAAATTCTGCAAGGCGTCGATCGCCACAATCCTGCCTCTCTTAACAACAGACGCCGGGTTCGCTTCTATCGATCTACAGGATGCATACTTCCATATCTATATTCATGAGTCAAGTCAGAAATTACTCCGTTTCACCATCGGTCACCAGCCTTTCCAATTCAAGGTCCTACCATTCGGCCTTTCATTGGCACCACGGGACTTCACCAAGTGCATGGTAGTCGTGTGTGCTTTTCTCCGAAGACAGGGAATCCAGGTCCACCCATACCTAGATGACTGGCTGCTCGTGAGTCATTCCCACGCTCACCTCACCAACGACGTAAAATTCGTCCTCGACCTCCTCGATCAACTGGGTCTCCTCCTCAACCTAAAGAAATCTATGCTCAAGCCGCAACAGACCATAACATTCATAGGCGCATTCCTCAATGCGCCAGAAGGGAAAGCTTACCTTCCACAGGACAGGGCGCTCATCCTAAAATCCCTGGCTACTTATGTTGTGCACCACCCTCGTGTACGGGCACTCAGGATACAAAGATTGCTAGGCCATATGGCAGCAACAATGATGGTCATTCCTTTCGCTCGTCTGCGAATGCATCCACTTAAACTTTGGTTCACCAGGGTTTTCCACCCTCAGGCGAATGCCAAACACACCCTCCTTTGTGTACCATCGGGCGTCATAAGGTCTATTCGGTGGTGGACCCACCTCTCCAATCTGCTGCAAGGCGTCCCTTTTGTATCCCTGATGCCGACCAGGATGGTCACCACGGATGCATCCCTAGTCGGATGGGGCGCTCATTGCGACGCACTTCAAGTGGAGGATTCTGGTCCACCAGAGAACGAACAGCCCACATCAATCTGTTCGAACTATTAGCTGTGCAGAAAGCACTCAGGTCATTTGAACGATGCCTACGCAACCATCATGTCCAGATAACTTCGGACAATACCACCGTAGTTTATTATATAAACAAGCAGGGCGGAACCAAATCTCCAGCGTTAGCGAAACTCACCATTCACATCCTGAATTGGTGTCTCCGCAGACAAATCACGTTGACAGTACTCCACGTTGCAGGCTGTCACAATCACCTCGGCGCTCAGTCGGCAAATCTCCTTAGTCCATGAGTGGCAGATTTATCCGCGGGCACTCCAAATGATCTACAACCGATGGGGGTCAGCCCTCGTTCGACCTGTTTGCAACAAAGGGCAACGCAATATGCAGCCTTTTCTGCAGCAGAGCGAGTTATGGCCAGGGATCTCAAGGAGACGCATTTCTCCAAAACTGGACAGGTCATCTATTCTTCATATTTCCGCCGATTCCACTTATAACACGGGTTCTAGCCAAGATCAGGACGGACCACATGGACTGTATATTACTGACCCCGTGGTGACCCAGACAGGGGTGGTTCGCCCCTCTCCTGAGCATGTCCCGCAGACACCACCTCCATTTCTTGTCCCAACAGGACCTGCTCTACGAGGCGCACGGCCAAGTCTCCCATCCAGATCTGGACTCTCTCCATCTCACGGCCTGGAGGCTAACACCTCCTTATTGAATACAAGGGTCCAGCGCATTCTACTGGCAGCTCTTAGGCCCTCTACTAGAGCTTCAAATTGCACTTAGAAATGGGTTCTCCCCAACTTCCTGTTCAATTCCGCAGGTCATGTCCTTTTTAGTTCAGTTAGTTGACAAGGGCCTGCAGTTATCGTCTGTTAAAGTTTACTTGGCTGCTATTTCAGCCTCACACGACCGAGTTGAGGGGGCGACGGTGTTCTCTCACCCCTTAATGAAACACTTCCTCAGGGGCCTCTTGAACCTGGCTCCGCCAAGGCAACCTATTCAGCTGTTATGGAGTTTATCGGTCGTGCTTCAGGTGTTAACTGCTAAACCATTCAAACCACTCACCACAACAGACCTCAGACTACTTACCTTGAAGGTACTCTTCTTAGTAGCAATTACCTCCACTCTCAGAGCAAGTGAGTTAGCGGCCTTACGTATCGATGAACCTTACCTTATATTCCACCATGACAGAGTGATCCTGTGACCCGACCTGCAGTTTCTCCCGAAGGTCGTTTCCGCTTTTCACATCAACCAGGATGTAGTCCTTCCAACATTTTTTCCGTCCCCAACGTCGGATCTGGAAAGAACCCTCCACACATTGGATGTACGTCGAGCCTTGGCGTTCTATAAGGCCCGTACCAAGACGTTTCACTTGACCAAACGTTTATTCGTATGTTATGGTAAGCTACAGAAGGGACAGCCAGTCTCCTTGCAACACCTATCGGCATGGCTTGTCCACTGTATCACCCTAGCATACCAACTGGCAAAGCTTGAAATGCCGGCCTCAATCAGGGCACATTCTACTAGAGCGATAGCCACGTCTTCAGCTTTCCACCGAGGTGTTTCTATTCCAGAGATCTGCCGAGAAGCTACTTGGTCCACACCGCTCACCTTCGCCCAGCACTATCGTCTGGATGTCAGGTCGCGAGCGGACTCTTCTTTCGGTAGAGCTGTACTTTCATCTATCTTCACATAGAGCCAGCCTCCCAACACTTTGGTAAGTGAGCTTGCTAATTGCCCATATGTGTGATACACAGAGACCACGAAGAAGAAGGACAGGTTGCTTACCTGTAACTGTTGTTCTTCGAGTGGTCATCTGTGCAGTCACACAACCCGCCCGCCATCCCCTCTGGATGGTTCAGGCCTAAATTTGGTCTCTGAATATTATTGCTTCAGCCTGAACCCTTTCTCTTGGGGTCTCAGAAGAACTGAGGTATCGGGCGGGAACCTTTCTACGCATGCACACTCGGCAGTGGGGGAAGGGTTCCCGGCGAAAATTAACTAATAGCTATGGAAGTTTCCCGAATCGAGCCTCCGCGCAGGCGCAGAAGCCCATTTGTGTGACTGCACAGATGACCACTCGAAGAACAACATTTACAGGTAAGCAACCTGTCCATGCAGGAGGCTTTGTACCATAGTAATTTTTTAAAAGGTCAAAGGTGTTCTGTTGTCCTTCAAGAAGCAACCTATTGTGATTTTTTCATACTCTAGAGGAAGAGAAGACTTTGCTTATAATCAATTATTAAAGGATGTTCTTTGTATCATCTGCAGGCCAGAAAGAACTCTGTAATTCTCTCTGGCTACTTAACTCCCATAGCTTAGATATGCAGACAAAAGCCAAAGAAACCAGAGCTAAACCTGGCACCTTGCTTTCACTTTCCCCTTAATTCTCCCCTGCCCTCTTGTTCTCTGTTTGATTTGGATGTGATACTACCCTTTCTCACCAGTTTAGGAAGGTTTCTGGTAGCCCTATGTTCGCAAATGGGATGTCTCGGTGGGGATGATATAGCTGGCAGTTTGTGTGCTTAGAAAAGCCTAATATTTACATTCAAGTTGGCCCTGTAATCCTATGTTGTCTGAAGTCCTGATTTGGCATCTATGGAAGGAACATTAGTGCAGCATATGATCCTTCTTTGAGCATATAAAGCTGGTTTACAATGTATCAGATTATTTGGCTGTCTAGTCCACTGTTATTCACATTGATTTACCACAGCAATCCAAAGCTGTGTGGCAAGCAGGTGCTTTAGCCCTGAGCCTATGGCCCTGCCACAGCAAAAATGATGTGACTGCAGGACAGTTCTGTACCAATACAGTTCCTGTCTTATTTGGGTTGCACTGTTTCAGTGCTCAGTCTTGACTGCGGAGTGGTTGGCTGCATAGTGCAGTACAAAATGCACATCTCAACAGTGAGCAATCTTTGGCATGTGGAGCCTGCTGCTATAGCATGAAGAGCCAGCTTCATTCTTCAGCTTGTTTGGAACATCTAGTAGAGGGGTATAGATATTGCACATGCTTGATCAACAAACAGTATGCTCATAGCTGGGATGGTCCCCTTCCATTAAGCATGCAGCTTTGAAAGATGCACAATGCAGTGGTGTAAGATGTGGATGCCTCCTAGATCAGTTACGGCAAGACAAATGCTACAACCAGATTAAAGCCATCTTTGTTTTATGACTGTTTAGTTCTATTTCTGAATACAGAATGTGCCATGCCTCATTCTACCCCAACATTTTATCCTTTCAACAACCCTGTGAGGTAGGTTGGGCTGGCAAAAAATAGCCTGTTATCCAAGCTTTATGGGGGAGTGGGGATTGTGAACTCAGGTCTTGACTATATATCAAAGAGTGGGATTTTGAATCAGACCCTGAATGTGCCCTGCTTATTTCTCTGCAACCCATAATACTGACTTTAGAAATGGTCTTCCTGTGTTTTGAGGGACAAAAATAAAATTTAGATCAAGCCTGTTCTGAGTAGCATGGACCTTTGAAAGTGATGTTAGAGGCACCGGTGCACAAACACGTTGGCAACTTCTTTCAAAATCTATGTAAGTAATAAAGTTAATGCTGGAAGTGATGGAATCTTAACTGTGACTTTGAAAAACAGCAACATGCTGCTGGCATTTAGCCCCTGCTCTATGAAGCTCATCTGGTTTGCTTTGTTGCCACATTTGTTATTGGCTCTGCTCCTGTGTTTTCAACAGCTACCTGTCATGTACTAATGAGGCAGGTGAAGGAACAAGGGAACCAAATATCTAGAAACAAAACGATTGGAAGATGAGAATTTGCCTTGGATCCATTTTACACAGTTGTTAGAGATGGCCCTGTCTTTGCATGATGGCATAAGTGGAGGAGGCTCATCACTTAGGGCAGGCAGGGCTGTGCCAGTCCACCTTTCTGAGCCCACACAGCCTCTCCTGTCTCCCAGACCCTGCTTGACCATACAGGTCTCCTATGTCAGTTGTGTTTCACTCAGAAGTTACTTACTCTTGGCAGGTAGCCAGCCTCTGACCTCTGCTACCTTATGTTTGTGCACACATCTCTCCCTTCCTGCCTGTGAACATGCTTAGCTCAGCTCTAGCCCAGAAAGGGGGGGAACACCTTGAGACTCCAAGACAGGACACATAGGCACACACACACCAACATTTCACTGGTCCGCAGCACTTCTCAGCTGAGCAGTGTGTGTGTGCGTGCGGTGCGGTGCAGCTGCGATGCTGAAAAACTGCTGATGCTAACAAAACAGCTAAGGGGGAGGGGGAAATGAACACCATTTCTTCCCGCCATGCTGCATGTATTTTCTCTGTGTGCTCACTCCTCCACTAGCATGCAGAGATGGTACTACTCCAGGAACACATGAGCCATGCCCTGTGTTTACAATGACACACTTCGGTGTGATGCATTAGTCCAGGTTTTTTTAAAAAAAATAAATCTGAAGAGGCATCATTCTGAACTGAAGACAATAGACAATCACGCGGAAGTGAGCAAAGCTTAAATAATTAGGTGAGTGGCCTTTTCTTTCCCCCAAGATGTCGTTAATTTCTTACATTAATCTGCATCGTAAACAGCCTAACAAATCTTTAGGGAGAAAGATAAAATAATGTTTTCTTTTGTGCAGTTAGCATTCCATTTGCCATTTGCTAGTTATTTCTGTGTGGGCTTTGGGGAAAGTGTGGTTCTGCATAAACACGCTAATAACCTTAGCATCCCTCCTTGGGGATTCTAGCTCCCTAAATGTGAGGCGGGGAGGAGGGGAAACTCTTAGTAGAAATAAAACTGTCACTGTCCTGCCATATAAATAAATGAATAAAGATTCAACCGAAAAATTATTCCAATGGCATTTATTTTTAAGTGCCTGCAAAATTGTCATTTTTAATTCTCAAAGGACTGATGTTCCAGACAAAGGGTAGCAGCATGAGATACAGAGAAATCCCTCAGGAATGGAAGAGGGAGGCTTGTAACTTGCTGAACTCTGCTTCCAGATGCTTAGGTGATCTATAGAAAAGGAACAGTGGGGGAAAATGGATCAAAGCTGTAGAAGCAAAGCTACCAGAAGATGAGAGACTTTAGATAAGTGTGAATATCAGGGGCAAGGAGAAAGCCATCATCTTCTTGCTCGGCTTGTGATCTTCCAAAAACACCTAGCTGGCTGCTGAAGAAAAGAGAATGCTGGACCAGATGGAGATAATGGCACTGCCATTCTGGAAACATAACATGAAAAGAGAAATGCAACTTGCGATAGAATGTGTAAAAGTAATACAGAAATGTCAAAACTTTTCATTCCAGTTTGTTCCAATCATGGACCATTTCCCCAGCAATTCAGCTTTGTGTCTTTCATCTAGTTGTACTTGTGTTCATTTCAAAATGGATACTGTAGCCTAGTTTTTTTCCTAAACCATGGCAAAATTCATTTTCTTCTCCATTAGATGCTATAGCATCTATTGTGCCATGGCAAGAGCAGTGATGCAGCAAGGTAATTTTAGACCCTAGACTTAATGATCTTCTGAGCGGGGGGTGGGGATGGGACTTTAGACAGAGGTACACAACTAACATTCTCTTCTTCCTCTCCCCCACTGCTGCATGCATTACAACTGCTTCTACATTCTTGATATGTTAGAATCTGGGCTGGTAGCAAAGGTAAGTATAGTTAGGCACCTGCCAAGGGCCCACACTGCAGCAGCGGTCCAATGAAAATAGCCCCCTGGACTTGCTGTGCTTCTTCACCAGTGCAACCTGTTTGTTTGCTCCACTTTGAATTTTAAAGCAGCTCCATTGCTCCTTTTCACTGAATCTTCCATTGAAGATTTACTCCATTTTTTTAATAAGTGCTCCATTACAGTTCCAAATGGGAATGAACAAAAATGCCTACAGCTGTCATTTTAATGATAAAGAGATGAAACTTGCCACTGTGATAGCTCTTACGTAGGGCTTTAGTCAAGCCAAGTTAGAAGCAGATCTGTTTATCTGTTGATTTTTTAAGGAATTTTTAAAAAAAGTTCGAGGTTTTAATTTTTTTTTAAAAAAAACCCACTGGAGCTGTATCCTTCAAACTCAGATCGTCCACTTTGGGATCTTGCACCTTGAGCAGTTTCAGCCCTTGACATCAAGGGGATCTCCATTTTTAGCTAAGAAGTGCTGGGTGGGCAGGGCAGATTTGTTGGGTAGATTTCCTGTCTCAGATTTGGTGGGCAGTCGAGCACCTGGAGCTCAGCAGAGGTGAGGCGTCCACAGATCAAAATGTGGGAAAGGAGAGATCAGTCAAAGCAGCCCACAGGGCAAAACAGAAAGGGCCAGAGGCTTTTTTTCTCAGAGTTCCACATCATGGGCGATGAAGGATCATTCTTAGAGAAAAACTCTCACTACCAACAGTGAGGTGCCAGTCGAGAGAGAGGCTCTCATCTTTGTGGATGCCTGGTTGCTGTGGAAGTTGGAACCTGGCTTTGCTTTGCTTCACTACCCCTTCCCTTCCACTTCCCTTTGTTCACTTGCGAGCTAGGTTCTGTCTGCACTGATGGCATGCAATGCAGAACATTTGAAGTGTGTGTGTCAGAGAAAAATAGATAGATGTGTGACTTTGGCGGGCTGGCATATCTTTTAGAGATGGAGTTAGACTGAAGACACAACTCAGAGATGGCAGTAGCTGAGCCCTGAGAGGCTGGTGTGCCACACAGAGCCTTTCAAGAGCATTTCAGAGTCAAGTGTTGGTGCAGGCATTGGCTGGCTGGAGCCTTTGGCTGGCATCAGTTTCAGACAGAGTAAAAACTCAGAAACTGCTGTAGTTTAGCCCTGAGAGACTGGTGTGCAGCAGTCCAGTGTTGGTGGTGGCTGGTGGAGGAGGTTTTTTAAAACAAGAGTGACCAGAAACAACCAAGCTATAAGCTGGTACCCTACCCCAGCTGCAGGGTACAAGTGCGCAGCCCAGCTGGACTGTCGGGAGACTTTGGCATAGAGAGAGAGAGACAGAGAGATTTATTGTTTGAGGCTGCAATGACTTAGAGAGAGAACAGAGGTTGCACAGGTAACTTAGAGACACCTGTTATAACTTAGCCCTACGGTGCTGGCATGTAACGCAGGGCATTAGAAAGAGGGTCTCAGAGTCGCGTGTTTGTGCAGAAAGTAGACGACATTTTAGACAACATTGGTGGGAAGAGGCAACTGTCCGTTGTGTTGATTATTATGTCGTGTGTGTGGGCAGGGCGGGGGGGGGGAATGGGGCCAGTTGGCCTGGGGCCCATGATTTTGAGGGGGCACTCCGACGAGGAGGTCCTCCCCTAGCTTACGCTACTGCTTCCTTAGTGTAAGCGGCCCATCGAGAAGCGAGGAGCCTGCCTTGCAGAAACAGCACAGAAGCCATTCAGCGTGAATACCACGGTCAGACTACAAGCTCCAGAGGGCCATGCCGCATGCGGTGCGGGGATATCTGTGCCTAAATTGCTATGGTTGTCCTTACTGCGTCTCTTTCCTCAATCTTCTCCATGGCATATATCTCTGGAGCAGAGGGTGAGGTAATGATGATGATAGTTATTAATGATAATAATGATGATGATACCATGAGGGTGATGATGATGATAATAATGTTTGATAATAATGAAGGACTGTTCTATTGTTGCTGCTTGTATTTGTACAGCAACTAAAAATTATGTTAATTTCTGATTCAATATTGAGGTGTTGTAGAACAGGTTTAATATGAAGGTGTTATGAAGAACGGACATGTTGGTGGGCATTAAAAAAACATTAAAATACTTAACGAGTAGTTTGAAATGGGGGGCACACACTTCCCATCTGGCCTGGGCATATTACCAGCTCTGCACGGCCCTACAACAGGCAGTAAATTATTTAACAATGGGGAGAAACAACGGGCTGCTCCATTGTTTATCGGAAACCCATTGCTTATCATGAGGCCGGGACATTCAGCCTCGCAGTGGGGGAGGGGCAATGTGTCATGTGTCGGGCACCACAAAAATAATGAACTGTCCATTGCCTCTCTCCCTCCCCCCCCCCCCCCCCCGGTTGCTTAAAGTGTCTTCGGAATTCAGCCACTGAGACAGACTGCAAAAAGCAAGCAGCTCTCTTTCTCTCATTCACTCACTCTCGTTCCAACGCTGCAGGAGCTAGCAGAAGGAATGGCTTCTTCCAGTGCATGGACAAATTGATATATGATTTTGTAAGCCCTCCCCCCAAGCACTGTGATTGGCAGTGGACAGGGAGGCAACTGTGGCTAATTGGTTAGCCACAAATGTCAATCTCAAAGCTACCCCATACCCCCTCAGCATCTTCCTTGTATGGAGAAGTCTTCAGTTGAGTGCATCAACATTGCTTAAAGTCAAAACAAGCCTCAGAAAGCCTTAAAAAAGTCAAATACCTTCGAAGCAGTTCAAGGCTCCAATAGAGCCTTCAAATTTGCAGAGCAGAGCGCACAGCTCTAATAGTTGTACTGCTGTTTGATTTTCTGGTACTACTTCTATCCTTCGAATTGAAGGATAGCTGTATTGCTATTTCATTTGGTGGTACATATGTCTATCATTCAAATTGAGAAGCCATGAGAAAGAGACTGAGTTCACTTCTGGTTACACTGTCTTCATCCTTAGTTTTGTTTTTTGTTTTTAAATGAGAGTCAGTACTCAAACTATTGGGAGGGGAGCAGAAGGACCCTGCCTCCCCATAACTTTTGCACTGCCCCCCATAGTTACTATTTTTAGACAGGTAGGAGGAGCCATGATTTATTTAAAATTGGGGAAAATCAAGGGTGGGCCTTGTGGATTTCATAAATGATTCCTCCCCCCTACCAATAATTTGAACACTAAGCAGTGTGGGAGCTTATTTTATTGAATAAACATGCCCATCTGTGGAACATACATCCCCATTTACTGTATTAGTCAATATTACACCTGCTGAATACTTTGGGAACTTTAGTAGGTTAGTATAGCATAGGTGAAGATTCTCATCTTCCATAGTTTTCTTGGCTGAGGCTGTTGCTTTTTTCCTCACAATTCTCATTATCAGTTTAAAATTGTACCCAGCAGATGGGGCTGCTAGCAAAGGAAAATATAGTAGCCTGCTTTCTTTCCCCAGCTGAGTTTTCCTGTGAATGCAATTGGGTGTTTTTAAAAAGAATTATTATTATTTTTGCTGAAGGCTGCATTGAATATTCACCCACTATGATTTTGGGGGAGAAAGCAGCACTTTCTGGATGATGGACTATTTCATGCAAACTTTCCAAACAATGATGCTGATAACCTTTTCCACCTCCCACATTTATTTGCCGCCATTATTCTCCCAATCTGCTACTGCTGTGGTATCATTTTTCCTCTAATGTTTACTGGGTTTTCATTAGGGAATAGGCCCAGGCTGATCCTTCACAATCAGGAATAATTTAATTTACTTTATTTTAATCCTACTTTTCAGACTGATAATATCCCAACATTGCTCACTTGATGATGATGATGATGATGATGATGATGATGATGATAGGAACAGGTGGGGCCTTCCACTTATCCATTGTTAAAAAAGAAAAATGTGTCACTAAAATAGAGGGAAAAAGAGGACATAGACTTGCAATGTATATATATATGCAAATTGAGAAATAAATACTATAACTTAAAACAGAAATATAAAACAAATGATCACCAGTAGCACATCCAATTTATAAATATATAGATTTTAAAATTAAAAATGTATAGATTTAAAAATATCTTACAGATTTTAACGTATGAAATATATAAAAATATGTTTGGAGAGAGAGCGAGAGAGAGAGATTTTAAAATTTATAGATCTTAAATTTTAAAATCTATAAATGTATAAACTGGATATGCTGGTGGTGGTCACTTGTTTTGTTTTGGAGTGTTTTATCATGAGCATTGCATTGCCTGCATATTGGTTAATTGAGAAATAGAATGCATAATTTAATATAATTATCTCACCATAGTGAGGAAAACTGTGACTAGGTGCTGCCCAGGGGCTCACGGTTGATGGGAACTTCAAGGCCCAGCTGCCTCTTCTTATGGTTCGTTGACTTTAAACTGGATTTCGATGGGCAGCCCTTCAAACAGGTGATGCTGTCAGATAGAAGACTATCCTCAATGGAGAGAAAGAGGCCGTTCCACCAACTCTGCTAAAAGGCTTCATTACCCCTTCCTCCGCTCTCCCTCCCATGGCCTTTTCCTTTCCTGTCATATCTTTTTAGACTGAAAGTCTGCAGGCAGGGACTGCCTTGTTTTACTGGTTATATGTAAGCTGGTCTGGGCAGTTGAGATGGTGGCTCCGATGTTGGTGGAGTTGTGAATCCATTCTGGGTTTCAGTCAGAACCACCCAGAACTCTAAAGGAGCTATCCAAAGTGCTGAACTCTATCCTCCAAATGGTTTCAGCACCTTGGATAGCCCCTTTATAATTCTTTCTGACTGAAAGTGGATTCACAGCCCCGCTGAATCGGAGCTACCAGCCTCCACTGGAAGCCTTTTTAGCTGAGCAAAACCTTAAAAAGTACTTTAAATCAATCAACCAGGCTTACAGACTAAAAGACACCCAATGGAGGGGTAATGGAGAGGAAAGTATAATGTAGTGAAGAGATGCTATGTAGCTGACCGGAGTTGACGACATGAAAGTGTTGTTGAGGTGAGGGCCGTTCCATCAGCCCTGCTTAAAGACTTAATTTCCCCTCCCCTCCATCCCGACAATGTGGTCAATGAGGAAGCATTGACCTAATCTAAATGGGTGAACACTTTTGTCACGATGCCTGAAAAATACTCAAACAAGGGTGCTTGGTGTATGTATCTGTTGACATGTTATTATATTTAGTAACGGTTGTACCCGCTCTAATTCTATAGAGGAAATAGGTGCAGTGGTTTACAACTTTCGCCATCTTGTCATGCTATGGCAAATTATAATCAGACAAGGCCAGGCTATTTTCTATAAATTTTGTATCCTCAAAATGTTGCATGGAAACTGTTCTCTAGATTTGACAATGGCAGTGTTTATTAAAAATACAAACCAAAACAACTCTCCACCTCCCGTTGCTAAATTAGCATTGTGGAGATACATTTATAATCATCTAGGTTTAAAACACTCTGGAGAAGAGGTATGAAGAAGCAAGTGGCTTAAGTACCAGAGGAAATGTGGGCAATTATCGGGAAGGTAACGCTAAGCCAGCTAGCAGGTGTTTGCAAACTCAGTTGTAAATTAGGATGGCCAAAGGTCCTCTTTTACAGAAGACAATCCTCTATTTGAAGGTGTGTCTGTCCAACTCTGGTTTAAAGTCAAGGAAACTTCAGAACACCTGGTAACAGTCTTCCACACTATGGTGACATGTATTGTATTTCTATTTAAATTATTTCTAAGTTTCTATTCATATATATTAGAATATGTAAATTGTATGCAAATTGTCTTCTTCTTTTTTTTGACAGTGCATTTCCTGCTTTTTTCCTGGTGATTCCTACGTATCCAGTGTAATCTTTATGGCAACATTTTTGGGGTGGGCCCATTTAATGAGCATCATGCCAGCGCTAATTGCTACCTATAAGCTGTTGTGTCTAGAATACTTGGAACCTGAGCTATATTTTCCAATGACAGGCCCAGCTGGGATGCAAAGTAATAGATCAATTTTCCCCAACCTGTATGTCTGTTGGCTACAATTCCTGTTTTTCCAGCTAGCCACTATAGCTGGAAAGCATCAGACAATCTGCACAACAGCCCCTCTCTTGGTCTGAGACACGCCACAAAGTCAGGATACTGAAAAACCCAAAGCACACTTACACCCAGCCAAAATCATTGTACATCTTTGAGAGCCTGTGGACTATTTAATTGGTTCAATAACGGACATTGCCTCTCCATTTTGCATTTCAATGTAGCTGCTAAGTCAGCAAGTACTGTCAACGGTATACTTCCCAGGAGCTACACAACCATGGCTGTAAGCAAACATTTTAGACACAGGCAAATGAACCAGCCAATATATCTTCTTGCCAGGCAGAGTTTTATTTTAGGAGCATCACGCAAAATGTTGACAGTGCTCGCATATAAGAGGCAACGAATTGAGACTTTGTCCTCGGGCCAACCAGTGCAAAAAAACTAGTTGGTTTACAACAATACTGACCTGTAACCCATGTTTAGAACTCTTTCCAATGCGCACAGTTGCTCTGCCTTCTGTCCTAACCTCTTTACGTGTCCTGCCATCGACTTGTTTCCGAGAATACATTAGGCTAACAGCCATACCTTGAATGGACATTCCTGCCAATGACTGTGAAATGAATGAGGGCAGAATAAGAAGACCGTCAGCACTGGGAGAACACTTTGCTGTCTACATGGTTTTTGTTCAAAGCCCGCTCTGCTCTCCTCCAAATAATATTAAACTGCCAATGCCTGACAGGCCTGGACAATAGCATTTGCTGTAATGGATTTGAGGCCTTCTCTGTCGAACAATGTACATGTGTTGCTTGTTCTTATCTTTTGGTGGCAGTATCATTCTATTGTTGTGTTGTATGGTTTTCAGAGACTCTTCTGAGCTGTGAATTTAGGTGAAAAACAAAACAAAAGGCCCGATTCTTCTCTGCTTTCTGTCTTGTACCACCTAGATCATCTGTCCTCAATCTGGTGCCCTCCAAATCATCACACACACACACACACACACACGCACACACAGACTGTGGCTGGGGAAATGGGAGTTGTACCCCATCACATCTGAAACCTGACCTAGACAAATGTGTCTAAGAGAGGCTCTGACAAGCCGCCTTAGAGCTATTTCTTGTAGGCTGTGCTATGTATGTTGGAGAAATCTGCAAAAGATTCAAAGGAGTTCTCATTTCTATGGATTCAACCAGTGGATTCCATGGACTTGTGGACTATTTTTTTTTCATTTTGGAGTGGTGGTGGGTTTCTTTTGCAGTAATTTGTGTTAGCATTCATTTGCATTAGCGCTAATGTGCTAATGAATGAAATTCTGGTTTAAAAAAATCCAGTTCTGTCAATGAACAGACGATGGAATGAAAGGCAATCTGCAACAGACAGATGGAACAAATTTAACAAAATCTGTGCATCCCTGGACTGAGCTGATAGAGAGATCAGCTGCATCCCCTTGCAAAGAAGTGGTGTAAAAAGGCAACAGCGGGTGAAGATGAGCATTGCAAAATTGATTGTGGTGTACATGGCTTAGGCTATAGATGATGCTCATGTATGCTTGCTTTGTACCTTACAGCACTGGTGGGCAGAAGGTAAATCTGGATCCAGCAGAGCAGGCTGGTGGCTTCGATTTCGGTGGGGCTATGAGTCCATTCTGGGTTTTAGGCAGAACCAGCCAGAGCTCCCATGGAGCTATTCAAGGTGTTGGACCCTACCCCAAAATAGGTTCAGCACATTGGATAGCTCCTTTACAGTTCTGGCTGGTTTTAATAATTCTAATAATTTTCTAATAATTTCACCTGCTTGGCTGAATAGCAAAGTTTGACTGTGAAGGGGGGGGGGTTGTTTGACTGGAGAGTGTCTATCTATGTGGGCTTTGTATGACCTATTATTGAATCAAAACAATCTCTTGATGGGGGTGGATAGCATCTGAGAAACTTAAAAAAAATGTATGTGGATGAGTCAGATGACCACGTAATAAGTATTTCAACATTCATGGATGTATTGGTCAACAAGGCTGCATCCTTGAGAATGTTTCAAGAGCTTAGCACAGGCCTTTGTTAAAATGTCTACAATGAGAAGAGAGCTAAATGTAAAATGTAATTTACTCTCTAAGCCTTTAGGAAGTAAAAAAAAAAAGGCAGGAACATTTTGCAATCCAGATGGAAACTCTCAGAAGCAGGTCACTGCCACCTGACCTGACAGGAATATTAATTTTTTTAAGAAATGACCAAAGCTAACCTGCAAGACATCCCATGGTATCTTTCTGAGAGCAATTTGCATCACTCCCATATGTTACTTGATGAGGCTGCCAATGGAATTCACAAACAGGGATTTGGCTGTACCTATAACTGGTTCTATATTTCCAAATGCAAAAAGTGAGGTTGAGGTAACCGGCTCTCTGATAAGAATTTTCTTTGAGGCTTCGGAACACTTTTTCTGATCATAAAAGAAAATAAGTTCCTCTCTAGGCAAACAGGGTTATCTTTTTACCACAGGAACACACCATTCTCACACAAAGAAGTCCTAGCACATTTCCTATGGACTTGCTTCTAGAGCTGGGCAAGTTGTAGCCCTCCAGATGTTTTGGCCTACAACTCCATCAACCCAAGCCAGCATAGCCAATGACGAGGGATATTATTATTATTATTATTAATTATTATTATTATTAATTATTATTTACATTTATGTACTGCCCCATAGCAGAAGCTCTCTGGGCAGTTTACAAAATTTTAAAAGATTGAACATTAAAAAGTCAATATACAAAAATGTAAAACCATAAAACATAAGAACAGTTGATATTTAAAACATTTAAAAATGTTTACACCTGACTAAAAATTCAGTTAAAAACCTTAACTTAAGCTGCTAAAATGCCTCGGAGAAAAGAAAAGTTTTGATCATGGGAGTTGTAGGCCAAATCATTTGGAGGTCCACAACTTGTCCTCTGAGAATGTGAACTGTTTTTTTTCCCATTCAGTTCTTCAGGAAGTGCCACATGTATTTCTTTTTCTCCAGTCCCTATAGCTTAACTTTGTTGGCGCAGTTGTAGTTGGAGCCTTCAACCAGCCAGACAAAATTCTGATTCAAGTGGCCATTCCCCAAGTGAATGTATCTGGTCATCTAGAGTGACCAGATACAAAAGAAGGCAGGGCCCCTGCAACTTTAACTGTTGTGATGAAGAGGGAATTTCAACAGGAACTAATTGCATACAAACATCACTGGCTGAAATTCCCTTTTCTCTACAACTGTTAAAGTTACATGAACCCTGACCTGGATTATATCTGGTCACCCTAATTTAAATGTCTTTTCAGTTTTTCTTCAAAATTGTAAGCAGTTTCTAAATGATTCGCATTTGATATAAGAGCATTGAACCTACAGAACACATAATTGTTACAAACAAAATACATTTTGTAAAAAATATTCTAAGTTTAATTCTAGGAGCATTGCCTTTCATTGTAAAGATTAAAGTTTCTCACCCACATGGCATTTCTGAGCTGAAGCAAAAACGGAGCAGGAAAGTCAATGAAACAGGTGGTTTGGTCTCTCATGAGGACAGGTAATATGTCCTGGTGAGAACCAATGTTTGATTCTGAAATTCCTGTATTTTGCCTTTCATATTTAAATTATTTATTATTAATGCTGTTTATGTGATGCTTCACCAAATGGAAATTTCTCTAACATTTAGTTATTTCCACCCTAAAATTTCCAGCTATCATTTTGGAGAGTAGTATATTTACTTCATACCTTGTCAGCTTTGTTGAAACACACTTCCCTTCAAAACAGGATAACATCTGCTTCTCTTCCACAGATTTATTGTTTTTTTCACTATTTTAAATTTGAAGTGTTTCTTAGTTCTTTTTTACTTTTTCAATATTTTATGTTCATTTATTTGTGCCCTAAGCAAAAACTTGTGAATGATATTCAATAGGTGGTTGTTCTTCCTTCCTTCTAATCTAATCTCATATTTCCTGATTTTAGTCATGAAATCTTGCTTTTCCTCAATTTAGCAGGGACAATAATTCTATCGTGCTTTTCTCACGACAGCAAGCTTAGAGGTCAGTGAAAAGTTCAATGAAAAGTTACAGCTTCATAGTTTGCATGCTTCTGTATGAATTCTTTGTCTAATACAGGAATGTATTTTAATATTCCATTGGCTTCTGCATGAAAATTGTAGATTTGAAGAGTGTAGCAATTTATGACAGAAATGTGGAAGACCAATAACTCTGTTTTGGATAAATATTTGCAAGGTTGATGCAGGAGTCTTGCAAGATGCAAAGGCTTCTGTGGCAAATATTTGTCACAAGACACCATTCTTATTATTATTATGGGGGGGGGAAGGATTGCAGTGAGGGGTTGCAGGAGCTATATGCGGTTATGGGCTGCATGTATTGTGGGCTTTCATAAAGTTTCATGGACTAGAATCTACATTGTGAGTTTCTTATGCTCTAAAGACTCTCTTGAAAATTTGCCACTACCTTCTGTCCCCTGACCAGGCTGGACCAAGACATTCCTTCCATTCCACCCCTCCTTATTTTGGCAGGCTTTTTCTCTTTAGTTAAGTCGAGCAGGCTCTTATATTATTATTATTATTATTATTATTATTATTATTATTATTATTATTCCTATTATTTATGACTGGGTGTGCTTACAGTTCAGTAATTCAACTCTGAAGGAAGGAACCCAAAGGGACCCTCTTCCTCCTAGCCTCCTATATTGAGGGGATGCCAAAGCATCTCTCACTGTCTATGTTTTTCAAAACAATGGCTCAGTTCAGACAACATATTAAGCAATGGAGGGTTGGGGCAACAACCGTCAGTTGAGTTGCTTATCGTGTCGTCTGGAGGGTGACACACAATGCACACACAACCCACAGTACGTTAATCGGGAGAATTAAACAATGGCGCGAAACAACAGGCTTGCACATTGTTTAGGGATTAGTCAATTGAGTATTATGTCATCTGGAGGGGAGCATGCGTTAAACCCCTGCGTTGAGTACGTTAGCATGGAGGACCAGAGAAGCAAGCGGCAAGAATGGCCGAACGCGGGCGGCTGCTCAGCCATGCCCACAACAGGTTGCCGGCTGTGCTGCCATAGCAACAAATGACACCCGCCTCCCCCACCAGGCAGCCAGCATGGAGTGCAACAAGGGGCCAGCTCCTGCAAGCACGCATGCCTGGTGCCCAGTCAGCCACCCATACGGGAAGGAAAGCACGCCAGAAGGGAACCAGGGCAAAGGGGGGAGGATACAGAAGAAGCAACACCCCCAGGCGACAAAGGAACAAGTGGCAGCCCCCCCACTCCAACAGGGAGCACAGCAACCCACCCGAAGCAGACCCCCACTGCCCCGCCACCTCGCCCGTTGCCTCACCCAGAAGCATGAGGGCCAGGGAAGTGGTGACCGCCGAGCCCCCCCCCTCATCTGCCATGCACATCCTCAAGACGCACGAAGCACCAAGGCAAAGGGCACCTGTGGGCGACAGCCAGCCACCTGCAGATGTTGTGGAAAACAGCCGGAGATACGCACAACAATCCCAAGGACACGAAGTGGGCCTGGCCAGCAATGACAACAATGCCTACACACAGGGCACATTCACAGCAAGCACAACGGCCCACCTGCACCCACCATCACACAAGCACATGGGACGGGGAACGCCAGGCGAGGGCACAGACGACCGTCACCACCAAAACGCACACCCACCGGCATCATGGAGCCAGAGGGAAAGGAGGGCCGGGGCGACCCGCCACAGGACACCAGCTCACAAACCCCAGGAGAGGAGAGCAGCCAGGACCCCCCTGGAAGATGCAGAGCACAGCACTGGTCCATGGCAGAGATTGGGCACTTCATAGAACTGTGGGGCAGCCTGGAAGCCAGGAGGATCATGGTCACAGCCAGGCACGACCAGCTCTATCCATAGCTCACGAAGCAGATGCAGGAACGGGGACACAACTGCAATGGCAAGCAATAAAAGAAGTGGCGTCACGCCACGCACCATGCCCTTCTACGACGAACTGGCACACCTGCTGGAGGAGTGCCACAACACGGCAGGCAGTGGGGTCGCCACCAACGAGCCGCCATGCAGACGACAACGGGCCCGACAGGCCCAAGGGCTGCGCCGGGAGGAGGACCCCACCACACGTAAATCCCAGCCGGCGCCACGGAGGGACACCCCACGCCCAACACCCACCGGTAAGAAGTCGGTGAGGGCATCAGCCGAAGCATGGCTGGCTGCAGCGAAGCCGAGGAGCTGCCCTGCTGGATCCCAAAGCCCATCACTGCTGTCGAGCCTGCCACTTGTGCCACCCAGGACAGTCAGCCCCTCAAGGAGCGCCTCCCCCACGACAGCCTCCTCCAGCACCAACAGCCCCACGGCCTTCCTACGGCTCATCTGTGTGGACATACAGGTAGAGGATCCCACACCCATCCCACTAGTGCCAGAGGATTCTGCACTCGTCCCTCAGCAGGAGGACGAAGGGCCAGGGCCATCACGGTTGAGGGCACCAACCGTGAAGGGACGTGCACCCACCACTGCTGGGTGAGTGGCACGGGCAGAGGCCGCACTGCGTACGCGGCTGGGGTCATCGAGATACAGCACCACTGGACGCTGTGACGGAGATGGGGCCAGTGTCACAGGAGGCGTGGGTCGAAATGGAGCAGCTCGTGGAACAACAGGTGGGCGACGTGCTGGAGCCAGAACTGTCACCGTCCCAGGAAGAGCTGCAGAACATCTATACGTAGACCACTGATGACACCTTCATTGACATGGAGGTGATGGAGGAGGATGCGCCTCTGGAAGCCGAGCTCGAGGTCGGGGAGGCCGTGCTCAAGGAGGAGATATAGGGGCCCCCACAGCCGGAGGCTGCAACGATGGAGGGCGCAGAAGCCCATCCCCTGACCGACGCGCAGAGGTGTGTCCGGATGCGTAACAGGCGCAAGGCAGACCGGCTGCAAGTGGCGAGGGACTTGGTCACGCCCACGGAGACAACAGGGGGATGCAACCATGAGCTGTTCACATGCATGGCAGGCGAGGAGGAGGCCAGGCACACCAAGGAGCATGGCGCTTTAAAATTTTTACCTCTACAAGAACGGAGCGCAAATTGGGCATAGAGGCGTGTTATCTCTCCGATTATGCACATTATCGAATGCGCGTTAAATCGCGAGTTTTATTTTGCTCCGGCCTTTAAAGCGCATTTTGGCTATGTGAACAAGCGCTTATGCACATTAACTACTTGTAAAGCGCATTTTGGTCATCCGTTAATGCGCTTCGCCGCCTCTCGCCGCCTCTCGTGCAGAGGGATTAGGTGTAAATGCGCTTCAGCGATTATGCGCATAATCGCCTAACCGGGCGCAAAAGCGAATCCTTATAGAGGGGACCTAATAGTGAACTCAGGTGGCTAGCGCTGAGGGCTAAGTAGCCAAATGAGGAAACCAAGAAACAAGACAACGTGAGGGGAAAGAAACTTACCGGGGGACACCCCACCCCCACCTCAACCCAAACAGAACATTGAGGACAGAACATCCTCACTGGTCACAGAATATTGCCTGACCCTTGGACCAGGACTCAGAAATGGTGTGTGTGTGTGTGTGTGTGTGTGTGTGTGTGTATAGATAAAGGAAGGCTTTTCAGAGGGAAGATATACTTCCTCTTGTCCCCCTACCTGATTTGTGGAAAGCAACCTTGCTAGGCACTGATTTCTTGGGAGAGAATGTGACGGATTGGCAGGCCTTATTCCCCTCTGAATAAAACAGAGACAAGTAGAAGCTATATCATTTGAATTGAATCATCTTGAGAACTTACATAAAAGGCTAATGCATATACTTGTTTATTGAGGGAATCCAACCCTGCGTTTGCTTCCTCCCCTCTGATTTACAGTATTATGCCATCACTGCTAACTAGCACTTCCAAATGCACAAAGCCTTTTCCAGCAGTAATTTAACTTGGCATGTTAATGGAAGTTAAAAGGATGCCGTGTGGAGGAAGGCAATGATGACACACCATTGTGAGCTTAGCTGTTTTCCTGGGTCTACCTTCAGGAGATGCACATGTCTAAGAGCAGCAGCTGGCTCCGAACAATTTGGGAAATCTGTAAAGGGCAACTAGTGATGTGATTGGTCCCCTGCCATTCATTCCCAGCTTAACAACAACTGGAGGATTAATGAGCAAAAGGTTGCATTCCTGAACAGTCTTGGTTTATTGGTCCAACCTCCATGACTTACAGCACCTGCATCCAACTTTATGCAAACCCAAAAAAGATTTTTCAGACATACACACAAATCCCTATATTATTCAATAATATACCATTATTTTATTATTTAGCATCCCTCTACTTATTACTATATTACATTACTAAAATTGCAATATATATATATATATCAGGTTAAATAGCTTGTGTCCTTAAAAGGTGATTACTATTAAAAAGAAGAGGGAAAGCCAATAGGGAGAATGTATAAAGGGGGAAATATGGAAGGGCAGGTGAAGCAAAGCTCCACCTGTTGGGTGTGTGCAAGACAACTCTTTTCTTTCTTTCTTTTAAGGCACATTGTATGGTGAGAGCCATTTGTCAATGGAACCAGTATCCTAGGGGGAGAGGAGATACTCTGCTCCTCCCTCATTGAAAGTCTTCAAGCTGAGGTTAGATAGCCTTGTAGTCGGGATGCTTTAGCTCTGTATTTCCTTCATGAAGCTGGAGATTGGGCTGCAAGGCCCCCTCCAGCTCTGTGGGGTAGTTCACACAACATGAGTGTGGATTGTTGTTGAACTGTGGGTTAGCATGCTGTCTAAACCCAGAACATTTTCTGCAGGGTGGCTTATTAACTATGCAGTGTGGCTCCCGTGGGTTCTCAGTGTGGGTTGTTTGAGAAAAATAACAAACCATGGGTTCTCTCTTTTTAAATTTTTTAAAATAAAATATATAATAACATATAATAAACATAATACACAAACAAAAACCTTTACACCCTTCCTGTGCTCCCCTACCCTTGAGACCTTCATTGCTCTAATATATTATACATTTTTCCAAAATTGCAACGATTCTTTTGAAGGTGTACATCCTCTTCCCTTTACTAAAACATGTTCTATAAATGGTCCCCAAATACTTTCAAAATCATACTTCTTAGATAATCCCATCCTAATTTTAATTTTACATGTTAATCTATCATTAATTGCAATATCCCACACCCCTTTATACCATTCTTCTATACTATAATTCTCTTGTTTTTCCAATTCTTAGCTATCATTAATCTAGCCAGTGTCAGGAGGTTATTAATCAATTCTCTTGTATTTTTATTCCCATATTCTTTATCAGACATCGAAAGTAAAGCTAGATTTGGACTTGCTTCAACATTATTACTCAATATTTCACTTATTTCTTTAAAAATTCTTTTCCAAAATTTTTGTACATACTCACATGTCCACCACATATGGAAATATGTCCCCACCTCCTGACAACCCCTCCAGCATAGCATTGAAATTTTCTTATCTATCTGCTGTAATCTTACGGGTATGAGATACCATCTCCAAATTATTTTATAATGATTCTCTTTTATCCTTATTGATAACAATTTTAATGTTCTTAATTCCCATATCTTCCCCCAGTGATACTCAGTAATTTGTTTTGTTAAATCTTCCTCCCAGAATGTTTTCAAAATTTCTTGTTGCTCTCCCTCCTCTATCAATATATTATATATTTCACTTATTATACCTTTTTTACTTTTATTTTCCCCCTCCTTTTCTCTTGAATCAATTAACTTTTCAAATCTTGTTTCCTTTCTACAGTCCTTGCTTTTCTTTTTCCATTTCTGTGTCCATTGTTCCAATTGTATACACTTAAACCATAATTTTTTGTCCTCTTAAAGCTTCTTCTATTTGCTTTTTATTAACCATTCTATTCATCCAATCTTTCACTTTAATTATTTTTTTCCCTCAATAACCCTTCCAATTCTCTTCTTGTTGCCTGGGAAGTTCTCCAACAAAACAACTGGGGTTAGAGGAGAAATTCCTGGTATTAATTTCTTTTTATACTTACCCCAAATCTCTATAATATTCTTTAAGATGGGATTTTCCATATCCTTCAATTGATTCTTTTGTATTTTACTAAAAATATATATTTTGTAACTCTAAATCTATTTCTCCTGTCTGCATCTCTAACCATTCTAAATCCTCTTTTCCTACTATACTATTTATAACATATCTTAATTGATTAGCTATATAATACATCTTTATATTCGGGAGTCCCAACCCTCCTTTCCTTTGAGTCTTATACCATTTCGTTTTATTAATTCTTGCTTTTCTATCTCCGTTACAGTAGTTATTTACCATATTTTGCCAACTTCTTATTTCTATTTCTGTTATTTTAATTGGTAACATTCTAAACAAAAAAATTATCTTTGGTAATATTTTCATTTTAATACCCGCTATTCTACCAAACCATGAATGCTTTAATTTCCTATAAGCCTCTAACTTCTTCATTATCTGTTTTTTTAAACTACCAAATTAATTTCTTCTAACTTTTCTAAATCTTTCGTAATATGAACTCCTAAATAGTGCACTATATTTTTAATCTTAAAATCAAGTTTTAAACTACGCTCCTGCCTATCTTCTTTATCATAATTAAATAACATCATTTCTGATTTTCCCCAATTTACCTGTAATCCTGTGTTCTCTCCAAATTCTCTCAAATGTTGCTTTATTTCTTCTATGCTTTCCCTCAGATTTTCTAATGTCTGGTGTTGGATTTGCCCAGGCTTTTGGTCCTGGGAGACTTCAACATCCCATTCGAGACTGATTTGTCAGGTGGAGCTCGGGAGTTCATGGCATCCATGACAACCATGGGCCTATCCCAATTGGTCTCTGGACCCACACATTCAGCGGGTCATACCCTCGATGCTGTTTTCTGTTCCGAACAGAGGGATCTGTGGGCAGAGGTAACGAATACCTCCGTGTTGTCATGGACAGACCATTTTCTGGTTAGGGTTAGTATCACGGCTACTACCCGCCCCTGCAGGGGTGGTGGACCTATTAAGATGGTCTGCCCTAGAAGGCTGATGGATCCTTCTGGATTTCAGAAAGCTTTGGAGGGTTTTATGGCTGGTATCGTCGACGATCCTGTAGAAGCCCTGGTCGATAGATGGAATCAAGACCTAACTAGGGCTATCGACATGATCGCCCCCGAACGTCCTCTCTGGCCCGCTTCTAACAGGGCGCCCTGGTATACGGAAGACCTCAGGGAGTTGAAGCGGAAAGGACGACGACTGGAGCACCGATAGCGGAAAACTCGACTTATATCCGACAAGACACGGCATAGAGAACATCTTCATTCCTATGGGGTGGCAATACGTACAGCGAAGAAAGCTTTCTTCTCTGCGCGCATTGCGTCTGCGAATTCGCGTCCAGCGGAACTGTTCAGGGTGGTGAGGGGTCTAACTCGGGCACCTTCCCCCCTGAATCCGATTTTAGAGCCTTCGGCAGTTCGCTGTGATGCCTTTAATGATCATTTCACAGATAAAATCTCTCGGATAAGAGCCGACTTAGATGCCGTCGTTATAGCAGAGGCTGACGATGGAGTGTCCGGCGACTCCGCGAGTAGAATTACACTGGATCAGTTTCAGTTGGTGAGTACCGAGGACGTGGACAAGCTGCTTGGACGAGTGAGGACGACAACTTGCCCTCTCGATCCCTGTCCTTCATGGCTGGTCATCCAGGGAGGAGATGCGGTTAGATCGCAATTACAATATATTATTAATGCATCTCTCAGGGAGGGGACTTTCCCATCATGTTTAAAAGAAGCGGTGGTTTGGCCGCTTCTAAAGAAGCCCTCCCTGGATCCCCTGGACTTTAATAACTACAGACCGGTATCAAACCTTCCATTCTTGGGCAAGGTGATCGAGAGGGTGGTTGCCTTTCAACTCCAAGTAGTCTTGGATGACACTGATTTTCTAGACCCATTTCAAACTGGCTTCAGGGCGGGATACGGAGTTGAGACTGCTATGGTCACCTTAGTGGATGATCTACGCCTTAGTATTGACAGGGGGAGTGTGTCCCTGTTGGTACTTCTGGACCTCTCAGCGGCTTTCGATACCATCGACCATGGTATCCTTCTGGAACGCCTGAGGGGATTGGGAATCGGGGGCACTGTGCTTCAGTGGTTCCGGTCCTACCTCTCGGGCAGGTTCCAGATGGTGATGCTTGGGGATAGCTGCTCTGCAAAGAAGGAGCTGCTGTGTGGCGTACCACAAGGTGCCATCCTTTCCCCAATGCTGTTTAACATTTGTATGAAACCGTTGGGAGAGATCATCCGGAGGCATGGGGCGGGGTGCTATCAGTATGCTGATGACACCCAAATATATTACTCTATGCCTTCGATAACAGCGCCAGCTAAGGATAGTGTGTCTCCTCTGAATTAATGCTTGGAGGCGGTAATGGGCTGGATGAGGAAAAACAAACTGAAGCTGAATCCAGACAAGACGGAGGTGCTTGCTGTCACCATCATCAATCTTTATTAACAGTCAACAGACCATTTTCCAAGGTAAAAGAAAAACAAACAATCAGCATGCTGATTAATCAGTATACAGTATACATATCAGTGTCCAAATCTTGTTGGGAGGGATTACAGTCAGATGGCCATTTGGTCTCTACAGCGGATAGCAAGGTGAAGAAATTTTGATACTTGTATAGTGACATACTTGTTGTTGCCCTGAAGGAGACTAATCGTCATAGACTCCATAGAGCGACCGGGGAGACCCTGTGTAATTGGTCGCAGTAAAGCATTTCTGATCTCATTATAAAAGTTGCAGCAAAATAGAACATGTACAATTGACTCAACCTCGGTATTGTTACACGGGCAGCATCGATTTTCTACTGGTATCTTTTTATAAGGTGCTTGCTGTCAAAGGCCGCAACCTGGGTTTGGAGGTGTGTCAACCGGTTCTGGATGGGGTTACACTCCCCCTGAAAGACTGTGTTCGCAGCTTGGGGATGCTCCTGGATCCGTCGCTCTAAATGACAGCCCAGATAGATGCGACGGCCAGGAGTGCCTACTATCAGCTTCGGCTGATACGCCAGCTGCGCCCCTTCCTAGAGTTGGAAGACCTAAAGATGGTGGTGCACGCGCTGGTAACTTCGAAGCTCGACTTCTGCAATGCGCTGTACATAGGGCTAGTCCGGAAACTTCAACTAGTTCAAAATATGGCAGCCAGGTTGGTCACCGGTACATCTAGGGGTGACCATATTACGCCAGCTTTAAAATCGCTCCACTGGCTGCCAATTAGTTTCTGGGCGAAGTATAAAGTGTTGGTTATTACCTTTAAAGCCCTACATGGTTTGGGTCCAGGTTACCTGCGGGATCGCCTTCTCCCATACAATCCGCCCCGCACGCTCAGGTCCTCTGGGAAGAACTTACTGCAGTCGGCCAAGACTAGGCTGACAACCGTTACCCAGAGGACCTTCTCTTCTGCCGCTCCCAGACTGTGGAATGACCTGCCGGAGGAGACTCGTCAACTTAACAGTCTTAAGAGAAAGCCATAAAGACTGTTCTCTTCCGGCAGGCATATCCAGTGGAATTTTAGAATGTTTTAAGGATGTTTTTAGGATGTTTTAGGATTTTTATGCAGTTTTAATAATATGTGTCATGTTTTAATCAGTTTTATGTATTTTATCATGTTGTTGTTCCCCGCCTCGATCCAGACGGAGAGGCGGGTAAGAAATAAATTGTTGTTGTTATTATTATTATTATTATTATTATTATTATTATTATTATTATATTAATTTTTATTTTATCTTTTCCTCCTGTTCCCTTTAGTCTCTCATCATCCCTAATAACATTTGCCAATATTTCTATAACTATTGCAAATAATATTGGGGAGAGAGGACATCCTTGTCTTGTTCCCTGGGCTAAAGTAATTTATTGTGTTAATCCATCATTTACCATCATCACTGCTTTATTATTTGTATAAAGCTGATTAATCACTCCTATAAACCTTTCTCCAAAGTCAAATATCTTTATAATTGTTTTTAACGCTGGCCATTCCACACAATCAAAGGCTTTAAAAATATCTAAAGCTATCAACCCTGCTTTTAAATTCCTTCTTTTAATAACGTTTATTATATTCAGTACTCTCCCTATTAAATTTGGCATTTGCCTCTCTGGAATAAAACCACATTGATCCTTTTTTATATACTTATTTATAAAAGTATTCAATCTTGCTGCCATAATTGCTGTAAATATTTTAGAATCTTGATTAATTAAAGAAATAGGTCTATATGAAGCTGGGTCCGTTAAATCCTTATCTGGTTTCGGGATTAATATTATCAACGAATGTTCCCATGATGGTGGGGTCTTCTCTCCCTTTATTATATTATTATATAATGTTTTCATTTTCAGTACTAAAAGCTCTTTAAATATCTTATAATATTCCGGCCCCAACCCATCTACTCCTGGAGATTTCCCTCCTTTCAATTTATCAATAATTCCCTCTATTTCTTTTCCAGTCACTAATGCTTCCATATAATCCCTATCCTCAACTTGTAATCTTATTTTCCAATTCTTCTCTACATATTCCAGTATCCGTGCCTGTGGGCCCGCTTCTGATGTATACAATTTCTGATAAAAATCTTGAAATATTTTTAATTTTTCTTTCATTAAGTTGCAACTTTTCCCAGTTTTATCTTTAATTGTCCCTATTATATTTTTTTCTTTCTTTGATTGCGTGGACCTTGCCAGCATTTTAGAGTTTTTATTACTATATTCAAAGAAATTTCTTTTCAAATATATTAATTCCTTTTGGACTCTCTCTCTATCCTTTTCCTCAAGTTCTTTCTTTTTTGCTTGTAGTTGGGCATATATATGCTTATCCTTATTTAGTCTAAACTGTTCCTCTAATTTCTTAATCTCCTCTTCAATCTTTTTACTATGTGCTTCTTGTTGTCTTTTTAATATACACGATTCTCTAATACATATCCCTCTTACTACCGCTTTCATCGTGTCCCAAACTATCCCCTGCAAATTTACCTGTTTCATTTATTTCCCATATAGTCTGTATTTCCTTTTTCATTTTTTCCACAATGTTTTTATGATCTAAAATTTTAGTATCCAATCTCCATCTTTTTGCTTCTCTATAATCCTTCTTAATTTTGATATCCATACTCATTGCTGCATGGTCTGAGACCTTAATTACTCCTATTTCACAATCCATAATCTTTGAAATCAAGTTCTTTGAAACAAATATATAATCGATCCTGGAAAAACTCTTATATTTTGGTGACTAAAAGGTGTATTTCTTTTCCTCCCCTTTTACTATTCTCCAAACATCCTTCAATTCTCTTTCTTCCATTACCTTAGCTAAACCCGTTTTCCCAATACCTTTTATATTATCTTTATCTTTCATTTTATCCATCACCATATTAAAGTCTCCAGCCAATACAATATTTGCATTCTCTACATTCCCCAAATTTCTAAACACTTTATCATAAAATTCTGTTTGCTTTTTATTTGGAGCATAAACATTAACCAATACATATTTTTCTTCCCCCATGAAACAGTGTAAAATAATATATCTTCCCAAAACGTCCTTCACAACTTTTACCACATTAAGTGCACATTTTTTAGAAATTATTATCGCTATTCCTCTTGCTTTAGAAGTCCCATATGCTTTCTCATATATGCCCACACCCCTCAATTTAAGCTCATTTATGCCATCTTTCATTTGATGTGTTTCTTGTAAAAATATTATGTCAGCTTTACTTTTATTCAACATCCCTTCAATCCTCTTTCTTTTAACAACACTACCCAGTCCATTAACATTTAAAGTTATCAATCTTACTTTATTTTCCATAACTCCAACCTTAATTTTCTTTGTAGGTCTCCTTGTGTGATACATTTACCCCCTCCTTCTCTCCCCCTCCCCCACATATAACCCCCATTTTCCCCCCACAACCCCAGGTTCCCCCGGTCCCCCTTTGATCTATGACTCAGTCACAAACTGCTTCCTCCTGCAGCCCCTTCTTCTTCTCCTTCTTGTTCCTGCCTCCCGTTGGTATCTTTCTCTATCAGGCCCAGGTTCCGCAATAAAGCCATTCCTTGCTTGCACGATGTTATTCTGTGTTGTTTCCCCTGGTACATAAATCTCAGAAATACTGGGTATCCCGAGTTGTAAGCAATTAAGTTCTTCCGCAGGGTTGTTGTACACAGCTTTACACTCGTCCTCCATTGAATCGTTTGAGTAAATAAATCGTTGTAAACCTGTATCTGTGAAGACTGGAACATCAATTGACCCGCACGTCTAATTGCTTGCATCAATTTTTCTTTTTTGTAGTAGCTGGCAAATCTTACTATTATGTCTCTTGGGACCATCCCATTCCTTTTAGGACCAACTTTGTGGATCCTTTCAATATCTGCATCATCCCATGCCATTTGAGGATCCTTCTCCTTAATCCAATCCATAATCTTGTCTTTCAGGATCTTTGAATTTTCCCTCTGCTGTTCCTGGAAGGATCTAATGCGAATATTCATTCTTCTGTCTCTGTCTTCCATAGAAATTAGGCGTAAATCCATATCTTGTAGAATTATCTCTTGTTTTTTTTATATTATCTTTATTCTGGTCTGTTTGCTGTTCCAAGGATACAAGTTTAGCATTGATCATTTGTAGGTCATTTTTGTAGCTCACGTTGAGACTTCTGGATCTGATTTTTCACCTCCATCATCATTTCATCCTTTTGCCTGTCCAACATGCTTTGAATGCTTGCCAATAAGTCTGGAGAAGGCATTTGCTCTGCTTGCGGTTTCGATGTTTTGGCTACAGCTCCTGGCTTAGCTCCATTTTTGTGATTCCCACTTCCGGTTTGTGACGGGCCCACTTTTCCATTCGTCATAACTGCTTTTTCTGAATCCTTTCTGGTCAGACGGGCCCAACACTTATCTGATGGGTGAGTTTTTGATCTTATCCACCTTGGTGGTGAGATTTTCCTGCTCCTTCCCCGATCTCTACTCATCTGGCATCTAGCCAGGGATTACGGAGCTCGGCTTCTTTCTATCACCACTTGGATCTTTACTATTTAGTTATTAATGTCCAATATTCTCAGTAAATATCCAAGTGTTCTTTTATTTTGTTTTGGAATAGTAGCCAAGAAAGATAAGTACGCTTTAACCGTGTCATTCCGTTCAATTCCTGAGCCTTGGCACCCCTCCCAGGATTATTAGGAGTTTAACAACTCTACTGGATATTTTTAGCTCAGCATACTCCTCTCCCTTGTGCTTTGAAAGTTCACAGAACTAAATCAGATATAAAACTTACAGTTTTTTCATTTTGAAGATGGGTTATTTTTCTTTTTGTTTCTTCTTAACTGGGAGGAGAAGCGTTCCCAACTTGCCTAGTCCATACCGGAAATCCCACCCCCACATGGGTTCTCAATGTGACGTGTTTGAGAAAAATAAACCACACTGCATGGTTGACAAGTCACCCTATAGGAAATGTCCTGGGTTCAGACAACACGCTAACCCATGGTTCAACAAACCCATGTTTCAGCAAAAAAAACACTCAACCGCTGAGTGTGGATTAGCGTGTTGTGCGAACCCAGTCTATGACCCTATAGTCTTCTATTTCAGAGTCCCTACCAATGAAGAGATTTGGTAGCTGCTTCAGATTAGAGGTACCATGCAATAATTGCACCTGTTTCTATCTCCATGTGGGACAACACATATTTTTCTATAAACACAGAAAATCCAGTGGTGGTTGGACTCACGTGAAATGGCTTGGATTTAGGGGGACATTGGAATGTGGATGTGTGTGTATCTAGAGATTTTTTAAAAAAATCATTGCAATAATGTTCTCTGGAGTCCAATGCTCATTGGGCTCTTCATCCTTGGGGAATCCAACAATAATAGCAGAAAGTTGGCAAGCTCTGTATTGATTAGATCTAGGCAGGCTCTGTCAAGTTGAGAACAATGAAATAAAAAGTTTGTTACAATAGCTGAAACAGTTTATGAGCTCATTAGCTCTCAACTGGGGGGAAAAACAACATGTTTATGACAGAACCAACTCAAACAGTCCCGGCATTTTACCTACCAAACCCACTTCAGTTTTTCCAGCATTAGCACTTGTCAGATGTCATACAAGTTTGCGAAGTCCATAATTTCTGACGTATTTTCAGAAGGAATGAGGCTGGAAGGCATAATTGCTTAATTTTCTACCCTTTGGATAGGATGAACACAGACACATACACACACACACACACACACTTTCATATGCATTGTTTAGTGCAGAATATTCGCTGATGAGCCTGGGTGTGTGTGTGCTCACAACAGATGTATAGGTAGAGTCATGCAATTTGGTCAAGGGATGACAAACTAAATCTAGGTCCCTGTTCCCCATTGAACAACTGATCCACTACTCTGATAGCTCTTCGCAAGTAGCTTCCCATCCCTGCTGTGATAGGGACTGGCACAATGAAAAGAGTCAGCACACTACAGACTTAAACTGGTTTAAAAGTATTTCCCTCTCCAGCACTTCACTTCTGGTGAGGGGACCCCTAATTAATGTGACAATTCCGTTAGCTACTGATTTTAGAAGCTACAGAGTTGGGATGGAGCTTGTAGATAAAGAATCCTCCTTGCCTTTACCTCATACTTCAAGCACTGCTCTGCCCAAGGTAGGGTGGGCATTTATGCATCACCAAGAAAGAGGACACAGATTTGCATAACATTTGCCTATGCAAATTTATACAGAGAGATCAAATTTAGAAATTATTGTTGTTATTTAAGTAGAAATACAATATATCTCACCATAGTGGGGAAGACCATGACCAGGTCACATTAGTGCCCACTAGCTTACATGCTAACTGGTAATGGGCAACTTCAAGGCCAGTTCTCCCTCCTGATGATGCTTTGTATTTAAACTGGACCTGGACTGGACAGCCCTTCAAATAGACATGGCCAGATTAATCATGGGCTAAGGAGACTGCAGCCTACAGGGTGACTACCTAGCCCAAATTCCCAGCTTTGAAATAAAAACGAGCAAGTCTCTCATCCTTGAGATATGAGACAAAACATTCAGGCAGTATTCTGTCCATTCATTTTTTGAGAAAAGAGGCTGCTGCCACCTTTTGGCATGTTTAGCCAATGAGCGAAGTCACAACTATGACTGACATTTTTAGAGCCATGATAGCCAGTGTGTAGAGAACGACCATATGTCTGAAGAATGACTTCCTGGTTGATTTTAGGACCTTTCCCTAAGGAATCCTGGGAACAGTAGTTTGGTGAGGGCAACTGGGGATCTCTAACTGGAAATTCACAGCACCCTTACTGGATGACAGTTCCCAGAATTCCTTGGGGAAGCCATGTGACTTATTTTGAAATGCCTGGTTTAGATGTGCCCTAAGATTTCAATATTCTATTGAAACTAACGGGGTTTTCAGCCTCAGAGTACTTTGAACATGGGAGGAGAATCATATCTCAGAGTGTCATTTTATAAGGAAGATGGAAATACCAGGGTTTTAACTAAAGATGTTAAAAAGAACCTCAAAGAAGCAGAGGACAAAACGAGGATGCCAAAAGGAAATGAAGTCTCAAATCCCTATCATGGCGCAAACCAAAATCTTTTATTGAAGACAAGGAAGTGTTTACACTGATTACACTAAATTTTAGACTAAGCCTGGGATATCTAGGGCTGCAATAAATTTTCAAGGGTGAATGTTTTTAGTTTGAAAAGTGTTTTTTTGGAGTGAGTTGTTTTTTGGAGGAGCCCCCAAATCTAACCTTTTGGGGCTGCGTCACTGCTGTTCATTACCTGGAACATCTGCTTTTTTGGCACCTTTTAAAAAAGAAAAAATGGGTCATCCGTATCTTGCTTTGACATCACACATATTGAATCAGATTTGGCTCTGAGCCGATCTAGACTGTAGCTTGGAATGTTATAAATAGTATTTTAAAATGTTGTAAATAGGCACATTTTAAAACGTCTTAGGCAACATTACTGAGTACTCACGTTACAGGAGAACATTTCTACAGGAAATGTAGAAAGCGGTGTGTGCGGTCTCATACTCTTCCATCTGTCTCTTTATGTTTCATTTTTTCAGTGAGTTTAGGGCTAAGCATTGTGGGCACTGTAGTTCACTCAGCCACTTCCTCCTTAGTTCCCCTTTCATTCCCTAGCTTTCAATGAGTTTAGGGCTAAACATTGTGGGCGCTGTAGTTTGCTCACCTACTTCCTCCTTAGCCCCTCTTTCTTCCCCACAAATCAACAGCTAAGCATTTGGGCGCCGGTAAATGAAGCACCACCCCCATGAATCACAAATGGTAAGGATGGACACATTATTTTACTTAAAACGATTTATTAAAAGTAAAAACCATTATATATAGCTGAAGTGAGTTTTAAAAAACCTCGGATATACATCGTTAAAGGGAGTGTGTCATGTGGCCTAAAGTGTTTTCGTAACCCTTATGAAACGTTACAAAGCTAGAGTGTAGATCACCTCTCTGTGATGGTATCATCACTGCTAGGAAGATGAAGACCCATTTGAAAACACATACACACAAATGGTTCCAAAGCAGAGGCTGGAGGAGGCAACAAAGAGGCAAATTCTGGAATGCTTTCTTCTGAAGCATATTGTCGTGATGCAAGCTCACCCCAGGCTTCTGCTCACAAATTTTAGGCAAAATGACACACTCCAAAACTGTGAGACTTCTTTTATTGTAAATCATACAGAATTCAAGGCGTAACGGTTTCATTTCTGCATAGCCACACTTGAAGCTGAAGACGGACCAGATAGCTTTCAGGTACAATGGCTTAATGCGAACAGCAAATCATTCAGGGGGAGACATTTAGAGTTAGCCCCATCCCATGTGAACAGGAGTGGCCACACACACTGACTCATCAGGAACACGGGCAAAACTCAAAAGGAGAAACCCCAGCAGGAGTGCATGAGGTCTGACAGTAGACAAGATCAGCTTGAACCAAACCAAACTCAGCCTGTCAGGGAACACTGAGCTGATCACGTAAGCAAGATGTCAGGGGACGAACCTCTTCGACTTAGGAAGCCTTCCCTGCTCGTAGCTTTGGCTCTGAGGAAGGTTCTCTCACAGGTCACACACACACACACACACACACACTTCCAGAACAGCAATGATCAGCCTCTGAGTTCCCCTGTGCCCATACTTTGGCTCCATGCAGGGAAAACAGGCTATAGAACACGAATCCAGAACAGTAATCTGCAAGTCCAAATCTATGAAAAGCCACAGAGCACTTTTCATGGCATAGTTCTTAGAAATTCCAAGTCCAAATAGCAACAGAACATGTACAGAGTGCATCCAACATCTCCAGACCAGATAGAATCCTAAACACGAGTTTCTTGGCAAGCGTAGAACAGATGACAGCAAACAGCAAACAGTAAACAGAAGATTCCTAACGAAGAGCCTCCCCCTTTTGCTCGTAGCTATATAGGATGGAAGCTGGCTAATTCCAAGCTACTTTGACAGACAGGGCTTCAGGCCTGTAATCCAAACTGATGTGCCAACAGGGTGGCACAGTTCAACCTCATCTTGATGATGACACTATGTGAGAGACAACTTGCAAGATAGCCCCCCACATTTTCTAAACAAACTCCTGTTCCCAAGAAACATTCAAGGCCTCGGCCAGCAACTGCAGATAAGGGCAAAACAGAGACAGACTTTCTCGCAACAATTGCCAAGCCTTCAACTCACAATTCACTAGGCCAGCCTAGTGAATTATTTATGAAGCACCTGACATCCGACACGTATGAGGTTGCACTCCTATTGGGTTAACCTGTTGTTGACTTTCATTACCCCCACCCCAATAACACTAAAAGTGTGTGTGTGTGTGTGTGTGTGTGTGTGTGTGTGTTGTGAGGGGAGAAAGCATGAAAATGACTCCCACTTTGGCTCAGTGCTAATTCTGGAATGTGTGCATTCTGGACCATTTGCAAATTTGTGGGTGTTGAAACAGCTGACTTGTGGGGTAAGGGAGTGGAAGACGTAACTGTTCAAATCCAACAAGCTTTTGAAAATGTGCTAATGTAGTGTTCAAAATAACTTGCTATATATTGACGGATGGTCATGGCCAATATAGGAAAATTCTATATTCCAACAAAACTTGAGCGCAAGCTGTCGTGTTAGACTATGCTGCAGTATTTCCTATTTAGTTCTTGTATTTCAAATATTTGAGGGAACATTGTATCCTTTCTGGAAAATTCCAAATGCAATATATTTTGCATCACTATTTCCAGTAGCGCAACCATGGATTCCTCATACTGGACAAAAATAAACAAATATTAATGGTTGAATACAAAATCTGGGCCTAGGTAAAGAGGAAAGTGGTAAATAAAGAAAAAATAGAACTCTTCTCTGAACCCCAAATAGAGCTAATGGGTCTTTATTGCCCATTCCAGCCCACGTCACCCCCATATATTTTGTATTACAATAGGGAACAATATGTTGTTCCTGAGAAAATCCATTTTCCTTCCAACTACTGTGAGGATTGCAGCTAAACACAGAAGGAAAAGGGTGCGTTTGGCAGAGGGGTGCAGAGAGTGTTTGGCTGTGTGTGTGTGTGTGTGTGTGTGTGTGTGAAATGACATCCCTGATTTGATTAGCATCCCTGCTAAGGCCAGTGCTGCATCCCTGCAGAGCCTGGCTCCACTACACCACTGCTTCCCTCTGCCACCACTTTGTGATGGCATCCAGTAACAGCGCTGGGGCTTCTTTGTACTGAGCACCTTGCAAAGGTGCTCAGTAGCAGAAGATGGTCGCTCTCCAGAACTGACCCTGAGGCACCAGAAGGACCGTGAGTTGTTGTGGATAATTTCCAACTTCACTGGCCTATAGTTCCTCCTTTTGTTCAGGCTAGCAAGACGGGGTACGCATGGACTGAGCCCCTTTAGGATACTACCCTAGGAATCTAACCTGCAGATTCCACAGCAGACCCCCTTTTTCCAAGTTGTGAGAATTCCATGGATTTATGGACCAGTTTTTTACTTTGTGGAGGAGATTTGTGCAAATTCACATTTGCACACGTAGAACGTAATTCCGGTACATCCCTCCAAAAATTCTGATTTCGTGAATGAGTGGGTGGAAGACGCCTGACAAGCTGCGAAACACAGATGGAATGGATTTAATGAAATCTGTACATCCCGAAACATAATCTACAGAGCTCCCACTTTGATCTCTGTAGCACCCGACAGTGTTGCACTTCTTGGGGCACCTGTGTTGCAGGTTGTCCATGTACTCTAAAGTATGTCTGCACTATTATATTCACTTTAAATGTGCCAGAAACAAACCTGGCTCACTCAACAGACTCTTCCTGAGAAGTGCAATTTTCCTTATGTCCTAAAGGAGAGGCTGGTCCTTGTTGACAGCTGTGATTTATGAATATCATTTGCTAAGCACGGTACATTGATATTAAGGTTACCATACCAATTTCTGTTTGGGGTAAAGGGCTTACAAGACCCTAAACTAGGCACGGCGATATTGCTATTCTGGAGAGGTTTGAGCACATTAACTCCATCGCCAACTTTTGTGGATGAAACAGAATGTATAAAGACCTGCAATGAATGTCAGTAGAAGTTCAATGTTTGTTTATTACCCTTTAGAAAATTGCTTCGGCAAATTTATGCAGGTAGCTTTTCTGGCTGGATAAACATGGCAATCCCACTTGAAGTAGCCCATCACATTTCTCACTTCAACGGACAGCTTTCATCCGCTTCGCGTGGAGCTGCGTCTGAAAATGTCTGGGCAGTTAAAGTGAACGACAGCTTTTACGGCAATGTCCATCTCCTCAATGCACGTCACTCATTTGCCGCTTAAAGCCTCTGTTGCAGAAGAGCACTTAGCCCACAATGGCAATCCAGACATTATCAGGAAATAGGGTTGATTCACAGCAGAGATGATGTATGATGGGTAGGGAAGCATTACTTAGCTACCCATTGAATGTGCAAGAATAAATAGCCTGTGGCCTCTTCCTCTGTTGCACAAGTAAGGGGGGGCAACCTCACCTAGAGCATAATAAAGACCGATGGTTCAAAGTTTCAATTCCCTTTCCCCCCTTTTATTTATTCCTGCAGACTTGATTTATAAATGAGAACACTTGTTTCATTACAGAAGGGAATCTATCTGCTCGATGCCCCAACAAAATGATTTGCTTCTAAGCTGTTCTACCTGCTGTTACACATTTCCCAGCCACATTTGTACACGGGCTTGTCAGTTCCATAAATCATTACAGATAAGTAAATCCTTCTCTTAACCTTTTGGAGTGATAGCGTGACTAATATTTTCTGAAAAGTATTACTCCCAGTCTTGCCTGAAGAGAGAGATGCGCAGGGCCCAAACTCTGCATGGCTGTATGACAGAGTCACCTATAAGAATTGGGCCATGCTCATTTCATTGGCCTTTGCCAATGGCACTTTAACCCTTTCCCTTAAATACTGTAAAATAACAATGGTTATTATTATTTATTATTATTTTATTACATTTGTATACTGCCCCATAGCCAAAGCTCTCTGGGCAGTTCACATAAGATTAAAACAATTAAAAACAATATACAAAAATTAAAACAGCAAAAACATACAGTATGCACACACATTTAAAACCACTATAATAACTTTAAAAAGCTATAAGCCTAAAACAAAACAAAAACAAGACAAACCCAGGCTCATCAGATATTGCTAAATGCCTGAGAGAAGAGGCAAGTCTTGACCTGGTGCTGAAAAGATAACAATGTTGGTGCCAGGCAGGCCTCGTCATGTTGTGATGCTCATGTCATGTAGCATTCATGTTGTGATGCTCCAGCAAATGTTTAGATTATGAACTGTTCTTATTTAGCTCACCATCTACCAGGATTATTTTAATTTTTTTGCATTTCACTTCTCATCCTAATGTGATTTATATTCTGATGTATTGCAACTGAAATGTATAGTTTCCCTCAGAGTACCTTCTCAAGCTGTTTATCAGGCTATTTATCACAGTCAATCAATTGGTCTATAGCAATAGTTTTCAATTTTTTTATCTTGAGCAATCCTTTGTCTTAACTGTTACAGAACTGGGCATGTCTGCCCCAGAATCTTTTGCCTTGCAGAGGATTCTAGGGCATATCTTAGGCTATAGAGCTTGTAGTGGGTTGGTTAGTGAGTGAAAATGTGGACTTCACAGAGTTTCTATTTGCTCATAGTAGACCAGCAAATGTGTAATTTGGCTTTACCTTTAGCTTCATAGGTAATTAGACAGGCCTTTCACACAGGCCTGCAATATATGTCTTTCACCTTGAAGCTGTTTAGACCAGCTATATGATGTGAAGATAAGGGTGAAGCTGTTTTGTCCCACTCTTCTGAGCTGGGAAGCTCTCCACCTCCCTTCTCCTGAATCTGCCTGTGAGCAACTCAGCTTGGGGAGAGAAGCTTATAAATTCTAGCCCAGAGGTTTTGGTCTTTGGTCTTGCTCCAAGGGGCAATGTGCACACAACCAGCTTGGATAAACTTGTGGCCCTAGGAACAGCTTCTGTCTATTTTGGGACCCTGATAGATACCCAGTAATGACTGCTTGATTAGTTGGAAAGTGGAGTGAGCTTTCTGCATCCATTTTCTATCAATAAAATCCCATCCTTTTACCCAAGTGCCTTGGTTTCATCTAATTTAACTGCTGTTTACAAATAAATGGTTAAATTCCTATTTTAGTTCTTGTTTTCAGTCATATTTTGCATTTTGTATTTTATACATAGCACCTGCAACAAAATGTTGGGGTGTGGAGTCCTACTGTTCTGGATTCCAGACACTCTTCTATCCTGCCACTACACATCACATTGGACATTTTTGGGGTTCCCTCCAAGTTCCCTTGCCCCCAACCTAAAGACTTTTTGTACTCCTGCAAACCTTGGGTTTTCCTTAAGTCTGCTGATACTTCCTCTTTGTGTATGGATGCTGCCATTTTGGCTACATAAGGACCAACACTCAGAGAATTGAGATAAACATTAGTATATGCACTATGTGATTTCAATTTATGTTGTATGTAGGGGTGGGCATGCCCAAAAACATTGTCATTTATCGTTATCGTCATTTCGGACCAAAAAAATTATTGTCTTCATTCATATCGTAGGTGAACCATATTGTCTTCGTGATAATTATCATGAAAAAATGATATTTTTTGCAGCCCTATTTTTAAAGGAAAAATGCCTATAACTTCTGTATTTTAAAAGGTAGAGGCTTGAAACTTGGTCACAGTGCTTACAGGGTATGCCTAAGTATGTGTATGAAATTTGAAATCGATCCCTCCAACCCTCGATTTTATATGAATTTATTAAAGATAAAGACCATTTCAGTTCTGACAGAGCAGAATGACAGCTCGCCACGTGTGTTCATTCAGACCAGTCAGCACGGAAATGATCTTTAAAAAATTCATATAAAATTGAGGGTTGGAGGGATCGATCTCAAATTTCATACACACACTTAGGCATACCCCATAAGTACTGTGACCAAGGTCCCCTCTACAAGGATTCGCTTTTGCGCCTGGTTAAGTGATTATGCGCATCATCGCTGAAGCGCATTTACACCTAATACCTCTGCACGAGAGGCAGGCGAGGCGGAGAGGTGCATTAACGATGTTCTGGCTGTGTGCGTGCGTGCCTGTGCCTCAAAGAAGTTCATTTAACTTTCCTTCCTTTCTACTCTCCCCCATCCACCAAGCAGCCCTTTTTTCTAGTTTTTATTGCCTTCGACACCTTGGGGACCAGCTGCAAATGGGTTCCAGCCCCTTTGAAGGGGAGAGGAGAGGGGGGAGGGGGGAGGTAGGGTGGGCGGGCGGGCGCCTGTCTCTTTAAGGCAGGTCCCTGCGAGTTGTTATGCTGGAGAGTGAAGGAAATGACGGGGCGATTGAATGAAACGGAGCAAGGGGGGGAACAGGGCAAGAAAAGAAAGGGAAAAGGGAGCTGGAAGACCGAGAGCGAGAGGGAGAGGTAAGCGGGAGCCCGGTAGGAGCGGAGCCAGGAGCCGAGCGGGGGAGCCAGCAGCAGCAGCAGCAGCAGCAGCAGCAGCAGCACTCGGGAGGCAGGGCACACCGGCTTCACATCCCGCCACAAAAAAAACTTTGCTATTTAACGCGCATTCGATAATGCGCACAATCGGAGGAATAACGCACCTCTATGCCCGATTTGTGTTCCGTCCTTGTAGAGGTAAATTTTTTAAAGCACCTTGAAAGAGCTTTGAACCTCTCTTGTAGAGGCAGCCAGTTTCAAGCCTCTAACTTTTAAAATACAGAAGTTATAGGTATATTTATATGGCAGTCCGATAAAACGATAAGATTGCCCGAAAATTATCATATCCGATGATTATTGTAGGTTTTTGTATTGTATTGTTATCGTTAAACACATGCATGATAATGACCATATTGTATTGTTATCATACATTTTAACGATATGATACACATCCCTAGTTGTATGTGGCCTTGTGTGGCAGAGTAGAAATAAATAAATCAGACTTCCTCAAACACATTAATTATATTATTATTATTATTATTATTATTATTATTATTGTTATTGTTGTTGTTGTTGTTGTTGTTGTTGCATTTCTATATCTCCCCATAGCTGAAGTTCTCTGGGTGGTATACAAAGATAAAAACCATTAAAAATACATTTTATAAAGTGCATGATGCCCTCCAGCTGTTTTGGATGACAAGACCCAGAATTTTTGATTCTCAGCCATGTTGGCTGGGGCTGATGGGAGTTCAAAACATCTGGAGGGCACAAGGTTGGGAGGGGCTGAAATAAATAATGGTAGAAAGAGAGAGAATAGGAATTTGCCAACTAAATGATTGTACAATTGTTTACTGTATTTATTATTTTTATTAATTAGTTTATTATACTACCCAATCACCCAAGTTATTGAATTGGGGAACCCTGATAGGGGAATCTGATTGTAAAAGGTTGGTAATTGCAAGACTCAGGCCTGGCACAAGCTGTCCCACTGCCGAGGCATGAGAGCACACATGCTGCTACCACCCCCTCACCCACACAACCATTTCCTGCAGCCGACATGCATTCCCTTCCTTTGACCACCTCATGCCTACCCACTTGTTCCCCTTCCCTTGTTATGTCCCCTTGCCCTTCCCTCATCATGTCCTGCCCCTTCCCCTTCCACCTCAGCTCTCTGGAAAGCTGGAACGCCAAAAGAAGCAACTGGCGCGGCTCTCGTGAAGATTCCCTCAGAATGAAACAGGCCAGGCAGATATGTGTGGAATTGGACTGCTAGTGAAGCTAAGTGCATCAGGCTTGAAAGGGAGTTTGGCATTTTCTGCATGAGTGCAAAGTCTAACACCGGCCAGGCAATGACAAGAGCTTCTGCCTTAGTATACTGAGGCCTTGGCCAACCTATTTCTACCTTCCACTAAGCATGGCAGTATTAAAAATAAGTCCTTGGGGAATGTGAACAGTGTAAAGAAATGAGTCTGATGCATAAGGCAAAACAGTTAATGATACAACTCGGCAAAATTCCCCCTGGAGTAGAGTTGTTTTTATTGCCATCTTTTCCTCCAGAGAATCTCAGGGAGCACAATTTTTCTCATGACAAGATGCACCAGCTGAAATTGCTGGTTCTATACAAGGATCAAAGCCTTGGGTTCTTTTGCAGTTGGCCATCCCTAAGCAGGGCTGGCTCCAAGGCTGAGGGAGTCCTCCTGGGCAATGTGCCTTGTTGTCAGGGTCAGCCCTCCCATGAGGCAGAGTGAGGCAGCCGGCTTAGGCAGCAGATTTAAAAAGGCAACAAATTGTTAGCTATTCTGTTAATATTGTGTTTTTACTGTTAGATTAGGAAAGGTGGTTGTGGAGTTTTCTGCCTCATGTGACCAAATAATGTGCCTGGTTTTTCATCCTATGCAGGCAGCAAAATGTCTTGGGCCAGCCCTGCCTGTTGTGAACAGCATCTTAAGTTAATGCCCCCCCCCCCTTGGGCAGTGCAGGCAGTACTCCAAAGGTGATTGGGAGCTGCAATTTAAATTTTCCACAATGCTCTGAAGTGCCTGATGTAATGTCACTCAAGGTCATTATGGGAAATTAAAATGGAGGTTCACAGACTGAGCTGGCTGGCATGGAGGGCCTGGGGTTGGTGCTGTAGGATTCTAGGACCTGATGCTGGGCCTGATCCTAACTATGGAAGCAGATTCAGGATGAGTTATTCCAAGAAGGAGTAAGGTTGAGGCAAAGGCAGCCACAGGGTCTTTAACTTGCCATTTCACCTCAGAATGTGAAAATATCACAGACATGTTGAGACAGAGTAGCTCTCATTAGCTTCAATGATATTCCTCCACCCACCCACCAAAGCCGGAAAGATCTGTTTGGCCGTTGTTCTTGAAACTCATTGAACAGTTTTACCTGTAACGTGGAAAGCAGAGTATTGTTCTTGTATGCTGCAGCTGCCATAGAAGGCAGCAGCACCATTGATATGGGTGACATTTACTAGTTTACACAGAGGACTGGCAACAAGGTTTGTTTAGTCATCAGCATATCATCCATCGTCAGAACGTTGCTTCTGACAATGGACTGACAAGTTACTAAATTTAGCATCTGTAATGTTCTTTCGAAGGTGTGTGCATGTGTGCTTAAGCCCTCCATTTTGCTTTGCTGGCTCACAAACAACATATTCCTTTTCTGTTTCTGAGGTTTCCTCCTTCTAAGATGAATCCCTTTGCATTAATTTTCTATGCCTTAAACTACATGCACAATTAATAGATGTGGGCCAAAGGGAGCCAGTCTTGGGGGGAAAAACAAACTACAGGAGTAGAGGTAAAATGGGTAGTGACAAAATGAATTTATGACACAAAATTCTCTTCAAAAATTTCCTAAGTTAATTTTGATGGCATAAGGGCCATTTTTTTTAGTTTAAAACAACATGCATGCTTCCTGCATTCCTTGTTTTAAAGTAAAATTTACCTTTTTTTGCTTTTTGGCAACGAAATCACCAGTGGCACAGCAGCGGCAATTCCAGGGAATTCCAATTCCTCTCCCTCCACCCTATACCTTGATTCGGATTTGGCAGACCTCTGGGAGCCAGATAAGTTGCTTTGGTAGCTGGAGCAGATCGCCTCTGTTTTATGACCAGTTGAATGGAGTGAGATCTTCCTCTGGCTAAATATGCTACTAAAATCTTGTGTTTTGATTTGGCCTGGGGAATGAAGTGAGAGGAGCTAAGACCATCTTGATTCACAAAGGTCCTGAGAAAATATGTCTCCAGATAGCTTCACTACCAAATCGCAATGCTCTTGAAAAAATGTAAAGAACTGCTGGCAAAACCTGTGATGAGGGATCCTATTCAAGTCCAGTTCAAGATGCTGGTGTATGTGTAGGTATTTATGGGAATCTATCTATCTATCATCTATCTATCTAATCTGCATTTGCTACTTCTCTCCCTTCTTTGGAAGCCACATGTTCAGCTGTCCTGTTGCCCCCATATCTCATTCATAATTTTGCTTCCCACTGAGCAGCTTCACAGTTGTGCAGTGCTGCTACTGCAGTTGCCACTGGTTCATTTCTCTGGTAGACATTAGCCTTTCAGGTTGTTAGCTGTGATTTCCAGGGAGAACATGACAGGTTCTGCCAATGGCTCCCTCAGCTGATCGCTCAAGGCTTGCATGCAGATGGGTTTACTCCTTTGGTTGCTTGCTGTGTCAAGAAATATGTCCTGTGTTTACTCATCAAAGCAGCTGCAAATCTTCTTCTAAACAGTGGTGAGAGGTGAGAATCGGCCCAGGGGTTTCTGCGGCATGCCTTTAGCAAAACATGAAGGAACAGATGACAGCTACCCTGGTTAAATGTTCATTTATCCCAAGGCGAATCCTACAAAAATGTAATTGATTGGATCCAGGTTTAGTCATATTTAGAGCAGACCCAGTGAAATCAATGGGTTAAATGTTCATTTATCCTAAGGCAAATCCTGCAAAAATGTAATTGATTGGATCCAGGTTTAGTCATATTTAGAGCAGACCCAGTGATTGCTCCTAGCGCCTCCAGCCAAAAGGCACTCTGCAAATATTCAGCCTTTTCTTCTGTAATGGATTTTTTTTTCTGATAAGAGAAAAGACAGATGAAGTAGGAGGGCTACAAGTTGAAAACATTGACATCTGGACCCCCTGTAAAATGAGGCGGTCTGGAAGCATCCCAAGTCACAAGTAAGTTAAGTCGAATTGATTGCAGTGGGTCTACTGTAAGTATGATTAAATCTGGATCCAACCTATTGTATGCACACACACACTTAGAGATGACTTTTTTAAAAAAAATTAGCAATGCGGGAATGGATGGAAACATTTTGAGCATATTGGAAGCCATAGGTATTGTGGTCCTGAGCCATATAAGGCTTTATAGCTCAAAACCAGCATCTTGAATTGGACTTAAGAACAGAAGAACAGAAGAAGAGCCATGCTGGATCAGCCCAGCACTCTGTTCACAAAGTGGCCAACCAGCTGTTGACCAGGGACCCACAAGCAGGACACAGTGCAACAGCACCCTCCCACCCATGTTCCCCGGTAACTGGTGTATATAGGCTTTCTGCCTCTAATACTGGAGGTAGCATCAGGACTAGTAGCCATTGATATCCTTCTCCCCCAGGAAAACATACAGTCCATTATTTGAAGGCATCCAATATTTGATGTGTTGTCCAATCCAAGTCCAATTTAAGATCAAACAACCGTAATGATGGAGAGAAGGGGGCTTTGAAATTGCTCATCAATGATTAGCACTTGGATAGCAGACTGAGCAGGCACAGAGGTCACCGGGTCAGTCTTCTCAGCTATGGTGAAATGCATTGTATTTCTATCAAAATGATAGTTATTTTTTCAAAATGTGCTCTTATACGTATAAATTTGCATAGCAAATGTTATGCAAATTGGTCTCTTCTTTTTGGATGATCTAATTCCTCTTCTTTGACAATGCTTAAGTGGCTACCCTATTTGTAAATGGCCATTGTTAGTAAAATAATAGTCACTGTCTATACTTTCTACAGTTCACTTCGTTTTGACCTCACTGTTTACAATTCCCTGTGTGTGTGTGTGTGTGTGTGTGTGTGTATGTAAATCAGGACAACACCCAATGCACCTGATGAAGTGAACTCCAGTCCACAATACATTTCTTAATCTTTAAGGTGCCACAAGATCCTTTGCTGTTTTTTTCTGCAATAGCCTAACACAGCTGCCCCACTAGAAATACTAGAAAGAGTTCCTCTTCTTCCCTCATTTGCACTGTCTCACTTAACAAAACATGTGTTGGGCAGCATTTGGAAAGCTGTGTTAAACTTTTCACAGATAGAACAGCATCTTAACTTGGTGTAACTTGGGCTTGTTTCACACATGTTCATCATATGCTGTCTCTGTGTTGTTTTATTTTTCAATGCAAACAATACAAAAATATATAAACATTGGATGCTGCCAGTAATTTATCTTTAAGCTTTGGCTTGCTATTTAAATTGGAAAAAAGTTGGTTGTCAAGTCAATTTTCTTATGTACAGGATGTATTCCAATTTTATATTGTTTGTCTAAAATTCCCCACCCCTTCGATGATTTCATTTCTCACCAGGGAAGGAAAATAATCTTAACTCAATTAGAATAAGTAATAAATTTCTTTTAGCCATGTCTATAATTGGAAAATGGACAAGTAGATGTGAGATGAAAGGCATTTGCATTCCAAAAAAGATAGGAAGCCTGTCTAATCAGGCTTTCTGCTTCTGTTAAACAGATTTGTTCAGAATTTATTTGGGAAGAGTATATAAAGGTTTTCACCTGGGCTACAATCTGTTTCTCAGGCCATCGGGTAGCAAAATCAGACAGGTAGCATAGTTGAAGATGCATCCTCTCAGAATCTATTATCTGGACTATTATCTCCTTGTTCTTTTGTGATAATTGGTTAGACAAATTGACATTGGAGAAGAGTCACACTTTTGGATTTGGAGCACCTCCCCCAAGACAACCAGTGGGGTTGCATCCATTCCCCAACGTAACTTATCAGCCAGAGCAACCAAGGCAGTTTCTATCCCTAAACTGAGCCTGAAGCCAGATGGAAATGCACCTAGAAAATCAGCTTCATCCAAGAGTGCAGTCAGCTGATTGGCAAGTTATGTACAAATATACAGGTAGAGCATAGCATAAGGAGAGATAAGAAACACGGGCCCCTGCCAGGCAGCACATACATTCCACACATCAGATTTCTAAAGAGACACACTTTATGTTCAAGATTCCCCCAGTCTTCAGCTAAGGGCACCTCTTCATGGCATCTCTTTGACATTGCGGCGGCAGCAGGCGGAGCGACGTGCATTTACGCTCCTTCCGGCCCTCTTCACCAGCAGCAGCATCGCGGCGGGTTTTCTTGCCGCTGCTGCGGCGCCCGTGCTGCCTTTTTGAAGGTAAGTTTTGTTGTTTTTTACTTTTTAATTTGGGGCAGGAGGACCAAGGAGGCCAGAGTTTAGTTTTTTTAAAAAAATATTTTCAGAAGGGGGGGAGAGGACCGAGGAGGCGTGGAGTTTAGAATGTTTTGTTTTTTTAATTTTCAGAAGGGGGGGAGGATCGAGGAAGCACATTTTCTTTGGAGGTGCGGAGGTGGTACAGTGAGCTTATGGCTCGCTGCACCACCCCCTTCAGTGCCCAGCCCATGGCGACCAATCAGTGGTCGCCATAGACTTGGCATGCCTCCAAGAAGCACTGGAGAAAAAGCAACAGACTGCAAATGCCGTCGTTGCTTTGCTCCAAACTAAAAAATGTTGGACCCCTAGATGGCTTTGGATTGGCGGCAGCGTCCTATAACCCAGCTGCCGCCAATCCGAAGCCACCGTGATGGAAAGGGACCAACTAGAGGTACACTAAGTCTCAGTTCTTTATTTGCATCTCTTCTGTTCTGGGATGGACCCTTTGGTTCTTACACATGCATGCACCTGACATTAGCCCCCTCCACATGGCTGGATGGTGGGTGTCCTCATTCAAACTCTGTTAGCTTTCCCATTCAAAACACTCAGTTGAGATTGCCAGTATCCAGTGTAGCAGACCAGTGTGGTATAGTGGTTAGAGCTGGGGATAGCAATATGGAGCCCACAGGCTCCCTGGTGCCCTGCAAGATCCCCCAAATGCTTCTGCCAGACTACACTGGACCCTAGACCTTTCCTTTTCTCCACTGCCTTTCCTTCATCCCCACCTACCACAGTGGTTTGTCCTTCCACTGTTGCTGCCCCCAGACCCTTCCTTCTCTCCCAGTGCAGCTGCTGTGTTGTTTCCCCCATGACCTTTCCTCTTCCCTTCTTGTGTGTCTGTGGCTGCTGTTTCCTTCCTTCCTCCCTCCCTCCCTCCCCTTGCCATTGCCACACTGCCACCTTCCCCCACTTTCTCATCTTTCCCCCCCCAGCTGCTGCTGCCGCCGCCGCCACCACCACCGCTGCTGCCACCACCACCTTTCCTTCCTTTGTCCCCACTGTGCTGCTGCAGCCATTGCTTTCCTCCCGCCTTACCTCCTGCAGGCTGAGAGACAGGGTGAATGTGGCAGGAATTGTTGGGAGTAGAAGGCAGTCATGGGGAAGGGGAGAGAAGGATGGACATAGCAAGGGGGAGGCGCTGATGTTGTGAAGATAGACTTGAGAGGAGGAAGATAATGTACACTGCCTTGGGCTCCTTGCAGGAAAGGCAGGATGCAACTGTAACAAATCTCTCCTAGCCACCAGGAGACCTTAAACGACCACTCGAGGTCATTAAGGAACACTGGGTGCTTCCAAACAGAGGTTTTCCAGCTCTAACCTCCCATTGCTTTTCTGGTTTTGGCTGAATGCGGAATTGTGAAACCAATGTAATCAGACTGCAAAGCCATGGCATTGTGTACTTAATTTCTCTGGGATAACAGCATAGCTGTACTTGTAAAGAAGTACTAGTAGGAACATATTTACATTTTCTAAACGTCTGCAGAAGTTCTTGAGATTCTGCACAATCTATCTGAGCTGAGAATTAAATTTTTCTAAGGGTGCAATCCTATGCATGTTTAGACAGAAAAAAGTCCCAGCATGCCCCAGCCAGCTTCCTCCTCTACATTTTATCCTCACAACAGCCCTGTGAGGTAGGCTAGGCTGAGAGACAGCGACTAGCCCAAAGACACCAAGTGAGCTTCATGGCTGAGTAGAGACTAGTCCCAGTCCAACACTCTAACCACTACACCATACTGGTTCTAGTTAATAGTGAAGGATGCAATCCTATGCATGTTTAGACAGAAAAAAGTCCTACAACTCCATGCTGGCTGACAAATGCTGGGAGCTGTAGGACTTTTTTCTGTCTAAACATGCATAGGATTGCACCTAAAGAATTTCAAAGATATTTATCGGAACACCATCACGTGGTTGTAATAACCCTGCTGAATCCCAGGGTTGTTTCTCCCTACAATTGTTTTTCCTTCATCACATGCATACCGTTTCCTTGTCGCAGGGCTGCTCCGGTTGCCCTGAACCGTAATCTGATATTATTCTTAAAGAACGAATCACTGGAGCATTTGACAGGAGATGAAAACCTAGTATGTTTTTGCTCTGGATTTGCATACTGCTGAGAATGGGTCAGGGGGTAGGGGGAAAGGTGCAGGTCGTTGAATTCCTGCACCTTACTAGTTTTGTCAGAGTTATTTTTAGATTAGCAAAAACAAAACGAAGGCAGCCTTCGCTCTCTATGGAGAGGTGGAGAAGCTAAGGACATGTTAAGGAGGTAAAGGATTTAGATATCAAGGAGTCAGGTTTAGATTAAATGTCGGGAAAATCCTTCAGGGCAAGCAAATGGGTAGATGTTGGAACGATAAAGTACTAAAGAGATTACAGAGTTACTATGCCTGGATTGTTTCCAAGGTTATGTGGAGGAATATGTGTCAAGAACAGTCTGGTTTGTGCCCCCTTACCTGACTGACTGTTTTCAGAAAACTGCAGGGATTTTGACTGTTGTTAAGCAGTGCTTTAAAATGCTGCAGTAAAAGCAGTGGAGGCTGGTGACTCTGATGTGAGTAGGGCGGTGAATCCACCCTGGGTTTCAATCAGAACCAGCTGGCACTCTAAAAAGTGCTATCCAAGGTGCTGCCTTCGAAGGCACTTTGGAACCTGCAGCTTGTGCAAAATGTAATGCTCCTCGCCTTGGATAGCTCCTTTAGAGTTTTGACTGGAGCAGATTCAACCCTCCTGACATCGAGGCCACCAGCCTCCACTGCGTAGTAGTTATCTGCACTGCACCACCCACCTCCTACATATGGGTGAATGGGTGGGCTGAACCGGCCCTTCCTCCTGGTGGTGGTGGTGGTGGTGTTAGTGGTGGTGGAGTTAATGTGGCCTCACAGGGAGACTGGAGCCACAGTGGTTGCAATCCTATAAAAAAAGAGACTTCTGAGGGTCCCCATCTGGCTCTCTGGACTTCCCCCGAAAGGCCCCACCCTTTACCCCCAACCCCACCCTTTTCCACCAAACACTGATCCTTTGGCAGTTCCTTGGCTTTTGTGCATTTTCCCCCATTCTAAAAGGTTGAAATGCCCCTCATATGGCTTAGTTACTGGCCGTGAGAGCTTTAAGCTAAAATATTTTTGTTTTTTTAGTCCTGCCGCTTTTGCCTTCGGCCCCACCCACCACTGCAACGTGGCCCCCAAGAACTTCTCCAAATTGGAATTTGGCCCTCGGGCCTAAAGAGCTTCTGCACCCCTGCTATAAAATGTTCCTGGAAGTAAGCCCCATTGAACACATAGGATTGTGCTATAAGGCAATCCTATAACTCAACAGGGTCTACTTCTTAGCAGATGCATCTAGGATCGCACTGCAAACAGTATTGAAAGGTATATGAAATGATTCAAGTTAAAAGGCATCTAATTCCATGGCATGGTTTCTGAAGAACTGGCTACATTAATAAAAAGGTTCTGTTGAAATGTGTGAAGGTTAATGGGAGTCATCAAATGCCAACAACTAGCTCAGTGCCATGATAACAGCTGCCCTTCCCCAGCAAACTTATTCCCTTCAGAGATTTTAGGGTATGCCAGGCCTCAGCAACCTCATGCCCTCCAGATGTTTTGCACTCCATCTCCCATGAGTTTCAGGCAGCATGGCCAACGGTAAGAGATTATGGAGGTTGTAGTTTGAAACATCTGGAAGGCCCCAGTGGCATATGCCTATGAAAGACATTTTCATGAACACATAACTGAAAAGGGATTCTCCCCCTTCATCTGATTTGGTTATGTAATCTGCTATTTGTTCGTTGTTTTGTTTTTATTGTTCCAAAATTACATTCCAACTCATCCAATAGACTTAAAAGCACTATTTGAGATTTTAAATTATCTTAAAATCTGTTCTACAATTCAATTATCTGCAAGTGACCAATTGGGTGGTATCCTATGGTGCCCATGGGCTCATAGGCGTGACTGCTCACACAGCAGGGCTTTTGTGCTTTTAAAAATAACCCATTCTGGAACAGAAGGGAGGTGTTTCCACTAGTTTCAGGTTAAACAATCCATAATTAACCTAACTACTAATTGCTGTTAACTCTGGGCTGTTTTACCCACAATTAACTTATATAGGGTGACCATATTTTGGAAACCAAAAAGAGGACATCATGGCCAGCCTCCAAAGTGGTGTGCCCATGTCCACCCCTCCAGGGGGGTATGTCCAGCCCCAAGGGGTGTGCCCACCTGAACATAGCCTTGGTCACATGTCTGATTTTACAGTGCACAATTCAGACAAACCTATTCTACACAACAGCTTAATGTTAAAATCACTGAAATAAAGAACACGTGAGACATTCAATGTATCTGAAATTAACTTTACTCACTCCTACTTTTGTAGCTTTTGCTGTACTTTGAAGCTTTTGCTATACCCTGTGTGATACAGTCTCCCTTTCCCTCAAATATATTTTCTGACTGCAAATCCTTCACTGGATGACCATAGTCTCACCTTTCCTAACATTTAACACCTTTTCCCCATCACCTTTCTCGTATCCATACTCACAGATTCAGCATACTGCTACCACTGAACAAATGAAACAGTTGACAAGTGCAGAAAAATCTAGTACATTAACCTAGCATTAATGCAATCTAACATTAAAAAGAGTATAAAATACTATTACCCTGAAAACATTAGCCATGGAACAAAATGGACTAAAGGCTTGTTGCTGTCACTTCTCACTAGCACCTCTTAGCTTGTTTCAACTTCTGGTTTATCAATGAGAAACAAATCTAAAAATTTATCATACCTCTGGTTCATTAGCCGTGTAGCTGTTCATTAGCTGTTTTTATGTTTATGTTATGTTTTATGGTTTTAAATTTTGTATATTGACTTTTTAATGTTCAACCATTTAATTTTTGTAAACCGCCCAGAGAGCTTCGGCTATGGGCAGTATATAAATGTAATAAATCATCAGCATCATTATCATCAGCATAAAGACCATGGTCAGTTGCAATACAAAGAAAGGGCAAAATGGATGCCCATTATCACCATGCTAGACAAGGATCTTTCCCTCATTTTATTCTGGTATCTCCTGTATTATCCAAGTATCTCAGTGTGCAGAGAACCGAAATCCCAATCAGGGACCCAAAGTAAACTGCCCAAAGAAACCTCAGAAATAAGTCTCATTGATTTCAATAAAGCTTTCTCTGGGATAAATGAATATAGGATTGCAGCCTCTTCACATCTGCTCACCTTAGTCTAGCAAATGCAAGCCCCTCCTGTCAAGGTCAACTATGCACTCACCAGAACCTGGTCTCATGGATCATGCAACCAGCAGGTACTCTCCCAAAAGATGCTTTCAGAGCCTAGGAAATCCAGACACACTCAAACAAATCATGCCAAGCCATGCTATGCACTCATATTATTTTGCTGGGAGAGAACAATTCTGGGACAAGACAATACTTTGCAACCAACCAGATATAACAGTCATAAATAAAAAAAGAAAAGCACACCTACCTCATTGACATATCAATACCTACTGATAAAAATGTTGCAGAAAAGGAAGAGGAAAAGAGAGGGAAATATACACCACTGGCTATGGAAGTTAAAGAACTATGGCAACAGGAAAAAGTTACAATTATTCCGTTAGTCACATCAGTTACATCAATATTTTTTTTTACAAAAATACAGAAAACCTTCAGAAACTAGGCCTACCAAAATATATCCACACCAACATCCAGAAAACAGACATACTTAAAACATGTTCAATAGTCAGGAAATTTCTGAATCAGTAAAAGACAGAATGACTTCGCAAAGCCTGTCATGTTCATCTAGAAAAACGACCACAAGCAAGAAAAGAGAGATAATAATAATAACCTTGTTAATTTTTTTAAAGTTTTTTTTTAAGGATGAAAAATTATCAGCAATTGTTACAAAATATACATCATGCCAATTATATCAAACAAATTGGAGAGGAAGGTGAATTACTATCTTCTAGCACCAGCTAGAGACCCACTTCTTCTTTTGAGCTACGGAGCAAGTAGATACATAAATAGCTCAAGCAAGCGAGCCAAACCACATACCACAGAGGATGGCTAAAAACAACTATCTATGTTGGGAAAGAATTTCCTTCATAACTCAAAATTCCTGATGATCCAGTAAAGGTTTTAGGAAATCTTGCTTGTATTGGCATAGGTCGAGATATTTTGCTGGTCAGAATTTTCATCAGTAGAACTCCAATGGAAATAACTTCTTGGGAGACTTGCCAGTGAGATACTATGGCAAAGCTAGAGTGACCAGATACAGTGCAATCCTATACATGTCTACTCAGACTGCATTGAGCTCAATTAGGCATACTTCAATTGGCTAACAAACTTTGGAAACAATTCTATGTGTGTTTAGACAGAAAAAAGTCCTACAACTTCCAGAATTGCTCAGCCAGACAAGGGAGTTCCCCCCAAAAGATCTGACACATAAGGAAATGCTCCAATGCCTAGATAAAACAATTGTTCTGATGAAGAATATTCTTTCTTTGATTTTAGGTAGTGCACACAGTTGTTACAACAGTGTGCCTTCTTAAAAGATGCATTCCCTCTACCATGAGGAAGGTGGAAGAGTATTCCATTAAAATGGTTCCTGCCATCCATGGGTTTTGTAAGTAGCAGTATTTTTTCAAAAAAGAAAAAGTTCACAGCCGGTACAGTCTAATGCCTGTGAAACTGAGCAGCAAACCAGAATGCCCCTAGATTAGCTCTCACAACTTGTATGAACTCATAGCATGGCCTTAGGCAAACCACTATTTTTTCAGCCTCCACCCTGCAATACTGGCCTGCCATACAGGGTTGTTGTAATGATTATATTCTAATAATGTCATGCATATGATGCGCTATGAACATCCTAAAGTTCTGTCTAAATGCTAAGTTTTTTATTAAAAAAATCAGCTGCCTGCTTAAGCCAAGGCACCTTGGCTTAAGTTTTGATAGATTTAAAAAGTTATAGATTTATTGAACGCCTAAACATTGCATCCCTACTTTTTTTTAAAAAAAATAATCAACCAATATAGATTTCATTACAATTACAAATAGCAGTTTGATTTAAACTCCTGGTAAGCATATAAAAACACAACCCACAGTCCAGTACTTCATGTATGCTCAGATGCTTACATGAAGCAACTATGCACATGGGGTCATTTTTCATTTCAATGAAGGGATCCAATTGGGGTGTTCAAAGGAAGGTGTATGTGGATCTAGTCCCTCCTTTGAAATGAACCAGTATATTCTTGTAGGTAAGAATATTCCATGCCTATACTGGAGCATTTGGATCCATAAGCAAGCTTGAGACTCAGGCCTCCTCTATTCCTTCTCACGAAATTAATTTACCTTTAATAATAAAAACTGTGCATTTTTTTTCTTGTTGCCTCTATTTTGAACACAAAAGGAAGAAGCTTTGATACAAGCAGCACAAACCTATGCATATTTATTCAGAAGTAGGTTGCATCACAGGAAGGACAGGGCTCCTGTATCTTTAACAGTGGTGAAGAAAAGGGAATTTCAGCAGGTGTCATTTGCATGCAACTAAACAAACAGGAGGCACTGGTTGACAATATTATACAAGAACACAGGTGAATACACTCAACCACCTGAATAAACTATAGGACCAGCAATACACAATATTTATATTTGTGTATTAGTGCAGTTTATACCCACTTCAAATATTTCAAATCCAGGGACATTGCCATGGCCTTGTATGTGGGGACAAAGCCTCCACCTGAAACCATTTGAAAGTACAGCATTCATTTCCAAACTCGTGGTCGCAGCTGGATTAAGCAATTTCTGAAGAAGCATAGAGAAACAGATGTATGATACCGGATTTCTGTTAAATAGTTTGCTGATAGAACTTGGAAAGAATTATACACAAATGGAAGAAAACATTACAGATTCATTGTAATATTATTGAAAAAACATTTGTGTACTTGTATATTATGGTGTTTTAATTGTGGAGTTTGTTAATTTTGTGTGGCATTCTGAAGCATGAATTGTGAAAAAAGTTTGATTAATAATATAATGTGCTTGAAATATTTGAAGTGGGTATAAACTGCACTAATACACAAATATAAATATTGTTAGGGTGTCCAGATCGCCCGGGGTTTCCTGGTCCTAACCGGGAAACCTAGGCCGATCTGGGCCAACCGTGGGGCAGTGGGGGAAAACCGGGGTGGCGGGGGGGTCATGTGGCAGTGGCAGCGAGTGGCGAAGAGCGGCGGTACACGTGGCGGCGGTGGCGGCGGAGACGCCCGGGAAGCGGCTGCCCCAGCAGGTAAGTGCCCCCCCTTGCGCCTCACGCTCCTTACCTGCAGGGGCATCTGCTTCCCTCCGGGGTGTGACGGGGGGCACTTACCTGCTGGGGCGGCTGCTTCCTGGGCTCCTCCTCTGCCACCGCCACTGGGTCCGCCGCCGCCGGGTCCTCCACCACCGCCAGGTCCTTCGCTGCCACTGCCGGGCTCGTGAGGCCAGAGGCCGCGTGGAAGAGGCGGGAGAGGGCCGATTACATCACTTCCAGATCCGGCCCTCTCCCGTCTCTTCTGCGCGGCCTCTGGGAGGAAGACCCGGTGGTGGTGGGAGACCTGGGGGCGGCGGCTGACCCGGCAGGGGCGGCAGCGGAGGACCTGGCGCGGGCGGCGGAGGAAGAGAACCCGGTAGGTCCAGGCTGGGTTTTTTTTGGGGGGGTGGCTTGGTGGGGGGGGTTGTTTTGGGTGGGGGGTGGCGGGGGGGGCAGGGTTTTGGTTTCCAAAATCTGGTCGCCCTAAATATTGTTAAATGTAGTATTGCTGGTCCTATTGTTTATTCAGGTGGTTGAGTGTATTCACCTGTGTTATTTGTATGCATGCAATACCTGGAGAAACACCCTCTTCATCACAACACTGAAAAGCTGCAGGAGCCCTGCTCTCTTTTGCATCTGGTCACACTAGCTAAAGAGGGCAGGGCTCTTGCAGTAACACACTGGTAATGTTTATACCTAACAATCATCAGATTCTTACATCCTCTGTGACTATAAACCTGTACAAAAAGAGCTTAAATTGGAAATAACACCTACATTTAATTCAAATTATTCATTTCAAACTCTATATTTCAGACTATATATAAGTGAGATGTTGTGCAGCAAAAACAGCCTACAACTCCCAGCATGCACTGCCTGGAAGGCTGCACTTACTGGAGCCAAGGAACAGACAGCACAGACAGCAGCATAAATGCCTGCTGGCATGATGCAGGAGGGGCAGTCCATGGAGCGGTCGCTGGCACCACACATTGCCCAAGAGCCCCGCAGATGCCTGATTCCCCAGAGAGCTCTCCTAGTTCTAGGCTTCTGTAAATGCAGCCCTCCCAGGCAGTGCATGCTGGGAGTTGTCGGCTGTTCACTGCCTGCTTCCCCAGAAAGCTCTATATGATGAACAGCCTACAACTCCCTGCATGCTGCATGTTAGGAGCAGGTGAGAGACAGCATGGGGGGGGGGGGAGGGGGCTTCTCTGGGCCTCCAGAAAAAAAAACCCTGCTCCTGCCCCTACATCGCTGGACTGTAGAAAGGTCCTTACAAAGTGCCTGTTTGGTCGGATGCCATAGGGAAGGTTTTTTTTCTTCCACTCAAATGGGTGCTGGGAGCATGTGAGAGAGGGAGGGAGCTTCTCCGGACCTCCAGAAAAGCACCCCCCCCCCGCATCGCGGGGCTTAGAAAGGCCTCAGAAAGGGTCTGTTTGGGCGGATGTGAGGGAAGCCTTTTTCACTTCCTCTGGGGGGGCGTGAGGGGGGTGCAAGGGGGCAGGGGCACACAAGGGGGGGTGGGAGGTACAAGGGAAGGCCTCTGGAAAACTCCCACCCGCACATCGCAGGGCCTGTTGGGCAGATGCCACCGGTAGCCCCTTGCCTTGTCTCATGCTGCTGCTGCCTGCTGGATTGGCCGGGGGAGGGGCTGGAAGTCGCATTTTGGATGCGCCAAAATGCAATTTCCTGCCGTTCCCCCAGGCTGATCAGGGGCTTCTCCTTGGCCAGCACATTTGTGCTGGCCAAGGAGAAGCCCGGGATGGCCCTTGGGAGGGTGGCAATTCCCGGACTTTAGCTGAAATATGGCGATTTCCGTCTGGACGCCATTTTGGTGCCCTGTTTCCTGACATGTCCGGAGGAAACCGGACGTATGGTCAGCCAAAACTTATAGAGTCCAGATCTGGACATTACGTAGCAACTCTCAGTTGGCCCGATCGAAGGCTGAATATTCAAAATGGCCATGGAATTCATCCAGCATGTGCTGCAGCAAATCATGGGTTAATTAGTTGCAGTTACATGCAAACCAGAACAGAGAGTTTGTATACCAGGTTTTGATCTAGGGCAATTATTTATGGTTCATGTGTAAATCCTATAGCCAAGTCCTAAGTACACAAGTACTTGGAAGTAAGCCCAATTGATCTTGATGGGAGTGGAATTGCAAGTATATAAGAGCAAAACAATTTAAAACACAAGCTAGGAACAACAGCAAGAAATCCACAGCAGCAATAATACAGCACAAGAAAACACACCAGGAACAGCAGGTAACAACATACCAGCAACTGTAGATAAAAATATATCAACTAGGGGCTCCGATTAAAAAAAAATGCCCACCAAAGTAGAACAGCCTTAAGAGCTTTCTTAAAAGCATGGAAGGATTGGATCGGATAAATCTCCTTTTGGAGGCTGTTCCATAATTTAGGTGCAACAACCAAAAAGGCTTTTGGAAAAGGAGTAAAGATCTCAAGCATGTTCATTATGGAAGGAATTGATTCTTGAAATACTCTGATCCCAGGTTGTTAAAAGCCAAAGCTAGCAGCTTGAATTGAATCTGAGATTGATACGTCAGTCATTGAAAATACGGTTGGTATGCCTGCCTGCTAAATACTACATTTCATGGAACTGGGTCTAAGCAATAAGAGTTTGGCTTTTTGAAACGATCCATTGAACCAGATGGGGCTTTCAGGTTGAGTGACTGGCTTTGAACTTTGCAAGACATTTGCTCGTCACACCAAGCTATTTTAGTGACATCCAATTTTCTTTTCTTTTCTTTTTGCACAACACAAGTCATTAAGAGAGTCAGCTTCATATTTCCCCCCCCCCCCCATGAGACTTGAATGCTAATGCAGCTCTGAAAGTGTGTGTGTGTGTGTGTACTAATTGATGGTTTCTTTTGGGACCTGGTGAAAATTAGTAAAGAGAACAAGAAGCCCTGTCCTTTTTAGTCTGATACACCTGATTTGCTATGAGACGCTCTTGTCATGCCTGTGTGGTTACCGAGAGTGTGAACCATGATACCTGGAGGATCATGTTGCAAGCAAACCTATCCCTTTAGAACAGATGGGCACTGCACAGTGAGCATGCTGACGGATGAAAATTCACTCTCTACACAAAGAAAAAGCTTGCCCTCTAGGTGACCTTGCCTCCTTACAGGATGAATTCTGGAAGCCAATATGCTGCAGTAGAGGTTGCCAGTATTCTTAAGCATTCAGCGATGTGGCTGCTGAAAAGAGCACCATGTGCTTTAGAGACCTTAAGTTACAGAGCACAATGTCACCTGCTCAGAAATTGAGGTTCTATTCTGTTTGTAGATCACTCTTAGGAGGAAAAGTAGTATCCAAGCCAAAGGTTATTTCCCCCCACGATAGACTTATGCTTACTCCTAGAAGCCAGGGGTTAATAAGGTTTTGGGCTGTCAGTGTTGTGAGGTGGACATCAGGGGATCTGAGTGTGTGCGCATGCATGCACATGTGATGTTGGGACAGCTCAGCCTTCCCCAACCTGTCTCCCTCCAAAAATATTGGACTATAAATCCCAGCATCCCCCCCAATCAGCCATGTTAGGCTGAGATAGCATGATATCATCCCTGAAATTAGTGCCATCTTGATGTGCTATTACTCAGACTATTGGAAAAGATCCTTGGGTGGGAGATAATAAGAGATTTGATGGACAGGATGGCTTTGGTTTTAAATCCATTATTAACATAAAGCTTACTTTGGCAAGCTATTATACCTAAACTGAAGCTACTTCAGAGGCTAAAATGCTGCTCTGATCTCCTTGAAGGGAAGTGTGAACTAAGACAGTTGTAGTATGACTGTTGCTGCATTATGGAATTTAGAGTTCAATCCTATGCATGTTTCATCAGGGAAAAAAAGTTCTACAATTCCCAGCATGCCCCAGATAGTATGGCTGGCTGGAGGGATGTTGTAAGAGGGTTGTTTTTTTATTTTTATTTTTGCCTAAAAATGCATGGGATTCTACCCTTAGTGAATTTAGACCCAACTTTGGACATTCCATGTAGCATTTGTATAGCTGTTGTAATTCGGGAAGGACGTACCTGAGATGCTTTCTGCTGATTTGGACCAGTGGTCTTTCTTCTAGCCAAAGGGTGCTTATACTACCTGTGAGCTGTTCTCTAGGGTCTTTCTCGAGCTTGCTACATGCAATCCTCCAACTTAAAGTACCATGGATTTAATCTGGAACTGTATATGTACAAAGCTTGTGGTCTGTTACTGAGCTGTTATGTACTAGATAAATTAAACCAATTAGTTAATGAAACTAATTTTCTTTTGAAAGATTGTTTCATCCCAGCCAAAAGGTTTCTTAAACATTGTTGTATTGAGCATCACTATTCAAGTTTGTTATGCTTTAAGACCATAAGAAGAGCCATGCTGGATCAGACCAAGGGTCCATCTAGTCCAGCATTTTTTCCACATAGTGACCAAACAGCTGTCGAAGGGAAACCCACAAATAACGTATGAATGCAGCAGCGCCCTCCACCCATGTTCCCCAGCAACTGCTGTACATAGGCATACTGCCTCTTATAATGGAAGTTGAAGGACTACTAGCCCTTGATAGCCTTCTCCTCCATGATAGCCTTTTAAAGCTATCCAAATTGTTGGCCATCACTACTGCTTGCAGTAGCAAAGTCCATAGTTTAACTGTGTGTTGTATGAAGAAATCCTCCTTTTTACCTGTCCTGAATCTTTAGGGGATGACCCTGGCTTCTAGTATTATAAGAGAGGGACAAAAATGTCTCTGTCCACATTCTCCATGCTATGCATGTTTTCTTTACCATACACCTGCTTCGTGGGGAAGAACTTTTAAAAACTTACAAGCTCAACTTCTTCTGCACTCCAGTGTACCTGTCCTGCAATCAAAAGAATGAAGAAACGATGAAGGAAAATGGTAAGGGTTGTTAAATAGGTTGGAGCCAGGTCAGAATATGTCGCATAGTCCTTTATACCTCTTGATCTTTCCCCATCCTCCTGGTTTTTTTTAAAGGACTGACTTGTCTTTTAACTGCAGAATGGCCTTCAGTTGCTGAAAGTCATGCTTCTCTAACTCAAAAATATATATCATTCCTCAGCTTTCTAAGAATTTTTCGGATTAATAGCGGCTTTCAAGAATAGAATTGACTTTGTTTAGAAAAGCGAAAACTTCAATTCAGCTAGCATCTGTCTTTTTAAAGTGCCAATAGAAAACATTCCTGCTCTTGATTCCTGGATAATAAAATGGTTTGCTCTTGGTTTTGCATTGAAATACATTTAGAAAATCAATACAGAGATACTTCTAACAAGAGATTCCTTGAGAGTCTTCAGGGATTCATTTTTTCTTTCTTTCTTCAATAACAATGCAATCTGGAGAGAAAAAATGTCTCCAATTTGGCTATTCTTGTGTCTTTTGAATGATAGTAACCAGCGGGATTGGATACACATTAAGTTAGTGGCACTTCATTCTCATTGAAATCAATGGCACTTAAGCCATGACTAACTGGTGCCATAGGTTTCAATGGGACCTACATTTGACTGGCTTAGTCTGGATCTAACCCTCTAAACACAAGGCTGTGAATTATTTGAGGTGAAATTAGCTTTGACATGGACCTGGGAATCTTCACACATTTTTCATGTCCAGCTCAATAATTTCAATTTGACCTTGAAAAGCTAAGCTTCATAGTTGATAGAACAACAGGGTCTTTCCTGGGCAACTCATGGAAACCTGAAGACATGAAGTAATCCAGCCTGCCCACAGTCTGGCACCTTCCAATGGCAATGGATTACAACTGCCATCATCCCCAGACACCATACCCATTGGTCATGTCTGCTGGGGATGATTGGAATTGCAGTCCATCACTTCTCAAGGGCACCAGGTTTGGGAAGGCTGTAGTAATCTGTTTTGACTTAATGTTAGAATACAGTATGGAGGTGGTCTATTCATTCTCAGATGATTTTTGAACTCCAGAGGGGTAGCCTTGTTAGACTATTATATCAAAAACAAGTGCATCATGTGGCATCTCAAAGGATAAGACTTTTATTCTGACCTAAGTTTTCATGGGTCAGAGTGTCCACTTTGTCCAGTGCAGGTCAGCTAAACGGTAGGTTAAGGGTGGGCAACATGTGGTCCTCCGGATGTGTTGAACATCAATGTCCCTCACCATTGGCTATGCTGGGTAGAACTTATGGAAGTTGTAGGCCAAAATATATGGAGGGCTACAAATTGCCCACCTCTGTGGTAAGTTTAGGGAGGACGAAGAGGAGATAATCTTTTTACGAAGTAAGGACAAAAGGCAAAGCAATATAAGTGGCAGCAGTAAGTGTGTCACAATATTAGGTGGAGGTAAGGATGTCTGTCCTTTGAAAATCCAGCCTTTTTTTTGAGTCGGACAAAACCCTGCTGCCCATGTGCCCCAGCAAGCCGAACCACAGCTTTCCCCCAAATCTGGGAACTTTTTGCAGGTATTTTTTTCTCTCGCCAATAGAAAGTTGCGCAAATTGCAGCCACAAGTTGTGCAAAATATGGCTGGAATTTGTGCAAATTAAACAAATTACAGTTAGAATTGATGCAAATTATGCAAATTGCACTTGCAATTTGCACAACTTTGTATTGCCAAGAAAACAATGACGACAACCTGGAAAATCCACAAGCTGGCCCAACCCGATGTAGATCAAGTTGGACTCGTGGGGAAATGAGCTGAACTCTGGGATTGGGGTTGGGGAGCTGAGCTGCTGAAAGCTCAGTGAACCCTTCCCCCAGGACGGATTCCTCCAACATCCCCATGTAGAATACACATGAACACAGCATTTTTATTACAGATATAATAACTTTGAAAGAATCTCTAAAGGTTTACTTTTAAAATTGGCTGCAACAACAGGTTGTCTGTCTTAAGAACTAACTCTAAAAGAGCAATCAGCAGTTTGCAGGACTGTAATTAGCTTAATGTCCCCTGAATGTCTGATCCCTAATCACAGCAATCCTGCTTGTTATTAGCCTTTCCGAGTTTGGACTGAGCCGAATCATGCAGAAATGGCATTACTTAATTTCCAAGTGGAAACATGACACAGACCTTGCTATAACGCCTCCGGTTCTCTGAAGATTGATGCCACACAGCAGCCCAGGGTTGCATGCTCCAGAGAGCAGAAGCAGTATAATTTTGCAATAAATGTCATGTGCCAAATATTGAACTTTGATTAGAAGGTGAGATGGATTCAGAATGGCCTGTTACTCAACAGCTATAAGGTGATAAGGAAAGTGTAACCGAGTATCTCATGCTCTTTGGCTGGGAGTTGCTTCTCAGACTGTTTTGCCAGTTTCCCTTCCATGTTGCAAACCCTGAATGGGGTTGGATTCACTAATTTGGAAACCAACTGCCTAATACCTGACAATCTCAACCAAAAATGTACTAAGAAACAAAATTTATAATTGAACCACCACAAAATGCATTTGAGTGGATTCTTGTTATGGTTATGAATGGCAGCCCTGGATTAACCTTTAAGAAATGTAAGCACATGCTTGGGGTACCATGGGAAGTGAGGCACCACATAGCTGTAGCCATCTAATTTTAAGGAATTCCAGATTCATCAAGGGCCTAGCGGCATATTCCAAAAGCAGCAATTTTTTATTTATTTATGACACCAAATCAACCAGCTTTAGGCTCTCTGTGTCCCACGACGTCATCTGACATCTGTATTTTTTTCTGTTGCCCTAGTTATAGGTAATTGGCTTATATTGCTTGCTGCTATTTAGTGTTAAATAAATGTAATAAAACCAGTTTATATTTAATATAGTTGTGTGTTCTGGCATGGGGGATGATGGCCTTGAAGAAAACTGAGTTTTGAATGTCTTGTTTCACCTTCAGCACTTATTGAGTCTTAATGTCTTGCCGGCTAAGCAATGGAAGGGCCAAGGGGGTACTATTTTTGGGCTGTGTTTAGGGCATCAGCTGGCCTTAATTTGGCCCTGATGAATGGAAATTATTGTACCAGTTGTAGCCCTTAAATCTGCACATCTGAATATCAAAGGTCAAATCAATACTTCCCCCTGAGAACAGGGGGTTTGCTGGAGGTGGGTGAATCTGTCAATTACTGCTTCTCTTTACTTCTCATTTCTTTATCTTAAGTTTGTTTCATCCTGTTTCTGCATCAGTTCACAATTTAAAAAACTGGCATGAAATTCACCAGCCTTTTTGCGCACATGCATTTTTGTATTTGCCTAATATACACATATTTTGGCAAATAGTTTCCCCTAATATAATGCATTTTTGTATATTATTTCTCCAAATATATACACTTTTGTGGGCACCTCTCCCTAATATGCACATATTTCAATGCATTTTTGATTGGAAAACTGCATCATAAAATTCGAAGAAGTGCAAATATTGATAGATAATTGTATTTTGGTTCATTTATTGGTTCAGGAATTATGAATGAGATATGTTTGCATTAGAATTAGGGATGTGCACTTTCTACAAGATTCAGTTCAGACCCTGAATTAATGCAATGGACTGAGCAGAATCTGGATGTTTTCTGATGCATTAATTCAGAGTCTGAACTGAATTAGATAACATTTGCAGGGATTTGTTGGCCCTTCTAAGGTGATCAAGTATGACAATTTTCAGCTGAATAGACATAGGGAACTTTGTTCAAAAGCAGCCTTCCAAAAAAGGATGCACTTACCCACCACCTACATTTGTTTTTTTTGTGGGCAATTGTTACGAAAATGACATATATACAACATTGAAACATGCAAAATTTCAGAAGGATAGGTGGAAAAATTATTTTTTTGCGGAATTTTTGTGAACTGCCCAGAGAGCTTCGGCTTTTGGGTGGTATATAAATGTAATAAATAAATAAATAAGAATAAAAAACAGTTTAAGAATTCTTTTGTTTTGTTTTCAGCTCAATTGGCACCAAAGTCACAGCACTGAATGTTGGATCAGTCCTGAGATACATTATTTCAAAATTCCTCACACCAAACAATGGGATTGGAGAGTTCTGGCAAAACCATTCACCATGATTACAAGTTGCCAGTCATGAAACTACACCCCCTCTCTCCTTCCCCCACTTCCCGACCCTGGTGTTTTCTTTATTTGGAGAGCTTGGGGACACATTTTTGGAGACACACAGTCTGTGTCCTTCAGGTTTAGTAACTGAGAAAGAAATAGAAGGAGTTATAGTTAAATTAAAAGGAGGGAAATCTCCGGGATTGGATGGTTTGGGGCCAGATTATTATAAAGTTTTTAAAGGAATTTTACTACCAAGATTAAAAAAATTATTTAATAGTATAATAGAAGGGGGAAAGACCCCCCCCCCCCCCAATCATGGGATCATTCCTTGATCATATTAATTCCGAAACCAGGAAAGGATTTGACTGATCCAGCATCTTATAGACCAATATCTTTAATAAATCAAGATTCAAAATTTTTTACAGCAATAATGGCAAAAAGGATGTGTACGTTTATACATAAGTATATTAGAAAGGATCAATGTGGATTTATCCCAGGAAGGCAAATGCCTAATTTAATAGGAAGAGTTTTAAATATAATTAATATTATTAAAAAAAGGAATTTAAAAGCAGGATTATTAGCATTGGATATATTCAAAGCCTTTGATTGCGTGGAATGGCCAGCACTTAAATTAATTTTGAAAACATTTGGGCTTGGAGTGAAATTTATGGGAGTGATGGATCAACTGTATAAAAATAATAAAGCAGAAATAATGGTTAATGATGGGTTAACGCAACAGATTACACTAGCCCGAGGAACAAGACAAGGTTGCCCACTTTCACCGATATTATTTGCGATAGTAATAGAAATTTTGGCAAATGTTATAAGGGAGGATTCAAGATTGAAGGGGATAGGAGGGAAGGAGAAGATTAAAATAAATATGTTTGCGGATGACACATTACTGACATTAGAAGACCCCCTGAAGGAGGGGGACCTGATTAAGAAACATTTGAGAGAATTTGGGGAGGTCACAGGTCTACAAGTTAATTGGGGGAAGTCAGAAATGATGTTATTCAATTATAACAAAGAGGAGATGGAGGAAGGTAAAGTTAAGTTAGGTCTTAGGCTTAAAAATATAGTACGCTATTTAGGAGTTAATATTGCAAAAGATTTAGACAGGTTAGAAGAAATTAATTTTGTAAGTTTGAAAAAACAGGTAGGGGAAAAGTTAGAGGCATATAGGAAATTAAAACATTCTTGGTTTGGTAGAATAGCGGTTATAAAAATGAAGATATTACCCAAGATTAATTTTTGTTTAGAATGCTACCGATTAAAATATCGGATGTAGAGTTAAAGAGTTGGCAAAATATGATTAATGCTTATTGCAATGGAGATAAGAGAGCTAGGATTAATAAAGGGCTATGGTATAAGACACAAAAGAAAGGAGGTTTGGGACTTCCAAACATAAAGAATTATTATAGTGCTAATCAGTTAAGATATGTTATAAATAGTATGTTAGGGGAGGAAGATTTAGAATGGTTAGAAACACAAACAGGGGAACCAGATTTCAAATTGCAAAATTTTTTTTTTAATAATAAAATCCAAAAGAAAGATTTGAGGGGACTGGACAACCCGTTGCTGAAAAACATTCTAGAGATCTGGGAGAAAGTTAAAGGGAGTTTAATACCAGGAGACTCTCCACTCGCCCCAGTGGTAGTTGTGAGAAATTTCCCAAGGAATTTAAAAGTAGAATTGGAAGGAAATTTGAAGGGTCAGGAAATTATTAAATTAAGGAATTGGATGGAAAGAATGACAGATAAGGAGCAAATGAGAGAGTTGGTAAAAGGACAAAAGATAGCTTGGTTCAAATGTTTACAATTGGAAAAACGGACACAGGAATGGAAAAAGATGAATAAGAAGTGTAGAAATAATACAAGATTTGAAGATTTAATTGAATCAAGAGGAAAGAAGGAAGTAATTAAAGCTAGAAAAGGCCTAACTAGCGAAATATATAAAATTCTGACAGAGGAAGCTGAATATAGAGATTCACTTAAAATGATTTGGGAAGATGACTTAAAAGAACAAATTAATGAACATGACTGGGGGAAGATATGGGATGCAAGAATGTTAAAGCTTTTGTCAATTAGAATTAAGGAGAATTATTATAAAATAGTATGGAGATGGTATTTAACGCCGGTAAGATTTCATCAGATAGATAAAAAAGTGTCCAAGAATTGTTGGAGGGGATGTCAGGAGGTTGGAACGTTTTTCCATATGTGGTGAAGCTGTAAACATGTACAAAAATTTTGGGAAAGGGTGTTTAAAGAAATAAGTTATATAATTGGAAGTAATTTGGAATTAAACCCAAAGCTGGCTCTACTAGCAATATGGGAAAAAGGTATGGAGAATATAAATAAGAGAGAATTAATAAACAACCTCCTGGCTCCCGCCAGAATAATGATTGCTAAAAATTGGAAAGGGCAAGGGATATATACCATAGAAGAATGGTATAAAGAAATATGGGACATGGCACTTAATGATAAGCTAACATGTAAAATGAAAATAAAGAGGGGAATGTCCAGTAAGAATGATTTTGGAGATATATGGAGTTTATTTTTGGAATATGTATTAAGAACGGGGAAGGGGCAAATGCCTTCAAAAGAGTCTTTATATTTTTGGAAAGAAGAATAATGTATAATCGAAGGTCTCCTGGGGGGAGGGGAGCACGGGGTATGCGGTATGTATTGTATTTTATGTTTAGGTTTATGTTGTATTATGTTATGTTGAAAAATAATAATAATAATAATAATAATAATAATAATAATAAAAAAACAGTCTGTGTCCTTCCATTTATTGAATCTTCAGGAATGTCCAAATTCATATTCAATCCATTTTGGAGGAGATCAACTTCAATTCAATCATCTCCCGAATCTGAATCAGTTCTGGATTTTGCCAACTCCAATGCACACACCTAATTCAAATGCAAACTGAGCATGCCCCCCATCCCTGAATGCTAGGCTTTCTAGAATTGCTGAGTAGCTGAAAGCCCCTCTAAGTGCATTCTACCCTTGCGCTACTTTTGTGAGCCTGACAGTGATGGAGAAAGGGTTAGAGTTAGGCCTTGTCCAGGGTACTGCAATTTCTTGAACTAGGCCTGCTACAGGAAGGCTTATAAATTTGGTGTGGATGGCTGACAAATGGTCTCAGTTGGTTTTCCAGACAGGTCTGCTGGCGGTAGCATTGTCACCAAGAGAAGCGCCCTTTCATTCTGCATCGAAACACAGCAAAGCTTCCAGGATACCATTTTGAGTCATGACAGGGTTTGCTCAAAATACACTCTGATAAATTGCATTGCATCACAGAATGGATTTATGTCATGCTCCCTCTGCAGGAATCATCTTGGGTGTCCTGGAGACCCCACAAAGCAAATATCACAGAGAAGCAGTCTGTGTCAAGGGACCTTGAGGCAGATCAGGGACCCCTGGGCCTTTGGGGGAGATGGCACTCAGCTCTTCCCCTCATGATATGGGTAGCCACCTCTTTGAGTTGGAGATGATTGGCCACTTAGCCAATGTGTCTACAATAGCAGAGGTCATTTTAGACTTTGTGGTCTTGCGGGGAGGGGGGGCTTTAGAAGCCCATGCCCATGCCTGACCTGCTGTCCTCTTCCTGGCAATTGACCATGCAGGCTGGGGCTGCTGCTGGTTAACGTCCAAAACATCTAGGGAATACCAGGTTGAGGAAGGCTGCTCTAGGTTAATTGACACTAACAGAAAGCCAATGTGATGTTGTGGTTATGATGATGGCACAGGATTGGAGAGACCCAGCTTCAAATGCTCACTCCACTATGAAGCTCATTGGGTGACCTTGGTCAGTCACTGGCTCAGTTCGGATGACATATTAAGCAACAGAGGGGAAATAACATGCTGATGGTGCGTTAGGCAGGCAGAATTCCACAGACGACACGCTGCAGCCAGCGCTGCTCGGAACCAGCAAACACCCCAGTTGTTAATAACGTACGCGGCTCTGACTGACGGCTCGGCTGCCATGTTCTCCGCTTACCAACCTCCGCTAGTCCTCCCGCAGGTATCCCAGAACACACTGCGGCCGAAAACCCATGGGCACCGCCATTGAAGCTGATGCAGGACACGCCTCCCAAACCCCATTGGCTGCCTCAGGCAATGGGCGGAACACAACTTCCTCGGGCAAAGAGGCAGCCAGGAGGAACGGCGGCACCAATACAGCGGCTGCACCCCACACCCAGCACTGCACCCCAAATGTTGGCACCCATGCCCCAGGGAGCGACCCCCCGCCCACCCTACACAGGAGACTTGGCAGCTGCGAGGGCGACCCATGGCCCCCAGCCCCCAGCCACAACCACCTCCCCCCCAGAGCATCCACCCACCAACCCACATACACAGGAAAGAAGGCAAGAGTGGATTGGTTTGGCAAACTTTATTCAGAAGGGAGCTCGGACATGGGCAATAAGGCACATGGCCACTACAAAGCAAGGGCAGAGCCTACGGAAAGGCCAGGCATCCCCGTGAAGGGAGAAGGTGACTGGAAGGCACAGTGGTGAAGAGGGGACAGCTGAGTCAACACCCCCAGGGAGCCAGCCATGGAACAGGCGAAGGGGAAGAGGTGGAGAGGGGCGGCACGCTAGGGAGAGATGCCAGTCCACAGATGGAACCCCACAGCCGACGCTCTCAGGGGGTGGGGGTAGCGGAGCCAGATCCAGGCACTGATGCTCTCACGTACCCGTGATGCCTCCAAACAGGCACGATGCTCCCCAACGAGATTCTCGGGGCCCGGCAATGGCGCAATGTCCCGCCCATCCACAGTGATGGCGTCGACATCCTCGCCTGCCCGGGAGAGGTCGGGGTGCTTGGCCAGTAACACATCCCCACGGGACTTGCAGATGTTGTGCAGGATGCAGCAGCACACCATCAGATCCGGAATGATATCGGCCTGCAAGTCCAGCAAGCTAAACAGGGAGAGCCATCGCTCCTTCAGACACCCAAAGGCACGCTCCACAGGCACGCAGGCACAGCAATGGTAGTAGTTGTATTTACGCTGGATGTTGGTGTGGGGGTAGTGGTACGGGGCCATCAGCCATGGCTGCAGGGTGAACGCCTGGTCGGCCAGGAGGAGCGGACCCACCGCATGGCCACACACGGAAGCGGGCCTGGAAGTCAGGAAGCGCCCCGATGTCAGCTTGGCAGCCAGGAGGGAGTTCCAGAAGATGGCCATGTCATGGCTCCACCCGGACACGCCCGCATAGATGTCCATGAAGCGGCCCTTGGCATCCACCACCGCCTGGAGAACCATGATGTAAAAATGCGTGCAGTTGTAGTACTCCTCGCCATGGGAGGGGGGGACAGGATGTGCACGTGGGTTGAGTCCATCGCCCCCACCATCCGCGGGAAGCCCAGGGCACGGAAGCCACGCATGTTCTCCTTCTCGTCCCCTACCCGGATGACGTCGGCCAGGTACAGCTCATTCAGCACGCTCACCGTCTCACAGAAGATCTCGCAGGCCATGGACATGCCCACCCGGAAGATGGTTCACAGCGGCAGGTAGCCCACATTGAACGCCAGCTTGTACAGTGTCAGGGCAAGGCGATGAGAAACAGGAATGCTTAGGCGCATGTTGGTACACTCCCACTTCAGGACTGGGGTCACCTCAGCCACCAGCACCACGAACATAGTGTGGGACATGTGGAAGCTCCCCCGGAAGCGCTTGTCGTCCCAGTCCTCCAAGTCCTGCATCTCCTTCCACACGGCATCCATCTGGGGAAGCACCCAGCGGCAGACAGTCTTGCGCTCGGCAAGAAGCTCGGCCGACGTGGACGGGGGGGGGGTCGCGCTGCAGGGCTTCCTCAGCCATGCCTCCAGCCAGCGTCTCCACCATCATTGTGGCCGCCTCATGGCAGTGAATCACCAGCAAGATGGCAGCCCGGAGACAAGGCATGGCTCCGCGGGCAAGGCCCCACTCACGCACATCAGCCAGGCACGTAACATGTCCTCCTCATCGCTGTCACCGTGGTTCTGCATGGCCGCCTGAATTGCCCCCTGCAAGCAGGCTGTGCCGAGCCCCCTCCGCTCCATAGTCGCCAGTGCCGGGGTGGCCAGAGGGGGGGCAGGCAGGACAGGAGGAGCGGTGGCCGTGGGTGTGGCAAGGCTGGCAGCATGGGATTGCCAACTATAGTAGCGTGGGAATGGGAGGGCAGGAGGATTTGTTTTGGCTGAAGTGCACCTGCAAGAGAGGGGAGTGAAAGGAAGTGGCCAGAGTGGGGTGCCTGAAGGGGAATTGGCACAGCAGGACAAGGCTAAGCTACGACTCAGGGGGGATGGGCGAGGGCTTCCATGCTGGCGGAAGGACCTATCTGGAACAACATCTGGAACAAAACATTCTCCCAGGGCCAGCTCCAGAGCATGGAGATGCTGTGCCTTTTGGGCCCTCCACCTTCTGCGGATGGCATGGCGGAGGGATGGGAGGGGGGACAGCCATCAGAGACATGGAGGCCAGAGCAACGCCCATGCACCCTGCCCAACTGCCCCATAACCAACGTCCACTCCGCAGGGCCCTGTGGCTTCGGACAATGTGGCCTGCGCGGAGCCCCTTGGACCTGTAGGGTGATGCCATCTTGACGGGAGTTGGCTGCAATGAGGGGAGATGGGGGCGGGAACGAGAGGCATCCAGGGTGTGCAACAATGTTGCAAAGGGATGCTGATGGACATGGCCTTGAGCGTCCAGAACAGGCTGAGGGAGGCGCTGGCCAGAGGGACAGGGATCTAAAGGGGCCTTATCGAGTATAGGGCTGGGGGCGGATCGTCAACTGTATCCCCCTATGGTCCCTTGGAGAATGGGCCAAGGGACCCGTAGGACAACTGTGGCTTAGGCCATGTCATCCTGGGAGGGTCTCTCCGCCCCTCCTCCTCCTCCTCCCCCTCCCCCTCTCCCTCTTTGTCGGAGTCTTGTGGGATGATGCGGCCCCTCTTCGCCCAGCTGCCTATGCGCCGATGCTCCTCCCCCCCGGCCACCCCCCCTGCCTTCCCTGAGGCACCTGCTGCTGCCGGCGCCGCACGTGGAGCCTGATATGCTGTGGTCACTGGCGGGGGCAGGTACTGCTGCGGCGGCGGCATGTATCCGTATGGCGCCATGTAGGGGGCGGGCTGCGGGGGCCCATGGTAGGCACCCCGGAATGATTGGGCGAGCTCCCTGAGCACCTTTGTTTGGCGGTCGATGGCTGTTGTGCGCTCCTGCATGCCTTGGTCGATGATGCCATCGGTGGCCGCCATGGCCTCGGTCATCCCATTGACATCATTCTCTAGACCTTGACGCACGTCCCTCCCTGCCTCCCGTATGGCTTGGGCACAAACATCCACGGCTTGAGTGGCAGTGCGCATGGCCCACATGGTGAGGACACGCTCCTGGGTGCGCCTGGCCTCCTCCTCACCCGCCATGCACATGAACAGGTCGTGGATGCGTTCCCCTGTTGTCTCCGTGGCTGTGACCAAGTCCCTCGCCACCTGCAGCCAGTCTGCCTTGTGCCTGTTGCGCATCCGGACACACCACTGCACGTTGGTTAGGGGACGGGCTTCTACAGCCGGGGCCGCACCATACTTGCCTGCCGGCGGTGGCAGCAGCTCCTCCTCCAGGGGGGCCGCTCCCTCCATCAGCATGTCCTCTGGCTGTGAGGGCCCCTCAATCTCCTCCTTGAGCACGGCCTCCCTGACCTCGAGCTCAGCTTCCAGAGGTGCGTCCTCTTCCATCACCTCCAACTCCATGAAGGTGACATCGGTGGCCTGCGTATCGATGTCCCGCAGCTCTTCCTGGGACGGTGACAGTTCTGGTTCCATCACGTCGCCCACCTGTTGTTCCATGAGCTGTTCCATTTTGACCTGCTCCTCCTGTGATACTGGCCCCGTCTCCGTCACGGCATCCAAGATGCTGCAGGTGAAACCCTGCACCGTGGTGCTGCATCTCAACAACCCCAGCCGCGTACCGGGTGCTGCCTCTGCCCGCGCCACTCTCCCTGCGGTGGCGGCCACATGTCCCTTCATGGGAGTTGCTCTCGGGCTCGACGGCCCTGGCCCTTCATCCTCCTGCTGGGTCTCTGGCACCAGCGGGTTGGGTGCGGGATCCTCTACCTGCATGTCCACACAGATGAGCAGTAAGAAGGCCATGGGGCTGCTGCTGCTGGAGGAGGCTGGCATTGGGGAGACGCTCCTTGAGGTGCTGGCTGTCCTGGGCGGCACGGGTGGCAGCCTTGCAAGCACCGATGGGCTTTGGGATGCCACGGGATGGCTCCTCGGTTTCGCCATGGCCGGCCATGCTTCGGCTGATGCCCTCATGGCCTTCTTGTCAGTGGGTGTTGGGTATGGGGCGTCCCTCCGTGCCAGCGGCTGTGGTTCCCATGTATTGGGGCCCTCCTCCCGTTGCGCCCTTTGGGCCAGCCGTGCTCATTGTCGTGTGCGTGGCGGCTCATTGGTGGTGACCCCACTGCCTGCCATGTGTCCTGGGACGACGTCGTGGCGCTCCACCAGCAAGCATGCCAGTTCGTCGTAGTAGGGCATGGTGTGTGGCTGGACGCTGGTTCTTTTATTGTGGGTGACGATCTCCTTGAACTTCCTCTTGAGTCTGTGGAGCTTGTCCTTTCTTTGCTTGCCATTGCGGTTGTGTCCCTGTTCCTGCATCTGCTTGGTGAGCCAGGGGTAGAGCTAGTCGTGCCTGGCTGTGGCCATGATCCCCCTGGCTTCCGGGCTGCCCCAAAGCTCTATGAAGTTCCTGATCTCTGCCTGGGACCAGTGCTGTGCTCTGTTTCTTTCCGGGGGGTCCTGGCTGCTCCCCTCTCCTGGGGTTTGTGAGCTGGTGTCCTCGGCCGGGTCGCTCTGGGCCCCCTCTCCCTCTGGCTCCATGTTGCCGGCGGGTATGTGTTTCGGTGGTGACAGTCGTCTGTGCCCTGGACTGGCTTTCCCCATCTTGTGTGCTTGTGTGATGATGGGTACTGGTGGGCCGTTGTGCTGGCTGTGAATGTGCCCTGTGTGTAGCCGTTGTTGTCGTTGCTGGCCAGGGGCGCTTCGTGTCCTTGGGATTGTTGTGCATACCTCCGGCTGTTTTCCACAACATCCGCAGGTGGCTGGCTGTCGCACACGGGCGCCCTTTACTTTGGCGTTTCATGTGTCTTGGGGATGTTGTGGCGGGAATTTGAGTCCCCCAGGGAGGCCTATGACTCTCTCTTATGAGAAAGGGGTCATTTATTTCACAGATCCCTTATGAGAAGGATCTTTACTCTAATTCTTTACAATGCGTTGATACAGTAACTGGCCTAAATGTAGACTAGGGATGAATAACCCTAAGAAGGGATGGGACCTCCCATAGATTGGTGACTTCCCCCCTCTATAACTCAAACAAGTTATATTCAAGCAAGCAACTAGACTCGATTTTGCATTGGAGACCACAAATACTCACATACAGTTTCTCAGAAGCAGATTTATTGAGAAAGACATCAGCTGATGGAGCCAGAGAAAGACCTCTGACTGAATTAAGTATATAGGGTATCTCTCTTATATCGAGAACTGGAAGCATCAGAATTAGCATAATCAGAACTTTGTACAGCATAACTTTTGTACCAAGGGAAAGTTTACAATAATACAGGGTATCTCATAGGAATGATGTAACTTGTCTCTAGGTCAAGATGAACTAAAACAAAACAGAATGCATATAGTTGCTAACGGAGCAAAGTTCATTATGGTGTAGGCAGCTTTTTCTCATCTAGCTAGTACATTGCTGGTTCTACCTTACAGGAAAACAGTTACATGTATTTATTAGTAGAGTAAAATCAATATTAGTATCTGAGTTATTTAAATGCTGTTATCACAAGCTATTGGTATGATCACACCTGAAATATTCCCGCAACAGATGTGCATGGCCGTTGCTCGCTGTCCGGCCGTGTTGGGCAGATGAGGGGGGCTCAGCAGTCGCTGCTTCCCCGGCCCTCGTGCTTCCGGGTGAGGCGAAGGGCGAGGTGGCGGTGCAGTGGGGAACTGCTTTGGGTGGGTTGCTGAGCTCCCTGTTTGAGTGGGGGGGGCTGCCCCTTGTTCCTGGGCGCCTGGGGGTGTTGTTTCTTCCGTAGCCTCCCCCCCCTTTGCCGTGGTTCCCTTCTGGTGCGCTTCCCTTTCCGTTTGTGTAGCTGACTGGACACCTGTCATGCGTGCTTGCAGGAGCTGGCCCCTTGTTGTGCTCCATGCCGGCTGCCTGGTGGGGGAGGCGGGTGTCCTTGGTTGCTATGGCGGCGAGCCTGGGGATCTGTTGTGGGCACATTCTGCTGCTCTTGTCGCTCACCTCTCTGGTCTTCCGTGCTAATGTACCCAACGCATGGGTTTAATGCATGCTCCCCTCCAGACGACATATTACTCAATTGATTAATCCCTAAACAACGTGCAAGCCCATTGTTTTGCTCCGTTGTTTAATTCTCCCAATTAGCATACTGTGGGTTGTGTGTGCGTTGTGTGTCTCCCTCCTGATGACACGTTAATCAACTCAAGTGACGGTTGTTTAATTAACCCACAGTTGCTTAACGTGTCATCCAAACTGAGCCACTATCTCTCACTCTAGCCTATCTCATGGGGTTGGTGTTGTGAGGGTAAAATAGGTGTAGGGAATTGTGTGTGTCACTTGAATAACATTGGATATAAAATGAATTGATAACATTTGTGAGTTAACTTTGTCATATATTAGAATGTGTTTTCTTTTGAAAAAATAGTTATTATTTTAACATGGTGTTTTTAATCTTTTATTCTGTCTGTTGTTCACTGCTCTGAAATCTTTTGGATGTGGAGCGGTATATAAATATTGCAAATAAAAATATAAGCATTGCCTTGCTGAAGACTTGAGGACACCAAGGAACCGGGGTTCATAAAGAGAAGCCTCTTGGCTCTCCTTTCACTCCATTTTATTATCTCTTTCCTCATTTTACCTGGTAAGGAAATGTCTTGCCTCAAATGTCTCCTTATCAGCCAAGATCTGTTACTCATCACTCGCTCCTTGATTTTCAAAAAGGAGCCTGACATTGTCTTATTTGCTGCAGTTAATTCAGTTAAATCCTCGGCAACTCTAATCTGCTGCCTTGATAGGTGATTAATGACTTTCCAGTCCCTTGACCACTGTGACAGACAGGTAAAGTAATAAGTAGCTCCAACACATATTTTTCATCTAACCTTCCATATCTCTCAATCATTCCAGGAAGGAAAGAGTAATAAATGTTTCTGTGTTCTTCAAGAGAATCCAGATGTGTTGGTACCACATGTTAATTAAATGAAATATGTAAACGCAAATGAATAACTGAAAATACTTTATTCCCACCCCTCCTACTTCAACATGAGCTAGAGGGAAAAACAGATTTCCTTAATGAATAGTTAAGGTTGGTTCTCTGTGTGAAATTCTAGCATAGTTTGTCAAATTATGGCTGACTGCTTCACTGCAAGCATCACAACTAGGGATGTGTATCATATCGTTAAAATGTCTGATAATGATTCGATATGCTCTTTATAGTGCATATGATTAGCAATAACGATATAATACAACTTCCTACGATAATCATCGGAGATGATAATTTTCAGTCCGATTATATCGGATTATCGGACTGCCATATAAATAAACCTATAATTTATGTATTTTCAAAGTTAGAGGCTTGAAACTTGGTCACAAGGCTTATGGGGTATGCCTAAGTATGTGTATGAAATGTGAGATCGATCCCTCCAACCCTTGATTTTATACGAATTTATTAAAGATCATTTAAGTTCTGACAGGTCAGAATGACAGCTTGCCACGTGCGTTCATTCAGACCTGTCAAAAAGTTGCAGGATCTTTAATAAATTCATATAAAATTGAGGGTTGGAGGAATCGATCTCAAATTTCATACACGTGTCTAGCACATGTTGCTACACATATGTGCCAAATTTCAGATCAATCCCTCCATCCTTGTATTTTATATGAATTTTGAAAGATCGTGCAACTTTTGACCTGTCAGAACAGAAATGATCTTTAAAAAATTCATATAAAATCGAAGGTTGGAGGGATCAATCTCAAATTTCATACACATAATTAGGCATACCTCATACCCTGTTACCAAGTTTCAAGCCTGTAACTTTGAAAATACAGATGTTTATAGGCATTTTTTTCTAAAATAAATCAGCTCTATAGGGCACAATGGGGCTGTAAATTAAATATCGTATTTCCGATAATTATCATGAAGACGATACGGTTCACCTACAATATTATCGGAGATTATAATGTTTTTGGTCCGAAATTATGATAACGATAAAATACTATATTTTCAGGCGTGCACATCCCTAATCACAACTGATTATTGCACAGATTCCGAGAAGCTCAGCACCGGGCAAGTTTCTAGTGCCTCTGGTTACAAGGATAAGTTTGAAGATACATTGTGCAAATGCCAATGAACAAGACACAAAGGAAAACAGTGAGCATTTCATGGAGATAGGTATTACTTGCCCACAGGCAGGCAGGATAGGTGTGCAATGGTTAGAGCTAAAACTCCATTAACTCCACCAATGTTAATGGATGGACTAGGACCAGGGTGTCCTGGGTTCAAATCTCCAGTCAACCATGAAGCTCACTGGGTGACCTTGAGCTGGTCATTCTCTCTCTCTCTCAGCCCAACAAACCGCACAAGTTTTTTGTGAGATTAAATGGGGGCAGAGCTGAACAATGATCCATGCATGTTCCTTTGAACTCCTTGGAGGAAAAGGTGGAATATGAAATTAGCAAGTTTTTGGGCATCTGCTCTCAAAACTTAATTAATTGTGAAGTTCTGCCAGCCGTGAACAGAATCTCAACATCCCTGATTGTAAACTGTACTCTGCAGTATTTTATTGGTTGCCAGTCATGGAAGTGCATCAGCTGTTAGACAGATGTTATGCCCTGTTTTGCTGGTGCCTCATGCTCAAAATCAGTCCAGTGCATTAGTGGTGTTAATGGATTTTTAGTGCTGATGAGGTTTATTGCCCCTGGCTATTCATCTGGAGCGCTCTCCCTGAGCTGCATGGCTCTGCAAAGATCAGGGGAAAGGCCCATAGTAATTATGATCTTCCTCTTTACAAATGGAATGTGACGGATTTACATGCCCTTTCTCCATCTCCTCCTCCCCCTCCCCCTTGAGGCAAAAATCAGGATTCACTACTCTTCTTACCGTCTAGTTGAGTAATGTTCTGTCAGGCTTTATTGCTCACACTTGACTACAGATTGACACATCACTTTGCCTTTTATGTGTCCCAGGCTGCCTTGTACATTTTCCACCACATTTGGAGGCCCAGTCATTCATCACAGATGCTCATATCTGTTTGATCAGGGAAATGCCAACCTTCCTTCCTTGTAACATCCTCCAAGCTTCGAGGTCTATTAATTAAATTTGCACCCTGCCGACTATGCAGGAGGCTGTTGGCTCTCCTGCTCAGTGTGAAGTTTGAATATAACCCAGGTAGCTGGAGAATATACAGCAGTAGTTTACAGCCTTTTAAAACCTAAAGATGGGATCTTGAGGTATTGTTAGTACAAGAAGTCAAATGTGAATGCAACTCTCAGCTGGCTCTAAGTGTGAGGCAGCTGCCTCAGGCAGTTGATTTTTGGCTATCATGGAAGAGAAGCAAATGATTGGTTATTTATTTTATTATTCTTGTATTTTTACTGTCAGGGAGGTGGAGAGACATTTGTGGGATTTTTCTGGCCTGGCCAAAGACATTTTGCTACCCAAGGGAAAGGACAAGATGATTTCCCACATTCCACATAGAGAAGGCAGACTGGACTGATAGTTGAAACCTAGTTCTACACTGTATCTGAGGAAGCAAGCTAGTTAAAAACAGTGCCCATTATTTTTAACTGAACCAACAACATTTGCTCTTTCCCCTATGAACCAAGATATAGGAAAATGGCTCTATTTACCTTCATCTCCAGAGTGAACAGCAATGTTAGTTTTAACAGGGTTTCCCCCTCAGCCCCCACCCCAGCTCAGTCTTGGCACACTCATGGTCCATGAGTGGAAAACACTATTGCTATTCACCTTTGGGGGCAAAAAGCTTTTTGACTGTGTAGAGGGCCAGACCAAGAATTTTGTTTGGCTGAGGCTGAACAGTAAATGTGTCCCTGCCTCCCACTCCTCTCCAAGGTGCATAGTTCCCAAGGCTGATGAAGTTATTTTGGCACTGGGGGCATAAAATCCCTTAAGCACCTCTCCCTGGCAGTAAAAAATTAAAAAGTCCAATAATAACAAATTAAATAACAATTTGCCTCCTTTTGATGGCTCCTCAAATTGGCTGCCTCACCATAGCTAATGATAGGGCCAGCTGTAGAAAGAGGTTGAGGCACAGAGGAGACAATCTCTATATTCTCGAAGTTGGGCTAGATGGAGAGCCATGGGAGAATATATTATATACTGAACTCCTAGCTGCCTATCATATACTAGCGTAGAGCCTATTTCACCATAAGTGCTACTAGTGAAACATAGTGTTCCTTGACTTCCACTATGTCAGTCTGCCAGAAGCTTCAATGCAGCCAAGGACTTTTGGCCCTCACTTCCTCACACCTATGTCCACCGATGAACATTGCTTTTCTCCCTCAGGTCTCAAGCCCACCTCCTTCCTATTTTCCTCACATTTTAAAACCTAGCTTTTCCTAAGGCTGCTTCTTTTCCTCTTTCTCTGCCGCCTCAGGGCATTTGCCACCACCTCCACCACCATCCCTGCCATCAAGATGGCTGCTGACAAAGCCCAGTGGATTCCCTCCACCCTCTCCTTTGTGCTTTTCTTCCTGCACATCTGTGTGGCATGGAGCTACATGGGAGCTGTAGTTCCCCAACTGCCTCAGGCTCTTGGCCAGGGTGCAGAAATGTACTGGTTGGCTTTTAAAGCTCAACCTTTGAACTTTTTCAAGTTTCTACATTTTCTATACATCTACACTGTTCAAGCTTCAGTTTAAAACAAAAATGAGCAAAATTGGTCTGGTAGATCTCAAGTAATAAGCCTTATATGACTGTATTCTTATATAAGATACCAGGTATTTGCAAACTGATGGCCTCCAGATGTTTTGGAATGCTCCCATAATCATCAACAAACATGGGTAATGATTAGGGATTCAGGGAGTTGTAGTCTGGAGGGCATCAGGTTGCTCACCCTTATGACATGCTAACAGAGAACTCATTCTCTGTGTGTGGACTCTTATGTAGCTAAAATGGCACCACCCGGGCACAAGATAGGATGACTTCAGCAGGCTTGGGGAAATTTGCTGAAGTACAAAAAAATCTTTGGGGAAAACATACTTGAAGAGTGGAACCTCCAAAATAACCCAAAATAGACTGTGCATGCCCATTAGTCGCAGAATATTGGCTGATTGTTGGAGAGGGAACATCCCCTGGAAACTGGGGTGCTTGAAGAGCAGAAAGACCTGGAAAAGGATATGGCTGGCATCCTGAATAGAAGCACTCCACCATGCCCCTATTGTTGCAGGTCCCTGCTGCCCTTATTATAACTTCTCCAGATTTTACTTGATGCACATGACCTTCAGTAGTGTCCCAGAAAACCTTTTCTTTAATCATCATCACCACCACCACCATCATCACCATCATTATTATCATCATAATATCCCCACCACGCCGGGCATTTTATCATTACCCAAGCTGCTTTGAAAGATCATTGGGAAAAACATTCTATAGATCTCACTATTGAATAAGGACATTCCAAATTCACACAAAACTCCATCAGCCTGAGGGGGGGAAAATACATGGAGGCATTCCATGCCTTGTGATCTAGATAGGCACTCTCAGTAGGGATAGCCCTTGGCAGCCAGTCAGTGGCACATAGGGACTACTGCAGCCAGCAATTAAATACACAGAACTATGTTATGGGAAGGTTTAGATCTGGCTTTTATGAGTGGATACAAACAGCATCATGAATTTGGCTTGATTGAATCCTTTTCATCTCTTTTCCTATTGTTTTGCTTTCAGCGTTTAGTCCTAGTTTGGAGAAAGGTCCCAGGGTAAAGGCCTTTTCAGTCTGTCTTGCTCTTCCTTTTCAGTCTCAGAACTTTAAAATGCCTGGACACTGCTATCCATCAACATTACATTATTAAGGGAACAGCTGACAATCACAAGTGATGCACTTTCCATTGGGCAGAGAGTTCCTCCCCACCCAAAAAAAAGAGAGAAAGAAAAGAAAAGAAATCAGCAGAACCTAGTTGGTACATTTAAGACATGCTATGCATGTGTGGATGCATGTGTAGATAGAAAAAAGTCCTACAAATCCCAACATTCCGAAGCCAGCATGGAGGATTTTGGGGTTACGAGTCAGCATGCTGGATAGCTCTTTTTGAGTTCTGGTTGGTTCTGACTAAAACCCAGAATGGATTCATTGCACCAACAACATTGGATCTGCCAGCCTCCACTGTTCTTCAGCAAATTCTGCTCAGACACATGCTTTACCAACTGCTACTTAACAATGCTTTAAATGGATTTAAACTAACATCTTACTGGGTGATTTATTTTTGCATTTAAGTATGGCGAATTTGCTAAAAGAGCATTCCACTTAGGAAAATGATTACTTGCCCAAGTTTTTTAAAAAAATACTTTAATGTATTTTAACAGTTTATGATTATAAACATAATAAGTGTTAAATGAGCTATCTGGTTTGTGCTAACAACATTTTAGTACTGGGATAGCATGAACATGTGAAAGAGACTTTCATTTAAATAATCATACGAACGGGATTGTTTTCTAAAATTTCACAGTTTCTTCCTTTTGTGGGCCATACAAATTTAGCATGTCAAATTTCGAAAATACCTGAATCGTCATAATAGCCCCCAAATAATTTGTCCCTTTGGTTTAATTACTTGTACAAATAGAGTGAATGAGCCAGTGTGGTGTAGTGGCTAGAGTGTTGCAAAGGCATTTGCCAAGGTTGTATCCTAGTGTCATTTCTTTTTATTTTTTTATATTAATGACGTGGTAGCATTTGTACATAATCAGAGTTATCATATGCCCAAAATTTCAACAGGGCAGTAAATATTTTATTGTATGTTGATGACATGATTTTACTTTCAACATCTCAAGTGGGCTTGAGAAGACTCCCGAGACAGTTTAGTGTATACTGTAAAGGAAACGACCTACTTATTAACAATAACAAGTCCAAAGTAGTATTTGGTAAAAAGAGAAAGTTTAATAGATGGTCTATAGCAGGGGATTTGACTTTTTTGGGGAGAGCGTTGCAACGTTCAGCAGCAATTAATATTCCAGTCTAATTTGTGAGTTGGGTAATTCTTTGCAGTGGTAGGGCCATGCAGGGCTATTTGAGGTAAAAGTGCTGCAGTTGTAATGTATATACATGTAATCTCAGGGACAATATAAATTAAGCAGTTGAGCTTAAACATGTTCTGTGTTAATGCCAACGAGACTTGAATGTTTGTTGTGTGTTTTCATGGCGAAAAACCCATTGGGATTCAGCAAATCTGGAAGTGAAATATCTACTGTCTCTTCTTTGGAGAAGGCTGCCACATCACTCTTCAAGATACAACTTGACTATCAGGAAGACATGGGCAATGAAGAGAGCAAGATGCATGTTTTTCAACTCTTTTTCCAATGACTGCATGTTCTTTATTAAAGGGAATATTAAATTAGATGTGACCATTTAGCTCCTAAAATTAAATTTCCCTGAGAGCTAGTGTCTGATAAAAGCTGGTGCATCCAAAGTTAATCAGTTTGTTAGTGCTTTTTCCATTTGGAGCTGCGCTTAGAAAAACTGAAAATATATAAATTTGATCTCTTCCGCAATGTCCTGGATGTTGCGTCATTCTGGGGCATTGAGGGAAAAGTGTCAACTGCCACCTCTCCTGCCAAGATTGATAAGTATTTGGAGAAAATTCTGTGAAGAGGCCATCTCTTTCTGAGGTGGGGTGAGAAAGAAAAATCTCAGAAACTTTCTCAGAAAAAAAAAAGATTTCTGTAGTATTGGTTGCATGAAAAGGTACATTCAATGAATGTACACCCAGCAGCTGTAATTTTTGTAATGGTACCAAAAACTGCAATGCTGTAGGAGACTTAGTGGAAGTCACATGTACAGCTGCCTCTCCACAAGTTCTGACTGACTCCCCCCCCCCCCAATTTATGAATACCTTTCCAAGCATTTTTATCCTGTTTATCAGAACGACACAGATTTTGGGGACGACAGAATGGGGGTTGCTATGATGTGTGTGTGAACTGGCTCTAAAGCCATCATAATTTAACAGGAGAAATAAAGATGTTGATTCAGGCATATTAAACATGAGCGCCAATACAAAGATATATATCAACATCAAAAGGTGGCAACAGAAAAGATAAAAGTGTTAGTCTACAGCAGCAACATGAATTGACTCATGAGTGTATGATGTAATTAACTTAGGAAGTCTTTTAAGAATCACTTTATTGTTTATTGTTTAGTATCAAAAGAAATGAGACATTGATTAAAGGCCATTGTGAATTGAAATTAAAATTCATCTTTATCCTATGAGGCAGGACTGAAAGAGAAATTGAAATAACAGAAGCAACTGAAGGAGACAAGAATCACAGTATGTTGCATTCAAGTAAACAGTAGCACGTATGGATGGATGTAGTCTTTGCGGAACAAAATTGTAACCATAGTACTGATTTTGATTTTTCAACAGGCATATCAGGATCCCCCACCTCAGATAAGTGAATGTCAAATAAAGGAATGGTTGGATAATACCTCTGCTGTTCTCCCTCTTTTAAGACTGGTTGTTTTCCAACTCTAAATTGTCTGGATTCTCTTTGCAAAATGAGTTGAATTAGAAAATTGCTTTTTAAAATGCTTTCACATTGAAAAAAGGCCATACAATAAAAGATTTCAAGCATTCTCACTGTCTTAAGATATGAAACTTTATTCCCCCTCTTCCAGGGTGGCTTTATTTATATGCACAGGAGTTAGAAAACGGATGGAAAGGTTGTCAGCAGTATTCAGTTCCACTCCAGATAGTAACTAAGGAGAAGCAAAGTCTTTTAGCTAACCAGGTCTACGTGTGAGTCCACATATAGCCCCCACAGCTTGGATGCGGCATGCACACATTCAGCATTTTCATGTCAGCAAATGTAATTGCAGGTTCGGGATGCAGATTCAAAACCCAAAGTGTATGCTAGCTATAGCAGCCCTTTGCTAAGTACAAAGTGTGGGCTTGAACTTCCCAGTTGCACCATCTCTGGTGGCAAATGTATACTGGTATTCAGCCAGCCACAGATTGGAGTGCAAGGCAAGTGGTGAAGATTGAAGAGCTGTACTTGGCAGTATGCTATCTGCTAAGGGCTCTCAGTTCAAAGTTTATCAAACTAGTAAACAGAACAAAACTGTTGCATTTTCATTCTATGGGATGCCAAAGAGATGCAGTGCTCTAAGAGCCATGCTTGATCTTCCATTGAGCTCTTACATGAGGGGAGAAGGTCTATCTGTCAATTGAAAAAGGGCATTGTTTACTTTCCTCCCCTTTCCCTTCAACTCCCATCACCCTCTTTTCCTTCCTGTAATGTTATATTCTTCCTTATAGTAATATCTGTGTTTTAAACATGCTTGTAAAGTTTATAAAAAAATTAAAATACTTGCTGGTTAACAGATTAATAAAAAAGGGGACTTACACCCTTTTGTCTGGTGACAAAAGGATTTTTGTAGCTATTTATGCCTTTAAACGGTGGTACTCCCAATAAGCTTTTAGGCCAATGGATTCTGAATGGCTTAAAGGGTGATCCACTGTCTCCTTTAGGTAGAAAGAAGCAGCAGAGGCCGACCCACTAAGTCTGATTGGAATCAGGAGTATGTTACTTGGCTTGGGTGTCAAAGCAGAATTTGAAAGAAATTCTGGCTTTGTAGCTGTAGTTTCCATCAGTGGTCATAAACCAAACTAAGAAGACTACTGAACTCACTAGGCTTTAGCATGCCTAACTCTGTGTTGGATTGGGCCAGTACGTGCTTCGGATGAATCGCCTAACCCTTATTCTTATGAATGTTGTTGCATTTGTTCACAAATATGCTAGCTCAATCTGTTTTACTTCCAGTCAATGGGGTTTTTTTTGTCAACAAGAATCTCCTCTGTTTTAAACTGCGAAATGAAATTGGTTACCCATATAATTTCTTTACCATGTCTGCAACCCAGTTCCATGCTTCTGGTATTTTACTTTTTTTGGTAGGGATCAGGCAGCTACTGACTAGGCCTGTACTGGAGAAACCATGCTTGTTCATTAGCTGTTTTAACAGCGTTTACATCCAACGTGTGCTGAAATCTTTGTATACAAGGAGTCCAAAGGACATACAAGCTCGTCACAGAAACATATATCGAAAATCACAGAGAAATTAGTCCAGGCTACAGTACATTTCCCAAATGGATGTCTGCACAATTCACCCAAACTGCTTTGTTACAAATCTTTAGAAGTCAGAACCAAACATTACGCTGATTTCCTAATGCCATGGACAACAGTTTAGGACCAGACTCACACTACATATTTCAAGCATCAAACCATAGGAGGACAAGGAAAAAAGTCTGAACCCTTGCCCGTTCAATCACACTTCAAACGAGAAAAAAGTCCCAAACAATTTTCTTAAGACACATCAACAGAGTGCACATCTCATCTTTTTAGATTAGTTGTCTGTTTCCATCCGGATAATGCTTAGCAGCCTTACTCAGAAAAATCATCTAATTTAACTTTTCACCTGCCTATTTTAAAACAAACAACCCACCCCTCCCCTAACACTCTTCCCACCCTTGTTTGACTCCTTTCCTGATAGTACATTTTGTTGTTGACCACAACTCTCGTTGCTCACGAGCAGCTTTCATGTCCGATATCAATGGATCATAGTGGTTGTCTCATGATTTCCCTGGTCATCTGCAAAACAGCTTTGTTTGGGTTGACACAGTGCGAGATGAGGCAGACAGGCCTTGCTGGCAAAGCTGCACTACTGCAGTGGACGAGCAGACAAAAATCAGATGTTTTCTAAGACATCGGTGGGGACAAAGCCCCTTTTCTTCCCACTGTATACTTTGATAAAGCCGTCATGTTCCTTTTCTGAAGTCGTACAGATCTGAATACAAAGAATGGAGAGAAAAGTTTAAAAATTTGCACACTCAAGAGTCACTTTTATGGTGGAGCCCCAATAGTAGTTGGGTGAGGCTTCCCGAGTGTAAATAGGGATATGCTGAAACAGACCACTGAACTTCACAGCCTTTTTTTTTTTTAGTAGTCCATGAAGATGGACCCCACTTTCCTTGATGCTTTAGTGGGGGGGGGGGAAAGCTATGAAGACAGACAATATGGAGATCTTTCCCTATCAGTGTGGTAAAGGCTGACCATATGAAAAGGAGGACAGGGCTCAGGTAACTTTAACAGTTGTAGAGAAAAGGGAATTTCAGCCAGTGTCATTTGTATGCAATTCGTTCCTGGTGAAATTCCCTCTTCATCACAACAGTTAAAGATGCAGGCACTATACTAGAGTGACCATCTACAAAAGAAGGCAGGACCCCTGCAACTTTGTTGTGATGAAGAGGGAATTTCATCAGGAACTAATTGCATACAAATGACATTGGCTGAAATTCCCTTTTCTCTACAACTGTTAAAGTTACATGAGCCCTGTCCTCCTTTTCATATGGTCAGCCTAGCTATGCTGCAAATTACTACAGCACAGCATGAACACAAAGTTGCACATGAACAGCAGAGAGGCAGACCACTGTGGCTGTGAGGTTGACGAACAGCCACAGAAGAATTCAGTTCAAAGTACATGGGCTGGTGGTAGTTGGGGAGATATCATGTCCCACAACCTCCACTAAATATGCCCAAATATTTTTGTGCACATCTCAGTCTTAGCCGTAAATCTTCTAAATAGCTTAAAATACAAGCTTTCATTCATGTTTCTAAAATGATTAAGAGCATTTTACGTTTTCTTGTTGATGTGCCAATATAACCTTTTGTTGATATCACTGGGGCACTTCTCTTATACAGATTCCACAGAAATGAAAGGCAGTTGAGCAAACGCTTATCATTCAATTTGTCTGAGATGTTCACTGGAACCTTCTTGGTGGGTTGGTCCCATTGATAACTTTCAGATTTGGGATTTCAATACCATGGTACTCCTACATAGCATAGACCCATTGAAGTGAATGGGCCTAATCTGGTTAGGGTTACCATTGGACCCTACCCTAGGTCTGATACCTTGTGCATTTGTCTTATATTGTTCTCCTATGAATCCAAACATCATGAGTAGACAGTATGATCAGTTCTGGGGATCCTAACCAGTTAAACCAAATTTGTATGATGAGAGATAGGGGGAAATAAAAATAAATGAAAGCTGAGATTCTCAGTACTAGGCTGACCATATGAAAAGGAGGACAGGGCTCATGTAACTTTAACAGTTGTAGAGAAAAGGGAATTTCAGCCAGTGTCATTTGTATGCAATTAGTTCCTGGTGAAATCCCCTTTCATCACAACAGTTAAAGGTGCAGGCACTATACTAGAGTGACCCTATACAAAAGAAGGCAGGACCCTTGCAACTTTAACTGTTGCGATGAAGAGGGAATTTCACCAGGAACTAATTGCATACAAATGACACTGGCTGAAATTCCCTTTTCTCTACAACTGTTAAAATTACATGAGCCCTTTCTTCCTTTTCATATGGTCAGCCTACTCAGTACACCTCATACCAAATCCTGCAATTGTGCCTGTGTATGGCATAAGTAGGAGAACAACCAAGACACTGTTTCTTCAGATTTTTTTAAAAATGTAATGCTTTTGTGCTCATGTGTGGGCTTATGCTTTTTGAGTCTGCCACACAGTATTAGCTTTATTGACAACACATGCTAAGTGCATGAAGGACAGAAAACTGCCTGAGAGATGGCTGCTATCATCAGGTGGTTGCAGCTTGCTATATCAAACTGCTTGGAGTGGTCTATTCATGTAAAGAAGGTTTTGTGAAGGTGAAAGAGGAGCTGGAAAGCAACCTCCTGTCCCCCTCAATGACCCAGGATTAAAGAAATCAATAACTAACACCAACTAGAGTTCAAGGGTCCAGAAATGGTCTAGAAGACGGTATGGTTCACAGACTATTTTTGAACTAGTCTGTTGATCTTGACAGACATGAAACACAATCTAATATTAGTCACTTTTTTCTTGTTTTTTCCCTTTTAGTATAAAAATAAAATTGTTTGGGTCCTGCCTGTTCCCTGAACTTTGGAATGTCTTCAGACCTGTAGTTCTTTTGTCTCAGAACTTCTGCTCATTGCTTATCCTTAAGGCACCTCTGCACAATTTGTGATCCACTACACCAAAAGGCCACTAACCAACCATGCATGGCAGCCCAACAGGGTCTTAATAAACATTCTCTTCGTTCTACCACCAGCTTGGGGGTGCAAAAATAATGGTGTCGTTAGGCACTTCCCAGGCCACAACACATGGCTGGAGGCCAAGGAAGTTCAGCTTGACGGGTCATACATCGTTCAGGCATGCTCTAAGACAGAGTTCAGAGAAGTTATTAGCAGATGACCAGTCAAGCTGCAAAATTATTTGTTGTCTCCATGAAAAATGTATGTCATGTACAAAGGTTAACCAAGTCTTTTCAAATAAATTTACTACTGTCCTTTGCTATTTTCTAAGCTTACAGGATAAGCTAATTAGGAAACTGTGAAGATCAATGTCATTCCTTTTTCAAGCTGCCACACCTTAAACCACCTGTTTTAAAACCACCCTCATGGAAATTGTATCCCTAGTGAGATTTTCTTAGATCAAACCCTTTGAAGTTCTCAGTGACAGAAATTCCACACTATGGAAGCCTAGAGATGCTTGCAATCTGATAAACCTGGATTGAGGACCCTCCAGCCTGTGCATCGAGTGTGGACCTCCAGGCCTTTTAATATGGACCCTCCGCAGACCACACCCCTCTCCCCAACCCTGCTCCAGGTTCCTGATATTATTTACTTTGTCCTGCTCTATCTCCAATTTACCTGATGGAGAATAAGAGCCTATCTACACTACTGCTTTAAAATGGTTTATAACAGTTTTAAACTAGTTAATAACCGTTATTAGCCAGTTTAAAACTGTTATAAACCGTTTTAAAGCAGTAGTGTAGATAGGCTGTCAGTCCTCCCATTTTCACTCTGGCTCCAACCACTGCTGGAATGCAGACCTTGACAAGTTTTGACTGTGGACCTCAACAGGAAAAAGGTTCGCCACTCCCTGAGATGAACCAACTAATAATTAAATCCTACGCAAGGTTTCTTCAAAAGAGTAAATCCCATTAAAATCAATACAACTTACTTCTGAATAAATATGTACAGGATTGGGCTGTACATGGTATATCCAGCTGGTGCTGTAAGGTGGGCCATGCACCAGGAAATTCTTTGCCACATATTAGTTCAGCCATGAACCCAACAGATGGCCTACAGCAAACCACTATTTCTCATCCCCAAGCTTCCTCCGGAATATGGGGGGTAATAATCAAGTCCCACCTAATAGGGTTATTGTAAATGACAGCATACGTGAAGAACTCCAAAGCACTATACAACCGGCTTTGCTGTGGTGATTAAAAGTTTAAATCAGTCTGAAACTTGTTGATGTGGCATCCTCGAGTCTTGGCATGGCACCCTCCTACAGAATGATGGGAATCATAGTTCTGAATCCCTTTGTTAGAGATTCCTTGCCTCCTCGTTACAGAAGTGCAAATCTCAGCGTTTTCAGTCAACAAGAGCTATACTAGCTTAATCCTAGAGTGAGACTATCACTTTGAAGAGAGTAGAGGATGCTGTTACAGAGGCCTTGTTGCCCAGTGTGTGCACACACTCATTTCTTTTGTCCTGCTGTTATCTTGGGGTATCTCACAGACACATATCTTGTAAAAGGACGTGGACAGTGAGATGAAATGGGAAGCAGTGCCCATGGCGTGTGCTCTAGCTCCACTGTGGTCTCTGGCAAAGAGATTTCACTGGTGTTTGTAACGCTTTGATTCTCGGACAAACCAGAGGTGACTCTGTGCCGAAAAAGACATGTGGATATGTACACCATGGGCAAAGCCACTGCTGTCATACCACTTTCAACTTTAAACCACTATTGCTGTTTCCAGCCTTTGAAAGCCTGTATAAAGTTTCTGAACAATCATGACAACAGGATGAGTGCCCACAGCATGGGTAATGGTGATGGTATAATGGCATTTTAGCATTCCATCTGCAGGCAAATTTGTAAATTGGGCATTTGAATTTAACCCCTGGCAGGACTTGCTTCTTCTACACATTACTGACATGTTTGAAATATATTTTAGAGTGCACCACAAGTGAAAGCAAGGTTCATGAGGCCCCTCTCATTACATGAGGGGGGTTGGAATCTTAATCTACTGGTGGCCTAAAATTGCTTCCAATTTACAAAGGCTTCCCTGCCTGGTTTCCTGGAAACATTAAAAAACAACAACTAGAGCTCGGTGAGCAGTCCCAACCTTGTCTTGGATTGACTCAGGGCTCCATCACACCTACTTTTTTTTCTGGGATGCACCTGCAATTTTGACCTCCATTTCATTAGCGCAGCAAGCCCTGGTCCCTTTCATGATTGCTGCCTACCCCATCCCTTTAGATACCACATAACTCTCACCACTAGCCCCCTCAACACTCCCCTTTTCTTACCTTTCCAGCAGTAGAGGTGATGAAAGGAGCTGTGGTGGTGGGCAAGGAGAGGGTCAGAGGGGTCTTTCCCCCTTCACCTCCTCCTCCTCCCTCACCCTGAAATGGTGGGTAGCAGCAAGCCTGGGCGCCAAAGCAATTGCATCAGTTCTTGGGCAAACTGCATCTCCCATGGTCTCCTGGCCTTTTTGACCTCAGCATGTGGCTGCTCAGCATACCAGTGATGGAGATGGAGAAAGGGAATGGGAAAAACCCTCCACCGAAACCTTGCCTTGTGCACTGCTGCTACTCCCCACTGCCTCTGCTGCTTGGAAGGTAAGAAGAAGTCAAGATGTATGTATTTCAGGGTGGGGGATTGGTGTGGATATTTTTTGGGGGGCTAGTGGATGTTAGTGGCAACGAGGAGCCAGATACTCCTGGAGAAGAATTCCAAGGCATTAAAAGCCCATTTAAGGCAGGCTTTTAAGAATTCTTGAGGTTCATTTCTAAGCCTGGCTTGAGGGAACTTTGCCAGCATCCTGAATTTTTCCTTGGTGCAGGCAAATGAGGCAATTAGGTGGGTAGTAAGTTACAAACCTGATGTAAGGTATTTTTTGTAGGGCAGGTCTCTGGTAACCAGGGGTTAGGTAATCTACAGTGTGTACACCACATGTCTCTGTGTGCATGCATGTAAATACACAGACATAGGCACACACACACACACACACTGTCTGTCCTCTTACACATATGGAATAATACACATAGAAATGGAATGCCAAGGAGCAGGGCAGGCTTCCTCCAAGCCAATCAAGTTTTCTCTGCCCCATTTCCTGGATCTTCCTGGTTCCGCTGCACAGTGGTTTCTCTCTCCCTACAGCCCTCATGAATAATATGCTCAGCATTACACCACAGGGATTCAACCCAGAATTGGCCCCTATGGTGGCTGCAACGTTTGGGAATACTAGAGTGCCATTTATTTGCACCACCTTTTCAAGGAGAATTTTGTAGAATTGCTCCCCGGCTCCCTCCTAAATCAGATGGCAAAACATGCTGTTTTCCACCTCTCCCAGCTTTGTTACAAGGGTTTATATCGACATGAAATCAGAAGGACAAGAAAGCCATATAAATACAAATTGCCTCACTGTCTGGGCAAAGCGACCCAGCATGCCTACAGGCACTTAAAATATCTCTGCCTATCTGAATAATATTATGTGTTGCTGCTGTTGATATAACGCTGTGCATAAAAAGTTCCTCATTTCCTGCGATGGACACTTTACGGTTCATATATTCACATCATGCTGTGCGTATGTAACTCCTGTTAATGAGCTGAGGAGTCTGTGTAAGAATTAGCAGGATATATTCTTGTTTGGGATATCCAGTAGGACTGTGCACAGACCCCCGATCCGATCTGGATCCCAATCTGTCAGGTCCGGATCAGGCCCGATCCAACTCGGATCCATGCATAGCACTCCCCCCGCTCCCTCCCTCCCCCAATTGCCCTGCTTACATTCTGCCTCCACCGCATAGTCCTCGGAGTCACCCTCCCTCCTCGATGTCAGCCACCACTTTTCTGATCGCGCTGGGTGATGACATCACCCGCTGCAACCGACAAATGCGGCACTCAGAGTTCTGCATTTGTCAGTCATGCACAGCCCTAATATCCAGCACCATTTCAAAGCACCAAAGAGTCAACCTCAGGCTTAGTGAATGAAATCTTTAAGGGAGTGTTTCTGTCCAGTAGAAAGTTTGTCCCACTGATCTTTTTTAATATATCCATATCAATTTAAATGTGGACCAATGTGGCCAAACTGGATTTGTCACATGGGAGCCATCTGAGATCCACCATGTGGAGGCTTCTTGAAACTACATGTATGTACTGCAAGTATGTGCATGTATTTGTCCTTTGAAACTGCATGTATGTGCTGGCTGATGCAGGCAATGATCTGTTGGTGTGCAGCATCTCACCATAAGGGCCCGTCACCACTAGGTAGGTTGTTTACATTCTGTAGTGCTAAAACTCCCCCCTTTTCTTCTTTATTTAAAACCAAACTCAGTGGTGAGGCAGGGGCCTCACTGGGTATAGGGGCAGTGGGGGCTGCATGCGGCCCATGTGTTGCCCATTCCTGGTGTAAACAACACTGAGCTAGATGGACCAACCATCTGTCTTGGCAGCTCCCTATTTCATTTTTTGTTAATCTGTCCTGAATTTACCACCATGCACGGGATTTTTAGCAATTACTGTACATCGATGACCTCAACAACATGATTGCACAAAGGGGGCTGGGCTAGGTGGATCAATGATCTGACCCTGTATGAGGCAGCTTCCTACTTTCTCTTCCTACCACCATAGTGGTAGAGGACTTCTCCTTTCACTCCTCTGTGCCCAATAAATCCCATAATAATAATAGCATGATCCAATAGCATTCCTTTGACTTAACCATATTTTTGTGTTGAATATTATCAATTACTTTCACTTGCTGTGACAGAGAAGCAAGGAAGATAGTGGCAGAATGGACTCCGACCTTCTTAATCATCTCTTTTAATTAACTGAGACAACAAGCAGCTCTTGCCCTATTATGGACTAGCTCAATCAGGTTAACTGTCTGGCATCAGCTGGATTTCCATGGTCTGGTGGGAAACAAACCAGAACCAAAACCAGGCCCTTATAATTAGTGATGGTGATCATTTTAATGTCAATTATGCCTCAATCTAAGCCCACTTCCTCTTCCTAATCACTTGATTACACAACTGTCCATAGTGGAAAGTATTGTGCCTGAGATTATAATGAAACTCCCTCTGTGGTGCTCGATCTGTGACGGCCACTTCACAAGTTATTACTTCAAGCTGCCAACATCAAGGGAGGAACATGCCTGTGTGAACTTGCCCATTTATTTGACATATAGGAACGTAAGAAGAGCCTTAGATAATACATATCTAATCCAGCATTCTGTTCATACAGTGGCCAAGCTGATGCCAATAGGAAGTCCACAAGCAGGACACACTAGCACCTTCCCACTCATGTTCCCCAGTAACTGGTATACAAAGGCATACTGCCTCTGAAACTGGAGGTAATGTATAGCCAAAGAATAACCAAAAAGTTAAGTAAGTTTACTAATTTTAAAAAATATATTTTACATACATATATTAACAATCAAATAGAGCAACTGAAATACACAATCAAATTTCTCATCAAAGATGATCAAGCAAATTGCTCTACAAATCAATGAAGGAGGCAGGCCAAACACATTTCGATGTTTTAGTATTTACAGGCCACTGAAGAAGACTGAAAACATCAAAACGCGTTTGGCCTGCCTCCTTCATTGATTTGTAGAGCAATTTGCTTGATCATCTTTGATGAGAAATTTGATTGTGTATTTCAATTGCTCTATTTGATTGTTAATATATATATATATATATATATATATAATATATTTTTAAATTTGTAAACCTTAACTTTTTGGTTATTCTTTGTTTGTATTTTTTGGTTAAGGCTAGCACCTTGTTTGTCTTGGTAATGTATAGCCATCATGATTAATAGCTATTGAGGGCACAATCCTATGTATGTTCAGAGAGAAAGGGCTCATCTATACCTAAGGGTGTAGCGGGAGGGAGAGGGGAGGATCGCGGACTTATCTGCTTCTGCGATCCTCCCCCAGCGGCTATACAGCAGTACGACGTCCCGGCCGCCATTTTGTGTGTGTGTGTGTGAAGAGGAGACATGCAGCCCCAATCCAGGGAAAAGATAAGCTTTTTATAAACCCCCCCCAACCCCCCCGGTCATCCCAAAGATGATGAAATTGCTGCTCCCTCCCTACCCCCATGGGCACAGAGCCACCCCGTGCAACTCCATACCCGTTTGAGGACCTGGGAGGCCATGCCACACCAGCTGCAGTCTTTGGGATTGTCCAGGGACCAAGGAAAAAATGGAATATCCCTAGTTTCAGTTATCCCGGGGTCATCTCTAGGTTATCTCCGGTTGATCCCGGGATCCCCTGTGTGTCATATGGATGTACAGGGATAACCTAGAGATGACCCTGGGATATCTGGCAGGTGTAGACATGGCCAAAGAAATCTTTCATATCCCAGCATTCCCCAGCCAGCCATGGTGGCTGGGGAATGCTGAAAGTTGTAGAGCTTTTTTCTCTTTAAACATGCATAGGATTGTACCCTGATTGCCTTATCCTTCATGAATTTGTCTAATCCCTCTTTAAAGCCATCCAAGTTGGTGGTCATCACTACATCTTTGGGCAGCAAATTTCACAGTTTAACTAGATACTGTGTGAAGAAGTACTTCCTCTTATCTTCCAAATATGCGTGCCTTGAATCTCAAATCCTAATACAGGTTTTTGGAAGCATGTGCAATGGGAACTAACTGCATAAGAAAAGCAGAGGCATGTCCTTAAAAGTTTTAATGCCCAGGAAGTAGTTCCAAGTTTACTCACTTGGTTCTCTTTTAGGGTTATCTGTCCCTGTTCCTTGCATCCAATAAACGTTCTGATACACCTGAAAACGTTTTCATCTTGTAATCTTTGAACAAAATTGGCAGGAAAAAAGCCAACCCGGTCTTCTATTTTTCCCTGCAAAGAGGACACAATGACAGAAGAGTGACTTTAACATTAATGACACAGCACTGAATTTTGTTTTTGTATTTATTACATTTCTATCCTGTCATTCCTCCAAAGTGCTCAAGGTGGTGTACATAATTTCCCCTCCCCCTATTTTATCCTCGCAACACCTCTGTGTGGAAGCTACAGTTCTGAGAGAGTGACTGGTCCAAAATCACCCAGTGAGCTTTATGGCTGAGTGGGCATTTGAAACTGAATCTCTTCCTTTTTAGGCCAACACTCCAACTCAGGGCCTCCAACCCTTTTGGATCTGTGGGTACATTTGGGAATTTGAGATATTGCTGGGGGCACCACCATAAAATGCCTAATCAGTGCATCATCATTTTGGCTTTTACCTGTCACGTCTAAGGATCTTCAGTTGCGTATTCTTCAGCAAAAACATTTGAGTTGTGTCTATTGGAAACCATAGGGTTTTTTTTAATAAAGGATTATCTAATTCAGCTAATTCCTGCAGTGCAATACCGTTAATGTTTCTTTTAAACTTATGTTTTGTCAATGTCCAGTAGTTGCTTCTTTTGGGGCGGAGGTTGTTACACAGATACATTTTGTATTTGAACATTCTTTAATATTCACTGATGTACGCTCTTTGAAATTATTTACCTTCTTCATGGAAATTAACAAATGGTCAGTGTAAATGCATTCTCTGTGCCCTTTTGACAGCTAAAATACTGATATTACAGCACTGGAAAGATAAACACTCACCTCCTATAAAGCAATGGAGTCAGGACCCTGCAAAGCTTTCCATTTTTGAACAGGTGGCATACAGACACCACCTTCAAATGGATGCTATTTCTAGCAATTATACATAGGCATCAAGAAAAGTAGGTCAAATATCCAAATTTGACCTACTTTTCTTGATGCCTATGTATAATTGCTAGAAATATGCATGAATATACATATATGCATATGAGGGGAGACATGATACCACTCTTCAAGTACTTGAAAGGTTGTCACACAAAGGAGGGCTAGGATCTCTTCTCAGTCATCCCAGAGTGCAGGACAAGGACTAATGGGCTCAAGTTACAGGAATAAAAGAGGGAGAAGAGCACCACCAGTCCGATGAAAACAAGAGAGCCAGGCTCTGGTGCTATGAAACAGTCTTTTCCTTTAATCTTTAATTACTTCTGTGTAGAGCAGATCGAAGAAGTTATTAAAGATTAAAGAAAAAGACTGTTTCATAGCACCGGAGCCTGGCTCTCTTGTTTTCATAGTTCAGGAAGCTTGACTCTGGCTAGACATCAGGCAAAACTTCCTGACTGTTAGAGCAGTATGATAATGGAACCAATGACCTAGGGAGGTGGTGGGCTCTCCCACCCTAGAGGCATTCAAGAGGTAGCTGGACAGCCATCTGTCAGGGATGCTTAAAGGTGGATTCCTGCATTGAGCAGGGAGTTGGACTCGATGGCCTTATAGGCCCCTTCCAACTCTACTATTCTATGATTTCATATGTATGCATTGGTATGGATATATACAATTCCATGTACATATATTTTAAAAATGGCAATAAAGAAATAACTTTAAAAAGGTGCTGTGTTGGGGATCCCTGCTCTACCCTCACATTACTGTACTTATAAATGTATCCACCACTTGATGGGCTGATGCTATCTTCTCATACTGCTGTGAAGTGGCATCCCATCCTTAGAAATAAGGGGAAACCCTTGATCGGCTGCAATAATTATGCTAGGGAGATGGGGCTGCTTCAAAAATCCTCAGGATGTGGTGCAAGGTGCTGCTGGCAATCCTGCCTGCCCACAAACCCTCAAATTGTCTTCCCTCCCACCCACCAAAGCCCCTTCCTCAGCACTGCTGTGCCTTGCAAGAGATTTCTAAGAATGCCAGCGAAGTACTGCTGTAGAGCAGCTACAGATCATCTCCCCAAGGAATCAAGCATCCTTTTACACCAGAGTCAAGAGCACAGCTCACAAGCCTAGGAACTGCTGCTCCAATGCAATGAAGCATAGGGTTGGGCCGCAAATGAGTTTGCACTAATCCTCCCAGATCTAAGAACTACATACTATAGTGTTCTTTTTCTTTCTGTCTTTCCATGTTACTTAAATTATTATACCTTCCACCAGTCTTCATTCGAATCTTCCAGAAGTGTGATCCTATCTCCTGGCCTATAATGAGAAAACAGAAAGATCAGGAATGTTGAGTTTAGATATGCCTGCTAATGCGCAATGGTAGCAGTGAATTCCGTAATTTCTTCAGTTGACTGAAATGCCTTGTAGTGATACAAGGTTATTTGTAATGCTAGTCACACTGGAGAGCCAGTGTGGTGTATTGGCTAAAGTGTTGAACTTGGAGTCGGGATATCCGATTTCTAGTCTCCACTCAGCCATGAAAACCCACTGGGTGACTTTGGGTCAGCCACAGACTCTAAGCCCAACCTACCTCACAGGGTTGTTGTTGTTGTGAGGATAAAATGGAGAGGAGGATTATGTACGCCACCTTGGGTTCCTTGGAGGAAACAAGGCGGGATATAACTGCAATAAATAAATAAATATGGCTGGAAGTTAAACCTACCAACCATGATCTAGCTAAAGTTCCCACTAAAGTCAGGCCTAGGAATGTTAGAGAAATCTGCAAGGGATTCAAATGATTTCAGATTTCTATGAATGTGCTCTGTGGATTTTGCAGTGGAACAGCTTTTCCTGAGTTGCATGGATTCCATGGACTGTTTTTTTAAATAAAAAAAAACCTTTCTGGAATTCTACACAAATCTAGTCATAGAAAAATAATCATTTTTAAAAACACTGGCTGAAAATGTGCATTTTCTCCATGGGCTAAAGCATGAAAATGAGCATTTGAGGTTTTTTTTGTTTGTTTGCATATTTGGGGGGGATTTGTGCATTTTCACAAGTGTGAATTTGCGCAAATTCAGGAAATTGGGGAAAATCAGATACTGTCAGTATCATGAAAAGTCAGCATCTGACTTTTCATGAAACACAGACAGAATAAATTTCACAAAATACGTACATCCCCAGTCATGACTAACTTAAGCTCCATTGCTTTCAATGGGACTTCCTCGTGGCTGACTTGAGTGGGACTGGGATTCTTGCTTCTTTTGCTGTTCTCGTTAGGTCTGTGGATGCATTTTCTCTATTTATTTATTTTTGGTCATTTCAGATGGTGTCCATATATCTATATGCAAAACTATTAACAGGTTGCTAAAAAGAACTTTATGTAACATCTCAGAAGGAAGGTGTTCATTTTGGCTTTTTTTTTTTTGGTATTTTATTCATTTTATTTATTGCATTTCTATACCACCCAATAGCTGAAGCTCTCTGAGCGATTCACAACAATCTGTAGCAACATACATAAGATGACCCTGAGTTGGGTCCAGATTTAGGCATGTGCAACTGGACTGACGGAAGTGGACTTTCCCATCCCTTTCTCCCCCAAGCCAGCTCCTTCACCCCACTGAAAATGTTACACAGAGGATCAGGGAGCCCTGCTGAATGGAGTGAGCTGTGGTGCTTTGGTGTAGGGTGTGTATCTCACAAAACTGAGGGAGCGGCGCCTTTCAGTCAATGGAAACCAGAATCTTTATTCAATCCCTTGTGTCCTTTCAAAATGTCCTTTTTCATTTATGTCTGGTTGTCTAGCCTTGCTCCTGATACAAAGTAATCACTATCAGTTGCCAGGTAAACAAGATGGCAAGAAAGTTCTGTCATTTATATCCCACACAATCTGTTTACAGTCAGGGAAGAGCACAGCTGGAAACTAGGATTTTTTTAAAAAAAAAGATATTGTAGAGTAATGGCAGAAGAATGTTAATGTCAGCTTCATGCATACATATTATGCTGATGAGTACGAAGGATCCCAATTTAGTCACACTTAAGTCATGACTAACTGAAGTCCGATTGATTACAGCGATTCTACTCTTGTATGACTAAATCTGGATATAAAACTAGTATATCTATCTATCATATGGGTGTCACTACTGCTGTTTTGACCCTGGCTGAAAGGAAAGAGATGAATTGTTGCCACGATAGATGCAACTGGCAGCTAGGGTAGGAAGTCCTCCATTAATGGAAACTGCAGGTCGGATCAAGATTTAGCCATGCTTAAATTAGACGCAATGAAATCAATGGGCCTGAAGTTATTCATAACTAACTTTAGTTCCACTGATTTCAATGGGTCTCTTCTAAATAGTATATGACTAAATTATATGACTAAATCTGGTTCCAGCCTTTTATCAATATCTAGGTTTTTGAAGCTCTAAGGCCCTTTCGACACCACGGGGTGTAAAGGGAAGGCAATAGGATGATCCTTGCTCCTGGGATCGCCATCTTCTTTCTCCACGAGGAAGCTCAGCGCGCCCGCCATTTTGTGTTTTTTTGGGGCCCGAGGAGAGCGCACGAGCGCTTCTACACAAAAAGTAAGTTTCTTTTTTAAAAAATGCATGCGATCGGGCCCCCACCCTCTCCCTGCACTCCTGGGGGTGGCAAAACTGGTGCCATCCCCTCCCCTGATGGGCACAGAGCTGCACGATGCAGCTCTGTGCCCATTTCTGCTGCCGCGCTTACTCATGAGTAAGCATGGCAGCACCTGGGACGGGCAGCCACTCCATGGTTTTGGGAAGTTCCCTGGACCTCGGAAAAATTGAGATTTGCCAGGGATCCCTTATCCCTGGCAAAACCCGTGCTCCCTGCCCCTGAGAGTCCCTATGCATCATGTGAACGCACAGGGACCTGTCAGGGCCAATACCAGGCCAAAAGTCTGGTGTAGAAACAGCCTATGTTAGGGGTGGGGAGCTGTGCCCCTCCAGATGCTGCTGTACGATAAGTCCCATCATACCCAACCACAGGTCATGTTAGCTGGGGCTGATGGAACTTGGAATCCATAGGTTCCCCACCCCTGGGGAAGAGGTTCATGTGATCACCTCTCATTCAAGGAATCGCCTTTAGCCCACTTCCTGCCACTTGCCCCTCATGACCAGCTAAGAGTAAAGGCCACAGCTTTGACATGGGGTCTGTTTTACACTAAGGCAGGCCAGTAGAAAGCATGTATATGGTTACTAGGCAACCACAGGGCTTGTTTTTCTTCCAAGCCATATTTTTCTCCTCCAGCTGCTCAGGTGGTGGCAGCTGCGATGGCAGGGGCGATGAAGTGGCAGGACAAGGTGGGTGGTGGCAACAGTGGCTCAGCCGTGGGATGCTGTGTAGTTGCCAGGGTGTTTCACCGGCTGGCTCTAGCTTTAAATAGGAGGACTTTATCAAGCTTTGGGCCACAGTAGGCATCGCATGCAAAACCACATGTGATGACAGCCAAGTGGCCCTCCAGGAGTGGGAATGGGGGAGACGGAGGCAGGAGAGGGAAAACAAGTGGGGGATTTGAAATGGGGAAAGAGTGGGTGGGGAAGGGTTGAAGCACCCTTGTACCTGCTGCTGCTGCTTTTCTGATCCTGATCTTCTCCCAAAAGGCTTTCCCTGGTTTTGTTGTTGTTTAAAGGGCTGTTGGACTACTGATATGCCTCTGCATTTAACATGCAGTTTGGCCTTTTATGTATGCAACCACTTCACAAAAGTGGCTTTCTTTGCCCGACTCATATTGTTTACATTCAATTCGGAAAGAGTAAGTTGGAGCCTGAATGATTGAGATAGTTAAGTTGATTCTAGATTCCCGCAGAATAAACTTTGTTTTTTTAAACAACTTTTATTTTTATCTTAACCCTGACCAACCTATTCATATCACAGAATACTGTGTTGTCCTCCAGCCTCTATTCTTACATTCTGTGAATTATTTGACCAGTTTTGATGTGGTGGAGTCTCCACAGTTACAGAGAGGTAGAACCAACGATATCCAGCCCTTGCTGGATGTGTATGAACCTACACATGACAGACAGGTCAGAGCTGCACTATTGCCAACTCCTACAAATCACACATGCAAATACACACACACACAAATACCTCATTTCCAAATCTTCATTCTCTTGTGGTACAAATTTGTACAAGGCAACATAGGTATTCATCTGTACCACATCTTTATTAAGAGATCCCTTCAGTATGGAGGGTAAAAAAGAAGAGGAGATATTAGTAGCTATTTTGCTAAAGCTGTGTCTTGACTAGAACAGAGATGTAGGCTAGAGGAAGGCAATCTGGGACCCTTCAGATGTGTTGGAGTCCATCTCCCATAATTGATAATCATTAGCCATGCTGGCTGGGGCTTCTGGGAATTGTAGTCCAAAACATCTGGAGGGTCCCAGGTTGCCTACCTCTGAGTAGACAAATTCAAACATACACATTCTGAAAACAATGTGCTCTTTTGAAGTAGGATATGAATTGTTTGGTTTGTAGAGCAATGCGGACCAATAGCCATGTGTGATCCGAATCTGCTGTAGCGTTTGCCCTGTTGAAATCAGCCCCAGGATGCAGAAAGCCATTGGTGAAATTTATAATTTGATGGTGTCTGGACTGGTTTTGAAACAAAATTCATAAGCCATCAGTTTTTGGGATTATGGCAGTGGCCTCCATATTCTAAGGTGACCTTTCCCACCCTGGCACCCTCCAGATTTGTTCAACTACATTCCCCATCATCCCCAACCAGAATGGCCAATGTAGCCCAACACATCCGGAGGGCATCAGGTTGGGGAAAGCTGCTCTAGAATTCCTTGAACCGCTTTATTATGGACATAAATAAGGTGCTATGCCTAAACACCCACAGTTGATTGGGAGCTGTTTTCCCAATCTCAGGATGCCCAGTTGTTTGTATGAATGAAGGAACCACATAGATGGAGCCAATAGCTTGAGTTTTTCCCACCTGATCTCTGCCCAGCCATGAGCAAGGGTAACAATCAGTTGTGAAAGACCCACTTGGGCTTATCAAGCAGTCATCATCAAAGTAGAAGGTTTAGGCCATCTATACTCCCTACTCATAGGACTCCTTTTCAAATGCATTCAGTTCCTTTCTAGCTGGAGCCATCTGAATTTTAAAAACGCCTTCACCAATGTAAAAGAGCTCAATCACTGTCACATCTTACTGACGGTTTCATTTTTCAGACTGCATTTCCCATGTCTATTCAGTCCACAGATTAGGATCAACTTTTTACAGTACATTTTGCACTTGAGATACTTTGAGCTTGAGTACAAAAAATGCATATGTGCCACATCCATTATGGAGGGCACCTAGCAAGCCTATAGGGTCAGCCACCCCATCTGTGTTATTTGAAAGGGAAAAGCTGCCTGTGGAACACGCACCCGTATAAATTTACATGGTTCATGTGCATTTGCCAATGTACAGCAGAGTACAAAATGTCTCCGAAGAAGCAGCTGTCATTTGCATACCATTGTGAAAAATCAACCTTCTTCAAAAGAATGTGAAATGTAATTGAACATTTGTTATAGTTACATTAAAAAGTCACCTGTAGTACTGAGTTTATTTTTTTTGGTTCATCTCCAAAGTCTGTGGTACCATTTACTGAGTATGTAAACACTATAATCAAAGAGAAAAGAGATATTAGGGTCAAGAGACCATCTGCCCAAACAAGCCAGTGTTGTGTACTTCTTTATCCTAATTCCATTATTTTCTCACTTTCATTTTGCATTTCCTTGGAGAGATTGTGTTACTTGTGCTCATATTAAGCAGTGCCTTCTGTAGATGAAATAGCCAAATCACCCACTGTACACCATCGGAAGACTTTAAGGTAGGGTGATCAGATAAAATCCAGGTCAGGGCTCATGTAACTTTAACAGTTGTAGAGAAAAGGGAATTTCAGCCAGTGTCATTTGTATGCAATTAGTTCCTGGTGAAATTCCCTCTTCATCACAGCAGTTAAAGGTGCATGCACTATACTAGAGTGACCAGATACAAAAGAAGGCAGGGTCCCTGCAACTTTAACTGTTGTGATGAAGAGAGAATTTCACCAGGAACTAATTGCATACAAATGACACTGGCTGAAATTCCCTTTTCTCTACAACTATTAAAGTTACATGAGCCCTGACCTGGATTTTATCTGGTCACCCTAATCATATGAAGTGTGACAAGAGTCCTGTGCTGATGTTTGGAATGTTTGTGCAGGAGGCGACAGCCACTGCAGCTGCCATGGTATGCCCATTCTGCCCCTAATCTTACCTGTTATTTGTGCATTCATTTCACTTTTGCTTATAGATATGTAAAAACCAATGTCTGTACAGTATATGACAATGAGAAATCCAATGGATGAAACTTTTAGGAGAGGGGGCATAGTTCAGTGGTAGAGCTGATAGACAGATAGAAAGACTTTATTATGATCACAGATCAGTGATAAAGTAGATGCTTTGCATGCATGAGGTCCCAGGTTCAGTCTCCAGGTGGGTGGGTGAGACAGACTCCTGCCTGAAACGCTGAAGAGGTGCTGCCAGTCAGTGTTGACAATACTGGACCAAATGGAACTGTGGTCTGACTCAGTATAAGGCAACTCCCTATGTTCCTGTGTAACCATGCAGTAGGAGTGATCGCTGATGCAATCCAGTTCTCCCACCACATGTATGTTCCAAACATCAGTACAGGCAAGGATATTTAACATATAACGTCCACATATCATATCCTGAATCAGACCTTTGGCCCTGAACTGTTTTCATTTTCATTGGCCTACATGCCACAATCCTTGAGGATCTCTGGAAGTACGGCAAAGGCTTTGCCATTATCGTGGTTTGTGCAGAACGTTTTGGTAGGGTGACCAGATAAAATCCAGGTCAGGGCTCATGTAACTTTAACAGTTGTAGAGCAAAGGGAATTTCAGCCATTATCATTTGTATGCAATTAGTTCCTGGTGAAATTCCCTCTTCATCTCAACAGTTAAAGTTGCAGGGGCCTTGCCTTCTTTTGTATATGGTCACTCTAGTTTAGTGCCTGCACCTTTAACTGTTGTGATGAAGAGGGAATTTCACCAGGAACTAATTGCATACAAATGACACTGGCTGAAATTCCCTTTCCTCTACAACTGTTAAAGTTACATGAGCCCTGACCTGGATTTTATCTGGTCACCCTAGTTTTGGAGTAGCTGCTGTATAATTTATGTGCTGAGCCCCTGACAGGAAAATGGTAAAGAAATCCAGTGCCGATCAAAGGAATTGTTAATATCCTGCTGATGTTTGTTGGGACATACACGCAACTCTGTCAACATATTTCTCATACAATGGGAAGTCATGCAGATCTCACAGACAATAGTTCTTTTATCAATACAGAATAGGCCAATGACAAATAGGGGACCAAAAACATTTATAATGATCTGATGTCTGTAAAGACAAAACCCTTAGTGAATAGGTTAATATAGAGAAACAATAGAAGATATTTAAGGTTGGATCCAGGTTTATGCTGAATCATTAATTATGCTGGTGGAAATGGACTTCCTTGCCCCCTTTCCCACAGCAGCCCCCTAAAAATGTGACACAGAGGATCGGTTCGCACATCACAATAAGCTACTCTAAAAATAACCTACAGTGGTTGGTTCAGTAATGAGGGTCGTTTCTACACCAGGCTGTTTGCCTGGGATGGACCCCGGCTGGTCCCTGTCCGCTGATGGTGTGTATTAGGTACTTCCGGGATCACCCTCCCTCCCTCCCTCTACACCCCTATGGTTTAGAAAGGGCCGAGGACATTTGTGCTCATTAATGAAGTAGAGAGATTTTGGTAGAATCTTTTTCACCTTCGGGGAGCTTTACACAAAGTTTACAGTTTTTCCCACCTTCAGGGAAATTTGCGCAAATTTAACTTTCTTTTTACAATCCTGGGGAGATTCACACAAATCTCCCTGAAAACTGTTTTTTTAAAAAACAAGTTAAATTTGTGCAAATCTTCCTGAAAGTGAAAAAAAAGAAGGTGTTGCTGTCTGGGGAGGTGATGAAGTGAAGGAGTAAATTGACTAGTGATATTTCAAGATGTAATAGAGAAAAGATATTGTTAGCAAGATGGCGAGGAGCAGCTGGCAGGTTTGTTCACTGCTCTTGCCAGGCAGCTCTCTCACCATTTTAAACAACCCATGCTGAAGCATCTCTGCTGGGTTCAGATGTCATGACAAACCACCCTGGGAACAAGCCACCCTAAACAACCCTACTACAAGCCATGGGCTCTCAGGCTGGAATGCTTATGAAAAACAACCCACAATTGAAAGCTGCTCCAGGTTTGGATGTCACATTAAGCCACTTGGCAACCCCCGATGGTGACAACCTATTGTAGCTTAGCTGAATGGGGTGAGCAGTGGTGCGTGTGTGGGAGGGGGTTCCCTAAAAATGGGCAAAGGGACCTTCCATGAGCCCTTCTTGCAGAAAGCAGATTCTGGATCCATCCCATAGGGATTCAAAAACAAACAAACAGGGAAGACAGCTGGGAGTGGACTTATTTGCAAGGGCTGTGAAGATATCCAAAATCTGGCTTATATGACTGTTTGGGAACCGGTAGCATTTATTACTCATTTTTCATGAAAAATATATGGACCTGTGTCCAGGGAATGACACTTCATTGTCAGATGTCAAAATGAAAGGCGATGTGAAAAGAAGCCCTTAGCTTTAAAGACTGTTGAAAATCTTAGCCTTACACTCACCGCTATTGCTGCGTCTCCTGTTTATGTCAAGCACGCTCCCCGGACTGTCACCTTCCTCAGGAACTTCTGCCAAATCTGATGTCTGTGAGAAAGGGGAAGAGGGGGATGAGAGTGAAAGTGAGCAAGAAGGTGACATACACGCACCAGAGATTTAAGCACATGGCGACAGCTCAGTGGTAGGTGCGGAGCAGAGCGGCCCAGAAGGAAGAGTCAATGCTGGTGATAACTTGTTAACCAGAGTTCAGATACTTGATGGGAAGGCAGCAAGACATTTGAAAGGGGCTGCAGACCTGCATAAAGAAGGGCTTCTTATATACACAAGAGAGGAAACGGAGTTGAGGGGAAAGGACCACTACTTTCTAGAGCTTATATATGAAAGAGGTTGGGTTATCATGTATAATTTTGGCCACTACCAGCAAGGAGCAGATTGTAAATTATTCTGCTACTAATAAAATATCTGACCTTATGGCAGGAGGAATGCATGAAGGGAGATCCTGCAAAGATTCCCGGAGAGTACAGTCATGTTGTTGTGTCTTTTTGCACTTGCTGAAGTTGTGTCCCTTGCTTTACTTTCCCCGTATACAACCTGCAGCCTATGGAGCCAGGGAGACCCCACTTACTAGCAAGGGAAATCCTGCCTTTCATCTGAGAAAAGGGCAGAGCTTCCCTTGCTAATGCTAGTGCAAGTATAGGCTAGGGAAACCCAGTAACCTGCTCCCCATCCCAGCAATCCTGCTGTGGAATCACTGGGATGGGGGCAAGGTTAAAGCTCCATGCCACCCCAGTACTGGCTCCCCCACCTTGCTGTAGGATTGATGGGGTGTAGTATTGGATGTGTGTGTATATGCATGTGCAAATGGCTGTGACCCCTGGGCCTCCTGCCATTACGCGATATGACCCTTGGGGCCAACAACCTTTCACTCTTGGCTTAAAGTAAAATGGTGCATTTGTGAAGGGTGTACTCCAGGGATTAAATTTGCCCCTGGTGGTTGCACTGACTCTGGATCCAGATTTAGTCATACTTAGACTAGACCCATTGACGTCTATGGGACATATGGCGGTCCTGATTAACCTAACTCCCATTGGTTTCAATGGGTCTAGTCTAAGTATGACTAAATCTGGATCCAACCCATGGAGAATCAAGCCCATCTCTTCACCTGCATAACTCCAACCTTCCCCAGTCTAGGTTCTGTTTCATGGTCTCACTCAGGTTAACAGACCCTTGGGAACTGGCCAGTGCCCGTCAATTGGTAAGCAAGCCCCAATGTATCAGACTGAACCCACCAGACTTAGTACTGATATGGGGCAGCTGCAGCCAGCAGGGCGAGCAGGCTACTGCTATTGGGAAAGGCTAGCATGCCATTGTGAGCCTTATCGTAGAGATCTAAAATGACAGGGGTTGGCGAAAACCAGCGTGGTATAGCCATTAGAGTGTCAGACTAAGACTGGGGAGATCCAGGTTCAAATCCCTGCTCAGCCATGGAAGCTCTCTGGGAGACTTTGGGACAGTCACTCTCTCAGCCTAACCTACCTCACAGGGTTGTTGTGATGATAAAATGGGGGAAGGGTGAGAATCACATCTGAAGTTTGTGCTCCTTTGGAGGACAGGTGGGATATACATGTAATAAACACATTAAAAGGCACCTCTAAACCAGGGCTTTTGACTAAAGGCCTCATGTGGGCCCTCACCAGCCCTTACAGCAGCCCCCACCCCTGTTCCCTGTGGCTGAAATTCATGGCAGAAGCAGCAAAAACTTTGCCAGTTTGCTGCTGAAAACCTGTTCGCCGCTCATTTTTGGTGGGAAAACGGCTTGTGCCCCCCCCCCCCCGGCACCCCCATGGAGTGTGCCCGGCATTGTGGTGTGTATGTCTGGGGTGTGTGAAAAAGGCCCCCAGACTCTTCACAGTTGCTCATCCCTTGCCCTAAACACTCATGAATCCCTGAAACCTAGCATTCTAGTCAATTGAATGTGCATTCTTCCACAGTGTTTGTGGTCTTAAGTACAGCACATTTTTGCGTAATCTGCTACTTGACAGCCTGACTCGCCAAGGAGTAAATCCCACAACATGTTGGCATTCAATACTTACACCCACTCCCCATCTGACCAAAATTTCAAGGCAAGCTGACAATATGCTCATGTTTTATATGCTTGACTAATCATTTATTATTTAACAAATTCTTTTACCAATCTGACAAGAAATAATTACATTTATGGAAGTTCTGGTCCCTGAGGATCACAACATTTCAACAAAGCTAGTCTTGTGCTTCAGAAAGAAACCATAGATAAGGGGGGATGGTTTGTATGAGGCCATATCTGCAGGGGCATGCAAGCTTTTGGATGGCACAGAACTCTTCTTCATGCCAACGAGTTCTTTGGAATAGCAGCAACGATATCATCCAGAGACCACCTGCAGAACAACATCTGACAAAAGGGAGGGACAAGTCCAACCCCATTACTCCTGAGGAAACTGCAAACTGAGTCTTCCCAGCGAGACCACCTAGGCTTCTAGTCCAACCCTTGCTAGTCAGTTCATAGGCTTAACAGCAGTGACAGCAGCCAGAGGCTGTTCTGACAAGTGAACTTAAGTGTACACTTGCAGTGGTGTAATGGAATCAGAGGGCTGTCTATATGCCCTATATACCCCTAGTGGCTGTGCAGTGGTGCTGCATTATTTATACGACACAGTTGCCAACTCGCACCTACGATGGCTTTCCCCGCGAAACTGCATACTTAAAAAGCCACTGACTTATTGCGACTTTTTGATTTACCCTGAGGTCACCGCCTTCTTTGCTCTGTCTGTCAGTGGTGACCTTGCTTTGCATTGAGACCTGGGGCATTCTGGGAGTGGGTCTAGGCCTACGGTAGGTCAGAGGGATGTGTGGGAAGGCCGGGCAGAGGGCAGGCTCAATGAGCTGAATGGCCACTGGCACTGTCAGGAAAGCCATGATCCCTCCTGCCAGGGGATTTGCTGCTCCCACCCCACAGCTGCGATGCTGCTATGTTTTGAAGGAATGAGCGACAAACCAATGCTGTCAAGACACCCACCTTGGGAACAAAATATTGTTCCCTATTGTAATGCAGTATTTTGGGGTGATTTGGTCCTGAATAGGCAATAAAGGCCGATTAGATTTACAAAAGGCCAGCTGCTGTTGAAGAAAACTGCTGGAACTGGTTTGTTGATATGAATCAATGTAGCTGCCTACATTTTGTACTCTCCTGGAGGTGTGACTACGGGGACTGTTGTAATGAGTTCCTGCATGTCAAAATTTACCACTATACTACTGCACTTGGGTTGCACTTGGGGGAATGTGGTGGTCAGGGGATTCCCTGTCAGTCATATACGTTGTGTTATTCTGCTGCTTATCTCTCATATTTTTATACCATCTAGATTGAAAAGTATGAATACAGAGCTTAAAATAAGCACTTTATCTTTGTCTAAGAGCCTGTCTACACTACTGCTTTAAAACGGTTTATAACAGTTTTAAACTGGTCAATAATGGTTATTAACCATTTTAAAGCAGTAGTGTAGATTAGGGATGTGCAGCGGATCGGATCCGATCCACGATCCGAATCCGATCCGCCCAAAAATCGGATAAAAACGATCCGATCTGATCTGATCCACCAACCATCTAATCTGATCCAATCCGATCCGAAGGGACCCGATCCGGATCAGAAAAAAATCGGAAATCGGACGCCATTTTGAATGCTTTTCCCCATAGCCTAGTATTGTGTTACAAAAATGCCTATAACGTTTTCATTTTTAAAGATAGAAAGATGAAACTTGGGCACTTTGTAGATGGGTTAGGTGTATGTATCTGTGAGAAATTTCAGAAAGATTGGTGCAGGCATTTTGTGGCAATTAATTTTTTAATAAAGAACCAGGAATGAAACAGTTAAAGGTGCATGCACTATACTAGAGTGCCCATATACAAAAGAAGGTAGGGCCCTTGCCTTCTTTTGTATCTGGTCACTCTAGTATAGTGCATGCAACTTTAACTGTTGTGATGAAGAGGGAATTTTACCAGGAATTAATTGCATACAAATGACACTGGCTGAAATTCCCTTTTCTCTACAACTGTTAAAGTTACATGAGCCCTGTCCTCCTTTTCATATGGTCAGCCTAATGTGTATGATACCAAAGTGTCAAGAACTAAAAACAGGTACAGCACTGACTGATGAGGTGGAGGATTATGTTTAAGATTTCCTTTCAGCCCTTCCAGTAAATTACTACTGGCGAAGCCATTTCTTTGCATGACATCAACATTGCTTACAGCATCATAATCCGATAACGGATCCTTGCTGTTTCATTTTTAGAAGTGCTGGTTATCATTCACAGACCTACCTGTGTGGCAGATACAGTGAATCCATTTTGCAGAAGCCAGCATTTCAAGTGTTTGGCAACTGTTGGTTTTCCCCGTAATTACCAAAAATAGTTCTGGCCCTGTTTTTCCTGTGGAATATCAGTGTTCTAAATCAAACTCGTAAAATAGGATTCCCCATCTGTTCCATTTCTGTTTCTCTCTCTTACAGTCATTTAAAAGATTGTCTTTTTTGTTTTGCTTGCAACGTCAGCCAGATCCTACTGTGGATGGAATGGAACTGGCTTTAAAGCACTATAATTTAGGGCTTTCTGATCATAGCACTGCTCCACCAACTTCACCATCCTCAGCTAACCAAAGGCCCTGTGCTTTCCTAAATGATTCTCTCTATTCTCACTAGCTGCCTCTTATGTATGGACAGCTGCATGGTGTTACTTCGCTTTCTCTTCTTCAGATTGCTTGGTTCTAGAAAGCCTTTGCTCTGCCCTTTATTCTAAAAGCCTCAGTGCCTTTGATGTATCTGTTCATATCAACCCCCCTTGCCCTTGTCTTGTCCCTCCCTCTGTTAGTGACCATCTTTGCCTCTCCTTTCCTTCTGTTACTCATCTTTCTCAGTATTTTAAAACTGAAATGTAGATTGTAAGGTACATGGAACGGGAAACTGTCTGGTATGTGTGTGTGTGTGTGTGTGTGTGGCTTATGTTATTCTGTAAGCAACTCATATCTTGATGGCCCTCTGCCATCATCACCACCACCATGACATCAGACAGGAGCCCTTTCTATACCACGGGGTGTAGAAGTAGGGCAAGAGGACAATCCCAGACTTACCTGCTCCTGGGATCGTCCTCTTCTTCCTTCATGGAGGAAGCGGAAGTTCCACTTTCTCCTGGGTGCGACGTGATTGTCGCACCAGCCATTTTGTTTTCCCTGGGCCCTGAGCTTTGTGCACAAGTGCTTGTGCGCTACGATAAGTTTTTTTTAAAAAAAGTGCGCGATTGGCCCCCTCCCCCCTCCCTGTCCTCCTGGGGATGGCGAAACTGGTGCCACCCCCTCCCCTGATGGGCACGGAGCTGCACGGTGCTGCTCCATGCCCATTTCTGCTACCGCGCTTACTCGCAAGTAAGCGCAGCAGTAGCTGGGACAGGCGCCCACATCTTCCGCGGTCTTGGGAAATTCCTGGGACCATGGAAAAATCAGGATTTCCCAGTGATCCCTTATCCATGGGAAATCCTGTACCCATCCCCCCGCCCCCGGGAGTCCCTGTGCATCATGTGAATGCACAGGAATCAGCTGGGGGCAATTCCAGGCAAAAAGCCTGGTGTGGAAATGGCCAGGGTGACTATGAATGGGGAAGCTCAGACCATATTAAATGACAAAAAAACAAAACAAAACAAAAAAACACCCCGAAATAGCATAATTACAGAATTCCTCTTTGGTGAACCTGAACTACTCCCGGTGCTGCCTTTCTTGGTTTTCTGTGCCAAGGAGGTCCCAAAGCGAAGTGCTTCATAGACAGGGTCAACTTTATTGCCACACGCTGCAAAACAAATGAAACACATATAAGCAGGGACAAAAGCTAAGGCACATAAACAATTATTTTAGGATACAAACTTGCTTGTCACCTTGTTGTGTGTGAGGACCAAAACAGAGATTCAGCAGAGAGCTTGGTCTGGGAACCAGGTCTCTGCTGAACACTAAAATGAGAGCCGATGTGGTGTAGCAGTTAAGGGTGTCAGACTTGGACCATGGAGATCCAGCTTTAAATTGCAACTCAGCCACAAAGTTCACAGGATGACCTGCAGATTCCAGGCATGTGCAGAAACCACTTTTACCTTTGCCAAGATGTGGGCAACCCATACCTTGCTACATAGCTTGGATTTTCAGTTTGTTGAAGGCTGACTCAAGAGATTTTGACGTCTGTGATGGAAAAAATCTAAATGCTGCCTCCTCCTCCTCCTCTTAATCAACAGGGGCCTCCATCCACCAGGAAGTTCTCCTGTGGAAGCTTCACTGAAATGAATGGGAACTGTATAAGAGCTCTTGTGCAGCTCCCATTAATTTCAATGTAATGTGCAAAGGAAGAAAAAGAGAGTTGCGCCGCATATGTCAGTTCTGTCTACCATTCTGAATGGCACTCCAAATTTTGTTACCTGAGCTGGCCAATTTACCTTGCTTGGTGGTATGTCATCTCTACATTCACTTGAAATGATCACCTTAGTGCTCCTTGCTCAAGATCTTGATTAAAGGCGAAATCCTAGCCAGATGTCCATCAGCCTCCAAATTCTATGCAAAGCGGCAGAAGCAACTCCATGTGTCTTCCGTTCTGCATTTTTGCTAGACAGGCATTTTTTGCCAGTCTTGCTAGGACACTGTGGAGGGAGAGGGAAGGAGGCTGGGGAAGGCTAGGGATAGCTCGTATCCCCCTTCTCCAATCCCTTTCCCATCCACAGAACTGCCCCTTTTCCCTCTTCCCCGAGATCTTTTTGTGACCTTGGAGAGGCAGCCACCATGGTTCTCTCTGTGCCAGCTGTGAGGGGGAGGGGAGCTCAGATTCTTGGGTCCGAGGTCGGTGTGCTGTCTCCAACCTCAGATCCAGGAATCAAACTATTCTTCCACCCGCACCCACACCCACCCCACAGACACTGTCTAGGGGCCATAGAATTGCTCTCCACATTGATTTGTTAGCAAGGATTGATGAAACTGTCAATTTTACTTTCTCCCACATTCCAATTTTTTAAATTTCAAATTCATTCAAATTCAATATACACAGCTATTCCCAACAAGGAAAGGACCAGGATGTATTTGCCTGCCCTTAGACTGTTAAAGGCCAGGAGCCTGTCAGAAAAAAAGGTGGCAACTCTAATTAAGCACTATCATGACATTACACAGGGGATTCAGATCCAGGCTTTTAGGAGTCCTGGGCATGCATGGACAAATCTATCGGTTTCAGTTTCTCCCACAGTTGGATTTTTTAAATCTCAAGTCCTTTTTATCCTTCATATAGATAACTTTCCGAGTTTTGTTCAATTTATTAAACTGAAACTGAAACAAAGTTTTCACCACCACTTCCAGAATGGAAAAACAAAACAAAACGCCACCCCAGCATACCGATAGGCATCACTTCTTTGATGCAGCCAAACTGCTCATGAATGAGGAGTGGAGAGCTGTAGTAACGGCGAAAACCTTTGGGCTAAAGAGAAAGAGCAAAAGAGAAGGGGGAGAAAGAGAGAGAATGAGCATGAGACCAGAAACGTCACAAACGTCACTGATGCAGTGACATGGAACATCCATTCTATCAGGGGTGGGGAATCTCAGGCCTGGGGGTGGGGGCTAAACCTGGCCCTCCAGACTTCCCCAGATGGCCACATCCCTTCCCCTGGGCCTGCCCCTTCCCCAAACACTGATCGGTTGCAGTTTTTCCACTGTTCTGAAAGGTTAGAATGCCTCCCCTAAAGCTTAGTTACTGACAGTAAGAACTTTAAAGTAAAATATTGTGGTATTTTTGGCCCTGCCCCATATGTCTTTGCCTCCCCCCTCTCAAATGCGGCCCTCCATGAGCGTCTCCAAAATTGAATTCAGCCCTCAGGCTGAAAGAGGTTCCCTTTCCCTGCCTTATGTTCTCAGCTCTTTCTTGAGCAAAGCTGGAACCGAACGGAGCAAATGTCTTCCTGTTGCTGGATTCACATGGGATTCAGATCATAAGGATATAGTATGATTTTTGGAGAAGCGTGTTTCATTTTGAATTGAAAATATCTTAAAAGTTTCCCTTCCCGCTAGAGCTCTTCTTCTTTTTTGTTGCTCCTATTCCCAATTGTGTCAATAAAAATGATTTCAAACACATACGTAGAAAGTAACCAATGAAATAAAGAAAAAAAGAACTGGCCAGAATTAAAAGATTTAAAAGCCTGCTGTCATAAAAAATGCTTCACTTGAGGTCTAAAACTATAAGGAAAGTGAATGTCGACTAACAAGGTACTAATTATGCAAAGCAGATTCCCCCATCCCCTCTAGCTCACTAAAATATCTTCGCTTTGTGAGGACCTTGCTTCAGCTCGACTGAAAAACAAAGAGGGCTGACTGAAGGGGTCTCCTGGATCCTATGCCATGCTCAGCCTGGTTTGTAGCTGTCTGGTTATATACTGCCTTACCAGTTTGCCCATGCAGCGTTGCTGTCCAATGCTCTCAGTGCATTTGTGGTGAATGCTCAGCTTACACGCCTTGCAGCGTAGTCCATGTTTAGCATTTGTCCCTGTCAAAGAAACAGAAATAATTTAATTAAGGAACATCAATAGTTTCCATGCACTCACCAAGTGACTTGGCCTAAAAGCTCAATGGGGTTTCAACTTTATCATTCAGCACAAATCTCCAGCCTTATTGCAACTGGGCAGAATCCATTTCACCACTTTTCCGTTTTTTCCCAATTAGGTGGCGTCCTTTCACGCCTCGCTTAATTTTCTAAAAGAAACCACTGCAACTTAGTTGGATGAAAGGTCTCTTCGTTTGCAAAACATAAATGCATCGCAAATTACAGGATGGTGTACAACCCTGTGCCTTAATGAAATGGTTCTCAATGACTGAAACTATTATTTGCTTTGTAATTTGCTTCATCACTTATACTAGATTCTATCATCTATCTATCTATCTATCTATCTATCTATCTATCTATCTATCTATCTATCTATCTATCTATCTATCTATCTATCTATCATCTATCCATCCATCCCTATCTATCTATCTATCTATCTATCTATCTATCTATCATCTATCTATCTATCTATCTATCTATCTATCTATCTATCTATTCCATTACAAACAATCCAATTTCTAACTTTCTCCTCCTTCATTCTTCAATTCTGGAACGTCTTGTCACAGATGTCATTCAATAATGTTAAGAGCAAAAGTAATTGGGTATCACACTTTACTCAATTAATAATATCTGCATCCAGCAGGGTTGGAATGGGTAGCAACACTTACAAGATAAAGCTATATCACATGAAATATACTAAGGGTATACTTCTGTATACACTAGGTCATTGGGTAAGAGCACATTCCTATATACAGTAAGTCATCAGGTAAGGGCACACTCTTATATATATGGGGTCATTGGACTCCACCAGAAGTGCAGATGCCCTCTACCCACAGAAATGCCTTCATGAGCTGCGGAAAGGCTCTGCCAGTCAAGGTGATGTACCACCAACATTCTGCCTGTAGAATTTTGCTTGGTGTGGAATAGTAGACGGGACATGGATAGTAGAAGGGAAGAGCATTCCGCTGAATCCTAACCCCCTCATTTCATAGACTTGTCCACAAACAGCAGAAATCTATGCCAAGGTAGGTTCTAGTGTACATAATTGCCATCTCATTGACTCCAATGGAAGAGAAAGGACTGCTCTCCAATCCTTTTCGACAGAGGTGGGGATGGTTTTGATGCAATGGATGTTTTGTGGGCATAATTATGGCGGATCTGCATACCTCCCCCCATGGTGGAAATGTGACTACAGGATTGCTCTGTAAATTAACGGAGCAATTGCTTGCATATCTACCCAGAAGTAAGCCCAATGGCGTTTGATTGGTCTTACTCCCAGCCAAGTGCATATACAATTGCAGCCTAAAATATCATGGCCCTGAGCCAGAGAAAGATAAAACAAGAAACTTGCCGCTGCAGCAGCAGAAGCACACTAATGGAAAGGGGGGGGGGGGAAAGTGTCTGAACATCGTAAGTTATTGATTCTGTAAATGCCATACCCTACATCTCTTGAGCTAACACTCTTCCTCAGGGGCAACTGTTATTTGAACCAGCAGTGAAGTAAAATATTTCAGTTTCTCCAAATCTTTACATCTCTTGGCTGAATAAGTAGGAATGGGAGGCACCTATGGATAATCTAGTGCACTTCCCAACACTGCATAAAGCAGATGAAAGGTCACATGATCATCCGATGAAGAAGCAACATGATAGTCTTCTTCAAGCACTTGAAGGGCTGTCATGTAGATGATGGAACACATTGGTTTGCTGTTGCTCCAGAGGATATGAGCCAAACCAACGAGTTCAAATTACAAGTAAGAAGATTCAGCTCAACATTAGAAGAACGTCCTGATGGTGAATAAACTGTGTGACAGAGGATCAGATTGCCTTGTTGGGTGGTGGATTCTCTTTCATCAAGGGCAATTAAGTGGAGGCCATATGGCCACTGATCAGGGATGCTACAGACACGAATTTCCTGGTTTGATAAGGGGTAAGTCTAGATGACGTCTGAAGTCCCGTCCAATTCTAAGATTCTGTGATCCATCAGACATCCCCTCATACAAAATCTGGGACCACAGCACAGGGTTGGTTCCTGCTTATTACCAATCAGGGTGTAACACCCTGGTGTGTGTGACTGAGGCCAGATCTACACCAAGCAGGATATAGCACCATGAAAGTGCTATGAAAGTGGTATATGGTATGTGTCGATGAGCCCCAACAGTTGTCAGTACACTTCAATATTGCTATAAAGCAGTAGTGTGGCTCCTGCCTCTTATATACCGCTTTCATACCACTTTCATAGTGTTATCTACTGCTTGGTGCTGATTAGGCCTGATTCTTGTAGATGGTGCCACATACCAGGTCAGACTATTTGTTCATCTGGTTCAGTGTTGCCTCCTCGGATAGGTGGTGACAGGCATCACTTGCTACCCAATCCTTTGAGATGAACTGGAGGCCTTCTGCATGCAAAACCTGTGTTCTGCCAATGAGCTATGGTCTCTCCCCCACACGAAGATTTCATAGAATAACGTACAGCAAACAGCAGTTTCTTCCTCTCTTTTCTTGATCCAGAAACAGTCACGTATAAGAAGGTGTTGCACTCTGACTGGTAATGCACAGAAAACAACCCTGTGCTGTGGCCCTAGATAGTGGGGCTGTTCACACAACACGCTAACCCACACCATGGGCGGTTTGTTAAATTGTGGGATATTGTGCTGTCTGAATGCAGTCAAGGTGGTTTGTTTACCATGCAGTGTGGCTTATTTACTCAAACAAGCCACTTGGAGGGTCCGTAGTTTGTTGTTGAGGTGTTCAGGGTGGTTAAGAACTCACACTGAGGAAAATGCACTGCGTTCAGACAACATGCTAACCCACTGTTCAACAAACAACCCACAGTTCAAAACAACCCACATTCAATCGCTGAGCATAGGTTGGCATGTTGTGTGAGCAGCCCCAGATTATGCACGTAAGTATTAAGTTTCTTCTGCATTATGCAGATGGTGTGATATGGCAGGACTCTCCTTCTGAATCCGTAGGTGCATCCTGTTCCCACTCATTCACACCAGCATTCACATGTCAAGACAAAAATTCACCAGAGGATGCCATCCAATTTTATCAATATGCTAAGAAAAGCTTCACCAGTTGAATTCCTACCTGATAGACACAGCTGCCTCAGCAGCATGTGGCAACCTTACTACACACCTACATGCATGCGCGCGCGCACACACACACACACACACACCCTCTTGTAATAAAACAGAATTTTGCAATTGAAGTATCTCCGCTTAACCCCCATTCCCTAAAGGAGAGAACCCTATTTTGACTCTTTTAGCACCTGCTTCGAAGTCTGCACTGGGCTCTTAACACCATGCAAACCACCCTTTGAAAACACCTTTCTTCCTCCCACGTTCCAAATGTCCATGCACGAGAAGAGGGCATTATAGCTCGGAGCAGCCAGCTGTTGATTTCATCATGTGACAGAGCAATGTTATACAACACAAGGAGAGATGACTTAAGGGAAGATGGGAGATTAATTACAAAATCAAAACATTTTTAATTGTTAGGTGGCTTTGGGCCAAACAACACATTATTCTTACTGCTTAGCGTGCAGCTATGTCTCTGTTTTATTCTTAATTACATGTGTACGTGGGGGTGGGATGTTGATGAGACCACCCCATGTGTGGAGGTTCAGGTTTATTTCTTCCCTCTTCAGCTATGATCTGTACAAAAATCACCTCCCCCCCCTGCAACCTCCAGCATTCATTCATTCATTATATTAATAAATGACATGGCTAGGAGCCTTTGAATAAATGCTCCCATTGGCACTAATGGGAGCTTTTTATGGGACATTGCTGCATGGATGTGTGTGTCATTTGGATCACAGCTGTAGAGGGAGGAGATATGCCTCCCTTCCACATGTGGAGCAGTCCTAATAATCCCCCTCATACGTGCCTGTAATTTGGGGGGGGACATAGGTAACTGCATGCTATATAGAACAGTTTGACTCTTCGTTTGTATAGTTTGTATAGTTGGACTCTTAGATTAGGCTAAACTTTGTTCTCAGGCCCTGGGAGAAGCAGTACAGCGATGTCTAGACTGTCTTAGGCCCTTTCTACACCATGGGGTGTAGCAGGCGCAGCAAGGGCAATCCGGACGTAGCCGCTTCCAGGATCAGCCCTGTCAAAACACATCATGAGCGTGATGTTCCGGTTCGTCAGATGTCGTACCTGCCATTTTCTTTTAACCAGGAAGAGTGCTCCTGGGCTCCTGGGCTCCAACGAAAAAGTAAGCAAAAATCAAATTTAAAAAACCCATGTGCTATCGGACCCCCCCTCCCCTCCCACCATCCTGGGGATGGCGATTTTGCTGTCACCCCCTCTCCTGATGGCCACGGAGCTATTCGATGCAGCTCTGTGGTCATCGGTGCTGCCACTCTTACTTGTGCATAAGCACGGCAGCACTGGGGCAGGCGGCCACATCTTCCGCAGTCCTGAAATATTGTGAAGGTAAAAGCCTTGCCCTTTTCCAGACCACTTCTTCTCTCTCCTTTAAACAAAGGCCCTTTCTACACCATAGGGGTGTAGAGGGCGGGGAGCAGGCAATCCCAGAAGTAGCTACTTCCAGGATTGGCACTCTGAAGCCGCATCATGAAATGTGATGGCTCGTGCTGTTCCCAGCTGGGAGGGCCAGTGCAGTGCAGTGACTCAAGCAAGCAATGCCCTTAATCAGTCTGAAGTAGAAGTCATATCGATTCAACAGTCTGTAGGATCACATTAGACCTAGAAGCTAAATTACACAGCATGGCAGTAATTCAGGTGGCTCAATTGCTACTCTGGCTTTCTCTAGAGAGGTAGAGCAAACTGTAGCTTTTTTGTGTGTGTTTTTTGCTTGGTCCCAATAATATCCAAGTATTAACTTAGGTTGATCCCAATCATTTCATATTCAATATGTACCTTAAATAATTTGCATGATGCACAGATAAATAGGGAACAGTTATTTTACCCCTAGTAATAAGAGAGCCAGGCTGCCTTTCAGTGTTCAAAACCTGCCACACTTTACTGCAATTTCACTGAGGAAAAGCAGAGCACCAAAGGAAAATGCTATATATAGTTTCATTCCTCGACGGTGTTCTGATTAAAGTCAAATATGACATTTTGTGAGTGCCATCGAATACGGTTTAGTAAGTTGCTGCTAGGTATCATGTAGGGAATGTAAGGCCCCAAGTCAAATCTTAATTCTGCAAGGGACTTGTTTCGTGCCCTTAAGCCAGCCTTCCCCAATACAATGCCCACCAGATGTGGACTACAACTCCCATGATCCCCAGAAGGCTGAGGAAGGCGGCTTTAGGCAAGCCATGATTCAGTCAGCATCAGAACCTCTTCTGCTATCTGGGAATGACAATATAATCAGCATATCATAAGAAAAGGAGAGCCATGCTGGATCAGACCAGGGGCCCATCTCATCCAGCATTCTGTTCGCGCAGTGCCCAACCAGCTGCCTGTGGGAAACCCACAGGCAATAGCAATAGCATCCTCTTGCTCACGTTACCTAGAAAAAGAAGTGAGGTGGGGGGGGGAGCAACTAGGAAAAGGGCCTTTTCTGTTGTGGTACCCCAGTTGTGGAATGCGCTTCCCGGAGAGGCCTGCCTGGCACCTATGTTGTGCTCTCTTCGGCATCAGGTAAAGACCTTCATATTTTCCCAGACATTTTAGTATTTCAGTTTCTGTTGTTCTAAATCTGATACTGTATTTTAAACCTTTGCACTGCTGTTAGGTTTGATTTTTGGATTTTTTTAAATGTTATACTCCACTTTTAAACATTTATATTGTATTTTATCATGTTTATTTTATGGTTTTATTTGTTGTGAACCGCCCAGATAGCTTCAGCTATTGAGTGGTATAGAAATGTAATAATAAACAAACAAACAAACAAACAAACAAATGGTCTACATGGGCATATTGCCTCTGATACTGGGGGTAGTATATAGCCATCATGGTTAGCAGCCAGTATCTTACAGGGTAGTTTTAAGGATTGCTGACATAATGCTTTGAACACTTGAAATGGGCTATATAAGGCTGACAGTTATGAATTTTGGGATTCTTGTATCTGTTATGTCATAGGTGCTGCTCTCCTTTTTATGACAGCAATTTTATTTGTTAGCTGATAACAATAAAAAAAACACAATCAAACATCATTGTTGCTTTTATGCTACATTGTAAGCTGTTGTGAGGGTTCTACACAGCTGCGTGGAAGGATACCAATTCAAACAAATACAGCACTGATGATGTAGTATGAGAATTTGATTAAAAGGCATCTTTCCTGGTTGCCCATTGCTTTGCACTCAATTCAAGGTGTTGGCTTTAACTTAAATGGCTTAGGACCTTGCTATCGAAGACCAGATCCGTTATAAACTTGCCCAGTTTTTAAGATTTGTAGGAGAAGCCCATCTTGAGTGGACCACTGCCCTGTTTGTTGGGCACGCCTGAAAGGGCTTCTTCTTCTTCTGCGTCACTCCCTAACTACGGAACGCCCCCCCTCAAGAACTATAATTGGCCTTCACTCACTTTCTAAACTGGCTTTTAGAAAGGCTGCGAAAACACATCTGTTTAAATTAGGTTTTTGAAATATGTAGCTTTACTGTTTTACTGTTCTTAATGTTCTCGGTTTTTTTAAAAAAGTGTTAGGGAGCAATCCTATTGCGATGTTTGTAAGCCTTTGAACCTGGAGGCTTCCGGTCATCCAGTGCAGGGCAGGAGGAGTGGCGGAGGCAATCTTCGCCTCCTGTCCTCCCATCCTGCATTTTTGCTAGATGGGTGTTTTTTTTTTTTGCATGGCTAGCGAAAGCATCTCAGAGGGTGAGGGAAGAAGGCTGAGAGGCTTCAGAATAGCTGGTATCCTGGCTTCTTCAGTCTCCTCCCCACGCCCCCTTTTTCCCTTCTCTGAGGTTGATTTCCTGACCTCGGAGGCCAGCTGAGGCTGTTCTTTCCATGACATCGGAGGATCGGGGTGGGGTCAGAGAGCTGATTCCTAGCTCCAAGGTTGGAGCATTGTCTCCAACCTCAGATCTGGGAATCCAAACTATCCTATGGCTCCTCAGACACTGTCTAGGGGCCATAGGATCTTTCCCTTAAGGATTTATTGTTTTTAAATTGCTGTACAATGCCTTGATTTGAGCAAATAAGGTGGTATATGCATGTTAATAAATAAATAAATAAATAAATAAGCAAATAAATAAATGATAAAGATAAGAATACCCATGCTGGATAAGACCTAACTAGTTCTGCAACATCTTTCTCATATTGGCCAACCAGATGCTTCCTGGAAGCTGAAAAGCAGGGCATGAGGACAATACTGCTCTGCTGCTGTTCTTCTCTGGCATATGCCTTTGGACCAAGAGACAGTATAGAGCCGTTATGATAAGAAATCCCTGACATCCTTATCCTATATTAGCATGACCAGATAAAATCCAGGTCAGGGCTCATGTAACTTTAACAGTTGTAGAGAAAAGGGAATTTTAACCAGTGTCATTTGTATGCCATTAGTTCCTGGTGATATTCCCTCTTCATCACAACAGTTAAAGTTGCAGGCACTATACTAGAGTGATCATATACAAAAGAAGGCAGGGCCCCTGTAACTTTAACAGTTGTGATGAAGAGGGAATTTCACCTGGAACTAATTGCATACAAATGACACTGGCTGAAATTCCCTTTTCTCTACAACTGTTAAAGTTACAAGAGCCCTGACCTGGATTTTATCTGGTCAGCCTATCCTATATCCAACTTCCTTTTAAAGCCATCTAATCCCATGGCCATTAACACAACTTGTGGTTGCAAATTCTATAATCAATTTATTTACTGTGTGATTAACTCAAAGAACAGTGGCTATTTTACTTATGCTCCGGGTTCCTTGGATGCTAATAATAGTAATAATAATGGTAATAATTTTTGCTGTTGTATGAGAGTACAGATGGACTGCTATTACCTCTCATTGCCCTTGAGCTCTATCTGGCAGTGGCTACTTCGCTTGGTAAAAAAAAAAAAAAAAAGGCAGTATATCTGCTTGTAGTGTTTGAGAGACGATTAGCCGATGTTTTCAGAACCAAAATTGCAAGTGCTGTTCCATGTCCATTACAGTGGCCACAACAGCTGAAGGCAAATCTTTCGGAATTCTGAGAGAGCAGGGAAGAATAGCATGATCCAGATGAGGGGTCAGATAAGTTACTCTGAGCTCAAGATGCTGCATGAAGCACAATTTCTGTGCTTTTGTTAACCCAGTGTGGAAGAAAGATAGGAAGAGTTCTAAAAGATCAATGTGGTTGTAAGAGAGCTTTTAAAGAAAAGTGCAAAAACTTACCAGAAATGGAAGGCCTATTATACCACTAAGGCAGTGTGTAAAGAAATAGCCTGAGGTGATCGTGTTGCAAAAATCAATAATGCTCATGCTCTTTCAATAAAATCATTTGAGTTAGTTTTAAAGGTGCAACTGGCCTCTTTTGATAAGACGTTTGCAGCCATAAGAAAGTTTAGAAGGAAGAGGAAGTCAAAGCAAGGCCTCTTAAGAGTAGCCATGTGTTTGTCGGCTCCAGCAAAAATAACAGCTCTGTGGCCCATTGAAGGACTAACAAATTTATTGCCACACAATAGGGTGACCAGATTTTGGAAACCAAAATCCAGGTCCGAAATGGCCGCCCAAAGGGGGTGTGTGGCACCCACGAAATTGTGTTGGGACTTCAAGTCCCATCGTCCCCAGCAACATGCCCAAACCACCCCAGTTGGTGTTGGACTACAACCCCCATCATCCTTGGGGATGATGGTATCTGGAGTCCTACACAATTTTTTAGAGCAGGGCATCAGGCTGCCCAAGGAGCAAAAAGCTTCCACCCCAGCACTTGCTCGCTCCCCCTCCTCCCTGTTCAAAGCACCGCCACGCCAAGCCCCTCTCTGGCAACACTCACCTGGGCTCATGTCGCTCGCTCACTTGCTCGCGCCGCTGCCATTGCTGCTGCCCCGCTTCGGTTCGCAGGAGAAAGTGAGGGCGCCTAGCTCATGTGTCCCATCGTCCCCCCCCCCAACCAGCCCTGGAGCCTGCACGCTTGGGGCGCCGCCAAGGAAACTTCCCCCTGGGCAGGCGAGGCAGACTGTCGCCCCACCTCCGCACACTTCCTCCATCCCCTCCCCCGGGCGATCCTGGGCTTCTTCTAGGCCAGAGCAACGGCGCTTCCTCCAGGCCGAGCTGAGCAGTTTCTAGTCCTGCACGGTCGCGCTGGCCTAGAAGAAGCCCAGGATCGCCCGGGGGAGGGGATGGATGAAATGTGCCGAGGAGGGGTGACAGTCTGCCTCACCCGCCCAGGGGGAAGCTTCCTCGGCGTCGCCCCAAGCGTGCCGGCTCCAGGGCTGGTTAGGGGGGGACGATGGGACATCTGAGCTGGGCGCCCTCACTTCCTCCTGCAAGGCGACGAGGGGCAGCAGCAGCGGCGCGAGTGAGCGAACCAGCGATATGAGCCCAGGTGAGTGTTGCCCGTGAGGGGCTTGGTGTGGCGGTGCTTTGAACAGGGAGGAGGGGGAGCGCTCCAGATCGAGCCAACCATTTCCCCAGAGGTTTGCCCCCAGGGCCCGGTTGGCCCGAATCACCCCAGTTTTCCCAGTTAGGACCGGGAAATCCCTGGCGATCTGGTCACCCTGCCACACAAGCTTTTGCCAGAAAGACCTTTCTGAGGTACACCGAGGAGAAATGTGTGCTGGGGGAGAGCAAGGGAAAGAGGGGGTAAAGACGTATGTGTAGATTCACACCCAGGATGATGATGCTGGTGTCCTCCTAACAATTAAAACAATTGTACTTCATATAAAGGCTCACAGGCAGGTCAACATTGACACTACACATTTCGCTAAATCATAAACTGTAACAACAAACCCAGCATTCCCAGGCAGCTGCTGGGCCTTCTGCAAATGGTGCCGCCTGCTGCTGCTCACCAACAACAGAGATGCTTTTTGAGGCCTCTGTTCTATGGCACTGTGGGGGGAAAAGGCAGGACAGCCATGATGTTTTCTAACACACGATGCCACGGAATGACAGAACTTTCAGGGCACTGGATTTTGGGGAAGCTAAAATTGTGGCTGCAACAACGACCACTGATCCCCATGGGACAGTACCCTGTTGAAGGACCCCTTCGCTCCAGAGCCAGTCCTGTGTAATAACACCAAGTTGCAAAAACAAACATATTAGCAGCATTGCAGCTGGGTGATAACGGGTAACATTTTAGAGCAAGACATTTCCACCATTCTATTATCATTAGTTGCCATCCAGAATGCCTCTTCTAGGTTCCGATGGATTTTTTCCTTTTAAATCCCCAGTGGAAACAGCTGAATCTGTTACTGCATGTAGGAATGCTAGGAGCAAGATTAAAATTAGAACTTATTTCCCAGGGACATAGCTTTCTTTGGAAACAGTTTAAAAAAAGAAGAAGCATTAAGTAGTAAGCTTTCTTTTCAGGAGAGTGTTCTTTTTTAAAAAAAGTAACTAAAAAGTGAATAGTTTCCCACAATTAACTTTATACTGCTTTCCTATAGTTTCAGCAAGACTGAGAACACTTGTTTCATTTGAAGTCAACTTTCTAGCTTGCCTACAGCAATCGTTCTGCAATTGAAATTGTATGTGTACTGTCTTCCATATATTAAAGAAGGCAGAAACCTATAGCTAGGGCTTTGTGTGTGTAAATACGCAGACACAGAAACAGAGAGTGCAGAAGCACTGAAAAATCTGGTGTTGGATGCAGAATTCAGCTTCCTTAGAAACTCTGCTTTTATTAAAAAACAGCAAACAAGTTTCTAGTCCTTATGGCAAAGATGATCTGCTTGATAATGTGTGGACAACATTTGCTAATATTTAAGACACCAAAGATTCACACAGGGCTTCAATCACCTGCAAAGTTCCCTGATCCCACCCATGATTGCTGAAACCTGACTTAATAAAACTTCAGAATAAAATATGCCAATGGAGATAAATTATTTACATTCACTTGGTTGATTCACATAGGTTGCTGGATTTGGCTCTTCTTGAGGCAGAATTTGGAATGTCTACACACATCACTTGTTTTGTTTTTTTGTTTATTTTTTGTAAATTGGAGTGTACAAAGCCCTGAATAGCTTCTGCAAGCAAAAAGACCGTAAGCACAACAGGTTCCAATAGTTAGAATAGAAACCAGCCAGAACTGTTTGCACTTCAGCCCCATTAAAATCAGGGCTGAAATGTAGGGTGGCCACAGGGGAACAAAAGAGGACACAGATTTACATATAAGGGCATGGTCCTATGCATTTTTAAACAGGAAAAATTCTACAACTCCCAGCATGTCCCACCTAGCCTACTGTTTTCTGTTTAAACATGCATAGGATTGCATCCTAAGAAACTGACATTTCTACAACCAAAAAAGTCAAAACCTACAACCAGAACCCCCCCCCCCCTTCAACACACACATGGCTGGCTGGGGGATGCCTAATTGTAGGACTTTTTTTGTATAAGCATGCATAGGGCTGTGTTTTAAATTAGCACATGCATATTTATGTATATATTCAGCATCAGAAATAATGACTATAATTTAAATAGAAATACATTGAGTCTTACCACATGGGGAAGACTGAGACCAGACGACCAGTGTGCCTGTTCATTCTCCTGTCAGGGTGCTAACTGTCGTTGGGCAATTCCAAGACCCCTCCTGCTCTCCCTTCTTATGTTTCTTTTTCTTTCAACTACTCTTCAAACAGAGGACCGTCCTTTGTAAAGTAGGATGCATGGTGATCCTACTGCAATCTGGAGTTAGGTAGCTAGGTTAATTGATTAAAATACTTCTGACTGATGAAAGTGTTCCAAATTAATATGGAAACAATTATTTACAATTTACTTTTTGGTATAAAAATAAAAAAAAGTTTGCAAAATCTTTTTGCAGGCAGAGGGCACTATCTTAGAGGAGAGATTCTCCCTTCTTCTTCACTTGTCATGATGGGCGTTTTCCTAGTTTGCAATTGTGGTAAATATCTACGGGGAAGTCAATCCACCATTACCACTCTTGTTCTGGAACGCCAAGTGATCTTTTCAGAAATCACCATGTCAAAATAAAGCACATGCCTTTTCATCCCTTCACGTAACACAGCCCCAGTTCAGACATTCACCAGGCTGCTGAGTGGAGTGGGTACACGCCCTGTGCATGATAAAGGAGTGGGCACACCCCCTTTTTCCACCACAGAGAGCATCATGTGCAAGTACGGCCATTTCAGCTGGGCACCCAATCACACAATTCGCACAATTCCTCTTCTCTATTTTATATTATTTAAAGGAGAGAGGCTAAATAAAAAAGACAAGTTATTCACTTAGCCTTGAAATAGAGATTATCCTTTCCCCTTCCTTCCCTTAGTAGCTGCTAATCGTTTCTGAGATGATAACATAAAGTTAATGCTCAGTATAGCTTGGCACTGGAGGGATTTCTAATGGGGAACCAAATACTGTCCTTGGATGAATGGTTGGCTCTTGCATATGTCAACTAAAGGCACAGGTGTGTGCGTGTGAAGGCATAATTTGGCTGCAAGGGCAGAGGGTTAGTCTTAGACCCAAAGTAGCAAATTCTGTGTCAGTGGAAAACATGGACAGCAATAAGCAACATCTGTGCTTTCTACTAGGGGTGTGCACAGACCCCACGGATCGGATCGGGACCTCCAATTTTGTCCTGGATCAGATCGGACAAAATCAGAGGCCCCCGGACCGGATTGGGCACGATCCCGATCCAAAAATTGGACATCAGATTTTTGGATCGGCCGCCATTTTTGTTTTCCCTATAGACTTGCATAGGGGGAAAAAAGCTTTCCCCCAATGCAAGTCTATGGGGAAAAAATGGTGGCGGGTGGGTGAGGGGGGCCTAACTCCCTCCTCCCCCCTCGTGGTTCTTACCTCCTGAGGCCGTCCACTGTGGACGGCCCTGGCAGGTAATCCCCCTCCTCCCGCGGGCACCAGCAGATGGCAGGGGACGGCCCTGGGGGGTAAGCCCCCTCCCCCTCCCCCTCCCCCTCCCCCTGCTTACCTTCCGGGGCCGTCTGCTCCCCTCCACTGCTGGCCGCTACTGCGAGCAGGCTTTGCGGCCTGCTCCTGAGTAGTGCACCAGGTGATGACATCATCTGGCGAGCTACCTAGAGGCAGGCCGCGAAGCCTGCTCGCAGTAGTGGCCAGCGGCGGAGGGGAGCAGACGGCCCCGGCAGGTAAGTGGGCCGTGGGCCCCCCTCCCCCCCGCTTACCTTCCGGGGATGTCCGCTCCCCTCCGCCGCTGGCCGCTACTGCAAGCAGGCTTCGCGGCCTGCTCCTGAGTAGTGTGCCAGGTGATATCATTTGGAGTGCTACTTAGGGGCAGGCTGCGAAGCCTGCTCGCAGTAGCAGCCAGCCATGGAGGGGAGCGGATGTCCCCGGAAGGTAAGTGGGGCCCCTCCCCCTCCCCCCCTCCCCCTGCTTACCTGCCCCCGTTGTCCGCGTCCATCGGCAGGTGCCCGCTGGTGCCCGCCGATGGAAGCGGACAGCCCTGCCATGGAAGCCCCCCCCCGCTGTCCGCTTCCATCGGCAGGCGCCTGCTGGCACCCGCCGATGGAAGCGGACAGCCCCGCCAAGGAAGCCCCCCCCCGCTGTCCGCTTCCATCGGCAGGCGCCTGCTGGCACCCGCTGATGGAAGCGGACAGCCCCGCCAGGGAAGCCCCCCCCGGTGTCTGCTTCCATTGGCAGGCGCCCGCTGGCACCCGCCGATGGAAGCGGACAGCCCCACCAGGGAAGCCCCCCCCCGCTGTCCGCTTCCATTGGCAGGTGCCCGCCGATGGAAGCGGACAGCCCCGCCAGGGAAGGCCCCCCCCTGCTGTCTGCTTCCATCAGCAGGCGCCCGCTGGCACCTGTCGATGGAAGCGGCGGGCGCTCGCTGATCCTCCAATCCATTCCGATCTGGATCGGGTCCTTTCCGGATCAGATCGGATCAGATCGGACGATCCAGCGGGGGGATCGGAAATTGGATAATTGTGTCCGATTTCCCCTGGATCGGATCTGGATCATGGATCGGACCCGATCCAGTGCACACCCCTAGTATACATGTAATTATGTGCAAGGATGTCCACCTATGAAACCAATAGCTGATGCAGGGCTCAGTCAGGAGAGGCGCAGAAGATACTGTAAGACTAGATGTAAGGTTCAAGTTCTCAACGGTGAGAAATATTTACATTTGAGGATTCTTGCAGGATTGATGAGAAAAATAGTTATGTATCTCTGCTCGTTTTCCAGTTTGTATTTTGTGAAACATAACTAATCTGTATTTCTTAAAACTAAATGAAATTGGGATTGATTACACTGCAAAACTTAAAATGAATGATGACTCTCCCAGCTAAATAGTGTCAAGAGAGCATCCATTTAACAGTCCCTCTTTTTGATTTCCCACTCAATCCATTCGTCTTTTGGACAGATTTATGTTCATGCTGAACTTAATTATTTTGAGTTAATCTTTTTATGGATCCTTGCATTTGACACAGACGATGAGACATAGCATGCAAAATATGTGTGGAAAACTAAGATTCTTTCCATTTGAGTCACTACAGGAAATGGACTTCAGGAGTGGCAGGAATTTTTAAAAGATAGATAAAAAGCATTGGCATGCTGTTTTCTTTAGTGCAAAAGTGTACACATATGACTGAAGATACCACAGACTAGAGGAGAAGAAAGACAATGGGGGGGGGGGTTGGAGTTCATCAAATAATAACCTCATGTTTTGATGTGATGTTGGTTTTGCAATTTTGCTCCAGACCAGCTCTTAAATAGTATCTTCTTGTAGAATCTTGCCTCCTCCCTGCCTGCTTCACCACCCTTAATAAAAGTTAACATGTTATCTCAAGGGTGAATGGAAAAACATGACTAAACCAAACCAGAAATAATATTGGACAGGGCAGGCTGGGACTGTACTGGGTGGGACTGATCACTAACATAGCTTATTTTCCCCTCCTTTTCTTTAATGCTCTATATTAGTAGCTCATAAATAAATCACATCAGAAATAGTTTCATTTAGAGAGAGAGAGAGGGAGAGAGAGAGAGATCACAGTAGTCACAAAGATTCTGAACTTTGGAATCTGTTTTGCATTTCTGACTACCATAATGTTGTGGTTTCCTCTTGATAATATGTATTTTAAATTTAGCTGTTCCAAATTCTGGAGGAGAGGGAGAAGGGACTGTCTGAGTTAACCAGCGTCTGCTCCATGAAGCTGCAAAATAGGATTTTTTTTTCTTTGTGGAGTTTTATTATAAAGCAATTTGTAGGCCTGAACATGTAGTGCAGGAATCTCTCTCTCTCTCTCTCTCTCTCTCTCTCTCTATCTATCTATCTCATTGGCCTCTTATTTGGTTAGACTGTAAAAATATGTGGCAAACCCCCAAGAAAATCCTTAGTTTGATTTGAAACAAATGGTGGGTACATGCAACTCTTCATGTGATTAGTTATGTGGGTGCAAGACAATATAGACAAAGATCAGTGTGAACTGGGTGACACATGGAAGAGTTGTCAACCACCTCTGTGATTATGGGTGGCTACATTTCTTTGCATGGAGAATTTAGTAGCCAGAAGACCAAGATCTCTCCTTTTTTTAAAAAAACACACAGCTTGTGCAGAACCCTGAAAGCTCTTACATATTATGACTGACAAGCACTTATGGAAAAGATTCAGGATGTAAAGTGTTTTGTTGACGTGTATGATCGCTAGCACACACGCACCATGGCTTTATTGCCCCCCCTGTTCCCCCATCCCATCATCAAAATTCCTTGTGCTGCTTCATAGGCTGTTCCCAATGTCCTCCAAGTTTGGGACTGGCTAGTTCGCATTGGTTGGAAGGAGGCAGGGCTGAACAATGCTGCTACATGTGTGCAGTGCACTTTCATAGGAAACCTCTAGATCCAGCCTCATATTTATTCCTATTGAAGTCAACTCACACCATTTTAATTTTTCTCACAAGAATGTTATAAATGCTCCATCGTACCAATTCCAGATCTAGCAGGTTCAGCCCAGCACATTTTGCTGCCTGAGGCAAAGGACAAAATGGCACCTTACCCCATTTTACATACAGAATCTGACTAGACAAGAAGTTGAATCTTACTTCAACACTAGAAATGGGACAGTGTCCACCACCACACCTGAGGATAACAGGCTAACTTAGGAGGTATAGGACAAGCTGCATGTCCTCCATCACATAGCCACTGCTTCTTCCTCTCAGCACCTGCTGAGGTGGCTGCTCCACTCTGCCTATAAGTAGGGCCGGCAAAAAGACTAGCAAATAATCAGTGCAAATTCCTTTGGGGTAGAACTTTCTCACGTCCCCAGAAAAGGCCGCTGTTCTTTAATGTAGATAAAACATGTTCAGAAAGAAGCAAGATCATTCTTACCAACAATCATGTGATTGCAGATGTCACAGAAAGTGGGTTTTTTGAAGATGTGTTCTTGGAAAATGTGAGTCTTGCTGCCTTCCTGTTGGCGATGGACTTTGGTTGGAGTGGAGGTCTGACTTCCGGGGTTTGGGAGCTGGTCAGTTCTGGGGCTGATTTCTGATAGCAAGTCTACTTGCAACTTCATGTCACTGTTTGTCCGTTGGAAGAAGTTGTCTGCGCTTTTACTTCGCAAACTCTTGGTCTTGAAAGAAAGTGATCGTTTCAGTTTCTGGAGCTGCAATACATTGACGGCAAATAATGAATGTAATTCCAAACACTGGGATTTTAATTCAGTTTAGAATCATCTAGAAATTTCTTCTAAACATTGCATTGCCCTTGGTCAGGAGCAGGCAATACATGACTATTTGGCCTCATCTGGCTTACTGAGATATTTCCCCCAAAATACAGCCTTGCAGATGAGTTGTCATTGAGTGTCATTGCAGGCTGAAGGAAAGGCCTTGATTGCCCCAGTGAGGCCTTGTTTCATGCCACTATTCTCCAGGGCCCCCTCTACAAGAATTCAGTTTGGCACCTGGTTGTCCGATTATGCGCATCTTCTCACAATCACTGTTACGATAATGACTGTACGCGGGAGGTGGTTAAGCGCATAACTGGTGGCCCGACTGGTTGTTTGAAACATGCTTTAAAGTGGCTGAAATGCGGAGAATTGCTTGTTTACATGGTCAACAACAGCTTTATTTACGGTCCATAGACCAGAGAAACAAGTAGGTAGACAGTACAATATCAAAAGCATATTGTTATAAGTCTTACTATTACCCAGTGTATCTTAAAAAATAAATAAATAATAATAATTATCTCAGTCCAAGCTGAGATCTGGTTTGTATTACATAGGAAAAATACTTTGCTACTTGTAACGTAAGGGGTTTGTCTGTACCCCTAAGCAGCTGTCCAACTGGCGTACACTTTTCCAATTATAGATAAAAGGCTAATGGGCCTATAGTTGTGAGGGTCAGTTTTAATTCCTTTTTTATAAATTGGAATAACTATCGCTCTCCTCCAGATTTGGGGTATCAGTCCAGACTTATTTATAGTAGTAAATAGTGTTGCTAGCAATGAGCCCCACCAAGAGATGTCAGATTTCAACATTTCTGGGGGGATCCCGTCTAGACCGAGAGCCTTCCCAGATTTCAGTTGAGTTATAAACTCTTCTATACAACTTGGGTCTACATCAGGCCATAAAGGAACATTCGGAGCCAGTATCAGGACGAGATTAGGCGCTGACTCCTCACTGAAAACTTTCCGGTAGTGATTTTCCCAAATGGAAGGTGAAATATAGCATTCAGGCTCTCCGTTACCTTTCCTACTGCTTTAACGGCCACAGAGCAGGAAAACTAGTTATTTAACGCGCATTCGATAATGCGCATAATCGGAGAGAAAATGCGCCTCTACCCCCGATTTGCACTCCGCTCTTGTAGAGGTAAAATTTTTAATGAGACTTGAAAGAGCTTTAAACCTCTCGTGTAGAGGCAGCCTAGGTGGCCTATGGTACTATGAAGTGTGTAGTAGCAGCTACTTTACAGTCAGCCCCTATGCTAAGATGGTCAGTGCCAATGAAATATATGATTGGACAGGCCTAACTCCAAGCTTTGGGGGGGGGCCTTGGGAGGACCCCCCCCTTGGAGGACCCCCCTTCCATGGTTGTTGTCAGTCATGCTGGCTGCCTGACTGTGATGATGGTGATGGAAGTGGGGACTGGGGCAGTGTGTGCCTATGCTCTGTTCCTCTCTCTCTTCCTCCTCCAGGCTCACTCACTGCTGCCTGGGCCTACTGCTGATACAAATGTATTTTCTGAACCTCTGGCCTTAAAGCATGAAGGCCCTGGAAAGGGAAACTTGGAGAGGCTGGCCATGCAGGCAGCAGAGCACAGAGCATCCCAATGGAAAGACAGGTGGAGCATGGGAAGTAGGGATGTGTATCATATCGTTCTGATGTCCGATAATGATACGATAATGGCGTTATTGGACATCCGATTAACGATAATGATATGATACAGATCCCCTCCGATATTATCGGCTCCAATAATTTTCGGTCCGATAATATCGGATTTTATTGGAATATTGGATCACCATTTAAATAATCCTATAACTTCTCTTTTTTATGAGACTTGAAAGTGGCCCACAGTGCTTATGGGATATGCCTAAGTATGTATATTAAATTTCAGATCAATCCCTCCACCCCTGTATTTTATATGAATTTTTGAAAGATCATTTATTTTTTGACAGCTCTGAGTCTGAATGACAGCTAAAGCCACATGCATTCAGAGCTGTCAAAAGTTGCAAGATCCCAAATTTACTTGTGAGTGAATGGAAGAGACTTGAAAATTGCTGACAGTGGAGTAGGAAGGATGTTTGGCATGTGTCAAAAATTTCATAACCATCGGGGCAACCCTGTATTTTTAAAGAATATCTGAAAGATCTTGCAACTTTTGACAGCTCTGAATGCACATGGTTTTAGCTGTCATTCAGACTCAGAGCTGTCAAAAGTTAAATGTTCTTTCAAAACTTCATATAAAATAATAATAATAATAATAATAATAATAATAATAATTTATTTCTTACCCGCCTCTCCGTCTGGATCGAGGCGGGGAACAACAACATGATAAAATACAGGGGTGGAGGGATTGTTCTGAAATTTAATACACGTACTTAAGCATATCCCATAAGTACTGTGGGCCACTTTCAAGTCTCAAACTTATAAAATAGAGAAGTTATAAAAAAAGTATTAGATTGTGTCATACGCTTTCCTTGAAGAACTTAATAAATGGGTGTAACATTTTTATTTTAAAAGATAGAGACATGAAACTTTTTGGACTTTGCAGATGGGATGTTGCAAGTTCTGGCTCCCCAAATTTCATGTCTCTATCTTTTAAAATAAAAAAGTTACATGTATTTATTAAGTTCTTCAAGGAAAGTGTATGATTAAAATGGCATCATCCGATAATTATTGGATAATATCAGATCCGAAATTTTTTTATATTGGAAATTCCGATAACGATACGATACAATATTTTGCGACTGTGCACATCCCTAATGGGAAGAGTACACAGAAGAGGGCTCTCTCCTCACTTTCTCATGGAAGTGCAGTGAGTTGAACCTCTTTCAGCCTGAGGGCCAAATTTTTTAAATTTATTTATTTAAAACATTTCTTGGCTGCCTTTCAGGGCAGAGCCCTCACAAGGCGGCTTACAAGAATAAAATACAGAAAAACAGTTAAAATATTAAAAGCAATAAAAACATAATCACGATAAAGTAGCAATTAAAGACAATAAAACCAGCAAGAACATTAGCAGCGATAACAGGACTCTGTTTGCCCTATAACAGATAAGAGTGTTATAGGGCAAACACACAGAGGCAGGAAAGAGTGGCAAGCCCACCTGTTGGTGAGTACAGTGGAGCCCAATCTCACTTGGCCTGGGCTGCACACTCATAGCCTGCTTCAAAGAGGAAGTACATACATAAAATTCACGAGGCCAAGGTGGCCTGCCTCACATTTCACTCCAGCGTGAGCAGGGCTTGGAATGGCGGGTTTACACAGCCCCAGCCCTGCCCACAGTGGCAGTTTAATCCAGAGGCCTGGCTATCCCCAGCTCTTGCTGCTTGCCATTGTGAACAGGCAGGTTTTACTTTTCACACTGGGTTAGTTTGTAATTACTCTGAGACTTTCTTTTCTTGGCTGGTGTGATGTACCATGAAATTTTCCAAGAACAGGCAGAGACTGTTCTGAGGTAACCAGCAGCTACTATTTATACAAGATATATCTTATTGTTTATAAGATATATAGTAGCAATTGGAATGGATCATTTTCATAAACTTTGGGGAGTGAGAACATATGCTCGCCTGACAAAGCTTAGCAGCAATCAGCAATTCTAACATGAGATTGAAAGCAGTTGTCTTGAGTTTCTGCTATGTCACTTTTTCATTTCTCAGTTTCATTGATTTTTAAATATATCTGTAAATTTTATTCTGCTTTGTGCTCTTAATTTATTTAATGCTGTGGGGTTGTGTTCCTCTGCTCTGTGTTTTTAAGGTGGTCCATTTGACCCTATGGTTGTGTTTTATTTGCCACATTTTATTGTAACTGTGAGTATTTTAACTTGTTCTTCTTTTTAATCTGGTGCCACCTAAAGAATCTATAAATTTTGTGTGTGTGTGTGTGTGTGTGTATTAAGGGAGGCACAGCAGTGCCTCCCTTGTTAAGGGCCATCAATATAAAACACGTTCCACCATGTTAAAGTGATAAATGGGGGGGGGGTCATTCTAACAGTCATAAAATTGACAATGTTTCACCAATCTTTCTGAAATTTACAGGTGCCAGAAAGAAATGTTTGCTTTACATTACCTGAAAATTTCAAGAAGATTGATGAAAGATTGAGGAAAGGAGAGCAGTTTAAAATAAAAAGATTAAAGAATCCCCTGAATCCAAAACCGAAAACTGAACTGAGGGTTTGTGAGTATTTTTGCGCAGCTCTCCTTACCTTCTGGGAGCCTTATTAATTAATCCAATGGCAGGGGCTACTTCCTACCATTCTGGTGTAGGTGGAACTGCTTTTCTTTTTTAAAAATTTGCTTAAGTCGATTTTATTAAATTAAAACTGTGCCTCTTTAAAAATCTGGTGGCCATTTTGATTACGGCACATGCTCAGTAGAGCCCCTCCCTCCTGCATCAGCTACAATGGCTGCTTCCTCTAGCAAATACATTGCTGTAGTCTCTTCTCAGAAGTAAATTCCATTGACTGAATGTAATGGTCTTACTCCCAGGTAAGTCTGTAGAAGATTGTAGCCTTTATTTTAAAAAAACAGTCTGGAACCTTGGAAGGCGGAGAGGGAGAGATGTGAGTGAGAATTCCCTCTCCTTTACAGTACAATAACTCTACAATTAACAACTTGCTTGCATGCTTTGCATGTGTGTATGTTCATTTGATTATGGCTGCTGATCATTAATTTTCATATCGATTCAATCCAAGGCATGTCTACTCAGAAGTAAGTTCCACTGAGTGCAATGAGTTTCATTCACCATGCACTAGCTTGAAGGGGTGTGTGGATTTGGTTGCACTTCTCTTTGGGAGCTCTGTGTATTTAGGGACCAAGGCTTTTCGTGAGAGAAGGGGTTAAGCTCCCCCCCCACTCTTTTTCTTTTTTTAAAAAAAAATCCATGTATTTGATTTTTAAAGAATTTTTATTCCTTCATTGTTATAATAATAATAATAATAATAAATAATAATAATAATAATAATAAGTAGAAGTAGTAATACGTTTATTAGTGTTACATTTATATCCTGCCTTTTTTTCCTCTTGCAAGGAACCTAAGGTGGCTTACATGATCCTCCTCCATTTTATCAGCACAACAACCCTCTAGGGTCAGTGACATTCTGAATTCTCTTAGCTTTTCTAATATTTTTTGATCAGGTTGAACAAAACTATTGTGTATTCTTTTCTCCAGTACCAACATCTTTGACAGGCTTAATATAGGATTCATTGACCACAAGCTATTTTTAGAGCAAAAAAATAAAAATAAAAATCCAAACTTGGATAGATTAAAATTAAATTGAGCAATATTTCCAAACACCCACATGGCTATTCTTGGTACTGGGTCAGATGTAGTGATATAAGAGGATGTTCAGACTCCATTTAGTTGATCAGTTGCAAAGAAACTTCTCTAGTAAGGAGGAAGGGGAAAGCCCTAGACTGATCATTCTTTCAAGTGCCATATCTCCCCCCACAAAAACCCATGAGGTAGGTTAGGCTAGGAGTCTATGACTGGCCCAAAACCATCTAATGAGTTTCTTCTGCTGCTCACTTTCACAGAAATGTAAAACAAATGTTTGGTAATGTTTGGGTGTATGACATGTGCTACTTTTACCCTCACAACAACCCTGTAAGATAGGTTAGGCTGGAAATCTAGGCCTGGCCCACTGTCTGGCTCAATTCGGATGACACGATAGTCAATGGTGGGGTAATAATCAACTTTACAGTTATTCAACTAGGGGGCACTCCCCACACAACATGGTAATAAATAATCAACTGTGGTGTGGATTAGGATCAGCGCTGAGTTGACTATGGCAGCATTCGGATGACACAATAGTCAAAACAACTGACGATTGTTTTCCCCACACCAGTTGTTTATTGTGTCGTCCGAAATGAACCTCTGTCTATGTCTGTGTGCCTGCTTCTTTCATATATACACACAGAAAGGCATCCTTGGGTTTGTTCTTTACTTACTATATATATATATATATAAACTACATGTGAATAAAGAAGTCTGTCACAAATGATGCAATACACTCACTTTTCACACTTCCTAATACATTTGTTTCCCAACTAACTTACCGCTAATACTGTCATGAATCTAACACTAAAATATGTTATTTTTACTATAGTAAGATTAAAGAATCCACATACAACAAGTGCAAATCAGAGAACCTACCATTTTTCATATTAGTGTTCAAGAATTAGGATTCTTTTCCTAATTATGCCTTACATGGAAGTTGCCTTTTTCACAGCAGCCGGGTCAACATTTTCATTGAGCTGACCACCTCCCCCACCCCAACCTCTTTCTTGGTCAGTCACAGATAGTTAACTCAGATCCTGTCAGTGTATATGTAAAGTCTGGCCCACTGTCTGTCTATGTCTGTGTGCCTGTCTCTCTCATATATACACACAGAAAGGCATCCTTAGGTTTGTTCTTTACTTACTACATACCATAAACTATTTATGAATAGAGAAGTCTGTCACAAATGATGCAATACATTCACTTTTTGCACTTCCTAATACATTTGTTTCCCAACTAACTTACTGCTAATACAGTCATGAATCTAATACTAAAATATGTTATTTTCACTATAGTAAGATTAAAGAATCCACATACATCAAGTGCAAATCAGAGAACCTACTATTTTTCATATTATTGTTCAAGAATTAGGATACTTTTCCTAATTACGCCTTACACAGAGGTTGCCTTTTTCACAGCAGCCGGATCAACATTTTCATCAAGCTGTCCACCTCCCCTGCTCCAAACTCTTTCTTGGTCAGTCACCGCTCAGATCCTGTCAGTGTATATGTGAAATTGTGATCCCCCCAATGTGTATCACTTTACACTTGCTTACATTGAACAGCATTTGCCCTTTTCATGGCCATTCTCTCGGTATGCAGAGATCCTTATGGAGCTCCTCACAATCCCCCATTGTTTTAGCAAGACTAAATAATTTGTTATCATCACCAAACGTGGCTACGTCACTGCTCACTTCCACCCTCATTCTAATATTATGAGAAAGGGAGAAACTGCCTCCCTCACCACTTTCTTCACAACATGCATATAGGAGTGAGCAGTGAGATGGCCAAATTTGCTGCTGACCCCAAAATATTTAGGGTTTTTAAAATGAAGTGAGATTACCAAGAGCTCCAAAACAATCTCTCCATAGTGGGAAAATGGGCATCAAAATGGCAACAACAGTTCTACATAAGCATTTGTAAAGTGATGCACACTGGAGCAAAGCATCCCAATATCACATATACGCTGATGGGATCTGAGCCTGCAGTGACTAAACAAGAAAAAAAAACTTGGGAATTTGGTTGACAGCTCAATGAAAATTTCAACCCAATGTGTAGTAGCTGTAAAGACAGCAAACTCCATGTTAGGCATTATAAGAAAAGTAATTGAGAATAAAACTGCCAGTATCATAGTGCCTTTATACAAATCTATGGTGTGACCACACTTAGAATACTGTGTACAGTTCTGGTTAACTATACAATTTAGTTAGGATGACCATATGAAAAGGAGGACAGGGCTCCTGTATCTTTAACAGTAGCAAAGGACAGGGAATTTCTGCAGGTGTCGTTCGTATACATACAGAACCTGGTGAAATTCCCTCTTCATCACAACAGTTAAAGCTGCAGGAGCCCTATCCTCTTGACCATGTACAAAAGGGGGCAGGGCTTCTGCAGCTTTAACTTTGTGATGATGGGGAAATTTCACCAGGTTCTGCATATATACAAATGACACCTGCTGAAATTCCTTTTTCTGTGAAACTGTTAAAGATACAGGATCCCTGTCCTCCTTTTCATATGGTCAGCCTAATTTAGTATCACAAGATGTTGTGCTGGCCACCATTTTGGATGGCCTGTCCTCCTTTCCATGTGGTCACCCAATGACATGATACTATTCCCCCTTCTGAAGAGGTCTGGACCTCAGACTACTAAAGACAAAGTGGCAGACCATAATAACAGTGTTCATATGCCCATTGCTTTATGAGGCTTCCACAGGCTACCAAACAGAACTATCAGGCCATAAAGTTGCCTAAATAGGTCTGCCAGAAGCCTGGCCTCACTGTTCCTGTTAGGTTCATGTCCTACAGCAAATGCTCTCAGCTGAACTTGATGGAATCCCATCCTTCATCCCTTGGTTTAATTTACTGGCATCCCCTGGCTGGGCCTTGCAGGGAACAATAGGGTAGACGGAGCAGGCATACATAGCACACGCAGAGTGCTGAGAGTGGCAAATCTAAAAGCAAATATGTTGCTTTTAAAGAACCAAGGAAATTCAATTGGTCTTTTAAGTAAATATCTATGGATGGAAATGCAGCCCATGCAGGCTTGAAACTTGACCACAAACATGATCACAATTTGCTACTTTAAGATGCAAACAGGAAGAAAAAGCATGTAGCATAAATGAGCTATAATAATTAATATAGTAAACTGTAACTTATTCTAATTTAGGATATTTTCCTGTATCACCTTGTGTGCTTCCAGAATTAATCAGGGAGTTTTTAGTTCAGTAAAAAAAAATTTCAGGTTCTCTCCAAATACAGACACAAAACATGAAATGCTTCTTTTCATGAGTCAGTCATAGAAAGCTTTTATTTTTGGACATTGGCTATTGAAAAGTTCAAATGAGACCCCTCAGATTTCAAGTGAGAGAGCATAACTTCTGGGGTTCATTTATTATTTTGAAAAGTGGGTGCAACACATATCACTAGCTTTGATTTTATATTGGATGTCAAAATGGTGTAACATCCTAGCTGATGCTGGCTTGCTTGTCAACTGTATAATATCCAGTCATCCGTTACACAAAGCCATGAAATTCATTAAACAAAAAACCTACGGTTTACAAAAACAACGTTAAGGCTCTACAGTTTCCAACCAAGCACCAAAAAGCAGGGAAAGTGGGAGTTAAGGCTCACAAGCCTTAACGCCACATCGTCCCTAAGGAGGCAGAAAGTGCAAGTGAAATTCTCATTCTCACAAAGCAGATAAACCATAAGGACAGGATGGAGAATATAATATGCAGAGGTGACTGTGGGGTTGTGGAAAACTGATGACGAACAACTTAGGGCCACCTACTTCTCTTTTTTTGTTTAGAGCAGCCCTTCCTCAACCTGCTGCCCTCCAAAGATGTTGGACTACAACTCCCATCATTGCAAGTCAGTATGTCCCATGGTCAGGAATGCTGGGACTTGTCATCTCAAACATCTTGATATGCAATATGATATGCAGAGGTGACTGTGGGGTTGTGGAAAATGATGATGAACAACTTAGGACCACCTACTTCTCTTTTTTAAGAGCATCTCCTCATGTTGAGAGTTGCAACCCAACACATCTGACGGGAATGCTGTTCTAGAACAAGGGCAGGTAGAATGCAGATCTCCAGATGTTTTGGAATTCAACTCATAAAAGCCCCTACCAGAATGGGCAGTGATCAGGAATGCTGCGAATAGATGTCCAAAACATCAGGATAGATCTATTTTTTGCCCACATGTGTTCTAAAGTGTGATGTTTTCCAGCATACAGATATGTGATCCATCAAGGAACTCCAAAAGATGTGCAGTTCAAATAGACTCTCTTAAACCAAATGAAGCAACAATAAATGACTCTTGAATACCTAATCCAGATAGTCCTTCAGACATCAACATTAGTTTTCAACACATGGCATAGGATGTATGTTTCTAGAATATCAGATATGTGGTGTTGGGGAACTAGCATAGAGGATTTCTCTCATGTGTTCAGTGTGAGATCAAAGGCAGAGCTACCACCTAATACTTTCATGCATAAGTATTTTTAAAAAATTAAGGATGAAATTATATTTGTCTTCCCAATAACATGGGAGTTACAGCGCAATACATCTGGAGAGCATGAGGCTGGAGAAGGTTGGTTTACACTTGAATTCTATACATGCCTTCTCAGAAGTCAATGCCACTGAATTCACTAGGGCTTACTCCCAAATGGAATAGGATTGCAAACTAATCTCATCTGAAAGGAGTTCAAACTAAACCTTTTCTACTCCTCTGTCACTTTGATGAGATGATGTATTGTGGAGAGATTGTGGGGAGTAAGCAGTATATTTTGTAGAAACACATTTTAAGAAAATACATTGGTTCTTTGAAGGGCAGGATATTGACCAAAAGTTGAAAGTGCCTGACACATACTCTGGTTCTAGATCTGTAATGAATATTCCCCTTTTTTAAATCAAGCATGCTGCTATATGCGAAATGTGTGTGAGAGAAAAGTATTGGGCAGACCCTGTATTTGGTAAAGATATGGAACAGCATTCCTCGTCCTGCTGCCCTCCAGGTGTTTGAGATGACAAGTCCCAGCATTCCTGACCATGGGACATACTGACTTGCAATGATGGGAGTTGTAGTCCAACACCTTTGGAGGGCACCAGGTTGGGGAAGGGCTGCTCTAAACAAAAAAAGAGAAGTAGGTGGCCCTAAGTTGTTTGTCATCAACCCCACAGTCACCTCTGCATATCATATTCTCCATCCTGTCCTCATGGTTTATCTGCTTTGGGAGAATGAGAATTTCACCTGCACTTTCTGCCTCCTTAGGGAGGATGTGGTGTTAAGGCTTGGGAGCCTTAACTCCCACATTCCCTGCTTTTTGGTGCTTGGTTGGAATCTGTAGAGCCTTAACGTTTTTTTGTAAACCGTAGGTTTTTTGTTTAATGAATTAATGGAGGCACAGTCGTGCCTTCATTGTTAAGGGGCGTCAGTAAAAAACATATTCCGCCATGTTAAAGTGATAATTGGGAGGGGGTCATTCTAACAGCCATAAAATCAAAAATGTTTCACCAACCTTTCTGAAATTTTCAGGTGCCAGAAAGAAATGTTTGTTTTACATTACCTGAAAATTTCAAGAAGATTGGTGAAAGATTGAGGGAAGGAGAGCAGTTTAAGGTAGAAAAGGAATACAAACCTGTCTCCCTGCTTTTGTAAAATCACTTCTGGGTTGCGGCTTTTGTGCTCACAATTTGCATAATTTCTAGAGCCTTATTAATTAATCCAGTGGTGGAGTCTTTTTCCTCCTTGACTGTAGTTGGTGAAAAGCTTTTCGTTTTTTAAAAATTCCCTTCGGTTGACTTTTAAGGACTATTTTAACTTCTCATTCAAGTCAATGAGGCGGCCATCTCAGTAGCGTCGCTCTCCCCCCTCCCTCCTACCTTAGAATAGAGTGACCAGATAAAATCCAGGTCAGGGCTCATGTAACTTTAACAGTTGTAGAGAAAAGAGAATTTCAGTCAGTGTCATTTGTATACAATTAGTTCCTGATGAAATTCCCTCTTCATCACAACAGTTAAAGGTGCAGGGGGCCTGCCTTCTTTTGTATATGGTCACTCTAGTATAGTGCATGCACCTTTAACTGTTGTGATGAAGAGGGAATTTCACCAAGAACTAATTGCATACAAATGACACTGGCTGAAATTCCCTTTTCTCTACAACTGTTAAAGTTACATGAGCCCTGGCCTGGATTTTATCTGGTCAGCCTACCTTAGAATGTGGGGTGGGTGGGTGAAATGGCCGCTGCCTCTAGCACAGACCTTTTGAGTGAAGAAGAAGAGTTTCTCTTTTCTCTTCTGGAACACGCATTCCTTTGGCTCTGAGAGTATTTTGGGCTATCTTCATAAGGCCAGTTTGATCTTTTGCTCCCTGGTGAAGCAGGGTGTGGCTCCTCTGGATCCATGGTAACCTGATCTTCAGATCTCTCCTGGGAATAGGTAGCTATATCTTTCTTTTAATTTCCCCCACCCCACTCACACACAGTGCTCCTTCCCTTTTTTCTAAGAGTTTGGTCCATACTGCTATAAAGTTGAAAGCTTCAAACACTTCATTTAATTAGTTTGGGCCGGTGTTAAGTTTTAAGTACAATGTTGAAACCTTTCAAAGTGCTTCTGGGCCTACAACATTGGTTTCGGCCTAGTCACCTTGTTTTTCTAATAAGGTTTAGAAACAGTTGAGCTGTCGTTTATTTTGCATAGTGTACACACATGGATTTTCTTTCTAATCCTTGCAGTCTACACTGGCTCCCTCCTTGATGTGTTTTCAGATGCAGACAAACCCTTTTTTGTTCCAGCAGGCCTTTGGCAAATCATCTGGACCTCTGTCTATACCTTTGACTTTTAAATTGTTCTGTATTTAAAATGTTTTAAATGCTTTAATATTGAAAAGTATTTAATTATATTTTTAACTTTTGTATATTTAGTCTGACCATATGAAAAGTAGGACAGGGCTCATGTAACTTTAACAGTTGTAGAGAAAAGGGGATTTCAGCCAGTGTCATTTGTATGCAATTAGTTCCTGGTGAAATTCCCTCTTCATCACAACAGTTAAAGTTGCAGGCACTATACTAGAGTGACCATATACAAAAGAAGGCAGGGTCCCTGCAACTTTAACTGTTATGATGAAGAGGGAATTTCACCATGAAATAATTGCATACAAATGACACTGGCTGAAATCCCCTTTTCTCTACAACTGTTAAAGTTACATGAGTCCTGTCCTCCTTTTCATATGGTCAGCCTAGTATATTTCTATTTATAGGTTTTAGCTGTATATGTTTTAGTTTTGTAAGGCTGCCCTGAGGCCCAGCATTGGGCACAAGGCAGGATACTACTACTACTACTACTACTAGTAATGTTTCAGATTTCACTTCTGCATCTGATGTTCTTTTGCATTTACTTTTCTTTATTAACCATTCATATCTTAAGACTTCTTGTGTAGCATGTTTTCATTGGTTTAACAAGTTAAAAGGGGTATTCACTGTTTTCATGCTTATGTTATAAATGTATATGGATGTGAGTATTTTTGGTAACTCACAGTGTTATGTTGTAAATATGAGAAACATATATAAGTAAGTCTTATTTGTATGGTTGGTTGGAGGTCGGACTAGATGTATTTGGACGTGTGGAGTATTGTGTAAAGGACTGTGTACATATCAGATGGAAAACCATTGTGCTGTATATATATATTGGACCACGAATAAACAACTCTGTATATACACGAAGTTGGTGTGTGAGTATTCCTTCTGCTTCTGGGATTACTATTGACCAAGAGCTAACACAAACGCTCGCAGCGTTTGGCCCTTTGCTTCCATCCTCAACAATAAAATCTATTTTCAACAGGCCTAGTAACTTCAAGAGCAACAGAGTTGGGGAAAATCCTCAATCTCTTTGCTATCAGAGGCACTGAGTAAGGGACCCCTGGAGATAATTTAGACTGACCCCAACCACAAAACACTATTCCCCCTTCTGAAGAGATCTGGACCACAGACTACTAAAGACAAACAAAGTAGCAAGTCATAATAACAGTTCTCATGTGGCCATTTGACTTACGAGGCAGGTGCTCTGTGGGCTACCAAATGGAGGGACTAACAGGCCATAAAGTTGCCTGGCTGGGTCTGCCAGAAATCCACCCTCAACACTCCTGGAAGGTCCATGTTCTATAGCAACTGCTGTCAGATGAACTTGAGGGAATCCCTCCCTCCACCCCTGGGTTTAATTTACTGGCTTCCCCTGGCTGGACCTTGCAGGAAACTATAGGGACAGACAGAGCAGGCATTCATAGCACACATAGAATTCTAAGACTGGCAAATCTAAAAGCAAGTGTGTTGCTTTTCAAGAACCAAGGAAATTCAATGGGTCTTTTACTTTTGAGTAAATATCTAGGGATGGAAATGCAGACTGTTCAAGAACAGGTAGGGTGACCATATTTGGGAAACCAAAAAAGAGGACACCTAGTGGGTGGCAGGAAAATGGCTTTCTGGGGCCACCTTAAAGTCCCCAATTGGAGCGGAAGAGGGGAAAGCATGTCATTCTCACCCCACCCCACCCCTCCAATCAGGCCCTTTTCTATAATGCCTGGGAATGACACTTTTTTCCCTTTTAAGGCCTTGATTGTAGCAGTGGGAGAGAATGACACACCTCCAGAAAGCATGTCATTCCCCCCCCCCCGCCACGCTAATGGTGGCCTTAAAAGGGAAAGTGTGTAATTCCAGGTCATTATAGACTATTGCATAAAATCCCCCCTGACACTGAGGATAGAACAAAAACCAGGAGAAATCTGGGGAAATCCTGACAGTTTTTTATTATTATTTATTATTGCATTTATATCCCACCTTTTTTCTGCCAAGAAACCCAAGGCGGCATACATAATCCTCCTCCTCTCCATTTCAAACTGGCTTCGGAGTAGGATATGGAGTTGAAACTGCTATGGTCACCTTAGTGGATGATCTACGCTTAAGTATTGACAGGGAGAGGTCCAGGAGTATTGGTACTCCTGGACCTTTCCACGGCTTTCGATACCATCGACCATGGTATCCTTCTGGAACGCCTGAGGGAATTGGGACTCAGGGGCACTGTACTTCAGTGGTTCCGATCCTATCTCTCAGGCAGGTTCCAGATGGTGATGCTTGGGGATAGTTGCTCTTCAAAGAAGGAGCAGCTATGTGGTGTACCACAAGGTGCCATCCTATCCCCACACATAGATAGAACAAAAACCAGGAGAAATCTGGGGAAATCCTGACAGTTTTTTATTATTATTGTTATTTATTATTGCATTTATATCCCACCTTTTTTCTGCCAAGAAACCCAAGGCGGCACACATAATCCTCCTCCTCTCCATTTTATCCTCACAACAGCAACCCTGTGAGATGGGTTGGGCTGAGAGTCTGCAACTGGCCCAAAGTCACCCAATGGGTTTCCATGGCTAAATGGGGATTAGAACCTAGATCTCCCAGCTCCCAGTCCAACACTTTAGCCACTAGGCCATACCCTAGTGGTCACCCTAGAATTGAGCCATGCCAAGTTGGAAGCAGATTGGTTCGTGCCTTGATTTTCAGGATATTGTTTTAAAAAGTTTGACTTCATTTTTTCCCCTAAATTTCAAGGCATGAACCAATCTGCTTTCAACTTGGCATGGCTAAAGCCTTACTTAAGAGGTACCATGGTGCCAAGTTTCATCTCTTCATCTTTACTTTCTTACTTTTTTTTAATGTACTGCTCAAGGCCCTAGACCCCAAAGAGGAGTATTGGGTTTGAAGTTTTAAAAATTCCTAAAACTCAAGGCATAAACAGATCTGCTTCCAACTTGGCATGGCTCAATTCCTACTTAAGAGCTACCATGCTGTCAAGTTTCATCCCTTTATCTTTAAAAATGATGGAATTGTAAGCATTTTAGTTAATTTAAAATTTTAATTGAAGTTTTAAACATTTCTAAAAATCAAGGGATGAATGGATCTGCTTCCAGTTTGGCATGGCTAAATCCCTACTTCAAAGCTACCAGGGTGCCAAGTTTCATCTCTTTATCTTTAATTTCATTTTTAAAACTTGTACTGCTCAAGGTCCTGGACCCCAAAGAGATTTCTGTTTGAACTTTAAAAAATTCCTAAAAATCAAGGCATGAACGAATCTGCTTCATACTTGGCATAGCTATATCTCTACTTAAGAGCTACCATGATGCCAGGTTTAATCTCTTTATCTTTAAAAATGAGGGAGATGCAATCATTTTGGTTGATTTATTAATGTTAAAAGTGAGTTCAACACATAACACTAGCTTTGATTTTATATTGGATGTCAAGATGGTATAACATTCTGGCTGACGCTGGCTTGGTTGTCAACTGTATAATATCCAGTCATCCGTTGCACAAAGCCATGGAATTCATTAAACAAAAAACCTACGGTTTACAAAAACAATGTTAAGGCTCTACAGATTCCAACCAAGCACCAAAAAGCAGGGAAATTGGGAGTTCAGGCTCCCAAGCCTTAACACCACATCATCCCTAAGGAGACAGAAAGTGCAAGTGAAATTCTCATTCTCCCAAAGCAGATAAACCATGAGGACAGGGTGGAGAATATGATATGCAGAGGTGACTGTGGGGTTGTGGAAAACTGATCACGAACAACTTAGGGCCACCTACTTCTCTTTTTTTTGTTTAGAGCAGCCCTTCCCCAACCTGCTGCCCTCCAAAGGTGTTGGACTACAACTCCCATCATTGCAAGTCAGTATGTCCCATGGTCAGGTATGCTGGGACTTGTCATCTCAAACACCTGGAGGGCAGCAGGATGGGGAATGCTGTTCCATACCCTTACCAAATACGGGGTCTGCCCAATACTTTTCTCTCACACACATCTCGCATATAGCAGCACTCTTAATAACAAAAGGGGCACTATTCATTACAGATCTAGAACCAGAGCATGTGTAAGGCACTTCCAACTTTTGGTCAATATTCTGCCTTTCAAAGAACCATTTTTTTCTTTAAATGTGTGTATAAAAAATATACTGTTCACTCCCCACAATCCCTGCACAATACATCATCTCACCAATGCAACAGTGGAGCAGAAGAGGTTTAGTTTGGCTGTCTTGAACACCTTTCAGATGAGATTAGTTTGCAATCCTAAACCTCTTGGGAGAAAGCCCTAGTGAATTCAGTGGCACTGGCTTCTGAGAAGACATGTATAGGAGTCAACCTTCTCCAGCCTTGTGCTTTCCAGATGTGTTGCACTGTAACTCCCATGTTATGTGTTATGGGGAAGACAAAAATCCATTCATAATTTTAAAATAATACTTACGCATGAAAGTATTAGGTGGTAGCTCTGTCTTTGATCTCACACTGCTGAACAAGTAAGAGAAATCCTTTATCTGATATTCAAGAAACAGACATCCTATGCCATGTGTTGAAAACTAATGTTGATGTCTGAAGGGCTATCTGGATCAGGTATTCAAGGTTCATTCATTGTTGTTTCATTTGATTTTGACAGTTTATTTAAAGTGATGCAGCTCTTTTGTAGTTCCTTGATTGATCACATATCTTAATGCTGGAAAACATCATACTTTAGTACAGATGTGGGCAGAAAATAGATCTATCCTGATGATTTGGACATCAACTCGCAGCATTCCTGATAACTGCCCATGCTGATAGGGGCTTTTACAAGTTGAATTCCAAAACATCTGGAGATCTACATTCTGCCTTCCCTTGTTCTTGAACAACATTCCCCATCCTGGTGCCTGTCAAATGTGTTGGGTTGCAACTCTCAACATAAGGAGATGCTCTAAGAAACGAGAAGTAGCTGGTCCTAAGTTGTTCATCATCATTTCCCACAACCCCACTGTCACCTCTGCAGATCAAATTGCATATCTAGATTTTTGAGATGACAAGTCCCAGCATTCCTGACCATGGGACATACTGACTTGCAATGATGGGAGTTGTAGTCCAACACCTTTGGAGGGCACCAGGTTGGGGAAGGGCTGCTCTAAACAAAAAAAGAGAAGTTGGTGGCCCTAAGTTGTTCGTGATCAGTTTTCCACAACCCCACAGTCACCTCTGCATATCATATTCTCCAGTTTATCTGCTTTGGGAGAATGAGAATTTTACTTGCACTTTCTGCCTCCTTAGGGAGGATGTGGCGTTAAGGCTTCTGAGCCTTAACTTCCAATTTCCCTGCTTTTTGGTGCTTGGTAGGAATCTGTAGAGCCTTAACGTTGTTTTTGTAAACCGTAGGTTTATTGTTTAATGAATATATATATAATTGCCTGGTTCAGACATAATGCTAAACTTTAGTACTTTGTGAATGAATCTAGGTGAGTCTTGGGCTGTTTATACACCATACAGGTGTAGAGGGAGGGAGATGTAGCGATCCCGGAAGTACCTGCTTCCAGGATCGTCTTTCTAATATACATCATGTGTGTGACATCCCAGCTTCCTCCTGGGCTGTCGTGCCAGCCATTTTCCCCACCCCAGACTTCAGGAAGAGTGCTCTCACGCTTCATCGCTGAAGGTAATCTTAAAAAAAAATTGTACATGAAATCAGGCCCCCTCCCCCCCACCATCGTAGGGATGGCAGACTTGCTCTCCCCTCCCCTGGTGGGCATGGAGCTGCATGGTGCAGCTCTGTGCCCATTCTGCTGCTGCACGTACTCACGAGTAAGCACGGTAGCAGCCGGGATGGGCGGCCACATATCCCACGGTCTTGGGCTGTTCCTGAAACCGTGAGAAGGATCAGGTTTCCCCAGGGATCCCGTATCCCGGGGGAAACCCGTGCCCATCCCCCCTGCCCCTGGGAGTCCCTGTGAGTCATTTGGACTCACAGTGAAAACCCAGGGGCTGTCACGCAGAAAATGGCTGGTGTAGAAATGGCCTTGGATTCAAACACTCCTCACTTCCTCTGACATAGGCAGGATCTACATTACTGCTTTATAATGGTTTATAACAGTATTGACAACTGTTGGGGCCCATGACACATTCCATATACCGTTTTCAAACCGCTTTCAAAATGTTATATCCTGCTTGGTGTAGATCTGGCCATACCCATGAGGAGGAGATAGGAAGTATTTGTTTAGGTTTAAACTAACTATAGTTTGTTATTGATGTAATGACAACCCAGAGTATGAGTTGTCATTGAATTGTGGGTTGTTGTTATGTGTAAACCCTGCACTATGGTTTAACTATGGGTTGTTACTGATGAACAGCCCAGAGTTCACAACTGAACAGCAAACCATGGGTTCTCTTCCTGGGTTATTCATGATTAACAACCCATAGTTACCATAGTGCAGGGTTTGCACATAGCAACAACCCATGATTCAACAACAACCCATACACAACCCATACTCTGGATTGTCATTATAAGCAAACAAGGCCATTATGTCCAAACCAGGAACTGCAGTTAGTTTAAACTATAGTTTATTGAAATAAAACCATGATCAGAGACTGTGCTTTGATCTTCAATAAATCGTTTAAATTAAACACATTTTGTTTTTGTCAGATGCAACAACAAATCACAGTTAGTTTAAACCTGGAAGTGGATGCTTCTGATGGCCTTCTTGCAGCTGTGCAGAGAGGAGATTAGATGAGGGGGGGGGGGCGTACATAAGCCTGCTAGGTTATGCTCATTCACGTAGGGTTAAACTCTTGTTTATCACAATCTTTGGTCCCCATATATTATTAGGCTACAATTTCCATCAACCTTAACCATCTGTCATGCTGGCTGGGAATGATGAGGACTGTAGTCCAACATCTGGGACCCAAGGGTTAGCATTACAACTGATCTGGGCAATGTGATCAGTGCTGAGAAAAGGCATCAGGTTCCTCTTGAATGAGAAATAGCAGAAATGGTATCTCAGTGGTACAGTACACACACTTTACATATGTTATAAGTCAAAGGTTTAATCCACGGCACCCCCAGTTGAAGGGGATAAAGTGGTGGACAGACTGCTGTTTGAAAGCTTGGAGAATGTCAGCCAGTCAGTGAACTGTGCTAGATGGCCATTCAGTAATCCAACTCAGTACATATGGAATGCTACCAAGACATGGTGACTGAACTGATGAAAGCAGCCTTTACAATCTGTGATACATTGATTAGTCCTGTAGATGTACTGTGGTTAAAGGATCGAACAGGAGCTATCTCCTGCAGTTCTTGGATTAACACCAAACTTTTAAAAAGAAAAAAAACCCCATTAAGTGTTATTTTTTTCAGACCTCCTGTTGGCTTAGTGATTGTAATAGTCCTCCTATTGGCTTAATTATTGGTTTGGTTTGACAGATTAATGATAGTGCCTCTGGCCATTCATAATGCTTAGAGTCAGCATTAATAATATCACAATTGACTGCTACAAACCTTGCATGTCACCTTACATCTTTCCCATTTCACTCAGGCTACTTTTTAAGAGTTAATTTGGCATTTTCATTTGCAAATCTGCACAATGGTGTCACATAAATCTGCATTTTGCACATTCTTATGCTAATATTTTGGGAGCACAACCCACTTAGATGTTTTCCTTCAGAAGCACCCTTTAAACAGGTAGATTTCAGGCTTGCACGATCTAATTTGGAGTTGGTTTGTCTTTTTAACTAGAACCCCAAGATCCACCAGCTGGAGCATGGTGCAAAGGACATACACTTAGAATTAAATAATTCTGAGCCAAGGAATTTGTTTTGAGTACTCGAACTCAAGGGAGGTCACATTCCTTCCACGCAAAAATCCGCTGTTGGTTATATCCCCCAACCCCAACCCCAAACTTTCTTCATCTCAGAAGTATAATTTAGGGTGGGGAAGAGTCATTTTGTAGTTGCCATTGTTAAATAATTGGGAGTCAGAAATCTTTGCCAATCCACTGCAAATTACCCAGAGATTTATTAGTAGTAGATCCTGATTTCCCTTCTGCCCACCCCTGGTTTAAATGAAGGGAACCACTGCAGAAGAACATTACAGTGCACAAGAACTAGCCTCTCCCACATCAGAAAATGGTAGGTGACCATATTTCTAAGAACACAAAGAGCATAATCCAATGGGAAGTGCCCTGCACAAGTCTAAATGACATGAATGGGGGTTATATGCTCTTGTGCAGTTCACATTCGTTTCACTGGGGTGATTTTCTGGTTAGAATCAACCATTTTGTGTTCTTAGAAATACAACACCCGGGGGCGTGGCTTCTGCTATGGAGTGATTGGTGGAGTTTTTCGGACCTCCCGAAATGGGGAAAGCAAAAGGAAAAATCCCTATCTTCAAAAGGAATGGACTGTAAGTTAAAAACTAAATTTGTGTATGGGAAGAGTAGCAGCACAGGAATGTGCTGGGAGTTTAATTGAGAACAGCGTATTACAGCTTTCATAAGCCCCGGAAGTATTTCGGCTGGATGCCAATTGTTTCGAGACTTAGTAAAGTATTTTGAAAACATATCTGCCTTAGCTATTATTCTAAAAAGGGATATTATGGACTTTAAGAACTGATATATGAATTAAGGATAAAACAAAGATGGAGTGGCGGGCTCTGGAGTAGCTGGCTGGATGCCAGATGCATAGAGATTGCAGAGAAAGAAGTTATTCTCCAAAGTGAGCAAGGAAGGCTAAAATACACCCTTCTGATAAAAATTTGGCACGTTTGACAAGAACGGTGTCGGATAAAGTAATCATGAAAGGGGAAGGGAAAGAAGGAAAAGAAGACAACAAAGCGGGCCCATCTCAAACCAGAAGTGGTAATCATAAAACTGGAACGAAGCCAGGAGCTGTTCCTAAGGGAACCAAACCACAGGAATGTCAACAAATGTCTTCAGCGGAGTTACTGGCAAATATCAAAGCTATGATGGATAATAGCTTGGACAGGCAGAAAGAAGATATTATGAAAGAGGTCAAAAATGAGATTTTTAAATCTCAGAAGGAGATATTGACAAGCTTTCAAGCTGTTAATGCCAAACTGTCATCATTGGAACAACAAACGGAAGAGAATAAAGAAAAAAAAAACAGCAAGGTATTAAAATTCAAGAAATTGATTTACGTTTAATTTCTATGGAGGACAGAGATCGAAGATTAAATATTCGAATTAGATCCTTCCAGGAACATCAGGTGAAAAATCCAAAGATTTTGAGAGATAAGATAATGGAATGGATCAAGGAGATGGACCCCCAAACGGATTGGGAAGATGCTGATATTGAAAGGATCCACAGAGTTGGATATAAGAAAAGGGGGATGTTCCTAAGGGACATCATTGTAAAATTTGTGAATTATTATAAAAAAGAAAAACTGATGAAAGCAATTAGACGTGCTGGTCAACTGATGTGCCAATCAACGCCGATACAGGTTTACAACGATCTTTGTTCTCAAATGATCCAATGGAGGAAAAGTGTGAGATTATGCACAACAACCCTGCGGAAGAATGCAATTGCTTACAGCTGGGGCTACCTAGTATTTCTGAGATTTGTTTGGCAGGGGAAACAACACAGAATAACATTGTGCGAGCAAGGGATGGAGTTACTGGGGAAGCTGGGCCTGATGGAGAAAGACACAGATGAAAGACAAGAACAAGAAGCAGAAGGACATAAATCAAGATTCAAAATTTTTTACGGCAATTATGGCAACAAGAATGACTACTTTCACAAATAAATATATTAAAAAGGATCAATGCAGATTTATTCTAGAGAGGCAAATGCCTAATTTAATTGGGAGAGTAATAATAATAATAATAATAATAATAATAATTTATTTCTTACCCGCCTCTCCGTCTGAATATAATAAATGTTATTTAAAAAAGGAATATAAAAGCATGGCTGATAGCATTGGATATTTTTAAAGCCTTTTATTGTGTGGAATGGCCAACATTAAAAACAATTATAAAAACATTTGGGTTTGGAGATAAATTTATACGAGTGATTAATCAGTTATATGCAAATAATATTATTAAGATTAAGAATATAGTGCGCTATTTAGGAGTTAATATTACGAAAGATTTAGAAAAGTTAGAATAAATTAATTTTAATAGTTTGAAGAAACAGATAATGAAAAAATTAGAGGCTTATAGGAAGTTAAAGCATTCATGGTTTGGTAGAATAGCGGTTATTAAAATGAAAATATTACCTAAGATAATTTTTTTGTTTAGAATGTTACCAATTAAAATAACGGAAGCAGAAATAAAGAGCTGGCAAAGTATGATAATTATTGTAATGGAGATAAAAAAGCAAGGATCAATAAAGGGAAATGGTATAAGACACAAAAGAAAGGAGGGTTGGGACTTCCAAATATAAACATGTATTACATAGCTAATCAATTAAGACATGTTATAAATAGTATAGTAGGGAAAGACGATTTAGAATGGTTGGAGATGCAGACAGGCGATATAGAGTTAGAACTACAAAATATTTTTTTAGCAAACTACAAAAGAAACAATTGAAGGAAATGGATAATCCCCTTTTAAAAAACATTGTAGAGATTTGGGGGAAGTATATAAAAAAAATTAGCACCAGGAGTCTCTCCTCTGACTCCAGTTGTATTATTGGAGAACTTCCCAGGGAATCTAAGAAGAGATATGGAAGGGGTATTGAAGGGACAGAAAATTATTAAAGTGAAAGATTGGTTGAAAAGAATGTCTAATAAGGAGCAAATAGAAGAAGTATTGAGAGGACAAAAGATCTCTTGGTTCAAATATATACAATTGGAACAATGGACGCAGGATTGGAAAAAGAAAAATAAGGATTGTAGAGATAATACACGATTTGAGGATTTAACAGAATCAAGAGAAAGGGAGGGGGGAAATAAAAGTAAAATAGGTGTGATAAGTGAAATATATAAAATATTGATAGAGGATGGAAACCAACAAGATTCCCTTAAAACAATATGAGAAGAAGATCTAACAAAACAAATTTGTGATTATAACTGGGGGAGGATATGGGAATTAAGAATGCTAAAGTTATTATCAGTTAGGATAAAAGAGAATTATTACAAAATAATTTGGAGGTGGTACTTAACACCAGTAAGATTACATCAGATAGATAAGAAAATTTCGAAGATATGTTGGAGAGGATGTCAGGAGGTTGGAACATATTTTCATATGTGGTGGACATGTGAGTACGTGCAAAAAAATTGGAAAAGGGTTTTTAAAGAAATAAGTGAAATAATGGGAAGCAGTGTGGAAGCAAGCCCAAATTTGGCTTTACTTTCAATTTTTGATAAAGCATATGGGAATCAAAATATGAAGGATTTGATTAACAACCTCCTGACACCCGCCAGATTAATGACAGCTAAGAATGGGAAAATACAAGGAAATTACAGAATAGAAGAATGGTATAAAGAAGTATGGAATATCGCAATTAATGATAAATTAACATGTAATATAAAAGTAAAGAGGGGATTATCTAAGAAGAATGATTTTGAAAATATATGGGGGCCATTTTTAGAGTTTGTTTTAATAAAGGGGAAAGGATGTACACCTTTAAAAGATTCTTTACAATTTTGGAAGAATGTATAATATAATAGAATAAAAGAAGGTCTCAATGGGTTAGGGGAGCACTGGGGGTTGTTAAGGTTTCGTTAGTATATTATTTGTATGATTATGTTGTATTATATGTTGAAAATAATTTTAAAAAATTTAAAAAAAGAAATACAACACCCAGAACTTTCTAGGGTAGGAGAGGCCATATATAGCCAGAAAGAGAACCTGCACCCGAGTTTCTCTATGACAAAATGCCATGGCAGGTAATAATGACCACATTTGAAACCACAGGTGTTCACAGGTCCAGGAAAGGACATATTTCTATGGACTTATTTCTACAAAAAAGGCTGTGTAGTGTATCACACATGTAGTTTGAAAACACATTAGCACATTAAAGACATTCTTAATGTCCTAGTGTGGCCATGTGTCCTCTTTATGGTCCTCTATTTTGAAGGTGTCCTCTATTTGAAGGCCTGCCCAAACCAACTCTGGCTTAAAGATTAAAAAAAAAACATCAGAAGGAAGAGGTGGGCTTTGAAGTTGCCCATCAACAACATCTGAACAGTAGACAGCGCAAGGCATACAGGTCACCTGGTCACACTTTTCCACACTATGGTGAAAATTGTTGTATTTAAATTATAATACATATTTATAAAATTGCATCTATACATATAAATTAGCATCTGCAAATTTTATGCAAATAGGTGTCCTCTTCTTTGGAGGTGCATTTCCTCTCTTTTTTTTTGGATGATCCACATGCTGCTACCCTATTTGTAAGAGCAGAAGGAATTGAAAATCATATAGTTAATCACGAGCAAACTAGGAATGTAAGAGCTGCTGATTTCCTGATTTATTGCAGCAGCTGAAAGGGAATTCTGGGATTTTTAGGTGAAGATAACTTCAGGACAAGACAATAAAGAGTGTCCTCCATCTTGTGTCTCCAATCCCTGGCTCTCCTGCTCTGAGCAATTTGTAGTCAAGAAGATTCTTCATTGCATACCTCCAGTGGGAGCACTGAGCTCAGTAACTAATCACCTGCCTACCACGGAAATTGTTCTTGCAGAAATCAAGACTCATTATCTCTTCCCCTCCCACAAAACACAGAACTGCTGTTGCACAAGGTGACTGTAATGATATTCATTATTGATTGGCCATCCCTTCCCACCATGCCACATGTGGTTAATTAAATGGTAAACATTATTTTTCTTAGTCTCTGGAATGAGACTAAGCAGCACAACAAAGTTCTTGTTTTTCTAAATAACAACCCCTTTGCTGGCTCAGCAACAGGCCCTGAAAAGCTAATTTAGTATAAACTCAGTTTCAGACATATCATGATTTGGTAATAATTCCAGAGAAGCCATTTGCCCAGTTACATAGAAGGGACAGGTTTAGTCTGTGCATGAAAGGAAGAGCAAATCTATGGATTAAAATCAGGAATAATGTCCACTGGGAGTAAACCCTTCTCATTATTCTTGGGCAGTCATGTCAGTCATTGCTTCTTCAGTGACAATGGCGCTAAAGCCAGGACAGGAAGCACAAGTGTCTCATGCTTCCTGCTCTTCTGTATTTCCATCTTGTCTGAAATTGAACTTTTGCCTCTCCTCCACCTTTGAGATGCAAAAGCTGACAGTGGGGAGAGAGTTTACTCATGTCCTGGGTGTAGGGTGGCCATGTGCCCTCCTTTACAGAAGACAATCTTCAATTTGAAGCATTGCCAGAGTCCTCTGTTTGAAGGCATCCTACATTTGAAGGCGTGTCCAGTCCAAGGCTAGATCTACACTACTGCTTTATAGCGGTATGGAAGTGCACTGATAACTGTTGGGGCACAATCTACATTCCATATACCGCTTTCATAGTGTTATTTCCTGCTTTTTAATCCACATTTGTAATGACTTTACACAAGGTGTAAATCTGCACCAAATCTAGTTTAAAAATAAAGACTCATAAGAGCCAGGCCTTGAAATTGCCCACCAACAGTTAACATCTGGATAGCAGCTCCAGATTTGTGGTACGCAAGTAACGTTTCTCCTCTCCCCAGCCCCAGCTATTCCATTCTTTACAACTGCTTCTGCCTACCTGATAGGTTAGAGCAAATAAAAGAAAGAATAATTTTTTAAAAAAACCTGTTTGCCAACTCTGATTTTGGAAGAAAAAAATTACTCTTGAGTATTGAGAATTTTGCATTCAAAACTTACTTTACTCATAGCACCAACATGACCACAGGAATAAAATCGTGTTAGCTTCTGCTGCTAAACACATTTACATAGAAATACGCACCATTTTACTGTAGAAGGAGATAATATATATTTAAAATGAAAATAATAAAATGAGCGTCTGCAACGACATACCCAGCCCCTGGCTATAAAATGTCTTTCAGCATTACTGCCAACTTATTCCTTACTGTACTTTTGTTTACTCCTCTTTTGAATATAGCCTTTCTTCATTTTGTAACTTTGTTTTTTTTAATAGGGGATGTTGTGATTTTAATTACGCTTTTAAGTTGTCATAAAGCACAAGGTGAGACGAGATACAAATATTTTGAACAAACAAATAAAGGGATAGAATTTATGTTACAGAACTGTTGTTGTTTTAAAAAGCTGGTGTATTTTGATCCTAGAAACCTATGACTTTAAAGCTCAGAATATGTCTAGATCGTTTTTCTTCTGCTTTGTTTCCTCTGCGGTGCACATCAGTCACACTTGGAAGTGATTTTCCTCAAGGCAGGGGATGTTTCCATTTTAATGATTATTAAAATAAAAATAAAAAGGGGGTGCTAATGACTAATTCACAAATCCTGAAATGTCAAGCCTAAGAATGCATCAACAGAGCCCACGATCAATAGGGTGTAGGGTGACCAGATTTTGGAAACCAAAATCCCAGTCCCCCCTCGCCACCCCCCCACCCCAAACAACCCCTCCACCAAGCCACCCCCCCCAAAAACACCAGCCTGGACCTACCAGGTTCTCTTCCTCCGCCGCTGCCGCCCCCGCCAGGTCCCCCGCCGCTGCCGGGTCTTCCTCCTCCGCTGCTGGGTCCCCCGCCACCGGGTCCCCCACCCCTGCCGCCGGGTCAGCCTCCAGGTCCTCCGCTGCCGGGCTCGTAAGGCCAGAGGCTGCGCAGAAGAGATGGGAGAGGGCCGGATCCAGAAGTGATGTAATCGGCCCTCTCCCGCCTCTTCCGCACGGGCGTCCGGGCTCCTCAGGGCTCGTCGCCATCGCAATGAGCCCCAAGGAGGCCAGAGGCCGCGCAGAAGAGATGGGAGAGGGCCGGATCTGGAAGTGATGTAATCGGCCCTCTCCCGCCTCTTCTGCGCGGCCTCTGGCCTCATGAGCCTGGCAGCGGTGGCGAAGGACCTGGCGGTGGTGGGGGACCCGGCGGTGGAGGACCCGGCAGCGGTGGTGGCGGAGGAGCCCGGGAAGCGGCCGCCCCAGCAGATAAGTGCCCCCCTTGCACCTTGCGCTCCTTACCTGCAGGGGCGTCCGCTTCCCTCCGGTGCTCGAATCTACTGAGAAACAGGCTTCGCGGCCTGTCCCTCACGCGCGCTACTGAGAAACAGGCCGCGAAGCCTGTTTCCCAGTAGATTCGATCACCGGAGGGAAGCGGTGCTCGAATCTACTGAGCATGTATATGGTCACTCTAGTATAGTGCCTTTAACTGTTGTGATGAAGAGGGAATTTCACCAGGAACTAACTGCATACAAATGACACTGGCTGAAATTCCCTTTTCTCTACAACTGTTAAAGTCACATGAGCCCTGATCTGGATTTTATCTGGTCAGCCTAATCAAGCATAAATTTTGGCATCATTCTCCCACTGATGCCTGCTTCAACAACACAAGAGGAAGCAAAGTATCTTATACTTCAGAAAACAAGAACAAGGCCCTTCTTTCCACATTGCTCAGGATTAAATTCAGATAGCAGTGCAGCGTAATTACTACAGTCATTGCAATAGCCTGCCATCCAGTTTTCCTGCCTTGACTTTGATTCAGATCCATGACAAAGTGCAGATCCCACATGGAGGGAGATTTGCACGCTGCAAAACAAAGCAAAGCAAAACACTGGAGGAGACATGAAAGTCAATACACGTGACTGTGCACATGGAGATGCAGGGGAAACTGTATATATCTGGCTAGATTATAACAAGATTATATTATTTGACACATTGGAGAGGTATAAAGAAGTGGCATTGTCTAAAAGTCAGACAAGTGGGTAAGATTCAAAACGCAGTACAGCTGTTTATTTGACACATGTGTCGGTTCTCACTCCAAAAACCAAGCGAGACCTGACACATATGTCGAATAAACAGCAGTACTGCATTTTGAATCTTACCTGCTTGTCTGACCTTTATTTGGCTCACGGCTGGACAACGAAACCCCTTTCAGGGTGGCATGGGCATTATCTTGTGCTTGCCACAGCGTGTCACATGAAGGGAGTGGTAAATTATATGTCATGGACTCATGCTATAGAACACTCTTCCAACAGAGTTGCCAAATGTGCTCTGTTAGAGCCTTTAGTCCAGGAGTAGAGAATTTGCATCTCTCCAGATGTAGTTGGACTACTACTGCCATGATCACTGACTATTGGCCATGTTGCTTGAGGCTGATAGGAGCTGCAGTCCAACAACATCTCGAGGGCCACATATCGCCCCCCCCCATTCCACTTTGCTTTATTAGCGAAAGGATCTTTCATCCACAAAGCTTTTGAATTGTGGGAGTGCTCTTGTATCCTTGCTTCCCCAGTCTCCTCCCCTCCCCTCCCTGTCCACAGAAATGCCTGCTTCCCTTCCTCTCCAAGGTTGCTTTTGTGAGCTTAGAGAGGCAGCCGAGGCAGTTCTCTCTGCACCAGTGTAAGGGGGATGGTAGTAGGCTGACCATCTGAAAAGGAGGACAGGGCTCATGTAAATTTAACAGTTGTAGAGAAAAGGGATTTTCAGCCAGTGTCATTTGTACGCAATTAGTTCCTGGTGAAATTCCCTCTTCATCACAACTGTTAAAGTTGCAGGGGCCCTGCCTTCTTTTGTATATGGTCACTCTAGTATAGTGCCTGCAACTTTAACTGTTGTGATGAAGAGGGAATTTCACCAGGAACTAACTGCATACAAATGACACTGGCTGAAATTCCCTTTTCTCTACAACTGTTAAAGTTACAGGAGCCCTGTCCTCCTTTTCAGATGGTCAGCCTAGCATTATTCTTGTTGGTACCATTGTGAACTACTCTCAGGGCCTGATCTGCAAAAAAAAAGGCAAGCTGGAAATTAAATGATAGTCATGATAAAAATAAGATCACATCTCTTTTGTGGAAGCTTAGCAGCCACCCTGCGGATGGATACTTACCACAGTTGGAAGATGTCACTTGGTATAAACTAATCAGAATCCCCCCCCCCCCCCCATCTTCACTGGAAGCAGTTCATTTTAGAATTTTAAAATGTGTGTTGCTTCCAGAATATCAAACCATTAGGAAACTAGCTCTTTATAAATTTCTCATCCACTGCTCCCTCAAAACACACATGTTTTAAGTCAAGCCCAAACATTTTCTTCATTTTATTTATTCAGATGTAACTGATACAACATTTCAGGCATTATAAATAATGAAAGATATTAAGGAAATTGGATTCAATCACCCACTCATTCCTTTTTCCTTCTTTCTCCACAAACATGACTGAGCTTTGCTTATTGGATTTTTAGACTGGGAAAAAAATAGTAAATAGAGAGAAAGAAGCAGCACTGACAAATTTCTACAGCCACTGTGAGTGGAATGTCCACCTTCCTCTGCCTGACTGTTTTTTTCCAATAAGCTTTCCCAAGATGGATTCAAAATAATTGGAATCTTGCCCTGCAGGACCAGAAATCCTTTCCCAGACTTCCATACCCAACATTTCTTATCTGCAGCCTTAGAATGTGTCAGGTAAACAGCACATTACTATGGAAACAAAAACATTTCCAGTAGAAAGTAACTTGGCATGCCAAGCTTACCCCAACCCACCTACCCTTTGAAGACACGCAGAGTCTCGTTCTCAGGGCAGGCCCTAGTATTATGCAGAGTGAGGTGAGTGTAGGCTGACCATATGAAAAGGAGGACAGGGCTCCTGTATCTTTAACAGTTTTATAGAAAATGGAATTTCAGCAGATGTCATTTGTATATATGCAGAACCTGGTGAAATGTCCTCATCATCACAAAATTAAAGCTGCAGAAGCCCTACCCTCTTATGTACATGGCCAAGAGGACAGGTCTCCTGCTGCTTTAACTGTTGTGATGAAGAGGGAATTTCACCAGGTTCTGTATGCATACGAACAACACCTGCTGAAATTCCCTGCCCTTTGCAACTGTTAAAGATACAGGAGCCCTGTCCTCCTTTTCATATGGTCACCCTAGGTGAGTGCATCAAGTGGCAAATGCCTGAGGGGAGCTGCGACTACCCGCCCTGTTCATTCTCCTTTGCTGGAGGACAGAATTGTGTGTGCCATGCCTAGGCTGACCATATGAAAAGGAGGACAGGGCTCATGTAACTTTAACAGTTGTAGAGAAAAGGGAATTTCAGCTGGTGAAATTCCCTCTTCATTACAATAGTTAAAGTTGCAGGTGCCCTGCCTTCTTTTGTTTCTGGTCACTCTATTATAGTGCCTGCAACTTTAACTGTTGTGATGAAAAGGGAATTTCACCAGGGACTAACTGCATACAAATGACACTGGCTGAAATTCCCTTTTCTCTACAACTGTTAAAGTTATATGAGCCCTGTCCTCCTTTTCATATGGTCAGCCTAATGGGCCATGCCACTTCTCCTGCATCCCCTAAACCGACCTGCTGTCCTCTGGTGTGGTGAAGGATGCTAGCCCTACTGCCCGTATTGAAGGGAGATTCCATTGGGAGTCCAGTCAGCTTCTGAATGGGGTGGGGGGAATCTTGTCCTTTATCTCAGACAGCAAAATGTCTTCGGCCGGCCCTGTCTGTTGTGCACTCAAAACTCCACTGCCCATAATGGCTTCTCTAGCACCTTCTTTTCAATGCAAGGAACATTTCCACATGAACAAAGACATGCACAGGCTGAGCTGCTCCCTCCATTGAGGCAAGCAGGGAAACCTGCTTGAGCACTCCAATGTAAGGTGACCAGATAAAATCCAGGTCAGGGCTCATGTAACTTGAACAGTTGTAGAGAAAAGGGAATTTCAGCCAGTGTCATTTGTATGCAATTAGTTCCTGGTGAAATCCCCTTTCATCACAACAGTTAAAGTTGCAGGCACTATTCTAGAGTGACCATATACAAAAGAAGGCAGGGCCCCTGCAACTTTAACTGTTGTGATGAAGAGGGAATTTCACCAGGAACTAATTGCATACAAATGACACTGGCTGAAATTCCCTTTTCTCTACAACTGTTAAAGTTACATGAGCCCTGACCTGGATTTTATCTGGTCACCCTACTCCAATGCATACACACGTCTCCTGGATCATACATGCTGTAGGTCGAAGCTTATTCAAACTGAATCTTAGCCTGCAATCTCAAATACATGGTATATAAGGTGCAAGTCGCATTACACTCAGAGGAACTTCCTTTTGAGTAAATGTGTCTTGGATTGCACCGTGTGAAAAATATAGACTGAAATTGTTATATATCCAGCCTTAAAGCAACTCACAGGAACTGCCATGGTAAGCTTTACTTTTATTCAATTAAGAATCACCAGGAAACAGGAAGTAAGATTTAAAGAACTGTACATCACAGAAAGGATCTGAATATCATTTAATAAAAAACCAAACTAGATTAGCAATGTTCACTATGAGGTCCCTGCTTTGAATCTAAACACTGTAAACAGATTAGTCTATTGATGCAGGTTTTATTGTGCACACAAACTTATCAGGCAATGAATCGATTTAGGAAAACAAGTTAGATGGTGCAAGCAAAGCAATGTACAGTACAAAGCCACATGCTACAAGGAAGGATCAACCACAACTCCCACCCCAGGGCAACCAGCTACTCACAGGAATACATGTCCAAATATTAGTAAAAACAATGAATGAACAAACATTTATAAAACAAAATATATAGTTATTTTATACAACCAAAGGTAGCTGTGCTTAACGCTGACGTCCTATACCATGCATTTTGAACCTCTTTCAGGCCAACCTCTTTTCGAGAAGCTCTTGGGGGTCATACTCCAGTGGTGGGTTGGCCAAAGGGGTGGGGTCAAAATACTAAAAATACCAGCAATTCATAAAAATTCAATAGCATTACAAAAATACAACATAATAAAAACAGTCTAAAAATTGTAACACAGAAAAATTAAAACTATGTAAACAGCTAAAAGCAATTTAAGTAAACAATTTATTCCCTATAGATCTGTTCAAAAAGAACACACATAGATGCCCCATCATATCCCATTAAATGTCTGGGAGTAGAGTGTGGTCTTTACCTGGCACCAAAAAGATGCCAGTGTTGGCACCTGGTGGGCCTGAGTTTTCTTTTGTTTACCAGAGTGCTAATGCCACGGTACCTTCTCCCACTCTTTTAGGTAATGTATGGAGTCAGTCTTGGCTTTAACAGGTTAGAGGGAGAAGGCAAAGCTAGAAGGAAGCAGGAATGCCATACTATGGACTAAGGGCACTCTAGACTGGGATTTTTCTCACCAAAATGTAATTAAATGTACCCGTGTTTCATCAAATGGGGAGAGAAAGAGCAGTCTGAGATACTCTTGCTTTACTAGGCTTGAAGTTGAGGAATGCCTTTTATCTAAAACAGAGACAGTGGCTGAATTCGGACAACATGATAGTCAGTGGTGGGGTAATAATCAACTTTACAGTTGTTCATCTAGGGGGAACTCCCCACACAACATGGTCATAAATAATCAACCGCGGTGTGGATTAGGATCAGCACTGAGTTGACTAGGGCAGCATTTGGACAACATGACAGTCAATACAACTGATGATTGTTTCCCCTCCCCCAGTTGCTTAATATGTTGTCTGAATTCAGCCACTGACTCACGAGAGTCAGTGTCCCACTGTGCTCTGACTAGTTGAAGGGCACCAATGTGACTCTGAAGGCCACCTCCTCATTTCATGCAATTCATCCGTGTGTGCCATTGCTAATTACTCATGTGACATAGTTAGACACCCCTACCTGGGCATCCCCTTTCCTCTGACACAATCTACATCCTGCATGTGGAAAGCATATTGTCAATAAAAAAGAGAGCAACCCTCTCTAAGAATTCACTACAGCAGATTCTTGCTCTTTCAAAAACAGTTTCCATGGATCATGAGTAGAACAAGACATTTAAACCTGTAAAACAAGTAGTCTCCATAGTGTTTACTCTGATGTCATGGTGAGTCACTGGGGTAGAATGGCACTCAGTACTTGCCATCATTATGGCAGGGCAGGTGGCTTTTAGTGATTCATAGACCAAATTATCTTTATGGTTCAGAAATATAACCTCAGCTTCTACATGCAACATTGCATTGTCTCGTTTGACTTCTTCTTCTTCTTCTTCTTCTGCTGCTGCTGCTGCTGCTGCTGCTGCTGCTGCTGCTGTTGTTGTTGATGTTTAGTATTAGTGTTAGTGTTAGTGTTATCTTTCAGGGCTTGCTGTAACTGAAATTGTAAAGATTAATAAAACTGCTTGCAGCACTGTTCAGCAATGTTGAAAGATACTGAACATCTGCAGGGTGAGTGAAGTGCTCTCTGACAGGACCTGTCCTCTGACAGTCATCTCCCTCCAATGGCGGGGCCAGGTGGCTGGGTCAAGGACCTACCGTTTAAATTTCCCACAATGCCCTGAAAGGGATGATACACCAGGAGCCTTGTTGGAAATGTAAATGGTGTCTCCTTGACTCAGCCACGTGTAAAACAGCACTTAAAAGCAAATCAACAGTTAAAATGACAAAAAGTATAAGCTCATTTTATTTCATGCTTGTATGCATGGATTTGATTTGTACCCCATTTTTCTGTCAAGAAAAATGGCATCTTACAATCATAAATAAAACTTATTGAAAGAATAATAAAACAACACATTAAAATACAACACAGCAACAACAGAATAAAAACTGCACCCAACCCAACAGATGTCAAATGCCTTCTTGAATAAAGCAGTCTTTGCCTGATGGCAGAATGACAACAGAGTCGGAGCGAATCTAGCTTCCCTTGGGAGGGAGTTCCACAGCCTGAGTGAGGCCACCAAGGAAGCCCTCTATCATGTCGCTACCAAACATGCCTCTGAAGGTGGCAGTCTCAAAAGAAGGGCCTCTTCAGAAGATATTAAGAACCAGGCAGGCTTGTATGGGAGAAGGTGGTCTTTCAGGTAGCCTGGTCCCAATCTGTATAGGTCATAACCAGCCCTTTGAATTCTGGCTGGGAAAAGACCAGTAAGCAGTGAAACGGTTGTAACAAGGGAGTTACATACTCCCTATAACTGGCTGTGGTCAACAGTCTGGTGGCAGAATTCTGGACTAGCTGAAATTTCTGAATAGTTTTCAAAGGCAGACCCACATAGAGCATGTTACAGTAGTCTAAATGGGATGCAACTAACTATGGCTAGATCAGACATCTCTAGGAATGGGTACAGTTGGCGCACTAGCCTCAGCTGCGCAAACACAGTCCTGGCCACTGCCAAAACCTGGGCATTCAGGTTCCTGGCCAACTCCAGAAATACACCTAAACTGTGCACCTGAGGCCATGTCTACACCTGCCAGATATCCTGGGGTCGTCTCTAGGTCGATCCCGGGATAATGGAAACCTGGTCCTGGGTCATCCCTTCTTCCCCGCGGGGCCGGGCACGGAACTGCATAGGGAGGCTACATGCCCTTTGGGGGGTGGGGGCAGCATTTTTGCCATCCCCGCAATGGTGGTGTATGTGTGTGTTGGGGCCTGATATTGGTGGGGTTTGTTTGTTTACCAACTTTTGCACAATTGCGCGACCGGCCCATCTTCAGGGGGCGGAAATGGCACTCGCAACATCCCTCTTTCCTCCCGAGATGTCGCACGGGCATGTAGACACTGGGGGAGGATTGCGGAAGCAGGTAAGTCTGCAATCCTCCCCCCTCCCTGTACACCCTTAGGTTTAGATGAGCCCACAGTCTTCAGGGGGCGTATAATCCCATCCAGCACAGGTTGAGTCCCTATTCCCTGATTTACCTTTTGAGTGACCAGGAGCACCTCTGTCTTGTCTGGGTTAAGGTTTTACGCGTAGATCATGCGAAAGGCATCAGGCATCAAATGGGGCTGTGGGGCAGTGTCACTGGCCCTATTCTTGAGGTCATGTGACTTCATGATTAGGACATGGATGTTGGGCCTGAGTCTGAGGAGTTACACAAGCTTAGGGGTTGGACCAGTGACACATGATGCTTCTTCATGAGTGAAGGGGCTAAAACCTCACTAAAATGTAAAATATACCAGGCTGAAACAATTCATTCATTCTTGCTTAATGGTAGCCTCTACCAAGTTTCAAAGGGAAAGATCCTTCTGACAGATTTCCACCTAATCTTCAAAATGTCTTCTTGAAAAACCCTGGAATCCTCCTGATATGTGGGGAAAAAATTCTCTGGCATCCAATCCAAATCATGAGAGTAAATAGTGTTTCCACCCAGTGACTGTTGGTTCTTCCTTTGTAGCCTTGTGCAGAATTCGAGCAGCTGGCAGTCTAAGCCATCCACCAGAACGTACACAATCAAAAAGCTCTTGGATTGTTATTTACAGCAGATCTTATGAGCACATCATCCCATTTGCCTTTTTTGTGCATTGTGAAGGAAGAGAGCTGTTACCTCGAGATTAGAGAGGTAGCGTGCTAATTCTCCATGCTGCGGAACATTTGTTTTAAGGAAGAAGATGGCACACACTGTCTTTCCTTTGCAGCCATTTGCTGAAAAAGATACTCAGTACACAAGCCCCTTTATGAGTCACTTTTATTGCTGTCCTAGGTCAGCTCACACTCTCTCTGTGTTTTTTTACTGATGCAAAATAAAGCAGATGCATCAAAAGAGAGAATGAAAGGTTCCTGTTTTGCTGTTGTTTATATTAAAAAAGAAAATAAAATTTTGTTCTATTCTAAATTTATTATACATTGGAACATGATGCAGCCCAATTTGATACTCCGACTTTCGGATGCCATTAGTCAACTCACAGGGTTAATAGTCAACTCACAGTTGGCTATTTTGCAGGTACTACCCACACAATCAGAGAAAGCAACTGTGAGTGGATTATTAATCCACAGTGCATTGACTAACTCAGCCCCTGCCCTCCCTCTTCCTCTCAATCCTCCACTTGTACCCCATCATCCCTTGCTGCTGAAAATACAGTTCTGCTGGCTTGAGTAGAGTAGCAGCCACCACTTTGACTGCACTTGCCTACCAACTCTGTAGCCAACAAAAATAACAAATGGTGCCCTTCACACGACACAATAACCAATGGTCTGCACATTGCTGGTTGTTTGCATGGGTTATTTCAGCAAAATACCAAACGTGGGTTAAAAAAATCCTGCCAATAACGCACCATGGGTTAAATAACCCATGGTGGGTTATCATGTTGGCCCTTTCTAGACCTCCCAGCATTCTGGGAGGGAGGAGGAGGCTCTCACAATATCCTCACTGCAAGACTGTCCCCCAGTGCGCACACGTGGTGCATGATGTCCCGGAAGGAAAGAGGGGACTCGCGCCCGCCATTTTGTTCCTCAGGAGTATCCAGGAGCGCACTTGCGCTCCTTTGCAAAAGGTGGGGTGTTTTTTTTAATTAAAAAAAACTGAAATCAGGGCCCCCATCCCTCCCCCGCCATCCTGGGGATGGTGGGCTTACTTCCCCCTTCCTTGATGGATGCGAGTAAATGCGGCACCAAATGGGATGGGTGCCCACATCTCCCGCGGTCTCAGGAAGTTCTCAGGACCATGGAAAAATCAGGATTTCCCAGGGATTCCTTATCCCTGGGAAAACCCCTGCCCATCCCCCCACCCCCAGGAGTCCCTGTGCATCATCTGAACACACAGGGAGCACCCGGGGACAATTCTATAACACATGGCTGGTGTAGAAACAGCCGTTGTCTGAAGCCAGTCACACTCTTAAGTCCAATTGACTGAGGAAGGTATACATGTTCAAGTCTACCCCGATAGACCTAGCCTTTCTTAAACTGATGTCCTTCAGATTGGATTGCAACTCACCACCATGCTGGCTAGAGTTGATGGGAATTGTAGTCCAACTCCTCTGAAGGACACCAGATTGGGGAAGGCAGCAACAAGTCTTCCAAGAACCTTATTTTGGTTGGATTGCACTTCATATAGGTTTGTATTTATAAGGATCCATCTAAGGTAGCTAAGAGCCAATTGTTTAAAGTCTTTGGGTTGGATCCAGATTTCATGCTTAGAGAAGACCCTTTGAAGCAAGTCATTATGACTAACTTAAATCCCATTGATTTTAGTGGGTCTATTTAGTATCACTGGATAAGTATAATCCAACCCTTTGCCTTTCTTAAGGTGGTGCACAGTTAACAAATCCTTTGTTTTTAAACATGTTAAATTTGAATTGTTACAGGTGTAGCCAAATATTATATATATTTACTGAGAAGTAAGCCCAGCTAAATTCTGCATGACTGACTCCTCAATAACTGTCCACAGAATTGCAGCCTATAACACTTACTTTCTTCTGAGTAGACACACATGGGGTTGTTCTGTCAATGGCCCTTTGTGAGAATACAGTTTTGGTCCACTCACATCAGTATTTTACAACTTGGCCTTGAATCAGAACAGTGACTTCCTTGTCATAATCTTTATTTAGCTATCTATTGCATTTCATTGATTATATGACAGTGGTCCAATTTACACAAGGTGAAGGTCTGTCATTTGAAAATCTTCTAGGCCTACTAAGAACAACATAAAGGGGCCCAAACTACTTCATCCAGTGGAAGAGAGCAATCCAATTGCAGTGAACGACACCTTATATGAGCAATGTGAACAGCTGTTGGTATTGCATGCATAAACTACACTATAAGTTCACAACACTACACTCATGAACACAAACTGAGATGATCTATGTGCTGTGCGTTATTAAATGTCTAATACCCTAAGAAAGAAGATAAACCTAAAATTCTCACTAGAAGAACCTACAGCAGTCTTCTCCAACCTGGCACCCTTCATAACTTTTGGACTACAATTATCAGGAGCCCCAGTCAGCCTGACCAATGCTTAGAGATAGAGTTGTAGTCCAAAACATCTGGAGGGCTCCAGGTTGGGGAAGGCTGCTCTACAGCAAAATGCAAATTCAAGGTTATAATCTAATGCAGTTGAGTTGATACGGTTAATGGATATGAATTTGATCACAAATTGTTTCCACTTTTGCCTCTCTGCTTTGAAATTGGGAAGATGTGGATCCATATGTAGATAATTTCTAGATCCTTTTTCTTTTCTTACAATGTAATAGCTTTTATAGTAGTACAGGGGTGGGCGACATGGCCCTCCAGATGTTTTGGCCCACAACTCCCACCATTTCTTACCATTGACTATGCTGGCTAGGGCTGGTGGGAGTTGTGCCCTGCCAGATGTTTTGGCCTATGTATCACCCAGCTCTGAACTGTAGTGGCTGAGAGATGGAGCTATAACTCAGGTCTGAACAGGGCACAGACACAGAACGTACCACTCCCAAGTCAGTTTCCTGACCGTGTGGAGGAGCCTATGACCATACAGTTATGTACACATTAGCCTAGGCTGACCAGATAAAATCCAGGTCAGGGCTCATGTAACTTTAACAGTTGTAGAGAAAAGGGAATTTCAGCCAGTGTCATTTGTATGCAATTAGTTCCTGGTGAAATTCCCTCTTCATCACAGCAGTTAAAGGTGCAGGCACTATACTAGAGTGACCATATACAAAAGAAGGCAGGGCCCCTACAACTTTAACCGTTGTGATGAAGAGGGAATTTCACCAGGAACTAATTGCATACAAATGACACTGGCTGAAATTCCCTTTTCTATACAACTGTTAAAGTTACACGAGCCCTGACCTGGATTTTATCTGGTCACCCTACATTAGCCTCCCTTTTAGTCCTTCTGCTGAAAACCTGGGTGTTGTGGGGGTGGGGAGGTTGCCATTAGACATGTCCCACTTCCCTCCAAGCATTCCTGGACGAGAAGGCTATAAATGGCTACTGGTCCTGATGGCTATGTTCTACCTCCAGTATCCGAGGCAGTAAGCCTGTATACTAGGCTGACCAGATAAAATCCAGGTCAGGGCTCATATAACTTTAACAGTTGTAGAGAAAAGGGAATTTCAACGAGTGTCATTTGTATGCAATTAGTTCTTGGTGATATTCCCTCTTCATCACAACAGTTAAAGTTGCAGGCACTATACTAGAGTGACCATATACAAAAGAAGGTAGGGCCTCTGCAACTTTTACTGTTGTGATGAAGAGGGAATTTCACCAGGAACGAATTGCATACAAATGACACTGGCTGAAATTCCCTTTTCTCTACAACTGTTAAAGTTACATTAGCCCTGACCTGGATTTTATCTGGTCACCCTACTATATACACAACTTGCTGGGGAACATGGGCGGTGTGAACAGAGTGCTGGACTAGACAGACCCTTGGTCTGATCCAGCATAGCTTTTTTATGTTCTTATATTCTTAAGGTATGGAAACATTTTGGTAAGGGGCTATAGCTTGACAATACAGAACAATCGTTCTTTTATTTATCAGTTATACACATTTGTATGCCACTTTCCAATAAATTTATCAAAGGAATTCTATAAAGGGATTAGTTACCAAAGGAAGTTTGTTTTCAGTGACATCTCTGTGGTGAGGCTAATATGTGTTCCAGCCCAATCAGAGACAAGAGAGAGAGAGAGAGAGAGAGAGAGAGAGAGAGAGAGATTTAAAAATAAAGCCTAGAACCTGAAATGGATGGAAACCGTGGCAGTGTGAGGACTGGCTGAGGAGTAACTTGTTTACAACATTAGAATGAAGAACAGGGTTACATTTCTACATAACTGCAATACTTAAATCTTATGTCCCTTGTACTGTGTGCATGATTGGATAACTCATGTGGCCTAGTTATCAAAAATCTAAGCTAACTGGAGAGAGACACTGCAACTGGTTCAGATATTTAATACAATTTCCTAAGCCATTCTGGAAAATCTTTCATTTATGCATGCCATGGCTGCTTTGAAGAACGGCTGTTATCAATTCCATATATGCTGGCATCTTAAAAAACATGTTTTTCTCAAAGGTCCCAGTTCTGGACAGGGATCGGGGCAAATGCTGTGATGTCTTACAACAAGGAGGAGAAAGAAATCCTTCAAGCAATACAGACATATGTTTACAGCACAGCATGGTCCCTCCTAGACTTACTTACAAACTTCTAAGCAGAAAGTATAGAATATTGTTACACTAAGGGCACAATCCTATTGTGTATAAACCTCTCCCATCTTCCAAGCAGTTTAGGGAAAATTGCATAATCCAATTTAACCTTTCCACTTTAATGAGTATCAGTTGCAGCATTTCACTTGAACCCAAATTTCTCTTGACTGTTATTCTAATATCTCCTCCTGTCGACAAGTACATTCTTTTGCGAGGGCTGTATTTAGTTCATTGGGTTAAGTAGACTGGAAAGAAACTTTTAATATTTACAGTATTAATGTGTGCATTATCGCAAACAATAAATTTGCCCTTTTGCAAATTCTAATTTTAGTAAGATTTCAACTAGCTGTCATTTTATAATGTCAGGATTTTATTTTTTATTTAACGCCCCCCACCCTCCAAACAAACCCTTCAAGCAAAATGAAGTATCTCTTGGTGGAGATGGGGAAGAGGTAGAAAAGTGCAATTAAAGAAAAACCAGCTTTTAGCGAGGAGAAAAATATCTGGATGATCCTTTAGCCTCTGTTCATTATTTATTACTGATTAAGCACTGCCTATAAAAACAACATAAATACTTGTTCCGGAGATTGCTTTGTTGTTATGAATTTCTAAGGAGAAAAATTAAGCCTCTTTATAACTTTGTTGGAAAATTGAAATTCAACCCTCTAGTTGAACTTTTCCTTTCCCATAGCAAGACAGGAGCATCAGTGTATTTTTTCTCAAATGTGAGATTATTTTTAAAAAGAAAGAATGAAAGAAAAAGCCTGCTGTATCCAACAGTTCTTTAAAATCCTAAAAGCACTTAGAAAACATCTCTCTCCTATTAAAAAATAGCCATCTATCTTCTTTATTGGCATGTTGACACTTGACTAGAGATGAACTTGGATGTTTTGCTTCTACAAAAAAATTACCTCCTGTGTCCAAGCCGCTGGATGAAAAATGAATAAAAGGGAGACAAAAGAGAGAGAAAGGCTGGGAGATAGTCATTAGAACGTGGACACATAGGTCTCAGGGAATTAAGGCTTGGATCCAGATTTATGCTGTCATATCTGTTGTAATCCCATGCATACTTACCTGTGTGTAAGTGTAATTGAATTCAATGGGATTTAATTCTGTATAGATATGCATAGGATTGCACTGTTAATGATCTACCGCTGCCATGATATTTAGTATTCCAATAATACCCAAGTAGTTTAGGTTCCAGCCAGAGGGAAGTTGTGACTAAGCCATTCTAGCCATATACGAATTGGGTCTTAGCTATATGAAGATGTTTTGAGTCTTGAACTGGACCACTTTTAGTTACAGAGGCAGATGCACTGACAAGACAGCCATCAAATTGTCCAGTTCAAATTTCTCAGGCACGTTTTTTCTCTTGAATCAAGACATTGAGATAAGACAGTGATGGGCATAAGGTCAACCAAATAAAAGCGCAGGTTGAGGTATTGGAATTTCAAATGGCACTGTGTATCACATTTGATCCAATTCTCTTTTGATCCTGCTGTAAAGTTAAACAAATTCTGCAGAAGGCAGCAAAGTTACATTAGAATAGATTAGAGGAGAACTGAGGAGCATTTAGAATGGCTTAACAGCGAGAGCAATAGACTTGGGAGAATCAAGATCAAATTTTTGCCCTGCCATGAACCGTTCGGTGGCCTTTGACAGTTGTGTATTTCTCAAACCCAATTCTTCACCTGACACATGGAAAAACAAGGACCTAAAGCAGGGGTGGGGAGATGTTTAAAGTTGCAGGATTTACCTCATTTTTAATAGAGATGCAAAACACACTTTACTGTTAGCCAGAGGCAAAAGACATGCACTTAGGGAACAATCCTGTAGGTTGTGCCTGTCAGGGAAAATTTCAGTTTAAGTTGTTTAAAGAACTGGACTAAAGTTTGAGTGTCCAGAAGGACTGAACAGCCAGCTGAAGTTAATAATCAGATAGAGTAGGTTTTTTCTATGCTGCTGAAAAGGTCAAACAGATAGTGGGAATCTTTCTGGAAGGATAAGGTAATTGACTGTGCTGAGCCAGGGTTCAGAAATATGTATTTAAGTCAGCTTACAGAAATGGCTGGTGTGGGTCAGGCTGGAGATTTTGTGGATGGAGGCTGGTGAATGAGAGATTGATGGAGGACTATGCTATGCTATAGCTATAAGGAAAAAGCCTGTATTATCTGGAAGAACCAGTTGCCTTGTATATATTTATATTATTGGAACACAGTAAAGGACTTGTATTATACACCATTCTGCTGAGTGTGAGTATTCCTTCAACTACTTGGACACTTTTTCTGGACTTTATGTTTACTAAGTGAACAGGGAGCACTTTTCTCTCCTCAACAGCGCCCACACAAGATATGTATCCAGTGCCCTGCCAGGCTGAAACTGGCAGGGCAGGAGGAGTGACGGAGGTGATCTTCACCCCATCCTCCTGTAGTTGCATTTTTCAGTAGATGGGCTTTTTGTCTGTCTAGCAAGGGTGCTTCAGAGGGGGAAGGAAGAAGAGGATCAGGACAGCTCATATCTTTGCCTTTCTGGTCTCCTCCCCTCCCTGCCCATCAGAACGCCCCCTTTTCCCCCTCTCTGAGCTTGATTTTCTGACCTTGCAGGCCAGTCAGCATGGTTCTTTCCTTGCTAACTGCAAAGGGCGGGGGTGCAGATCTGACCCCCCCCTTCTGTGACCTTGGAGGGAGGAATCTCCAGTATCCTATGGTCCTTCAGACAAAAGGAAGCCTGCGCCCTGGGATTTATTGTGAGTACTCAAACCAAACGAAGCTCAAAGTCCTTCCACACTAAAACCCACTCTTGATTACCCCAATCTTTCTTCATTCCAGTAGTACAATTTAGGGCAAAAGGTGGGGGAAATAGCCATTTTGTTGTGGCTATTGCTAGGTAATTGGGAGTCAGAAATTCTTGCTGATCTGCTGCAAATTACCTGGAGATCCACCGGTAGATCCAGAGGTACCTTCTGCCCACCTCCAATCTAGAACTGCAACACACTTGTCACTGCAAATGGTTTTAATAGCAACAAAAATATACAATTATTTTTAGATGAAGGCAAACTTTTGTTGGAGGATCCTGGCCCAAGGTTTTTTTTCCAGATGCATGCTCATAGGCCCATGTAAACATGTGTATTCATCCACACTTCATCTGTCTGCTGTGGAAACAGTACTGTGACACTAGCTCACCACATCAAGGGTGTGGAGCTGCTCTTACAGAGAGGTATAATGAGAGCACACCAGCGAAAGAGACATAGGCTGAATTCAGACAACACATTAAGCAACTAAGGGGAGGGGAAACAATCATCAGTTGTGTTTCTTATTGTGTTGTGTGGAGGGTAATACACCGCTCACAAACTGCTGATGGTATGCTATTCTGCCCAAATAAGCAACTGAGAGAAACAACTAGCTTGCAAGAAAGCTTCGGCTATTATTTCTTTATTTATGCAATAAATAAATAAATAAATAAATAAGTTGTTTCGCTCGAAGCCAGTTGTTTAAAGTGTTGTGTGGAGTGGTGATTGTGTTAATTGCGTGTGGTGAGTGGGTTAAACACAAGCCCATAGAGGCAGGCGGCAAGAGCAACCAAAACAGCGGCTGCCACTCTGCTACAATTGATGCAACTTGCAGAGGCTGCTGGGATAGAACTGAGAGGACTGAGGGAGGAGGGAGGGTGGGGAGAGGGGCAGGGGCTGTGTCAGTCAAATGCTGGGTTGACTATTAGTCCACTCAACGCCAGCCCCAACCACCCACAGTTGTGTATGAATATGTTGTGTGGGGAGTACCCACAAAATAACCAACTGTGAGTTGGCTACTCAACCCACTATTGACTAATGTGTTGTCCAAACTCAGCCATAGACATTTTAAAAAAGGCTATATACACAAGATTAATAACCATTTTCAACAGAATGCTGGTCTTTTTGTCATGACCCAAGCCATGTCTGAGCCTGACAGAAAAAAGGAACATTTTAAATTGTACAACTCTAGCATGTCAGCATCAGCCAGTGTTAAGCATTTTCCTCCTGTGAAGTCTGTGTCTAATTGGCATGTACACCAGGTCAGCAGTATTTTGCTTTCCATTCTGAAACGTTGACTTTACCCAAACGTGTCTCATTAATAAAGCAGCGTGTGTGTGTGTCGTGTCTGAATAATGCTTCATTTCCCAATGCCATATAAAAGCTTATCTGCATCAAGCAAAAGAGGTCCCCTGAGCTGTTGCTGACACTCCTTTTTAAAGGATTGACTCAGGAATTCAAACCGTGTCTCAACAGCTCCTGAGGGTGGTGGAACAACCAGATGCAGTACTTAATAAAATAGCAACTTGGAGCTTGTTTACATGACCAGGGATAACAAGGTTGCTTGAAAGATTGCTAATTTGAAGTCATTATCCTGAATCAAACAACCTTGCCTTGGGTTTATTTAGAGGCCCAAGGAATTGCAGACTATAGGAACAACAATCCTGCCACAATTACCTCAAGTCATTTTCAAATCACTACACATTTCATGTCAGTTTCATCTAGTGCCACCAGCAGGTTTTTCTGAGACAAGAGATGTGAGGTTAACAACCCTTGATGATCCAGAGGACTGAATACTTCAACCAGCCTTGTATTTAAGCACTAGCCTGATAGCCATAGGCGAAAAGAAACTCCATGCAAATGGGTGACCAGGCTAGCAAAGGAGGGATGGACTAATCTCTTCTTCTTTTGCCACACCCAATGATTTTATGGATTTATTGATTGACTGATTGCTCATGCAAATGAATTCACAATAGAAGCATGTTAAGCACTTGTAGCCTTAGGAAGGGTGGGGGAGGAGAGAGAAGCCCAGGATGTGAGTCTTCAGACAAATTCATAATTTATTTTAACTCATTTTTATAGATGCTGGCCCTTGCTCATGAGGGGACTGCATTTGGGCATAATAGCTTTGCACTTAAGAACAGTTTTGCAAAGCATGACACTGTTTAGACTATAGATGCCAACAATCTTGGCAGTTTATTTTATGCCTGTTATAGATTATGATGGGAACCTCTTTGGCTTGACTTGCAAGTTCAAGCTATCACGTTCCCTCCCAGTTGGTTGCATCTACTTTATGTCACTGGGATTGTTCCTGATCTGGTCATATACGCTGACAGAATCACCAGTGTTACAACCCCTCTTCATGGTCCCCCCTCCCCCAGATAGTAGCTACAATCTAGCTCACAATTGCATGATGCCAATGGCCCTGGATCACATTACGATCAGTGTGCTGGATTGTGGCCATTGGGTTTTGGTCCTAATCATGGATAGAAGTGAAAACAGATTGGTGTGCTCTGGTGTGCCTCTTCCCTGTCCCTTGTTATGGTTAATCAAACAATGGTGTGGATTCATCTCCTTGATCACTGGGCATCTGTTCTAGGTACTCCAAACCACTGATCTTTTGGGAAGGGAGAAGCAAGAAGCTGCAATCCGTTCCTTCTTTCAGCTCTCCTGGGCTGGCCTGGCACAAGCCAGCACAACAAAGTTTTTCAGTTAATGTGACCCAGCAGTGGCATTTACTCTTTGGCATTTGGCAAAAGTCTCCAGGCTAGAATCCACCAATCACAATAGGGTTGCAATTTCCTCCACACCCACTGGGTTCAGATTCAACATGCAGGTGACGGTCAGATAACTGATCTAGTTTCTTTTGGTCATGGAAAAAAATATTCCAGTCATTGGAGCAGTTTGTCTTCTTTTTTTTTTTTTTTTTTAAAGACTAAGAACACAGTGAAATCTAGGAAAATGTTTCTATCAAAACTCAACTATTTGCCAATATATACCAACACCGTTACAATGAAGCTAGGTTTCGCACACTGCTGTATGGGCCAAACTGAAAACAATGCGGTAATTCTAGTATCTATACCACAAAGGACCTTGGGGTATTCATAGTCCACTGCAGCCTATTGAGAATCATTGCTACAGATAGGAAATGTTGCAACATGGCAGACCTTACACCTGCAAATTGAATAAGTGCTTTGTCCACCCATGGAGATTTTCCTGCCTTACATACCAGAGTTCCTAATATGTGCATGGAAACACCCATAATAAGATTAGAATTGCCTTGTGGGTCAGACAGCCAGCAGTCAGATGCCTCTGGCAAGCCCATAATCAGCCTTGAAGGTGATAGATTTGCCTTATTGTTACTAGGATCCAGCAGTCAGAGGTTTGTGGCTTGCAAACATGGATGCTTCTTTTCAACTATCCTAGCTATGAAGCATTGATGGACATATGCTCCATGAATCTAATACTTTTTACAGCTGATCTAAACTGGTAGCCATCACTATGTAAGATAACAGTGAAATCCACGTACTGCAAGTGCTTTTTGAAGTATGCAATTAAACATCTAATTTCAGATAAACAATTCATGAAAAGATACTCTCATATTCTACAGGAGCAAATGGAAGGTATTCAACTGCAAAACGTACTTATTTCATTTCAGCTCACAATGATTTAACTACTGATAAATCCAGCAAGACTACAAATATTATTGTATGTGTTGTATTTGATTACACTGGAACCCTTCTTCCCTCTGGGAAGGTCAGGGCATAGGGAAATCCCATATTATGCTCAAAATAACCCTATGCAATAGAGTAGACAGACCCTGGGACAGTGACTGGCCCAAGGTCATACTTCATGGCTTAGCAGGAATTTGAACCCTGATTTCCCCAATCCAAATCCAGCTACACCAAACTAACTCATCATTATGGCCAGTATAAAAAATATCTACCCTTCAACAAGCAGTCAGTATTTTATACTATTTTGGACAGCAGGACAAACAAATTTACAACATAGTAGCTAGAAGAATTCACTCATATAATTTCCAATTTACTGATCTGCTCCTATAATAATAAAAAGTTGCCTAGAGAAACAACATTCTAATATATATGAGGAAAGAGAGAAAAGGCAGACACACACAATGACTTTCAGCTAATACTTCAAACAACACTGAAAGTTACAGTTAGGCTGTTCATAGACACAGAGCACCTTTAACTTACTCTATGAACGGACACATTTGAAAAATTCACATATGTAGCATGCCAGTTAGCCAATTTCCCCCTTCTCTCAGTATACGAAATTTCATTTCTTCACAACATGTACTCACCATTTTATTCAAAAGTATGGGAAAAATAAAGTTGGAATAGCTGATGATTTTCAAATGTTTTGGAGGGATTTTAAAAAGTTGCTCTCACATTTCCTTGAAACAGCAATTTTGTATGCTCAGCAGACTGAAGGGATGAACATTGCCCATATGTCTGTCCTTTTAAAATATTCAGTAGCCAGTAACCTATCCGTCACCAATAGAGACTCAGACGTTATTAATTCATTATGCTGGGGAAATCTCTGTACAATTCTATCGGCCGAACACACCATGACTTAAAACCAATTAGCTTCAATAGGTTTGCAAGTTGGATAATCAAGCTCAACATTGGGTCCTGATATTTATATTAGAAATGTAATTTAATTAGGATGTATTTACTACCCCTGAGGTGGTGGCAGGTTTTGTGTCTCTGATGCACAGCTATTTGGGAAAAATTTTTGAAGGGAAAACTTACAATGTTCACTGAAGTCCCATTGCCCAGGAATACTGCAGCTCATGCAGTTTAGAAACTCACAGGCTCACTGAAACAAAAGTATGTTAAGCTAGCAACATTTAAGGAAATTGAACAGATAAGGTTTATCCACCCTATGCAATAGTTCAGAGGGAGGAGCTGTACACCGTCATGTGAATTCTTAGATTTTACAGACATCTATTACAAAATTACAAGACAATCATGGTATGAATAGTAGAGTCTGCTGTGGTTCTTTATTCCCTAAGGCCTATTGCATGCTGAACCTCCTTCACCACAGTAAACATCTTTGACTGGGAACAGATCACAAGTTTTCAGTGGGAAATCATCCCACATATATGCCACAACTATAGCATGTGCTGTTATTCCAGAGATTTGGAAAGGAATCTGGATGTTTAAATCATTTGTCCTTTTCTACAGAATGCTGCTTTTAACATATGTAAGGACTCAATCCTACACTCAAGTTCTGCTGGCTAAGGGGGCCTCAGGATTCAGTCCCATTATGCCAGCAAAGTGTCAGATGTGCCATCACTATGACATCACACTATTAGGACAAACTGAATAGTCTGCTACTAATGCACAGCAGATTTATGTGTGATTGGCTTAATTTCCTCCATGTAAACGTTCATAGCCGCAATCTGGATTGGAACCATGGCAATTCGGAAGGGGGAATTTAAGCTCCCCCCTACCATTTTTGTGTCAAAATTTCACTCCTTGCTCACCCTGTGGAGAGAGACTTAAAAAGAAACACACACATCTTCACTGGCTTCCAATGGAAATATTCTTCTTTATGAACCTCTCTGCAGGTGGGGGAATTTTGGCATGAAAATGAGAGGGAAGAAGTATAAAACTCCCTTTCCCAAATTGCCATGGTTCCAATCTGAATCAGGGCCACACATACTTACAGGGGGCAAGTAAGTCAATCAGAGCTATGCGTGATTTAAAGAATGTCTAGCTTAGTCCTTAAGTGGAGAAATACTTAGCTGGCTCAGCCCTCCTGCCAAATATACACTGGTGGAAGAGCTGATATGGGATGCAGTTGTGACCATGACATTGTCACACAAGGGAGGAGCACACTTATGCCATATCCTATATTCTGGGGTCCCAATCCAGCTCTCGGGGGTTCCCCCAGATGGCCATGCCCCATTTCCCCTGACTACTTATCGTTTGGTACTTCAATATTTCCGGACCCAGTATCAAATCTTTAATTAACGATCCGTCGTCTCCAAATTAGGGTATTTATGATTATTTCATCGCTTCCTGACGAGAGCGAGAGAGCTCCGACTCTACTCCATGTCCGCTAGGCCACTCCCCCCTGGCCTCATGTCGTGATCATGTAAGGTGCACAAAGGGCCCTTTGGCGATGGAAACCACAGGGAAAGGGCACTCTGCACAAAATGGGAGCACTCTGGAGAAAACAGCCAGGTGTTCCCAAACACATGTGGGAACTTGAGCGCACTGCTAACACTCTCTGCCTAGATGTCCCTCACCTTGGGGCTTCACATGCAAATAGCCAATACCCAACAGTAAAGTAAATGTAAATTTTTTAAAAAAGACAAAAAAGAACCAAACATGCTTCCAGATGAGGACTTTATTGTGCAATTGACTGGCCTCTTACCCATAATTTCATCAGAGGGGTGTGTGTGTGTGAGAGTATTCCGGATGATGAAATCTTCCATTTGGAACCTTCCAGTGTTTTCTGATGACTTCTTCTGTCTCTTTTTCTTAACCACAAAAAATCCATTAAGGACGAAAGCCAGAACAGCTGCATAGTGCCTTTTGATGGATAGGGCTAGGAGCTGTCCATCTGGAAACACCCCAAGAGTCAACTCTGGAAGTCAATGAGCCTTTCCCCAGCTTTTTTTTTTTTTTTTTTTGTAAACGCTAAAGTTATCACAACACATTCTAGTGCATGAATGTTTGCCATCAGCTCCGTGGTTTTTCACAAGGGTAGGAAGAGGCACATGCTGCGGAAGAAAGGCTTGATTAAATTCAGAAGCAGGAAACCAAGTTAAAAGCTTGGATCTGTGAAGGCAGATAGAAGTTTTCTAAAGATTTTTTTTGGTTGCTTGCCACTGAAGATGTTTAAAACTCAATATGAATACAGTGTAATCTGATTTCATTTGGGGTGGGGGGAAGCCTTCTTCCGTTCCCACAGTAAAGTGTTATTGAATTTAACAGGAATGTAACGGTAGGATTCTATAGAAACAAGTCTAAAACTCTGATGCACAGTCCTGAAATTGTAAACACATTTTCTGGGATGCCTTGGGTGATCATTTTAAATTAAAACTTAAGGGACAATGGCCATAAAATACAAGTAAAAAGTTTTGAATCAGCTTTTAAATAGGAAAGCATTAGCTGGTCAATTTCTGCTGAGAGAGAAAAGTAAATAACTCTTCCAGAAGTCAGAGTTTACTCTTCTGGAATAATATAAGTCAAAAATAGATTGAATCCAACCTGTAGATTGAAATGTTTATTTTAATAGAGCTAGTTGCATAAAAATTTAGCAAAACAAGGACTGTATATCATTATTTCATTCTTTTATCTGGAGACACTAGTAATTTCTTGTTGATATTGTATGAATTTCTATATGACTACTACTTTATAGTACATAGAAGAAGAAAAATCAAAGAGGCAAGCCACAAAAACATTATTGTCAGCATTAATAATCTACCACTCTAAAACTAAGAGAGAGAGAGAGAGAGAGAGAGTATGTGATGATTAAAGAGCAATAACTAAAGATCCAAGACCAGCATTACACATCAGATAATCACTGAACAAAAATTGCTCAAGTATATTATAGATATTAAGAACCAGCACAATAGCTACATACTACAGTGCATGTAACAGGATAGTGATAGTAGAAGACCATCACCTATAAAAATGGACAAGGAAAATCAAGGATTGTCATGGTCAGGGGGCCAAACAGTTATGCCCCACCATTACAGCCCACCATGTCTCTATAACATCACGTTCTAGGGTCCCTCTACCAGTGCTATTATATGATAGGTGGTATAGGGATGGTGGTGGGGCACAACTCTTACCAAGGTTCTGATGTAGCACTGTCGACACTGTGCAACACAGCTTTGGGTTTTCTAAGTTTTAGGACCAAATTTAGAGACAAGCACCCATGTGTGCCTGGCATATCATATATACCATATCAAGGAAGAGCAAAAGGGTTCTACCTTCCATCCGCTCATGGATGCTTCTACCTGATGTTTAGGGGATCCCCCTACACCATGGCCCATCCCATTCAGCAGATTCCCCTGAGTCTCTCAGAAGAATTTTTCAGAGGACTGGAAGGGCTGCAGTGGGGAGAAGTGGGCAAGGAAATCCACATCAGCCAGCCTAGTTGCATGTGCCTAAATCTGGATCCAGCCAAGATTAGATCCACATGGTCTCAGTGGTGGCCCTCAACGCTCATTCTATTGAACTGTAAGTTAGATCTCATGTAACCAGTTACATCAGAACTAGGGATGTGCAGATGATTGGGTCCAATCCACGATCCGGACCCGATCCGGGCAAAATCGGATAAAATTATCCAATTCTGATCCCAATCATCTGGATTGTCCGATCTGATCTGATCCAAAAGGACCTTATCCAGATCGGAAAAAATCGGAGGATTGGACCTCCTTCCCCCTCCCCCCACTCATGCTCTTTACCTGCTCCCTCCTCACTGCCATCTGCTGCCGTCCACTGCTTTTGTACTACTTTGAAACAGGCCTTGTGGCCTGTTCCACAATAGAGCGATGGCACGCCGGGTGACGACATCACTCGGTGCGCCCTCGCTCTACTGTGGAACAGGCCGTAAGGCCTGTTTCTCAATAGTATTGAAGCAGCGGGCGGCAATGGGCAGCAGTGAGGAGGCAGCAGGTAAGGAGTATAAGTGGGGGGAGGGGGAGGGGGAGGGAGGGGGAGCTCCCCCATTACCTGCCGGCATCCCGCACTGCTGTCCACTGCTTCCGTACTACTGATAAACAGGCCGCAAGGCCTGCTTATTAGTAGTATGGAAGCAGCGGACGGCAGCGCAGGATGCCGGCAGGTAAGGAGCATGAGTGGGGAGGGGGAGAGGGAGGTCCCCACTAACCTGCTGGGGCCGTTTGCTGCCGCCCGCTGGTCCCTTCTACTTAGTAACAGGCTTCGCGGCCTGCCTCTCAGTAGAGCGCCGGGTGACGTCATCACCTGGCGCTCTACTGAGAGGCAGGCTGCGAAGCCTGTTTCTCAGTAGAAGGGACCAGCGGGCGGCAGCAGATGGAAGTGGATGGCCCTGGCAGGTAAGGAGCGTGAGGGGGGGAGAGACGGGGGGGAGTTAGGTCCTCACTCACCTGGCCCCGTGTTTTCCGCATAGGCTTTCATTGGGGGAAAGCTTTCTTTCCCCCAATGCAAGCCTATGGTGAAAACACCTAAAATGGCATCCGATCCAAAAATCAGATGTCCGATTTTTGGATCAGAATCGGATCTGATCCGATCCGGAAAGCCTCCTATCTGATCCTATCCGAGGCATCACTTCCGGTTCCGATTCCGATTCGTTTTTTCTTCCCATGCACACCCCTAGTCAGAACAATTGTATGACTCTAGGCAGAGTTTTGTGGCCAAAATTCGGTATTAATACATGTACTAGAGCTGACTTTACACAGTGTGAAATGATAACGAGATGTCAGAATAGCAACAGTAATTTAAAGAAAGATATTTGCATCTGGCTCATAACTTTTGGGAGACATATAGCTAAATCCATGTCATATTTCTTTGGAAGAATGCAGAATTCCTCATCACCAAGTACTTGTACATAGGGATGCTTCCATAAAGTTTACATACATCTGACTTAACCATGCACATTGAGAGTATTTTCAAAATAGCCTCTTCATAATATATTTTAGTCAGTCTGGAGCGCATGACTTGTAGATGTTGTTAATGGGGGCTAGAAAGCAGAAGTGACCTCTTTAAAACTTGGGGTCAGATTCAAATGTAGTCACATGTGGTTAATTTAATTCCATTGATTTCAATGGGTCTACTCTAATATGATTAAGCCGGATCCAACTTCATATGTACAGCCTAGTCTGTGTAGCTTTTTCATTTACTCAGCTGTGAGAAATGCAAAAAACAAAGCTCACTTGTTACGCTATGCCTATCTGTGTGCGACGTGATCACCTGCCCTTTAAAAAGGTGCCAATTCTCTTCAAAACTCTGCCTAGGACTGAATGACCAGCCTGTTGATCAGTGAAAGCTGCAAGTATGAAATCTAAACGGACAGTAGGAAAGTTCTTACTTGTTTTAGTACAATTTAAGGTCCCATCCCCCCACCCAGTTCACCTTGATCCATAACTTGCAGCCAAATGACACATCCAGCAGGATCATATGGTAAAAACTTTCTTTAACAGTACCACTTCTGTCTGCAAGTTGGGGATCACATGTGTGAATGGGGGGGGGAGGGAATCCCTCCAGAACATAGAAAATTAACATCTCAGTGCGGGAGGGATCTAGGCTTCTCCTGGACGTGCTACTTTTCTATGTGCTAGGAGTTTGAATGCCACATCTAGAGGCGTTTGAATGCCACAAGTGGCCGCTCAAAATTCTTCACCTTATTTGTGGGTAGAGAAATTGGGAGGACAATTTCACTGAATTTCTCCAGGGGGAGAAGAAATTCTCCAACGATTTCTCACAGGTAGGCATCACCATTGGCAAGGATTGTAGAACAGCTTTTTTCTCTTCTTTTCCTAAGGGGTTTTGGATTTTTTGCACTGCCCCTGCAAGTAGCAACAGCATCAACTATGTTGTCAGCCTGGCCCCCATTTTGCATCCTCCACAATGCCCTATATACCAAGCATCACCCCAGGGCACTGAGGGGAGGGAATGCAGCCACCACAAAAAATAATGGGTGAAAAAATGTGGAGAAAATTCTGAAAAGGGTCCTTTTATTTCTAGAGGTAAGAAAAGAAAAATCTCAGGAATTTCCTGAAAGCTTTCTTTCTCCATGAAACGGATATCCTTTTTAAGCCACATTCTCAGGGCATTTTATAATCTATTTTAAATGTGTGTTGGTTGCGTTTTTAACCTTAACTAATCCCTGTGAGATAGCTGAAAGGTACTGTCTATATTTTTCTTTTTATTACACCTCTCACAGTTGCTCTACAGCATGCCAGGCTGCCTGCACTTCCTGATCTGAAAAGGCCCTATGGGAGGAATAAAATTCATGATGTCTTCCCCTAGGCAGAAAAAGCAGGAAGCCAAGGAAGCTACAGGCTGTCAGAGAGATGACTGTACAATGAAAGACAGGACACTCACACACACTCCTCAGTCGTCTCATCAGTAAGAAAAGCGCAAGAACCCTGAAACAAATGCATGAGAATTTCTCCAAAATTTCATCTCCTTTGAGTTTCTATTTGAAAGCAATTTCTTTTTTTATCAAATTGAATGAGAACGGTTGAAATTCTCATGCGAGAAATTTTCAGTACAGCACTAGCCACAACGTACTTACTTTGCTGGTCGTTGCAAAATGAATGGAATGTCGCCAGACAGCGGACCTTCTCTGTAGCGGCACCCACCATCATGAAAACCCTTCCTCGTGCAATTTGGGAGGCAGAAAATGTGACATCTTTTAAATGCCTCCTGAAAACACACTTGTTCCCCCAGACTTTCCTGGGGCTGTAAATAAATTAATTATGTTGCTCCACTTTACTGCTCCTTGATTTCTACTGTAGTTGGAAGTGTTTTTAATGCCATGTTTTAACTTGGTATTTTAATACTACATTTTAATACTGTGAATTGCTGAGAGATTTTACTATGTGAAGTGATATATAAATGCCACAATAATAATAAATAATAATAACCCCTCCTGCAGCTTTCTATCTGCAGCCAGAAGTGGTTCAGTCATGAAGAGCTCTACCAGATGAATTTCCTGATTGGCCCTCTGTTATGGTGTAGTGGATAGACAAGCCTTCCCCAACCTGGTACCCTCCAGTTAATTCCCAGCAACCCCCAGCCAGCCATGCCATAGGATAAAGTGTCAGACTAGGACCAGGGAGACCCACTTTCAAATCCCCATTCAGCTATGAAACTCACTGGGTCAATTATTGGCTAGGTTCACACAACACATAACCTTCACTCAAGCACTGAGTATGGGTTGAGTGTGGGTTGTCGTTGAATCATGGGCTGTGATTGAAATGTGTGTTATTGTGTTGTCTGAACCCAGCTGCAATAACAAACCATGCTTTGTTAACCACGAACAACACACAACTCAAAACCCAAGAACAAACCATAGGTTCTCTTCATGGGTAGTTTGTGGTTAACAAATCATGGTTTGCCAGCATGGCTGGGTTCCAAAAACACAATAACCTACTGTTCAATGACAACCCACAGTTCAACGACAACCCACACTGAACCCATAGTCTAGCCTTGAGTGTGGGTTATCATGTTATTTGCACCCAGTCATTCTCTCTCTGCCCAGCCTACTCCACAGGGTTGTGTGAGGAGGGGAAAACACATGTATGCTGCTGTGAGTTCCTTAGTTGGAAAGGCAAGATATAAATGTAAATAATATTATACATAAGACTGATTTATATTTGTTCATTATTAGATATTTGGAAGTATATTTTGCCAAAATTGGTATACCAAATAAGCACATCTAGGACTGACTTGTACATTTATTTCAGTTGATTGTGGATCAGGTGGTTAGCTTCTACATGGGAAAGTGGGTCTCCATCTAATAATACTTGCTTCTCTGCTGTCCTTTATACTTGGAATGTTGTGTCTCAGTTGCAGTGAACTTGTCTCCAAATAAGTATATTTGGGATTATAGCCATTGCCAAAGGAGTTGTGTGATGGCTTGTCTAAATTAGTTTGTAAACTTGTCAGATGATCTGGGTTGACCTGGAGAATGCACATTTGTCATTGTTTCGCTTTCTCCCCAACAATGAAAGTCCAGAGACTCTGTGAGGGGTCTGCATGCAGCAATTAACATCTAACAAATCTAGTTACAAGTATGTGGGCGGAATGACACAGGGGAGGGAGAAGGAAAAGTTATGAAAACATGTTCCTCTGCAATGAGCCATGGAACAATAATGTCAAAATAACTGCACAAATGCAGTCCTCAAAAAGCGATACTACTACAGCGGACTTCAATCTCCCTACCCAAATCACATTTACTGGAAATAAGCCCCACTGGAAATTATTTCTAAGAAACAGAAATTGCCCCATCTGTTCTGGGTTCTGTCACCACCTTTTGTTTTTAAAGCCAGGAGGTAAGGAGAAAGGTGTAAATGCAGCAGCTTTAAGCGTAGTTCAACGAAACAGCGCTATGATGGCTGAAAGTTGGAGTCTTTCTCTGGTTTTCAGAACAGGAAGGAGAAAAAAGGGCCTATGGGAGCAGCCGTCTTAATGGTGAGCTGTGTTTCTGCAGTGCAGATCTCAGATTAAAGGCCAAAGGACAGGTGTGGATTTGCAACAGCAGTCGTCCTAGTACTGTCTTGATAGGGCGTAGCGCCACAAAACCTGTCCATCTTGCCCACTGCATTAATATTGCCACCATGGAAGCACAACTTTTAGCTCTAGTAGTTGCCCATTCCACTGATAGCTAGGGGGAAGGGAACACAGAAGTTGGTGGGAAAACTGCACATCTCCCCCTGCCCCTCCCAATTACTGATCTTCAAAGCTGGACTATAAAGTAATTTCAGACTGGACAGTAGCAAGTGGGGACTGGCACCAACTGTTTGCAGGGTAAAAATGAAAACAAAAGATGTCTACAACCTGAAGAGAAACCATTTTTTTGCCGTGCTTGTCTTCTCTTACCTGTAGCAGGAGTGGCCCTATTCAGGCCTCTGCCTAGGACAAACGGGAGCCCTCTAGCATGCTTTAGGACTTTCGGAAGGGGAAAAGAACACTCTTTTCGTTTCCCGTCCTTGGGGCTGGCAAGGGTAGGTATGGCTGCGCACCTACTGGCAAGAGTCCCCTAGACTTGCTCCTCTTCTTCACTACTGTAGCCTGCTTGTTCACCTGCCTCTCGCTCTGGCCCACACAGTGGTGGTGGTACAAAGGTGAAGGAGCAGTAGATGCCATTGCCTATTTGTTTATTGGCTCTCTGCCTGTAAAGCAGGCAGGTATTACCTATAATGAGGAGGAGGAGGAGGAGGAGGAGGAGGAGGAGGAGGAGGAGGAGGAGGAAGAGCAATACTAGTTGGTGACAATGGTGGTGAGAAGGTGGTCTCACGCATTCAGCACGTCTTGCCCAAGGGCCCTCCAAAACCTGGAGCCGGCACTGCCTGTCCTCCTGAAACCTCCCCACTTTCAATCTCCATCCTAGATAATGCTAAATGCTTCAGTTTTGAAGTTGGCTGTCATCCATGAATATTTTTACTTCAAGGAAGATTCATAGGGTATGCCATCAATGATAGCAGATGCGGACTCTTGCCATGCAAACCTTTCTGAAAGTTACCATAAGCCAAAGTGATGAACTTTGTTCACCTATGAAATCTTCAGAAGAATCTTGGAGGGTTCATCAAACGATCATTTTATTGCATGCTCGCTACTGCCTGCTCAAAGTTTTCCACGAGTCATTTAGATGATGCCGTCTGCCTCCTGCATGCCTCCTGCTCCTTCTTGCCTTTTTCTGTCACAAAATGGACCCCTTTTAATCCGACTTTTTTTTTTAGGAAACAGAATGTGCCGCCATTTCCTGCTGTGTGCAGGAAAAGCAGCACGATAAAAACAGCCCCTGAATGGGCCACGTGGTCTTTGTTTACTTCCTCTTTCGTCTAAGGAAGAAAGAGCAAGTAATGTGGGACAGGAACAGGGATGGAGAAGTAACGGTAGGGAATCACAATTCCCCCCCGTCTGATGACACTCATGGTATCTCACCTGATAACAACTGGCATTTTATTCATGTGGGGAAAGCCATTCAACTCTTATTGGTGTATGGAAAGAAAATAGAAAGGGATCGTGTGAATTAAAAATTGGAAAAATTTAAAATACAAATTTTGTAAATGTGGATATCCAAATGCAAATCCAAAATCTGAGAGAGTTTATTACCCTTCCAATTATTTGATTTTTTAGCCATAGTTTGAATAGTGGCATACTTAGTTTGAATTCTGACAAACTTTGCACATCACAAGAAAACTATTAGCACTTCGACTGTCTTCATTAGGATGAAACTCCAAAAATTTCATTAGGATGAAACTCCACACAAATTTGCAAGCAAGTATCATTTGATGTTTTACAACAGCTGTTGAATTTGGTGTTTCAGTTTAAAGAACTACTGAAAGTAAAATCACCACAATTTCAGAAATTGCACAAAACCCAAAACCCATCCCCCATATTAAACATTCACAGAAAATGTAAAACTCAAATAGAATATAATACATTGGCACTTACATTTTAAGTTTGTGTGTTTCATTTGTTAAAATTTTGAGGTGTTAATATCTCCATTTGCATGCGGAGAATTTAGATGAGCCCCCCAACCCAAATACCACAATATCAAAAACATTTTCACACAAAATTTATTTCATTGCTAATAATTTTAATATTTATGTGCCTTCTCATCAAAAGATACACTTTAATTAGTGTCAGACTCTAAGGCAAAATGTAATGGTATTTATATGTTCAGCTACAAGGCTGTTATAAATTACAGCTATCCATTTGCCCCTCCCATAGACTCCTAGGGAACTTGTGGATCAATAACTCTAATCAGAATTGTACGCAGCTCTAGCAGATTCTGGCATCATCAATCAGCCAGAGAACCAAGAGCCACTGGGTGGCTGCGCCCCCTGCCTCCCAGGAATAATATCATGGCAAGCAGGAAACCAGTCTTATCCCATCCATTGGCTAGAGAAGAGCGAGCTGCGGGGAGCTTGTTTCACCCTTCCGTGGCAGAAAGAACACCTGTAAGAACTTTGAAACTAAGAACATGTGCCTGAGTTTGCCTTTTTTCCCTTCTCCCACCCAATTCCTTTTCCTTTTGTGTAGTGTCTTTTAGATTATAAGGCTGAGGGCTGGGACTGTCTCATTCTTCATCTTTGTAAGCTGTTCTGGGTGCCTTTTCTGGCTGAAGAGTGAGATAAAATACTGTAAATAAATAAACAAACTTAAAAGAAGGGCAGTAATGCACGGTATCTCTTCCAAATAAATGCCCTGCGACAGCATGGTGGCAACCCTGTTTGTTTACATGATCTCATTCAAGGTGTGATCTACCACCATGTTGGCTACCACCTTTGAGGTGCCTGTTAGAATCATATCAACTCCACTGGAAACTCGAGGTTGCTCAAGGCTTTTAAGGCAGCTGCATCTCTTCCACCTTACTAATACTATTACTATTCTAGAGCAAGGATGAGGAACATGTGGGCCTCCAGATGTTGGAACGCCATTCCCATCATTGCCTATATCCTGGCAAAGGCTGATGGGATTTGCAGTCTACCATATATACCCTGTTTTAGAGGAACATTCCAAATCCTGTTCTATGTGCGACAGTATTGGATTATTGTCAAATGGTACCAATACAGTAAAAGTACTAATTTCAGAGGATGTTGTAAACAATTCCAAAGAGATGCCACAGAATTATGTCACATCTCACACCACTGTTACTATGACAGTCAGGCTTCTGTTGAATATTGAGGTAATATTTGTCTATAAGGGCTAAAGAAGCCATGTTTCAAGAGCCAGAATATTAGCATTACTAATAGTTAACAAGTTGTTGAGGCTTCTAGGTACCCTTTATGTCATGCCCTGATTAAGCAGAAGTGCATAATTGTTCATGTAAGCAGCTTTGTTCCACTTATCTCCGCTTGTAGTAATCCACTAAGAAACTTTTCACCAGAACCATCATTCTCACCAGTCAGGTTAGACAAAAAACAGGCTAATATTTATTTATTAATGTTTTTTAAAAAAGGTTGAGGAAATACTTTCTGTCAAAGGATGGTTGTTCTTCCCCCTCACATAATGTCCATAGCTAGACTTCAGCTACTGACCTATTTATCAGTTCTATGGCAAAATTCCTGGAAATACTTTTTGAAAACACACACACACACACACACACACACACCAAGTTTCCTATAATAAATCTGCCACCATCAATTTAATAGTGATCAACATGTAAACCTAGAGCTATTTGGGTGCCAAAGTAAATAATGGCTTTAAATGTCGATTGAGATTTTTCTCTCCCTTCTGCCAAGGGAAAAACAAAACAAAAAACTTTCCCCACTCAAGAACAATTCCAAACATAGTCAGGTGTCACCCCAGTCTCCAGAAACTCCTGAGCCACCTCCGTGAATGAAGGGAGCCCACCTTGCAAACATTTTTTTCAGGAACCATCCCCATCAGCCACAATACGTTAAAGGAGGAGGGGTCTGTGTGTACCCCGAGTTAAAATGAACTTGCCTTTTCACATCATGCACACACAGAGACACACAATGGGTCCCCTACCTTTGATTCCTGACTGGTGGTAGAGGCAGGAGAGGGGGGCTGATCCGGGCTCTCTGTCTCGTTTTCCTTCTCCACATTCTCCAGGCTGACTTCAGTCGCGTTGCTTGGAGGAATCATTTCGCCTCCGCTGGGAAGAGCCGTCAGGAAGAGCTCTGCTTATTTCACGTGTTCTGGCTTCTCCATTCCTTCGAAGCCAATGAACTCCGTGGGACTCGATTTGCAAGCGTGGGCTTCCCTTTTTAAAAATCCTCCAGCTTCCTCCTCCTCCTCCTCCCCCCGCCCCCCAAAGTGATCCTGCTGCAAGTTATCGATGGCTCTCCGTCAAAAACACACACAAGACACCAACCAGGGGCGGATGCCCCCCCTCCGGCCGCTTGGGGGCTTTCGTTGCGCCTTCTTCTTCCCTCATCGGCCGCTGGGAAGGTGTAAGGGAGAGCCAGAGAGGGAGGCAGCGGCGGTGGCGGCCGGCGGCCCCAGTAATCCAAATGGGAGTGAGCTGAAGCAGAAAGCCTGAGCGTAACACATGGAGCCAAGGCGGCGAGAGGGGAGGTGGCGGCGAAGGAGGAGGAGCCGCTGCTCAGCGCCTGGGGCAGGAGCATGTGCCGTTGGAGTAGTGGAAGGAAGCAACGCGCCTCCTCCATCCACACACGCGTCGCTCCATTCCGACTTCCAGAGCTGGCGTCAAGCTCCAGAGACCAAGCATGTCGCCGCCTAAACCACCAGATCTTTCTCTGTTCTGGATCACTTTTTATACAGAATCTCAGTATTCTAGATCGAGAGCCAGCTGCCTTTGGCTTTCAGTCCTGAGCAGCCCTACCTTTCTGCAGGGTCATACATATATACCTCTGGGTTGTATCCATTGGGTTGTGTATCCAGTGGCGTGCAGTTAGGGCCAGCCAACCTTGGTGGGCTCTAAACAGTACTCTGGGGCGGGGGGAAATGACCCCTCAGAGGGCAGCAGAAACAAACTCAGTTTTATTGTTGTGGTCTTATGGCCAGTAGGGGGGGGGGGCTGTGAATCCGTTTTTGGGTTTCAATCAGAAACAGCCAGAGCTCCAAAGGGCCTATCCAAGGTGCTGGATACATTTGGGACTAAGGTTCAGCACCTTGGATAGCTCCTTTAGAGTTCTGTCCGGTTCTGGCTAACACCTAGAATGGATGCACAGCCCCATCGAAATCGGAGCCACCAGCCTCCACTGGCTATGGTGAGTTTACAACGCGGAACGCGACATGCTCAAGAGCGTTTTATTTATTTTTAAAAATCAGGGTTGGCAAACAGTTCTGTTCTAACATATCAGGGATGTAAAAGCAGTTGTAATGCATGGAATGGTCATTGCATTGGGGAAAAGAGAAATGTTACTTGTGTGCTCCACAACTAAAGTAATGCTCATGGCCATCTAAAAGCCTCCCCCCCTCCATAAGATCACAAAGCCTAGGGTCTAAAATTACCTAGTTGCGTAATGTGGTGATCACATGTTAATCTAACTCAAGGCCCATTAATTTAGTGGGTCTACTCTAATTAGGCCTCTTTTGCCTTTCCAGGTAGAACAGGTAAACCTGGACCTTTTATGGTGTAGGGGTTTATCTTGGACTTTGGAATTTCTCATGGGATCCGGATGCTGTCTTCATCAGGTAACCCTGGCATGTTTTCCTGCAGCTTCCGTCCTTTTTTTCCCCACCGAAAACCCATTATGGAGTGAAAAGATGGAAGAGTTGCACAATGGCTTTTGATTGGTAGTGCCTGGAAACACTTTAGGCCATTTCAGCCATGAAGCTCTCAGGAAGGCCTTAGGTCAGTCACTATCTCTTAGCCTAGCCTATCTCACAGGGTTGCTGAATGGATAAAATGCGGGTGAAGCATGTATGCTGCTCTGAGCAACTTGGCAGAAGGGCAGGATGTCAACATAATAAAAATGTGATTTTAAATAATTCCTATAGAATATTTTACTCTTCAAACTTGCTGTTCACCTGCTTCTCCTCTCCCTCTGTTAGAGTCAGCTGGAATGGCTGCTGCTGGTGAAAACTGAGGGAGGAGGAGCCTTCATTAGGATAGTCTTTCATCAGGGCTGGTGGAATGGACCTGCTCCCTGTCTCATCTTCCCCTGTACAATAACAGAATAAATGTGGATTCACTTCACTCATTGTGACGTTATCATGCAATCCTTCAATATGAGCTCCTCAGTTCTAATCAGTGGAGGCTGGTGGCTTTGATTTTGGTGGGGCTGTGAATCCATTCTGGGTTTCAGTCAGGACCAACTAGAACTCTAAAGGAGGCTATCCAAGGTGCTGAACCTACATAAATGGGAGGATCAGCACCATGGATAGACCTTTTTAAAGGTATGGGGAAATGGATTCACAGCCCCCCTGAAATCAGAGACACCAGCCTTCATTGCTTCTGATACACATCTCCATTCCTTGCACACTCATTTAAATTGTGGGAACCTGATGCTCTAGCCAACGGCTCCCCAATCTTTTCTGCCTTTCATTTCTTGAAACAATTTTTTTGATACTTCTCTCTCTAGCCCGTTCTGCTAGGGACAAATGTCAGGTCTCCTTGTTTTCCAGGTTTAGTGACATGGATGGCATGTGTTGGAGAACATGACACGATGCAGAAAAGCACTCCTTGCATTGATGTTTGTTTTGCTAAACAGAGGAATGAAAGGGGAGAAAATGAATAGCACTGTACACACAACCAAATGCGTGCACAATGAATGCACATGGGGCAGCAGGAGTGCAGTTGTTGCAGCAAGCCCCACCATGTACCGTCTGTACAAATTGTATGTGTACGTGTGCCTGGAAACTTCATATATTCATGGCTGGGCTCTGCATGTACTTATTTATTATTACATTTATATCCCACCTTTTTCTCTATTGGAAGGCTCATAAGGCAGCTCACATGGACCTCCTCCTCTCCATTTTATCCTCACAAGAACCCTGTGAGGTGGGTTAGGGACTGTCCCAAAGTCACCCAATGAATGTTATAGCCGAGTGGGGATTAGAACCTGGATCTCCTGAGTTCCAGTCCAATGCTGTTTCCGCAGAGTCCTGGCTGTGGTCCAGCCCTCCTCAGCAACTTGCGGTTAGTCCTGTGAAGTGTGTGCACAAAATACACACAGAGAGAAACACTGATGAGCCAAAGCTCGCCACAAAGCCTGACATTCTATTCCTCACATGCCATGATGCGCAAATACTCAGGGACACCTTTTTTTCCTGAAAAAGGATACAGAAATTGCATGTAAAAAGGCATCACCAGTTCCTGCTGTCTTCTCCAGTGGGGCATACTGATGTCAGAATGAACAGGGCTCATTCAAAGGTCAAAGAAAGCATACCTGAGCTGAAAAGAGCAGTATCTACTGGTTGCCACGGTAATCATGCTGGCAGCCAGATGACTTACTGAATTAACTTTCCTGTGTTGTGAGGGCACTGGCATACATTCTGTCTTCTGCTCCTGCTCTTTCTCTCTCCCTCAGTGGCCCCATTCAGAGGCTTGCCATGATTTGGAGAATTGGGAATATGCTGAAGGCTGGTGCACCACTCCTCTCTACCTCTTCCAACACCTGTTTCATTCCTTGTTCCCTTTTTGCTGTAACCAAAGTGTCCTCTGACATTAACAACAGGTAACTGTGACTAGCACTAACCTCTTAAAAACATGATTCGCTAGCTCACTTCAAACCATAGTTTCGAATCATCATTTGAAGCTTGGCACTAACCATAGTTGCTTGATTTGGGCCTTATGGAAAATGGGAGATGAAGCCAAGAAATAGATGAATTGGCACACAAGAGGGGGTTATTTTGAAGAATAACGGTCAGTCAGAAGGGAGGCAAGACAAGAAGTGGAGGGCATGTGGGGAAGGAAACTGAGAGAAACTGAAAGAGATGAGGAGAAAGAGAGTGAATGGATGGATGGATGAGGAAAGGGGTGTATATTTGTGTGTCTCTGTGTGTGTATTAATGAAAAGATGGGAGTATGCAGGGTGTGAGAGAAAATGAATGAATTATACATGAATGTGGTGTGTGTGTGTGTGTGTGAGAGAGAGAGAGAGAGAGAGAGGGATGGCTCTGGCCTCATCCACTTTTGTCTCTGGCTCCACCCACTACTGACTTATTCCTCCTGACAGATTAACCCCATCCCTGATATATAGAAAACAGGTTTGTAAGCACTATGTGTGCCTATAATTTGAAAAGAATGTGTGCCTATAATTTGTGTGCCTAACTATGTGTGCCTATAATTTGTGTGCCTAACTATGTGTGCCTATAATTTGAAAAGAAGCTATGCCAGGGATCCCCAGTGTTTTGGGGTCAATGGGTACATTTGGAATTTTGCATGAGCATTGCAGATGCTCTCACAAAATGGCTATTGGGTGAAGCTGGCCCACTCATAAAATCGCTGCTATGGTGGGTATGGTGAGTCACAGAATACACATTTCCCAGAAGGCAAACTAATGAGACCAAAAATAAAGTAACTTGCCCCAAAACTTGTACAAGGTAGAGGTGGGATTTAAGCTCCAAAACATGAAACCACTCTTTTAAAGTCAAATAAAGAAGGCACTGGAGGGCAGCACTATGGTTTGCAGTTAAAGAAACAAAAATTAATTAAAAGAAATCTTAAGAAAAAATATGAAAAATCAGGAGGATAAGCAGGGAATTGGTGGGCCCCAAGAGAGATGTTTGTGAGCACACTGGGCCCCCCGGGCACCATGTCGGAGACCCCAGAGCTATGAAACAGCACCCTGTCCTATCTAGGCTGACCAGGTGGCTCGGGATTTCCCGGTCCTAACCGAGAATCCAGGGGCAAACCGGCCCAACCGGGGGGCGGGGGGGCAAACCGGGGTGGCGGGGGGTCACGCGGCGGTGGCAGCAAGCAAGGAGCGGCGGCGAAGGCGGCGGAGGAGCCTGGGAAGCGGCCGCCCCAGCTGGTAAGCACGAAGGGGGGCACTTACCTGCTGGGGCGGCCGCTTCCTGGGCTCCTCCGCCGCCTTCGCCGCCGCTGTCGGGCTCGTAAGGCCAGAGGCCGTGCGGAAGAGGCAGGAGAGGGCCAGATCCGGAAGTGGCGTAACTGTCACTTCCGGATCTGGCCCTCTCCCGCCTCTTCCACGCGGGCGGCGACGGAGGACCCGGCGCGGCCGCGCGGGCGGCGAAAAAAGGACCCCGCGCGGCCGCGCGGGCGAAGGAGGAACCCGGCGGTAGGTCCAGGCTGGTTTTTTTTGGGGGGGTGGCTTGGTGGTGGGGTTGTTTTGGGTGGGTGGGGGTGGGGGGGACCGGGATTTTTATTTTTAAAATCTGGTCAGCCTAGTCCTATCACCAGGATCAACCTGTTTATATTCAAAGTCAGATCTTTGTACCTTGAAGACTGGTAGGCTTGTATTCTGTTGGAAAGGTGGTCATTGTTTTTTCCCAATGTAACTTGATCTACAGCTGTCTCATTGTCAATAGAGCTTGTTTAGTTGTGTACATTTTTTTTAATTAAAAAACTCCACACACTAGATTGCAGGGTAGCTCATGATTTATAATGAGGCAGAAGGCAGGAAAAAGGCTCAGCATGACATTGAAACTCCTGTTTCAGTAGTCAGATCTGGCAATTAAATAAAAAGCTTTTCCGTGTAAAATGGAGCAGAATTGAAAGGAATCACTACTGGACAATACATATGGCACCAAATGGATCTTTTAACAGTTAATATTGGGTGGAAGTGCACAACAGCCAGTGTTATCATAACATTCCAAAACTGCATTTACTGGGCCTAGGCATCTGTCCACCACACTTCCCCACCAGCAGCATCTACAGGGTTGGCTTCCTTTGTCATTATTATTATTATTATTATTATTATTATTATTATTTTATTATTATTATTTATTACCCGCCTCTCCCTCCGGATCGAGGCGGGGAACAACATCATCACAAAACACACAAAACTGATTAAAAATACATAAAACCATTACATCATTAAAATACCAATAAAACACCAATAAAACACTTAAAATTCATCTGAGTAGGCTTGCCAGAAGAGCTCAGTCTTTATAGATCTTTTAAATTCCTGAAGACTGGTGAGTTGACGGATCTCTCCTGGCAGGTCATTCCACAATCTGGGAGCGGCAGAAGAGAAGGTCCTCTGGGTAATGGTTGTCAGTCTAGTTTTTGTTGACTGTAATAAATTCTTCCCAGAGGACCTAAGCGTGCGGGGCGGATTGTATGGGAGAAGGCGATCCCGCAGGTAACCTGGACCCAAACCATGTAGGGCTTTAAAGGTAATGACCAACACTTTGTACTTCACCCAGAAACTAATTGGCAGCCAGTGGAGAGATTTCAAAGCTGGTGTGATATGGTCACCCCTAGGTGTACCGGTGACCAACTTGGCTGCCATATTTTGAACTAGTTGAAGTTTCCAGACTAGGCACAGAGGTAGCCCTATGTACAGCGCATTGCAGAAGTCAAGTCTTGAAGTTACCAGCACATGCACTACTGATTTTAGGTCTTCCAACTTTAGGAAGGAGCACAGCTGGCATATCAGTCGAAGCTGATAGTAGGCACTCCTGGCCGTCGCGTCTATCTGAGCTGTCATTTGGAGTGACGGATCCAGGATATTTAGAGAGCCAATGCGGTGTAGTGGTTAGAGTATTAGACTGGGACTCAGGAGAGCCATGTTCCTTCCTATCTCTAGTCATGGATCCTCAGCCTAACCTACCTTGCAGGACTGTTGTGAGGATAACATGGAGAGCAGGAGGACTATATAAACCATCTTGGGTTCCTTGCAAGAGAAAAAAAGGCAGGATATAAATGTAATTATAAACAATAAATAAGGAAATATTTGGGTTTCTCTACGTCCGTTCTGACATCTATGGGTTATGACAGAGCCAAGTAAGTTTTGATAGAGCGCCTTAAAGATATAGAACTGCAATCTCAACTGGCCGAAATTACAAGTTGTGCATCAAATAAGTTGTATATGCATTTAGCCATTCCCCCTTTTTCCCTCTCAAAATATCTGGTAGATTTACCCTCAAGAAGGTTGAGAGTGGCATTTTCTTGGGCACGGTTAAATGTTATTCCGGTGGCAGATCACATGGGTCGCCTTCAAGGTATCCCAAAGGAAGTTAGAGGTTGTCATTGCGATCACCTGATACTGGAGGACATTGCCCATTTTATTTTAACCTGTGAAAGTTATTCAGATATTAGGAAAAATTATATTCTCCCATTGTTGACACAACTGATCGGAAGAACAATTGCTGAAAAGTTGTGTTTTTTATTGCGTGATTTTAGTAAATATGTAACTTTTAGAGCAGTGAAATTTCTGGTGTTGGCCATGCGTGTGAGAGTAAATAGTGTTGATTCTAGGGATGTAATTTAATGTATATGAGAAGTGTATAAATGGCTGGTGGCTATATACAATGAAATTTACTGTCTGACTAAAAAAATGTAATTATAAACAATAAATAAGGAAATATTTATCAACATACAAGATGAGCAGGGGGAGCTGGTGGCATATATGTATTCAAATAGACAAAGTCACTATTTAAAGCATCATCCGTTTCCCCCAAAGCAAGCAAGCTTTCAATTCTCTTCTACTGCCAAGGCTCCTCCTTGGCTGCCAGCTGTAAAAACTTAGGCCAGATCTACATCAAGCAGGATATAGCACTATGAAAGTGATATGTAAGCAGTATATGGAGGCAGGATCCACACTACTGCTTTATAGTGGTATTGAAGTGCACTGACAACTGTTGGGGCCCATTGACACATACCATATACCACTTTCATAGTGTTATATCCTGCTTGGTGTAGATGTGTCAAGGGCCCCATCAGTTGTCAGTGCACTTCAATACCACTATAAAGCAATAGTGTAGATCCTGCCTTAGACTTCTTGTCCTCTTTCTGGCTATATTCCAAATGCCAAACAGTTTTTCTTCGGCTCCCAACCAAGTGGCCATTAGCCAACCAAGTAGCCATTAGCCACCAGCCATTAATGTCACTTCAGCAATCATCTTTCAGCCATCAAGTCTCATTAAGCAATTCTCTAGCTATTGACTATACAAAAACAAAGATTAATCTTCTTATTTGACTACCATGATGTAGCGATTGACACAAAAGCAATATCAAGACAAAGGCAGTATAACGTAATTAAGGCCACAGGTAACCAACCAATGGCTGGGACAACAGGCTGGAGTGCTTGCTCTGGTGTAAGCTACATTCCTGCCTGGTTCTCCCATGGAGTCGGCTTCTTAGCTTGGTAGGCTAGAAGCAAAGCCATGCCAAAACACAAGGTCCCTTATGCATTCCTTTGCACCAAAGTAGGAATAACATATATTTTAAGCATGTGTGCTAAATGCCAGAGGCCCTGCAGCATTTCTAAACATTCAAATAATTAGAGAAGCTAGCATAAGAGTGAAGTTAGCATAAGGTTAGTGGAACTACATGGAAGACAGAAATGAATGTAGATGATGTACACTGTGATCCTAAGGAAGTCTATTCTGAATTAAAGCTCAGTAGGAGGCCCTAAAAAGATTTTTCTCCTTTTGGAAACCTTGAAGTTCCCCAGAGCATCCTTATACTTCCTTCTTTTTTCTCAGTAGTCCCGCTTTGGCTACAGAGCTGTCGTAACTCAGCACCTGAATTAGCTATTAATATATGATAATTAATTTTGGAACTGGTTGCAGCACAGCTTGCTCTGGATCCAGCTTTTGCATCCTTCCATCCTCCTTCATGTTGAATTCTCGTTTCCTTCCTGGTAAGGTACAGATCGTCATCAGCATTGTAACGCTTCACCAGGACCTAATTAAAAGAAAGTGATTTCAGCTTACACACACAAAGAGAGCACCAGTCAGTTTCAGGCGTTTTTATTTTGTCTTGTCCAAAAAAAGGCATGTAAATGCATCTCTGTTAGTAATCATTTTTTTTTAAAAAAAATACATTATATATTGATATCATAAATAAATTGAAATTAATACTATCATGAATTATGGGCAGCATCCAATGTGATACTACCACTAATGTAAATTACGTCATGATAGCATAAATGATCTCGAGTGCAACACCAATGGCACTTGCTGGTGTGATGCGTTTTCCAGGGAAACCTGCCACACAAACAGATGCTATTATTATTGTGCCAGAGGATGTTTAGGCTAGCATGATGTAATCATGTTAGCTGTAGGTCACGTTGGATTCTGCCATATAGATACACACACACACACACCACCACCACCACCACCACCACTACTACTACTAGTAGTTAAGCTGCAAATACTTTCAACTCCTTGTCAGTTCCATGGAGAGGCAGTGATTGTCCCAAGCCAGTCAATGAAGAAGCGATCCTCATTGAGAGCCAGTGTGGTGTGGTGGTTGGAGTTTTGGACTGGGACTTGGGAAATCTGGGTTTTAGTCCCCATTCAGCCATGGCAGCTCCTGGGCATCCATTGGAACCCATTGGTGCCACATTGTCTACCTTTGAATTAATGGCTTTAGTATTGTGAAATCAAACATTTCTTCTGATGTATGTATTTATTTCACAGAGAACAAGATTGCCTTCTTGCCAATGCCTGTTGAAAGAGGTATGTTTTCAGTATGGGAAAATGTATGTCATACTTTTCTTATATTAAAAATGTAGCCCATCATGGATGTGTGTTAGTGATGAGATCATACCATTCTTGGGACTTAAAAAATAATAATTGCCAAATTAGTGCTGACACCTGCTGCACTCACTCCATTCTCCCAATTACTCATCTGTCAGCTTTGACTGAATTGCCTGTTGCTTGACAGTTCTCCCAGAAAAGATGACTCAAGGGTTCTACTCTCAAAATGTCTTTCCACCCTTCTTTATTCGATAATAATGTAATAAGCTAAAAAAAAACATAACTAGGCAATCTGTTTGGATTAGATAAACGTAATGCACTGTCATCCTCACCTTCATTTTTAAACGTCTTGGCTTTGCAGTCTTACATCACAAGCAGGGAGAGCTCTGGGTGAGTGGGTGAATTGTGGCATGTGGAAAAGAGCATCTGGGCAAACATCTGGATGGGAATCTTTGCATGCCGTTGAAAGCCATGGAGAGAGACTGCGAATGGACGCATCCGATTGGCTCCATGGGTCTTTAAACTGCAAGGGGCATTCTCCTGTTTAGATTATAGGGTCCTTTTGGGGGCAAGGGAGAGAAATTGGTCTCTGATGATATATTCTTCCTTCAAGGCCTATTGGCCATGATCTTTTAAACTAAGAAGGGGTGAAGGATACTGGGGCAGGGGAAGAATTTGGTCGGGAGGCTTCAACTCTGATTGATGAGATCCTATTTATCTGTTACTTGTATATTCTGTCCTTCCTCCAGGGAGTTCCAGGCAGTGTACATGATTTCCACCCCCCATGCCACTTTACCCTCAGAACAACCCCCTGAGGTTCATTAGACTGACAGAGAGTGACAGGTCCAAGACCATTACCCAGTGAGATTTATAGTTGAATAGTGATTTGAACCAGTACTAGTTCTACTTTAGCCATGACACTGTATACATACAGAGATAGCCTGGACTCAGATATCCATGTCCAGGTGACCTCCAGATTAGACTACTGAAATGCATCATACTTGGGGCTGCCTTTGAAGACAGTTTGGAAATTGCAAGTAGTCTACAATCTACCTGGGAGTCTTTAAACTGGAACTAAGTGATTTGTTTATTTATTATTACGTTTATATTCCACCTTTTAAAAATCTTACAAGGAACCCAAAGTGGCTACATAGATAGTCCTCCTCCTCCTCATTTTATCCTCACAGCAACCCTGTGTTCTACAGGCTGAGAGTCAGTGACTAGCCCGAAGTCACCCAGTGATCTTAATGGCTGAGTGGAGACTAGAATCTGGATCTCCTGAGTCCCAATCCAACACTCCAACCACTATACCACACTAGCTCTCATATGATCATGTTATGTCCTTGCTTGACTAATGGAACTGGCTGCAAGTTGGTTTCTGGACTCTACTGAAAGTGTTAGTTTTGAACTTTAAGGTCCTTTACAGCTTGGGACTACTTAAGGACTGCTTGTGACCATGGATTAGCCCTCCGTTCCCACCAGGCATTGGTGGTGGTGGTATGTGTGTGTGTATTTCAGTAGGATTTTCCTGATTCTCTCTGGGGGCCCTGCCATCTTATGGGAACCTCCCCTTTTATCCTATCTCTTCCCCTTTGGGACCAGTGTATCTGCATGAGAGAAGCAAAGTGAGGGCTAAGCTAAAAACTGTCTGTCACCTGCAAGATCCCATGGTTTCTGGTTATTGGCTGATGATGTCATAGAATGTTCTAGAATATTTTAACTGATGGAGGTGAACAGTAAGTCATTGTGAGAAAAGCGGATGGTCAGTTTGGATGGGGGAAATATATCCCTTGAAGTTTTCCTTGGCAGGGGAGAGAAAAACTTCGCATAGGGCTTTCTATGAGCAAGCTGTTGAGCCTTAGCGAAAAAAGAGGAAATAGTTCACACATATTATATATTGCCAGCAAACAAGGTTTTGAGGCCTAAAGTGAAATGGCATAGAAAAAGCCAAAGCAAATTATCCTCAAGCCATATCTGGGTGTGACTAAAATTAGAACCTGAAACAGGATTTTGAGGACATTCATAATGCAGTGGGCACAGTGTGAGGAATACATATCCGTACATCAGCTTCACAGATACGTTCTGACTTTGCATTTCATTTAAAATGTTTATCCATATAGACACAGAAAGTAAGCAAGGCCAGGGCATCATTTAATTTAAAGACAGAGGGGAGGCGGGGGGAAGAAATGAAACAAAACAGGAAAGGCGCTAAGTATCAAGCTTGCCTTAAACCAGAGTTTCTGAATCAGGCTCATAATCTCCTGTATGGAGGGGATAAGTGTTATTACTAGATGGTGACAGGAAGAAACTCTGTACATGCTCAGAGGCTCCTTGGAAGAAAATCCCATTCAACTTGGCAAGTTTTACTTTTGTGTGATCATGCAGAGTACTGGCCTATGAAGTTCTTTATACTCCAAGGTGTTGAATTCCCCACCATGTCAATGTGGTATATAAACAATGGAGAAGAATGTGCTCCTAGCTGTTTTACAGATCCAAATTTCAACTGCTGTCAACAATTGCTGCTCCACTTGATAAACTGGAATGACCCTCATTTACTTGCACTGAAAAAGCGCAATGTGATATGCAACATTCGCTCACATAACCGTTCCATGGGCTTTGCACAATGTTTAAAAGGCTCAGAGCTGACTCATTGGCATTGGGTTGGATCTGGGCTACCCCAGGGGCAGAAGACTGTCCATGGGACTCTGTCACTGGAGGAGAGGGGCAGGTAAACTTTGCTTATCCCTTTTCCCCTGGGCTCCCCTGAAAAGCTCCTCTAGAGAGTTGGGGGAACCTCTGGAACAGTGTGGAAGGTGGCACTAGAGGCTGCAGGGAGAAGGGAGAATTGGCAAAAACCACCCCTCCCCCTTCCTCTAACTGGGAACTTCTGCTGGATTTTGGCCTCTACTGAGAAAGGAGGGAACCCTACTGATTGCAGAAGCCAAGTCTGGATCCAACCCATACAGTTTCATGCCAGCATGGACACCATGTAGGCCGTATCATTGGCATCCAAAATGGTATGCACATATGGGATGATGAATGCAAATTATCAGTCTAATATATGCCTACTCAGAAGTAAATACTATTGGATTGAATCCAGATTACATGAGATTAACTGTACGGGTGGAAGTGGACTTCCCTTCACCTTCCAGCTCATGGTAGCCCCTTCAGGCCCCTAAAAATGCTACACAGAGATCTACTTCACACATAACAAGAGGCCACCATGGGTAAATTTCCCCATGGAGTATCTTATTGTGGCAGTTATCATTTGTGAATATTTGGTGTGCAGTGAGGATATGCCGTAGCTTCTCGTTATGTGCAAACCCAGTGAAGTTGGGTTGTGGGAGTGGTTGACAAGCCACTTGCAACCCTAAAACAACCCATGGGTTCTGGGTGGCTTTTCAACCACCCCAACAACAAGAAATTACATTGTGCCCCCACCACACCCAAAATATTCAAAATGGCAGCCACCACTGCAACGAGAAGTCCCATAGGAAAATTCATCCATGGTGTCTTATCGTTACATGCGAAATGGACCAAAGAATCAAGAAACTCTCCTGAATGGGGTGAACTATGGTGTGTGTGGGATCCCAAAAAATCAATCAAAGGGATCTTCTGTGAGTAGACCCCTTCCTCTTGGGGAAGGTCTGTTCTTCTTGCACAAGGCAGATTCTGGATCCTAGCCAATGAGTATATGGGGAATTCCTCTGAGATAAGTGGGTACAGGGTTACAGGCCAAGAATTTTAGCAATTATTGGCCACAGTGATGTTGAGATTAACACTCAGTTATAGTGTTGGAATACTTCTTAGACAAATCTCTCTTTCTGTTGGTGTGGATATGTTTTGAAAAATGTCTGGATGTAGCACCCTCCAAATGTTATCCGCCACACTTCAGAATTAAGCAAAATATTTTTAATTCAGCGAAGAGGTTTAAAAGAAATACTGCAATATTAATATCACCCCTTAAATAAATAAAAATTCTTTCTTCAAAGTAACTCTTCAATATTTAATGTGTTAGACTGAACTCCCAGTGATCATTAATCATTTTGAGTCAAATATTGCCTCTCCACTCTGTCCACCACCACCCTCCCTAGATTGATGCTACCTGTATATCACCTGTTTCAGAATAATACTTGAGGCTCAATTTCAGTTGTTGCTAGGTCAGCAAAGAAATTATTAGGATGTGGTGCAAGGGAGAATGGTATCAAAGCCTCTTGTCAGAGGATGAGTGGAAGGGTCATTGCTCTGTGGTGGAGCACATACTTTGTACATCAAAGATCCTGGGTTCAATTTCTAGCACCTCGAAAGTCAAGGCTGGGAAAGACCCGCTGCCTGATCCCATGGAGCAGTGGAAGCCAGGGGTTCCGATGACAGTGGGGTGGTGAATCCACTCTGGGTTTTAGTCAGAACTCTAAAGGACCTATCCAAGGTGCTGAACCCCATCCCCCAAATAGGGGATAGCTCCTTTAGAGTTCTGACTGAATCCTGGAGCGGATTCACTGCCCCGCTGATATCGGAGCCACCGGCCTTCACTGCCATGAAGAGCTGTTGCCAATCAAAGTGGCCAATACAAGACAAGATGGACCAATGGTCCTTGTCAGAGAAAGGTAGTTTTGTATGTTCTATGACCTCTTTATTTCAGCAGAAGATAAGCCATAGCTCAGAGATGGAGTACATGTATTTCATCTAGAAGGTCCCAGGTCCATCTCCTGTTAAAGCAGGGATGGGGGCTTTTTTCAGCCTGAGGCCTGAATTCAATTTCTGCCCACAGTACTGGGCTGAAGGCAAAACATAGTGGGATTGAAGACAAAAGGGTGGAGTCAAAAATGCAAACACAAACACACACACAAATAGCAGCATACTTAAAGTTTGTCTTGTCAGCAGCAAACATTAGGGGACACATTTCAACTTTTTGGAATGGAAGAAAAAGGGAACAAAGCACAAAATGATTGGTGGTTGGGGGAAAAGGGGTGGAGCAAGTGGGGAATCCTGGAGGGCCATGTTTGCCCCACTATGTGGCCTGAGGTTCTCCAACCCTGTGTTAAAGCATTGGGGAGCAGGTACTAGAAAAGACCTCGGACTGAGACTGTGGAGAGCTATTGCCAGTTACAGGAGGCAGGAGGCAATATTGGTTTTGATTAGGGGTGTGCACGGACCCAAAAAATCAGATCGGAATCAGAATCAGAACCGGTGCCTCAGATCGGATCGGAGGCTTCCCGGTTCAGTTCGGAGCCGATTCCGATCCAAAAATCAGACGTCTGATTTTCGGATCGGACGCCATTTCAGGTGTTTTTGCCATAGGCTTACATTGGAGGAACAAAAGCTATCCCCCAATGCAAGCCTATGGCGAAAACATGGGGGCGGGTTAGTGGGGACCTAACTCCCCCTCCCTCCCTCCCTCCCTCCCCCTCCCTCCTCCCCCACTCGTGCTCCTTAACTGCCGGGGCGCCCACTTCCATCTACTGCTGTCCGCTGTTCCAATCTACTGAGAAACAGGCTTCGCAGCCTAGTTCTCAGTAGAGCACCAGGTGCTCTACTGAGAACTAGGCCACGAAGCCTGTTTCTCAGTATATTGGAACAGCGGACAGAAGCGGACACCCCAGCAGGTAAGTGGGGCCCTCTCCCCCACTTGTGCTCCTTACCTGCCGGCGTCCCGTGCTGCCGTCCGCTGCTTCTGTACTACTGATAAGCAGGCCTTGAGGCCTGTTCCACAGTAGAGCGAGGGCACACCGAGTGATGACATCACCCTGCGTGCTGGCGCTTTATTGTGGAATAGGCAAGGCCTGTTTCTCAGTAGTACGGAAGCAGCGGGCGGCAGTGGATGGCAGCAAGGAGGCAGCAGGTAAGGAGCACGAGTGGGGGGAGGAGGTCCGAGGTCCGATCCTCCAATCTTTTCCAATCCGGATTGGGTCCTTTTGGATCGGATCAGATTAGATCGGACGATCCAGCTGCGAGGATTGGAATTGGATAATTGTATCCGATTTCATCCGGATAGGGTCCAGATCGTGGATAGGATCCTATCCGCTGCACACCCCTTGTTTTGATGCACCCATGGTCTGTCTGAGTATTAGGCAAAATTATATATTATAGCAGGGCTGCAGAACTTCAGGCCTGAGGGCCAAATCTGGCCCTCTGAGATGCCTCGTCAAAAGCTTAGTTACTTGCAATAATATGCTGGTAGTTGGGATATTTTGGTCCCACCCTTTTTGCCTCTGACCCCACCCACCACTGAAATGTGGCTCTCAAGGGCTTCTCCCAAATGGAATTTGGCCCTTGGGCCATGTTTGCACAACCCACCAGCCCAGAACGCTGTGTCAGTGCAATGTTGGTTTAAGTTGTTGCTGGTGTGTGGGCCCTTGGCAGATAGAAATCCAACCACACCTACCCTTGACCAGTGTAATCAAGGCAGCCATATCCAACAAGGTCCCCACCCACTCTGTGTTTCTTTGCTTCTAATTGTATGGCCACATCATGCAAGAGACAGTGCAAAAACACTATGAACCAAGTTGCTGCTGTCATTGCTGTGAATGCTGGCGTGCATGTCGAAGAGAAACCCAACACAAAAAAACTTGTTACTATTTTAAATTTTCACTGCTGAATCAATTTCACACAACAATGTCAGCCATCCCTATTCAGCGAGGACAAGTCATGTTTTGAGCAAACACGTCATCATTTTGTCAATTTTTTCCCACATAATGCGATTGGTTCCCACATTGAGGCAATGATGGTTAGCTTAAAGGCCCATTTCACCTTCTTATGAACCTCCTCGAAACACTACCATCCATATCAGAACAGAAATCAGCTTGTGTAAAAAACACATTTCGCCATGTTAAAGTGATAATTGGGGGGGGGTTCATTCTAACAGCCATAAAATCGAAAATGTTTCACCAACCTTTCTGAAATTTAAAGGTGCCAGAAAGAAATGTTTGTTTTACATTACCTGAAAATTTCAAGAAGATTGGTGAAAGATTGAGGGAAGGAGAGCAGTTTAAGGTAGAAAAGGAAGGGGTGGAGCGTCGGACATGGAATAGACAGACGGAGATTGTCTCTCTCCCGTGGGAATTGAATGAAAAAGCGAATTATCCTAATTATGAGAGCTTCAAACTGTGAGTTACAATAATTGCTGTCTATGGGAACTAATAAAGAAAAAGACAAGACAGTTGGGGAGGCGGTACATGAATCATCTGCTTGGCATTTTAACTACTTGGGAGAGAAGTCAAGCCGGGACAGGAGCTTCCCTATGTTTACACACTTTGAAATAAGTATAGAAGAATCTGTACTTACGGAGGCTTCGAGACAATATATGCCAAGTAACTATTAGCAAAGGCTTTGATATAAGCTAATAAGAGCTGTAACGCTGTAACTGCAAGCTGAATGTCTGATGTCCAATAGAGGGGGGGGAAGTAAAGGAACCTTGCCAAAGAAGTGGACGAGAGTGAAGAAACACCCCTCTGATAGGAACTGGTCTCGTCTGACCAGGAAAAATTCAGAGAATTCAGCTGCAGATATGACGAATGGAAAGACAGGACCACAGACTTCCGGTGGTGGGAATAATAAAGATGGAGCCAAGCCAGGCACGGTTCCTAAGACAACGAAACCACAAACGGAGGCATTGTCCTTGGAAGCGTTACAGGCTAATATTCAAGGCATGTTAGATAAGCAGAAGCTGGAGATGATGTTAGAGGTGAAAAAGATACAGACTTCCCAATTGAAATTACAAAGTAGTTTTCAAAAGATTAATGATAGATATGAATCATTGGAGCAACAAATTGGGCAAAATAAAGATAAATTAGAGAAGCATGAAGAGATGATACAAGATACAGACTTGCGTTTAATTTCTATTGAGGATAGAGATAGAAGAATGAACATACACATTAGATCTTTCCAAGAACAGCAAGGAGAAAATCCAAAGAATTTAAGAGAAAAAGTCATACAATGGATTATGGATCTAGACCCCCAGGGATCTTGGGCTGAAGAGGATGTTGAAAGGATCCATAGAGTGGGCCCTAAAAGAAGTGGGATAGTCCCAAGAGACATAATCATGAGATTTGCCAGCTTTTACAAAAAAAGAGAAATTGATGCAAATTATCAGAAGTGCTGGGCAATTGATGTTTCAATCTTCACCAATACAGATCTATCAGGATCTTTGTTATCAGACCATCCAGTGGAGGAAGAGTGTGAAGTTGTGTACAACGATTCTACGCAAGAACTCAATCGTTTATAGCTGGGGGTATCCAGTATTCCTGAGATTTATGTATAAGGGGAAACAACAGAGAATAACATCATGTGAGCAGGGAATGGAGTTGCTGAGGAGCCTGGGTCTGATGGAGGAAGAAAAAGATACAGAAGAAGGAGGGGCAGCTGGAGGAAGCAGTTTGTGACTGAGAGATGGTTTAAAGAGGGATAATAATAAAAGAAAGGGAGAGGGGGTTCTGTTTGGGTTCCATGTCGGGTGTTGCTGTCCCCCCCGGAAGGTTCTAAAAAGAGGGGAAGAAGAACCATTGCTCGCGGAAACCTGGGATTGGAAGGGGGGAAGAGGGGGGTATATGTGGGGGAGGGGGGAGGGAAGGGGGAGTTAAATGTGACACATTATGAGACCTAAAGGGTAAATTAAAAATGGAGATATGGAAAATAAAATAAGATTAATAACCTTAAATGTAAACGGGCTGGGTAGTGTTATCAAAAGGAAGAGAATTGAAGGGTTATTGAATAAAAGGAAAGCTGATATAATATTCTTACAAGAAACGCATCAAAAAGAAGATGGAAGAAATGAACTTAAAATGGGGAACATGGGCATATATGAGAAAGCATATGGGACTTCTAAAGCAAGAGGTGTTGCGATAATAATTTAAAAAAAATGTGCATTTAATGTTGTCAATGTGGTAAAGGATGTTGGGGGAAGATATATTATAATGCATTGTCTCCTGGGGGAAGAAAAATTTACTTTGGTTAATGTATATGCACCAAATGTAAAGCAAGTGGAATTTTATGACAAAATGTTTAGTAATATTGGGAATGTAAAGAATGTAAATATTATAATGGCGGGAGATTTCAACATGGTGATGGATAAAATGAAAGATAAAGATAACATAAAAGGTATAGGGAAAACGGGACTAGCAAGAGTAATGGAGCAAAGAGAATTAAAGGATATTTGGAGATTAATAAAAGGGGAAGAAAGAAAATATACCTTCTATTCGCCAAAATACAAGAGCTTTTCCAGGATCGATTATATATTTGTGTCAAAGAACTTGCTTTCTAGGATTATGGATTGTGAAATAGATGTAATTAAAGTTTCAGACCATGCAGCAATGAGTATGGATATCAAAATTAAGAAGGATTATAGAGAAGCAAAAAGATGGAGATTGGATACAAAAATTTTAAGTTATAAAAATATTGTGGAGAAAATGAAAAAGGAAATTAAGAATATATGGGAAATAAATGAAATAGGGATAAATTCGCAGGGGATTGTCTGGGACACGATGAAAGCAGTAGTAAGAGGTATTTGTATTAGAGAATCGTGTAAATTAAGAAGACAACAAGAGGCACATAGTAAAAAGATTGAAGAAGAGATTAAGGATTTAGAGCAACAATTTAGAACCAATAAGGATAAGCATATATATGCCCAACTCCAAGCAAAAAAAAAAAAAAAGAAGAACTAGAGGGTAAGGACATAGAAAGAGTTCAAAAAGAATTAATATATTTGAAAAGGAATTTTTTTGAGTACAGTAATAGAAATTCCAAAATGCTGGTGAGGTCAACGCAATCAAAGAAGGAGAAAAATATAGTAGGGACAATTAAAGATAAAACGGGGAATAATTGTAATTTAATGAAGGATAAATTAAAAAATTTTGAGGAATTTTATCAGGAACTGTATACCTCAGAAGCGAGTCCACAAATGAGAATACAGGAATATGTAGAGAAAAATTGGAAGATAAAATTAAAAGATAAGGATAGGGATTATATGGAAGCATTAGTGACAGAAAAAGAAATAGAGGGGATTATTGACAAGATGAAAGGAGGGAAATCTCCAGGAGTTTATGGACTGAGGCCGGAATATTATAAGTAGGGGTGTGCATCGGATCGGATCCGATCCACGATCCGAATCCGATCCGACCCAAAATCGGGAAAATCCGATCCGATCCGATCCGATCCGGACAACCTCCGATCCGATCCGATCCGATCCGATGAGGTCCGATCCGGATCGGACGCCATTTTGAATGCTTTTTCCCATAGCCAAGTATTGTTTTACAAAAACGCCTATAACTTTTTCATTTTTAAAGATAGAAGGATGAAACTTGGGCACATTGTAGACTGGTTAGGGGTAGTTATCTGTGAGAAATTTCAGAAAGATTGGTGCATGCATTTTGTGGCAATTAATTTTTTAATAAATACCCAGGAATGCCTATAACTTTGTCATTTTTAAAGTTACACACATGAAACTTTGCCACATTGTAGGGGGTACCTTGGGACCTATGTGTGTGAAATTTCAGAAACGTAGGTGCTTGTCTTGTGTGGCAATTAATTTTTAGAAAAATGGGTAGTAGTGGGGTAAATACAGTTACGCCTCCCATTTTTTATTTTTGAAGATACAAACAGGAAACTTGGGCACATTACAGGTACCACTTGCCTTGATATGTGTGTGAAATTTCAGAAACATTGGAGCTTTCCTTGTGTGGCAATTAATTTTTGAAACAATGAGGAAAGAAACACCTATAACTTTGTCATTTTTAAAGTTACACACATGAAACTTTGCCACATTGTAGGTGGTACCTTGGGACCCATGTGTGTGAAATTTCGGAAACGTAGGTGCTTGCCTTGTGTGGCAATTAATTTTTTAATAAATACCCAGGAATGCCTATAACTTTGTCATTTTTAAAGTTACACACATGAAACTTTGCCACATTGTAGGTGGTACCTTGGGACCCATGTGTGTGAAATTTCGGAAACGTAGGTGCTTGCCTTGTGTGGCAATTAATTTTTTAATAAATACCCAGGAATGCCTATAACTTTGTCATTTTTAAAGTTACACACATGAAACTTTGCCACATTGTAGGCGGTACCTTGGGACCTATGTGTGTGAAATTTCAGAAACGTAGGTGCTTGCCTTATGTGGCAATTAATTTTAGAAAAATGGGTAGTGGTGGGGTAAATACAGTTACGCCTCCCACTTTTTTATTTTTGAAGATACAAACAGGAAACATGGGCACATTACAGGTACCACTTGGCTTGATATGTGTGTAAAATTTCAGACAGCTGGGTCCAGGCATGTGGTGGCAAGGTATTTTTGAAACAATGAGGAAAGAAACGCCTATAACTTTTTTATTTTAAAAGTTAGAAGTCTGAACATTGCTCACTTTGTAGATGGGTTAGGGGTAGATATGTGTCAGAAATTTCAGAATTATAGGTCCAGGCATTTGATGGCTATGGAATTTTTAAATTACATGTTTCAAAAAAATCTCTACAGAGGCCAGGTCTTCCCCTCCCGCTTCCCGCGAAGAAAAGGAAACACTCTCTCGTCTCGATCCCTTTGATCCTTGCTAGTAGTATCCATTACAGGGCTCGTGTTTCCTTTCCTACTTTCACTTTTCAAGCAGAACGGCTGAGCCTAGCTGAGTTTTGCAGCCATGCGTGCAAGGAAGGATCACTCTGGTCTCGATCCCTTTGATCCTTGGTAGTATCCATTACAGGGCTCGTGTCTGCTTGAGTACAAAGTGAAAGCAGACACGAGCCCTGTAATGGATACTACCAAGGATCAAAGGGATCGAGACCAGAGTGATCCTTCCTTGCACGCATGGCTGCAAAACTCAGCTAGGCTCAGCCGTTCTGCTTGAAAAGTGAAAGTAGGAAAGGAAACACGAGCCCTGTAATGGATACTACTAGCAAGGATCAAAGGGATCGAGACGAGAGAGTGTTTCCTTTTCTTCGCGGGAAGCGGGAGGGGAAGACCTGGCCTCTGTAGAGATTTTTTTGAAACATGTAATTTAAAAATTCCATAGCCATCAAATGCCTGGACCTATAATTCTGAAATTTCTGACACATATCTACCCCTAACCCATCTACAAAGTGAGCAATGTTCAGACTTCTAACTTTTAAAATAAAAAAGTTATAGGCGTTTCTTTCCTCATTGTTTCAAAAATACCTTGCCACCACATGCCTGGACCCAGCTGTCTGAAATTTTACACACATATCAAGCCAAGTGGTACCTGTAATGTGCCCATGTTTCCTGTTTGTATCTTCAAAAATAAAAAAGTGGGAGGCGTAACTGTATTTACCCCACCACTACCCATTTTTCTAAAATTAATTGCCACACAAGGCAAGCACCTACGTTTCCGAAATTTCACACACATAGGTCCCAAGGTACCGCCTACAATGTGGCAAAGTTTCATGTGTGTAACTTTAAAAATGACAAAGTTATAGGCATTCCTGGGTATTTATTAAAAAATTAATTGCCACACAAGGCAAGCACCTACGTTTCCGAAATTTCACACACATGGGTCCCAAGGTACCACCTACAATGTGGCAAAGTTTCATGTGTGTAACTTTAAAAATGACAAAGTTATAGGTGTTTCTTTCCTCATTGTTTCAAAAATTAATTGCCACACAAGGAAAGCTCCAATGTTTCTGAAATTTCACACACATATCAAGGCAAGTGGTACCTGTAATGTGCCCAAGTTTCCTGTTTGTATCTTCAAAAATAAAAAAATGGGAGGCGTAACTGTATTTACCCCACTACTACCCATTTTTCTAAAAATTAATTGTCACACAAGACAAGCACCTACGTTTCTGAAATTTCACACACATAGGTCCCAAGGTACCCCCTACAATGTGGCAAAGTTTCATGTGTGTAACTTTAAAAATGACAAAGGTATAGGCATTCCTGGGTATTTATTAAAAAATTAATTGCCACAAAATGCATGCACCAATCTTTCTGAAATTTCTCACAGATAACTACCCCTAACCAGTCTACAATGTGCCCAAGTTTCATCCTTCTATCTTTAAAAATGAAAAAGTTATAGGCGTTTTTGTAAAACAATACTTGGCTATGGGAAAAAGCATTCAAAATGGCGTCCGATCCGGATCGGACATCTGGTCCGATCCGATCCGACCAGCCTCCGATCCGATCCGATCCGATCCGACCCCCAGGTCCGATTCCGATCCGCTATCCGATCCGATCCGGGGGGTCAGTGCACATCCCTAATTATAAGATATTCAAAGAAATTTTATTACCAAAAATTGAGAAATTATATAATAATATAATAAAGGGAGAGAAGACCCCGCCATCGTGGGAACATTTGTTGATAATCTTAATACCGAAAACTGATAAGGATTTGACGGATCCAGCTTCATATAGACCTATTTCTTTAATTAATCAAGATGCTAATATATTTACTGCAATTATGGCAACAAGACTAAATACATTTATAAATGAGTATATAAAAAAGGATCAATGCGGATTTATTCCAGGAAGGCAAATGCCAAATTTAATAGGGAGGGTATTAAATATAATAAATATTATTAAAAGAAGGAATTTAAAAGCAGGATTGATAGCACTGGATATTTTTAAAGCCTTTGATTGCGTGGAATGGCCGGCGTTAAAAACTATTATAAAAACATTTGGTTTTGGAGAAAGATTTGTGGGAGTGATTAATCAGCTCAATGTACACAACAAGGCCGAGGTGATGGTAAATGATGGTTTAACACAACAAATTACCCTAGCCCGAGGTACTAGACAAGCGTGTCCTCTCTCCCCAATTTTATTTGCGATTGTGATCGAAATGTTGGCAAATGTTATTAGGGAGGACGAGAGACTGAAAGGGATAGGAGGAGAGGAAAAAATAAAAATTAATATGTTTGCGGATGATACATTACTGACATTAGAAAATCCGGGGGGAAGCATAGAAGAAATAAAACAACATTTGAGGGAATCTGGAGATGTTACAGGGTTACAAATAAATTGGGGGAAATCCAATATGATGCTTTTTAATTACGATAAAGTAGAAGGGGATGAGTGTAGTTTAAAATTAGATTTGAAGGTTAAAAATATAATACGTTATTTAGGAGTTTATATTACGAAAGAGTTAGAAAGTTTAGAGAATACAAATTTTAGTAGATTAAAACACAAGTAATAGAGAAGTTAGAGGTTTATAGTAGGGATGTGCACTGGATCGGACCCGATCCACGATCCGAGTCCGGTCCAGTGGGAAATCGGATAAATTATCCGATTTCCGATCCCGCAGCTGGATCGGCCGATCCAATCCGAACCGGTCCGAAAAAGCTCCGAACCGGTTCGGCGGATTGGCGGATCGGCGGGCGCCCACTGGCGCCCACCGCCGCTTCCATTGGCGGGCGCCAGCGGGCGCCCGCCGATGAAAGTGGACAGCGGGGGGGGGAGGAGGGGGGCGCTTACCTTCTCGGCCCGGTGGCTCCCGTCCGGCGCCGGCGCCTACTACTACTAGCAGGCTCCGCGGCCTGCTCTAGGGTGGCGCGCCGGGTGATGTCATCACCCGGCGCGCTACTCTAGAGCAGGCCGCGGAGCCTGCTGGTAGTAGTAGGCGCCGGCGCCGGCCGGGAGCCGCCGGGCCGGGAAGGTAAGGAGGGGGTGCGTGGAGGGGAGGAGGGGGCGCGCGGAGGGGGGAGGGGGGAGGGGGGCCCTTACCTGCCCGGCCCGGCGGCTCCCGTCCGGCGCCGGCGCCTACTACTCCCAGCAGGCTCCGCGGCCTGCTCTAGGGTGGCGCGCCGGGTGATGTCATCACCCGGCGCGCTACTCTAGAGCAGGCCGCGGAGCCTGCTGGTAGTAGTAGGCGCCGGCGCTGGCCGGGAGCCGCCGGGCCGGGAAGGTAAGGAGGGGGTGCGTGGAGGGGAGGAGGGGGCGCGCGGAGGGGGGAGGGGGGCCCTTACCTTCCCAGCCCGGCGGCTCCCGTCCGGCGCCGGCGCCTACTACTCCCAGCAGGCTCTGCGGCCTGCTCTAGGGTGGCGCGCCGGGTGATGTCATCACCCGGCGCGCTACTCTAGAGCAGGCCGCGGAGCCTGCTGGAAGTAGTAGGCGCCGGCGCCGGCCGGGAGCCGCCGGGCAGGGAAGGTAAGGAGGGGGTGCGTGGAGGGGAGGAGGGGGCGCGCGGAGGGGGGAGGGGGGAGGGGGGCCCTTACCTGCCCGGCCCGGCGGCTCCCGTCCGGCGCCGGCGCCTACTACTCCCAGCAGGCTCCGCGGCCTGCTCTAGGGTGGCGCGCCGGGTGATGTCATCACCCGGCGCGCTACTCTAGAGCAGGCCGCGGAGCCTGCTGGAAGTAGTAGGCGCTGGCGCCGGCCGGGAGCCGCCGGGCCGGGAAGGTAAGGAGGGGGTGCGTGGAGGGGAGGAGGGGGCGCGCGGAGGGGGGAGGGGGGCCCTTACCTGCCCGGCCCGGCGGCTCCCGTCCGGCGCCGGCGCCTACTACTACCAGCAGGCTCCGCGGCCTGCTCCAGGGTGGCGCGCCGGGTGATGTCATCACCCGGCGCGCTACTCGAGAGTAGGCCGCGGAGCCCGCTGGTAGTAGCCGCCGGCGCCGGACGGGAGCGGACGGGCCGAGAAGGTAAGCAGTGGCGGGGAAGGGGGCTTACCCCCCCCCGGAGCCGTCCGCTTCTATCCGCTGGCGCCCGCGGGCGCCAGCGGATGGAAGCGGGCGGCCCCAGGGGGGGTAGGGAGCGCGGGGGAGGGGGCTTACCTGCCGGGGCCGTCCACAGCGGACGGCCCCGGGGGGGGGAGGGAGTTAGGCCCCCCCTTACCCACCCGCCGCCATTTTTTCCTCATAGACTTGCATTGCAATGCAAGTCTATGGGGAAAAAAATGGCGGCCGATCCAAAAATGTACGATTTTTGGGTCGGGATCGGACTCGATCCGGTCCGGGGGGCCTCCGATTTTGTCCGAACCGGTCCGGGACAAAATTGGAGGTCCCGATCCGGGTCCCGATCCGATCCGGGGGGTCCGTGCACACCCCTAGTTTATAGGAAGGTAAAGCATTCATGGTTTGGTAGAATAGCAGTAATTAAAATGAAGATATTACCAAAGATTATTTTTTGGTTTAGGATGTTACCAATTAAAATAACAGATGTAGAAATAAAAAGTTGGCAAAGTATGATAAATAACTATTGTAATGGGGATAAGAAATCAAGAATTAATAAAACAAAATGGTATAAGATTCAAAGAGAAGGAGGCTTAGGTCTTCTGAATATAAAGATGTATTATATAGCTAACCAATTAAGATATGTTATAAATAGTATAGTAGGGGAAGAGGATTTAGAATGGTTAAAGACACAGACAAGAGAAATAGAGCTAAAGCTACAAAATGTTTTCTTTAGTAATAATAATAATAATAATAATAATAATAATAATAATAATAATAATAATATATTTATTTATCACCCGCCTCTCCCAACGGATCGAGGCGGGGAACAACACCAAACACAAAATACAAAAACTGATTAAAAGCAGATAAAACCAGTACATCATTAAAACACCAATAAAACACCAATAAAACACTTTAAAATTCATCTGGGTAGGCCTGCCGGAAGAGATAAGTCTTTATAGATCTTTTAAATTCCGGAAGACTAGTGAGTTGGCGAATCTCTCCCGGCAGGTCATTCCATAATCTGGGAGCGGCAGAAGAGAAGGTCCTCTGGGTAACGGTTGTCAGTCTAGTTCTTGTTGACTGTAATAAATTCTTCCCAGAGGACCTGAGCGTGCGGGGCGGATTGTATGGGAGAAGGCGATCCCGTAGGTAACCTGGACCCAAACCATGTAGGGCTTTAAAGGTAATAACCAACACTTTGTACTTCGCCCGGAAACTGATTGTCAGCCAGTGAAGAGATTTTACAACTGGTGTAATGTGGTCACCCCTAGATGTACCGGTGACCAACCTGGCTGCCATATTTTGAACTAATTGAAGTTTCCGGACTAGGCACAGAGGTAGCCCTATGTACAGCGCATTGCAGAAGTCGAGCCTCGAAGTTACCAGTGCGTGCACTACTGATTTTAGGTCTTCCAACTCTAGGAATGGGCGCAGCTGGCGTATCAGCCGAAGTTGATAGTAGGCACTCCTGGCAGTCGTATCTATCTGAGCTGTCATTTGGAGCAACGGATCCAGGAGCACCCCCAAGCTGCGAACACAGTCTTTCAGGGGGAGTGTAATCCCATCCAGAACTGGTTGACATACCTCCAACCCCAGGTTGTGGCCCTTGACAGTAAGCACCTCCGTCTTGTCTGGATTCAGCTTCAGTTTGTTTTTCCTCATCCAGCCCATTACCGCCTCCAAGCATTCATTCAGAGGAGACACACTATCCTTAGCTGATGCTGTTGTCGAAGGCATAGAGAAATATATTTGGGTGTCATCAGCATACTGATAGCACCCCGCCCCATGCCTCCGGATGATCTCTCCCAGCGGTTTCATGTAAATGTTAAACAGCATTGGGGAAAGGATGGCACCTTGTGGTACACCACATAGCAACTCTTTTTTTGAAGAGCAGCTATCCCCAAGCATCACCATCTGGAACCTGCCTGAGAGGTAGGACCGGAACCACTGAAGCACAGTGCCCCCGAGTCCCAATTCCCTCAGGCGATCCAGAAGGATACCATGGTCGATGGTATCGAAAGCCGCTGAGAGGTCCAGGAGTACCAACAGGGACACACTCCCCCTGTCAATACTCAGGCGTAGATCATCCACTAAGGCGACCATAGCAGTCTCAACTCCGTATCCTGCTCTGAAGCCAGTTTGAAATGGGTCTAGAAAATCTGTATCATCCAAAACTGCTTGCAGTTGGAAGGCAACCGCCCTCTCGATCACCTTGCCCAAAAATGGAAGATTTGATACTGGCCTATAGTTATTAAAGTCCAGGGGATCCAGGGAGGGCTTTTTTAGAAGCGGCCGTACTACCGCTTCTTTTAAACATGATGGAAAACTCCCCTCCCTGAGAGATGCATTAATAATATATTGTAGTTGTGATCTAACTGCATCTCCTCCCTGGGCGACCAGCCAAGAAGGACAGGGATCGAGAGGGCAAGTCGTCCTCCTCACTCGACCAAGCAGCTTGTCCACGTCCTCGGTACTCACCAACTGAAACTGATCCAGTGTAATTCTACTCGCGGAGTCGCTGGACACTCCATTATCAGCCTCTGCTATAACGACAGCATCTAAGTCGGCTCTTATCCGAGAGATTTTATCTGTGAAATGATTGTTAAAGGCATCACAGCGAACTACCGAAGGCTCTAACATTGGGTTCAGGGGGGAGGGTGCCTGAGTTAGACCCCTCACCACCCTGAACAGTTCTGCTGGACGCGAATTCGCAGACGCAATGCGTGCAGAGAAGTAAGCTTTCTTCGCTGCACGTATTGCCACCCCATAGGAACGAAGATGTTCTCTATGTCGTGTCTTGTCGGATATAAGTCGAAGGTATAGAATATAACTTGAAAGGTTGATATAAGTTGAAAGGTATAGAAAATCCCATCTTAAAGAACATTAGAGAAATTTGGGAAAGATACAAGAATAAATTAATGCCAGGAATTTCCCCTCTGTCCCCAGTGGTTGTGATGGAAAACTTCCCAGGTAATTTGAGAGGAGAATTGGAAGGGTTATTGAGGGGAAAAAAATAATGAAAGTGAAAGATTGGGCAAAGAGATTGAATACTAAAAAGCAAATAGAAGAGGTTTTAATAGGGCAGGAAAATTTATGGTTTAAGAGTTTGCAATTGGAACAGTGAACACTAAAATGGAAAAAGAAAAATAAGGAGTGTAGAAAGGAAACAAGTTTTGAAAAGCTAATTGAGGCCAGAGAAAAGGAGAGAGGAAATAAAAGTAAAAGTAAAAAAGGTTTAATGAGTGATATATACAAGATATTAATAGAGGAGGACGTGGCTCAAGGAAGCTTGAAAACAATCTGGGAAGAAGATTTAAAAATTCAAATTAATGGGGATAGTTGGGGAAAGATATGGAAATCAAGAACATTAAAGTTACTTTCAATAAGGATAAAAGAAAATCAGTATAAAATAATTTGGAGATGGTATCTCACCCCTGTAAGATTACATCAGATAGACAAGAAAACATCAAAGTTTTGCTGGAGGGGATGTCAGGATGTGGGGACATATTACCATATGTGGTGGACTTGTGAATATGTTAAATTTTTTTGGGATAGAATGTTTAAGGAGATAAGTGAGATATTAGGTAAGAAGGTAGAAGCAAGTCCAAAAATAGCTTTATTGGGGGTATTTGATAAAGATTATGGTAATAATAATATAAAAGAATTGATAAACAATCTCCTGACATCGGCGAGACTAATGATAGCTAAAAGTTGGAAATTACAAGGGAATTATAGTATAGAAGAATGGTATAAAGGAGTGTGGGATATTGCAATTAATGATAGATTAATATGTATAATGAAAGTTAAGATGGGATTAACTAAAAAGAATGATTTTGGAAGTATTTGGGGAGTATTTTTAGAATATGTTTTAGAAAAGGGGAGAGGATGTACACCTTCAAAAGAATCAATGCAATTTTGGAAAATTGTGTAAAATAATAGAGCAAGAAGGTCTCAGGGGAAGGGGAGCACGGGGGGTTGTCGAGGGTTTATAAGTATTGTGTTTATTTTATGTGATATATGTTGAAAATTAATAAAATTATTACAAAAAAAAGAAGGTAGAAAAGGAATACAAACCTCTCTCCCTGTTTTTGTAAAATTACTTCTGGGTTGCAAGTTTGTGCTCACAATTTGCATAATTTCTAGAGCCTTATTAATTAATCCAGTGGTGGGGTCTTCTTCCTCTTTGACTGTAGTTGGTGGAAAGCTTTTCATTTTTAAAAAATTCCCTTCAGTTGACTTTTAAGGACTATTTTAACCTCTCATTCAAGTCAATGAGGCGGCCATCTTCTGTCATAGTTCAGTAGCGTCGCTCTCCCCCCTCCCTCCTGCCTTAGAATGTGGGGTGGGTGAGTGAAATGGCCGCTGCCTCTAGCACAGACCTTTTGAGTGAAGAAGAAGAAGAAGAGTTTCTCTTTTCTCTTCTGGAACATGCATTCCTTTGGCTCTGAGAGTATTTTGGGCTATCTTCATAAGGCCAGTTTGCTTTTTTGCTCCCTGATGAAGCAGGGTGTGGTTCCTCTGGATCCATGGTAACCAGATCTCTCCTGGGAATAGGTGGCTATACCTTTCTTTGTATCCCTCCCCCATTTGCCTTATGAGGCAGGTACTCTGCGGGCTACCAAATGGAAGGACTAACAAGCCATAAAGTTGCCTGGCTGGGTCTGCCAGAAATCCACCCTCAACACTCCTGGAAGGTCCATGTTCTATAGCAACTGCTGTCAGATGAACTTGAGGGAATCCCTCCCTCCACCCCTGGGTTTAATTTACTGGCTTCCCCTGGCTGGACCTTGCAGGAAACTATAGGGACAGACAGAGCAGGCATTCATAGCACACATAGAATTCTAAGACTGGCAAATCTAAAAGCAAGTGTGTTGCTTTTCAAGAACCAAGGAAATTCAATGGGTCTTACTTTTGAGTAAATATCTAGGGATGGAAATGCAGCCTGTGCAAGAACTGAGTAGGGTGATCATATTTGGGAAACCAAAAAAGAGGACACCTAGTGGGGGGCAGGAAAATGGCTTTCTGGGGCCACCTTAAAGTCCCCAATTGGAGCAGAGGAGGGGAAAGCATATCATTCTCACACCCACCCCACTGCTACAATCAGGCCCTTTTCTACAATGCCTGGGAATGACACATTTTTCCCTTTTAAGGCCTTGATTGGAGCAGTGGGAGAGAATGACACACCTCCAGAAAGGTGGAGGTCCATGGGACATACTGACTTGCAATGATGGGAGTTGTAATCCAACACCTTTGGAGGGCACCAGGTTGGGGAAAGGCTGCTCTAAACAAAAAAAAGAAGTAGGTGGCTCTAAGTTGTTCGTGATCAGTTTTCCACAACCCCACAGTCACCTCTGCATATCATATTCTCCACCCTGTCCTCATGGTTTATCTGCTTTGGGAGAATGAGAATTTCAGTTGCACTTTCTGCCTCCTTAGGGAGGATGTGGCGTTAAGGCTTGGGAGCCTTAACTCCCGATTTCCCTGCTTTTTGGTGCTTGGTTGGAATCTGCAGAGCCTTAACATTGTTTTTGTAAACCTTAGGTTTTTTGTTTAATGAATTTTACTATATCTGATTGGCATTTGCATGGTGCATCTGTCTCCCTCAGAATTAGGTCCCCGAAGTGATTCTGGGGGGTGAGTGTGGCCATTTCTCATAGATGCAACTGATTCATTTTGATTGTTAGAAGAGTTTCAATACCAGCAGCAATTGTACAACTGCTCTACTGGGAAAATCAATGTGTTCATGTCAATGTGTAAATCTCGTGACCAGGTTAGTAAGTGAAACTGAACCAGTGACCTCATAAGCTAAAACCTGGAGCCTTCACTGGTTGACCTATAAAGCATTTTTTTTAGCTGCGCAGTTAGGGTGGCCACTAATATTTCATCAAAATAAATAAATCAAAGGACACAAATGAGAACACCGATTTCCATAGAATTTACTTATGCCAATTCACATGGAGTTATTTCAATCTAGAAAGAATTGCAATAATTTAAAAAGAAATACAATACATTTCACCACACTGGGGAAAGGCTGTGACCAGATGATCTGTGTGGCTGCTCAGTCTGTTACCCAGGTGCTGTCGATGGACAACTTCAAGGCCCCTGCTCTACTTTCTGAGAGTTCTTTATCTTTAAAAAGGACTCGGTTGAGATGACATGACCTTCCCCATTAGCTGACCTGGCACCCATGAAAACCACTTGCAGACCGGTAGGTTGACCGGAAGGGGACACAGCATGCAGGTGTCTCTATTGTCTCCCTCAACTGATGTCATTGACTCTCACTGTCATGCCACCCTCTCCCCTGCACTATATTTATAGTGGCCCGAACTGCTTCTCCTCACAACACATTCCAAGCCTTAAGTAACTCCCAAACCCCAGCAAGAACCCAACCCAAGCCAACTGGCTGAATATCAATGCTGACAAATGATTCTGTTTCCCGTTTCGCCAAAGCCAAGCCCACGCACACAACCTAGATATTACAAGTGAAAAGACCCACACTCTCAATTCTCCCATTTAACTGGAAGCCCCACCTTTCAGAACCCTGGATGCTGACCTTGGTCCCTATCAGTGACAACTCACTGCCAATGGCACTCTTCCAGGAAGTATTTGTGCTTCAGCAACCAGAGGTCTGTCCTTAATAGTTCGTCATTCGCTTGGAGTAAAATCATTTTTTTTATTAAAAAAACTCTGGCAGCTGCTTACTTTTGTGCTTAGGTTAGCTGCCTTTCTTTTGGGTTCAGACACAGGGCATACAAGTGAATATGTTAAATCAGATTATCATTGCCTTTTTACTTGAACAATAAAAACAATGAATTCCCCTTACCCCCCCCCCAACCATTGGAAAGTGCTTCTTTTCTTCCTGCCCTATTTTTAGAAGCCCCCTATCTTCAGCAGTGTGAATATTTTCTCAACAAAATCTTTGAGCCAAATCTCAGATCTAGCGTGATGATGATGATGATGATGATGATGATGATGATGATGAATAGTAATTGTAATTGTATTGCCTCACCTCGTAAACCATCTTGTGAGGCCAGTGTGCTCTGAAAGGTGGATTTAAAATCTCTTAAATAAATAATCATGTATAAAAGGTTGGAAATCCCTTAGTCCCAGGAAGCATTTGGCCTTGATCACTAAGTGGGTGGTGTCTATGGACTTAAATAAAGATTGTTGTTGTTAAGTGGGTGGTGAATGAAACGCATGGGGCATTTCTGTTTTTCTGTGTTCTTAAAATCTAATGCAAGCTCCCCCTGTCCTCCTGGATCATTCCTCGTGAGCGACGATTTTCCTATTAGACAAAGAATAAGCACTAGTTGCACTGCATTTAAATGAGCTTTGTTCTCTAAGTACAGTAGCTTCAAGGGTCGCTGCAGTGCATTTCAATTCTTATATGTTCAGAGGCAAGCGGAACCATTCAGTTTTTCCTAATAGAGCGAAATAGGATCAAGCTGGTGAAAGAGGTGGCAGCTTCTCTGAATAATTCAATAATGTATGTTTTGGTAACTAGTAAGGAATGGAAAACAACACCTTAAAGCCTAACTCTGGGCTACCCAGCATGGTGCCAATGGGTACCAATATGAACATAAGAACATAAGAAGAGCCATGCTGGATCAGACCAAGGATCCATCTAGTTCAGCATTCTGTTCACACAGTGGCCAACCAGCTGTCGATCGGAAACCCACAAGCACAACATAAGTGCAATAGCACCCTCCTGCCCATGTTCCCCAGCAACTCATATACATAGGCATACTGCCTCTGATACTGGAGGTAGCACATAGCCATCAGAACTAGTAGTCACTGATAGCCTTCTCCTCCAGGAATTTATCCCACCCCCTTTTAAAGCCATCCAAATTGATGTCCATCATTACATCTTGTGGTAGTAAATTCCATAGTTTAACTATGCACTATATGAAGAAGTGCTTCCTTTTATCTGAATTACCCACCAATCAGGTTCATGGGTGACTCCGGGTTCTAGCATTATGGGAGAGGGAGAAAAATGTGTTCCTATCCACATCCTACACACCATGCATAATTTTGTATACTTCTATCATGTCTCCCCTTACTCTTCTCCCCCCCACCCCCAAGCTAAACAACCCCAGCTGATGTAACCTTCCCTCATGGAGAGATGCTCCAGCCACTTGATTATTTTAGTTGTCTTTTCTGCACTTTTTTCCAGGATTTTGTTTAGGTATGGTGACCAGAACTGTACACAGTATTCCAAGTGTGGTCACCCATGTAAAAAGGCAGGTTGATATTGGCAATTTTATTCTCAGTTTGCTTTTTATTATTATTATTATTTTACAGCAGCTGCACATTGGGTTGACATTTTCATCAAGCTGTCTACCACAACCCCAAGATCTCTTTTTTGGTAGGTCACTGCTAGCTCAGATCCCATCAGGTTATACTTGAAGTATGAATTTTTGCCCCAACATGTATCACTTTACACTTGCTTCCATTGAACTGAATTTGTGATATGGATGCCCATTCTCCCAGTTTGGAGAGATCCTTTTGGAGTGCCTCACAATCCCTTTTTGTTTTAACCACCCTAATTAATTTGGTATCATTGGCAAACTTGACCTCCTCACTGCTCACTTCTAATTCCAGATCATTTATGAACAAGTTGAAATGCATTAGTCCCAATACAGATCCCTGTAGGACCCCACTAATTATTTCCCTCCATTGAGAGAATTTACCATTTATCCCTACTCTCTGCTTTCTGTTCTTTAGACAGTTAGTGATCCCTAAGAGGACCTCTCCTCTTATTTCATGACCACTAAGTTTACTCAGGAGTCTTTGATGAGGGATTTTTGTCAAAACATTTTTGGAAGTCCAAGTAAACGATGTCTACTGGATCACCCCTCTCTACATATTTATTGACATTCTCAAAGAACTCTAAAAGATTAATGAGACAGGAATTACCATTGTGGAAGCTGTGTTGATTCTTTTTCAGCAGGGCTTGTCCTTAATTTTGTTTTTAATAGTGCTTTCAACCAATTTACCTGGAACAGATGTTAAGCTAACTGGCCTGTAATTTCCTGGATCTCCCCTGGATCCCTTATTAAAAATTGTTGTTACATTGGCCATCTTCCAGTCCTCTGATCATAGGGACAGTTGGTTCTTTCTTCAACATTGGTAATGGCACAGCATAATCTGAAGGCAGCAAACTAGCTTAAGAGATACAGGGCAAACTGTGTGGCACATAGCTCTCTCCTCCCTTTATTGCTGCCTCCCAGCATCTGCCATCTGAGGCAACTACCTCACTCTACCTAATGATAGGGCCAGCCCTGAAGGGAAGGCGATATCTTAAGGGATGAACTCCCAGCAGAGGGTTCGTCTCTGCAAACAGAAGGCTGTAATAGGTCTTCTTTTTGCTGCTCATTCTGAACTTTGTCATGAAGAATGGTATCTATCCTTTACTTTTGTCTTTTTGCCTTTTAAATAAACTTTGTGTGTTTTAAAGTGACTGTGCTATTCAATACGAGATGGTAGACAGAAAACCGAAAACTGGGCTTTCTCCTGTGGGACAAGGTTTGTAGGGAATCTTCTAAAGCAAGGCCTGGGTAAAGTGTCCTTGGCTGTGAAATAAAACCACAACTAAAACAAACTCCTGCAAACTACAGGAAAGAGCAAACAGCCATCTTCTGAACATGGAAGGTATATAGTAGGGGTGTGCACGGACCCCCCGGATCGGATCGGGACCCGGATCGGGACCTCCAATTTTGTCCCGGACCGGTTCGGACAAAATCGGAGGCCCCCCGGACCGGATCGAGTCCGATCCCGACCCAAAAATCGTTAATTTTTGGATCGGCCGCCATTTTTTTCCCCATAGACTTGCATTGCAATGCAAGTCTATGAGAAAAAAATGGCGGCGGGTGGGTGAGGGGGGGCCTAACTCCCTCCCCCCCGGGGCCGTCCGCTGTGGACGGCCCCGGCAGGTAAGCCCCCTCCCCCGCGCTCCCTACCCCCCCTGGGGCCGCCCGCTTCTATCCACTGGCGCCCGCGGGCGCCAGCGGATAGAAGCGGACGGCTCCGGGGGGGGTAAGCCCCCTTCCCCGCCACTGCTTACCTTCTTGGCCCGTCCGCTCCCGTCCGGCGCCGGCGGCTACTACCATCGGGCTCCGCGGCCTACTCTCGAGTAGCGCGCCAGGTGATGACATCACCCGGCGCGCCACCCTAGAGCAGGCCGCGGAGCCTGCTGGAAGTAGTAGGCGCCGGCGCCGGACGGGAGCCGCCGGGCCGGGAAGGTAAGGGCCCCCCTCCGCGCGCCCCCTCCTCCCCTCCACGCACCCCCTCCTTACCTTCCCGGCCCGGCGGCTCCCGTCCGGCGCCGGCGCCTACTACTTCCAGCAGGCTCCGCGGCCTGCTCTAGAGTAGCGCGCCGGGTGATGACATCACCCGGCGCGCCACCCTAGAGCAGGCCGCGGAGCCTGCTGGGAGTAGTAGGCGCCGGCGCCGGACGGGAGCCGCCGGGCCGGGAAGGTAAGGGCCCCCCTCCCCCCTCCGCGCGCCCCCTCCTCCCCTCCACGCACCCCCTCCTTACCTTCCCGGCCCGGCGGCTCCCGTCCGGCGCCGGCGCCTACTACTCCCAGCAGGCTCCGCGGCCTGCTCTAGAGTAGCGCGCCGGGTGATGACATCACCCGGCGCGCCACCCTAGAGCAGGCCGCGGAGCCCGCTGGGAGTAGCTGCTAGTGCCAGACGGGAGCGGACGGGCCGAGAAGGTAAGCGCCCCCCTCCTCCCTCCCCCCCGCTGTCCACTTTCATCGGCGGGCACCCGCTGGCGCCCGCCAATGGAAGCGGCGGTGGGCGCCAGTGGGCGCCCGCCGATCCGCCGATCCTCCGAACCGGTTCGGAGCCTTTTCGGACCGGTTCGGATTGGATCGGCCGATCCAGCTGCGGGATCGGAAATCGGATAATTTATCCGATTTCCCACTGGACCGGACTCGGATCGTGGATCGGGTCCGATCCAGTGCACATCCCTAGTATATAGTAGCTCCTCGGTTAATTTAGGAGAGCCTCAAATCATTTTCTTCCTTATTAAAGCAATTAATCTTCCTGCAAGACTCATGTGAGGTGGGAGAAGGGAAGAATAGTTACCAAATTTGTTCTAATTGTATTTTCAAAAACGAATGCATAGTGAAAGACCTGTATGCTTCAACTTTGGGAGGAACATTAAAGCTGCAATCCTATACCCACTTAGCCGGGGAGTGAGTGCAGTTGAATTCAATGGGACTTAGTTCTGAGCAGACAAGTGTAGGATTACACTGAAAATCAGTGCTCCTAAAGGAATGGATTGGTAGCTGGAAAAGATAAGATGGTGGACAAGACATAGAAAAGAAGTATAGAGTTTTACTATCACTCATGTTTAAATAAAAACTGACTGTGCCATTCTAACTACTGAAATTTCTTCTTAAAATGTAATACATCTTTTAAAATAGAAAACATTGTGTATTGACAGATGCTCTGGAGCTCCCTTTCAAGTTGCTACATTTATAGAAGACATCTTGATTTGGAGGGGGGAGGGAAAGTCTAACAAAAAGAACTCCAACAGAACCAGTTGCAGTGCTAGAGACATATGTTCCAAGACACAGTCCTGATGCGCTCAACACATAAGGCAGCCCAAATTATATCCCCATTCTTAGGACTGGGGGAAGGGTTTTTTCCCATTCATGTAGATCAGCAGTGAGGGACCTGTTTGGGCTACCAGATGCTGTTGGACTCCAATTCCCATCAGCCACAGCTAGCATAGCTCATGATCCGGGATTGCAGGAGATTTAGTCATCTGTTCCTCATCCCTGACGTAGATTATATTCTTCCAAATATCTGTGTATTTGGGAAGAATTAATGTGAGAATGAAGGATTTAGAATCCAACACATTGTACAGAATTGGCCACCCACATTCCTTACTGACGGAGGAGTGGTTGGGTTAATCCAGCCTTTCCCAAGCTTCAGTCCTTAGATATCTTTGGAGTTCAGCTCCCATCATCCCCGATCACTGACGATGCTAGTTGGGGATGATGGAGTTGGAGCCCAACAACAGCTAGGAACCGAAGGCTGGGAAAGGCAGTGTTAGGACTAAACTAGACTCTACATTGAATATATAGCTTGTAGGAGATCCTCACCATTTTTGTTTACCCTGAAATAAGCATGTAGAGCCCTGATCTGGGGGCTATTTACACTATAGCTTTAAACCGTTTTAAAAGGGTTGTGAAGACTCTTTGGGGCACATGACGCACATACTGAACCGTTGTATATGAGTTGCTATTACCTTCGTGTCTAACAGATTCAAAACATATTTTAGCTTAGAAAACCCATTGTTTGTAAAAGAATGTGTCCTAGCTTACCATTCTGTAGTTGCAGAGATCAGTTGTTGATTATCCAATAGCAGACGTGGAGGCAGAGGTACTGTTTCAGGCGAAATAATTCTTTGTTTAGCCTTAACTGCCTGTGAGTTTTGCTGGGTTCTTGGCTCTGCTCTCCAACTGTTTCCAATTCCATTTTTGAAGTTAAGCTGCGCTTTCACTTTAAGAGCTGAATTGGCAGCTACGGAAAGGAGGAAATGCTTTACAGGAAGTGGGTGGGTTTAAAACAGTATCTGGAAAAAACGAGGCAAGAATAGATGCGCAGAATATTAGGTGTGACCTCGGAAACTGCTAGAAGGACTGCAAAAAGTAAGTTCCTTACTGTTTCTAGACAATAGTGTGCGTTAGCATGTAATACAACGGTGTAATTTACACCATTGTAAATTATGTTTTGAAACTTTCCAAGCAACAGTGTAGATCTCTTCCTGGATTCAGAACACCATACATAGAAAAGGGAGATCTAAACCTTCCCAACCAGCCATTTTTTCCTATCACTCCCCACCTGTCCCCCACAAGGGCTAATCAAAGAGGAAAAAATGCCATTGGGACCATTTGTTGTATGGATCACTAGTTTGCAATAGATATTGCAAGTGCAGAGGGCATGATCCGGATTAGGCCCATAGCAAGAAATATGGGTCAAAGCCCCCTCCCCATTGCCCTCATGCTAGGGCATCAATCTGGATCACGTTCCTGGACCCTACTCTAGGATAAAATGAAAGTAATCTCTGCTTTGGCCCTCCTTGGGATACACCACCTTGAGGAAAAAAGAGGCAACCTCCCACACCCAGAGCACCACTCCCCACTACCCCCTTCTATTTCTATCTATACATATAAATTAGCATGTGCAAATTTTATGCAAATCTATCTCCTCTATTTTTTATGATGCATGCCCTCTTTTTTGGATATGTGCAAGCGGCCACCCTACACTCCCTTTCACCTCTGGATAAAGTATGGCCGAATGTAAAAAACAACAACATATTTTCCATGCAACAGAAACATTTTCTCACCTTGTTATCGATAGAAATCCCGTGCAACCCTGCTCCCACCCCTTCTTTATTTCTAAAATGGATGATGCATGTTTCACACAGTACAGTATGGTGACCATATGGAAAGGAGGACAGGGCTCCTGTATCTTTAACAGCTGCATAGAAAAGGGAATTTCAGCAGGTGTCATTTGTATGCATGCAGCACCTGGTGAACTTCCCTGTTCAATACAACACTTAAGATGCAGGAGCCCTGCCTAGAGTGACCAAATGCAAAAGAGGGCAGGGCTCTTGCAGCTTTAACTGTTGTGATGAAGAGGGAATTTCACCAGGTGCTGCTTGCATACAAAAGACACCTGCTGAAATTCCCTTTTCTAGGCAACTGTTAAAGATACAGGAGCCCTGTCCTCCTTTCCATATGGTCACCTTACAGTACAATGTGAGTTTGCCACTAACATGCCCTGTTTCCATGTGGAGCTTTAAAGAGGACATTCTGATTTCTAAATATGTAGAAAATAAAAGGCTTATGCTATGACTGCCTGCTGCCTCCAATTAAAAGAAGTGTTAAGGGCAATTACTGTAGGAATAGAAATCCTGACTTCCCTTGGAGAGTTGGTTTGAATAAAATGTACAGTAGAACTTAATTAGGCCAAAGGCAGACATATGCATTTCCCCTTTGAGTCTCTGAAACAAGCAATTGAGAGGAGGCATCCAAAGGGGTATGTTATGGTTCGAATGTCAGTTCTTGAGATGGGGACAGTGAGGTAGGAGGGGGCTATGCTACATTATTATTAGTGCTTTCAAAGACTGTGGACAATACAAGTGTGAGTATTGCTCCAAGACCCGCCAACCAAACAAGGTACACTGAAATGGGACATTGAAATAAGAAGGTGCAGCCGGCTGAGGCCTGGGTGATCTAGAGATTATGTACCTTTCGTAGTTGTGCAGAAAAGAGATGTTTCTGGAGGAGCAGCTTTCTGTGTCATAATGGGGCAGGAGGAGAACAGCTGAAAAAGTCCCTGTCAAAATGTCATCTTCTACATTGTTTAATGGTAGAGGAGTTCTGACCTCTAATGCAGCCAGGAGTACAGTCAGGGTAGGACTTTGAGGCAGGATTCTAGGGCCCCACTTGTGAGAAGGAGCTAAAAGACTCCTAAGTGCACCAGGGCTAGTTTACCATATTTCCATTACCATTTAAAGAGAGGGAGAGGCCATTCAGTTGAGAGTCTAAGGGCACTATCCTATGCATGTTTAGACACAAAAAAGCACCCTAAAAATACTTAACCTCGTAACATGGAGGGGGACTTCCAGGGGCCAATTTTGCCCCACCAGCAGCCATACCTTGGTCTCCACTATCATGCTGCCAAATTTGATGCTGAACTTTGGCAGCATGATGGAAGCGTAAGGGGAAAAATGGACAGTTTGCTGTTGAAATTTGGCAGACCAGTAATGGTAAAAAGGGGCCCCATTTAGCTTTGTTTTAAAGTGAAAGGCCTCCTTTTTGCCATCTCATGGCAACCACCCATTTGTTTTGCTGCTGCTGCTGCCTCAATAAATTCAGCAGCAGTGGGCAGTGGGGGACATAAAGAAGGGGTAGTGCATGCAGTCTGCTGGCCTCATGTTGCCCCTCCTCGACATAAATGAATGCAGCATCGGGTTAATCTAACAGTAGGTAAGTTCAAATACTATGGATGGGACCTGGTATAGCTTGCTGCTCGAGACTGGTGTGCTTGGAGTGTTGTCAGTCCTGGCCCTACCATTAGGCAATTGCCTCAGGTGGCAGGTGCTGGGGGCAGTCTCTGTTTCCCCCTGTTAGAAGGCAGAGCTGAATGTACCACATAAACTAAACTAGGGATCCCTCACCTAGGTGTTTATCACACCCACAGTTTTCAGCACACCTACCTCGACTTTGATCCACTTTTTCAGTGCTGGACTCACATGACGTCGTCCCCCTCATGCTGTTCTCTTGCCCTGAGGTCACAGTTTTTAGTTTCTGTTTCGATTTATTCCCTGAACAGGCAAAGTCTGAAACAGGCAAAGTTCAACAGGCCAAGCTGAGGTATCACAGCCATACCGACCATGTGTGATTCAAAACGTTAGACTCACATAGGAATTGGAGGGGGAACCCACAGAAGCAAACCGGGGGTGGGGTGGGTGGGAAATAGTACATGCGATAAAGGCCCCAGCCTGCTGCCTCAGATGTGGTGGCAGATGTGATGCCATTGCCAGTGTAGAAGTAAGGTCCAATTACACTCCAGGAGGCTTCTGTACATGGAGTGGTGAGAGGGTACCATCTTGTCCTTTGATTCAGGCAACAAAATGTCTTGGGTCAGTCCTGAGTGTTGTATTTTCAATTGGGAATGGGATGTGGGAGTTGAGAAGTGAGTAATGATATACCTCAAAGGTCCTAATGAAATGGAACTTAAAGTACATCACCTGGGCTGTCTCCTAGGTCCAGCTCAACTATTTGGTAGGGCTGTGCACAGACTCCCCAATCTGATCTGGATCCCGATCTGGGAGGTCCGGATTGGTCCCGATCCGATCTGCCTTGGATCTGGATCTGCTCCACGTCCATGCAGAGCCCTCCCTCCCGCTCTCCCCGCTCTCTCCCTCCCTCCTTCCCCACAATCGCCCTGCTTACCTGCAGCCTCCTCTGTGGCGTCTTCCACAGCATCCTGCCTCCTTGATGTCAGCTGGTCACTTTCCCGCTTGGGAAAGCGGGAAAGTGGCCGGCTGACATTGAGGAGGCAGGACGCCACAGAGGACGTTGCGAAGGAGTCTGCAGGTAAGGAGGACAATTGGGGGAGGGAGGGAGGGAGCAGGGAGAGCGGGAGGGAGGGCTCTGCATGAACCCAGATTGGATCCAGATCGTGGATCTGATCCGATCTGGTTCGATCCGATCCGGATTGGGCCCAGATCGGACTGGATCAGCCCAATCCACTCTGGATTCGGGATCCAGATCCGGATCTGTGCACAGCCCTACTATTTGGTACTGTGTCAGGACTGCCTCTGGCAGTTCATTTAGATTGTCACGAAAGGGCAGCAAAGTGTTATTTAATGTTTGGTTTTACTGTGGGTGGAGAGAATGTGTGAGACTTTCTGCCTCATGTGCCAAAATAACTTGACTGATTTTGGGTACTATGCACCTTCTGGGGTGACAGCAGCAAGGGGGAATATTTTCTACACATCAGGCTGAAAAATGCCTTGCATTGGCTCCGATTATATCCATGGCTCATCAGCCTATATTACCTCCATTACATCCACTGATGGACTGGCTTGCTGGATTTGGGCAAAAAAGTCTGGGTAGGGGCCATAAATACTGATTTTATGTCTCTTGGGAATCTAGCTGAGCATAAACTAGTAGAACTATCTGTCATGCTTCCACATAGCATGTATGCCTTGAATTTTCACAGGCTCTTAACTTGGAGACTGGACATGGGTAATTCTGCTATTCCCATCACTGGAACTATTTCCTTGCATAGTTAGTTGCTCAAAAAATTGTAGCCATTCTTGACCTTGGTGATATCTTGGAACAATGAGCTCCACAAATTAAACTAATGTCACTGTAGAAACAGCCACCTTTATCGGCTTGAAACGTATTGCTTTTCCTTTTCAACGGAAAGATAATACAGCTTTCTATTGATTTTTGGTCAGATTAATTTTGTCGTGTGGGATGGTCTGCTTGTTTTTGTTGTTGTTCTTGTTTAAAAAATCGAGATAAGGCCAGCAGACCATAATCTAGGGATGGATGGATGTGTCTACAGTTAATTAGTCACAATATTGATTTTCCTGTGTTTTGTTTGTTTGTTAACCACTTATCTGGTGGATGTGGACCTGTCATTAGCTTGGTATAAAAAAAAAACAATCTTAGAGGGAGCGACAGAGAGCAAGAGAGAGCGAGGGAAAAGATACGCACTGGGTGAGGAAGAGAGACACAATGACAGACTTGGCATTTCAGGAAACAAACTGGATGATAACTTGACTTTGACTTTACTAAATAAAGTTAATTTGTTGGGAAAGGTTTATCTGTCCATGTCATCCCTAAGGTATGAAAATTGATAAAAGCAGTCCACATAAATTATAACAGAGCCTTGCCCTGTTACAGACACATTCATATTACATAGGGAGTTCTTTTAATGAGTGTGTAATTTATAGCTGGCTTCCATGCATAATTTATACATGAAAGCTATTTTTATACTCCTGTGCTGGAAATGTACCTGTAAAATTCAAGATGAAAGTAAGCTTTTATTTTATTTTATTGAAAGCACCATTTCAGAGTTGTAGATATTCCAGTGGGTGCCTGAGGGTGTAAGAGTGCTTCCTGCCTGAGCATTTGGAAGCCTTTGAAACAGCTTCCCTGCTCCCACTGTCTGAAAGTGCCAAGGATTGCTTCTTGAAAGGGCATTCACAAACTCTGCCCTTATCCCCCCCACCCTCACAATACACATTCAGGATTGCTGGCTCCAGGATTTTGAGGGCCATTGGGTACAGCACCCTCAAGGGAAACTTTATTTTGCAAGAGGAGGACCTGGACACTGAAAACTCTGCTACGATGCATCTCTGATCTTCTTGGGTACTCTTTGCAAAGTGAGAATGGTAATGCTGATAGGGTTAGGATTGGGGTCCTGGCAACCACTGAGCCGTAGCTGGAGCCATCCCTGCCTAAATGATTGCCTTCAAACTTCAAAGGCTCTTCCCACTGATCACTTTAGCCATTGGCCTACTGGCTCAAAGGAGCAGTGGAAAGGAGTGAGGACATCTGCGCCTATGGCATGCCAAAAAAAGACAATTACAAAGATGTATATGGTTTACCATTAACATTGGGGTGAAGACGTATGCATTGCAAAAAAAGAAAAAAAAAAGAAAAGATTTGGAGAAATTTTACATAACTAATATGTATAAATATAAAATTGAGACATCATTACTATAATTTAAATTTAAATATGATACATGTTACCTTATGGGGGTGACTGTGACCAGGTGACTAGGGATGGGAAAATGAATGATATCTAAGATTGCTAGGATCTTTCGAACATTGTCTTGCTTCTCATCTCATTCCTGATTCCTGTTTGTGACCATTCCTTCCTCTGCATAAATGGGAAAATTGCACATATTGAGCAGCAATTAAATATGAAAGTTGCACAATTTCCCCCAAATCTGTGCCAATTTCCCCCATAGACTAAAGCGGGGCTTTCAGGCTGCAAGGGGAAATTTGTGCAAAATTGAACTGGGAAAGTTACGCAAATCGAACACAAGCTCATGTCCAGCAATTTGTGAACTTTTTCAGTGGGCATGTGCTCACGCTCGCTTTCGGGGCTTCAAATAGTGTGCTTGCATGTTTTGCAAAGAAATAGAAGTTGCACATGACCACAGTAGTTTCCATGGTAGTGCTATTATGCAGTTTGGACATGCTCTTGCAGAAGTCTGATTGAAATGAATGGGAGTTGATTAAGACCAGGGCAAATTCTACCTGGAATCCCAATTAAAATTCATGGGAGCTGGGCGAGAGCATTACCAATGGACCCAACTGTGCTCTTGTGCAAATCCCACTGAAATGAATGGACACTGCACAAGGAAGCTTCCTCAGTAGATCATGTCCTGCTCTTTTACAGCTACCATTCATTCTAAAGAAGTTTGCCCAGGAAGACCCCCTGATACTGTATGATCTGCTCTAGGGCAGCTCCCATCCATGCGAATGAAGCGTGCAGAGGAGAACCTCCATCTAGACCAGGGGTGTTGAACTTCTTTCAGCCCAAGGGCTGAACTGAATTTCGGAGAAGCACTCAGGAGGTGGCGCTGAAGGCAAAAGGAGCAGGATCAAAGGCAAAAAATAACACCCCCCAACACCTTCAGCTTGTTTTAGCTTAAAGCTCTTACTGCTAGTAACTAAACCTTAGGAGAAGCATTTCAACCATTTAGAATAGGGGAAAACTGCAAAATCTGGGAAAGCATCAAATGTTCAGTGGGTGGGGGGAAAAGAGGGTGTAGCTCGGGGAAGGCGGTGTGGCCTGTCACAACCCGTTCACCTTGAGACTCCTTTTTACCTTTCTCTTTAAAGGATCCCAACCATGAACGCAGTTTATATACAGCTGCCCACTCTGTGGATTATTTTTCCTTTCTGTTCCCACCTCTGGGCATCACCCTTTTACTCTCCCACTGGTTCTATGATTCTATGACCCCTTTTTGGTCCCACAGAAACCAGATTGGCACTTTGTGTACTTTGTTATTCACCCTTTTACTTTACCGCTGCCACCATATAACTCAGTACCTTACCTCAGCTACCTAAAGAATCCAATCCAGTGGGAAACAAAATAACTTTTATTTAACAAGAAGTAAGTTCACACATTTTATCAAGCTTGTGGTTTCATTTGTTTCAGTACTTGGTTGTTACAATAAACATGCCATGTATCCTTGCCTACTCTACCCTCTAAAGTAACATCTAACTCCTCCTGCTCCCTCTTGTTCCCAAAATAATAAACTGCAGACCCTGCACTAATTTATCCTCTTCAGCAGACTAAGTATTTCCCAGCCTTAGTATATAATTCTTAGATGTTGTAAATTCTAATCTTGGCCTAAATTTGTTAGAAATAAACTATTACTACCCAAGCTTAGAACAAATTTCTGTAAGCGCATTCAAACATTTCATATATATATATATATATATATATATATATATATATATATATTAATAGAGGCACAGCCGTGCTTCCATTGTTAAGGGCCATCAGTAAAAAACACATTCCGCCATGTTAAAGTGATAATTGGGGGGGGGTCATTCTAACAGCCATAAAATCGAAAATGTTTCATCAACATTTCTGAAATTTACAGGTGCCAGAAAGAAATGTTTGTTCTACATTACCTGAAAATTTCAAGAAGATTGGTGGAAGATTGAGGGAAGGAGAGCAGTTTAAGGTAGAAAAGGAATACAAACCTCTCTCCCTGCTTTTGTAAAATTTATTTCCGGGTTGAGACTTTTTGTGCTCTCAATTTGCATAATTTCTAGAGCCTTATTAACTAATCCAGTGGTGGGGTCTTCTTCCTCCTTGACTGTAGTTGATGGAAAGCTTTTCGTTTTTTTAAAATTCCCTTCAGTTAACTTTTAAGGACTATTTTAACCTCTCATTCAAGTCAATGAGGTGGCCATCTTCCCTCATAATGCAACACTGACACACGCTCAGTAGCGTCGCTCTCCTCCCTCCCTCCTGCCTTAGAATGTGGGGTGGGTGAGTGAAATGGCCGCTGCCTCTATAGCACAGACCTTTTGAGTGAAGAAGAAGAGTTTCTCTTTTCTCTTCTGGAACATGCATTCCTTTGGCTCTGAGAGTATTTTGGGCTATCTTCATAAGGCCAGTTTGCTCTTTTGCTCCCTGGTGAAGCAGGGTGTGGTTCCTCTGGATCCATGACAACCTGATCTTCAGATCTCTCCTGGGAATAGGTGGCTATACCTTTCTTTCTATCCCCCCCACCCCATACACACACAGTGCTCCTTCCCTCTTTTCTAAGAATTTGGTCCATACTGCTATAAGTTGAAAGCTTCAAACACTTCATTTAATTAGTTTGGGCTGGTGTTAAGTTTTAAGTACAACGTTGAAACCTATCAAAGTGCTTCTGAGCCTACAACATTGGTTTCGGCCTAGTCACCCTGTTTTTCTAATAAGGTTTAGAAACAGTTGAGCTGTCGTTTATTTTGCATAGTGTACACACATGGATTTTCTTTCTAATCCTTGCAGTCTACACTGGCTCCCTCCTTGATGTGTTTTCAGATGCAGACAAACCCTTTTTTGTTCCAGCAGGCCTTTGGCAAATCATCTGGACCTCTGTCTATACCTTTGACTTTTAAATTGTTATGCATTTAAAATGTTTTAAATGCTTTAATATTGAAAAGTATTTAATTATATTTTTAACTTTTGTATATTTAGTCTGACCATATGAAAAGGAGGACAGGGCTCATGTAACTTTAACAGTTGTAGAGAAAAGGGAATTTCAGCCAGTGTCATTTGTATGCAATTAGTCCCTGGTGAAATTCCCTCTTCATCACAACAGTTAAAGTTGCAGGCACTATACTAGAGTGACCATATACAAAAGAAGGCAGGGCCCCTGCAACTTTAACTGGTGTGATGAAGAGGGAATTTCACCAGGAACTAATTGCATACAAATGACACTGGCTGAAATCCCCTTTTCTCTATAACTGTTAAAGTTACATGAGCCCTGTCCTCCTTTTCATATGGTCAGCCTAGTATATTCCTATTTATAAGTTTTAGCTGTATATGTTTTAGTTTTGTAAGGCTGCCCTGAGGCCCAGCATTGGGCAAAAGGCAGGATACTACTATTACTACCACTACTACTACTAATAGTAATGTTTCAAATTTCACTTCTGCATCTGATGTTCTTTTGCATTTACTTTTCTTTATAAACCATTCATATCTTAAGACTTCTTGTGCGGCATGTTTTCATTGGTTTAACAAGTTAAAAGGGGTATTCACTGTTTTCATGCTTATGTTATAAAATCTATTTTCAACAGGCTTAGTAACTTCAAGAGTAACAGAGTTGGGGAAAATCCTCAATCTCTTTGCTATCAGAGGCACTGAGTAAGGTACCCCTAGAGATAATTTAGACTGACCCCAACCACAAAACACTATTCCCCCTTCTGAAGAGATCTGGACCACAGACTACTAAAAACAAAGTAGCAGGCCATAATAACAGTTCTCATGTGGCCATTTGCCTTATGAGACAGGTACTCTGCGGGCTACCAAATGGAAGGACTAACAAGCCATAAAGTTGCCTGGCTGGGTCTGCCAGAAATCCAGCCTCAACACTCCTGGAAGGTCCATGTTCTATAGCAACTGCTGTCAGATGAACTTGAGGGAATCCCTCCCTCCACCCCTGGGTTTAATTTACTGGCTTCCCCTGGCTGGACCTTGCAGGAAACTATAGGGACAGACAGAGCAGGCATTCATAGCACACATAGAATTCTAAGACTGGCAAATCTAAAAGCAAGTGTGTTGCTTTTCAAGAACCAAGGAAATTCAATGGGTCTTACTTTTGAGTAAATATCTAGGGATGGAAATGCAGCCTGTGCAAGAACTGAGTAGGGTGATCATATTTGGGAAACCAAAAAAGAGGACACCTAGTGGGGGGGGCAGGAAAATGGCTTTGTGGGGCCACCTTAAAGTCCCCAATTGGAGTGGAGGAGGGGAAAGCATGTCATTCTCACCCCCACCCCACTGCTCCAATCAGGCCTTTTTCTATAATGTCTGGGAATGACATGTTTTTCCCTTTTAAGACCTTGATTGAAGCAGTGGGAGAGAATGACACACCTCCAGAAAGCATGTCATTCCCCCCTGCCACGCTAGTAGTGGCCTTAAAAGGGAAAGTGTGTAATTCCAGGTCATTATAGACTATTGCATAAAATCCCCCCTGACACCGAGGATAGAACAAAAACCAGGAGAAATCTGGGGAAATCATGACAGTTTTTTTAAAAAAATATTATTGCATTTATATCACACCTTTTTTTTCTGCCAAGAAACCCAAGGTGGCATACATAATGCTTCTCCTCTACATTTTATTCTCACAACAGCAACCCTGTGAGCGGGGTTGGGCTGAGAGTCTGCAACTAGCCCAAAGTCACCCAATGGGTTTCCATGGCTAAGTGGGGAGTAGAACCCAGATCTCCCAGCTCCCAGCCCAACACTTTAGCCACTACGCCACACCCTAATGGTCACCCTAGAATTGAGCCATGCCAAATTGGAAGCAGATTGGTTTGTGCCTTAATTTTTAGGATAGTTTTTTTAAAAGTTTGACTTCAATTTTTTTTTCTAAAATTCAAGGCATGAACCAATCTACTTTCAACTTGGCATGGCTAAAGCCTTACTTAAGAGGTACCATGGTGCCAAGTTTTATCACTTCATCTTTACTTTCTTTTTTTTTAATGTACTGCTCAAGGCCCTAGACCCCAAAGAGGAGTATTGGGTTTGAAGTTTTAAAAATTCCTAAAACTCAAGGCATAAACAGATCTGCTTCCAACTTGGCATGGCTCAATCCCTACTTAAGAGCTACCATGCTGTCAAGTTTCATCCCTTTATCTTTAAAAATGATGGAACTGTAAACATTTTAGTTAATTAAAAAAATTAAATTGAAGTTTTAAACATTTCTAAAAATCAAGGGATGAACGGATCTGCTTCCAACTTGGCATGGCTAAATCCCTACTTCAGAGCTACCATGGTGCCAGGTTTCATCTCTTTATCTTTAATTTCATTTTTAAAACTTGTACTGCTCAAGGTCCTGGACCCCAAAGAGATTTCTGTTTGAACTTTAAAAAAATCCTAAAAATCAAGGCATGAATGGATCTGCTTCATACTTGGCATAGCTATATCCCTGCTTAAGAACTACCATGATGCCAGGTTTCATCTCTTTATCTTTAAAAATGAGGGAGATGCAAGCATTTTGGTTGATTTATTAATGTTAAAAGTGAGTTCAACACATAACACTAGCTTTGATTTTATATTGGATGTCAAGATGGTATAACATCCTGGCTGACGCTGGCTTGGTTATCAACTGTATAATATCCAGTCATCATTACACAAAGCCATGAAATTCATTAAACAAAAAACCTACGGTTTACAAAAACAATGTTGAGGCTCTACAGTTTCCAACCAAGCACCAAAAAGCAGGGAAATTGGGAGTTAAGGCACACAAGCCTTAATGCCACATCCTCCCTAAGGAGGCAGAAAGTGCAAGTGAAGTTCTCATTCTCCCAAAGCAGATAAACCCTGAGGACAGGGTGGAGAATATGATATGCAGAGGTGACTGTGGGGTTGTGGAAAACTGACGACGAACAACTTAGGGCCACCTACTTCTCTTTTTTTGTTTAGAGCAGCCCTTCCCCAACCTGCTGCCCTCCAAAGGTGTTGGACTACAACTCCCATCATTGCAAGTCAGTATGTCCCATGGTCAGGAATGCTGGGACTTGTCATCTCAAACACCTGGAGGGCAGCAGGATGGGGAATGCTGTTCCATACCCTTACCAAATACAGGGTCTGCCCAATACTTTTCTCTCACACACATCTTGCATATAGCAGCACTCTTGATAACAAAAGGGGCACTATTCATTACAGATCTAGAACCAGAGCATGTGCCAGGCACTTCCAACTTTTGGTTAATATCCTGCCTTTCAAAGAACCAATGTTTTTTTTTTTCTTTAAATGTATTTATAAAAAATATACTGTTCACTCCCCACAATCCCTGCACAATACATCATCTCATCAAAGCAACAGCGGAGCAGAAGAGGTTTAGTTTGGCTGTCTTGAACACTTTCCAGATGAGATTAGTTTGCAATCCTATACCTCTTGGGAGAAATCCCTAGTGAATTCAGTGGCACTGGCTTCTGAGAAGACATGTATAGGAGTCAATCTTCTCCAGCCTGGTGCTCCCCAGATGTGTTGCACTGTAACTCCCATGTTATGTGTTATGGAAAGACAAAAATAAATTCAAACTTAATTTTAAAATAATACTTATGCATGAAAGTATTAGGTGGTAGCTCTGCCTTTGATCTCACACTGCTGAACAAGTAAGAGAAATCCTTCATCTGATATTCAAGAAACAGACATCCTATGCCATGTGTTGAAAACTAATGTTGATGTCTAAAGGGCTATCTGGATTAGGTGTTCAAGATTCATTCATTGTTGTTTCATTTGGTTTTGACAGTTTATTTAAAGTGATGCAGCTCTTTTGTAGTTCCTTGATGGATCACATATCTTAATGCTGGAAAACATCATACTTTAGTACAGATGTGGGCAGAAAATAGATCTATCCTGATGATTTGGACATCAACTCGCGGCATTCCTGATAACTGCCCATGCTGATAGGGGCTTTTGCAAGTTGAATTCCAAAACATCTGAAGATCTACATTCTGCCTTCCTTTGTTCTTGAACAACATTCCCCAACCTGGTGCCTGTCAGATGTGTTGGGTTGCAACTCTCAACATAAGGAGATGCTCTAAGAAATGAGAAGTAGCTGGTCCTAAGTTGTTCATCATCATTTCCCACAACCCCACAGTCACCTCTGCAGATCAAATTGCATATCTAGATTTTTGAGATGACAAGTCCCAGCATTCCTGACCATGGGACATACTGACTTGCAATGATGGGAGTTGTAGTCCAACACCTTTGGAGGGCACCAGGTTGGGGAAGGGCTGCTCTAAACAAAAAAAGAGAAGTAGGTGGCCCTAAGTTGTTCGTGATCAGTTTTCCACAACCCCACAGTCACCTTTGCATATCATATTCTCCACCCTGTCCTCATGGTTTATCTGCTTTGGGAGAATGAGAATTTCACTTGCACTTTCTGCCTCCTTAGGGAGGATGTGGCGTTAAGGCTTGTAACTCCCAATTTCCCTGCTTTTTGGTGCTTGGTTGGAAACTGTAGAGCCTTAACGTTGTTTTTGTAAACCATAGGTTTTCTGTTTAATGAATATATATATATATATATATATATATTGCCCAAAAGTAACAGGCTCTTTTTCCTAGGAGATATGCCAATTCCCACTAAGAAGCACAGACTCCAAAGATCCGATCCAACGCACTTTTATTACGTTCAGCTGAGCGGGTGCACTCTAGTAAGCTACCAGCTCACCAGAGTCACACCTAGGGGCACGCAAGCCCCCCTCTTTTATACTTTACAGCATAAGATCTACGTCACTGCTTTATACAGCGCAAGCGCAAGCAAAACCCAATGCATTCCAACGAGAGAGTCACTGCCCTTTGACACACTGTTGAAAGCTACTGCTCATGTTTCAACTGTTGCTGGGTGAAATTCTGTAGCTTCTGATGAGGTGCGCTGATGGCCTTGCATTAGGACAAATGCTATAACCAGATGAAACCAGGCTTGTGGCAAGGCCTTCTGCATATGCACTTTGAATTTTCCTTCAGCCTTGAGCAAGCGTTCCCAGCATTCTGTACTTGTAAGCAAAGATGACTACACTTTGGCTATCATCTCTCTCTCTCTCTCTCTCTCTCTCTCTCTCTCTCTAATTGATCCCAGATCTATCTTTAGGCCTGGCTGAGAATTTCAAAGTTGTTTAAATGTCTATTGTCTTTGTATGTTGGCTGTTATAATGCTTTTATGGTTTAAATTTTGGATATTAATTTTTAATGTTTAATGTTTTAATCTTTTTAAACCGTCCAGAGAGCTTAGGCTATGGGGCAGTATAGAAATGTAAATAATAATAACCCCGACTCTCTCACACTATCATCTACTAACTGATTTTAACTGTCATTCCCCTCTACACACTCAAACCCAACAGCCAATCAGCATTCACTCCAACATTCCATGCACACCCAACCGAATTAGCAACTTATCAGCCTTATCATACAAAGTCCAAACAGCATTTACATAACAGATAAAGATATAAAAACAGGGAAACATCACATGGCCCTCTGGGGAGGACCCACCTGAGACCCCAGGTGGGACAGATTTGGCCCTTGGGCCTAAGGTTGAACACCCCTGAGCTGGGAAATGCTCTAAGATAATATCTTGGTTAGGTTAAAACAGGGATGGGAACCTTTTTTTCTGTGGAGAGCTACATTCCCTCAAGGGTAAGCTACTGCAGGTCACATTGTTGCAGAGGGCAGGGCCAATCTCAATGTTGGGTGGGACCAGAGCCAAAAGTGAGTGGGCTTACCTTTTTCCCTCCCTCTTTCAGCCACTGCCTTTTGGTCACTTCTTCTCCCTTCTTTACCCCCTTCCTCCCCACACAGTGGGCTGCCAGGTGAGGGACAGATTGCTCTTGCCTCAGGTCTTTCCTGAACACTTCCAGAGTTCTTTGGAAATTAGGCTGAGGGATGCAGGTTGCTCTTTCATGGCTTAGAATCAAGGGGGACTTAAGTGTGTGTCTTTTTTCTATCAACTTTAACGTGCTTCTTCTAAACAACATGAAATGCAACTTGACAGATCTGATGCACCCAAAAATAACATGTCAAGCTGAAAAATATGAAAACACTTGATAGCCTGCATCTCATGGCTATAGAAAAGAAGCTCTAATAACAGTGTTAAATATTTTATCTCTTTTTTTAAAAAAAATCTCTTCTTTCCTAAATTTTCCATTTGTGTTGGCATAAAAGATAAGAAACTCTGTGTCTAGATGTCCCTGCTGTGTTGGGTGTGTTTGGGTACACTCAGACATTTCTTGCAAACTCATTGTGGCCTATGCTTCTGATTGAAATGCAGCTCATCTACCAGTAATTAAGCATGGCTTCCATATCTCCACTGTGCTCTATTATGCTGGAAATGGTAAATAGATATTTATAAAATATATAATAGATAGAAATCAAACATTTCACTAAATGATTTTATCCCAGGGACTGGTGGAAGAATTCAGATCTAAGGATTTTATTTGATCGGATTCAACATAAATAAGTTTAATATGCCTCAACTACATTATGAACCAGCTGTACATTTAAATGAGTGGCTAAAACTAAAGGACACTTTTATGACTGTTCTAGTCTGAGTCTCTGTAGAATTCATGTTCTAGTCTCTCTGTAGAATTCATGCCCATATTTATGTATTTTTCTTTCTTAGTTTTTAATTTCAAAATGAGAAGGGTCCCTATCCTTTAAGGCAGAGGTGGACAACCTTTGGCCCTCCGCAAGAGTTTTTACATCCCCTGTTGAGTCCTGTGCCACACCTGCTGTGCCTTCTTTCCCAGCAGAAGAATGTTCCCCCAGATGTTTAGCAGAGTGGGGAGGGGGGCACTGTTCTGTAGATAAACAGGCCACATGCTCCTCGCCCACTCTGTTTCTCTGCATAGATGGTGATTCTGCTGGGAAGTGGGGCACGCAGGGAACACACATTGGCTGAATTCGGACGACACGCTGAACAACTGTGGGTTGTTGCTTCAACAACCCACTGTGTTGTTCAGCGTGTCGTCCGAATTGAGCCATTGTGTTTTCTACCAGAATGGTTGGGAATCTGACCACACAGCGATATCTGGTGGCTAGGGAGGGTGTGGCATATTGTGGGTTCCAGGGGGGCTAATGCAGTCCCCCAACTCACTGAATTTGTCCATCCCTGTTTTAAGAGAACTCAGCCAAAGCCTGAGCCACATTTTTATGACCCCCATGTGGATCCTATTTGAAGTTGCTCCAAATGGCAGCCATCACAAATGCTGGGTGATCTATTAGTTTGTAGCAGCATGGTGATTTTCTCCATGCTGCCATAAACAGCAGTGTGATGGAAAAAAGTGTCCAATCCTTGTAGGATTTACTACACCTCTGTCATGTGGAGTGATTCAAAGTGGTCTCACATGGTGGACATGGATGTAAACCTAAGACATCCTTTCCCAATCAGGCACCCTCCAGATACGTTGGATCACATCATGCCCAGCCAGCGGGCCACTGACCATGCTGGTTGGGGATGATGAGAGTGGTGGCCCAACACGTTTGAAGTACAGAGGCTTGGGTCCTATGTTTTCGCTCTGTGTGATATCATTCCTGAGAGCATTCTTGGAGGTAGCGGGAAGACAGCTGCTTCCATTGGTCAATGGAATTGAAATGAATATGTTCTCAATGAAAATCCTTTGGTTTCACATTAGTTTTTATTCTTATTCTTATTCTTGGGGAGTAGTAGAATACCTGGAAGTGTCATGCAGTTTGAATGGAGAATGCCAAAGGCACAGGCAGCAGAGGACTGGTGAAGTCAAAATGAATAGGAGTAACAAAAACTATTAATTCCTGAATTGTTCATCAAATGTTATTCTAACAAAAGGGTAATGGAATGGATGAAACTTTTAATAAGAAAAGTATAAGGAAAAATGAATGTTTTTGGCAGACTCATAGAGCGTCATCAGAGAAACGTTTTATTACACACTCATTACTGGCCACTCATAGATTTTTGTGGGTCCTCTTCACAATGCCGTCCACCTCCTGTGAGCCGCCTGCTCCTTCTGCTAATTTTTCCATCACCAAAAAAAGACCCAGAAAATCCAGTTCTTTTGGCTGTGATGAAATTTGCCACCATTTCCTGCTGTGTGCAGGAGAAGCTGTGCAATAAAAACTAGGGATGTGTATCGTATCGTTAAAATCGCCGATAACGCTATGATATGCTCTCTATCATGTCTCCATTTAACGGTAATGATACAATAGGAAATCATAAGGAATACAACGAGAATTATCTGAAACGATAGAAATTCCAACGATAAATATCGTATTTTATCGTGTTATCGGAAGGCGCTTTCTCTTTTGCCTCACTCTGACGGAGCTAGAAGGTGGGGTGTGCTTGATGAGACTGACGGTTTCAGTGACCAATCGTGTAGCAAGGATTCCAGCAGGAGCCAATCACAGTGTTGGAGGAGGGCGGATATCCCCGCATAAAACCCCCACACTTGGTGTTCCAGGCTCTGTTGGGAGTTAGGCGTTGAGGGGAGAAGGGTGGATTTGTTGGAGCTCTATCCTGGCTCCTGGGTCTTGGTGGCGAATTGTTGGAGATTTATTGTAATCTCTTGCATCTTTGTGTCTCAGGTTCATTTGACTGTGCATTGCTGCCTGTGTGTTTGAGACTTTGAGTTATAATTTTTATTTTTATAGTACATTTTCTGGTTGGGGTTAGGTACAGCATGAGTGGGGGTACTCTGACTGAGGGGGAGTGTGTTTGTCCTCTGCCCTGTTGAACTTTCTTTTTAAAAAAAACACCAGAAATATATTATATTTTAAAAAATTATATTTATCTCCCTCTCTCTCTGGGTGTGTGTGTTTGCTTGATTGACTGTGAGTGTGCTGCTGCTGTGTCTAGCCTACTACACAGGATTTGTGTGGTCAAAGCAGCACATGAAGTCACAAACTGTGGGCAAAGCATATTTTTTTGTTGCAATCATTTTCTACTTCGTAGCAGTATGAAACGTGGTTCTAAGGCGCGCTTTGGGCGAGGTGGCTCTGGGTCTAGGAGAGATGCTGTTGCTGCTGGGGGCAGTTTTGGGGTGCCTGTCTCTCCCTCTCATACATTTTTTTATTTCTTTTTGAAAGACACTGCTCCAGCCAATGGTTCCAGTCTGGACTGGAGGGACTGCTTTAGGGAGGGGGACTATGCAAAGCAGAAGCAGCATCCCTCTCAATCATTTTATTCTTTCTTTCTTTCTTTCTTTCTTTTTGAAAGACACTGCTCCGGCCAATGGTTCCAGTCTGGACTGGAGGGACTGCTTTAGGGAGCCTTGAGAGAGATTCCTGTATTTTTATTTTTTGTCACTACATCCCCTGGGTCTGCTCCTCGTGGAGTCTGTTAGTGAGGGACTGCAGAAGCATCCCCCTCATGCATTTGGGTTTTTTTTTGTTTTTTTTTTAATTTGGTCAGGCAATGTGCCTGCCTACACCTGCCCAGAAGGGGCTCTTATCAATTGGCCAATGTGCCCACCCAGAAGGGGACTTCTATGAACACGCAAAGTGCCACTCCATCTTCTATGAACTGGGCAATGTGCCTACATGACTTCTATGAACTGGGCAATGTGCCTACCTCTATCCCAAACGTGACATTTATTTGCCTCTGCTCCAGCCAATGTGCGCAGCTCTGGCATGAAGAAATGCCAACCTGCCTGCACGGGGATGGTGGGAAGACTGGGTCATTTGAAGCACAATGAGGTCAAGGCGGTGCGTGATGGTTGTTTTGATGGCATTCTCACAGTTGTAAAAGCAGCACATGATATGCTTCTGCTGGGATCCACCAGGTTGCCCACTGCAGGGGTATCTCTCCTGGCCCAATGACGCCCTGCCAGGCTATGGCTGGCTAAAATAACTGTAACACCCGTGCTAGTTCCCTACCCCTCAATCCTTTCATTATTTCATTTGACATGCATGGCCTAATCAATGAGACAAGGCAGCACATTTTACTTTTATGACTGCATATGGAAGGCACTGCCTACTAGGTTTCCACAGGTTTGGAAAGTTCATTCATTGTATTCTATTCATATAATACCTATAAGTCTCAGCAATAGAGGCATGTAGTGCACTACTAGAAACAGTGCATGTTTTTGAGAGCTTACTTCTGAGTAACGCCTGCAGCTGTGCATCTGAAATTGGGCACAGATGAGTCCCCTCAAGGCCATCTGTAAGATGGCCATGAGTACTGGATGACGTCTCTTGAAAAGGGACCACATTTCAGCCACCTGAAACAGTGTATTTGAAAGCTTACTTCTGAGTAACGCTTGCACCTATTATTCTGTAATTTGGCACACATGACTAGCAACACTCAGTCTGCACTGTGACGAAGTTTCAAACCTGTAACTTGGAAAATTAAGAAGTTTTAGGCGTTTTAGACTCAAAAGCAACTCTCTCTAGGGCAAAATGTAGAAACAATATAGTATTTCCGATATTTATCAGAAATCCGATACGATACAGACCACCTATGATATTACCGGAGACGATAATTTTTTTGGTCCAAAATCCCGATAACGATACGATAATTTCGGGTGTGCACATCCCTAATAAAAACCACCCACTGAATGGGCCATATGGTTATTGCTTGCTTCCTCTTTCTTCCCTGTGTGAATAAAGAGGAAGCTGTTCATCACTATTGTGAGACAAGAGCAGGAGGCAAAGTGATGGTAGGGAAACGTGATCCCCCTCCCCATCAGATGGTGCTCATAGAAAGTAGATTGCCAATTTTTGTTGAACCACTTTAGGCCTGCCTGCCTTTGGACTTCTCGTAAAGTCTTAAGGCTTCTCTAAACGAGTGATTTGTAGCACTCTCATGACTGGCCATTCATGGAAATTTGCACATAGATTACATGATATCAACAACAGCCAGGATGTCTCCCACACTTTCCCCTGCTTATCCTATTTTCAAAAATATTTGAGATAAGCTGGAATAAACCCTTAATGGAGCAAAATTGGCAGTGCGTAAAGCTGGCATGGCACTATGAACTTGCTGAGATCAGAGAGAGAATAGAGTAAAATGCCTCCCTGCAACAAAGGGAGACCAATCTGATCATTAACCCCCTTTATGTTCAGTGGGGCTTACTCTGAGATAAGTATGCCGAGGGTTACAGACTTACAGTGAGAACATATGTCTACTCATAAGTAAGTCCCATTGTGTTCAGTGGGGCTTACTCCCAAGTATATGTGCTGAGGGTTGCAGATTTACAGCAGAATCTCATATCTACTCAGAAGTAAGTCCTGGCTTTCCTGGGGCTGTGAAGAAACAGTACAGCACAAGTTAAGTGATGAAAACCAGACTCTCCCCTCACTCTCCTGCATGTTTGCACACATGCCAGGGAGGGAGGGAAGCACTCTCTTGATTCAAATCAGATGTCTGCCATTTAAAGGAGCCCATCCTAATACCACAAAGAATGTGAAAGCAAAAGGCCATAGTATATATGTGGGTTACTTGCTTAATACAGAGACATCATTAGTCTGAACTCAGCACTCCTTGGTTGAGGGAGGCACTTCTAAAGGTACGGGTTCACTTAACACAGATTAGTTATGCCTTAATTGTTCGGAGGTCTCCTTGCATATACCACAGTATTGCTTGGTAAGTGTAACACATCTCGGTGGGATCACAGAGATCACTGGAGATTCTTGTAAAGGTAAAAAAAGAAGTAGACCATGCAAGAGTGAAGTCAGCACAACTCTGATATAAAACAACACCAGGGAGAAATAATGAAACTGACGAGTGAATTAACTTCACATCAAAGTAGGCCATTTCATAAGTAATGCAAGGGAGCTCAAAGTCTTGGTTGCTAGGATGAAAGTTTGGACTCAATTTTGCCCCAGCATCTCAATGTGGAAGTGCAATTTCAGCTATATAACCAGCTCCATTCTTCAATGTCATGAAGCGCATTCCAAGTTATTATGTAAAATGTCCCTGAGCATTTGGGGAGGGCAGGATCTTTACAGACAGCAAGGACTATATTCTATTTAGTAGAACTAATCACTAGAAGGAGAATCTAATTAGGACAGAGCATTTTGATCATAGAAGCAAATGACTGAAATTGCTGGGTGAACACTTACCCAAGGAAAACATAACACTCAACACATTTTTAGTCCATGACATTCCTCCTCCTACACAGTACGGTGCTTCAGTTCATTGGGATTGTGTATAATTATTCTCATTGCTGGCAGTCCATATACAGTAGAAAATGGTGACAGTGGGACTGGGTTTCAAAATGAAAGCAAAATCACGATCTATATCTATATATTTGTGGTGGTTGTTTTTTGCATGGATCATTTGGATAAAGACCTCAAGTTATGCATTCAAAAAGCTTCACCTATTTTCAAAAGCAACTAAATAGTAATTAAGAGAAACTGAAACTTATCAACATAGTAAGCAAGCTTGGGAGTTCAACAGAGCTCTTACTGAGGTTCAGGGCTGGCCCTGCCATGTAGCAAGGTGGAGACCTACTTTAAAGGGCACCATTGTTGTGGGGTAGGGGGTTAGATCAGGAGTGTTGAACCTTTGTCAGCCATGGGCTGAATTGCATTTCAGAGAAGCTCTAGGAAGCCGCATTCCAGTGGTGGGTGGTTCCAAAGGCAAAAGGGGTGGGGCAAAATACCAGCATATGTTAGCTTAAAGCTCTTGCTGCCAGTAACTGAGCCTTTGAGAAGGCATTTCCTTTTGGAATGGAGAAAAAGCTTCACAAAAGCAGGGAATCCCCAAATGATTTTTGGTTGAGAGAAAGGGGTTGGGGCAAAAAGAAGGGGGATGTAGGAGTTTATCCCAAACTTTGCAAATATTAAAAGTTTGCATGAAAATTCATAAGTATTTCTCGTAATACATGCATTTTTGCTCAATAGTTTTTTTTGCAAGCAATTTCCATAATATAATGCATCGTCAATATTGTCTATGCATTTCTGTGTGCATTTTAACATAATTTCCTCATTCTAATGCATTTTTGATTAGATAATTGCATTACAAAATTTGGAGAAATTTGAAGTTTGATGGATAATTGAGTTTCATTTCACATAGCAATTCAAAAGTGCAAAATTAGGTAATTTAAATGCAAACTGAACAGATTTCTCTTCCATCCCAGTGTCACATTCTCAGGAAGACATTTGGGCCCAAATTCTCAATTCCATATTGATTCGGAGTTGAATATTTATCAAATTTATATTTTGAATCAAATAAAAATCTCTTTTGACAATTTGGAAACTTTCATTAAAAAAGAAAGCAAACTAAAGGAAAAACCAGGCTTTCCTGCCCTTGGAACTGTGGATGAACAAGCAGTGGAGGCTGATGGCTCTGATGTCAGTAGGGTGGTGAATCTGCTCCAGGTTTCAGTCAGAACTCTAAAGGAGCTATCCAAGATGCTCTGGATCTTGACTAGCTCCTTTAGTTCTGATTGGTTCTGAATACCACCTCACTGACATTGGAGCCACCAGCCTCCAATCTGGACAAGCTTAGTACCAGGTTCGTCCATCTGTCTCAGGTCCGAGAGCAGGAAGCCTCCTGAGAGAAGCCCTTTTAAGTTAGGTAGCTCAGGAACTACACAGTTCCCCAGAGTTGGATAGTTTCCACAGTCTCATGCCCTCCAGATGTTTTGAAGTCCAACTCCCAGAATACCTGACCATTGGCCATGCTGGCTAGGGCTATTGGGAGTTGAAGTCCAAAACATGTGGAAGCCACCAGGTTGGGGAAGGCTGTTTCAGAGTGTCATGCTTAACACATTTTTGGTGACTGCACCACTTTTAAATTGGGGCTGCAGACATTCCCTCAGCTTTCCCTATTAGGACTTGCTTGGAGATTCCGTACTCACGACCAAAGTTTTCAAGGGGCATGCATGCTTATGCCAAAAGAAATTGAGGACAATGGCAAGCAATATGTTCTATACAAAACAAAGCTGTATCAATCATTTTCATGCAGCCCTGTTTGTCTCCTACCCCACTGAAATCAATCAACCAATCTCAACATATTTAATACCCCCATTTATGCTGAAGTCAGTTATATCATTCCCATTTTACTCCTGGGAAAACTGACCTTCCGAGCATCATCAGATGAGTGTTTTATGGCGTGCTTGGGACTGGCCATTCAAGGATATTTACAGGACATTTTAACGATGTTGCAATCCTCCTGTGCATCTCTTGCTCCTCCCGTTGTTTTTTCTGCTTCAAAATACCACGCCAAAAATCCGATTCTTCTGCTTGCTAATTGGCACTATTTCCTGCTGGGTGCAGGAGAGGTTGCACCATAAAAAAGCCCCTTGAATAGGCTACTTGGTCATTATTTGCTTCCTCTTTTTTCCCTATGTGAGAAGGAAGAGGAATTTGCCTGTCCTTATTGTGGGACAGATGCGGGAGGCAAAGCAACGGTAGGGAAATGCGATCCCACCATCTGTTGATCTTCTATCTGTTGATCTTCTATTTGACTTGAATACACTAAAATATTTTAACAACTACTACAGCTTTCTAAAAGATCAGTCTACTCCAGTGGCTAGACTTTTGGATTTCCCCTACAAATCCAAATAAGCCATCACTTTCTTGGTGGCCCTTTGGGCAAGTCTCTTTCTCTCAGGCTAGATCTTCACAATGGCTTTATAGTGGTATTGAAGTGCACTGATAATCATTGGGGTACAATCCACATTCCATATACCACTTTTATAGTGTTATAAGTCACCTGCTTTTTATTCCACATTTGTAATGATTTGACACAAAGGAGCTCATGGGGCACATGCGAGGGAAGTTTCTTGCAAGTAAAGGAGAGCTGTTGTGGGAGGATGTGTGTCCCGTGACGGCGGTTCTGAATGTGCATCGGCAGAAGTGAGCGGGACTGGATAGATGGGTATCGGGCATGGAATTTTTTTAATAACTCCTGCAAGGTGTGCATCAGTGCAGACACACAGCAAACCGGGGGGATAGGTACTAGGGATGTGCAGGGATCCCCCGGATCGGATCGGGACCCGGATCGGGACCTCCAAGTTTGTCCCGGATCAGATTGGACAAAATCGGAGCCCCCCAGACCGGACCAGACCGGATCGGGCCCGACCCCGGTCCAAAGACCGGATGTCCGATTTTCGGATCTGCCGCCATTTTTGTTTTCCCCATAGACTTGCATTGGGGGGAAGAAAGCTTTCCCCCAATGCAAGTCTATGGGGAAAATATGGTGGTGGGTGGGTGAGGGGGGCCTAACTCCCCCCTCCCCCTCACGCGTCTTACCTGGTGGGGCCATCCGTCGTGGACAGCCCCGCCAGGTAAGCCTCCCCGTGATCTTTACCTGGCGGGGCTGTCTGCTTCCATCGGCAGGCCAGCCCCACCAGGTAAGCTCCCCCCCGCTCCTTACCTGGTGGGGCGTCCTCCTCCTTCCGGTGCCTGTTCTAAACTACTGCGAGCTAGGCCTTGTGGCCTACTTTTCAGTAGAGCGCCAGGTGTTGACATCATCACCTGGTGCTCTCCTGTAAACTAGGCCACGAAGCCTAGTTCACAGTAGATTGGAGCCGGCAATGGAAGGAGGAGGACAACCTGCCAGATAAGCCCCCCTCCCCGCGATCCTTACTTGGCAGGGCTGTCCGCTTCCATTGGCAGGCGCCCGCTGGCGCCCGCCGATAGAAGCGGACAGCCCTGCCAGGTAAGCCCCCCCCCTGTGATCCTTACCTGGCAGGGCTGTCCTCTTCCATCAGCGGGCGCCTGCTGGCGCCTGCCAATGGAAGCGGCAGTGGGTGCCAGCGGGTGCCCTCTGATCCTCCGATCTTTTCCGAACTGGATCGGGTCCTTCCGGAGTGGTTCGGGAAAGATCGGACGATCCAGAGCGGTTATCGGAAATTGGATAATTGTATCTGATGTCCCCTGGATCAGCTCCGGATCGTGGATCGGACCCGATCCAGTGCACACCCCTAATAGGTACTGTGTTGAAGAAGCGTTCCTGCTCATCAATATGTTCTTGATAAAAAATACACATGGATGGTGTCAAAACACACCAATAACCAATCAAAAATGTGCTGAAAATGGTGGATGCTCACTCCCACAAACGTCCGAAACCACTGGACATGCCCCTGACAGTGGGTTGGCTGTTCGCTTAGCCGTGAGCTTGTGCCAAACAGCAACAGCTTTGGGAAGGGGGGGCACACGAGCCGCGGACATTGGGATTGTAGCGAGAGAGCCGGAAAAGCCGTGACAAATCCAGTCAGTGATATTCCTGAATAAATGAGGGGTCGACCTGAGATCTCTGCGGGAGTAGGTGAACATCATGTGGCCCAGTAGGGACGTCTGCAATAATATTCAGGAATAAATGGCTGGTGTAGACATGGCCAAAGTGTAGATCTGGCCTCAGTCATCACAGCTTTATCTGTAAAATGGGAATAAGGGTAACCTACTCCCATACTGCTGCTGACAACTGATGACATTGAATTGTTGCACAGGATTGGCAAAGGGAGGGAGTTGTTGGTGAGAGGTGGGAGGGCAGATGAAGACAGGTTGTCCCCCCCTCCTTCTGCTATTGGATGCTGAAAACAAGCGAGTAACTGTTTGCAACTGAAAGAGAAACCAAAATAGCCAAATTAGAGATTCAAAACAGCTGGAGAAAGTGAAATGAGAGATTGCAAATGACTAGTATGTGTATCAGAGCAACAGACATTATATATAACCTTTTGCAGTCCCCAGTATCCCCATATTTACCCTTCAGATGAAAGGGAAGCCATTTATCACGCTTTCCAGTACCATAAATGAACTATATGCAGAGCCCAAGAGACACCTTAGAATGGGCTGGTGTTTATGGCTGCCTCTTGTGAATGGCAAGGAAGAAGACTGATGTAACAAGAGAGAGATAAAACGGCAGAAAGGAAAATTAAAGGAAAAAACAAGGTATTAACAATGTTAAAATTGAGAAAGAAAGGATTGTAATGCACCATTCACAATAAAAAATGATGCAGAGAAAGGGTTAGTTAATTTATTATTAGCTCTTCCCTGCATCTCCTTTGAATGGAAGCATATGCATTATGCAATAACATATTTTATGAAAAGCCCAACGTTAATCCATTGAAATGACTGAGGGCTCTGCTTAAAATGAAAACTACCTTAATAAACATGCAGAAGGAGCTGAACTGCATCACAATAATAACAGCATCACAGTAATAACAAAAAGGTTATTTTGCTCCATTCTTCATTTCAAGGAATAAACCCAGACAGATTTGTTTGGGGTGCTTATATACAAATGTTAGAGCTCCTTTATTTATTTATTTATTTATTTATTTATTTATTTATTTATTTATTTATTTATTTATTTTGTTGGGAAAACATGTTTATGTAAGTAGCCTCAGGCGTTTTGAAAACTGAGCTGGAGAAAGGAGCTGGAGAAAGGAAAACCAAGCATCGCTTAAGATATTGCCAGTGACTAGTGCATTGGAAGTGCAAATGAAAAGCCCCTTCTGGTTCTTCAGATCAAGGAGAAGATATTTTCTGGGTTCCAATGTGCTTCTTTATACATTACGGCAGCGCCATGGACTGCTCATACCGAAACATTGTGATGGGGTGGACTTGCCCAGTCACGTTTTGAACTAGGCTCAGGAAAAACAACACACACCATTGAGATATTTTTCAAAACTTAGAAAATATTTTTTTCTGAGCCCAATTGGACCCTATCACACCTCTGATGTCATCAGAAGCATGACAGGTCTTGGTGTGTGTTTGTGTGTGTGAAGGAATTAAAATCCAAGCTGGAGAAGAACCTTTGAGCTCATTTTGGCATTATGAACTATTCAAATTTGTATTTGAGGCAGGAGATATAAAGCTTGGGTGCATTACTACAACAAGGGTGAATTGTGTCTGTCCTATTCTAGCTGGGGTTGTACTCTCTCTGAAGGAGTTCACATTTTGGGAGTATGTCTTGATCCAGCTGTGTCTCTAGAAGCGCAATGTTTCTCATGCATGATCCATTCATCCCACTCGTAGTAAATATAATCTTGACCCCCTATCACTGAGTAAATCTTTATCACCTCCACACAAAGAAAACACAGTTTAAAAATTAGTAAAAGCTCTTTGATAGATATGCTTTAAATATCTGTTTGACACAAATTTCCAAAATGGCCGTTCTTTATCTCCCCCACAACAAAGTCTGAAAGAAAGAGATAGCAATTAACAAATAATTGTAGTTATTCCTGGCAAACTGAGGAGAAGTGGCGAACATGCAATTTCATTTTCCACACACACAAAAGGGTCACTGAACTTTTCAACATTTTCTATGTTCGGACGACATATTAAGCAACGGGGGGGGGGGGGAGGAAATAGCGTACTGACCAGGAGTTAAGAAGGCGGAGCTCTCCACACGACATGCTGCAGCCGGCGCTGCTCGGCACTGGCAAACACACAGGCTGCAAATAATGTACGCGGCCGTGATGGATGGTCCGCCTGCCATTTTGCCCACCCAGCAACCTCTGCGAGTCCTCCCAGAGGTATCCCAGCATACACTGCAGTTCGAAAGCGATGGGCGCCGCCATTGAAGCTGCAGGAGAACATGCCTCTCAAACACCATTGGATGCACACAGGCAATGGGCGGGACACACTAGTCCCGGTTGGAGAAGCAAGCAGGAGGAACGGTTACACCGACACAGTGCCTGCCCCCCGCCACCACCACAGCACCCCAACCACACGCCAGGCAGCCCATCCCAGGGTCCGAGCCATGCCCACCCTACACAGGAGGAAGGATAGCCGCGAGGGCAATCCACGTCCCCGAGCCCCCATCCATAATACCCCCCCCCCGCGGGCATCTACCCGCACACACAGGAATGAAGGCAAGAGAGGGGGAAAGTGGAAAAACTTTATTCAGCGGGGAGTATAAAATTGGTTACATGGGCACAAGGCCACTGCGAAGCATGGGCAAAGTCAACGGGAAGGCCAGGCACCCCCGGGATGTGAGAAGGTGACTGGGAAGGCACAGCGGTGAAGAGGGCATAGCAGGGCAGGCATCTCCAAGCAGCAAGCACCAGAAAGGGACGAAGGGGAGGCGGAGAGGGGCACCACGCCAGGAAGCAACTGTAGTCCACAGAAAGGGACCCACAGCCCCAGGTCACATGGGGTGGGGGTAGTGCTGCCAGATCCAGTCACCGATGCTCTTGCGCACCCGCGAAGCCTCCAAACGGGTGCACCACTCCCCAACGGGATTCACAGGACCGGGCAATGGCACAACGTCACGCCCGTCAACAGTGATGGCATCCGTTTCCTCACCCGCCCGGGGCAGGTCAGGGTGCTCGGCCAGTAACACGTCCCCACAGGACTTGCAGATGTTGTGCAGGATGCAGCAGCACACCATGACGGCGGAGATGATTTCAGCCTACAAGTCCAGCAAGCTAAACAGGGAGCGCCAACGCTCCTTCAGATGCCCAAAAGCATGCTCCACGGGCAGAGGGGGGCACGGCAATGGTAGTAGTTGTATTTACGCTGAATGGTGGTGCGGGGGTAGCGGTATGGGGCCATCAGCCATGGCTGCAGGGCAAAGGCCTGGTTAGCCAGGAGCAACGGACCCACCACACACACACACACGGAAGCGGGGCTGGACTTTAGGAAGTGGCCCGACGACAGCTTGGCAGCCAAGGGGGAGTTTCAGAAGATTGCGTGTCGTGGCTCCGTCCAGACATGCCCACATACACATCCAGGAATCGACCCTTGGCATCCCCCCCCGGGGAGCCATGCTGTAGAAATGCTTGCGATTGAAGTACTCCTCGCCACAGGAGGGGGGGCAGGATGTGCACGTGGGTCGAGTCCAGAGCCCCCACCGCCTGCGGGAAGCCCAGAGCACAGAAGCCACACATGTTCTCCTTCTCGTCTCCCATCCGGATGACGTCGGCCAGGTACAGCTCGTTCAGCATGCTCACCATCTCACGGAAGATCTCCCAGGCAGTGGACATGCCCACCCCGAAGATCGTCAACAGCAGCAGGTACCCCACGTTGAACGCCAGCTTGTACAGCGTCAGGCCCAGACGGCGAGAGACCAGGATGCACGGGCACATGATGGTACACTCCCTCTGCAGGACAGGGGTCACCTCAGCCACCAGCACCTCGAACGTCATGCGGGACATGTGGAAGCTCCCACGGAAACGCTCGTCGTCCCTGTCCTCAAGTTTCTGCATCTCCGTCCACATGGCATCCGTCCGGGGGAGCACCCAGTGGCGAACTGTCTCGTGCTCATCAAGGAGCTCGGCTGACGTTGCCGGGGGGGGGGGGTCCGTGGTGCAGGGCTTCCTCAGCCGTGCCACTGGCCAACGCCTCCGCAGTTGCTGTGCCCGCATCACAGTGGTGAAACAGTGGCAAAATGGTGGCCTGCAAACCAGGCAAGGCCTCCGCAGCTCCAAGAGGCCAGCATCCATCGCCTGTCCTGAACACCAGCTTTGCAGGCAAGGCACCACCCAGGTGCCGCAGGTGGGCATGTAGCACATCCTCCTCATCGCCGTCACCGTGGTTCAGCGTAGCTGCCTGGATCGCCGCCTGCAAGCAGGCAATTGCAAGCTCCCTCTGGGACCTAGTCGCCAGTGCTGGAGTGGCCACAGGGGAGGCAGGCAGGACGGGAGGGCCGGTGGGCGTGACAGAGTGACAGAGCGGAGGGAGGGGGCAACGTGCCCAGCATGGGACTGCCCACTACGGGAGTGTGGGAATGGGAGGCCAGGCGGAATTTGTTATGGCTGAAGTGCACCTGCAAGTGAGGGGAGTGAAAGGAAGTGGGCGCAGGGAGTAGAGCGATAGGGCCTCGCCGCTGCAGGAGGAGGCGAGGGCACTACAGAGGGGGGAAGGGCGATGGGCTCTCATGGTGGCGAAAGGGGCTATGGCCGGAAGTTGTTCAGATGGCAGCAATGGCGGACGCTCCGCTCCAGACGTCGAATGCGACGCAGGACTTCTCCCAGGGCCAGCTCCATAGTGAATGGCATGGCGGAGGGAGTGCAGCCTGCCTGGGGGAGGGGAACAGAAGGGGAGGGGAGGGGAGGGGGAGGACAGCCATCAGTGACACGGAGGCCGGGGCCTTTCCCCTGCACCAAGCCCATATGAACCGTACACCAACCTCCACGGTGCAGGGCCCTGCAGCGTCGGGCGGTGCAGCTCACATGGAGCCCTGCGGGCCTGTAGGGTGCTGCCATTTCGACGGGAGCAGGCTGCAATGAGGGGAAATGGGGCTGGGACAGAATGGCATCCAGGGTTTGCAACAATGTTACAGGGGGATGCTGCATCTACATGGCCTTGAGCGGCGAAAACGGGCCGAGGGAGGCGGTTGCCAGAGCGACGGGAAGCTAGAGAGGGCTTATCGCGCCATGGGGTGGGGGTGACACGTCTGCTGTCTACTGCCAGGGGCCTTCGGCTGATGGGCCAAGGGGACTTGTCATGGTGGGAGGGGCCCTCCACCCCTCCACCTCCTCCTCCACCCCTTCCTCCTCTCCCTCCTCGTTGGATTCTGGTGGGGAGTCCCAGGTCTGCTTCGCCTGGCTGCCTAAGCGTCGCTGCTCCTGCCCTCCGTCCTCCCCCGCTGCCATCCCTGAGGCACCTGCTGCTGCCAGCATCGCTCATGGGGCCCGGTATGGTGCTGCCACTGGTGCAGGCAGGTACTGCTGAGGCAGCGGCGGCAGCATGTATCTGTACGGTGACATGTAGGGGGCAGGTTGCGGGGGGCCACGGTATGCTCCCCGGACTGACTGGGCGAGCTCCCTGAGCACCTCGGTTTGATGGTCGATGGTTGCTGTGCGCTCACGCATGCCTCGGTCGATGATGGCATCGGTGGCTGCCATGGCCTCGGTCATCCTGTTGATATGATCCTGCAGACCTTGGTGCACGTCCCGTCCCGCCTCCCATATGGCTTGGGTGCAATCTTCCATGACTTGGGTGGCCATGTGCATGGCCCAGACAGTGAGGACATGCTCCTTGGTGCACCTTGCCTCCTCCTCACCTGCCATGTGTGTGAACAGCTCGTGGATGCATCCCCCTGTCATCTCCATGGCCGTGACCAGGTCCCTCGCCACCTACAGCCGCTCTGCCTTGCGCCTGTTGCGCATATGGGCACACCTCTGTGCGTTGGTCAGGGGACGGGCTTGTGCGGCTGGGCCCGTGACGTTCTTGCCAGCGGGCAGGGGCGGGGGCTCCTCCTCTGGGGGGCTGCACCCTCCATCTCCGTGACCTCCGCTCCTCCTCAAGCATGGCCTCCCTGACCAGGAGCTCGGCTTCCAGAGGCGCATCCTCTTCCATCGCCTCTAGTTCCACGAAGGTGTTGTCGGTGGCCGGCGTATCAACTGTCCTGGGACAGTGACAGTTCTGGCTCCAGGACGTTGCCCACCTATGTGCCCACCCTGCTCCCCTTGCGGCATCGGCCTGACGTGTGTTCGAGGCCGGTGCCCTTGGATGTGATGGCCCTGGTCCATCCTCCTCCTGCTGGCACTAGCGGGATGGGTGTGGGGACCTCTACTTGCAACTCTGCACAGGTCAGCAGTAGGAAGGCCATGGGGTTGTTGGTGCTGGAGGAGGCTGTCATGGGGGAGGCACTCCTTGAGGAGTGGGCTGTCCTGGGTGGCACGGATGGCGGTCACGGCAGTAGTGATGGGCTTTGGGATCCTGCTGGGCTGGTCCTTGGCTTCGCCGCACCGGCCATGATTCCAGTGCTGCCCTTGCCGGTGGGTGGCGGTCATGGGGCATCCCTCCGTGGCTGCGGCTGTGGTTCCCGGGTAGCGGTGTCCTCCTCACGGCGGAGCCCTTGTGTCTGCCGGGCTCATTGTTGCATGTGCGGCGGCTCGACTGTGACGACTCCACTGTCTGCGGTGTGTCCCAGCATGACGTCGTGTCGCTTGACCAGCAGGCATGCCAGTTCATCGTAGAAGGGCATGGTGCGTGGTTGGACGCCTGTTCTTTTATTGTGCATGACAATCTCCTTGAACTTCCTGTTGTGTCCATGGAGCTTGTCCTTGCATTCCTTGGCATTGTGGTTGTGTCCTCGTTCCCCCATCTGCGTGGAGAGCCATGGGTAGAGCTGGTCGTGCCTGGCTGTGGCCATGATCCTCGTGGCTTCTGGCTGCTCCACAGTTCGATGAAGTTCCCAATCTCTGCCTCAGACCAGTGCTGTGCTCTGCGTCTTTACGGGGGGTCCTGGCTGCTTCCCTCCCCTGGGGTTTGGGAGCCGGTGTCTTCAGGCTGGCAGGCCCACCTCTCCTCTCTGTCTGGGTCCATGATGCTGGCGTGGGTGCGTTACGGTAGTGCTGGGGGTCCCTGCCCTGGCCTGGATGGTTGGTGCTGGTGGGCCGATGTGCTTGCTGGGAATGTGCCCTGTGTGGAGGCGTTGTTGTTGCTGGCCAGGGGCGCTTCGTGTCCTTGGGATTGTTGCACATACTTTTGGCTGTTTGCCACAACATTCGCAGGTGGCCGCTCAGTGATCGCGGGTGCCCTTTGCCTTGGCGTTCTGTGCATCTTGGGGATGTGCATGGCCGATGCTCCTTGTCCGGCTGTGTAGGGTGGTTTAGGAGAGGGTGCTTGGCGATCGCTGCTTCCCCGGCCCGCCTGCTTCCAGGTGAGGTGAGGGGTGAAATGGCTGGGTCGTGGGGGTGGGGGTCGCCTGGGTTGCTGTGCTCCCTGGTGGGTGGGGGGGCGGTGCCCCTTGTTCCTGGGTGCCTGGGGGCGCCTGGAGGTGTTGTGTGTCCCATTGCCTCCCCCTTCCTTTGTCCTGGTTCCCTTCTGGCATCCTCTGTTTCCCGTTTGGGTGACTGGCAGAACACACTGGGCGAGTGCTTGCAGGATTCGGCCCCTTGTTGTGCTCCATGCCGGCTGTCAGGAGTGGGCAGGCGAGCGTCTTTGGTTGCTATGGCGGCACGGCTGGTGAGCTGTTGGGGGTGTGGCTGAGCAGCCGCTCGCGTTCGGCCGCTCTTGCCGCTTCCCTCTCTGGTCTTCCGTTGTAACATACTCAACATAGAGGATTAACGCACGCACCCTCCAGATGACATTTTAGTCAATTGACAAAGCTCTAAACAACGTGCAAGTGCGTTGTTTCCCTCCGTTGTTTAATTCTCCCGATTAGTGTACTGTGGGTTGTGTGTGCGTTGTGTATTACTCCCCAGATGACACAACAAGCAACGTAACTGATGGTTGTTTCCCCAACTCTCCGCTGTTTAACGTGTTATCCGAATTGAGCCAGTGTGTGCTTCTCATTCCTCACTCATGGTTGTTTATGGGTTCTTTAGATGATGTTGTGCCCCTCCAGTTTTGCTTCTGTTTTTAAGCAGCACTTTCAGCAAGTTGTTTTAGAGCAGGGGAAATGTAGTATTATTTGCAAAGGTGAAAGAAAATGCTTTTCCCAGTTGTGTAATTGCACTAGTCTGCTATACTGCAGTGCACCTAGAAGTTATGTAGCAGAAAAGCAGGGGGAAAAAAAGTTCTTCATGTAGTGTTCGGATCTCAATTCTGTGACAAAACCAAAAGTTGATAAAGTGAATTAACAGCTTTATGCAGAAAAGCTCACTTAAGTTAACAATGGAAAGTACAAGCAGAAAAATGCACACAAGGGAAGAATTCACACAAAATGCACACAATGAAAGACCAGATTTTCCCATATAAGCCTGCCTGGATTTTCAGGTTTTCAGGGGAGACCCTTCTCTCGGTCACACCACTATCAGGGGAACATTTGGTGGGGATATGAGAGGGGGCCTTCTCCCTGTCCATTCCCAGGCCCTTTCTACACCAGACAGGTGTAGAGGGTGGGAGGCGCGGCGATCCTGGAAGTGCCTGCTTCCAGGATCGTCACGTTAATCCACACCAGGAAGTACAACGACCTGGGCTCCTTCCGGGCCATCGCACCATCACGGCCGCCATTTTTTTCAAATGCATCCTGGAAGACCACTCTTGTGCTCCTTCAAAAAGGTGGGGGTGGAAATCACATGCAAAATTGGGGGCCACTTCCCCTCGACATCCTGGGGATGGCAGATTTGCTCCCCCCTCCCATGATGGGCACGGAGCCACATGGTGCGGCTCCATGCCCATTTTTGCTGCTTTGCTTACTTGCGCGTGAGCTTGGCAGCACCTGGGACAGGCGGCCACATCTTCCGTGGTCTTGGGAAGTTCCTGGGACTGCGGAAGAGTCAGGATTTTCCAGGGATCCCTTATCTCTGGAAAATCCTGTGCCCATCCACCCCACCCCCGGAGTCCTTGTGCGTCATTTGGACCATCCCAGGCAAACAACCTGGTGTAGAAATGACATCAGTCTCTGGCCCTCCCTACCAACAGAGGCTAGGTTGGCTCCTTCTTTGTTGTCCTGTTGCTGGCAAATAAAGTTGTTTTTATTCAGGCAGTCCTTTGGTATATAACCTGGTTTGTTGTGGAAAGGGATTTTACCTGCTTGGGCACCATTCGTTTCATTTTTATTGCTGACTTATTAAAGTGTGTTTTTAATTTGGGGTTTTTTTGTGTTTTTTTGTTTGTTTTTAACCAAGGCTCTGTTTTGTTTTTTACCATGAAATTCCATTTTATTTAAAATAAAGTGGTTTAAAAAAAGAAAGAAAATAGAGGCAACAAAAAGAACACACATAATAATATTACAAATTCACAAATGAAACATTTTTCTCCCTCTCTCATAATACTAGAAACTGGGGTTATTCCATGAAGCTGATTGGTGGAAGATTCAGGACAGATAAAAGGAAGTACTTCTTCACACAGTGCAGAGTTAAACAATGGAATTTACTACCTCAAGATGTCGTGACGGCCACCAATTTGGATGGCTTTAAAAGACGGTTAGATGAATTCCTGGAGGCGAAGGTTGTCAACAACTGCTTATCCTGATGGTTCTATGCTATCTCCAGTTTCAGAGGCAGTATGCCTATGTACACCAATTGCTGGGAACATGGGCTGGAGGGTGTTATTGCATTCATGTCCTACTTGTAGGTTTCCTGATCAACAGCTGGTTGGCTGCTGTGTGAACAAAATTCTGAATTAGAAGGCCCTTTATGTCTAATCCAGCATGGCTTTTCTTCTGTTCTTTTGTTTAATTGGTGCTTAAATCCAAACCATATGCTCAAATCCCAATAATTTCAGTGGGAATTCTTAGGAGCCAAGCCTCATCTTAAGTGTTCTATTAAAGTGGGTGGGTGGGGGGAGACTTAATGACCAATATATGTGTTGGAGAAATGCAGCAAGTCTGTCCAAATATAGGATCACATTAAGGTTTCAAAAACATATATAGAACCACTGGGACTTTTTGAACTTTTCTGTTACTTTTCTGTAGTATTAAAAACACTAATTAGCTCATTGAGATTGAAATCTTATGTTTGGGGTCACCTAGAATTCACTCAATTTGGGCTATTTTTTTTTTAATTGAACTGATATAAATGCTTTAGTTTTATTCACAGAGATTTTTTAAAATTTCTTTAACAAATTAAAGCAGATAACCTGTTTCTCTGTTAGGTCTTAAAGATTTGTCCTATTATTAGAGTTGCCTGGAACAACTATGATAAAAAAGGATACAGAGCTAATGTACACAGACATTTGAAATAAAGAAGAAAAAGAGATGCACTTGAACTACCAATTTTAAAATTAGCAACCTTAAGATGCCCTGCAGTATTTTAGTCAATATTTTAGTCAAATCTTTGGATGTAGGCCTATTGGTGGTTTGATTTTTAGCACACGCTAAGGAAAGCCTACTCAAGTCATAACAGTAATATGTTCTCATGCTTCATTATGTGTACCATCAGGACTAACTACATGGATTGAAAATAAAATAAAATGAAACAGTCCAATGTCCAATGTTCATGAATCGACTCAAGCTTGACCTTGCAACCACAATGCAGGACAATGGAAGGAAGAGTAGAGCAGGTAAGCCTTCCCCAACCTGCTGCCCTCCAGATTGTTGGAATACAATCCCCATCTTCCCCAACCAGCATGATTGAGCCATTGATGTTGAAGGTAATAGAAAAGCAGATGCCAGAATGAAATAGACAGAACAGGTTGTATCCAGGATCAGCCTTCTGTGAGAGGAAGGACTCAACTCATGGAAAGGTCTCTCTCCACCCAATTTTGGGGGATTCTACCTCTCCACATATCACAGCTCACCCCATTCAGAAGGGTCTCCTGACTCTGTATAGAATTTTTAGCAGGGCGGGGAAGTCCACTTCTGTCATCACAGTTGATCCAATGTAAATCTGGTCCCAAACCCATGTATCCATGCTTAAACATGTGTAAACAGGTACAGGATGGCAGCCCTAAAAATAGCCTCTCCCATCCTAGTGTCCTCCAGAAGTTTTTGGCAGCAACTCCCATAATCCCTGACCATTGGCCATGCTGCTTGGAACTCATGGGAATTGTATTCCAAAACAGCTGGAGGGAACCAGGTTGGAAAAAGCTGCCTGAAAGAATAGCAGTCCTAAATATTATCCAATTGATTACATACACAAAAAGCAGAGACAGCAGGTGTATGTTCAGGGCAGAGAGTGAATCAAAATCTGCAGCAGGGTAATACTTAAAACCAAGCAAGCTGTCATAAAAAAAGTTAGCAAGCTTCCAAGTTCTCTGGAATGCTTCCTCCGGCTAGCTCTCCATCAATTTTCTAGGTATGTTTTTAGATAGGTAACTCTGCTTTTAGATAGAAGCCTTTTTTATATATATGCAGACAATCCTTTGGTTCAATATATAAGGGTAAATTCTTTTTCAGCTGTATCTGAGCCACCCTTTTTATATATTAATTATTAAGCAGCAGGAATCCTTTTGCGATAAAAACTAGGGATGTGCACAGACGGAAAAATCGGATCGGAATCGGATTGGATTTTTTTAAAAAAAATCGAATTGGAAAAAATCACTGGATCCGGTCCGATTCTGATCTGAAAATCAGATGTCCGATTTTCAGATCGGATGCCATTTTGAATGCATTTCTCCATAGCCAAGTATTGTATTACAAAAATGCCTATAACGTTTTCATTTTTAAAGATAGAAGGATGAAACATGGGCACTTTGTAGATGGGATAGCAGTAGTTATCTGTGAGAAATTTCAGAAAGTTTGGTGCAGGCATTTTGTGGCAATTAATGTTTGAATAATGAAGCAGGAATGCCTATAACTTTTTCACTTTTAGTGTTCCACACATGAAACTTTGCCAAATTGCAAGTGGTATGTTGGGACTCATGTGTGTGAAATTTCAGAAACATAGGTACTTGCCTTGTGTGGCAATTAATTTTAGAAAAATGGGTAGTAGTGGGGTAAATACAGTTATGCCTTCAACTTTTTTATTTTCAAAGATACAAACAGGAAACTTGGGCATATTACAGGTACCACTTTGCTTGATATGTGTGTGAAATTTCAGAAAGATAGGTCCAGGCATGTAGTGGCAAGGTATTTTTGAAACAATGAGGAAAGGAACACCTATAACTTTTTATTTTAAAAGTTAGAAGTCTGAAAGTTGCTCACTTTGTAGATGGGTTAAGGGTAGTTATCTGTCAGACATTTCAGAAAGATAGGTCCAGGCATTTGGTGGCAATGAATTTTTTAGATTAAAAGTTACAACAACACGGAGTTTTGACAGATAAAAGAGGGAGGGGGAGGCAGGGGAGGGGGTGCAGTTGACAGCCCAAACTCCTGTAGAAAAACTTCTGTAACATTCACACACATATCAAGCAAAGTGGTACCTGTAATGTGCCCAAGTTTCCTGTTTGTATCTTTAAAAATAAAAAATAGGAGGTGTAACTGTATTTACCCCACTACTACCCATTTTTCTAAAATTAATTGCCACACAAGGCAAGCACCTATGTTTCTGAAATTTCACACAAATGGGTCCCAAGTTACCACCTACAATGTGGCAAAGTTTCATGTGTAGAACATTAAAAATGAAAAAAAATATAGGCATTCCTGGTTCGTAATTAAAAAATTAATTGCCACAAAATGCCTGCACCAATCTTTCTGAACTTTCTCACAGATAACTACCCCTAGCCCATCTACAAAGTGCCCATGTTTCATCCTTCTATCTTTAAAAATGAAAACGTTATAGGCATTTTTGTAACACAATACTAGGCTATGGGGAAAAGCATTCAAAATGGCGTCCGATTTTCCGATTTTTTCTGATCCGGATCGGGTCCCTTTGGATTGGATCAGATAGGATCAGATGGCTGATCAGATCAGATCAGATCGGATCATTTTTATCTGAATTTTGGGAGAATCGGATCCGGATCGTGGATTGGATCCAATCTGCTGCACATTCCTAATAAAAACATGGCAATCTCAGCAGACAAAGCCATTTTTTTTCAGAGCAGAAGATGACTCTAATTGCATTGTAGCTCCTCATTAAGGCTACATATCTTCATGATGTATTGGGAAATGGATCGTTGTGGCAGCCTGGCACCTTAGTGAGATGCTTCGCTTTTGCTATATGGAGCTAGGATATTCATGTCTTATATAAATGAATGAAAGCTACCACATCTGTGCTTTTACAAATTGACCAATTGGCTCCAAAAGGATAGAAACTCTTTTTAAAGAACCAAGGCATCCATTGATGTTACTTTTTTATGAGAAAAGAAATATAATTCTGAACTGCTGGGTCAGGAAACAGAACTTCTGAATTATTTTTTTTAAGTGTACGCAAACCCCAAGAAGGATTCTCCATTGCCCTCTTGAGGCGAAGAGGGAATTGAAAAGGGGGAAATCATGCTTTTTGACCAGATATATACCTTGTGTCATATTGATACAAACCCATCATGGTGATGCTATATCCCCTGGTGCATTTATACCTTGTAGGGCACACAATTACATCAATTGCTGTATTTTGGATAATACAGAATAAAAAGCAGGAAATGACGCAAGAAAAGTGATATATGGAATGTGCAATGTTCCCCAACAGTTATTAGTGCACTTCAATACTGACAAAAATAACTAGTCTAGATCTAGCCCTGGTTCATTGGTGGCGATTATGAGGATTTATGTAGCACAATCAATGCACAAGGAGCTTTACAGAGTAACATAAACCAAAAAGCAAAACAAAACAGGGAGATCCTTTCCTGTCCTTAAGCTTTAAAATTTAAATATTCAAGGTGGGCAAAAAATAGAGGGAATAGAAGGGAATGCAGGGATCAAAGGGGCTCCCATATGTAAAAGAGAGAGAAAGGGCCTACCCTCAGGCTTACAAACTACACTGAGAAGACACATAAGGGAAGGGGAGTGGAGGGAAAGGAAGAAGGGAGACCAATTTTTCTAAAGCCAGAACAGGATGGTGAGCTATAAGCAAGCATTTAAATTAGGGCTGTGCACTGCTTTGGCTTCAGATCTGAATTCCGAGCCAAAGCGAGCTGATTTGGCCAGAATTGGTCCAGAACTGAAGCAGGTTGGCTCTGGGCTGATTCAGGCCAAATAGGTTTTGATCGGGCTGAAACGCTTTGGACCAATCTGGACATCCTGCTGCGTGAGCCCCTTACCTGGACTTGCCATGAGCTCCCGCAGCCCTATAGGCCTCTTCAAGGGAGGCGATGGGGATGGCTCATGCAATGGGGGGGTTCATGCGATGGGGGGCTCACATGGTGGGCACCTGGGAAAGCCAGACACCAGCCATTTGTCTGGCCTGTCAGGTGTCCGAATCAAAATCCACAGTGGGGCGGATCTGGGCTGAGGCTCAGGGCTGATTTGGAAGTTCTGAATCAGCCTCCGAAGTGGGTAAGGGTGCCCATACACAGCCCTAATTGAAATCCACTATGGGCCAGGCTGATTTTCCCCTGCAGGTATTCTTGCTTGAATAGCAGTTGGTGACTCTTGTTCCTTTAGCCGATAGATGGGGCCAGAGTGTTCTTTCCCCTTGCTTCTGCAGTCCCAGGGTGACTATCAGTCAGAACTGAGTGAATTGACTAGATCACATGTGATTTTCCCCCAGGACAGCATTATGCTATACTATATTGTATTACCTACAAGTCAGCTCACAATGGTTCTTGACTGTTTTGACTGACAGATGGGAATGTAATTGTAATTGTGTTTGGATCGCATTATAATTTTAATTTGTTGTTGTTGTTGTTGTAAGCAGCTTAGGAAGCCACCAGCCTGAAAAGTGGCATGCACTTAAATACATAAAATATTGTTTTTGAGGGACTCTAGACAGAAGAACACAAGGAGAGCCCTGCAGGATCAGACCAAAGTGTTTATGCACTCTGCCTGGCTACAGTACTGATGCTATGGTGGAAATAACTGGGGTGCAAAAAGGGCCTTATGGGAATTCTGAGGGTGAGCATTGTGCCTGACTAGGATTGTGCCCTGTGTATATGCCAATAGGGCACTGATAGCTTGTAAGCTCTGCTGAACTTGCCCATTGTAGATCAGTTTTACTCAAGATTGTATAGCAAATGATTGTGTTTGAAACTCTTAGGATGTAGTTGCTTTTTTAAAAAAAAAATCTACCCTGTTTGGAAAGAGGCAAGCACCGGAAGGAAAGCTGACCAAATAAGTCAAAATTTATCTCAGCCCTTTACTGTAATATTTCATTTTCTCTCCTTTCCTTTCCCAGCCTCCCTTTCTAGACATCCTTTACTATGGGTAAAAAGAGAAGGAGAACAGTGAGAGCAGATCCTTAAAAATAAACTTCTATTTTAGCAAGCGAACCCTGTTCCCAGAGAGTTCTGCTGATATCACTGATGATGTAAGAGCCCAACGGAGCTATTTTGGCAGGAAAAGGTGCTATGTACTTTGGAATTCAGTAGCTGTCAAATAAAAATGGCAACAATAAATTTCCCCTGAATTCAAAGAGAAGCTGGGAAAGGGCTTGCAATTTAAATTCTTGGTAGGAAAAATAAGACGACCCCCAAAGACTTTCTTGGAAACATTTGAAAGGTGCTGACATGCAGATTGCTTAAATCCAATTGATTTCAAAAGCAATTTGACTTTTACTGGTTGACCCCAGTGGAAGGACCTTATTTCAACTGTTGGGGGAAGAAAATTGCTCCCTGTGTGCAGAGTAAGCGTTAAAGTCCAGAAAAATAGCCTTAGCAGTTGAAGGAATACTCACACTCAGCAAATAGTGTATAATACAGTCCTTTACTTGTGTTCCAATAATATAGAAATATATACAAGGCAACTGGTTCCTCCAGATAATATAGGCTTTTACATATAGCTATAGCATAGCATAGACCTCCGTCAATCTCTCATACACCAGCCACCGTTCCACATAACTCCAGCCTGATCCACCACACAGCCATTACTATTAAGCTGTCTTTTTATACCTATTTCTGAACCCTGGCTCAGCACAGTCAATTACTTTATCCTAGCAGAATGATTCCCACTATCTGCATGACCTTTCCTGCAGCATAGAAAAACTTGCTCTATCTGCTTATTAACTACAGCTGGCAGTTCAGTCCTTCTGGACACTCAAAACTTTTGTCCAATTAAAACAACTTAAACTTAAATTTTCCCTGACATGGCTGTCCTGTGTTCTCCAAGAGAGTGAAATATAATCAGACTTGACTTTTCTCCCGTTCTGTGTTCCACACCTGGTGAGAGATACTTTCACATACATCTCAAGAGCCTGTCCCTGGATCCTAAAAGGTTTCCTCTGTTCAACATTCTTTGGCCAACAGGTTTCATCAGTGGCACCAACTCTTCTGGAAGTTGTAAGTGCCCAACCAAGCCTACCCTTAACGCCAGCCCTGACTCCAGTAGCCACACCCCTCATACTGAAGCCAATCCAAGCAGCTTCCATGTCCCACTGGTATTTTCTCAAATTTTACTCTGGCACGGGAAACTGATTTCATCAATGGCACAACTTTTTCAGCCATTGTAATGAAGGCCTTGTCGGTGTGTGATGTCAATATTTATTTTTAAATGGTATCTTAAATTAGAACCCAGTGCTAATCTTTTACAAACTCCATTTCCCATGCATAAATGATTTTAATGCACCGCCCAGCGCACAAGCCTCAAAACCTTTCAGCATTAGTACAGACAACTCTCCAGCAATATTGGACATGTATAAAAGTAGAAAATAAAGATTAAAAAGGAAAGCCAGGTGGTGTTGCAGAAGGTTGGAGTGATAAAAACAATCTAGGATCAAAGTGTGTTCAAACAAGACAATAATGAAACTACATTAACTGCTTTGTATATGCATTTTACGCAGGCTGTTTTAGTTACTTAACTGACCTATCTACACCAAGCAGGATACAACACTTTGAAAATGTTTTGAAAACTGTATATGGAGTGTGTCCTGGGCCTCAACAGTTGTCACTACTGTTATAAACCATTTTAAACCATTTTAAACCGTTTTAAAGCAGTAGTGTAGATAGGCTCTAAATCTATTCCATCTAGCTACAGAGTGGAATAACAGTCCACCTTTTAATCTCAATTCTTCTATTCCTTCCCTCTCGATATAGAAGGCTACCTAGTCACTCACTCCAAAAAGGGAGGACATTACATGCCAAATACGCTCAGCTCAACAAAAGGGACTGCGTAATATTACTCTCCCTCCCTCCCTCCGTGTGTGTGTGTGTTCTATGACAACATAAAGCCAGCTGCTGTTGACTCTGTGTTAAATGAACTTGTGACTCATATCAAAGCCAAGCCCATCATGCTCAGGGGGGAAAAGGTGTAGACATTATTTGACAGCTATTGAAAAGCTATTATTTCAGAGTATATTTAAACAAGGAAGGGAGCAATAACTTTCAGCCTGGCTAAAAGATGGATAAGGGGATGCACATTGATAGATTATGGTAATATTTTACTCAATAAAGTATTATTCCTAAATAAAGTGACATATGGCTTAACTACAGTTTTCAAGTGGCAAGCTTGATGTGGGCAATCTCCCTTGCGATAGCTGGCTAGATATATCAAAAACAGTCCTTTCTGTTTAATGAAGGACTGATTTTTCTGGAGCATATTCTCCAGGGAATAGGGTCATCCTCCACTCATTTGTTTTTTCTTAGCTTTCTTGGAGGAAATTTGAAAAGTATTCTGTAGGAAAGCTTTGGGTGGTGGTGGAGGGAAATGAAGGGATACAGAGAAGAGTCAAGGTGGTGGTGGTGGTGGTGATTTGCACATCACTCATCTCTGAAATGAGGTCATCTAAGAAAAATGGCTACATTTTCTCCTTTGGTGGGAGAAGGGAAATGAATCTTTTGAGGGGATATAACTGAAAGGAAAATGGTTCATGTGGAATCTAAAAGAGAAATTAATTTCTAAAGGGAGAACATATTTTCAATGAATTGGGGGAAGAAGGAGTGTAATTGAGTCTGGCTGTTGCGTATAAGCTCCGCTGCATTGATTACATGTTCCATTTTAGTCCCATGCAGGAGGAACCTTCAACAAAATATTGCAGTGTGAAGTGCTTCTGCTCAGGATTCCAGTCAGTGATGCCATCTTGCAAGATACTCCATTCCACTCCCTCCAGTTTTCCATTCTCTCCCCACCCAGTCAACCAGCAACCCATTGTGACTGAGCATGCTCAGTCCTCAAATGTGCTGTTTTACCCCTCCCCCATTTTTAATAACCTTTTTCAATATTCTGCAAATTTGCCTCTTGTACATACTCCATTCTTGTTCTCCAATATGACTCCTATTTTAATTTCAGGCTCCAAATTACTACCTGGACCACATTTATCCACTGCCTAACTAATATGTCCTCCCCCGTCCTTTCCTTCTTCTTTTACGTTTGCTTTGGAACCCTCTACTTTCCTGATCTAAACTAAAAAGGAAGCACACACTTGATTGACAAAGGCTTTGAACTAGGAGTGCGAATCTAAGATTTCCGATGTTGCATTCAAATTGATTGTCACCGTGTCTCTGTGTTGATCTTTTCCTCAGAGGCTCACAGAGTCAGATGCTGTATAAATATGTATAATACAACAGCACACCTTGTACGTCTTGATAAACTCCTTGTGGCTTTCAGAGCTCCAGACTCACCACCATTGCAGAAAAGGATATTAAAATGTAGTAGCACAGACACTTAAAGGTATGTGACACACAGTTAAATGCAAGACAGAGCTAAATTATCTGTTTCTGGTCTGTGCTTTTAATGATCGGGGTGAAATTGCCTTTTTCTTTTCTTTTTTCTTCGTACAGCATGAGCGGTAGAGATGATTTTGTTAAGAATGTCAAAATGATTTTCTCCCAAGGAAGAAATGCCATTGTCAATAAAAGTGAAAATATAATAATTTTCCAACTCAGCATGGCATCAGAAAGAAGTGATCCCCCCTCCATACAACCAGATTTTTAGGGTCTCTTAATTTCCATCTTCTATGCTCATTTGCCCTGCACCAGGTATGCTAATTAAAAATCTGTAAAGCTGAAAATGGATAAAGAATTTCTTATTGGTATTCTCAGATTTGTTGAGAGACTGCTCTTAATGAAGGATGGTTGAAGATTAGTCTTAATACTTTGAATGTGTTTTAAGTATAGATGATAATTTTTCTTTTGCTTGGTTACGTTTCGTAAAGCACTGGCATTGTTTCATTCATTCATTATACTTAAATCAGCAATAAACCATGCAATCCTGTACATGTACGTCCCATTGAGTTCAATGGGACTTGCTCCCAGGTAAGCAGGTTTGGATTGCACCTAAGGCCTAAACTATACAATACATGAAATATATAGCATTCAGCTTACTATCTCTGTCTCTTTTATTTAGAAGTAAGTATGTGGGATCCAATCCAGATTGGGACCACCATGCACAGTGGCCCTGTGTAAACTGTAAATACAAAAGAAAGACAATAAGCTGCACGGTACTGGTTGGATCCAGATTTATGCTTCCTCATCCCCTCCTTTCCATCGCATCCCCTCCAGTGAATGGGTTGGGTGTGGGGGAGATGAGGATATCCTCCATCAGGCCTCCTATCCTAAAGAGGGTTGGAGAATCTGTGTCCCTCTAGATATTGTTGGACTAGAACTCCCATCATCACTGTACATGGGCTAGTTTGATTGAGGTTGATGGGACTTGGAGTCTTACAACATCTGGAGAGCCATTGGTTGCCCAGCCCTGTCCTAAAGGCAGGATAAGTGGTCAGAGTCGACACACAAAGATGCACACAGAGGCACACAGAGGCAATGTAGTGGTGATTGAAAGAAGTATTACAAGTGGTTTCCCACAATCATTCACAGCAGTGAGAGGGACTGTGCAGAGGGAGAAACAAAATTATTCCACTAAAAAGCATATCACACCAATTCTAGCCCAACTGCACTGGCTGCCTGTATGTTTCCAAGCCCAATCCAATCTTAACCTATAAAGCTGGTCTTAACTAGGGATGTGCACGGACCCCCCGGATCGGATCAGGACCCGGATCGGGACCTCCAATTTTGTCACGGATCGGTTCGGACAAAATCAGAGGCCCCCCGGACCGGATCGAGTACGATCCCGATCCAAAAATTGGAAATTTTTGGATCGGCCGCCATTTTTTTCCCCATAGACTTGCATTGCAATGCAAGTCTATGAGGAAAAAATGGCGGCGGGTGGGTGAGGGGGGGCCTAACTCCCTCCCCCCCGGGGCCGTCCGCTGTGGACGGCCCCGGCAGGTAAGCCCCCTCCCCCGCGCTCCCTACCCACCCTGGGGCCGTCCGCTTCCATCCGCTGGCGCCCGCGAGCGCCAGCGGATAGAAGTGGACGGCTCCGGGGGGGGGGGTAAGCCCCCTTCCCCGCCACTGCTTACCTTTTAGGGCCGTTTGCTCCCGTCCGGCGCCGGCGGCTACTGCCAGCCAGCTTTGCGGCTTGCTCTCAAGTAGCGCGCCGGGTGATCACCCGGCGCGCCACCCTGGAGCAGGCCGCGGAGCCCGCTGGTAGTAGCCGCCGGCGCCGGACGGGAACGGACGGGCCGGGAAGGTAAGGGCCCCCCTCCTCCCCCCCCCGCTGTCCACTTTCATCGGCGGGCGCCCGCTGGCGCCCGCCAATGGAAGTGGCGGTGGGCGCCAGTGGGCGCCCGCCGATCCGCCGAACCGGTTCGGACCCTTTTCGGATCGGTTCGGACTGGATCGGCGGATCCAGCTGTTGGATCGGAAATCGGATAATTTATCTGATTTCCCACTGGACCGGACTCGGATCGTGGATCGGGTCCGATCCAGTGCACATCCCTAGTCTTAACTTCTTCCAATATGTGCCCAAACACTATGGTTGACTTCTGAATCTTTCCTCCAAGTGCTTCCTCCAAGGGTGCTTTGGAGGGTGGCAACAAGGGAGAGGGCCTTTTTGGTGGTGGCCCCAGATTATGGAATGATCTCCCCATGAAGTCCACCTGGTGCCAACATTGGCATCTTCTTGGCTCCAGATAAAGACTTTCCTCATCTCTAAGACATTTGACATCATATGATGAAGCATTTAGCTTCTTATCAGGTTCTGGTAGTTTTATTGTCAATATTTTTAACTTGTTTCTAAACTGTTTAAAATGTTTCTGAATGTTAAAAGATTTTGTATTGTACTTTATCATGCTGTGAACAGCGCAGAGAGCTTTGGCTATTGGGCTATATAGAAATGTACTGAATGAAATGAAAAACAATGGGTTGGAGCCAGACTTGGTCATATTTAACAGTAGACCAGCTAAAATCAATGGGACTTAAGTTAGTCATGATTAGAATCATAGAATAGTAGAGTTGGAAGGGGCCTATAAGTTGGGTGACCATATTATGGGAACCAAAAAGGAGGACAACATGGTCGGCTCCCAAGGGGGCATGCCCACCAACCTGTCTGGCCCCAGGGGGCATGTGTGTAGCACCAAGGGGGGGAGGCCAACTGAACATAGCCTTGGTCACATATCTGATTTTACAGTACACAATTAAGACAAATCTGTTCTACATAACATGTTAATGTTAAAATCACTGAAATAAAGAACAAAGTATCTGAAATTAACTTTTGTAGCTTTTGCTGTACTTTGAAGCTTTTGCTGTACTCTGTGTGATACATTCTCCCCTTCCCTCAGATATCTTTTTTGACTGTATGCTCACTCCGCTGCAAACTGCTGCTGCTTTTAAAAGGGCTTGCTGCTGGCTGGCTGGCTTTTTTATTTCTAAATTTCATTTTTTTAAAACCTTGTGCATGATTGTCACAAGTTTCTCTACTCTAACATTAGGGTGGGTGTTATGGTAGGGTGACCAGATAAAATCCAGGTCAGGACTCATGTAACTTTAACAGTTGTAGAGAAAAGGGAATTTCAGCCAGTGTCATTTGTATGCAGTTAGTTCCTGGTGATATTCCCTCTTCATCACAGCAGTTAAAGGTGCATGCACTATACTAGAGTGACCATATACAAAAGAAGGCAGGGCCCCTGCAACTTTAACTGTTGTGATGAAGAGGGAATTTCACCAGAAACTAATTGCATACGAAGACACTGGCTGAAATTCCCTTTGCTCTACAACTGTTAAAGTTACATGAGCCCTGACCTGGATTTTATCTGGTCAGCCTATGTTATGGGCGCCAGACACTACTTCGCCATTCACACATCTCACTTATATACATTAGCTTCACAAGTCTTGCGCATTGACACCACTTCTCACATACAGATTTTGAACTCCTGTCTACTTCGTGTACAAACATGTGACTCTGAGACCCTCTTTCTAATGCCCTGCATTGCCTGCCAGCACCATAGGGCTAAGTTACAACAGGTGTCTCTGGGTTGTCTGTGCAGCCTCTGTTGTCTCTCAAAGTCATTGCAGCCAAACCAAAGCTTCCAGCCTCAAACAATCTCCCTCTCTCTCTCTCTCTCTCTCTCTCTCTCTGCCAAAGTCTCTTGATGGTCCAGCCGGGCTGCACACTTGTGGCCAAGGGTATTGCTGATTGTTTGGTCATGTCTGGTGACTTTTACTTTAAAAAAACTCCGCTGCCAGCCGCCTCCACCTGCTCTCCTCCTGCACACCTGCTCGACTCTGATGCACTCTTAAGACACTCTGGGTGGCAAGCCAGCCTGTCAGGGCCAAGCTACAGGTGAATCTGATTTGCCTTCAGCCTCTCTCTGCCTTATGCCAGCCAGCCAATGTCTCCAGCTTCCAACCTCAAACAATCCCCCCCTCTCTCTGCCAAACAGTCCAGCCAACAGTCCAGCCAGGCTGTGCACTTGTACCCTGTGGTTGGGGGTAGGGTGCCAGCTTATAGCTTGGTCACATCTGGTGACTCTTGTTGTAAAAAACTCTGCTGCCAGCCACCTCTGTCTGCACCAACACTGGACTCTGAGATGCTCTTAAAAGGCTCTGTGTGGCACACCAGCCTCTCAGGGTTCAACTACAGCTATCTCTGAGTTGTGTCTTCAGTCTAACTCTGTCTCTAAGAGATATGCCAGCCAGCCCAAGCCACAAATCTATCTATTTTTCTCTGACACACACTTCAGACATCTGCATTGCATTTTGATCTGTGGATGCCTTGCCTCTGCTGAGCTCCAGAATTTACAAAATTCCTAAAAATCAACAGATGAACAGATCTGCTTCAAACTTGGCAAGGAAAAAGCCCTACCTGAGGTCGATCATGGTGCCAGGATTATTTTCTTTATCTTTTAAAATGACAGTTTTTAATATATATATATTTTAAAACCTCAAACTTTAAAAAAATCCATAGAAATCAGCAGATGAACAGATGTGCTTCAAACTTGGAAAGGCTAAAGCTCTGTCCGACAACTATCATGGTGCCAAATTCCAGATCTTTGCCTTTAAAAATGACTGTATATATATATATATATATATATATATATATAAATATATATTAAATATATATATTTAAATATATATATATATATTTAAATATATATATATTTATATATATTTAAATATATATATTTAATATATATATATATATATATATATATATATATTAAACCTCAAACTTTTTTAAAAATCCTAAACATCAATGGATATGGCATGGCTAAAACCCTTCCATAAAGCTATCATGGTGCCAAGTTTCATCTGTTTATCTTTAAAAATGTCAGAGCTGTAAGCATTTTTGTTAATCCTCATTAAAGTAGAACTGCCCTTTGGCTGGGGAGGATGGGAAAAATCTGGATTTTTCATCAAATTTCATAATTTCCCCCCTTCCTGGATTTGTTACCAAAACTACTGACAAATCTCGTTTTTTTCCTGTCATATGGTCACCCTACCTATAAGGCCATCGAGTCCAACCCCCTGCTCAATGCAGGAATCCACCTTAAAGCATATCTGACAGCTGCCTCTTGAATGTCTCTAGTGTGGGAGAGCCCAGGACTTCCCTAGGTAATTGGTTCCATTGTCATACTGCTCTAACAGTCAGGAAGGTTTTCCTGATGTCCAGCTGGAATCTGGCTTCTTGTAACTTGGGCCCATTATTCCATGTCCTACACTTTGGGATGATCAAGAAGAGATCCTGGCCCTCCTCTGTTTGACAACCTTTCAAGTACTTGAAGAGTGCTATCATGTCTATCATTAACTTAATTTCCATTAATTTCAATGACTCCACTCTGAGTATGGCCCAGGGCCTTTCTACACCTACAGGTGTAGAGGGAAGGAGTGGGGATGATCCCAGACATACCTGCTTCTGGAATTGTCCCTGGGCATTCACACGGAAGTGTGATATCCTGGGACGTCGAACTCGTCGCGGGCACCATTTTTTTGTAACACTTAAAGTTGCTGGGGCCTGGGGATGGCAGACTTGCTTCCATGGGCACGGAGCCATGTGGCATGGCTCTGTGCCCATTTCAGGTGCCACGCTTACTCCTGAGTAAGTGGGTATCAGGTGGGACGGGTGCCTACATCTCCACCGGTTTTGGGATGGCCCTGAGGCTGCGCGAAGAATTGGGTTTTCCTAGGGTTTTTCATCCCTGGGAAAACCTGTGCCCATCCCCCCTGCCCCCGGGAGTCCCTATGCACTGTTTGGACACCCAGGGACAACCTTGGGGAAAATCCCCAGTGTGGAAAGGGCCCAAGTCTGGATCCAAACCAGTGAGTTGTATTCAAAATCTACCTGATTTTCCCTGATGCCCCATCTCACTGCCACTCTCACCCCACATGCCAGGCTTTTCATGTGGGATCCTAAACCTTCAGGTAATGCCTTTGGGGGGCTATAGGAGGCTGCAGTGGGGATAACTTGGATAGTTCTGACTGAAACCTGAAGCCCAGCTGACATCATAGCCACCAGCCTCCACTGGTTTGTACAGATGTCCTTAGCGTTATATCAGCCAGATTTATTGATTTATTTATTTGATTACATTTGTATACCACCCCATAGCCGAAGATCTCTGGGCTTTTTACATAAGATTAAAACAATTAAAAACAATATACAAAAAATTAAAACAGCAAAATATACACATAATACAGTATACACATACATTTAAAACCACTATAATAACTTTAAAAAACTATAAACCTAAAAATAAAACAAACCCAGATAATGAACATCATTTCAGTTGTTCACAAAATACATCCCAAACTTGTGCGTGACTTTCATCCACATTCTTTTTCAGAGAGAATTATGAATATTTGCATAGGTGAACCAAATTGCCTGACCCTAGATCAAACCTCAGCTGAACTCTCTTGGCTGTAAATTACACAAGCAATCAATGAGGGGTTAAGAGATATAAATGTTAAAATAACAGGAATCGAGAGAAGCCCAGATCTCTAATGGAGCTTAGGCAAGACCTCAGATAAGCAGTGAAAGAGAAAGGAAGGAGGAGAATGAAAAGTGGCTAATGACTAAAACAGGAGGTGCCACTTAGTGATTTGCTCAACTTGAGCTGGGAGTAGAGATTTACAATGACAACTCCTTGCTAATGAGGTGGTTTTCTTTCTTTTTTAAACTCAGGAAACAGATTAACCTTTTGGAGGCATGTTTCTTGCCACTGTCAGGGTCAGTCTCAATTATATTTGAGTCTCAGTCTTAAAGGTTATCTTCATCATTACAGCTGAGCAAATAATTTGCAACAAATAATGTTTTCAAGGTGATGTAGGGTTTAGAAGGGGTGTCAACCGATTTTGAATGTCTCCAATTCCAACTTTCTGTAAGCACAAGAAGAGTGCAGATGTCCTAATCATCAGGACAGGGACACTGAAAATAAAAAGCTGTAGCTCAGTGGTAGAGCACTTGTTTTGCATGCTGAAGGTTCAAGGTTTGATCCCTGGCACCTCCAGATAAGGCTAGGAAAGAATCCTACCCCAAAACCTCAGAAAGCTGCAGCTGGTCAGTGAGGACCAGAGCAAGGGTGCTCTTTGTTGTTGTTGTTTTTATTTTATTTTATTACTTTTTAAAATTTTAGCTATAACAACAACAAAGTTGAACGATCCCCTAACGATTGGGGTTTAAACAGCTGTTACAGAAAACTTGGTTAATACGATGGGGGGGGGAACAAAATGAAAGAAAGAAAGAAAGAAAGAAAGAAAGAGAAAAGGGAAAAAAATAAATGAATAGACAAATGAACTAATTAATAAGTGTGCTTATTTAATAATTCATTCATTTTATATGTTTTTAATCAGTTTTATGTATTTTATGCTGCTTTGTATTTAATGTTGTTCCCCGCCTTGATCCAGAGTCGGGTAAGAAATAAATATATTTATTATTATTATTATTATTAATTATTAATTATTATTATTTCATTTGTTATAATGTCCAAATGCTCAAAGCGGAAGTGGGCATATATTGTTGTAAGTCTGGTTGTGATGTATGTTGAATGAATCTCCACTATACAGCATAAAAAGCTAGTGGTTCTGTTTTCCCTTGGATTAGAAGCAAATCTTAAATTATTTTTCTGATATTGCCACAGACCATATATTTCGGTATCATGTAGGCAAATTCAGATTATCCAGTTTTTTTCACTGCTGTGTAATTGTCTGCCAAGCAGCAATTAGCAAAAATTATAACAAACCTTTACATTTCAAACTTACATTAGGTCCTTTCTATATTGAAAGTAAAAATAATTCTGGACTGTATACAATTATTCACTGAGACCAGCAGTAAGAAGACACACAGTTCAATCCCATGCATGTCTACACAAGATGAAATCTTGTATAACAGATGTGGGCAACATGCAATCCATGGGCCCAGCCCCTATTGCTCCCTGGTGCAAAACAAACACAAAATTGTGGTGGGGGGGGACTTTTAGTTTGTCTTGAAGCTACTGGGCTTGGTCAGACAACACGCTAAGCTAGGGTGACCAGATAAAATCCAGGTCAGGGCTCATGTAACTTTAACAGTTGTAGAGAAAAGGGAATTTCAGCCAGTGTCATTTGTATGCAATTAGTTCCTGGTGAAATTCCCTCTCCATCACAACTGTTAAAGTTGCAGGGGCCCTGCCTTCTTTTGTATATGGTCACTCTAGTATAGTGCATGTAACTGCTGTGATGAAGAGGGAATATCACCAGGAACTAATTGCATACAAATGACATTGGCTGAAATTCCCTTTTCTCTACAACTGTTAAAGTTACATGAGCCCTGACCTGGATTTTATCTGGTCACCCTATGACAAGCCATAGTTAGGCCACTAACCCTTTTGCAGCAAATGGTTAGTGAGTGTGTTTAAACCATGGCTATGTGGACACCATGGTTAGGAATGGTTCACACGACATGCTAAGTCATAGTTCAGAAGACACGCTAAGCCATAATGTGTTTAAACCATGGCTATGTAGACACCATGGTTAGGAATGGTTCACACGACATGCTAAGTCATAGTTCAGAAGACACGCTAAGCCATAATATTTAGCTCAAAATTCTTAACCGCTATGACTTAGCATGTCATCTGAACAGTGTCACAGAGTGGTTTGCTACTGAATTTCAGTGGCAAAATGCCATCTGGGTGGGTAAGTGGGTTGGTGGGCACACCAAAATGTCTGGCCCATGGGGGCAGTTCTGGGGGGGGCAAAAATTGCTCACAGCGCTCCCAAAATTGCTCACCCCAATGCATAGGATTGCAACCTTGCATTATGTTCTATTTGGATAAATCCACCAAGGTCCCCCCAGAATTGTGCCCTCTGTCATGTATCCTCAGTTTTAGAGCTTCCTCCTGAGAGAAGAGGAGCAGGCAGGCAAATACTTGTTCCAGCAGGCTTTTAAATGAAACAATTACTCCACTTTCTTAAGTTCCTAAGCATTTTGTATATAATGCAATAGTTACCTTTACAGTTATTTTATTTTTACATCAACATCATGATTTTAATATACATTTTGTTTGTATTTTTAAGCCACTTTGGCTTGGTTAGAAGGAATGCAGACTGGGGATCTTTTATAGATAAATACATAATAAATGTATGATTTGTCTGGCTTGGCTCAGAGAAACCAGGTTAGACAAATCTCCAGAGAGACAAATGGGCAAGGAAGCTGAGTAGCAGCAGAATGTTGCTATTAAATCAGCAACAGAGTTCCTGGGAAACTTTATAGCAATTATGGACTTATTGAACAATGAAGATGGGATGATAATGTTATTATCCAAACTTTAGCTGCCAATGAAATTATGCCATTAGGCTGCAATGATGTTTTAATATCTTGTAGAGATCTCTTCTGGCTTGTACTTCACAATGTAAAAGAGAAGGGAGGGCCCACAGTTTAGTAGCAGAGTACAGATCCTGCACACTAAAGGCACCTGGGTTCAATCACAGTCATCTTCATTAGGCAAAACGTGTCCCAGTTAATAATGATTTCAAGAAGAAGGGCTGGGAAGACCCTTACCTCAGCCCTAGAGATCCGCCACCCACCAGAGCACAGGGCTGGCTATGTGAACCGACAACAAAGCAGAGTCATATGAGCCAAGCAACACTGAGTAGAGAGAGAAATTAAACATTTACAGTGCAATTCTATGCATATCTACTCGGACATATGTTAGGGTGACCAGATAAAATCCAGGTCAGGGCTCATGTAACTTTAACAGTTGTAGAGAAAAGGGAATTTCAGCCAGAGTCACTTGTATGCAATTAGTTCCTGGTGAAATTCCTGCTTCATCACAACAGTTAAAGGTACATGCTCTATACTAGAGTGACCATATACAAAAGAAGGCAGGGCCCCTGCAACTTTAACTGTTGTGATGAAGAGGGAATATCACCAGGAACTAATTGCATACAAATGACACTGGCTGAAATTCCCTTTTCTCTACAACTGTTAAAGTTACATGAGCCCTGACCTGGATTTTATCTGGTCACCCCACATATGTCCCATTGAATTTAATGGGATTTACTTCCTGGTAAATATGTGTATAGTGGGGGTGTTGAACCCTTTTCAGCCCAAAGGCCTAATTGCATTTCAGAGAATCTCTCGGGGGTTGCATCCCAGTAATGGGTGGGGGGCAAAGGCAAAAGGGTCAGGAGCAAAAAACAAAAACAGCTTATTTTAGCTGAAAGCACTTGTTGCCTGAGGAGAATGGGGAAAACCCTTCAGACCAGTGAGAAGCTGGAGAAATCAAATAATCAATGGTTGGGGGGAAAGGGTGGGACCTCGGGAAGGGCACATGACTATCTGGGAAATCCTGGATTGGGACCCTAGGCAGGCCAGATTTGATGGGCCTTAGATTCTGCACCTCTGGTGTATAGGACCACATAGCGCTGTAACAAACATTTCTTCCATTTATTTTACCATTCTTGTTCAATTTGAAAGGAAACTGTTTTAAAAAACAAATTCAAAGGAGAAGAAAAATTGGGAGAAATTCTCATGGGTTGGGTTTGGGTTTCCCATACTTACCTTACTTGTGAGGTGACCAAAGAGTGTGTGTGAATGTCTTGTATTTCATTGTACAATCATCTCTTTGGCAGCCTGTAGCCTCCTTGGCTTCCCGCTCTTCAGTTAAAGCCCTGAGGAAGACATCTTCCCCAGAGCAATGGAGAGATGTTTAATAGAAAGGAAACACACAAACATACACAAAACACCCTCAGTCACTTCGCAGTGATTAGGCAAGCTCAGAAACAGGGTGCTGAACCCTGATGAATGACAACTAGAGCTGAGATAAGACTTCTTTTTCTTTTCTTATGTCTCTGGAAATAAAATGCCACTTTGAATGTTTTCCCCATCCCCTCCCCATTTGTGTGTGTGTGTGTGTGTGTGTGTGTGTGTGTGTGTGTGTGTGGTGGCTGCCGCCTTTCCTCCCTCTTCCCCCCCAGTGCCCTGAAAAAATGTGAAATATGGGGCATTGTGGAGGAGCCAGGCTGCAATACAGTTGCTGCTGTTATCACTCATAAGGTACTGTTACTGGTGTGTTGTTTGGCTGTTTCTGGTTTTCTTGTGTTTTCTTGTGCTGTTTTTTCACGTGAGGGAAAAAGGAGGCAGAAACTGTGTTACAACCCTTGCCACTGGTGAGCCCTCCCTGTGAGAGACTGTTGGAGAATTTCTCTTGCCTCTAGAGAAATTCATTGAAATTGCCCTCTCAGTTTCTCTGGCCACAAATAAGGTGGAGAATTTTGGGGGGTCATTTGGAAACAGCCCTAGGATTGCAGACTTAAGTGTTATTTCTTTTAACAGGTGACCAACCGACAAGACCACCCACATCACAACCAAACCATATCATTCAAATTGTATCACTGGCATCCAAAGCCGGCCTATCTCCTTCAGTGCAGGAAGTGCATGGGCCCATCTCCATCTTCATCTTGTTTTTCTACTTCTTCCTCCTGTAGAAACGGTGTGTTATTGTACTTGAAACAAGTTCATATCATTTGTCAGTCTCGTTTACGTAATTTGCCATGACAGAGCCATTAGTGGTTAACACTCAAGTTTCTCAATTCATAATAGCCCATGGAGTCTTAATTGAAAATATGCTAATTTCAAAATGAAATGTTATTTTTAGAGATGCAAATGTATATAGACCAGCCAATTCATTAAACTGAGTTGTGTGCATTCTCAGAGATAAGCTTTGTTGGCAGATGCATGGGGCTGACCATATCTCTGTAAGCTTATCGTGGCAAACAAGCTCTCCTTTCATGTTTACAGTGACATCTTCCTGCTTAGGATATGTTCACATTTAGAAAATGTAGGTTTTTTTTTTAAATCTGATTGTTGCTTAGATTGCATACTCCTCAGAGTATGGATGTGTCAGGACCTGCTGTGTCTGTGTACAGCTGCCCCCCTCTGGCAGCCTGGCAGCCTGCTCACTGAAGTACCTTTAGGCCCCAGACCAGGAGTATGGAATCAGTAGCCCTCCAGATCTTGTGGGATTACAGTTCCTGTCATCCCTCACCACTGGCCAGACTAGCTGGAGTACCGTATTTAATTTATATATTACATTTACATCCTGCCTTGATGACTACATGGAGTTCCCAGGTAGCCTCCCCTCCAAGCACTGACCAGACCCAGACCTGCTTAGCTTTAGCAGGGTGGCTGTCTCATATACCTTCAGACTATGCCCTGAGTTGATGGAAGTTGGAGTCCAGTAACATCTGGAGGGCATCAGGTTTCCCACCTTTAACTGAGGCTGACTGCTCAGCCAGGTTGTCCATTGGCTCCTTCTGGGCAGGAGCTTCCTGTTCTTGCTGAGATTTGCTTGAGTAACATGGGCTACCTGAGTGCTGGATTGTGTCTGTAACCTTAGCTATTCTTCAGTCCTACTTCCTGATTTGTCTTCCAGTTGTGACTTGCTCTTGGGTCATGACCTCTGGCTTGTTGATGATTAGGGATGCACACCCTCAGGCCCATGGGCCAAATCCAGCCTGCCTGGGCTCCCAATCCAGCCATTTGGTGTTCCCCTGATGACCACACCCCTTCCCTGCCCCACCCCTTTCTTGTAACTGACTAAAATATGTGTGTATATGCACATTTCAAAGTTAGAATTTTTCAAAATACACATTTTTCGAATGCATTTTTGCCAACGTTCCCTCCCCACAATACACTCACATTCACATTTGTGTTTGGAGTTGTGCATGGGACAATTTTGAATTATTGCAACCCGAAACGAAAAGCTCACATATCCCTAATGGTGACTGAGTTACCAGCACCTCTGTGGAAGCAGCTGTTAGTCTTGGTACGGGGACATTTCCCCCACTTGTGCTATTCTTGTGCTTTCTGCTCGGCTGTGTGATGAGCATAGGCTCATTATGGCTATGTTCCACCATCCTAAGTGGCTCCTGGCACAGCAGGGCACGTCATTGGCCTTTAAGGTCTAGCAGTTAAGCTGTTGCCTTTTGAAGCCTGTTGCCACAAAACAGAAGTGCAGGGGGAGAGCTGCAGCTGTTGCCATATTTATGCAAGACCGAAGTAGGCAGAGAGTCTGGTGCAATTAGTGTCTATCAGTGCCATCTATAGGATGATCGTGACTTGATTGATCTTGATTAATGTCAAAAGAAGGGGTAGAAATGTCAAGACATTTGCAGGAACTCTTCATTGACATGATTAAAAGGATGGGGAAGAACATGATCTTCGTGCTGAACATGGGGATTCCCCCCTGTGCAAATAACTAGAGTTTATTATCTTACATTTTCTATTCTCTTGTTGATCTTTCTGCTCCTTCTCCTCCCATATGCTTCAGCTTAAAACTCATGCAGCTTTGCTTAGGTGTTTAACATCAAATCTGCACTAACTCTGGGCTGCTTCCTGGCAATTAATCCTGTCAGCAGGAGGTCATTTCTGGAGCAATTACAGGGTCCTTACTTAAAGAGATTGATAAGAGAGGAAGAAGTATTCTGGGAGCAATTGGAAGACAATAGGTACATGGTTATGTATTAACTGTAAAACACAACGTGTTCTGCACTGCTTGCATTGATAGTTTATGTTTCCCTGATTTCGATTCTAGTGCATCGCAAGAAAGAGCAATGGTGCTGTATAGGGAAGGAACCAATGAGATGCAAAATATGCAAGGGCCTAATTAGCAAGCAGGCAAAAGAGCTTCTGTTTTGAGCATTCTTCAGAGCCTGTTGAATGGGATTAGTTTCTTAGGCCATGTAATGGAAGCTGAATTCTGTCAGATTACATTTGTGAAAGGCCACTGCTTTTCAGTGATGATAGGACAAGTCTGAGGAAACTTAATTTCAATTGTAATCGTAGAAATTAATTCATAGCGGTCTTCATTAAATGGTCTGCCAAACCACACTGAAAAGCTCTCCTTTGAGAAGCATGTTTGAATCTAGGGGTGGGCAGTAACTAGATTTCTAGATATTTTGGACTTCAATTTCCAGCATTCCTGACCATTGCCATGCTGGCAGGGGCTTATAGGTGTTGAAGTCCAAAACATCAGGAGCTCTACCTTCTACAGTGAAAACATAGATACTTGGGCTGCTTTGATTTCCATAGAGGAATAAGGTAGGGATGTGAGAGAAATCCACAATGGATTCAAATTAGTTCAGCGGATCTGACCTGGGGATTCTGCAACTGTCCAGCTTTTTCTGAGTTGTATGGATTCTGTGGACTTTTTTAATTGGGGGGGGGAATTGCACAAAGTTGCACTTGCGCTAAGGTGCATTAGGACTGATTCGCACTTGCGCTAATGCACATTTGCGCTACAGCGCCTTAGCGCAAGTGGAGCAAAGTTCTCGTACATCCCTCCCAAATTTCTGATTCCATCCATGAGTGGGTACAGAACAAAAGATGCTTGATAATCTGCAAAATACAGATAGGATGTATTTAACAAAATCTGGACATCCTTAGATTAAGGCACCATTCTTCCGCGATAGGTGTGCAGGACCAATGGTGTGGGAACCAAACCCAGCATCCCTGGTGTTCCAATCCAGCTCTCTAGGGTTCCCCATATGGCCTTTCCCCCTCCCCTCCCCTTCCCCCCCCCCGGCCTTTCTCAACTTCTGATTGTTTGCTGGTTTTGTCGCTTTTGTGCAGTTTTCTCTTATTCCAAAAGGATGAAATATATCTCCTAAGGCTTAGTGATCAGCAGTAATATTATCGGTGTTTAGGACTGTGCCCCCCAGAATGTGTCCCCCAAAGCTTCTCTGAAATGGAATTTGGCTTCCAGGCTGAAAGATATTATGAATCCCTGATCAAAGAGAAAGACAGTGCACCTTGTTTATTTTCTTTGGATTAATAAGTGACAACTGTTTAATGATCATGTTTCCACTTCGCTCACTGATTATTTCTTACTGTAATTACCAAAGTGAAGGACATTTTCTATAGAGCTACCTATAAACAAAAAAGACAGCAAACTTATTCTTTTCTTCTTCCCTTTTTTGGGGGAGGGGGCGGTGGAATCCCTTATCAAATACAGCCTTGTTTCAATTGGATTTTCTTGCCGCTCTCCTGTCACATTGTAGCATTTATGGGGTTCTACAAACTTTCTAAGCAAGGACCCCATGCTATGCCCTTCCTGGTCCCACAGATAGCACAAATCACCTGGGAGGGTGAACTAATGAAGGGCACTGAACACTGGATCAGTCCTGCAATATATTGCTTCATCAGCTGTTTCCCAAAGCACTGGGGTTGGAGAGCCCTTGAAAACCAGAAGCTAGAGCTGCCAGTCCCAAAACTACACCTCCCCACCCTGAGGTTTTCTTTACATGGAGTTCCTGGGGAGAAAGTTGTGGATTTTGTAGAGATGCTGTCTACATCTCCATGTCCCTCCAAATCCCAAATCTTCAGGAGTGTTCAGATTCAGATTTGGTCTTCTTCGGAGGAGCACTGGTTCAATTCAGACATCTCTCAAATCTCTCCAAATTAACCCATGATTCAAGATTCAGCCGAATCCAAAGCTCACTTGTAGTATATACTTAAATAAACAGGTTCTGTTATAGGATGGCTAGTGAAATTACTCTTTATTATATTTATAGTCCACTTTCTCTTGTACATGTACATCTTGCCGTTCTCACATTTAGTGGTGCAGCTAGGCAATTTTAGACCCTGGACTTAGGCCCTGGACTTAATGAACTTATGGGAACCTCTTTAGACAGCTACGCACCTTACTTCAGTTGTGAAGCACACCCAATGGAGGCTGTGGGCTCCAATGTCAGTGGGGCAGTGCTTTATACCTCAGACAGCTTCATTAGAGTTCTGACTGGTTCTGACGGAAACCCGGAGCAGATTTAATGTCCCACTGACATCGGCATCACCAGCCTCCACTGAGCACACCGCTAACATGTCTCACCCCACTCTTTCAACAGCCGTTTCATCCTTTACAATTGCACCTGCATTCCTGATACATTTATTGCTGAACAACAGCAACAAAATTCTCTGCTAACCCAGTTTTTTTAAAAACAACAACAACAACCCTGCAAAATACTCTGAGCACATGCAGCTTTGCATATTAAACTCACTTAAACCACAGCCCCATCATGACTACAGGAATGAAATGGCGTTTGCTTCTGCACCTGACTCTTTCTGGGTGATCATTTGCCCACCTCCTCCCCAACACCATGGCTCATCTTGTTTACATGGGGCAGCGTTCAATCTGGAATCTCCCACCTGCACTCTGAAATGGTGCAGCCCAGCAAAATCTGCACTATGAGACTCTTCCAAACAGATATTTCTGCTCTCTGTTGAGGAGATGCAAGACCAATATATATGCTTAGGTTGTCAATGAGTGACTTAAGCTGGGAGAAAGTCAACAGGGGAAGTCTCTTCCACTTCTTCAGCACTGCTGAAGCCTGGATAATCCCCAAATTTCTTTAGGCCACTTATCATTTCAAGGCATAGAATAATTTTTCAACACCAGGAATCCTACTGTGTTTCAAGTATGCTTAGCTTCCTGTGTTTCCTTTCACTGTCCTCAGCAATTGTAAATCTTTGTTTTTTTGCCAGTGTTCTGCATGCTCCAGAGTGCTGGAAGAACATGGGATTGAATCTTTTAAGTGCCAATTTCATTCCTTGCATTTTTAAATTGGCTCAAGGAAGTACAGAGTTTAAGTGGGAGAAACACAGTACGTAAGCGAATAGTGGACATATGTGAAAGCCCAGAACCAAAGGCCTAATCCTTCCCTGATTGCTGCTTCTGTGTGCACCATCAGTAGGATGTTGAATAGTCATAGTGTGGCCACTAGATGTCTGTATTTCCAACTTTGTTACCTATGACAAGGTTAGGCAGAATGTATATTGAGATCTATCAGAAGTTCTGCTAGTAGATCTTCTGGTTGATTTGCTGTAGATCTCCTACAGCAGGGGTACAGAACCTTTTTTAGACCATTTGCCATTTGCAGAAGTATCCAGGGGCTGCATTCTAGTAGTGGGAAGGATTGGAGTCAAAGGGGAGGGGTGTTCAAAGGCAAAGCTCGTACTGCCAGCAACGAAACTGTAGGAGAGGCATTCCAACCTTTTAGAATGGGGGGAAATGCACACAAGCTGGGGAACCACCAAACCATTAACAGGCTGGGGAAATAGGGTGGGCCCACAGGATGGGGGGGTGTCCTTCAACATCAACAGTTAGCACCTGGACAGCACCTGGTCACAGTCTTCCCCATGATGGTGAGATGTATGATATTTCTTTTAAAATTACGGTTATTATTTCCAAATTTGCATTTATGGGTGTGAATTAACATATGCAAATGTTATGCAAATTGGCATCCTCTGTTGTCCTCTTTTTAGGTGATGCATTTCCTCTTTTTTGGCAATGGCTAGGTTCAGATGATCACTGGAAAAAAGAAGCCACGGTGGCTTCTTCCCCCTGCCCTTCATGTGCTGCTCATGTACCTGCCATTTCCCTAATTTCCACCAAACTTCAAATCTCTTTTGCAAGTCATGTTACCTTTGCAATCACTTGTTTAGAGCAAAACTTTTTAAACTGCAGAGTCATACATCCCTCATTTTAAAATATAGCCCCATTCAAAAGTCGATGTTTCATATCAAACATTTATGAAGCAATGTGATTTGGTTTTAAATGATTAGACCCAGGGTGCTGGGTTTTGGATTAATAAAACATACAATGCTGAGAGAAATTAAGACTTCTCTGCTGTTCTTTAAATCTATACCTTCCCCTAAAGAGCGGGCCAGTATCGTCAGATACTTCAAAGTAATTTACAATTATTGCCAGTACAGGTTTATGGCTTGATTCACATCTGTTTCCTGCCTTATATTTAATCCTGGTTTATGTTGCCTTCTTCTTCCCAGCAGAAATTCCATTTACAAACAAATGACTGCAGTCTCTGCGGGATCTGCTCCCTTCTGTTGCCAGAATGAAACATATAAAATTCTAGCCCTGAAAAGAGGCATCTAGACAAGAAACTTATAGTGAGGCAAATTCTTCCATAACAATGGCTCCTTATAGCTCCTTTCCAGGCTATCAAGACCAAGTGTTACTCAATTGGATGGTTGATTAAGCTGGTGTACCACTGGTCTGGGATCCATCACTTGCCCTGCATATCTGTGATTCTCTCTCTCTCTCTCTCTCTCTCTCTCTCTCTCTCTCTCTCTCTCTCTCAAATAATACTATACAAATGTCCAGAATAAAGAATACTTATTCTACGAAAACAAACATATCAGCACTTATGTTTGAAATAGTAATGACAGAGGAGAAGGAGAATCAGAGTATCCCCATTGTACCCACCTGCACTTCTGCCTTGTCCATCTATTGAGAACTTTGTCTGGACAGGTGTTCAATCCAGTGCTAAACATTGAACCATTTGTCCCCCATTGAGGGACTTCTGAAGGTCTTCTGAGCATTACACTTACCTGCATGCTTCCAGCTACCATTCAGAGCATGCCACAAGACTCATTGGCTCAATTTGGACAACACGTTAAGCAACTGAGGGGAATTAACCCACTGACGGTGTGTTAAAAAGGTGGGCTCAATTCGGACGACACGCTGCAGCAGGCGTTGCAAAGAATTTTTAACCACCCCAGTGGTTAATAATGTACTCGGTTCTGACTGACAGCCCGGCCGCCATTTTCCCTGCTTACCAAACTCCGTCAGTCCTCCAGCAGGTATCCCAGCACACACTGCGGCTGAAAACCATGGGCGCCGCCATTGTAGCCAATGCAGGACACGCCTCCCAAACCCCATTGGCTGCCTCAGTCAGTGGGCGGAACTCAGCAGCCTCGGGCAAAGAGGCTGCTAGGAGGAACGGCAGCACCAATACAATGCCCCATGCCCAGCACTGCAATTCTAATGTTGGCACCCATGCCCCAGCCCCAACCCCCCCTCCCTCCTAGAGCATCTTTCGCACACACAGGAAAGAAGGTGAGAGTGGGGTGGCATAGAAAACTTTATTCAGCAGGGAGACCAGACATGGTCAATAAGGCACATGGGCACCACTATGCCAGGGCAGAACCTACGGAAAGGACAGTCGCCCCCGGGAAGGGAGGAGGCGGCTGGAAGGCACAGCGGTGAAGAGGGGACGGCCAAGGCCACACCCCCAGGGAGCCAAGGGGATGTGGTGGAGAGGGGCGACATGCCAGGGAGAGATGCCAGTCCACAGAGGGAACTCCACAGCCGACGCTCACAGGGGGTGGGGGTAGTGCAGCCAGATCCAGGCACTGATGCATTCACACACCCGGGACAACTCTGCATGGGCGTGACGCTCCCCAATGGGGTTCTTGGGGCCCGGCAAAGGCTCGCTGTCCGGCTGTGTTGGGCAGATGAGGGGGGCTCTCTGGTTGCCGCTTACCCTGCCCTCATCCTTCAGGGTGAAGCGAGGGTGGAGGTGGCGGTGCGGTGGGGGTCTGCTTCGGGTGGAGTGCAGTTCTCCCAGTTCGTGTGGGGGGCTGCCTCTTGCTCCAGGGCGCCTGGGGTTTTTGGTTATTCTGTCTCCCCCTCCCCCCCTTGCCGTACTGCCCTTCTGGTGCGCTTCCCTTTCCGTTTGGGTAGCTGACTGGGCACCCTGCATGAGTTCGTGCAGGAGCCAGCCCCTTGATGAGCTCCATGCCGGTTGCCTGGTGGGGGAGGCGGGCATCCTGGTTGCTATGGCGGTGATACCAGCGGTCTGTTGCAAGCGTGCCTGAGTGGCCACCCGCTTTCTGCCGCTCTTGCTGCTCTCCTCTATGGTCTTTTGTGTTAACGTACTCACCTCAGTTGTTTAACCCATGCACCTCAAGCGGCTGAATTTGGACAACACGTTAGTCAATTGACTAACTTTTAAACAACTCGCAAGCGAGTTGTTTAACTCAGTTGTTTAAAACTCCAACTTAACCAACCGTGGGTTGTTTATCCGTTGTGTGGCTGAATTCGGACGACACGTTGAGCTAACCCACTGACAGTTGTCTAATTTAACAATCATTGCTTAACGTGTTGTCCGAATTGAGCCACTGTCTACAACCAAGTGCTAGGCTATAAGCTCCAGTCCATGGGAGAGAGATCACTGTCCGCAGCATTTGTAGCAGGAAGTCTCAAAACTACAGTATTGGCCAGAAAACGTTGGGGAAACTACAACAACACAGCTTGAGAAGACTAGATAAGTACCCAGGAGTCACCTATAATGGGGCAAGACCAGCATAAAATGTAGCAGAATGCCATTTGTCATCTCCTGCAGCTTTCAGACAAAATCTCTTCAGCAGAACACCAAGAATCAATTGTCACTCCTGGAAGTTGAGTGTTCCTTCTCACATGCTTTGGGTAGTAAGCTTGATCACGCTGATATACAAACTACTCAATGCTGAATTCATGGGGATACAAACCCCTGCGCCAGGCCCAGGACTGCCTATGTCTCCATATCTACCTAGGCAGCACTGTAGGACTAAAAAAACTCCAGCCAACCCATTAGGGGTTTCTCCATATGCAACTTCTCTAATGTTATAATTGCCACCATCTATCTGCCCAGGATACCCATCTGCCATTTACAAAGGCCAGAGAGTTCACATTCTATGCAAGAGAATCAATAGATACAACTCGGACATTTAAAAAGATAGCACAGAAATCAGTGCAGGTGGCATGTTAATCTCCCAGGGTGGACCTTCTATTTGCCATCCAGCAGTGAAAAAGTTTCCAAGAGGAAGCAGGCAAACGGGAAATAATGAACAAATTTGAATCTGTTGAATTTGGTCACAACAAATCCTGGGGATGGCTAGCTCACCGCCGAAAATAATTGTTCCTCTTTAGGAGGTTATTATTGCACTATTGATCTTGCCATGCCAATTTGTCACTAGTGGCTGTTTGTCAAGGGCAGGCTACACCCACACTGATTGGATCTTAAATCCACTTGATTGGATTCAGGATTAATTTGTGATCTGCATAGTAATGTAACACATGTACTACCATCTCTTGCATTGTTTGACCATTTGGCTACACTTTGTAAACAAGGAAACAAAGAAACAAACCCCTCACCTTTTAAAATCTTCTGCTCTATGTACTCAGGATATATAGCTACATTCTTAGGTAACAATTTCTTTCTTTCTTTCCTTCCTTCTTTCCGTCTTTCAAGGGGTTAGATCCAGATTTGGTCATACTTAGAGTCGCCCCATTGAACTCAATGGGACTTAAAATATTACTAAATTAAATCCCATTGATTTCAATGGGCCTACTCTGACTATTGTTTCTATATATTATTACATTTATGACGCCAGTTGTCAGGGCTCTCTGGGCCATTCACAAAAATAAAAGCCACAAAACACAGTACAAAATGCTATATAAAATAGAAAAGCTTAAAATTACAGCATAAAAGTATTACCAGAATGAAACCTAGCAGCAATGTCGAGATTTAAAATACAAGAGCAGATTTAAAACAACAGCGCTAAAAGACTAAGATACTAAAATGCCTGGGAATTTTTTTTTTAAAAGGTCTTCACCTGGCGGCAGAAAGAGCAAAACGTAGAGGTGGTAGATAACTAGGGACTTTAAACAATGAATGATCAAACCAAAGCAAAAACAACAAAGCCTAGAAGACCACAGCTACAATGCCCTACACACTTACCTTACTAGGCTATGACAAAATCCGGATCCAACCTAATCTTTATATACCGCCCAATCGCAAAATTTTCTTAGTGGCTTACAATAACAAAGCTACAAACAATAAAATATGAAGCAGAGACTACAATTAATATCATCACAACAACTCTCAGCAAGAATTCCTGCATTTGATAAAAGTGAGCTGTAGGCTATGAAAGCTCATCCTACAATAATGGCATGGTTCTGTAGATGTCTGCAGTACATTTTACTTACTGGGAATTTACTTCCAGGTAAGGGTGTAGAAGACTTCAGCCTTGGTCTTCCAGGCATTGTTGTTTTTGCAATTTTCCTTGTCTTTCATCTGTTCCATTTTCTGTCCCAGAAACTGATGTCATCACTCTTACTTCCTCCATTTCTGAATTGAAAGTGCTTTTTCGCACTAAGCCCTAAAAAGCTTAGTGCCTGGCTACCTAATGGGTTACATGTGTCATTATTATTATTATTGCACTTACATCCCACCTTTTTTCTTCTTACAAGAAACCCAAGGCTGCTTACATAGTCCTTCTCCTCTCCATTTTATCCATGCAACAGCCCTGTGAGGTAAGTTAGACTGAGTGGCAGGATCTACACTGCTACTTTAAAGTGCTTTAAAGCGGTTTATAACAATACTGACAACTGTCGGGGCCCAGGACACACTCCAAAACCAGTTGTCACTACTGTTATAAACCGCTTTAAAGTGCTTTAAGGCAGCAGTGTAGATCCGCCCAGTGTCAGTGTCTGGCTCAAAGCCACCCAGTGAGCTTCATGGCTGAGTGGAGACTAGAACCTGCATCTCCCCAGGCCCAGGCCAATGATCTAACCACTACACCACATTGGCTCTTCATTTATGAACCTGTCTAGTTATTAAGAATCTGCAGGACAGGCCATCTTGAACACACTATTGCCTGCAGAGGCTTCTTTGTCAGGCATGTGGGCAAAAGGGTTTCTCCTATGTCATACCCAAATTGTGGAATGGACTCCCTAACTCTCTCGGCTTTCAAAAAAGGCACTGAGACACCTTTAACCTGGCCTTTTAAATTATTTTCAATGTGCTATGTTTTAATGTTTATATTGTTTTTTTAATAGCTTTATTGCTTTAAGTGCACTGCCTTAGTGGCTTTGGGGCAAAAAAGGGTGATATGGAGATATTAGATATTAATAATAACAGAACACCGTTGTAACTGTGTCTGCATGTTTCAGTATAATCAATCCTTCAGTCTGGATTTCTTGAGGAGTGAGGTTGCTTTAACCTACATGAAGCTTTATACATTTACCGGGGAGTAAGTTGCATTGAACTCAATGGTGCTTACTTCTGAGTTGTCATGTGTAGGATTGCACTGTGAAAATAGTGGCAAAGAATCCAGGCTCAAGATTTCAAACATCGTCACAGCATGCTCTTCAAATATGTTATCCCTTAACACTGCAGACCAAGCAATAGAAACTATGCAGGGTATGTTAAGCCTGTCAAAATGAATCACTTCCAGAATCTAATTTTAGAAGAAAATAAACTTTATAGGGATAAAAGGCAAGATAAAATGTGGGCAGTTTTAAAGGAAAATAATTAAAATATGAAGTAGCTTCAATATGCTGACTTAATGTTTCAGTGGAATTTGTTTAGCTGGCACAATAGCACAGAACTGGAAATAAATACCCAGCACAAATCCAAACAGTAAACTTAATCCTGTGTAGAAATAAATAAAATCAATTATAGTTTGAGGTTTCAGAACCCTGGATAGTTCCAATGTCCCAAGCTAACAGTTTCCTCCTGGATAAGGATGGTAGCTACATGTTACCTCTGTACAGGGGTTGTGCTTCCAGTCTCCATACATTCCTCTGATAGGCTGGAACTGCTATCTATTCTAACAGTGAGGGCCCAGCACAGCTTCAAATTGGCCCAAAGCACCCCGAAGTTTCAGTGCTGGTGTGCTTTGGCTTTGAGGCGCCTTGGGCTGACCCGGAACTGACTTGGATCTAAGGCGAGGCAGGCCGAATCAGCCTGCCTCACCTTGGTTTTGGGGGTTCAGCCCAAGGCGGTGCACAGCCCTGTTAAAATCGCTCTAAAAAAACTGGGAGGCTAGAATGCCACCATCATGCCACCACCACCATTTTTATTTGGGTTCAAAAAAGTGGTTTTATGGTTTGGAGCTCAGAGCTGTCTTGTATTAAGTTCTTGGGAAGTTACTTTTCTTTTACCCTTGGCAATTTGCCTTTTGGGCAATGAGTGTTTCAAGACCAACCTTACCCAACACAGCAGCCATTGTATGAAAGGACAAGACCCTCCCCGCCATGGCCATTTTGTGAGAATTCTCATAGCACTCATTCCAATTTCCAAATGTTCCCATTAAGCCCAACAGCTTCTGGGGGGGGGGGGTATAAGGCAGAAAAGGGTTGGGAAGGAGATGCTAAGCTCTTTCCTTGGCCATTGTTTCTTTGCTTTAATTCACCTTCCTAAGCAGCAGTATTCAAAATGTGTGTCTTCCTGTGTTTGGCATCCCATGGAAGAACAAACTATTTTGGAGTAGATCAGAACAAAGAAAGTGCAAGCAGAGGGTAGTTAATCACTCCTTTCTCTTGCCACATCTGTGCTCTAAGTCCCCCCCCCCCAGATGTTTTTCTCATTTAAAAAATGGTATTGGAGGTCCATTACACTTATTTGGGCATTTTGTGTCATGAGCTGATGACCGGCTGTTCAGAATTGCTCAGAGTCAAACAGTTTGAGAACACAATGCCAAACCTTTGATGCTACCAAACCATGTGGCATTGCTTGGTCTATTCTACTCGGAGTTCCCACAGGTTACTTATGCAGGTTTTGATCCCAACCAGTCTGAAACAGACTTTCAAATTGACATTGTTGGAAGCCTTGGAAGGAGATAGACCCAAACTGTGTTAGTTGTACTTAGGACCCATTAAAGTCAATGTGAAAAGTTAGACATGACTACTTTAATTCCCATTGATTTCCATGGGAATGAAGTGCAGCTAAGTCCAAACCCAGGATGTTTAGTGACATATTGTCTGAGGGCTAAACTACACACTCCTTAAATATGTAGTGTGCAGCTCCTCCCCCTCACTTTCTTTTTGAACATCCATTTTAGTGTGCAGGGAGCTAATCTGGATCAGGACCACCACACATTCATAGGGAAAGTTAGGTGGTTTTTAGTTATACTCAGAGTAGACCCATTGAAATCAACAGGACTTCCATTAATCATGACTAGCTGAAGTCCCATGTCAGTGAGGCAGTGAATCCAAAACTAAATGTGTAGTGTACAGCTGATCCTCACCATTTTTTTCATCCTTCAAGTAACCAATGGGGAAGCTTTCACCCTCCCTTACCTGTGTATGGTGGTTCCAATCCAGATTGGCCTCCATGCTTACTTGGGGGTTTGAAAAGGTGAGAATCAGCAGCATGCTATGTAGTTAACATAGCATGTCATTTTGCCCTGAATGTCTTGCTCTATTAAAGAGGAAGACCACACAAATATTTTTGAATCAAGGTTTAGATCAGGGGGAAGTTCCGTTGTCCAAGGTTTAGATCAGTGCCACCCTCCAGACGTGTTGCATTATAATTCCCAATGGCCATGCCGGCTGAGCAGGATGACTGACATAGTCCAACACATCCAGAGGGGTAGTGGATGCTGGTGGCTCCGACATCAGTAGGGTGTTGAATCTGCTCTAGGTATTAGTCAGAACCAGTCAGAACCCTAAAGGAGCTCTCCCAATCCTTACAGCAAAGCCAGTTCCCAGTGGATGCACTGGGAGGATGTGTAACCAAATGATGTCAGAGGGCATGGCCACACCCCCTTTGACATCAGGGGTGGTGGCCACAATTGTGACATCATTTGTCCTGCCAAGGGCTGGATGAAGGGGTCATCTGCCTCCCCTCCAACCCATTCTGGATGCCTTCCTCTAGCATAAACCTTGCCATTGGAGGATTTATTCCAAGACAGATCAAGTATTTGATTGAGAACAATACAATATAAATTGAGGATGCATTCAGTAAAGTAAGTAAGAAGTCAAGGCAACACAACTTCACCTATTTTGTGGCTTCATTTTCTAGTTCTTGTTTTGCTGCTTACATAAGTGCAGTCATTTAGAAAAGCAGCTGCTGCATTACAGTCAAACAAATGAATGGAAAAAACTAGTGGCATTATTGTTGTATGTGGGACTAACTTATTAGTATGGTGAGTAATGATTGCCTAGACACCCAATTTGCATGTTTAGATCCACAATACGTATAGTGGATTCACAGATTTTTATGTTGCAAATAGTTCGATCCATTAAGTGTTGCCCTTCTGTTTTACATATGTGACATTTTAATGAAGGATCTAAATTACAAGGTATCATTTCCCCAAAACTCAAAGCAATTCATTTCCCAGTATGTTATAAAATGCAGTTTAAGCCTCTGAAAATAATTCATCATCACTGGGCAAGAACATTAATAAACACATAACTTAGGACTGCAGACACTATTATAGACCAATGATTTCACATGGAAAGTTGATAGTTTGTGGTCAACTTTAAATATGTGCTCAGGCAATGGGTTGGATCCAATGGTGTCCATCCACCAGTGGAATGGATTTCTTCCTTGCTCCTGCAAGCCCCCAAATCTCTTCCAGAAATTTGGGGACCATCTGGAGAAGGTACAGGGGAAGAGGAAGGGGAAGTCCTGTTGTACAAGTGGAAGTCTGCTTGTGTGGCACTGCATGTTGCCCAGAGTATTTACAATTATTAATTTCTTTCTATGGAACGAGTGAACTTGACTTCTTGGTTTGTATTTTTGAGGTTAAATTTCCTGGGAAAGTGAAATCCTATCAAAGCAGCAGTCAACACAAATGGAAAAGCACTCTGCATGTGATGGGAAAATGTTATAAAGATAATCATCTTCATCTCCTGTAGCCATCAACACATGCTCGTACAAATTAGCTGTGGCATGTCAGGAAGGACCAACTATCAGGCCCATCTTAGGGGCTTGTCTCAGATGATCAGAACTATGGAGAAGGGCCATAGCTCAGACATAGAGCATCTAGTTTGGATGTAGATGGTCCCAGGTTCAACCTCTGGCATCTCTAATTAAATGGACAAGGTAGCTGGTGATGGAACAGAAAAACTCTACCTGAGAGCCTGCAGAGCTACCACCAGTCAGAGTAGGCAATGTTAGACTAGATGGACAAAAAGACTCTGTTCAGACGGCACTCTAAGCTACTGTGTTTTTTGCATTTTGAGCTCAACATTGACCCTGTTCAGATGACATGCTAAGGTCAGATCTACACCAAACAGGATATAGCACTATGAAAGCAGTATGAAAGTGGTATATAGTATGTGTCAATGGGCCCCAACAGTTGTTACTGCACTTTAATACCGCTATAAAGCAGGAGCTCCTGCCTCTTATATACCGCTTTCATATCACTTTTATAGTGCTATATCCTGCTTGGTGTGGATTAGGCCTAAGCCACTATAGTTAAACGTTTGAGCTAAACATTATGGCGAAACGTGTCATGTGAACCATGACATAGGGTGTCATGTGAACCATTCCTAACCATGGTGGCTTCATAATCATGGTTTAAACATGCTTAGTAATCATTTGCTACAACAGGGTTAGCAACCTAACCATGGCTTAGGATGTTGTGTGAACAGGCCCATGGTCTTACATAAGGGTGGCCTTTTGCCATTAGAACCAAGCAGCACAGACCAGACGAACCATGTTCAGCCAGCTAAGGACTTTTTATTTTATGATAGATGAGTGATACCAAATAAGTGGAATCCCTGTATTTCTTCTAGAATCCTGTATCCAGAAGACTCCAGCAATGAATCCTCTCTGTGAAACCAAATTCTCCCTATTTATTATCTCCAGAGACTTCTGTTGCATCTATTAATATTGTAAAAAGGAGTGGGGAAGTGGAAATTGCCTGAACCAGCCATTTGTCTTACGAGTATCCTCAAATCATGCTTCTGCTACAAACTTGGAAATCCCACCGGGTTTTGTAATTGAATAGGCCAATGCTCTCCCCTTTGGGGAGAAAAAATGTTCCGAAAGTATGCAAAGATGGTATCCGTTGAGAAAAGACGGATGGTTTTCTAGAAAGCTGCAATTCATTTTGTTTACCTCGGCAAGCCATGAGTGTGCTTCGTGTAGAGAGACTTACAATTAAACTGTGGTGAGTGATTTCCATTAGAGTCCCTCTCAGCAGGGTGCATCATTTAAAATATATACAACGGTAGCAACCAACAGCATGGATTAGAGACAGCATGAAGTTTCTCAGCAGGTGCCCGGCAGAAAAGGTAAAAAATAATGAGCGTATCTATTGAACAAGCAGTTTAAAATTAAGAAGACAAACAGGACTTTGCAAACTGTTTTCATATTAAAATTGCTGGTTATTTGCATTTGACATGGATCTAAACCAAGTCTAGTGTGAAGTGACAATGCTTTTATATTAGTCAGGACTAACTTGTCCCATTGATTTCAGTTAGATTAACAGCACAATCCTATACATTTTTGCTCAAAAGTAAGTCTGATTTATCCCAGGAAACTGGGTAAAGGGTGGCAGCCTGAAGTGTGACTAACTAAGGGTCACACCACACATTTCATTAATTGCATAGCGTAGAGCTGAGGCATATCTGTTTTTATTCAAGAGTAAGTGTGTGTGGTGCCAATTTGGACTGGGATCAGTGAAGTCCAGGAGGAAAGGATTAAACTGCTCACCACCTTCATCACACACACAGGGATTTAGAAAAGGAAATGAGGAGGGGGAATGCCTCAGCTGAAATGAATGGAGTATATTCCTCCTTTTGTTAATCCCTTGCATAGGGTGGAGGTGGAGGGGTTCAGGAAGCAAATAGTGGGGGAAGGGAAAGTTTAGTCCTCCCCTGCCAGTGTATGGTGGTCCCAATCAAAATTAGAGTCACATGAACTGACTCAAGAATTAAGAAAGAAAAGATGGTTCTCGGCTACACGCTGTGTAATTAACGTAACATGTAGTTTGGCCCTTGCAGATCTAAACTGCAATATGCATATTTATTTAATTTAGGGCTCAATCTTATGCATGACTCTTCCCTGTCTAAACATGCATATGATTGCACCTTTCATTTACTTTTAGAACCTCTCTATTCACAGCTTCTATATCCTGTCTTGAAAACTGAAGCTGACGATCCAGATTGGGCTCCAAGTATGGCCATGTCACTTGAAGAATTCCAAAACAGATGTCCATGCTTATCTTGATATGCCTGAATTCAATTGACACTTGACAGGCACATGCCTTTAAGAGCCCAGAAACAAATGCCCACACTTATCTTGCTTGATGAAGTGGACTATCCAAATTGTACTTTGAAAATAGCTTTTGGTTTTTAAGGCTTCCAAACTGAACTTCAAGTCTAGTCGTAACAGAGTTCTTGAATCCTGATATAGCAGGAGCCTGAGAAAAAGTATGCTTAAGGAACCTGTCAGATTGCAGAGGAAAGTAATTTATTTAGAGTGCAATCCTATGGATTGTGCTCCCCGTAGAAGGAAACCTACTATCATGGAAGCTCCCATGTACCCAGTGCCATGCTAGGCTGCTGCTGGCAGGGCAGGAGGAGCAGCATGGGTGATGTTCTATTCTCTATCCTCCTTTTAAATATATTTTTTCTAGATGGGCCCATCTAGAGGAGGAATGCTAGTGGAGACTGGAGAGGCCATAGGATTCCTCATAGCCCAGCTCCTCTCTTCTCCTCTCTTCTCACTCTTCACCAGAATGCCCTCTTTTCCTTCCCTCCTTTCCTGAACAGGCATGTAATGTAATGTAATGTTATGACAACCCAGTGTACAAGTTGAAAATGGGTTGTCATTGAATTGTGGGTTGCTGCTACATGCAAACTAGGGATGTGCACTGGATCGGACCCGATCCACGATCCGAGTCCGGTCCAGTGGGAAATCGGATAAATTATCCGATTTCCGATCCCGCAGCTGGATCGGCCGATCCAATCCGAACCGGTCCGAAAAGGCTCCGAACCGGTTCGGCGGATCGGCGGATAGGCGGGCGCCCACTGGCGCCCACCGCCGCTTCCATTGGTGGGCGCCAGAGGGCGCCCGCCGATGAAAGTGGACAGCAGGGGGGGGAGGAGGGGGGCGCTTACCTTCTCGGCCCGTCTGCTCCCGTCCGGCACTAGCAGCTACTACCAGCGGGCTCCGCGGCCTGCTCTAGGGTGGCGCGCCGGGTGATGTCATCACCCGGCGCGCTACTCTAGAGCAGGCCGCGGAGCCTGCTGGTGGTAGCCGCCGGCCCCGGACGGGAGCGGACGGGCCGAGAAGGTAAGCAGGGGGTGCGTGGAGGGGAGGAGGGGGCGCGCGGAGGGGGGAGGGGGGCCCTTACCTTCCCGGCCCGGCGGCTCCCATCCGGCGCCGGCGCCTACTACTACCAGCAGGCTCCGCGGCCTGCTCCAGGGTGGCGCGCCGGGTGATGTCATCACCCGGCGCGCTACTCGAGAGTAGGCCGCGGAGCCCGCTGGTAGTAGCCGCCGGCGCCGGACGGGAGCGGACGGGCCGAGAAGGTAAGCAGTGGCGGGGAAGGGGGCTTACCCCCCCCGGAGCCGTCCGCGTCTATCCGCTGGCGCCCGCAGGCGCCAGCAGATGGAAGCGGGCGGCCCCAGGGGGGGTAGGGAGCGCGGGGGAGGGGGCTTACCTGCCGGGGCCGTCCACAGCGGACGGCCCCGGGGGGGGAGGGAGTTAGGCCCCCGTCACCCACCCGCCGCCATTTTTTCCTCATAGACTTGCATTGCAATGCAAGTCTATGGGGAAAAAAATGGCGGCCGATCCAAAAATTTACGATTTTTGGGTCGGGATCGGACTCGATCCGGTCTGGGGGGCCTCCGATTTTGTCCAAACCGGTCCGGGACAAAATTGGAGGTCCCGATCCGGGTCCCGATCCGATCCGGGGGGTCCGTGCACACGCCTAATGCAAACCCTGCACTGTAGTTCAATTGTGGGTTATTAACCACAAACAACCCAGAGTTCACAACACAACATTCAACCATGGGTTCTCTTCCTGGATTGGTCATGGTTAACAACCCATTGTTAAACCATAGTGCAGGATCCACATGTAACAACAACCCAGATTTCAACAACAACCCATACTCAACCATACTCAAGGTCATCATTATATGTGAACCAGTGTTTCTATGAATGGTGATCCAGAGTGAGAGAAGAAAAAGAGATAGAAGACAGCGAGTTGGCTGCCAGAGAGTGAGGGGGGTGGGGGTGGGAGAGAAAGAGTTTGCTTTCTGTGAAATAGGTTTTTGTTGGTGCTGAAAACTGTTGGTTGTGCTTTACTCTTTCCCTGTCTGCCATGAACCCATCTCCCCTTATCCCACCCCACTGCTTTTTGGATATTTGGTCTGCCACTCCCCTAATGTCTAGTTCATATATTATCCCTCAGTATTGTAAGCCCCTTGGAGCAGCGACTGTCAACCTCATACAATAGAATCATGACTGTGGATAGGATCAGTTATCCAGACATAGATCCAGTGATGACATGTTTATTATTGCTATTGTTGCCTGAACCAGCTCCCTGTGAGTAGCCACGCGTCTCGACAAAAAGAAGCACTCCAGTGGTGATTTACTTTAAGTAGAACAGGTGACTTTCCATCCTAGGGCAAGATGGCTCAGGTCAACCATCACTCATCCGTTCATGAGGCAGGGAACCAAGAAGAAAGGAAGTTAGAGGAAGGAAACAGGAAAGGGTGGAGCAAAAACATCCCAGTAATCCCCTCCCACCTTGTTCAGGTACACATTAACTCTTTAGCTCCAGGTGTAGTGACCTGCAGCCTGAGTTCTGCTAACAATTACAACAAAATCAAATGATATGTTACTCAATTATGGTTCTTTCTTGAATTTTTGTGTTGAGAATCATTCACACTACTGTTTTCCCTGCCCCCCAATCTGTAAAGCACAGATCGGTTGACTAACAGCTCTCCATTTCCAGATGATTTGGATGTCTCCTAGCCTATTTGGTTAAGTGGTTCTAATTAGGCCACTGCAAGCACTGGAAGGAACCTCTCCCCTTTCTCTCCTAGGCTCACGGACAGTTGGCTTGAAATCTTGGAGTGCATTTTTAGAATAAAGAACACCCCCTTATTTTCTTCAACCAGTCCTGTGCAGGACAGGGGACGAAGAGAATCAGAGGAACCAGCTTGTTTAAATTATTAATGATTTTGCATGCTTTGTGTTTGATTGAAAGCCGTTGAGATGAAGATAGGTGCCGAAAGCTAATGGACTGTTTATTACATTTTTAAAGAAAAGCTTCATTTCCCTTTAAGCACCACGTTTAATGTATCCTACTGATACACCACTTACCCAACATAGTTTAACTAGAAAAATAATATTTCTGTTTATTGGGTGCCCAATATTTTTATTACCACCTCCTTCTTTTCTACTTCAATCTGTAACCTCTTTCCCCCTCCAATTGTTTAGATTTTAATGTTCAGGAAGATGAAGAAAATGATGTATTTTTAAACAGGCAGTTAACCCTGAATTATGGAAAGAAAAGTATATTACACCCAGTGGAAGCTCGTGATGCTGATGTCAGTGGGGTGGTGAATTTGCGCTGGCTTTCAGTCAGAACCAGTCAGAACTCTAAAGGAGCTATACAAGGTGTGGAGTGCGGCATTACAAATTTCCAAAATGTCTTCAAAGGCCACCCCATCAGTTCTGACTGGTTCTAAAACCCGGAGCAGCAAACACACACAACCACAGCCCCACTAACAGTCAATAAATAAAGTTAAGTAATAGCAGAGACATTTTTTAAAAATATATATTCTGATGTTATTGTTTGTGTTATATCATCATATGCCCTGAAGGGTCTGTGGAGCAATGTCAGCAGGTGTGTGTGTGTGTGTGTAACACATGAATAAATGTTCTGCTTGATATTCTTATTAATACAAAACCAGCCTGCAGTTGACATCTTTTGCAAAGACATCGAGCGCTTCGGCTATTGCGCAGTATAAAAATGTAATAAATAAATAGGTCAGTTTTGTCAGTGAATGGTGCTGTATGGATTTTGTTATACATTTGTACATTTTTGTGGGTGTTTGTAAGACCGTCCTGCTATTTATTCATCAGTGCCACCTGCAAGCAATAAAGTGGAAGATGCCTCTCTCAAATGATACACTAATTCAGTCTCTCAGTCACTTTTGCCTGCTGATGCAAATCCCTGTTGATCAGCTGAGGGTGTGATTACAGCTTTCTGTGGCCCTTCCTGTAATGGGAAATCAATGTTCCATTTACAGTGCAACAAGTTCAGAGACCACTTACATTTAAAGGCAATCATGACATATTTAAATATAAATAAGCAAAACATTAGGTGTTGCTGGCAGAGTCTTTCTTTCTTTTTTTAAAAAATAATTTTATTTCAACTCTTAACTACAATTATACCATTCTTTTCCATTCTTTATACACCAAGTGCATCCCTCACCAGGACCAATTCCTCTTCACTACATTTTCCAAAATTGTGATACTTCTTGCACAAGTTTGTGTCCTTTCCCTCTCAACAATACATACTCTAAAAATAATTTCCATATATTTTCAAATTCATTTCTATTACATATTCCCTTTTCTACTTTAATATTACATGTTAGTTTGTCATTAATAGCAATATCCCATACCTCTTTATACCACTCAGCCATTTGATAGTTATCCTTCATCTTCCATTTCCTTGCTATTATTAATCTTGCTGCAGTTAGTAACATAGTAATTAAATCCTTAGTATTCTGATTACATTTCATCCCCTCATATATTGATAATAACACAATCTTTGGGGATGACTCCAAATCAGTTCCCGTTATCTCTTTTATCTCTTTATATACCATTTGCCAAAACTTTTGTACATATTTACATGACCACCACATATGAACATACGTGCCAGTTTATTGACATCCTCTCCAACATGAATCTATTTGTTTCAATCTAACTGGTGTTAAATACCATCGCCATATTAATTTATAATAATTATCTTTTATCCTTACTGATATAGTTTTCAAATTCCTTGCTCCCCATAACTTCGCCCAATTTTGATTACTTATTAAAATTTTCATATCATTTTCCCATACCAATTTGCAACCATCCCCTTGTTCTTCTTTTACCATCAATATTTTATAAATTTCACTTGTTATACCTTTTAATACCATATTTTGTTCCTTCTCTCGTCTTTGTGTTATCATTTTTTCAAATATCGTATATTCTCTACATTTTTTATTTTCTTTACCCACTTCTTTATCCACTGTTCCAACTGCATACAATTAATCCATGAAACTTTCTCTTCCCTTAATGTTTCTTTTATTTGATTTAAATTGTCCATCTTTATCACTCTTTCTAATCTATTATATTTTGTTTTCTTAATATTTTCCTCATTACTTCTTTTAAATTTTCTGGGAAATTCTTCATCATTTCTACTGGAGTTAATGGGGAGACGGCGGGTATTAATTTAATCTTATTCTTAGCCCAAATCTCCAAAATATTCTTCAATATTGGATTCCTAACTCTTTGTAAAAAATTCTTATTAATTTTATTAAAATATATATTTTCCAATTCCATTTCTATTTCTTTGGATTCCAATTCTAACCAACACTTTCCCCCCAAACCTAGAATACCTTCCACTATGTATCTTAATTGGTTAGCCAAATAATATCCCTTCAAATTAGGAAGGCCTAACCCTCCTGTTCCCTGTTGTTTATACCACATTTTCTTATTTATTCTAGCTTTCTTATCTCCATTACTAAAATTGTTAAACATTGTTTGCCATTTCTTCAACTCTATTTCTGATATTTTAATTGGCAACATCCTGAATAAGAAATTAATTTTAGGTAAAATCTTCATTTTTAATAGTGCTATTCTACCAAACCATGAAAGTTTTTTCTTCTGATATTCCTCCAGTTTCTTTTTAACCTCCTGCCTTAATCTATTATAGTTTTCCTCTTCCAATTTATCCAAATTCTCTGTTATATATATTCCTAAATATTTTATTTTTCCTTTTAATTTAATATTCATTTCCCTTTTGACTAGTTCTTGCTTCCCTTCTTCTTTATAATTAAACATCATCATCTCTGACTTGGGCCAGTTTATTTGTAATCCCGTCATCTCTCCAAACTCCTCCAGATAATGCTGTAGTTTCCCCAACTTCTCAATCGGTTCTTGAATTGAAAGTAATGTATCGTCTGCAAATAAACTTATTTTAATTTCTTCTTTTTTCCCTATCCCCTTTATAGTAAATATCTTCTCTAATTGCATTCGCCAAAAGCTCTGTAACCATTGCAAATAAAATTGGGGAAAGGGGATAACCTTGCCTAGTTCCTCGGGCTAGCAACAATTGTTCTGTAATACCATCATTGACCATTACCTCCGCTACATTTTCCGAATATAACTGATCTATTAATCCCTTAAATTTTCCTCCAAATCCCATAGTGTCTATTAATATTTTTAATGTTGGCCACTCCACACAGTCAAAGGCCTTAAAGATATCTAGGGCTATTACAACTGCTTGTGAATTATCATTCTTTATAATATTTATCATATTCAGTACCCTACTTATTAAACTTGACATCTGTCTACCTGCTACAAATCCACATTGATTCTTATTAATATATTTATGCATAAATTATTCAATCTTTTTGCCATTATCGCTGTCAATATCTTAGCATCCTGATTTAACAATGATATAGGTCTATAAGATCCCGGATCTGTTAGTTCTTTATCCGGTTTTGGAATTAAGACAATTAAAGACTGCTTCCATGATGGTGGGGCCTTCTCCCCATTTATTATTAGATTATATAATATTTTTAATTTAGGCACCAACATATTCTTAAAATTTTTGTAATATTCCGGACCCAACCCATCCATTTCCAGGGATTTCCCCACTTTTAATTCATCTATTACTCCTCCAATTTCTTCCTCTGTTACCAGTTGTTCCATCACTTCCCTATCCAGTTCTTGTATTTTTTTCCCCAGTATTTCTCAATATATTCCCTAATCTTTCCCAATGACTTGTTATTTGATGTATATAACTCTTGATAGAATTCTTGAAAAACTTGTAATTTATCCTTCATTAAATTATTAATCTTACCTAATTTATCTTTTATAGCCCCAATTGGATTTCCCATTTTCCTTGACTCTGTGGATCTGGCCAACATTTTAGAATTCCTGTTGCTATACTCAAAATATTATCTTTTTAAGTATATCAAGTTTCTCTGTATTTTCCCAATTTCTATACCCTCTAATTCCTTCTTTTTTGCCTGTAACTGGGCCCCAATAATTTTATCTTTATTCTTTATATATTCATCTTCCAGTTTGCTAATATTCTTTTCCAATCTTACCCTCTCCTCTCCTTGTTGTCTCTTTAATTTAGACAATTCCCTAATGCATATTCCTCTCATCACAGCCTTCATTGTATCCCAAATTATAGCCTGGGTGGACTCCTCATTATTATTTATTTGCCATATATCCTCATTTCTTTCTGAATATTTTCTATGTTTATGTTTAAATATTCTTGTGTCCACTCTCCAACTTTTAGCTTCCTTATAATCTTTCTGAATCTTCATCTCCATATTTATTAATGTGTGATCTGAAACTTTAATAAGCCCTATTCCTACTTCTAATACTTTTGTTAATAAACTCTTAGAAATAAAAAGGTAATCTATTCTAGTATAGCTCTTATGTACTGCTGAATAGAAGGTATATTTCCTTTCCTCCCCTTTGTTTACCCTCCAAACGTCGAACATCACCTTTGCTTTCATTAATACATTTAAACTTGTTACATTTTTCCGCCTATCATTTATGTTGGGATTAGATTTATCTTTATTTTTATCCATTACCATATTAAAATCTCCTCCCATTATAATGTGGCCTTTTTGAATTCCTTGTATTTCCTTGAACACTTTATTATAAAAAAAATTCTTGCTTTTCATTCGGGGCATATATATTCACCAATGTATAATCTTCATTAGCTATCTTCCCTTGTATAATTCTATACCTCCCCTGTTCACCTGTAAAAGAAATGACAGTTTATTGATAGAAAATGGATGCAGAATAACAATACAAAGAAAGCTCACATATCTCTTCAGCCCACGAAGCTGGCAACTCCCCTCACTGTTCAGGGTGGTGAGGGGTCTAACCCAGGCACCTTCCTCCCTGAATCTGATCTTAGAGCCTTCGGCAGTTCACTGCAATGCCTTTAATGATAATTTCACAGATAAAATCTCTTGGATAAGAGCCGACTTAGATGCCGTCGTTATAGCAGAGGCTGACAATGGAGTGTCCAGCGACTCCGCGAGTAGAATTACACTGGATCAGTTTCAGTTGGTGAGTACCAAGGACGTGGACAAGCTGCTTGGACGAGTGAGGAGGACGACTTGCCCTCTCGATCCCTGTCCTTCATGGCTGGTCGCCCAGGGAGGAGATGCAGTTAGATCGCAATTACAATATATTATTAATGCATCTCTCAGGGAGGGGAGTTTTCCATCATGTTTAAAAGAAGCAGTGGTACGGCCACTTCTAAAGAAGCCCTCCCTGGACCCCCTGGACTTTAATAACTACAGACTGGTATCAAACCTTCCATTCTTGGGCAAGGTGATCGAGAGGGTGGTTGCCTTTCAACTCCAAGTAGTTTTGGATGACACTGATTTTCTAGACCCATTTCAAACCGGCTTCAGAGTGGGATATGGAGTTGAGACTGCTATGGTCGCCTTAGTGGATGATCTACGCCTAAGTATTGACAGGGGGAGTGTGGCATTCGATACCATCGACCATGGTATCCTTCTGGAATGCCTGAGGGATTGGGACTCGGGGGCACTGTGCTTCAGTGGTTCCGGTCCTACCTCTCGGGCAGGTTCCAGATGTGATGCTTGGGGATAGCTGCTCTGCAAAGAAGGAGCTGCTGTGTGGCGTACCACAAGGTGTCATCCTTTCCCCAATGCTGTTTAACATTTATATGAAACTGTTGGGAGAGATCATCCGGAGGCATGGGGTGGGGTGCTATCAGTATGCTGATGACACCCAAATATATTTCTCTATGCCTTCAATAACAGCGTCAGCTAAGGATAGTGTGTCTCCTCTGAATGAATGCTTGGAGGCGGTAATGGGCTGGATGAGGAAAAACAAACTGAAGCTGAATCCAGACAAGACGGAGGTGCTTGCTGTCAAAGGCTGCAACCTGGGTTTGGAGGTGTGTCAACCAGTTCTGGATGGGGTTACACTCCCCCTGAAAGACTGTGTTCACAGCTTGGGGGTGCTCCTGGATCCATCGCTCCAAATGACAGGCCAGATAGATGCAACGGCCAGGAGTGCCTACTATCGGCTTCGGCTGATACGCCAGCTGTGCCCTTTCCTAGAGTTGGAAGACCTAAAGACGGTAGTGCACGTGTTGGTAACTTCGAGGCTCGACTTCTGCAATGTGCTGTACATAGGGATACCTCTGTGCTTAGTCCAGAAACTTCAACTAGTTCAAAATATGGCAGCCAGGTTGGTCACCGGTACACCTAGGGGTGACCATGTGACGCCAGCTTTAGAATCACTTCATTGACTGCCAATTAGTTTCCGGGTGCAATATAAAGTGTTGGTTATTACCTTTAAAGCCCTACATGGTTTGGGTCCACGTTACCTACGGGATCGCCTTCTCCCATACAATCCACCCCACACTCTCAGGTCCTCTGGGAAGAACTTACTACAGTCAGCCAAGACTAGGCTGACAACTGTTACCCAGAGGACCTTCTCTTCTGCGGCTCCCAGACTGTGGAATGACCTGCCGGAGGAGACTCGTCAACTTAACAGTCTTTTAGAATTTAAGAAAGCCATAAAGACTGTTCTCTTCCGGCAGGCATATCCAGTGGAATTTTAGGATGTTTTTAGGATGTTTTAGGATGTTTTAATGCAGTTTTAATAATGTGTGTCATGTTTTAATCAGTTTTATGTATTTTATTATATTGTTGTTCCCCACCTCGATCCAAACGGAGAGGCAGGTAAGAAATAAATTATTGTTGTTGTTATTATTATTATTATTATTATTTGCTGGGGCCCCAAATCAACAGCAAACAGAGATCGTCCCTCTAGGTTGATCATATTTGGGAAACCAAAAAAGAGGACACCCAGTGGGGGGCTGGAATGCGGCTTTCCCTCCACCACCTGAAAGGCCCCAATTGGAGGGGAAAGCGTGTCATAGTGCACGCACTGGTAACTTTGAGGCTCGACTTCTGCAATGCGCTGTACATAGGGCTACCTTTGTACCTAGTCCGGAAACTTCAACTTGTTCAAAATATGGCAGCCAGGTTGGTCACCGGTACATCTAGGGGTGATCACATCACACCAGTTTTAAAATCGCTTCATTGGCTGCCAATCAGTTTCCGGGCAAAGTATAAAGTGTTGGTTATTACCTTTAAAGCCCTACATGGTTTGGGTCCACGTTACCTGCGGGATCGCCTTCTCCCGTACAAACCGCCCCGCACACTTAGGTCCTCTGGGAAGAATTTACTTAAGCCAGCCAGAACTAGGCTGGCGGGTGTTTACCCAGAGGACCTTCTCTTTCATCACTCCCAGACTATGGAATGGTCTGTCGGAGGAGGTTAGACAAATTGACAGTCTTCATGAATTCAAGAGAGTCATGAAGACTGTCCTCTTCCGACAGGCCTATCCAGATGAATTTTAAGATGTTTTTAATGTTGTATTTTTCTCTTGCTTTTAAGATTTTAACTGTTGTGATTTTTGTGTTTTATATTGTTGCTGTTCCCCGCCTCGATCCGAAGGGAGAAGCGGGCTATAAATAATAATAATTATTATATTATTATTATTCCCGCTCCCCCTCCTGCTTTAATCAGGGCCTTTTCTATGATGTCCGGGAATGACATACTTTCCCCTTTAAGGTTCCAATTGGAGCGGAGAGGGGATGATGTGTCTTCAGAAAATGTATCATCCACCCCCACCCCACCATGCTAGTGAAGGCCTTAAAGAGGAAAGTGTCATTCCAGGACATTATAGAAAATTACAGAAAATCTCCCCTGACACCCAGGATAGAACTAAACCCAGGACAAATCCAGGGAAATCCTGACAGTTGGTCACCCTACATCTCTCAAACCCAAATTCTCCAGGTTGGCATGCACATTTCCCTATGGAGCAAGGCTGAATTGGATAGGCCTCTGCTCCATCATTTATACTCTTTCTGATATTCTAGTATGTGCCCCGAAGCATACAACCAGGTAATAAGTTACCTTTCCTATGGCTAGCCAATCCCAACATTCCAAAATGGTTGGGGGATCCTCCTCATTTCCTCAGCAAAACAGCACAGTAAAGGAAACAGAGGGTATTAGGCAGCTCCTTGACTTGAGGATTACACCCTTATCCAGTGTCAAACAGCTAGCAATTGTTAAGCATGTGTGTGGTGCCTGCTTGCTTGATACCCAGCTCTCTCTATGAGAAGCCTGCAGAAGCCAGCCTGCTTTAAGAAACAGGACAACTTCCTTTTATACGGGCCTTTATATATTTAATAAACACCATATAGGACAACTGTGTAAGTTCAACACCAGACCTAATTCCTCACCAATTCTCGCTCACTACATGGGTTAAGTCAAAGGCTGGGCTGATGTCAAGAAACTAGTTTTGCCTGCATATGTACTTGCTTCCAATCTTTTTAAACTTTTGGGTTACCATATTTTGGAAACCAAAAAGGAGGACAACATGGTCAGCCCCCAAGGGGGCATCCCCACCAACATGTTTGCCCCCAGGGGGCATGTCCAGCACCAAGGGGGTGTGCCCACATGAACATAGCCTTGATCACATGTCTGATTTTACAGCACACAATTGAGACAAATCTGTTCAACATAACATCTTAATGATAACATTACTGAAATAACAAGCAAGACATCCAGTGTATCTGAAATTAACTTCACTCACTCCTACTTTTGTAGCTTTTGCTGTACTTTGTTGCTATACTCTGTGTCCCTGGGTCTGCGCCTCGTGGAGTCCGTTAGTGAGGGACTGCAGAAGCATCCCCCTCACGCATTTCCTTTTTTTTTTTTTTTTTTTTGGAGACTCTGGTCCAGGCAATGTGTCTACCTCTACCCTGAACGTGACTTTTTATTTCTTTGCCAAAGTGCCTACCTCTACCCTGAATGCGACTTTTTATTTGGCAATGTGCCTACTTCTACCCTGAATGTGACTATTCCCTCTGCTCCAGCCAATGTGCCCATCTCTACCCAGAATGTGACTTGTATTAATTTGCCAATGTGCCTACCCAGAATGTGACTTTTATTTGCCACTGCTCAAGCCAATGCATGCAGCTCTGGCATGAAGAACTGCCCACCTGCCTGCACAGGGATGGCGGGCAGACTTCGTCATTTTAATTTTCAAGCACGATGAGGTCCAGGCGGTGTGTGAGAGTTGTTTTGATGGGATCCTCCAGGTTTCCTCACTACCTGGGGTATCTCCTGGCCCAATGAGGCCCTGCCTGCTAAGGCTGTCTTAAACAACTGTAATGCCCATGCTATTCCCCTACCCCCCAATCCTTTTATTATTTCATTTGTACTTAGACATGCATGACCTAATCTAGAGACAAGGCAGCAGTTCTACTGCAGCGGAATGTGTCCACTCACTGTGCCACGCACGCATAGGCATGGATAATAATAATTTGCTTTTAAGTTTTTTTAGTTTTAGTGGGATCCTGCAGGTTTCCTCGCTTCCGAGGTATCTCCTGGCCCAATGAGGCCCTGCCTGGCTAAAGCTGGCTCTAAAATAAATAAATAACTGTAATGCCCATGCTATTCCCCTCCCCCCAATTCTTTTAATTTGTAGACATGTGTGGCCTAATCAATGAGACAAGGCAGCAGCAGTTCACCATCTTCTGATTAACACATTTTACTTTTATGACTATATATGGAAGGCACTGCCTAGGTTTATCCACAGGTTTTGAAAGTTCATTGTATTCATAAAATTATACCTATAAGTCTCAGCAGCAGCAGCATGGAGTGCATTACCGGAAACAGTGCATGTTGTTGAGAGCTTAGTAACGCCTGCAGCTGTGCATCTGAAATTGGGCACAGATGAGTCCCCTCAAGGCCATCTGTGAGATGCCCATGAGTACTGGACGATGACATCTCTTGAAAAAGGACCACATTTCAGCCACCTGAAACAGTGTATTTGAAAGCTTACTTCCGAGTAACGCTTGCACCGATTGTTCTAAAATTTGGCACACAAGACTAGCAACACTCAGTCTGCACTATGACCAAGTTTCAAACCTGTAACTTGGAAAATTAAGATGTTTTAGGCCTTTCTGACTCAAAAATCAACTCTAGAGTCTCTAGGGCAAAATGGAGAAACGATATAATATCGGATTTCCAATAATTATTGAAAATACAATACGATACGATATGGTTCACCTGTAATATAATCAGAGACGATAATTTTTTTGGTCCGAAATTCCGATAATGATACGATATGATATTTTCGGGCGTGCACATCCCTAATGCTCACACAGCACTTCTTAGCTAAAAACTTGAGATTCCATTGAAGCCAAGAGCTGAAACTGCTCAAGGTGCAAGACCCAAAGAGGAGGTTTGACAACCTGAGTTTGAAGGGTAGTTTTTTAAAAATAATTTTAAAACCTCAAAATTTAGAAAATTCCTAAAAATCAACAGATGAACAGATCTGCTTCAAACTTGGCATGGTTAAAGCCCTACTGAAGATCCATCATGGTGCCAAATTTCATCTATTTATCTTTAAAAATGATGTTTTTGTAAAAATAATAATTTTAAAATCTCATTTTTTAAAAAAAAATCGTAAAAATCAAAGGATGAACGGATCTGCTTCAAACTTGGCATGGCTGAAACCCTACTTAAGATCTATCAAGGTGCCAAGTTTCATCTCTTTATATTTAAAAATGACAGGGCTGTAAGCATTTTTGTTAATTCCCATTGACTATAAACTAAAGCTGCCCTTTGGGTTGGGGGAGGATGGGAAAAATCTGAATTTTTCTTCAAATTTCCCCTTTCCCGTACTTGTTACCAAAATCCTGACATGTCCTGTTTTTTTCTGACATATGGTGGTCACCCTATTTAAACTGTGCATTTGTAAATATTCATTTATTTATTTATTATAAAATTTATACCCAGCCAATCAAAAAGATTTCTTCCCCAGGCAACATACAAATTTCAAATAAAATTATTACACAATAATTAAAAAGCACTGTTCAGATGTAAAGAGGAACACTGCTTAGTTTAAAAGTTATGATCGCTCGCAGATTTATCTGAGGAGAAGTGCGAAGGAAGAAGTATGTAAGGTCTTGATGTTCCTCATGTGTGTAATTCTAAACCATGGTTTAGTGTTACATGCAAAAGGAGACTATGGCTCTTTCCACACTAGGCGTTTTGCCTGGGATAGCCCCTGGATGTACAGGGAGGGAGGGAGGGTGATCCCAGTAATACCTAATACACACCATCAGAGCACAGGGACCAGCTAGGGTCCATCCCAGGCAAAATGCCTGGTGTGGAAAGGGGCCTATGACCCTGTTCAGATGACATGCAGTGGTTAAGCATTTTGAACTAAACTTTATGGCTTAGCATGTAGTGTGAACCATGACTTAGCGTGTCATGTGAACCATTCCTAACCATGGTGGCTACATGACCACAGTTTAAATATGCTCACTAACCATTTCCTGCAACCTAACCATGGCATAGTGTGTCATCTGAACAGGGTCATTATTAGGGGTGTGCATCGGATCGGATCCGATCCACGATCCGAATCCGATCCGACCCAAAATCGGGAAAATCCGATCCGATCCGATCCGACCAACCTCCGATCCAATCCGATCCGATCCGACGAGGTCCGATCCGGATCGGACGCCATTTTGAATGCTTTTTCCCATAGCCAAGTATTGTTTTACAAAAATGCCTATAACTCTTTCATTTTTAACGATAAAAGGATGAAACTTGGGCACATTGTAGACTGGTTAGGGATAGTTATCTGTGAGAAATTTCAGAAAGATTGGTGCATGCGTTTTGTGGCAATTAATTTTTTAATAAATACCCAGGAATGCTTATAACTTTGTCATTTTTAAAGTTACAAACATGAAACTTTGCCACATTGTAGGAGGTACCTTGGGACCTATGTGTGTGAAATTTCAGAAACATAGGTGCTTGCCTTGTGTGGCAATTAATTTTAGAAAAATGGGTAGTAGTGGGGTAAATACAGTTACGCCTCCCATTTTTTTATTTTTAAAGATACAAACAGGAAACCTGGGCACATTACAGGCACCACTTGCCTTGATATGTGAGTGAAATTTCAGAAACATTGGAGCTTGCCTTGTGTGGCAATTAAGTTTTGAAACAATGAGGAAAGAAACACCTATAACTTTGTCATTTTTAAAGTTACACACATGAAACTTTGCCACATTGTAGGTGGTACCTTGGGACCTATGTGTGTGAAATTTCAGAAACATAGGTGCTTGCCTTGTGTGGCAATTAATTTTAGAAAAATGGGTAGTAGTGGGGTAAATACAGTTATGCCTCCCATTTTTTTAGTTTTGAAGATACAAACAGGAAACTTGGGCACATTACAGGGAACACTTCACTTGATATGTGTGTAAAATTTCAGAAACATTGGTGCTTGCCTGGTGTGGCAATTAATTTTTGAAACAATGAGGGATTCATTGGACAGCACTTGCCCATAGGGATTCATTGGAGAGTACTTGTCCATAGGGAATCATTGGAAAGCACTTTCCCATAGGGAATCATTGCATTGCACTTTCCCACTGAGAAATGCAGTTATGCCTCCCACATTTTTATTTTTGAAGATACAAACAGGAAACTTGGGCACTTCGTAGACTGGGTAAGGATAGTTATCTGTGAGAAATTTCAGAAAGATTGGTGCATGCATTTTGTGGCAATTAATTTTTTAATAAATACGCAGGAATGCCTATAACTTTGTCATTTTTAAAGTTACACACATGAAACTTTGCCACATTGTAGGTGGTACCTTGGGACCTATGTATGTGAAATTTCAAAAACGTAGGTGCTTGCCTTGTATGGCAATTAATTTTAGAAAAATGGGTAGTAGTGGGGTAAATACAGTTACGCCTCCCATTTTTTTAGTTTTGAAGATACAAACAGGAAACATGGGCACATTACAGGGAACACTTCACTTGATATGTGTGTAAAATTTCAGAAACATTGGAGCTTGCCTTGTGTGGCAATTAATTTTTGAAACAATGAGGAAAGAAACGCCTATAACCTTTTTATTTTAAAAGTTAGAAGTCTGAACATTGCTCACTTTGTAGATGGGTTAGGGGTAGATATGTGTCAGAAATTTCAGAATGATAGGTCCAGGCATTTGATGGCTATGGAATTTTTAGATAAAATGTTTCAAAAAATTTTCCACAGAGGCCCGGTCTTCCCCTCTTCCCCCTCCCGCTTCCCGCGAAGAAAAGGAAACACTCTCTCGTCTCGATCCCTTTGATCCTGTTGCTAGTATCCATTACAGGGCTCGTGTCTGCTTTCACTTTTTACTCAAGCAGAACGGCTGAGCCTAGCTGAGTTTTGCAGCCATGCGTGCAAGGAAGGATCTCTCTCATCTCGATCCCTTTGATCCTGTTGCTAGTATCCATTACAGGGCTCGTGTCTGCTTTCACTTTTTACTCAAGCAGAACGGCTGAACCTAGCTCAGTTTTGCAGCCATGCGTGCAAGGAAGGATCACTCTCTCTCGATCTCTTTGATCCTTTGTTCCTCCCCTTCTCCTCCCCCTCGCCGGCGTTGTGTGTGCGCCCCGCCGGTGCCCTCACGTGCGGGCCGGTTCCTGGGCAGCAGAGGCTCTGCCTGGCTGCTGTGAGGCTCCTGAAGGGCTTGCCTAATGCGGGCTGTTGTGCTCCGCTGGGCCGCGGGGGTAGGTTGATGATGAAGAGGATGATGGGGAGGGCGTTCAATGGCCCCTCCGCTCACCAACTGACAGCGCGTGCTCCGCTCCAGACACCCGGCCTCGGCAGCCAGGAGGATACGCTGCCAAGCCCGCCGCCGCCGCCCGCGCGCGCACACACACCACCCGTCCATTATCATTTGGGCAGCCCTAATTAAGGAGCGCTCAAAATATGGCAAAACCCCCTCTCCCTTTTTCTTAATTCCTTGCAGCTCCCACGATTTAACCCTTTCCTATCAGCTACAATTAATTAATAGTAGGATGACCAGTACCAGGAGACTGGTGTGTACAAATGTTTTTTTTTTTTTTAGGCTTGAGATCATAAAGAGGCAAATATTCTACCTACCGTATTGGAAGCAGTATGTATTATTACTTTTTTAAAAAATGTAATTAGTAGGATGACCATATGAAAAGGAATACAGGGCTTTAACAGTGGAATAGAAAAGGGAATTTCAGCAGGTGTCATTTGTATCCATCCGGCACCTGGTGAAATTCCCTCTTCATCACAAAAGTTAAAATTGCAGGAGCTCTGCTCTCTTTTGTATCTGGTCACTCTAGTATAGCTCCTGCAGCTTTAACTGTCATATGGTCACACTTGTTTCCCAACATACTGCTTCCAATACTGTAGGTAGAATATTTGCCTCTTTATGATCTCAAGCCTAAAAAAAAAAAACATTTGTACACACCAGTCTCCTGGTACTGGTCATCCTACTATTAATTAATTGTAGCTGATAGGAAAGGGTTAAATCGTGGGAGCTGCAAGGAATTAAGAAAAAAGGAGATGGGGTTTTGCCATATTTTGAGCGCTCCTTAATTAGGGCTGCCCAAATGATAATGGACGGGTGGTGTGTGTGCGCGCGCGGGCGGTGGCGGCGGGCTTGGCAGCGTATCCTCCTGGCTGCCGAGGCCGGGTGTCTGGAGCGGAGCACGCGCTGTCAGTTGGTGAGCGGAGGGGCCATTGAACGCCCTCCCCATCATCCTCTTCATCATCAACCTACCCCCGCGGCCCAGCGGAGCACAACAGCCCGCATTAGGCAAGCCCTTCAGGAGCCTCACAGCAGCCAGGCAGAGCCTCTGCTGCCCAGGAACCGGCCCGCACGCGAGGGCACCGGCGGGGCGCACACACAACGCCGGCGAGGGGGAGGAGAAGGGGAGGAACAAAGGATCAAAGAGATCGAGAGAGAGTGATCCTTCCTTGCACGCATGGCTGCAAAACTGAGCTAGGTTCAGCCGTTCTGCTTGAGTAAAAAGTGAAAGCAGACACGAGCCCTGTAATGGATACTAGCAACAGGATCAAAGGGATCGAGATGAGAGAGATCCTTCCTTGCACGCATGGCTGCAAAACTCAGCTAGGCTCAGCCGTTCTGCTTGAGTAAAAAGTGAAAGCAGACACGAGCCCTGTAATGGATACTAGCAACAGGATCAAAGGGATCGAGACGAGGGAGTGTTTCCTTTTCTTCGCGGGAAGCGGGAGGGGGAAGAGGGGAAGACCGGGCCTCTGTGGAAAATTTTTTGAAACATTTTATCTAAAAATTCCATAGCCATCAAATGCCTGGACCTATCATTCTGAAATTTCTGACACATATCTACCCCTAACCCATCTACAAAGTGAGCAATGTTCAGACTTCTAACTTTTAAAATAAAAAGGTTATAGGCGTTTCTTTCCTCATTGTTTCAAAAATTAATTGCCACACAAGGCAAGCTCCAATGTTTCTGAAATTTTACACACATATCAAGTGAAGTGTTCCCTGTAATGTGCCCATGTTTCCTGTTTGTATCTTCAAAACTAAAAAAATGGGAGGTGTAACTGTATTTACCCCACTACTACCCATTTTTCTAAAATTAATTGCCATACAAGGCAAGCACCTACGTTTTTGAAATTTCACACACATAGGTCCCAAGGTACCACCTACAATGTGGCAAAGTTTCATGTGTGTAACTTTAAAAATGACAAAGTTATAGGCATTCCTGCGTATTTATTAAAAAATTAATTGCCACAAAATGCATGCACCAATCTTTCTGAAATTTCTCACAGATAACTATCCTTACCCAGTCTACGAAGTGCCCAAGTTTCCTGTTTGTATCTTCAAAAATAAAAATGTGGGAGGCATAACTGCATTTCTCAGTGGGAAAGTGCAATGCAATGATTCCCTATGGGAAAGTGCTTTCCAATGATTCCCTATGGACAAGTACTCTCCAATGAATCCCTATGGGCAAGTGCTGTCCAATGAATCCCTCATTGTTTCAAAAATTAATTGCCACACCAGGCAAGCACCAATGTTTCTGAAATTTTACACACATATCAAGTGAAGTGTTCCCTGTAATGTGCCCAAGTTTCCTGTTTGTATCTTCAAAACTAAAAAAATGGGAGGCATAACTGTATTTACCCCACTACTACCCATTTTTCTAAAATTAATTGCCACACAAGGCAAGCACCTATGTTTCTGAAATTTCACACACATAGGTCCCAAGGTACCACCTACAATGTGGCAAAGTTTCATGTGTGTAACTTTAAAAATGACAAAGTTATAGGTGTTTCTTTCCTCATTGTTTCAAAACTTAATTGCCACACAAGGCAAGCTCCAATGTTTCTGAAATTTCACTCACATATCAAGGCAAGTGGTGCCTGTAATGTGCCCAGGTTTCCTGTTTGTATCTTTAAAAATAAAAAAATGGGAGGCGTAACTGTATTTACCCCACTACTACCCATTTTTCTAAAATTAATTGCCACACAAGGCAAGCACCTATGTTTCTGAAATTTCACACACATAGGTCCCAAGGTACCTCCTACAATGTGGCAAAGTTTCATGTTTGTAACTTTAAAAATGACAAAGTTATAAGCATTCCTGGGTATTTATTAAAAAATTAATTGCCACAAAACGCATGCACCAATCTTTCTGAAATTTCTCACAGATAACTATCCCTAACCAGTCTACAATGTGCCCAAGTTTCATCCTTCTATCTTTAAAAATGAAAGAGTTATAGGCGTTTTTGTAAAACAATACTTGGCTATGAGAAAAAGCATTCAAAATGGCGTCCGATCCGGATCGGACATCTGGTCCGATCCGATCCGACCAGCCTCCGATCCGATCCGATCCGATCCGACCCCCCAGGTCCGATTCCGATCCGCTATCCGATCCGATCGGGGGGGTCAGTGCACATCCCTAGTCATTATATTGGATAACCTGGTCAATGAATGAGCATTATACCAGGACCTCCTCATGGAAAGTGGGGTGCAAGGGGAGAAAGGGCAAAGGAATACACAGTAGCATGTAGGCCCAACACTCAATCCAAGTTTCATAGTATGCATCTCAACTAGGTCAAAGTTTCTGGCTATGGGCCTGGTGTGTGTGTGTGTGTGCGAGGGAGAGAGAGAGAGAGAGAGAGAGAGAGAAAATATTAGTGTTCTCCTTGCGGGCTTCCCATGGACATCTGGTAGGCCACTGTGGGGATTGAATGCTTAGCTCTATCGGCCTTTAGTCAGATCCAGCAGGCCCCTTCTTATGTTTTTACGATGCGCACACACCACACACAAATGCACACACACAACAAACACAGAGATATGCTGCAATCCTATGGTCGCTGGGTGGGTCTCCCAGGATTCATGGGATTTTTCTTTTAGATCTCCCCTCTGAGGGTGAGAAATTGTTTAAAAAGACAGAAATAGACATGGAAATGGGAAATAAACGGCCCCTCCACCCTCTCTCCTATTCTACTGGGCTTTGGATTCCTCAGAGGCTTCGATGATGGAGTTCTCTGCAGCAACAAGCAGGTTTGCTCTGCCAATGAGTTACCTAACAACAAACCTGATTCTCCATCCAGATACTGGTTTCAAAATATATATTCACATGAACATTATGCACATCTTTTAATACATTAGTATGAATCTCTCTGTGTGAAAAGAAGAATTGAAAAATGGTGTTACCTCATCTTTGAAAAACAACTATAGAGGATTAGCATGAGGATTGACATGAAGTATAGATAGAGATTAGGTGGCAACACATGGATCACCAAAGAAAAGAAAAAATATCACCAGAAAAAGAGGACAAAAGAGAATGCCACTTTGCCTAAAGCTTGCAGATGCAAATTTATATGTATAGATGCAAATTTAGAATCTGGTATTACAATTTAAATACATATACAGGTCATATCACCAAGGTATGGAAGACTGTGTGTGCTTTGCTCATTCTTGCTGTCCAGGTGCTGTTAATGGGAAACTTCAAAGACCAGCTGTTTCTTCTGATGGTCCTTTATCTGATGGTTAAACTGAATTTGGACTGGACAGCCCTTCAATAGAGGATATTCTAGAGAACAGTCCTCTGGCATCACTTCAAACAGAGGACTGCCCTCTGTAAAAGAGGACACATGGCTACCCTTAGAGATAAACAAACATAGATACACCCACATGGAAAGAGTGAGAGAGCACGTGTTTTCCTGATACATATTAATGAATATAATCACATCAGCCAAGCTGATAAATTGGGGGGGGGGGAAGGATTTGTGTAGTAGGAGCTATAAATTAGTCCCATAGCAAAACGGGGGAAAGAAGTGAATATATATTTTGATCAAGAAGTAAGCAGCTTACTGAATGAATCTCTGTTTCATGCAGAGTTGCAGAGAATGAGAATGAGTGATGGGTTGCACCAAATCCTTTAGGAAATTGAACTCCAGTAGGGGCTTTATTCTCTTCGGTGTTTCAGGAACAGCAGAATTGCTACCCGATCACGAGTATGACAGGGGGAAAGATGAAACTAATGAGCCAAATCTGTTGGAAACCTTCTGCGGTGCAAGTCCTGGTGAGATGGGCTGGGGGCTCTGGAAGATAATGGGGATTTATGACCCGCCGAGCCAAACAGACTGTGCCCCACTGGGACTCAAAAAATCGCCCAATTCTCTCCTGCCTGCCTGACACTGTTCAACAGCCTTCTCCAAGCTGGTGCCCCTCCAGATGGATTGGACAACAACTGGCTGGGGATAATGAGGGTTGTGGTTCATCATATCTCGAACAACTGATTAGGGAAAGCTGCAGTACGAACAAAGGGGTTAGCACCGCATGGCTGGTGGGCGTCGTTCAGTTTGTTGGGTCATGTCCTGCAGACCTACAACTGGACCTACCACTGTGTAAGAGAAGTGGACTGTGGACTGTGGCCAAGGTAAATAGGAAAAAGCACCCCATGAGGCTTATTTCCTCCCCATTGGGGGCAAGTTCCAGTCTAGTAGAGGGAAGAGTAAAGTTGTGTTCTTTGAAAAGGGAAAACTCAGTGTGAAAAATCCCGCCCCACTCTCCATAATATGCCTTATGGAACAGGAGACGTTCCACAGTCAGAATTTATCTGAAAACATTGATGTTGAGATGAGCAGGACAGAATGGAATCCTGCTGGCATTTGTAAAAGCAGAATTGGTTCTTTGCTGCCAAAAGCAATAAAAAAGCCTATTTTTAATCAGTAATGTAAGCATAAAAGCTCTCTCTCTCTCTCTCTCTCTCTCAGATATGCACACGCACGCGCACGCGCGCACACACACAAGAAATGCTAGTTCAGGTTGCAGGGAAGCGGGGCAGACAGTGGGTGGAGTCCAGATTCATTGCAGATCCATAGGCCTGCCCTTGGATGCATTTGGAAAAGCAAACACAAAAACAACCAGTAGTGTGTTTTATGAAGCATGGATTGGGGTTACTTTGAAAAGGCAGGGGCCAGAGCTCAGTGGCAGAAAGAAAAAATGCCTATAACTTCTGTATTTTAAAAGTTAGAGGCTTGAAACTTGGTCACAGTGCTTATGGGGTATGCCTAAGTATGTGTATGAAATTTGAGATCGATCCCTCCAACCCTCGATTTTATATTATTTTTTTAAAGATTGTTTCCGTCCTGCCAGGTCTGGTGAGCTGTCATTCTGATCTGTCAGAACGGAAACAATCTTTAATAAATTCATATAAAATCGAGAGTTGGAGGGATCGATCTCAAATTTGGCACATATGTGTAGCCAAATTTCCATAGAATTGGAAAAAGTTGGTGCACTGCAGAATCCATAGGTTGGATTTGTAGAAATCTAAACTTATTGTGTAGACATGTTTGTGTGTAGATGTATCCTTTTGGTGCATAAGAATGGGTTGTTGTGGGGCTGAATTCATGACATTGAGAGTTGGATCCAGATTTATGCTGGATCAACTGTGCTGGAGGAAGTAGATTTTCCCACCCCCTCCTTCCCATGGCAGCCCCTCCTGCCCCCTGAAAATGCTACACAGAGACCAAGCTGAATGGGATGAGCTGTGGTGAGGGGGGGAAAGTGGGTCTCCAAAACTAGGGCAGAGGGACATTCCACAAGAGGAATCCTCCCTCTTGCAGAAGGTTCCTTCCTCTTGCGGAAGGCAGATCCTGAATCCAGCTCCCGATACTGATTTATAAAAACATGTTTATACCATTCCCAAGGTGGTTTCTAAGGGTAACATCTGTCTAAAAAAACCTAATAGAATAAAAACATCTGAACCACTTGCCTAGACCACAGAGAAGGGTCCAGTCTAACCTCATTGCGGAGGGAGTTTCATGGAGCTGTGCACAAGTAGCCTCTCAAAATTCTCCACCCTATTTGTGGGTGGAGAAATTGGGGGACAATTTCACTGAATTTCTCCAACAATTTCTCACAGGTAGGAATCACCATTGGAGAGGGTTGTATAACAGGGTTTTTTTCCTCTGGGTTTTTTGGATTTTGTTTTTGCACTACCTCTGCAAGTGGCAACAGCATCAACTGTGTTGGCAGCCTGGCCCCCATTTTGCATCCTCCACAATGCCTCATATACCAAGCATCACTCCAGGGCATTGAGGGGAAGGAACACAGCCACCACCAAAAAACATGGTGAAGAAAATGTGGAGAAAATTCTGAAAAGGGTCCTTTTATTTCCAGAAGGTAAGAAAAGAAAAATCTCAGGAATTTCCTGAAAGTTTTCTTTCCCCATGAAAGGCACTTCAATTTTTCAGCCTCATTCTCAGGGCAGTTTATAATTTGTTTTGAATGTATGTGGGTGGTGATTTGGACCATAATAATCACTGCGAGGTGGCTGAGGGTACTATCTATATTTTTCTTTCTATTACACATCTCACCATTGCTCTACAGTCTCCCAGGCTGCTTGCACATCCTGATCTGAAAAGGCCCGATGGAGGAATAAAATTCATGATGTCTTCCCCTGGGCAGAAAAAGCAGGAAGCCAAGGAGGCAATAGGTTGTCAGAGAGATGACTGTACATTGAAGGACAGGATAGGCACAAGAAACCTGAACCAAATCCGAAATTTCTTCTTCTTTGAATTTCTTTTCGTAAGCCATTTCTTTTCTATCAAATTGAATGAGAATGGTTGAGAAATTGTGGGCACAGCTCTAGAATTTCACAGTTGAGATATTACCACCCAAAAGACTGTGTTCTGCATCACCACAAATTGAATTTCTTTTGGGGGCTTCCAAAGTTGCTGTCAACTGACATATGAATCCTCCCTTGCTTTAGTCTAAGTAAACCTGAGTCTTATTAAAGCATGTGCAGTGTATTTCTCTGCTTACCTGCCATACAACCCATTGGGGCTGTTCTTCTCCATTAAGATCTTCTCCGTATAAAAAACATTCCTCTTTTTTTCAACGTGGTGTGTACCAGAGAATTTCCTGGTGGGCAGCACCCCTTTTAAAGAAACGAGTATTACAGAAATGAGTATTACAGATTTAAAGGGGAGGGGAGGAGGAGAAAAGGGAATTAAATAATAACTGTTTGGAGTACATGTTTTAAAGATTTTTAGTAGTGATATTGAGGCAACAGCAACATTTAAAACTGTTAGAGGTAATCAAATATTGGAGCAAAATTGATTTTATTCCTTCCATTTAAAGGGCTTAAAATGATATAAGTAAGCACATAAAGTCATTGTGGCATATACTCACTTGAATATTTGGGAAAAAATAGTGCCGTGTGTCTATTTTTTGCTTTTCCAAAAGTAGAAAAGCACCAAGAGCCAGGAAACTGGTTTCTTATTTTACTGTTTCTATGACAACTATTTGTCTCCTGTGCTGAGAATTGACTCCTGGCACCACCTCTCTTACATTATTGCTTTAATTTTAGTTTTGTGGAGGTCAGTAGATTTGTATGCCTAGTTGTATTTCAGTTTATTTTTGAGTAGACTAGTCATCCTTACTGTGGATGTTCAAGGCTGTAGTTAATTTAAAAACTAACTAATGATGCAAGTCCCATTAAATACAATGGGACTTTATTTCAAGTAAACATGCATATATTTCTACGTGGTTTGTGGGATATTGCAGATTTAACACACAATGAAACATTGTATAATTTTCATAATGTTTTGATTAGGGCTGTATATTGTTTTGGCTCTGGGTCCGAATCCTGAGCCTAAGCAGGGCGATTTGGATTAATCCAGTGTGAATCCGGGTCGGACCTGGATTGGGCCAGATTGGACTGAAGCAGTGCTACAAAGGGTAGCTTGCCATTTTCTGCTGCACATTGAGTGGTTTGAGTGTCTGTGGTGAATGAGGGTGGCTTTGAGTGGGGAAACAGGATCTGTCTTGGCTACGTCATAAAGGGCTGGAGGCACAAATCATGGCGTCTTCCTTTAAAACCAAGTGAAAGTGGCCTTTTTTCACCTTAGACTACTAGCGCCCATGGTGACATGGGCTTTACACTAGTTTATAAAGAACAATTTATAGATAATTTGTTCTGTTGAATAGATGAAATGATCTGTGCAATGTATAATAAATCTCTGTATCATCACCAAATTTTTTTTAAAAAAGTAAAAGCAACAGAAATGAATAGAAATAGCTGTTATGGTACATCTCATGATTCTGAGATTTCTAAACACTGAAGAGTTAAAATACTGGTCTTGTGTTGTGAGGCATCTTTTCAATCTTTGGGGTTTGTTTGCTTGTTTGTTTATTTGTATGAATATTGTTATAGAATCTAATCATTCTCATTGGCCTAACGCCCAGGAAAAGCAAAAGTTCTCCAACAAGAGTCAAGAAAATATTAATAGTAAAGCTGACAGTTATTCTGCTAAATAGGAGTGCCTGTCTCCTTTCATCTAATTGGGGGGGGGGGAGATAACATTCAACGCACCATGGAGATATAAGGTGAGCAGAGATTACCAGGAAGGGTCACTGTGGGGGTACCAGCAATCCCACTCCTAGGAGAGATGAGACCACCCTCTCAGGTAGACTGTTAGTATGCAGGTGCCATCCAGCTGCCTGCTAGTTACCCGTGCTGCTCAAGAGACCCCCCTGGGGCCAGAGAGTACCGCCTGCTAACAGGTTCAAGCCACTGGCTCAGCATTTTCCCCCAGGGGTTTCTTGCCACCTTACATAAAATCAATTGATTTCAATGTTTTTATTAATATTTTATATCAACCGTTTTAGCAAAGTATATGTATTTAATTGAATTTTAATGCACAATGTATTTTGTGAACTGCTTAGAGATATTTTTTTAAATATGTTTCAGTGGTATATAAATCTATTAAAGGAAGAAAGAAAAGAGAATGCCGTTATAGTGACAAGGGAGTTTCGAGGGGTGTGTGTGGCCATCCTTCCTGATAGAAGGGAAAAGTGATGACTTGGTTTTGTTTTGACATCAGCCTGCCTGTTGTGGTTGTATCAGGGTTGTGGTGATTCCCTGCTTTTTGAAGAGATAGGTGTGAAAAAGGCTGTGGCCGGCAGGGTGGGAGGAGCAGTGACGAAGATGTTTGCTTCTCCATCCTTCATGTTTGGAGATGCTCTTCAGGGACCATAGGATTCCTCTCCTATTGTTTTTAATTGATCTTTTAATTTATTTCTTTTAAAATTATAATTCATGTTTTTGCTTTAATCTCCATTTTATTATTGTTGGCTACCTTGACTGCTATTTTTGGTAGAAATGTGGTATGTAAATTTAATGAACAAATAAATCAACTTTATTTATTTATTTATTTATTACATTTGTATACCGCCCCATAGCCGAAGCTCTCTGGGCGGTTTACATAGAATTAAAAACAATTAAAAACAATATACAAAAATTAAAACAGCAAAAACATACAACATACACACAATCTGTACATTTAAAAACCACTTCAACACTTCAAAAAACTACAAAAACAAAACAAAACAAACCCAGGCTCCTCAGATATTGCCAAATGCCTGAGAGAAGAGGAAAGTCTTGACCTGGCGCCGAAAAGATAACAATGTTGGCGCCAGGCGGGCCTCGTCGGGGAGATCGTTCCACAATTGGGGAGCCACCACAGAGAAGGCCCTCTCTCTTGTTGCCAACCTCCGAGCTTCCCTCGGAGGAGGCACTCGGAGGAGAGCCTTAGATGTTGAACGTAGTGTTTGGGTAGGTTCATGTCGGGAAAGGCGTTCCATCAGGTATTGTGGTCCCAAGCCGTGTAAGGCTTTATAGGTTAAAACCAGCACCTTGAACCGGGCTCGGAAACATACAGGCAGCCAATGCAAGCGGGCCAGAGTAGGTCTTATAGGTTCGAACCTACTGGTTCCAGTTATCAATCTGGCCGCTGCATTTTGCACAAGCTGCAGCTTCCGAACCACCTTCAAAGGCAGCCCCACGTAGAGTGCATTGCAGTAATCTAACTTGGAGGTTACCAGAGCATGGACAACTGAAGCCAGGTTATCCCTATCCGGATAGGGACGTAGCTGGGCCACCAACCGAAGTTGGTAGAAGGCACTCCGTGCCACTGAGGCCACCTGCGCCTCAGGTGATAGAGATGGTTCTAGGAGAACCCCCAAGCTACGAACCCGCTCCTTCAAGGGGAGTGCAACCCCATCCAGAACAGGTTGAACACCCTCCATCTGGTCAGCGGAACCACCCACTAACAGCGTCTCAGTCTTGTCTGGATTGAGTTTCAGTTTATTAGTCCTCATCCAGTCCATTGTCTCAGCCAGGCACTGGTTCAGCACATCCACAGCCTCACCTGATGAAGATGAAAAGGAGAAATAGAGCTGTGTGTCATCAGCGTACTGATGACAACGCACTCCAAAACTCCGGATGACTGCACTCAACGGTTTCATGTAGATATTGAACAGCATGGGGGACAAAACTGATCCCTGCGGAACCCCATACTGGAGAATCCACGGGGCCGAGCAATGTTCCCCAAGCACCACCTTCTGGAGCCGACCCCCCAAGTAGGAGCGGAACCACTGCAATGCAGTGCCTCCCACTCCCAACTCAGCCAGTCGTCCCAGAAGGATACCATGGTCGATGGTATCGAAAGCCACTGAGAGATCAAGGAGAATCAACAGAGTCACACTTCCCCTGTCTTTCTCCCGACATAGGTCATCATACAGGGCGACCAAGGCTGTTTCCGTACCAAAACCAGGCCTGAAACCCGACTGAAATGGATCCAGATAATCAGTCTCATCCAAGAGTGCCTGGAGCTGGCTCGCAACCACCCGCTCCAGGACCTTGCCCAGGAATGGAACATTTGCTACTGGCCTGTAGTTATTAAGATTTTCAGGGTCCAGGGAAGATTTCTTTAGGAGTGGTCTCACTGCCGCCTCTTTCAGGAGGCCTGGGACCACTCCCTCTTGCAAAGAGGCATTAATCACTTCCCTGGCCCAGCCAGTTGTTCCATCCCTGCTAGTTTTTATTAGCCAAGAGGGGCAAGGATCCAATATGGAAGTGGTTGCACGAACCTGTCCAAGCACCTTGTCAACATCCTCGAGCTGCACCAACTGAAACTCATCCAAGAAAACAGGACAAGCCTGTGCTCTGGATACCTCACTAGATTCATCTGCTATAACACTGGAGTCTAAGTCCTGACGGATGCCAGAGATTTTATTCTGGAAGTGCCCAGCAAATGTATTACAGTGGGCCTTAGATGGTTCTACCATGTCCTTGGGGCCAGCATGTAAAAGCCCTCGGACAACTCTGAAAAGCTCCGCTGGGCGGCAGGTTGATGATTGAATAGTGGCAGCAAAGTATTGTTTTTTTGCTGCCCTCACTGCCCCTGAATACAGCTTACCATAAGCACTTACCAGTGTTTGATTGCATCCATCAGGAGTTCGTCTCCATCTGCCCTCAAGCCGTCTCCTGTTTTGTTTCATCACTCTCAGCTCTGGGGTATACCACGGAGCCGTTCGAGCTCTACACAGGAGAGGGCGCTCAGGAGCAATCGTGTCAACTGCCCGGGTCATTTCTGCATTCCACAGATCAACCAGGGTTTTGACAGGAGAGCCAGCCCTATCAGCCGGAAAACTCCCCAGAGCCCTCTGGAAACCATCTGGATCCATTAGCCTCCGGGGGCGGACCATCTTAATGGGTCCCCCACCCTTGCAGAGGGGAAAAGCTACTGTAAGTCTAAACCTCAGCAGGTGGTGATCTGACCATGACAGAGGGGTTGATGTAAAGTTCCCCACTTTCAGATCCCCATCTCCATGTCCAGTTGAAAAAACCAGGTCTAGAGTATGCCCTGCTACATGCGTTGGGCCGATTGTTTTTAATTGATCTTTTAATTTATTTCTTTTAAAATTATAATTCATGTTTTTGCTTTAATCTCCATTTTATTATTGTTGGCTACCTTGACTGCTATTTTTGGTAGAAATGTGGGATGTAAATTTAATGAACAAATAAATCAACTTTACAGAGAACAGTTCTCTTTTTGAAAGGAGGACAGTCCTCTATTTGAAGGTGTTCTCTATTTGAAGCCCGGTTTTAAGAAGGGAGAGCAGCAGGCAAACAGCTCACCAAGCCACAGTGGTTAAGCATTTTGAGCTCAACATTATGGCTTAGTTTGTTGTGTGAACCATGTTTACCATATTGTGTGAACCATTCCTAACCATGGTAGCTACATAACCACAATTTAAACACACTCACTAGCCGTTTGCTGCAAATGGGTTAGCGGCCTAACAATAGCTTAGTGTGTGGTATGAACAGGCCCATTATGTATTTCTATTTAAATTATAGTAATTCTTTTTACATGTGCACCTATATTTACTAATTAGCATAGGAAATTTATGCAAATCTAAGTCCTCTTTTCTTTGTTATGCTTTCCTCTTTTTTGGTGATGTGTCAGTGGACAACCTATGACCCATTACCTAGCAGTGCGAACCTGGTCATAGGGTGGTCATTGATACCAAGTAGTGCATATGGAAGCCCCTTTGTAATCTGACAAGTAGCAGGGAGAATCATATTCCTCCCTTTCTTGCCTGGATTTCTGATTGAGAGTTGCTCTGTGCTAAAATTCCCCTCACCAGTTGGTTGGATGTTATAGACAAGTGGTTTGTCAAAGGGTTACAAGCACATCATGGTAAGTTGCCACTTGGTAAAAAGTTTGTGTATCCCCAGACACAAGTGCAATAGCATTTAATACTGATGATTGCAAAGGCTGTATCGAATTGTATAATTAGCTAGGTGTGTAACATCTCCATCTGCTGGTACAGACCCATATTGTCCTTTTCTTCACAGAAATGTGAAGTGATCAGGAGACTGTATAAAATAATTTATAATTATACAGAGACTGAATGTTGTATTTACACTATTCAGTGTGTGGTGCCCTATTTGTTTACAGGACAAATAAAATATATAGTAGAAAAAGAACCTAATCATTTGTCTGAGTATCAAAATGTTGGTTAGCTTCATGAGGTAAGTTAAGTTTCCCTTGATATGACTGCCTCCAGTTGACCAAAGTGCAACTGGCTAGGTGGCTATAAGGCAAGAGATATCAGGTACACACCAAACATGGTCAAGTCTACTTGAGAACCTCTGTATCATAGACGTAACTTCTAGTGATCAATTTGCCATAACAATGGCTGCCTCTACAAGAGTGGTTTAAAGCTCTTTCAAGGCGCTTAAAATTTTTTACCTCTACAAGAACAGAGCGCAAATCGGGCGTAGAGGCGCGTTATCTCTCCGATTATGCGCATTATTGAATGCACCTTAAATCGCGAGTTTTATTTTGCTCCGGCTGTTAAAGCGCATTTTGACTATGTGAACAAGCGCTTATGCACATTAACTACTTGTAAAGCGCATTTTGGTCATCTGTTAATGCGCTTCGCCGCCTCTCGCCGCCTCTCGTGCAGAGGGATTAGCTGTAAATGCGCTTCAGCGATTATGCGCATAATCGCCTAACCGGGCGCAAAAGCGAATCCTTGTAGAGGGGACCAATGTTACACCAAACTCACTTTGAAAGAATGATTGTGTAAAGTTTGGAAGGGTTACAGAGTGCCCTGCTATTGCTAGATTAGGCTCAGCATTAGGGCAAACTAAGGGGCAATCCTAAAGCAAGTCAATAAACAGGCACAGGTCAACCACACAGATATCAATCCAGCAACAGAGCATTTCCAAGTCAGTAAACAAGCAATGGTCAAAGTTTTACCAGGCAAGGAGAGTTCCAAGAGGAAGGTCTGAGCAGCTGCCAAGGTTAGGGTGACCATATGAAAAGGAGGACAGGGCTCTTGTATCTTTAACAGTTATATTGAAAGGGGAATTTCAGCAGGTGTCATTTGTAGGCATGCAGCACCTGGTGAAATTCCATCTTCATCACAATAGTTCAAGCTGCAGGAGCTATACTAGAGTGACCAGATAAAAAAGAGGGCAGGGAGAGAGAGAGAGAGATGATAGATAAAGATGGTGACTGTTAGTGCATGGTCACATACAGATGTACAGTGCAAGCAATGTACTTATTGAGGGTCCTGGGCTTTGCTTTCTCATGGCAAAGCACATGCCAAGTAGGGCCATTCCTAACTGACTCGTAGAGCCTCTCAGAAGGGGAAGCTTTTCTTGCTGGTTGATAATCATACTGCAGTTATGAAGCCAGCATATGACAGCTCTCTCTCTCTCTCTCTCTCTCTCTCTCTCTCTCTCTCTCTCTGCTATCTATTAATCCTAGTCTAGAGCTTCATCCTGTTACAAAACAAGTACCAATTCACAGGCATTTCACCACAGGAGGAGCCTAACAAACAAGACCTACAAAATCAAGGGCTTTTAAAAATTATGGTAATAACTAAAACTGCTGGATCAAAGCTTGCACAATTATGGCCCTACAATCAACAAATGGATGTAAATGGACCAGTTTGGATGAGACCGTCTCTTCCCTGTTTCCTATCCCCTATCCAGGGTGGAGGAGAAAGCTCACATCTTCCATTCCCCCACTCTAACACTCCTGGACTATTTCTGCACATGGGCATAATGCTTAAAGAGCGCATATGTAACTTGTAAAAGCCCAAACTGCATAGTTGATTCACTATAAATTTTTTTTTGAAGAAGTCAGCTGGATTTACATGAATGATGTACATGTGAACATCCTATTCAGACATAATGCCCAGGCCCAGTGTCAGCAGTTGGCATCCCTGAGCATCAGCCAAGGGCCAGCTAGTGTCGAGGGCCAGCCCCACCCACCTACTCCCTTCTCCCTGGCCCAGTTTTATCTTGCATGAGGTGGCTGCAAGCTGCGCACCATTTTAAATTTCCCACAATGGTTCAGAGCAATGCTTTGTCAGGGCATTGTGGGAAATTTAAAACGGTGGACATTGCCACTGCCTACCATCACTTGTAAGCTCATCCGGGGACACTCTAATATCATGAATAACTGCCAGGCAGTACTTTGCTGGGAGCTCTTCAAACCTGGAGCTGTCCCTCCTTAGGCTAATGCATGCCTGGTAGGCCAGAGAGAAAGGCATAGGGAAGGCATAATGGAAAGGGGAATATCACCCACAATGCACCAATAAGAAAGCTTATATCTATGGTAGATTGCCTACAAGCTGCAGTTGTGTTTGTACTAGGTACGTTTTCTTCCTTCAAAGCAGATGGTATAGAACTGTTGTTAGTGAAGGCTGACAACACTGAATCCGCTCTGGATTTCAGTCAGAACTCTAAAGGAGCTATCCGAGATGCTGAACCCTCTCCTCAGAATAGGCTCAGGACCTTGGATACCTCCTTTAGAGTTCTGAATGGTTCTGACTGAAACTCAAAGTGGATTTGCCACCCCACTCACTTCATGGTTTGGGTCCAGGTTACCTGCGGGATCGCCTTCTCCCATACAATCCACCCCACATGCTCAGGTCCCCTGAGAAGAATTTACTACAGTCAACAAAAACTAAGCTGACAACCGTTACCCAGAGGACCTTCTCTTCTCCCGCTCCCAGATTGTGGAATGGCCTGCCGGGAGAGATTCGCCAACTTAACAATCTTCCAGAATTTAAGAAAGCTATAAAGACTGATCTCTTCCGGCAAGCCTACCCAGTTAAATTTTAGGAGTTTTATTGGTATTTTAACAATGTAGTAGTGTTTATATGTTTTAATCAGTTTTATGTATTTTATATCATGTGGTTTTAACATTGTTCCTCGCCTCGATCCAGAGGAGAGGTGGGTAATAAATTTATTATTATTATTATTATTATTATTATTATTATTATTGTTATTATTATTATTATTATTATTATTCAGAGCCACCAGCCTCCACTAACTCTTCTTATGGATGCACTGCCAGATCTTTTATTCTAGTAGAAAATGTATACATTGCAGCTTTTGATTAATGAGAGTAAAAAGGAATCACTGAGAAACAAAATAGTTCATTAAGAGCAGCAGGAGGAATTGATACCAATAAGGCTTTGTCCGGCAACATTGTTGTGGGGAAATAGAAAGTACATGAAGGAAGAGGCCACAGAAGCCTTTTACGCAGGAGGTTAATTACATTGATGTTTTTCCTCACACAACTCCTACAGTGAGTGGAAATTGACATTGATTTGGAGATATTTTGTCTCACCTCTTTAGCTGATTATTGGAAGAGGGGACCTGCCTGCCACAGTAGTCAGGGTTAATACTTTTCCTCCTGACTGAGGCTTTGGATCTGTTCAGATGACACACTAAGCCATGGTTAGACCAATAACCCTTTTGCAGCAAATGGTTAGCGAGTGTGTTTAAACCATGTTTATATAGCCACCATGCTTAGCAATGGTTCACATGATATGCTACGCCATAATATTTAGCTCAAAATGCTTAACCACTGTGGCTTAACATGACATTGGAATAGGGTCATTGTGTCTTGAACACATTTCTTTGGTGAATAGAGACAGTTCCCCAAATTTTGTACAGAAGATGATGTGGCATGGGTTGTCATGGTAATGGAAGGATGAGAAAAGAGGGGAGTGGCAGTTGGGAGTGATTAGGAGAGGAGCAGGAAAGAGAGGAGGAAGAAAAAGCCAAGGAGGAAGGTTTTTGAGGGATTTTGGGAAGCTAAGAAAGAGAAGATGACATTGGACAGAATGTAAGGAGCAGGGAATTGGGCAGCCTGCCGCATTGAACAGCATTTCAGGATTGGCATCAAGAAGTATACCTGGGCAACATGCCGGGCCCTGCAGGAATGGTTGGACAGCTATTTAGGAGTTGAGACAACTCAGGGACTCACAGAGTGTTAATTATGTTGTTAATAATACATCCATAAGTTTTATAAAATGAAGGGCTTCCATGTTTGACTAAGTTCCAGTGCCTTACCCAGATTCCTTACTTTCAGTTACAATGATAATCCCCATTGTGCAGGGTTGGGATGTTTCTGAACTACAAATTCCATCACCCTAGACATAGCCAATGGCTGGGGATGATACAAATTGTAGCCTGGTAATATCTGGAGAGCTACAGGTTCCCCACCTTTGCTATAGAACATATCCCCTCGTAGAGATTTGCATACAAGAGCTCCGAGAAGAGTGTGCAAGAGGCCAGAGCACTGCTTCAGAAAAGGGCCCTCCATCAAAGTGCTTCAGGTAAGAGATGGGAACAGACTGTATCGGCCGTGCCTTCTTTTAATCAAACCAGAACCAGCAAGCTGTTCATTCTATGGATGTGTACGGATGCCAAAAATCAAATCTGAATCACAACTTCAGATTTTGTAAAGTATCGTATCATTAAAATCGAAGGTCTGTCTTATTGGATCGGATCCGATAATGATACAAAATTGGAAGTTCCAATTTCAATATTGGACTGCCATTTTAGGTGTTTTCCCCATACGCTTGCATTGGGGGAAAGAAAGCTTTCCCCCAATGCAAGTCTATGGGGAAAACACCTAAAATGGCGGCCCTCCCCCCGCCACCATCGTCCGCTGCTGTCCGCTGCCATCATCTACTGCTAATTTGGCTTAGCGGCCTTGTTCTCAGAAGAGCGACGATGCGCCAGGTGATGATGTCTACTAAGCCTAATTAGCAGTAGACGACAGCAGCGGACGGCAGTGGACGATGGCAGCAGGTAAGGGGGGACCTTCCCCTTGCCCCCGCTCATGCTTCTTATCTGCCACCATCATTTGCTGCCATCCTCTGCTTCCATACTACTGATAAACAGGCCTTGCGGCTTGTTCCACAATAGAGCAATGGCGCGCCAAGTGATGACGTCACCCAGCGCACCGTCATTCTACTGTGGAACAGGCTGAAAGGCCTGTGCTTATCAGTACTACAGAAGCAGCAAGCGGCAGTTAGAAGGCAGCAGGAAAGGAGCGTGAGTGGGGGAAGGGAGGGAGGGAGAGGGAGGTCCCCACTCACCCGCTGCCATGTTTTTCCCATAGACTTGCAATGGGGGAAAGCTTTCTTTCCCCCAATGCAAGGCTATGGCAGAAACACATAAAATGGAGGTCTGATTTTCTGATTTTTTCCTGATATTAATTGGATTGGAAAAAAAATCCAATCTGGAGAAATCTGACCTCCTGCAGCCAGCATCGGAATCGGACATTGGATGTCCGATTTCCTCCTATTTGTATCGGTATCGGATATCAGGTCCGATACGATGCACATACCTAGTTCATTCACAAGGTTTGGTTGACTTCTTCCATGAATTCAAGGCCGCATACATTGTGTTTCTACTAGGCAGCCTTTCATCTACATTTAGAAGAGCATTTGTTGTAAGTCTGGCATTCTTCTTAAGATGATATTAAGTTATCAAAGGAAGCCTCCAGAGAATGTCCCCAGAGAATGCTAGGATTGCCAGTGCAATAGCAACCAAGGCTCTAAGGCCCAGGGGTTGTAACTATTAAGGGGAAAAGACTTCTGGTGTAGCATAATGTGTGCCAGAGGCTTAGCATTCCCTTGATTACATAGTTCGAGGGTGATGCAATTTTTTTTTTTTACCCCAAAGAGGTTCAAGAACCAAAGGCAAAAGTCATGAATACATAGCAAATGTTTTTAAAGCCTCTTTAATAATTGGGTTAATTGCATTTATTACAATGTAATGCATTCATTACAATGCCATGCCACAGAGTTTTGCATCCATTTTCAGGGTTAGTATGGTGGTACATAAATGTCACAGGACCTGAAGTATTTTATGTAGAAACCAGCTTTGTGTGTGATTTGAGCCTCCTTTGCCTTTCCTGTTGGCAATCTTCCCAGTTGGGCTCTGTAGCTCTGAGCCTTAATACATTATCAGAAGTAACAAGTTAGACAGGAAGAAAAGAAGAAAAGGAGGACTTAGGACAGGAGAAATGGAGGAGATGCTGGATACCCTCAGGGTTAGGGCGGCCAGGTGTCCTACTTTACAGATAACGTCCTCCATTTGAAAGTGTCCTCTAATTGATGGTCTGTCCAATCCAGGTGTGGTTTAAAGAAGAAGAAAAAAGTGTGTGGAAAAGGGAAAGTAGGGGCCATGAAGTTGTCCGTTGACAGTGAACAACTGGACAGCAGACTGAGCAGGCACATAAGTCACCTGGTTAATCTTCTCAAATAAAATAAAATAACTATGCTGAGATGTATTTCTATTTAAATGATTATTTCTAAATTGGCATCTATACATCAAAAATGAATATGCAAACGTTATACAAATTGGTACCCTCTTTTGTCCTCCTGTTTGGTGATGCATCTCCTCTTGAGGGGAGGGTAATGCAGAAATAACCACCCTACTAAGGGTTTGATCCATCATTATTTGGCCTTCTCAAAGTGTTCAGAAAGAAAAAGAGAAACAACAGCTTCCCATTCATGCTTTTGCTACCTGTGATACCAAATGTGTGAAGGCTGTAGCACGAAAGCATGAATTAGTTCTGTCTCCTGGACGCTGGTGTGTGACCTGGTCATGCTCTCCTGCCACAATTGTTGTGGTTGTGGTTGTTATTATTATTATTATTATTATTATTATTATTATTATTAAACATTATTGATGTGTAAGGCCCCCTTCATTGGGCAGGCTCTGAAATGAAACTCTTATATATCCCTACTCCTGAGGTAAACCAAAGAACGTAAGAACATAAAGGGCCATGCTGGATCAGACCAAGGGTCCATCTAGTCCAGCATTCCATTCACAAAGTGGCAAACCAGCTGTTGACCAGGGACCCACAAGCAGGACTCAGTGCAACAGCACCCTCCTACCCATGTTCCCCAGCAAGAGGTGTATACAGACTTACTGCCTCTGATCCTGGACGTAGTACATAGCCATCAGGACTAGTAGCCATTGATAGCCTTCTCCTCCAGGAATTTATCCAACCCCCTTTTAAAGCTATCCAAATTGGTGGCCATCACCACATCTGTGGCACCCTCAAAAGTTCTCCTTCCAAGAATCACAAATACTGGGTGATTCTTGGTGTGAGGCAATTCTTAAGTTCTTTAGGGCCTTATATGTTAAAAACAAAACCTTAAATTTGACCTGGTAGCTTATTGGCAGCCAGAGCAGTTCTTCTAGTGGAAGTGTAATACGTCGTCGAAAAAAGGCCCTGTTCCTTGCGGCTGCATTCTACACCAGGTGCAGTTTCCACACCAAGCCCAAGGGTAGCAGCACATAGAGTGCATTCCAATTATCCAAACTTGAGGTTAACAATGCCTGAACCACCGTGGCCAAGCTATCACGGTCTAGGAGTGGCCATGGCAGGCATATTCGGTGGAAGGACGCTTCGTATTTCCTGAGCGTACAGGCTGTGTGACAGAGCAGGGTGAGCCACTTCCTTGCAACTGTTTCCAAACATTAACTGGCATGAGCTCAATGGGTACAATTTTTTCTTCTTCAGGTTTTCATGTCAGAGATGTTGTGGCTGAGCAATTCACAGATACGCAAAAAGGGTGATAATTAATGATACTTTTGTTCTTGCAGAGCTCTTGACAAAGGTTAAGCACTCGACTTTATAACTGGGGGGAAACATAGTCATTCATCAAACTTGTGAAATGTCACACACAGCAGGCGTAATATGTAAAGTAAGAAACACTGCTGAGTCTCTTGATTCAACTGGTGAGTTTGTAAAATGAGAAAGGCGATAAGAAAGTTGCCATCTCGGGTAGCAACACAACAAAACTTACATCCATTTTATGCTACTTTAATTGCCATGGCAGGAACCCCTAAAGAATTCAGGTAACTGTAGATTGGTCCTGATTATTCTGTCAGAGCTCTGGAGCGACCCTCATAAACCATAGTTTCCAAGATCCCTCAGGGCAAGGCTGGACTTCCTGTGGCTCTTGACTATATTTCATGTGGTCCTTGGCTTCATTTCAAAAGCCCTCTGCAAGGGATCCATTCACAAGTCTGGCAAAAGCAATCAGTCTCTCCTGATGGAGAAAGAGGGAGGGAAAGAAGAAGAATGGGGCTGTCAGAGGGACAAAGGGAGTGGGCCTACCTACTCTTCATCTGGCCCCAACCACCAATGGCTTCAGGTCCATCTGCTGCCAGCATGCAACCCCCAACAGATCACCCTCAATGAAGTGTGTGACCCTTGACAGAAAAAGGGTTCCCAACCTCTGTACTCAGGAAAGGGAATGACTTTTCTACTAGTTCACTTGCAATGAAGATTGTTTTATTTATTTATTTATTTATTTATTTATTCATTCATTCATTCATTCATTCATTTATTTCTACATCACCCATTAGCCATTTTTCCCGGGGCTGCCCCTACCTGCTCATGGAGAGGCCACATGACGCACAGGGCATCCCGCAAGCAGGCACGGGCCATCCCTCTATTTTCCCGGGAGTTCAGGAAACACTTTTATCCCGATTTTCCCCATTCTCGGGACAACGGTGAGATGGGCAGCTGGTGTGGCTGCCCATCCCAGCGCAGCCATGCTTACTCACGAGTAAGCACAACTGCACCAATGGCCTCAAAACCGCACCGTCAGGCCATCGCATTCCTGATGCAGCTTCAGCGTGCCTAACACAGAAGTGGCTACTTCCGAGTTTGCCCACTTCCCTCCCTCTCCACCCCTATGGTGTGGAAAGGGCCTTAGTAAAACATAATATTAAAAACATACTTTACAAACAGAATAAAACCAAAGCAGGAACCCAGAAAAAAAGCCAGCATCAGTGCAAAGATCTAAAAACACACTACGGGTGCAAGCCTATGCATGTTTAGACAGAAAAAAGAGTCCTACATCTCCCAACATCGCAGGGATGTGTAGAGGGGGGCCCCAGTGGGGCCAGTTGACCCGGGGCCCATATTTTTGAGGGGGCACTGCGATGAGGAGGTCCCCCCCCAGCTTACGCTACTGCTTTCATAATGTAAGCGGCCTATCAAAAAGCGAGGAGCCTGCCTTGTGGAAACCGTGCAGAAGTTGTCTGCTGTGAATACCACGGTCAGACTACAAGCTCCAGAGGGCAATGCCGCATGCGGGGCGGGGATATACGTGCCTTAAGGTGTTGTAGAACAGGTTTAATATGAAGGTGTTATGTAGAACGGACATGTTGGTGGGCATGCCCCCTTGGGGTGGCCATGTTGTCCTCCTTTTTTGAAATGGGGGGGCACGCACTTCCCATCTGGCCTGGGTATATTACCAGCTCTGCATGGCCCTGCCTACATGTCCCCCGCCAGGCACGCTGGGAGTTGTAGGACTTTTTTTATATATCTAAATGTGCATTGGATTGCACCCTAACACAATGTTTCAAATTGAAGGTTTAAAAAGTCTGGGAAAATAGAAAGGTGCTAAAAAGACTACAATGTAGGAGCCAGGTGAGCCTTTTTGGGGAGGATCTATCTACAACCAAAGTCCCACCACTGAAAAAGCATTCCCCTTATTAGCAACCCACCTCACCTCATTTGGCAGAGGCACTTGGAGAAGGACCTCCGAGGATGATCTTAGAGTCCAGGTAGGTACATATGGAACCTGGCCCCAAGCCATTTAGGGTTTTATAGGTTAATACCAGCATTTTGAAGTCGGCAGGATGGGAAGCCACTGCAGATCATAAAGTATAGGTGTAATATGATCATATCATCCTGTCTGTTAACAATAGGCTGACCATCTAAAAGGAGGATAGGGCTCATGTAACTTTAACAGTTGTAGAGAAGAGGGAATTTCAGCCAGAGTCATTTGTATGCAATTTGTACCTGGTGAAATTCCCTCTTCATTACAACAGTTAAAGCTGCAGGGGCCCTGCCCTCTTTTGTATCTGGTCACTCTAGTATAGTGCATGCAACTTTAATTGCTTTGATGAAGAGGTGATTTCACCAGGTACTAATTACATACAAATGACTTAGGCTGAAATCCCCTTTTCTCTGCAAAGTTACTTTTTCTGTTAAAGTTACATGAGTCCTGTCCTCCTTTTCATATGGTCAGCCTAGTTAACAATCTTGCTGCTGTGTTTTGAATGAGCTAAGGTTTCCAGACCATTTTGAAAGGCAGACCCTTGCATAATGCATTGCAGTAATCCAAATGAGAGCTCCTAATGCACAGCATGAAAGGAATTGTTCGTAGTAAAGGGGGTATTTTATAAAGCAATGTTGAGAAGCAAAGTGCGAAGGGCTGGATGCAAATGCAGTTAACATGGAACAGGTTATTGAAATGACATGCGATGAAACTAAACTAGCAATTACTTCTGCCCTCTCAATAAGGGCAGAGGATAGCCAGTTCTAGAGGTCCAGTTTAGATGTAATGGTAAACCATGGTTTCCTACTACATGAATGAGCTGCAGCAAGCCTTGGGCTTACATACTCTCCCCTTCCATTTCCTCCACTTTTACAGCCACAAGGAAGGGACTGCAGTTATACCTTAACTCAGGAAACTGTCGCTTGTTAAAACTAGGAGTGCAGAATCTCAGGCCTGGGGGCCAAATTAGATGCTTCAGGGTTCCCAGAAGCCCCCCTTTCACCTACCACCAATCATTCGGTGGTTTCCCAGCTTTTACACAGTCCCCCCCTCTCAATTCTAAAAGGTTGAGATGCTTTTCCGAAGGATGGGTTACTGGCAGTAAGTACTTTAAGCTAAATGATGCTGGTCATTTCTGTTTTTCACCCCTGCCCCTTTTGCCTTTGGATCCACCCACCACTGGAATGTGGCCCCTGAGAGCTTCTCCAAAATGAAATGCGGCCCTTGGGCTGACAGTGGTTGTGCTCCCCAAGTTTAAACCCTAAAACTCTAACAATCCAGGATAAGAAACCGCTTTCACCCCTGATCACATCTGGCACAAGAAAGAAGAAGAGCAGGGAACAGGGAGTGTACATGACAGAGGCTCACTGCAGCTTGTTCACATGGTTTCCCATTATGTTTGAACAGGGTCAGAGGGACTCAACGTTGATCCCTTCCAAATTTTAGAGAACATTTGCCCTTCCACTGACTCTGCCTGTTCATGGGGGATATGTAAACTGATAGCCTCCATGTGCTTTCGTGTGCAACCTTCTCATGATGTGGGCAGTGAGTGGGCAAAGAGAGAAGACCACATGCATTGTATATTTATCTCAATGACTTAGACTCCTATTATTCAGAGGTTATATAAATTTATTGCTGAGTTATATAATTTATTGCCAGGCTGTGATAAAAGAGATATCTCCCTGTACCATCCCATATTTGTTTATGCTACTTTGTTGTATTTACTTTGTTCACAGCTTGCCTTTTATAGTCCTGTGCCACATTCTCCCCCTCCATACCCTTTTATAAGAATTTGTTGCCATGGAAACAGTAACGGCACTAGCAGCAGCAATGCTTGCTGACGAGAAGTTCAGAATGAAGTCAGGTTTTTAAATAGTTTTCTGTTCTTTTTTGCGACATAACACGTCCTGTGATTAGAAAGGCATTTTTCATGCTAATTATGGCTAATTACAATGATGACACCAAACCAATTGAACACAATGTGGCCTGTAGGAGAAAATGAAAGGCTAATATATGATGTACAGTTTGGGTTGTAAAGCCTACCCCCTAGATCCTGGATGAATTGGCAGCTTGTTTGGTCTAATATAATAAGTTGGCCATATAGGCAGTAGCTGGGCACCCTGACCTTAGATGAATGGAGCTACAGCAGCAGAAATTGTTACATGTCACAGTGACCCTGTTCAGACAGCACACTAAGCCATGGTGGATAAGCATTTTGAGCTAAACATTATAGCTCAGCATGTCATGTGAACCATGACTTAATGTGTCATGTGAACCATTCCTAACCATGGTGGCTACATAACCACGGTTTAAACATGCTCACTAGCCATTTGCTGCAAAGGGGTTTAGCAGCCTAACCATGGTTTAGGATGTTGTCTGAACAGGCCCATTGAGGTCGTCCCTACCGGGCCACATGATGCACAGCTGATTCCATGGTGAGCTAGGGAAGACCCCTCAGGTTTCCTGGGATATTGATGACAGCTTTTGTCCCATTACCCCCTTTTGCTCTTGCATAAATCCCGAGGTGTGCAACTGGTGTGCCCTCTCCTTGCGAAGCTGTTGCTGTTCCTCATGAGTAGTGGGGCTCAACGAACAGGAAACCAGCTGTGTGGAGTGAGCCCATGGGTATCGGGCCTGTGTGTATGTGTGCGTGTTTACAAAATCTCATCTTTGTGCAGGATCGCAACTCTGCTCTTCAGTAAGAGCCAGGAGTTGTAAAAAAAACATTCACCCCGGAACAGTTCTCCTTAAATTGCAGGCAAATTCGCTGGCATGTGCCCCATGAGGGACAATTGCTAAAGCAGGAAACTTCACATTCATTCCTCCCCACTCTCAAAAGGGTTCTAGGTGTAGATGAGCCCCCAGTGAGTTTAATGGGCAACTGAGCTAGGATTTCAGTCAAAATCTCTCTTATCGAAGTCAACACATAATTCATTGGAAGTTGTTTCCATTCTTAGCAACTCTCTATAATAACCCTGTAGCCTTTCAACGAGATTCTCTCACTATAGCTTTTCTGCTTGCACTTCAATCTATGTTATATCCAGAAGAAAGGGATTCTAAAATTACTTCTATGGCAAACACCGACTTTGTTGTCTGCATTTACCTGAAAGACAGAAGTTCTGAATAGCAGAGCATATTCTGATACTGGGATGTGCAGTGTGGAGTTTCTGATTCTGAAGGAGAGATGATGCGAATTCAGCTGCTGATCAGGGTTACTAGGCATGCAGGACCTTCTTGATTTTGGTTTCTCTCAGTTTCTCATTCCCCCACCCCATATTTAGTTTGGTTCATCACAAACTTTGAGATTTCATTTTTTTCCAGTTTGCATGAAAATATGTATGAATTTTTGTGCGCATTTTTTAAAAATGTATTTTTTTAATATAGAGTTTTGCTTAATATACAGCTTTTTTGTTTTGCAAGATATTTGCTAAATACAAACATTTTTAAACATTGTTTTTGATAATATATGCGTGTGTGTGCGTTTCCCTGATGTACATGCCTCTGTATGCATTTTTTATTGGAGAACTCCATTGCAAAACTCTGAGAAATGTGAATTTTGAAAGGTAATTGAGTTTTGGTCCACATATTATTTCGAAAGAGTGAAATAGGTAAGTTCATATTAAATTGTGCACTGAACAAAATTCTCCACCATCCCTTTGCATGAGCATAAATGGTAATATAGAGAAATGTGGATGGGATTGTTAGAGCGTATAGCTAAATGAAACCTGAAGCTTACCTGTGCTTGATGGACCCCCATGGTCCTTGCTTCCATGATAATGGAATGGATGTGCCTTACTAGTTTTAACAAAGCATCAGAATGCTTGTCCACTCCTAGGACTTCCCTTGACACCCTCCATTCCATCTTGAGCCTTGCACTAATATTAGTCCAAATGCCCATAGGAAGATTAAGGGTGATTCCTTTTCTTCCACAGTTGCCAATATAAGAAATGCCATGATGTGATAGGAGAAGGAACTGCTCCATATTCTATGCAATGGGTCTTTTTGAAGTCTCACTGTGTTACCTCTTCCTCTCATGTGGCCAGATGGAATGGCTGCTGATGGAGGCAGTTCTTAGAGGGAAGAAATCTCTCATGCTTCCCAACACCCCTCACTTTATTGGGAGACAGTAAAGAAGTCAGCCATGTAATCCACAAAGCTTTAATCAGGCAATAAACATCTTCTCTCATCTGAAGGGACTATAATTCTCTAGGAGCTTTTCTCTAGGCAAGATTATGCAAAGTAAGTGAGACAATTGTCCTTTCAAGAAAAAAAAAGGAAAGCCTTTTTCCCAGTACGCTTTAACATCAAGGAGGCTGGTTTTCACGAAGCCTTTGATGAGAAACTAGCCAGGCCGACTTTTTCTCCCTTTCCTTGGGTCCACCAGGTCTCCCATCTCCTCCCCCTCAGAAGAAACCTGATTCCCAGCTTGTAGATTGTTACCCCCTCAGAGATAAGGGCTGGCAAAAGTTCATTCCCAGGTGGTGCAGAGCCTGTGAGAGCCACCTCTTCCACTCCCAGTCCAGGCTGCATCAGAGGGGGAATCCACACAGTCCTTTGGAACGTTTTAAAAAGTATTTTAAAACATTCCAAATAGGTGCGTTCTAAAACGTCTTAGGCCATATTACTGAGTACTCACGTTACAGGAGAACAGTCTTCCGTCTTTAAAGCGGTGTGTGCGGTCACACACTGTTCTGCCCTGTCTCTTTCTCTTTCGTTTTTCAATGAATTTAGGGCAAGGCATTGTGGGGGTTGTAGTTCAGTTACACACTTCCTTCTTAGTTCCTCTGTCATTCCCTAGCGAGTATAGGGCTAAGAATTGTGGGTGTTGTAGTTCACTGGTCCACTTCCTTTTTCTTCCCCACCAATCAACTGCTAAGCATTTGGGCACCAGTAAAGGAAGCACTGCCCCCATGATTCACAAACGGTAAGGAAGGACACATTATTTTACTTAAAACGATTTATTAAAAGTGAAACCGTTGTATATAACTGAAGTGAGTTTTAAAAAACCTCAGATATACAACGTTATAGGGAGTGCGTCATGTGGCCCAAAGAGTTTTCATAACCCTTATAAAATGTCAAAAAACTCGTGTGTAGATAGGCTCCTTATCTGACTCTGATTGATTGCCTGAGAACCTTTATCCCAGCATAGGGAAAACAGTCTTATTCACAAAAGAATCAATGGCAGATGGTCCCTCAGCCAATGGAGGTTCTCCTCAGCATCTCTCCTGTCCCTCCAATGGCTGCTGATGGAGGTCATCTTGGAAGGAGGAAGGAGACAAATGTTAGATGGTCTTGGGCTGAGAAAAGACATGTGCTATCTCACTTCTCCCTCAGATGAAGTTCAATGGAATGGTTTGCCTATAACTAAGAACATAAGAAGTGCCAGGCTGGATCAGACCAAGGGTCCACCTAGTCCAGAACTCTGTTCACACAGTGGCCAACCAACTGTCATAGTGGAAAGAAGAGGGAAAAGAGCACCACTAAACCAAAGAAAAAAGAGAGCCAAGCTCTGGTGCTATATGAAAATATTTTTCTTTATTCTTTAATCTTATCCTCAAAATGTTCGATGCGTTTCGGATAAATCCTTCACTAGGAGCTACATGGAAAACAAGTTTCGAGACACCACTGAGCCCACTGGGACATTTAATGAGTTCAGAACTTTTGTTTTCATATTTTATTTTGTATTTAGTCTTATTTGTTTTAATTGACAAAATTACAGAGAAGTGCCTTTTTTCCTCTCAGGTCAGTGCATTTGTTAAATCTCTCGATGAATGTGCAAATGTTTAGTATTCATGTCTGTTTGTTGTTAGCAAAGGAATGCAAAAAAGGTGTGTTTTATCTGTCGTGGGTGTTGTTTTGTGCTTAATTTTAAGCGATTTTACGTCTTATCTTTCAGTTGTCTAAACTGTAGCTATACTTGTTTTCCATGTAGCTCCTGACGAAGGATTTATCCGAAACTCGTCGAGCATTTTGAGGATAAGATTGAAGAATAATGAAAAATATTTTCATATAGCACCAGAGCTTGGCTCTCTTTTTTCTTTGGTTCCAACCGTCAATCAGGGACCCATAATGAGGACACGGTGCAACAATACCCTCCCACCCTTAAGTGCCCAGTTTTCAAGCATTAGAATCGCTATATCCTACTGTGCCAGACTTGATTCTTTTTTAGTTCCGTCAGAATGGGCAGAAAGCAAACATGCTGGTGATATTTATGTCATAAGTCCAGGCCTGTTGTCAAGGTTGGGCATTTGTTAAGGGCCCCATTCCAGCAGGACTTGCACCTCTTCTTCACCATTGCATCCTGTTTGTTCACCTGCCTTTCACTTTGGCCCAGACAACCGTAGTTAGGACGAGGAGCAGTAGATGCCACTGCTGACTTGTCCACTGGCTCTCTGCCTGTCAAGCAAGCAATGATGGCAAAGAGGAGGAGGAGGAGGAGGAGGAGCAATGGCAGCCGGTGACAAGGGTGGCGAGAAGGTAGAGTCACTGAGGAAAAGGGGCCACTGAGGGTGTCCTGCCAAAGGGCCCTCAAAAACCTGGAGCTGGCACTAACAATATTCTAGTTTCCTGAATGCCAACCCAGAGGCTATGCAAGTGTGTCAAAAGTGTAGCCGCTGTGTCTATGGGATTTGCTGACTGTCATTATGGACTGGACAGTCCCACCATCTTTCTCCTCCCTCCAGTAACATGAGTTATTGAGTGCTGACTGCCATTATATGGAATGTGCTTATGGTAGTCTGGATGTGCTTCAAGTATCATAACCCAGCAATTGCTTTATTTTGAGTGTTATGTAAGTGATGGTGCGGTAAAACGACAGCCCTGTTCCACCCCACCTCCCTTCAAAGGAAGTCTTGTTCTCCACAGAAAATATTTTCTCATTACGTTTGTCATGGTCTGCTCTTGGAACACAATGGCATTTCTGGAAAGCCCCCCCCCCTTTTTTTTTAAAGGAAGATTTTTCTTGTTTGGCACTATCTATTCAAGGTTAGTGGATGCTGAAGGTGCATTTATCATTTTCCAATTTGCCCACAGGTTTCATAAATTCTTCTTTGGGGGAAAATGACACTCCTATCACTAGGGAGTCCAAGAGAACTTTCCTGTTCATGGAGAAATCTGGCAATCGATCAGATGAGGGCGCAGGCTTCTCTTCTCACTTTTGTAGCAAATAAATTAAAGGAGTATGTGTAAAATCCAGAGATGGAATTCCTTCTTCCTGGCTTATATTCAACATTTCAACTCCAGTTTCAAAAGTAGTTTGCCATGTGGAATGGGGGGACAGGTATTTTTAAGGGAGGGGGAAGAAGTAAAAAACCTCTTCACAGAATTGATTTTATGATCCTTTGGTCAATCAGCAACACATACTTAGTTCTCTTTGACTATTCTCCAACCTGGTGCCCTCCAGATGTTTTTGACTATTGGTCATGATGGCTGAGGATTAAGGGAGTCATCCAACACATCTGTGGGGTACTAAATTGAAGAAGGCTCCTCTACAGTTTCTAGAGTGGCTGCACTCCTTAATCCCAGGAGAAAAGACTGATATGCCAAAAGCACACACAACAACAATTATATTGAGACATCTGCAGTATTGAAATCTCCTAAAGATAATGCTAGAGGCCATCTCCACAACAAAACTCAGTAGACTATGGGAACCGCCAATGTTTGGCACCTGGCAACCTCAGCCATAGCTTCATGAATTTAACCCCCCCCCCCAAAATGAATGTCAAAGACTTTTATTTTAGAGCTCAGTCTCCTTCAGGAAGCATCTGCAAACATTCAGTCAAAGATTCATATTTTATATCTGTGAGCCTATCTACACTACTGCTTTAAAACTGCTATAAACCGTTTTAAAGCAGTAGTGTAGATAGGCTCTGTATCTATATTAAAGGGGCACAGGAGTTGCACAAATAAGATTCCACCGTGATAACCCTCAAAACTCTACCTATGAATAGGAAACCTGTTGAGCTAAGAATTTGAAACTTGGCAGCCATAACCTACCTGATGAGGTCTACAATTATGCAAAACGTCAAACCAATCCGATAAAAATTGCCACAGATAGAACAAGCTAAATAGTGGTAAAAATTGACACATTTGTATTCCCCTCCCCCCAAAGCTGTAGCTTGTCATAGAATATTTTTCTTTCACATTTTTGCAAAGAACTATTGACGGCGTTATACTGGCTTCTGGGGAGGTTGGCCTTTCATTGGGTTTTGTGAAATTCTGAGCAATGGTTCAAAAGTTACAAAGGGGTTTCCCCCCATGAAAGCCCATGGCAGCAACTGTAGGGTGACCAGATAAAATCCAGGTCAGGGCTCATGTAACTTTAACAGTTGTAGGGAAAAGGGAATTTCAGCCAGTGTCATTTGTATGAAATTAGTTCCTGGTGAAATTCCCTCTTCATCACAACTGTTAGAGTTGCAGGGGCCCTGCCTTCTTTTGTATATGGTCACTCTAGTATAGTGCCTGCAACTTTAACTGTTGTGATGAAGAGGGAATTTCACCAGGAACTAATTGCATACAAATGACACTGGCTGAAATTCCCTTTTCTCTACAACTGTTAAAGTTACCTGAGCCCTGACCTGGATTTTATCTGGTCAGCCTAACAATTGCCAGCAAAGTTATGTCAGGTATGTTCAAGTTTGCTTTGAAGCTAGAAAGCTGCCAGTTCTCCAATGTTTTCTTTATAGAGGGCTTCTGTGTACCATGGCTATTCCTTTAGTTATGGAATGTGACCTGACAAGGTGGGACAACACATTACTACACAGATTGGGGCCTGCACAGAGGAGGGGCTGTAGGGAGACTTTAAGACTTTGCACCCCTCCCAGGGTGGACCAAGACTGGAAAACTCCCCCATGCTTCCAATTTACATTGCCAAAATGGCATCTAGTGTAAGGTCAATTGCAGGCATAGATCAAAGGTGTGAGAAATAAGGAAATGTTACTTTTTCAGTTCTAATGATAATAATGTAAGGACAGGGAAGAATTAATTCATAGACTTAATAAAATAAATTAAGCTGCTTGTAGCTATACTTGTAATGGAATATGTATGTAATAACAGGAAAGTGTATAGGGTGACCAGATAAAATCCAGGTCAGGGCTTATGTAACTTTAACAGTTGTAGAGAAAAGGGAATTTCAGCCAGTGTCATTTGTATGCAATTAGTTCCTGGTGAAATTCCCTCTTCATCACCACTGTTAAAGTTGCAGGGGCCCTGCCTTCTTTTGTATCTGGTCACTCTAGTATAGTGCCTGCAACTTTAACTGTTGTGATGAAGAGGGAATTTCACCAGGAACTAATTGTATACAAATGACACTGGCTGAAATTCCCTTTTCTCTACAACTGTTAAAGTTACATGAGCCCTGACCTGGATTTTATCTGGTCACCCTAGTGAGAACCTATGTAAGTCTGTTCGCTTCATTTGACATGTTTCCTTCACTTGACATTTAAGAATTAGTAGAAAATAGCGTTTGTGGTAAGATCATATCTGTTGTGGTAAAGCTTCAAAAAGGCAAGGCTTGCAATCATGCAGAAACGAAACTTAGCTCAGCTAAAAGCCGCTTGCAGAGGTCTAGAAAAAACCAAATAAGGAGAATTGTAAATAGGAGGGTTGGGGTCGCAAATACAGAGTAAGGGGATATGTAAACAGGGGCGGGGATTTTAGTAGTTTAATTAGGCGTTTGGGATAGGCTGTTAACTTTGGACTACCCCGCCCTGGGGAAACAGAGGAGGGGTCCTCACCGGCTGTGGCAGGGAATAAATATGTGTGATTTCTTATGATTGCTGTGCCTGCTTTGCTTTTGTAGTTTAGCACCCAATCTTGCAAGATTGCATTTCAATAAAGAAGTTTGCTTTTACCGTCCAGATTGTCTTGTACTTTTGGCAGACTGAAAAGTCATTTCTAACAAAGGATTAAACCAACCCCCCGCACCGACTCACTACTCTAGGGATCTGATCCATATGCAATCCCATGAACTTACTTTTGAGTAAAAAATAAAACAACACCCCCTAGCTATGACTTTAAAATAAAATGCAATTTGACTCTCAAATATTTGGGGGGGGGGGGTCTGGGAATAGAATGCATACGTGGGGGGAGTAGAAGGATCCGGGGCCTCCTGCCACCTTTCTGAAAGCCAGAATGCAGCCCAAGGGCCCCGATCCTTGCTCTTACTTTCTGTGTGCTAGGAAAAGGACATGCAAGGATTGTGTCTCACACTCAGGGTATATTCCCACATTGCACAGAATGCGTGCTCACATTCTATTTATGCTCATTAAGATGGGTGTGAGAATCTAGCCTTAGTATTAGTAAGTCATTCTCAGCTCTACACGTGAGGAAGGGTAACAGGAATGAGCATGCGAGCTCCTACCTCACCACTCTCATTGCTTTCTACAGGTCTGCAGCCTGCTCTATCTGTGGTTTTAGAATCCTGAACCTGGATACGAAATCATAATTACCATTGGTTAAGTATGTATAATCTCGTTTAGCATATAGAGCTTTCCTACACAGGGCTGCTCATCAGCTGTTAATCAGCTGTATCTGCTTTTGGTTTCATTTTAGAATTGAGATCCAAGCACTACACGAAGAGTGGTTCCTTTCCTGCTTTTTGGCTACATAACCTCTAGGTGACACTGTGATATAGCGGAATAGCGCAAATATATAAGAGTCAAAGAAGTTTTTTTCACTTCCACAATTAAATGGCACATTTTTCCTGCTCTAAAAATTCACTGAAAGTACTCATTACGACACTGAAGCAAAACTTGAGGACCATGATGTTGAGCTATACATTATGGCTTAGTGTGTTGTGTGAATCATATCTTATTTAGCATGTTGTGTGAACCATTCATAGCCATAGTGGCTACCTAACCATGATCTAAACATGCTCAATAACTATTTGCTGCAAAAGGGTTAGCTGCCTAACCATGGCTTAGTGTGTCATCTGAACTGGCCCACTAGAACCCATAAACAACCATGAGTAGAGAATGATGAGCACATGATAAATGCCTCGTGTAGGAAAGGCCATTGCTACACTTGCAAGAAAGCAGAATGAAATTGGAAGGAGAGGGTAGAAGTACCAACACTGTAATTGTGGAGGTGTATGGAGGATACGTTGTAAGGAAGCACAATTTCAGACATAGCACATCGTCCCTGATTATGGGGCATGTCAAGTTAAGATATCAGCTTCCAATTTCCAGTTTGTGTAGCTTGAAGCAATATGACTCTGGTCTTAAACTTACTATATACCCTGCCTTTTTTCTTTCAAGGAACCCAAAGCAATGTACATAATCCTTCTCCTCTCCATTTTTATCCTCACAACAACATTGGGCTAAGAGTCTGTGACTGGCCCAAGTCACCCAATGAGCTTCCATGGCTGAGTGGGTAGTAGAACCTGGATCCCCCGACTCCGAGTCCAGCAACATCAGAGGATGTGCAACACCATCCAGAAGAGGAAACTTCCTTAATTCCCCAGCAAAGGAACCACCTGTCCACAATGCCTCCATCTTGTCAGGATTCTGACGCAGCTGATCGGCCAGTGCACCACTGCATCCAAACACTGGTCCAGGGCCTGCCCGGCTTCTGTGCATGAAGCAAAAGAAGCTGTTCCTCATTAGTATGAGCTTCCATAATCTATCAAAAGACAAAATGGATCTAGCAGCCAAATCTGTGACTGCAGGCTGCATATGTTAATGTGGTTAAAGAGTGCCTTTAGCAGAGTGCCCTCTTCTATAAGAGTCAGAAGATTAGCTAGCTAACAATGCTGACATTTGGTTCTGTCTCAAAAACTAGTATTGTGAAATTGCTTTATGCCAAGGACGGGGTACCTTTTTGTTCTGAGGGCCACATGCAGCAGTGGGCTGGCATCTCTCTCCCTACCCATGGCATGATCACACACACATGCACACATGACACCTAGGGATGTGTATTGTATCGTTAAAATGTACGTTAACAATACAGTATGCTCTTTATCGTGCATGCATTTAATGATAACGATACGATAGAAAAAACTCCGATAAATATCCGATCCAATAATTTTCAGACCAATTATATCGGATTATTGGATTGCCATATAAAGAAAGCTATAACTTCTGTATTTTAAAAGTTAGAGGCTTGAAACTTGGTCACGGTGCTTATGGGGTATGCATAAGTATGTGTATGAAATTTGAGATCGATCCCTCCAACCCTCGATTTTATATGAATTTATTAAAGACCGTTTAAGTTCTGACAGGTCAGAATGACAGCTTGCCACATACGTTCATTCAGACCTGTTAAAAAGTTGCACGATCTTTAATAAATTCATATAAAATCGAGAGTTGGAGGGATTGATCTCAAATTTCATACACATACTTAGTAGGGGTGTGCACGGACCCCCCGGATCGGATCGGGACCCGGATCGGGACCTCCAATTTTGTCCCGGACCGGTTCGGACAAAATCGGAGGCCCCCCGGACCGGATCGAGTCCGATCCCGACCCAAAAATCGTAAATTTTTGGATCGGCCGCCATTTTTTTCCCCATAGACTTGCATTGCAATGCAAGTCTATGAGGAAAAAATGGCGGCGGGTCGGTAAGGGGGGGCCTAACTCCCTCCCCCCCCCCGGGGCCGTCCGCTGTGGACGGCCCCGGCAGGTAAACCCCCTCCCCCGCGCTCCCTACCCCCCCTGGGGCCGCCCGCTTCCATCCGCTGGCGCCCGCGGGCGCCAGCGGATAGAAGCGGACGGCTCCGGGGGGGGGGGGTAAGCCCCCTTCCCCACCACTTACCTTCTCGGCCCGTCCGGCGCCGGCGGCTACTACCAGCGGGCTCCGCGGCCTACTCTCGAGTAGCGCGCCGGGTGATGACATCACCCGGCGCGCCACCCTGGAGCAGGCCGCGGAGCCTGCTGGTAGTAGTAGGCGCCGGCGCCGGACGGGAGCCGCCGGGCCGGGCAGGTAAGGGCCCCCCTCCCCCCTCCGCGCGCCCCCTCCTCCCCTCCACGCACCCCCTCCTTACCTTTCCGGCCCGGCGGCTCCCGTCTGGCGCCGGCGCCTACTACTTCCAGCAGGCTCCGCGGCCTACTCTAGAGTAGCGCGCCGGGTGATGACATCACCCGGCGCGCCATCCTAGAGCAGGCCGCGGAGCCTGCTGGGAGTAGTAGGCGCCGGCGCCGGACGGGAGCCGCCGGGCCGGAAAGGTAAGGGCCCCCCTCCCCCCTCCGCGCGCCCCCTCCTCCCCTCCACGCACCCCCTCCTTACCTTTCCGGCCCGGCGGCTCCCGTCCGGCGCCGGCGCCTACTACTTCCAGCAGGCTCCGCGGCCTACTCTAGAGTAGCGCGCCGGGTGATGACATCACCCGGCGCGCCATCCTAGAGCAGGCCGCGGAGCCTGCTGGGAGTAGTAGGCGCCGGCGCCGGACGGGAGCCGCCGGGCCGGAAAGGTAAGGGCCCCCCTCCCCCCTCCGCGCGCCCCCTCCTCCCCTCCACGCACCCCCTCCTTACCTTTCCGGCCCGGCGGCTCCCGTCCGGCGCCGGCGCCTACTACTTCCAGCAGGCTCCGCGGCCTGCTCTAGAGTAGCGCGCCGGGTGATGACATCACCCGGCGCGCCATCCTAGAGCAGGCCGCGGAGCCTGCTGGGAGTAGTAGGCGCCGGCGCCGGACGGGAGCCGCCGGGCCGGAAAGGTAAGGGCCCCCCTCCCCCCTCCGCGCGCCCCCTCCTCCCCTCCACGCACCCCCTCCTTACCTTCCCGGCCCGGTGGCTCCCGTCCGGCGCCGGCGCCTACTACTACCAGCAGGCTCCGCGGCCTGCTCTAGAGTAGCGCGCCGGGTGATGACATCACCCGGCGCGCCACCCTAGAGCAGGCCGCGGAGCCTGCTAGTAGTAGTAGGCGCCGGCGCCGGACGGGAGCCACCGGGCCGAGAAGGTAAGTGCCCCCCTCCTCCCCCCCCCCCCGCTGTCCACTTTCATCGGCGGGCGCCCGCTGGCGCCCGCCAATGGAAGCGGCGGTGGGCGCCAGTGGGCGCCCGCCGATCCGCCGATCCGCCGAACCGGTTCGGAGCTTTTTCGGACCGGTTCGGATTGGATCGGCCGATCCAGCTGCGGGATCGGAAATCGGATAATTTATCCGATTTCCCACTGGACCGGACTCGGATCGTGGATCGGGTCCGATCCAGTGCACATCCCTAATACTTAGGCATACCCCATAAGCATTGTGACTGTTTCAAGCCTGTAACTTTGAAAATAAAGATGTTATAGGCATTTTTTCTAAAACAAATTCAGCTCTATAGGGCACAATGGGGCTGCAAATTAAATATCGGAATTCTGATAATTATCATGAAGACGATATGATTAACCTACGATATTATCAGAGACGATAATGTTTTTGGTTCAAAATTCCGGTAACGATAAAATACGATATTTTCGGGCGTGCACATCCCTAATAACACCCAAATCTCAGAATATAGGTTTTGGGACATCTAGGCCTGTCCATCCTGCAAGTTGATTTCCCATCATGTATCCCCACCTCCTACACCAGTCATTGTGGGTAGGGGTGAGAGTGGATTGTGGAAAACTTAAATGAGGAGGATGGAGCAGGTGGATGTCCCTCCCCACCCACTTTCCTCCCAATCCCAATTGCACTATGGCCAGCCCACCAAATCCTGAGTGGTGGCTTTGTGTGTGTGTGTGTGGAAATCCAGGGCCTTGGGAATCTTCATGCGTAAGCCACAGTCTAGGCCTCCAAGGGCTGCATGGAGCCTGAAGCTTACCTGCTGGTGCCTTATACCGAGTCCAACCATTGGCTCATCTCACTCAGTATTCTCTGTGCTGACTGGCAGTGTTGCTCCAGGGATTCAGGCAAGAACTTTTTCCAGGCCTACCTGGGGATGCTAAGTGTTGAACCTGGGACCTTCTGCATGCAAAGCAGGTGCTCCACCACTGCGCAATGGCTTGGGTGGCTATGTGTCCTCTACCACATAGGACAGTCTCCTATTTGAAGGCTGCCAGAGGACTATCTTCTATTTAAAAGTGTCCTCTGTTCGATGGGCTGTCCTGTCCAATTCCAGAGACCCATAAGAACAGTTGCCCTCAATAGTTTGCAGCTAGGCAGCATACCTAGGCTGACCATATGAAAAGGAGGACAGGGCTCATGTAACTTTAACAGTTGCAGAGAAAAGAGAATTTCAGCCGGTGTCATTTGTATGCAATTAGTACCTGGTGAAATCTCCTCTTCATTATAACAATTGAAGTTGCAGGCACTATACTAGAGTGAACAGATACAAAAGAGGACAGGGCCCCTGCAGCTTTAACTATTGTAATGAAGAGGGAATTTCACCAGATTCGAATTGCATACAAATGACGCCGGCTGAAATTACCTTTTCTCTACAACTGTGAAAGTTACATGAGCTCTGTCCTCCTTTTCATATGGTCAGCCTAAGCATACCTAGCAGGTAGGCACACAGGTCATCTGGTCATTGTTTTCCACAGAATGGTGGGGTGTATTATATTTGATTTCTATTATAGCAATTCATTATACATTTGCACCCATGCATGTGACTTAACATGCAAACTTCATGCAAATCTTTTTTGGTGATGCGTTTTTTGGTGAAGTGTAAGTGGCTGCCCTACCAATACACCAAGCTTCTGTGCATAATACTTTTCCCAGGTTTTATATTATTTTATTTACCTTGGTAACTACTTATTATTCGCCTCAAATATTGCAGAGAATTCAGTCCTCCTCTGGGAATAAATTAGGGGACTAGCTTCCAGAGCTCACTCTGCAAATATTCTTCTAATTTCTCAACTGTTGCTTGCATCAGAAAGGCTTTGGCACATAAACTGAAGTGAAGTTATTATTTTTATCATAACACTATGCCTAAAACAGGCAATCAAGAAAAGTTATCACTTCATCATGTAAACTGTCCCTGACTGAAACATTTAATTGATACTGCTGCAATGCTGGAGATTAAGCAAGTTAATTTGGGGGGGGGGGGGTGTTTCCCCAATTTTTATGCTCTCTCCCTTTCATTTTGGACAGACTCCAATTCACAAGGTATTAAATTATTTTGTTCCAGGCAATTAATTTACTAATCTGTTTAAGTCATTTCATGGGAGAACACTGCGTTTATTATCAATGATATTATTTTAATTAGGGATGTGCACTGACCCCCCGGATCGGATCGGATAGCAGATCGGAATCGGACCTGGGGGGTTGGATCGGATCGGATCAGATCGGAGGTTGGGCAGATCCGATCCGATCCGATTTCGATCTGAAAATCGGATGTCCAATTTTCGGCTCGGACGCCATTTTGAATGCATTTCCCCATAGCCTAGTATTGTGTTACAAAAACGACCTATAACTTTTTCATTTTTAAAGATAGAAGGATGAAACTTGGGCAATTTGTAGATGGGATAGGGCTAGTTATCTGTGAAAAGTTTCAGAAAGATTGGTGCAGGCATTTTGTGGCAATTAATTTTTTAATAAAAAACCAGGAATGCCTATAGCTTTTTCATTTTTAAAGTTCTACACATGAAACTTTGCCACATTATAGGTGGTACATTAGGACCCATGTGTGCGAAATTTCAGAAACATAGGTGCTTGCTTTACGTGGCAATTAATTTTAGAAAAATGGGTAGTAGTGGGGTAAATACAGTTATGTCTCCCACTTTTTTATTTTTAAAGATACAAACAGGAAACTTGGGCACATTACAAGTAACACTTTGCTTGATATGTGTGTGAAATTTCAGAAAGCTAGGTCCAGGCATGTAGTGGCAAGGTATTTTTGAAACAATGAGGAAAGAAACACCTATAACATTTTTATTTTAAAAGTTAGAAGTCTGAAAGTTGCTCACTTTGTAGATGGGTTAGGGGTAGTTACTGTTGAGGAAAAACAAAGTTTAAGTTGATTGGACAAAAGTTTTAGTGTCCAGAAGGACTGAACAAGCCAGCTGAATTCAATTAGCAAGGAGGGAATGCTTTTTCTAGGCAGAATGTAAAGGTCAATCTGATACTGGAAATGTCTTGCTAGGATAAGGTAATTGTTTTGTGCTGAGCTAGGGTCCGGAAATGTATAAAGACATCTTTAATTTTAATGGCTGTGTGGCGGTGATCAGGCTGGAGTGATTTGGATGGAGACTGGTGTTTATGTGATGTTGATGAGGACTGGGCTATGCTATAGCCATTTGAAAATACCTGTATATATCTGGAGGAACCATTTGTGCTTGTATATATTTATATTGGAACACCAAGTAAAAGGACTTGTATTATACACAACTTACTGAGTGTGAGTATTTCTTCTGCTGCTGGGATTTACTGGAAGTTATTGCTCACACAAGCGCGGCCAGCGCTTGATGCTTCCCTCAACAGTTACCTGCCAGAAATTTCAGAATGATAGGTCCAGGCATTTGATGGCTATGGATTTTTTAGATTAAAAGTTACAAACGTTTTTCCACAGAGGCTTGGGCTGTCAATTGCACCCCTCTCCCCCCCCTCCCCCTCCCTCTTTTATCTGTCAAAACTCTGTGTTGTTGTAATCATAGCAACCAAATGCCTGGGTTGGGGACTCGATGGGAGCTTCCCCTTGGTGGGAAGCCCAAGTCCCATAGCTTGCGCAAGGAGGGTGTCTGGCTCTCCTCGCAGGAACGATCTGGAAGGCAGCAGCAGCAGCAGGCAGGCAAGCAGACATTCAATAGGCAAAGTCCAAACGTTGGGGACTTGGTGGGGGCTTCCCCTTGGGAGGAAGCCCAAGTCCCATAGCTTGTGCAAGGAGGGCGGCTGGCTCTCCTCACAGGAAGGATCTGGAAGGCAGCAGCAGCAGGCAGGCAGGCAGACATTCAATAGGCAAAGTCCAAACGTTGGGGACTCGGTGGGAGCTTCCCCTTGGGGGGAAGCCCAATTCCCATGGCTTGCACAAGGAGGGCGGCACACTCTCCTCGCAGGTAGGATCTTCAAGGCTGCAGGCAACAGCAGCAGCAACAGGCAGGCAGACATTCAATAGGCAAAGTCCAAACGTTGGGGACTCAGTGGGGGCTTCCCCTTGGGGGGAAGCCCAAGTCCCATAGCTTGCGCAAGGAGGGCGGCTGGCTCTCCTTGCAGGTGCTAGGATCTGGAAGGCAGCGGGCAGCACAGCAGCAGGCAGGCAGGCAGGCAGACATTCAACGGGTGAAGTCTCTCCTTTCTGGGGCACTGTGGCACAGAGTTCCATGGTCTGCAAAAGAAGAAGGGAAAATAAGGAAAGAATATCAGACTACACTACCTCCTTCTCACCTAGGACTGTCACGTTGCCAGTCCCGATTGCCCATGCCCAAGTAGGCACACGGGGCTGCCTGCTTACTCTGAAGTAAACAGGCAGACAGCCCCGCTTCAGTTAGGTTGATGGTTCCCCCCCCCCATTCACAGAACACTTACCATAGTCGTGAGAGCGTTGTTGATAAGAGGGCCACTTCCAGGCGGGCAGTGATGGGCAGGTGGGCAGACTGGATTGCAGTTTCTCCCAGGCACTGTGGCGCTGACTTCCATAGGCTGAAAAAGAAGAAGGGAAAATAAGGATTACACACATAACACTTTAACAACTAGCCCCCTCCCACGTTGGACTGGCATCTGCCCAGTCCTGAATGCCCACGCCCAACCGTTACTCACACGGAGCTGCCTGCTCGCTGGGAGGACAACTCTCTGACAGCCCCTTACCTCAGTCATGCGGGCGATGTGGATCGATGGGCCAATTCCAGGCGGCCGTGTCTTGGGGAAGACGTTCAGTTAGGATTCCCGGTTCTGCTGTGCAGTGAGGCACTGAGTTCCATAGGCTGAAAAAGAAGAAGGGAAAATAATAAAGATCAATGACATATAATACTTTAACAACTGGCTCCCTCCCACCCAGGACTGGCCTATTGGCCATTCCTGAGTGCCCACGACAAAGTAGGCACACAGGGCTGCCTGCTTACTCGGAGGTAAGATCTCTGACAGCTTCTTACCTGAGGCGTGTGGGCGACGTGGATCAATGGGCCACCTCCAGGCAGCCGTGTCTTGGGAAGACGTTCAGTTAGGATTCCCGGGTCTGCTGTGCACTGTGGCGAAGAGTTCCATAAGCTGCAAAAGAAAAAAGGAAAGGAATGAATGAATGTAAGACCTGCCCACGCGATCCGGCTACTTCATAATGGCGGCAACCTGGCAGGCGGGCAGGCAGGCAGGCGGGCAGGCAGAGTAAAGCAGTTTTTTCAATAATATAGCCAAAAACGTAAGTCACAGTGACAGCCCTGCAAGGCTGCCACATAGGTCCAAAAGACACAGTCAGAAACAGTATAGGATGCTTTGTCATCCACTCAATATAGGAGCCTGGAAGAGGAATCCTATCGGTTCCTTCGTTAAGAGTCAGAGGTGCATGCGTTCCTTGGCAATAAGCCTTCTTCTTGTCCAAAGTTCTGAGCCTATAACATGGTCTTTTTACAAGAAACGCACATGGAAGTGTGGGACCTTACAGATGGCCTGGAGGGAGTCATCAGAGGCCAATTTCAGAGGCACATGTGCAAGCACATTGGTTCAAGTCAAACAACATAGAATGTGTGAGATGATTGTGCATCCCCTCAATATAAGAGGCTAGGAGAAGAAACAAGATCCCTTCAGGATCCTTCGTTCAGAGTTGAGTTACTGAGCTGTAAACACAGCCAGTAAATAAAGGAAAATAAAATTAACAAAAAATAATAATTAAAAAATCAAGGGTCTGCCAGAGCCTGCCAAAAGGTGTGGAATGGATAGGGGGTGCCTGCCAATTACTCCCCTGAGGGCATGAGGGTGGGGTATCCCAGCAGGGGTAGATTGACCTTTAGGAAGACCAGCTGCTCCACCATCTCAGTGTCCAAGCGAGAGTGGTGGGGTGTGACCACGTCGCCCACCATGGAAAACACCCGCTCGCTTGGAACGCTGGACGGTGGGCAGCTGATTCTATCCATGGCCACCCGTGCCAAATCAGGCCACATTTGGTGCTGGGATGGCCAGTAGGCCAGGGGTTCGATGGAGCTGTCCTCCATCTGCTCCTCCAGGTAACGCTGCACTGTTGCTGCAGCGTCATCCTGGCGGCGGCTGGGTTGGGTGCCTCTATGCCCAACCGCTGCCTGCAAGGCCTTTGCCCAAAACCCCTGGCCTGTCCCCCTGCTGGGTGTGGTGGTGCTGCTGCTGCTGCCGCTGCTGCTGGTGCTCAGCAGACTCATCGCCTGGGCTCCTCCTCTGCCTGCCCAATCCTGGCTTCCTGGGCCACCCGAACGTCTGCCACCAGCATTTCCACCCAACCCACCCGGGAAGTCTACCCACTTGAACCTCTGGCAGGAAGCGCCTGCCGGTGATGGGATCCCCGGCCTCCAGAAACTCGCCCATCTGCATCCGGAGATGCCTGGCCACGGGGATCACCTGGCTGAGGAGGGCAGTGCTGCTGCTCAGGGTCTCGGTGGCCTCAAGGAATGGCTTGAGGACCACCAGAAGCTGGGACATGGCCTCCCACTGCTGCCTGGACAGTGGGGCCTGGATACCGATGTCCCCGACCCTGAACATCTCATGGACAACATGCTGCTGCTCCACCATATGCTCAAGCATGTGGTAGGTGGAGTTCCAACGTGTTGCCACGTCCTGCACTAGATGGTGCTGCGGAAGTCCCAGCTCCTGCTGCTTCTCCCGCAGCAACCGACTGCCCTTGACGCTGTGGTGGAAATGCCCGGCCACCTTCCTGCTGCTCTCTAGGAGATTACAGATTGGGGGAGGGAGAGGGGCCTTGCTGCCTCCAAGGCCATCCTTCACGACCAGGTTGAAGACGTGCGCGATGCAGCGGATGCCCTCAAATCCACCATCGCGCACCGCCTTCACCATGTTGGCTCCCCCGTCCGTGACCATGTAACCGCGGGTGTGCTGGTGCCCGCCCAGCCACCCTGCCACCATGTGGTTCATGGCCTCCGTAATCTCCTCTGCCATGTGGGACTGGTCCATGACTGCGGTATGAAGGAGGGCCCAGCAGCAGCCCTCCTTCCCAGTCCTGGAAGTCCTGGGTGCTTCCTGCCCTGAGGCTCCCCACCAGTGAGCCGTCAGGGACAGGAAAGCGTGCACTCCTCCTTCGCTGGACCAGATGTCCAAAGTGAAGTGCACCTTCTGTGCCTCTGCCTGGCACAGACGACCCAGAACTAACTCCCTGCATGCCCGGTACAGGGAGGGCACCACACACCTGCTCAGGGTGGTGCGACACGGCGGCTTGTAGTATGGAACCACAAGAGCCATCAGCCTCTTGAAGCCTGCGTTCTCGACGAGGCTGAATGGCTGGTCATCCAACGCCACCATCTCACCGATGCAATTGGTGATCTGGTTGGGTGTTGGAAAACGCCACCTTGTGGCTCCATACTTCCCCCACCCCATCTCTTCCATGGTGGCCTGGCGAAGCCTCTTGGGGATGGGAGTTCAAGAGCTGGCAGAAGTTGCAGGAGCCTTCTGCTTGCCCTTGCTAACACCAGTCTGCTGTGAGGTGCCCGCCTCGGTCCCAAGCAAAACAGACTGGTGGTGCCTCTGCATGTGGCGGCTGAGGTTGTTGTTGGTGAAGTGGCCTGGCATTTTTCCCCTGCTGACATCCATCTTGCAGTGGCGAGAGACAGCAAAGCGGGAATCCACTCCCACCTCAAAGTGCTCCCACACCTTGCTTGTCTGTCGCTTCTGTGGTGACACGGACGGCCCGCCGGCGCCTTCACTCTGCGGTGTCACCACAGTAGCAGCAGGGGAATGAGTGGAAGAGAGGACGGATTCTGGAGAGCAAGGCTCTGCTGCTGCCTGCTCTTCCTCTTGCCCCACATCAATGTCCTCCTTCTCACTCTGAAACACGCTGACTTCCACAAGGTCTGGGAAAAGTTCCAGCAGCGGGTTCACAGGCTCACCCACCGAAGAAGGAGCTGGAGATAGTCCTCCTTCTTCACTGCCACTGCTGCTCCCAGTATCTGCCTCAGGTAGTTCAAAGAGTGCCCTGCAGGCACTACTTTGAGTTGCCTCTGCCTGCTTCTGCTGCCCCAGTGGAGGACACCCCAGTTTAACTGGGGTGTGGAAGCCTGCCTGCTGCTGGTCCCAGCAGCAGCAGCAGCACCGTGGCCAGAGCGGCCTCTCCCAAATGCTGCCTTAGCAGCGGGAGCCCTTTGTGTGCCACGCTTCATATTATTATTATTATTATTATTATTATTATTATTATTATAATATTATATAAGTGTGTGTGCTTTGCCCACCGTTTGTGTTTGCTATGTAGCAGCAGGCTACACAGCCCAGCAACACACACACACACACACACAGATAGAAAGAGAGTATAGAAATATTTTTTTGTTATTTTTTTTTGGTTTTTTTCAGAGAGAGAGAAAAAGAAAAACAAACACACTCACTTCCAAAGACAAACTACAGATATTTTAAAGACATACTGAACTAACAGACAAACTAACAAGCAAACGTGCTATCTACAATAGAGAAAGGAAAGGCAAGAGAGAAAAAGAGAGAGAGAGAGCACAAGGAAACTCCTCAAACGCCTCCAAATTCAAAATACAATCTCCACCAGCTCCAAACAAACACTCCTTAACCTCCAACTCACTACACCCCACAAAGAGCCAAAAGGGAAGGACTGATAATATATACTGAGTTTTCTACTAATCCCTCCTCCAGCATTGCGATTGGAGGCTGAAGAAAGTCTTTACAGGATTGGGTGATTCAGTCATGTAGTCTAAAGCACAATTGGTGGCTCAAGCTGTCAAACACACACAGCCTCCCCCCCCCTTACTGGAAGTTTAAAATAATAAAGTTTAACCTTTGTTTGCCACTAAAGTCTTCCACCAATGTCTCTGTAATTTTCAACACATGAGGGGGCATAATTCCTCTCCCATGTCAGCGAGTTTCAGCTTTATACCTCTTAAAACAAAAAAGTAAATCCCATGTAAAACGTCATTAATAAACCTTTGTTTGCCACTATAGTCTTCCACCAATGTCTCTGTAATTTTCAACACATGAGGGGGCATAAGTCATCTCCCATGTCAGTGAGTTTCAGCTTTATACCTCTTAAAACAAAAAAGTTACAGCACATTCTTTTTCAAAATACAATGTAAAACACCATTTAAAACGATCTGATCCGCCGATTTTTTCCGATCCGGATCAAACCTCGGCGGATCGGATTGGATCGGATTGGATTGGAGGGTTGCTCGGATTGGATCAGATTTTTCTGATTTTGGGGCGGATCAGATTCGGATCATGGATCGGATCCGATCTGATGCACACCCCTAATTTTAATAGCCTATTATGACCATAATAAAAGCTAATCTTGCAATTGCATAGACATCATTATTTCCTTGCTTACTTGATTCCTTTGCACAAGGGATTGCTTAAAAATACCCTCCAACAAATACAACAAAGAGAGAGAGAGAGAGAGAGAGAGTCAGAATTGTGATGACGATATAGAGAAATGGATGACCAAAAAAAAAAAACCATGCCCGGACATTCTACAACTTCCTACTTTGCGTATTTCGTTGTGCTTATGGTTTTCCCTGGAATCTGACATGGAGAGGGGAGAATAGACACTGGATTTGTGGGATCTGCCCCCAACCATGGATGGTGTCAAGACCTGGTATGGTCAGGCACCTGCCAAGGGCCCATACCTCAACGGGGGGCCTACTGACAAGAGATCCCCTTTTCCTGCTCTTCTTCTTCGCCATTGCAGCCTGTTTGCTCACCTGCCTCTTGCTATGCTCCAGACTACACTGATGGGGAAAAGGAAGGAGGAGGAGGAGGAGGAGATACCACTGCCTCCTTGTTCATTGGTGGTCTGCCTGGCAAACAAGTGGGTGGTAGCAAGGAGGAGGAGGAGCTGGTAACAATACTGGTAAGGTACGTTCACCGAGGGAGGAAGCCCCACTTAGTTCTCAACAAATCCCATTATCTATTGGGAATATTGCAACCTCATCTGAAGGTTACTGGAAGGTGGAAGTGTTGTAGTTAATTAATGCATGGGAATTTAGATCACAACTAGCCTTAGGATCTCTATAGCCTACAATGTGGTTTCCTGTGATTTCTTCCTCCCTCCCTCCTTCCTCCCTCCACCCTCTGACCTCCACCATTGCTGGGAGCATGTGGGGCTGCTCTCTCACTCCTGCCTGTGGAATGGAACACAAAACTAAACAAAGGTTTTTCGAAATGTGTTTTATATGAAAGATTACTGTAAGTAAACAATTTTACCTTTTCTTCATCAAAGAAGAGTGGGGTCTCTTTTTATCCTAAGATAGCCCTGTGTGCATGTGGTACTGGTAAATGCTCATACTGTTTTGCTTTTTTGTTTTTCCTCTCCTAATTGCCTTTCTAACAGGAGGGTGCAGCATAACCAAATAATCCTATCAGTATCCAGTCCAGTTTAAAAATGGATCTAAATCAGGAGGCCCTTAGAGTTCTCCAGAAGAAAGCCCTATTCATGGCTTGAGGCTAATGTACAGCCCCACACAGGATGATCATGTAATTAGTACTGGTTTTAGAGATCCAATCTAAATCCAGTCCACATTCTGGATTAATATTCCAGACATCTGATGTGCATCTGGGATTTAATTAGGTTACTCCAGTTTGTGTCCAGAGCAAACCTGAGGAGGAGTACCCATCATATATTGTTTATTTTTTAAAAAAATAGCTTGGAAATTAACAGAAAGAAGGGTACTCACTTCATAATATGGCAGGCCATGTGTCCAGACAGTCCTCTGTTTGAAGGGCTGTATTGTCCAGGTCCGGTTTCAAGATAAAGAACCATAACCAGGAAAGAGAAGGCGCCTTGAAGTTGTCAATCAAAGTTATTACCTGGACAGCAGATTGAGCAAGTAAACAGGTCACCTGTCATAGTCTTCCCCAATATGCTGAGATGGGTGGTATTTCTATTTCAGCTGTAGATAAAGCCTTTAAATTTGCATCAATGCATATAAATTAGCATTTTATTTATTATTTATTTATTTGCAATATGTTAGTACCACTTCTCATTTGAAACAAATCCCAAATCAATTTACAAAAAAATAAAAACAAACTAAACAAAAAAGATCCCCCTCCCCACCACCATACACGGACACACACATATATCATGAGACTGCTACAAAGAAAGTTCATAGCTGGGGGGAAACCAAAGCAAACAGATACATTTTGAATAAATACCTAAAACCCGACCTTGCTAGGATACAACAGTATTTTTTTTTTCTGGGAAACACTTTAACCTTCTTGTGAGTTATTTTGTTGCAGACCTTGGGTACCTCTAGACAGTCGCTTTTCCCAGCATAGTTTCGGAGTGGCAGCAGGTGGATTACATGACGCAGCCGCCACTCCGAAGCTACTGTGGGGAAAAGCCCCAAAGCTCTGCTCTAAAAAAGTTGGGCATTTACCCCGACTTTTTTAACTTGGAGCTGGCTGGGCAGGGAAGGGAGTGGACCAGTGAGCCATAAGCTCGCACCATCTCCACAGTCCTCTCCCCCATTTAAAAAATAATTAAAAAAAACACTTACATTGCAGTAGGAGTAGGCTGACCAGATAAAATCCAGGGCTCATGTAACTTTAACAGTCATAGAGAAAAGAGAATTTCAGCCAGGGGCATTTGTATGCAATTAGTTCCTGGTGAAATTCCCTCTTCATCACAACAGTTAAAGTTGCAGGGACTATACTAGAGTGACCATATACAAAAGAAGGCAGGGGCCCTGCAAGTAGGGGGGGCGATGCTCACAGCCACCCCTCCAGCTGCTACTGGGCAGGTGCGGGCATGGCAGCAGTGGCGGCAGCAGCAGGAAAACCCACTGTGATGCTCCTTATGCTGTAGATGCGGGGTGAGCCACCTGCTGCCACCACTGCGCAGAGGAAGAGGCACTGTGGTGACACTAGGGTGACCAGATTTTGAGGATCAAAATCCCGGACCCCCCCGCCACCCAAAATAACCCCCCCACCGCGCGCCCGCACTGCCCCGCCCCACCCCCACCCCGCATGCCTCGCGCCGCTGCCACCCCCGTGCCACCCCCCCGCGCCGCGCCACCCCCCTGCACCGCGCCGCCCCCCCACGCCGCACCGCCCCCCCACGCCGCGCCGCGCCACCCGCCCCGCGCTCCTTACCGGCTGGGGCGTCCGCTTCCCTCTGGTGCTCAGAATCTACTGAGAAACAGGCTTCCTGGCCTGTCTCTCAGTAGCGCGCCGGGTGATGATGTCATCACCCAGCGTGCTACTGAGGGACAGGCCGCGAGCACCGGAGGGAAGCGGATGCCCCAGCAGGTAAGTGCCTCGCGCCGCCGCCCACCCCCGCAGGCCGCCCGCCCGCCCGCCTGCCCCACCCACACCACGCCGCCCGCCCGCCCCATGCTGCCCGCACGCACGCACACCCCGCCCCGCACGCCCCGTGCTCCTTACCGGCTGGGGCGTCCGCTTCCTTCCGGTGCTCGGAATCTACTGAGAAACAGGCTTTGCGGCCTGTCCCTCAGTAGCACGCCAGGTGATCACCCGGCGTGCTACTGAGGGACAGGCCGCGAAGCCTGTTTCTCAGTAGATTCCGAGCGCCGGAGGGAAGCAGATGCCCCAGCAGGTAAGTGCCTCTCGCCGCCAGTCTCCCGCCACCGCCGCGTGACCCCCCGCCGCCCCGGTTTGCCCCCGCCGCCCCCCGGTTGGCCCGGATCGCCCCAGGGCCATCTGGTCACCCTTTTGGGGGGCTAAATTTCTGGATTTGCCCCCCCAAAACAGTTTTTCCGCCTGGATGCAGATTTGCTCCCCATTTCCCGGGCATGTCCGGACAAATCCGGGTGGATGGTCACCCTAGGTGATAACCCACATTTCTGTTCCCTTAGGTATGTCTGGTTGATTTTGTTTAGAGAGCTCAGAATGTTAGACTGAGTGGATGTGGCTAGAGATGCTAGATAAGGGAGTGGGGGGGAGTTTGTCAGGGGGTCTGTTAGCAGTTAGTCAGTGGGTTGGGAGTCTGTCAGTGAGTGGTTGTTAGCTGGGGTTTGTAGGTGGCTGAGTGTGAGAAGACTGTGTGAGAAAGGAACAGATATAAGATTGTAGAGATTTAGTATTATTAGTATTAAGATTGTTATTACTAGTATTATTAAGAATAGGCAGGATTTAATTGAATTTGAAGAAACTAAGAACCTTAAACGACAATAAACATTTTCTGTATTTTGCTACCATAAACCACGCGTCTGCTTGGCTTTGTCACCTGCTCTATTGGTTCCTAAATACACAAATTATATTAAGCCTTTAGCCCAGTATATTCACAGCAGAACCTATTCCCCAACGTTTTCGCCTTGTTGCCTCACAGAGAGGGGAAAGGTTGTGTTATTTTGCCCTTCCCTCAGGCTTATTCAAGTGGTGGTGCTTGTCCTGAGAAGCAGTACTCATAACCGGGCCTAGTATATAGGTGGTGTGGGCCTAGTGTTGCAAACTGCCTCAAGAGCTTCAGCTAAAGAGCAGTATAGAAATGTAATCATTCACTCAATGAAGCAATAACAAATAGAGCTATCCATATCTATTGACGGACTTGTTATGATGTGCAATGTACATAAAATGTACCATGACAGGTCTTGTTCAGTATTGCTTGCGTAGGTGGAGCAGAGCAAGTTTCATTACTCTTTGTGGTAAAAGGGCCAGTAACAAAACCGGCAGAAGGCAAATCCCAGTACCATCTGTGAGTGCTCTGGTGACAGGAGCCAAATGCACTCCAAGTCACCAACCCATGAAGCAGATGTGTCTGGAAGGCCTAGATGAGTCTCCCTCCTCCACCTCATTCTTCGATGTCTGCCTCTCAGCCGGGATCTGGGACTGAGTGACAGGAAGGGGGATTAATCCATATCTGCCTGATATGATCAAAGTCTCAATAACTGTCTTGGTCCTACAAAGCAAAACAAAAACAAATAACAAGGAAATGAGGCAATATCTTTTATTTTGAATCACCGATGTTCAAAATGCTTGATGCAAACTTTTGAATTAACACAGAACATTTCCTCTGGCTGGGTATGAGGAGGGGAAGAAAAGATGTTCGTAGTGCAAATTTATGCTGATCCAACTTATTCTGCGTTTATGGAGTTGCTATTATTTTTTAACCAGCAGACTACAATTATAAAGGTTAAACAATCTAAGATGAGCCTTCTTCCATCCCATTACTGCAGGGACAGGCAACCATATTCATGTGGGGGCCAGATGATTCACATGATGATCCACATAGTGTCAGGGGGCTTGGCCCCACCTCTGATGGCATAGGGGCGGGGCCAGCCCACTGGCATAATTTGGTTCCCAGCAGCCATGTCAAAGGGGTCCTCCTCCTGATACAACTGTTCCCTCAATCCAATTCTCCTGCAAGCCACTCTCCAAAGGTTGGATGAGCAATGTGTTAGCAGAACAGCTAGAAGCTGACGAGGTTGAGCTGTGTGAAATCCTGGCTGAAGGAGCACTGGATAAAGTACACTGGAGACTCTGGGTCAAAGGAATAAGAAAGATTGCATTTTATTGCAGAAAATACATGTTGTATAGGAGGGTCCCCAAGTCCAGATGGAGGGAGACCTAAAGAACTGTCTCCACTCTGAGAAGCAAGAGCATGATGAAGGAGGAAATGAGGCCAGCAAACCTAAGAGTACCAATCTAGCAATAGAAGGAAGATCAGCTAGTACCCCTTCTACAAGAATTCGGTTTGATGCCTGGTTCTCCGATTATGCGCATATTCTCGGAAGCGCTTTATGGTAAATGACTGTACGCAGGAGGTAATTGAGCGCACAACTGGTGGCCTTACCAGTTGTTTGAAATGCGCTTTAGAAGTAGTTAATGCGGAGCAAAATAAAACTCGCTATTTAACGTGCATTCGATAAAGCGCATAATTGGATAGATAACGCGCCTCAACTCCCGATTTGCGCTCCGCTCATGTAGAGGTAAAATTTTTAATGAGACTTGAAAGAGCTTTAAACTTCTTGTGTAGAGGCAGCCAAAGTCAGAGGACAGTCTAGGAAGCTTGGAGGTCTATCTATTCTCTTTGTTTTCCTTTTGAAGCTAGCTGAGTTGTTGTACCCACATTTCCAACCCCCCCATAGGGTAGATTAGGTCCGGGAGCTGGAGGTTGCTCTCCCCTGAATTATTGTTATAACATGTTCCTTAAGAACCATTGTGGCCACACCTTGTGTTACAGAGAAATTTACTGCCGTAACTAACTGCCAGTGCTCAACATCTGAGGCTCTGCTCAGTGCCCTACCATCAGATGAGGTTAGATGCAGGCACTATACTAGAGTGACCATATACAAAAGAAGGCAGGGCCCCTGCAATTTTAACTGTTGTGATGAAGAGGGAATTTCACCAGGAACTAATTGCATACAAATGACACTGGCTGAAATTCCCTTTTCTCTACAACTGTTAAAGTTACATGAGCCCTGACCTGGATTTTATCTGGTCACCCTATCCCAGAGTGATTAGATTGGCTCCCTTAGTGGTTGTTGTAGTATTCTCTTCAGATCAGGAAACAACAATTGAGGCAAGATGGTTGAAATACAACTGTTCATTAACTGAGATATTAGCTGGAGAACTCCTACCAGCAACAGGCCTCAGCCTGGCTCAGACTGCATGGAGCTCCCCCCAGCTCCTGAACTTGTGACTAATTTCATCCTGTTAGAGGTCCTTTGGGAGTTGGTCTTAAAACAACAGAATTGTTTACTCCAGCCATGAATATATTTTTATTTGACTTAGCTTCCTGTGACTGTTTGTGAGTTGATAACTGCTCTTGTTCCAAATTATTTTTTTAAAAAGCAACCGTACATTGCTTTTTCATTTTTACATTTGATGGGCTTGAAGTTTTTAGACTTTGTATTGTACAGCACCTTGAGAGTTTTTCAGTAATATGGAAATAGTTTTAATAAATGTAAGTATAACTTCTCTTGATATAATTTGTCATCATTTGTATATGTAGCTTCTTGATTGTTCCCACCTCCATCAGGCTCCTCAGTGTCTTTGAGACTCTGAAATTTCTAGATTGCTTCTAATAGCACTGGCTCCAGGTTTTGGAAGGCCCTTGGGCCAGACACTCTCAATGGGCCTCTATTCCTCCTCATACTCTTTCTTATCATTACTACCACTCGCTTGTTTGATAGTCAGAGAGCCAATAAGCAAGTCTGCAGTGGCATTCACTGCTCTCCCTCTCACCACCACCGTTGTTCGGGCCAGATCAAGAGGCAGGTGAACAAACAGGTTGCCATGGTGAAGAGGATGAGCAAGTCCAGGGGGCTTTGTCAGTGGGCAAGTGCCCAACCATGCCTACCCTTGATGCCAGCCCTGGGTACAAATTTAAACAAGCAAACAAACAAACATCATTTCCTTAAAGTGCTAGTTTGAGCCTATTTTTGGACAAACAAAGCAATCTAACCTTGCCGCAAAATGATTTCTAAAAAAAACTGACAGGAAACCTCCCTGCAAGCATGAAAAAATATATTTACTCAGCTGGGAGTCAATTCTGAAAGCCTTTGTGTTTGCTTTCCCGAAGAGAATTAAAAGCGCTGGGCCATGTGCCTTCGGAAGATTGTCTGAAGCGGATTCTGGGTTCTGAAGATATTGAGTTCTTAGAAGGCATGTTATTTATGCCAGGGGTGGAGGGTGGGGGGTTGGCGGAATCATATTGTTTATATTATCAAACCTTGCTGTTGTGTGGAATTTGTTGGAAGTGCACACAGGATCACTTCAGAGGACATTCTTAATGTATCCTCCAGTGAAGAAAAGGGTTCGGTGTGTTCTGCCTTGGACTCCTGCATTGGACCAGCATGACAGCTATGAATGTGAACTAGAAGCACCTTGAATAGTTCCGTTAGAGTTCTGACTCATTCTGACTGAAACCAGACCCGAGTTCACCGCCCCACTGACACTGCAGCCTTTCAACCTCCACTGGCTTAGTGGAAGGCCATTCTATAATGTCTGGGAAATGATGCTTTTAGAACATTTCTTTGGTGACAGCCAGCCACGTAGCTAACATTTTAATAAAAATATGTTCTCTTTTCCAATTCTTTTTCCACCTACCCCTGCCCAGATATCACTACTTGCTTTTATCAGTGTCTTGGTTGTTAATTTCTGGCTCTCAAGTAACTCTGAAGAAGGAGGGTACCATTGTCAGAATGATCACCACATAAAACAAATGCTTACTAGGCCAGGACTAACCTTGGACTATTATTTATTTTCATTTGATTTGATCTGAAGGATTTTTCACCTGCTCCTAAGCCAAAAAGACTCCAGGAGCGGCATACATGCAAACAGTAAAACAAGACAGTCCTTGCCTGTAGGTTTACCATCTAAAAAGATACAACACACTGTAAGGAATTTAAAATGCCACGCAAAAAGCTATGTTTTTGTTTCTAAAAGCCAACTATCATATTAAGCACACCAACAAGGCTGAGCTAAAAAGGCTGCTTTATGAACTACAGTTTTCCACTGGCCTGTTACTGACAGCTTATTAGTTCAGAAATGGCTATGGGCTTATGTTCCATGCATGGTAAAACCACAGGGAACAAGCTGGGAAATTTCTATAGAATTGTAAACAAGATATCAGCAAACACATAAGCAGAAGGGTGTAAATGTAAGTCCCACTCATTTCAATGGGACAACATTGGATAATGCCCTCAGTATGAACATAAGAAGAGCCATGCTGGATCAAACCAAGGTAAGATCTACACTACTATTTTAAAACGGTTTATAACCAGTAGTGACAACTGGTGTGGGTGGGTGGATGTGGGGGGGGGGGGAGGACACACTCCATATATAGTTTCCAAACCATTTTCAAAGTCTCATATCCTGCTTGGTGTAGATCTGGCCCAAGGGTCCATCCAGTCCAGCACCCTCTTCACACCAATTTGGATGGCTTTAAATGGGGGAGGGGGTTGGATAAATCACTGGAGGAGAAGGTTGTCAATGGCTACTAGTAATGATCACTCTATGCTACCTCCAATATCAGAGCAGTATGCCTATATACAGCAGTTGTTGGGGAACATGGGTGGGAGGGTGCTGCTGCCCTCATGTTCTGCTTATGGGTTCCTGATTAACATCTTGTTGGCCACTGTGTGAACAGAATGCTGCACTAGATGGACACTTGGTCTGTTCCAGCCTGTTTTTTCTTATGTTCTTAATCCCCTTCTATGGCATTTAGAAACCTACACAGAGTGGGAGAAAATAATCAGAATTCAAGGAGCCCTAGATTAACTTCCCCCCACCAACGCCACAGTCTCTTGCTCCCACAAAGCTGCTATTTACAAAAAAATTGAAAGTGATGGAGATGCACTCATGCACCTCCATTGCAATGTGGAGTCTGGCCCTTAGGTGATCTGATTAAGATGTAAACTATGGCTCCACACACAAGCACTCATGCACACGCGTGTGCAGACACCCATCTATCTACTTTAAAATATTTTGAATTGATGGAAATAAATCTAATGTTTTATCAGTCTATTACTTGAACTGGCAAGGTCTACCAAGCCATGAAAATGACTCTGTTCTCCTTTTTATAGTACATCCAAGTTAAGAAACCAATTTATTATGCCATCATTAATCCAATAACGACTACTTGTTAAAGGAATGAATTGGATATGAATGAATCTAATGTGTATATGCCACTAGCTAATTTAATATGACTGAAGTTTATTGGGTAGAAAAGGTAGTTTTGTGCTTTATTACAAGAGACATGAGCTATTCTCATTGAGCTGGCAACAGGTGCACCGTACCTGTAATGAGCATAAATTGGTGGCATAAAATGTATTTTTATCTGTCAATTTGGGGCTACTTTGTGAATAGGAACCATCTGGTCTGTCTGAAATATTGTAAATGGTTCTTATTCATGTTGAAAGAGATTTCTTTTCTTGCTGTTTTGCCCCCAAACTTAACCATATTTCCTAACTTGTTTAGCTGCATTGGTGGAAACAGTGACCTAGGCTGTGCAGATAGGATAGAAGTGTAGTTGGCAGATCTGGCCCACCCATGAAGCAGGGTAAGGCACCCGCATCAGGCAGCAGAGCAGGAGGGGCAGTGAATTGCACCATTCCTGCCAGGACAGCCCTCCTCCTCCTCCTCCTAGTGGAGAACCCCACAAGCCACTCTCCCACCTTGGCATTGGCCGCAGCAAGGGAGCAGCTGCCCACCCTCTCCCAGCCCTGAATGTCGCACAGTCAGAAAAAGTAGCCACATGTCTCATGAGTGTTTCGTAAACTCCCAAAAGAGCCATGATCCCTTCTTCCCATTGTGCGGCTCTCTAGAAAGTGATACAATAGCAGTGACAACAACAACAACATAGGTAAAAGGCCGTAGGATATGGGACAGTGGTAACAGCAGTGCCTCAGGCAGCAGGAGATCACAGAATCATAGAAAGGTAGAGTTGGAAGGGGCCTATAAGTCCATCGAGTCCAATCCCCTGCTCAATGCAGGAATCCATCTTAAAGCATACCTGGCAGATGGCTGTCTAGCTGCCTCTTGAATGCCTCTAGTTTGGGAGAGTCCACGACCTCCCTAGGTAATTGGTTCCATTGTCGTATTGCTCTAACAGTCAGGAAGTTTTTTCTGATGTCCAGCCGGAATCTGGCTTCCTATAACTTGAGCCCATTATTCTGCATCCTGCACTCTGGGATGATCGGGAAGAGATCCTGGCCATTCTCTGTGTCTTTGGCTTCCCCTATGTCAGCCTTTCCCAACTTGGAGCCTCTCAGATGCCTTGGACCACAACCCCCCATCATCTCCAATGACTGTCCATGCGGTCTGGTGTTGATGGAAGGTGTAGTCCATAATATCTGGAGGTCACCAAGTTGGGGGAGACTGCCCTGCATCCAAGCCTATGTTCCCCCAGTGGCAGAGTTCCAAAATATACAACTGTCATGAATCCATTGATCATTCACAAAAGCTAATGGAGGAGTCATTGCCTGTTGTGGAATGAATGGTTGGCTTTCTCCCAGGTAGGCAATGGGTAACTTGTCTGAAAACGTTCCCTGGTCTACTGAATGAGGTATGGTTATTTAGAAGTAAGACCTCCTAAATTCACTGGGACTAACATCCTAGGAGGAATACTTAAGATTAGAGCCAGTGGTTGAGGACCGTGTCCACCCCTGTTCCAAGATGTAAAGCTTTGAACCTTGGATAGCTCCTTTGGTGTTCTGAATGGTTCTGACCGAAACACGGAGTGGATTTACTGCCCCACTGACGTGGAAGCCACCAGCCCACACAGACAGCCTGCTGATGCAATCCAGCCATTTCAACTAAAAGTAGCTTTATTTTAATGCAATACCATTACAATGGTTTAAAAGATCTACTTAGATCAGGGGTGGGCAATTTGTAGGCCTCCAGATGTTTTGACATACAACTTCCATGATCCATCACCATTGGCTATGCAAGCTAGGGCTGATGGGAGTTGTAGGCTAAAAGATCTGGAGGACAGCTTCTCTCTTTCTCCAAGAATAACCCATTATTAGAGAGGAGTCTGGTGGGATGAGCAGAGCGATATCAGATCGCTTCAGCAACAATTTATACCTTACAGAGTCATCAAAAGGCCACTCTATAGGCAACAGCAGATGTCGGACCACCAAGTTTAGTGTTAGCAAACAGCTCCACCTTCTGTTCTTCATGTGGAAAGACCCAAAAAGTTTTCAAGGAAAAGCGGTTGTTGGTGTTGCCTTGAAATGTTGGGTTGAAAAAGGACTTAGCACAAGCCTGATGTCATTGGCTGAAGAAAGACGATCAAACTAAAGGCAGAGGACAGGTGTATTGTTATCAATGATGTGCTTTTGCTAATCTTTCACGGAGTTTAAACGCCTGTCAATGTTTGCTTTTGTTACATCCAGCTATTCCTTAGGACAAATTGTCATATTTACTTTTATCTTGGAATAGTACCCACAAGGTGACTTTCCCTCATAATTTCAGTGGAGTGAAGCCTCCTTCTAAATGTCGCCCGCCCCATCAGCACTGTGAGATTACAATTTCCTAGAACATGAAAAGCCAATATTTCCTTTCTTTGTTAAAATAACAATCTCACCGTTTATGTTTGCGCTGAGAGGAAAGCTTCACTATGCAAAGAAGGGAAAAATAGTATCCTTGTGATGATTATTCCATTGTAAAAGGAAATGTGAAAATTGCATCTTAGTAAATCTGCTTTATTTTATATTACGCTATAATGTTATTGCTTAGTTTTATACATCCAATACATTAAAAATGGGTTGGACCCATCCTAAATTAGAGTACAATCTCATATATACTTACTTGAGGGTAAATCTCATTGAAGAATTGTTTCTAAGTAAATATGGATAGGAATGCACTGTTAATCACACTTGGGTCCCATTGAAATCAATGTGAAAAGTTAGGATGTTTAACTTAAGTTCCATTGATTTCAGTGCAACTAACTTAGAGCCTATCTACACAGTCCCTTGGAACGTTTTAAATAGTATTTTAAAACGTTCCAAATAGGTGCATTCTAAAACGTCTTAGGCCACATTAAGGAGTACTCACGTTACAGGAGAAAACTCCTTCAGTCTTTAAATCGGTGTGTGCAGTCACACACTCTTCTTCCCCGTCTCTTTCTGTTTCGTTTTTACAATGAGTTTAGGGCAAGGCATTGTGGGCATTGTAGTTCACTCGCCCACTTCCTCCTTAGTTCCTCTGTCATTCCCTAGCTATCGATGAGTATAGGGCTAAGGATTGTGGGTGTTGTAGTTCACTCGCCCACTTCCTCCTTAGCCCCGCTTTCTTCCCCACCAATCAACTGCTAAGCATTTGGGCACCAGTAAATGAAACACTGCCCCCATGAATCACAAATGGTAAGGAAGGACACATTATTTTACTTAAAACAATTTATTAAAATGAAACCGTTGTATATAGCTGAAATGAGTTTTAAAAAACCTCAGGTATACAACATTATAGGGAGTGTGTCATGTGGCCCAAAGAGTTTTCATAACCCTTATAAAGCGTTAAAAACCTAGCGTGTAGATCGGCTCTTAGTGCAAATAAGCATCATATGATTTTACTGCACAGTGCACACACACACATCTATCTATGCATCTGCTCCAAGAGTCAGTGTGGGAAGAAGCCACCTGGTTGCTGTTGTTGCTGATAAAATAGCTGACTACAGTTAGAGCCACTGGACCTAGGCTGTGGTTTTTTTATTATTATTATTATTATTAATTAGGGTGACCAGATAAAATCCAGGTCAGGGCTCATGTAACTTCAACAGCTGTAGAGAAAAGGGAATTTCAGCCAGTGTCATTTGTATGCAATTAGTTCCTGGCGAAATTCCCTCTACATCACAACTGTTAAAGTTGCAGGGGCCCTGCCTTCTTTTGTATATGGTCACTCTAGTGTAGTACCTGCACCTTTAACTGTTGTGATGAAGAGGGAATTTCACCAGGAACTAATTGCATACAAATGACACTGGCTGAAATTCCCTTTTCTCTACAACTGTTAAAGTTACATGAGCCCTGACCTGGATTTTATCTGGTCACCCTATATTATTATTACTTTTTATTATTACTATATTATTATTATTATTATTATTATTATTATTATTATTATTACTTAATAATAATAAATTATTATCTTTTCTCACTCGTGGCTATTTTTCTAGATGAACATGTTGGGCTTTGCCAAGTCATGCTATCTTTTACTGATTCATGAATTTCCTGACTATTGAACATGTTTTAAGTATGTCTGACTTCTGGATGTTGGTGTGGATGTATTTTGGTAGGCCCTGATTCTGAAAGTTTTCTGTAAAAAAATTGGATGGGATGCTGGTGACTGATGTGACTAACAGAATAATTGTAACCTTTTCCTGTTGCCATAGTTCTTACCTTCCATGGCCTGTGGTGTAATTTTTTCTCTGTTTTCCTCTTTTTTTCCTACAATATTTTTGTCATTACATATTGTTATGTCAAGGAGGTAAGTGATTATTATTATTAGTAGTAGTATTATTCACGATTTAATAAATAACTGTGACCATTCTTATTGGAAGGAAAGTCAGAGCTTGTGTGAAGCCACTCCCTCAATTTGTACACTGTGCCCTGCATTAGTCCTGAGTCATATTCTACAACCTTCCATCTTTTCCATTCAGAGTATAATCTTTTGGAATTTTGAGATGTCCTGCTAATGGCAGCTAAAGCAACTTAACAAAAGTTAACAACAAAGTCCCATTTTTCATGCGTGAGACAGTTTTGTCCCTCTATCACCTCTCACCTTCAATCCAATGACTGGATTGCTAAATGCAGCAAGGAAAGGCCTCTCTTCTGAGAAAGTTTAAATATAAAATGCCTATTAGTAGGGGAAACATTCACATAGTAAGAGAAGAATAAATAACGTAAACTGACAGTTCGAATCCGAACACATACAGACGGGCATACTAAAAATGAACTGGCCTGAAGGATGAAAGTCACCATAGAGCTTTGGCTTCAAGGAAATGCTTTATTCTTCTTTTTTGGTGTAGGGATTGGTGAGCAGATCAAATGAAATCAGGTCTTCTGTGTATAGCAGCATCCTTTTAGATAATGAGATATTCCTCCATTTTCCATCAGCTTAGAAAGGGAGAGGGAGAGGGAGGCTATAAATTATGCATCAGGCAATTCATGGCAACCTGTCCCAATAGCCCATCAACAACCATTTGATTGCCTGGGATGTGTCACACAAGGTAATTCTGATCAACTGCATGGCTTTTGTGTGAGGGATAAGCAAGGGATATCAGTTCACAAAGCATTTTCTGCTAAAATCGCATCCCCCACTCCTAAAAACAAACAAACTAACAGCAATGGAGAGAATCAGAAGAAAAGAGAGGAGTCGAGAGAGAGAGAGAGAAAGAGAGAGAGAGAAAGAGAGAGAGAGAAGGCAATACGAGGGAAGCATTCAAACTAAGGGCTTTATCCCACCTGCCCATTTTGCTTATGCGGGTTCCCCCTCCGTTTCCAATGCGAGTGTAGCCTTTTGATCACATGTGGTGGGTTTTGCTATGATTCCTCAGCTAAGCCTGAAGAGGAGGGGAGAAAATGGACAATCCCTGTTCGGGGATACTTCAAAAGTGAAATAGGAAACAGAGCACTCGGGACACGAGAGCAGCGTGAGGGAGATGACGCCATGTGAAAGAATTGGATCAAAGTCGCGGTGGGTGTGGATCAAACCACCCGTGTGATAAAGGCCTAAAGGTAGCCCATTGCTCAAGTTATAGCTGAAAAAGTAGGGCAGCCTTCCTGAAATCCATCGGCCCTATCCAACTCCTCCCAGTTTTAGCCAAATCATGGTTCCCATCATAGCCTTCCAAAACAGAAGCTAAGGGTGGGTGGGGGAATAGCAAAAGATTAAAGGGGGCATGGGAAGGGATTGTATGTATCTTCCAATGTACATGGGTGTAGGGTGACCATATGAAAAGGAGGACAGGGTTTCTGTAGCTTTAACAGTTGTATAGAAAAGGAAATTCCAGCTGGTGTCATTTGCATGCATTCAGCACCAGGTTGCAGGAGCCCTGCCCTTTTAACCAGATACAAAAGCAAGTATAGGACCTTGAGATTGCTGTTCTTCCAATTCCACCTTGCTTCTCTATGAAAAAGCCTTAAACTGGTTTTCATGCATCATAACTCCTTAGCCTCCGCATCTATCCTTCGAAACTTGGCACGTTTCTTGCCTGGCGACACCTCTACGATGTGTGCCATTTTCATACAAATCGGCCAAAATAATGTGGAGGGGAGGTGGTGGAAAGTGAATCAACCCCTTTCCCCGATGGAAATCTTCCCTTTCACATGAGCATTGCATGTATCCTTCTGTGACTGTGCCATTTTCATACTTCCTTCCTTGTGTATGTTGAATTTGTCAACATAGGCCCCATCCACACCAGCCGTGTATTCCAGAATAGTATCAAGGTCCCTACTGGGCCACATGATGCACAGCTGATCCCACTGTGATCTAGAGAAGACCCATAAGTTTTCCCAGGATATCAATGACAGCTTTTATTCCATTTCCCCCCCCCCTCCCTGCTCTTGCAAAAGTCCCAAGGTGTGCGGCTGGTGTGCCCTCCCCTCACAAAGCTGTAGCTATTCCTTCAGAGTAGCAGGGCTCAGTGAACAGGCAACCTGCGGTGCGGTGTGAGCCCATGAGTATCGAGGGTGAGGGGGAGAGCATTTTTGACACATTCTGGATGGGTCTTGGGGTCTTTCAGCACCATGTGTGTGTTTTCTAAAAAACTCATCTTCAGACAGGATCGCAACTTTGCTCTTCCGCAATCATCAGGAGTCGTGGGGGGGGGGGGGGAATTGCCCTGGAACGGCTCTCTTTAAATTGCAGGCAAACTCTCTGGCATATGTCTCATGAAGGAATATGGCTGAAGCAGAAAACTTTGTGATCATCCCTCCCCCCTCTTGAAAGAGCTCTAGGTGTAGATGAGACCCTAGTCTTTAGAGTGAAACAGAAGTAGTTTTTAAATAACACTTGACTACTAAATCTCCATTTTTCTCCGCTGACTTTTGATTGTCAAAGCCCCTCTGCCTCCTTGATTGGATTTTCAGTGCCAGCCATTAGTTTAGCCATGCTGCATGGCTGTGACTCATGTGGAAGGTGCTGGGGCAGAGAAAGAACTCCTTAAAATCAAGCTAAGCCTATATACACCAGTTGTTGGGAAACATGGGTGCGAGGGTGCTGTTGCACTCCTATCCTGTTCTACAGCTGGGTGGCCACCATGTGAACAGAGTGCTGGACTAGATGGACCCTGGGTCTGAAATGGAGCATGTGTATCTGAAGGTGTGTTGGGGAATAACCCCCAGCCCTTGTTCATTCATCATGGGTATACAAATAACAGTTTTTATACATCAGAATGCATTGGTCTGCCTGCAATTTAATGAGCAGGTGGCTTGGCTGCCCTTTTGAGTGGTGCTAAGTCATGGGAGTTATGCCTGTGCCATCTGGAGCTTCAGCCGCACACATTCACACTGGAAATGAAACACACATGGAGATTTGCTTGGCTTCGTGTTTTTTGCTTTGTGCGAGGGGCTGAAGGTAGCAGCAGCACAGCCCTGCTATCATCGTGACAGAAATTTGCTTGGCAGCTTAATAAGCTGGTGGTTAGATGAAGCATGCCATTTGGTACATGCTAAAGCTGCACTTAGTGCCTCTGGGGGGAAAAATTAAAAAGGTTAAAATAAGAAATTACCCCTTTTAAAAGGTTACAGGAAAGGAGCTGATATTTTTCCCGGCTGTTCTCGGCAATAGGGCACTTGCAGGTCCTCTTCATAGACTACTGCATCGAACTGTTTGATGAACAATGTTCTGTAAGATCAGCTTGATGAATTTTAATCATTTTTGGGGGGTGGGGGGACAAGATGCTCAATTTAAGATGTATTCATTTAAAGTAGGACCACTCCATGCAGGCATTGAGCACTTTGTGGACAGCACGTGGCTATTTTGGAGTTTCACTGCAAGTCCATCTTTTCTCTTTTCAGGAAAATGGAAGAAAAGGAAAATAAATTGCCTGGCGGAGGGTGAGGGGGAGGGGTGGATGGGAGAGGAAAGAACTAATGTGGAAATCAGACCAATAAAAATGCATTCACTTTATCATCCTCAACTGCAGGGATAATTAGTACTCAAGTTTCCTTGAGTGTGTTTTAAAAAACCAAAAACCAAAAACGTTTGTTTCTCTCTGAAGATTATGTTGATAGGTTCTAAATATCCTGGGAATATCCCTATATTAGGCTAAATATTTTTGAATGTGCACTACTCAGTTATTGATTATATTTACATTCTGTTGTTCCATTTCCCTGCTCCATTAATCTGAATGCTGCACTCTGGTTTCTTTCTATGTACTCTCTCTTGTCTTCCCCACTTTCCCCTCTCTTTTCTTCCCAGTAGTATTGCCCCAAACAATTGCAATACAAAACCATAGGAAACATTATCATCAGTATATTATAAAAAGCAGAAGAGCTAGAATTGGTCACACTCTTGGCTACTGCTAGGCATAGGCGTGCACAAGGGGTGTGCTGGGTGTGCCCAGGCACACCCGAATGTCTCAAGCAATAAGCATCAAATTGAGGGGGGCATTGAGTAGGGATCTAGAAGGCGATCCAGACGCAGCAGGAACCATCCTCCCGCTGCCCTCGTAAGCCCCTCCTTCAATCTGTGTCACCACAAAGCCCTGCCAATGCTGGGACTTGAAGAGAATCTCCTCATCCCCCCCCCCCATACCTGCAACTGCCCTCTCGTGGTCATGAAGGCTGAACATGGAGTAGGACATTAGTGTCTACAGTGTTTAATAAATAAATGCATACAAATAATGTCCTGTATGATTGAGTATTCAATAAATGTTTTCCTTTAAAAATATTGTTTTAAATTCCCTGGGTGCACACCCTAATAAAATGTGCTGCATAGTCCAGAGGAAACAGCAGTGATGGAAGAGAGGAGATGAAAAGGGGACAGGACAAGAAAGAGGGCATAGAAAGAAATTAGTGAAGCACTAAGACTAAGGCAGAGTCTATAACGGTATGGGAAGCCAGTTGGTCATAGCATCCTGAGAAAGTGTTGACAATAAAGGCTGCAAGGAGAGGATATAAATGTATTCATATGGGTTCTTGCCCATCACAAGTGGAGAGGAGACTGCATTTTCCCAGCTTCTTTAGCCAGCAGTATAAAGTGACATCAATATTAGCAAGGAGTGAATACGTTTAGTTATGTATAGCATTTGTATCCACCCTTTAGCCAAAAAGGCTGCCAAGGTGGCTTGCAAAGACATTTCTTAAGACAGTCCCTGCTAGGCTGACCATATGAAAAGGAGGACAGGGCTCATGTAACTTTAACAGTTGTAGAGAAAAGGGAATTTCAGCGTCATTTGTATGCAATTCGAATCTGGTGAAATTCCCTCTTCTTTACAATAGTTAAAGCTGCAGGGTCCTTGCCTTCTTTTGTATCTGGTCACTCTAGTATAGTGCCTGCAACTTTAATTGTTGTAATGAAGAGGAGATTTCACCAGGGACTAATTGCATACAAATGACACCGGCTGAAATTCTCTTTTCTCTGCAACTGTTAAAGTTACATGAGCCCTGTCCTCCTTTTCATATAGTCAGCCTAGTCCCTGCCCAACAGCTTACAATGTTTTAAAAATGATGTGACACAAAAAGAAAGGGGATTGGGAGGGGGGAAGCGAATCTAAGCACTCGATTCTTAGTTTCCAAGTTCAGTAGGTCATACACAGAATGGAAAGGCTGATGCTTCCTCTCCTTTTGAGGGCTTCATATAGATCTAGGCATGACAAGAGGGGTAAGAGGGGTGCCTGACTGCTGCTTCCTCTTCCTCTGATGGCCTCAGCAGCAACAGTTGGTAGCAAGATGGAGGGGGCTCTCAGCTGGAACTGTATTCAGGCACAATGGAGGGGTGCTTGACTCCAACACGTAGCAAGCTAAAACAATACCACTTTCTGTTACTTGGTATATTTCAGGGAAGGAGCAATTAACTGAAATATCTTCCATGGGTCATCTTTGGCAGTGAATTGTAGCTGCCTGGTTTTGCTAGACCTGGTGTGTGTGTGTGCGTAGCCCTGGAATGTCTACGCAGTCAGTTTCTTCAAGAAGAAATATTAAAAACAACAAAATGGCCCTTGTACCATGTAACCCATGCCATTGTTATGAAAGTGGGAGAGGAGGGGATAATGGTGAGCCCCCAACTATCTACCAGATTTATCAGAGTAGAGCAGAACGTCAACCATGATGTTGTCTACTCTGAGAAATCTTAATGATTTATAGGTAGGGCCTTTATTTTTTCAAAAAAGAATGTTAATCCTTTCCATGTTGGTACAATGAGATTACAGGCCTAGTTTCTGGCACAAATCTGTTCATTTTCCATTGTCCTTGAGAGATGTGGGGCATCTTTTAATGTAGATCTGAGCCAGAATAAGCCATTTAGAAATGAATGAAAGTGATTTTGATTTGCTAGGGCATCCAGTGTAACTGGAAAATGCAGCGTATAAAATATCCTCATACAAAGATTGCTGGCTCCTACATGTATAATTTACAACACATGTCAGTCATATACCAAATTGTTGGTATTACTTATTCATGAATACACAGAAAAGCTTGTCATGGAGAAATATAACCAAATGTTAGCCCTTTATCCTATAGGCAAGTATCTATCAATTCAATATTCTTAAGGTAACAAAGTAACCGTCATGTTCCCACTGTTAACCCAGTGGTGAAATCTATCTAATTTAGATCTATTGATTAAAATATCCAGTTTTTTATGCCATCTCTAAATATTAATTAAAGTAAAGCAACTAGAAACATTGTGTACTATCTAGCGAAAGCTAAGCATTTTTGTAACTCCCATTGATTTCAGTGCAAAAACATAGGCACACGCTGTAATCTCTCCCACTAAAATCGATAGTACTTAAGTGTACTCATGCTGGGTTTAACTCGGCCTTTCCCAACCTGGTGCTCTCCAAGTGAGCGTCTATACTATGCCACCTTGGCATTTCATTCCCTCAAAACCCTGCAGCATCACTGCTGCAAGGCGGAAGCAGTAACATAAGACACCAGGAGGGAGTGTGGGCTATAAGCTGCAGCGATGGCAGTCATTTGGCTTGTTAAACCTGCCCCGTGCTCCCTGCCCTGATGAGGAAAAGCTTACTGCTCCACCCACTTGTATAACGCAATCCAAGGCCACCACTGACACCCGAAAAAACAATCTGGTGACCTCGGAGCAAAGGAAAAAGTTGTGGCAAATCAACACTTTTAAAAGCGCAGTTTCAGGGGAAAAGCCTGTCATGGCTGCGAGTTGGCGGCTGCGTCATATAAACAATGCAGTGCAACTGCACAGCCACAGCAGGGTAAATAGGGTGTATAGACACCCCCTTCCCAGATGAGTTGGACTACAACTTCTAAGGCATGCTGGGAGTTGTAGCTTAACAGATCTTGAGGGCACCTAGTTGGGAAAGTCTGGTTCAAATTATACCCTTAATTGATCTTAATAAATGTGTTCAAGAAGTGATAGTGTAGGGATGAGCCATAGCTAAGCGGCAGAACATGTATTTTTCATACATAAGATTCCTGCAACTAAAGATGCAATCTCAGGAAAGAAAAGAAAGAATTTCCTGGATTGCTACTGTGACAGAATAGAAAATACTGGGCTAGAAAAAAGCAGGTTCTTGTTTATGAATGCTGATTTGTTGCATTCTTACACTTGTGCTCAATACTATGAAATATGACCTCCCTCAACAATCCTGCATTCCCAAGAATGCCAGATTTCTCTTTTTAAAAGATTAAAAAAAAAAGCTGTATTGTCTCTAGCTTTAAAAAGTGAAGGAAAAATCTGTCAAAGGCTTTGACACTAGGAGGACTATGGGAATCCATTACATGCATAGCTACAGTAATCCTGATTTTACCAGTCACTTTCTCAAGTGATACACTAACTTTGTGGGCTTATTACCATGTGTATTTCGGAGGCTGTGAAATTCTCATGTAGATACTTTGCCACCCCCTGGTTTTTCTGAAATCACCCCCTTCTGGATCAGTTTGATAAACTTTGGTTTATCCATTCATTTATGCTGTATTCTTTGATTGTTTTTTATATTGCAATATTCTGGAATGTATTGGAATGTTGTAGAATGTATTGTTATCTTGATGTAAGTTATCTTCATAAGCCACTGTTGGGTAGAAAGTGAGTGATGTGTATAAACATAACTTTGACTAGAACAGCAGACATAGACTGGGAAGCCTTCAAAAAGAAATGCACTGGTTTCAGTATTCTAATCTAACACAAACCCTTTGGATAGGGCAGGCTATACTGTTAAAAAAGAGAGCAGTTTTTGATTGGCAATATTTCAGCTTGAAGAATCTTCTCTTCTAAGAGTTGGATCCAGATCTGCCTTCCTCAAGGGAGCCAGGCTCTGCTTGCAGAAAATTCTGCCATCAATTTTGGGGGGATCCCCCTCCCCCCTACAACACAGATTGTGCCATTCATGTGGACCTTTTGACCCTCTTTGTAGCATTTTTAGGGGCTGGAGGGGCTGCCATGGAAAGGAGGGTATGAAATGGCCCATAGACATCAAGCGCTGTTGGCAGCAGAGAGTTGTTTTTATCCATTAGGTAGGGAATCCTTCATCATTATAACTGTGTGTACGACTAACAGGGCAATCCTTTACATCAAAGCTGGCCCAAGACATTTTGCTGCCTGGGGCAAAGGACAAGATGGCACCCTACCCCCAGCCCATGTACAGAAGGCTGACTGAACTGGCAGTTGAATCTTCAACACTGGAGATAGGATAACACCCACCATGACACCTGAGGCAGCAGGCTAGTATAGGGGGCCAGGACAGGCAGTGGCTATAGCTCTGACTCCAACTAAGGGGAACAGCCAGAGAAACAGCTAGAAAGATGCCACTGCATCCTCCCAGTATCGGTTGACTCACTCTGCCTAATGGTAGAGCCGGCTGTGCTATACCTGTCTAGGCAGATAAGTATGTATAGGATTGCAGTCTAAGCTTGTGAATAGTAGGTGATATTAGGTGGGGTCAGGGGGGAATCCAAACTTATTTGGTAAAACACATTGGGCTATAGATACTAACACGTTCCCCTAGTTTGTGTGTGTGTGTGTTTGGTTTTTTAGTTCTTGTAATAGCCAATGGGGAATATTTTTAAGGTCACAGACACTTGGGTTCCTAGCTATTTTTAGCTACCTGGTTGGACATGTTCACAGAGTTATTCTATGCATTATTCATACCACTGAGGAAATGGCTCTACAGCTTTCTTCTGATATTTGGAAACAATGACTGCTCTGGCATATTTTTATTTATTTATTTTATTTATTTATTTTATTTATTTATTTTATTTCTAACCCGCCTCTCCATCCAGATCGAGACAGGGAACAACAATAAATACTAATATAAAAATCATAAAATAAATAAACCATTAAAACAGATAAAAACAAATACACTATTAAACTAGGGATGTGCACTGACCCCCCGGATCGGATTGGATAGTGGATCGGAATCAGACCTGGGGGGTTGGATCGGATTGGATCAGAGGTTGGGTGGATCGGATCGGATCTAATCCCGATCTGCGGATCGGATGTCCGATCCGCGGATTGGACGCCATTTTGAATGCATTTCCCCATAGCCTAGTATTGTGTTACATAAATGCCTATAACCTTTTCATTTTTAAAGATAGAAGGATAAAACGTGGGCACTTTGTAGATGGGTATGGGGTAGTTATCTGTGAGAAATTTCAGAAAGATTGGTGCAGGCATTTTGTGGCAATTAATTTTTTAATAAATAACAGGAATGCCTATAACTTTTTCATTTTTAAAGTTCCACATATGAAACTTTGCCACATTGTAGGTGGTACATTGGCACCTAGGTGTGTGAAATTTCAGAAATGTAGGTGCTTGCCTTGTGTGGCAATTAATTTTAGAAAAATTGGTAGTAGTGGGGTAAATACAGTTATGCCTCCAACTTTTTTATTTTTAAAGATACAAACAGGAAACTTGGGCACATTACAGGTAACACTTTGCTTGATATGTGTGTGAAATTTCACAAAGCTAGGTCCAGGCATGTAGTGGCAAGGTATTTTTGAAACAATGAGGAAAGAAACACCTATAACTTATTTATTTTAAAAGTTAGAAGTCTGAAAGTTGCTCACTTTGTAGATGGGTTAGGAGTAGTTGTCTGTCAGAAATTTCAGAAAGTTAGGTCCAGGCATTTGGTGGCTACGAATTTTTTAGATTAAAAGTTACAAAAGTTTTTCCACAGAGGGTTGGGCTGTCAATTGCACCCTGCTCCCCCACCTCCCCCTCCCTCTTTTATCTGTCAAAACTCCATGTTGTTGTAACTTTTAATCTAAAAAATTCATAGCCACCAAATGCCTGGACCTATCTTTCTGAAATTTCTGACAGATAACTACCCCTAACTACCTCTGGGAATAAATTAGGGGACTAGCTTCCAGAGCTCACTCTGCAAATATTCTTCTAATTTCTCAACTGTTGCTTGCATCAGAAAGGCTTTGGCACATAAACTGAAGCAAAGTTATTATTTTTATCATAACACTATGCCTAAAACAGGCAATCAAGAAAAGTTATCACTTCATCATGTAAACTGTCCCTGACTGAAACATTGAATTGATACTGCTGCAATGCTGGAGATTAAGCAAGTTAATTGGGGGGGGGGGCTTCCCCAATTTTTATGCTCTGTCCCTTTCATTTTGGACAGACTCCCATTCACAAGGTGTTAAATTATTTTGTTCCAGGCAATTAATTTACTAATCTGTTTAAGTCATTTCATGGGAGAACACTGCGTTTATTATCAATGATATTATTTTAATTAGGGATGTGCACTGACCCCCCGGATTGGATAGCGGATCAGAATCGGACATGGGATTCTGCATCTACAGAATCTACAAAATGAGCAACTTTCAGACTTCTAACTTTTAAAATAAAAAAAGTTATAGGCATTCCCTTCCTCATTTTTCAAAAATACCTTGCCACTGCACGCTTGAAGCTATGCTTCTGAAATTTCTCCACATTAGACATACCACTTTGGTTCACATGTGTGATAATTTTTAGAAGCATAGCATCCGCCAACCCCCTGGCAGCTGTGGGGTCTTGCTAAACCAGAGCTGCCCCCCTGAGGAAGGACACAGGCACCCACTCACCGTCCTGCCTGCCCTCTGCACGTAGCGGGGCTGTTTTGGGAGGGCAAAGGGAGGCAGACTGTTCTGGACAGAAGCACAGGTTGGAGGGGGTGGAGAAATCTCCCCTGGGAACTTGGGCAGGTCCAGAAACCCGTCAGAAACCTGTCCAGGTCCCCCCAGCTCCTGACAGTATTCTTGAGTTGATGGCCCTTCTTCTGCCCCCCCTTCCCCTAGAAGAGCTGATGCTGTCAAGTTGGGTCTGGGGGCTTCGTTCGGGGATGGGAAAAGGGGATCCAGTAGGCAATGGCTCAGGAAAAGGTGTGGGCACTGGAGGGCTTCTTTACTGCACGCCCCTTTCAAGCCAGAGAGGGATTCTGAGGGTCAGCCCCGCTCCATTCCCCTCTGGGCTACTTTCTAAAGAGTGAGGTGCCGGGCTCACGCCTGCCTGCCTGCCCGCCTGCTAACCCCTCAGACAAAAAGCACTCTGCACATGTGAAGGGGTGCTCTCTTCCCCGACGGATCCTCTGGGTTTCAAACAGTATTTTGGAGCGCCGAGGTTCCGATGGCGTGGCGATCTGGCTTGCAAAGGGGCTGCTGGCCCAGGCTTGGAGGCTGGGCCCACTGAATTGGGCCCACGACCAAGAGTGGTTGACCAGAGATGGGAGGAGGCAGCTCTGTCTCCCACCTACCCACCTATCCCAGGTGGAGAAGAAGGGGGCGCGCACGGAGGAGCCGAGCCGGGCAAGGAAGGTGGCCGCATCCAGCCCCATTCTGCGCGGGCTTCCTGGCTCAAGGCTTCCTGGCTCAAGGCAGAAGGGGTCTGGATGCAGAAGTCAAGCTTCAAAGTTACCAGTGTGTGCACTACCGTCTTTAGGTCTTCCAACTCTAGGAAGGGGCGCAGCTGGCATATCAGCCAAAGCTGATAGTAGGCACTCCTGGCCGTCGCATTGATCTGAGCTGTCATTTGGAGCAACGGATCCAGGAGTACCCCCAAGCTGCGAACACAATCTTTCTGGGGGGTGTAACCCCATCCAGAACTGGTTGACACACCTCCAGACCCAGGTTGGGGCCTTTGACAGAAAGCACCTCTGTCTTGTCTGGATTCAGCTTCAGTTTGTTTTTCCTCATCCAGCCCATTACCGCCTCCAAGCATTCATTCAGAGGAGACACACTATCCTTAGCTGACAATGTTGTCGAAGGCATAGAGAAATATATTTTGGTGTCATCAGTGTATTGATAGCACCCCGCCCTATGCCTCCAGATGATCTCTCCCAGCAGTTTCATGTAAATGTTAAACAGCATTGGGGAAAGGATGGCACCTTGTGGTACACCACATAGCAACTCCTTTTTTGAAGAGCAGCTATCCCCAAGCATCACCATCTGGAACCTGCCCGAGAGATAGGATCGGAACCACTGAAGCACAGTGCCCCCGATTCCCAATTCCCCCAGGCGCTCCAGAAGGATACCATGGTCGATGGTATCGAATGCCGCTGAGAGGTCCAGGACTACCAGCAGGGACACACTCCCCCTGTCAATACTAAGGTGTAGATCATCCACTAAGGCGACCAAAGCGGTCTCAACTGCGTATCCTGCCCTGAAGCCGGTTTGAAATGGGTCTAGAAAATCAGTGTCATCCAAGACTGCCTGGAGTTGGAAGGCATTCAAAATGGTGTCCGATCTGCCGATTTTTTCCAATCCGGATCGGACCTTGGCGGATCGGATCGGAGGGTTGGTCGGATCAGATCAGATTGGATCGGATTTTTCCGATTTTGGGGTGGATCGGATTCGGATTATGGATCGGATCCGATCCGATGCACACCCCTATTAAAAACATCTTAAAATTCAACTGAGTAGGCCTGCCAGAAGACAGCAGTCTTCATGGCTCTCTTAAATTCCCTTCTCCCTTTGCTGTGCAACTGCACATTTCAGCTGTAGCAACACACACACACGCACACACACTCTGTCCTTCCTTGACTATCTTGGGCCTGTGAAGTGAGAATGGAAGAAGATCAGTGAAACTGTTGTTGTGAACAACTGTCTGCAATCAAGTGCAAAGTGCAACTAGTTAATGGCCCATTATTTAAGGAGAGAAAGCCAATGTCCTTGTACTTTTCAAGCATCTCTCCAAAGCTTAGGCTATGTATGCTTTTATTCTTTATATTTCATTTCATTTCAACCCTACCCTTGCAATGTTGAGGGAAGCATTCAAGAATGGAACAATGAACAGAACAATGGTAATAGTCAAATATGGTCTTTGCTGTTGTTGTTCTTTAATAGTACCAATGTAGAATTTAATAATCAATTAAACAACCAAGGATAGAACAATGGTATATAGACAAATATGGTCCTTGGGTTTTTTTAATGGGCAAATTAACAACAACATGATCTGCATGTCTTTGTTTTGATTTGGACTCTTTTATGGACGATTAACATCCATTCATCTCCTTTCTCAATAATGAGACATTGGTGAATGTTTTTCCTGAGAAAAACAATCGGGAGGGCCACAGGTGCCCTGTAACTGCACTAGGGTATAAGGCCCATTGAACAGCCATGCTGAATCAGACCAAGGGTCGATCTAGTGCAGTATTCTGGTCACACAGTGGCCAACCAGCTGTCGACCAGAAACCAACAAGCAGGACACCAGTACAACTGCACCCTCCCACTCATGTTCCCCAGCAACTGGTATACATAGGCTCACTGCCTCTGATATTGGAGATAGTGTATAAACATCAGCGTTCTCCTCCAGGAATTTATCCAACCCCCTTTTAAAGCCATCCAAATTGGTGGCCATCATTATATCTTGTGGTAGAAGTACTTCCTTTTATCTGTCCTGAATCTCCCACTAATAAACTTCATTGGATGATCCTGGGTACTAGTATTATGGGAGGAGAAATATGTCTCCTTATTCACAATATGCATAATTTTGTACACCTCTATCATGTCTCCCCTTACCCTTTCCTTCCCCCCCCCCCCACTAAACAATCCCATCTGTTGCAACCTTTCTTCACAGGGGATTTGTTCCATCCCCTTGACCATTTTAGTTGCCCTTCTCTGCACTTTGGGAATACAGTGGGAGTTAATTTTGAGGAAACATGCATAGGATTGTTCTGTAAATCCTATTATAAAGAAACATTAATGGTGAGACTGTATCTTTGCTACCATGTTTCAGTTTTTCTTCTTCTGTAAGTTCTTTTCATTTCCTCTAAAAAGGTAAGGATTTTTTTCTTTTTAATAAAAACATAGGCTTTAAAAAGAAAATGAAAGAATAAAGCCATATAAAACTAGCAATTAAAATGTAACCATTAATTAAAAAAACCAAAAGTGCACACATAAAAATACAAACATAACACCCATAAAACCAAAATGAAGGGAGAGATTGCATTTTGATTCGAAATTCTTTTTATTACAATATTTAAAAGGTCAGACCTCTCCTCCAGAGCAACAGAGGGAAATCACTGTTGCTTGCTCTCAAAACATCCTTCTTTACCCAATTTACTAATTACACACTCCACTACCTGCCAAATAATTATGATATAAGAAGAAATTTCTATACTCCAGCAATTTAGCTGGTGTTTCTTTCTAAATTCAGCCAATCTGACTCTAATGAATCCAACCACAAAGCAGCAAAATCCTGTCAGGGCAGAGTGACAAAACCTGAAAAAGAAAGCCTCAATCTGGTCAGTATTTCTACTTGTTTTTCAAGAGATTTCTCATTGTTATGGGTTTTTAATCCCAGGTAAATTATATCCCAAGGGGAGTTTAGCCAGAAGCTTTGCAAGAGTCTTGTCTAAGCCTTGGTACCTAAGTATTTGAAACCTCTATAGCCTGGGGGCAGAACCTCTTTCAGCCTGATGACAAAATGCTGTTTTGGTGAAGCTGTCAGGGACCTCATACTAGTGGTGGGCAGGGACAAAGTCAAAAGAGGAAGGGCTAAAAATGCCAAAGTATCTTAGTTTAAAGTTCTCACTGCTAAGAAATAAGCCTTAGGGGATTCTGGCATTTCAACCTTTTAGAATGAGGGGGAAATGGCACAAAAACCAGGAAGCCACCAAACTACTGGCAGTCATGGGAAGGGGGTGGGACCAGAAGAAGAGTTCGTGGCCATTTGGGGACCCCTGGATGGCTGGACAAGGGCTTCAGGATGGTCAGATTTGTCCCCCAGGTCTGGGATTCTGCACCCCTGCTCTAGCCATCTGATGACCATTAACACATGTACACATGGCCATCAATACATGGAGGGAGGTGTGGGATCACTCCTACTTGTCCCATTACTGCCCCGATCTCCATGTCTTGACCAGCCCTTCTGCACAGCCTTTCACATGCAATCTTTCCATGAGAAAGCTCTGTGCAGGCTGGTATTGGGACTGGTGGGCATGATCCCAGTCTCTTTTACATGCATTGACTATGCACACATTTATTTATTTATTTTGGTCATCTGCAGAGGATATAGGTAAGTGCTAAATCAGGGACTGGGAACTTGGATCTCTGACAAACAGCTGAAAAGTAGCCCAATAAAAGCCTAACTTTCATCACTCACTGCTAGGGATGGATGAGAATTTAGTTTAAGGTTTTGATAAAATTTACCAGATGTAATCATATTTAGGATGGAAAGAATTTGTGATATTTGGGAGAAAGCTAAAATGACATATTTGTCCATCCCTACTAGTGTGACCATATGGAAAGGAGGGCAGCAGGGATCCTGGATCTTTAATAGTTGTATAGAAAAGGGAATTTCAGCAGGTGTCATTTGTATGCATGCAGCACCTGATGAAATCCCCATCACAACAGTTAAAACTGCAGGAGCCCTGCCTTCTTTTGTATCTGGTCACTGTAGTATAGGTCCTGCAGGTTTAACTGTCATGATGAAGAGGGAATTTCAGCAGGTGCTGCATACATAAAAATGACGCCTGCTGAAATTCCCTTTTCTATACAAGAAAAGTCCTCCTTTTCATATGGTCACTCAAATCCCTACTCACCATTGGATACAGGACAGATGGGTTTGCAGATACATGTTTGCCACAGTTGGGTGAAAAGTAGCACAAGGAGCAGCAGAGAAATCCCAGGCAGACAATGTTGAAGTCCCCACCCTTCCACCTGCTAGTAACCCCCTGCTCCACCAAATTCACAAACTTAGATGCCTGATGCTTTTCAGCCCTCTGGGGCCCAGACTTGCTTCAGCTATGTTGCCTATGGTCTACTTTTGATCCAAAACAAGTCTCCTTTCCAACGGAGATTTGCACCATCTCATGAACGGCCTTCCAGAAGCTGGTGAATTCTAGTATAGAATTTGAATTTGCTGTTTAAATCGCTCCCTGTTTTTGGAATATTTAAAATATTTCATTGCTCTTGCACTGTGGTTTCCTGAGGCTGCTTTTTGTGTTTTGTGTTCCATTTTAAATTGGGGGAGACGGTTTTAATTGTTCAATTACTGACTTGTTTTAGGCTGCCTAGAACTCTTTAGAGAGAAGGGATTACTAATATTTTTAAATAAATAAATATTCTTCATTTTTCTGATTGCTCATGCTGTTTTACAAAAAGGAACAGTGTCATATGAATTTGGGTCTCCCCGGGGGGGGGGGGCTATGACACCTTCTTATGAGAAAGGGGTCATTTATTGTCAATGATCCCTTATAAGAAGGATCTTTACTCTAATTCTTTCTAATGTGTTGAAACATTTACTAGGAAAGATTGACTTTTGAAAGGGAAGGGACTTCTCATATATTGGTGACTCCCCCCCCCCCCAATAACTCAAAAGAGTTATATTCAAGCAACTAGTCTCGATTTCGCAGTGGAGACCAATGATACTTACATACACTCAGTTCTCAGAAGTAAGTTTATTGAGGAATTCATCAGCTGATGGAGCCAGAGAAAGACCTCTGACTGAATTAAGTATATAGGGTATCATTCTTATATAGGGAACTGGAAACATCAGAATTAGCATAATCTGAACATTGTACAGCATAACTTTTGTGCCAAGGGAAAGTTTACAATAATACAGGGTATCTCATAGGAATGATGTATCTTGTCTCTAGGTCAAGATGAACTAAAACAAACAGAATGCATCTAGTTGCTAATGGAACAAAGTTCATTATGGTGAAGGTTTACAACTCTACAAGAAGGCAGTTTTTCCTCATCTAGCTAGTATATTGCTGGTTTTACTTTACAGGAAAACAGTTTCATGTATTTATTAGTAGAATGAAATCAATATAAGTATCTGAGTTATTTAAATGCTGTTATCACAACCTATTGGTATGATCACACTTGAAATATTCTCTCAACAAACAGGCAATTTTGAAATTGCCAGCTCCCCCAACACCTGCTTATAACACCTGCATAAAAGGCAGAATTTTAGAAGAAAGTGACACAGTGGAGGAGTCTGGTGGCTCCAATTTCGCTGTAAATCCATTCCAGGTTTTACTCAGAACCAGCCAGAACTGTAAGGGAGCTATCCAAGGTGCTGAACCCAGTTCCCAACACTTCCTCCTTCATTGTATTAGGAACATAGGAAACTGCCTTATACTGGGTCAGGCCGTTGGACCATCTATTCTCGATGCTGACTTGTAGCAGCTCTCCAGAGTTTCAGCAGGGTTCCTTCCTACGCCTACCTGGAGATGCTGGGGATCACACCTGGGACCTTCCGCATGCAAAGCAGAGGCTTTACCACTGAGCCACAGCCCCTGCCTGTGTTTCTTTTGGGAGGAGAGAGTTCAATGGTTAAATTTCTACCTGGCATGCAGTAGTTAAAGTAGAACCACACGTAAAAAGAAATTGACCAAGCCTTGAAGTCTGGGCAACTGAGCCTAAGACAATTCAACTAATCAGTAGGGATGTCACTCGATCAAATGAATTTAGATAATCAATCATATTTAATCATTTACTAATTAACAGCCCCATTGGGATACTTTGAAGATTGGGGAAGTGATGCCCTGGGAAAGGGTGTTTAACACTTCCTCACTTATGCCTGCCTGACCTACACCCCCACAATCCCATCCCAACCATCCTGAAGCTGATATTAATTCTGGTAAGGGAAAAGATAGATATGTGTGATCATCCTTCTCAGAGGACCATTTTCCTGACCTCCAAGCAGCTATGTGGGGTTAATAATTAAAATTATTAATAATAAAAACATCCTTTATCCTAATTACATATATCCCATGCGATGCCTACTTTTGGCTCAGAGTGACATGACAGAAATTCAGGAATTTTCTGCTGTTGAAAAGATTGTTGAAAGGTAAATAATAACCCAAAGGATTGTTATTTAATATTTAAGATATGGATGAAATTGGACATAGAAGATAATTCCAAAATTAGATGGGAAAAAGATTCAGATAAAACTATCAGTGAAAGACTGAATATTAAAAAGAAAAGGATGTTGCTATTATTTATTTGTCAGCTTAAGAGAACACTTCAAAAATTTTGTTAATAATTTTTAATAAAATTGCTCACATTTCTTCTTTTTTATATTGTGAGTGTAACAATTGCTTTAAAAAGACAATTGCAAAAATGAGGAAGCCGTTTGTCCAACACTTACAGCCTTCACAGCCTTTCTTAAGGCCCTCATTTGACACATAGAGCAGTCCACATTGTCAACCTATTAGAGATCTGCAGAGAATTATTCCATTTCCTGCTGAAAACCAGCAATTCTGAACTTGTGTTAAAATTTAAACTTCCTCTGTAAAAAATGAGCAGCATTGTGTAAATCAAGGGATATTATTGTTGCTACTTTCCCGTAAATGAGTCTGATTGTATTTTCTTTCAGTATTACATTATCTCATCTCTGCAGGACTGATAATAATTATCTACTATCATCAATTATGCGCTGCTAGTCATGGATGTTCTGCTATTAACCTGGCCATATGGCTTTCAGGGACATGCAGCTTACACCATGATGGATGGTCAGTGTCTTTGAAGTGAAGGAATTGGGCAACCTTCCCACCACACACATACTGTGTGGAAACTAGTTGATCATAAGGTCTATAATTATTAGTTACTTTCCTGTCGGACACTGTTTCTCTTCCAGAGTTAATTGCTAATTAAGTACTTGTCAGTTATAAAGAAGGTGGGGCAGTAACTTATATTGGGCAATCAAGGGCACAGCAGTTTGTAGTCAAAAGCAGGGGGAAATATTCAACAACTTAAAATAATAATTGGAGGTAGAAATATATATTGTTACACAGCCAAAGTTAAACTCATTTGAGGCTGCAGTGTTGTATGCACTTACCAAGGAGTAACTCCCATTGAAATTAATGGGTCTTACTTTTGAATAGATATGTGTAAGTCCCATTAATTCAATGGGAAATTAAGCACTGGGAGATTTCTCATCCAGTGAAGTCATTGGGACCTACAAGTGTTTGCATTTGACTGGGCCATGCACGTTTTGAATCATTTTCAATGTAAAACATTTAAGGCAATTTGCAATTGCTCTCAATTTTACTAATATCAATATGTTGGATCTAGACTAAGTTAGTTGCATGTAAGTCCCACTGAAATCAATCTGAAAACATTAGTCATGGCTAAAGTCTCATTGATTTCAATGGAAACCAAGTGCGACTAATCAGGATCTAACCCAGTGCTTTTCATATGTAGGGTATTTTTGAAGCTTTATTGGGATCTATGAAAAGCTGCCAAAAAAAAATGACAGTGACTTATCCTATAACCTGTACATTTCTCCACTTCTGATCCATGTCATTGGCTGTGTTGTTGGCTGTGGAGTTGGGGACTGGGATTCAACCTGTTCTGGAATGGGTTATATTCCTCCAGAAAGGATAAGTTCTGTAGCTCCTGGATCTTACACTGTCCCTGTAAGTTCAGGTGGTGGACCTAGCAAGGAGTTCATTGGCACCGTTATGCTTGGTGATGCAGCTGTGGGTTGGTCTAATGTGGCAACAGTTATCCATACATTTGTTATCACACGCTTAGACTATGGGTTAGCACTCTATGTGAGGCTAACCCTAAAGAGAATGCAGAAGCTTCAATCAGTGCAACATGTGGTGGCTTGGCTGCTAACTGGTGTATAGTTTGGGGACCTGCACTGGTTGCCGGTTGCTTTCCAGATTCAATTCTAGGCGTTGATTTTAATCTTTAAGGTCCTAAATGGCTTTAAGACCTGGCTGTCTACGGGACGTCTTTTTTTAGTATGAACCTACTTAGGTATGATCATCTGCAGAAGAGGCCCTTTTGAGGGCAACATTACCCACAGAGGCCCACAGAGGTTCCTGTGTTACTCCCAAACTCTGGAATATGCTCCTTTAAGAACCAAGATCAGCTCCCACTTTCTTTGCTTTTAGTCAGGGTGCAAAGACACATCTTTTTAATTTAGACTTTTAAATTATGCATCTGATTTAAACTATAGTGTTTTCAACATTCTTGATTTTTTTATTATTGTTTTAAATTGCTGCGCACTGCCTTAATGGCTTTTTATAAATGTTAGTAATAAATCAATCAATGTTAATACTAAATAAATAATAAAATGGTGTAAGTTGTATTAGAGCTCATGGAAGATGGTGGGGAACACAGCACGGTGCTGCCATTTTAAGCCCTGTTCTTGCAACATTTAATTTCACCCACAATTTCATACATAGTTTTTCCATTGGTTTCAATGGAAGAAATTTAAGTGACCTCTTCCAATGGAAAAAGAGACTTAGGAACATTTATATCAGGTTCGATTCAGCTATTTCCCATGTTAAATGAACTACGTAGTGGAGGCTGGTGGCTCCGATTTCAGTGGGTTTGTGAATCCATTCTGGGTTTCAGTCAGAACCAGCCAGAAAACTCTAAAGGAGCTATATGATGTGCTGAACCTATTTTGGGCTAGGGTTCAGCACCTTGGATAGCTCCTTTAGAGTTCTGGATGGTTTTGCCTGAAACCTGGAATACATTTACAGCGAAAACATAACCAGAGCCACCAGCCTCCACATGTACTATGCCATAATGCAAAATCCTCATTGGTTTTGCACAGAAGCCATAAACAAGAACAGGTATGGACAAGAATCTGGTCTTCCATTTACCAATCTTTTCTGCAAAATGCTTGCAAATCTTTTCTCCTCTTGCACCTCTCTCATGCTTACTCTTCCATAAATAATTAATGGTTGTAACTGAATTCCTTTGTGCCGTTGTATTTTCTCTGGGCATACTGTATGAGTATACTTGATTAATTGGTAGATTTATCCATATGCCAAGACACTATCTGAAATGTTTAGATTAGCAGCTTCCTAATAGTACCGGTGGCAAAGCATTAAATAATTTCCCATCAATAAAGATTTTTTTTAAACTGTGTCATATCCTCTCAAGTATATTTTAGAATTAATTTTGTTAATCTTTGTTGTTTCTCTTTTTTTATACAACATGTAAATTAATGTGATGAACCAGCAGAGAAGAGGACCCAGATTTTCTGCTAAGACAATCAAGTTAATGAACGGGTAATTAGTGTTAAGAGCATTAGTGACATTAAAGCTTAATGAGTTGAATCTGCAGCATATCACGTCCCTGACTTTCCAGTTTACCAACGAAAAGTTTATTCATCATTTTGAACTGAAGAACATTTTCAGGTATGAGACTTAATAGAAGTGATCGGGTGGGGGAGATGGAAAAGGAGGAAGCTAATCAACAGAATTAAAATAACACATCTGAGAAAATAATTCACTTTAACCAGCAGTTTCAGTTTAGTTACACTAACAGTTTCCAGTTTAAAGGAAATGTGAGGCACAAGATGGCCAGTTTACAGCTGCAGAATTGGATGAGATCATTGCTATTAAAAGTTAACTGAAATGAAAGCATTACAGTATAAAGTGTGGCATGAGATATACTGTACAAGTTTACAGACACCATGAAATACACCCCCCTCTCCTATGATTTTTCACACCTCTTTGCAAAAGTGTGTAAAACTATTTGAAAGGGATGAGTATTGGAGGAAAGAGGCCTGCCTTGCCAAGGCAACTGGGCTGGGTCTTCCTTGCTGTGGTCCAGCTGGGAGTAGTTGTGTGGTTGGGGCAGAATGCAGGTGTGTGTGTGTGCGCACACACACACACACACATTTGGTGTCTCCCTGCCATGATAATGCTCTGTACTAGGGGTGTGCATGGACCCCCCAGATCGGATCGGGACCCAGATCGGGACCTCCAATTTTGTCCCGGATCGGATTGGACAAAATCGGAGGCCCCCCAGACCGGATCGAGTCCGATCCCGATCCAAAAATCGGACATCCAATTTTTGGATCGGCCTCCATTTCCCCCCCCCCCAGACTTGCATTGGGGGAAAGCTTTCCCCCAATGCAAGTCTATGAGGAAAAAATGGCGGTGGGTGGGTGAGGGGGGCCTCACCCCCCTCCCCCTCCTCCCCCCGGGGCCGTCCGCTGAGGATGGCCCCGACAGGTAAGCCCCCTCCCCCATGCTCCTAACCCCCCCGGGGCCATCCGCTTCCATCCGCTGGCGCCCGCGGGCGCCAGCGGATAGAAGCGGACGGCTCTGGGGGGGTAAGCCCCCTCCCCCTCCCCCTGCTTACCTTCTGTGGCCATCCGCTCCCATCCGCCGCTGGCCGCTACTGCAAGCAGGCTTCGCGGCTTGCTCCTAGGTAGCGCGCCAGGTGATCATCATCACCTGGCGCTACCTGCTCGCAGTAGCGGCCAGCAGTGGACAGGAGCGGACGGCAAGGAAAGGTAAGCACGCCGCGCCCCCCTACCCCCTGCCCCCTGCTTACCTTTCCTGGCTGTCCACTCCCGTCCGCCGCTGGCCGCTACTGTGAGCAGGCTTCGCGGCCTGCTCCTGAGTAGCGCTCCAGGTGATGTCGGCCAGTGGCGGACGGGAGCGGACGGCCAGGAAAGGTAAGTGCGCTGCTTGCCCCCTGCCCCCCTCCCCCCTCCCCCTCCCCCCTGCTTACCTTTCCTGGCCGTGTGCTCCCATCCGCCGCCCCCTGCCCCCGTTGCCTGCTTCCATTGGCGGGCGCCCGCTGGCGCCCGCCGATGGAAGCGGACAGCCCCGCTAGGGAACTGTGTCTCACATGCTAGATTTCTGAAAGAGAAATAATGGTATATTTGACAATAATGCTATCCTAACAAATCATATTGGGTTGGATGCAGATTTAAATTGGATCAACTGCACTGGTGGAAATGGACTTCCTTGCCTGTTCCTTCCTGCCCCTGCAGTCCCCTGAAAAGATCCTGTGGAATGGGGAGAGTTGCGATCTGGGGGGAGGGCATCCCCAAAAACCTGGATGGAGGGACCTTCCACAAGCAGAGCCTATTTCACGCAAAGGACAGACCCTGGATCCAACCCATTTTCCCTGAAATATATCATATTGATTTCAATGAAGTTAATTTAGGATGTATTGCAATCATTTATACCTTTCAGCATACAAATCTTTCTGAGGTGGTTTACAAGCAACATAAAGCTGCATGGATAAAATCACAATAGACAGTATTATAATGCAACAATGGATAAGGGTCCTTTCCACAGGGCAATTCACGGTAGAAAAACCTGTGGAGGGGGGTGGGGAGAAACAGTCCACTGGGAGCAGACTCTGAGATGGACTTTGCCTGCCTGCCTCTCTCCCCACCCCACCATCCTCTGGTATCTTTCACAGAAGGCATTTGGTGGTAATGGCATTGTAGGAAAGAGAGAGAGAGAGAGAGAGAGGGAGGGAGGGAGGGACGGAGGGAGGGACGGAGACTGTAGCTGGAGCAGAATTTGAGGTGGCCTTTGCCTGCCTGTCTCTCCCTCCTGGAATCTTTTCCACAAGGCAGTGGGATTTAGGTGAAATAAATGATGTTTATATAGTTACTATTAATCAAACCAAGTCAAATTACAAAAAGGAAGGGGAAAATAGGGAGAAAGGCTTTCAATGAAGTTACACAAACATTTCCTTCATGTACAAACTAGGCAGAAGGAATACTGCATTTCTGTCTCTGTCTCTGTCTCTCTCTCTCTCTCTAGTCGTTGTACCCTTTATTAAGGTAAATGTGTTTCCACTGCTACTGGCATCTTTTCCAGTTAAATAAAAATGATTGAAGAAAATGCAGCATTTTTCATTACATTATATTCCAACCAGGAGCAAAGTTTGTCTCATGCTGGGTCAAGATGTCGCTATGATTTGGCATATTTTATTGACTGATGAGTAATTTTTAGCACTGGCTGCATTGGCCTTTTTTCTTTCGATGGAGTAATGGCTTTGTTACTGGAAGTAAGAGCTTTAGGGAGCAATCCTGTGGCCCCTACACAGCGTCTCTGGCACACATGATTGTTCAGTTTCCTGGCTCAAAGGTTGGAGCCAGGGCTCTGAACTCTTGCCGGGAAACCACACTCCTCCCCCTCCCCTTTTCCCTCCCAGCTGGCAGGGAAAGAACTGTGCTGGCTGCTGCTACAAGCTTGCAGATGCCAGCTAGTAGAGAGATAAAAGGGGGGATTGGTGGGCAGGGAGGGGAGGGGAGAAGACCTGAGACATGGTGATATGAATATCTCCAACCATTCCCAGCCTCTTTCTCTCCCCCTCTCCGAAGCCCATCTAGCTAAAATGCAGCCTCCCTCCCTTCCTGCTGAAGCCCATCTAGCTAATATGCAGCCTCTTTCCCTCCACTTCCCTGAAGCCTGGCTAGCTAAAATACAGGGCTAGGGAATCCTCTGCATTGGATACTCATAGGTCTCCGAGTTTGGAGGGTTACGAGTAGCCAGGATGGATCCGATAGGATTGCACCCTTAACCTAAAATTAGCTGGTATGTTTGGTATTTTGGCCCTTCCCCTTTTTGGCTTTTGCCCCACAAACCACTGGAGTGTGCCCCACCCCAAGAGCTTCTCCAAAATGGAATCTTGTCCTTGGGCTTAAAGAGGTTCAACAACCCTGATAAAAAGAATTAACAAAAAGCACTTTGACTATGAGCGTCTTCCAACGAGTGTTTTATAGCACACTCATGACTAGCCACTCACAGTTGTTCGCACGTCATTTTGACGACACAGTGATCATCCTGCATATCTCCTGCTCATCTCCCATTCCTCCTGTGTGTTTTTTCCTTATAAAATAATCCTCAGAAAATGCAACTCTTCTGGGCTATAGTGAAAATGGTTGCTATTTCCTTCTGTGTGCAGGATAAGTTTTCCTATAGAACGCCCACTAGAGAGCACTGTCCCACTAAACTGAGTGAGCCGCATGGTCACTGCTTACTTCCCCTTTCTCCCCTGTGTGATTCTGCTCAGAAGAGAAGCAGGAAGCAAGAACGATGGTACGGAAACATAATTTTCTCACATCTGAGCCCTAAGTGAGAGCTAGCCTTCCTTTAGGTCACCACAGAGATCTAGAAATGGCTGACCCTGACCCACTGGCCTTTCGCATTGCCCACACAAGAATGGATAGGTATGGATTGCCAAAGCAGTGTCAAACACACGCAGGCATCCAATAAACAAAGAGGGCACAACGTTTGTGGCAAAATCTTTGCAAATGTGTCACAGTTGGTGATCTATAAAATGGATATTTTTGTATTTTGCAGGAACATGTTGACAAAAAATACACTGCAGATGCTGTGGTGCTTATGTAGACAGGGGATGGGGTGGAGGGTCTGTGTTTTCCCACCAAAGTATTACCATGGTATATTTGCTGAAACAAGAATAGTGAAATTGGACTCTGGGGTCGTTGTTGTTATTGTTGTTGTTGTTGCTGTTGTTGTTTCAAAAAAGATTTATATGAAGCATAACACTTTAGGATTCAAGTGTCTCTTGGTCAAATTATGTCCTAGATCACATTTACTGCAGCTGCTTGCTAGCAGAGATAACAAGATTATTAGGCTCACGAGAAACTTCAGACAGAGAGGGTCATTTTCAGTGCTGCACTGTTCATCGCTAGGATGGGTTTAATTTAGCGCAGCAAAATTGTCATGAAATGTAAACAGCTTGAGACACAAAGCCAGCTCTATTCGCCAACACTCTCTGCTGACAGCAAGAATGAAATAAATTAATGATATTTTATACACCTGTCAAAAGGAAATTGCTCAAACCAGCTGGGCGAGCAAGCAAAGGTTTGTTACAGCCAGTTTCACAGATGAGCTGCTGCAGCCCCTCGATACTGTGTGATATTCTTCCCAAATTTCAATCAACAGTTCAGGCATAATCAACAGTCTACAATGGTTGCTCTTGCCATAATGCCTAGGAAAACAAAATAGATCGGAAATCCCACTTGATTTCAATGTCAGGTATGAAAAGCCTGGACAGATTAAACAGGATTTTGTATTAGATTTATCTATCTGAAAATCAGATTGTTCTTATCAATTTCCTTTGAGATATAGAGACCAATATATATTTAGGCAGGTGGGTAAGACAATCAGCTGCTTCTGAGTAGCATATATTTAGCTTTTAAAAATACTCTTATCACTGCCCTTTAAAAACTTTGGACACCCTTTTCAGTAATAACAATATTAGACAGGCATCTGTGATTTCTTTTACAATGAAGAAAGTGTTGTGGTGCAAGATTTCCTTCTCTTCATCAATGACCTCTGCTGCTGACTCCTATTTTAAATTTCCCCAAAATGTTAATTTCATAATGCCCTATTTCCCTATACCGTTGCTCCAGATATGTCACCATTATCAATTATGCTGTTTGTGACATCCAATCATCCCCCCCACTCCCAGATCATTTACATGCTTGAAGTCAATTGGGCAGAAAGATTAATCAGGAGTCTTCGGAATATTTATATTATGATTTAACAATTGCTGCAAAGTGATAAATATTCAGCAGCTGTCACTGCAGCCATTCATTAAAATTAGGGAAGCAGATCAGTAACAGATAATCAATGCTAGTTAAGAACAGCCACCAAGAATGGGGAGATATTTGCTCATTATCTCCGAGCTTTATCTGACCCTTTGTCTCATCAACATTCAGCAGCACTGCCAGAGCATGAAAGAGAACAGTAAAATATATATATTTTTTAAAAAATGCAAAGACAGGAATGAAAAGGGAAGGGATGTACAGGAGGTCTTTGCTTTCACATAGCTTTCAAAGAATGTGGCAAATATTGAGACCCATATTATCCACTCTTACCTAGCTAAGCAGTTAAGGGATTCCATTACCAAATCCATTGGAACTGTTCAGAAGACACCTTAAACCCTGCTGGTTAAGAATTTTGGTTAAGCAGCAGGGTTCAAGGTGTCTTGCACAATGCATTTTGCTAAACCCTGCTCACTCACTGACCATAGTCGGACCATCTGCAGCAGGTTTAGTGGCTCTAACCGTGGCTTAAAGTGTTGTGTGTGACTGCACGGCTTGTGGTTAGTGCTAACCCTAGAGAACCACAGTTTCGCTAACCACAGAGCCTGAAGTGTCATCTGAACAGGCCCATTAGGATTTCATGATTTTATTCCAGAACCCAATGCCACACGACTGGGACTCTTTAGCCTAAAGTGCTTTTCCAAGTACAGTCCTATGGGAATCTTGTTGTGATACCTAACATTGTGGGACACATCTGTGCCAGAATGTAGAGTGGTGAATAGCTGACAATGGAGGTTGTAGTATCAAAATAGGATAGTGTAAATCAAGGGGGTCACAATGGTATTAGGTCAGGAGCAATAACAGCCATATGCTAGAAATGTTATCAACCCAGGAAGAGACCCTTGAAATGGGGAGCATCGGGTCTCCCAGGCTAAAACATAAATACAACTATTTTGAGACAATCAATTAATTTGCCACTGACGTATCAGTTGCATGCAGTGATTAAGGATATTGTCTCACTGATGTTTTTGTAAATAGAAATCCAGTTTGAGAACAAGAGATATAGATTTTTAGGGTAGATTCAGTAATGTGTTGATATTTCCATTGTATTAAGAGGAAACATAAAATCTGAATGTATGGAAGCAGATGAACATGTGTAAACATGCTTAACTTGTATAAAAGGCATGTATAAAAGGTCCAGTGGTCATGGATTACAGTTCCCCAGGGGAGAATTCATTTTCTTTGCTTGATTTGGAAAGACTGGGAAGATACCTTGTTTACTATGATGTTTTGCCCTTCGTAAGCCTTGTTTCTAGAAATGTGTTTGATATTGTTTTGATTTCTGTGTATTCCAGCATTGTATGCTTAGTGTTTATTCTGTACTAGGGATCTTCTTGAAATAAGTAAAAGATAGAAAAAACAAAAGCTTGGTCTCTGAGAATTGTTATTGAATTAAACTGTTTGTCTAATACCAGAAATCAGTAAAAATCTGCATTTCCTGGTGACACCATGTGCTGAGGAAAGTTTTTGTTTTGCAGGCTGCTTGAGTTATGGAGACAGAAGTGGGAGAGTCAAGCAGCCTGCAAAACAGAAACTAAAGAAGAAGAGTCCAGGAATTAACCCTGTAATACACCATTGAACACTTTGAGGATGGAGGAAGTACTGCTCAGTGTGTCCTACCACGTAATGAAATGACTTAAAAAACCAAATTTTTAAACAGAATATAAGTTGTTTTAAGGGCAATGTGGATAGGCTCCTAGACTCTGATGCATAGAGTAGCCTTCCCTAACCTAGTACCCTTCTGGACTTTAATTCCCATCAGCCCCAGATAGCATTGCCAATGGAGAGGAATGCTGGGAACTATAGTCGAAAACATCTGGAGGGCACCAAGTTGGCCTAGACAGTATGTCTAGGCAAGCTCAGAGATAGAGATTACCGGTTGTTCCATGGGCAACAGAGTGTCATCAAGAGTGTCATCAGGCTTTCTCAGTGGTGGCACCCACTCTTTGGACCACTCTTTATGTGTGGTTTGAGAGGCAGAAATAGTGGCAAATTTTAAGTGCCTCTTGAAAACATACCTATTTACACAGGCCTTTCCTGACTTGTGAGGGACTCTGTCACTGCCCCATCATTAATGTTATAGTATTGTAATGTTGTTGTTTTTTAAAAAAATAATTTATTATTTTATCTCGGCTGTTATACTGCTATGGTGTATTTTAATGTAAAGGGATTTTAATATATTAAGCCATATAGAAGTACTTAAATAAATAAACAATTCCTTATCTGCCGTCTCAAACCCAAATGAGTTCTTATGATGGTTGGGTTCTTGGAAGCAAGATTGCCAGAATAAAATTTTAGATATTGGCACCAGCCTTGCCTAGTGGGATTAAGCTACAGATTAACAAGGACAGATGGATCAGAGATAGTCATCCTTTGAGCCATCTATGGATCTTTCTTCTCAATATCACAGTAAGCCAGCAGGTGGTTGCAATTTAGAACATGTTTAGATAATATTTATGACATCCTTTGTAGAGTATCCTCTCTACATATTTTGCAAGTTTCTTTTATAAAAATGATTTTATTTTCCATTCGCTTTAAGTCATGTAGGAACACAGAATGCTGCTTTATATGAGATCAGACTCTTTTTTGGCCTAGTCCCATTGAGCTACCATTGAATTGATTCCCTACTACCCACTTTTGGAAAATTTTCTCATCGGACTCCTGTGTTATTGTAACTTGTAGAGATCTACGTCAAAAAAAGAAAAAGTAAGTCCAACATTAAACATGAAGACTGTGATTATTGCCAAATTCCACCTAAATTGCAATACTAATCAATTTGGGGGCCTGGGGGGGGGAGGCAAGAGCTTATTTTGCATAAACGTGTGTGTTGAATTTGTGAGGAGACTTATTAAAATCCATGTTGAATTTGAAGGGTACAGGGATCTACAGTTTTTAGTGGGAGAGCAACAAACATTCTATGTTCTCATCATCATGATATTACATCTGACAATGTCTAATTGTTTATGGAACTATCACAAATCCAAGGACACAGTGCCAATATGAGAAAAAATACACATGACTGACAAAACCCAGGGCCTGCATTTCAAATGAGAAATTGCTAATATAGGGGTTTCCATAAAAATCTGTTGTTTTGTGGCAGGATTTCAGAACAGAATTCTTCCTTCCTCAATCTGTCAACCACAAGGTGTTTTGCACTTCAACTTCCATTAGCTCCAGCCAGCATGGTCAATGGTCAGGCATGCTGGAGTCCAAAGCATCTGGAGGGCACCAGGTTGGGGAAGGCAGCTCTAGATTTTACACATCATTAAGTTGCACATTAAAACTTTCTTTAAAATATGCAGGGAGGATGTCCAGACATTATATTTAGATGTTCAGATATGGTTATAAGTGCATAACACAGGTATTACATTCCTTCAATATGCTAATACAAGTCTCCAAAGGCAGGTTTATTGTCTTATTATTTACCTCCTAGCAGAAAACCTATTTCCACAGCCAAATTCACCCTTTCGTTATTGACATCAATAGTGGTAACTCTGGGAAATCTGAGTCAATGTCTTAACTATTTTATAATCTGTAAATCTTCTGAAATGAAGCACTCCTAAAGAGTTTTCTCGGTCAGGTAAATGAAACTTGAACAAAACGTATTACATCAAGATATATCACTTGGGGCATTGAACCGACAGAAATGTGTGAAACGTGGAAAGACCGTAATTTGGTGTTACATCACATCTGATTGATTGTTGACCATGGAGAATGATATCAAGCTTTCAAAAACAGTAACAAAACAAAACAAAATCCCATGCAAGATCAGTACCTGTGACATGATAAAAATGAGGGTTCCTGGTCTTTGGAAAGAGAGGGGCAAACTGAATCTGTAATGATTGATAACTATTTCTAACCAACTTACAAACCCAACATTTTCAGTTTGGATGAAAGTGCTCTATTATTACAAGATTTCGAAAGTAATACAAGGAGGTTCATGGGCTTTAAAAAAACCCCCAACAGCAACATCATCTTCTTTGTGGTCTTTAAAGGTTAAAGAATCTCCAAGAGGCTAGGAGGGACAGCTCCTGCTGCATGTTTTCAAAACGGATCTAGAATTGTCCCTGGAAATGGCACTACATGATTGGGGGCGTTGTTTCCAGGGGCTGTACAGGAAAAATAAAAGATGGCTGCCCCCATGAGCCTTGTTCGTTCTCCAAGATGCTGCTAATCAACTTGTTAAAAAGATGCACAGTATGGAAGAGAATGTTGAATCTTCCCTCCTCTCTGTTCCTTGCATGCCCATCACTGTTTTGACTGCTGCTGCTGTTGCTTACCATGAAAGAAAAAGGAAGGAATTGGGAGGGGAGAAAGTATTTGGCGAGTGGTGGGGGGGGGGAAGAGAGGTGGTAGGAAGGGGGGATTTCTATGGGGGGGAGGGGTGATATTTGCAAGGACCTTTGGGGAGGGGGAGCGGACCAGACAAGGAGAGGGTCATTCTTCAGAGTCCCAGTTGGGGCTGGGAAAATATTCTGTGTACTTCTAATTTTGGAGGGAACTTGGGTAATTTCTGAGTTAATGTCAGGTGAGTTTGAGAGAGCTTGCCCACCTCTACCTTTCATCTGTTTCCAAAGTTCCTGCTGTGTTTACCTCACAAAAAATGCCTGCAACCCTGCATCTGGAGGGGAAGCCACACTAGAAAAGCAGCGGGAGGTGGAAGGGTGAAGTATCCTTCCCACTGGAGGAAACTGCTGCTTCATCCAGAAGCCATTTTGCCTACAAGAAGCAGAGTTGACATTTATTGCATTCATTTGCATGTAAATCAGCTCCCATCATCCCTCACTGTTGGCAATGCTGGCTAGGGTTGATGGGAATTTCAGTCCGACAATCTCTGGAGGGCCACATGCGACATGTTGCCAAACCCTGGTGTAAATGCATGCCATCCCTTGTTCTTTATATACTCTTGTTCTGCTTTTATAGAGCATAGATACATTTTTCAAAGGTTATATCAGCACCGTCATGGTGTCTACGGGCATGGGGTTGTCTTAGTGATCACATTAAGTATACCCTACGTGCAGTGATACCAGGATGACAGAAATGCATGGGGACTTTACCTGTCACGCTTAGTTTCAGCATGTAACCATGTAATTAGTCTTGCTTAATAGAAACGGACAGGTTAAATACTGTTTATCACCAAAGCAACACTAGGTTGAATCCCCTGCTAATTACCTTGCCACATTGTCAATAAATCAGTTGCCAGGTTAAAAGGGAAATTAATGTGGTCAAGTGTAGGCATTCAAGACTTGGGAGGGGAACAGCACATGGAAATGGGCTCCCTTTTACAGCCTTCATCTGTTCAGTGAAAACAAGGGAGGGAAAACTATGATTCCTCTCTGCTAATAAGTAAATGACACGAAACATTAACCAAACAATTCTGACAAGTGTGCAAACTAGCAGCAATAATAAACAATTATTGTAGGACAATTTGTGGAGATGGAGCTGCCAAATATCTCCCCACACTCACTTTTTTAAAAAAAATCATTTGCCTGGTGAAAGCTAAAATGAAGTATTCAGATTCAGGTTACATGAGATTAAAAAAAGTCAGACAGAAGGCCAATATATTTTAGAATTTCATATTGCAATTGTCTTCTTACTTTTGATGGATCCCATCATGTAACAAATATGACTTCCTACTCTCCTGCTATTTTTTTTTTATCCTGACGGATTCTGAAAGAGGCCATCCCTCAGAAAATACAGTGCACTCTACCCAAGGATCCCCCAACATTTTTGAATCAAGTGGGCACATTTGAAATTTTGAGAGAATATTGTGGGCGCTCTCATAAAATGGCTGCCACCGAGCAGGGGGTTGATATAAAATTCATAAAATAGTTGCCATAGTGGGCCTGGCCAGTGACAAAACACTCAATTCCCAGATAAGATGAGCCTAAAAGAAAAAATAATTTGCTCATGAACCTAAGTGGAAGGCAGAGGTGGTGTCTGAGCCCTTTTGCACCTAAATATGGTGCTGGAGGACAACTCTTTGCTTGGCAACATGCCAACCTTTCAGTTAAAATTAAATTAAATTAAAACTTAAAAATCTTAAGAAATAAAATAAAAAGTAGGACGGGCAGGGAGCTTGGCAAGTGCCAACATGTGTCTGCGGGCACATGGGTACTGCATTGGAGACCCGGCTGTACATGTAGCTTTTTACTACGTATACCTGCTTATAGTATCCAAAGACAGGATATCCATTTCCTACATAGTCAGGAACAAAATATTTGGACCAGCTAATGTCATGGAGGCAGAGACAGAGAGCTGGGGACATGGTGCACAGATCATTGTCCCAGCCCAGAAAGTTAGTGTTATAAATGAAAAGGAATTCACTTAACAGGCCTATGGGCTCCTATGGGAAAGATGGCAATGCCCCACTGATAAACAGCATATTCCCTAGAAATTTCTTATCATGCCTAGCCCAATGCCTTGGATCTCAACAGTTGTTCCCCAGAACTAACCTCTGGTACAGATCATGCAAGTAAGAATGGAACCACATGTTGCTGGGCCCCCAACTCCCAATTCACATAGTTGGTGCAAGATGGGCTGCCTGTTCCGTCATCAAATTCAAAGCATTGCCTTTAAGTGACCAAGAAGGTTTTATTTTCATCCAAAGTTTGGAGGACCAGTCATTTCCTTTTACTGAATGCATTGAATTAGGTTGAGATGAGCCATCATTGTTCAGTTGGAGCTTTATGGGCAAATGCACTGTTTTGTATCTGGTCATGCTGGGCAGGACTCCTGCAGCTTGAACTGTTGTGATGAAGAGGAAATTTCACCAGGTGCTGCATGCATACAAATGACACCTGCTGAAATTCCTTTTCCAATACAACTGTTAAAGATACAGGAGCCCTGTCCTTCTTTTCATATGGTCACCCTAGGGGAAGGGTCACAGGAAGGAGGGCATTTCTGGCCAGGTGCTCTCCATAGGCCTGATTGGGGAGCCCTGTGGAATGCATTAAGCACACAGGATGGAGGTTCCTCATGGCTACTTTAGGGGGACTGCAGTTCCTTCCAGAACCAATCACCTGTGTGGATGTGTTGTATCCAAAGAGATACAGGCTGGTTTCAGACAACGCGATAATCAATGGAGGGGAGAACAGGCAACCGTCAGTTGTGTGGCTTATTGTGTCTTGTGGAGGGCAATACACAACGCACACACAACTGACTGTACACTATGCTGGTGAATTAACAATGGGGGAAAACAACGGGCTTGCACGTTGTTTATCCCAAAATCCGTTGTTTAGTGTCGTGTGGAGGGAACCCCCCTCTCTCCATGTACTATTCCATATGGGTATAGAGTTCTGCCAGCCAAAGCAGCTAACCCCCCTCCCCCCCCCAGCTGCTCTGATACAGCCAGCAGAACTTATGGTGCATGCTGGGATACAGCTGGAGGACTGAGGGAGGAAGGAGGGAGGAGATGCTGCAACCAAGATGGATGCCGGAACTTTCAGCTGTTCAATGGATGGAGTACCAACATGTCGTGTAGGGAGTACCCCTTGCTTAGTGTAGTGTGAGTATGTTATCCCCCCTCCCTTCCCTTAAGTGTTGTCCGAAACCAGCCACAGAGTAAAAATATAAATCCTTTATTTAAAAGTATACATTGCAAGGCTAGCAGCACTAGCGTAATGCCTAACTAAGCCTCCCAATTCCTATTCCCAATTTCCTTTTATAAACTGCCACCCTTCAGTTGGGTATAATCCCAGTTCTCTTGAAGATACAATGCCTGTACAATCGCCACAGGATGAAGCACCTACCTCTAGTTTGACTTACATTTAGGGTGGCTATATGTCCTATTTTACTGTCCTCTGACAGTCCTCTATTGAAGGTGTCCTCCATTTGAAGGTGTGTCTAGTCCAAGTCTATTTTAAAGATAAAGCGCGATCAGTGACCTTGAAATTGCCCATCAAGAGTTTGCATCTGAACAGGAGAATAAGCAGGCCTGCAGGTCACCTGGTTACAGTTTTTCCTACCACAATAAGAGGTACTATATTTCTACTTAAATGACAGTGATCCCTTCTACATCATTTCAAAATGCATAGCTGTGCATATATTATTAGCATATGTAGGGTGACCATATGGAAAAGAGGACAGGGCTCCTGTACCTTTAACACTTGTATAGAAAAGGGAATTTCAGCTGGTGTTATTTGTATGCATGCAGCACCTGGTGAAATTCCCTCTTCATCAGTACAGTTCAAGCTGCAGGAGCCATACTAGAGTGTCCAGGTACAAAAGACGGCAGGGCTCCTTCAGCTGTAAGTGTTGGGATACAGAGGGAATTTCACCAGGTGCTTCATGCATATGACTGACACTGCTGAAATTTCCTTTTCAATACAACTGTTAAAGAAACAGGAGCCCTGCTGCCCTCCTTTCCATATGGTCACCCTAAGCATATGCAAATTGTGTGCATCAATGTCCTCATTTTGGTGATGCTTTTCCTCTTCTTTTCTTTTACAATGCCACCATCCTATCCTTCACCCTCATCCAGCCCATTACCTAATCCAAGCACTGACTGATTGACCATCTACCATGTTAACTTCTCTTCCCCCGCCCCAAACAAAACATAGGTATAAGAAATTGTGGTTGCAATTCTGAAATTGCTAGCATGTGGGTGGATTAGCAGGACTCCATTCACTTTAATTAGACTCAAGCAAAAGCCTGCCCACATGGAGCTCTTTGTAGAGCCTGCCTAAATTAGTTCTCTTTCTTTTGCTTCAGGAAGTAGTTCTCTCGGGAAGTACTCTGTGACATTCCTCTTGCCTTTATACATTGTCTTTGACAGAAACATATCACAAGGAAAGCATGAAAGGAAAACCATCAAATAAAAATACATATAATAAACAGGTTTAAATCTCCTTCCTCCTCTCTTCACCCACTTTCCCCAAACCTACTAATTTGTTACCTGGTGAAATTAAACTAACAGTAGGAGACAATAAAATATTTTCCCTGGGGCTTTAAAAATATTTCTTCATATACTATTTATATAGACAAAGTGGAGCAGAACTGCTTACCTGTGACCAAGCCTATCTACACTACTGGTTTAAAACTGTGTAAAACGGTTTATAACAGTAGTGACAACTGTTGGGGCCCAGAGCACACTCCATATAGTTTTCAAAACATTTTCAAACTGTTATATTCTGCTTGTGTAGATAGGCTATAATTCCCCCGCCCCTGCCCCATTGTAAGCCAAGTTGCTTCATGTTTCAGAATTGATCCAAATTTCAGCATGGGATGTTTCCAAGAGTTGCCTTGTGTTGCGGTCATTGAATCACCCTAAATCATTTGGGTTATGTACTGGTTTTATCTGCTTTTAATTAGTTTTTGTATTTTGTGTTTGGTGTTGTTCCCCGCCTCGATCCGTTGGGAGAGGCGGGTGATAAATAAATATATTATTATTATTATTATTATTATTATTATGCACATTTAGCAATTAAAAATGGCTCTATACCTTCTTTGAATGAAATCACTATAGCCCACAGGCATCTTTATTAGAGGGAACATTGGTTTTCCCAATCCTGAATGCCCTTTTCCTACTTAAGATGGGGGGAATGGGGTCTTTTGACCTCTGGGAGTGGGCCTACTAAGGTAATAGGCTCCTTACACTGGAGCAAAAACCCTGTACACTTACTGGGGCTTCGTCTTCTGGAGTCTTTGCATATCCAAAGGTCACGGGGCCAGAGCACAAACAAGATTATCTCATTTTCATCTTCCTCATATTGTGAATTAATTTTCTTCATATCCAGTTTATTCCCCTTTTATTGTTCAGCAGTTTTCCTTTCCCTTTTATTTCATTAATTTATATTTCATGAATGTATATTCTTTATTTCCAGTTTAGTCAAAGTGTACTTTTCTGTAGTTCACTCTTGCCATTTATTTCCATTTGTTCCACTTTATTTCACCGATCATTTGTCCATCCCCCCTCCCCGGTCTCCTCTCATCCACTTACTTTAGTCAGCTGGACCAGCATCTCCAGGCAGCTCTATGGTGCAGAAGGGGGCGACATAGCATCCTCCTGTACCATAGAGCCCTGTGAGAGCACAGAGCAGAGTGTCTCTCACAAGCTTCTGAGGTGGAGATGAGGATGGCATCGGGTCCTTGCAGGGGAAAGCAATCTTTCCCAGCAGCTGGCTCCAAGCCTCAAAATAAAACACAAACCTTGCATCCCAGACTTGAAAGTGTTTTTTAAAAGCATACAACACCTGAATTTCTGCAGAGACAAGATTGTACTCTCTCTATGCTCCCAAAGACCCAGGCTAAAGGGTTTGCCCAGCAGAAAGGTGGTCTGGTTGAAGTACTCATCAGACAGGACCTGACTGAAGGGAGAAAGAGAAGGGGAGGGGTGGAATCAAGTGGAGCAGAATAGCTAACGAGCAAAGGAGTGAAAGAGCATCTATTCAGGTGAAAGGGGTCATAAGCTTGACACACATCTGCCTCAGATATAAAAAAGCAGAGGCAAACGGGGGGGGGGGGAGTTAGGTGTGATGGAGGTCTGAGTCCAAATCGGCAAACTGGTTTAATCAAATCCCCCAAGCCATGATTACAAGCCATGTTTTGCAATTCTAGCTCAGAAGGCTCACTCAAATAATTGCATATGGCAAACTGTGGCTTTATTGACCAAGAGGGAATCTATACTTGAGGTTTGTAATGTTTAGAAAGGGTTACGAGCACTCATTTGGCCACATGACACTCTAACTGTAACAATTTATTGCAGTGTTTAATTGTAACCATCTAATACTTTATGTTATGTTATTTTAATTTTATAAATCGTTTTAAATAGAGTAATGTGTCTTTCCTTACCATATCTGAGGAGGTGATTTCTAACGCCTGGTATTCAATCACAGAAGTGTGGATGGTGCTTTCACTTCAGGCACCCAAATGCTTTCTGTTTCACTTCAGCAGTGATTGATACAATGAAATCAAGGGAAAGGAAGTGCGGGTTAGGAGGAAGTGGGTGTGGAAAAGACTGTATGAGGAAGAAATGACACAGAAAAAGACTCAAAGAAGAGTAAGTGAGACCTCACAAAACGTGTTAAAGTCAGGGGAAAGGATCTACTGAAACGTAAGTACTAGACAATGTGGCCTAACACATTTAAAAACAAAGTAATTAAATACATTTAAAAAAGGATTTTAAAACGTTTCAAGCGATTGTGTAGATTGACTCCTAGAGTAGCACCTGAGGGAAGGAAGTAATGGGAGGGGTGAAAGAAGGAACATGTGAGCAAAGACATCATTCCTAGGGAGTGATATCTGAAATGTGGTTAATGTATTCTGGACTCCTTTTAATCCTGCCTATGACCTATTGGGATGATTATGCTAAATAGCTAAATTGAACACTGGACCGAATCCCTCTGCCAGAGTTTCTTTAGTTTGCCAATAAGGCCCATTACACACCTTTTAGTTAAGCTTGCTGTACCTCTTCTGACTTTGCTTGATTAACTTGACACTTCCAACAGTTCTATATCAACCTTCAGGGGTCAGCTCACTTAATTAATGAGCTAGAGATGCCTTTTCATCCATTTGCTTTCAGTTGATGGCAATAGAAAAAGAATCTTATTGTGAATTCAACATGATTCCTTTCATTCTTGGCGCAAACTGTGAAATAGGTAATTTTATGCCAGCAATTTCAGATTGCATGTTTGTTTAGCTAACTGGTGCTGTAATGAAAAAGGCCCTCCGCAGATATGAAGAGAGGATGCAAGAACCATTTCCCAGTTGTCTTCATCTGGATTTGGAACACACACACACACACCTGTAACTGGGAGTGTCATTTACTTGCTACACCTTGTGGAATATAGAGTTGCATCAGACATTTCAAAATATCTTTTTTTTCAATGTTTCATGGCATGGGGAAAAGATCCCCTCCTCAAAGATTGTGTGTGGCAGGGAAGAAATTTATCCCGAAATTTTGGTGGTTGCCACTTCATGAGGTGGCTGAGGGTATCACCTTTGCCCCCTTTGCTTTTTTAACTTAAGAAAAAGCCCTGCACTTCTCACAGGAGTGTGAGGTTCTCTCCACGTAGGGTGGCCATTATTGAATTACTAAAAAAGAGGAAGCGCATCACCCCCCCCAAAAAGGACAAAACAGGACAATGATTTGCATTATATTCGCAATATTTGTATGTCTAGCTGCAAATTTAGAAATAATTATTATAATTTAAATAGAAATACAGTACAACCCATCCTAGTATGAAAGAATAGTACCAGGTGACTTGCTTGTCAGCTTGCTGCTCCAGGTATAAGAACTTTTGTTGATGAGCAAAAGTTCTTATGTTTCATTATCTTTAAACTGGCATTGGACAGGACAGCGTTTCAAATGATGCCTTCAAACAGAGGTTGGGCTCCTGGCACTCCTTCAAATAGAGGACGGTCCTCTATAAAAGGGAACATCTGGCCACCAGCTGCACTTCATGGAGTCCTTAGGTACAATGCTACATCATGTGTCATTACATTATTCCCAAGGTACTCTGGGAAATGCTGTTGGTAGGAAGGTGCAACTGTGATAAGTGTGAGCTCTTTGAAAGGATGTTTTGAAAGCAAGAAAAAGATCTTGTAAGATTAAAGAACATACGTGGCAACACCCCCCCCCCCATGCCCAAAATTTCTGTCTCCCCAGCAAATCAGTAGAAAACTGGCCCATTTTCACAATGGGAGATTATTTTCAGAAAACTTGTGGTTGGGGGTGAAATTTCAGCCCAACCCATCCTTATGCACAAAAGCAACCAATCCTGAGAAAAGTGTGTATACCTTTAAATCTCAGCTAATTACAATCATCTTCAAAAGCCTTAAGTCTTCCCAATTCAATTTACTCTCTCAATGGGAAGTGGTAGGCTCTGTACAAAATACAAGCATGAAAAATGGCTTGGGCAAAATCGATGATGGTTGCGCTCCAAGAATGACTGTGAATGGGCTCCTCTCCTTGGCCATCCTGCATTCAGGTGGGCAGGTGTCCTCTTGGAACCAGAGGCATTTCTTTTATATCAGACAAAGGAGAACAATCAAAGGTCTTTTGTGTCTTTGCACACTGCATTTATAACGTGAAGAACAATTTCTACAAAAGCAGACCTGCTTGACAGGCCACAGTTGGAGAAGATGGCTTTCACATAATCATTTTCCTCTGAAATGCCAAGTGGGAATGGAATTCATATTCCCATGGCTTTATTTTGAAGGTAATTATCATCATTCTATTGTCCACAGTATCCTTCTCCATTTTCAGACTCAAGGACTTGCTCAACATCACCCCATAATTAAACACTGATTTTGAGCTTCCCCAGAGACCCATAAACAATTTGATTTTTAGTCACGTTGACTCAAAATTGTAGGTCTTGATTGCACTACAATCTGGCACTAGACTCAATGTGTCAGTTATTTATACTCACCTCTGTGTCACTCTTAGCTTGCCCTACTATTCATAATTAAACTTTAATCAAAGCTGAATAAGTAGTGCAGATGACACACTAAGCCACGGTGGTTAAGCATTTTATGCTAAACATTATGGCTTAGTGTGTCATGTGAACTATGACTTAGCATGTCATATGAACCATTCTTAACCATGGTGGCTACATAACCATGGTTTAAGCATGCTCACTAACCATTTGCTGTAAAAGGGTTGTCTGAACGGGCCCACTGTGTCACCCTTCAAACATAAACACATACACACAAATATATTATAAGTCAAGATGGTTTACTAGGCCACCTCTGTTGTGCTCCCCCACCCACCACAGAGAGTTGTTGGCCTTCAAATCCCATCAACTCTAGTAGCATAACCAATTGTGAGGGAGGATTTTTTTTTTTTATAATGTTGTACAACAACAACAATCTTTATTTAAGTCCATAGACCATTATCCATATACAGCATATATTACAATGCTACAGAAATGACATCAGTTACAGAGATCTAAAAGTATGGAGTTTGAACTGTAATTCGGGTGCCAGTCCAATGGAGATAAGGGGCCCATTTATTCTGTTAATGATGTATTTTTCTTTTGTTCACTTTCTAGTGAATTATACATTCATTTGGGCTCTACAACTGATAGCAAAATTAAGAAACTTTGCAACCTGAATAGAGATTTGCTTATTGTTCCCTTGAAGAAGGACAGTTACCAGTTTGTCATGCGTTCTGCCAGGAAATTTCTGTGTAATTGGCCATATAAGCGATCTTCTAACGTCATTATAGAAACTGCAATTAAACAAAACATGTGCAACTGTTTCTACCTCCATATGATTGCATGGGCAATATCTTTCCTCAGCTGGAACTTTCTTGTATCTCCCCTCCAAAAGTTTGGAGGGCAGGACATTAAATCTTCCCAGAGTTAGCGCTCTCCTATATTTGGGAACAGTGATCCAAGACAGGTATGCCATACCATCTGCAGACATATGAACCGGTAGCCCTAAGGATAGAGGAGAGCATGGGCCACGGGCAGAAGCGTTCATCATCTGGCAGTCTATATCCATTAGTCTCTGTTTCAGAATATATTTAGCACCTTCTAGTTCCATATAGAGTAGACTGGGAGTTGATAGTCCCAAGGAGTTTATTTTATGTGCTAATGCCTTGGTCCAAGGGGATTCGTATGAATCCAATAAAACCTGAGAGACCAAGGCATCTGGAGTAATACTATGGTACAGTCGGAACCAAAAATTCAGGGAATGTATCCAACCAACACAGTGTAAGGAGTTTAGACCGGCTTCCAGATTAAGTGCCTGTCCTGCTACGCACTTTGGAAGACCGAAAATCTGCCTTAAAAAATAAGACTGGAGACCTTCCAGTGAACCTTTAAGCAGGGGTAACCAGATTGGAGCCCCAAAAAGAATTTGGGGAACAAGTTTTGCTTTATAAACACGAATTGCTGCAGGTAAGGATTTACCTCCTTTTTGATAGTAAAATCGGCTGAGCGCTCCCATAGTTTGTTCTGCCTTTTGTTTTATATAATTGCTGTGTATGGTCCATTTGAGGTTTGCTTGGAAGTGAATTCCGAGATATTTATAAGAGTCCACTTGGGTTAGTGAGGGAGGATGGGAGTTGTAGGCCAAAATATCTGGAAGATCACAAGTTGCCCAGCCCTGTATTAGAGAAACTGTGCTTTGGGGGGTTAGAAAAGCAATGCAGGTTTTATCAGGTTGCATGGGATTAAGACACCATTTTTACAACCTCATGGTGTTCCAGCCACAAAATCAGGGATGGAGCTGAAATAGTTTTAGCGTGGCCACGTATCCTGCTTTGCAAAGAACATTCCTCCATTTGAAGAACTGTCAGAGGACAGTCTTCTATTTGAAGGGCTGTCCAGTCCAAGGCTATTTTTAATAACAACAACAACAGTTCTTAGATACCTCTCTTGAAAGAGTCTCAAGGCAACTTACAACAAAATGAAACCATACAACATTTAAGATAAAGAACCATAAGATGGGAGAGCAGGGGGCCTTGAAATTACCTGTCAACAGTTAGCACCGGGCCAGCAGACTGTGACGGCATATGGATCACCTGCTCACAAACTTCCTCTCTTTGGTGAGATGTTGTGTATTTCTATTTAAATCATAGTAATTATTTCTAAATGTGCATCTATACGTATACATCAACATATGCAAAGGTCATGCAGATCTGTGTCTTCTTTTGCCCTCTTTTTTTGGGTGTTGCATCTCCTTTCGGTGGCAATGCCCAAGTGTTGCCCCCTATTTAGTGTTGAGGTTAACAGAACAAGCCCTGAACCATTAATTTCATGGTTCAAATCTCAGCTCACCCACTGGGTAGCCTTAGGCAAGCCAGCTTTTCTCTGTTCTTGCCTTCCTGTATGAATATAATAATACTGACTTTTTGTAGAATATTGGAAATTGCAAGGAAATAGGTTTTGGCTAAACATTGGGAGAAACTCCGTAACAGTAAAAGATATTCAACAAATGAACGGACTATCTTGGCATGCCATGGGCTCTCCTTGGTTGTTGGTATTTAAGCAGAGGCTGGAAGTCCATCTGTCAAGGATGCTATAGTTGCATCCTGGGTTGCAGATCCTGCATAGAGCAGAAGGTTGGACTAGATGACCTCAGTCGTCCTTTTTAACTTAAACTGAGAAAGTACATGTGAAGCCCTTAGAAAAAATACTATATAAATAATGTGTATTACTATTTAAAATGCCAGTATTGGGCCCTAAAACCTATGTGTCCCATTGTCATATTAGTTTGAATTTTTTTTGTATGAGTAAGCTGACTCAAGAGAAGTATGACCCTGACACAGGAGGAGTGCTCTTCCATGATCACAGGACTTCCAGCAGGACTTACCTCCCATTTCCATAGTATTGGATGGAAATACACTTTTTCTACCATCATACAAAAAGATTTTATTGTGCACTTGTGATTCCTCAATCCTGGTAGTTTGTCAGTACTTTACACAGCATTGTCATCCTCCAAGCCCTTTCCTGTTGTTTGCAACCATATTAGTGTTACTTTTTTCTAATTAGAAAAGTCTGGTTCATCCATGAATGGCAGCATGAAACCCTGGTGCATTTTTGTGAGTCTGCTATACCACAGTGCCACCTAGTGGTTGTGTAATGGAACATTATGAAACTGCTTTGGTAGAGATCACTGTCACATTCTCACAAAACTACCATTACTGACTGTTAAATAAGTTTAAATCTGAAGTTTATATATCAGTTTCTTAAGTGACTAGAATCATGGGAAGTAATTGGCAGGGGGTGTCACCACATATAGGAAGGGGAAGTTTATTCCTTCCCTCCCAGTCATGCCCCCCCCCCACACAATTCATCTCTCCACTCCCAACCTGTGGCTTGTTTACTTAAAAACCCTATTAATGCCAATGGGAACACTCTTTTTTAAACTAATATTTCTATAGTCAGTGGCATGCAACATGATCCCACACATGTTTGAGTCCAGCAAGGCTTACTCCAGAATAAAAGTGCACAAAAGTGCATTGTACCAATAATTAAATGCTAGCATTGTACCATTTGTTTGTTTTTAAAAAACTATTCAGTTATAAATAAATCCTATGGAAGGGATTGGGTCTAGATGAGCAGTCAGAAATTAAGTGAAAGTGGGGATTTAAGTGTGTCATGTTTGACTTGAATATTAGAACAACAAGAAAACAAAACCTTTGTGCCCATGACTCTTTTATGGCTCTACCAACATCTTCATAAAGCCCGCATATTCCATTCTAATCAGAATGCATGAAATGGGTTTGATCCAATCTTCATTTCATTTCTATCCTTTGCTTCAGATTAATAAATCTTTAATCACACTGATGGGGAAAGTTAATAGAAAAATTAATGAAAGCATAACATCAGGGCCTGAGAGATGACTGAATAACAAGAGGGAGGACACCAGCTGCAGCCTTTTTTCTATGGGCCACAGTTTAGGGTTCATAATGCCTGATCACAGATTCCAGTTTTCTACAAATGGCCCACATTATGCAGCATATAAATAATCGAGCAGCATGTTTGTAATATACTGGAACTATGAATAAGGGATATTAATAAGAAGTGATGAGGGCATAAAGAGCCTTTCAGATTTTGATCCATTCTGCTTCATTTAGCTTTTGTCCTGATGCTCATTCCCACCTTCTCAAGTAGCTCATTATATGATCTCACCTGGATGCCCATCAGTAAGGATTTGATTCAAACTTGCAATCAGTACCCTCCCACCCACAATATGGCTGCTCTTCAGCTTAACTTGGCTATGACTTGAATTTTCTGCCTCTTATCTGGGCAGAAGTAAAGAAAACAATGAAGACAAACCTATGCCAGGTCTACACCAAGCAGGATATGACACTTTGAAAACATTTTGAAAACTGTATATGGAGTATGTTCTGGGCCCCAGCAGTTGTCACCACTGTTATAAACCATTTAAAGCAGTAGTGTAGATTCTGCCCTAGAGACACATGCAGTCTCAACAGAAGTAAATTAAATAGAAATTCTACAGTAAAGACAGGGGTGGGTAACTTCTGGCCCTCCAGATGTTTGGACCTACAACTACCATGATGCCTATCCATCAGTTATGTTAGCTAGGACAGATGGGAGTTGCAGGCCAACCCATGTGGAAAACCACAAGTTGACCACCCCTGCATTAGATATCGGTTTGGGACCAGATTTAGTCGTGCTTAAAAGCAGAACCATTGAAGTCAATGGGACTTAGGTCAGTCATGTTTCACTGATTTCAGATTCAGGGATCCAATGGGCAGGGATATCGGGGAAATCTGCAACTGAGTCAAATGAGTTCAGATTTCTATGAATCCAACCCATGGATTCCAGAGTGAACTGGCTTTTCCTGGATTCTGCAGACTTGCAGCCTGTTTTTGTTTTGTTTTTTTAAACTTTCTGGAATTTTAGGTAAATTTAATCAGAGAAAATTACATAAAATTAAAAACACTGACTGAAAATGTCTATTTCCCCCATAGGCTGAAGCATGAAAATGTGCATGGGGGGAGGGGAAAGATTTGTACATATTTGCATTTTGTGCAAAATGAAAGAAACCTGACAATCCACAAAATGCAGACGGAATGGAGTGTACAAAACCCCTACATCCCTAGCTGCAAGCCATGTGTAACAGCTGGTGGTATCATGATACAGCTGGGGATGTGCATCAAGATGCATATCTATACCTATATCAGCAATAAACAAGAATCTTTCTTGCTGGATAAGGGAGACTGCTGCTGTATACACACTTGCCTGGGAGTAAAGTCCTATTGGATTCAAAGGGGTTAGAGTAGGCATGTGTAGGTTTGCACTGTGAGTGGCCAAAAATGTGACTGGCTTGAATGGAAACATTCTTTCAAGAAATATTTCGGGGAAAGCAATGCATTCCTTCCTTCAGTATCGCCATTTGGAAAGATGGAAACGTTATAAAATTGGTTTCAGTCAAAATGTCAATATAATTTTCTCATACTGCTGATTAAAAAGGATGATTCATTGAACATTGCTTTCCATATTTCAACTGTCAGCCTATCTACACTACTGCTTTAAAATGGTTTTAAAAGGTTTAAAATGATTTATAACAGTTTTGAGAACTGTTGGGGCCCAGGATACACTCCATATACAGTTTTCAAAACGTTTTCAAAGTGTTTTATCCCACGTATGTAGATAGGCTCAGAATCACAACTTTTGATGTCAATTTGAAATGCTAAAACAAAGCGTAGATCTTCTGAGATGATAATTCTATTTTCAAACTGGTGTTAGCTTTGCAGTCCCATTTTTCAAGGATGTGCCAATCTACAGTCATTGATGTCTCCAGTCAATCCCAGGTGTTTCACCTGGTGCAGAAAGGGCCTCTCTCTCTCTCTCTCTCTCTCTCCCTATCTTGATTTAAACCTTTTCCTATCTGAACTATGCAAGCATAGTTCCCTGTTATATAGCGCTCACCCCACTCATTCAGCTGATCATCTCACATATGCAAATACATCATACAGAGTTAAAAACAATTTAAACAAGATAAAACAATTGACAAAACAAGATGACATAAAACAATATCTAATAGCAATAAGTTTCTATTATTATTTTTAAAATTTACATCTCACTTCATTGGTTTCCTAATCTTCCTAATCAACCATTGTGGACCCTGTATTTAATCGGAGTCCTCTACTCTGTGCCAGCTTTGACCAAATCCTTTTTATTTTGGTCAAAGCGTCGTCGTTTTCTTGCAACACTGTTGAAAAGTGGCTGAAATAAGTGCACAATGCTGTCCTCTTGTCCCTGGAATTATAAAACAGGATCGTTGCTTAGCTTAAATTACATTTAATGTTGGGAAAAGTTGGGGTGGGGGAGAGAAAAGAAAGCTACCTGACAACAATCCATATATTTTTTTTGATATGTGGGATAATTAGGGCTCTACTGGTGTGAACTCATACAGTAATTGCATAATATACCCAGTCAATTATTTATTTCATGACATGAGTCATGAAAATAAGGAGCCATGATTTTGAGAGCCGGTGGGTGGTCTCAGTGACAGCAGGTGTAGTCTTTCTTCTTACCCTGTCTTTTAGGACTCACTGATTTTGCTCATCAAGAGAATGTGTCATGCAGCCCCGGTAGAATATGGTTGTACATAGCATTACCATTTTTGATTTTTTTGGAACCTGCTCACTGCAGGGGAGTCTAAGAAGAGAAAGTTCAAAATTATATACTGTATCTAAAAACAAAACTGGTTGATACTATTCTAGTATGCCTCTTCCCTGTAACAACAGGCTTTGGGGTATACGTTTAACAGTTTGGAAACTTTTGTGAGTGCAAAATGCAGCCTCCTAGATGCTGGTATTGGCCAGAATATCTGAACACGTAACTCCAATCTTGCTACCAGTATGTTTCTGGACCCAGTTCAAAGTGCAGGTTGTAATCTTTATAGCCTTTCATGACTTGAATCTAGATTATTTGAAGGGAAGCCTTCACCCATACTTTCTTGATGGTATGCTAAAATCTGCCTTGGGGTCCTTCTTAATTGACCATTAAGATCAATAAGGCTGGTGTGCATTAGGGTACTTCTCAGCAATAGCCCCAAACCTTTGAAACTCCCTTTCTCCAGGAGGATTTATGAATCACTTCTTTGAACAATCAGTGGTGCTGTCAACTGGGTCTCCATACACTTTTGAATGCTCCCCTGGTTTCTCCCCCTGCCCTGGCATTCTCTCTCTTTGCTCTCCTCTGGTACAGTCCATCTGCTCTTTCTCTCCCCCCTCCCCCATGCTCTTTCTCTCCCCCCTCCCCCATGCTCTTTCTCTCTTACTGCACTCTTTATCTTGGCTTCTCCCCATGACGTTTTAATCCTGTGATCAAGATTGATTACTCAGGGAAGTTGTCAACCTCCAGAGCTTCTCCCATGTCTTATGACCTTTTTCACATTTTTTAATGATCTGGGATAATGAGCTATTTAAATGTCTCCATGTAAAGAAGAAGTTGTGATATAACAGCCACTATATATACCGCAGTGCCATCTAGTGGCTGTAAAATGAAACACATAGACCTTGCAGATAAAAAGGAAATCCTGGGCGGGGGAGGGAGGGGGGAAGTGCATGTAAAGGGCTGAGCTTAATCCTGCAATGAATTCAGAAGCGGAAGCCCTGGTAAAGTTATGGGATAAAAAGCCTCCATACAGAGGAGCCCTCTCTTTCTGCACTTTCACCATCGCCAATGGCACCACCTGGTTGTCTGTCTCTCTGTCTCTGTCTCTCTCTTTCTCCCTCCTTCCTCACTTTCCTGCCTGGTGTGCACTTTCTCTGCTCTTACTCTTTTCCCTGGCACTCTTGCTCTATCTTTGATCTTTTCCATGGTCCTCCCTTTCTCATTCACTGCTGTTTTATCTCCATCAGTTCTCTCTCTCTCTCTCTTTCTCTCCCCCCTTCTCCCCCCCGCCGGCACTCTCTCTCCAATCTCTATTCCCCCCCATCTCCTTCTGTCTTCACTTTTTCTCTCCACCCTCCCAGTGCTCACTCTCCTCAAACTCAGTCTCCCCTCCCTTTCCCAGCATGCATGCTTTCTTCCTCTCCACAGAGCAAAGCACCAGCCTGGGACTGTTTAAAAGCCCTGTGGAGAACTGAATATACCTGGAGCAAATGCAACCTCCTCCACAGTATTCTTGGCCTCTTCTGAACGTTTTTTGTTTTTTAAGACATGCATGGCAACTTCATTTGGGGGACCCCAGGGCTGTGAGGCCCTTGACCAGCACCCGATGATCTGGCCCTGGTGACACTGCTATGAACAGCTGATCCAGGTCATATTCCAAAGTCCTTTGGAAAGTGCCTTCATTTTAAAAAGGGGTTTTACCACCACACAGCATAGAGAAAGTCCGGTTCAAGAAGCAGAAGTCTAAATCCCCCTTGGGATCATGGAGCCCATTGCACTATGCCAATTTGCTGAATCCGAGCAGCCAGTATCTATTAAATGGTGGAAAGAGATCGCATTTTCCATCTAGAGTGAAGTGGAGAGGCTTTATGTCTCACCAGTGAACTGTATCTTTGTTGATACATTACAGTGCAATTGTAACTCCCGGAGCTAGTTTGAGAGAGGAAGTTAGGTTCCAGGAGAGGTGCCTCTTTGGTGTTCTGCACTGTTGGTTAGGGGTGGGGGGCATCTGGTCTGGCACCTACTCCCATTCCACCCCTGGAGAATTCTGCAGACAGAACGTTACTGGTGGCTGCAAGCATAAGACCTGAATGGGAGCCTTTTGAGAGTGGGGCACCGACAGTTTTGGTCCTCTGGTGAGTTGACTATCAATAATCACAGTCAGTGGCAGGTGACATGAAGTAGGGGGTGTCTCACAGCTGTGGAGTCTCACAACTAAAGTTTCTGTGGTGTGTGTGTATGTGTGAATTTTCTTTAAGGAACACTCTGAGCTCCATCACACTGGTGGTTTAACACTCTCGCTACGTCTAGCATCTGGTTTTGCAGTGCAGGACTCACATGACGTTGTCCCTGTCCTGCACCCATCTCGCCTCTTTTCCTGTTTTGCGTATTAGTTTGGTGAGGGGAAAGTCTGGATTATTTTCCCCAAGCAGATTGAATGCACCCGTAAACCTCCATGTAATGCTGTCCTCTCACTGTTTTCTTTGTTGGGTGTGTGTGCTTTGAATGGAGTCTTGCTGATGAAAGGGGCAGTTCTCCTCTTCCAGCACTCCGTGTTGAACCAAGGGACTTTTGCTTATTCCATTGAATTGACTTTTTGCTGCTCTAACCCCACTCTCATTCTTTGCAGAAATGGAGCCCAGCTGATGAGCTGTTAAATCAGTAAATTGCTAGACAACAAAGCCAGAGCGAGGTGGGGGAAAGGAGCCCATCCCCATCAGAGTACCACAACCAATGAACTGGAGGCAGAAGGAGAAGGGGGTAGAGTGGAAGAGCAAACAAGTGAAAGGAAGGTTTTACGTTGCAGTGCAATACCACAAACCCACATGAAATTGACTTCATAAGCTTGAAGCGCTTATGAAACAAGGTAAAAAATGTGGAGGCAAACCAGGAACAAAAATAGGTGTGATGGAGCCCTCTGTATTCCCTCCTTTTTCCTCTTGGTTTTCAGACTTTGCAGTTAAGATTTCAGATTTCGAATCCAAGAGTTGTCAATATAGTTTGAAAGACTGAAATATTTGCAGCATATGTCATTTTACTTTAAATATTCACTTCAATTTTGGTATGTGTTCATAGGAACAACTTTTATTATCTAAGGAAAACACACACTATTGCAGGCTGAGAAAAAAAGTGGAGTATGTCTATATGAGATTTTTATTTTTGAGGTGTGAGATTTTACACATTAGCTTCACAACACAATCTTTCTCTTTTTAAAACATCTAGCATTTTCCCCCAAGAGAGTGAGAGTGAGAGAGCAAGTAACTCAAAAGAATAGGGAAATGTTTTATTGAGACTACTTTGAAACAACACCATATCATTATAGACAAACAGCATAAATGAGTGGTGTGAATAGGTGCTAACCATTTCTTCCCCTTCACAAAGGACTAAGAAGTAGAGACAAAACACTGCTGCAATGCATGGAGGGATAGGTCTTCATGCCACAGCAACAGAACAAGTTAGTAGCTACGGCTGGCACACCACCAACCACAGAATAAGGGGAAACTAGCCAAACTGTACTGGTGCACTTCATGACACTTTATCTTCCATTTAAGAAACAGGCAAACTGAGTTGGCTACAGTGGACGCTGGTAGGTCCAATGTCAGTGGAGTAGTGAATCCACTCCAGGTTTCAGTCAAAACCAATCAGACCTCTAAAGGAGCTATGCAAAAACTCCTTTAGAGGTCTGATTAGTTCTGACTGAAACCCAGAGCAGATTCACCACTCCGCTGACATCGGAGCTACCAGCCTCCCTTTGCTGCTTAGTCATCTCATTTGTATTCCCCCTGTGTTGATGCACAAATGAATATCTCTTTGACTTATTCAAACTGAAGTAACCTCTTGCTTGGAGCAACCTTTTAAGAGCCCCCCAAAGTCCTTCTTCAAATCCGGCTCATGAGAACTTTACTGGCAACGCTATTAAAACGTGTTAAGTAATTCTTAAATTGTCTGCAAGAGTGGGCCTTGAGGTATGGTGGCTGTGAGTAATGCTAATGAGAGACACAGTTGTCAGTTGAGAGCTGAATTATAAGGTGCTTTAAAAAAGATCTGAGTCCTGTGTAGCCTCTTCCTCTTTCCTACAAGCCTTTATCAGGCTGCAATCCTAAATTCACTTATAAGGGCGTATGTCCTACTGAAGAGTGTGTGACTGGTTTCTGAGTAAACACACATATAGGATTGCACTGTAAGCTCTCATCATGAGCAATTAATATATTTTCAATATTATTGGATTAATAGGGCTCTTGAGATACATGACTTCACATCTGTTTCTAGAAATTCAATTTACACCCCCCCCCCCCCAAGATATGTTTATTTGAACTCCTTCCCTGCCCCTTTGGCACCTGCATTTATCAGAACATTTTAAATTAAGGACATTGAATTCCAAATATGTACATTGCCTTGACCACTTTTTTTAAAGGTGATGTAAAACAAATATACAGAGTAATTCTGAAAATCGGGGTGCTCAACCTTTTTGCCTGAGGGTCCCACCCGAGGACTGTGTGCATGTACACACACACACACACACACACACACCTCCCAATCTGGCTTTGGGACTGAAAGACCCAGGAAAAGTGGGGGTGCATGGAGGGTAACTCCATGCACCCCCACTTAGCAAGCACAATTTGTGACATTGCACAATGTCACGACTGATCCGGGGGCACATCAGATAAGGCATCAGCCAATGTGAGAGGCCAATGTGAAAAAGACTTAATGTCTGGTCTTTTAAATTGCATTTACTGACCTTTCATGCAAAAAAACTAAAATAAAAATGTTATTATTTTTAATCTCTTACCTGGTAGGTGGCTTGGCCTGCATGAAGGAAGTCAATCCAATGTTAACAGTGCAAAGAGAACCCCTTGGACATGAGAGAGTTTGAAGGAATTTGCTTTCTCCAGTTCCCTTCCCTGATGGCCTGGGAGGGGGCAAAGGGAAGGTTAGCTGGGCAGGGGGAGGGTTCTCAAAAGTGTGTTAATCTCCCCCGAAGGCATGCATTGCCTTGCAATAAAAGAGGATTGATTTGGTCTCTTACCTGGTCCATGGCTTTACCTTCTTGAAGGAACATGGTTAAGTGTAACATATTCTACCTAACCTTGCAGCCTAAGACATTGAACTTCAATCAAGTAAATAAATATGAATATATTTTAAATTCATATATCTCTATAATAGATAGATAGATAGATGATAGATAGATGATAGATAGAGCTATAAATATATAGATGTATAGATATATAGATATATATGATTATATACATGGAATAGAAAGCAAGTCATATCTGCATATATAATTTGTCGCTAAACTCTAACTAGTTAACAGATTGAAAGATGTAAATAGCAGCTTAAGAGTTTCAGTGAAAAACTTGCTACAGCTGTTTGGCCACTGGACTGGTGATGACCTCCAATGCCAAAGCAAGGATGGTTAGGGGGCTGGGTAGTTGTGGGGGGGGGCGACCTCATCAGCAAGACAGTGACTGAGTGGTAGTAGGATTAGGCAAAGGGTTGGAGGGAAAATTCCCACATGGGGACTCCAGTGGGATCAAAACGTGGGGGCCACTCATGAGCTGTCCGTGCCTGGGGCTCTGAGGCGACAAGAATTTCAGACACGTCTTCTGTTCAGTTTAGGTTTGGCTCTGAAATTCTGCACCCAGAGAGGGGTGTTTTGCACCATTTCTCTCTCCCTCCATGTGGGACCTGGTGTGGGTGTTCTAGAAAGCCGATTTAGGGAACAGCATTTGCCCTTTTCCTGGTATCTGTAATTCTATAGGGAGGGTGGGAGTCCCCCAACACCAAAAAGAAGTCTGTGGCAGTCTTTTTAATTCCTTCCCTAAGGAAGACAAGAAGAGGCAAGTAGGCTGGGCTGTGGCAGGACACCATGGGGCAGGGGAGAGTGGGATGGGCGGGGCGAGGTGGGGCTGAGAATGCAACTTCTCCAAAATGCCAACACTTCACATTTTTCAGAACACCTGCAAGAAAGATATTGTTCTTTTTGATCTCTTATCTGGTCAATGTCTTGGCCTGCATAACGAAGGAAGTGTTAAATGTAACATATTAACCCACCCACCTAAGCCTGCCATCAAACTGCACCGATGAATACTTGAAGGGGAACCTTTCAAAAGCAAATTCCTTTCTGCCAGGCAGGCTTTAGGCCTGTGGGATCTACGTTGTGTTTTGCTAGGAGCCCAAGGCCCTCTTCCCAGAGCCAAGTGAAAGTCAGTGGCTCAAGAAGACAATGAAATATGGGCAATGTGCCTCTGAGCATATGCTCAAGCCTGAAATTTGTTTTCAGTACCAGAAGTGGAGCTCAAACCCAAAATGTTCCATATCCATGTCTTTTCCATTTTCCCTCCAAGCATTTAGATTTCAGAAGCCTAATTTCAGAGGGGGGGGGGAGATTTACATAAGATTTACATAAGATTTCAGAGGGGGGAAAGATTTACATAAACTGTAAATCACTTGGAGATTTCTCAGGATCTCCCCTTCTGTCACCTGTCCGCCTGGCTTTAATCTCTCTCATGCCCAAACATAGCATTATCAATATATAAATGAAACATAAAACAAATCCTACCTGTAAATGTAAAGCTTACCTAAACTATGAACCTAAGCAGCTAACACATTCAAATATGTAACCAAATTAAATCAGTACTTAAATATTTCAAAAACGACCGTCTCTGGGTTGGATCCAGATTCACACTGGAGCAACTGCGCTGAGCGAAGTGGATTTCCTCGCCCCCTCTTTTCCATGACAGTCCTCCAGCCCCCTGAAAATACTATGCAAAGATGCAGAAGACCCTGCTCAAGGAGGTGATCTGGGAGTGGAGACCCCCCAATATTAGGCATAGGGAGTTTCCATGAGCAGAATGCAGATCCTGGATTCAACCCTCTGACACCCACGATGCTCCTCAATTGTAATCATGGCTGTTAGATACAAAATGACACAATTGAGGTGATGGCATAATTTGGAACTCAGAGCATTGTTGAGTCAGCACCTCTGTGGCTTCAGAGGTGTTATTCATTTCTTCATCTTACAGATATATCCCACATCCCCACTGAACAGCCTGCCTGTAGAGCAGCACACAAACCTGAATTCAAAATCACAGGCTGAGACAGTTCATAATTTTGGCTGGCTTGATGCTTGGCTGGTAGTGGACTCCCAAAGGGTCAGCCAAGGCAACGTGCTGCCTGAGCCAGAGCAGCAAATGGTCCCACCTGCCCCCACAAAAGACAAGGTACACAAAACCGCACAAGTTCCTTGGGCATCTGAGGCAGAAAATCCTACAAGGGCCTCTTCCCCTCCCTGGCAGTAAAAACACAGGACCAATGTGGAACATCTCTGCTGGTGCCAGGCCTTCCAACTTCCCCATCTGGTTTTGGCCCTGAAAGATCAAGGGAAAGTGTGGGTGCTTGGAGGGTAAGTTGAAAGCAAGGACAAATGGTGACCCTGGCTGTTTGGAATTTGAGCCAGTGAGAGATAGCCTTAACTCTGTTTCTTTAAACAGGCAGGGTTTTTATTAATCACTGAATTTCTCTGGGAGCCTATCTACACACGCAGGATAAAACACTTTGAAAACATTTTGAAAACTGTACATGGAGTGTGTCCTGGGCCCCAACAGTTCTCAAAACTGTTAAAAACTGTTTTAAACCATTTTAAAGCAGTAGTGTCGATAGGCTGACAGTTTTGAGAACTGTTGGGGCCCAGGACACACTCCATATACAGTTTTCAAAACGTTTTCAAAGTGTTTTATCCTGCGTGTGTAGATAGGCTCTGGGTTTTGAAAAGGAAATATCTCCCCAACATTGTGGGATAAGCTTTCTAGAGAGGCTCATTCAGCACCTACATTGTGGTCTTTCAAGTGCATTTTTAAAAGAAACAAAGTACAAATAAAACCGTGGCTTGTCATTGAGGAAAGGCTTCCTGGAACAATAATGTTTTCAGGAGGCACCGGACAGAATACAAGGTTGGCGCTTGCCTGACCTCCAAAGGCTAGGAATTCCATAGGAATGGGGCCACCATACTGAAGAATCTTCTCCTGGTGGACTCCAATCAAACTATTGAGCATACCCTCAGATGATCTCAGTGACAGAGCAAGCCGATAGCCCCCAAAGGCTTTGATAAAAAGCCATGTTTTAACTTGGCACTGAAACAAAGCCAGTCCTGGCACCTCCAAGGGGAGGGCATTCCACAACTGGGGTGCCACAACAGAAAAAGCCCTTTCCCATGTCCCACCATAATGTATGTCACCTGTTGGTGGGACGCAGAGGAGGGTTCCTCCAACAGATCTCAAATCTTGGGCAGGCCTATTCCAAGCAATAGCTGCTTGTTTTCTCTTTGCAATCTTGCTTTTTTGGGGAGGTCTTTTTTGGGGGGGTCTGGTGAGATGAAATTTGAAGGTTACCTTAGCTGAGGTTTAGGAACCTTGCCAGAACAAAAGGTGACAATCCTAAGAGCTCACCTATTGGGGAAAAGAGTTCATGGATCTATTGGTAAGCACCTAGACCAGGGGTGGTCAAGTCAGTGCCCTCCAGATGTTTTGGACTACCATTCCATAATCCCTGACCATTGCCCAAGCTGCTAAGAGTTGTATTTCTGAACATCTGGAGGGCACCATTTGCCTACCCCAGGCCTGGCTGGTGAGATTACAGAGAATGTTCATGGGGTTAGAAGTGGGAGCTGGTAGAGATCATAGGATCATAGAATCATAGAATAGTAGAGTTGGAAGGGGCCTATAAGGCCATCGAATCCAACCCCCTGCTCAATGCAGGAATCCACCTTAAAGCATACCTAACAGATGGTTGTCCAGGTGCCTCTTGAATGGCTCTAGTGTGGGAGAGCCCACCACCTCCCTAGGTAATTGGTTCCAATGTCATATTGCTCTAACAGTCAGGAAGAGAGTTGGTTAGAAAACAGGGTTGGATCCAGATTCTGGTGCATGCATCTTGCCTGGTAGAGTTGGACTTCCCCATCCCTCCTTCCCATGGCAGCCCTTCCATCCCCCTGTCTTTCCTACACAAAAGGTCTGGGGCCCCTGCTGAATGGGAAGAGCTGTAGTGTAGCAGGGAGAAAGATCCCCCCTCCAAATCAAAAAGAGGCACCTTCCATGAGTGGAGTCCTTTCGTCAACTGAAGGTTGATGCTGGATCCATCCCAGTGAGAGGAGTGAATGAGATCAGAGATCTCAGGTTAGGTAGGCTGACCATATGAAAAGGAGGACAGGGCTCATGTAACTTTAACAGTTGTATAGAAAAGGGAATTTCAGCCAGTGTCATTTGTATGCAATTAGTTCCTGGAGAAATTCCCTCTTCATCACAATGGTTAAAGTTGCAGGGGCCCTGCCTTCTTTTGTATATGGTCACTCTAGTATAGTGCTTGCAACTTTAACTGTTGTGTTGAAGAGGGAATTTCACCAGGAACTAATTGCATACAAATGACACTGGCTGAAATTCCCTTTTCTCTGCAACTGTTAAAGTTACACGAGCCCTGTCCTCCTTTTCATATGGTCAGCCTAAGGTTAGGGTACTAGTACAATTATTCATTATTATTTATCAGATGATTACTTGTTCGGGATGCTTTTGGGGCTCTTCACACAAGCGAAATAACACACACTCATGACTAGCCACTCACAGAAATTTGAGGTTCCTTTTGAAGACAACATCAACCTCCTGCACATCTCCCACACCTTCCCCCAGTAATCCCGTTCTAAAAAAAACCTCCAGGATAACCCGATTCTTCTGAAATATCACAGGATTTCCTACTGTGTGCAGCCAAAGGTGCACTACAAAGCACCCACTATTCAAGGCTATGAGCACCGAGAAGACGGGAAGTTTTCAATTATAGACTATGTGATCACCCCTCTCCGCCCATGTAATGCAGCCTATTACAAATGTGCAAGAGAAGCAGGAAGCAAAGCCATGGTAAGGCAAGACAATTTACCTTAATCTAAAGAAGCCCTCTATGTTCCACAGATTATATATTTTATCTTTTAACTAGCCATGTCCTGGTGTGAGTGGATTCTAAGGTTGGCATTTCTCACCCCAAGTGCTGGCTTTGATATAAGCCCTTTTCAGGCATTCAGAATTTGTACACCTGGAGGGTACACACTCTGCCCTGCTCCCCCCTCCCCCCCTCTGGCATTTTTTCTAACTCAGCTACATTGACAAAAAAATCCCTTTCAACAGTAGAAGGATTGAAATTCGGACCTTCTGAACACAAAACACATGCTCTACCACTCTGGTAAAGCAGCGACTTTTCTTTTTGACCTAAATGTAATGTAGTATATAACAAATGATTCCATCAAATTTAAAGAGGCAGGGAGCTTTATTGCCACCAGATGAAGTCATCGCGACCACAGATTTTGTTCTTGACAATAAAATTTCCTGTGAAATGAGTGAAAAATGTCTCTGATTAAGCTTATTTTTCTTTTTCTTTTATCACGTCTAAACTACTGATTTTGAAGGTCTCTTCCAAATATGTCAAGCTATCTGTTTCTTGACATGAGACCCAGGGAGAGAGACAGAAAGATAGAACCAGCTGATAAATACTTAACATCTTGATCTTTCTCAGCAAATCAGCTAAAAAGCAGAAGGGGGAAGGAGAATGTTCAACCAGGGAAGTTTGTTTTTTCCCCCTCCTTCAGGGTTATACTAGGACATGAAAGAAGACACCCTGCTGTCTGTCTTTTTTTCAAGCTTTCTCGGCCTTCCTAGGTTTCTTCTTTAGAGAATTCTGCCCCCCCACCACCAGTTGTAACCTGACATGTACTGAAAAAAGCTGGCATCATGAAAAGTCACTTTTTAACAAGGAATAGAGAGAGGACTTTCTTTCTGCCTTGAATTTCAGTATCAGTATCTAGGGAGGCCTGGGTTGGCTGCTTCTGAAGAGAATGTGGTGGGGGTAAAAATAGAGGAAGCAGCAGATGCTGGGTGTGAATCATGCAGTTTTTTGTTCTTTGCTATTGATCAGGTATTGTCAGCATCTGAGATTCATAAAGAAAGGAACCACAGAATCCTAGAGTTCATTGGTGAAGACAGAATTGTTCTTAGGGTCAAATAATAGGAACAGAAAGTCATCGCACAGGATTCACCCCTATTTCAGGATTTTTTTACCACTTTCGTTGCCATGACTGACCACCTCTCTTTGACCAGTAATGCTTTCCTTTAGGGCTGTGCACAGCCCCCCCCCCCCAATTTGTTTCAGAGGCTGATTCGGAGCTTCCGGATTAGCCCCAATTCAACTCGGAATGCTTTGGGCCCGGGTCAAACTGCTTTGGATCCAGATCCAAAGCCAGACCTGGATACCCCGAAGTGGTTGTGGGTTCCTGGGCAACTGCCATGCCACTGCTCAACAGGGACCTGGGAAAGCTGGGCGCAAGGCTGACCAGGAGTCCATTGGACTCTCCCTGCCTTCTCCTCCCCTCTCCCTCCTCCTCCCCTCTTGCTCCCTAAACCCCTCCCTTGGGATTTACCTAAGCCTTCATGCATCTGCATGTCCTCAGTGTGAGTTGCCATTTTAAAGAAAGATGAGATGTCTATAGTTTCCTACATTTGAGGTCACAAACTACGGCAGTCGTAAAGGTTTGCAACCTTAAATATGCAAAAACTACCGAGCCCCATCTCCTTTTAAAAAGGTGGCTCTCATTAGGATGTGTGGCTGCAGGAAGGCTCAGGTAAGTTCCACGGGCAGGCGCAGGCAGTGGCTTACCATCACTTTGGATTGGGCTGAACCAGTCTGAAGTACTTTAGGTTTAGCCAAATCCAGTGCGAATCCAGATTCGGACTGAAGTAGGTCGAATTGGCTCACTTCAGTTTGGATTTGGGGTTCAGCCCGAGGAAGTGCATGGCCCTACTTTGTTTTTCAATTGGAAGGAAAGACAGGCCAAATCATGTGTCCGCCCTCCTTTTTCCACTTCCCTGCCCTTCCTGTGGTGTTTTGTGATACCACCAGGTGGAAATCTTTTTTTCTCTGCCTACCTCCACCAAACCAACCTTAAAGCTCTCTCTGGGTCTCAGGTATCTACTGTAGGTAGTGTGGGGATTGGCTTTTAGACATGGGGTGAGTGACCCCAAAAGAAAATAGACCACAAAAGGTTTCAAATAACATTTGGGTTGTATTGAAGAAAAACCTGAATAGGAAATGTTTTAAAACAACCAGTTCCCAAGTTCCAGTGGCTCTGATTCTTTCCTCTAAGAGCTTTTCTACATGAGGCTGTTAATCTGCTGTATCTACTTTCAGTTTTGTTGCAAAATTGAGATCCGACCTCTACACAAGGAGCTTTTCCTTCTTGCTTTCCCACTGCATAACCTCTAGGTGGCATTGTGCTATAGTGGAATAATGCAATTGCACAAGTAGGAAACGACATTTTCTTTCCATTTCAGAAATAATACTCCATCTTCCTGGCTCTAAAATAAACTGAGCAAGGGCTCTTAAAAAACAGAAGCGAAACTGGATAGTAATGATGTTGTCTACAGAACCATAATCAACCATGAATAAGGAATGACGAGTGCACAATAAATGCCTCATGCAGAAAAGCTCTAGGAGCCTATCTACACTATGGCTTTAAAACAGTTTATAACAGTTTTAAACCAGTTAAAAACTGTTATAAACCATTTTAAAGCAGTAGTGTAGATAGGCTCTAGGTCTCTGGGCTTCCTTCCTTCTCTCTCTCAATTCTTCATCTTTCTGCTTGTCTGCCACCTATCTCTGCCTATTTATTTATTATATTTCTATAACATTACTACATCAGCTTAAGCTCTCTGGGCAGTTCACAAAACAAACCCTAAAAACATAAATACAAGAACACAGTGACACCCAATATAAAAACCATGGCCAGTAGCTAATGGATACTTATGTCCCTGCTATTTCTCCTGAGCCCTGCCAATTCCATTGCATCAGCAAGACCAACGTTTGTGCGATGGTAATTTAGTGCTTCCAGGGCAACCCAAATAGCAGAAAAGCTTGTTTCTGGAAGGAGGCAGGTCAATGGCGGTCGCATAAGAGAGCTCCCCCAACCAGCCCCCTTTCAGAAATGAGAAAGCACTAACTCTCCCCTGTGTAACAGGTGAGTCCTGCTCATGCAATGGAATTGGCGGGGCCCACTGCTTGCAGAAGGAAATCAGCAGGGCAGAAGGGAATCGGTGGGGATTTGAGGCCCGGTTGGATACTGCCCCATAAATCTGAAACAGAGTAAAACCAAAATAGGAACTAAAATAAAAATCAGTCGCAGTGCAAAGATCTAACACAATTTTAAAAAACTGGTGTACTCAAAAGTCTGGGAGAATAAAAAAAAGATCTTCATCTGGTGCCAAAAAGACCATGGCAGGATCTACACTACTGCTTTATTATGGTATTGAAGTGCACTGGCAGCTGTTGGGGCCCATGACACTTTCCATATACTGTTTTCAAATCACTTTCAAAGTGTTATATCCTGCATGGTGTCAATCTGGCCCATGATGTAGGTGCCAAGAGAGCCTCTTTGGGGAGGGCATCCCCCACTCAGGGTGCCACCAGTAGCCATCCATCTCACTGCATTCAGTGGAGGCACCAGGAGAAAGGCCTTTATGAGGCTTTGGCTCATATCTTCTAAAAACAACAAAAAAAGTCTGTTTATTTATTTTGCAAGTATTTAATCATACAATTAATTAAGAAATAATAAATCATTCATATTCCATTTTACAAGTAAAAAAATGTTAGATACAAACTGCAGTCTATACTGCCCCTTAATATCACTAACAGGGGATGTGGCTTAGCACTCTTTTGCACATGATTGAACTAGGACATAATTAAAAAGGTCAATTTTTCAACAAAAGAATCATATAAACTATCTGCCCTCCCTTATTCTAATCACGTTTGTAATTTTTACCATAAACACGATATTCCCATATTTTACTCAACCATTCATCCAAGGTCATGCTTTTTTTTTCCAATTAGAGGATATTGTTAATTGAGCTGCTGTTAGCAAATATTGAACCATTTCCACATCATCAGGTAAGACCAGATCTTTAACATATCCAAACAGTAATACTAATTGGTGTTGTGGTAGTCTATAACCCATGATCAGATCAAGTTCTCCTTGTAGATTCCCCCCTCCCTGCCGGCTTCTCCTTAACTCTAACCAGCCAGGAGGGTAGTTTATTGTTAATTTCTGTGAACTAAGTTTTGGCATCTTTAGAGAGATGTGAAATTTCCAGAAACTTTGAGGCTATGGAAAAAGATTTCCCCCTAGGGTTTTTACCCCCGGGAAAAAAAAAATGGACATGGGGGGGGGGGGAACCCTGAAAAATATGCAAGACTTTTGTTTTAAAGCACCCTTTCCAGATCAAAAGTCACTTTGTTGATTTAAGACAGCCTTCCCCAACATGGTGGCCTCCAGATATTTTGGACTTCAGCTCCCATCAGCCTATGGTCTGGAATGGTGGGCAATGTAGTCCAAAACACCCTGCGGTCACCAGGTTGGGAAGGGCTGCTTCAGAAACAGAAATCAGCCTTTCTGTTCCTGAATTATTTTATGTATCACTTAGTTTGCTCATAAAATGATCATTAGGTTTTAAAACTTTTAATAATAAACCCAGTAAATTTGAAATTACTGCCTGAATGGATTAGAACAGCATTAAATGTAGGCTGACCATATGAAAAGGAGGACAGGGCTCATGTAACTTTAACAGTTGCAGAGAAAAGGGAATTTCAGCCAGTGTCATTTGTATGCAATTAGTTCCTGGTGAAATTCCCTCTTCATCACAACAGTTAAAGTTGCAGGAGCCCTTCCTTCTTTTGTATATGGTCACTCTAGTATAGTGCCTGCAACTTTAACTGTTGTGATGAAGAGGGAATTTCACCAGGAACTAATTGCATACAAATGACACTGGCTGAAATTCCCTTTTCTCTACAATTGTTAAAGTTATACGAGCCCTGTCCTCCTTTTCATATGGTCAGCCTATTAAATGTCTGTTACAGTATCACAAACACAGGGTTCTATAGAACAAAACCCAAACAGTCAAGAAGCCCATTTTCCCACCCTGCTGGAATGGCCTGGGTGGGAGACAGTGTTTGCAGGTGGAAAGGAGCAGAAAAAGCACCTCATGTGTAGGGCACACGTGCGCCATGTGAGACATGGGCGGGGCAGATCCTGTAAAGGCCCGCCCTGTCCACTTGGCCTCTTTTGCTCTCTGGCTCCCACCATCCCTCCCTTCATCTAGTATGGGTTTAGCCAGTCACTCCCTTTGGAGGGAGGGCTGAGTAGGAATTTTGTCACCTTTCAAATTGGTTGACAGGTTTTTGCCTACTCCATACTGGAAGTACCATTAGATGAGGGTGGATAAGTAGGTGGATTGTAAGGTGACCAGATAAAATCCAGGTCAGGGCTCATGTAACTTTAATAGTTGTAGAGAAAAGGGAATTTCAGCCTGTGTCATTTGTATGCAATTAGTTCCTGGTGATATTCCCTCTTCATCACAACAGTTAAAGTTGCAGGCACTATACTAGAGTGACCATATACAAAAGAAGGCAGGGCCCCTGCACCTTTAACTGCTATGATGAAGAGGGAATTTCACCAGGAACTAATTGCATCCAAATGACACTGGCTGAAATTCCCTTTTCTCTACAACTGTTAAAGTTACATGAGCCCTGACCTGGATTTTATCTGGTCACCCTAGTGGATTGGCTATATTAGAATAGGGTCGGTGAGCACTCTGGCACCTTTTTGGTGATTGGCATATCTGGAGGAACTGCTCCTAGGTGGCTGTGTGGCTCCTGTGTCAGGATATGGTTTCCCTTCGGAGACCCTCCTGCCTCACCTACTCGGAGTTGTGTGGCACCAGGCAAGGGTGACGCAGGGCGGTCTCCCCACACTTACAAAAGCGTCACATCAGAAAGGAGCTGGGTTTACCCGACTCCTGGCTTTGGAGAGTGGTTCACTCATAAAGCTAGGCAAGTTGCCTGAGGTAAGGACCTATAGATTTCCGCACTTTCACATCAGGTCCAGGAAGGGGTGAAGTTTCCCTTATTGTTTAAATAAAGAGGCCCTAGTTTATCACAAGTTCTGATGTCTGTATTTTTATTCAATACTTCCTTCTCTGCTCACGATGCACATTTACTGTCAAGAATGCACAATGATGACTCTACTCACATGTTGGGGAACAGAGCATGAATGTCTGTCAGTAAAATATATTTTAGATGAATAATTTTAATAAGGAATGAAAGAACTAACTATGCTGGGAAACTTACAGAAAGGATTGAAAAAGCATTTTCCCCAAAGGCTTCTTTATTTCCAGACATCTTTAGTCTTTCTATAAAAATGTTCTTATTACATAGTTTTTAGAAATATATTTTTGTGGGGGAGTAAAGGCTGGGTAACAATCCAAATTTACCTTAAATTCTAAAAGAAAATGTTTTATATTCCAAAGCTGCTCCGTTTTTCTAATATTTTGGAAAAACAAAAATGGTAATAGGAAAAAAACACCAGGGGGAAAAACAAAAGAAAACAGGAGCCTCCCCCCCCCCCCCATTTTCAGGGTTTTTTCTCCCAGGGCCCTCACATCTCTAGTCTTGAGTAAGGACTTTTCTCTCTTTTTCTTCCTTCTGTTGAACTTTATAATCTGCTAGCTTCCATAGCAAATCTTCTTGGCCTCTAAACTATCAACATGAAACAGACTCTCTCTCTCTCTCTCTCTCTCTCTCACACACACACACACACACACACACACACACACAGAGAGAGAGAGAGAGAGATTTAACCCAATGGAATCCAAAAACCACACTAAATAAAAAAATGGAGGACAGTTCTATTCTTTCCCACCACCCTAATATTGTCATTCATCGGGAGAGACAAACTTCATTTGCAATAAGAAAAATGCAAGATTTTGAAAGAAACTCTAATTCAATTTTATCCAAGAACAACATATAGAACTGGCTGTTGTTTACTTTCTGAGATGAACTTTAGCTGCCTTGGGTATCCCTGTGGACGAAAAAAGAAGGCTAGAAATACTTCAAAATACATGATACTAATTTTCCTTCTCCTCTCTACTCCATTTGCCTTATTCTGATTGGCTCTAGCTGTCTTGACAGGTATTTGTTAAAAGAATAAGTGACACATGACATCTACATGCAAAACTCTCTATGGTCTGGTTCCATTGTAATTGCACACTTGGAATTCCCATTGTGGGTGGGTCATTTATAGGCATTCTAGGACATACTAATCCATTGGCATTCACAGCCTGGAACTGTATTAGGCCCAAGAAAGCAATACTATAGAAGAGAAGATGTCCCACATATTTATGTAGGAAGACCTTATCTCCTCAAAGAGATGTGCACATTATGTGTACCCTATTCCTCGAAGATTTATTAGTCCTGGAAGATGGCCAAAGAAGTCTCACAACTGAGGAATGATTGTCCAGTGCTGCCTCATCAAATATATTTCTCTACATTCCCTACAGGAGGAGAACAAGTGTCCAAGATGTGCGTGACCTGGGAACAAATGTTGTATCAAGTATCATCAGCCTGGCAAGTAGCTGAGCTGCAGACTTATTTTATCCTGGCTGGATATGCGACAGATGCTTGTGTGCATAGGCCATCTCTGAACAGTTACAAGGTCACATACTTGCTGACCTAAGACTGTCAGCACAAATCACCCGTTGCAAACCAAGTGTGGATGTAAACAAAAATTGACTGACAGGAATGTACATCTGTTAAGTCAGTCATTGCCAGTAAATGTCATTTCTGGGGCCTGGATACCAGGCAGCCCTGTAGATCAGATATGTTGGAGAGACTCACATTCTTGCCCATTCTTGTATCTACAAATTACACATCCCTAAGGACCCTGAGGCTGGTGGCATCCTCCAGCAACAAGCATCATGGACTTTCCCCAATATCATTCCCACGTGCATGCATATCACTTGAATACATACCCCCTGCATCTTGATCTCAATTGTGGTTTTAGTATCTACTAGGACAGTGTTTATTATTATTTTTTTACTCCTGTTGGATTGTTATAGCTCTATGTGTGTGTTTTCTCTGTCCTTGGAGAAGGAGACTCACTGCATCCTATGGTCTTTCAGACGCTGTCTATGGACACTGTCTCAGGGCCATAGGATTCCTCTCTAATAAATGTAAATAAATCAAGCTTCATGTGTGAACAGAATTTACTGACTCCAATAACTGTTGGGGGCCTGTTTGTCTACCTAGAGAGAAACACATTATGTCTAAGGCAACATTTGGTGACATGAACGTTTTGAGTGGGGTGTTAGATCTGTGATGGCTCATTCACACAAGCCAGTCATCATCACATGATGTTGCCATCAGTCACCCAGTGACGAAAAATGTATGCGAAATCAGCCTTAGTGACCTGACTCTAATATCATAAAGACTAGAATTTCATATGGTTGTCCAAAACGGTTCCCTCAGTAACAACATTAATACGCCATGAAAGCAAGATTGTTTAAGGTGAGCCTCATTTTCTTATCTGCAATATGAGGATTATAACAGTGGCCTGCCCTTCAGGGTTGTTGTAACATGTACTGTGATAATGTATATTTAGGATGTTGAACATTTGAACGCCACTATGTAAATGTAAATATTATTACGGGTGACAATAGCGTGGGTTCTAATGAACTCCTTATACATTAAAAGCACACCGGAAGGGGTATTAATGTGCTTATAACTCATGTTGGATTGAATATTTTCCCCTCCACACCTTAATGGGAAAAGTTGTCACTGTAAAAGTGGGCAGAAGGGACATTCCTTGACTTTCAGGGGGAATCAAATCATAAGACCACTGATGAGCATATTGGAGAGGAAGTCACCTTTAATATGAGTTGCCAAGGTTTGTACTTTTTCCCTTTGGGAGAGAAAAGATTTTCTGCCCCTAAAAGCAGCAGATTGGCTGGCCACTAGAGATGCGGGAGAAATTAGTCTGGTTCACATTTTTATGCAATCATATCTAATTTTGCACTTTCGAACCAATACACAACCTGAAACTCAGCCTTTGAAATTCACATTTCTTTGAATTTTGTAATGGACTGCTCCGATCAATAAATGTGTACGTAATGTATAGATATTAATGAAAATAACGTTGTGCATTGTATAAGGAAACCCCTTGCTAAAAATGTGTATATTAGGCAAAAATATGCACGTCAGGAGAAACATGCACAAAAATCTTCATGCAAACTTATTTTTTTTAAAAAAAACTCAACAAAAAACAATTTTCAGGACAAACCAAACTGAAGATTGGAAAAATGAGAACCCAAGAGATACCAAAATGGACAAATTTCCCCATCCCTCATTCAACAGCTTGGTAGTGTTCCCAAACAAAATGCCCTGTGGCAGCTTTTCTGAATTTGTTTTAGACATCAGCTCCCATCAGGTCCAGCCGGTCTGACCAATGGAATGGTAGGAGTTGTAGTCCAAACAGCATCTGGAGGGGACTGAGGTATGGAAGGCTGCCTATGGGAACAATGACTCTGTGTCATATGGCGTTGTGTTCCCATAGATCCTTCTCTTTAGAAACACTCTTAGGCTGCTTTGTGGTCAGCCAAACTGCTACTCACAGTTGCAGAAAAGTGTTTCCCCCTGAAGTAAAAGGAAGAAGGCGGGGGAACCATGGCACCTTCTATTAAAGGTAAACCGCCCTCCCTGACACACACATACATACCAAAGGTCTTAGAATTTCATTTCCCCAACCTGAAGATAAAATCAATCTTTGGAGGGTATTTTCACACACCCCTCGTCCCCATGGAAAATATCCCACAAAACCTGGGCTGAATAGTTGGGCCTAGTTTTACTTTTTAACACATGCAGAAATTGGCTTGAGTTCTCCTAATACCAGAAGAATTGAACAGACCTTTCTAAACATGTATGGGGGAAGAGCTGTGTACAGCTGCCTATAATTGTCAGACAGAGTGAAAATCAGGTAGGCACCATCATTAATAGGGGTTTGTCTATGGGGCGCACACAAACTATGTTTGGAAAGGGTGAGCAGGGAAGAATGCCCTTTTCTTATGTCACCATTTATAAGCTAAGCTGATACCGGGCCACGCTGCATTCCTGGAGTATTATTTTAGAACATTGGCTCCAGATTTGGGTGTGTCGGGTTTTGCGGCCAGAGCGTCTCACTGCTCTGGACAATCGTGCCTCCAATGCATTTGTTCACATTATCTGTCCTGTCTGGCCTGCGGTTTCATTGTGAAGAAAGCACATTGCTAGCACACCAGAACTAATCTTAGTCACAGCTGCTCTTTCTTCCGGCTCTTGCTGCTCTCTCATGTCACTTGTCTACTTCCTCTGACGCCATCACACCTGTATAGAACTGAGGTCTTGAGGTAAGCATGGGTGAAGATTCTTCTGAAGCACCCATGGCCATTGTGGCATTTAAAAGACAAAACTTTTAGGCTGACCATATGAAAAGGAGGACAGGACTCATGTAACTTTAACAGTTGTAGAGAAAAGGGAATTTCAGCCAGTGTCATTTGTATGCAGTTAGTTCCTGGTGAAATTCCCTCTTCATCACAACAGTTAAAGTTGCAGGGGCCCTGCCTTCTTTTGTATATGGTCACTCTAGTATAGTGCCTGCAACTTTAATTGTTGTGATGAAGAGGGGATTTCACTAGGAACTAATTGCATACAAATGACACTGGCTGAAATTCCCTTTTCTCTACAACTGTTAAAGTTACATGAGCCCTGTCCTCCTTTTCATATGGTCAGCCTAGACAAAACCAGCATCTCGAATTGGACCTGAAAACTGATTGGCAGTTAGCTTAGGGGGGCAAGGGTGCTGTAGTGGCTAGAGTGTCGGACTGGGAGTCGGGGGATCTGGGTTCTAGTCCCCACTCGGTCATGGAAACCCACTGGGTGACTTTGGGCCAGCCACAGGTTCTCAGCCCTACCTACCTCACAGGGTTATTGTTGTGAGGATAAAATGGAGAGGAGGAGGATTATGTACACCGCCTCAGGTTCCTTGGAGGAAAAAGGCGGGATATAAATGTAATGATAAATAAATAAAATAAAATAAAAAAGATCAGGGTGATCCCTTCTCTCCTACACACATACACCAAGAAATGGGCCACCATGCTCTGCCTCAGCAGTCCTTTTCAAATCATTGAGTGCAACAGCATCCTCCCACCCGTGTTTCCCAGCAACTGGGGTACATAGGCATACTGTCTCTGATACTGGAGATAGCATATAGCCATCAGGACTGGTAGCCTTCAGGAATTTAACCCCCCTTTAAAACCATCCAAATTGGTGGCCATCACTACATCTTGTGATAGCAATTTCCATAGTTTGACTAGGCCCTTTCTACACCATAGGGGTGTAGAGGGAGGAAGGGAGGGTGATCCCGGAAGTACCTAATACAGCTGGAACCAGCTGGAAGCCATCCCAGGCAAACAGCCTGGTGTAGAAATGACCTATGGCTGTATGAAAAAGTACTTCCCTTTATCTGTCCTGAATCTCCCACCAATCAGTTTCATGGGATGACCCCAGGTTTTAGTATTATGAGAAAGGGAGAAAAATGTCTCCCTATCCATGTTCTCCAGAAAATGCATAATGTGTGGCACCTCTATCATGTTTCCACTTACCCTCCTTTTTTCCCCAGGCTAAACAATCCCAGCTGTTTTAACCTTCCCTCATAGGGGAGTTCACCTGATTAAAATGCAATCCAGTACATTTTGAAAATGCTCAGAAGTAGAGCACATGCAGAAGGTCCCAGATTCAATTCGTGGTATGTCCAGGTAGCAGGGCTGGGGAAGAACCCTGCTTCAAACCTTGGAGAGCTGCTGCCAGTCAGTGTTGACAATACTGGGCTAGAAGGAGCAATGGTCTGACTCAGTTTCCTACATTCCTTGTATAATCTGTCCCCTTGGAATTGAAATAGCAGAAATACTGTAAATCAAGTGTTGGCAGGTTCTGCCCATTTTTATGATCACTCAACGTTAAAATAATTACAAATTTTGGAGACTTTAGAGCTTTTAAGATATCCTGAGGGAAAGAACACTATCTGAGATGGTCTTTAAGTGGGCCTCAGGAGATTTATTTAGCACAATTCAGTGTGGATTATTTATATGCTGTAGAGTGGTTAGCTTTGTTATTGCTTTGCCCTCAGCTTTTATTGCTCTTTTATTGCCCTGGTGTGGAGGGTTTTTATGCTGGCGCTGCAGTTTTCAAGAGACCATTTCCACTTTTTATCTTGAAGTCCCCTATTCTTTTCTTTATGCTGGCAAGTGCAATTGGATACCCAGTGCAATATAAAGTGATGCTTGGGCATTAGAGGTTGAACAGCAATGGGCATAACTGTGGAAAAGAGGGCCTAAGTCTTGAACAGTAAATAATAGGCATTTGGCAAAAGCTGTAAATAAGAAATGTAAGTATTGTAGCATTCCTTGGGTGAAACTGTGAAGAAATGCCTTTTATTTTAGGTTCAAACACATTACATGCAGACACGTGTAACAATGACCACAATGGCTCTTTTTATATAAGAAAAACCAGTTCACGAAGGGGTAGTCAGGATGTCTGCCCCAACACATACACTTTCATTTTTGGAAGCACATTTCTTTCATGCCAGTACACAGTAGAAATGCCAGGATGTTTGCAATTCCCACACTTGGATTATGAACTTGGACAGCTCATAAAGATCAGCAGACACACTTCTTGAGAAGAACTCAACTCCGCCCTTCAACCCAAAAGTCTCCAACCAGCTTACTTGCTGCTGCTCTTGACAGAAAGTTGGAGGAAAGTCTCTCTCTCACCTTTTCTTCCAATGCCTGATGTCTTGGCTATAGCAACACGAAGTGCCAGGCATTGTGGAAGAAACTTCCCTTCTTTCTTCCTGTCATTGATGGAGAGCCAGCAATCGGCAGGGATGGGAACTTGTGGGAAGGAGGAGGGAAGAAAGCTTGCATGTGGATGGGAGTGAGGAGTATCGGCAGATGGATCAGACTCCATCGAGTTTAATTTGAATTTTTGGCCCAGGTTTTTCCAAGTCAATTTCATGTATGTTGTTGCCCATCAATACTTCACAGCTATTCTCCCTTTAATCTGCTGTTGCTTCAGCATCATTTTGGGGCTATGTTTTTTGTTCATGATGGGATCATTCTGTGAATGTAATATTGATATTGTAATGTCACATGGCTGATCAGGTCTGGCCAAATTATGAGATTAATGTACGCCAATGAAACAATTAAATGTGCTATGTTTCTCTCTCTCTGAGGGTGCCTCTACAAGAGCGATTTAAAGCTCTTTCAAAGCGCATTACCGATTTTACCTCCACATGAACGGAGAGCAAATTGGGGGTTGAGGTGCTTTTTCTGTCCGATTATGCGCATTATCGAATGCACGTTAAATAGCGAGTTTTAATGTACCGCAGGAGTTAAAGCACCTTATGATCATGTAAACAAGCGATGCTCCGCATGTAAACAACTTTAAAGCGCGTTTCATACAACTGGTAATGCACTTCACCGCCTCCCGTGTATAGGGATTAGGCATAAAAGCGATTGGGAGAAGATGCGCATAATTGGCCAACCGGGTGTCAAACTGAAATCTTGTAGAGGGGACCTGAGTTGCTGTGTGTGGGTTCTTCAGGCAGAGACATACCTCATGAGAATCTGCCAGAGTCTCTTTCAAAATTGACATGAATAACAGCACTGGCAGCATCTGAATGTTCCACCCCCCACCCCCCAAATACATAGGGATTCCTTATTTGTCTTTGAATCTGATATCAATGCAGTTATATCAGCAAAAGAACAGCAGACATTTTAAGGTGCAATCAAATGCATGTTGAGACAGAAAAAAACGATATAGCTCCCAGCATTCCCCAGCCAACCATGCTTATTGATGCTTCTGGATGATTTTTTTTTCTTAAATAGATACAATATGGATTGTAACCAAATGAAAAGGCCTGAAAAATTAAAATAAAAAAAGAAGAGACCACACAGATAGTAGAAAGTTGACCTTTCTTCATGAGGTCAAGTAGCTTTATTGTGATTTAACACTACAATACAGTAGATATCCATAAAAAAAACCTCTATAGTGTATATAAATTATTCCTTCCGTTCAGGATTTTTTTTTAAAATGTCCATTACAACTTTGGTACAATGTGATTTTATTATATTTTTTAAATACTTTTCGCCTCACAAACTCAACACAAAGTACAAAACTAATCTGAATTAGGGATATTATAATCTACACAGTGGTGTTCAGTGGTAGGAAAAAATCTTACCTCAATGGTTTCATGTCACTAGCTAAGCTATAAAGGCATACCTAGCAAACATGATGAAAATATGCACCATTAACCAGTAAACAACTTATTACGGTTGTTGTTGTTTTTACATATTTCCAGCAGCACTGACTCTACGCACCTCAACTGATTACTCCTGTTGCATTCCTCTTTTCATTTGAAGGCCATGAGATAGTTGTCTTTTTTTAAAAAAAAATGCACAGCTACCTTTATATATCTGTACTAAGAATTCACAGTTTCAGTACTTGACCTGCCATCCGGTATTGTTAATATTTGCACAGTTTGTCCTACAGTTGGCAGAGATAACTGGGACATTATTAGAGGGACAGTGTGGCCCAATCAACCGTAGATTGCTCTGCGGGGAAGGAGGTATGATATTACAGTAAACAGGCATTCCAGTGGCTGTAAGTGTTCCTTGACCTGATTGATTAGGTAGCATGATTGGCTGTTGATACGACTGTTGTGGCAGTCCTTGAGAACCCTGGGTCATTGGCACCTAGAAGACAGCACAGAAGAAGACAATTAAAGTACAATCTAAAGCATGAAGACCTCAACTTTCTTTAAAATTTCTGCTTAACTTCCTTTCTCTCTTGCTTGCGTTCCTTATTATATTTAATCAGAGTAAATATCACCACCTTCTATTCATGTCTCTTCCAGTTCTATTTCCTCAGTTATTCAGGAACTGTTCATTTGAGAATACATACTGACTTAATGAGAAGTGGGGGTGTGAATGTGTCTTCCATTCTCCTTCTCCATCCAGAGGCTGGGGTGCATATTAGTTCACTAACAGCACTAGCCCGTGACTGCAGAATTTAAGGAGTGAAATGGCTTCCTTTTAAAAATATGTATGGTTTTCGCTATGCTTCGGCTGGCAATTTGGGAGAAGAAAACAGAAGAGGAGAAGGGAAACCGGAGGAGTATTAATACATAAAGCTGGATTACAGTGTTTGGGATCTAGACCAATGTTACAGTGATAACTTCTATTGCACACATACTCCTTCCAGAACTAACTAGTCTCATCGCGGTGATTGTAGAAAAAGCTATTTCATACAATTATGACAACATTTTAGAACTAGAATAATGGACCTGCACAGTTCTTTGGCTGCAAAATAGAATCTTTTCTTCCTTTTTGTCCAATTTAGTGAAATGATAGACTACGGTGTTCTAAATTGAACTGGTGCAATGTTGATCACTATATAGCTGGATGAGAAAGAGTCATAGTCAATTGTTCTGATTTCATGGACTTGTCTTAGTTTTGATTGTTTCAGAGGTCAGGAAACTGATCCTCAGGCTACTGTTAGTACAGAAAGAGATGTGTGATTTGAGCTGTATTTTGCAGCCTGTATGACAGTCTGGGTATTTTTCACCTTTGGTTGAATAACGTTATTAACAGCGATGTGAGGGGAAACCTACTTGAGTACGGGCCATTATTGCGTTGGGATTGTGGCATAAAAGCAAAGCTGTAAAGGCAGAATGGCATGTACCTGTGCTTTAGTGTAGTTCTCAAATGTAGAGTCAAAATTACTTTTTTAATACCTCAGTCTCAGTTATTTTGAACTTGAAGGCCCCGCCAAAAAAACGTGCAGCATCCAGAGAATTAAATCAAGTTCTGACTTCTTCTGACATTTAAATGGTAAGTGAAATCAGAGATCCTAACTGGAGCATGCCTTACCTCCCTCCCCCCATTACTTGCTGCCTTTGCCTTCTATTAGTTGTGTAGACTGACATTATAAACAGCACTGCCAAATCTATTTAACTTTTTTCCCCATTATACAATGAAAATATAAAAAGGAAGCATTCTCTATCTCAAATGTGGCAAAAGAGTAAAAGGAAAAGTGTTTAATCTGATGGAATGAACCTTTGGAGCCCCCAGTCAAAATGTAGAATGGAACTGCAACATTGATAGAAGAGCTCTAAAAGGAGCTGATAAGAGTCCCAAATAAATGGTCTTCAAATTTTGGTATTAAAGCCACTGGTTAAACAACAAGTTCTTTTTACATGTCATTGGCTTCACTGGGCCAAGAGTTATAAACAAGAGGTGAAGAACAGATATTTTGCTGCTTTGTCTTTTCAAGAAAAACTAATTTTTGGTTAAATGAAAATGAAAATAATTCATAACTAAATTGAACTTTGGCCTCTTTTTACTAACAGGTCTAGTGGCAATTGCAAAATATCCAGAAACAGTATTACTGCTCTGTATTAGGATAATTTTATTAACTGCATTTTTATGTATAACATTTTTAACAGCTTGTTTTCACATCCCTTTTGTGGATGCATCTATGCGAATTTTACCTTTATTATCTTCTTAAATGCTCCAAATACACGCAGAGCAAGTGAATTCCAATGCATTAGAATGCTGATATGTCACATTTATTCTCTCAAACATTCAGCTTCAGATAACTGACCTAGGAACCTGCCTGAACAGTTTCCAGGGTAGGTTTTGAACATCAAAGCCCACGTTGGGGAGACTGCTACACAGAGATGACAAAGAGAACACGTGGGGGAAGTGAAATGAAGAATCTGTGTTACTGCATACAGCAGGCAACCTTCCCTGCAGATACAGGCAGAGAATACTGGACTATGGAATATATGAAGGCAGGTAGGGTCCAAGAGAAACACTGTTCTCCCATGCACACTTTTAAGATACCAACAATGAAGACATTATCATTAGAGAGAGGAAGTGTGGTTCCCCTTCTGATATCTTCATTCAGTATTCATGAAGGGAAGGACTAGGAGGAGCCCAAGAGGGCTCCACAAATATTGTTTAGCTTACTAGCTAAGCCGTGATTTGTGCTTGTCACCAACCCCTGCCTTCCTTTATGTCCTCTGTGCATGTCAGAGGACTTGGAGGGGGGGGGGGCGGAATCTCACTCATGTCTATTTTTATTTTATAAATGTGAATTTTTATTGCTGTTATTTGAAATGTTTTAGGCTGCTGTTTTAATTAATTGTATTTTAATTTTAATTTTAAAAACATTTTGTTTTTGTAAATGGCCTTGAGGAGGTTTTGCTGCAAAAGATGGTATATTTTAAAATAAATAAACAAATATCTCACTAGGCTTTCTTTGGAGGAAGCAGAAAGAATGAGTCTCCTGCACCTCATCCTGCTCCAAGGCTCAGCAGCCTGACATGAGACATCCCTCTTCCCCTTTCAGAATCAGAAGATTGGAAGACAGGAGGTGGAGATTCTTTGTGTGAAGGGTTCCTGCAATGCTATCACATCAAGCTGATTTATCAGGTACATGCTATTAAGGAGATGCAGTGGAACCATGGGTCAGCAGCCCCCATGTATCTCTCTGTAATATGTAATTCTCTAAATTAACACAAAGCTGCAATTCCTAGATTCCTTTTGGGATGCCATAGTTGTTAAATCCAATTTAAATTTGTAGTGACAGTATATATCTAAATATGGACTCTCTATGACTCCGTAGAGCTCTTTCATTTTGCAATATTCATGTCTAAAATGCAGAACCTCCATAAAGTTTCTTGGTACCTGATAAGACGACATGGCTGGATACTGGACCATCATGCCTTGCACTTGATTTCCCTGTTGATTACTCATTAGGCTCTGACTTTGGGGAGGCTGCTGCATTCCCATGAGTCCTTGGAACCCTTGTTGTTGATTAGGCAAGACAGACTGGTAACCTGAAAGAAACAAGATAGCTGCAGCCATCAAATGTACTCCAGAAAGGTTAAACCTCTTCCACAAAGCAGGCTTCCATACCTCCTTCCTAGGTCCTGCCATTGCTGCAGTATTAGAAAGAAAAAAATAGCCATCAGCAAAGACAGCTCAGCAGCAAGAATCCCCTGATAATATCTTTTGCATATTATCTTATGCAAGTGGAGAGGATGAAAAAATTACAAGGGCAATAAAATATAAGTCCCTCTATGTATATTAAATGGAATATGGCATTGTTCTAGAACAGAAGGTGTAGTTACTCAAACACACACACACACACACACACACACACAAATTTGGATGTCATATCACACTTTAATATACTAGATTGAATTATACTTAGAGTAGAGCCATTGAAAACAATGGAACAAGCTAGTTATGACTAACTTAAGTCCCATTGATTTCAATGGGTCTACTTTGTGTAACTAAATCTGGATCGAAGCCATTATGTATTCGTTTATGATACTGTTAGCTACATCTTATGTGTTCACTTGGATATTTCTTAGTTGAGAAGTTTTGTTTTGGAAAAATGAAAACTAAAATGACAAAAAAGAGGAAGAAAGAAATGAATAGGCACACAAATGGGTGAAATGACACCTTCTGTCCATCTGTAGACCTTTCAATAGAACTGTCGATCAAGGTGAGATTATTTGGGGTTGTGGAATGATCGTACAATATCAGTCAGAGAGACATTTTTAATATGAAGCAATCCAGTTCTCCTGGCCAGATGTGCTGTACATGCACAAGTCGTCAGATGAAAGTAATTAGCTCTCGGTGGAATGACATTTGCAGTGTTGTTGTTTGCTTTCTATTTCCTTGTGCAATTGAAAGATGCCTAGCTGATGATCTCTTGAGTCGTGAGGTATAATGAACAACAAACTACTCATGAATAGAAATCGAGCCGCCATTACACTCATATGCTTTCACATGGAAATAACACAGTATTTGCTTGCTGAAGAAACTCTTATTTGCCTGAAGTATGTTTATTCACTGAGTGCTACCACAAAGTTGATAGAATGGCACTATGCATAATTGAATACAAAGAGAGAGAAAGAGAGAGAGAGCAGCAGTTATGAAAGAATAAGTAGTATTTATGTGAAAATGTGTTCAGATTTCAAGCTGTCCTTGCCTCTCTAGCTGCATAGTTTAGAAGATGGGTTTGTCTTAACTTAAGCCATTTTTGCTCCTCTTAATTCCTGTGCATGTTACTTCAGGCTCCTGTATTAAAAGAATTATGACAGTCAATATATCTTCCAACAGAATGATATATGAACAGGTGTCAGAGCCAAGTATGGTGGACCTTGTTCATTTTTGTGGCACCCTGTAACAAGGATGCTGGCCATTACTCTGCTGTACAGAGTAATGTGGGATTAGAGTATATGAAAGTATCTAGGATGGTGATTGGAGGATCTCAATTTAGGACAGGGGTTGGCCTAGATGATCTTCATATCCATACTCTCGTAAACATTTAGTCTTGTGCAAGTATTGTTGATCATAACAGCAGTCATTCCATGAACTTCTGTACAAGCAGTTGTGTTGTCTTTCCACCAGCCTCTCACCTAACAGCTTTGGCTGTGCAACAACTTTCAAAAATCAGATTATTTGCCCTTCTCTTGATTGAAGCCTAACTGTCCCTTCAGAACATTCCTCTATTCATTACTCTGTGCCTTTTGCACACTGGCCAAATTCTCATAGCTGCAGAAGAAAGATGAAGATGGAACTAGGCTTGCCCGGTAACAACAGGAGCCTTATGACTGTTCCTTGCTTTTCATGAAATATTGCTGGCGAAACGTGTGTGTGTTTGTGTGTGTGTATGTGTGTGTGGTGAACCACAGGCCATTTTGAGATTGCTATTGTACAATATTTTGAATGTTCAGTCTGGAATATCATTGTGGCTTCCTATTTCTAGGCAGCCAGGAAAACCTATGCAATATGGTCAGAAAAGAAGTTGGGGTCTTTGTATTGAAACGGAGGGAGGGGGGGATGTGCCATATTGCTAGGCAGAATGAAACCAGCAAGGGAGAAGAAGCAGAGCCACAAAGTAGTTTTTCTTCATGCTTCCTTTCCTGTTCATTAGCTTTCATACTACATAAAGTGTAATCCTTGAAAGCCTTTTTCCCCAGAGAGCATACATACATGGCTTATTTTCCAACGGCAGTACACATCAGATGAATCACCCTATTACTGCAAGCTCCAGGGCCTCTTTACTGCAATTATATCATCCTCCATGTTATCTCTGCTACAAAAGAAGGATTTTTTTAAAAAAATCAGGGCAAACATGAGACACATTGTTAAACGGCCAGAAGAATGAGCCGTGCACAGAATTTCAATAAGTGCCTCCAAGGAAAAAGGGAGCACTGGATTTCCTGTGTAAACGGACAAGGCTGTCATCTTAGTGAGGTAATTCTCTGAACTTTTATGATCCATATCACCATGCAGACAGTCATACAACTTAAAGCATTCCCAGAGGGAGAGTTGCTGTATGAAAGGCCCACCACAGTTTTAATTTCTTAATGAGCCTATGGTGCTTAAAAGATAAAGCGCGGTAGTCATATACCTCTGCCGGCAATGTAACCCAGGAGTGTAATTAAAGCAAGTTTGGTTCTCTAATGATCTCAGTGTGGATCCCTTTGCAAATAACAAGTCTATTTGGGAAAAGACCCATTCCCCACTTCCTCTTCTAGGTTTAGACGCACAGCAAATCTGAGCCCCAAATCTTGTTCTGCTTTACAATAAAGGGGATTTTGGTCACCAAATAGACTAGTAGACCCAGATCTGCCATCAGCCCTGGAATATAATTTTAAGGCCTTTTAATCTATCGCTATGAATGTGCCAATAGTCACAGAAAAAGAAGATTTTCACCAGAGATTAAGTGGCTGGAGGAGGGAAGGGATTCCACTGTCAAGGGTGACCTACAGATTTTATTATCTGTTGCCACCATGTCTTTCAGAAACACCTCAGGCACCAATGCATTGGCTCGGGTTTCATTCATTTCCGGAAGGCTTGGGATGTTGACTCTTATAAATCACTTTGTACAGATGTGTTACATTGGCTTTCAGGCACATGGGTTCCAGGGTTCTCTAAGGCAGGGTTGGAAAACCTCACACCACACACTCTTAGCCACATTCCTAGTTTTCCTTTCTTGGAACAGGCCATGGAAACATGACTGCTGTGGACAGGGACTTGCTCAGCCCTGATTTACTAGCAAACTACTTAAGTATATGCCAGGCAGATGCAACACAGAATATAACATTGCCTTTGGGATGTCCCCAAATTTCACTGTTCATGCACATTAGGGCTTTTCTTTTGGGGTCTTCTGGCATTAGCTGAATACTGAGGCCCATTACCAAAACCTGAAATTTCACTTCATGATGCACTATTTTTCTGTTGCATTTAATTTGGAGTTACAATTATGTTGGCAAAGAATAAAGTAATGAGAAAAAGCTTCCCTGGAAGATTTTGGAATCTCACATTACTGCCCATTCATGGGTGCCTTGCCCATTGATGTAATTTTAAACAATTAGCTGTCCTGTGTTAAACTTTTCGGTTCATTAAGTAACTGATTAAAATATGTTCATGGAGTTGAAAGGAACCAAATGACCATCTTCTATTACCATTCACCCAAAGACAGAACCATTCAACTACAACACAGAGCCTATCCACATTGTCCTTAAAACGACTTATATTCTGTTTAAAAAAGTGGTTTTTAAGTCATTTCATTGCGTGGTAGGACACACTGAGCAGTACTTACGTTTCATAGTGACTGCTTCCTCTGTCCTCAAAGTGTTCACTGGTGTATTACAGGGTTAATTCCTTGACTCTTTTTCTTTAGTTTTTGTTTTGCAGGCTGCTTGAGTTATGGAAAAAGAAGTGCGTGGGTCGAGCAGCCTGCAAAACAAAAACTAAAGAAGAAGAGTCAAGGAATTAACTCTGTAATACACCAGTGAACACTTTGAGGACGGAGGAAGCAGTCACTATGAAATGTAAGTATTGCTCAGTGTGTCCTACCACGTAATGAAACAACTTAAAAAACCACGTTTTTTACAAAAAAATGTAAGTCGTTTTAAGGGCAATATGGATAGGCTCACAGACTATATATTTACCACTTGCTATCGCTAATTTGCCACAACTTTATTGCAACCCCCCCACTCCATAAGAGGTGTGCCCCCGAAAATGATATTGAACTCCAACAAATGACAAAGAATTTCAAAACACTGACTTTCTTAAAGAGGATATGGCATTAAGACACTCATTTTTTCTACAAATCTTTGTTATTCTCCGAGAAAGTGACAAATAAACTTAACTCCAGCAGTTTTCACTATTATTTGGGGATGTACACAGGGCCCCCGATCCACTTTGCCTCAGCCCAATTCAGACAGGCTTTGACCCGTTCTGGACCCTGGATTTGAAGTGAAGTTTGGACATCTGAATTACCTCCCAGCCCAGCCATATGAGCCCCCCTCTCTGGCCCAGCCACGCGAGCCCTGGGCTCCTTACCTGGACCCATTGGGAGAGGCCGCAGCCGCAGCCATCACCATTTTGTCCCCAGAAATGAAATGCTGTGTTATTGGCGGCTGTAAGGCAATCATGTACGCAATGTTACATGTGTAAGTGGCTCTTACTATAGCCATTAGTGCAACATTTCATTTCCGGGGTGGAGGGGAGAATGTTGGTGGCTGCAGCTGCGGGTGCTCTTGACAGGTCCAAGTAAGGAGCAGGGGGACTCTCATGACTGGGGGGTTGGCTGTCCGGATTGGGCCAGAACACATCAGCCCGATCCGAACCCACTTTGGGACCAGACTGATTAGGTCCGAATCGGCCTGCTTTGGTCCAGAATTAGGATTAGCACAGTGCTATTATTTCAGCTGTTTATTTTGACCTTTCAATCCAGAATTGTTATCAAAATAGTAATGTTCTATCTAGGCCTAGTATTCTATGAGCTGCACAAACCTATTCTGCATGCCAAAGGGGGGGGTTAACCTTGAATTTATAATACAGCAGGCAGTACCACCACATCCACTACATTCCAGATGGCAAACCACATCAGAAACTGAAGAGAATTTCAAAGGCAGCTTGTGATGCGACCGAATGGACTGTTGTATAATGAAACAACAAAACATTGTGGCCCCCAGGAGGCTAGATGTGGCCTGCTGGGGACCAAATCTGCCCCCCGCTTCCCAGATGGTCATACTGCCCTTTCCCCAACCACTGATTGTATGTTGGTTTTTTGACTTTTGTGCACCCATCCACCCCAATTTAAAAGGCTGAAATGCTGCTGTTAAGAACTTTAAGCTACAGTATGCTGGTATTTTTAAAATATATTTTGGATCCTATTCCTTTTGCCTTTGGCCCTTACCTACTGGTGGAATGTGGACCCCGAGAATTTCTCCAAAATTCAGTTTGGCCCTTAGGCTGAAAGAGATTCCCCATTCCTGCTCTACACAGTGATATAAACACTCCATTGTTCTGCCATACCAATTTGGTGAAGAGAGGGAAGTCTCATGGATGTCAAGTCTCAAAGGGATCCTGTAACTACACTAGGAAACAGTTAGATGAAGGATGGCCACTTATGAATCGTCCCCCAAAAAGGAAGTACATCACCCAAAATGAGGACAAAAGAGGGCACTCATTTGCATAAACTTTGCATAAGCCAATGTACGTGTATTGATGAAAATTTAGATATTATTACAATTTAAAGGAATACAGTACATTTGTTGCTACTTTTTCACTAGCAGCACTGAAAATCCACCATAATTTTTTGAAGATGTCTGTAGTGGATTGTAAAGGAGACAATCTGCTATAAACCTTTTGTAAAAGTGTGTTATGTATTGCCATATTGTATATTTCTGTTTTGCTATATTTCACGTAGTGTTGTATTTTGTAATGGCCTTTATGCTATAGACAAATAGAACTCAATTCAGTTCTGAAACATCTCCCCCATAGTGTAGAAGACTGTAACCAGGTAACCTCTGTAACTACCTGTTCGGTTTACTGTCCAGGTGCTTTGCCAGGTAATGGTTGTTGTGATTCTTTATCTTTAAACCAAATAGATGATGGTCCTCTGGCAGCCCTTTAAATAGAAGGGTAGGAGTGTGCTCTGTAAAAGAGGACACATGATCATCCTAGGAAGCTGTCTTCCAAAGGAGATGTCATACCCAATCAGGATCCAGACCACTACTTTGGGTGCAGAATAGGACTTCTTACTTATTTGAGCGTAAGGCCACAGTGTCGTATCACAAACTGTTTTTGAAAGAATCTTTTATCTATGCAATATGTGAACAGCACACAACATGGATAGACACGTAAGGAAGCAGCTTCAGGAGGACATGACTTTGAGTTGAGGGGCAGAGGGAGGAAGGAAATGGCATGTATAGCCCTTTCTCCACTGCCTGCTTTCCTGCTTTAAATCCCTCTCCAGGTGCTTTCCCTGATGAAATGGCTCCAGAGGCTTACAAGGATAAACAGGTCAGCAACCCTGCTGGGGAAACCAGCATAGGGTGGGAAAATTTGGAACAGGGAAACATCCAGCAGGGAAAGGATTAGCCACCATCATTTTCTTTAAAAGCAACCGCCTGCCGTCAGGTTTCTGTTACACACATCTACATGTCACATGCAGTTCCCTTAGTTCTTTTCCAGTCTCCCTATCACAACACAAGGCTTGGGCAGTTATAGGTTTACTTCTATGGGAGAATTCTTTTTATCTTAAAAGGTACCACACCCCTCCAGTGAAGCACACAGTTAATGCAGATCATTTTCTTCATTAACGATACCAATATTCTTTTAAATTGATACCAATTTATCAATTTTAATGGCTAATGATACCAATATTCTTTTAAATTGTGCAAGATCAAATCACCTTTAAGCTGGTGTCACTCTCATTTCCACTGAAGATACTTACTGTTGCAACAGCAGTGCTATAAAGATTCTTCTGTTTAGCAAGAGCTGCACAAGACCAGAGCTTTGAACCAGGATTCCAGCCTATAGATCATTTTGATTAGCACAGTATCTCTTAAAACCTTTAACTGAAAAATGCCCCTTAATTCTGGTATACATAGCTAAACCCTGTTCTTATCCAAGCAACAGTATATACTTTATTAACATTGTCTCTAGAAAGGCTGTATTCACCTGCATTTATTGAATCTAATATGTGTCTACATCTAGGGGAATATAAACTAAGCTTTGTAGCATTGTAGCAATGAAAAGAGGGGCTAAACTAGAACACCAGTTTGCCTCTAGCTGAACTCCTTTTTAACAACCACCAGTACAAAAAATCAATATAATAAAATGGTGTTCTAATTCTTGCAGACTTAAATGAAATCTAATTTGAATAATGATGGCAATTCTGCATTCTGTTCAAACAGCCCTTTAAAACTGGGAAACAATCTATAGTTTGAAACTATGGAGATGTCGGAAGCCTTCAGGGAAGCTGTTTTAATGATGGTGAAGGAGCAGTTGCCCCCCTCCTGTTTCAAATAATCTGTTGTTAGTTCTCATGAGCATCCATATGTCTGACTATTATGAGGTATATAAAAGCAACCCTAACAGATGGTCTTAAAATGTGTTACTTTCCCCCTCCCAATGTAATCTTCTTGAATGCATGCAAAAACAGCCCTTTAAGCCCTGATGATAATCTTGTCCAACCCTGTATTAGAATCTTTTCTCTTCCTACCTGAAAAGGTTGGAATTTTGCCAAATCCCCTCTTTCTATTTATCACAGAGATATGCAAATGGAGAATTATGGCATAATAGCACCATTCCCATGCTACTAGAACTGGCAAAATTGACTACCAACTGGGAATGTGATGGGGGCAAATCCCTGTTGGCAAATGAGGTTCTAGCCATGATCTAAGTATGACCTTCCAAGAGGAAAAATATTCTGTGGAATAGGAATGCCAGCCACCGCTGTATATGTTTGCTTCGGAACACAGAAACCTATTTAAATGAAAAGCCCTCCTTCTCATACACCATCCTGCCTTCCACCTCAGAAGGGATCAACTGAAGGCACAGATCTACCAGCTGAATAGTGATGGTGGTGTTTAGGGGTAGGATTTCAGAAAAAGAGAACAGCCATCCAACTCATTAAACACTTCAGCCTAACCAGAATCACAGGAATAGAAGTACCCAAATCCTCATCCAGATTTCTCCCCAGATTCTGGGAGTTCTGAATTATGTGATCTTGTTTCTCAAGTGGAACTGATGCAATAGGGGTTCTCCACTGCTCTGTTTTATTTCTGAATTGTACAGAACACTTGTTAGTTTTTAAGATGCCTCAAGACTCTATGCTTTCTTTTTCTTTCCTTCTTTCTTTAGGATAAAAAATAAGCCACGTAGGACAGAGGAATAGTTTGGGATAATTGTCCACACTAATGGAACTATTATATTTGCATTTGCTGTGTTACATGTAGAAGTACCTGTGTACACATGTAGAAGTACCTTTCGCCTTTCTTTTTCCAGCAAATATAACCCGGACGGCTTCATTACTTTTGTGGGAAGGCTTTAGATTTGATTTTACTGGTGCCAAGACAGCACATACAAAATAAAATTTCAGACATATTTTTTCATTGTTCTTATTTTATGGACAACAACTCTAATGCATTTTCTTTAAAGAACAGCCACCCCACCACTCTTCTCTTGTTACATGCAGGATGGAAAAGCTAACTTTATGGCAGAAACAAAAATCAACCTCCAACATAGAGATGGACACCATTTATATATTTTACACATCTTTTTCTCACTTTGAAAGCTCCATCACACCAGCGATTTAGTGCACTCTCGCCATACCTGGTGTGCGGATCTGCAGCACGGTACTCACATGATGCTGTGCCTGTCCTGCTGACACTCCGCCTCTTCCCCAGCCTTTCCTAGAATGCTAAAAGTCTGGATTATTTTCCCTAAGCGCATTTAATGCGCCCTAAGTCTCCATGTAGTTTTAAAGGAACTGGGGGCTTGAATGGATTGCATCAGGTCCTGGCAGGGAAAAGCGATCTCTCCCAGCAGCCAGCTCCAAGCCTCAATATAAAATCTAAACCTTGCATCCCAGGCTCCAAAGCATTTTTTAAAAAATCATACAATGCCTGAATCTCTGCAGAGACAGGATTGTACTCCCTCGATGCCCCCAAAGGGCCAGACTAAAGGGTTGTTCCATTTTTGCCCGGCAGAAAGGTGGTCTGGTTGAAGTACTCATCTGACAAGACAGGACTGGAGGGAGAAAGGGAGGGGTGGAGTGGAATGGAAGAGTGAAAGAGCAGCGTATTCAGGTGAAAGGGATCATAAGCTTGACGCACTTCTGCCTCAGAGGTAAAAAAACGCAGAGGCAAACCTGGGGAGAAAATTAGGTGTGATAGAGGTCCTCTTTTTCTCATCAAGTAGCTTTAATTACCCATTAATCTCACTCTATCTCAGTCACTTCAAAGGGCACAGAACAAGTATTTTGGCCATGCTATCATTCAAGTGACTTCCTTGAGGCAAAACATGCAGAATGCCAGATACTTGGATGAAATGTTTATCATTCAACTAAAGCAAAAGCATGTATTAATATATGATAAACCAGTTTGAATTAACCCTTACTGTTATCATTAATACAAACAGAGAATGCCAAGACAAAACAGGGCTATGATTAAGTGCTTTCAGTATATGCTTAATTATATATATATATATATATATATATATATATATTAGTATCCTTCTGATCACAGATATATCTTTGAAAGCAAATTTTTAATTAAGGTAGGTTGGCATTTCAGCTTTTCTTTCTTGTTTCTCTCCAAGGAAATAGCAGGTAAGGTCAACCCTGTGGCTTATGTGAGGAAATTGAATGAGAGATGGCTCCTAGGAGATGTGGCATTATTAAGAAGAACACGAAACAGGGGCATAGTTGAACAATTTAAAGATAAATGATCACACTTGGGTTTTTCTTTTGCCATCAGGACAGAGAACCTGAGAGAGCTTTCATTTGTCACAATTATATCTGAGTAGGTATTTAAATGGAAAATAAATGAATGGAGGAATATGGATTCAAGCTAGGGAACCACTTCCTTAGTGCAAGAAAGCACTTTATTCTTTTTCTGATAGAAAAAAGCATTTCAAAACACAGTGCAGCTTTGAGAATGTCTCAATATTGGAAAATGGTTTCCTATTGAAATGTAACCTTGCTCCTGCTGTTTCCAGGCTTTATACTCCTTCAGATATCTTTCTGATTTTTATGCTTCAAGATATCCTTGCTTTTTTATTTTTTAAAAAATACATTGTAGTATTAAGTTAAATCTTAGTGACACATATTATATAGTATGAAACTTCAGGCAGTTTTGAAAAGAAACATCCATGTTCCCCTGAGCCTTTGGGGGGGGGGGGGTGATACTGCAAGAACAAGCAACCACAATTATCTTTGCTTGCAACATTCTGAAACAAGGGCTCCATGATAACACTATAATTCTGGCAAATCCGCTGGCCTAGAATCCTGGAATCTATTCAGAGCCCTGAACCTGACATAAACACAATAGCAGTACACTCTAGGCATGTCTACTCAGAGATAAGTCCCATGGAGTTCAATGGACTTACTCCCAGTTATGTGTGTAAAGGACTGCCACCTAAGGCTATAATCCTATGCACAGTGCCTTGGGAGTAAGCATCAGTAAACTCAGTGGAACTCGCTTCAGAGTCAACATCTACAAGATCTGGTTGTTACATAAGCAGTGGTTTTCAGTCATCTGAAGTTCATGAACGTAACAGAAGGAGAAGTAATAGTAATAGTCGTTGTTGTCATCAACCAGGCAAAACATGACACATGTCATACAGAGAGAAAATAAAGGAAGAAAAGTATTTTATGATACTCTGCCACACACCCTCTATGTAGCATTACAGGGGGTTGGAAGGGCTGCTATGGTAGGTTGACCATATGAAAAGGAGGACAGGGCTCATGTAACTTTAACAGTTGTAGAGAAAAGGGAATTTCAGCTGGCGTCATCTGTATGCAATTAGTTCCTGGTGAAATTCCCTCTTCATCACAACAGTTAAAGCTGCAGGGGCCCTGACCTCTTTTGTATCTGGTCACTCTAGTATAGTGCCTGCAACTTTAACTGTTATGATGAAGAGGGAATTTCACCAGGAACTTATTGCAAACAAATGACACTGGCTGAAATTCCTTTTTCTCTACAACTGTTAAAGTTACATGAGCCCTGTCCTCCTTTTCATATGGTCAGCCTATGCTATGGGGATGCAGACGGGGGGGGGGGGGGGGGAAGAGCTCCATTTCCACTATCCCAGTTGCATGCACCTAAATCTCAACCAAACCCAGTACTGACTCAGTTGTTTGAACAGAAGCCAGTACAATGGGAAAAGAATAAGAAAGCTGTAACACACCCATTTTGCATTGTTTGCAAGTGCATTTTCTATAGCTATGACCTCAAAATAGCACCTGGTTTTAAACTAAGGTCCCCTCTACAAGGATTCGCTTTTGCGCCTGGTTAGGCGATTATGCGCATAATCGCTGAAGCGCATTTATGCCTAATCCCTCTGCACGAGAGGTGGCGAAACGCATTAACAGATGTCCAAAATGCGCTTTACAAATAGTTAATGCGCATAAGCGCTTATTCACACAGTCAAAATGCGCTTTAACGGACGGAGCAAAATAAAACTCGCAATTTAACGCGCATTCGATAATGCGCATAATCGGGGAGATAACGCGCCTCTACACCCGATTTGCGCTCCGTTCTTGTAGAGGTAATTTTTTTAATGCGCCTTGAAAGAGCTTTAAATGCCTCTTGTAGAGGCACCCTAACAAACATTTAACTTATCTTTATTATACAATACACATGGAAGAATAAAAGGGCTGGGGTGGGTCATTTTTGTAGTGCCTGCTGCTGGCTGCCACATTGGTCAAGTTGGTAGCTATAAAGGGGCAATTTCCCTTTAAAACAAAAGAGTGTGTATCTTGCTGGGAAACAGAAGTGCTCTGTCTGAAGCCTCTCAGGAGAGTGATTTTGCTTCATGTTCCCCATACACCATGTTTTAAAAGAAATTTGGCCCTTTTTGTGCTGATACCAAAATTTGGTGTGGCAGCAGGTGGGGACACAGGGTATAGATTTCCCCCTTAGCAAGGTGATCCCCAGCGCTCAAAGGAATGTCCTGAACCTTGGGAATGCCCTGCTTCAAATGCCCACTTGCCTGAGGATGCAGCAGCTGTTTTTCATTGAAAAGTGCACCTCCCTTTTGCGCTCCCGCTTGCAGTAACCACATCTAGTTTGACAGCTGTCAAACTAGATGCGGTTACTGCAAGTGGAACAACAACAGAGGAGTGTGTGCACTTTTCAATGAAAATCAGTTGCTGCCCACTCAGGAAAGGGTGGATGGTGAAGAGGGCACCCTCAAAGGCTAGGACAACCCTTTACATCCTGGGGAACTCCTTCTTAGGTGCAAAATGTTGAGCACTTTTCCCCTCCTACCAAGTGGGGAAAAGTGCTCAGCAAGGAGTGCTTAGTGCTTAGCAAGGAGATCCCCATTTCCTCACCTGTCAACTGTCAAAGGCTGTCAAAGCAGCCTATCTACAGTATAGTCTTGCTCAAACACACCAGGCTTCAGGCAAGGCAAGTATATTTTTGACAGTCGGGTTTGCGCACTTGCGCAACTTCAAAACATCCAATAAAATAAATAAATAAATAGGGGCCAAACATATGGGGGGGGGAATTCAGCCCCGCTTTGCACAAGTAAAACAAAAGGTATTTTTAAAGGCTTCCAGTTGTGACCAGAGTTGCAATCAGAGTGGGAACAGGGGACTTGGTAGTAGCAGACAAGATAGGTTTTGCCCCCATGTTCCCTGGATACTGGGCAGAGCCGGCTGAAGGACCAAGGGGGAAGGAGAGGGAACAACCCATGGTAAGCCTGATTATCTGTCTGGCTCACTGTGAGTTGTTTGGACAACAACCCACACTGCATGGCTTATTTTGCAGGGTGGGTTGTCGTGTCATGCGAACTCAGCTCATATGTACTTGAAACAGGCTGCTAGTGTTACCTTTTGATATATTGGCAGCAAACCAGCTGAAAATGAAGCATAGTATTTATTCATTTACTACACTTATATTCCATCTTTCTGCCAAGGTTGTGAAAGTATATAAAGCTCTCCCCCCACCCGCCCACTCCACATTTCATTCCCACAATTTCCTTGTGAGGTAGTTAGGCCGAAAAAGACTGCCCGCCTATCAACTAGTAATCTTCATAATAAAGTTCCTGTTACAGATTGCTGTAGCAAAGGTAAAACTGATTTAATCACTTGCACCATACAGAATGCCTAGACAATAACATTAACCACCTGCTGTATAGATCCTGGGAGGCCACCAACTTGTTAAATGGCTGCCTTTATGCTGTCTTGGAATGTATCTTCCCTCCTGCATAACTTAGAAATGTAATCTGGGCGTCTAGTAATAGTTTTCTTCAGGTCAACCAAGACTGGACTGTCATGGCTGAGCAGGGATTTGAATCTTGGTTTCTAGCTGTCGGATGTCAGGTGCTTCATAAACAATTCACTAGGCTGGCCTAATGTATTGTGAGTTGAAGGCTTGGCAATTGTTGTGAGAAAGACTGTCTCTGTTCGGTGCTTATCTGTAGCTGCTGGTCGAGGCCTTGTTCTTTGGGAACAAAAGTATGTATTGAAAAGGTTGGGGCTATCTTGCAAGATGTCTCTCACATAGTGTCGTCATCACGAGGAGGTTAAACTGTGCCGCCCTGTTGGCACATGAGTTTAGATTACAGGCCTGAAGCCCTGTCTGTCAAAGTAGCTTAGAATTAGCCAGCCTCCATCCTATATAGCTACGAGCAAAAGGGGGAGGCTCTTTGTTAGGAATCATCTGTTTGCTGTTTGACTGCTTGCTAAGAAACTCATGTTTGGGATTCTATCTGGTCTGGAGATGTTGGATGCACTCTGTACATGTTCTGTTGCTATTTGGACTTGGAATTTCTAAGAACTATGCCATGAAAAGTGCTCTGTGGCTTTTCATAGATTTGGACTTGCAAATTACTGTTCTGGATTCGTGTTCTATAGCCTGTTTTTCCCTGCATAGAGCCAAAGTACGGGCACAGAGGAACTCAGAGGCTGATCGTTGCTGTTCTGGAATTGTGTGTGTGTGTGTGACCTGCGAGAGAACCTTCCTCAGAGGCAAAGCTACGAGCAGGGAAGGCTTCCTAGGTCGAAGAGGTTCGTCCCCTGACATCTTGCTTACGTGATCAGCTCAGTGTTCCCTGACAGGCTGAGTTTGATTTAGTTCAAGATGATCTTGTCTACTGTCAGACCTCATGCACGCTTGTGCTGGGGTTTCTCCTCTGAGTTTCCCCATGTTCCTGATGAGTCAGTGTGTGTGGCCACTCCTGACCTCAAGGGACTGGGGCTAACTCTAAATGTCTCCCCCTGAGTGAGTTGCTGTTCACATTAAGCCGTTGTACCTGAAAGCTATCTGGTCCGTCTTCAGCTTCAAGTGTGTGTATGCAGAAATGAAACCGTTATGCCTTGAATTCCGTGTGATTTACAATAAAATAAATCTCACTGTTTTGGAGTGTGTCAGTTTGCCTAAAGTTCGTAAGCAGAAGCCTGGGGTGAGCTTGCGTCACGACACTAGTTTAGCACTGGATATGTCAACCTTATGATAGAGTAATCACATTTCAGAAGTCTATTAAGCCTCCATTCCAATTCTACACCCCTTTCTCCTCCAAAAGTGGTATGTTTTTTGGGTTTTTTTTTTTGCTAACAACTAAAAATAAAAGCTGAGCTTAAGTCACTCAGTGATTTAACATATAGTTAGGCCTTGTTTGGACCTGTTGAGACAGCTATAAAACTAAAGCCCTTAATCATATGAAGTTGTTTTCTCCCAAAACAACATATGGCCCTGTTCTGTTAGCCAAGTTCCTTTAAACGGAGATTCTAGGGATTGAATTAGGGCCTCCTCCATGCAAAACATGTGCTCATGGCCCTCCCAGACCTCATGGAGTGGTTGTGCAAGGAATCTGATCTTTTTCTGGTTTGGGTGAAATAAATTCTGAAAGAAAAGCAGTGTGTTTACTTCACTGCAAAATTAACTTTTAAAACCCTTAAAAGAAGAAACCACCGAAGTGCCTTATTTGGAGTAGGTGGTGATGATTGCATGAATTCATCCTAAACTTGGGCAGCATTTGTAGAAAAATCAACCACTCACACAGACACACATGAATCTGAAACAACAAATCACCCCCAAAATGTGTAATTAAATATAACATATTAAATTTCCCCCTAATGACAAGGAATATATTCTATCCTATAAAAGGTTTTCTTATGGTTGCAGCTATCATCCTATTTTTGTGGTTAATGTGACTTATTAAAGCAAAAGAACAAAGCAATTTAATCTTCGCATTATAACACATATTTATAGCAAATCAATAATTTTCTCATTTCAAAAGCTGCCTTTATGGAGTTTGGTTTTTTATATATATATAATGTAGACTGAGATATTATGTCAATTAAAAAAATATATTTTTCAACAAGAAGTATAAGCAAATTAGGCTGTAAATCGTGAATATCCAATAACAAAATAAAAGAGATGTTATTGGTTGCCCTGTATATTGCAAATGCAATGTTTGAATAGACAGATAGGTTTTTAATAATTGGAAATGTCTAGATACTACCAAGATCTTGAACTGAATGCCAGTAATAAGCATAACAAATGATACCCCAATGCTTTGCTCATTTATCCTTTACCAACGTTATGCTTAACTATGGTTAAGCATTATTTATTTAACACATTTATATCCCACGTTTCTCCATATTGGAATTCAAGACAGATAGTCTCCCATCTATGTAGTGACCAAACAAAGGCTTGCTTAGCTTCAGCGAAGTGACTACATCATGTGCCTTCAGGCTGTGCCGTTTCTTGGAAGAAATCGTTATCTTGAGCCTATTGTATGCAACCTAACTGCAGTTTTGTTCATGTAGTTACCAGAAGAATAACAGTTGTTAGGGGCATTTGTGTCATGATTTTTTTTGCAATCTCTTCTCAAACAAAATGCAATACACTTGTGCCTCCGATTCTAAATGAAAATATAACATGCTACATAAACTATTTAAGAGGATGAAAATTAACACATTAAACCAGGTTTCAATCGATTTTATAGGTGACTAAAATAATATTTTTTAAAAACCCTACTTACTACAATAAAACGCCCCCTTAGAAGTACCTCTCTCTCTCTCTTTAAGACAAAGCAAACTTTCCATCTTGAAACGAAACAAAATCAGAACGTGCTTTGCTTAATGTTATGTTACAATGCATTACAATTTACACAAATACAAGGCCCAAAAAAGAAAGCCGAACTACAAAGTGGGAAGGTAACGTATTGTCCCAGCAAACGATCAAAATGCTGACAGTGACAGCCATGATTTATTGAGGCAATTCAAATGCACTTTGAAAGTATATTAGCTTTGCTGCTGCCCACAAAGGGTGCATTTCAGCAGGGTAGACCACTCCAATGATAAATTGCATACTGGAACCTAGTGAAGGCAATTGTCACATCAGATGCCCAAAGGCCCCCAAATAACTGTGATAATGTAGTTTTCATGATAATGCCTCACATGTGATGGCATCCAGAATATATGAAGAAAAATCTCTGATGTGCTTTGGAGGCAGGAAGGGAAGATAACGTTATGACTGTGTCTCTATAGTCACATTCTCACATTTACAATGGTTTAAATATGGCCTCTGGAATTAAACATGACCTATGAGGCCAAAGCGTGGCTCCTATCTTTGAAATCAAAAAGAAGAACACTGCAGTCATCAGACTTTAAGAGTGAAATATACTAATAAATCTAGCTTATGTCCTATCTGAATGTTTGCGTTCATGTGCACGGTACCATATGTTTCTGCAATGTTATAATCACTCATGTAAAGAAAATGTTGTGCTAATTTCAGATATATTATGCCAGATTTAGATAAGGATGTAGCGGAATGAAAACAGAATGAGAATCCAGCTAAATCCAAAGCCTACATATTTTGGCTGAAGCTGTATTCAAATGGGATGGCACTCACTGGAGAGCCAGTGTGGTGTTATGGTTAGAGAGCTGGCCGGGGCCTGGGGAGATCAAGGTTCTAATCCTCACTTGGCTATGAAGCCCACTGGGTGACTTTGGGCCAGTGACCGACTCTCAGTCTAATCTACCTCACAGGATTGTTGTGAGGATAACATGGAGAGGAGGAAGACCATGTAAGCCACCTTGGGTTCCTTGCAAGAGGGGAAAAAAGTGGGATATAAATGTGATAATGATAACAGTAATAATAAAAACAGTATATTACCCCAGAACCTTTTGCTGTGAATCAGAAATAGTAGCACAATTGCAGTGTTAACAAAGAAAATTGTCAAACATTTTCTGACTCCTTCCACCGTGCTTCTCTTAGAGTTTCAAGTTCTTCATGCATATTCCTCCTAACAGAGATAATGACATTTCCAAGATATACATAAGGCAAAAGTCTCTTCTGATTAACGACTTTTTATATTGATATTGTAAGTGCGTCTCCTAAGCACATACTTTCAGCAAGTTTTGTGGTACTTCCCATTTCCCTCCTTCTCCCTCCTTTTAAGTTTCTCATGGTCAACAGATAAGGAATATCACTAACCATGTGATCCTATGGATATCTATTCATTAGGACATTTAAGAGCATCACCAGATGGGGGGATTGTGTTTCCTTACCGTCACTTCCCCCCCACACTTCTGTCCCACAATACTTCCTCTTTCTTTACATGGGAAGAAAGAGGAATTGACCACGTGGCCCATTCAGTGGGCGTTTTTATCCTGCTGCGTCTCCTGCACACAGCAGTAAATAGCAGGAAGTTCTGCTACAGCTGAAAAAGTGGGATTTTCTGAGGAAATGAGCAGAAGGGGTGGGAGATACACATGAGGTGGATGGTGTTGTCAAAAGGACCCGCAAAAAAACATGAGTGGCCAGTAACGAGCAGGTGATAAAACACTCATTAAGTCCCAACACATCCCCAGCACAGGGGAACATAGACCATCCTGGGAGCTAGTCTGAATGAATCTCTTCCCACTGCAAGCAAAGCCAGACTGGACCATTGGCCTGAGGTTTCCACTACTGTTATATATGGTTAGGTGGAAGGAAGATCTGTCAAATTATATAGGGCTAACCTCAAAGGAAGCATGCTCAGGACTGCAACATAGTTCCACAACCATTCAGTTCCATCACACATTATTTTATGGATTTAATCTAATGATTAGATGAAACATGTTTTGCTAATGTTAAGATGCATCTCTATGAATGTATTACAGAAATACATTGCTTCCTATCAAGTTGTATTCATTTAATGCTATAAAGTATCATTTTGGTTTTAAATTTCCAGGAATTTAACTGATTACATGCAAAGTGTAATTTTAATAGACTTTTTATTGCCAACTAATGAAAAGTGAATGGATTCAACATTACTTCAAACCCAATGTAGTGCAAAAATAATGACTTTAACATATTGTAATTGTGATGAACTTTATTACAGCTTCTAGAAAAAGAAACACAGCAAGTGAATGAACAGGCACTTTCCTGCTTCCTGGGACATATAGGAGCTACTTCTCATGAGATATTTTGCACCTGTGTAGTTACTGGAGCTTAAAACACACACACACACACACACACACACACACACACACACACTGTTTTCAAGTTTGAAATGGTGTGTGGATTCCAAATGCACTGTTTCCTTTCAAAATAATCACAACTGGGGGCCCAATTCTTTTCTGGTGACCACTTGCAAGTATTTCAAAGGGGGAAAGACATCCTTGAAACATGCATGCATCCTTCATATTTTGGGTTTTAAGGAATCCATAGTTACAAAACACAGTACATGCGTGTCCCTTATGGATTATGGGTGTCAAACTTGTTATGGTCTGGATTGTTCTTCTTGGACTTCCGCGTGGGTCAGATGATGTCAGAGAATGAGGCATTACCCCCCTCCTTGATGTCATCCATTACCATCCCCACTTCAGTTTGTGTTTCTCCATGCTTCTCACTGCATAGAAAAAATAACTCACCTGACACTTGGAAACCTCCCAGTCCACAGCTTTGTATGCTACAGCTGCTCATCCCTGTTTGCAGCATGCAAACAGACTTGGCTGGTGCTTGGAGGAGTGAGACCACAGGGGAATCCCTGCTGTTACCTCCAATCACTGATCAGAGATAACAGTAGGGATTTCTCCAGGGGCTGGGGCTTGGAGACCCTGGGGGCTCTATATTACGACACATAATTTAGCAAGGTGAAGCACCTCATATTATTTCTTGTTTTTGAAAAAATAGACCGCTATGGGAATTGTTCCTAACATTTTGATTAACACAGTCTAAACTGATCCTTATATACGGACTGTTCATCACTCACTACTGAGCTTCATTCCACTAGATTGGTTTCCTTTTCTTTCTTCTTTGTCCTCATTGTTCTGAGACTCATTTAATTGCACTGTCAGGTAATTATATTGGCTAAGGCAACTTATATGATTTTTGACAATGACATCACAATGCTACGTCTAATATGACGTCATTACAGATGCTCATAAACAAAGTCATGTGGGTTATCACAGCCAACCATGCATAATTTTATACATTATTTGTCTTTTTTTCTACACCAAATAGCTCCAAGCAATGTTATCTTTCCTCACAGGGGAGTCACCCACATTCCCTGATCATTTTGGTTGCCCATAAAGCCATCCCCAACAACCTCAAGATCTCTTTCTTGGTCAGTCACTGCCAGCTCAGACCCTTCAGTGTATATCTGAAATTAGGATTTTTTTGCCCCAATGTACAGCACTTTACACTTGCTTACATTGAACTGCATTTGCCATTTTAATGCCTATTCCTCCATTTTTAAAAAACTTAAATAATTTGGTTCTGTCTGCAAACTTGGACATCTCATTCCTTGTCCCTAACTCTAGATCATTTATGAACAAGTTAAGATGCATCAGTCCCAATAGGGATCCAATATATCCCTCCATTGCAAGAACTGACCATTTATTCCTAGTCACAGCCTGAGTGTCAGGCATTTGAAATTCTTACATAAATGAACAAAATATTTATTCAAAGACCACTGGCTGGTTGTTGAGTCTGTTACTGAAAATGAAGTAAATACTGTTTGATTAATTACAACTTGTCTGGCAAGAGCAACACTTGCCGTTTTCCTAGTCAATTACAAGTATCTCTCTCAGGCAAACCATTCTTTTCATACCTCACACCTGTTTCTTCAATAAATCATACTAGTCTGTATTTACCCAATGGGACACATTATGGTACAAATGAGCAGCCTGATGTATTTCCAACTCCACAGTAACGTTGTATTATGTAAGAATCAGGACTGAATAGCATGAATGAATATTTGAGTAAGTTCATTGTAAAAAAAAAAAAAAATGGGGGGGGGGGGTCCAGTTGGGTTATTTGGAAAACAATGCAATAAGCCTAGAACATAAAATTGTAATGAACAAAAAAGACTGAAGCTTAGAAATAGAAATCCACACGCTTATAAGGATTGTAACAAAATGCCAACCATTCTATTGATGACTAGAATATATTCCTGGAAGTATTGGCACTGTGCCAAAGACATGGTGGCACCTATTTTTCCCTCTTTGGGATTTGCAAGAATAATGCAGATTTCACCACTTTCCCATTATGTTTCAATTGCAAAGTTGTGGAACCAAAAGGGATTTTTGTAAGTGACAACTACATAAGCTTTCCAGCTTGTGAATGTTGTTTACACAGAATAGAAACCAGAATAGAGCCTTTTGTAATGTACTTTTGCATTACAAACATGAGAAATTATGACCATGTAACCTAAAGCTCTCCTATAATGCCTGTCCCATTTTAACAAGTAATTTTCAGGAGGGTTGAAATGGGGCAAAAGGGAAGGCTTAGTGGAGGCAGCAAATGGCTGGCAGCTGACTTTAACTCTCCCAGTGTTGCCTGTAAAAAAATGTTAAATCATCATTCCAAGGGCATTCTGGCAAAAATAGGAACTGCTAGCCAGCCACTACCCCTCTCCCCACAACAGCAAACATAGTGAAAGTAGCCTGTTACGCTTTTGTGTTTCTCTCCAGAAATCCCTCAAAATTCAGACAAAAGAGAACTTCCAGTCTAGAATGACTGAAATCCGTAGCTTTATTTTCCTGTGGAATTTACTCTGAAATCCTGGTTGCAGAAGAGCTATTGTAATACCAGGCAAGGAGCCACCCATCCATTTATGGTGGATTCTAGATCTGATAATGGCATGAGACACAAAATTTCATGAGTTGGTGAGATTGTGTAAATGTTGCACCAGTGACCTGGTTCGGATGCGATGCTGAGCAAGTGCTGAGCTGTTTTGTGACATCCTTATCCAGAAACACTGGGTAATTGTTGGGTTAAGTTTGGGTTGTTTAACCAATAAAGAACCCAGAGTTTCTGGGTTCAGACTCACTAAACAACAAAAGGTATGCCTGGATTGTTGATTAAAAGTGGAAGTGACGGCACTCGGTTCATGCACTCCAGTTGTCCCCGCAATTCCTGGGTTAAATAACTCAGGAGTTGCCCACTGTCACATCTGAACTGGGCCAGTTTCTGGAATCAGCAATGGACTGGATGAGGGCTAACAAACCAAAGCAGCTATAACCGCTCCTGGTCAGAGATAGCCTAGACACAGTTGTTCATATTTTGATAGCCTCTAGATTAGTCTATTGCAATGTATTATTGGGGAGGGCTGTCTTTGAACAGTGACTGGAAACTGCTAACTGGAACCAGTCACTGGAAGCATGTGCTACCTATTCTTAAATAACTATATTGGTTATCAGCCTGTTTCAGCCTGTGCAGAATTCAAAGAGATGGTGCTTACCTATAAAATCTCTACATGGCTTGCGACCTAGGTACCTGAAAGTTTGTCTTGTGGGATGCTCACCCAATGAACTTTGCTAACATTCTAATATCTTTTCAATGCCAGGCAAAGATCTTTTTATTTCTCCAGGAGTTTTAGAGCGTGATGTGGGATTGGTTATATGTTGCAATGTGATTTGTTTATTTTATTTCATTGTTGTAATACTTAATCTTTTCTTCTGATTATATGGTAGTTACTTTATTTCCATTTGATGTAAGTGGCCCTGGAAATAGCAATAAAGAAGGGCCGGATAGAAATGGCTTAAATAAAAACAAATAAAATGTAGTATAAACAGGCACATCTCCAGCCATTTTCAGCCTTATTATCGATGCTAGAACCATTAAGGTTTCTTTAATCCACTTTGGAGTTTGGGTGGGCCAGCATGAGGTTATTTTAGGATTCACCTTCCACAGTGGAACCCAATTGTGTTTCCTGTGATAATATTTCAAGAGTAAGTTGTTAGACAATTACAACCTATTGACTATCTCTCAGGCATTTGGCAATATCTGTTTTTGTAGCTTTTTGGGTTGTTGCAGTGGTTTTAAATGTATGTGTGTATTGTGTGTATGTTGTATGTTTTTGCTGTTTTAATTTTTTAATCCTATGTAAACTGCCCAGAGAGCTTTGGCTATGGGGCGGTATACAAATGTAATAAATAAATAAATAAAATAAATATTTTGTTTTTTTGAAAATATATCAACATGCTGATTTTTCTCCCTTCAGCACTTCATAGAAAGAGGAAACCCTTAAAAAACACCTAAAAACAAGCAAACTCTCTCTCTCTCTCATACGGAGAAAAATATCCACTCAATTGAAATCTTGGCTTACTTGCTGCTTTGATATTTGCAATGCAGATCAATCATACACATGTATCTGATGTGCAAAACTGGCTGAGGAGAAAGTTTTGTTCTTTCTTTGTGAGCTATCATTTAAAATGAAGACAGGCCATATTTCAGTAATATGTATATTGACAAATGAGAATTGAATTATATAAACAAAATGCTTAAAAAGATGACATTAGCCATTGTGTCACACCAGGCTACTATAAAAAGAGGAAACCTGCCTCACATGAGCCAAGGCCTATCTATCACTGTTGTGCTTTGCAGAGCTCATTCTCAGGAGAGCTAAATTGCCATTCAAGTGAATGCTTTGGGAACATATATGGAGTTGTCTTTGCTTCAACACGGAATAACCAAAACTAGGTTCCAACGTCTGGGATTAGCCAGCAGAGTCTGCATGTCAGACAGTGCAACTGCAAATAGAAAAGAAAAGAAAAAAAGCCCTCTCGCAACACTTCTCCTTTTAGAATTTAAATACTAATGACCACATGCATGCATGCATACATACAAGTTTATTTTTAAAGCTCACAGAATCACACTGTAAACACTTAAGTTACACAGATGTGTCAATGCTGAAACTAAGGATTTAGTTGTCCGTTTGTTTAAACCATTCTAGTTGAGTGCATTTATAGGCTTCATTATGGCACCTTCGTTTTTGAGCAACAGCATCACGGCAATACCCCCTCCCCACCCTTCCCTCAGTAGTGGCTGTAAATGCAAAGAGTACATGATTAAAACAGATATATTATCCTTCATTTGAGACAAACGTTTGGTGTTTGTAGAATATCCACAAATGCCTATCATGAAAGGAAGTATGTATACTTTAAATATGTATCTGCCTCAGGTAATTGCAGCCTATTGACAGAGGAGCTGTTGTACGCAGTCAATTGTTCTCTGCTCTCTGGGAAAAAGCAGAGATTAGTTTAAAAGGAGAGAGATAATGTGTTTGAGTAACACAGGAATATTTGAATAAGAATAACCTACTTTAGGTCACAGGGACACTGAAATGAATTATAATGCCAACATTTTCTGCTCATAAATTCATAAAATTCCACAGTCCTTCCATTGAGGCAGAAATGCTGAAAAGAAAACCAAAACCACTGTATCCTGTGTTAATTTCTCAGCACTTTAACTCTTCTAGGTTGTGGCATCAAGATAGTTCAGCTAGCAGACTACAATAGTGTTAAGTCTCTCTTTGTTCAGTAGATTCTTCTCCATTGACAATCTTAATGCAGGCTGTGAAGGATTTGTGTAGGCTGGACACAATTTAAGCATTACATAGAGAGGCAAAGGGGTCAATTGGCTTCTCCATTTGCACTGCTCATAGTGAAGTGGGAGCATCCCAAAGTGATTAGAGAGTGACTGGTTCACACAACACGCTAACCCACATTCAGTGGTTGAGTATGGGTTGTTCTGAACTGTAGGTTAGCGTGTTGTCTTAACATAGCCAGGTGGCTTGTTAACCATGCAGTGTGGCTTACTTTCTTGATCAGGAAACCTTGAGAACTCATGGTTTGTTGTTGGGTTGTTTAGGGTGGTTAACAAGCCACACTGCAGGGTTAACAAGACACTCTGGCTGATTCAGACAATACAATAACCAACCCTGCTGCATTCAGACAACATGATAACACACAGTTCAACAAACAATCCAAAGTTCAAAACATACACTCAATCACTGTGTGAAGCCGGTCATTGTCTTACCAAAGTGTTTCCAGATAGACTGGCACTCAGTGGCTAACCTAGTTCTGCAGCCATTATGTAGCTCCAGTTCAGAGAAGGGAATGCACATACCGTCTATCTGGCTCCTTGCAGTTTCTCCCCAGACCCTCTGATACTGGGGAGTCCCTGCCATTCCCAGCAATTCTGAAGGGAAACATGGTGCATGGGGAAGGCTCTCCCACTTTGTTTTCCTCCAGGATCAAGCTCTCATCAGTCTGCCAAACAGCTGTGCAGGAGCCCAATACTGAAATAGGGAGTGTGAGGGTAATTCTCTTCACATGCCCTCCTCCTCCAACAATTCTGTTGGAGGAGGAGGGTAGAGTAATAGTGGTTCATGCTCATGCACACTGGAAAATTTGTAGGTCTAGAACACCCCACTCTATCCTTGGTTTAATTCAGCAAGGATGTTTCCTGTCCCCTCACCTCACCCCTACAGCAGCCTGATTCTTGCCTGAACCTGTAACCCAATAATTTGAACACTCTGGCTCATTTTGGCTCATACTATTAGATTCTCTGCTTGGAAACGTGGAAGATTACCCATGGAAAATCTTGTCATTTCCATGGGTGCATGTATGCTGCAGCTCCATGTGCATACTAGTCCCTGAGGGCTGGTTATGAGTGTTTGCAGTGTATGTATCAGGCTCTAAAATCTGCTTCCATGGGCATAGGTCTCTGCCCTCGGCCTTCAATGTGTTTAAAGAAAGAGTCATATCATGACTAGAGTTAACATCTCCATAAATGGCAAGCAAACAGCACCATATCTCTCCTCTTGCTTCTTTATAAATGCAGTCCATAAGGCAACTTTATTTCCATCTTGAGGTTACTTAGCCTGCACCCACAACACCACTCCTTCCTTTCAGCAATTCCAGTGGGTGTTCATCCCACCATTTGTGAAATTCTGACTGTGGGATATTCATAGATCCCCCCCCCCCCGCCCCAGTAAAGCATACAAAGAAAACTACCCCCATCCAGGGCCATGCAGAGCTGGTAATATGCCCAAGCCAGATGGGAAGTGTGTGCCCCCCCATTTCAAAAAAGGACAACATGGCCACCCCAAAGGGGCATACTCACCAACATGTCCGTTCTACATAATACCTTCATATTAAACCTGTTCTACAACACCTAAAGGCATATCTATCCCCGCCCCGCATGAGGCCTGGCCCTTTGCAGCTTGTAGTCTGACCGTGGTATTCACAACGGACGGCTTCTGCACTATTTCCGCAAGGCGGGCTCCTCGCTTCTCGATGGGTGCTTACGCTATGGAAGCAGTAGCGTAAGCTGGGGGCCCCCTCCTCATTGGAGTGCCCCCTCAAAATCATGGGCCCTGGGCCAACTGGCCCCACTAGCCCCCCCTGCACAGCCCTGCCCCGCCCTGCCCCCATCACAACTCTCCCCCTTTTACTACCCCCTTCTAACTCAGAAGGAGTATATATAAAGTTTCACCATATTGTGAAGATGTTTGCACCAGAGACGTTCAATGTCTCATCAATTTCTAGTTTGTTCGTTTGGGAATGTAAATACAATAATACTTGCCAATACAATAATACTTGACAACTACAAATGCATTTTCTGAGGCTGCAAACTTTACATTTGGAAAATATTTTGAAGACAAAATCTCTATATAAATTATCAGTGTTATATCACATTCCAGGGTAGATTCCATCTATTTGGCATGTGCGTGTGTGTGTGTGTGTGTGTGTGTTTAGGAAATTGATACTAATTTTACCATGAAGCCCAAAAGGTGAGGCTCCACTGGTTTCAAGCTATGCACAAGGAAAAGTCAAAGTTCAAAAAAAAAATACTGATATGCAATTTCTACAGTGCAACTTGACAAGAATATAGAAATATTGTTTTTATCTTTATTGTCCAAGGAACTTGGCATGACAGATTTATTTGCTTAACCAGATAGCATTTTTAAACTGGAATGCTGGAGAGATGTGATCCAATCAAATAACCAACACGCAGGGAAACTGAGATGAATGCCACAGTTCAAGGTATTATTTGTAAATATTAAAGGAAGTCAATATCACATATAACGGCCATAATAAATGGAGCAGTATAATAATTTGAATAAGTGTATTTAAATCAGGGAAGGCAGGAGTTTCATAATTTCTCTTCCATGTAGCTTCATATTAATGAAACATTATGTAAAGAGCATTCCCAATTATCCAAATCTTTTTCTTTGTTCCAAACAAAATTGGGAAATAGGATTACATGTCCTTATTTTTTTGTTTACATATGAATTTATAAATCACCTTTTGAAGCGATAAGATAAAAAAATGCAAAGGATTAAAAACCAATGAAAGATAAAAAGCATGCAAAGCTAACGAGACACATAAAATAGGAGCAGTTTGCAGTTAGGAGCCAATCTAAAAGCAGCAAGCCCACAAAATTAATCTAACTAGTTGAAATTAAGCTTAAATCCACAAACAAACAAATAACATCTCCTGGATGAAAGTTCCAAAGTGTCATGCTAAATGCCTCAGCAATATAAAGTTCTGTGATTTGTTTGCAAATTGCCATGGGAAGGACAATTGGCACTGAAAAGCTATGGCTACTGGGTGGCATGGAAATGTAATGAATGAATGAATATGTGGGGTATGAATAAAGTAGAAATAAAGAAAACAAAGAAATGGTCAGAAAGATGAAAAGGCCATTCATTTAGATTTTAAGATATGGGGAAGAATGGACAATAACCAGAAAGTTAATCTAAGGTCAGACATGTATTTTTTGGTTCTGAATTTTGAAAGAGAAATATGGGTGGAAGAAATGATTTATAGATTTTTAATACTGCACAGACACAATGGACCAGTACCCATGTGACTTGGTCATTGAGCTTGAGCAAGCATGTTTGTGCATCCTGCTCAATTGCTCCCACTTGGCTCCTTCTACCAGTGGGAGTGACTAAACAAGCCAGGGACTCTCTGCCCATGAGTTGTGCAGTGTGATGTCCAAACCAGGAACTCTGGCATTTTTCTCTTCTAACAAGCCAGAGCCATAAGCCAAGTACCAACCCTGGCTTATGACTCTGTTAGGATAGGAATAAGCCAGAGTTCCTAGTTTGGACATCATGCAAAACAAACCATGGACAGAGAATCTGTGGTTTGTTTAGCAACTCTTGCTGGTGGTAGGAAACAAGTGGGAATAATTGAGCACTATACATCAGCATGCTTGTTTACTCATGATAAGCCAGAATTCAAAAGATTTCTCGCTTATTGTTATGTGAGAACCAGGGCATTGAGGGATGTCTCACTCTCTCTCCGCTAACAATAAAAAGTACAGAGGATGGGTCAGCCAAAATTAAACTATTTAAATGCTAGTGTTTTCAAGAGTTAAGCATATAGTATACTCTTCCACTTAGGGTAGGGTGACCATATTTAGGAAACCAAAAAGGAGGACAACATGGCCGCTCCAAGGTGGCATGCCCACCAACATGGCCGTCCCCCAAGGGGGCGTGACCACCAACATGTCCAGCCCCCAAAGGGGCATGCTCATCCAAACATGGTCAGATGTCCATGTTTGGATGAGCATACAATTAAGACAAACCTGTTCTACACAACATCTTCATGTTAAAATCATTAAAATAAAGAACAAGTGAGACATCTGATGTATCTGAAATTAACTTTACTCACTCCTACTTTTGTAGCTTTTGCTGTACTTTGAAACTTTTGCTATGCTCTGTGTGATAGTTTCCCCTTCCCTCAAATATGTTTTCTGACTGCAAATCCTTCACTGGGTGACCCTCGTCCCAACTTTCCTAACATTTAACACTCCTTCCCCATCACATTTCTCTTATCCATATGCACAGATTCAGCATACTGCTACCACTGAACAAATGAAGCAGTTGACAAGTGCAGAAAAATCTAGTACAACAAACTAGCCAACCTAGCATACAGGAAGAGTATAAAATACGATTACCCTGCAAACATTAGCCATGGAACAAAATGGACTAAAGGCTTGTTATAGTCACTTCTCACCTCTTAGCTTGTTTCAACTTCTGGTTTATCAGTGAAAAACAAATCTAAAAATGTGTCATTATATCTCTGGTTCATTAGCCATGTAAACAAAACCATGGTCAGTAGCAATACAAAGAAAGGCCAGAACAGATGCCCATTATCACAATGCTAGACAAGGATCTTTCCCTCCTTTTATCCAAGTATATCCTGAATTTACACTGCCACAGTGTGTAGAGAATAGAAATCCCAGTCAGGGACCCAAGGAAAACTGCCCAAAGAAACTTTAGAAATAACTCTTGTTGATTTCAATAAAGCTTACTCCCAGATAAATGAATGTAGGATTGCAGCCTCTTCACATCTGTTCACCTTACTCTAGCAAGTGCAAGGCCCTCCTGTCAAGGACAACTATGCACTCACAGAACCTGGACTCCTCGATCATGCAACCAGCAGGTGCTTTCCAGAAAGATGCTTTCAGAGCCTAGGAGATCCAGACACACTCAAACAAGTCAAGCCAAGCCATGCTATGCTGGAACAGAACAATTCTGGGACAAGACACTACTTTGCAAGTGATCAGACACAACAGTCATACATAGAAAAGAAAAACACAACTACCTCATTGACATAGCAATACCCAATGACAAAAATGTTGCAGAAAAGGAAGAGGAAAAGAGAGACCCAGCAAAGGTTTTAGGAAATCTTGCTCATGTTGGCATAGGTTGAGATATTTTGCTGGTCAGAATTTCATCAGTAGAACTCCAATGGACTTTAATGGAAATGTCTCTAGGACTTTGAACAATTTTACTTTGGGCTTTCAGACTTCAGAAACTTCAGGTGGATGATATGAAATAATTAGCAATTACAGGAGAAGTGAAAAACCCTTCTCCATCCACCCCACCCACCATGCCCATTGGCGCAAAAGCTAATAGTTAGATCCAAAAGATCAGTTAATTAATTGGAAAATTCATTAACAGTCTGACACTGGTTTTGAGAATTAACTGAGGAAATATATAGGAGATACAATATACAATGTGGATCTAGACTCCAGCACAGCTAGATATGATCTTATGAAGATTAATACACTGAGGAGGAATATGACTTTTTAAAAAACTTAGAACTCTATGTACTGGGTGCCCCAAAAGTAGGTATACAGTTGTTTAGAATGTTGATGGGAGGTGTGAGTATTATACTGTATACCTACACTTTTGGGCCACTTGGTATTTCAGCCTTCCCCAATCCAATCCTCTCCAAATATCTTTGACTATGACTCCTATCTGGTCATGCTGACTGGGCGTTGGGAGTTTTATCCAACACATCTGGAGAGAACCAGCTTGGGGGAGGATACTGTATTTAACAAGAATTATCTGTTTTTGTACAGTTACTAAAAGGATAAAACAAATGCTAGCACCAGTAAATATCACATAGATGAAGTAAAAACACCACGGCCAGTAACAATCATCCTCCAATAGAGATGGATAATAAATTATGTTTTCATTATGTTTAAAAGGCCCATTGAAATTGCATCCATATACTTTGCCTTTCACACAGCCATGAGCTATGTTCAAATAAACTTCTAATATGATACCATTGCACATTTTTATATTCTTTTTTTCTAAACTGCTTCATGATTTATTCAAATAAGAAGCAGTAAATAAATATTGCTAATAAGTCAATTCATACATCAATATATTACAATGTTCTCCTCCAACAAAATAATCAAAGAAAAGCAAACGGGTGAGGTAACCAGATAAAGGTACTGCTTTGAAGCCAGTTTTCTGTTCCAGCAAAACACCTATTTTCCAGACAGCTAAACCAATTTCCTCAAACCATCTCTAAATGAATTCTTAGAAAATTAATTCATTCAAATTTATTTCCTGTAAATAGGAATATCAACTCCATATCGTCCCCCAACTCTCACACACAAAACTATAGCCCCCCCACTCTCAACATGCACACAAACACGCAAACTCTCTCAAAATCATCCACCGCAAAACACACACACACACACATCCATTCATAGACAAATGAGCATGCACCTATCACATAAATACACTCACACACTGCAAACACGTAAACTCTCTAAGGATACCCACCCCAAAACACACGCACACAAATTCATTCATGGACAAATGAACATGCACCCCATGCACCCATCACATAAATACACTCTGTGAAGGTTTCACTGTATGTAAAGAGTTAACAGTTATGAAGTAGGGTGATTAGAAAATAATAATAAGAGTGAATTCCCCAGGGCTAAAATGGTAATTTCTCAAATGCTCCAGTAATGGCTCTGTGATCGGTTTACAGCTCAGGATGTGTCGAGCCAGACACAAAAGGATAGCCAATGACTCTAACAAAAGGCTCGATAAGGTGATCAAGAAAAGGAGGGGCGAAGTGGGAGAAGGACGATGAGGAGTCAAAAACGGGGAGATTGCTTTTGTTAGGGATGGTAGGGTGAACTTTTCCAGGGGATGCTGGAAGAGAAAATATCAGGAGTAGTTAGTGAAGAGATGGACCTGCGGTTTTATTCCTGTCGTTTTGTTTTCTTGCCTTTGTAACATCAGTTCTATGTGTGTAAATATCTTAAGCAAAGCGTGCCTTACTATGCCAAGAATAGTAAAGAGTTTTGATTTAAAACTTGTATTGTTGGAGTTTCCTTTTCACACCCGCCTACAGCTCGAACCCCCATGCTACTGAAAAGGGGAAAAGAGACAGGTGGAAGCTTGGGTCCCAGAAAAGGGACAAGGTTGCTCTTAAAGAGGCAGGATATCTTTAAAGAGCAGAATCAGAGTGTCCAGCCAGGAAGGTGGAATTCTGAACGTCCAGGAGCGGAACCTGGACACACTCACACACACATACCTCTCCCAAGGCTGCTCCTATGCTTGCTTCCACTCTCCCCCCCCCCCCCATTTCTCTAGACAAATGATGGGGATTTTTACATTCATCTTGAAAATATTCTTAGTGGTAGCAAGGGGTTGCAGAGAAGGGGATTAGAAAAGTACAGGATAAGACCTGGGGGAGGAGAGATGCTAACAGGTGGAGGGCAGTTTTGGAAAAATTTTCAGAACCTTGTAACTCCCAGGGTAAAACTGTCCTACCTGCTGCTCTGCCTGCTTTTTGTCCTCTGCCTGCACCATCCAAGAAGAAGCCCAGGATCGTCGCGCGGGAGCCTGAAGGGGGTTGGTAAGTGTGGATGACCCACCAGGGGCAGGCCTCGGAAGTGCCTGAAATGGGCCTACTGAGGCCTGCAGAGGCCGGCTGAAGCCATCTCTGGATTCCTAGAGGGCCATCGCCATAGCGACCACCCTCTAGGAACCCGGAAATGGCTTCGGCAGGCCTCGGCAGGCCAAAACCGGAAGTGCCCGAAATGGGCCTACCGAGGCCTATTGAAGCCATCTCCGGATTCCTAGAGGGCCACTGCCATAGCGATGACCCTCTAGGAACCCGGAAATGGCTTCGGAAGGCCTTGGAAGGCCGAAACCGGAAGTGCCCGAAATGGGCCTACCGAGGCCTGCCGAAGCCAGCTGAAGCCATTTCCGGATTCCTAGAGGGTCATCGCCATAGCGACGGCCCTCTAGGAACCCTGAAATGGCTTTGGAAGGCTGAAACCAGAAGTGCCCGAAATGGGCCTACCGAAGCCTGCCAAAGCCATTTCCAGATTCCTAGAGGGCCGTTGCCATAGCAACGGCCCTCTAGGAACCCAGAAGTGTCTTCGGCAGGCCTCGGAAGGCCGAAAACAGAAGTACCCGGCCAAAACGGGCTTTTGGGGGGCTAAATTTCCGGATTTGGTCCCCCAAAATGGTTTTTCCCGCCGGATGCAAATTTGCTCCCCATTTTCCAGGCATGTCCGGACAAATCCGGGCGGATGGGCACCCTCACTTAGGGCACAATCCTATGTATGTTTAGCCAGAAAGAAATCCTAGAACTCACAGCATTCGTCAACAAGCATGGCTGGCTGGGGTATGCTGGAAGGTACAGGACTTCATTCTGTTGAAACATGCACAGGATTGTGTCCTTAAACTAGCTTAACTTGACTGCATCATGCCCACAGAGGTTCGCTGAAGCTCAACTTTAAGTACAGAAGCAAAACCAACTGCATTCTAACTACAGGTCTGATGATGTTCCTGCCAACCAAATGGCAAAGAAGAGCAAAAGAGACATGATTTTTTGTTGATTTTGAACACTGACGATTACACAGAACAAAATAATTATCCACAGACAAATGTTTTTTGTTACAGCATTGCTGCTGCAATGAACTAATCTGAAGTCCAAAATACTGTAGTGCCTTTCCACATTGCCCTTAAAATGACTTAGGCTGCCTCTACAAGAGGCATTTAAAGCTCTTTCAAGGCGCATTAAAAATTTTACCTCTACAAGAATGGAACGCAAATCAGGCGTAGAGGCGCGTTTTCTCTCCGATTATGCACATTATCGAATGCGCGTTAAATAGTGAGTTTTATTTTGCTCCGGCTGTTAAAGCGCATTTTGCCTATGTGAACAAGCGATTCTCCGCATAAACTACCTGTAAAGTGCATTTGAAACAATCGGTAAGGTCACCTGTTGAGTGCTCAATTACCTCCTGCATACAAGCATTTACGATAAAGCGCTTCAGCAAATATGCGCATAATCGGCTAACCAGGCGTAAAGCCGAATTCTTGTAGATGAGGCCATATATTCTGTTTAAAAACATGGTTTTTAAGTCGTTTCATTATGTGGTAGGACACACTGAGCAGTACTTATATTTCATAATGACTACTTCCTCTGTATTCACTGGTGTATTATAGGGTTAATTCCTTGACTCTTCTTGTTTAGTTTGTTTTGCAGGCTGCTTGAGTTAGAAGTGGGTGGGTAAAGCAGCCTGCAAAACAGAAACTAAACAAGAACAGACAAAGAATTAACCATGTGTCACACCACTGAACACTTTCAGGACGGAGGAAGCAGTCACTATGAAATGTAAGTACTGCTCAGTTCCTATCACGTAATGAAATGACTTCAAAAAAGAATATAAATTGTTTTAAGGGCAATGTGGATAGGCATTTAGATGATGTAACAAGTCTAGTCTTTTCATAGGTAAATCATTTAAACAGCAAGGTGTTCCTATGGTGAATTTTTTTGTGAAGCAGAGGCTTCTAGAAATCTCTCTCTCTCTCTTTACAGGCAAGCTGTACTATTTTAAAGCATGAACATGCATGCACGCACGCATGCACGCACACACACACACACACACACACAAGTTCTCATCCCTCTTGCAAAATGATATATTGCTGTCAAATTGTAATCTAATTTTAGGTGAGCTCATCTTTTCTTCCTGCCTTGGAGCCATTTTAACTTCATATTGCTCTCCTACCACAACCATGAGAAAATACATAGTCCCTGAAACATTAAGGATGCTATACTGACATTTTGTGTCAGCCAATTGCTGCAGAAGTCATCAATATTGCTCTACTCATAAGCAGACCTTTTCTGAGCAAAACAAAAACAAATTGCCTGAATCAGAGCTTGCCTTGACCTCTGTATCTCACAGTGGGAAAACGATATGCTCTCACAAGCTTGCAAGAGAGATGAAAGCTTGCAAGACCTCAATGAGCAGGTGAACTTTCTTTTTGTAATACAATGTTCAAGCTCCTAAGGCTCAGAACTTCTCCTTCATTACATTTGCTATTCTGCTGGTAGGCACTGCTTCCACTCCCATGGGATTTGCCATACTGCTTCAGTTTTCTCATTCATTCCCAGCATCTCTCAACAATAGCAAGTGTGACTAAATCTTTAGGGAAGCTGCATCAGGAATTGTCATCGATCTACACAGTGCTGCAAACACTTTCTATATAGGAGTGTTGGTTAGAGTATTGGACTGCGACTGGGGAGACCCGGGTTCAAGTTTCACTCAGCCATGAAGTTCACTGGGTGAATTTGGGCCAGTCACTGACCTACCTCACAGGGTTGTTGTGAGTATAAAATGGAGAGGACATAGATCATGTAAGACACATTGAGTTCCTTGCAAGAGGAAAAAAAAGGTGGGATACAATTGAAACCAACCAACCAACAAACAATAAAACGGTTCCCCTTGAACTACTTGCAGTGCTTCTAAAGTAAATTAAGTTGTTTAGGCTGCTGCTTTGCTTCCATTCTGCTCTTATTTGTGCTTAACTCTGACACACTTATGTGCATATAGTTTGAGAACCTGTGCCAATTCTTGGGCTGAGCAAACATCTACATTTTCTCCTTTGCAAGCTAAATTTGCAGCTTTGGTAAATTTTCATACCATGTTGATATATTTCATTTAGCATTTTCTTTTACCAAGATAGATTTTTTCAGGCATAAGAGAATGGACCACCAAACAGTTCTCCTCAAAACATACAAATCTGCAGTTCTGTATTCCTATTAATCAGTCCAACATTTTAATAAAGCAGGTAAGGACACAATCCTATGCATGTTTAGACTGTAAAAAGGCCTACGATGCCATGCTGGCTCGGGCATGCTGGGAGTTGTAGGACTTTTTTCTGTTTTAACATGTATAGGATTGTGCCCTAAGTATTTTTGCCCTTGTATGTATGGATTGCAGTTGGGGGCTTCAGCCACATAGAGTGGCTCCTGCAGTGGATAGTACCCATATCCACAGCCTGCTAGGAGGGAGAGTGGCTTAGAGGCATGCACAAACCTCTAAACTACTTTCCTTCTACTGGGCTGTGGAAGCTACAGATTGCTAAAAAAGAAGGTGGCTTGTAGGCTAGTTCTTCCTGATGAAGAGGTTGCAGCAACTACATAAAAGATTCTTGTCTTATAGACTTCCCAGATAAGATCTATGCCAACTTCATGCTGCCTTTGGGGCATTATTGGGCACCACTTCCCCACACAACATGCACCTCATTGGTATGAGAGGTATTTGAAAGTGATTGGCCTAATAAGAGATGTCATGTTATGGTCCTTTGCAAAGATACAGATGCCCTGAAAAGCAACTAGTTACAAGGCACTTAATATCGAAATCAGAAAGAGGTAAATTATACACGGAAGGGATACTAGAATGTAGCTACAGATTATTATAATAAATGAAGCAGTCAACTAGTACAGTGAGAAATATTCAAAATATACAAAGCTGCCTTCAAAATTCAGGAGGTTTTACATTCAGGTCTGAAAATTGTCTTTCAAAGATGAGAGGAAGTCAACAGAAGCACAAAATGTGTTGATGTCCCACATTAGATCCCCAATAAATACAGCATATTAGCTAAAATACATAACAGATCAATGGGCAATGAAAAAGGCTTCCTTATGGTCAAATGACTTTTAAAAATGCAGTTGGTGTAGTGCCATATATGCTTCCTTTAATGGAATTTCCACATTACTGACATACAATTTAACTAATAGGTTAAATATGGAGTAACAGTCACAGAGCAAAAGAAGGTAATTTCATACAATATGTTTAACATTTAGGTTGAAAGACCTAATGTGAATCAGTAATAAATGTAAATATGGAATGGTGTCATTGAGACAAATGAAGGAAAATGAGACATTGTTTTTAGTAAATGAATTCTCTCTCACACTCTTTCTACTTTGGTAACTGCATTTGATGAAAGATATGAAATGTTGGAAATGGTGTTATTAACACTAACTAATAATGCTCACCCAACCAATATGGCACAGAAGCTATTAAAATAAGAAAAGGAGTAGAAAAGCATTTTTGATGCTCATGATACATACATGATTTGTTGGGCTAGTTTAACATGAATTATGAAAGGATTACAATTCAATCTCCATTATATGACAGAGATACTGAAGTGACGGATGGGATGACCCATCAACTTGGAGGTCCTCCTCTACATCTCAGAACATCTAGGCTTGAAGCTTATTAGCCCTATGTATCGAACTCTCTTGAGGACAAAGTGCTGCAAGTTTTTTCATGAATTAACAGAAACTTCCTATTCAAGAATCAGCAGTTGGAACCATACAATAATAGATTGTCAGGGAGCACATATTGTTATCCTTTCTAATGAGGTAACACTTGTTTGAATCATGGAATAGGACAGCTGTAAAGTGGAGAATTAGAAGATCAATTCTTCTTCTTCCTCTTGTGTTCTCAAGCTCTGTTTAATAGCAATGCAATGAACACTTCGCCAACCAGTGCAAATAAACCAACATGCATCAGCAGCTTTCTTTCTGTGTCAACCGCACTTATTAGGAGCGACGTGACACAGTAGGAAAAGAGACCGGTTCACTGTGAGACCTGCTACTCACTCTCTTACAGTGTAACGGCCCCCCTTCCAACTGCACATCACTGCAGGGATCTACACCAACAGGATACCACATAGACTCTAGAGAGCCTTGTTACCTGCTGTGCTCATGATGACTAACACAAACGGAAGGATTGGAAAATAGCATAACATTACCAAGGCATACAGCACATTCCAGACAGCTGTCTCAGTGTTTCAGAGTTTCAGGCCTGTACACTGCAGTCAGCTCTCATTGCTTTATTATTGGGCCCTGGTTTTAACTGATTCAGGCACAGTTCACAAAATGATGATTTCCAAGTATCACTAAAATATTAATTCTAATAATTTACTTTCTGCCCTGGCTTTGAGCCAACATTTTAAGGTCTGATGCTTTGAAGACATTCTGGCATGCCACAACCGGGCAAAAAGTCCATGCTTTGAAATGAAGTCATTTTTAATATTTAAAACTATTACAAAGGGAATAAATGAAATGAATCTAGAAAATTACCCATGAAAAAGAATAAGAGGCAATAGATCCAGGCAAGAAAAGGAATACACTCTTATTGCCCCATACTCAAAAATGAGAGTGGAGTATATTCTTTCCACGTCTCTTCGATTCTTACCACTATCTCTTCTGCTTAACTATGCATATACAACCATTAAAATAAATTTGGGGGAGGGGAATTCAGAGAGCCCAGCCCAGCTCCAACAGAAGTGTCTGGGGGGAAGGGTATGACTGGCAAAGGCTTCCTGTGGTGTTTTGTTTTCAGAAACAAAATTGGGGCAGGTCTGCACCTATGAGTTTATCTAGACACATAGCATGAAGGAGGGATCTAGCAGAAGAATCGAGTAATAGATGCAAATACCTGCTTGTTGTGCAGACTGCGGCATTTGTGAATTCCGTTGTGTATTGTACTGAACTGAGGCCATGGGTCTGTACTGCTGAGTTGCTGAGGTAGGGTATTGACCAGATGAGTAATAATACACAGGCATCTGTGGGAAATAAGAAAGACTAGGAATGTATTAGGAAACTTTTAGAGCTGTACAACAATCCACATACCCACACAATATCCAAAAATATTCATGAAATGCGGGGGTTTTAAGCTTAGAAAGTCTTGGGGAGAGCAACACAAAGGCTGCTATTTTTTTTAAGCATGGAAATTATTCTAACAAGTGGAATATGACTAAATAACAGGTATGTTACATATGTTAAAAATACCAACCACAGGGATAGGAAAATATAATTTTAAGGAATCTGAGCAAGGAACTATTTCGAAATATACAACTTGCTGTTCTCTAGAATTGCCATGACTTCAGAATGATATCCTGTAAAACACCAACACTAACACATATAGTTATATAAAAAGAATATAACATCACAGACAAAATTGCAAAGGCAACCTACTTCATGAATGGTTACAAAGAAAAAAGTGAAAGAAGGGACCAAAGGAGCCAGATGAGAAGAGGGAATGCAGCCCCTGAGATTACTCACTGCAGAAACAAGGAAAGGAGTTGGAAACCTTACTCAGAAAGATGGATTCCCCAGGACCAGGAAAATTGCGACAAGAAGAGGTGACTGATCAAAGGACAGAGCATATATTGACAGGCTCTCTAAAACTTCACGAACAAATGCTGCCTGCTCTGTCTTTAAACTTTTCATGCCATTTTCCAGTGTGTAGTCAGATCTTTATTTACTTATTTAAATGTGCCTGCTACTATTTGGTGTTGTAGTGAGTGGACGCTGAGAAAGGCATAGGGAGTACATGAGCCCTACCACACATTCAACATACACATCCTGGATTAGGCCCACTATCTGGAAATGGTACAGAAAGGGTCTGAAAACTGCTTCTTCTTTCTTTCTTTTTAAAGCAAGCTGCATTAAGCACAGCCTTTTCATTATGTGAGCATGGCATTTGAGCCCTTGCTCAACTTAAGCCTTGTTTAGAAATTCAAGACCACAATCCTCAATTTTATCATATCAGGTAATACAACATAATTAATGTCTTAGACCCCCTCTAGATGGATTCCGTTTGACGCCTGGTTAGCCGATTATGCGCATAATCGCTGAAGCGCTTTATCGTAAATGCTTGTATGCAGGAGGTATTGAGCACTCAACTGGTGACCTTACTGGTTGTTTCAAATGCGCTTTACAAGTCGTTAATGTGGAGAATCGCTTGTTCACATAGTCAAAATGCGCTTTAACGGCCGGAGCAAAATAAAACTCACTATTTAACGCGCATTCGATAATGCACATAATCGGAGAGAAAACGCGCCTCTACGCCTGATTTGCGTTCCGTTCTTGTAGAGGTAAATTTTTAATGCGCCTTGAAAGAGCTTTAAATGCCTCTTGTAGAGGCAGCCTTAGTTGCAGTAACAGCAGTAAAGAACAGCAACAGTAAATGATTTCATAGTCATCGATGGTGCAGACAATCTGGAGATGCGGCGGCCACTGTCCTAAGGGGAGGGGAGAGGCTGGGAGAAATTGCTGTAATTGTCTGGTGTAATGGGATAAAACTACACTAATGATAATGTGCTGATTGGAGCTAGGGGGTTTGAACTAATCCTAGCTAGATGTATACAATTCATTGCAAGATGTAGCTATGGTGTTCCTCTGCTTGAATGGCTGGATCAAGGAGGGTCTGAATTTCTGAAGCTTGGGCAAGAGATCGTTTGGGATGAATACTGACAGTAAGAATGAACTCCTAACAAATGCTGAGCTATGTTTGATCTCTGAAAATGGCAAGCACTTAAGTAACAGTGCAATCCTATACAAGTCTACTCAAAAGTAAGCCACATTGAGTTCAATGGGACTTACGCCCACATAAGTGAATAAAGGAGCACATCCCCAAAAGTCTCAATAAATGAAGACTTTGGAACGAAATTTGAATCTTATACAGGATCTGCACTAGTGCTTTATAACGGTATTGAAGTGCACTGACAATTGTTGGGGCCCATGACACATTCCATAAACAGTTTTCAAACCACTTTCACAGTGTTAGATTCTGCTTGGTGTAGATCTGGCCTGGGTCTAAGATACCAAATGCCCTGAATTCTTGATAAGCTAATCGTGGTGGGACATGGAGCATATAGAGTTCATTCTGACAACACGACAACGAATAATGGGTCTCTCAGTCTGAATTAGACCAAATAAAAGACCTTTAAAACATACAAAACTGACGTGGGATAATAAGTAACAATTACTGAAAATAATTAATAAAACAATCACCCGTATCCCCATTACATTCGCTGTATTCAGGCCTTCTGCAAGCAATTAACAATTGCATGGAGTTGAGAGAGTGAGGTCCCACCTGCCAACCCTGCTTGACATCTCCATTAGCTCTGCCCTCTTGCTGTACACATGTTTTGGGAACATGCCCATAGAAGGAAGCCTGTTCTATATGCATTGGCTTCCCCAAACATATGAAACTTTTTGAAATAATGGGGAGGGGGATCTAAACATGGAGAGCAAACTCCACTCCACTGACATTCCCCCCAATGTGTGTCCAGGAGGGAGATAGAGCTCATGGAGATGTGACGGTGGGAGTGGGGCCACTCCATGCAATTAACCAAGACAATTGCGTGGACAGAGTGCCCAAATAGAGCTATTGTTGTTTTTGGTTTAGTAATTTATTAAGCTTTAAAACAAAAACTAAAAAAAAAACACAACAGAAATGAAAGAGAAAAGTTATAACTAAAATCAGAACAAACCCTTTAGGTTTGGAAAAGCAGGTATATCACATGATACAAAACTGTTGGGAACAAAAGAAGATTCTAATAATTATGTCTCTTTTGTTACAGTCTTTGTTGATAAAACCAGTAAAAGGAAAGAGCTGCAGCTCAGTGGTAGAACACATACTTTGCATGTGCAAGATCTCAGGCCCAGTCTTTGTCATTTCCAGGATCTCAGTCTAAAACTTTGCAGATCCATGTCCAGTTAGAATAGACAGTATTAAGCCTGAAGGACTAATGGTTAGACTCCACACCTGCCAATTTCATTTGTTTAATGTTTTCTGACCCAACTATAATTAATCATTACAGTAGCTTTGATAATCATAAATTGGTAGCCTACACATAGCAATTTATAGTTACAAAGTACTATACAAACATAAATCAATTTATCTCTGTAGAATTTAGATAGTCTTATCCAGAGTTAGCCACAGGGAAATTATTTTTTTAAAATTGACTGGAAGAGAATGCATTTGTTATATACTCCATTTAGTGGCTTATCAGAGCAGCCATTGATCATTCTGAAAAATGTTGTTTGCTGGATGCAGGATTAAGTGGAAAGAAATCATATAATTTGGGATGATTAATGGATAACTTTTGACAGAAACTAAGCATTCATAACTTCCCCAAGAACAGACATTACAAATAATCAAATAGGGCAAAACAACTCGATTAACAACATAATGGGATAACAGTGTCATAATAACAGCAGTATTATTTATTTGATTTATACTCTGCTTTTCTACCAAAATTGGCATGTAAGGCAGCCAATGGCACTCGAAGTAATAGGGTACCTACCAAGTTTGGCAAGGTTCAGTCCAAACATTGATTTTGTAGATCCTGCCAAAGCCATTTCCAGACTTTGGCCTTGAAGAAATGTAAATTCCCACCAGGTCTATCAGAATCAGTGGGTGGGTGGGGAGAATGTAATGGTTTACATATTCAGTGGCTGAAGGTGCTTTTTGCGCCTGGTTCCTGTTGAGAGTCAGCAACTTCTGATACTATCAATGCATGGAGTTCATCATGCTATATGCTTCACTTTTTTTAGTGTGTGTGTGTGTGTGTGTGTGTGTGTAGTAAGAAGGAAAGAGATTTTATTTATTTATTTATTTATTTTATTCCATTTATATACTGTCCCACAGCCAAAGCTCTCTAGCCTAGACTAGAGAGCTACGAGAACATCTTCGCATGGGCAGTTGTGTTAATCACTCTTGTATGTTCCCAGTCTTGATCTCATGTGCATCATATTCCTGAGTTTCCACTCTGAACCTATTCATCAATCTGTTCTGAACTGTTAATCAGGCCTTTTATGAATCCTTGTGAAACATTTCCTCATGGTAACATTTGATTTGGATCTTTGTGCTACCATACTGAGGGGTCAATACACAAAAACAGCAATGAAAAGAAAAAGTCTTCGCTGGGCATGGAGAAAATCACCCAATCTGCTTGTGTCAGAAAAAAGAAACACATGTTTTTTGCCGTACTTCTGATTTAGGAACTTTGTACATTGGGCTTTACCAGAGCTTTCTATAAGAAGCCTTTGAAGCTCAAGTTGATACACGAAGCTACAAGAAGCTGACAAACAGCAAAGACATTTGCGGCATTACTATTTCTGAAGTTCCATGCTTTTCTCTACTCCACAGAATAAATTCCTTTTAAATACACAAAGAAGTCATTTTTTGGGGAGGCATTACTCACTCTATCCTTTCCATTCATAGCATATTGTTCTCCTAGTTCTTTCCCGCCCAGAAGCCATGAAAGAGGCCAATTCGGTTGTTGGTCAGACACTGACATGATGCTCTTGGGCAACGGGTATGAAATGACATGTGAAGAAAGAAGTGAAAGATCATGTGGCATATTTTTTTTCTGAAGCAGGGAGAGCAAAGTGGAAATTTTCTCCCATTGAAAATAAAAATCAGGCTGCTCAAGGCATTTTCTGGTCATCAACTGACTACAGAGAACTGTCACAGCACAATCAGATAAGAGGCTGGGCAGTGAAAAAGAACTCCTGTTAAGCTTCTAAGACAATGCACGGCCGGAGGAAAAGGCAAGTGAAGAACAAATACTTACCAGCCCTCTTAAATGTGCCACTTCTAAAATCTATCTGCTCCTTCTTTTGATGCAAAATGGGAAACTGAGCTTTAGAAGGCAGCTGTAAAGGCAGCTTTAATATATTAAAGTTTAATTAATGTGTGATATCCTTAGACTCCCAAGCTCATCCAACTTCCATTTTTTTCCTTCAAAGATAATCCCACACTGACTGGACATGATCAAATGCAGCATATTGCTGGCTGCATGAAGATGACCCTGGGCTGCTATAATTACAGAAACAAATTAGACATTTATAAACCCACCCACCCCACACACACATTATGATACCAAATGTGATAGTAGGACTTCATGAAACCAAAAAACAATTTCATACTGATTGTCTTCTTTGGATGACTGAGTCATGCCATTGTGCAAGACAAAGTAACATAAGTGCACTGAAGTTTCCCTGCTCTGCCCTCACACCAATGATAATAACAAATCAAGTTAAAGAACCCTGGATTGTTGTTCAGATCTACTTTAAGAATATCGAAAGAGCCAAGTACATGACGATTAAGTATATTTGTCATTCCACCAGCTTAATAGGGCACTGAAAAGCATAGTACTGAAGACATGACATTGATTTAAACTCTTAAATTCTTAGCTATCTCGTTCCAGAGGGGCAGGCATGTTATTCTACTGCAGCAAGCACAACGAAGAGTCTTGTGTCACCTTAAAGACTAACATATGTATTTATTCTGGCATAAGCATTCATGGACACTGTCCACTTCATCAGATACACTTCATCAGATACACTGCCATGCCATCTCATAAGTTAGCTGAGAAAGGGAATTCTCTGCAAATTCCTCAAGAGATGGTGAAACCATTACTTGCACCTTCAGCTTCAGGTTAGCTGACAAATCAGTAAAAATAAAAAAAAAGATTTGTGAATAAAATCAACAAATAAGATAGAAATCAAAGACAAGAATGAGCTGAGAAATTTGCAGAGGCCTAAATCCTGGGAGAATAAAAAGGTCTTCACTAGGCTCTAAAAAAGCCAGCCTTTCTAGGAGGGATATTCCACAGGTCGGGTGCCATAACAGAAAAGGTCCTCTCTCTGGACACCACCCACTGTACATTAGAAGGTGGGGGCACTTGGAACAGAATCTCAGATGATGACCTCAGTGATCAGGTTGCTTGATGCAAGGGAAGATGGTTCAATAGGTACCAGGGTCCTAGACTGTGTATGGCTTCAAAGCACCTGTACTTTGAACTGAGCTCTCCCCTGCCATGCTTCTTGCAAGGCCAAGAACAACTTGTGAAGGCTTTTAGCTTTGTAGAATTTAAAGTTGCGAGCACAACCCCCAAACAATTAAAGTCACAAACTTGTTCAACAGTCTGGCTAACCAGAGACCAGTAACAGCATGTAGGGGGATCTTCAAACACAACTGCGTAGTTTTGGCATAATTCAAACTTAGCTATTCTCTCTGACAAATTGACCCAGAGTCTCTCTGTGATCACCTCAGCTCTATTTGTACAGATCATACAGTAAGTAGCACCATGTCATCAGTATATAACACTATTTTCACAGAATAAGCCGAAATTGACACAGGGAAAGTAGCGCTAATTTATATCTCTAGGGTAAAACAACATAAAAATTAGAAAGAAAGGGAGCTAAGAGATATTCCTTTTCTTCTCTTCTGATAGTACATATTGGTCCAAAGAGCTGGACCAAGGCACCACTTAATTTTTTTACTTTCTACCTATATGGGGCATCCCAATCAGTGTAACCTGTTGTATGTCAGTGTTTGTATACTATATCCAACCAGTTTATTCTGGTTGGCCCTTTCAAAAGTATCAGTAAGATTGGAACACACACACACACACACACACTTATTTCTTTGGGCCTATGAACAAAATGTAGTTTGGTGTAGAACATTTAACATGAGAACTCCATATGAATAAATTAAGATTTCCACTTATGGCTCAACTAGAGCTCTGAAGCAGAACATGAAGAATGGCTAAATAGCAGACTCCAAAATGGGACCTCTGCCAAAAAGTGTTACGTGTTTGGCTTTGCATAGCTGCCAGTAAGGATACGTTATAAATATACTTGGATTCCAAAAGAGATTAAAAGTTTCATCATTATTTCTTCACCAAGTATTAGAACTTGAAGTATAACGTTCAAGCAAAACTGTTGAAAATATAAATATGAAAATCAATGCCAATTTAGTTAATTAGGTGGTTAATTCTTACTGAAATTTGAACCATGAAAATAACTGTACAATTAGCTGCAAATGTTCATGACTCTAAAGAATCATGATCCGACTTTTCCTATGTGAATCTCTTGTACCAGGAGTTTATTTGACCTTGCAATGTTCCTGTCATAGGAAGCAGTCACAGGAAAGAAAGAACCATCCTTAAACACCAAATTGGGAATCAGTCTCACATTTGTTATGTCAGCTGAGAATGTCTCAATTTATGGTTTGCTATGCAATATATAGACCAGGGATGGGGGAAGGAGGGTATGAAACAGAGCCCTTCTAAGATTGATTGTTTTTAATTGTTTAATTTTAATTGTTTTTAATCCTATGTAAACCGCCCAGAGAGCTTCGGCTATGGGGCGGTATACAAATGTAATAAATAAATAAATAAATAAAATATAGATCTAGCTGTCTTATTATTTACATCCTTCTGTATTACATCTCACTAATAATAGTAGGTCTATAAATACTGGCATAAGAGCACAATTCCCCTCATATTTAAAACAGTGTTCTCATTATTTTTCTGGCATTTCCTTCCCTACATAAATATGTACATCAGGGATGGGGAAGCTCTGGTTCATAGCCTAGGTCTGGCCCCCAGTGGTTCCTCATATGGCCTGCAGCTCCTTCTGCTGTTCTCTGATCAGTGATAAGAGTTGAGAAGATATTTAATGGCATGAAAGGTGTTGCACTGGGACTTACTCCTGAGTGAACATGTATAAAACCGAGCTGTATCTTATATGCTTGGTGGGAAAATGTCCAAGTTGGTAAGAATTGCATCTGATCCTACCCATTTTGCTTTGTCTGTCCTTGGCCCTGCCTCATTCACTTAGCCCTGCCCACTGCCAGAATGTGGCCCTGAGACCCTTCCCAAATTGGACTTCAGTCTCTGGGCCAAAAACAGTTTGTCACCCCTGATGTATATGGTTGTTACTTCTAGGCAATTCAGCAAAACTCAAGCTCACCCCTTAACTGGTCAGTTATTGATGATTCAAACTCCATCAGTGTATATGTGAAGTTGGATTTTTTGCCCCAATGTACACCACTTTACATTTACTTACAATGAAGCCCATTTGTTAATTTGCTGCTCATCCCTTCCATTTGGAAAGATCCTTTTGAAGTTCTTTGTTGTCTCTTTTTATGTTTTGTTGGGTATCATCTGCAGACTTGTCCACTTCACTCCTCACCCCCAACTCCAGATCATGAATGAACAAGTTTTAAAAAACTTGGGACTGTCTATATGCAGGGAAAGCCCTGCAGTGGCAGCGGATCTGCACTATGTCAGTTAGATGATGCAGGCCCAGCTTTGCAGGTTAGCATGATGACTGGACCCAGCCAGAGAGAGCTATAAAATTTCAGAATGCAGGGGTGTTTTTTTATTCTTGTTTGCTAAAATTATGTTTTGAAAACCAGCTTTTAAATAATAATGCATATGGTAAAGAAAACCTTCTGAGCACTTTGCTTGTCAATAATTTCTTCCCTTAGTCTGTGAGGATACTCAGGAGGCAAACAGGAATGTTTGGTCACAATCATTAAAGCCTAATCGGTCTTCAGGAAGCCAGTACACATTACAGAACTGCCATGTCTTACATGTTCAAGTCAATTAAATATGATTAATGGCTATTACTTCTACTAGATGCAATGTGGCAGCTCTGTCTCCATACACAGGAAAATGCGGAACCACAGACACACTATTTATTTTCCTCTATAGTAATAATGTGCACATATAACCTGAAGCATTCATCTTAAGGGGCAGTTTCATACATATAGGTACATTACTTGATCTCTCATCACTGTATCATTCAGCTGAATGTGTGGAGAGAGATGTGCGGATCAGCAAAACTTGAGTTCATCGAGTTTTTCCAAATTCCTCCTTAAAGCTCATTCTCAATTATGTCCAAATCAGATTGTGAGCTTTGTTTGTTCTTTTTACACAAATACTTGTGTCTATTTTCATGCGCACTTCCCAGATGTACACATCAATTCTGCACATTTTTAAAATATACACATTTTCTCCATTGATTAACATACGTTTGTACACATTTTTGGAAGTAAACATATTTCATGCACATTATTTGAATGTGTGCATTTTTCAAATGCATTTTTTGTTGTTCTATGAATTGCTTGGAAATTTATAGATTTAAGCCACAGATTGTGTTCAGGTCCACGTGTGTAATTTCTGGTAAAAAATGAACTGAAATGAATTTCTCATACATCCCTATGTGTGGACCTTCTCCAAGAAGCCCCCCCCCCCCCTATCTGTGGTTATTAATGGGTGATTAATCCATTCATACATGGAAGTCAGTATATGATACTATAGTGAATGAGTGATGACATACATGGGAAGTGGTCAGCAAATTTGTTGTAATCAAGGAGAAACTATAATACGAGCCAGTTAATGAAATTTCTACTTTACATGTAGTCATTATCTGCCTCCCTCTTCTCAGGCAATGAGGTATATAGTACTGTCTTTTCACAAAAAATAGTCATTGGATAGCTGCAGGTTGTTGCATAGAGAATTCTATCACGTTAAATGTGTGAACTGGCCTTACTCACTGTCTGAAATGTTTATGCATTTATGCAATATTCCTTGACAATCATTTCTTTTATGACCATGCTACTGAAATCATGCAAAATAAATGCTTGAGAGTAGATGGGGGAAGGACGCAATCACAAATATACACTTACCTGAGCAGGTGGTGGAGGTTGTACATAACCCTGTGGTGGAGGTGGAGGTTGCAGAACTTGTTGGGATACTGGTGGACCTGAACCTGTAAAACCTCCAGGAGGGAGTTGCTGGCTTGCGGATGCCATGACGTAACCAGTCTGTGGGGAAGACTGTTGTATAATAGGTGATGGATAGACAGGACCAGAAGGAGAATCAGGGTTTTCTCCTGATGACTGACGACTTAAGCTCATCTGGCTAAATTGTGTTGTCATGTCATCTCGCTGTGAGGCAAAAGTCAGTTGAAAATGATCAACAGAGATCTCTGCAGTGGATATTTGGAAAACAAAAAAATGGGTTCAAACAAGCACACACAAGAAGCAGAAGGAAATACATATAAGCACACAAAAAAGCAATTAAGTGAATAAAACGAACAAACAAGCCCAACCATGGAAGTTAATTAATAAAACCCCAAGAAAACTAAATGGTGTATTCTACATTCATTAGACACCTGGTGGATTTTTCCTCTTTTGTGACTGATTTGACCCTAGCCACATACAGCAAAAGGTAATACAAGCAGCTTTCCAGCCATCCAAGAGGCATAAGTAATAATTTAAGAGCATACTATTCTTTAGTTTTCTAACAGAAGGATTATCTAATATATCCTTTGCGTGTCTACTAAGTAGTAAGTTCCTTTCAGTTCAATGGGACTGACTCCCACACACATGTATATAATTAAGGGTTTAAGAGAGTTAGGTGCTCCTCTGCCAAAACAGAAACATTTGGGCTTCTAATTCTGTCAACTCCATTAAGAAACGGGAGATGATTGGCCTCATCTGGAGAGGGTCTACTCTGAGGGGCCAAAACAGACATTACTTCAAAGCTGTAGCTGCTAGCTACAGCTTTAATGTAATGTTTGTTCTGGCCCTATTGGTACTGTTTTTCTCTTCAATTTTAAACCCTAAAGAGTTACCCAGTTTTGTTCCTGTCTTTTTAAGGACTAGAAAAATATGATGTTTTAGAATGTCATCAGTCATAAGGTAGAAAATGAGAGGAAAGGAACAGCAGGGGAGAACACACACACACACACACCCCATCCTATCTAGCCTGTTAAAATGTAAACTGTAATCAACAGACTGTGGAATGACCTGCCGGAGGAGACTCGTCAACTTAACAGTCTTTTAGAATTTAAGAAAGCTATAAAGACTGTTCTCTTCCGGCAGGCATATCCAGTGGAATTTTAGAATGTTTTAAGGATGTTTTTAGGATGTTTTAGGATTTTTTATGCAGTTTTAATAATATGTGTCATGTTTTAATCAGTTTTATGTATTTTATCATGTTGTTGTTCCCCGCCTCGATCCAGACGGAGAGGCGGGTAAGAAATAAAAATTGTTATTATTATAACTGAATTGTGATTCTTAAACTGCATGCCAAAGCTAGCTTCACATGGGCAGTTTATTCTGTCATTTTGGGGGGCTTATGTCACAAGACTAACTCATGTGGAGTTCCTACTGCCTCAATGCTTATTCCCTTATTACATTTATGCATCCTCACAGGTTTTTACCTTCAGCAATTGCTTGACTAACGTACCTAAACTAAGAGTAAGAAAATGCCAAAGTCTATCTGGCTGTCTAGACAAGAGTTGGGAAAGTTAATGCAGGTTGCTTACCTGTAACTGTAGTTCTTCGAGTGGTCATCTGTGCATTCACACATATGGGCTCGCGCCGACGCCGAGCCATCTCGGGATTCCTCTAGCTAGCCTAGATACTTTTTTGGCGGGAACCCCTCCCCCCACCGCTCCAACGCGCATGCTCAGGGTTCCCGCTCACCTCAGTTCCTGGAGACCGCACGGCCTCGTGACCGAGATGATACTCAGCTAATTAACACAACCATGAGCAAGGCGTGTAACCAATTGACAGTGATGCCAAGAGGGGACGGTGGGGGGGTTGTGTGAATGCACAGATGACCACTCGAAGAACTACAGTTACAGGTAAGCAACCTGCATTTCTTCTTCGTGGTCTCTGTGCATCACACATATGGGCGATTAACAAGCCACACTTACCGGAGGTGGGAAGATCGCTGTCTTGGTTACTGCAACACCGCCGACAGGACCGATCTGCCAAAGGCGTAGTCTTGCCGAGCTCTAACGTCAAGCTTATAATGCTTGACGAAGGTGGAAATTCTAGACCACGTAGCGGCTTTACAGAGGCTAGGGATGGTAATCCCACGGTCTAGAGCGGTTGACGCTGCTTGTCCACGCGTTGAATGTGCCTTTAGGTGTTGTGGGATATCCTTGCCTGCTAATTGGTAGGCCAAGGAAATTGTTGCCACAATCCACTTTGAGAATCGCTGGGAGGAGACGGAGAGACCTTTAGTCCGCCCCCCGTAACAGACAAACAGGCTGCGAGACCTCCTATAATGATCCGTCCGTGATTTGTAGAACGCTAATGCCCTACGGACATCGAGGGAGTGTAGCTTTGCCGAGAATGGGTCTGCCGATGGTTGGAAAAAAGATGGCAAAACAATGTCCTGGTTAACGTGGAAGTCCGATACCACCTTAGGCACAAAGTCGGGTCCTGGCCGTAGGACGACCCGGTCCCTAAAAAATTGAGTATACGGGGGGTCGATTAGAAGAGCGCAAAGCTCTGACGCCCGCCTAGCCGACGTAATAGCCACCAGAAAAGCTGTCTTGAGTGTAAGTAACCTTAAACTAGTAGTAGCCAATGGTTCGAAGGGTTTTGCGGAAAGGGCTGTAAGTACAACTGACAGACTCCACTGGGGAATCGGTGATCGATAAGGAGGACGGATGTTGTTGAGGCCCTTTAAAAATTTCTTAGAGAGAGGATGGCTCATGACAGAGAATCCTCCCACAAGGTTATGCCGTGATGATATAGCCGCCACATAAACCCTAATTGATGAGGTCTTTAGGCCTTTATCATGGAGAGAGTAGAGGAATTGTAGTATTGTGGTAAGAGGGGACGAACTAGGGTCAAATCCCTCCATCTGGGAAAAACGGGCAAAGGAACTCCACTTCCTGGCATAGGAAATCCTAGTAGCCGGTTTTCGTGCCGCCTCTAATATCATAGTGATATGAGGGGGCATTCCTAGAGTGTACCACACGGCAGGATTCTCCAAGCTGTCAGCTTGAGGGAGTCTAGATTCGGGTGTAGCAGGCCGTTGCTGGAGTTCGTCAGTAAATCCGACCGGATTGGAAGGCGCCATATCTGGCCCTGAGACAGACGGAGAAGCGAAGCGAACCAGGTTTGCCTGGGCCACCATGGGGCGATTACAATCGCGTCTACAGCTGTCCTTGCTAGCTTGGCTACTACCCGGCTGAGTAGGGGGGTGGGAGGGAATATATAGAGAAGTCCCATGGTCCATGGTACTGCGAAGGCGTCTCCTAAAGACTGCTGTCCCAGTCCTGCTCTCGAGCAGTACGTCCGACAGGTTGCGTTTTCGCAAGTGGCGAAGAGGTCCACTTCTGGAGTTCCCCACGCGTTGAAGATACCTGTCAGGACCGACGGAGCTAGGCTCCATTCGTGAGTTTCCTGGAAGTGCCTGCTGAGCACATCCGCACGAACATTGTCCGTCCCTGCAACATGGACCGCCGACAGCCTGATGTCTCGTCGGATAGCCCACAGCAATATTTTCCTGGTGAGATGGAGGAGGGTGGAGGAGCGGGTCCCGCCTTCTTTGTTGAGGTACCATACAACTGCTGTGTTGTCGGACAGCAGTTGTACATGGTGACCTCGGAGGTGGAGCTGGAAGGCCGCTAATGCTCGCTGCACTGCGAGCAACTCCAACACGTTGATGTGGAGGGTGCGCTCTGAGGTGGACCAGCGGCCTTGACAAGTGTAGTCCCCACTGTGCGCCCCCCATCCCAGAAGGGATGCGTCCGTTGTTACACTGCGAGACGGAGGGGTATCTACAAACGGCATCCCGTTCAATAAATTCCTCTTGTCTATCCACCACTGCAGGGATTTCCGGACCTCGGGGGGGATGTAGAAGCAGGTCCTTCGAGGATTCCAAACAGGGTTGAACTTGCGGATGAGTAGATGTTGAAGCAACCGCATGTGCAGACGGGCCCACCGGACTACGAAGACAGCTGCTGCCATGAACCCGAGAAGCTGTAGAGCATGGAAGGCCGACGTACGGTGGCATAGGTAAAGCCGTTGAGCTGCCCTTGCTATTGTACGAGCTCTGTCTTTTGGGAGATAGGCCCACGCGACTGTTGAGTCTAGGTAGACTCCGATAAATTGGAGCGTTTGGGTTGGTTGAAAAATGGACTTTTCTTCGTTGACTAGAAGGCCCAATGAAGACAGAAGGGCAGCCACTGTCTCGACATCTGACCGAGCGGCCACATAAGATGGTGAGACGATGAGCCAGTCGTCTAAATAGGGGTACAACTCTATACCCTGAGATCGTAGGTGCGCGCACACTGCCGCCATACACTTTGTGAAGACCCGAGGCGCCGACTTGAGGCCGAAGGGTAGGGCCGTAAACTGATAGAATTGATTTCCTATTGCAAACCGAAGGTACTTTCGATGAGCCGGATGGATAGTGATGTGAAAGTAGGCATCTTTCAAGTCTATTAGTGTAAACCAACGGTCCTTTTGGAGCAGGGGTAGGATTGTAGCTAAAGTGACCATTCGGAACTTTTTCGTGGTAATGAATTTGTTTAGATGCCTTAAGTCCATAATAGGGCGAAGCCCGCCGTCCTTCTTTGGAACCGTAAAAAAGCCTGTCCGCAGGCTGGCGCGAGGTAACTTTACTATAGCGCCTTTGCGGAGTAGAAATTTTGTTTCTTCTCGCAACGTGGGAGATGGAGGCGTTATCTTCACGATTCCAAGAGGAGGGAGGGCCTTGAACTCTATTTTGTAGCCTTGACAGATTGTGCGAAGAACCCACTTGTCCGATGTTATATTCTGCCAGGCATGCCGAAAGGAGTGGAGTGTGTGACCGAATGGGCCTCGGGGCCTGGGGGAGTCAAAGGCGGCGTTTGTGCTGCGGCTCAGGTCTAGTGCGCGGTTTGGTGAAGCGTGTTGTGGGTTTCCTCTGCTGGAAGGTAGCTGCAGGGCCAGAAGGTTGGTAGCGAGTGGTACGGTCTTGATGTTGTCGTTGGTGGTAAGGGAGAGGCCTGTACCACCTGCGAGCTCGAAAGGAGGGTTGATGCTGCTGAGGTGTAAACCCCATTTTCCGTGCCGTGACCTTTGCTTTGTGGATAGTATCCATGGCTACGTCTGTGGTTGAATTGAAGAGACCTTGGCCATCAAAGGGCAGATCCTCGATTCGCGCCCGAGTTTCTTGGGGCAGAGTAGCTGACCGGAGCCAAGCATGTCGTCTTAAAGCGACTGCTCCTATCATGGACTTGGCTGCACAGTCGGTCTGATGTTTCGTGGTTTCCAGCTGCTGTTTCGAAAGTCGGAGTGCCTCCGTCTGGAAAACCCTGGCCAACTCTCTTTGGTCGTCTGGTAGATAGTTAATGAGCGACGACATCTTTTCCCATAAGAAAACTTGATATCGTGACATCATCGCCTGGTAATTGGTAATTTTAATGTTCAGGGCCGCTGAAGAGTATATACGTCGGCCACAGGCGTCAAGCTTACGCCCCTCTTTGTCAGATGGGGTAGAATGACTTTTAGAGGACTTCCCCTGCGATGCTTCGACCACAACAGAATTTGGTTTGGGATGGACGAAGAGGAAAGGGGCCTCTGATTCCTTAATCTTGTACAGCGCGTCCAAACGCTTTGAAGTGGGTCCCATCGTTGCAGGGTTAGTCCAAGATTGTTGAATAGTTTTTAGAAGCGTGGGTACCATTGGCAGGGAGAGTTGCGCAGAGGGCTCGACGTACATAACGTCAAAGATGTTATCAGTGACCGCTTCCTCTGGCTGATGGTGCTCGACTCCCAAAGATTGTGCCATCCTCAACATCTGTTCAGTGAAGCTGCCTAGCGCCATAGAGGGGGATGCGTCATCTCTAGTGCCCACCTCACCCTCCGGTGACGGAAACGATCGTGGGGGAGAGCGTATGGAGGAAGAGTCGGAAGCATAATCTTCGATGGAATGAGACGAAGGCACTGGCGAGCACGAACGTCGCGGTTCAGTGACTGCAGGTGTGGCAGCGACAGTAGCGGCTGAAGGTTGCCTAGAGACGGTATGTGTCTCCGTGTCTCCCAGACGTTCTCCTGTGTAGGGATCAAATCTGTAGTGGGCTCGTGACGATCGCGAGTGGAAAGAGTGTGCAGAGCATCGATCCCAGTCTTGGGCGACAGAGCGCGAACGGGAGCGCGAGCGATGCAGTGACATGCGGTGGTCTGGTGAGTTAGAGCGAGACCGGTGTCCTCTAGAATACTGCGAGGCCCTGGAAGTCGGTGAGACCGACCGGAGAGAGACTGAAGGTGATACAGGTGCCATATCTAATAGTTCCATATCCCTTCGTGGAGTCAACGGGAAGAGTTCCTGCAACGGTGACAACTGTGGAGCAGAGCGGGAAGGAGACGGAGAATGTAGTCCTGTGTCGTCCGCTGGAGATGATCTAGTCGGGACTGACAGCGACTTTCGTGCTGTGGCCGGTCCAGAGGGCCTCGATGTCGACGCAATCGGTATCGAGAGAGGCGAGCGAGATGAGTGCTTGGACGACGTCCCACTCTTCAGCGACTTCGAAGCCGACCTGCTGCTACTCGGAGCCGATGTCGGTTTCGAGGGTTGCTTCGAAGTCGATGACGGCTTTGGAGATGTCTTCGATGCCGATGTCGATTTCGAAGATGTCTTCGGTGCCGATGGAGCCTCTGACGCTGAGTGTTTCGAAGTCATGCGGTTGGAGGAGGACAATGCTGACGACGGGCGTCCCATCGACCCCGATGGCTTCGGTGTCGAGGGTGTTGGCATCGAGCTCGGTGTCAATGTGGACGAATGCCGAGGTGCTGCCGAGGCAGAAAAAGACGGTGCTGCCGAAGCAGAAGATTTCTTTTGGATTTTTGCTGGCTTGCCATGTTTGGTCTTTAAAGAGCGTTTAAGACCTGAAATCTTCATGGACTTTTGCTTACTGGACCGTTCCTCAGGTCCCGAAATCTGAGTTAACGATGCTGGGTGCGAGCGGCTTGTAGCGGCCGAGTCGCGTTCCCCAGAAACAGGCGCTTGGAGCGGATTGTCCACCGCGGCCAAGGCATTTTTCCAAAGGAGGCCCCTGAGGCGGTCAGCCCGATTTCTCCTTGTTTGTTTGGAAAAAGACATACAGTGGGGGCACGATTCCACAATGTGGGTCTCCCCCAAACACAACAAACACAATGCATGCCCATCGGTTAGGGTAATCTTCGCCCTACAGCGAGAGCATTTCTTAAATAGAGCAGTTTGCGACATAGCTGCGTAGGCCGCTCCTATCTAAAATACTGTAAAAGAACTATTAACTAACGTTGTTGTTGTTTTTTTAATATATATATATAATAACTATTAACTGTAGTACCTAAGCTAACTAACGCTAACTAACTATATATATATATATATATTTTTTTGCAGAAATACAAACGAGCGTTCCGGGGAGGAGATCTGCGAGTCCGAACACGACGGCGGTCGAAAAGGAACTGAGGTGAGCGGGAACCCTGAGCATGCGCGTTGGAGCGGTGGGGGGAGGGGTTCCCGCCAAAAAAGTATCTAGGCTAGCTAGAGGAATCCCGAGATGGCTCGGCGTCGGCGCGAGCCCATATGTGTGATGCACAGAGACCACGAAGAAGAACTGAACTTGACAGGAGGTAAAAACACATATGTCTGTAGTAGGGAAGAATAAAGAATCAACCCTTACCAGCAGCAAATTGTCAAGGTCACATTGTACATGTCTACAAGACTCAGCTCTTTCAGGCACGAATTGACTCTCTGCTATGAACACAATCTCTTCAAGTGTGCTTCATTTATTCTGTATTCTACTAATTTATCAAGTTTGTTCCTGCTTTGTCATGATACAATAAGCCCCCACCATATTCCTGCACTATTAATTTAGGATATGGTTGCACCTGCTATTTTTCCTGGAACACATCACTAAACACATTGCACAGAGCCGGTGCTTTCTGTCCCTCAACCCCAAACCTGTCCTTGTCATGTATCATTTGTTTCTCTATGCTGTTTCATTTGCTAAATTTTCACTTGCACAACCTTCTATTAGTCACATATAGTGGCTGCATTCGGACAACACATTAGTCAATGGTGGGTTGAATAGCCAACTCACAGTTGTTTATTTTGTGGGTACTCCCTAACCAACATATTCCTACACAACTATGGGTGGTTGGGCTGGCGTTGAGTGGACTAATAGTCAACCCAGCATTTGACTGACACAGCCCTCTCCCCTCCCCCACCCTCTCTCCTCCCTCAGTCCTCTCAGTTCTATCCCAGCAGCCTCTGCAAGTTGCACAAGTTGTAGCAGAGTGGCAGCCGCCGCTTTGGTCGCTCTTGCCGCCTGCCTCTATGGGCTTGGGTTTTAGCCCACTCACCACACGCCATTAACACACTCACCCCTCCACCCAACACTTTAAACAACTGGGTTCGAGCTAAACAACTTGCAAGCCAGTTGTTTCTCTCAGTTGCTTATTTGGACGGAATAGCATACCGTCTGTAGTTTGTGAGCGGCGTGTTACCCTCCACACAACACAATAAGCAACACAACTGACGATTGTTCCCCCCACCCTCAGTTGCTTAATGTGTTGTCGAATGCAGCCAGCTTTTCATCCTGTATGTGGCACCAGCCCTACTTATGGCCATGTGGAGCCTCAGATGAGACAGCTCGTAGCTGATCAGAGGCAGTCAAATGCCTTGAGCTCCCACTCCCTGCAATGACCTCACCTCATCACTGCTCATGCCATTTGATCCAGTGTGCCTGACAGAACTGTCCCATTTTCTCCTTCCACAGCAAGAGCCTGCTCCTCTATAAAGAGTTGCTGAGGGGGAGGGGAGGGCTGTCACTTGCTTCCTGACTCCCTTCTGAAGGGTCTACACTAGTGAGGGAGAGCCAGCTCTTCCTTCACCACTCTCTCTACTTGGCTTGCTGAGGAAGGAGCCTCTTACAGGGATTGGCCAACCTGTATGCTGACATCTGTAGAGTTGGTGCCCTTCTGACCAGGATTTAAACATCTGGCTGGGCTACAGGTTGGGTTCCAGAGTTGTGGAAGTGCCTAATGTGGTGCAACTCCTGACACTGCATTGTGGGGGCTGAACCAAAGTATACATTGGCATTCCTTTCTTACTACAAAGTAAGATTTCCACCACAGAAACCTTTAGTAAAAGGCAAAAGATTTATATGATCTGAAGAGAAACCAGAGTATCTTACTGCAAAGTATATGCTGGTTATTTAACATAATAAACTTGACTGATTGATTGATTGATTGATACTGCAAAGTGTGTTTCATCTTTACGTGGCTTTAAAAAACATAAAAGCTCATTGGACTCACACATTACCTTCATGCTAAGACATCTGGACAGGAAACCTTATTGAATCCTTTAATTCCACTTGAGCTTTTACAACCTACAAGCAGTTCCCAATCTATGCCTAAGCACTCAGAACACACTCATGAGAAAGGTAGCTCAGAAAAAAGAGGGGCAACCCTAAAGGGTAAGAAAGGAATAAAACATGTTGGTGCAGACATATCTTCAGTGGTGTAGTGGCAAATTTTGAAGTGCAGGTGACCATCCTGACAGTCCCCACAGCCACGTCCCCAAGGAGAGTCCAAATATTTTAGGCAGCTGTGTTGATCCATGTAGACACCAGTTCTAGCAGTTTTCATCTCCAACAAGAGCACAACCTTGTAAAGGTAATGGGTGCTTGCCCATTCAAGGCCAAGCCACTCGAAAATGCTTTGCAGGTAACAATATATTGTTGCTGGAACAATCCATTTCCCCCCAGCTGTGAGCCCTGCCTCCACTACACTCCTGCATGTCTTTTGTTCTCCAAATGAACAAACTGAACTAGTAGGATTAACAGCCAATAACATAAAGATAATGCTGTATCAGTAATTAACTTGGGAAAGCAAGTAAACACACACTGCTGGAAATCTTGTACCACTTTCAGACACAATTTTTGGACAGACTTAGAAGGCCTATGTGATAAGCAGTTTCAGGACCACTGAACAAGACATGGGTTTTCTAGCAATTACATTCTGTTTCTCTGTATACCAATGCCCCCAAACAGAAAGCATGCTCAGACAACATAATCAATCCACATAAAAAGTAATAAAAAATCTATAGTACCAGAGGAAACTGCTGCGTTGGAGACACTGCCAGAAGATGCTGAGGAGGATAGGAAACTGCTGGATACTGCACTGATTGGGAAGAGGGCTGCAGTGCTTGAACAGGCTGAGCGGAAAGGAGACAAAATAGAACAAAGAAGATTCAATTATTGTCCTTAGAGTAAGACAGACATTTCTTAATTTGAGCTAAGGTCAAAACAGTGGCCAGGAAATATAGATGACATATTCTGGCTCACCAACACAGTGTACAATAGGTCAGATATAGTTGGTTTAAGACAGAAATTTCCTCTCCACCCCCATGTCTGCAATCCTAAAGCTGTTAAATCCATTGGCAAAAAGCCAATTTCATTCTAATACTCAGAAACTCAATACTTATGGCTCTAATGTTGCAATGCTGCTTTAATGCTCCAGCATAGGGATTGATGTGCTATTTACTGCTGGTGAAGCAAGTCTTAGAATTGGGCCTATGAAAAATGTATACATTACAGTGGTTCCTTTAGTACTTTGGGTATGATTTAGCAGTAACCCAGAACACTGCCAGTCAACCTTATAAACATAATAAATTATTTGTTTGCTTGTTGAAGGGCTTTATATCCTGCCCTTCAACAGGTTCCCAGGGAAATGAACAAAAAGTTAAAATTATGTAAAACTCGTAACAAGTGGATGGTTCTGCATGAGGACAAAGGTCAGCATTCCTGTAAAGATGACTCAGTAATATTAAAAAAAATACTGCAGGCAAAGAGCCAATTAACACAAAGCTATCTTGTGCACAATGTAGCTATAATAACCAGGATGCAATAACCATCATGTTCACTTAGAGGAAATAAGTAAGTAAATTAAATAAAGGTTCTGCATATGCAGACAGTGTAGGGATTACTATTTCCCATTTACAACTTAAATTACCCACTGCAAAATGTCTCCTAGGCATTGTTGCTATCAGAACTGCTGAATGATGATACTGATGTTAGCTATATTATGTCAGCCACAATTAAAATCCAAAAAGTATTTTTGTCTGGTAGGGTTGCCACTCCACCCACCCCTTTATTTTTGGTTTGCCAGGACTCCCGTATAGGCAAATCTTTCCTTAGCACAGAGAAATAGTGAATTTCTGCCATACTTACAGGAGCTCTGCTGAAAAACATCATGGGAATTCTATTTCAGTAAACCTAGATCTCAGTTTGAATCTTAAATGATTTACTTATTCATTATTTTAATGTATTTATTAATTAATTAATATTTATATACTGCTTAAAATTAAAAAAATCTCCAAATTGTTTATATACCAATATTAAAAGCCACATTTAAATATAATATTAAAACACTATTAAAACCATTTCAACTACAACGACAAAACAAATATGTTTCCACAAAACCGTTAAAATAATTTAAAAACTACAACACCAATCCAAAAAGCAGTGAGATGCAGCAGTGTATGATCAATTGCAGTTATTTACATGCCAGAAAAGGCCTCAGTGAATACATGCATAACCATGGAATGACTCACCCCCACAAAGGCTTGTGATAGGCCTGTCAGCTACAGGCAATGAAAGAGCTTCTATCAATTTAAGAGAATTTTGTCCGTTGTGTTGTCTTTGGTTACCATAGTGAACTGACAGGAAAAACAGGCACCCGGTGAAATTCTAAAAGGCTCTCTTAGGATCTGAACCTAAACCCTTTGTATAATAATGCAGGATTTAGGGTTCATTCGGGAGCTTCAAACATGTTGATGATGGGATGGAGGAAAGTGGAACTTTTATATTCAGTGCTCATCCAAAATAGAACTCCTGTATCTCCTGATTTGGAAAGATGTACACATTCCTAATATGCATCTCTTCATTGGGAGTCTGATGGATATTTCACACTACTCAGAGATCCCCCCAAATGAGAGCCTCAAGAACACACGGAGCCACTGATGAACATCCCTTCTGGGTGGGAGGCATTACATATGGAAGCTCTGCTTGTATAAACCAGTGTCTATGTGTGGGGGCGGTACATATGCCTGGTACAATGCACATGATTGACAGGTATGTTCTTCAAACTGGGGAGGCAGTCTGGATAGACTGAGCAGAACTAGCCCAAAGGGCTGCACTGCTCGATCCCTTGCAATGCTATAGAGGTGGATGGGGCACAATGCTCCACGCTCAATCCACAAGTGATTGAGAATTCCCAGTAACATTGCAAGGTCTTATGAAATGCATCTCTTGCATCAATGGCACTTCATTGCTATTCCTAAAGATATTGTTGACCCAACTGACTTCTTAGGTGCCTTGTTGGGGTGCCCAGCAGGTAAGGCAGCACTGACTGATACTGGCCCAATTTCCTCACATGTGATTCCACTTTAGTATGAGTATATAGGCAGAAGCTTTCCCCCATTTCAATATCCTTACCTGTGTGACAAGGTGGCTTGTAATTTGTTGCTGTGGTTGCTGCACAGGTTGTTGGGATGAAGGTGGCTGTTGAGACTGTCCAACTATCTGACTCCTAATCGGTTGCTGACTGTTGGGTGGATTGTACACTGCCGGTGTACCATCTGGGTTTACAAATGGTTGACCTAGAACAAATTAATCTTTAATGGGTTGGATCCAGAATCTGTCTCCTGTGGACAGAACAGTTCTGCCCATGGAAGGTGCCTCTGCCCAATTTCCAGCTCACTCCATTCAGCAGGGTCCCCTAACCCTCTATGTAGTATTTTTAGGGGGCTGGAGGGGCTGCTGAGGGGAGGAGGTGGGAAAGACTACTTCCACCAGCCCAGTTGCTTGTGCCTAAAGCTGTATTCAATCCAATGTAATTTTTAAGACAACTTTATAGCAATCACCAAATGAAGACATGGCATGGCATTTTTAGTGCTCTTATATATTAGTGGATATTCTTCAACAACCTTCAAGTTCAAGAAAAAATTACTGGCAATGTTCAAATTTAAAGGCAGCCAGCTCGCTCGCTCTCTTTGGCAGTGGGAGTGCTGTTGCTGCAGAGGCTGTTAACATGTGTAAGTATATTTAACCAGAAGTAAAATATTCCACGTTCCCAGTCCCAACTGAGCATCTCTGAAGAGGGCCAAACTCTACGCAACCACATCTTGCTTTAGGCAACAGTATAACCTTTTGTGTGCTACACACAGCATGGGAATCAAACACAGTTTAGGCTCTGAATCTTTAAGCTGCAATGAAGATCCCATTGAGCAGTGGCATGGGCAGGCATTAAGGGAGCAAAGGGTTTCCTTTCATTCATTTTTTTAGGACACAACATTGAAATAGAAAGGTAAATTATAGAATCTAAAGAACGTTTAAAGTTCACTCTTCTTGGTCCTCTGTAATACAAATAATATCTATTAAAATGCTTCTGTCTTGTGATTCTACAGAGGGATGAACGTATCAGGTAGTTCAACTGACAGATTAACAGTGCAGTCCTCTGCATCTCGACTGCATGAGTTCAATGGGACTTACTTCCAGATATGAGTGCTTAGGATTGCAGCCTAAATAATTAAAATGTGTACTTTTAGTTGGACTTTAGCTGACACTATCAAATAGTAATTCAGCATAGACATAAGCTCTCTTCCCTTTTGAGAGCTTACAGCACTGTTGTGTATGACCCATGCTGATCTTCTGTCAAGTAATATCTGCTTTCCAGTAAGCTCTTAATGCATACACTAAATGATTCTTAATGAAAAATTTAATTCCAGCTATCCATTCTCTGCCATTATGCTGACAAACTACATTATAGGTCTCCACAAGGCTTTTTCCTGTTATTGGTATCAGAGGTGATGATGTCAGATCAGGCTTCCCTAATCTGGTGCCCTCCAGATGTATTGGACTGCAACTCCCACAATTCCCAGACAGGATGGCCATGCTGGCAAAGCATTATAGGAGTTTTGGTCTAACATATCTGGAGGGCACCAGGTTAGGGAAGACCATGCTTGGTGGTTTGAAGTGAAATGCCAAATTAGTGCATAATTTACTGATGTAGTAGTGTTTATACTATTCCCTTAGAAACAGAACAGTAGGTGTTTCTAGGATGGGGATATCTGTAAAAGGGAACCTGCTGGATGTAGGTTCTTCTTGTGATTTGTAACAAGGTTCTGAATCATGGGGAAAATTACACATGTAGAGCAGTCTCGCTGTTATAGATATTCTTCCCAGTGTGTGAATAGTGGGTGGCAGTGGAGGGGCAGCACCAGTGGCCTTGGTCCCACTCCTCCCTTCCACATGATTATAAACACATGAAAGAGAATGCCCAATTAGGTTTGGGAGAGGAATAACCAAGTATATGCTTATTTTCTGAAACCACGACAATATAGCTTAGAAGTAAAATATATTGACAGAGATATATAGACAGAGGCAAGGGAAATAATATAAGCAAAATTAGGCTCAAAATAACCACATTTCAACTTTGCCAGCTTTTCAACTGCTTAAACTAAATCTAAGCTATGTGTCATGAAACTACCTTTATGTTGAGTAAAAGTTCTCTTCAGATGAATAAAAGGACTGGACAGTTGCAGAGTGTCCAGAGGACTGACTATTGCACCTGATTTCAATTAACAGGGGAGTGTTTTTTTGTTTTTTTCCCCCTATCTTCTTTTCTAAAGGTCAAAGAGATAGTGGGTTTTTCCCCTGGGGTTTTTTTCTGTATTTTTGTGCAAAGTCATTGTCCATTAAAATGTATATATATATATATATATATATGTATGTAAATGTCTGGTAATGGTTGATGAGGATATGAGGTTGGACGGTGATGTTATGTGATGTGGATCTTCCTGGAAATCTGTATTATATTTGATGACCAAAACTGTTGTAAATATATTGAAGGAAATACTGAATCTCAGTAAAGCTTTTACTAAAGACAAACCGCTGGTGTGTGACTATTTTTCCTTGCATGGATCTCTGGAACACGCTTACTCTGCTGTAAGGAACCGGGATTACTAAACTCCCGGACACTTTAGTCTTCCCCTAACAGTTTAAACAAACCTACTATGGACCAATCTGAGATGTTCAAGAAATTCAATGAATCCTGAAATGCATTTTTGGACATCTCTCTCCTGTTTTACACTTGTGAAATCTACATTCTAAATGATAACAGCCTCTTTTCGTCAGATTTCTTTAGTGTCTTTATGAGACCAAGCAGAATGCTGCTTAAGAAAAAATGTGAAACTTAACTAAGCCTTCTAATAAGATTGTGCAATGTGCGTTAGTAACCACCTAATCTTTCTGAGAGTATGCAGTTGGGAAATACTAAGCAACTTCAATTGCTGTTGAATCTAGAGGGCACGTACAAACTACAAACACGATAAGTAAAGTGGTTTACTTATCGTGGTCACATCAGTAGGAACTCTGGGAATACTGAGGAGACTAAGAATTTCTAATACAGAATTCTTTGCACCCTTACAATCTACAATTCCCAAGATCCCTTGTAAGAAAGCCTGACAAAGTATGTTTAGAACAAGTTATGCTCTGAGAGTACTTTAGACCACAGGGCAACAAACACTTCAATGGGAGATCTCAATATCTTCCTAAGAGATCTATGAATTCAATATTAAATTGTTTTCTTTTGTTCATTCTTTCAGCAATGAACTACATTGTGTGACAACTTGAACTGTTTTTGCAAAGGGCAGACCTGGTCATGGTCACGTATGCCACTGAGCCTGCCTTCTTGGCGCTGCTTTAGCCCCACTCTGCTGCTAAAGCCAGCAGTTCTGCCTGGACAGAGCACAGGGTTTTCCGGCGACCATCTGGGTACCGTTTTTGGCCTCCGGCTCAGTGCTGCAGTGAGGTCACATGACTTTTTTAAAGTGAAGCATTGTCGATTTGCCCCGTGGTGGCTGCAAATCTGTGGCTGCATAGTATAATTGATGCAGTACCGATTCGCAGCCACCATGGGGCAAAGACAACATCTAGTTACATCAAGATTGGATTACATGGGGCTACCTTTGAAAAACATTTGGAAACATCAGCTCGTAAAAAATGTAGCAGCAAAGGTTTTGATCGGAGCCAGTTTTTTTTCAGAGCAAAGGTCTCCTCTGCATATTATGCATTCCTACATATAGTTACATGGGAGTAAACTCCATTGAACTCAGTGGTTGCTTACTTCTGACTGCATAGGTTCAACTTGTAAGCATTTAATTTAAAAGCATCTTTCAAAGAAATGTTACCATTTAAATTGCTAGCACAAAGTAGGAACTCCATCTAAGAAAAGGGGAGTTTCCAGCCTCTGCTTGATTATTTTCCTTATTGTCTGATTGCCACTATGCTAAAATGTCAGAAAATAGCAAAATTGAAAGCCTCATTATCACCTCATTCACTTGTCAGAGCAAGGAAGTCTCACAATTTCCCTGGCACTCTGACAAATGATGTCATTGCTCCTGCTCTGACAAAAGTCCTAGAGCTGCAGTCCTCTGTGACCCCCTTCCACTACACCACTGGTGATCCATTCTTTTTAGCTGCTACTCCTTTTGTGCTTTTATTTTTTTATTATTATTGTTAAAGTTGATTGTTTTTAAACACTGATGTAAGACACCTTCACTGTTTCTACAAATCCAACGACAACAACAAGTTTTTCCACATGAGCAGATCCTTATGGAAAGGTGGGCACACCTCACTTGTAGCACTTGCAAAACCTGACCTTGGAAACTGTAATTTCAGCATCTAAATGTTTATCTGGGCTGTGATTTGCTAAAATAATAAAAGGAAATGAAAATAACTGACCTGTGTGTGGATTGAGCAGAATACTTCCTGGTGGTATCCCTGCAGCTTCAAGTGGAAGTATGATATAGCTGGCGTTGTTTGGTACCACCTGACCACCTATCCCATTCTCTGTATAGGAAACAGTGCTTGAAGAGGTGGCTGTAACTCCAGGGACAATGGATGCACTTTGGAGAGGCTGATGTGTTCGTGATAGAGATCCTGAGGACCCAGCACTGCTGGAAGACTCTGAACCTGCAAAAGAAAGTTAAGACATCTGTTGCTGATACTACATCTACAGGACTGTTGAATACTACCCATACTACTATCTGTAACCCTAAATAGCCCTAGATCACTGGCTATGCTCTACCCAGTCCAAATTCAAATATATTCATATTAAACTTGTCTAGTGATTTCAGATTTAAATTGGATTTTATTTATTTATTATTGCATTTATATCCTGCCTTATTTCCTTCAAGGAACCAAGGCGACATACATAATCCTTCTCCTCTCAATGTTTTCCTTACAACAACAACCCTGTAAGGTAGGTTGGGCTGAGAGTCTGCTGTCCTCCCATGGACGTTTATAATATAATCAAGTGCTACACACCAATGCATAGTGTTAGAAGAAGTAAGAGGCGATTGAAAGGTCACATGAGCGCAGGTCTGTGACTTTGAAATGAACACTTGTTCCACATGTTGTTTCACTTTGTAGTGCTTGCATTACATTAGAAGTGGGAAGGATAGTTGTAAGATGAGCCCTGCAGACCTAGGTATACTTTTTTGTTTTTACATTGTTTAATACACGTGTCCTAGTGAAGGTCTGTATTACTTTAACCAGAGAAGAGGGGGGGGGGGGTTTGCACATTGACTGCATAAGGTCCACATTTATGCTCCCCTCACCTGCTCCACCCAAAAGCTCTTGCACAAGACCCGTAAAAAAAAAGTTTGCAAACACGTTCCTGCATTCATAATGGCTCAAAAAAGTATTTCCTTTTTGCAAACTGATGTGGGATGGGGGAGGTAGTTTTGCTCAGGAAGCAGGGAAGGAGAGGATGAAATTGACAAGGACATTGACAAGAGGGAGGATATTAGTATCCTTTGCAAAATAGCAGATGTACTCTTGTGTAAGACCCCCCCCCCCAAGTTTTTTTAACAGCTTGGCCCTGTTTGGAAGACACCTTAACCATGGCTCAAGGTGTCTTCTGAACAGGGCTTTTGCAAAAGTATTACCACGTTCAAGGGATCAGAAAGTTAGATCCCTTTGGCGATCTGATGCGGGGCAACCCAACGGATCAATTGCAGAAAGGTTGCTGACACAGTGAACAAAGGACCAAGGAGTTCTTCTGGAAAGGTGCCTGGAATATCTGCCTGGACTACGTGGGACAACCAAGGTGGAAGCAACCCATGGAAAGCCACAGTGCACCCAATAGTCTGTCAGGAGTAACTTGGGTTATCAAACAAAAAAAACAACCCACCATGGCTTATCTTCAGGGTGGTTGAGTCTGGCATGCAAACTTGTCAATTACAATGAAAGGAATGTATCCTTGTGTTGATTGGTCCTCAATTGAACAGGCAGGTTAACCAACTAAAACCTCAGTGAGTAATAGGTGAGGACTAATTTTTATTAGTGGGTTTGAAGGTTACGAGAACACCTGGTTCTATCTTTAGGCTATCTTTGTTCTGGAATAATCCTAAGAATAAATGTAAATTTTTGTTTCTCAGATTGCAAGTTATCTCATACCCCCTGGATGTGTCAAAAGATATAGTGAGGTTTTGGCAACATGCAAATATATTTAAATTTAACTGATGACTTAACTGAATAACAGGTTAGAAGGCAGGAGATTAAAAATTATTTAAATTGATTGACAGCCCTCATAATGATAATTGTCTTTAAACATTTATTTCTTCTATATATCACTATCCCTGCTTTCAATCTGTGCACACATGCAAGTTTTAAAAAATAAAATAATAATTAATACACATGTTGAAATTCACTTGTTGGCATGCTTCTTCAGTAACTGTTAACAAATATTCATATTCAACTCAGTTTTAAAGGCTATATAGTTAAGTGAGCAAAACCCAAAGATCTAACCTTCAAAAACTATCCAATCTGCTAAACATTCTTTTACACCTGATCACATTTGTCCTGACTTCCCAACCCCCATCATTTCCTATCCTTCTCCGCCAATTTTAGCAACTTGGTATAATTTATCTTCCTTTTTCTTTGTAATGATTGTACAAACCCATTTTTATTTCTACCAGTTGAAACACATTTTCTGCCTTTTGTGCTGGCTTCCTTGTTATTCTGATATATTTATCCATGTCAGATTCCCTTTTCAGGTACAGTCTGTTGGCCTTTTGAATTTCATCCATTTTAAAAATTATTATTCCATATGAGTAATGGCTCAAAATAGTGCTTTCACTATGGAATCTACCCCAAAATACCCATCCTCCTTTTTTATTTAAGTAATCTCTAAGATGTGACTTGCTTATTTTCAGAGTTTGCTACAGTTTCTACACTTTCTCTTTCCTTTTTGTTATCAAATTATACACTGTCATCCAGCCATGGATCACTTTCTCTCCGGCAAATTTTCAGCAATCTTCCCCTAAAGGTAATCAGCAGAGATCCTACTGTTTCTAAACCTTGTGAAACCAAAGATACAATGTCATTTTTAGAGTTGCCAAGGTGTGATTTTGAAAATATTTGGTCAGTAATCCAAGTCAGAGATAGGATTTTCTATGATCAGGGGAATAGATCCTGGGATATGTTTGGTAGACTGTGGCAAGATAGTAGTGGATCCTGTTGTAAAGTAAATAGGAAAGCCTTCCAGCGTAAAAAAAAGCCCTTGATTTATCATTAAAATGATATTAAATCCAAGGCAAAAACATTGAGACAACATACCAGACAGCTGGGAATCCTGAGCAACTTCACAAATTCCTGTGTGTTTTCAGTAAACACACAGCTAATCAACTACAGTTCAGCCTATTCTATAGCAAATTCACAATGTTGGTGTAACTCAACATTTCCATCATTCCTTATTTTAAATTTAGAAGTTAAGAAATGTCTCTGATGAAGACTTCACTTGTCCTACAACTCTAGCAATGTTCACTGTATGTTAAATTTGTGACCAAAGTTAGACTGTATAACTATATTAAATATATGTTAAACAGAGTGGGCTAATGTTTATAAAGAGGAAGGGGGAAGCTTAAGGCCCCTCCCCAATAATGCCAGCATTGTTGTTCTATACATGTATTGCATTACACAATTCTAATTGAATATTGTGATTATGTCATAAATTGCAGGAGTGTAGTTCTAGCGATTTGTTAAATTATTAACTCTTCCTTCCAGCCTTAGTATTGATTCATAGCTTTAATAATGCAGCTCTGTATATCCATTATAGCTCATAATATGTGAGCAACAGGTCGTATATTATTGGCAAGAGACAAACTATGCTTTTAAATTAAAATGGATCTCCCCCCCTTTTTTTTTTTGGTCAGGACCATAATATTTGAAAAACAACAAAGTGCAAAGTTACAGCAAGTAATATGTTTAAAGGTGTTCTGTTAATTCCAGTGACTGAGTATTATCATATCACTGGAATTCTATTCTTTTGTTGATTGTTTTGCAAGGATCAACATTTTAAAAAATGAATGTGTGAACTAATGCAGGATATTTAGGGTGATGAATGCTATAGAGATTATTTTAAAAAGACACATTTAAGAGCATACAGAGGACACCATCGATATTTGTTTGCAACAAAATAATTGGATTAAAGATAAGCTTGTCAACTTCAAGCATTCAATGCCAATCATTCTGTTGATTATCATAATCTTGAGCAAGCTGATATTCTTGGCAAAGACTCATTTCTCTTGTTATCATTTGGAATATAAGCACTGTTACAGTTAAAAAGTAAATCTGCATATGTGCAAACGCATAGGTTACTTAGGCATCCGGCTCTGTGCTATGTTACTGACCCATGCAGTTCAACTGGGATGTCAGCTGTGCCTCATCTGTGTGCCAAAACATAACTTACTGTGTGCCAAAGCATAACTTACGGAGTGTTTTTTTAAACAAGGAATATCACTTGATGAGGATTGGGGTGGAGTATTGTTTCAAAATATAGTCAAAAACAAACCTGCCACATTGGGGCACCCTTTTAAGAAAACCATGAGCGCATAACAGGAAAATGGCACCCTGAGGTAACCTTTTCTTGTTAAAATTGTCTGAATTTTAAGGATTAGTGTGGATGAAGCACACTAGTTTCCACAGCTGTATTTTAGTAAGGAACTTTTATAATCAGCAGAATGACATTAATTATTCTACCTTCTAAACTATATAATCAGTAGTCACATGTGATGCATTTGTTGTAGACTTGTGTGTCTTTAGAGTGCAGTTGAGGGCTTGTATTTTTGAATATTCTTCCACATCAAGAACTCTCTGCATATATAAAAACACGTATGCCAGAACCTTTCTATAAAGGAAGCATTTAACATCCTTCTCTCCTGCAGCCTGAAATGATGCAATCCTATGTAAATTATGTCAGTCTGTAGATAATATAGATTGATTCACAGTCACTGACCATTTTTTGTAGATATTTTATTTTATTTATTTATTACATTTCTATACTGGCCCATAGCCGAAGTTCTCTAGGCAGTTCACAAAAATTAAAACCTCAGCGTAAAACAATATAAAACATAAAAGTGTAAACCTATAAAAGAGAAGCATTTACTGGAGGTGATCTTGCCTTCTAGATCCAAGCACCTTTAAGAGGACCAATCAAGTATACTAAGGCCAGCTCAGCAATCTCAAAACTAGGCACAATTCACACAGACCAGCAGGTTGAACTATATGTGGGTACTACAATGGGTGTTATGAGTCTTTTATGAATTATGTTAATGGAAGCTGATATTATGAGCACTTAGCATACGTAAATAGAAAACTAGTTTGATTGCTCTATTCATCTACTATTTGTACTACAAGGAAAATGTTTATATTTATTCAAGGGCAGATTATTTCATTAACGTAATTTATAAGTCTTCTCTATGTTATCAAGGATGCTGCAATGTGCAATTATAAGTAAATAATTTCCTTGATAGATCAAAGTCTCATCTAGTGTAGCATTCTGTTTCCAGATGCCCCTGCCAACATTGTAAGTAGGGCACGAAGACTGTTGCTTCTCCCCAGCATCTGGTATTCAGCAGTTTAATGCCTCTAAATAAGGTTCTATTCAAATGTCACAGCTAGTAGCTATTGATGGTCCTATACCTCTATGAATTTGTCTAATCCCTTTTAGCAAAATAAATACTTTTAAGAAATGAAATTAAAGGTCTGAACAGCCCAGATATTACCTGAAAAACATATGCCTTTCCATCAACTACCAGCTTAAAGTGCTACAAAGAATCATGAAGTAGAATTTAGGAAGAGTGCATATTTTCTGATTACTTTAAATTATCATTATTCTCATCCGGCAATCACTTCCGAATCTTTTCCCCACAGCCTTATTTCTTCCAACTTCGTCCGGCTGATTGACAGTTTTACTTTATGTTCTGGCATTAGAAACTATGAGTTTGTTTTGACCATCAGTATTGCTCTCCCCCCTGCCCCTTTTCCACACTTTTATTGAGTTTCTGCAGCCCTTTTCTTTCCCTGGGTCTTGACAAGCTTTCAAAATTAAATAGATTTAAAGAGAGAAATGCACACAAAGCACTCAACATTTTTAATTGCTCTGCAACAAATAGGATATTTTAATATTGCTGTAGAGACATCATTTGAAGGTGACTGGAGATGAGGTAAATATATAGGCTAGATAAACTTGCATTATTGGAGCTCTTCGGAGAAATGTTTGTTTGTTTGTTTGTAAATGTACAATTTGTGGGACTTGATTTTAGCCCTAAGCTTTATGCAAGTTTTAACACAAAAACTCCATCCCTTTAATGCGTGGAGGTTGGGAAGCCAGAAGAGCTAGTAGGGAGACTGCTGAGAGAGCTGGTGGGATGGACGGACTGGGAGGAAGTAATTGGTGAGGCTAGCACACCTTCGCCCATCCCTTCTCTTTTTCCATTCAGTCATGGCACCTAGTAGGTGTCTTCTTCTCTGAGTGCATCCAGCAATCGATCTATGCACAGCTCCATACCTGCTCACCACCATCACTCTGCAGATTATCCATCATAGTCTGCCACACATAAAAGCCATGCACTCTGGCCATCCATGTGCAAACAGAATGGATCATAGCTTTTGTGTTTAGAAAAACTGGAGGGGGAGTCGAACGAACAGTTGAATCTGAAACAACCTGTCCATAGTTCAAGAGTTAATTGTCATCTTTGGCTAGCGTGATAAACACTACAACAGGTTAATGTTTGATTAGCACAATAAGCACCAACTCCAATTTTATATAATTTGATATGGGCTGTCTTTTCGGCTGTAAGCCATCTAGAATATTATTGATTAGGTGGTACATGAAATCATAAATCAAATTTATTATTATATTAAGGCTATCAAATGAAAGTAGCCACAGCAATAAAAAGACGCACATGAAATCAGAAAAAAAAAACCTAGGTCGGAGCTCAGGAGCAGGTCTGGAACCCAATGGGCCCAACCCTGTACCCACAACACAGGGCTGGGAAGCCAGGGACCTCCTTCCATTGATGGTGAAAACTGCCTTCAGGACAAAGTGGGGAGAGAATAACAGATACTATAAGAATCCTGGATGTTCGCAGTACTCTTTCCTCACAAGGAAAGAGACCATATAAAACGCTAAACCTGGAACTTCCTGTCAATCACAGAAATAGGGAGTGTGAACAGACGATGATAATGAGAAAAAGAGCCTGTGTTAAAAATTGAAAAGTTCTTGGGAGCAGACTCTTTAAGCACCCTAGTCTGGAATATTTGACTGAAATAGATGAAAACACACACACACTTATTCCAGCATATGGACCTATGGAGCAAAATATCATTTTCAGGTTCTCAACCCCTGCATTTGAACTTGTATGGTAGGAATTCAAGAGAGTGGTCCTATGTGTCATGCAATGATCTGCATATCTCAGAGGAGTCTTCTTCCACTGATCATCTCAATTTACTGACAGTTCTCTACTGAGTGCCTGCTAATGGAATCTAATCAAATCTTAAGCACAGCAAAGAATGTACTGCAATTTGCGGGAGATTAGTGAGATCTTGCTAACAAAAGTTTTGGAAAATTAGTTTAAATTAGTGATTACAAAGCATTCTGAATGTGAAAAGCATAAGGTTTACTGTGTAAGAATGCTCTCTTTCTCTCTCTCTCTCTCTCTCAAATCAAAACACTGGATTATCTTGATGTGATATTGAGGCCCTTTCCACACCATAGGGACGGAGGGGGCGGGAAGCGGGGAAACCCAGAAGTAGTCACTTCCGGGTTCAGCACAGTGAGGCCGCACCACAATGCGGCGGACCGGGCTTCTCCTGGGCTGCCGCAAGTCACATCAGCCATTTTTTTTAAAAAAAAAAGATCCGTGGAGGTGCGCATGAGCGCTCGTGCACAAAAGGTTAGTTTATTTTTTAAAAAACGCACGTGATCGCGCCCCCTCCCCCCCCATCCTGGGGATGTAGATTCCGCTGTCCCCCCTTCCTAATGGCCTCGGAGCTGCATGGTGCAGCTCCGTGGCCATCGGTAAAGCCGCACTTACTCGTGGGTAAGCGCAGCTGTGCCTGGGATGGGCAGCTACACTAGCTGCCCATCTCACTGCCCTCCCAGGAGCAGGGAACAAACCGGGATAATAACGTTCCCTGAACTTGTGGGAAAATGGAGGGCTGGCCCCTGCCTGCTTGTGGGATGCCCTGTACGTCATGCAGACTCTCTGTGAGCAGGCAGGGGCAGCCCCTTGAAAAATGGCTGGTGCGGAAAGGGCCTAATTATACGCATTTGAATTTAAAATAGGAGCTGTAGAAAGTCAACTTGTAGGCTTTGAACATGTATAGTAGGAGTTCAAGTGAAGAATTATTTGGGATCCCACTCTGAGACTTTCTGGCATAACACCAAATCAGAGTAGGAAAACCTCAGGCCAAGGGGCCAAATCCAGCCCTCCTGGGTTCCCAGTCCTGTCCTCTGGGGTTCCCCCCTTTGTATACTTTTTTTTTAGTCCAGTTTAAATAGATATTTCCAGAGGGGTAGCCATGCTAATTTATTGCAGCACAAACAACAAAGAATCCTGTGGCACCTTAAAAGCTAACAAATTTATTATGCCATATTACAGTTTGCTTTCAGGTGTCACAAGATGCTTTGTTATTCCTAAATGAAAATATATGTAATATTAGGAACTAAAGGAGACATTGGGTTTCCTGTGTACAAAATTAGTGGCTCGATCCCAAAATCACAACCATTGGTAAAATCCAAATTTCTTTTTATTTGTATTCCCAAAGTCAGAAATGAGAGCAGTTTAAAATCAATTCAACTCAAATGTGAAAACCTTAAGAGATACCTTCTCACCATTTCCCAGTGGTTATATTCAATGTTTGCTTGCTTTTCTTTCTAGCCCGTATTGCATCATACTATATTACCTCATGCAGAGTTAGGTAAACCCTTGGGTTTAAATAGAAACAGGTTTTGCCTAGAAGCAATACAACCTAGTAAATACAACAATTTACATGGGAAGATAATATATTGAAGTTATATACTTGGTGCCATTTTGGCCAGATTTCTTAATTCCATCACACAAATTCATTACATAAATTCCAGGAAAAGCTATATGGCATCATTGTAGCCATTCACTAGTGGTATGCAGTATATTTACTGCAGCCAGTATCACATGCAGAATGCTCTTTCTTAGTAGAGAAATATTTGATAAACCCAATACAGTACTAGCTACCTGTTTTAGACAGTTTGCCGGTACTCCTGTTACTTGATGAGCTATCTCCTCTTGTCAGAACAGTTATTCCACCAAAACTTGCTGTCTTTGTTATGGCTGGCTTCAAATTGCGATTGGAACTGTCTGAGTCTGTGCTGCTCCATGGCCTCTGGTGGTCTGTCCATTTCAATTCATTATCTGTACTGCTTTGCCGACTGCCAGATGCCTTCCCTGTGCTATCTCTGTTACCCCTATGGAACCGAAGAACAAAAAGAGACATACAAAACAAACCTATTAGTCCAGCATTCATTTTTGCTTAAGTTGCTGTAAACATGAATTAGAGCAGCTGAGATTGGGTCTATGTTGGATGCACGTGTGTATGAGAGTAGGCTGGGGGGGGGGGGAGAGGTTATTTTCCAAGCCACTAGTGGGCTGCCGCACATACCTAATGGGCTATGTTCAGTTTAGTGGTCACAAGTTGTACAGGCCTACTCTACAGAGATAGACATCAAAAGAGATCTTCCATAGAAAGCTATGCAGGCATTCATATATATTTTTAAAAATATATAAAACTCAGTAACTCCCTACATTGATTTTGAAATGCAGGAGGAAAGTTGGGGGCACAAAACCATTTATACTGGAACTGCTAGATGTGTGACCATATATCAGGAAAAACCAGGGCATGTCAGGATTTTTGGTAACAAATCTGGGAAGGGGGGGGGGGAATTATGAAATTTGAAGAAAAATCCGGATTGTTCCCATCCTACCCCCACCTAAAGGGCAGCTCTACTTTATAGTCAATGGGAATTAACAAAAATGCTTACAGCTCCATCATTTTTAAAGATAAAGAGATGAAACTTGGCAACATGACAGCACTTAGGTAGGGCTTTAGCATGCCAAATTTGAAGCAGATGCATTCATCCGTTGATTTTTAAGATTTTTTTAAAGTTTGAGGTTTTAAAATTATTATTTTTTAAATAAATGTCTTTTTAAAAGATAAATAAATGAAACTTGGCACTTTGATAGCTCCTATGTAGGGCTTTAGCCATGCCACATTTCAAGCAGATCTGTTCATCTGATGATTTTTAGCCAGTTTCAAAACAAAATTGAACTTTAAAACTAAAAAAAAAAAGCCAGCCAGTCGGCCAGTAACAAACCCTGTTAAGCAGCAGCTTGCAGCGAAGTGAGGATACAATCAGAAAAGATATTTGAGGGAAGGGTATCACACAGAGTATAGCAACAAAGTACAGCAAAAGCTACAAAAGTAGGAGTGAGTGAAGTTAATTTCAGATATATTGGATTTCTCATTTGTAATTTCAGTGATTTTAACATTAAGATGTTATGTAGAACAGTTTTGTCTTAACTGTGTGCTGTACAATCACACATGTGACCAAGGCTATGATCAGGTGGGCACATCCCCTTGGTGCTGGACATGCCCCCTGGGGGTGGACATGTTGGTGGAGATGAGCTCTTGGGGGCCATCCATGTTGACCTCCTTTTTGGTGTCCAAAATATGGTCACCCTAGTATCTTCACTACTCTCTATTTGCATCCTGTTACAAATTGAAACTCTAAAGGACAGGACAATACTGTATATTACGCATCACTAATCACTTTTTCAGAAGCTAAGAACCCAATCATGCAAACAGAGAAGCTACTGGTTTCCCTTGTTTAGTTTACAGATATGCCTTATATTTTTCTGTGCTTCAATGCATCTCCCAGGAAACCTTCAATGACATCAATTTCAACAACAACACAAAACCTTATATTTGCAATTCAATTTCCATGTATAATAATTTTAAAAATCAGTTTAAAAAACCAGCAATACCCAGAATGTTACATTACACTATTTAATATCTCCAAATTATATTGTTATTTGAATGTTCATTGGTTTTTAATGTTCTTTTTTTGTGTTAAGGATTTATTGGTTTAAATTGTTGTTCACTGCTTGAAATTGTTATATAAGATGGTTTATAAATGTTAATAATAAATAAATATCAATAAAAGTGAAAGAGCAAGGACTGTTGTTAGAGATGTTAAGCAGTGACATATAACATTCAGCTACTGATTTTGTAAAATAAACTGCCACGCTATGGGCCAAACTACATTATACGTGAAATGCATAAACACATTTAACATGTTTGGCAGCATGTAGGGAAGTGCCTTTAACCGTTTCCCTCATGTGGTATCCCAATGACAATTGTCCCTTGAAGCTGCAATTCTGCACAATCTCTCCCCCCCTCCGAGGGAAAGAGCAGCATCAAGAAGAGCGACTATCCTCAGGAACACAGAGGGAAACGTTTAAAAACTCCTCCTTGTGCGCTGCAGTGATCGGGTTTTCGTTTAAAAAATAAAAAGTCACACTGAATACATTCACACATACAACATATTGTCTAATTTGGTCTGGGCCAAACTGGAGCTTTGCAAGTAATTTTTTTGAGGCTTTCAAGTTTCTTTCAAGACTCCTCATTTGGAACACTTCAAGTTCTTTAACAGACTCCTTTACCAGTTTTCCCTTCCGCTATATCCCATCAAACAAGGTTTTTTACTGTAATCTTAAACCTCTTAATTCTGCTTTGCTATAATTATCCTTTCTTATTAAACTTTGGGCCGCCCTTTGATCTTGCCCTTGCCAGTTACCTGCCTATTTATCCACTTCTCATGTAATTACTTAGCTGCCTCCTTCCATGAGACCTAATGCGCTCAGTACAAATTCAATGAACAGTCTCTTGTCTATTCATGCCTTCCTATAGCAACACTTGCCAATGCTCTTAAGCATCTGTTATTATTTCTCCGAGTCCCTTTAATGCAGAGGTTATTTTCTTGAATAGATGTGAAGCAATCAGCAAACTATGGGAGATACTAGTTGAATATAAATTGTAACAAACTATATAGTATTATAACCTTATTCCACAAAACAGGGAACATGTTGTTTCCTAATGTGTTATTCAAAACCTTCTCCCTTACACTTCAGAGAACAAAACTACACCCTTTCCCTTGTAATAGGCATGCCCTCTAAGTATTATGCTTCACCGCACATAACTGAGGTCTATGCTTTTTGAAAGTGTTTCCTGTTTTTCAATGTTTATTTTGAGTCACAGAGCAAGGAGCCTGAATTTCGTAGACACAAAGTATATGAAACTCAAGCAGTTTAGAATGGGACCCTTCATCTCTTTTTTAAAAAAAATCAATTTCATCTAGTCATGTTTCGTGCTGTCACAGAGGTACAACAATTTTAGGCAAATGTTTCCAAATTTTAATGGTTGATGATGTATCTCAAAACAGTACTGAGATGTATACCTGACCCCCAAACAATCCACATTTGCATTTTAATACACAAGCAAGCTTTACAGTAGCAAATGTTAGACAGTAGCAAATTAAGCTAACATTCTTTCCTGTGAACCATCACAGAGAGTGGGGGCAGGTAAAGGTTACATCACCAACGGACAATTGAATGATATCTTATTTTCTGGTTTGATATTCTATTTGTATTTTGTTGTTATATGTTGATTTGAACATTTTTAGTGGATTGATTTATAAATACTAAAAATAAACATAAAAATGGAGGAGAGGCAATCAAATCGGCACAAATTGTGGGCTGATTCTCTGATTTCACTGACATTGTCTCAGCAATGGCTGACAAAATTCCATGCCACCATTGTAAAATGATTCTTCCAACTCTACTATTCTATGATTCTACATATAAAACTAAGCCATTCTCTTCCCTTTATATAGCTATGATCTTTAAGATAAAGCATTAACCTCAAGCACACACGAGTATACTTTTTATAGACTGATACCATACAAACTGAGTGCACTACATTTTTTTTTCACAATTGTGGAACTCATTCCCACTTGACCAATTCTGATTCCGAGCGTCATCTGCAAGTGGTAGGGATTTCATACCAGGGGAGAGAAAGGTAATTATCATCCAGTTAATTTGGGGTCTTCTGGGCTGATCTTGATGTTTTCAAAGGTGTATTTTTATTATATTTTTCAATTTCTGTTAATGTCAGTTTGGGCTAAGGATACATTTCTAAACAATGCAAAATTGCAAATATATCTTTGATTATGTATATTATACATACCTGAAGAGCTGTCTTTTCTTAACAGTTTCATTGCATATGCTATCCTCTAAGAGCCTGGTGAAAATGAAAAAGGAAGGAAATAAACCCAAAAAATACATTTTAAAAATGTAAATACAATTTACTTCGTATTTACAAAAGCAAGTAAACACGAAAAAATTACATTGAAAAACGTAAATACAATTTGATATTTCAGCAACAATAATATTTGTATCACCTTTATTTTTTTAAAAAAAGTGATTCAGTAAAATATACACACATAATATCTTTAACGTAGTGTCTACAGGGATGATTCTGGTACACGTTTACCTTTGATTTGAGGGCATGGGATGGCAGTTTATGCCTTTTGAATTATTTATTTTATTTATTTATCTGATTTGTACCCCACCATTCCACCCAAAAAATGGCAGTCAAGCTGACTAACAATCACAGGAACTAAAAAAAAAACCCTAACATTTTTTAAAAAATAAATAAAAACATGGTTAAATAATTCCTGCATTGAGCAGGGGGTTGGACTCGATGACCTTATAGGCCCCTTCCAACTCTACTATTCTATGATTCTATGATAATAAAATGAATTTAGTTATTTATTTATTACATTTCTATACCAGCCAACAGCTGGAGCTCTCTATATTAAAAACATAGTGAAAACACACAACAATAACAGAATTAAAAGCAACATGCACGTCTATAATTCTATGAGCAACATGTATGCTAAAATGAACATTCTTGGGGGAGCATCACTCAGTAATGTGACACAAAAGCAGGCTCTGGTAACTTTGGAAACAGCACAAGTTTTCTTCTGAAATGTAGGGTATTCACAGAGGTGGTCCTATCATGATGTAAGATGAGCTGGCCACCATCATCAGCATATTTAAGGTGCAATTAAGGTGTGAGTGGGAGAAATCCAGATCACACTCATGGGGACCATGCTTTGTATAACTGGTGAATTGTTTCCCACACTAATTAGTGGAAAGGGAAAGGTGCCATTTGGATTTTCCACCTCAGGCACTAAAACGTTTTGGGCCAGCACGGGATGTTCAGAAGCAAATAGACACATCTCTCCAGTGTACAAAAACAAATCAAAATAAAATCAAAAATATTACTTAAGAAATGAGTGACTTGACAGTATCCCATCACTTTGGTGTTACATTTCTAAAAATCACTTCTTTAACTTTAAACTGAAAAGAGGTCCTACCCTTAAAGACAGTCTAAAAATCATTTAAAATAAATTAACTTCTGCAAATGCCATGCCCTTATGTCTTTATATACTTTATGCTAGTTACTTTTCATTCGAGACCCTCTCAGTTCAACTCTATCACAAATTAACTGGTTTTCCTGAAACAGAATTATAATACAAATTATAGCTATTAAACATAACATATATATCTGCATCTTTTTACCTGTTATCCACAAAAAGGTTTTCTTGGGAGCAAACTGACTGAAAAACAAAAAAACAAAACAATTGAATTTAATATTCATGATAATATTCAACAATCCCAAACACACACACACACACGGTCACCATTGAAAGCAGAATCACTTTCCACATTCAGGCTAAGCTTGCAGTTCATGCATAATTGAGACAAGGAATATCAGGGTATTTGTTAACAAGAGCTTTCTGAGAAGAAAAGTGTAGGTGCTTTCATTGTACAGAGTGGGATTATCAGATCTACTGGCTCAAAATAAGGGCCTCAAAGATGCTTAGCTGTACTTAAACCCCTTTGAAATCAATGGCACAGGTAAGCTGTTACAAACTCATCAATTCCAATGGATTATACAACTAACTTCCTTTGGACTGAAGCCAAACAATGTATGGAGAAAGAAAAATGGAAGAAAAAATATACAGAATGGGTAAAACTTAGAGGGAATGAAGTTGAAACAGGTGGAAAGTTTAAATCCTCCATGAATTAATTATAACAAATTAATGCAAGTAAGGTAACAATAATTTTAAATGGAAAAAATGGTTTCATCCTGGATGAATTTTTTTAAACAAAAGAATAAGTTCTATTCATAATAATTTATCTCTTTAACATGATCTTTTTGTAAACTGCTTCAGTTATTGACTGTTATAAAATTGCAGTAAATAAACATTTTTATGGCAAAAATGGGTCTATGTTCACTATTCCATTAATAATTTTCATTTTCTTTTCATTTTCATATTCCTTTTGTTTCATGTTCATAAAGAATGTGGTAGATGCTTTTGGGAAGAAACTCCCCCACAGTTGCTGCATTGAATTTGAACAAAGGGAGGGGACCTGAGAGAGAAAAGCAGGAAAGCAATCAGGTCCATTGCTTCCATAATCATGGAACTATAGAGTAACAGAATGCCATCGCCCAGCATATCATATTCTAGTATTACAAAACTCCATTTATTTTATACATTCCAATGTTTGACAGGATGAATAAAAAGAAGCTTCCTGAAAGAGCAGTGATAAACTACATCAGACACCCATGTTCATTTCTAGTGTGCTCTGGTGAAATACATATGGTTGCGGAATTTGTATAAACTGAACTGACAGCCTTTGATTGAAGTCAAGGATGCCATGGTAACTTATACTAAGAGTTCATTTCTGAGTCAAATTTGCCAAAATGCTGGAGTGGGTGGTAACTCCAAGCAGTGTTGGACGATACTGATAATTTAGATACATTCAAATCGGTTTTCAGACCTGGTTATGGGACAGAAACAGTGTTGGTTGATGACTTACATTGGGAAATGGATGGGGGTGGGGGAGAAGTGCAACCCTGTTGGTTCTTATGGACCTATCAGCAGCTTTTGATATCATCAACCATGGTATCCTTCTGGATCGTTTATCTGGGTTGGGCTTAGGAGGCACAGTGTTTAAGTGCTTCCAGTGGTTTTTGGAGGAGTGGTTTCAGGAGGTGGTGCTGGGGGATTTCTGTTCCATGTCATAGCCTCTGGGGTGCCACAAGGTTCCATCTTGTTGACGTTAAAAAGCATGGGAGACATGAAACTGATGGGGAAAGTCATCCAGAAGTTTGGGCTGAAGTATCATCAGTATGCAGATGATACTCAGCTCTACCTCTCACTTCCCATCTACACATCCCAGGGATGCTGTGGAACTCTTGAACTAGTGTCTGTTTTGGGGCAGATAAGGGTGAACAAGCTGAACACAGTACCAAGAGGTACTGTGGGTTGGGATATCAGCTACTCTGGATGGAAGTTTACATCTGGTCTTAGCTGGGGTTGCACTAACCCTAAAAGACCAAGTGCATGGCTACAGTCTCCAGGAATGTATTTTTCCAACTCAGGCTGGTAACCAGTTGGAGCCCTATCCAGGAGAGGATGGACCATGCCTCGGTTATCCATGTGCTAGTGATGTCCAGGCTGGGCTACTGTAATGCACTGTACATAGGGCTGCCTTTGAAGATAGTCCAGAAACTTCAGCTGGTGTGGAATGCGGCTGCCAGAGTGTTGGTGGGGGCAAGGCAATCAGATCATATAATGCCTATACTGTGCCTGCTGCACTGGTTACCAGTATGTTTGACTCCAATTTAAAGTGCTGGTTTTGATCTTTAAAGTCTGAAACATTTTGGGACCAAATTACTTGAAGGACTACCTTCACCCATATCAGACTTCCCACATTTTAAGATCAGCAAGAGAGGCTCTTCTCATTTGCCCACCCATGAGGGCACTTAGGTGGGTGAGTACACAAGAGAGGCCCTTTTCCACAGTGGTCCCACACCTCAGGAGAAACTTGCCATCAAGTGTCCACCAGGTCCCATCACTGCTGACTTTTAAGAAGGCCCAGAAGACTTACTTGTTTACTATGGCATTTCCCTGATTATGTTTTATCGGACTGGGTTGTAACTGCAATTGTAGCTGCAATATGCTAGTGCTATTTTTAAAAGCATTTGCTGTTCTTATCACTGCATTTTTTATTATATGAATTTTACGGTTGTATGCCGCCTTGGAAGGATTCCTGCCCTGAAAGTTGGCCTAAAAATATTTTAAATAAAATTTAATAAATAAATTTATAATCCTAATACTGATGATCCTAACTCACAACATAATAATACCGGGTGATCCTTAGAGAATATATTGGATGTGCCTGGCAAACTCAGACTTTCATTCGCGGTTTAGTATTAATGGTACAAATTCCACATATGATTTCCTGTATCATGTGAACTACAACGGTAGAACTAGTAGTGTCAGTTCAGGGGACAGGTTGTTCTTGAAAGCAATGCCTTAAGGATACGTGATTTAGAACATGAGTGGAATAACAAGTATGTTCAGTGTTATAATCCTTTCCCCTTTGTACAATCATTTCATTGTTTACCTGTCTTAAGTAGCCAATTCTATTCAATTAACTAATCTGCAATTCTCTTCTAAACTGAAACACAAGAGTTCTAGCTGTTCACCTCTCTAATAAAAATAAATAAATCTCCAACCTTGATGGCAATCATTTTCAAAGAGGCCATGTTTCTTGTAGTTAATTGTGTCAATTATTAGTGTTTTCCCCCCTATGCTACATGCTGGATGTGGAAATTATGGGGTTGGATCCAGATTTACATTGAATCAACTGGCTGAATGGAAGTGGACTATACTGCCCAATCCTTCCCACAGCAGCCCCTCTAGCCCCCTGAAAATGCTACAAAGAGACCTGGTTTGGATGACATGACAGCCCATTTTGGGTTAATTAACCCAAGGGGCCACTGTGCATTCCAGCCATAATGATGAATGTGCAACACCTAAACTGGAGGTTGCCATGCTTGTTGTGTTGTGCAAACCTGGTCGGGGAGAGTTATTAGAGGGTTAAATATCCCTTGCACAATTTATGATCTGTTGTGGGGTTATGTGAGGGTTGCTAAATCTTTGAAGAAACCTCCCTGGTTGGGTTTGCATGACAAGCCACTACACTCCCCAGTCAGGGGTTGTACATTCTGAATGGTGAATGGTATGTACTACAGCCCCTTGAGGGTTAATTAACCAACAATGGTCTGTTGTGTCATCCAAACTGGTCCACTGAGTGAGGAGACTCTGCTGAATGGGGCGTGCTGTCCAAAAATCAGGCAGAGGAACTTTCCACAAGTGGAACTCTTCCTCTTGCAGAGTTTGCTTCCTCTTGCAAAAGGCAGACGTTGGATTCAACTCATGAGGTTTTGTGAAATCTGTGTGAAAAAAAACTATAAATGTTGAGATGTGTATATAAAGGCTAAGTTTTTTTGTGGGTGGGGAGATAACTGATGAATTTTGCTGCTGCTTATGTCAGACATAAGGGTAAATAAGCACTAAGGAGTTATATCTTATTAAAAAGCATGAGATGTCTGTTACCTCTTCAGTCTCTTGAAGGGTATCAGTGTAATCAGCATTACATCCTTACGGATGCACTCAATAATAGCTCCGTTCATCTTCCATGCTGCAGAAGCTGGCACAAGGCCATGCCATCTCCTGGAATATCCATTTCTCAGTTCTGATGTTGGTCTCCATGGCACAGAAGACATTTTATTACATTACTCTTGTTATTTAAAAAAGAAAAGGGAAGGGAAAAGCCAAGAAACTTTAGGGGAAGCAAGTTACCTATTATCATGTTGAGATTCACTTTGCTCATGCTATCATAGCATTGAAATTGCTGACATACCTTTAAATTTCTTACTTGCCCGCCAGTAATGAATTTAAGGGAATATAGGACAAAAAGCTGAATATATTTATGCATAAATGCATTTGTTTAAGGGCCTACTGAACAATTCATACATGCTTAAAACATCCTATGCGGAGCCTTCTCATCTGACACTAATTCTCCATCTTTCTCAGATCCAATGTATTATTATTTCTGATATATAAGCAATCTATAAGGGTTCTACCCTTAAAGGTGGCCTAAAAATAATTTAAAATAAATGAAATAATAGGTTGGATCTATATTATGCTGGATCAATTGTACTGACAGAAGTGGATTTCCCCGCTCCCTCCTTTCCATGGAGCCCCCTCCAGCATTGTGAAACCGCTACACAAAGAGTCAGGAGACTCTGCTGAATGGGATGACCTGTGGGGGATCCCCAAAAATTGGGCAGATCACCTCCTCTTGCAGAAAGCAAATCCTGGAGCCAACTCTTTTTCTATCATCAAATGCTTTTTTTAAAAATTATTTTATTTTTCAACATAATACAACATAAAACAACATAAAATACAATACATAAGCACATACCCCCCATGCTCCCCTCCCCCCAGGAGACCTTCAATTATACATTATTCTTCTTTCCAAAAGTGTAAAGACTCTTTTGAAGGTATTTGCCCCTTCCCCGTTCTTAATACATATTCCAAAAATAGGCTCCATATATCTCCAAAATCATTCTTACTGGACATTCCCCTCTTTATTTTCATTTTACACGTTAGCTTATCATTAAGTGTATCCCATATTTCTTTATACCATTCTTCTATAGTATATATCCCTTGCTCTTTCCAGTTTTTAGCAATCATTATTCTGACGGGAGCCAGGAGGTTGTTTATTAATTCTCTCTTATTTATATTCTCATTTCCTTTATTCCATATTGCTAGTAGAGCCAGCTTTGGGCTTAATTCCAGTTTACTACCAATTATTTCACTTATTTCTTTGAACACCCTTTCCCAATTTTTTTGTATGTGTTCACAGCTCCACCACATATGGAAATAAGTTCCAACCTCCTGACATCCCCTCCAACAATTCTTGGACACTTTTTTATCTATCTGATGAAATCTTACCGGTGTTAAATACCATCTCCATACTGTCTTATAATAATTCTCCTTAATTCTAATCGACAAAAACTTTAACATTCTTGCATCCCACATCCTCCCCCAGTCATGTTCATTAATTTGTTCCTTTAAATCATCTTCCCAAATCATTTTAAGAGAGTCTCGATATTCATCCTCCTCTGTCAGGATTCTATATATTTCGCTAATCAGACCTTTTCTAGTTTTAATTACTTCCTTCTTTCCTCTTCATTCAATTAAATCTTCAAATCTTGTATTATTTCTACATTTCTTATTTATCTTTTTCCATTCCTGTGTCTATTTTTCCAATTGTAAGCATTTGAACCAAGCTATCTTTTGTCCTTTTAACAACTCTCTAATTTGCACGTTATCTATCATTCTTTCCATCCAGTTCCTTAACTTAATAATTTCCTGATCCTTCAGACTCCCTTCCAACTCTACTTTTAAATTCCTTGGAAAGTTTCCCACTACTACCACTGGGGCGAGTGGAGAGTCACCTGGTATTAACTTTCCTTTAACCTTCTCCCAGATCTCTAAAATATTTTTCAACAACGGGTTGTCCAGTCCCCTCAGGTCTTTCTTTTGAATTTTAATAAAAAAAAAAATTGCAATTTAAAATCTAGTTCCCCTGTTTGCGTTTCTAACCATTCTAAATCTTCCTCCCCTAATATACTATTTATAACATACCTTAACTGATTAGCAATATAATAATTCTTTATATTTGGAAGTCCCAAACCACCTTTCTTTTGTGTCTTATACCATAACCCTTTGTTAATCCTAGCTCTCTTATCTCCATTGCAATAAGCATTAATCATATTTTGCCAGCTCTTTAACTCTACATCCGATATTTTAATCGGCAGCATTCTAAACAAAAAATTAATCTTAGGTAATATCTTCATTTTAATAACCGCTATTCTACCAAACCAAGAATGTTTTAATTTTTTATATACCTCTAACTTTTCCCCTACCTGTTTTTTCAAACTTGCAAAATTAATTTCCTCTAACCTATCTAAATCTTTTGCAATATTAACTCCTAAATAACGTACTACATTTTTAAGCCTAAGACCTAACTTAACTTTACCTTCCTCCATCTCCTCTTTGTTATAATTATATAACATCATTTCTGACTTCCCCCAATTAACTTGTAAACCAGTAATCTCCCCAAATTCTCTCAAATGCTTCTTAATCAACTCCCCAGTCTTCAGGGGATCTTCTAATGTCAGTAATGTGTCATCCGCAAACATATTCATTTTAATCTTCTCCTTCCCTCTTCTCCCCTTCAATCTTAAATCCTCCCTTATAACATTTGCCAAAATTTCTATCACTATCGCAAATAAGATCGGTGAAAGTGGGCAACCTTGTCTTGTTCCTCGAGCTAGTGTAATCTGTTGCGTTAACCCATCATTAACAATTATTTCTGCTTTATTATTTTTATACAGTTGATCCATCACTCCCATAAATTTTACTCCAAGCCCAAATGTTTTCAAAATTGTTTTAAGTGCTGGCCATTCCACGCAATCAAAGGCTTTGAATATATCCAATGCTAACAAACCTGCTTTTAAATTCCTTTTTAAAATAATATTGATTATATTTAAGACTCTTCCAATTAAATTAGGCATTTGCCTTCCTGAAATAAATCCACATTGATCTTTTCTAATATATTTATGTATAAACGTACCCATCCTTTTTGCCATTATTGCTGTAAAAAAATTTGAGTCTTGATTTATTAAGGATATTGGTCTATAAGATGCTGGATCCGTCAGATCCTTTCCTGGCTTCGGGATTAATATAATCAGGGAATGATCCCACAATGGGGGGGTCTTTCCTCCTTCTATTATACTATTAAATAGTTTTTTCAATTTTGGTATTAAAATTCCTCTAAAAATCTTATAATATTCCAGCCCCAAACCATCCATTCCCGGAGATTTTCCTCCTTTTAATTTATCAATAATTCCTTCTATTTCTTTCTCAGTAACTAATCCTTCCATATAATCCATATCTTGCCCCTGTAATCTTATTTTCCAATTCCTCTCTACATATTCCAATACCTTAACCTGTGACCCCGTATCTGATGTATATAATTCTCTATAAAATTCCTGAAATATATTTAATTTATCCTTCATTAAATTACAACTTTTCCCTGTCTTATCTCTAATTGTCCCTATCATATTCTTAGCCTTTTTGGACTGAGTGGACCTAGCCAGCATCTTCGAGTTTTTATTACTATATTCAAAAAAATCCCTCCTTAAATATAGCAAATCCCTTTGGACTTGTTCTAACTCTTCTCTCTCTAATTCCTTTTTCTTAGCTTGGATTTGGGCAAATAGGCGTTTATCTTTTGTCTCTCTTAGCTTCTCCTCTAAGTCCTTTACCTCCTTTTCAATCTTTTTATTTTGTGCTTCTTGTTGTTTTCTTAGAGTACACATTTCCCTAATGCAAATCCCTCTTACTACAGCCTTCATAGTGTCCCATATTAACCCCTGCGAGTTTGAGTCCTTTTCATTAATTTCCCATATTTCCTGCATTTCTTTTTTTATTTTCCCCACTATATTTTTATTATTTAATAGCCTTGTATCCATTCTCCATCTCTTAGCTTGTTTATAATCCTTCTTCATTTTAATATCCATTGTCAATAATGCGTGGTCGGTGACTTTAATTACCTCAATAGCACAATCTATAAGTTTAGACATCATATTCTTTGACACAAAAATATAATCAATCCTGGAATAACTCTTAAACCTTGGTGAGTAGAAAGTGTATTTCCTTTCTTCCCCTTTTAATACTCTCTAAACATCCATTAGTTCTTTTCTCTCCATTAATTTGCTTAACCCCGTCCTCCCACCACTCTTAAAATCTCTTTTCCTTTGTCTAATACCATATTGAAGTCACCTGCCATCACAATGTTCTTTTTATCAAATGCTTTCTTAAAACTAAACCATAAAAGAACCCTGCCAACTATTTAAAGAGACCAGAAGGAGCATTGAAAAACAACCTCAAGAGATTATGCAGGTGCCCAGGTTAGAAAATTCTATTTTATTAGGCACCAAATGCATGAATGAATAAATATCTGGATGCCTGAAATACTGTAACAACTTCACTGAAACATAAATGTATCATCATGTAGTGATGCATCTTGGTATGCCCCAGCCCGAGCACTCATATGATGATAAATCAAGTATGGACCAGGATGCTAGATTTTCAACTAAATGCATGGTGGTGTGTGTGTGTGCTGAAGCAGGGAGTGAGGCAGAATGTTTGCAACAGTCAAGTTATAATCTGGGGTCACAATTGAGCCACTTCAAATTAGCATTACCAAAGAACTATTTCTGAATCAACATGTCAAAATAAGGTTTACCATCTGAATTTCTGAAGCTACTTTTGAAGTATTGTATTGTACTGACATCTTGAAACAGTTCTGACTTACTGAAAATGTGATTCAGAAATTGCAAACTATTTTGGCAAATGAGTACACCTGATGTGTTTTCTTTGTACTTCTTCATCACTCACCCGTACGGACATCATCTGTTACACAACCCAATCCCCTCTGTTTACACAGCTGCCAATCTATTCAGTTTTCTCCTGATAGCATCTGCAGATATTTGAGGCATACCAGAAGTGATTGGCCAGCATAAATTAAACATAACTTAATTTTTTTAAAATGAATGTTGCTATGATAATATTATGCATGTTCGTAATGTATTCATTGCAAATTTCCAATTTAAATAAAATAAAAAAGGTTTTACATAATTTCTGCTCTGCTGGTGTGTGTGTGTGTACATAAAAATAAAATCAGGTTCCTGAATTTTTACAGTTAGTATAGACATATTGTCTGGAAATTCAGGAATGCTCCAGATTCGAGGCTCTCCTCTGCACACCTGGGAAGTAAAAGAGCTGGTCTAGATTTTCATTTTCTAAAATAGAATTTTAGAATCCTTAATGTTGTGGACTAAAACATACAAACATGGGCAGGAACACCTATTTTCCTCATCGCTGTAATAATACTGCAAAGTGTAGAATTTTACTCCAGGGAATATATTTTTTTCAAAAGAGAATATTTGTACACCTCATGGATGCAGCAATTACTTTTTTTAAAAAAAAAAGTCTAGAAAGCTTAAAACCTCAAAAAGACAGCTATCCTATGCAGAAAGACCTCTATAATATATTCACTCTGTACTTTGTCACCACACCAAGGCAAGTGTCAGAAATTTATTCTGTTGAAATTCTGTTTTATGGATTCACCCAATTATGGATTCACCCAATTTGCACCTTGCTGATGGAAATGCGATTTGCAGTTGAAAATCCACACATTTCTGAGCTTGCGATATATTCAACATGCACACATTTGAAAAATGTGCAAAGAAAAATGCGTTCAATTTCAACATGCATACAAACATGTTTTAGTCAATGGGTCCCAAAACAAACAAAAAAATTGATTTAAAAACACGCACAAAAATTCATACATTACCAAAAAAAGATGCATATGAATTTCCATATGGATGTGTTTGGTTTTCTTACAAAATCGCAAGTTTGTACAGAAATGGGGCAGAATAGACATAATATATATATATAAAAAAACTAACAATCTTGCCACAACTGAGATTGACAGTTCAATTCATCCGTACCACAACTGGGTACAAGAAATGTACCATACTTTGTTATCCAGCCAGTCATAAATCAGTCAGACAGTGGATCCATGGTAGGATGGCAGAGGGCTGACATTTAGTGAGAAATTAGCTTTAAATTCTATATTCAGTTGAATACTACCTCACAGAATATTAGCAGAGTATTGGAGCCAGGGCTCACAGAGACCCAGCACCTGCACTTTTTGATTAGCAGGGATGCTGACATCATCAACCATCCACCTCAGACTTCCCTGCTCCCTCTGAGCTTAGCTGCAATCTTCATAGGTGCTGGGGGGAAATGAATTTTCCCAGCAACCTTATATTATTTCCTGTTGTAACGCAAAGTATTTTGGGGCATATTGGATTTGAATGGGCAATTAAGACTGAAAAGATTTACAGAAGACCTGCTCCTGGTGGAGATGAAGGCTGCTAGAACATGTTTGTTGATATGGATCAACACAGCTGCTTGAAATTTTGGACTCTCCTTGTGGGCTATGGGGACTGTCAGGATGAGTGGTTGCACTTTGAAATTTATCAGTACACCACAGAATATACTGCACCCACCCTTCCAATGAAACACTCCCTCATTTGTTCTTCTGAGATCATGTTTTGCATTCATACTGGCCTCATCCATCAGCCAGGGGACCAAAGCCCATTAGGAGGTTGCATCTCCTTTCTCCCAGATAGAACATCATGACAAGGGATACCAGCCTAGACCCTAGCATTTGCCAGAGAAGAGCTTGCTTCACCTCCTCCCCACCTGATAGAGACCTCATTCAAACTGAGACCAATGCAACCCCATCCTTCAACCAGAGAAGGAGTTGCTGCTCCAATTCGTGCTTTCACTCCCCTAATTCATTATTCCTTTTATGACATATCTATCAGGTTGTAGATAGTCTTATTTTTTAATATCTGTACAGTTCTTAGAAAAAAAAAGTTGCTTTATCAGTGAATCAGCATCAGCATCCAACAATGGCAGAATCTATAAGTGTGCATACTCATAACTTATAACTGCTTACAGCAGTTCTTTTTCTGGTAAGGCAAGCCCTGCTTCACACTGCAAACCTTTTGTCAAATATTCCCCCATGCTTCAGGTGGGCCATAGCCTTTCCTTTCTTTTTAAAGTTCTACTTATATGTTTATGGGATTAAAAGTTCATTCAGTATCTTATTTTTTTAAAAAAAAATCCAATGTTTTAGACTGCATTCCTAAACACATTTACAAAAGGAATAAATCCCATTAAACCTATGTTGGTGAAAACATGAATATGGTTACAGTGTTAAAGTTGGAAAATTGCTCCAAGGGAGGGGGATCATGATGTCAAAGCCACAAGGCAAACACAGTGCACAGTAGGCTTCTACTCCCATCTCACTGAATTGGCTTTCCCAGAACTCAGTAATCTCTGGTGAGTGCAACATCCTAATATCGTTCATAAATTTATCTATTTTCCACTAATTCATGAATAAACCATTCAAAAACATGACTGCCAGGTTACACAAGTTTAGTATGTTCTTCTCATCTGAACAGTTACAAAACCTGATAGATACTCCTGAAAGAAATCCAACAATACGATAGAAGAGCATCAATTTAAATCAACATTCTGCAGGAGGGTATTACAGAATGACTTATATGCCATACATATACACTAAGACACACAAAAACAAGAAAACCAAGTTCCCTATGCCTGCCCTGTTTGACCTAACCTTATCCTTACTTATAACCTTCAAACTCTGTCTTTTCTCAAGCACGCATACACACATACCCATCAAGGAAACTTTATTCCCTCTGCTGGTTCAAATCACATCGCTCTACTGTCTCCTGCCACAAAGTGCAATCTTGCCACAGTGTCAGAGTGGGAGGATACTGGCTGACTACTGATAAAGATATAGCACTAAAGAGGCAATTAAAACAACTACTCACATCTTGTGCAAATATTCTCTCCCTCACCCTCTGATACTCCTCTTCTCTCTCTTCAATTGATTTACTTCGTCTGTCATCTCTAAATGGATGAATTCTGTTTTGCTGAGCATAAAAAAAAACCAGGAGGATTATATAAGTTGAGCTGCTAAAAACTGCAGTTAAGTAACTGTCAGCTGAGAATAATAAATGTTCACTTAAACAAATGAGGCATGAGAATGTCAGTGTTGTCTCATTCTTAAGGTGGTATATGAATCATGGTGTTATGTCATGTGCCCTTCAGCATCAAGTTAGATGCTACAAGAATATTTCTATTTTAAATTGACTTTTCAGGCTCTGAAGTCGTGTTATACTGAGCCATGCCTTTGGTCCATCTACGTCAAGACACAGAAAGGTGCCTTATACTGAGTCAGACTATTGGTACAACGAGCAGTGACTCTTGGGGGTTTCAGGCAGGAGATTTTCTGCGACCTCCCACATACAAAGCATGTATTCTACCACTGAGCTACTGCCCTTTCATACCATCTGTTGTCTCTCTCCAGTACTTGACTATATTGTTTTTATCTTTAATTATCAACCATCCTGGGAGCACTTGCGTGCTGGAAGTTTGTGGGATATAAATTAATAATAAATAAAATTAAAAACCTGTTCTCCGAGACACTGTTAACTGGAACTGTCAGGTATTGAATCCAGGGCTTTCTATCTGCAAAGCATGTGTTTTATCACTGTAGCCTGTGTTCTACAAGAAGGGCCTGTGCCCCGTCCGTGTAAGAAGTGATGAGGTACCATGAGGAAGGATTTTTAAACTGGCCTTTGTGAATCTGCAAACTAGACTATAGATTTGTTTGTCCAACAGATTTGTTCAACTTTCCTGTAACTTATTCGAGAGAGATAGTACTGGAGATGCAGCTATCAATTAAGTGAAGGAAAAGAACATAGAAAACCAAATAACAATAAAGGCTGAAAACGCCTAACTGGTGATGAGGAGAAATGCTTTGAGAATATTGTGCACAAGAGTTTTAATAATTTCAGTAGTAATCTTAAGCCTTTACTGTAAGCAAGAGGGAAATACAGTCTTCCCTTGCTCCAAAGTCCAGAAAGCAATAAAACACATTAAAGTGCATAATGGGGAAGAACCACCCTGTATAAAGCTACATATTTGCAGTTAGCCTCTAGTTGCAATGCTCTTGATCCTTTACCCACACCGTATCCCCCCCCCCCCACATTGCTTTGGGTCCTCCTCCCAAAGCCTGCTGCCTAAACCTTTCTTTTATGTCTTTCAAAGACAGCTGTGATGCCATGTAGTTAGGAAAACAGTCGTGTACTGCAGAAGAAAATGGGGGAGAAAACAATATCCTATTAAATGTATGAGTCAATGAGGCCCTCTGGTTCTGAGTGACTCATTAGAATTTACCACAAGCCAAAAATCCAAATGAGAACATACACATTAGCTTACCTTCATGAGTGTTCTTATAAAAAGCTCTTCCAGAATCAAAACCTTTTTTGAGTTCTCTCCTTTATTCTGCAAGAATTTCTATGAGATTTAGAATGCTCTTTTGAGCATAGTTTTGCTTTTTACAGTCTGTGTTTTCTCTTAATAAAACTGTTAAACTAACCAGTTCCAGACACATTTATATATTAGCATGTATCATACGGATATCTTTAATAATGCAGAATAACATGACAAGCAGCATCTACCACATACATGCAAAAACAAGCAAATAAGCTTCATTTCCAATAAATCATGGTGGTGGGGGAATCTAAGAAAAATGAAGCCATTTCCCCACAAGACAAAACTCATCTGTGGATGACTACAAAATCAATCTGGTCTCATTGTAATGTTTCCCCTTTAACAGCTATTTTTAATCTGTATTAATCTCCAACCATCTTGGTATGACTGTAGAAATTGGAACAAATGCCACAGAGTCACAAAGGCATTTGCCAAAATGTCTTTGATGAAACTTTCCCCATTAGGTCATGGGCCTTTTGGACATTCAAAATTGGACCTAAACATGCAGCATTTTCTGCGCCAAGCAAAACTGCCCATGCAAACTGCCATTGCTAAAACAAACACACTTATGGTTTGATGCTATTCCAACATGTGCCAAAAACTGGGTAGAAGGAGCAGGAGAGGGAGATACAAAGGAGCAGGAAAGGAAAGCAGCAGCAGCAGCAACAACAAAAGAACGCCAAGGACATCAGTCAGACCACTTCCCAAAAAGAAAAGAAAAGGGAGGGGGGGCAGGAGAGAACAAATTTCAGCAACTCTCGGACCGAGAACCAACCTGATTGTCTTCTTTATCAATACTAGAGTTATCTCGCTTCAAGATAAATCGCTTCTGGGATTCTTCACCTTTGTCATCTTTTAAATGTTCAGAAAACCTTTGCTCTGGTCTGCCAGCAAAGTAAAACATATCAATAACAATCCACTTTGTTTTGTTTTTAATTTGTCACCACTGTTGTTGTTTTTTTAATGGAGGCATTTAGAGCAAAATTAGACTACATTTGTGGTTGCTGATGTTGGTACCAACATGGCATCTGTTCTGATGCTGCTGTTATTGCTATAGATACATATTTTGCTGTTGTGTAGGTGGCAAGTTGAATTTGAATGACCAGCCATTGCAATGTTCAGTCTCTGTTGTTGGCAGTGCCTGAAGGACATGAAAGCAAGCCAACGTATGATCTGTTCATTTGCTATGCCAATCATCATGAGCTCCAGCAATGCTGCAATTTAGTAAAGCTTATACAGATTGATAAGCAAAGACAAACTCAATGGAGACCTTTAACGTAACTTCTCACTCATAACACAATGAATTGGTAATGCTGGTGGTAGAGTAAGGGGGCGGGGTGGGCAGGAGTGTTATTTTCTTTAAACAAATAATTATCCAGCAGTTGGTAAATTGGAAAGAAAAGTTTCAAAATTGTCACATTGTATAGATTTGACAATTGATTTCGAATCCATCCAGATGGTTGTTAAATGGCCAGACGTTACCAGCCGACGACTTCATATGTATAAGTTCAGAGGCTGAGATAAATTGCTCTGTGCTCTTTTACAACTTTGTTCAAAAAGGATATGGAGAAAAGTGTCTCTGTACAATTGACATAATTGCAGGCTTAGGGAACGTTTTAATCTCCAGGATATAGTGCATCTTAGTCTGTTATTAACATCCCAGATTTTGCATTTTCTGCCAAAGCTTCATTAAGCAGCAGCAGCAGCAAAAGAGAGAGAGAGAGAGAGAGAGAGTACAGAATCACATGTTGTCACATAATGTGTATTTTGTTAATTCAAGAACGTTTATAAAATGGAAGAAAAAGTGTGAACAGAAGGGCTATTTCTCTACTCAGTGCATACGTGTTACTTCCACAAGCATTCACAGGAGACAGACAGAACTGTCAAGAGAAGAACTGAGAACCTGAAGTCCATACGAAGCACGGTAATGCATTCAACTCTGTGCAAATATCCTGTCAACCTGAGTGGCATGATGAAGTGAAAAAATGGGAGTAGAGTTGTTGAAAATAGCATTTTTACCACAATGTGAAACCTCAGTTCTTCACACCTTTCAAAGAGAAGTCTCCTTCCCATCCACCCTTGCAAACATACACATGAATGGTGATTCCAAGGTAAATTGTTTCAAATGTTAGCTGTTTTTATAATTATTGTTATTATTAATTTATTTATTTCTTACCCGCCTCTCCCTCTGGGTCGAGGCGGAAAACGGCATTAAATACAGATATAAAATACATAAAACTGATAAAAAACATATAAAACTAATACATTTTTTAAAATGACAATAAAACCCTTATAATTCAACTAGATAGGCCTGCCAGAAGAGATCAGTCTTTATGGTTTTCTTAAAGTCAGAGAGATTGTTAAATTGACTAATCTCTCCCGGCAGGCCATTCCACAGGCTGGGAGCGGCAGAAGAGAAGGTCCTCTGGGTAATGGTTGTCAGCCTAGTTTTCGCTGACTGTAGTTTTCGCTGCCCCGAGTGTGTGGGGCAGATTGTACAGGGGAAGGCGATCCCACAGGTAACCTGGACCCAAACCATGTAGGGCTTTAAAGGTTATGACCAACACTTTGTACTTTGCCCAGAAATGAATTGACAGCCAGTGAAGTGATTTTAAAGTGATTTTTATGGTTTAAATTTTGTATATTGATTTTTTAATGTTCAGTCTTTTAACCTTTGTAAACTGACTAGAGAGCTTTGGCTATGGGGCAGTATATCAATGTTAATAATAATAATAATAATAATAATAATAATAATAATAGAGTGCAATACCTGGCATTGAAGTAGAGCATTCTATCCTACCCGTGCCTTTTTTCCCCTTCACTCTGCTCCCCACCCTACTCACTGTCTATTGTAGTGTGTAAACTTCTTGGGAGCTTGACCTATCTATTTTTTGCTGATGAAATTCCTTAAGACACCATGTACACTGCATAAATAAATAATCTCAACAAATTTCCAAATGACATTTATAATTAAGACAAATGCAAAATGAAATAACTCAATGCATGCATGCCAACCAGTGACTATTATGATTCTGCAATTAATTAGGTCACTTCATGGTGCTGAAGCCAACTCTTAACACATCCCAGCCCACACAATTACCACAGTTCGTTACATTAAGAGCACTTGATGGAACACTCAAAAGGTAGTTAATATTACTGCCATTTGTTTTTATCTATTCTCATTTGGAGTAGCACCCATTCACATTATGTTCTTTGCTTCTGTTTCCTTTTTATTCAGAGGATGTTAAGTTGTACTATATTTCAAATACCAATGGTCAACTTTAAACATGATACATCCAGCTCTTTAATGGCAGCTGTGAATATTCAACTCTAGAAAAAGCCAATTTCTAATAAATGAAGAACATGTCTCTTTAGATGTCTGAAGTACCTAGTTCCTCTTCCTAGTTCCAAAGAGTTCTCCTTACATATAGGCTTGGATCATCTAAGTACACTGGTTGTCTTTGTAGCGATGGATCTGAAAATCTGAAATAAGGATTCATAGTGGTAAACTTATGAGTTCACTCCCATAAACTGATTATGAGCTGAGCCCAAACTCCAACAAAGTTTGGGCTCAGTTCACTGACGTTACCATGGGACCTCCACCACTACAGCTGTCCTCTTCCCATGTTCCCGCTAGCAGCAACAGGGAGACTTCACTACAGGCACCTCTTAATCCCTACCTGCAATAGCCAGGTACCAGTCACATGGAGTACTCAGAAACACAGTTCTTTCAGTATGGATGTCAGGCAGCCTGGAAACTATATCATGTTACTAGGGGCGTGGCAAAGTCCAAATTACAAGCCTAGGGGGTGGGGAGCTCAGGAAAAAAACAATCCTCATAGTTTGGAAAATAACTTGTTTTAGCTCAACACAGCCAGAAACAAGTCAAGGGGAGTTCAACTATCACTAATAACTTGTGGTGTCTTCACGTGTACAGTCATTCACTCATAAGACCAATACCAAAACATCCATATTAGATAAAGCTGGTTGCATGTATAATGACTGCAGACTATTGGGCTTACTCACATTTGACTCTGTGGCTGAATTCAGATGACACAATAAGCAACGGGGGGGGGGGAACAATCGTCAGTTATATTGACTATCGTGTCATCTGAATGCTGGCATAGTCAACTCAGCGCTGATCCTAATCCACACCACAGTTGATTATTTATTACCATGTTGTGTGGGGAGTACCCCCTAGATGAACAACTGTAAAGTTGATTATTACCCCACCATTGACTATCGTGTTGTCCAAATTCAGCCTGTATGTGTAGGCACTACTTACACATACACACTGACTGAGTTCACAGAACATGACAACCCACACTCAAAGTTGAGTATAAATTGAGTGTGAATTGCCAGTGAACTCCACGTTGTTGTTGAAATGTGAGTTGTTGTGTTGTGTGAACTCAACAGTATTAACAAACAATGATGTTAGCCACAAACAACCCACAGTTCATCAACCAACAACAAACCATGGGTTCTCTTCATGTCTGTTCACGGCTGATAATCCATTGTTTGCTGGCATGGCTGGACTCACACAACACAACCCCTCCCCTTTCAACAGCAACACACACATGCAACCCATACTCAACCTTAATTGTGGGTTGTTGTGTTGTATGAACCCAGCCAAAATATTCAATGCATGTAGTTGAGCTGGGTCTATAAACAGAAAGAGTGGGGGTGATCCTATTGTCCATTTAAAGGTGCACAAAAATATATCCTCTTACATCAAGGTTTGGCTGTGGTCAAGAAGTGGAGTATGCATTTTAGAAATGAATAAATATTCTGGTTCAATTCTCTTGAACAGATATATTACTTAAGATGCCTGAAGAAGAATGGATTTTCAGATACTGTCCCTGAAAACTAATAAGTAAAGAACTCCAATTGTTAGAATAAACTTTGCAACAAGAATAATTCAATCCATCTACTGACAGGAATGTTGTTGCAGCAGCAGCTGCCCTAAGAGAAGCACAGAAATTATTCAAAAGCATAATATGCTCATAAATGCAGATTACAGAAATCACCTTCCTAGAGGGATAAGAATGTTTAATGATGTTATGGCCAATTATAAAGTAGCAGAAAAGAGATAAATTTTCAGGTGAGAGAAGGAATATTTTTTTAAAAAAGTGTCACATAAGGAGACTTGAAGATGAAGATGTTTAGATTTCAAGAGAGTGGGAAAGTAGTAATCCTTTTATTCCATTCCAGCAGATGAAAGCACACAGTGGAAATAAAATGTACTAGCTCAGGAATGTTTTTGAGCTTTTTGAGGCAATTTAAGGTGAGATATTTTCTGGGCAGTTTAATTCTTTAAAAGATTGCCAAACAAGATTTATGGCAGTTTAGTTTGTTAAGTTGTCTCTTCTAGATAAAAGATACAGAATTAGAAATAAAAACCAAGTTGACATTAAAAAAAAAAAAGATGAGACCATACTTCGATTACAAGACAAATACCAGGTGAATACACACAAAACAAGCTATAATCCCCCCCTGGAAAAGTATATATTACCAATCTTATAAAATTCTCAGTGAGCTCAATGGACAGACTGGATAATGAGAACAGGAGAAAAGAAAAGTATTAAAAGTTTTGATTAGCAGGCACCTGGAATAACATAAATTATTTTGGTTCCACATGAGCCACTAGTGTCCACTAAGTGACATTTAATTTAATAGTGTTACCTAGGAACAAGGTAGGTTTCTGAATAAGTACCAGTGGTAACCAGGTTTTTATTGCAATATTGAGCAGATGGATTTATTGCTTTATTCTAAACTGTACATCTACTCTTATGTGTTATTATTTCTGCTCCAAAAACATTTCAATCTCTTCCTCAGCTTGATGACCCTTAGTCCAATCTGCTAAGCACTACACAAGCATAAAACATCAATATGTTTTGTATCTGAAAGAAATTAAAACTAAGGGAACAGCCTACTGCACCAAAGCATTAATCCATTTTAAAATGGGAGCTCAGTCAGTGAAATCCAATGAGATTTCTTTTGCAATGAATCCACATATTATCATAAGCTATTAGTGTTGAAATACTTGTTCATTCATCTAAATCTTATTTGGCACTTAAAGTTTAGAATTCTTTATTGTTGCTTAGAATTTATAATTACAATAAATTCTACAACAGGCATCTCAGAAGCATCATCATCAATAGCACAACAGTTTAAAGCTAGTTGATTTTAACGAAACACTAAACTAGATCATGTTGACAATTTACAGCATTTGCATTCATAAAAGCAGCTCTTATACTGACTGCAGCATGCCACTTAAGAATTTGTCAATTAGCAAATTCCACTATGAATAACACCACACAGATACCTAGTACAATACATTCATGGAAACTTCAGCAAATTTGTCTGTAATTTACAATTAATACATTGTACTATCCTTGTTATTGTTGTTGTTGTTGTGTGTGTGTGTGTGTGTACTTATTTGGGTTCTTCCTGGTGTTCATTTTGAAAAATGAATCTAATAGAATAATTCTGGGCTCATTCTCAGTTTTCTCATAACTTAGGTAAAATGGCACATAAGTACTTTGTTATGAACTCTCATATCTAACACCATTACAAAGCCACTGACACTATTTTGCATAACATATTTACAATAATCATTGGGTTGGATCCACATACGCAACACATTCCTATACATGTCTAGTCAGAAGTATGTTCCATTGAGTTTACTCCATGTGAACAGGATTGCAGCTTGAGTTAGTTAACCTTATGTCCCGTTGAAGTCAATGTGGCAAGTTAGTCATGAGGTAACTTAAATCCCATTGATTTTAAGTGTCAACGGGGTGAAATTAACTTAGATTGTATCTAGCACATCACTGTATCTTTTCCAGACAGTGCCTTGCATAAAAACAGCACATATTCAACAGAGATAAACTAAGAGTTCTTCCACATAAAAAGTCCCTTTCAATGTATAAACTAGTACATGATGAAAGGGGCTGTAATAAACCTTTTTACCCAATGCGCTATTTTTTTAACTTGCAGAAAGTCCTACCTGTAATCAGAATCCAACCACCTCAGCCTACTATTTAACTCTGAAAAACATGTTGATTAATTCTAAAATTAACCCTAGTTTCCAATAAATTAACAAAACAATAACGATTCTCTGTAGTGCACAGAAGTCTTTATTTTTAGCTGCTTGACCTTCAAATTTATTTATTACAGCATATAAACAAAAGAAAATCATTTCCACTCTATGAGATAGGTAAGTTTAACCATGAAAAGAAAAGGCTTTCCCCCTAGGAATACAGTTATTGGGAAAGGTTCTTTTAAAATGCAACCTGGTCCTGCATTTTTAATTATGCTTAAAGTAACATTGTAAAATAAGAAAAAGAATAAAAAACTGTGTAGTTTATCAAATATTGCAAGGCATACATTAATGCCTGAAGGACTTCTATTTACATAGTAGCCATTAAACACTGACAGTAACACACACACAGACTTCAGTGTACTGATTAACTTACATTTTATACTTCAAGTACCTGTTTCACATGTGACAGCAGGCTTCTATTTCCCCCTGCAAGGACAATAAAACTACATCCAAAGAATCTGCTCTCCATATACAGACTATTTGGCATACCCAGTTGTGTCATTATGGACTTCATTTCTGCATAACTACTCATTTGTGAACCTGTACATTGTGTATGGAAAAGCACCTGCTATTTATAAAGGGCCAGAATTTGGAAGGCTTGGCCCTGGAAGTGCGATATCGATTTGTACAAGCAGTAGGGCCCACTTATGGATCAGGGCCAGTGGGGCCCTGAATACTGCCCATTGACTTTCCAAAATTGAGACAAGAGCCACATAAGTCTCTCTGAGTGTAACAAAGTATTCATTAACAGATGCATATTTTTTTACTTGTTACAGAGGTGCTCAGAAGTCCTGCTCTCTGGACAGCTATCTTGTGTGTGCTCTCGCATCACCCTGACACCCTGTCTTTAGAACCCATGTTTGCCCCAGAAGGAGCAGCATGGAAAGCTGCCAAGGCCCCAGTTCATCTGCAGAAGGCCAAGAGCCACAGAATATACATACCTAAAATCCCAGAAGGTTGTCCCACTGGTCCTCAGCTCTTATGAAATCAACATAAAACTACAGAACATTGTGTAGCACACTAACTGGGAAGGACAACATTGGCACCCTGAGGTTGAAATCCAACAAGAATTATACACGTGGTAATCCCTGAAAAATGTACCATTTGATAACATTGTTATTTGAAACGATGCAGTCTCTTTCAGTTGTTGTTGGGTTGCCCACCCCACGTCTTATAGCCACCACACACACACACACACACAACCTAGAGTACCTGAGACTCAGAGAGTTTTAAGGATGGATGGAGGCAGTCAGAGGAAAAATATTTCTATCTGGTGGCAGTAGGAAAAGGTCACAGGAAGGAAGGGCAAAAAAGAGAATGAGACAATTATTTTGCTTTTCTCCCTTCCATTCACAGAACACGGCACTGCTGGTCCACGACACCTGTAGATTTGTTACCTATTTTCATCCTTCCTTCTGGTCTGAACAAGGCACTTGGGATGGACAAACGGAAGCAATTCTTACTAGGAAGGCCAACAACACACTTCCAGAGCCAATGCTACACAGTTGGACAATTGTGCACACAGTGCACATAACTAGACAATTTTGCTTTGTCTCATTATCATGCTGTGCAGGAATTGGTTCCTCCTAATACAGCAAGTGAAGGGATAACTTAGTTATGTTTTAGTAAAACAGATGTACTACATTATTAAATCTATTTGTGTAAATGGGGCTTACTTGCTTGATAATCTTGCTACAGATTGATCTAATGCTTCCTTCAAACTGCCAGCTGGATTCAGTTGATGGAAGCACATCTTCCAGTACAACTACTAGAAAATATTGTAACTTAATTCTAAAATAATATTATTTTATTCTATCAAAGCATATTGACAAATCTATACATGCACACACACTGTAATTATGCATAATAGATCAAACACAAGTTCATAATTTCTGAAAGGGTGAGATTTGTTATTCTAATAATTGATGGAAGGTTCCCTCTTTAATAGAGGCATTGCATCACTGTCTTCTTTCCCCGATTTGCATATTATGGTTTGGACTAAGAGTTAGTCATAGGTAGACACAATGAAATCAATGGGACTTCATCTAATCATGAAGGAACCAATGGAAGAGAAGGACAGAGAGGAGAATCAAATGTAGCAAAAACTAGGGGTGTGCACGGACCCCCCGGATCGGATCGGGACCCGGATCGGGACCTCCAATTTTGTCCCGGACCGGTTCGGACAAAATCGGAGGCCCCCCGGACCGGATCGAGTCCGATCCCGACCCAAAAATCGTACATTTTTGGATCGGCCGCCATTTTTTTCCCCATAGACTTGCATTGCAATGCAAGTCTATGAGGAAAAAATGGCGGCGGGTGGGTAAGGGGGGGCCTAACTCCCTCCCCCCCCCGGGGCCGTCCGCTGTGGACGGCCCCGGCAGGTAAACCCCCTCCCCCGCGCTCCCTACCCCCCCTGGGGCCGCCTGCTTCCATCCGCTGGCGCCCGCGGGCGCCAGCGGATAGAAGCGGACGGCTCCGGGGGGGGGTAAGCCCCCTTCCCCGCCACTTACCTTCTCGGCACGTCCGGCGCCGGCGGCTACTACCAGCGGGCTCCGCGGCCTACTCTCGAGTAGCGCGCCGGGTGATGACATCACCCGGCGCGCCACCCTGGAGCAGGCCGCGGAGCCTGCTGGTAGTAGTAGGCGCCGGCGCCGGACGGGAGCCGCCGGGCCGGGCAGGTAAGGGCCCCCCTCCCCCCTCCCCCCTCCGCGCGCCCCCTCCTCCCCTCCACGCACCCCCTCCTTACCTTTCCGGCCCGGCGGCTCCCGTCCGGCGCCGGCGCCTACTACTTCCAGCAGGCTCCGCGGCCTGCTCTAGAGTAGCGCGCCGGGTGATGACATCACCCGGCGCGCCATCCTAGAGCAGGCCGCGGAGCCTGCTGGGAGTAGTAGGCGCCGGCGCCGGACGGGAGCCGCCGGGCCGGAAAGGTAAGGGCCCCCCTCCCCCCTCCGCGCGCCCCCTCCTCCCCTCCACGCACCCCCTCCTTACCTTTCCGGCCCGGCGGCTCCCGTCCGGCGCCGGCGCCTACTACTTCCAGCAGGCTCCGCGGCCTGCTCTAGAGTAGCGCGCCGGGTGATGACATCACCCGGCGCGCCATCCTAGAGCAGGCCGCGGAGCCTGCTGGGAATAGTAGGCGCCGGCGCCGGACGGGAGCCGCCGGGCCGGAAAGGTAAGGGCCCCCCTCCCCCCTCCGCGCGCCCCCTCCTCCCCTCCACGCACCCCCTCCTTACCTTTCCGGCCCGGCGGCTCCCGTCCGGCGCCGGCGCCTACTACTTTCAGCAGGCTCCGCGGCCTGCTCTAGAGTAGCGCGCCGGGTGATGACATCACCCGGCGCGCCATCCTAGAGCAGGCCGCGGAGCCTGCTGGGAGTAGTAGGCGCCGGCGCCGGACGGGAGCCGCCGGGCCGGAAAGGTAAGGGCCCCCCTCCCCCCTCCGCGCGCCCCCTCCTCCCCTCCACGCACCCCCTCCTTACCTTTCCGGCCCGGCGGCTCCCGTCCGGCGCCGGCGCCTACTACTTCCAGCAGGCTCCGCGGCCTGCTCTAGAGTAGCGCGCCGGGTGATGACATCACCCGGCGCGCCATCCTAGAGCAGGCCGCGGAGCCTGCTGGGAATAGTAGGCGCCGGCGCCGGACGGGAGCCGCCGGGCCGGAAAGGTAAGGGCCCCCCTCCCCCCTCCGCGCGCCCCCTCCTCCCCTCCACGCACCCCCTCCTTACCTTCCCGGCCCGGTGGCTCCCGTCCGGCGCCGGCGCCTACTACTACCAGCAGGCTCCGCGGCCTGCTCTAGAGTAGCGCGCCGGGTGATGACATCACCCGGCGCGCCACCCTAGAGCAGGCCGCGGAGCCTGCTAGTAGTAGTAGGCGCCGGCGCCGGACGGGAGCCACCGGGCCGAGAAGGTAAGTGCCCCCCTCCTCCCCCCCCCCCCGCTGTCCACTTTCATCGGCGGGCGCCCGCTGGCGCCCGCCAATGGAAGCGGCGGTGGGCGCCAGTGGGCGCCCGCCGATCCGCCGATCCGCCGAACCGGTTCGGAGCTTTTTCGGACCGGTTCGGATTGGATCGGCCGATCCAGCTGCGGGATCGGAAATCGGATAATTTATCCGATTTCCCACTGGACCGGACTCGGATCGTGGATCGGGTCCGATCCAGTGCACATCCCTAGCAAAAACATAACAAGGCTGAGAATAAGAATGAATGAAAGGACGGTTAAAGATGAGGAGTCTGTTAGAAAGAAGAGGTTGCATCCCTAAATCAACATTAACATGGTTGCACACACAGGGATTCATACCCAGCCTTTAAGAGCAAAGTACTCAAAAACCCTGGCATGGGAAGAGAAATTTGTCAGTTTCAGTTTATTCTACATTCATTCTTTTCTTTAAATCTGAAATTATTTCCATCCTGACTACGAAGAGATTTTGTGCATTTTGGTAAATTGTTATTGTGGTGAGCCCAAGCAAGATGAGACCAATCACAATTTGAGTTGGCTTCTTACTCACCCTAGCTAGCTGAAATACGCAGAGCTGAGACATATAAGGATGAGGCTGGAAAAGCAGAAAAGCCTGAATAGCAGGAAAGAAAGCAGCTTTATAAACTCCAGAGAACTTGCAGGAAGGGGAAGAGAGGAAATAGGGCTGATAGAATGGAAGAAGGCAGCAAGGAAGCATCAACTTTTGGACTCCTGGTAAGAAATCAGAATTTCGTAGGTGGGAAGGATTGCCAGTCCTCAATCCTTCCTTAGAATGAGCTGGGACTCTGGGCTGCAAGAATGGAGACGTGGGGCTCATCTACACCTTCAGCCCTTTCGAGAGGGAGGAGGGATGATAGCGAGGTTTTCCGCTTCCGCGATCGTTGCTCATGGGACACACAAGAGGGAATTTTCCTGCAAGTAAAGGAGAGCCATTGTGGGAAGATGTGTGCTCCATGATGGCCATTAAGTGTACCCCATGATGGTGTAAGAAGGGGCTGAGAGTATTCTGAGGGGTTGATACCTTGGGGGAAGGGGAGTCCTCAAGCATAGTAAAAAAATGAACTGAAACAAAATTCTCACCCATCCCTATCGAAAATTTTGAAAATATTTCCAAAGCGAAGGAGATGAAGAACACTGCTATAAATGAAGCAGTGAACAAAAATTATGAAATCGAATATATATCCAGCAGATGTGTAAAGGAACTGGAGTGACAGGTAAATACATAAGCATCAGGAAGAAATAGAATATGTTATGTAAGAGATTTAACAAGGGAAGTTGTGAAGAGTAAAGAATAAGAAGGAAGTTTGTGAGGAAAAGGGTAGACAATAGTCACAATGGGGGGGAAGAGGAACAAGAGTTGTGGTGAGCTGATAAACAGCAACAACATATAGATGGAAAAAGGAAAAGATACAAATAATATGAACTTCTTATAAACAAATAAGAGGAAGGAAAAGAGAGAATTTGAAACTTACAAGAGGAAGGGGAAAAATAAAACCCATATTGCTACCACATTCACCTCCACCATGTGAGGAGAATGGAAATCAACTAGAATTGAGCCAAAGCATGTATAGCATTAGCTGGGCTTCCCTATCTATGTTATGACACTTGCATGTAGTAGAAAGAAGGACATGTTGATCTTTCAGGCTAGATAACCACAATCTTTTGATGTGAGAGGAAATCTTCTAAAATAGAAGCACTTCTTTCATTCTAGTTTGACATACTAAATGATAACTGAACTCTACTTGTACAGCTCTTTGAAACTGCCTAGGTAGGTTGTGATATTGCTGTGTGATGAGCTTTCATTTAAATGGATTAATGTAACTGAAATAGAAGGGAATCTCAAATGTTTTGACAAGCCCCCACTTTTAGAATTCCAAACCATGTTCCCTCCCCATAAGAACATAATAACAGCCATGATGGATCAGACCGAGGGTCCATATAGTCCAGCACTCTGTTCTCACAGTGGCCAACCAGCTGTCAACCAGGGACCAACAAAGCAGGACATTGTGAAACAGCACCCTCCCACCCATGTTCCCCAGCAACTGGTGCACACAGTCTTACTGCCTTGGATACTGGAGACAGCATATAACCATCATGGCTAGTAGCTACTGATAGCCTTCTCCTCCAGGAATTTATCTACACACCCCTTTTAAAACTATCCAAATTGGTAGCCATCACTACATCTTGTGGCAGTGAATTCCATAATTTAACTATGCACTATGTAAAGAAGCATTTCCTTTTATTTGTCCTGAATCTTCCACCAATCCGCTCCATGGGATGACCCCGGGTTCTCGTATTTTGAGAGGGGAAAAATGTCTCCCTATCCACATTCTCCATACCATGCATAATTTTGTACACCTCTATCATGTCTCCCTTAGCCTCCTTTTTTCCAAGCAAACAATCCCAGCTGTTGTAACCTTCCCTCATAGGGAAGATGCTCCAGCCCCTTTAACGTTTTAGTTGCCTTTTTTTTTGCACTTTTTCCAGCTCTATAATATTTTTTTTGGGGTGTGGTGACCAGAACTGTGCACAGTATTCTAAGTGTGGTACACCATAGATTTGTATAAAGGCTGTATGATATTGGCAGTTTTATTCTCAATTCCTTTTTTTATTACGTCTAACATGGAGTTTGCCTTCTTTACAGCTGCTGCATACTGGGCTGACATTTTCATCGAGCCAGATCACCCTCTATTCCCTACTGGGTTCTTTTCCTATGAGCCAGAATTTATTCAGGTCCATTTCCATCTTTGTTGAAACTGCATGGAACACTCACGTGCTTTCAGATATAGACCTACACTGTGAGAGGCTACCATTATTTGGCAAATGGAACAGAAATATGATGCTCTGACCATGTGCTATATAATTAACTTAATAAAGGATAACATGAGTGCAGTGCACTACAACTGATTTGTACTGCTAGATCATATGGATATATGCTCTGTGTTAGGGCCGGGCACTGCTTGGAATGTGACACACACTTCAGTAGAACAAGCTCTACATGATGTAGATGGAGAATATGGTGATGGGCTGCTGATGGTAAATCATAATGTGGAAGCCATTTCAACTTGGTTTCTGAATGCATACTGGGCCTAATGCATTGGAGTGAACAGACAGGAAAGGGAAGGGATGGTAAACATGTGAGCAGCAAAGGGTAGGCTGGGTTTCAGAAATTTAGAACCATTTGCAATAAACGTGGATAGCAAGATAGCACCAGTGGGTGCAAGGCAAGGGTAAAAGGACAACAATTGCCCAGTGTGAATGCTGGATAACCACATACCCCCCAAACCAAATGAAAATCTAATTATCAATGTATATAATCAAGAGGCTAATGTAGTTGATATACACTCCTCCTTCAGGAAATAGAAAAATGTTGCTCCAAAGAGAATCCAAATAAGCTGAACAGATTTAGAGCAAAGCTATGCAGGTTCTCAATTGATTTTGCTGTATTCATCTCTTCCTCTCTCTTATGTCCATTCATTTCTATTTGTCTTTAATGCACACTGTCTTTAACCATATTGCATTCTCTTTTCAAGGTTTAGGGTGGCACAGCACAGTTTATTTTCTAGCATTATCTTCATGTCCACAAATCATGTATTTATACATTGTGTACACGGTGATCTCATCCACTTTTAAAATGTTAATGATAAGAAAATGTGCAAAATACTGCATTGTAACAATTTTCAATGACAGACATGCCACAAACATAACACATGACCAAGCAGGAGTGTGGTACTGGTTGTCTGAAGCAATTATAGATATGTATTGAAATAATGGATTACAGCCTCAAAATTTCCGAGGAAATGGTGAGATACAGCTGCGATACACATTTGGAACAGGTCAAGATCATTGAGGCAATCAATCAAGAGGAGTGATGCTTCCCAAATTCTCACCAGAATATATTTCCAGATTTTAAGGTTTTTGAATTACCTGTGCTTTTTCTGATCTAAACCAATGCATTAGGTATTCCCAAATGTTCAATTTTTATTTCCAAATGTTATTTATTTTATTTAAATAAAAGTGTATATGGAGCAGTGTGCATACGGAGTTTGTGCAATTTCAATTCCTTAATGTGTATAGATATATAGATACTGCCTTCCCCTCTTACCAATGTGCACACGCTCATAATAAACTGGGGGAAAAATCCAATCCTGATTGCACCAAGATTCTTTTTGTGCAGAGTTTTAGTGATACAAATGTGCATGAGTGCATTGGAAAAATATTTGGGGTTGGGTGGGGAGATAAAATTTGCTGTGATCATTATTGAAGCAAGTTTTTTTTGTATTGCGCTTTTCAAAAGAATGGAAGTTAAAAAAAAAAAAAAACCACCCTGCAGCAAACTGCAAGAAGTCCAATTCCAAAAATAAATTTTAAACTAAAATCCAGGGGAAACAGAATGCAAGGCAGAGTGAACTACAGGAAGAATAAAGGAATAGAATGGGGGAAGTTACTTTCTCATCCCTAGTCAGGAGGACTCTGATGATCAGTCATCAAGCTACTCTCACAAAAAACAACTTAAAATAGTTTTGGAAATCAAGACCACGCCTGCAAAACCTTTGACCCAGCAACACACTATCTATGTACAGCAGCTTATCAAAGATTTGGAGGAAGGGGAAATCTCGCAATACGTGAGACTACGTTGCAGGGCCACATGACTGCAGGCTATTTGGTACATTGCTTTTGGACTGTATATAACTTATGCAAGCATTTAATTTAGTAGGTCTGGATTAGCCTACTTCTGATCTGTGTCAGTTTCACTTGAGTTCAATTGTACTTCCTATTCAACTGGTTTTCTGCTAGTTCTTTTTAAACAAAACAAAATATGTATATCAATTGTACATTTTTTGAGCTCAGAACTGCATCCCAAAACTTGCAGTTTAAAGGATAACTCTTCTAATTGTGTATTAGTCCAGGTTGGTTAACTTAAAATGTGTTGATTGTTTTATATGCTCTTTTAATTAATGTATGTATTTGATCTATGTTGTTATTGTATTAATGCTGTTCTCCACCTCGATCCAAAGGGAGAGGCAGGTAAGAATTATTATTATTATTATTATTATTATTATTATTATTATTATTATTATTAAAGACGTAGTCCAGAGGGAACTCTCCAGCATCCCTAGCCACACATTGTGCAGGCCTGATCCACACTATGACTATCAACATTTTGAATTTCTTTTCCATATAGGCCCTTTTTAAATCTGACTTAGGTTTATGCTAAACAGCACAGTCAGTACATTAGGTATTAATATTTCATGTTGAGGTATTAAAAGACTCCAAACAGCTGTAAACACTACACATTCACAAAGGTCTTTACTGAAAATCACAGTAAGATCAGAAAAACTTTAAAGACTACAAGTACAGGCTTCACATTGAAAAATGGCATTTGTAAAAACATTACTTCTCTAAAAAAAATACTGTATGCATATATAATCTGGTTAGCTTTTCCTAGGCATTTTCACCACTCTTCTTTTAATAGCAGTTTACAAGCTCCGTTACACCAGTGGTTTAATGCACTCTCGCCACATCTGGTATCTGGTTTTGCAGTGCGGGACTCACATGACGTCATCCCTGTCATGCACCCATCTCACCTCTTTTCCTCCATTTTGCGTATTATTTTGGTGCAGGGAAAGTCTGGATTATTTTCCCCAAGCAGATTTAGTGCACCCTTAAGCCTCCGTGTATTGCTGTCCTCTCGCTTTTTCCTTTGTTGGGGTCGTGAGAAAAGGGGCAGAGTGGAGTGGAAGAGAAAACAAGCGAAAGGGAGGTTTCACGGTGCAGCGCTATACCACAAACCTACGTGAAAGGGACCATTAGCTTGACATGCTTATGAAATGGAGGTAAAAAATGCAGAGGCAAACCAGGGGGGAGTGAATAGGTGTGATGGAGCCCTACACCAGAAACCATTTCAGGAACAGCCACAATTCTAGTCTGCATTCTAATATACATTATTAGGGATAATACATTGTCAACCGCTTTCACTGAACTGATAAGACCATATCTGGACTGTACCACTGGTGTAGATTCAGATGACTGAATGCTTCTTTATACAGAAAACAAAATCCCTGGATTTCTGACCATAGAAAACTAGATGTCAGAGAGAAGAGTTCTAGCCTAGTCTTGCATATATAATTATTTCCTATGTGCAGTTTTTTTTAAAAAAAAAATGTATGGAGGAATATTCTATCATGTGAGCCGCACCTTCAGACTTGACTTGATATAGCCCAGATAAAGGTTTACCAACTCAGAGGGAACTAGGATATTGTTTTGTGAGCAAGCTTGTAGTTTCAATATCACAATGCTGATATTGTGAGGCATCAATGAAAAAAGCTCTGACAACGATCTGGAAGTTGGCTTTCCTAAACAAGTGTGCCCAGCAAGTTGCCTGGGCTACTTTAATATCGACTAATGAAATAATGCCATTTGGGTATGTTTCCAACACTATATGTTACAACACATTATGTTTCCTTTACAGTTACTAAGGTCATTTTAGAGACTAATCGTTTTAATTTTATTTATGGCAAAATTGCACTCCTGAGTTGTGAGGCTGCAGTGATTAACAAAGACTCCAATGATTGACAAATATTTAACTAACACTTTATTACAGCGTAACTGTTATAAAGTACATGACCACCTTAATTCCAAACAAATTAATTTAGAGATTATATTACACTGGAAAATAATAATAATAGAGTCATTAGATAAGGTTCATTAAGCCTATGTATTGTCCTTGGATACATGTGTATGATTTTGAGGGCGAGAGAGAGCTCTATATGCACATCTCACGGATGAATTTAGTTCATCAGACTTGATTTGTCATATAATGGCAAGCATTTTTAGGGAGACTGAAACATGAAAGCATTAGTAGAATCAAATACCCATTCATCTACTCATTAAACGTACAAAACCAAAGTGGTTACTATTATGTACATAAAGAATCAAATGGTAATCCCTGTCTTTTTCTTTGTTTTAAAGGCCTTTGCCACAATATATTTCCACAATAAATCTTTCCTCACCCTGCTTAGAATACATGGAGTGTCATTCTGAAATGGATCATAATCTTAATCTTAATAGCTCAGAGCAAATACCAGTGTTGAACAAATCCTTAGAATCACATTAGCCATTTGGATCAATAGATTGCTTTTTTTCTGAAAAGAACCAAAATAAACACCTATTCCTCATAACTGCATTCCCCACCCCAAGGTGACTTTTTTGCATTCATGTTATAATAGAGGTCCATATGGTGCCTACTCCTGGGAGTTCAGCATGTCCAGGTGACTCACTACTACATTTACAGCCAGCTTAAATTTGAGCATTGAATCCCCCATGGCCATACAGTTGGAATCACTACCAAGTTAATTAATAAACTATGTGGGATTTTAGCAAGGAGAAGGGCACAAAGCTTACTGGATTTCCATCTTCATTACATATAAATGAGACTAAAAAATCATTCCCTCCTAGGCCAATGAGTATAATATTTCTAGATAGTATTCATGAAATAAAGCACTACCTACTCTATGGGAATGTATGTTACATATTTATTTATAGTTTTAACTAGGAGACACAAATTTAGGTAAATGGAACCTCCCAGCCACTTTCCCCCTTCCTTCATGTGTGTGTGGAGACAGTGTGTGTGTGTGTGTGTGTGTGAGAGAGAGAGAGAGAGAGAGAGAGAGAGAGAGAGAGAGAGAGAGAATCTACTGAATTCCCTCTTTGTTTCCTTTTAGAAAAGTATTGAAGATGTATTTTATTTCTACGAGCTTTGGATTCCTGCTGCTGCTTCTTTTATGAAATGTTTTGTTTTTAAAGTGCCACATTAGCTTTGGTGTTATGGTGCTCTTGTTATGTATTTTTTTTTATCAGATTACCTTTAGGTTTTTGAAAGCCACTTTGGATGTGTGCAATAGAAAAGTAGGTTAACAACAACATGATATGTTGTCTATGACACAAACAACATGAAAAATTAAAATCTCTTAACTTTTTCAAAGACGTGATATAAAGCCATTTCTCCCATCTTATATAATAAACCCAACCTTGGCTGCCACCTTCATGTTGCCTGTACCTGAAAGGCTCTCTAAACATTAGCTGAGTTGTTGTAAGGTAATGGATATTCACAAGCATCCTAATTGCGGTGTGTGTGTGTGTAAGTAGTAGGAATACTGATAAACTGTACTATCTCTGTAAGGAAAGTAAGAGGTCTGTTAGGCTGGGAATAATCTCATATTGGCTGAAGAATATGAACAGAGAAGCTGAAGTTTGGGAAGGTAAGTATAAAGAAGGTTTATGGAACAAAGAAACGCATCCCTGAGGCAGAGTGACTGAAGGCAAGGAATCAAATGAAAGCAGCCAGGGAGTTGTGAATGGTAGATAGGTGGAAGAGTCACTGTCCTAATAGAAAGAGGGATGGAGAAGATGAGGTCTTTCAGGAACTGAAGAACACATCCCTGAGGAAGAGTGACTGAGGGCAAGGAATCAAATGAAAGCAGCCAGGGGCTTGTGAATGGTAGATAGGTGGAAGAGTCACTGACCTAACAGAAAAAGGGATGGAGAAGCCAAGGTCCTACAGGAACTGAAGAAAGGGGTGGGGCAAGAAGTTGAGAATTAAGGCAACTTCAGCACAAGCCTAAGGGTAGCAGAGACTACGTGCCCTGATCAGGAAGGCTGTGTATTGTGAGGTAAGTAAGCAGAAAATAGGAAAGCTAAAGCTAGAAGACAACCCAGGGACAGGATAGTGGAAAGAAATGAGGTAGAGTAGGCAGTGTGCTGAGAAACAGGGAACTGGGAGTAAGCTCGAGTACAGTGAGGGAAATCGGGCAGGGCGCCTACAGTGTACTAATGGCAAGTTGTATAAATGTAAAATGTGAGGCTTACTAGAGGCTTACCAGAGTATTTCTTGTATTTCTTGTATTTCAGTGGAATAGTGTTGCCAAATCTGAAGTGAGTCTCATCTATTACTGTAATTTATCATAAATGTATCCACTTATCAAAGCTGTTATTTTGTTTTAAATGGGGCATATTATCTAGGTGTGTATGTAGAAAATATATAAGAAATGTACATTGCTATTTGTTTGCAAAGCAATTTTGGCCCAGTTCAGACATAATGAACCCATTCAAATAAACATGGCGTATCTTCCTGGGAATGAGCCATATACCTGCAGGCTCTTTCCATCTTTTCCTTCCCTCATCTGTCAAGCTTTAGCAAAGCTTAGTTTTTTAAACCATAGTTTCTTGTGACATCTGAACCAGGAATCTTTGGTTTAAGGGCTCACTTGAAACAGTTTATGAAACCAAGATCTGATCCTCGTTTAGAGGGAGACCTTAAACCACAGATTTTGTTTAATGTTTAATGATACATTTATGTGGCTGCAATGTATTGGTCCTTCCCTGCCTCCCCCCCCCAAATTAGAACAAGTTGTTACTAGTGAATTGAACCACTCTGTTGCTGAAACAAGGAATTAACAGATTCAGTGTGGGCAGTACTACCTACAACATATTTTAACTATGACATATTTGGCACAACGGAATATGCATCATTCTGCTGATATAACTATTATGTGTTAAATTTTGTGTTAGTATTCTGGAAGAACATCAGAGATGCTCAGACTCTGTGTGACTACAAGTCTTACAAAGGCCAAGATCCCAAAATGCCTGTGCAAATGCAGAAAGCACTTCCATGCAAGCACAATAGTAGTCCCTTGGACCTTATGGCATCCCACTCTAGACTTTCCCCTAACCTTTGGGAAACTAGGGGGTAGGGACAGTGCATAGGTTCACACCACCTTCGATCCCAGCCAAACCGTTGCAGACATTTGAGCTATGAAACACACATGGGGCTCTGCCAACCCACCCTGACCGTGACTGGCTTTCTTACTTATTTCAGTGAAAGGAAGGTATCTGTTCAATCAGATCATGAAATGTTTGGGAAAGCACACTGGTAAAAAGTCCAAATTAAAGTTAACTGTAGGCTGCAGTGAAATACTCCTCTCCTCCCAATTCACCACCCCAGTTTATAAAATTCACTCTGCCCATCCCCACCCCCCCAAAATCTACTTCTCAGTTTTAGGCTCCCATTTCAACTGCCAACAAACCTTTGATTCAAGGCCATACCTTTTGGGAGGTCATCTTTACTGTTCACAGATCTCTGGCATGGGCTATGAGCAATGCTGGCTAAGAGAAACTGTCATGCTGGGAGAGAACAACTCATCATTCACGATAGCACCTTTCAGACTTTCAAATGTGCATTGACTGAATGCATAAAGAAGAGTGACTGGACCTGCTGGCCATCTTTACCAGAAGCTTTGAAAGGGGCTTCCTTGTGCATGTAGCACCATTCAGCCGAATGGAATGTCCCATTCTCCCCTCCACATGTTTAATGGAAGTGTGAGAGGGGAATGTCTGAAAAAGGCCTCAGTGGTATATTCTTATAAATCCTACTTCATATGTGTTTATCTATTGAAATGTAATATAGTTTGCCAGACTGATTTTTTTAAGAACAGGATTATTAAACCTCTTTCAGCCTGAGGGCCAAATTCAGTTTTGGAGAAGTACCCAGAGCCGACATTTCAGTGGTGGGCAGCCACAGTGTTTCTGGCCACACCGTCAGGCAAAGACAGTGTTGGCCAGAAACACCAAAATACCATTATGTTGTATCTTAAATCTCTTACTGCCGGTCACGAAGCCTTAGGAGAGGCAATGATCAGTGGTTGGAAAAAGGGGGGTTGGGTTAGGAGAAAGGGGCATGGTCGTCTGGGGACCCAGGTGGGCTAGATTTGCTATGAAGGGTCAAGAAAAGTGCTGTGAAGGATGACCAATGGAAATGGTGGCTAAAGGAAGTGGTTGTTAGGGTCAGGAGTCTAAACTCTTGCAAAATCTTTGCAAGATATGTTTTTAAATATTTATTTAATATTTAAATCCATTTAATACATTTAAACTGCCATGAACTGTGTTGCAACATTCAGAAAACTGAGAAATCAGGCATTTCATATAGCAATTTGCAAAGATTGAATTCCTCAAGTATCTCTACTTTGACTGGCTGAAGTGATGTCATGAGGAGACATGATAACAGTCTTCAAAAATCTGAAAGGTTGTCCTGTAGAAGATGGAGCACAGTTGTTCTCTGGTGCTCCAGAGGGCAGAAGTAGAACCAATGAGTGGAAATTGCAAGGAAGCAAACTTTAGCTACATATTAGGAGAAACCTCCTAATAGTAAGAACTGTTCAACAGTGGAACAGACTGCCTTGGGAGGTGATGGTATTTAAGCTAAGGCTCAATAGCTGTCAGGACTCCTGTAGCTGCATCCTGCATTGCAGAGCCTGTACTGAGCAGGAGGCTTGGACTGGTTGATCTCCAATGGCCTTTCCAACTCTGTGGTGTATAATTCATAGAATGTTCATGAACATTCCAAGGACTTCAGAACCAAGTTGCCAGAATGTCTGCAATCCAGTTCCTCAGGGTTAGAAGAAAAGTTTTCAGTTAAAACCTCACAGAGCTGTGGACAAGAAAGGTTAATGACCCATCAGGCTGAGAAATGGCAACAACCTCTGGGAGACAGGGCAGCTGGGGAGCAGGAGGCAACGGGGATGAAATATAGACGCAGAATTAGTAACAAATTGAGAATCAGAAATCCAAGGGGAGAGGACGGGGAGGCATAAAGCCTCAGAGAACTGAGGCAACAAAAAGCCACTTAGAGAAGGGATGGTAGGGGCTGAATTGTATACAATGACCTGAATCAAGCAGCCAACTCTTTGAGTGCAGGCTTCTGATTTGGAATAGCACACATTGAGCCAGTTCGCATGACATGGTCAGCTCACCAGGGTAACCCACGGTGAACTGTAGCATGTGCCAAATAACCTTCTGAATAGCGGAGGCTGTCAAGTCATGTGTATACAGTCACTGAGGGTTATATGAGGGTTAAACAACCTTCACATACCCTAAAGCAAACTAAGAGTTGTTTAATCCTCAAATAACCTCCAATGGCAAAGTTTGTATGACACGGCAACTCCAATTCAGGGTTGTATATTCAAATTTTGCCTGGCTTGTGCCACAGCTTATTGTGGGTTAAACAATCTCCAATGAGCCCAGCATGAAATGTGAACTGGGTCAATGAGTTTCCATTATTTGCTTCCATCCAGCTATTTCCTACAGAAGCAGGGACACTGAATCATCGACAGAGTCCCCTTAACTGCACAGGCTGCTTCATTCATTTTAATGAAAGCAGCAAATCAAACTGCACTGCATAGATCAGTTTCCTCTATTGACATTAATGGGGCAACCTGCATCCACAAGAGTTCCATGTGCTCAACAGAATGATTGCAAACCTCAGGATCAGGCTAATCTGTTTGGTCTAAAAGGAAATTGCACAATTTAGCCTCAGCCATTAGTGGTATTATTTTATTGCTGTCAACGGCTGCCTATGAATTTTTATTTTGTTGTGAGTTGTTTTAGGTGCCTTTTGAGGTGGAAATGGTAAGAGATATATTCCTTAATAAAATAAATTAATATATTCTTGCCCACTTAATGATGTAAGAATCAGCTCCTTGCACTCTCTGATGCCTGTTTTCTACATACCAGATGGTCTTAGTTCATTTATTATGCGAAGTGAATTAATTCAGAGACAGCTGAGGAACTGTGAAAGGATAATAATATATATAGAAAAAAATCTTGCATCTAAAGAACAAAGGTGGATACCAGATAGGGAACTCATTATGCAAAAGGAGATTTCTGTAAAAAGAATATAGGGAGAGGAATGTCATGATGCATTTAACCGTATGGGTTAAAAGGACCAACACATAATATTCTGCATCACTCCAGGTAAGAATAGGCAACAATTTACCTCCTCCCTGAACCCTCAATGTTAGAGTGAAAATAAGAGACCAGGAAATATAACATTCCATTCTAGAGGCACTGCATAGCTTTCTTATCAGCAAACAGATTGATTTGCTTGAACATACTTCATGTCCTCGGTGTTCTTCCAAGGACAGGCATAATGATACTCCACATGCAAATGAATGGTAAAAGTAAGAAAAATTACTCAGTATAGGAGAAATAGAACAAAAGAGCAAACAAAGAAAACACCTGGGAAATGATGAACAAAATGTAGCCATGATAGCAACTGATTCTTAGGAATAGGGAATAGAAAGAGAACAGTGAGGTAGCACTTACATTCTCATATTGCTGGTCTTGTTGATAATTACAGATTTCCCAGTCTGATCCACGTTGTGATCCATGCCAAAGTAAGCTGCCACTCTGTGCACCAGCATTCGCTGATACGACGACATCTGGGGGAACTTTTTATAATGATTACTGGAACAAAACGTCAAAGGGCTCAATATGATGCAGCCTCTGACATGATGGAACAATAGCAGACCACTTTTTTTTTTAAAAAAATGTTTAATATGAACTTTAGTTAATTCCACAGTCTAATCTGGCATGCAAAATTGGGTCGTCCTGTTATTTTTATGAATTTCTTTTAAAAGGCTTCTCCCATCATCCCAACATTCTGTGTATGCCACAGGTTCTTTCATTTAAAATGTTATTTTATGAAAATTATGTTATACAGGTAAGACAGAAGATTAGCATTCAATTTCCCAAATGTCACCAAACAAGAAACCAATATTGAAAATAAACTTACCTGTTGTCACTAATAAAATCAATAATTTCCTGCTCCATTTTTAACAATATCATTCTATCCCTGTTAATAAAAAATAAAGTAATTCACTATTCAAATTTGGAAAATAATATTGATTGTGCCTCTGTCCCCTGCCTCACACCAAACAAAACCAAGCATTGGGTTCTGTTTATGAGTTGCTTAAAGATATCGTACTCCATACCCCAATGAAAGAGTGGGGCTAATTTCATTTCCTATTCACACAAAGGATTTCAGGCTTAATATTCTCATTATCGGTTGAAATTAGGAACGTAGCTAAATTAGTTGCAGCTGAATGGAGTGCATTTCAATAGATAGCCTATTGTGTCTTATTTGTTTCTCATCCTTCTTACATGAAACTCAAAATGCCTCACGGGGGTTATCTTATTTTATACTGATAGCTACATTCATACAACATGACAATCCACCCTGCGAAATAATCCAGGCAAACCTGAGAGTCCATCGGGCTCACCGTGGGTTGTTCCCCCTCTTTCCCTCTCAGTTCTCCAGCTGGCTCTGCCTGGCATCCTAGGGGACTTGGCAGCAGAACATAATGAGGGGGGGAGGTCCATTTGTGCACATTATTCCCTGGGCTGTCATGTTGAACCCAGACCAATTCCTGCGGAGTGGTTTGTGCATGGGCAACATTTTTCCAGGGCTGAAAAAATGCAGAAAAATAATTTCGGCCCTGTTTTGCACAAATTTAATGTGTTAAAAAAGGCTTTGATTGTGATTAGAAGGGGCTTGGAGGGAGCCAGGGGGAGCCAGTGGCAGCTCGCTGCCCAATGCTTGCCACCCATGATGGGTTGGCATGTCTGGGTTCTGATGACACAAAAAGCTATCATGGGAACAACAACCACCCCAAGAACAAGCCATGGGTTGTTGGGGTAGCTTCTTGCCCATGCACAAGCCTCCCTGCAGGAATTGGTCTGGGTTCTCGTTTCATGCAAGCCCAGTCACTGACAAGACAACTAGAAAAAATCTGTCCCTGTGAGACAGCTAAAAAACGTGGCCTCTGCAAGGCTACAAAATAGGCTTTATTGCGGAGTGGTACACTGAGGGAGGGGGAGATTAAAGTCTCTTATGCTAATGCCCAGCATCCCCAACTGACATTGCTGCTTCTCATCACCATTAGTGATGCAATAGGAGCAATGCTAATCAGCAGAGGACAGGAATGCAGCAGCAAGGTGAGAACATGGGGTATACATAACCCATGTCTGGGGACTGCATGCGGCCTATGGGTTACGGATTGTGCACCACTGGGACATAACATCTAGCAAAGATAAGACACATCATGGTTTTCTTAGATTTTGGCAATAGGCACATTGTTTTCATTCTGCTCTACAAAGCTCTTCTGTCTCCAGTTGGGTGAAGTTTAATCCTAGTTAAAATGACAACCTACCTATTCTTACATAAAGTGGACTGAAAACATTCTGACAGCTTGGCTCCCTAACAGTTGGAATGTTTGTGAACATTCTGTTTCAGAATAATAGCTCAGCCAGAGGCTTCACTATCATCTGACTTCCCTAATATGGTGCCCAAGGGCATATCTGCACCTGCAGAGAGGTTCCACTGCCCCATTCCTTCCCAATGCTCCTGGACTGACCAGATTTTGGGGGGTAGGGAGCACCCTACCAGCCAAGTAGCAGTGGTCATTGGGCCTGGGTGGTAGAGTCAAGAAGAGGATCAAGGAGGATCCTCTCTTGAGATATGGAGAAGGAGCAGAAAGAAGGTGGTGAGCAGAAAAGTCAGGACTCGGGAGATACTTCTTGGCTTGGCAGGAGTTGGGGCAGGCATGGAGGAGGAGAATGTGTCTGTGTAAAGCATAGGAGCCAGATCAACAGATCTTACCGATGGTTGCCTGTGCTGACCAACAGCTTGGGCTGGAGTGTTTGAGGATGTGAGGCTTGGAAGGTACCCAAATGAGCAAGATACCTCTCTCTGAAATGAGCAAGATACCTCCCTTTGAAAAAGTGGGATTAGGCAGGTGGTAAAAACATGGGTGTGGGGATCAGGCATCCCTTCTCCATCTTCACACCTCACCTACCTTCCATTGGTGTTTGTGTTGGAAAGGGCAGGTGAGGCAACAGCAAATTTGCTGCCGGGAACACAAACCGCTTGGGAAATTATTAATAGCTCAACTGGAGTTAAAAAGAAAGCTGGATTTTTTGGCAACGTGGCTAGGGTGGGAGAGTTTACTTACAAGGAAGGTAGGAAAGATCTATGCAAAGCACTGAAGACCTTATCCTCAGTGACTGGAAACCCTACAATAAAACTTCTGGGATTGACAGTGCAATCCTATACATGTCTATTCAGATGGAAGCCCCATTGAGCCCAGGTAAGTGTGTATAGTATTGGGGCTTTAACCAAGGCCCTTTCTACACCTAGGGGTGTAGAGGGAGGGCCTGGGAATTATCCCGGATGTACCTGCTTCTGAGATCATCCTCATTCTTCTAAACAGGAAGTGTGATGTCACGGCTTCCTCCCGGGACATCGCACAGTCACGCCCGCCATTTTTTTTTTAAAAAAGGAGCTGAGAAGAGCACACTTACACTCCATCGACAACGTTAGTTTTTTAAAAAATCCAACCCGAAATCAGGGGGCCCACTCCCACCCCGCCAACCTGGGGATGGCAGACTTGCTTCCCCCCTCCCCTGATGGTAAACGGGCACCAGGCAGGACGGGCGCCCACACCTCCTGCGCGGTCTTCGGACATTCCTAGGACCGTGGGAAAAATCGGGTTTTCCCCGGAAAACCCGTGCCCATCCCCCCGCCCCCCAGAAGTCCCTGTGCATCATTTGCATGCACAGGGACGACCTGAGAATGATTGTGGAATAAAAGGCCAGTTTCCAAAGCTGTAAGGACTAGAAATATGCTTTTTTAGAAGGAGGAGGAGGAGGCAGCCAATATAGACAGGATGCTGAATATCGTACCATTATTTACTTATATTTATTTATTCTTAAATTTCTAGTCTGCTTTTCTGTTAAAATCATAACAGATTTTGTGATGATTAGTTCATTTTAGTCCAATTTTGTATCCACCTTAACCCTATAAAAGATGTAATCCACTGATAGAATGGAAGTCTCACTTGGGCTCACCCTTGAGTGCAGACTCCTTGCAATTGCTCGTAATGAACTTTCTCTTAAAAAGAAGAAGTTGTCTTGAGACTTCTTGACCCTCACTGAAAGATCCTGAAAGGAAGGAATCCCAAGATTCCTCCACAATGCCCCTCACGAGAAGGTGGAATTTCAAAATGAAAACAGGGAGGGGGAAACTTAAATCCTCCCTCCCAGAGTGCCATGATCCCAATCCAAATCAGGGCTGCATGCACTTACATTGAAGTAAATAAGCCAATAAACACAGCTATGTGTGATTTGAAGAATGTTTATTTTCTCTTGCTTTTTAAAAAATTTAACTGTTGTGATTTTATGTTTTATATTGTTGTTGTTCCCCGCCTCGATCTGGAGGGAGAGGCGGGCTACAAATAAATATTATTATTATTATTATTATTACATGAACAGAGATTATTGTAATAGAAGTTGATTTAGGGCAGCTGATGGTATTGCATTCAAGAGCAGCCACAAGGGTGCACACAACACGCATTCCAGGCTGTGGACACATTGCATTTGAGAAACACCGATGTAGATGCTATCTGGCAAACCTGGAGGTATGTAGGTGTGAGTGTGGCTTATCTCCAAGAAAGTGATTAAGTCATGGGAAAATGAAAACCCTATGGAGTACATGCTGATTTTTATAGAGGTTCTCGCTAAAAATTCAGTATGCTTTCATAACATCATAGGTATTATTTCCCACACCATGACCACCACATTTTCTAGAACTAACACAACACAGCTCCCACTTTGCTAAGCTCTCAAGTGACAAAAAAGGGTTTACTTACCTGGGATTATTCTTTAGTGTGTTAACCAGGAATTCATGCAAATCTATGCCTGTTGAGTCTGTGTATTCTTGGCTGCAGTCTGAAAAAACATATATTACTAATAGTTTCATTTGTAAATAGTTTTTTTAAAAAAAGTGGCGTAAATTTGTCCCCATCTCTGGCTGCCTGTTAAGGGTGTGTGCTGCGTGCGGGGGGGGGGGGGTGACTTACATTAAAAAATACCCTATGAAACAGTGGGAGGGTATCCAATCTTCCAATTCACTGTACCAACAACTACAAGTACGAAGTATAACTGAATAAGAATACAACGTGCTGTGCTGTCAAATACAAAGGTACTATGTGTGTATGTGTATGTGTTAAGTAAATCTGGACACATCTGTATTTGCTTGAGCAAACTTAAGAATAATACAAAATTCAAGCAAACATGGAAGACAAAATGGCAGTCAGGACTAGTTTTGAAATCTGACTGGACACATTGGGTTTTGTGTCCACTCAAAGCTCTGAAATGTGTTACATTTAGAGTTGGCACCAAATTTCACCTACGCAAAAATTTCAAGGTGAATGTGTAGTTTCAGCTCAGGGAAATGTCTGACAGATTTTGAAGAAAGCAGAAAGGCATTTTAAAAGTAAGACCAACACATTTTTCTAGGGGGAAGGGGAGGTTCTACACATCCCTGAATACCCAAAGCAACAAGATATGTTTGATTCTGTCCAGTTGCAGCCTGACTGACTCATTTTCTTGGAATCACCTGTGACGTGTCTATCCTTTTCGGCAATCCATAAAGCACTCACTCCAATATCACGTGATGCATTTAGATGCAAGCATTACACCAGGCCCAATCATCTCATAATTATCAAGATGATGATCTGGGTACTAATAAAGATCCATATCCCATAAGAAACTGGGAAGCTGTAAGATGTGTAAATGTGTAGGTAGCAAAATCACACACACACACACACATTTATTTACAGTAGGTTATCAGCACAGCAATGCTGTGATGAGACTAAAATATCATTCAAAAAGCCAATTTCAATGACACTGTAAGGACATTTGTCAAGATTGGATAATCACAAATATATCAACAATCTGTTGCTCATGTTTTTGTACATTTCATGTGTGGCACTTATAATGTGCACTCCAAAAACGTACGTGTGTAGACAAGTAAGTTGTATATTAAGTATGAGTTAAGACTAAGGTCATGGTATAATTTCCCAGAAAAGAATAAAGAGAAAAAGCCTCAGTTACATGACAGATAATGTATGCACAGCAACAGATGATTGCAGCAACAAGTTTCTGTATTTTGATCTCACCCAACAGATGTGGAAGAGTTTTTAGGAGCAAGGAATAGTCTCCCCCATATGGGAACTCCAGAAATAGTTGCCATAAATCCAGAATAGATCCAGCACTCTATAGATTCTGGAGCTGCCACTCCACCCCTTTCTCTATTGTGAGAGGTGTACCTCATTCTAGACACCTTCCCTCCTGATCATCAAATTCTCAAGGATCAGGGTGAAAATATGGAAATAGGGTTTAGTGTGTAGTGGTAACTACTTATTAACATAGCCCTGTTAGCACAATTGGTGGCAGTTCTTCTTACATCATTTTCCATGCAATATTTTTAGTGGAATCTAGAAAATCATGTACAATTACTGTGCACATGTACACACACACAAACACACACAAACACACACAAACACACACAAACACACACCATATACTGTCCCTGAGTGGAGTGGTGGTGGAGTGGGTTTTAAACACAAAAAATGGACTTATTTGCTCATATGGCCTTTGGGATTGTACCAAGGGAGGGGCCACATCTCAGTGTGACAGAACACATGCTTTGCATGCAGAAGGTCCCAGGTTCGATCCCCAGCTTCTCCAGGTAGAGTGAGGAAAAGAATCCCACCTGAAACCCTGGAGAACAGCTGCCTGTCAGTGTCAACAATACAGGGCTAGATGGACCAGTGGTCTGACTCAGTAAAAGACAAATCATTTGGCTCATACATTCCAGTCCCTTCTTGCTTCTAACCTCACCACAACTTCCCTCTGTATGAGAAGAAGCTAATGATTCTGTATTTGAACATGAGATGTCCCATTTCTCTTGTTATTTCATTCCCGCAAGTAGGAAAGAGGAGGGATTACCCAACCTTTAGGTCCATATTTGATCTCATACTAAGAATTTAATGAATGAACAAGTCCATTGTGTGTCTGCCAAAGCAGAATTGTCCCTCCTCTTCCATATAATTACAGAAACCAAATTATATGAGTATTTATCAGGTCAGCACTATTTGTGACCCAATAAACTGAATGGAGCCCACGAACTGCATATTATGGGCTGGCAGGTTTTTGACAGTTCCCTGCTCTGAAAGGCTGAGAGGCTGCATTTGAGTTTGTAGGACACAAATGGTATAGGGTTGTTGCATACTAAACACAAGTGTGTTCCACAAACAATATGTAAATGAATTCACATACTACAATCCCACAAACAGATACAGAATATCAAATATATGCACAAACCAAATCAAATACACATATAAGAAAACATATACTCACATTCAAAAATGTCTTAATATGTGACTTTGATAAATGACTAAATAATGATTTTTGTTCACCTTTTGATAACATTCTTATCTTGGATTTTTCACTGTTTCTATCTTTTTCTTTGTTTTTATCCTTCTCTTTTTCTTTCTCAGAGTCATCTTTACTAGATTTATCCTCTTCTTGTAGGCTGGGGAAAGTTGAAAGCTGTAGTTGTATTGATTCCTGTTGAAAAAAATATAATAATTTAGGGCCAGATTCAGGAAACTTGGCATGGCTTCCAAAATGCATAATGAAGTGCATGCTTAGAAAAGCTGAAGCCAAACAGTATTTGGTAAACTTAATATTAGGAAAATAATAGTATACTCTTAGGGACAAATTTTGCTTCCTGTTATATATTTTGGATACGACTGAGACTCAGAATTTAGTCCTGAATAGATGAATATTTTGATCTTAACTTATTTGCTTCAAAGTAAACTTAATTTTTTTGCAGTATGACCCACCAGAATAAACACAAATGGGAACATGGCCAGATTAAGCCTAATTTCTTCTATTAAAATGGAAATTCCATTAAAGATGTCTAAAATATAACATGCATACTTGCACTCTTATCTTTTTCTCAGACATTTACTCAATGTCCCACTAAGCGTGCTTAGGAATAGAGCCTTAGAAGTGCCATGGTAATTATACTGCCTTATTAGCAGTGCTTGAAAGCTTGATTTAAGAAGTACTAAGAAGTGAATAGCTCAAGTGTCCACACTTTCTATAAATATATTGTGTGTGTTGGGGGGAGGTGTTCTGATAATTTTAACATATATCACAAGTTACTAGGGTCCATCAGCTAAGACATTAAATATATCTGAAAGTGTAGTCCTTAGAAAAGATTTCACAAAAATTTGAATGCCGGCAGTGGGGAGAGGGGAGGCTATTAACCATATTTATTGACTACATATGAACACAATCCAGTAAACAGTTATGAACACCTGAATCTCACTGGAATCATTAGGGCTTAAGTTAGCGAATTGCTCATGACGCACAAGTTGCAGTCAATGAACTTAAGGTTAGTGGGAAATGTGCTGTGAAAATGCTTTATTTATAATAAGTAGTTAATGTCTGAATCACTTGTAAATTCTCTCCAAACAATCTGAGTAGCATCTGTGCCATTCAAATAAGGGAAATAATTGGCTCTACCACCTTCAGTCTTTTATCCTGACGTCAAAGGGACTGCTATAGTGCACATGCATTTTTACAGGAGATGGAAGGAAAGACAGACTTTACATACAGTCTAAAACAGACATATAAGCATACATTGTATAGTTTGTGCCATACATATAACATACCATTTCTACATATTAATTGGATTTGAAATAAACACACACAGAAGTGCTGCAGAGGCGTGAAAAAATCTATTGTTTGTGTCTTATATTCATTTTTTATTGTTGTTGTTTTTTCTCAATAATAAAATTACAACGTTGATAAATACATTCATACAGGATAAGTGTAGCGAACAACAGGAGATGTTCCATTTGCAATAATACATTGATAAACCATTATTATAACATTAGAGGCAACATTCCTTTTAAAGTAAGGACAGAGTGTGCGATCAGGTAAGCTTTCATGATCAAGTAATACAGGTAACAAGATTTTTCCTACACAGGAAAATCAAGGCAAATTTTCAAATATAATACAAATATAAGGTTTGTAGTACAATCCATACTCTGTAGTACTGGCAATGTACCATACATTCTCTGATAATTTAGACCCTGTGCTTTGTAAACAGCTAAGATAAACAAATAAAGAAAAATCCAAATTAACTTTAAAAAGTAAACAATATCAATTGGCACAACTCTTCCAAGATCCTTCAGTCAGTTCAAAGAGGAGAGCATAGATCTCGCTCTCCTAGTGCAAATTTAATCAGCATTTAAATCACGTACACTTCCGGTGTAATTTATTAAATGACGTCAACCATCTTCAAGAAGCAGAAAACATTTTAATCCTTGTACAGCCAAAGAATTCTCCCCAGCAGTGAACCAAACTGTGGCAGGGATTACAAGGAATGTGAGCCGCAACCCTCCTCTGTTTGGCAGTGGGGGGAAGTTTAGGAGAGGTATTTACCACCAAATCTGCTAGTCTCTGTGGAGGATAATGTTCCTTTTTCCTTTGCAGAGAGTACATCAGAAGCTACCATGCAACATTAAATACAATCTGATATATTTATATTATCCTCCTTTCAGTCTCCACTTAAAATTATAGAAAACACAAATAAAATGCAGAACAAAAGCTACGAATTTCTAATAACACAAGTTAAGCCAAAGCATAGTGTTTGTTTCCTCAAAATATCTACCCACAACTGATAAAATAATCTATCTGTTGTCCTACTGCATAAATGTCATTGTAGAGCAGGAAGAGAAAGTACAAAAACCCCACAGCTCAATAAGATACGGGGTGGTGGGTTTTTTGGTCTTTCAAAAAATAAAATAAAACTCTCCGTAGTAAAGAGTCCAAAGAGGAGAGTTTGATTTGTTTCATTTCAAGTTAATAGAGGAAAGTCTTCGAAAGTACACTTGAACGTGATATTTGTTTTGTGCTAACAAAAGTTCATCTTTCATTGTCTATCTCCTCTCCCTCTCTATTGCTGATCTCATTCGTCAAACAATATCTGAGTCTTCAAGTAAGAAATACTGGCAGGAAGTTTGCTTTTATCCTTTTTTGGTTTGTATTCTTGTTAAATTTGCTTTCATAAGCAAATGGAAAGAGAATAAGCAAATGGAAAGAGAAAGCGAAGCTTGTTTCAGTAAGTGCTAGAGGAAAATTTTTGCAAAATTCTGAAAACTGTTAGATCAAATTTTCTTGATTTGGTCCATATATATATATATATATATATATTTCTTTGGAATAAATGGCATACAACACTAATACAGACTTATTCAAATACATGCTTTGCAATATTGGAAAATTGGCACCAAGAATCAGAAAAATAAACCATAAGGAATACAATGCATTTGCTTCTAAGTCACTATGACCTAGAGGGTAGAGAAATTTGCTGTTACTATGAAACAGGTTCAGGGGAACTGATACATGGACCTTGATTGACTTAGAAGCCAGAGTACACTCAGTACTATGCCCAGTGTAGACTTAAAAGAGATAGCCTTAGAGAAAATAACAATTCTATCTTTTTTGTTTGAATTTTAAAAATAATTAAACTGAATTCTTTTGAATTCTTTTCCATTTGTTGAAATTTTCAGGGGCTCTGGAAAAAAAAGAGAGCAAATAACACCCTGTGACATACTGTTGAGCTACTCATTTATTTCAAAATAAGTACACGCTAAAAACCAGACAATTAAAAAAAAATCAAGTACGCTCTTGTAAAAGTTGATTTTGGTTCCCCAAAATCAAGAAATTCCTTTAACGCCCAAATATGCAATTGTTATCATGCATATGAAAGGGAATGTTAACCATGCAGCTGATGGCAACAATTTTAGATACCTGATTGTCATTCTCTGTTTCCAGACGAGGGCAAGATTCTTCGCATACAGCGAGACTTCGTACCAATTTTCCCTTCCCTCCTGACTGAAATAAAGAAGAAAAAGGAAATCACTTCTGAAAACTGACATATGTACTACCCTTTCACACTACGGATCCAATAGAGATAGCCCTTACTGTAGCAAAAACTTTGACTGATACGCAGGTATGTGCTTCTGGGTAGCCATGGGAATAATGAAGGGCAACACAGGTATAGGGAAGGCTGAAAATAATTTATTTCCTATGCAGAAATTAATATAAAACAAAAGTGGCAGTAAAAATGCAAATGAAAAAAGAGGGAGATGTGACCTATCGCACTTAATTGTAAACAGTTCATTTATCTTATATATTGGAAAAAATAAAATGTGCCAAGGCTTTCCTTTTTTAAAAAGTATTTCTTGACTATCCCTTTCCATCTTCCAGTTTGCTGACCTCTTTAAGATATGCCATTTAGATAAAGTTTATCCAGAGTAGGAAAAAGAAACAGGGTTTCTTTCTCCAGCAGATAGTTCAGGAACAGAAACATATGAAAAGAAAAGCAGCTTGAAATGGGGCAGAAATATAATAGCAGAACTAGCTAATAACCCATGAAGGTCCCTTGAGCTTATGACATATAACTACAACATGAGTGAAAAAACAGGAATAAGCTTTCATAATCAGCCACATGCATGCATATTTTCATCCCAGGCCAGTTTATCATGATTCAAAGGAAACAGTCACAAACTCTACCTTGGATCTCTTTTTCTGTTGGTTCTGGTTAGCACCATGTTTCTGTGAACAGCAATCAACAAATTATGCATGACTATAGGTGGAAAGTACGCGTAACAAGAATTACAGCACTTTATTAAATCATTCATGAAGTACCAGTTTCATGTGGTGATTGTCAAATGACGTGCCAACTTATGGACCTAAGAATGACTCCATAAGAAACCCTTGTATTAACTCATTGGTCATAACAAGCTATGATTGTGATTTTTATACGTATGTAAACCTTTATTTTAAAAAGGCAAGACTAATGAAAGCCTCAGAAACGCCCTCTATGCTTATATTCTCTCCTTGGTTGAATATGTATTTAAGTGAAAATTCTAAGCAGACTGACATTTCAGTATTGTTTTTATTTCTTATCACATGAACGAAGCTAGAAATAATGAGCATTACTACAAAATGTCTATATACAATTGTGTTGGGAGAGAGATCTCTCCCCCCGTCTTCCCCCAGAGTTCTCTTGCAACAGATGTACTTTTCTCTCTTTGCATACTTCTGGATTGATCTAGTATGTATTCATCAGTTGCAACATGCTCCATAGCCTTTCGGTATAACTATATTAATGGTAATGATACCATATGAACATAACTGATAAAGATAAATATTCTTCCAGAATGATTTGATAAAACAAAGGTATGCAATACATACTCATAATTTGAACCAGGGGTTAGGATGGAATTGGGGGTTTGAAGTTCTAGTAGAATGAAAAATCTAATAAAATAAAAGAATGAGAAAATGGAGGGTGGGGAAAGGAATCTTTCACAGAAAAGTCTTACCTGGTCTGATTTGCCATTTTCCTCTTTTTCATCTGCCTCTGAGTTTTCAGTTTTATTAAAGATGCAGTTCTCTTGTTGGGAGATGGCTGAGTCTTGCTCGTTTCCAGCTTCCTCTGCTTTACCTTGTTCAGACATTCTCCCGGATAGAAATTAAAAGAACAAGATTTGATGACCTGGAAGGTCGAGACATTAAAAAACAAAATAGTGTAATATGCCATTTTATTCCCATGAGCTATATTTTTATTTCCTTCATGATGAACTCACTAAGTACATTAAGGTTGAAAATTGTGACAATACAGTTCTGCAGATGGTAATGGACTGCAGTACTCTAGGTGAAAGCTGAATTGTATAAAGAAAACAAATCAAACAGCTCGATTTCAAGTACTCAATGTGGAAAAGAATCCAAACGTGAAGGTGCCCCTGCAATTCCTTATCCCACCGTTTTCATCCCACAGCTGTAGAAGTAGGGATGGGGAGGAATTCTTTTGCCAAGAAGGTGATACGACAAATACATTTTAACCTATTAATGTTTTAGGTTGGAAGGGCATCAAATAAACTAGATCCTCCACTAGAATGACAACCACCTTCTTAAAAAATAAATAAATGAAAGTAATCCACACACTCCTATCAGTCGATCATTCCCCTGGGCATAAACAATAAGATTATAGCTTTCTTCACAAGAACTAAAAATTACATTTGGTTGAAAAAGATTTCAGAAGAAAAATTAATTCTAAAGTTGTGGTAAAGCCCTCATAATAATAACTTCTAGGCATCAGACTGATGGCTCCATTATAAAAATCATAAGCCTCTTCCAAATCCCACGTCACTCTCCAGCATGGTGGAAATCCTTCTAGAAGCCCTTGGCAGGGTGGTTCTAATGAAGATATCTTAACTGCATGGCACTGCTCTCAGCTCACAATAGTCAGTTGTACAGGAGCTCAAAATGGCTTTTCAAAGTTAAAGTCTATTATTATTTCCCCTCACCACTACTCCCTACTCATAAAATACCCATTTGACACCTCCCTACTGATCAGTTGTCAAACGTATTTCATGAATAATTTAGTACTTCTTGTTCTCCACCCTGCCTTTAAAAAAATCATTTTAAGAAGAAAAATAAGTGCAGTGGAGAAGAGGAGTTATTTCAAAACAGATTTCAGTATTTGCCCTTCTCACAATTTAATCATGGTTATTAGATAAATCTACACTTCATCATGTTTCTCTTACAGATTGCAATTAACACTGAACACTGAACAGATATTTTAATGCTCACTTTCTTTGTTTATTTCAAGGAAAATACAAAGTGCATAGAAGGATTTTTTTAATTTCAGAAAACTGTGTGTACATTTTGAAGTAGCAGTTCCTTCGTAGTTTAACAAAACATTGCAAAGGGTCCTGTTCCATAATTAAATTTTCACGTGGAACTTTTTTTTAATACCCGCCTCCCGGGTATTTAGAACAATGATGGTCTTTTAAAATGTGCATATTCTGTATTTCTTTACTTGTGAATACTGAGGCAAAAGTTGCATATTTAAAGAGAAGGTTCATAACAATCAAAACAATCAGTTGTTTGTCCAGAGTATTCTGTTACACCATCATGTTGTTCCATTTCCTCCTATACTACACATTTCCTACATTCTATCCTTCTATTTGGAGGACATCTATATTTGAAATTGATCCATTCTTTCTCACAATTTTAAATATAATTAGCATAAATTCTGTTGTCTGAATCTTAATCATTAATCCTATTTTTTGTTAAGTACCCAAGTAACATATACTCATGCAATATACCCCCATAGACCTGATGTGGATATAGGACCATGATGCAAATCCACAAAAATTAAACCTTTTCCTGCCATTAGGCATTAAACAAAGAAGCTGTTTACCTTCAGTGCTGTGTTAATTCTTGATGCCTTTCTATCAGTTTCTGCTGCTCCTCACTGGTTAAATTCACACAAATGATCAATGACAATGTGAGTCCCATGACCCCATTAACAGTTCAGAGTGCCAATCTCCATGCTGTTCTTTAGAGAGTTTGAGAGATCATCGTCATCAACCTGGTAGGGAGGGGGGAAAAGAAAAAGTAAATACTAATAATAATGGTTATAATCATGGTAGGGTTAAAAGATAAAATAAATAGAGACCAGATTTCTAACACTAATGACCAGCTTCAAGCAAATCACTTTCACAGCTTGATCCAGCTCCACCTGTCTCAAAAACTGTGTGCTTCTTCTCTAATGAAGGCTAGAGCCGGCTGTTCAAGTCATAACAGCTCCTACGCACGGAGCTAAAATTAACAATTGCATATTATGTGCCGAAGATTACTCACTTCAATTTTAACCTTTTTAGTGAATTCTAGCACTTTGCAATAAAAAAGGCTCATCTGTTTGCTTCAATGGAAATCAATATTGTCGCTAAAGAAGAAGAAAAGTCTGCTCTGTAACCAAAGCTTCAATCTCAATTTTGAGAATGCTATTCGTTTGCTGTTAAAAACTGACCTCGATAGCAGGTATAGATGAGATGATTTAATAAGGAAGAGCCATCAAACTGGCTAAAAGGAAGTTAACAATGCTGAGCAATGGAAATTAGGGGGAAGTTAGAATAATGTGAAATGTGAAGGGGACAAAAAAAAAAGATTTTTTAGAGAGATAGACAAGAGGCACAATTGCTTCAAAAAACATGCTATGTTTATAATTAATGTTGCTACTAGATGGGCATTTGGTTAAAAAGAAAAGTGAGAGGTTGAAGGGAAAATAGAAACATTTACAAAGCACTGAAATATCATGACATGCCTCTTGAAGAGCCATGGTTGGCAATGATGCCATGTGCTAGTTTATACTAATGCACAACAGATTCTAATGTGCATTGGGATTAAATTGTTAACAGTGGCAACCACTGTAAGATACATGAACTCTATTGTACAGAAAAACCAGCAAACAATTTATTTCAATAAATGTAACAAATAACAGGTTGTGGTGTTTTTACATATTCTAATCTCCCACTATGTTGACAGCTGCTCAGGCATAGCATATATCAATATACAATTACTAGGAGGTAAATATGTTTCTCTGGTGCTCTGTTGTTTTATATGCAACAGTATAAATGCTATCTTCCTACTTGGAGTTTAATATTAGCTGAAACTTATTAGCAGCAATATAGTAACTGTCCTTTGAGAAAATATACTTAATGGAGTTCCAGTGCAAGCAATGGGAGTGGTCAAAGCACCTTGAGAACAAACCAATTACAGACAAATTATCTCAGTATCAGTTATCCTTTTTCAGTAAAAAGTCTATCAAACAATAAGTTAAAAATGCATACATTCTAAACTTCAAATAAAATAAAATACTCATTGTTACTCAATGCATCTATGACATCACAAGAGGCAACCAACAGACTTCCAAACTGACCCAGGTAGGAGATTTTTGTTCAAAAACTTCACCATCAGTTAGCAAGCCAATCCAGAATTCAACCATCTTTCTGAGTGTGATAACAACTTGAAAACACGACAAACATTTAGAGAAGTCTGCAAATATTTTGCCACAGAAGACTAACAATCCTGTTTTACTTGAAACAAGCTAATAAAAATAGGTCTGTCAAACTCATATTAGGTCAAACTCATATTAGGTCTGAACATGTTGAACCATTCACAGAACCATTCACAGAACCATTCAACAGCAAATAAAATATTGAGATGTGCAAACATTTATTCTAGTAGTCCAGGTAACTACATCAGTGCAACTATATGAAATTGGTCAGGTAAATATTTTAATTAAGCCTTTATACTTGGACATTATCTTTTTTCCAAGCCAGGCTTTCCCAAGACTTTCAGAGCCAGACTATTTAAAAATAAAATTTAAAAAAAATGATCCCTGTTACCTAAAATATATATTTCGTGATGGAGAAAAACAACACATTGGATTCAACCATAATCTTTTTGGACCAGCATTGTTGAAAGCTTTTTTATTCAAAACAAAAAAAGGAACATAAAACTATCCTTCAACCTGCATTCTAGCACTTTACTGATATAAGAAACTGATTCCTCAACGAGTCTTCAAACATATACAGACATGCCCATATGTAAATGTTTAAACAGTTGCACATGTTACTAACACAAGAAGCAGGTTCCTCAATGAGGACTGTATCCAATGGTGACATTCTGCTAGTGCAAATGAAGTTGTGCTAGTGCAGGGGTGGACACCACATGATATGTGGGCCGCATGTGGCCCCCAATGCCCCTCCCCTGTGCTGCCACTTCTGCCCCCGTTACACCTACTGGATTGACATTTTTAGCTTTGAAGCCTCTGTAGTGGCAAACTGCAACCTTAAAAAAAAAATGCAGCAGCATGGAGATTGTGGCCTGCAGCAGGTTATGGCGGCAGGGGTGGGGGTGGAGATTGAACTCTGGGCTGCCTGAATTTCCCCACCCCTGCGCTAGTGGAAACCAAGTTACGAATAATGCACAAGGGGGAAATCAAAATAAAGTTCCACTAGTGCAACGGCTGGTTCAACAGCTTGTGCAAACACTTGCAGGTCTTAGGTTTACAAAGTAGTCCACTAGGACAGAGATTTCTTCCACATTGGATTTAGGCCTGAGTCTTCAAAAAGCATATGCAGGCATGCACACATTAAACACTTTCATATGGCAATAATATCTCATTTTTGGTGGGTGTTTCAATGTTTGCAACTATTTCCCTTCGCCATGATAGCAATGAACATTAACATCAGTCACGCTTCTTCACTTATCTTTTCCCAATCCAACATTTCATTCACTACAGTAAGAAGGTGTATATAATGAGTATCATATATAACCATATATGCGATGTACATTTAGACATTGCTTTTAAAAGCTATTTAGAGCTTCTGAGTGTCCAGCGCCCTACTGGGCTGCTGCCAGCAGGGTGGGAGAAGCAACAAAAGCAATTTTAGCCTTTCTGTCCTCCTTTTACCAGTTTCCTCTAGATGGGCCTTTGAGCCTGTCTAGAGAAGATGCACTGCCGGGGGCTAGCTGGAGAGTCCATGGGATTTCTCATACCCTGGCTTCTCCTCTCCCTTCCCCTTCCCTCCCCGCCCACTGGAATACCCCATTTTCTTTTCCTCCAAGGCCATGTTTCCAACCTTGGGAAGCAGCCAGTGCAGTTCTTTCCACAGAGGGGGTGGGAAAAAGGGGATCAGAACTCAGAATCCCCCACAGCAGTGTCTATGACCTTGGGAAGGGGACTCTGAACAATCCTATGTTCCCTGCTCTCCCAAGGTCCATAGAATTGCTCTCTCCAGTGAACAGAAACTTGAAGCTTAACCTGGGAGCATTTTCCCATTTTGTAGGCATGGGATCCAGATGTCTTCCTGCAAAACAGTCCTTTTCAGACATATCACATTTTCCTAGTGATCATATTGCTATAGCCTGTCACTGAGAAAATTCCATTCTTTCCCTACCTAGCAATTTGCCTCCACTTGCTTAGCAACAGCTACAGCTGGGGATAGGAACAAGCATCCCGTGAGAATTGCGACTCATATCACAAGCACACATGCAGCCTGATCATAGCAATATTTATCTGGAAATAAAATCCAATTGTGATACCAACTGTCAGAGAAAGACTTTGGGCAGAGATGTATGCCCCCATTCAGCAGAATGAGCAGCAGGGCCCCCAAATGCTTACCATATTTAAGTTAAGTGTAGTAATACACATTACCATCTGAAGAGGGCCCTTTGTAAGACCATTAAGCCCAAAGTCTAAAATTACCTAACTAAGTCCCACTGTGCATACTCCCAAGTAAGCATGCAACAGACTTCAGCCTTAGTTGGAACTTAATTCCATTAAAAATCAAAAGACTTTCATTTTAAGTAATGTATTTAGAATCAGGGTATTAGCCTGTGATGTAAAAACTACGTGAGCAGGCACATCTGCAGAAAAAAATAAATATAAGCCCCATTAAAAGCTGTTCTTCTTGAGCTAATTTAGCCTCCATGTCAATTCACACAATTATTTTTATTAATGTGGTGAATTTACCTAAAGCTGACTGCTTTTCTGAACCTGAATTGTGGCTTAAACAACTACAAGCTGCCATCTGTTTAATTTCCTTAATATTGGGATCTGTGGCCCATTGGCATGATACAACAACTCAGGGTTGTTTTTTTAAAAAGTCTGAGTTGTTGAGAGTGAACAAGTATGTGTGTTGGTGCATACTGCCCAGTCGCTTCTGTTGCCAGTGGCATCAGTTAGGGCCGATCTACACAATCCTTTGGAACTTTTTAAAAAGTATTTTAAAACGTTCCAAATAGGTGCGTTCTAAAACGTCTTAGGCCACATTACTGAGTACTCACGTTACAGGAGAACAGTCTTCAGTCTTTAAAGCGGTGTGTGCAGTCACACACTGTTCTGCCCTGTCGCTTTCTCTTTCATTTTTTCAATGAGTTTAGGGCAAGGCATTGTGGGTGTTGTAGTTCAGTCACCCACTTCCTTCTTAGTTCCTCTGTCATTCCCTAGCAAATATAGGGCTAAGAATTGTGGGTGTTGTAGTTCACTCACCCACTTCCTCTTTCTTCCCCACCAATCAACTGCTAAGCATTTGGGCACCAGTACACGAAGCACTGCCCCCATGAATCACAAAGGTAAGGAAGGACACATTATTTTACTTAAAACGATTTATTAAAAGTGAAACCGTTGTATATAACTAAAGTGAGTTTTAAAAAACCTCAGATATGCAACGTTATAGGGAGTGCGTCATGTGGCCCAAAGAGTTTTCATAACCCTTATAAAACATCAAAAACCTCGTATGTAGATCGGCCCATAAACAACCCAGGGACGGAGCACAATCCAAGGATGTTCTGTCTGTGTGTTGTTCAGCATTGTATGCACTCAAGGAACGTTGGCTTGTCAGGAGAAATGCTGTTTAGCTGCTTCTAGTTGTAGTGGGAATGATTGGGCAGTCTGTACCAGCATGCTCACTTGCTCGTTACCAACCACCAGGGTTTTAAAAAATGAGAAAAGGGAATTAGAACAAGCCAAAGGCTCATGTGCGTAATACGAAACCAACAAGCCCAGAGTTCACTCTACTTTGTGTCTGTCTCAAAGAAGGATTTATGGATTTCATTTTTGTAGATTGTCAGTCATCTTTTGTTATGTCTCATTGACAGAATCTGATTTATTTTTTGTTACCAGAATTTCATTTTACTTGCACCAATTCACATTAGCGCTAGTGCATTCTTACACACTTTCATATTAGGTAATGTAAATTAGCACTAATCTGTGTTAACTAATCTGCATTAACTAATGTAGATTAACATATTTGGCAAGTGTGCTAATGTGGATTAGCACAAATCCCTTCCCAAGATGAAAAAAAAAATGGTTCACAAGTACACGGAATCTCATGTGACTCAGAAAAAGCTGATCCACTGTAGAATCTGCAGATTGGATTTACAGAAATCCAAATTCATACAAATCCATTGCAGATTTCTCTGACATCCGTAGCCTTAGATATCCCCGAAGAACATTGTGGTAGAAAACAAAATTTCATTATATAACCACCCACTATAGACTAGAACATGTTTACATTATTCTATTAGCACACAAGTCATGTCCTGAGTGAACTGGCATCCATGGGTTTAAGTAATTTGAACGCAATATATACACATACATCACATCACCATACAAAATAATGAATATCCCTTATTTCAATACATTCATAGAATCATAGAATAGTAGAGTTGGAAGGGGCCTATAAGGCCATCGAGTCCAACCCCCTGCTTAATGCAGGAATTCACTTTAAAGCATACCTGACAGATGGCTGTCCAGCTGCTTCATGAATGCCTCTAGTGTAGAAGAGCCCACTACCTCCCTAGGTAATTGGTTCCATTGTTGTACTGCTCTAACAGTCAGGAAATTTTTCCTGATGTCCAGCCAGAATCTGCCTTTCTGTAACTTGAGCCCGTTATTCTGTGTCCTGCACTCTGGGATGATCGAGAACAGATCCTACACAACCTAATAGATGTCCTTTATTATAGACAAAATCACTACCAAATGTTGTATATATGCCAATCAGATTATAAATTTTACTGTTATCATACTTAATGGTATCAGGCCATAGAACACAAACAATAATGTCAGATGTAAACTATATTTTTGCTGTATACTAATAATATGAAACTAATAAGTTTTTGTTGAACTAACACAGGTTACTATTGTTACCAATGGGATTTCAGTAGACGATTAAGGGAAATATTTGTTATGCTTCTTTTTAAAATCTGTTAGGGATAAATTTCCTCCTGCAATACACCCAAGTAGTGTTGGGTGTCCCAAGCAGTTTTTATAAAGATGCAGCTGTTTGTATGTGTGTGTGTGTGTGTGTGTGTGTGTGTGTTTGGTATTTTTTCCTACAGCTTCAATTGATCCTTTCTTAAAATGAAGTTATTTTTATCAACAGTAAAATTAGCAAAGTTTGAGGAGGACATCTCATTAATTAGTAATACCAATATTTTAATAAGTTAAATGAGTAAATATGCAATACTGAAAACATTTTGCTATAGGGCCACATTTGGCTAAATGCATATGGCACGAGCCATTTTAAGAATAGACAAAAAAGGGTTTTAACCATGTATGTGCATTATCAAAGTCTCCTGCAGACAAACAATATCACCCTCCTCGAGTAATGTTGAAAATTCACTATCATATTTAAAAGAGTTCCTTCCTGAGATGTTCCAAACCAAAAAAGAAAAAAGAAAGGGCCCTCTGTTTCTATCAACACCTGGTTAGGGGGCATGTGTCGATCAAAGAGCAGAGGAGATTTCCCCCTTTTTGAATCTAGCAAAGATGGGAAAGAGATGGGATTTCCGAGGGGTAAAGCAGAGATTCATTTGCACCCATCAAGAGGTGCAAAGGGTCCTTTATTTATTTATTTATTTATTTATTTATTTATTGCATTTGTATACCGCCCCATAGCCGTAGCTCTCTGGGCGGTTTACATATTTATTGGATATAGCCCCTCCTTCACTGCCATGGAAGGCTTTGATTTCATTAAGAGAGATGAAACTTGATCACATTCAATGGTTTTGAGGAGACCAATTGTAGTAACATTATTCATTCACATATTTCTAGAAAATGATGTGGTTATAAATGTATATAATGCAAAGTAGTAGATTAAAAGCAAATACCTTCAATATACTTGCAGTATATATCGCAATATGTGTATATGTGTGCATACTACTACTACTACTACTACTAATAATAATAATAATACCAAAAACACCCCCATTCATAAAGCCATAGTAAAAGCAGATAAAAACTATACCCCACTTAACCTAGCACTACAAAACGAAGATCAAACACAACCCCTTACACTTGCAGAGAAAAAAGAAAAATTGGCACAAAAAGTACTCCATGGGAAGCACTACAACATAATACAGACCCACAAATAAACACAGAACAATTGTACGAATGGCTCAGGAAGGATGAGCTATTCCCAGAAACTGAAGGATTCCTAACAGCTATATAGGATCAAGTTACAGCCACCAAGAACTACCAAAAATACATAATAAAAGATAACAGTGTAACAACAGACCTATGCAGGAAATGCCATCAGTTCCAAGAAACAATAGATCATATAACAGGAGGATGTAAAATTCTGGCAGGAATGGACTATACGAACAGACACAATACAGCTGCAAATATAATTCACCAACAACTGGCCATCAAATTCAACCTTATCAAACAACCTACACTATACTATACGTGTTCACCCGAAACAATCCTGGACAATGCAGATTATAAAATATACTGGGACAGAACAATTCATACAGACAAGACAATACCTTGCAACCGACCAGACATAACGTTCATAGACAAAAAAGAAAAACACATACGTATACCTCATCGACATAGAAATACCGAATGACAAATATGTTGTTGACAGGGAAGAAGAAAATAGAGAGACAAATGTACACCATTGGCCATGGAAGGCAAAGAACTATGGCAACAGGAAAAGGTCACAATTATCCTATCAGTCACAACAGTTACCGGCAACACATCAAAAGAAAATACCGAAAACCTCCAGAAACTGGGCCTACCAGAATACGTCCACACCAACATCCAGAAAGCAGTCATAATTAAAACATGCTCAATCGTCAGGAAATTCCTGAATCAATAAAAGACAGCATGACTTGGCAAAGCCCATCATGTCCATCTAGAAAAACCGCCACGAGCGAGAAAGAGATGATGATAATGATGATGATGATGATAGAGGATGTGTCTGTCTGTCCAACAACACTATAGTCCCAAGACTGTGAAACTTGGCATGCATACTGTGAGAATCACCCCTTTGAGACTCCTTTATTTCTCTTCTTAAATCAGAGGAATCCAACTATGGGGTGGAATCTCAGAATGCTGCACTCTGACTTTGTGACACACTGAACCTTTTTGGTCTTACAGCAGCCCAGTCCAGCGCTCTATATTTTCCCTTCCCCTTCACCACTGCCACCATTGATTACTGTACTCTACCTCATGTACTCCAATTATCCACTCCAGTTTGTGAAACAGAAAGAACTTTAATTAAGTAAGGTTACGCAGTTACAAAGCTTATGTTTTCACCAGGTTCAAATGCTTGTTCGTTTCATACTGTTTCCATTGCAACCCTGCCTACGCTACCCCTCTAAACTACACTCTCTCTTCCCAATCGTTCTGTTCCCAAAATAATAAAAGCCTTGTTCCTACACTCTCTCTATAGTCTTCATAGACAAACCCCAGATCCTAAACCCAACTTCAGCAGATCCTAACCTAACTCTCCCACTCTCTCCCACATAGGCTGAATTTGGACAACACATTAAGCAACTGGGGGGGGAGGACAATCGTCAGTTGTGTTGCTTATTGTGTTGTGGGGGGGGGGGGTAACACGCCGCTCACAAACTACTGACGGTATGAAATTCCGCCCAAAGAAGCAACTGAGAGAAAGAACTGGCTTGCAAGTTGTTTAGCTCGAAGCCAGTTGTTTAAAGTGTTGTGTGGAGGGGTGAGTGTGTTAATAGCATGTGGAGAGTGGGTTAAAACACAAGCCCATAGAGGCAGAAGGCAAGAGCAACCAAAGCAGCGGCTGGCACTCTGCTACAACTGGTGCAACTTGCAAAGGCTGCTGGGATAGAACTAGGAGGACTGAGGGAGGAGGGAGGGTGAGGAGAGGGGCAGGGGCTGTGTGAGTCAAATGCTGGGTTGACTATTAGTACACTCAATGCCAGCCCCAACCACCCAAATTGTGCAGGAACATGTTGTGTGGGGAGTACCCACAAAATAACCAACTGTGAGTTGGCTACTCAACCCACCATTGACTAATGTGTTGTCCGAATTCAGCCATACACTGTATTTCCTGCTTTCCTTAACTCCCCCTCTCACTACTAACACCCAATCCAGACCTTTGAACCACCAGCCAATCAGCATTCACGTCACATTCTCTCCACTCTCTCCCACTAGATTTAACTACTTACCAACCTTGTTTTGGAAATCCACACAGCACATACATCTTAAAGGGCAATTATCATTTAAACATCACAAATACTTACTTTATATGAATTAGCAACACACAGTAAAAGCATCACACATACTATGAAGACCCTAGGATTGAGCACCTCAGGGTTATTTTGTTTTTAAAACTCAGTAATTAATTTTCATTAATTTAAATGTGTCCATGCAATAACATTTTTAGTCATAGGGACAGACTTCCTGGTCCAATGCATTTACAGTCAATACAGTTTGAAGCCAGGAAGATTAGTAGGCCAAGGGACACTATTATAGGCTGGCACCTCCCCTCTGTTGTGGGGCACCCCCTCATGGGAATTGAGTGCTTTAAGGAGCTACAGGGGTGTACTTGGCATGGGCTGTGCCTAGGAGTGCCAGGCAGGACAGGGGCAATGTTTTCCAGTCTCTGACAGGTCCATAGGTTTGCTTGAAGGTGTTGCAGTGCCTAACTAAGGGATATTTAGTAGGCCAAAGGACATGCTCACTTGCTCCCTCCCCCTTCTGTGGGGCAGCCTCCCTCAGGAGAATGGAGTGGAAAAGCCTCTCCCTCATGGGGCTATAAGGCTATATGGTTGCCTACAGACATGGGTTCACTATGGCCGTTTCTACACCAAGCTGTTTGCCTGGGATAGCTCCTGGCTGGTCCCTGTGCTCTGATGGTGTGTATTAGGTACTTCCGGTATTGCCCTCCCTCCCTCTACACCCAGGGGCTATCCCAGGCAAAACACCTGGTGTGGAAAGGGACTAAGTGTGGACACACAATGTATCCAACTCTGATAGCTGTGTAAGTTTACTTGCAGCCTTCAGTCTACCAATGTAAGGATTATTCCCACCCATGCAAAGCTGGGTCTATTCACTTTAAGAAGGAAAGCTTACTTCTTTTCTCTTTCTATATTAGAAATGAAATGAATTTCTACTAATATTCAAATATTGGCATAACTATTAATTACACCATTATCTAATTTGAAATGAATATTCAGTATGAAATAGGCTGACCATATGAAAAGGAGAACAGGGCTCATGTAACTTTAACAGTTGCAGAGAAAAGGGAATTTCAGCCAGTGTCATTTGTATGCAATTAGTTCCTGGTGAAATTCCTGCTTCATCACAACAGTTAAAGTTGCAGGGGCCCTGCCTTCTTTTGTATATGGTCACTCTAGTCACTCCTCCTTTTCATATGGTCAGCCTAATATGAAATCTAACCTTGAAATGTGACTGTGAGCCAATCTACACTACTGCTTTATAATGGTTTATAACAGTTTTAAACCGTTTAATAACGGTTATTAACCAGTTTAAAACTGTTATAAACTGTTATAAAGCAGTAGTGTAGATTGGCTCTGTGTTACATCTGTTGCCCTCTCTTGATGCTTACACTTCGGCAGGCATCAAAAGTTAACAGTCCTAAACTTGCAGATGTCAAATAATATAATAAAGTACTTAATACCACTACATGTCAACTATCAAATTTGAAATACTACTGTATGCAAACTATCAAACACTTGCTATATGTTGAATATTGTAATCCAGTGTCATCAGATGTCAAACAGATATCAAACAGGTCCTGGAGCGGGTGGTTGCGAGCCAGCTCCAGGCACTCTTGGGATGAGATTGATTATCTGGATCCATTTCAGTCGGGTTTCAGGCCTGGTTTTGGTACGGAAACAGCCTTGGTCGCCCTGTATGATGACCTATGTCGGGAGAAAGACAGGGGGAGTGTGACTCTGTTGATTCTCCTTGATCTCTCAGTGGCTTTCGATACCATCGACCATGGTATCCTTCTGGAACGACTGGCTGAGTTGGGAGTGGGAGGCACTGCATTGCAGTGGTTCCGCTCCTACTTGGGGGGTCGGCTCCAGAAGGTGGTGCTTGGGGAACATTGCTCGGCCCCGTGGATTCTCCAGTATGGGGTTCCGCAGGGGTCAGTTTTGTCCCACATGCTGTTCAACATCTACATGAAACCGTTGAGTGCAGTCATCCGGAGTTTTGGAGTGCGTTGTCATCAGTACGCTGATGACACGCAGCTCTAGTTCTCCTTTTCATCTTCATCAGGTGAGGCTGTGGATGTGCTGAACCAGTGCCTGGCTGAGACAATGGACTGGATGAGGGCTAATAAACTGAAACTCAATCCAGACAAGACTGAGACGCTGTTAGTGGGTGGTTCCACTGACCGGATGGAGGGTGTTCAACCTGTTCTGGATGGGGCTGCACTCCCCTTGAAGGAGCAGGTTCGTAGCTTGGGGGTTCTCCTAGAACCATCTTTGTCACTTGAGGTGCAGGTGGCCTCAGTGGCATGGAGTGCCTTCTACCAACTTCGGTTGGTGGCCCAGCTATGTCCCTTTCTGGACAGGGATAACCTGGCTTCAGTTGTCCATGCTCTGGTAACCTCCAAGTTAGATTACTGCAATGCACTCTACGTGGGGCTGCCTTTGAAGGTGGTTCGGAAGCTGCAGCTTGTGCAAAATGCAGCGGCCAGATTGATAACTGGAACCAGCAGGTTCGAAAATATAAGACCTACTCTGGCCCGCTTGCATTGGCTGCCTGTATGTTTCCGAGCCCGGTTCAAGGTGCTGGTTTTAACCTATAAAGCCTTACACAGCTTGGGACCACAATACCTGACGTAACGCCTTTCCCGACATGAACCTACCCAAACACTACGTTCAACATCTAAGGCCCTCCTCCAAGTGCCTCCTCCGAGGGAAGCTCGGAGGTCGGCAACGAGAGGGCCTTCTCTGTGGTGGCCCCCCAATTGTGGAACGATCTCCCCGACGAGGCCCGCCTGGCGCCAACATTGTTATCTTTTCGGAGCCAGGTCAAGACTTTCCTCTTCTCTAAGGCATTTGGCAATATCTGAGGAGCCTGGGTTTCTTTTGTTTTGTTTTGTTTTTGTAGCTTTTTGAAGTGTTGTAGTGGTTTTTAAATGTACAGATTGTGTGTATGTTGTATGTTTTTGCTGTTTTAATTTTAGTATATTGTTTTTAATTGTTTTTAATCCTATGTAAACCGCCCAGAGAGCTTCGGCTATGGGGCGGTATACAAATGTAATAAAATAAATAAGTAAATAAATAAACATTAAATGAATATTCAGCAAGCATTGACTATTCATTGGAAATATAGGGGAAAACATAGGGTACTTACAGGGTACTACCTAAATATGGCAGCCCCTCCAGCTCCCTGAAAATGCTACATAGGGAGTCAGGATACCTCTCAAACTTTCACTTGCCTCTCAGTCTTCCCACTTTCCCACTCAGAAGGACACTTTGCTGACTACCTACCTGCCTTCTACTTCTAAAGTCTTCTTACTTGATTAAGGATGCCATCCTATGCATGTTTCAATAGAAAATAAGTCCTACAACTCTCAGCATGCCTGGGAGTTGGAGTTTTCTCCTACATGCATAGGATTGCACCTTAGGTTTATTCTGGCCTTGAGTCTCAATGAGAATCCTGCAAAGACATTCCCTGTGAAAATGGAACCCTGAAATACTGCCAGTATGCTTGTATTTAATGTTTAGTCAGAGCACTTTAGCTACTGGCAATACAGAAATAAAATAAATGAAATAACACACTTTTGTGCAACAATCAAGTTTCAAATGACTGTCTAAAACAATTACTAGATCTGGATTAGAATGTCGCATTACTCTTTTAATTTTAACATTAAATGTATGAAAAGAAGTGGTTGCATTTGAAACCTATGATGCACACTCGCTTGAGCTCCACTGTTAATCCATATAATTTTGTTCATTTTAAATTAGCTTGAACAGACGATGTGATAAACTCATCCATACAACAGTAAATATTCCAAGAACAGAAATAAAAGGTGGTCACCAAGTTAGGTGTCTGGGACATCTATCTCTGATGGAGTCTGTCCCTCCCTTTTTGACACAGGCTTGCAGTCATGGGATGTTTCTGGATCTATAGATCTCCAAGTGGCCAAAGTGTTAGCATTGTTCCACATGACAGAAAGGGTTGCACCCCTTCCAATAAAATGGGGATCATTTGGCAATTACCATTTATGACTGCATCACCTCAACACTATACTGTTGCTATGCACTCTACACAGGTTTCTGCCTATGAAACATATCTGGAAGTGATAAGACACTGGGAATGCATTATATCAGTACTCCAATATCTGCACTGGGATCCTGTTTTGGGGCGTAACATTCTTTACCCTGCTGTTTTGGTGCCACATATACAACCCATCTTTCATTTTGCCAACAGTAATAGGAGTCACTATCTTAATGACATATCTGTAAGCCAGGTTCCAGCTCCAAATGTACCCAGAAAGAGGGTCTCAGCATTCCCACCTCCCCAGCCACCTCAAAATATTGAACTCCTCCCCCTAAACATCCAACAGGATCCTTGTTGGCTTATCTTTTAGAAAGTTTGAAAGAGTTTGGTCTGAGTTCGGCTGTGGGGTTGGATATAGTCTCAATATTGTCATTGTTGCTACCTCTCTTCGTAATCTTTTGGCCAGATCTAAAAAGTAAACACGTCTATTTATTTATCTAAATAAATAAAGAACTGTATAGCTAGCTAAAAATAGACTGATTTTAAAAAGTATGTACAAGTCATATTTCAATATTAGACCAAGGATTCAATTCATCACATGACAAACAACTAATAAGGCCAGAAGAGACTGAGAATAGTGAAACCAGAGAAGGGATGATCAAAATTTTTGATTGGGAGATTTTTTTCTCTCTCAGAACTCACTTCTCATAGTATGTTACAGGACTGGAAGATAATTGGCAAACAATATTAAGACATCAAATTATATGCAGGTGGAAATCTTGGAGGTGGGTGTAAAGTACTTCGAAAAATAAATGGATATACACATTAGTAAATTATATATTGGGGCAGCTTCAGATGGTAATTTAACAATCCAAAGTCAGTTTATTTTATTATAAACAAAGTTCCCTCCACCTCCAGTGTGGTTGGGGTCAACCTTTTGAACTGTCAAATGATCCCTTTTATTCATGAGCAACTAGTTATCCTACTGTTAGGAACATAACCTGCATAAAGTACTTTGCACCAAGATTCAGAGTTCTAAAGATAGGAATTCTATAGCAGCTTATTACAAGTTATAAGCTAAATATTTTTAAAATGCAATTAAAAAAGAATCAAAGAACAGGTCGGAAGATTGGAAAATCAATTCTATGAATCATGCACGTTGTTTAAATTTTTTTAAAGTTTGTCAACAAAAACATTTGTAACTGCATAAATTTAGTGGGTTTATGGATAGATATCCCAGATGCAGATTTCATGATATAGAATTTCCAATATCCAAGACAGTCTTGCGAAGCAGTTAGCAACATAGAATTTTATATTATTTTTGTCTACATTCAGAGGATTGCAGGTGTGTATATCTGAACGTCAAATCTTATCATATATCAAATATAAATAAGAATAATAAAATATATTTGCCTATTTCCATTTTAATAGATTTGAGGTTTTCACAGACTTATTCCATTTGGGGGGAAATGACACTGAAATTGGTTTTTCAGGGTCATGTTTTATAGTTTCTATCTGTTTAAGACTTTTCTGATTATTATTATTATTATTATTAATAATAATTAATTTTTATTATTTATTATTATTATTATTAATAATAATAATAATAATAATAATAAACTATGGTTGCCATTGTGTGATACAGTTCAAGCACCATTATGTGGGCTTGGGGATGTTTAATAAACCACAAGGAAGAACTTTTAGGTCCATGTTGTTTCCACTATAAGATTACTTTCAGTAACTGAGGCAGTGCCTCTACAGTACTATTTCATTACATTAAAACAATGTAATACCAATAATTGAGTTTATCACTCTTTTTGAAATGGACTTGGGTGAGACTGAGAAACAGGGACAAATTTCCGAACCATGTGTCATCATTTCAGAAGACTTCCCACCTGAAGCAACCCCACCATCATCAGCGCCTCTCCATGGCAAAATTGCTCCCCTCATGGGCATGGAGCCACCCCATGCAGCCCCATGCCCGTTTTAGGTTCTGGAAGCACACAGCACACCAGGCGTGGTCCTCAGGATGGTCCCGGGACCACAGGAAAAAATGGGCTATACCCAGTTTCCATTATACCAGGGTCGCCCCCGGTTGATCCTGGGATCCCCTGTTCATCATATGGACACAAAGGGACAACCTAGGGACAGCCCCGGGATAAATGCCTAGTGTAGACATGGCCTGAATATTTAATTTCTTTATACTTTGCTGTCTTTTGCTGACACTTAATGCAGCAACTGATAAATATCACCTACAGATAGAAGCTTTTACTGCACACTCACACAATCCAGAAATCACAAAAGGAAAAACAGCATAGCCCAGTGACAATAATGATAACTCATTGCTTAAATGCAGTAATGATTGTGGGCATGATTCATAAGCAGTTGGAGCTTGCTGTGTTGAATAGTTTGAAATTTAAGAGGATAATCAGCATCTTTCCTTTATACGTCTCTGCTTAAATTCAGAAAATATGTCTCCAAATGGATGTCCTTTCTCCACTTAGTCACAACATTAACTACTTGATTTTCCGCTGTTAGTGTCTGGAGGTCTTTTAATATGAAATAGAAAGTTTGCAATTCAAACAGTCAATAGGAAGCAAATATATCTCATTGTTCACACAATCTAGCAACAAATGCTGAGGCTCAAGAACTTGTGAAGAAGACTTGCTGTAAGAATAGTTTTATAAAGCTATCTTAAACTAGGGGTTTGCACACCAGAAATTATCGTATCGTATCGTTATCGGAAATCACTTTTTAAAAAAATTTCGGATCGGATTATATCGGAGGTAAATCGTATCATATTTTATTGGAAATACAATATTTAATTTGCAGCCCCATTGTGTGCCCTATAGAGCTGATTTTTTTTTTTAGAAAGAATGCTTACAACTTCTGTATTTTCAAAGCTAGAGGCTTGAAACTTGGTCACAGTGCTTATGGGGTAAGCCTAAGTATGTGTATGAAATTTGAGATCAATCCCTCCAACCCTTGATTTTATATGAATTTATTAAAGATCGTTTAAGTTCTGACAGGTCAGAATGACAGCTCGCCATGTGCGTTCATTCAGACCTGTCAAAAAGTTGCAGGATCTTTAAAAAATTCATATAAAATACAGGGGTGGAGGAATTGATCTGAAATTTGGCACAGATGTGTAGCAATATGTGCTAGACATGTGTATGAAATTTGAGATCGATCCCTCCAACCCTTGATTATATATGAATTTATTAAAGATCGTGCAACTTTATTGACAGCGGGTTGACCAGACCTCCGTTGTCTGTCTTTTTTTGCCCCATAGGCTTGCATTGGGGGAACCGCATGCATAACTTTTTTGTTTGAAATGATAATCACATGAAACTTGTGGAGTCAGGACTAGCAAGATCCAATCTGCAATGTCCAAAAAGTTCCATGTCTCTATCTATTCAAATTAAAAAGTTATAGGGGGTCCCCCAAAAGCCCCACCCCCCAATGTAACTTCTTCATTTTTAAAGATAAAAACTTGAAACTTGTGGGACGTTGAAGATGGGATCTGGCTGGTCATTAGTGAAAAAAAAACCAGAGCAATTGCTCAAACCCCCGATTTTCTATGATTTTTTAAAAAGATCGTCCTCGTTCTGAAAGGTGGTTGACCGGGCCTATTTTGAAAAGATAGAGACATCAAACTTTTTGGACATTGCAGACTGGATCTTGCTAGTCCTAGCTCCACAAGTTTCATGTCATTATCATTTCAAATAAAAATGTTATGCACGCGTTTCCCCCCATACAAGCCTATGGGAAAAAAAAGCAGACAAGATGACATCAGGGAGGCCTGGTCAACCCACTGTCAATAAAGTTGCATGGTCTTTAATAAATTCATATAAAATCGAGGGTTTGAGGGATCGATCTTAAATTTCATACACATGTCTAGCACATGTTGCTATACATCTGTGCCAAATTTCAGATCAATCCCTCCACCCCTGTATTTTATATGAATTTTTTAAAGATCCTGCAACTTTTTGACAGGTCTGAATGAACGCACGTGGCAAGCTGTCATTCTGACCTTTCAGAACTTAAACGATCTTTAATAAATTCATATAAAATCGAGGGTTGGAGGGATCGATCTCAAATTTCATACACATACTTAGGCCTACCCCATAAGCAGTGTGACCAAGTTTCAAGCCTCTAACTTTTAAAATACAGAATTTATAGGTTTATTTATATGGCAGTCTGGTAATCCGAAAAAAATCCGATATAATCGGGCTGAAAATTTTCCGATCGGATATTTATTGGAGGTTTTTCTATCGTATCGTTATCGTTAATCGGATGTCCGATAACGACCTTATTGTATCGTTATTGGACATTTTAACGATACGATACACATCCCTATCTTAAACTCCTTCACACAATGCTATTAATTCCATGGTACCTCATTCTCCTGCACAGTACAATTCTAAACAAATGGTGTATGCAAAGAGTTTCAGTGACTCAACATTCACTTGACTGAGGAATTCCTTGAACAATTTCAACACAGAGCAAGTTAATGGTAGAATCTATATTATGTTATGCTTGTAGTGGTAAAGCTTCTGACATTGATCAACTCAGCTGCTGTGAACTCTTGGAATATTCACAAACATTCCAAGTGCTAAGGAACAGTGCTGTCAGCATGTTTGCAATCCTATTTCTGTGAGGGAGGGGGAAGTTGATAATTTGGCTAGGATTAAATCCTTTTATAGACCCTAGGAAAAATAGCTTTGAGGTACAAGCTGAGGACTGGAAAGAGATTGTGGTATATAGGGAAGCTAGGGGTAAGGAACACAGATGCAAGGTTACTGAAGGAATGGGGGCGAGTAGACAATAGTTGAAGAAATGAGAATCTGAGGCGAGGAAAAGAGAATGAGGATGACTGAAGGCAGAAGAGTTATGGGACCAAGGCAAAAGTTATTAATACGAGAGATGGGTGTGGGGCTGAATTTCACATTGACCAGCCCATTTTTGTAAACAAAACCAATATGAGTTCAAGGATGAATGATAATACATAGGATGATAATACATAGGATGAATGATAATACAAGGAAATGTATCAGCAGAAGTGTAGAACCTGATTAAAGTAGTGATTTGAAATGCCCAAATGCAATGCAGCACATTTATAAGAAACTAAAACATGGTTTTTTTTATCAAAGCCTTTGAGGGCTAAATTCTGCAAGGTTGCACATTGTTTTAACTGTTTTTAACTGTTTTTATTGCTTTTTAAAAAATTCTACTGATGTAATATGTTTTAGCTGTGTATATTATTTATTGTTTTACATTGTTCTGATTTTATCTGTATGGCGCCCTGAGATCCCAGTGATATAGGGCAGGATACAAATGTTTAAATAAATAAATAAATAATCAGTGGCTTAATATTCATCTTACATGGCAGTGAGAAATGCTACTTTTTCTATTCACTAGTCATAAAAAAAACCCATTTGTATCAGCACGTCCCATATAAGAAGAATGGTGTGCATTTCAAATGACTGGGATTCAATTGCAGTTCGGGTGGCAAAATTACTGGTGCTGTTTAGTTGTTAAAACATTATTGTAGTTTTCCAAGACTAATTCCAATCTTTGAGATAAAGAATACTGGAAGTCTTAACCTGCTTTTTCAAAAAAAAAAAAATTTTTAATGGTCAAATGTCTACTCAGACTCCTGAAACTTAGATATACAAAAGAAAACATGAAAATCAAATCAATATCCCATGAGACATTAGTTTTATCTAGGCCATTGAAAACTTAACACAGAGAAATATCAGTCTAGTTCAAAGGAGAGGAAGAAAACTATTTTAATGAGATTTTAAATCTTATTATTGGAACAGAAACCTCTGAAGCTTCTGTTATGGTTGTAAAAGAAAAAAACCTCATAATATCCAAAATGTTGTTTACTTTTTATGAAAACAATCTGACTTGCTTTAAACAAGCTAACCGCATCAAAGCACCCAAGATACTAAAATTTGAAATGTAAAAATATGAATAGAAAGGCAGTTGGATAAACCATAAACTCCATTTCTATCCACATCACCACCAACTTTTTATTGCTGCTCTAAGTACATCAGATCAAGCATCAGTTCAATTACAAAGTGCACCTCTGCAAAAAGTCACTGAACGAGTTATTATTGTCAATAAACCTCCTGGAAAAAAAATCTACCCATCCCTGCCAGCCCTCACAGCTATAAAAAGCAGTTCCCACCAGCCCCTTAACTCCTAAACATACTCACCCTTTCCCTTTACTTATCCTTCAGCTGAGAGTGGGACAAGCGGGAGCAGTGTGCTGGAAGAGGGAAAGGAGTCTGGGGTTCCCTCCTTTCCCTTCCTCCGATATTTTGACATGCTAATTAGCAGTACACTACAGAAGCAAGGGAGACCTTGGGGTATTTATTTAATTATTTCTCTGTCATAACAAGCAAGGCGGTATATTATTTTTATTATTATTTATTTATTTATTTATTGCATTTATATACCGCCCCATAGCCGAAGCTCTCTGGGCTGTTTACAACAAATCAAAGAAAAAAATATAGTAACATAAACATTAATACCGGTAATAAAACCCTCTCACGCATGCTGATCAAGTGGGTGTCCTCAAAAGTGCCTTTCTTGCAGATTTTACTTACAACGCTGGTTTATAGCTAGTCAAGTGTTTATAGTGAGGAAGGTTAATTTAGTAAATCACAAATATGCAGGTCTGATTTATACCTTTCACCTTCCTTTTGATAATGTTATTTTTAAAATGTCAAATATTTTCCACAACAGAATGTGAGAATATGATTTTATGGATATCTTGTGGTTTTCATGATACATCAAACTGCAAATGGCAATACACGTAGTTCATGTGCTTAATATTGCTAAATATTTATACTAAAAACAAAGGAACACCAAATGGAAATGATTAGTATATTTAGTGCTCACAAATTAGATGAAATAAGGTCATTAAGGTAGATTCCTTTTCAGAATATTCTAACTATATACCTTGGGATTTAGTCATATTGCTTGCGCTGAGAACAAACACTCTTACAGTTATTAGAATTCAGCAAGAATATACCAAAGTAATCATCCACTGGCAACTCCGAGACTCACTGGGCTTTAATAATACATGTCTTTGAAATGGGATCTCTTGAAGGAATATCTGAATTTGTCACTGAATCCTTATCTAATTTTAACAGATTTCTCTTGTTTGAATGACCTAGGAATGGATGATAAAGTTGACAGTGGGAAATTATTACATTGTACTCCAAAAAGCAAAGCTGGGAATTCCAGTGACAGAGCAAGCAAAAAGCTAAAACTGCCTTATCACATTTTAAAGAACTGCAATATTCAAAATACAGTACCCAGGTAATATTTGAACTTTTGTGATAGGGAGAACACTGGATGCTTTTTCATGCTAAAATAGATATAAATCACAGTATTTGGTGAAGATTCCTATGCTCAATTCACACATATTTGAAAGGCGATGTAAGCTGAAGTGTAATGATATAACTATGGATTTATTTTTTGTGGTCACCATCGTCTCCCCATGTAATCCTCCCATCACGCAATATCCTGCTTTGTGTAGCTGGGTGTTGGGTGGTACAGCGCTGATGTCAGGATCAGTTGGGAGTGTCTCCTCCCGTCCTCTGCCCCTCTGCCATTTTACTCCTGCTCAGCTCTGTATTTCAGGAAAGCTGAAGCAGATGGGCAATGGAGAGGGGGAGGGTGGGTACAACAGACATGAGCACATGCATCCTGTTTCCATTTAATCCCCTCTTCCAGTGTATACTCAATGAAAAAAGTGTTACTGTTGCTTTTACAGGGACAATACAGATTTGCACGTGGGGTGGGGGAGGCGGACCTCTGAAGATGTAGACTTCTGAACTTGCGAACAATTAGCGCTTAACAATGGAATGGGGGCTGCTCTGCACATGCTGCCTGGAAAACAATTAGCCCTTTGTGTTTAATCTCCTGTGCACACACAGGAGAGAAGTGTAACCCTCTTCCACTCAATGTCCTCTCCCAGTGTAGACACAAATAAGAAAAGAGTTACTGTTGCTTTTACAGGGACAATACTGACTTACATGGAGGGATCTCCAAAGATGCAGACTAATGAACTTGTGAAGAAGTGTTTCATTTCATCTCAAGAGGGGGAGGGGCTACGCCAGAGGGATGGATAACCGATAACATCCTGCTAGGCTCCATCTTCCCATGTAAACGGCATATAGGGTTATGCATAAAAAGAAAAACCGGCTGTATAAAGACTCCATTTAAACCCCGAAAAGAATCCAAAACAGGAAGAAGCGGTAAATTGCGGGAGAAAACACCCATCTAAAGATGCCCACAGTGTTATGTCCCGCTTTTTACTTCACATTTGTAATGATTTGACACAAGGTGTAGATCTGGCCTGAGTTGCGTGTGAGTAATACAGCTTTGCAGTAGGCCCACACATATTTGGATGGCCACTTCCAAAATATGGTGCTGGGGGAATTCTGCTTGACCGCATGCTTTGAGGTCTTACACTGTTCCATCTTATCCCCAATACTATTTAACATTTATTTAACATCTATATGGAACCCATGCCTATGGCTACTGAGTTTCTTTTAGGTAGAAATGGTTTATTCTAGTGGCAAAATGTTCAGACAACATTCCTTAGTAGTGAGATCTAATTGACAACTTTATTAAAAACTTTGGCAGTCAGTTCTCTAGACCCAAGCCTGAAAATTAATTAAGAAAAATGAAACATAGGTGGGAAGATAACCTAGAGTGTTTCTGCCACATGTCGGCTTTAGATTACAACTACATTGACTGCTACAGCGTCTAACCAGAACAAGCCCAGAAACACAGGATGCAACAGAACAAAACCCAAACTGTAAAGAATGCACATTTTCTTCCATATTATGATATGGTGACTCTACTCACATGTTGGGAAAATGAAGCATGACTTTTAGCATCCCTAAATGTCTATCAGTAAAGGATACATCTGATCAATAATTGTAATAAGGGTCGGAAGAAACAGCTATGCTGGAAATGTTTCAGACAGACTTTTAAAAAAACCATTCTCCCATCCATAGCTTCATCATTTCCAGAAATTTTACACTCTAGTCTTTCTATAAAAGTCTTCTCATTACATAGGTTTTAGAAATAATTGAGTGGCAGTGGGGAGTAAAGGCTGGGTAACAATATGTAAACACCTTGTCTTTTTTTTTATTTAATTTTTTTTATTAATTTCAACACAATAACATACACAATATAAAACTTACACAATAAACAACTTAAACCCTTAACAATCCCCCCGTGCACCCCCCCCCCGAGACCTTCTCATAATCATTCTTCCTCCTTCCAAAATTCCAGCGATTCTTTTGAAGGTATTTGTCCCTTTCCCGATCTTAACACATATTCCAAAAAGGGACTCCATATTTTTCCGAAATCACTCTTACTGGACAATCTCCTCTTTATTTTCATTTTACATGTTAACATATCATTCAAGGCCATATCCCAAATTTCTTTGTACCAAACTTCTATTGTATAGCTTCCTTGCCCTTTCCAATTTCTTGCAATGATTATTCTAACCGGTGCCAGGAGGTTGTTTACCAATTCTCTATTAGCTACATGCTCATTCTCAGTATCCCATATTGCTAGTAGAGCTAATTTTGGGTTTAATTCCAATTTACTTCCTATTATATCACTTATTTCTTTAAAAACCCTTTCCCAAAATTTTTGTACATATTCACAGCTCCACCACATATGAAAATAGGTCCCAACCTCCTGACATCCCCTCCAACAATTCTTAGACACTTTTTTATCGATCTGGTGAAATCTTACAGGTGTTAGATACCATCTCCAAACTATCTTATAATAATTCTCCTTAATTCTAATCGACAACAACTTTAACATTCTTACTTTCCATATCCTCTCCCATTTATCTACCTTAATTTTCCCCTTAACATCTTCTTCCCAAATCTCTTTTATAGCATTAAGCGAGTCCTGGAATTCCTCCTCTATCAATATTTTGTATATCTCACTAGTCAACCCTTTCTTAACTCCAGCTTCTTGTTTTTTTCTTTTTAGATCAATTAAATCTTCAAATTTAGTATTATTTCTACATTTCTTATTTTTCAATCTCCATTCCTGAGTCCATTTTTCCAATTGTAAGCATTTAAACCAAGCTATCTTTTGTCCTTTAAACAACTCTTTAAAATGCTCTCTATCCTTCATCTTTTCCATCCAATTCCTTAACTTAATTATTTCTTGATCTTTCAGTCTCGCTTCTATCTCCTCTTTTAACACCCTTGGGAAGTTACCCACCACTACTACTGGGGCAAACGGAGAATCTTCTGGTATCAACTTCCCTCTAAATTTCTCCCAGATCTCCAATATATTTTCCAACAATGGGTTGTCCAGTACCTTCAATTCTTTCTTTTGCCTTTTAGTAAAAAATATATTTCTCAATTTGCAATCTACCTCCACTGTTTGCGGTTCCAACCATTCCAAATCTTCCTCCTCTAAAATACCATTAATAATATATCTTAACTGATTAGCAATATAATAATTCTTAATATTCGGAAGTCCTAAACCTCCTTTCTTTTGAGCCTTATACCATAATCCTTTATTTATCCTTGCTCTTTTATCCCCATTACAATAAGCATTAATCATATTTTGCCAGCTTTTAATCTCTGCTAATGAGATTCTAATCGGCATCATTCTAAACAAAAAATTAACCTTAGGTAAAATCTTCATTTTAATCACCGCTATTCTACCAAACCATGAATGTTTTAATTTTCTATATATCTGTAATTTCTCCCCTACCTCTTTTCTTAACCTTACAAAATTAAGTTCCTCTAATCTTTCTACTTCACTATCTATATTAACTCCTAAATATCGTATTATATTTTTATGCCTTAATCCTAACTTAACTTTACACCTCTCCATCTCTTCATTATTATAATTATATAACATCATTTCTGACTTCCCCCAATTAACTTGTAATCCCGTAATTTCCCCAAATTCCCTCAAATGCTTCTGAATAATCTCGCCAGTTTCTAGGGGATCTTCTAGTGTCAATAATGTATCATCCGCAAACATATTCACTTTAATCTTATAATTTCTTCCTATCCCCTTTAATCTACCATCCTCCCTTATTACATTTGCTAAAATTTCTATCACTATTGAAAATAAGATCGGTGAAAGTGGACATCCTTGTCTAGTTCCTCGAGCTAGTGTAATTTGTTGCGTTAACCCATCATTAATCATTATTTCCGCTTTATTATTTTTATACAACTGGTTAATCAGTCCCATAAATTTATTTCCAAACCCAAATGTTTTTAATATAATTTTTAACGCTGGCCACTCCACGCAATCAAAGGCCTTGAATATATCCAATGCTAGTAATCCTGCTTTTAAGTTTCTTTTTTTTATAATATTTATTATGTAAACACCTTGTCTTGAATATTTTATTCATCATTCTAAAAGAAAATTGTTCATAATCCAAAGCTTTTCAGTTTTAAAAAAACACACAACAATCCTTGGGGGGGGGGGGGGAAGAAAAACACATATTCCTCCCCCCCAAAAAATAAAAAGATAATTCCTGCACAAAGACTCTGAAATGAGTGGGGAGACATCAATCTCCTTGTTAATTTTGCCCCTTTTGTGAAGGGATTATTCCAGTCTCACTGCAAAGGTCCACATCCAACTGCATCTATTTTTTCTTGTGACCAAGATGTTCAAACCTTGCACATCTAGCTTTTGGTATTTTTTTTTCTCTGACCAGCATACTTAAGAATTTGTCCTCTGCTGGTAATTTGCAACTTGCAACAGACTGGGTTTCCTGAAGATGACTGATTGACAGCACTTTGAGTTCTTCCCATGTAATGTCACTTGGTCCTGATTTTCAATAGAAGATGATCAACTGAAGTCAGATATGCATGTTCTATAGCAACCTAAAAGCCATAAAAGTGGCCCTGTGCTTTTATAGAAACGAGAGGATGAGCTGAACATGGTACTAATTTAGCTGTTACAGCACAAAATTCTGCAACAGGAGTGGGATTGAAGATGTCCAGGTGTCTAATATGCTATTTAGTGTATAAACAACTTATCCCCCCCTCCCCAGGTACTAAAATATAATTGGAGAACATCTTTGTGCTTATTTGCAGTTACAAAAACACGGAAGAGAAATTGAGATGCTGTACTTAATCACTCCAATGCTTAAAATCCATAGCTACAAACAACCATGTGAGTATTAGGTATATTCAGTCCTTCTAGAATTAAAAAGATAAAGTGAGCACCAACTACTAGGTGCTTCCAGAGAATTCTTATTTGTCAATTTGCCTGCAACACGCATAGGTCTACACAGGATGGGATTTATGCAAGCATGCATTGCAGATAGAAGAAGAAGCGAGGAAATAACAACTCAGATGCCAGATCTTGGGTAAACTAGGACCTCTTTATTTAAGATTAGGTAATTCAACCTTCCCTAGATCTGCACATGAAATTGAGGGAATGTAATCACCATGTCTCCAGGCAACTAGCCTGCGTCAAGGGTGAGGCACTCAGCTAAGCCAGGTGTCGGGTAAAACCCAGCTCCTTTCTCACGCTACACATGTGTGTTTTGAGAGAAACCACCCCTTCTCACCTCCGCTCGTGCCGCTTAACTCCGAGTAAGTGAGACAGTGAGGTCCCTAGAGGCAGGCTGTATCCTGGGTCAAGAGCCGCTCAGCCCCCAGAGGACCAGTCCTCAGAACCTGCCAATCATCATAAAGGTGCCCAACGAGTGCTCACCAACCTCATTTGATCTCCTAAAACTCCCGCACAACCCTGCCAGAAACCAATCCACCTATGTATTCACTCTCCACTGAGTGTAAGTCCCCCAGTATGGAGTAGGCAAAAACCTGTATCAGGCAAAATTCCTACTTAGCCCTCCCCCTCCAAAAGAGGGTGACTGGCTATACTAGCCAGGTATAGGGAGGGAGGGTGGGTGCCGGAAACAAAAGGGCCTGGGCTGCATGCGGGGCCTGCCTTTAAGCATCAGGCCTTGCCCACGTCTCACCTACCAGGTGAACAGGTAGGTCATCCTTTCCTCCCTCTTCCCCCCACAAAAGCCTGCCCCCGCCCTAGCCGCGCCAGCAGGGTGGGAAAGGGACTTCCCTGATCCCAAGTACTTACACCTCCAGAGCTATCTATATATCAGGAATATAGTAAGGCAGGTTCCCCAGTTGCCCTGACAAGCTGAACATGTATACAAGCCACATACAGACCTTCGTACATATTACAGAAGCTCATTTTAAATCTGAAGTTCTGGAAAAACTGATAATTCTAGCATATCAGCTCACTTGAGTAAAGATGTAGAAATCATGGCTTATTTTTTGTTTTGTGTTTTTACCTGCACTGCTCTCACAAAAAGCAAACTTCCCAAATTAAAGCTTATCTCTAGATATGACACTGCTGAGTTTTAGGGGCCACTTTGCAGGTCCAGTTGCTTTTTTCTTTGCAGAATTCAGGCCATTTCACACACCATGTTGTTCAGTGTACACGGCTTGCCGCTTGGGACAGCTACCTCAGGCAGCAGGTCTTGGGGGACAGGAAGTGGTGACAAGCCTGCTGTCCTTGGGTGCAGTGGAGAATGCTGTCCCACGGCCAGTGTTAAGTAAGGTTCAACTGCAAGTCCCATCAATTTCTGTACCTGGAATGTGTGTGGGGAGATAATATTTTGTTCTTCGCCTAAAGCAGGGAAATGTCTGGGTCCAACCCTGAAAATGTATGTTTGCAAACGTGTGCATCATACTTGTACACTCATCAGGGCTGTTTGCTTCCAGCATACATCTGAAGATGAAGAAACCATTCTGTTCAAGTGGGAGGCACATTTTTCTTCTGTTCCTCTTTTTCTTTTCATTATCCTTACCCTCTTCTCAATTGCTGCAAAACTGAATAGTAATAATACTCATTTAAACTGCATTTGTATTACTTTTACAATGAAATTCCCTCCAAAAAGATCTTTACTCCAAGATGGAGATTCCTAAGACTGGGGAGAAGAGGTTAAATTGTGGTGATATGTGCTAGAAAGTCAACTTTGGCCAAGCAGGACTAGTAATTTCTTGCAAGAGAAAACAAGCGCACAGATATTATTCATTTCTAATTTGGTGCCCAGAAACAGTTTAAGATTTGGGCCTATCTGATCACCCTCTTTAGTTAAGGAAAACATTTTGTATCAGATAGAATTTGATGCTGACTCTTTGTTTTATTTTTTTTTCTTTTCTCCTATAGCAAGTAGCTTGGCTCACTTGCTCCATTTATATTGTTTTATTAAGCACATATTTACCTAAAATAGTATCAAATAATTTCACTATGCAATCATGTATTTCATGTACATGGGAAAATATTTTTCTTATCCATCTGTTTTCATGAGGACAGCCATAGCGATTTCCTTTTTCTAGCTACCCAGTCACAGAAAAGCTTCATGCTGCCGTGAACCCAAGTACAAGAACACATGGAGAAAGTAAGTGTTCCTCTCCAATAAGCTAAGTATCTCTTTGTATCTTGATAATGCTTTCCCTCTGCTTTTTCTGCACTATAGTTAGGACAATGTGCATGGATGTTAGAGAGAGAGAGAGAGAGAGAGAGAGAGAGAGAGAGAGAGACTTGGAAATCAATAACATAATGCAAAATATACACAATACACATTATGTTGTACACACATTAAAAATAATGTGTGTACAACAGGCTTGCACAATTTTTGACCTGCCAAGCTATACATAGCTCACCGGCCATGTATGGTGGGCAGGCTTACTAGGACTCAATAAATCTCCTCTTATTATTTTTTGCTTCTTTCCTGAAACTATGAAATCACATAAACACTATCAAACACTACGTTCATTTTGATGGGACAGACGGTGTGTAGGAATTAAGAAACGGATTCTTGCCAGGGGGTTGACCACATGTTTTTTTAAATCCCTCTCAGTCATATTATCCTAAGCTGTGTTCATTATAGTCCCTCATGCTCTCGTAACGAAGCATGAAGCTTCGGCTCCTTTCTGCAAGTGGTCGTATCTACATTATGATTTTCATCACCATTTTAATGTAATAATCCACAGTCCTTTCCAGGGAATCCATGGTTTTACTTTCATGTTCCATGCACAAGGAATTATACCACTGTAGAATAACTAGCCCCCAAATGCCACCAGGTGATAGTTGCAATATTAACTTGTAACAGAATTTCCTGATTGTCAAAGGTAACAGAGCTTGTCTGAGCAATATGACATAGAACAGGCAGACAGAATATTGAGTGAACAGAATAAAACATGTTCAGCTATATTGTAGAAACCACCCGTCCTTAGTAACAGGAAGGCCAAGAGATTGTCTCAATCATGCTTGTTTCAATGTAGAATTCACATTTTTTCTATATGTGAAATGAGTTTACTAACCTAGCCTGGCCAAATACATATTCTACATTATACTGGAAATTAATTTGTATTTTACTTTATAGGCAATCAATATATTTAAGTAGTGCCTTGCAGGCTTAAGCAGCTTCTTCAGAGGAGTTGTTCTCTTCTATCATATTTCCTTAAAACCTTAAAGAGATGTTATGCACAACATTTGTTAAACTATCTACCATACCTCTAGGAGTTGCGGAAGCACAGAAAAGAACATTACAGGTCTTATAGACTTATAGGACAATTTTCAGTACATATAAAATTGTTGAAACAGTCTTTAAAATACAACAAACCAGGCAATAGGCATATAAAGATGGTGAACTTGCAAAAAAGCTATTAAACAGATTGCTACAATCCTGAGAGTTATATCACGGTAATAGATTTTTTCATCATGAGCATTTCAGAAATGTGCATCCTTCTACTAGAACAGCCATGCAGCTATGAAAATCAACATTTTATTAATATCGGATTTTTAGTTCAGTGCTTTGTATGCAGATGGTTCCAGGTTCAATCCCCGGCAACTACAGGCAAGACAGGGAATGACTCCTGTCTGAAATTCTCGAGAGCTGTTGCCAGTTACAATAGACAATGTGAAGGCCTGGAAAAAATGGAAAAATTTGGGGGGAAATTGGGGTTTTCTGAAAAAAAATTAAAATGGAAAAAATGGAAAAAATGGAAAAAATGAAAAAATGGATTATGGAATGTTTTATTTTAGCATGATGCATAAAATGTTTAAGACAAGGTGTTTATATATTTACATCTCCAAATGATTTCTAAAAACTATGTACAGTATCAAATTATTACAATTTCTGTGCAAACTGAAACTACAACTCTCAAATACAAGAGCAAGACGCATTTCTGCCTCTTGGGGGCACTGCCAATGAAGCAGAGACTGAAACTGATAGTGATCACTATAGCTCAGAAAATGAGTATGATAAAATTTCATGCATATTCATTGAATCTTGGTCCACCTTTTTTCTCAGTTCTTTTTATGGGAATGGGTGCTTTATGTCTGCTTGACACTGTGGAGGATTAGCGGAGACATAAATACTTTTCTTTGTTACTAATATTGATGGTTTCTTCTGCTTGTTTTTTTTAATTGTTTTTTGCCTGCTCCTCATAAACTGGCAAAACCAAAGATGCTCCTTACAGCTCAGGAGCTTGTAGCTCCATTTGTTTTAAAAAAAGAAAAGCTAAAATTTTAAAAAAGTAAATTCAATTTGTAGTAATTGCTTGAATACACTATACTTTTAATATCCCAAATGTGATAATTTTATGCCAAACCTACTTGTACATAACTACATTTTATGTTCCTAAAGCAACAAAGTGACTTTCAATCTGTAAAAGGTGCTAATATTGATTTTTTTTCTGAAAATTTCCGTTTTTTCCAACCCCCCCTGGAAAACCCCGGTTTTTTTCATGGCTTCAAAATTTTTGGAAATTTTACATCTCCAGTTAATGACTTAGATGGATCAGTGGTATAAAGGAGCTTCCTATGGGCCACTTAACACTTCAGCCTTTTAACACTTCATTCTGCTACATATCTAGAGAAAGTTTACAGCCCACTAAAAATAATGGGCTTAAGTTAGTCATGATTAACTGATTCTGCTAGTTTTAAGAAGACTTTGGTTAAAGACAAATACAATACATATTCTAGGTATGATGGGTGAATCTGAATACAGCCATGGTTTGAAGGTGGTTTAATAGTCTGGCTTGTTGCAAAGTTTTAAACCAGTTTCCCAGTTCAGACAAAATGGGAAATTATGGTTTCCTGGTTTGCAAGCTATTTATGCAAGCAAAGAACTTATTCATATCTTGCTTATTAAGTGAAATACGATAGTCTAAACCAGGCCTCTGCCTGCCTTCATCTTAGTCATGCCAACTTTAGCTCACTTGGAAGCAGCCATACATAAGTACTAATATGAACACAATGGGTCTGTTCAGACAACACACTGAGCCATGGTTACATTGCTAACACTTTTGCAGCAAATGTGTTTAAACTGTGGTTATGTAGCCACCATGGTTAGGAATGGTTCACATGACACGCTAAGTCATGATCCACACGATGCGCTAAGCACTCATGTTTAGCTCAAAATGCTTATCACCATATGTGGTGATAAGCAATGTGACACCACAATGTGACACCACATTGTCTGAACAGCGTCATAATCAATCTTCTTCTGAAAGTCACTTCCACATGCATGCTTTACTTTTGACTCATGAATCCAGCATATCATGAATGCACAAGCCAAATGGCAATGAGAAATGTATTTATTATTTAAACAATACCCTGCACCTTTAGCATAACTATGCTCCCAAGTGGATCACAACAGAATGCAACAGAATAAAATAAACCCTAAAAATACAATAATAAAGCAACCACAAAAAAACCTTCCACAGTAGCTTAAATGTTTCGAAAGCCTAGAAAAAGAAATTCTTCACATGGTACTGAAATGACATCAGAGTAGGTTCCAGATGAGCCTCCTTAGGGAGAGCATTTCAAAGGCAGGGTGCCATAGCTGAAAAGGCTCTGTCCCTGGTCATCACCTATCTTACCTCAGAAAGTAGGAGAGCCTCCAATGACAACCAGTGATCAGGCACATTGGTATGGGTGAATTTAGTAGTGATAGTGTGGTCGGTGAAATTTGGGATGAGACAGAATTTTGTTTGGTCAAGAATTGAATGTAAACTTTGCACTTCCCAAATCAATACATGAACCAAAATGCATTTATACTTCAACATTCACAGTTTTCCAAATTGTGTGATACACTACTCTAATTATATATATATATATATATATATATATATATATACACATATACACAATAATGTGTAACATAGTTAAGTATACATGAAAATGCAATGGACAGATCTGTCCATCCCTTGGTGCAATCTCTAGCCAATCCCAAGGAGCTCTGCCTGGTAAATTCATTTTCTATATTTTTTCATACCAACCAGAACCTTTTTTGTTACTCCAGGCTCTTTACCTTTCATCTGTAAAATTTTATATAACTTCTGCTGGCGGTCTTTTTGTTTTATAATCACCTTGCACCTATATGTTAGAGTTACTTCATTTTTTATTTCTAGTTTGTTCATAACTGTGCTGGGGATTTTAACCAGTTTGTAAATAGCTGTGGGTTACTTATTTCAGAAGGGTAGTATAGTACAAATAAATAACAAAGATATTAAGGAGTTGACTGCTTCTTTCATGCTAGGTGACAAAAAGCAATAGAGAGGGATGTCATCAGCATATTGATGGCATGATAGAACCCAGTGAGATACCACAGGCTAATGGCCATGGAGTCAAACTGTAACCTACCCATGCAGCACCACCTTCTGGACATGGCCTGACAGAAAGGATTGGAACCATTGCAAAATAGCACCCCTAAGGCCAAGCCCAACTAAGCAGTCCAAAGATTAATATGGTTGATGTCATCAAAAGCTGCCAAGGGACCCAGGAAAACTAACAGGGTCATGCTCCCAGTTATCCAGTTGCCGGTATAGGTCATCCACCAAGCGTCCAATCAAAGCATACTCCATCCCATATCCCAGTCCAAAGCCTGACTGAAATGAGTCCACATAATCAGTTTCATCCAGATGCATCTGGAGTTGCAACATCATCATGTTCTCAGCACTTTAGCCAAGAATGATATGTTTGTAAAAGGCCTATAGTTAGACAGATCTCCTGGGTCGAGGGAAGATTTCTTTATTAAATGACTTATTACTGCTTTTTAAAGCAACTTCCTCCCACAAAGAGAGACTAAATGCCATCATTTCAAAAGAATAGTACTCAAAACAAAATTTATGTTCAGAATACTTGTAGATATCTCAGGAGCAGAACCCTCTGCCAAAAAAGGGTAAATGTGAAATCAAATCTTACTCTAGACAGAACAAAATGAAAGTATTACTTGATCAATAATAAATGAATAATATATCTAAGCAGGAAGCAAACTATGTGGCTAACTTTTACAGAGTGACAGACTTTTGCTGAGAGTAGCTTGTTCTTTAATTTTATCTTTCTATTAAATAACATATTGAGATTTGATACATTGATCAACACACGAACAACATCATCATATGGAACGAACAATTATTGGAGTCCTATCCATTTCTGCTAGAATTTTACAAAATAACTGGGATTCCTGAAATTAAGCAAATGTCACAACCTTTCAGCTTTCGAAATGTGAGTTGTTTTCAACTGAACATTGAAGAGTGTCCATGCCAAGTGAAATCGCAATAATTAAAGTTCCAACTGTGGCAAATACCATTTTCAACTAGAATTGTGAACGATATTGTGTTGTTTGATTTATTTCTTCTTCTTTTAAAGCAAATTACTTGTTTCAGTGTCTGCTGTGGTGCTTTTGTGACCCAAAGCTAAAGATGTCAGAAGAATCCATATGTGTTCCAGCAATCTTACCCGTGAACTGTCCCGACTTGATCTGTATCAAGTCAGGCCAGCTTGCAGATTTTTTTGCAGGGGGTCACCTACATAACCATTTCTGCCCATTGTGACTGCAATTTGTGTAATTTATGCAAATTTTGGGCATAATTTGTGAAATTGTGCCTGTAATGTGTTTAATTTCTGTAAATCACACCCTCAATTTGCTCAAATTACACTTGCAATTTGCGCAAAATTAAGTATATTACAGCCCAAATTTGTGCAAATTAAGCAGATTATGGCCAAAATTTGCATAAATTGCAATTTTGGGGGGGGGGGACTGAGAAAGTTTCCAGATTTCAGGAAAAAGCCTGCAGCTCTGGGGAAATCCTTCAACCCCATAAGGGCCATCTCTGTCCAATGTGGAGATCCCTACCCAAAGCCCACTTTACTTTAAAGACAAAGCTAGCAGCTACATGTTTTCTTTTTTACTCTGGAGTAAGTGCAGCCCCCCTCTATCTGAATCTCTTTAACCCTGTCCCTGCAGCAGTCCTGATTGGCAATATAAACTGCAGACACAGGGGGCCCAAATGGTGATCCATTGAAGCATATTTGGATCAGGACTGCAGTAAAGCCCCCTCCCCCTCTTCCCTCCACACACACATAAACTATAGTCCCAATCTGGATTGGGGGCCCTGCATTTTAAAGAAATGTGTACGTTGACCTTGTGTTGACAAGCCTGAAAGAATGGAAAGGGCCAGAATTCTATGGTCCTCTTACCTTCAGCCATGTCTCCTTAGTATGTATTCAAATTGCACTGTTACTAAAATGTGGCCATTTCTCTAAGGACTTTTCTAACATACACTAACTGATTTATAATATAAACACTCAAACAAATGATATGCTAGGTTATAGCAACAACCGTATTTTCCGGCGTATAAGACGACTGGGCGTATAAGACGACCCCCAACTTTTCCAGTTAAAATATAGAGTTTGGGATATACTCGCCATATAAGACTACCCTAGGCTGACCATATGAAAAGGAGGACAGGGCTCCTGTAACTTTAACAGTTGTAGAGAAAAGAGAATTTCAGCCAGTGTCGTTTGTATGCAGTTCCTGGTGAAATTCCCTCTTCATCACAACAGTTAAAGTTGCAGGGGCCCTGCCTTCTTTTGTATATGGTCACTCTAGTATAGTGCCTGCAACTTTAACTCTTGTGATGAAGAGGGAATTTCACCAGGGACTAACTGCATACAAATGACACTGGCTGAAATTCTCTTTTCTCTACAACTGTGGAGCGGGGGGGCGCACACGCGGGGAAGTTGTTTTGGGGGGGCGGGGGGGACCGGGATTTTGGTTTTAAAAATCTGGTTACCCTAGGAAAGTTTCAGTACCCGGCGTATAAGACGACCCCCGACTTTTGAGAAGATTTTCCTGGGTTAAAAAGTCGTCTTATACGCCGGAAAATACGGTAATATACTTTTATTTGTAATGGCATGAAATCAGGCTGTTTAGAATAATCAATCAATTTAAACAAAAATTAATTGATTATATTAAGAGCACATATTTTCACTGGTGCAGACTTGCCTGATTTCATCCATTAGGATTTTCTCACAGAAAGTGTGAACAAAGGATTCATGTGTCTTTCAGAATTCATAAAGCACCATTTTTTGACCTAATAATTTTTATATGAGTGACAGAATTGCTAAGTTGTTCAAAAAGGATGGCAATCACAATTTTATAACAAATGCTATGATGGTCATAGGCCTCACATACACACATAGTTGTGTGAAGACTATTAACTTTCTGTATCCTAAATGACATAATGACACATTTTTTTCTGGCTGCTTTCAAGCTTCTCTCATACACCCGAACACTGTGGCTGAATTCGGACAACACGATAGTCAATGGTGGGGTAATAATCAACTTTACAGTTGTTCATCTATGGGATACTCCCCACACAACATGGTAATAAATAATCAACTGTGGTGTGGATTAGGATCAGTGCTGAGTTGACTATGGCAGCATTCGGACGATTGTTCCCCTTCCCCCAGTTGCTTATTGTGTCATCCGAATTCAGCCTGTATGACTAAAATTACAAGGATATAAATACTATGATTTGGTATTGCTGTGAGTGGTGGTTGACACAGATACAATGGAAGAATTAAGACAGTTCTAAGTATTGCACTCTAGTAAAATGTACAGCCTACAGTAAATGTACAAGGAAAACGAGAGGCTAAAAGCCAAATGAAACGAAAAATACCTGTGTTCAGATCACACATTTATTTATTTATTTAGCATCTTCAGAAGCTCCAATTTTGATCAGAGCAGCGGTACTGGGATATTGAGCATTGAGGTAGGGACCAAGTCCTATAAGGAACAACGGAAGGAATTGAGTATGTTTAGCCTGGAGAAGAGATGATTAACCGCCAAATTACAAGAAAGGAGATTTCAACTAAACGTTAGGAAGAACTATTCCTGATGATCTGCTCTGTTTGTTCAGCAGTGGAACAGACTACCTCGGAATGTGGAGGACTGATCTTTATTAGAGAGACTGGATGGCCACCTATATTAGGAATGCCGTAGCAGTGGATTTCCAGCATTAGCAGGGGACTGGACAAGATGACCAACTCTATGAATCAGTATCCCATGCCATCATTTTCTTTTATCAAAATTACCTTCCAAAGCTGCTACAAGGCCCCCTAGGTAAAAATACAGGCCAAGTATTTGTATTTTCCCTTGCTGTGGAGCTAATAGCAGCTTTAGAAGGTTAAAAAAACAGTGTGGTGGGTAGGATATGAACAAAACTAAACATTACACATTGCTGTTCTGAAGGGGTGTGTATCTGTAAGTTCAAGACTTCTGGTTATAGTGCCTTTTACCAGCTTAGGCTGGGCTGCCAATTATGACCATTACTGGACAGTGATAGCCCAGGCGCTGTTATCCATGTACTGGCAACCTCTAGATTGGGCTAGCATAATATACTGCAGGGCTCCCCAATGTTTTTGGGTCAGTGGGCACAGTTGGAAATTTGAGACAGTATTATTGGTGATTTCACAAAATGGCTGCTTTAGGGGGCAGGTGTGATATTATATTATATGATATTTAATGGGGAGACAAAAATATGGAATAAGATAGTCTCTCTCCACAAAAGTTAGTCACAATGTGAAAAATCAATAGTTACATGTCAATAAAGCATTATTTTATTTCAGGCTTAATGATTTAACATGTTTCTTTCCTTTAGCCTTTTATACATATAGTTGGATCCAGATTTAGCCATACTTATAGTACATTTTTATTTATTTATTTCATTTCTAACCCGCCTCTCCATCTAGATCGAGGCGGGGATCTATTGAAATAAATGGAATTTAAGTTACTCATTATTAACTTAAGTTCCATTCATTTCAGTGGGTCTCCTCTAAGTATGACAAAGTCTGAATCGAGCCACATTTTCTTCAAAACCTTTAATAAAATCATTCATTATACTTAATTCTATACTTAAGAATCCTACGTATTGATTGGGATTGATATCAGCCTTCAACCACTCCCTAAAGCTAGGTTTGTTCTTGGCATATGATTCTGGCTCATTAGGAGAGCAACAAGCCAGGAATCCAAGTTTGGATATACCAGTAAAAAAACCAAGGACAGAAATTTGTTTCACTGCTCCCACTGACATACATGTTTGTTCACAGTAAACCAGAATTCTCAGCTATGTCTGTACTGGGCCAATGACATAACATCACACAATTTATACTACTAGATATTACAAAGAGATGGAGGAAGGGGCTAATTCTTACTGAAGTAAGCCCTGCATGCTCTATAATTTTTAGTTCTAGCCTAAGGTTTGATTTACCTGCAACATCACAAAACATAACTGTGATATTACCAAATTATTCTCATAGAGCTGTGGGCAGTGCAATATCACAAAAACGTAGGAGCTGAATACCAAGACTGTACTCCTATGTGCACTTATATGGGAGTAAGTCCCACTGACCCCAGTGGGACCTACTTACAATAAACACATACTCAATGACACTAAAAAAAAAACTTAAGTATGACAAGCCATACAAGCCGGTATCCTACATTTCTTTATAATTCTAGAAAGGCAGCTTTAGGCATAAAATAAGTTCCCCCAGAAATGATTTGTGTACTTTATCAGGTTTCTCCTGAAATGCAATAGGATGCAAGATTTCAATTCAATCTCAAACTGAACTAGGAAGGAAAATGACAGTGAATTTCATTTCATCCTCTCAGTACTCAGACTATTTCATTTCCAAATATCAGGGGAAATTATCGCCTGTATACTTGATTTTGTTCTTCTTACCAACTATAATAGAAATGCTTATATTATTGAAACAACTCCGCATTTTTGTCTATGAAGTACAGATGATACCAGTGATACATTTCTCTTTTGAAATTAGAGTGTTTTAGGTATTGCTATATTCACTCTTCCCTAGACACTCCACGCTGCAGGAAAGTTGAAGTATTGCTACTCTAATCACTTGTGTGTGGTGGAGCCTCCAAATGTTTTCATGGGGAGTATGGAATTCAGGGAAGAAAGATGTTCTTTATGATGAGAAGAAAATGGAATTGTTCTGATCTCTTTTATCTTGGGCTCTTCGCCACATAAGGGGCACTCTCTTTTAAACTGTTTAGTGGGGTGCCTGCTTGAGAGAATGACCCTTAGTGCAAATGATCTCAATTGCTGACCCCATGACCTTTAGAGAAAGACATGCTCTTTGAAGGCATTAAGGTGCTACAAGGTAGCTATGCCCACAGCTTTTAAGGTATTCATACAGCTCAAGTTCTCTCTTTTTGCAGCCATTCATACTGATAACCTTTCTCATCACTACATATTGTCCCCTCTAAAGACAGGCATCCCAGGGAGAAGGCCATTCTTAATCACCAAACTTCTAAAAACCCTGGGGAGCATTTCTCTTTGGAAATGCTTTTGCTTTTCTATAACACCATCCATCTTTAAGTAAAAAGTAATATCTTTGTATTTTGTACAAAGAGTGCCAGGACATAGTGATTTCTTGAATGAATTCCAGCAGAAAGCCCTTGATTATCCCCCGATACAAATTGTTACTGCGTTCTGCTACTTGTAGAATATTCTGAATCACAGAGAATAAGACACAGGCAACAACTTCATAAATAATAGCTCCTGGCGATAGATAGCTATTATATTTTATTTACGAGCAAACAAATGCATTTTAAGGCACTAAGCACACAAGCCATAGCAGCAAGTTAACAGATTCAGTAAGCTGGCAAGGAACTCTGCAACTAACACTTGTCAAAATCATTATGTCAATTAAGTGGTCAGACTCCCTCTTTCATATTCTATTGACTGCATGAGCCATCACATTTTAAAAACCCTGCTTCAAATTGACTTCAGCTCATTAAATACTGCATATATTTAATGCAGTATAAAACACATTTCCATCTTTAGTTTATGCTCTCCCTTTCCCAGCAAGCTAGTATATCCATCATTCAGATGTTGTAGCATTTTGGAATAGGAAGTTTTCTTTGAAAATCTATTGAGGTTTCTCACACTTTACCTATCAGCAGTCTTCTTCCATTTCTCAACAAGAAATTGCCATCTCTCCTTTGGCATAACTACTGTATTTTTTTAATGCCCAACAATGAAAGACTGGAGAAAATGTTAGTTTAGAATTCTTTTGCTTCACTTCCTTTTACAACCAGGCAAGAAAAATATTTAGATGCATTTCAAAACAGCCGTAAGTCCAACCAGCCAATGATATTTTCATAGAATCAAGTTCCTCAACAGGTTTTACATACATGTTGAATCAATATCTGACAATGATTTGGTTGTTTGATTCTACAAATATGTGAATATTTAAAAACTGAAGGGAGGCGTAGCAATATAGTGATCAAATGAATATATTTGAACATGTCTCCATATTGCTGCAATTTAACCATGCCCTTTCATTCATCTTTTCTTATTACTTTGTTTCTATTTGCAATAAGCATCCCCTCTACCAGAACTTTCTCCTTGTTTTTTCTTAATTTCCAGTAGAAAACTGCCTTCTTGCAACAAGTTTTGTCCAACACCTCACCCCAACCTATAAGATCTCTACTCTCACCCACATCTGTTTTTACTTGAAACCTCCTAGGCTAGGCTGCAGACTTTGAATAGTGCTTGGCTCTGTTTGGCAAGCTACGTCAGTCACAAGGTGCTTGCTGCCCACTGCTTACCCCTGGCAGGTTCTTGTCCCTAATATTTGGTAATCTTATAGCCAGAAGTCACCCAGATATTCTATATCATGCCCAGCATGATACAAAGAAGATAAATTGGGTATTGGCCTATTCTTTCCCATGTTTGGGGTCTCCAATGTGGTGCTTGTGGGCACCAATCTGGGTACCAAGGTCACCTCTCTAGGTGACCACTAGTCTCCCCAGCCTTCCTGATTTGTGTTTTATTCCATAAGATCCTTTTAATTATTATTTTTTAATTAAGATGCAGGCACACTGCAAAGGAAAGTCTTGCCCTCCAGCACCATCTTTATCTGTGCTCAAAAATGGTTTTGTGTTTCAGAGCTCACACCCCACTTCTGTCTTGTACTTAAGATCTTAGACAAGTTACTTTTATTTTAGTTTCTCCATTTTGCCTTCTGCGAAATTAGTATTTTGTGACCATGGTAGCCATTTTATGATGGGCAATCCCTCCTTGACAGCCATTTTGTGCAAGCACCCATGATAATCTCTTAAAATTCCAAGTGTACTCACCAACCCAAAAAGGTTAGGAACTCCGGAACACAGTTACTAAAGACAATGGGACAGCTATGTGAAAACACAAATCCCTCAAATGTTAGAATCTAGTTTCAGTTTCCACATCTCTGACGCTTCCTTCCTTCATGACGTTTTGTAACACTTATCTTTCATTTTCTACCTCGTCCATTTAATTTGAACAGAAATCTCTCTTTGTGCATTTCCTACACCTCCTAATACAACAAGAATATTCTCAGATCTCTGAATAGCATTAGAAATACCCCGTTATTCTACATCATAAATTAAACGTTAGCATTTCTTTTCAATTTTCCCTTCTTAAATTCCAATGTCAATGGAAGTCAGTCATCCTGCAGCTCTCCTCCCTGGCCATTAAAATCTCTGTCAATATGAATTACAATTAGAGATGTACAATTTTCTGTGATGTTGCAGTATCTTTCCCAAGAGTGGATATTTTTCTCAGTGAAACCTGATATCACATTAGAACTTATGTGTGTGTTGTTCCTTACAATACTAATGACAAAAATTCTGATTTTGTTCAGGAAACATAATGTCACATAATGGTCACTTACAAGTAAATATATTTGCCTTACAATATTTCATTCCAAAATTATTTGTAAAGGAGTCAGCTGCGCAATATTGTCTTTCTGCTCTTATTTCTGCATTAAAATGCATCGCAGGTAAAAGTGTATAAATATGGGATTTGGGAAGAGATATGGGAATGCAGCATAATGCTCCTGCCTGCTTTACAGGATTGTTTATAGAGCAGAAATGAATATATGTAAGCAAGTGTGGATGTGCAATTTAAAAATAATATTTTCAAAAATGCATAAAATTGGAATGAAGCAAGTTACCTGACACAATCATACTGAAATTTTAAAACTTGAAATTCACCAGGTTAGGATTAATAAAATGTTCATGCTTGAAATTGCTGATTTTGAGTTTAGTAAAATTGCCACAAACAACCATACTAAAATGCGGGGGGGGGGGGGGATTTACAAAGTAAAAAAAATGTTCATAAAATTTTTATGTTCAGAAAGGATGGTTTTGAATTTTGCTGATTTGACAAATTCCAAAATGTATTTCAGTAGTGCTAATAATAACACACATTTTATTTTAGTAGCACTGGTAATCATGCAACTGTTAAAGGGCAAAGTTCTACAAAAGGATAGATTCCAGACTACATATACCACAGCCATATTGGGGGATTGGGTGAATGGCAATATTGACAGTTACTTCGAATTCAATGTGCGTTGTACTATAAAATGGAAGGCAATACGTTACTTTGACTTTTGGAAGCTAATAAATCAATTGCACCTTGGTAAATTGTGCTCGTTCTCTAACCAGCTCCCTGAAGAAAAGGGAGTGATCCCTAATGAGAACAGTTGCTGCAGTAAATCAATGTTCATGTAAACATGTTACAACATATCCATCTCTTACACATCTTCTGTGCATTTGTTTCCCATTCCCTATAACCATGTGCACCATTTTATATTTGAGTATAACAAAATGATTTAAGATTCTCAGTAAAATGTGAGGTCCTGCTCTTAGAGATAATGGAGATCAATTGCAAAAAAAGTGATATGTTTTAACAGCATTTTCTGTGGTAACTTTTCTATATCCCATAATAACTATAGCAATGTTATCAACACAAGTCAGACATTTAGAGCTTTTTATTTAGCGGAAGGATTTGTGCTTTTAGGATGCATATTGTCTTAGCAAGCCATGTTATGAATGAGCAATGTACTCACACAGCACATTCCTTCCAACTTCTCTCTTCCCCTGCCCCAAGTGCTGAACCTACATGCTTTGCATTACGAAGGTCCCAGGTTAAATCCCTGGCATCTCCAGGTAGGGCTTGAAAAACTCCTGCCTGAAACCTTGGAGATCTACTGCCAGTCAGTGTCAATAATATTGGACTATTTGGACCAATGGTCTGACCCAGTATAAAGCAATTTCCTATGATCCTAATCTGGAATTACAGTTAATTGCTCCCAAATAAACCAGGATAATAAGACAGCTTTAAAACATGGCTTGTAATTGGTTTACAAATTCTGGTTTGTTTGGGTGTACTTAAATCATAATCTTGTTTTTGATATGAATCTATCCCTTCCTGGTTTGTTTATTCACTCACTGAGAAGTGGATGAACAGGCTACATACACCATTACGCAGCCACAGCATGGCTTATTAAACTAAAAGTCCTAGGTTAGCTTTATGTGCAAGCATGGCCAGGATGATTAATATATAATTTGGCCAGAAATCTAGGCGCTCCTCGGAAATAATCACATATGCTCCAACATCTCTGTTCTTCCTAAACAGTGCTCTTCTAGCTCACCTGTGTACATACATCACTTGAGTTCACATCACTTCATTGCTCAGCTTGATGACTCAAAGCTCAACATGCGAAAGCTCAACATGTGAACTACATCAATTGAAAAGCATTGCATTTGAGCTGTTTCCCACCTAAGTTCAAGATGTTGGTTTTGACATATGAAGTCTAGGGCTAAGGTATGTTAGGCAATTCTTTCTTCTCTACCTCCCCTGAAAATTAAGATCATTTAGATATTAATTGTTGCAGGTTCCTCTACTGTCAGACATTAAGTTGTCCTTGATATAGATCATTTTCAATGGTGAAACTGGCAGCATCACGGAACTCCCTCCAAAGGGAAATTCATCTGGCCTTATTTTTAGGTAATTCATGAAAACACATGAACGATCCTTGAGCTTCCTATAGTTTATATGTGTTTCTGCTAGCAGTTTTTTTAATGTTTGATTATTTTATTGTTATGATTCATTGTATTCTATTGATTTATAGTTGCAAAACACTTTGTGGGCTGGTGGAACGGAGGCATATACATTTAAATGTTTATCCATGGTCTTTCATAATCTGTGATAGCTTAGTCACACTGCTTGATGGTGCTGTCATCAAGTGATGAATAGAGAAGAGTGAACTAATATCAGTATTAAAAGTTTGGCAATGGAGTATTCATTTCATTTATTACATTTATATACCGACCCATAGCCAAAGCTCTCTGGGCAGTTCACAAACAGTATCACTATTACCAGTAATCAATAGTCTGAGATAAATATTTCTTCTCTCCACACAATCTTTTATCTCTTTAAAACTTTTATATCCCACGATTTCACATTCATTTTAACATGAAGGACACCAAGATATTTTAAGCTCACACTTCATGTTAAAACGTTGCTTTTTCAAAGTTAATTTGTGTTGGCAATTGCCTCCCCCCTCAGTTTTCTTCTTTTTCTTCTTCCCTCCAATAGGAAACAAGAATATCACACTTTACAAATACATTTTTGATAGAATCCAGAAGTCTTAAATCTTTCTTTTAAACTATGTAGGCTACAAAATGCATTCCAAAATTGATACGGATAGGATTTCCATTAATATTTGTGTTCATCCTTTAAAATAAAACTGTTTCCATGTTAAATGTCCCTTAAATTGTTTGTGGCATCATAAACATTTCTAATACACTGGCAAATATTTTATAATACACAAAGGAAGCTGCTCTAAAAGATGTTTAATGCTTCACTGATGCTTCATTTGTATGCAATTAGTTCCTGGTGAAATCCCCTCCTCATCACAACAGTTAAAGGTGCATGCACTATACTAGAGTGACCATATACAAAAGAAGGCAGGGCCCCTGCAGCTTTAACTGTTGGATGAAGAGGGAATTTCACCATGAACTAACAGCATACAAATGACACTGGCTGAAATTCCCTTTGCTCTACAACTGTTAAAGTTACATGAGCCCTGACCTGGATTTTAACTGGTCACCCTACAGTAGTAGAGCATATCCTTTACATATGAAAGATTCCTGATATCTCTAGGTAGGGAAAGACTCTTGTCTGAAACCACAGACAGCTGCCATTAATCACCACAGATAATGGCAACCCATTTTTTTTTTCAAAAAATGGCTTGTTGTGTATGTGCAGGGATGAGTGAGCATGCTGCTTGCAGCATGCCTGGTTTTTCTGCTTTCACCCCACAACCCACTATCAGCTCCTTCATAAATTGTGGAGCATGACATCCAAATCCAGACACTGGGTTGCTTAGGCACTACAGAACCCAGTGATTAACCCAACAATAAATCATGGGTTAACTGCTGGGCTGTTTTGCCCTTAAACAACTCAGCAGTCCAGGGTCGCACATCACACTCCACAGCCTATGAATGAGCTGATAGTGGGTTGTGAGGTGAAAGCAGAACAGTTGGCATCATGCCCACTCAACCCTCCACATGCATGACAACCCATCATTTTTTAAACCGACAGGCTATCATTATATGTCAACTGGGTCAGTGTGATGGACCAATAGACTGAATTGGTATAAGGCCATTTCCTACTGAAATGTAATGGCATTTTGTAGATTCCTCAAGGACTGCAATATTAGTTTATACTAGAAGGAACCACCTGGCTCAGGAATTGACGTTTGACAGATATAACAAATGCCACTACTCTCAACATTGACATGAAAGTTACTACATTTTACCCATTAAATATCCTGTAAACTAGAAGACAAAAACAACTGTATATAAACACTTTTTTGTTGTAATCATTTCATTAAGGTGAGGAAAAGCAGGGCAGAGACAAAAAAGCTATGTAACTCACTAATACAATTTTAAGTGGTATTTTTTGTGTTTTGGAAGCTTTCCCAAAAGACCATTTAAGTTTCCCCATTAGGATCTCACACCCCAAAAGCCTTTAGCTTTAGAAAATACAGAGTTGCCTAAGAATAATGCCCATGCTACTGCAGATGTAATATTTATGAAATTGTCATAATGCACCTGCAGTCAATTTATGGACAGCAGGCTCCATTGGAAGGGCATCAACAAGCAACAAGGTAAAACTCTTCTTTTGGTCAGTTGCAAAACTGCAACTCATGCTGAGAAAAAAGATGAAGTGCAGAGAGGTACTCTCTGTGAATAACTGTGCATAGTTCACTGACAACATAGGGCCTATCTACACAGTACCTTGGAACGTTTTAAATTGTATTTAGGTGTGTTCTAAAATGTCTTAGGCCACATTAACGAGTACTCACGTTACAGGAGAAAAAAATCTTCAGTCTTCAAAGCGGTGTGGGAGGTCTCACACACTCTTCTGTTCGTCTCTTTCTCTTTCATTTTTACAATGAGTTTAGGGCAAAGAATTGTGGGAGTTGTAGTTCAGTCACCCACTTCCTCCTTAGTTCTCCTTTCATTCACTAGCTTTCAATGAGTATAGGGCTAGGCATTGTGGGTGTTGTAGTTCACTCACCCACTTCCTCTTTCTTCCCCACCAATCTACTGCTAAGCATTTGGGCTCCGGTTAATGAAGCACTGCCCCCACGAATCACAAACGGTAAGGAAGGACACATTATTTTACTTAAAATGATTTATTAAAAGTAAAAACCGTTGTATATTGCTGGAGTTTTAAAAAACCTCAGGTATACATAATTAAAGGGAGTGCGTCATGTGGCCCAAAGAGTTTTCAATACCCTTATGAAACGTTACAAACCTCATGTGTAGATCGGCCCATAGTGACTTTTTTATCATGCTAAAGTTATGAACATCCTAATTCAATGTGATTCTTCTAGTATAGTGCAGTTATATTGTACTTTAATGACTGTATATTGTAAACATTATGCTGGATCCAGGTAATGACTTCAGTTCCATTATTTCAATGGGAATAAAGTTCAACTTAGTCTGGATCCAGCCCAGTGTTGGTATAGCTGACTTGTGCTCAGTCCGTTTCTAAGAAAATTCTGAAATAGTTACGAGAAAAAAATATTAAAGTTATATTGGCAAGAACCAAAATACCTAAACACAAGCTTTCCTAATCATTTTAGTCCACTGACTTACAATAAAATGCAGGGTCAAAAACTACACAAATCTGAACAAAGAATATTCCCAAAGATACTATATTTTATTGGAATTCATAGAGTTTTTATATTTAAAACGCTCACTATCAAAATTCCAAAAAGAGAAGATAATTTTGTGCATATATATTATGTACCTACCTGCACTAGTAAGATCAGATTTACAACAACCACATGCATTTTAAAAATAATACAATTCCTATCCTAACCGATCAATAAATATAGACTAATTATTCATTACAAATTAAACAATGAGTTATCAGACTACTTACTCTTAAACACAATAGGATTATGCCAAAGAAAGTGACTCAAGACCAGCTATCTAAAATAGCATATCTCAAATTGATTCACAACATTTTAGTTTCGTTTCATTTTTTTAAAAGATTAAAAAAAATAGTTCTTGTTTTTTAAAGAGCTGGGTATTATCCAAAACAAGTCATCCTATTGGAAGTGGCCTAAAGAGAGCTAGTGTTTGCATCCTATTGATTGTACCTTAATGCGCTCAAAATACATTTTCAATCATCCGTTTACAAAACCATCATAATACTTAGACATGTCCTTAACTGTCTGTGACTCAGATTTCCCATCAATAAAATATGGGCAAACTTGTACTTACATCATGGCAATGATTAATTTATCAATGTTAAAAACACCTTTGTAGCTGAGAGTATTAGAAGAATTAAACATTGCCTACTGTGAAAATACCTAAATATTTCTACAACACAGTGGTTTCTATTGAAGTTTTCATTTATTACACACTCCCTCTTCAAATGAGATGCCACCATAAAATAAATTAATAGGAACCGATTTTTTCCATGTTCATAGTACTCTAACTACTGTACTTATCAATTGGTGATTTGATTTCTTCCCCAGAATTTTTTCAAATTAGTGCAGTCCCCTATAAGATATTATTTCTAGTACTTCACTGCTTTCCAATGATTCAAAATATTATCTTTTACAAAATTATCTTTAAAAACAACCAAATTTGGCTAGAAACATTCCCTCTGCAAAACAATTTGGTTTACCCTTTTAGAAAGAAGGCTTGCTACGTTACACAACCCTTATTCTCCCTTCATTATCTCTTGCACTACAAATGTTCCAGCCATTATTACTTGGCCCAGTGCAAACATGGATAGCAAATTCCAAATAATTATAAACAGTGGAATAGATCTTTCAGTGCTGACCATTTGCCATTGCATGCATGCATGGTATGGAAACGCAGCCAATCTCAGCGTCCAGATGCATGCATTTACATTACATCTTTATCGTGTAAGGAGCCAAGATTGGCTATATATCCTTCTGTCTGGAAATTGGCCCATAGAATGGAATAGTTATATGCCCATGAGATCTTCTGAATGTTTACATTAATTGCATCTATATAAGCAATAATAGTTAACCTCCTTGTTCACAGACAGTGTACCTTAGCATACCTAATGTTGCATTGGAAGAAAACAATAGGACATGGTCATCACTTTCATACCCTATTGGAGTTAACAAAGTACCTGCCTGGAGACTACTAGAAAGTGAATGCTGGACTAGAAGAATCTTGATTTGATCCAGCACGACAATTCTTCTGTTCTTATATGGTGTGGAAAGAATTTTTTCTCCAGACAACCCATTTTTTTGGCACATTTACTCAGCATAGTAACAGGTAAAAAATATTGAATTGTGCTTTTTCTCTGAAAAGTAATTCCAAACAGTGTTCCTCTTAAATCCATACTTCTAACCTAAAACAAATTAAAATGTTAGAATATTATATAGCTGAACTGTATCTTGTTTCTCTACACTGTCATGCCTTCCTTGTATTATTTTTAAAAAATCAAATCATGTTGTGACTGCTTGTCTATCTAGACTTTCTGGTACTCAGGGGAAAGCTATGTCATTTGATTCATGTTACTAAGTCAGAGGAAGTTAAGTTCTAGATTCAATGAGGAAAACTACCAAATTTCATTTGGCTGTTATACTAGCATTTTCCACTCATTCTTTTGGAGTTGGGCAACCTTAATGCGTTCATGTATGCACAAGATATAGCAAATTACCTGATGCAAAATTAGGCAAGCAGTAATACTCTGTCACATACTTATAGCTCTCAGTCTTTATGGAATGTTCCGGCACTTAGACTTTGATGCCCACAACAAATTTCCAAACCTAGATTATCCAGGTCTCGTTCTTGATATTTGACAGCAATTATTCCTTTCTCCTTCTATATTAACTATGTTACTGTTATTATCCTCATTTAACATTGGGACATGCCTCTTACCTTTAATACAGTCAGAGCATATTTGCCTATTCTAGAGTAGATGGAGAAGACTAGAGATTACTTCTTTTTACCTTGACAATTATGGTTAATAGAGTAAAGCTAATTCTCTACATGCAAAATGGCCAATCCTTTGAAAATGGATAAATTTTTATGCCTGGGCAAAGACTGGCAATGTGTTTGAAAATGTGTTAATGGACTAGTGGAAATAATGTGCTTCTTTAGTAATCTAGGGCAAGTAATAATTTGACCCAGTTAGCTGCCCCAGAATTACCCAGTCAAATCCCAATGTCTGTTCCAAATGCAATTTTCTGATCATCTTTTAAAATAATCTCACTTGGTCATATCTGCATGTACCCAATGTTCAGAACTTGCCCATAATGTGCCCACCCTCACACACTTGTGCACACACACACATGCATTTTCTATGCAGATATACTTGGGAGTAAGCCCCAGTACAGTAAATGAGACTTGCTTTCAAGTGAATACCAACAGGATCTGCAAACTTTGCATAGGGGGAGAATCCTTATATTTATGCCCTGTAGGCTGGATTTAGTCAACAAGGCAAGTACATACACAAATCAGCATACATACATATTAGCATCGGTATACAGTATTGAGAATGTTCCTCTATAGAAAAATGTTTTCTTTCATAAATATTTAGACCTTCCAAAGATTTTGCTATAATAAATCTGTAGGCATTTTACTTTACCCATAAATATTACCAGCAGTTTTCAGCTGTTTACTTTCTGCAAATACTACAAGTAATGATGACAAGTAGCATAAACTGAATGAACTTCTAAGTCCTATGCAGGCATAATATAAAAAAAAACTTTTGTGCTTTTTAATTAAAAACAAGACTTCTGCAACTTCTTTATAGTTAAAATAGCATACAGCACACATTTCATATACGGAATTTTCCTAAATTTCATAAATTTAACAAGGCTATTTCAGAATGTTTTATTAGTTAGCAACACTTTGGAAAATAAACATTTTCAATAGCTTAATATGTGTTTGGATAACATCAAAAACCAAACTGATCAATATCCCTATGAGACCCAGCCTTTCATCTACACTTTACATTTTCTCCCAACTTCTAAATATCTTTCATTTAATTCTTCTTCCCCACTCTCCCCAACCCCTGCAAAGATTTACTATCTTTTTACTGTCTAGCATATTATCATACATGGAATCTGTATGATTCACCACATTCCACAGACAGCTTTTACCTTTGCATTTTTCCTTTTTTTCAGTAGCCATAGCCAATCAGCGCTCTCCTCATCCATTATGCTTCTTTATGGCAGAGTGAGATGCTTCTTCATTAAGTAGCATTACAAAGGGAACACACCCGAACTCCCAAGTGGAGCATGCTTTAATAGTGCCAATGCTACAGTTCTCAAGGTAACCAGGCTCAGTTGGAAACTGAGAGCAAAGTCAATGGAAGATTAGTAATTTGCAAGCCTAATTGCATATACCAGCTTGCTTCAATCCGTGGTGAACAGTCTTAAAGACCAGTGTGCAGTTAAATTCATAAGTGATGGGGTTAAAATAACCAAACAGACAAAAACACAAAACACGGATCTTGTCATTCTTATACTCAAAGACTTATAATTTTAAAGATTTTTAATGTGCTGTGCAATAGACAAGCTGTTCCAAATAGTCACAACAGTAGTATACATATCTTGTTGCCTTATGCAAAATGGACAGAAGTAACACAGATGGGTTTAAACACAGCAGCAGAAAAAGTAAAAGCACACAGTTCAGGGAAATGCTGCTATAGCTGGATGAAATGGTACTTTTCCAAAAAGTTCTCAACATGAACTTAGCTATACAAGAGGAGATGACAGAATGAATCCATGCTTTGTTTATCCCTAGAAACAAAGCATTTTAAGTATACAGATTCTCAAATAAAATGTGTAACACGATAGCCATGAAGTAACTGCAAGCAATGAACACTGCAGGTAGCTCACTACTGATTTCTGATACTTAAATGAGATACAGTAAGCTTCATAGCTGTCAGGCAGTTTCTTCCATGACATCATAAGGATGCTAGCCCAAATGTACTTCTTCCCAAATCAAAACACAGCTGCCTAACACAAGGAATACCTGATGAATGATATAGAAGTTTTACTGGGCTTCTGTCAATTTTAAGAAAGTTTCATGCTGAATTTCCCCATTGTTTTATGTAACGCCTAGAAACCTATGAAGTTAAATGAATATTCAAATAATAGCAAAGGGTGTTAAAGTTACCACACCTCTCTAATTTAATTGTTAAATTAAAGCGTCTATTTGCATTTTTTTCTTCTCATATGGAATCTAATTCCTGGTGGCTGAGGATTAAAAAAATCAGATAACTGGCTTTCATAAAATAAATATATTTTATGAAATATAACTTCCATAAAATAATGCCATGTTGCTAATATACTTTGAATCTTAACAGCAAAGCACTGCTTTCAACAGATTTAAAACACTTACCTATCAAACAATCAAACCTACCAACACATACATTATTTCCACAACACCTGCAATGCTACCAGCTAGTTTGAATGTTACTTCCAACTTATTTGCCTTCTTTTATTTACTATGCAATGGGAAGAGATACATAAAGCACCTTAATAACAACATGCAAGATAGGTCTGTGGCATGTGTATTACCTGGAAATATGTGGCAGAGAATTGTGAATCAGTAGAAAAACTTTCTAATCCCCTGTATTTATTTTTCTACCCACCTTTTAAATACACACATACATACTGGCGTCAAACGTCTTCTTGGTGGCAAATGCGTCTCTGAGAACATAATGCCAGCCATGTGCATAAGAACTCTGAACAATTACCAATCTAGTCTCAATTCAACAACCATTGACTACGATTTCCAAAACACCTAGAAATGCAAACTAAAATAACCTATGTTTACGAATAAGCCTCTGACTCAGCCCACAACCCTCCCCTCCCCACTCCTCACATGTGCTCAGACACACCTGAGCTGATCAAACCTAGACGCGCACAGACACAACAAATGGCTTCAAAGACAGGACAAGAACAAACACCGGCTGATACAAATGGCACACAGAAGCAGAACACGCATCGCAGACGTACAAATGGGGGGGGGGGGGTCGGTGGGTTCGGTTTTACCTTGAATGAATACACTGCAGATGGGCCCCCCCAGCTTCTTGGTGTAATTTGGGCTGCGGATGAGGGCTTACAATGCAACGCCTGTTTTCCTGCAAGGCATGGTCTCCTCCTCCTCTCCGCCTCCTCCTCTTCCCCTCCTAGGCTGGAGAGGTGCTACCGTTGGCCGCCTGGCTGCGAAAGTCCCTCTCTACCTCTGCTGCTACCACCGCCTCTCACGTCTTCCGCTGCATGGTCTCTTTCCTTTTGAAATCCTCTCCCCGCGCCTTCCTCAGAACTTCTCTCAAGGCAGCGCTTATTGTCTCTTCCGCTGGTTGCCCACACCCCACCGCGCCACCCTGTTCTTTCGCCTCTCCCACGGTCCCCCTCGGAGTCTGTCTGCCTGCCTTTGCTGTGCTGCTTCCCTCACAATTTCTGCTCTTCTTCTGTCTGTCTCCAGGCGTTTTCCTCTCTGGTCTCCGCTGCCTCTATTCCTGTCTGTCTCCAACCCCTCTCTCACTTTCTCTGTGGCCCAACCTTTGGCGGCGCGTGGCTGGCTGGGTGTCTCTGTTTTCCCTTCTGCCGCCGTGTCCCCTCAGTTTACTACTGCCTCCGTACGAGCCTCGCTGCTGCCTCTTCTTCTCCTTCTGCCTCAGCCTCGCCTCTCCCCGCCCACACAGCGGACCAGAGACAACGTGCCAGTCGCTCTCTCTCCTCGTCGGCTCCGCGCTCTCTGCTCTCTGCGCCACTTGCGCTCCCGCTCATTTTGCTCAGTCCTCGGGCGGCGGCGGCGGCAACAGCAGCCGGTGAGCTGCTGACTTCTGCCGCCGACGCTATCACTGGCCGCCGGGCCGGCCTCCCTTCGTGCTCCCTAACTACACAAGAGGAGGCACATACGAAACGGCACGGCTGGCTCTGCCCGCCCGCCGCTTGCCTCATAAATGTGTGTGTGTGGATGTGGGCTCTTTATTTATTTATTTTTTGGTGCCTGCACGTTTTGTCATCCATTCGCCATGCACCCCCCCCCCCCGCACACGCGCCCGCCCATCCTCAGCCTGAAGCTATGAGACACAAAGCACACGAACAACTCTAATAAGGAGAAGGTTCATTAATCTCTGGCAATTTCTTCTGCGTTCCTCCCACCCCTCCCCCAAAATACATAAGACCTTCACAAACCAAAACAAGTCAAGTGCAGAGTTGTTGTTGCTACTTGCTTTAATTGATTGCCTTCTTTATCATTATTTTGGTCCAAATAAAATTTCACAGCATTTTTCTTCACCTGAGCAAATCTGCATCAAGTCCCTCCACCATATATACGCGCGCGCACACACACACATTCGTACACGCGTGCGCACACATGTCCTCAATTTTAAAGGAGTGTCTCCTTTATTTTGGCCTCCTTCTAAATGCATAGCAGTCCAGAGATGAGTTCCATAGTATTGCTTATTTGGGGAGGGGGCCAAGAGAAAACCGTAATTCACCTGGCCGTCCTAGAGATACAAGATCTGTGGATTCTCTCTCTCTCTCTCTCTCTCACACACACACACACACACAATGTATTTTTTTTTTATTTAAAGGGATGAGTCCTTCCTACTAGAATAGAATAGATGTGCCTCATTTTGGAATACTCTGGGACCATGTTAGATACCCACCAGGCAACAAATAGTGCAATTCCACAATGTTCTCTTATTTCTCAAGTTTTGGTCTTGCAATCTAATCAGTTCTTCCTCCCTTCACCACCACAGTACTTTTGTTCAATCATGTTTCTTTAAGAGTGTTGCTGTGCACAAAATTGACAGGACAAAACGATATGGGGGGGGGGGTAATTGATGAACATCTCTCTAATACACCACTCATTTACCCAGCTGAATCAATCCAGAGTGCTCATTCTGTGCCCAGCCAAGAAAAGGGCATTCACCTCTTTTTGCTAGGTGGATATTAATATGTAACAAAATTATAGTTGTTGCAGCCCCAGATCTAATTGCTATAGATCATCTACAGCAGACCCAGCAAGCCAGCTGCTGGGAAAACACATATTTTAGCAAATGCCTTGTCATACAATGTCACCCCACTGGAGTAATCTGAAAGGAGACAGAAATATTTAATGACACTGACTGCAGTTATATTAATCCTACCACATGAATGATGAACAGGAAATAGGCATATCACACACACTAAGGTATGAAAACATTTTCATCCTCTTTTGCTCAGATGAATATGAAGAAAAATGATGTCATGGATAGATCACAGTTTGCTAAAACAAATTGGGGAAATGTTTGTGTGAACGTGTTGGGGAGGATCACAGGTGTTTTGTTTTTTTCCAAAACTCAGAAAAATGTAGGCGCACCAAAACTGGCAAGCCAAGAAGGAACTACATAGAGTGGAGGGAGACAATTATATACTTCATGAAGCCTTAAAAATATCCTCAGAATCTCCCTGTGGGGTGCTTGGAAGTCAACACCTGCTTTTCAAATAGACTGCTGTAAGAATAACCCCCAATAGGTTTTGCATTAGGAGACTGCTGGTATATACCTCAAGTGAGTGGAGGCATCCTGCCAATTACACCAAAAGCTGCCTGCACTAATGTACCTCCTGTTAGGGCTGGGTCCTATTAGCATTTGGCAACAAAGAAGCAGCCATAAACTAGGCTTGCTTATGTCAAATTGTTCCCTATTACAATGCTGGAGAAAATGAATGTTATGAGATGGAGGACTGCTGTCCACTTGGTTTTATCGCAGAAGAAGGAGAACTTGGTTTATTTTAGAGTTAAGGTCCAGAACCTGTTTTCAGTGGCTTAAAAGTAAGATTTGGAGCATGCAAAAATAATATTAAAGTGGAGAGGTCCCCCCACCCAAGCATGGGCAAAAAGTGCCTTTATGTCACCAATGGTGAGCACCACTTTTTAAAGGCCATGATTTACAGGCATACTTGAGCACTGGTACTTCAATTCACAAATTAAATACTGAGCATAGAGACTGCACCTTCAAGAGATCTTAGGTCCCCTCTACAAGGATTCGCTTTTGCGCCTGGTTAGGCGATTATGCGCATAATCGCCGAAGCGCATTTACGTCTAATCCCTCTGCACGAGAGGCGGCGAGAGGCGGCGAGAGGCAGCGAAGCGCATTAACAGATGTCCAAAATGTGCTTTACAAGTAGTTAATGCGCATAAGTGCTTATTCACATAGTCAAAATGTGCTTTAACGGATGGAGCAAAATAAAACTCGCGATTTAACACGCATTCGATAATGCGCATAATCGGATAGATAACGCGCCTCTACGCCCAATTTGCGCTCCGTTCTTGTAGAGGTAATTTTTTTAATGCGCCTTGAAAGAGCTTTAAATGCCTCTTGTAGAGGCCTTACCAGTATTAAAGACAGAGGGCCTGGTTCCATGAAGACAGAAACTTGCACAATGTTTGAGCCAGGACAATTGCTACTTCCTATGGGCCATTTTCAGGTAGGCACAGTAATTTGAAAATAAAGATAGAGCCCAATGCTTTATTTTTCAGAAGGATTTGATCTGTGCTTAGAAGCAGTGTTTGCATAACACTGTAAAATGTTATGACACATTGCTAGCAGCTTCAGGCCAAACTGCACAGGTTACACTGATTTACTCATGACTGCTGCCGCCTAAGAGTGGGGGGAAAAGCCTTCCCTATCGGGGCTTCTCCCCGCTAATTGGGACTTTCCTGCCTCCTCCATGCATCGGCACAAGAGGCCTGGGGGAATGAGAAGGGTTTCTCCCCCCCACACACACACACACACCTTTTCTCTTAATGGCAGACAACATCCGGAAGGGTTTTTTCTTCTTCCACTCTGGTGGCCACTATTAACAGAACGGGGGAAACCTCTCCTCCTCCCCCCAGCATTGTAGGCTGACCAGGTGGCTCGGGATTTCCCGGTCCTAACCGGGAATCCAGGGGCAAACCGGCCCAACCAGGGGGCGGGGGGGCAAACCGGGGTGGCAGGGGGTCACGCAGCGGTGGCAGCAAGCAAGGAGCGGTGGTAGACCCGGCGGCAGAAGAGCCCGGGAAGCGGCCGCCCCAGCAGGTAAGCACGAAGGGGGGCACTTACCTGCTGGGGCGGCCACTTCCCGGGCTCCTCCGTCGCCCGCGCGGCCGCGCCGGGTCCTCCGCCGCCCGCGCGGAACAGCGGGAGAGGTCCGGATCCGGAAGTGACATAACCGGCCCTCTCCCGCCTCTTCCGCGCGGCCTCTGGCCTTTCTGGGGCTTGTCGCAATGGTGACGAGCCCCGAGGAGCCCGGACGCCCACGCCCCCGCCTCTTCCGCGCGGGCGGCGGAGGGCCGCGCGGGCAACGGAGGACCCGGCGCAGCCGCGCGGGCGATGGAGGACCCCGCGCGGGCGGCGACGGAGGACCCCGCGCGGGCGGCGGAGGAACCCGGCGGTAGGTCCAGGCTGGGTTTTTTTTGGGGGGGTGGCTTGGTGGGGGGGGGGTTGTTTTGGGTGGGGGGGCGGGGGGGACCGGGATTTTGATTTTTAAAATCTGGTCATCCTACAGCATTGGGGCCTTCCCAGCCGGCCCCTCCATGCCTATATCCCCCCTGTCAATCAGGGCCTCCCCACCCACTCGCATATCCGTGCAAGAGTTCTGGTTGTGGAGGGGAGGGGGAACAATCTCCTCTCCCACCCCACCATTGGGGCCTTTCCAGCCTGCCCCCCATACCTATGTTGGGGCCCTTCTCCCCCATGAAAATTGGGGACTCCCTGCCCCCCCCCCGCATCGGCACAAGCAGCTTCTTGAAATTGTTTTTTAAAATTATTACTGGGCTTTGTTTCACAAGGCAGCCTTGGTCAACAAGGCAACGGTTAACAGCCCTTGCTGATGCTGTTCTAGTATTTTTCTGGGCCTGCGCTGTTGCTTTGGCTGGTCATCGTTGTCCTAGGCTGACCATTTGAAAAGGAGGACAGGGCTCCTGTAACTTTAACAGTTGTAGAGAAAAGGGAATTTCAGCCAGTATCATTTGTATGCAATCAGTTCCTGGTGATGTTCCCTCTTCATCACAACTGTTAAAGTTGCAGGAGCCCTGCCTTCTTTTGTATATGGTCACTCTAGTATAGTGCCTGCAACTTTAACTGTTGTGATGAAGAGGGAATATCACCAGGAACTAATTGCATACAAATGACACTGGCTGAAATTCCCTTTTCTCTACAACTGTTAAAGTTACATGAGCCCCGTCCTCCTTTTCATATGGTCAGCCTACGTCCTCTTCCTCCTCCTGCAGTTTTTGAGAAGGAGCCCCGTGGGTGGGCTTGTAGCAGCCTTATTGAAGGCAAGATTCGGCTGAACAGGAGAGGCTCCGTGTTTGTTAACCTGGCAGTTGGGAGGGCTGGGGAAGTCTGTCTTAGAGGAAGACTGGCTGGCACTGGTTGCGGCGAGGGGGGGGGGGATTTTCTGGATTGCTTCAGCCAGCAAAATTTCTTGGGCTAGCCCTGGATCTGCCTCTACTCCCTGAACGTGTCTAGAGGAAAGGAAGGAAAGGAGAAGACAACTCCAGCCTCCAATCACCCAACCCTTGGTCCAGCAATTGCTTCTAAACTACTGGAGCACATGGAGGTTTATATTAATGATCCAATCAGCACTCATTATATGTGCAAGCCTTTGGCCTCAACTTGGGTGAACTTTTTTAAGGATGATTGCAATGTCTTTGGTTCATCACCACTCACATTTGCCTCTTTGGCCTCCCTCCGTTAAAGCCTTCATTTCCTATCTCTTCAGTGGAGGCTGGTGGCTCCGATGTCAGTGGGGCAGTGGTTTCAGTCAGAACCAGCCACTGGTTTCAGTCAGAACCAGTCAGAATTCTAAAGGTACACCTAGGAAGACTCATTTAAAGTTCTAACTGGTTCTGACTGAAACCCAGAGGATCCATCACCCCCATTGACATCAGAGCCACCAGCCTCCACCGCATCATGTTTGTGTGAGCGTTCCCAAAAGTGCCCAAACTGATACCTAGGCAACGTAACCCACCCCTTTTCTTTGAGGACATCCTCCCTCAACCCAGTGCTTTTCAGATGACATGTTACCACAATAAGCAACCAGCAATCAAGCATCCAGTTTACAAAGTTTATATATGCCTGGTTATCACTACAGCAAAAAAATAGTATTCAGGGTGTCATTTTTAAAATTTGTATTTTGAAAGTACAGATTAGTTGTTAATTTAAAAAAATACAGTTTAGTTAAGTTTTAGTTTATTTAGTTTGTTTGATGAATGAAAAAAACTCCTTTATGACTGTATATTCAATCAATGGTTACCTTAAAAAAAAAATCCTGGGGGCACCACCTAATGAAATGTGCTGCGCACGCCTATGACAAGTTCAATGCCCACCAACATTGTGAAGCAGCTATAAAAGGTATGTTGACTTTTTAAGTTTCTTATAGCTTGTAGAGGTTATTGATATATTTATTTTACCCTGCTTTTCTGTCTAAAACAAACAGCAGCTTACTAAAGGAAAAAGAGACAACCAGACATGAAATCAACAAAAAAATTAAACAGTATGAAATAGTAAAACACTACGGCTACAGTCATATACATACTTACTTGGGATTGAACCCCACTAAACTCAATGGTACTTATTTCTGAATATGTATTTATTTATTTATTACATTTGTATACCGTCCCATAGCTGAAGCTCTCTGGGCGGTTTACATAGGATTAAAACAATTAAAAACAATATACAAAAATTAAAACAGCAAAAACATACAACATACACACAATACACAAATATATTTAAAACCGCTACAACAGCCCCAAAAGCTACAAAAACAAAAACAAACCCAGGTTCCTCAGATATTGCCAAATGCCTGAGAGAAGAGGAAAGTCTTGACCTGGCACCGAAAAGATAACAATGTTGGTGCCAGGCAGGCCTCGTCAGGGAGGTCGTTCCACAATTGGGGGGCCACCACAGAGAAGGCCCTCTCCCTTGTTGCTGACCTCTGAACTTCCCTTGGAGGAGGCACTCGGAGGAGGGCCTTAGATGTTGAACGTAGTGTTCCGGTAGGTTCGTGTCGGGAGAGGCGTTCCGTCAGGTATTGTGGTCCCAAGCTGTGTAAAGCTTTATAGGTTAAAACCAGCACCTTGAATCGGGCTCGGAAACATACAGGCAGCCAATGCAAGCAGGCCAGAGTAGGTCTTATATGCTCAAACCTTCTGGTTCCAGTTATCAATCTGGCCGCTGCATTTTGCACAAGCTGCAGCTTCTAAACCACCTTCAAAGGCAGACTAAAACAGTTCTTTACAGCAACACATCATGCAGTAAAAGCTAGTAGAAATAAAACTATCTAAAAATGGGAAGGTAGGAGCCTAGTGTATTCTACTATTTCGGTGCCACCACCAAGAAGGACAATGCAAATTTGTATAATGACAGGATGGAGAACAGGGCCTCCTCCAATCTGTAATTTCTGTAGTAATCTGGGCCTATGCCAGTGATGGCTTTAAAAGCAAGCACCAGCACTTTAAACAGAATCCAGGGATCAATAGACAACCAATGAAAATCAAATAAGATTTGAGTTATATGCTTTGACCTTTGGTTGCCAAATAAGAACCTGGAAGCAATATTTTGCACTCATTTAAGTGTCCCATTTGTTTTTGATTGAAGCAATCCAACATTGTCAAGAGTCCAGGGACAGGCAACTTTTGTGGGTCCATGAGCCACTTCCCCCTGACACCCACTCCCCTTCTGCCACACTCCTGTGGCAACTGATGAAACTTGGTGGTGCAGCAGCAGCCAAAACTCAGCAGTTTGCCTCAGAATTTCAGCAGCAAACTGCTTCAGTGGCTTAAAGGGTATAATTTAAATTGTTTTCAAGCTGATTTTGTATCTTTTAAGGCTTTATATTGCTTCGCTGCCAAAATTTGGTGGCAAGCTCCCAATTCTTTTACTGCTGCTGCGCCACTAAATGTCCCCGGCAGGGACTGCACCCAACGGAGGTTGGTGGCTCCGATGACAGTGAGGCAGTGAATCCGCTCCGGATTTCAGTCAGAACCAGACAGAAATCAAAAGGAGCTTTCCAAGGAGCGGTGAATTCACCGTCCGACTGACATCGGGGGGCCCAGCCCCCTCTGACTTCACCAAAGGTCAGGGGGCACACATGGGCCACCTGTTGCCCACCTTTGCAGTAGTCCAACTGAGAAATTCAGTGTAGATAGGAATGGGGGAGCAGCCTTGTGCACCCTCTAAAAATGTGTTATACATTTGAGGGGCTGAAGTTTAATTCCCAGAAATCCTCAAGGTCTTTCTCCAAGGAACTGAAAATGGTTGAAGTGCAGAATGCTAGCCCTTCTCTGCTAGCAATTCCTTCCTCCTTCCCTGGAATGACAGGCCCCATCACCTTGTGTGGGAAAAGATGTTCAGAGAGCACCATTTCTACTTAGATTAGAAGCCAAACGGGAGCCCTCCTTTGCCTATTACCCACTCCCACCTCTCCAGTGGGACTCTTTTTTTTATCCCGGGAGAGTGGGGAAGGGGTAGACACAAACAGAAGTGAGATGGGGGGCTGCCATGATTCTGCTCAGCAATTCAAGCACTGGGCTAAATCCAGCATTATGTGAGTTCATTTCCATTCACACAGCCAGAGTTTCCCTTCCACTCCTCCCTGCTGCAGCTTCCTGCATGCCCCCCAAATCTACTCAGGGTGACTTGGCTGTAAGGTGGAAGGAGAATTTGATCCACCATTGGATAAAACCCATAGTCAATGCTTGCCCTGTTCTTAGGCATAGAAAACTAATACCAGGTCTGTCTTATCTAGGTAAGGCTACAGCTAGAGATGTACAGATTCTGCAAAATCCATCCCATCTGTGTTTTGTGGATTATCAAGCACCTTTCATTCCTGCATCCACCCAGTGACAGGTTTTTTTTCAATTTCCAGATTTGTGCAAATGCACACATGCGCAAATTCCCCCAAATGTGCAAATCCCCCCCCCAAAGTGCGCATTTCACACTTTAGCCAATGGAGGAAATGAAGATTTTTGGACGGGTTTTAAAAAAGATTTTGTGTATTTTTCTACAACAAAATTTGTGCGAAATTCCTGGAGGTTAGGAGAGTGTTCTGTAAGTCTGCGGACTCTGCCCGACAGGCAAAAAGCTGGTCTGCTGCAGAATCCATGGGCTGGATTCATAAAAATCTGATCTGATTTGGTTCCATTGCAAATTTCTCTAACATTTCTAGCTACAGCTGGCAAGCCAACCTTAACTGTTTTTATGTATGTTAGTGTTGTAAGCTGCCTTGCGAGGGCTTCAGCCCTGAAAGGTGGCCAAGATATGTTTTAAATAAGTTAAATAAATTATAAGCTGGTAAAAGGCAAGGCCAGCACCCACCACCTGTGCATTGAAGGAAAGCCTTGGGTCAATGCATATCCCCAGCCGTGCACCTGTTCCTTAAGGGGGAGTCCAATATCATTCAGAACAGGTTGCATATCCTCACCGAGATGATCTGAAGGCACTGGAATCAAAGTGGGGCAATTTCAGTGTGGTTGGCTTGGTGAAACTAGCTCCATCTTGCTGCTTGCATAATAATTTCAATCCAAGAGTCTTAAATCCGAGACTGGTAGCTGTCAGCTCAAATTATTAACTCACAAGGCAGTACTAATTGTCATTCAAACTTTCATTGATTAATCCCCTGACTGATTACCATTTGTTGACCTAATTTTGAATTGATCAGAAAAGCTTATAGTTTCTGTTGGACCACAATGAAATCCACCATTAGGTAAATTTCAGGGCAAACTACACATTAGATACAAATCCATGTGACAATGTGGGAGACACAGAGGACCCTTCCCCCAGCTACTTCCATCTCCCATCCCATGGTGTTCTAGATGTGTGTTTCCGGTTATTCTGTTCTAAAGGAGAAAGGAATGTAGGGCAACAGGTTCATTGTGGAAGGGGAGGAAAGGTTAATATTAATGAAGAGTTGATGCTCTCAGATGCAACTGAAGACAAATGAAATACACTATGTTCCAAGAATTATTATTATTCACAAATCTTGCCTCATCCACAAATGCAGCACTTATCTTTAGGTAAACCACTAGTTTTCAGCCTCAGTTCCACCTCTACATTATGGCAATAATTATACTGGCCTACATTACAGGATTGGTGCAAAGATTACAAGAAATTAAACCAAATAATGTATGCAAACTTCTTTGAGTACTACAACAGATATATAATGATAAAGTGTTGTTATAAAATTCTATCAAATAAGAATCCAAAATCACTTCGAGAGTACTCTTAAGATCAAAACTAAACATGACTTTAAAATAATGACAATTTTAGTCTAGGACATTACATTAATCATCATCCCATCTTAGTCCTAAGAAACAAAATGGCTTCTGGTCTGGGGAACATGTGATCTGCCCAGATGTTGTAGGAGTACAGTACCCATCATCTCTCATCATTGGCTATGCTGACTTAGGCTAATGTGATTTGCGGCGCACCACCACATTCCCCTCCCTTGATTTAGCAGACTATAATGTACTCTGGCAGTTTATTCACTGTGGACAGAGAAGAAAGAAGAACCTAATTTATTTTTCCAAATGTATGATTTTCTACCCCAGTTCCAGCGAAGTAACATTGCTGCTTGCTCTGTAGGGTATTATTAGCTAGCGTTGCAAAAGAGTGTTGAGTTCTGCCCAAAGATCAGTAGCATCTTGGAATAAAAACTGTACTTAGGCTTTCTAAAACCATCAATTTTTAAGACACGATAAGAATGAGACATTTATGCACCATGCAAGAATAATGTTTGCAATGAACAATTCCCTCTGTTATTGTTACCAGTACAGATGCTGGGAAATTGGATCTGTTTCATGGCAATTCCAAACTTTAGCCCTTACCTCAGTTATAATCTAAGTGTACTGATGTAACTAGGGCTAGACCTTGGGTTGGGGCCAGCATAGGGATGTCCACCCACTGGGAAATCTAGTTCTTTTTTGGTTCAACTGAGTTCTGCTAATTTGCAAGCTGAGCTATGGGCTGTTCCCTGAAGTCCAGGAACTTTTTTGTGCCTATTTTGGGAAAGTGCTTCAATTTGCACAGATTTCTGAATAATTTGCGCAAATCACAGCCGTGATTTGTACAAATTCAACTGTGATTTATGCAGATTGCTCAGAAATCTTGCAAATTGCATAACCTTGCAAAAGAAAAACAATGTGCAAAATGCCCAGAAAATCTGTGAACTGGTTCAACTCGCTGCAGATAGAGTCAGGCATTGCAGCAGGAAGTGCAGTGAAAGCCAGTGAGCCGAACATAGGAAAACCCATCGTGCCCATCCCCAATCAAATTTCTCTGATATCCCTTGGCCAACTCCTTTGAAGCCAAGTTTTCAGCACCAACAGAAATAAACCTTTTTCATAGTGATCCCAGCTGCTGGTATAAATATATATTATTCCTAAAAACATAAATGTGGGAGGAGTAGGGTGCGAAGGCAGGCACCAAGAAAGATGTGCAGGGGTGCATTGGTACCTGCTAGCTCCACATTGCTTACTTCTCATGTACACAGGTAGAGATGCTCACTTTATTATTTTTACTTTTAAAATATATTTACCCTTTATTCAACAAAATGGTGCTTCTTCCCAAGTAGTATATATTTACCCTTTATTCAACAAAATGGTGCTTCTTCCCAAGTATTCCCATGCAATAAATAATAAAAAAATAAAAATAAAAAATAAGTAGTTGTGTTTAGCATCAGGGCAGCAGAAGCAAATTCCAGGTTATTCCTGTAGTCGTGATGGTGCTATGATTTAAGTGAGTTTAAAATATGAAACTGTGCATGCTCAGACTTGGCAAACAGATTCCCCCCTTCCTTTCTAACTTGTAGATTCCTGGTCAACACCTGGTTGGCCACTGTGTGAACAGAATGCTGGACTACATGGACCCTTGGTCTGATCCAACATGGCTCATCTTATGTTCTGAGGAATATAGAAGAAGTTGTAAAGTATGGAATGATGGGACAAGGGGAGAAGAGAAATGCTAGCTGTGTTCTTCAAAACTGAAGTAATACACATGGCTATATAAAGGCCTCCCACCCCTGCATAAGACCACTAGGTCCAGGGCCCAAAATTACTCAGTTGCCTGAATGACCCTGAGTGACAAAATTAGGGGTGTGCACAGACCCCCCAGATCATATCGGGAGCCGGATTGGGACCTCCAATTTTGTCCCGGATCGGATCGGACAAAATCGGAGGCCCCCTGGACCGGATCGAGTCTGATCCCGATCCAAAAATAGGACATCCAATTTTTGGATCGGCCACCATTTCTCCCCCCCCCCCTCCCCATAGACTTGCATTGGGGGAAAGAAAGCTTTCCCCCAATGCAAGTCTATGAGGAAAAAATGGCGGCAGGTGGGTGAGGGGGGCCTAACTCCCTCCTTCCCCCCGGGGCCATCTGCTGAGGACGGCCCCGGCAGGTAAGCCCCCTCCCCCACGCTCCTTACCCCCCCCCCGGGGCCGTCTGCTTCCATCCGCTGGCTCCCGCAGGCACCAGCGGATGGAAGAAGATGGCTCCAGGGGGTAAGCCCCCTCCTCCTCCCCCTGCTTACCTTACGTGGCCGTCCGCTCCCAACCACCGCTGGCCGCTACTGCAAGCAGGCTTCGCGGCTTGCCCCTAGGTAGCGCGCAAGGTGATCATCACCTGATCATCATCAGGTGATGATCACCTGGCACGCTACCTAGGAGCAGGCCGCGAAGCCTGCTCGCAGTAGCGGCCAGCGGTGGACAGGAGCAGATGGCCAGGAAAGGTAAGCGCGCCACGCACCCCTTTCCCCCCCTCCCCCCTGCTTACCTTTCCTGGCCGTCCGCTCCCGTCCGCCGCTGGCCGCTACTGCGAGCAGGCTTCGCGGCCTGCTCCTGAGTAGTGCGCCAGGTGATGTCATCACCTGGCGCGCTACCTAGGAGCAGGCTGCAAAGCATGCTCGCAGTAGCGGCCGGCAGCAGATGGGAGTGGACGGCCAGGAAAGGTAAGCGTGCCGCACGCCCCCTTCCCCCTGCTCCCTGCTTACCTTTCATGGCCGTCTGCTCCCGTCCATCGCCCCCTGCCCCCGTTGTCCACTTCCATCGGCGGGCGCCCGCTGGCGCCCACTAATGGAAGCGGCGGCGGGCGCCAGTGGGTGCCCGCTGATCCGCCGATCCATCTGATCTGTATTGGAACCTTTCCGGATCAGATCGGATTGGATCGGCCGATCCAGTGGTGAGATCGGAAATCGGATAATTGTATCCGACTTCCCCTGGATCAGATTCGGATCATGGATCCGATCCGATCCAGTGCACATCCCTAGACAAAATCACTTAGCTACAGTGGAGGCTGGTGGCTCCAATGTCAGTGGAGTGGTGAATCCACTCTAGGTTTCAATCAGAACCAGCCAGAACTCTGAATGAGCTATCCACCTCACTGACATCAGAATCGCTAGCCTCCAGTGCATAGCTTTCTGAGTGACACTCATCTATAGAATTGGGGTGGGGAAAATCCCCAGTCTGAGCTTCCTTTTTACCGTATTTCTTCGATTCTAAGACACCATCAATTTCAGTACCACCAACAGGGAAAAAGCTTTGATTCTAAGTGTGGGGAAATCGCCATCGATTCTAAGACGCACCCCATTTGTAGAGACGTTTATATGGGGAAAAAAGTGCTTCTTAGAATTGAAGAAATAGGGTACCTCCTTTCCATGACTCAATCTCAGCAACTTGCTTTTTACTGCTGCCTTATTTGACCATTGCATATATTATCAATGTCAGTGTAATTTATGTCATGATCAGTATGTATGTATCAATACAATCAGGATACGTTTGCTTGCTTGCTGCACTAGTGTTTCCTTAAATTATCCACTAAAGTATTTTAGTTTTGGAGAGTGACTCTAGATGTGAGTCTCTCTCACCATTCTTCCATAATTTATCTGGAGCCAGGACAGGCTATATGACATGAAGGTTGAACGAGGTGATCTCCTTACAGGAATGGGTGAGAAATTCCTTTCATTTACATTTTAATGCAAACTTACCAAAATAACACTTCCTCAACTTACACATGAACTGGAGCAGCAATACAACAATATTCACACTTTTCAGAATGCTACAATGAACTCACCAATGAAAATTGTGTGCAAAAATACATATATTACAGAAATGTGCCTACAACGATGCACATCTTATAGAAAAGTGCACACCATATTTTGCATATTATGGAAAAGTACACACAAAGCCACTTTATTTTAGAGGTAAATCACTTGCAAACAGTGCATATATTTGGAAAAGTGCATACAAAAGTGAATCTATTTTGACAAGTGCATGCATTTATTTTGAGAAATGTATACAAAAATGCATATGAATGCTTATGTAGACTTTTTAAGAAATTGCAAACTGATGCAGAAACAGGATGGGGCAAACTTAACATTGAAAAATGAGAAACTGAGTGAAATTGAGTTTGACAGAATCATTCATCCCCAGTCTCCTGAGTCCTTTGAAATGTGATTTGAAGAGTCAGGTCACACTTGCACATTCATTGCTTGATATTGATGACTATAATAATAAGTGATATCTTGAAAGTGTGAATAGGCTATCACAGATCTAACACCACAGATATCAGTTCACATCATCTCAGACACAAGGATTTTCAAACTGAGTCCCTACACATTGTTCACTTCCAGTCAGTAGGTGTATAGAAATTGAATTTAGAGAGATCAGGGGATGTACAAGCATGTGTGAACAAACCCTAAATAACCACTGTTGCAGAAAGAGAACTCCCTATCTCTCGCATTTTGCTAGGGTTGTATAATACTTTCATTTTTCAGAACTGTCCCTACTTTTCTAACAAGAAAATTAAGCTGTCCTAATCTTTCTGTAGCCATACAAGAGGTTCAGCGGGTCTGATGTCCCTTGACACCTTGTTGCCAAAGAGCCCATCACAAAGATGGATTTTATTGATATCTTTTCAGCAGTTCACATTGTTTCGCTTCTACAATTTGGCACAAGACTCATGTTGTTGTTAGTCTATTGTCGAGGGGTTCCCATAAAGAACGAGCCATTGCTAATCTCAAAATTGGATCTACTCAATGCCAGATGACATGGGATAAAAGCACAACACTGTACATTAAAAAAAGTGCACGGAGGGAGTGATATTTGGCTTCTGCAGCTTTTGGACCCTCGAACATTATTGCCAAGAAACCTTATTTATCACTCAGCACCCTCCCAATAACACATTTCCTTTCCCCCTAATAGCCTCAAAATTTCCTCCAGCTGCCTTCTCCCCCACAAACTTTGCCTTATCCATTAGACATATTTAAATTTCCCCTTTGTTTTGTAATTTACATTTTTTCACACCCTAAAATTACAGCCCTTTCAAGGCAAAAGTCCCTCCATTCAGACAGCAGAACATGGTGCAATTTTAGCATCATATAATTTCCTCCATAATTGCTAAATCATTTTCTTCCTCTTCTCCTGCCCCTCTTGGTGGCTTCTTCTTTTTTTAAAGAAAGAAGCATCCAAGGAAATATAGCAAGGACAGACAGAAGATTTAATAAAGCTAAGATGGCCCTGCCTGATGTTGCACTATGCCAATGAATCACAGAGCCATTAAAAAAATAAAAATCCCTGCTCTGTGTGCAAACTTTTCATATCTACTTTTCCATTCAACAAATCTTCAACTCTCTGGATCCAAAAGTCATTTTGGGTTCACAAGAGTATAACACTCTCACGTGTTATATGTATCAATGAAGTTCTCAAATAACATGCAAACAAAACCAACAAAAATATGATAATGAAACCGCTGAAGGCATTTTTCTCTTCATGGCTGGTGCCTTGGGGGATGGGTGGGGTGGGTGTGGGGGTAACTGACATTTATCAAACTAAAAGTAACATTCACTCATTTGTATTGTGAATGTTTTGTCATAATGGATTTTCAGTTTAATGCTCCAATTACATTTGTAACATTCTTCCAAACAGAATAGCACTAATGATTTCCATTATTATTTACATGCTTCCTTAATTATAAGGTTCTGCATCTCTCTTTCTCTCTCTCTTTCTCTCTCTCTCTCTTCCTTCAATGCTAAACCAGATATAAGGCAAATGCATTTTAGCTTTCTGTTGCGTAAAAGCTGGTGATGAATTAGCCCACATTAATACCTCTTTATAATGTATACACAATCTGAGCCCCTCACAGAGTTATAAATTAAAGGAAGGAAGAAGTAGAAGTGGGTACATTTCTCCTCAGGAAAAAGGAAAAAGAAAAGAAGCAAATACAGAGATAAATCAAATCTCTTTAAAGCAGTATATATGCAAATTTAATTGAAAGCAAATATATATCAAACAGCTTCCTAGGAGAAAGTGAAATTTCTCTAAATTAGTAGCACACAGGGCAATAATGTTGGTTGTTATCACTGTTAATTTTGTCTGACAGCCTCCTTAACTTAAGAATGGTTGCCATTCACTTCTATGGCAGAACAAAACAAAACAAGAGCGTCACTTGGGGACGTGCTTCCACCTGTCACACGGGATGGATTATTTCCTGTTGACAGAAATCCTCCAGAAGGATGCTCTCACTGCACATTCATGCATGCCTGCCCTCACGCGCATATACGGAGGGGGTCACTGCGCAATACAAGCCTCCCATCAGTTCTAACAACAGGCCTTTTGCTAGGAAAAGTTTAGACCAGATCCAGAGGGATGCCGAGGAGTACTTTGAAGTGCAAAATAAGTTAGGATTGGGCATTTCATCGGGCTGTACCATTGTTTGGGATCTGAATTGACTCCAGGGAGCTTCATCATTAGTTGACATCATGTGAAATGGGAGCAAACAAAGCACACACGAAGGGGATGGAACCCAAGAGCCTGGAAGATGAAGCTTCGTTTCCATTCTAGAAGGTTCTTTTTTGTGGTGCAGGGAGGCTTGCCTATGCCTAACTATGTAGCAATTTCAAACCACTCTAGAGCCTTTTCCATACAGGGAAGACACCAGGAACACTCCCTGCTGCAGAAATTCAGCCGACAGCACACGGCGGAAGGGTGCGCGTGTTTGCAGGAGCAGCGATAAGGATTTCCAGGAGGGGGCAGGGGGCGAAACAAAGCAAGCCCACCCTCCAATTGACAGGTCAATCTATCAATGGAACAATGCCTCGTATTGTATGCAGGCTTGCAGTTCCAAAGACATCTGTTAATTGGTTCTGCTTCTTTCACGTCCTGCTCCTCTTCCAATGAAGATATCTGACAGGATTTTGAAGGATAATATCACTTCTGTGCCTATTAACCCCTTTTAGCATACCCAGGCATTCTTTACACCCCCTCCCCACTGCCCCATGATTGCCGTTGTGCGAGGGGGAGAACAGGGCTGGGCCAGTTGTCCCCGCCATCTCTCGCATGCCTGCAGCCTTTCACAAATTGGGTTTTAAAACCTGCACGGAGCCTACTTTAGTTCAAAAGGCTCCCTCATATAGAAGTTCAACCCCAACACGTGGGGGGGGGGCACTACAGGAGCACAGGAGGGTACAGGGGCAATGGGCTTGTCTCCACTTTCCCCTTTGCTGCATCCTCCTGCTCCCTCTAAAAGTCTAGCACTGGAAATAAGGAAGATGGTGGCAGCCTCCGCCTCACTCGGCACTCCTCTTTACAGAGTGAGGCTGTGGGAGTACTGGGTGGCTTGAGCTGTGTTCCCTTTGGAGGCCCAGCTTGTCCCTATCTGCTGCTAGTGAGCTTTGGGTGGGATACTATGGAGGCCATGGCGATCATGTTAGAGGGCACCTTGACAAGGCCCTGGCCAATATGACACAATATGGCACAGGCAAATGGATCTGAACTTTCAGGCCACAAGGAAAGCTTAAATATGGTACATACATTGTCACAAACAACATTTATTTACCACTCTGCATCTAAACAGATTCTGGAGAGGTGAACAACAAGAGATAGTATGATAAAAAGAAAAACAGAATAAAACACCAGTTTAAAATTATTCTTTTTAAAAACAGAGTGCCAATTTTGGTGCCTGCCTGACTTCCAGAGGCAGAGAGTTAGAAAGAAAGGGGGGCACCACTTAGGGGCGTCTGAAATCAATGAGAGCTCACTCTGTGAGCATTTGCCCTGCCACTGCTGCAGCCTGTCCCCTGTAAACCGGGCCATGCAAGCCTCCGCCATGCGCTCACACAGCTCGCAAGTGCTCGACAGCTGCATGCCCTGGCTTCTGGCCCTCCCTACACTGTGTTAATGGCAGCTACCATTGGTGCAGCTACCGCAGGGGGTTCATGGGCATTCAGGCATGGGTCCATACTCACACTGAGTGCATCCAACTAGGTCTGTGAGAGCCAGATGCAGGGGGGACCGTTGCCCTTGTGGATTCACTTGGATGCCTGCACCATCCCTAACCAAACTGAAGGTTCTTCTCCAGGTGGACTCCAGTCAGGCCATGGTTCCATGTGGAACCACCAAGAGCATGCAGTCTGATTACCTCCGTGACTGGGTAGGTTGGTAAGGGAGAAGGTACTGTCTCAGGTATTTTGATGAGATTGTACTACATGACCCTTACATACAAGCCCAGTATCAGCAGCAGGCAGCATCCTCAGACAGTTGATGGGGTCTCAGTGCCCATCACTGCACTGAGGCCTGCCCAGGGCAGCTTGAAACTGCCATCCTGATTTCCCAGAATGCCCTAGAGTAAGCCTGCCAGGGCCCACAGATATAGGAGGGCCCCCACAAGAGGGCATTTTGCCAAGGTGTTTCTCAAACCAGAGCTATCTGTGCCACATACATTTCTTAAGCTGATGGGGGGGGATTTTCTATTTTCTAAAATTCCTTCCACTTGAGAACAGCTTTCTTCCAAGATATACACAATCCTCATTGACCCAGTGCCTGAGAAAAATAAAATTGTTGCATGAAACTTTCTAATCCTTGAAGGATGACTAAAAATATTTGCATTAATATTATGATTTCTTTTCAGGAAGCCATGAAATTCTATAGACAAAAGAAGAAATCATATTATATGCATTCTAGGATGTTAATTTCGACTGGCGCAACCTAGCATTTTTCACACGACAATTATTGGATGAGAAATACTAAAGTGCAGCAACTGTTCACTTCACAGTCCTCATCTCTCAGATATCCCAGGATGAAGAAAATAATATTCAGTCCCCAAAATACCCCCCCAATGTAATATACTGCAATGTTGCAGAATTTTCTGCAATGGGTAATATAAAACAATTATAAGATTACATTTAATGGCATTATTAATATATTCAGTTTTGTATCACTAAACAATTGTATTGATTAAGTAGGATTTCGGTTAAATTAACTGTATGTCTATGAGTATGTTCATCACATAAAATGGCAATCCAGTTCATATCACTGCCTTTATTATTATGATAGACTGATGTATAACCTGCCCACTCCCCACCCCAACCTGCCCAAAGTGTACCTGAGTCTGAAGGCCAGGGATAGACTAGGGATTCTGTTAGTGTACCGGCCACCCCGCTGCCTATCAGACTCCCTGGCCGATCTCACGGAACTGGTCTCAGAGCTGGTGTTGGATTCGCCCAGGCTTTTGGTCCTGGGCAACTTCAACATCCCATTCGAGACTGGTTTGTCAGGTGCAGCTCGGGAGTTCATGGCAACCATGACAACCATGGGCCTATCCCAATTGGTCTCTGGACCCACACATTCAGCAGGTCACACCCTCGATGCTGTTTTCAGTTCCGAACAGAGGAATCTGTGGGTGGAGGTGACGAATACCTCCGTGTTGTCATGGACAGACCATTTTCTGGTCAGGGTTAGTATCACGGCTACCACCCGCCCCTGCAGGGGTGGCGGACATATTAAGATGGTCCGCCCTCGAAGGTTGATGGATCCTTCTGGATTCCAGAAAACCTTAGAGGGTTCTATGGCTGGTATCATCGACAATCCTGTAGAAGCCCTGGTCAATAGATGGAATCAAGACTTAACTAAGGCTATCAACACGATCGCCCCCAAACGTCCTCTCCGACCCGCTTCTAACAGGGTGCCCTGGTATACGGAAGATCTCAGGGAGTTGAAGCGGGAAGGACGACGACTGGAGCACCGATGGTGGAAAACTCGACTTATATCCGACAAGACATGGCATAGAGAACATCTTCGTTCCTATGGGGTGGCAATACGTGCAGCGAAGAAAGCTTTCTTCTCTGCACACATTGCGTCTGCGAATTCGCATCCAGCAGAACTGTTCAGGATGGTGAGGGGTCTAACCTGGGCACCCTCCCCCCTGAACCCGATTTTAGAGCCTTCGGTAGTTAGCTGCGATGCCTTTTACGATCATTTCACAGATAAAATCTCTCGGATAAGAGCGGACTTAGATGCTGTCATTATAGCAGAGGCTGACGATGGAGTGTCCAGCGTCTCCACGAGTAGAATTACACTGGATCAGTTTCAGTTGGTGAGTACCGAGGACGTGGACAAGCTGCTTGGACGAGTGAGGAGGATGACTTGCCCTCTCGATCCCTGTCCTTCATGGGTGGTCATCCAGGGAGGAGATGCAGTTAGATCACAATTACAATATATTATTAATGCATCTCTCAGGGAGGGGAGTTTTCCATCATGTTTAAAAGAAGCAGTTGTACGGCCGCTTCTAAAGAAGCCCTCCATGGACCCCCTGAACTTTAATAACTACAGACCAGTAGTGATCGAGAGGGCGGTTGCCTTTCAACTCCAAGTAGTTTTGGATGACACTGATTTTCTAGACCCATTTCAAACTGGCTTCAGAGTGGGATACAGAGTTGAGACTGCTATGGTCACCTTAGTGGATGATCTACTCCTGAGTATTGACAGGGGGAGTGTGTCCCTGTTGGTACGTCTGGACCTCTCAGTGGCATTCGATACCATCGACCATGGTATCCTTCTGGAACGCCTGAGGGGATTGGGACTGTGGGGCACTGTGCTTCAGTGGTTCCGGTCCTACCTCTTGGGCAGGTTCCAGATGGTGATGCTTGGGGATAGCTGCTCCACAAAGAAGGAGCTGTTGTGTGACGTACCGCACAGTGCCATCCTTTCCTCAATGCTGTTTAACATTTATATGAAACCGTTGGGAGACATCATCCAAAGGCATGGGGCGGGGTGCTATCAGTATGCTGATGACACCCAAATATATTTCTCTATGCCTTCAATAACAGGGTCAGCTAAGGATAGTGTGTCTCCTCTGAATGAATGCTTGGAGGCGGTAATGGGCTGGATGAGGAAAAACAAACTGAAGCTGAATCCAGACAAGACGGAGGTGCTTGCTGTCAAAGGCCACAACCTGGGTTTGGAGGTGTGTCAACTGGTTCTGGATGGGGTTACACTCCCCCTGAAAGACTGTGTTCACAGCTTGGGGGTGCTCCTGGATCCGTCTCTCCAAATGACAGCCCAGATAGATGTGACGGCCAGGAGTGCCTACTATCAGCTTCGGCTGATACCCCAGCTGCGCCCCTTCCTAGAGTTGGAAGACCTAAAGACGGTGGTGCATGCACTGGTAACTTCGAGGCTCGACTTCTGCAATGCACTGTACATAGGGCTACCTCTGTGCCTAGTCCGGAAACTTCAACTAGTTCAAAATATGGCAGCCAGGTTGGTCACCGGTACACCTAGGGGGTGACCATATTATGCCAGCTTTAAAATCGCTCCACTGGCTGCCAATTAGTTTCCGGGCGAAGTATAAAGTGTTGGTTATTACCTTTAAAGCCCTACATGGTTTGGGTCCAGGTTACCTGCGGGATCACCTTCTCCCGTACAACAACAAACAAACCAAACTAGTTCACAAGAAACATAATGCAGCAATTTAAGAATTTAAGATAACAGGAGAATTCAGAATAAAGTAAGGAGATCCTTCACATAGGACCTTAGGAGGCTGCCTTATACTGAGTAAAGAGCATTGGGTCATCTAGCCCAGTATTGTTGACACTGACTGACAGCAGCACCTCATGGTTTCAGGCAGGATTTCTTTTCCATCCTGACCTAGAGATGCCAGGGATTGAACATGGGACCTTCTGCATGCAAAGCAGGCATTCTGCCACTGAGCCATGGCCCTGCCCTATAATAGGCTGTGTAAATAAATCATCTTCAGACATTGAGGGGGCAGATCCTGGGTGCCACAGTTAAAATGGCTCCTTTCCTGGGGCCCACCTGTCTTATCAAAAATAGCAGCCAAATCTGAAGGGGGACGGAGGAGAATAAATGTCCTAGGCTTAATGGGTGCAGAAAGCGGATCTGATTTCTGAATCATCCTAGTCCCAAACTGTTTAATTTTATTAAGGTATTTAGAATGCACTGTTCAGTCTGATAAAAAGCTTTCCTGGTGGCCGAAAAGAAGTGGAGAATTAATATATCCACAAAGCTTTATTCAGTAAATAGACATCACACCTGAAGGGAGTGCGAATGGTAGGAACCACCCTCTAAGTTTAATTAGCCTAACAAAGCAAGGTCAAGGTCATACTTTTATTGTGTCTTAGCAAATCGCCATTATACACAATTGCAGAAAGAAAACTATACAATTTAAAACTCTACTAATAAACCATTAAGAGTTGGATAATTTTCCATACAGCCTTTAAACTTTGTGGCATGTATTTGTAGAGCATTGACAAGGAATGCTCTACATACTTCTGTGCATCAGACAATAGGAAACAAACCTTAACAAGGGGTGGCCTTCCCTTCCATGAACTTAACAATGGATGAATGTATTTGGTTCTGAGATCATTATAAATAGAGCATTCAAGCAGTACATGAATAGTATCTTCAATTGATACTGAATTGCAACTGCATACTCTATCCTTCTTAGGAACCCCCTTATGCCGACCCACCCAATCTGCCAACGGGAGAACATTTAATCTTGCCTGAGTGAAAGCTACCCTCATTTTGATATTTGGTAGATCTACAAGGTATATTGGAAAAGATAAATACAAAGGAGTAAAGGAGGCATAGAAGTTATTAGACTGGCAAGTCTTGATCTCAGCCACCTGAGATTGCATCTCAGTATCCTTAATCCTTTGGAGCAGTAATACTTTAGCTCTGTCATAACCTTGAGTTAAGAGAAAAAAGAAGGAGAATCCCAAATTCATGGCAACTAGATGCATTTTATGCTTCCATGAACTTCCATAACACACAAACACAATAAGATTCTTTGAAAAGGCAGTGGTGACTTAGGAAGGCTTGAAGTGGCAGGGGTGGGAGGAGACAAAGATGGAAAATGTCCATGCCCCAGGTCCCAGATGTTGCTGATGCTCATGAATTCAGTAGTTGCTACTCTTTGAAGGTTCCATGGAGACCCTTAAGGCCTTCCAAGGTCAAAGACACTCCGGGGAATGGGTGGTGGTGCACAGGCCAGTGAGCCAAATGGCAGCCTCCATGCTTCCTCCGGTGTGGGGAGGACACTTGGCCCCTGAAAAAAGGTTTTAAAAACCCTGGAGAGACCCGAGGAGGTGCAGGTGCCCCAGTGCATGGACGGTGGTGCATGGGACGGCCACTTCTTCTCACATACGAACCCAGCGCTCTCTCTTTAGGTGGGGACAACCCGAAGGTTCACAAGTGTGGGGTTTGGGGAGCTCGAGGCGCCAATGTGTCCTCATCAAGATAGCCCCCTAGTAAAAAGCATAACTGCCATTATTGTCACCTGATCACCTAGGTGTACGTTTAAGTCCAGGAGAACACCCAAATGGCAAAGTTATTGTTTCAGGGAAGGTGCAACTCCATCCAGAACAGGCTAGATCATTCCTAATCTAGGATCATCAGAACCCCCAACCCACAAATGTCAGGATTAAGTAAATCCTTTTACATTGGTTATTATTATTCATATGTTATGCTTATTTAACTGGCATTTATCAGGCATTATCCGACATGAGCACCTTGTGTAAATTCAAGCATGTATTGTGGAAAGTTTGTTGTTTCTCTAAAGAAATAGTTTTGCAGGCTGGACGCTATGAACCAAAGGGGTAAAACATATGTACTACCTTTGCAGATGCACACACACACACACACACACGGCTTACACACTAGCTTTATGATAAGTGACTTACTCTTTCCCAATCTGCCATTTCAAACCTGATTGCAAGCTTAACAGTTCTGACAACAGCAGCTTGATTTCTCTACCAAGCTATCAAACTAGCAGATCCACAGTGCATTTCATTACTATGCACACAAGCACACACTCATATGGGCTTGCACGCACGCGCACAGGCCATGAAAATACATAAATAAAACTATTGCTTGAATACAGGCATCTGGATTCTCAAGCAGGAGTGGCTGGTAAATATGACAGTATGTTACAATCCCAAAGTGGGGGGAAATAATACAAATTCTGCCGCAAATTTGGTTACTGTCATCATGGCTGTATGTCTACTGCAGAGATGCTGATGTTGTTTGAGCTATAGATTAAGCCAAGGGTGCCGCATGCAGTTCCAAATAAAGTTTTCCACTCTGGATGCAATGCAGACTACACACCAAATACTGCCAAAACTCTTTCCTTATCAAATTCATATATACTACTTACCGTTTCCTAGAGCTCAGTGGAAGAATGATGTTGCAGGTACACAATCTGAATTGATTTCAATGGTGGGGGGGATAATGGAGGAAGAACCTTCCACCAGCTGAACAGAAACTATACCCATTTTATTCATTTATGCAATTTAAACAAAATATATGTCTCAGAGTTTGTAACTGCTTGGTTTCAGTTATGCATCTGTTACACAGTCACTTCTTCTATATTCTGAGTCATTGGCGATGCCTAAAAATAATTCTTTCATCTTAAATTAAGAGAAGAGCATTATAGATCATGCAGACAGAAAATCCTGTCTCCGTGCTATTGAGTAACCAATATGCTACAGGGACTCAGACTGTGAAATTCACTGCAGTATATCTTAATGTTAACAGATGCTAGTGGTGGCCTGCTTAAGAGCTAGAAAAAAAAGGAGGGGGAGGTAAAAGAAAGAAAGGACATGAGGGATTTGCATATGAAGACATTCTTTGCACATATGCAGGTGCAGAGGAAAAGGAGAACACCACTTGTTTGTAGAAAATCACTTTTAAGAATGGTAGGAACAGAGGAGGTTGCCATATAGCAAGTCAGTCAATTGGTGCATCAAGCTCAGTATTTTTTGTTATTTAGTAATTTTCTTTCATACCCATACTCACCCCCCCCCCCCAAATATGTGATAGTCCAGGCATATCAGTAATTGTAATAAATCAAGGCAGAAAAATACAGAATACATTGCTTGCATGAACCAGAGTGTCTGATATGTTACAGGCAGAGTGTTATGAACTTGAGTGTTACCAACATACATAATAAATTGATACCAATACACAGAAAATGTATCCTGTTTCCTTCTTCCTTTCACCAGTCATAACTTATTTGTTAATTTTTCTGTTAAGGCAACCTTCTAAACCTGAGTTCACCAAGCATCCAATGAAACTCCTCTTAGGTTCTTCCAAAACTGAGCAATGACCAGTCTATCTGCCACCAACAAAAATCCAGCCAATGGCTTGAAAGAGCAATTTCTGTTATTTCCCAGAAATGGCCAGAGATGATGTAGTCCAGAAACACCTGGTGGGCTTCAGGTTCCTCAGCCCTGGTCTACAGGGACTGGCGGTGGCTCTCTTTTCCAGTCCTACCTGGAGATGCCAGGGATTCAACCTGGGACCCTTTGCATGGCAAACATGTGGTTGGCCACTGAGCTGCAGCCCTTCCCCAATGGTAATTTACTTCTGTCCCATAATGTATGTGCCCTCCCTGTGGAGGGTAAAGTTGCAACTGAAATTTGCAATCAAATTTTGGACATGGAGATCTGAAATACAAACTCACCCAATTTAAAAATTCATGGCCTGTTATGAACATGCTCAGGAACATCATTTCCTTCCTGTGACTTATGTGTTTTGTTGTTTCCAATGCCTCCTGGCCAATTCATTCAATTGGGAGCCACAGGAAACTACATTTCCCATGCACACCAAAGGAAAGAACACACCAAAGGGACACAAACTTCTGAGAATTCTTCAAGAAAGCTCAGAAAACTAAACACATGATGACGTGAGGATTTGCTCATCATTAATGCTACAAATTATATTCTGTTGGCATCACTTGGAATTGAAATCTTGGAATTTAAATCTAATTTACTCGGGAGTCAGTATCACTGTCTTCATGTTCAGCTTGTGAGCATGTTGGAGGTTTCTGACTGGCCACTCAAAGAGAATGCAGGAAGATGGGTGTTTTCCAACACAAATCTTTTACTTAGTGGAATTTGCTTCTGAGTAAACTAAACATGTGTAGCACCAGCTGTAACTGTATTTGGAATTACACTACCAATAAGGTAGGGTGACCAGATAAAATCCAGGTCAGGGCTCATGTAACTTTAACAGTTGTAGAGAAAAGGGAATTTCAGCCAGTGTCATTTGTATGCAATTAGTTCCTGGTGAAATTCCCTTTTCATCACAACTGTTAAAGTTGCAAGGGCCTTGCCTTCTTTTGTATATGGTCACTCTAGTATAGTGCATGCACCTTTAATTGCTGTGATGAAGAGGGGATTTCACCAGGAACTAATTACATATAAATGACACTGGCTGAAATTCCCTTTTCTCTACAACTGTTAAAGTTACATGAGCCCTGACCTGGATTTTATCTGGTCAGCTTACAATAAGGTAAATGCAAGTACCTTGGCTTACCTCATCTGCCTACTGGATGTTAGGGGCACCCGTTCCACATCACAAATTAGTCCCCATCTTGGGGCTTCAAATACCAATATTCCTGCTAATTTACTCCATGTTTCTTCTCCTTTGGGATGGGTTTATATCACTGCTTCTTCCATTACAAAGTGACCTTTTGCAGTGCTAGAGAATCATGCTGAATGCAGTTGAAAGAATAAATGTCAGCTTGCCTGTGTTCTTTGCAGGTGTTCGAGTACAGTCATAAGAAAACATTTGCTTTCGTTTCAGGCACACGTTAATTACCCCTGAAGAATCCAGCACTGTCCTGAATTGTCCTCTGACTTGAGAAATCAGTCTGCCCTACTCTCTAATGCTTTTGGCCCCAAGGTGTGATGCTGACTCAGGGGTTGGAGGATGCACACACGTGTACATGCACACATGCCAGTAATCCTGATATAGAAAGCTCTTTCCTTGCTGCTAGCAGTGGCGGGAAAGAGCAATCCATATGAGGATCTTTGGGGGAGGAAGTAGACATGGGCAATGGGGAAATCGATTGGGGGAAATTTAGTGGGTGTCAGGGCACCATTGGGGGCCACAGTAAAGGCCTTGGAGGGCCACATGTGGCCCCCGGGTTCCAGATTGTGCACCCTTGGTCTAATAAATGGGTTCTTCCTCACCCTTACCTCATGCTGGGAAAATCTATATGAGAAAAGAGCCTGTTACCTATAAAACCTGAAGCCACTGTAGTCTTTTTCATTCCGCCTGAATACAATAATGGCAATTGGTGGTGGTGGTGGTAGTACAGAGTGCTTGAAGAAACACCATTTTCCTCTTTGCACAAGTGTCAAATCCAGTACTTCCAGTACTGCACAACTCTTTACGATTTCATTAGAGTAGGTGGTGCTCTCACTAGTTATGTTAGTTGTTAGTTGTATTAGCCACTAGCAAACAATGTCAATCCTTGTCATTTTTCCATGAGCATAATGTTGGATATAACCCACAGACTCTACCCTACCATGGACACATTTTCTTGGCACACTTGCAACATGCCTATGCATGTCTGCACACAGGCACCTCTCTATATCAGCCAGGACATGATTGTGTGGAGAGATGTGTTTAAACATAGGGTCATTGCAGACATGACAATAGAATGCTTATGGGGTGGGGGGAGCTTGCCACTGTGATGCCACCTCCCACTTCTAAACACCTTCGCTCAATGCATGGAAGAGAGCCTGAATGTCCAAAGAAGGCTTTGACCCACAGGATTCCACTGGATAGGATACTAATGAGTGGGATCCAGAGATTCCCATGATCGAGTGCAAAATTTTCTGTGCACACATGGGTGGATTGCCAGTTTCTCCTTCCAGCTGCGTTCCCTCATGCCAAGTGAAAACCCACTCTAAAGGCTCTCCCTGCTTTCAGGAACAGTTTTTTTAGGGGCTGGGGAAATTACATGGGCCCACAGAGGGGAACAAAACTGGGAAAGCTCTAATCCATGTGTCATGTTGAGCATGCAGCCCTTTGAATCCCACCCCTTCAAAAAGTTGTAAATGTGTGTATTTTCCCATAGGTGGATGCCCAGATTTATCAAACATTCAGGGCTGGATATGCAGTTTTGCCCACCATCCACAGATGGTCACCGCTGCCAAATGTGGTGGAGAACTGATTCTAATTTCTCAACTTCTCCATCCTCTTCCAGAGAGGATTGTGCTGTCAGAGCTCACTAAATCACCTATCTGTTGAGTGGGTATGGAGGTATGGATCCTTACATATTGGAGAGCAGAGGCGTTGAACCTCCTTCAATTTCATTTTGGGGAAGCTCTCAGTGGTGGGTGGGGTTAAAGGCAAAATGAGTGGGGCAAAAGGGGCAGGGATAAAATACACCCCCCAGCCCCCAGCATATTTTAGTTTAAAGCACTTCTTGCCAATAACTAAGCCTTAGGTGAGGCCTTCCAATTGTTTAGAATGGGAAGGGGGGAAGTGCACAAAATGACTGATCATTAGCAGAAAGTGGGTGTGGCCTGGGGTAGGGTGTGTGGCATATGAGAGATTCCAAAGGGCCAGATTGGAACTCCATGTGGGCCAGGTTTGGCCCCCAAGCCTGAAGTTCTGCACCCCTGTGCATAGAATGTGGCACATTGGATTTTTTGGACTGGGGACCCAGTATGTGTCTTTGTATTTTTGCAAGATGCACCACTATCTCCCTAACTGAATGAAATAAAATAAAAACAGGGAATTATTTATTTATTTATTATTTAGTTATTTTACTAGACTTCGGGCAGAGGAGAAGCAGACTTTAATCAAGGCAAGGTACGATCAATCATGCTATTTGAAAGGATTTCCAGATGAATGACAAGTCATTAATTGGAGCTGCTGAGTAAACAAACCAGCCCAAGCGAGACCTCAAGAATCAGATCTTGGAATGTCAAGCACATGGGAAAAATGAGCGGTGAAATTATTGAACCAAAGGGAAATATTAAAAACTAAGGACCATTTTGCTTTCTTTTGAACTTGCAAAGAACGAAGCTACAACAGGTGGATAATGCACTATTTGATCATAGATTGTTTGTTCCTCTTCGTAAAACATAGCTGGCAAATTTCTTTGCCCCGCACACACCACAAGCATTTTATATGTCTGTTTTATGCATTCTGGTTGATAGATTATGAATGTAGATAACAAGCAACCCAAAGGCTACAAATTAATAGTTTAGGACTGAGAAAGATGAATTGCTCGTCATTTGTGCTGCAGAACATTTTGCCTGAATGTGCAAATATGTATATATTTCATTGCCTGAGTTGCCCCAAGAAGTCAAGATACTGTTCTCCTCGCTTGAGCAACTTCTTGTGCTGCGCCTTGTGGCTTCTGGTTCAGCACTTAAACCACATTGGTGTCAAGGTGACTGGTGTTCTGGGGCTCTGAACTTTCTCCATGAAGCGACCATGGTGGTGAACGCTCAATCCATAGGTAGCCTGACAAATGAAAACCTGGAACAGCAGCCTGAAGTGACACAATCCAACCTGTGTCATCCCTCCCTGTCTGTTCTGGAAACATATAGCTGAAAAAGTGTGATGTGATGCCATCCGATTCGCATGCCCCCCCTGACACTCTGCTTCATTGGCCACCATTTCCAGAGATAAGGAAATACTGCAATGATGTCATATGTAATGCATTTCCCCCCCCCCCACACACACACACACACTCCATCTTAGTGGAGAAATGTTGGTTGGTGACACCCACGTGTCTCCCCATAACAAGTAGATTTGGTCTTAAAAATACAGAAAATACGGAGTCTGGAATCAGGCAGGCTACCTGCCATAACAGAAGCCCACAATTAAGGACGGATGAATCTGTTAAGTTTGATTCTGCTCAGTTTCTCATTCCCCCCCATTAGATTTGTTCCATCCCATTTCCACATCAGTTTTGAATCCTCCCCCATGAAAGGCTACACAAAAAAATCAAATATATTTTTGTGTGCATTTCCCCCTACTATACACATTATTTACATACACTTTTCCTAACGTTTACATTTGTTTTGCAAGCGATTTCTCTGATTTAGTGCATTTGGGGGGATTTGCAAAGGCCATATCATGGAGAGCTCCCCTTGCCTGACACCATGCACCTCTATTCAGGGTAAGGGCAACAACAGGGCTTCATAAACTCTCAGTGATGCCATCCAGATGTAACCAGATCTCATTGGCTGTGTGGCATTGTGATGTCATTATGTTCAATATGTAGATGTGAACATGCTGTGAAAGAGCTGTTACAAATATTTAAACTAACTACCATGTTGAAGCAGCAGAAGATCAGGGGAGTAATGGATGGGAGAAGGTACAAAAATATGAATCAACAAGTGAAGGATAGAAAGGGTTTTCATGGACCTTTCATCCCCTGCTCCCTGAAATGATACTTTTCACATTGAAAATTGAACCTCACAAAAATACAAGCCACAACTAGATGCTGGCAGTGCAAAGCCCAACAATGGGTTTTGGGTTCTGAGTTCAAATTTTCTTTCACTAATGAATTCCCTCCATGGCAGTAGGCAAACCACTGTCTCTCTCATCTCCTCCCAACCTAAGGATAATAATACTGTCGTACCTCAGCAGGTTGCAGTGCAGCCAACTGAGACAGTGTATTTGAATTGCTTTGACACCTGCAAAGTGTGATAATATATTCAGATCATTATTAGTTCTGAGCTACTCTGAGCTGGAGAGGTGATCCAAGAGCAAATCTGGCTCATTTCCTCTCACCTATGTAGATCCATTCCTGTTAAGAGGGGAAATGTAACCCAGACAGAACAGATTACAATGTTTCTCCTGCAGTGTTCTGGGCAAACACACATTTTATACTGTCTGTTTTTAATTACAGACTGCACTCTCCTTTATACTTCCTTGATCTTGTCAGTTTCAAAGCTGTCTCTTAATGGTTGGTTGGCAGTTTTTAATTGCTCATCAAATGCTTATTATAAAGCTTTCAGAAGAACTAATCATTGTCCAAAATGGAGAACCATTTCACAAGAAATGGCTGCAATTGCAAGCACCACTGGATTCAACCCATTTGTTCATATGGGTTGAACCCAATGGTGGCTTTGGTCTAGTAAGAAGGTGGGCAATGCATTTTGGTGGATCTACCTGCCTACTGCAGCCCTCCATGCCATATCCTGTACTGTTTTGGAGAGGTTTTGGGTGGTGGTGGTTGGGGGAGGGGTTTCTGTGGAAATTGGTTCCCCAATGTACTTTTTGCTAGTGGATCCAACCCTATGTTCATCAGCCAGTTCTTTGACTGCAGGCTTCTAGGATATAATATATTACTCACACAATGGCTCAATTCGGACGACACAATAAACAACTGGTGTGGGGGAAACAATCATCAGTTGTTTTGACTATTGTGTCATCTGAATGCTGCCATAGTCAACTCAGCGCTGATTCTCATCCACACCACAGTTGATTATTTATTACCATGTTGTGTGGGGAGTGCCCTCTACGGTTAGAGTGAGGGTTAGGGTTAGTCAACCCACCATTGACTATCGTGTCGTCCGAATTGAGCCAATGTCTGTTGCACTCTTTATTTTGTGGGCTTTAAATAATACATTAGAATTCCTTTGTATGTTTCTTTATTTATTTTAGATTATGTTTTAAGGTGTTCATTTTTACTTGTATTGTGCTGATTACAGTTTATATCGGTTTGGGGTTTCTCTCCCCTCCCACCATTATATTAATTATGGGTTTTTGCATTTGTGAACTTAAGCATTTTGAGAATGCTCTTGGCTCTGAGAAGAGAGATGCCTACATTTGAATCCTCCTTCTTACCAGTGAGACAGAATCAAATGCACACATGCATACACGCACCGGTTTTCTTTGATAGGATCCCTACTGGTTGCATGATTCACAGAGATTCAATACATGCCATTTCCCCCATGTCTGCATCTTCATACCAAGAAAGGCTGCACCTGTTACATTTCCTGCAACAGGTTACACAGCTATTGAAGACACAGAGATATGGTTACTAAAATAAGGGCACAATCCTTTGCATGTTTGAACAGAAAAAACTCCTACAACTCCCAGCATTCCCCAGCCATGCTGAAAAACTGCAGAGAAAGGCTGGCATTTTTCAGTGCTTCTGAAAATGTTCATGGGAGAAATAATTGTGCTTAGTTTGCCACGGATCTAATTTCAGTGACTAGCAATATCCTTCCTGGGGGCGGGGGGTGGGGAGGAGTTAAGGTTGCATATATGTTGGTAATGGTGGGCCCCGTTCCCATTCTGAAAGTAAAAGAAACAGAGGAAAAACAATTTTTCATTTGGGGTTAGAATTTGTTTGATATTTCTTTTCCCCAATAATGCTCAGACTTCCTCTTTGAGGGACTCATGACAGAAATTACTGTGAAAGAAACCCCACATCCTTTCGCAGAATTAAAAGGTCATTTGTTTTAGTAAGAGCTGAATTTTACACATCAATTTGAAATCACTAGCTGATTCCTTGACTGTAAACTTCTAGTACATAATAAATTACTCATACTATACATCTTGTACTTTTTATTTTGTGGACTTTTAATAATACATTTGAGCTTCCTTGACCTTTTTGGCAAATAATGCCAACATTTGAAGGGAAAGTGAACCCAGAGTACAGACTTACGAATGCTAATAAACAGAGCCAATTGTCTCTAGAGGGAGAGAGTGCTTTTGAGAAAACTAGGCAAGCTTTAAATTGTCTTGTGAAAACTAATTATTGCTACATGACAGTTTAAATCTGTTCGGTATAATCAAATAATTACACAATGAGCTGTGTGTTTTATAAGACGTTAAAGTGACATTTCTCTCTGCAAGGTATATACCTGTATAGGTAGATGTGACAAGCTAACAAAACTGCCCCAATACGACAAATCTCTCAACCCCTTTTTCAGTATGGTAAAGGTCATCCTGTCTTTCACCAAAGCATGCAAATGGATGAAGAGGATGGATTTTAGTGTCATAGAGGTGGCGAAGGGTCTTATTTTATATTTTATTACATTTTTAGCTTGCCTTTTCTCCAAAAAGCTCAGGGCAGATACATGGAATTCCCCAGTATTTTATCCTCATAACAACTCTGAGATAGATGAAGGTGGAGAAATAATGACTAGTCAGAAACCAAATTCTTTTTTTTTAAAGTCTTTAAACAAAAAGTACACTGGAACTATAACTACAGAAGAGACACAGATTCTAGTACTGATCAGTTCTGTTCCATTGAACCTTTCTTGTAAAGTGTAACAAGATCCAGGGTATAATACAGTAAAGAAAATTCCATAAGCATCCCTAACTGGAATCCCTATTTCAACCTCTCAGTGCTTTCTGTGGAAGTACAGAAATGTAAACACACTTGAGTTTGTTGGAGTGAAACAGCAATGTTTGTGACAAATCACCTGAACCACTGAGGAGTGATGGACAAAAGAGGACGTGTTTTCTTCCTCCACTAGTTTCTTCTTGTAACTACTCTTTGACATCAATTGCAACTCTTAGCTTTTCTTCCTTCCTGCCTCCTTCCTCATTGGCAGTAAGTGTTCCTGTGTCTGAACAAGTACAACCATACTGGTTGCCTTCATCCTATTCTATCAGAAACTATTTGTTTTTCCAGGAACTATGAACTCCCAATAAAACACTATTTGCTTTTGAAGTAGCAGTGTATGAGGGCTTCTTTCTATATCTATAGCACCTGCCTTTCACCAGCTACACACTGAAACTACACAGCTATAACTTAGCAAACAAATATAACTCTTAACAGAGTTCACTGCAAAATCCCAAGGTGAGATAAACCTAAACACTCCATATAATACTAGACACAAACCAGCTCTCCTCCCTTTGACCTCCCTCTGGCTGCCCCATTCTTCTCCGCCCCAGTTTTTTAAAAATATATATCTGTAGACGTGAAGGATCACATCTACAGATTAAAAAATAATTAAAAATATAAACAGGGGAGGGGGAAGGAATGGGGCAGCCAGAGGGAGGTCAGAGGGAGGAGAGCCGGTTCGGACACCATGCATCTCTCTCTTCCTCCCCCTTCGGCTGCCCCATTCCTTCCCCTGTTTTTTTTAAATTATTATTTTTTTAATCTGTAGATGCGATTCTTCGCACCTACAGATAAAAATAATAGTAAAAAAAAAACAGGGAGAAGGAACAAGGCAGTCAATGGGGGAGGAAGAGAGGGATGCACGGTGCCCAAACTGTCCCTCCTCCAGCTGATGGAGACCAATCAGCGGTCGCCATCGGCTGTGGCATGCCTCTGCAGATAAAAAGTCAGGGTAAGTGCCTGACTTTTTTAAAGTGGAGTTTAGGGGGCTTTGGGATGGCGGCTGCATCATGCAGACCACTTGCCACCACTCTGAAGCCACCGCAGGGCAAACTGCTCATCAAGATGTGCTCTTAGCTAAGTTGGAGCTGGCCAAGGTCATGATAGTGCCTGGTCTAACCTTGCCTTGCTACTCAGCACATCAGACTCCAATTGACCTGATTTTAGGCAATGGGATTTCATTCCACTAGACTGATTTGATTGGAAGTGACCGGACTTGCCCTGGTGGGGGCCCTGTGTTGATAAACACCTCTGGTGCCTTGAACCAGGATGGACAGGGCAGTAGGTATGGTAGGTTCTCCCTAGGACCGGGAATATTATCTTCTCAACAGGGTTAGGACTGGGGTTACTAGTCCCAGAATCCCCAGTGAAAGGCCCTGCTCACTATCAAAAGTAGGTGCCAACATTGTATTGCTTCTGGCACCTCCTGAAAATATTGTTTCTGGAAGCTTTCTTTGAATGACTGGCTGTGGTTTTATCAGAACGTTGTCCTTTTAAAAATGTATTTTTAATTAGGGGTGTGCATCGGATCGGATCCGATCCACGATCCGAATCCGATCCGACCCAAAATCAGGAAAATCTGATCCGATCTGATCCGATCAACCTCCGATCCGATCCGATCCGATCCGCCGAGGTCCGATCCGGATCGGACGCCATTTTGAATGCTTTTTCCCATAGCCAAGTATTGTTTTACAAAAACGCCTATAACTTTTTCATTTTTAAAGCTAGAAGGATGACACTTGGGCACATTGTAGACTGGTTAGGGATAGTTATCTGTGAGAAATTTCAGAAAGATTGGTGCATGCGTTTTGTGGCAATTAATTTTTTAATAAATACCCAGGAATGCCTATAACTTTGTCATTTTTAAAGTTACGCACATGAAACTTTGCCACATTGTAGGAGGTACCTTGGGACCTACGTGTGTGAAATTTCAGAAATGTAGGTGCTTGTCTTGTGTGGCAATTAATTTTCAGAAAAATGGGTAGTAGTGGGGTAAATACAGTTACGCCTCCCATTTTTTATTTTTAAAGATACAAACAGGAAACATGGGCACATTACAGGTACTACTTGGCTTGATATGTGTGTGAAATTTCAGAAACATTGGAGCTTGCCTTGTGTGGCAATTAATTTTTGAAACAATGAGGAAAGAAACACCTATAACTTTGTCATTTTTAAAGTTACACACATGAAACTTTGCCACATTGTAGGAGGTACCTTGGGACCTATGTGTGTTAAATTTCAGAAACATAGGTGCTTGCCTTGTGTGGCAATTAATTTTAGAATAATGGGTAGTAGTGGGGTAAATACATTTATGCCTCCCACTTTTTTATTTTTAAAGATACAAACAGGAAACTTGGGCACATTACAGGTACCACTTGGCTTGATATGTGTGTGATGTTTCAGAAACATTGGAGCTTGCCTTGTGTGGCAATTAATTTTTGAAACAATGAGGAAAGAAACACCTATAACTTTGTCATTTTTAAAGTTACACACATGAAACTTTGCCACATTGTAGGTGGTACCTTGGGACCTATGTGTGTGAAATTTCAGAAATATAGGTGCTTGCCTTGTGTGGCAATTAATTTTAGAAAAATGGGTAGTAGTGGGGTAAATACAGTAACGCCTCCCACGTTCTTATTTTTGAAGATACAAACAGGAAACTTGGGCACATTACAGGTACCACTTGGCTTGATATGTGTGTGAAATTTCAGAAACATTGGTGCTTGCCTGGTGTGGCAATTAATTTTTGAAACAATGAGGGATTCATTGGACAGTACTTGCCCATAGGGATTCATTGGACAGTACTTGCCCATAGGGAATCATTGGACAGTACTTGCCCATAGGGAATCATTGGAAAGCACTTGCCCATAGGGAATCATTGCATTGCACTTTCCCATTGAGAAATACAGTTATGGCTCCCACTTTTTTATTTTTGAAGATACAAACAGGAAACATGGGCACATTAATGTTAACACTTGGCTTGATATGTGTGTGGAATTTCAGAACGATTGGTGCATGCATTTCATGGCAATTAATTTTTTAATAAATACCCAGGAATGCCTATAACTTTGACATTTTTAAAGTTACACACATGAAACTTTGCCACATTGTAGGTGGTACCTTGGGACCTATGTGTGTGAAATTTCAGAAACATAGGTGCTTGCCTTGTGTGGCAATTAATTTTCAGAAAAATGGGTAGTAATGGGGTAAATACATTTACGCCTCCCACTTTTTTATTTTTAAAGATACAAACAGGAAACTTGGGCACATTACAGGTACCACTTGGCTTGATATGTGTGTGAAATTTCAGAAACATAGGTGCTTGCCTTGTGTGGCAATTAATTTTTGAAACAATGAGGAAAGAAACACCTATAACGTTTTTATTTTAAAAGTTAGAAGTCTGAAAGTTGCTCACTTTGTAGATGGGTTAGGGGTAGATATCTGTCACAAATTTCAGAATGATAGGTCCAGGCATTTGATGGCTATGGAATTTTTAGATTAAAAGTTACAAAAGTTTTTTCACATAGGCTTGGGCTGTCAATTGCACCCTCCGGCCTCTCGGGAAGAAGAAGGAAACACTTTCTCTCCATCTCTTTGATCCTTGCACACTTGGCTGCAAACTGAGCTGGTATCCATTACAGAAGGAGATAAAGAACCTGGCTCACTTTCACTTTTTACTCAAGCAGAACGGCTGAGCCTAGCTCATTTGCAGCCAAGCGTGCAAGGATCAAAGAGATGGAGAGAAAGTGTGGTAACTCCTGCTCCACAGAATTCCCTCCCAAGAGACATACAGCTGGCTCCATAGTCATCCATAGCTGCTTTTAAGAGGGTTGTAAAAAACTCACCTGTTCTTCCTGATCCTGACTTTTAATGGAAGGATTTAATGATATTTCCTGCTGGTAGGTATTTTAAAATTGGATTTTATTAGAATGGGCTTTATTTAAAATTATTTAAATTTAATATGATTTGAATTTTTTTTTAACATTGTTTTTATTCTGTAAACTGCCTTGAGATGACTATGAGATTACTTATTGCTTGCCATTATATATTGCTTTTATGCTGTATGGTTTTATTGATGGTTTCATCTTTTTAAACAGTTTTTTAAAAACACATTTTTGTGCTGCCTATGGTACTTTATTGACTAACCCTAACTTTAACCTTATTTAAATTGTTCTAAGTTTGTATGCTGCGTAGGGTATTCTTTACATAGGTGGGATATAAATTGAATATTAACAACAACAACAACCACCATGAAAGTTAAAGAATTATGGCAACAGGAAAAGGTTACAATTAGTCACATCAGCCACCAGCATTACATCAAAAAAATTTACAGGAAACCTTCAGAAACTTGGGCTGCCAAAATACATCCACACCAACATCCAGAAAGCAATTGTACTTAAAACAGGTTCAATAGTCAGAAAATTTCTGAATCAGTAAAAGACAGCATGACTTGGCAAAGCCTGTCATGTTCATCCAGAAAAAATGCCATAGGCAAGAAAAGAGAGATAATAATAACAATTATATGGTCCTGAAAGGCAGCAAAGGCATGGATTCAATCAATAAAACAGAATAAAATAAATCCATATGCAGAGTGCCTGTCTTCCACCAGGGATTACAGAATGATCATTCCAATCCCTTTCCATCAAAAAATATACTTTGGGGAGTGCCTGTTGCTCCTTTCTTCTGCCTTGCCTCCAGGTAAATTTCAGGGCATGTGATTAAGGGAGACCTTTGAATCATGACCCTTATCAATACATTCTTTTCAAGTACTGTTTCAAAACGCGTTATTAGAATGATTACTGGCATTTGGGGTTTTCAAGTGCTACAGTCAAGCATGATTAATGGAATTTTTCATTCTGCCCAACAATATATTTCCAATGATTATTACTGAATTTATCCAGAACAATATATATATATATATATATATATATATATATATATATATATATAATCATATCTTTGCTTTACAGCAGCCCTATGAAAGAGCCATTTTCTTTTTTAAAATGCATTTATTACCTGAAATAATCATAGGTATTTCAAATCATGAGGGTGCAAATAAGATAACCACAGCACATCTGAAAAAGGCGAAGGAAACACGATAATAACAACCTGTATTCCAATGATATACCTACAACAGTGGAAAGAAATTGTCAGCTTGCTAAGTTATCATATTCCTGTCTTGCATCCCAATGCAGTATAATCAATTTCCACTTTAAAAGAATGGTATTGCAAAGTCCCCTGTTACAATAAAATAAAATTTCAGATTTTTAGAAAGTGTCATGCAAGCTGATCTGATGTATGATTACTCAGAAGTTAGTCCCACTGTGTTCTATGGGGCATACTCCCGGGTAAATGTACATAGGATTGCAGCCTAAGGGTGCAATCCTATGTACGTTTAGAAAGAAAAAAGTCCTACAATTCCCAGCATTCATGTTGGGAGTTGTAAGACTTTCTCTGTCTAAAGGAATGAGCCCTAAACAACTCTGACATGTTAGCAGGATCTGTATTTATGTTCTGGGCACTCAACAATGATGGTCCACCTCCTCTATTAAGCTCCAGACTCATCACAACTTTGGGGGGGGGGCAGTTCTACATCTAATACAAGGGCACAGGAACTTTTTGCTCATTGAAACAACTGCTGAATAACATGGTTAATGTTTGCTCTCCCTACCTGGGAATGTTTTAAAGGGCTACAATTAGGCTTATCGTAAAAAGCTGGACATAGGACACCTGACTTCAGGTCATTAACTACATATTGAGTAGAATTAAGTACGAATGATATTGGCGTTTTTATTCAGTTATAATTGTTCTTATTACTTTGGATGTCCCCCATTAGGTTTTATTACTCATAAAAGTCTCTTTTAGATTATATCTATATCTATATCTATATATCTTGCAAAAGAAAGCTTTGTCCAAGTATTTACAGTAATCTGCTCAAATTACTATTTGCTAATGATATATGGTCCTGCAGCTCTTGCCAATTAATTAAAAACATAATCTGTTTTGTTAGATTTGAAGACTGTGTTTAACATAATATAAGCACATAAGAAGAGCCCTGATGGATCAGACCAAGGGTCCATCTTGTCCAGCATTCTGCTTACACAACGGCCAAACAGCTGCCCATGGGAAGCCTGTAAACTAGGGTGACCAGATAAAATCCAGGTCAGGGCTCATGTAACTTTAACAGTTGTAGAGAAAAGGGGATTTCAGCCAGTGTCCTTTGTATGCAATTAGTTCCTGGTGATATTCCCTCTTCATCACAACAGTTAAAGGTGCAGGCACTATACTAGAGTGACCATATACAAAAGAAGGCAGGGCCCCTGCAACTTTAACTGGTGTGATGAAGAGGGAATTTCACCAGGAACAAATTGCATACAAATGACACTGGCTGAAATTCCCTTTGCTCTACAACTGTTAAAGTTACATGAGCCCTGACCTGGATTTTATCTGGTCACCCTACTGTAAACAAAACACAGGTGCAAAAGCACCCTCCCACCCATGTTCTCCAGCAACTGGTGTACATACAGCCTGTGATACTGCAGGGACCATGTAGCCATCAGGACTAACAGTTATTGATAGCCTTCTCTTTCAGGAATTTGTCTAACCCCACTTTAAAGTCATCAAAATTGGTGGCCATTCCACAGTTTAACTACACACTGTGTGAAGGAGTTCTTCCTTTTATCTGTCCTGAATCTCCCACCAATCAGCTTCATGGGATGACCCTGGGTTCTAGTATTATGAGAGAGTCATGATTCAGTGTTTTAAGAATGACATTCCTGGTTTTCAATACAGTGATATAGTGCTGACACAGCATTTTCATGGTATGGTGACTCAACACAGGGCCTTCTCAGTGGAGGTTCCCCAACTATGGAATACCCTCCCCTGGGGAAATGCAGTCTCCCCCTTCCATGTTACTGCGTTTTAGACAACAATTAAAACTGGGTTTTTGAGATGCAACTGGGCCCTGGGAGCTTGCTACTTTAAGATTGTGTGGGTGCGTTGTGCTATATTTTTTAGTCATACGGTTAATGTTTTTATTAGAATAAATGATGGTTGCTCTTTTTAATTATGTACAAATGATGTATTTCCTCCTGGAGAGGAAGGCCAGTGGTGTAGTGGAACCAGGCCTCACATGGCTGCACTTCGTGATTAGTAAGGATGCTGACATCCCCTGCCACCGCCCACCTCCAATTTCCCTCTGAACTTAGCTGCCATCCTCACAGTACCTGGGGGGGGGGGGGATGAAATTTCCCAGCTGCAATTTATTGTCCCCTGTTGTAGTGCAAAGCATTTTGGGATGACATTGTCTTGAATGGGCATTTAAAACCCAATAGCTTTTCAAAAGAGCTGCTCGTAATGGAGATGAAAACTGCTAGCACTGGTTTGTTGATATGGATCTACATAGCTGCCTGAATTACTGGACTCTCCTTGAGGGCAGGGCAATAAGGAATGTAACAACACACACACACTTCATTGTGTCTTAGCAAATTGCCATTATACACAATTACAGGGGAAGGAGAGATAGATATCTAACACCTATCTTACCTTCCAGTCGCCCTGCTACCCCGGGGATCTTGGAGAAAGAAGCAGGCCACCCACAGAACCTCTCCTTGCTCCTATGTAATGCCAGGTCGGTTAAAAATAAAACAAACATCATTCATGATCTTCTTCTAGATGAGAAGGCCGACCTGGCATGTTTCACAGAGACCTGGCTGGGAGATGACAGTGGCCCGACATGGGTCCAGGCCCTCCCAGCTGGGTACTGTGTCAGTGAGCAGGTGAGGGAAAGTGGGCGGGGGGGGGGCGGAGTAGCTGTGGTTTACAAGGATAATCTTAACCTGACCAGACTTCCTGTCCGTGGATTGAATCACATCGAGTGTGTGTACCTGAGTCTGAACACCAGGGATAGACTAGGGATTCTGTTAGTGTACCGGACCCCCCGCTGTCTATCAGACTCCCTGGCCGAGCTCACGGAACTGGTCTCGGAGCTGGTGTTGGATTCGCCCAGGCTTTTGGTCCTGGGCAACTTCAACATCCCATTCGGGACCAGTTTGTCAGGTGCAGCTCGGGAGTTCATGGCATCCATGACAAACATGGGCCTATCCCAATTGGTCTCTGGACCTACACATTCAGCAGGTCACACTCTCGATGCTGTTTTCAGTTCCGAACAGACAGATCTGTGGGCGGAGGTGCTAAATACCTCCGTGTTGTCATGGACAGACCATTTTCTGGTCAGGGTTAGTATCACGGCTACCACCCGCCCCTGCAGGGGTGGCGGACCGATTAAGATGGTCCGTCCTCGAAGGCTGATGGATCCTCTTGGATTCCAGAAAGCCTTAGAGGGTTCTATGACTGGTATCATCGACAATCCTGTAGAAGCCCTGGTTAACAGTTGGAATCAAGATCTAACTAGGGCTATCGACACGATCGCCCCCAAACGTCCTCTCCGACCCGCTCCTAATCGGGCACCTTGGTATACTGAAGATCTGAGGGAGTTGAAGCGGGAAGGACGACGACTGGAGCGATGATGGCGGAAAACTCGACTTGTATCTGACAAGACACGACATAGAGAACATCTTCGTTCCTATGGAGTGGCAATATGTGCAGCGAAGAAAGCTTTCTTCTCTGCACGCATTGCGTCTGCAAATTCACATCCAGCAGAACTGTTCAGGGTGGTGAGGGGTCTAACTCAGGCACCTTCCCCCCTGAACCCAATTTTACAGCCTTCGGCAGTTCGCTGTGATGCCTTTAATGACCATTTCACAGATAAAATCTCTCGGATAAGAGCCGACTTAGACGCCATCATTATAGCAGAAGCTTACAATGGAGTGTCCAGTAACTCCGCGAGTGGAATTACACTGGATCAGTTTCAGTTGGTGAGCACTGAGGACGTGGACAAGCTGCTTGGACAAGTGAGGACGACGACTTGCCCTCTCGATCCCTGTCCTTCTTGGCTTGTTGTCCAGGGAGGAGATGCAGTTCGATCACATCTACAATGTATTATTAATGCATCTCTCAGGGAGGGGAGTTTTCCAACATGTTTAAAAGAGGCGGTAGTACGGCCGCTTCTAAAAAAGCCCTCCCTGGACCCTCTGGACCTTAATAACTACAGGCCAGGATCAAATCTTCCATTTTTGGGCAAGGTGATCGAGAGGGCAGTTGCCTCCCAACTCCAAGCAGTTTTGGATGATACAGATTTTCTAGACCCGTTTCAAACCGGCTTCAGGGCAGGATACAGAGTTGAGACTGCTATGGTCGCCTTAGTGGATGATCTACACCTGAGTATTGACAGGGGGAGTGTGTCCCTGTTGGTACTCCTGGACCTCTCAGCGGCTTTCGATACCATCGACCATGGTATTCTTCTGGAACACCTGAGGGGATTGGGAATCGGGGGCACTGTGCTTCAGTGGTTCCGGTCCTCTCTTGGGCAGGTTCCAGATGATAATGCTTGGGGATAGCTGCTCTTCAAAGAAGGAGCTGCTATGTGGTGTACCACAAGGTGCCATCCTTTCCCCAATGCTGTTTAACATTTATATGAAACCGCTGGGAGAGATCATCCGGAGGCATAGGGCGGGGTGCTATCAGTACGCTGATGTCACCCAAATATATTTCTCTGTGCCTTCGACAACATCGTCAGCTAAGGATAGTGTGTCTCTTCTGAATGAATGTTTGGAGGCGGTAATGGGCTGGATGAGGAAAAACAAACTGAAGCTGAATCCAGACAAGACGGAGGTGCTCGCTGTCAAAGGCCCCAACCTGGGTCTGGAGGTGTGTCAGCCAGTTCTGGATGGGGTTACACCCCCCCTGAAAGACTGTGTTCGCAGCTTGGGGGTGCTCCTGGATCTGTCGCTCCAAATGACAGCCCAGATAGATGCGACGGCCAGGAGTGCCTACTATCAGCTTCGGCTGATACGCCAGCTGCGCCCCTTCCTAGAGTTGGAAGACCTAAAGATGGTAGTGCACTCACTGGTAACTTCGAGGCTCGACTTCTGCAATGTGCTGTACATAGGGCTACCTTTGTGCCTAGTCCGGAAACTTCAATTAGTTCAAAATATGGCAGCCAGGTTGGTCACCGGTACACCTAGGGGTGACCACATAACACCAATTTTGAAATCACTCCACTGGCTGCCCATTAGTTTCCGGGCGATGTATAAAGTGTTGGTTATTACCTTTAAAGTCCTACATGGTTTGGGTCCAGGTTACCTTCGGGATCGCCTTCTCCCGTATAATCCACCCCGCACACTCAGGTCCTCTGGGAAGAATTTACTCCAGTCAGCCAGAACTAGGTTGACGAGTGTTACCCAGAGGACCTTCTCTTCTGCCGCTCCCAGGCTGTGGAATGGCCTGCCGGAGGAGATTCGACAAATTAGCAGTCTTCTGGAATTTAAGAAAGCTGTGAAGACTGCTCTCTTCCGGCAGGCCTATCCAGTTTAATTTTAAGATGTTTTTAATAATGAATTTGTTTTTATCTGTTTTAATGGTTTATTATTGTTTTTATTATTGTTTTTATATTTATACTTAGTGTTGTTCCCCGCCTCGATCTAGATGGAGAGGCGGGTTAGAAATGAAATAAAATAAATTAAAAAATAAAACTATACGATTTAAAACTCTACTAATAAACAATTAAGAGTTGGATAATTTTCCATACAACCTTTAAACTTTGTGGCATGTATTTGTAGAGTATTGACAAGGAATTTAGAAGTCCTAAAGGATACATACTTCTCAGCATCAGACAATAGGAAACAAACCTTAACAAGGGATGGCCTTCCCTTCAATGATCTTAACATCGGGAATGTCATGTGAAGTGCCTGCACTTCAGGATTTAGAACTACACCACTGGAAAGGGCTTTAAAAGTTTCCTGTTTAGGATTGGGGATGGATGAACTGTCCATTTCCCTTTCGATTGTGTTTTATATCATGTAACATTTTTTTCAAGCACAAGTTTATTCTATCCTCTTTTTGCATCAGTTTCTGAATCTTTTTTTTTTTAAAGCCTGCATGAAAATTCATACGTTTGTAAGTCCCATTGAGTTCCTTCCTATGCATGCTTTCCTGGGAATATGTCCCATTGAGCTCCATGAGGCTTCCTTTTGAATTTGTCCCATTGAGCTCCATGGGGCTTCCTTTTGAATAGAGCTGTAAATGATTGTTCTGATTTTCCCCATACGTACGGGAGGAGATTGTACCCTTCCTTCTAGTATCCAGGGTTTGGGGGAGGGGTGGCAGGAGGAGAAAAAATAAGATGAAGTTTCGAAGAGGCAATCAATAGCACACAACAACAGAGGTGTTTTCACTAAGGAAAGTGAAAACAAAACTGAAAAGACTCTGTAGGTCACATTGCTGCATTTTCTCTTTGTTAAGAAAATTGCAGCAAACTAGGAGAGAAAGTGATGATGCTAACACTTAAAATGTTTCCTTTCCTAGCTTTCTCTGTCACTTTTCACAAGTGCTTGCTTCCCACAACATCTTTTAAGAGTGAATTGCACTATGATTTAGTTTCTTTCCTTCCCCTCCCCACCTCAAATGTCCCCACTGGGTTTCAAATTATGCATAAATATAAAAAGCTGACTCCTAGCCTCAAGATGTTCTTCTTCATAGATCATAAGGGGTATGATCCTTTGCTCTTTTCCTTTTCATTGAAATATAGCATGTACCACAAGTGTTAATTAATACTCTGCATCTGTTTGCATTAATAAACAGCTGAACAGTATCATAAGTATGAACTACTTCTGGCTTGCTTGCTTTGGGGGGGGGGGGGAAAGGGAAAAAAAAGAAATCTATCACCAGTATACATTTTCAGCCAGATGTCCGGTATATTATAACCTTGCAATTCCAATTAATACAGGCACCAGTTAATGCAGGATACATAGTGCAAATGAATAATGCAGAGACTCCAGATCTAAATAAATAATGTAGAGAACATCGTGAACCTAAATATTACAACCCACAGCATCTTTTTTAAAAATCATCTTTAGCTTACATTTATTTCAACATTTCTGAAAACTGAAGAGCTATCACTTTGTAATCAACTGCTGGTGAAAACGTTCTGCTTCATGCATGATTTATTAGGACCAGATCGCATCATCCTTCACCATGCTTTTACATGACACTGTGGTATGGCTACATTTAGAATCCTGTGTACAGATTGGCTCACCCCATCTCAGAAAAGATATAGGATGGGGATGGAGAAAATGTGGCACTCCAGATGTTGTTGTACGACAGTGTTCATCATCCCTGAGCGTTGGCCATGTTGGCTGAAACTGAAGGGAGTTGCAGTCGGCAAATGGAAGGTCACAGCTTCCCCACCCCCTGTTATAGTAGAGGTTGAAACAGCTCTTAAAAGGGCCATTTGCAATGCAACCCTCTGTGTGTCTACTTGGAAATAGGTCCCATTGAGCTCAATGGGACATACCAAGTAAATATGTATAGGATTGTAGTCCAAGGGATGTTACACTAAACACACACAGCTGCTGCCACAAATAACAATAGTACACTGAGGTCTCCTCTTCCCCTGTTCAACATCTAGTAGAAATTAATGAATGGGTTTACAGCGTGGGTTAAATAAGCCCCAGAGGCTTGCATCTGTGACTATTCAAGACACAGTTGGTATGCAAACCCAGGCAGGGTGGCTTGTGACCATGTTTAACAAGCTACCCAGAAGACATGGACTGTTCTTGGGTTCTGGGGTGGCTTGTTAACCACAGTGATAACCCACTCTATCTGGGTTCACATGACACAATAAGTTGCAGCAACCACCTTCTGTGTCCTGAATATCCACAATGGTGGCTGGCATGTGCTGTGAGCTACCATGGCTTATTTAAGCCATGCTGCTGGCTGCTGATCATGTGAATCACCCCATTAGCATTGACAGACTGTCAACATAGAGTATGGTTGGCTCATACAGGAGCAGGATATTCCTAGATTAACCTTCCCCACCCTAATGCCCTCCAGATGTTTTTGACTACAATACCCAGTCTTCCTGACCATTGGCAATGATGGCTGGGGATGATGGAGATGGAGTTGAGGAAGATCTGGAGGGCATCAAGCTGGAGGGCCTTATCTTGCCCTATGACACAGGTAATTTCTGCTAGATATTGGGGATGGAGAGGCTAAATGTGCAATGGCTGTTTAATGTGACATCTAATTTACCCCTTAAATGATCAAGGGATGGGAGCATCATCTCAAAGACTACTAAGGTCAGTGAAAATATTTAATTCAAGGCTCCGCCACAGATTGAATAAACTTTAGGTACTTGACGTTTGTTCAAAGGAAATGGGATAATTCAAAGGCGAGCCAAGAAAGGAACTGACGGAACACATGCCCGTTCTGAAATACGCACGCACACTGTCTCATTTCACACTTATTGTCATTGTCAGGACTGCTTTATTACCATAAGAAGCATTTTCCAGACAAGCAAATGGAAATTGCGATAAAACTGAACATACAAGTGGCTGAGAATTCCCCCTCACCAACAAAGTAACAGAAAGCAAGGATTTTCAATAAATGATAACAAGAGAGAAGACACAACAAAAGACTTCTTGTACAGTGAAGAAGGAATCAAGTAGAAAAAAGTGAAGTAGAATAGGAATCAATTGACAAATTAAGATGAAAGGTACTTTGGAGTTCTGCAATCTGTTGAAAGGTAGAGGGCTTGTAATTTTGGGGAAGACTGGCAGTCCTTGGAGTGAACATTTTCTGGGAACCACGAATTGCACAAACCGAAGAAATGAGGCTTTAGCTAAATATAGGCCTTTCAGCATGTCTTTAACAGCCTGTGTCATTTGCAAAGCTCCCAGATGGCACAATAAGGTTCTAATTAGGAGTTCTGACTTGATGCAATTCAATAGAGTTACAAGTTTACAGTGGTGCATTCAATATGTACAAAGCTATAAAGTCCCTTCCATTGCCTGGCCACTAGCCCTTGCAATTAGAGTGGTTCATTGTAGACGTCCTACATAGAACAATTTTTCTGCTTTCATGCTCAGAGTCTAACTGGTTTGCCCATTAAGTGGTGGGAAAGAGCTTGGCCCCAGTTGAAATTGCCTGACAATACTGGGTTTGGGTGTTTTCTCCTCCTTCAGCTGTGTGATGGGATGTGGCACAGAGGCACTTGAGATAGTATGGTCACAGCTGGGAAGGGCTGTGAGACATCTGGAGGAGCTGGGATAATGTGGGCTTTGTTGTTTTATACTCAACTATTCTGCACATCATTGGACAGGTAATGGGAAATCATAATGCAGTGGAATTATGTTTGCCATTTGTTCTCTTGTACAGAGGACAGTCCTCAATTTGAAGATTTTTTTTCCTCCAAGGAATCCAAGGTGGTGTACATAATCCTCTTCCTCTCCATTTTATCCTCACAACAACAACCCTATGAGGTAGGTTGGGCTGAGAGTCTGTGGCTGGCCCAAAGTCACCCAGTGGGTTTTCATGGCCGAGTGCAGACTAGAACCCGGATCTCCCAACTCCCAGTCCAACAGTTTAGCCACTACACCACACTGGCTCTCTCCTGTGCAATGGAAACTTTGGCAGGATCTACACCACTGTTTTATAATGGTATTGAAGTTCACTAACAACTGTTGGGACCCATGACACATTCCATGTACCATTTTCAAAATGCTTTAATATTGTTATATCCTGCTTGGTGTAGATCTAGCCTTAATTTAAAAGAGGTCATGTGCAGAAAGAACCCAAGCAGCCAGGTTCACAACTGTTTGAATATTCTCCATCACTTTAAGTCCTCCAATTCGTTTATTTCTAGTCTGCTTTTCCAAAAGAAAGCCCAAAGTGGCTAACAGTATCATAAAGGAACAAATACTATAATATCAAAATACAATAATATCCAATCTAAGCCTATTTTCAGTTTTATGGGTCCAATTGGCTCAGACAGCTGAGCTTTAATACACACACCCTAAAAAAAAGTCTGTGAAGATGAACCTGGCCATTCTGCAGAATGCCTCAAGAATGGTGATTTATGCATATTGCAGAACTTGGTCCACAGTCCCAAATTACTGACCAAACACTACTTTTATGAACATTTCACAAATATGTGATATAATACCATGGTTTTTGTCTTTTGGTGTTAAAATCAGCCAAGAAATTAATCACAATCTGACCTCTGAATAGCAAGGAACCAAATGGTTCCAATTTCCACTGCAGACTCTGCCCTCATATTTTCCAAGCAATGCTATCACTGGGCCATACAGTCAAGGGGTTGTGAATGAGTGTGCACACATATGTACTCACCTGCCAGTAATGCCCTTTGATAAATTTCACTGGGCAAAAAAAGCAGTATAAATAGACATAGGATTAGATCCAGGATCTGCCTTCCGCAAGGGGAAAGAACTAGGGGTGATTCTCAGTAGCCTGTTTCTCAGTAGAAGGTACCAGCAGATGGCAGCGGATGGCAGTGACAGCCCCGGCAGGTAAGGAACATGAGTGGGGGGGGGAGGGGGCTTACCTGTTGGGGCCGTCCGCTGCCATCCGCTGCCGCCCGCAGGCAACAGCGGATGGTAGTGGATGGCCCCGGCAGGTAAAGAGCATAAGTGGGGGGGAGGGGGCCCACTTACCTACCGGGGCGCCCGCTTCCATCTGCTTCCGTCCGCTGGTCCCGTCTACTGAGAAACAGGCTTCGCAGCCTAGTTCTCAGTAGAGCGCCAGGTGGTCTTCACCTGGCGCTCTACTGAGAACTAGGCCGTGAAGCCTGTTTCTTAGTAGATGGGACCAGCGGACAGCAGCGTAAGGAAGCGGGTGCCCCAGCAGGAAAGGAGTGGGGGGAGGGGGAGGGCCCCACTTACCTGCCGGGGCACCCGCTTCTGTCCGCTTCTGTCCACTGCTGTCCGCTGGTCCCATCTACTGAGAAACAGGCTTCACGGCCTGCCTCTCAGTAGTGCGCCGGGTGATGACATCACCCAGCATGCTGCTGAGAGGCAGGCCACAAAGCCTGTTTCTCAGTAGAAGGGGCAAGTGGATAGCAGCGGACGGCCCTGGCAGGTAAGGAGTGTGAGTGGGGGGGAGGGACAGTGAGGGAGGAGTTAGGCCCCCACTCACCCGCCTCCATGTTTTCCTCATAGGCTTGCATTGGGGAAAAGCTTTCTTTCCCCCAATGCAAGCCTATGGCGAAAACACCTAAAATGGCATCCGATCCGAAAATCAGACTTCCGATTTTCAGATCGGGATCGGGATCTGGTCCGATCTGATCCAGAAAGCCTCTGATCTGATCCGACACGCCACCCCCGGTTCTGATCCCGGTTCCGATCTGATCTGGGTGGTCTGTGCACATCCCTAGAAAGAATCTTCTGTGAGAGAAAGGGCTCTTCTCAGAGAAGGCCCCTCTGCCCAATTTTTGAGTGTCCCCTCTTACCCCGACCCACACACATACCATAGCTCATCCCATTTAGCAGAGTCTCCTGACTTTCTCTATGGCAGTTTTAGGTGGCTGGAGGGGGCAGCAAAGTCCATAATTGCAGTAAGGGCCGGATTAAGGCCAGCTGCTGCCCTAAGCACAGCCCAATAATGGTGCCCCCTGGGCCCTTCCATTGCTTAGCCGGCAAGACATTAAGACTCAATAAGTGTTGAAGGTGAAACAAGACATTAAAAACTCAGTTTTCTTCAAGGCCATCATCCCCCATGCCAGAACACACAACTATATTAAATATAAACTGTTTTTATTTTATTTATATATTCTTTAAAATTGTACTGATACTCTGTGGTGCCCCTCTTTCCCTTGGTGCCCTAAGCAAGTGCTTATATTGCTTAATGGTTAATCCAGGGCTGATTGCAGTTGATCCAATAAATCTAGATCCAATCAATAAATTGGATATTACCATCAGGAACATACTCCAGATCCAGGACATGAGCCAGTGCCCTTTCCCTGCCAAATATCACCTCTGGTTTCTATTTGTCCCTGGAGGTACTGTTTGCAGTAAACAATACATTCATGGACAAATAGAAGTAAAAGGCATTTCTGGCAAGAAATTGGTATGGGGATGATTTAGATTGAGAGCAGGGTCTTACGTCAGTTTTTCCTTCAGAATAAGAACGGACAGTTTCAGAACACTTTTTAGAAAAGACGTGTTTCTTGTAGGGCTGTGCACCACCTCGTGTCTGAGCCCTGAATCCGAGCAGAAGCAGACTGATTTGGCCTGCTTCGGCCTGAATTCAGAGTGGTACCAGATCAGGCCGAGGCAACCTGAAGCTGATCAGAATGAGTCTGGAAGTTTGGGAATGCCTCGGCCCAATTCAGGGCAGTGGTGAGCTGCTGCTTCTGCCCACTGCAAGACCAACCAGGAGTCCATTAGACTCCCCGCTTGCCCCGCTCCCTCCCTCTCCTTTCACCCCCAGAACCCGGAACTGCTCTCCCCACCACCTGCGGGACTTACTTTAGCCATGAATCCTCGATTAGAGCCACCATTTACATAAACATGGGGGCTCTGTAGTTTCCCTTGATCTACAGTCATAAACTACGGCAGCTGTAAAGAGCCATTTACAGAACCGAATCCAAACTGGGTTGGACTGGTCCTGAAGCACCCCAAGTCGATTTGAGACCAATTTGGAGCTCCCGAATTGGCCTCCAGGTCGAGTCAGGGGCGGCTGTGCACAGGCCTAGTTTTCGTAGCATGTTGTTTGGCCCTAGATAGAAGACGTCTAGGATATTGCCCAAGTTTATTTCATGGAACAGACATCTTTAGAGAATGATACATCTGTGCACGAATTCCTATTGTAGCATAGAAAAGGTAGTAGCTACTATTGCCTCAGGACACCTTCCTAAAGTATTTAGTCAACAGACAGCATTATCACTCCCAGACTTCCACTTGTTCAAAAGCTTTCCTATTCTTCAAAGAAAGAATATTTTCAGGGAAGTTAATGAGACCTATGACAACATGATGGAGTAAGGCTTATCAATTTGTCTTGCTTTACCAATCAAATCAAACACTTCATTTGCAGTTTCCATTTGCCTCATAAAGCTAATAATGCATTTCATCTGCATATTTACCATCATTAGCTTCTGTCACAGCATTTTGCCAGAAGAGAGCCAGACGACATTTTCAGTTCCAGTGACAAACATCACTTAATTAAGTCTCAATTATGTACTATCTCTGTGAAAAGATAATACAGAAATAGCTTGTCTCCATTTTACAGGTGAAAAAAATGAGGCAAAGTGATTGCAGGCAGGATCTGAGGTGTATAACCTGATAAATCAGGGCAGTTGTTGACTCAGTACATAAGCGGTTTACCTAATTCACAATGACATTATGGAACTGTCCCGGTGGCAATTGCTGTATCATAATAATGATCTATGTACCCCAGCATCCTGTTTCATACATTGGCTAACCAGATAACTCTAGGAAATCCACAAGGAGGACATGAGGGTATTAGCCATGCACATATTCAAAATGCAGTCGCACATATAAAGACATAATGACTATTGGCTGTTTTATTTTCAGTCCCTTTCCTAATCATCCCTATCATAGAATATGTTGCTCCCTGCCCACTAGCAACTGATAGTTAGTGCCACAGTGGTTCCATGGATGAACCTCAATCCAGACAGGACTGAGATGCTGTTAGTGGGTGGTTCTGCTGACCAGATGGAGGGTGTTCAACCTGTTCCGGATGGGGTTGCATTCCCTCTGAAGGAGCAGGTTCGTAGCTTGGGGGTTCTCCTAGAACCATCTCTGTCACTTGAGGCTCAGGTGGTCTCGGTGGCATGGAGTGCTTTCTACCAACTTCGGTTGGTGGCCCAGCTACGCTCCTATCCGGACAGGGTTAACCTGACTTCAGTTGTCTATGCTCTGGTAATCTCTAAATTGGATTATTGCAATGCACTCTACGTGGGGCTGCCTTTGAAGATGGTTCAGAAGCTGCAGCTTGTGCAAAATGCAGCGGCCAGAGTGATAACAGGAACCAGAAGGTTCGAGCATATAAGACCTACTCTGGCCTGCTTGCATTGGCTGCCTATACGTTTCCGAGCCCAATTCAAGGTGCTGGTTTTAACCTATAAAGCCTTACACAGCTTGGGACCACAATACCTGATGGAACGCCTCTCCCGACACGAACCTACCCATACACTACGATCCACATCGAAGGTCCTCCTCCAGTTGCCTACTCCAAGGGAGGCACAGAGGGTAGCAACAAGGGAAAAGGCCTTTTCAGTGGTGGCCCCCCAATTATGGAATGATCTCCCTGACAAGGCCCGCCTGGCGCCAACATTGTTATCTTTTCGGCACCAGGTCAAGACTTCTTCTCCCAGGCATTTAACAGCATATGATGAGGGTTTTTGTGTTTTTGTGTTGTTGTGCTTTGACCCAGAAGGATATTGTAATTTTAACTTGTTTTTATGCTTTATGCTTTTAAATTTTGTATATTGGTGTTTTAATTGTTTAATGTTTTTAATTTTTGTAAACCGCCCAGAGAGCCTCGGCTATGGGGCGGTATATAAATGGAATAAAATAAATAAATAAATAAAATTTAGTCAACAGGACTAAATAGTAGGGGTGTGCAACAAATCAGCTCAATCCACGATCCGGACCCGATCAAGGGGAAATCAGATAAAATTATCCGATCTGATCCTCAGCACCTGGATCGGCCGATCCAATATGATCCAATCCAAAAAGGACCCGATCCGGATCATATTGGATCAGAGGATTGGACCCCCTCCCCCCCACACGCACTCCTCACCTGCCGGGGCCATCTACGGACAGCCCCGGCAGTAAGGAGAAGCGTGGGGGGGGGGCTTAGCTGCTGGGGCCATCTGCAGTGGACGGCCCTGCCAAGTAAGGAGCGCAAGGGGGGCTTACCTGCTGCGGCCGTCTGCTGCCATCCGCAGGCGCCAGTGGGTGCCTGCAGATGGCAGCGGACGGGCCTGGCAGGTAAGGAGGAGCGCAAGGGGGAGGAGGGAGGGGGCACTTACCTGCCAGGGTGTCCTCTTCCTTCACCTACTCAAATCTATGGAGAACTAGGCTTTGTGGCCTAGTCCTCAGTAGAGCGCCACTAGGCTGCGAAGCCTAGTTCTCAGTAGATTCGAGCAGGTGAAGGCAGCGGACACCTTGGAAGGTAAGGAGGAGCGCGGTGGGGGGCTTACCTGCCGGGCCCGTCTGCTGCCATCTGCTGCCACCCGCGCGGCAGCGGATGGCAGCGGACGGGCCAGGCAGGTAAGGAGGAGCACAGGGGAGGGAGGAAGGGAGGGCCCCCCACTTACCTCCTGGGGCCGTCTGCTGCCATCCGCTGGTGCCTGCGGGCGCCAGCGGACGGCCCGGGAGGTAAGAACTGCAGGGAGGTCTTACCTGCTGGGGCTGTCCGCTGGCGCCCATGGGCGCCACCAGACGGCCCCAGGAGGTAACCGCAGGGGGTGGGGGACAGGGAGGGGGAAGTAGGCCCCCACTCACCCCCTGCCGCCATTTTTCCCCATAGACTTGCATGCAAATCTGTGGGGGAAAATGGCGGCCGATCCGAAAATTTGACATCTGATTTTCAGATCAGGATCAGGTCCGATCCGATCCGATCCAGGGGACCTCCAATTTTGTTCCGATCTGATCAGGAACAAAATTGGAGGTCCCGATCTGGGTCCCGATCCGATCCGGGGGGGTCCGTGCACATCCCTACTAAATAACATTATGCACATCAGTGGAGGCTGGTGGCTCTGATGTCAGTAGGGTGTTGAATCTGCTCCTGGTTTCAGTCGGAGCCAGTCAGAACTCTAAATGAGCTATCCAAGGTATGAAACACATTAGAAAGTTCCTTCAGAGTTCTATGTGGTTCTGACTGAAACCCAGAGCAGTTTTGCCACCTCACTGATACTGGAGCCACATACCTTTCACAAATTTGTCTAATCAAAGCTAGTGGCCATCACTACATCTTGCACCAGTGAGTCCCATAAATTAGGCATGGGTTGTGTGAATAAGTACTTTATCTGTCTTGAATCACCCGCCAATCAGTTTCACCAGATAACTCCAACTTCTAGTATTATGGGAGAAGGTGAAGAACACCTCTTCATCCCACTTCCTCCACACCATGCATAATTGTATAACTCTCTTATTATATTCTTCCTTAGTTGTCTTCCCACCCACCCCATAACTAAAGAGGTTCAAAGGCTTTAGACTTTATGGAACCTGCTTTAGTTTCTTGATAATTCTGGTGGTTCTTCTCTGCTCCTTTTCAAGTTCTACAATCTCATTTCTGAGATGAGCAAATAGAACTGTAAACAGAATCCTAAAAGTAGTTGCATATACAAAGGCATGATAACTACAGGTTGTTTTATTTACTACTCTTTTTCTAATCATCCCCATCATAAAATTTGCCATTTTTTAAACAGCTGCCACAAATTGAGATGATGTTTTTATTGAGGCATCTAACATGATCCCAATGTGCACCGCCTCACACCTTCTTACATTGAAGCCAGTTTGCCATTTTGTTGCCCATTTATCCAGCTTGAAGGCATACTTTTGGAAGTCTTTGCAACCTGCAGTTTTCACTATCCTCTATACTTGAAGTCCACCAGGAGAAGAGCCTTTAGTGTAGTGGCCCCTTCTTGTTGGAACTCCCTGTCCCTGGAGGTCAGGCAGGCACCAACACTAGGCTGCTTCTAGTTTATTCAGGAGCCTTTGATGAGGGACTTGTAAAAATTGTTCTGGAACTCCAGGTATATAACCTCGGCTGAAGCCCTTCTATCCACATGCTTGTTGACACTCTCAAAGAGTGCATAGTGTACAATCTGCCATGTGTACACCAACCCTCTGCCCAAGATCCTGCATTTCCAGATCAGTCAAGTACAGGTATACATATGCATGTTTACATACAAGTACAATTGAGGACACACAGTAACAGTTCTGCTAATAAAGCTTTGTGTTTTGGCAATAAGGCTTGTCTTAGTTTGTAAAGAAGTTTGATGTTTCAACTGATGCTGGAAACGCCCTCAAAAACTCTGATGTGTTTGATAGGGTGACCATATTTTGGAAACCAAAAAGGAGGACAACATAGTCGGCTCCCAAGGGGGCATGCCCACCAACATGTTTGGCCCCAGGGGGCATGTCCAGCACCAAGGGGGTGTGCCCACCTGAACATAGCCTTGGTCACATATCTGATTTTAAGCACACAATTAAGACAAATCTGTTCTACATAACATCTTAATGTTAAAATCACTGAAATAAAGAACAACGTATCTGAAATTAACTTTACTTACTCCTGCTTTTGTAGCTTTTGCTGTACTTTGAAGCTTTTGCTATACTCTGTGTGATACGTTCTCACCTTCCCTGAAATATCTTTTCTGACTGTATCCTCACTGCGCTGCAAACTGCCGCTGCTTTTAACAGGGCTTGCTGCTGGCTGGCTGGCTTTTTTATTTTAAAATTTCATTTTTTTTAAGCTTGTGTATGATTGTCACAAGTTTCTCTACTCTAACATTAGGGTGGGTGTTATGGGTGGCAGACACTACTTCACCCATTCACATTTCTCACATATACATTAGTTTCTCAAGGCTTGCGCGTTGACACCATTTCTCACATACAGATTTTGAACTCCTGTCTACTTCCTTCACAAACACGCGACTCTGAGACCCTCATTCTAATGCCCTGCGTTGCCTGCCAGCACTGTAGGGCTAAGTTACAACAGGTGTCTCTGGATTGTCTGTGCAGTCTCTGTTGTCTCTCTAAGTCATTGCAGCCAAACCAAAGCCTCCAGCCTCAATCTCTCTCTCTCTCTCTCTGCCAAAGTCTCCCAATGGCCCAGCTGGGCCGCACACTTGTGGCCAGGGGTATTGCTTATTGTTTGGTCATGTCTAGTGAAGCTTACTTTAAAAAACTCTGCCGCCAGCTGCCTCCACCTCCTCTTGCACACCTGCTCAACTCTGATGCACTGTTACAACACTCTGGGTGGCAAGCCAGCCTCTCAGGGCCAAGCTACAGGTGAATCTGATTTGCTTTCAGCCTCTCTCTGCCTTATGCCAGCCAGCCGACGTCTCCAGCTTCCAGCCTGAAACAATCCCCCTCCTCTCTCTGCCAAAGTCTCCCAACAGTCCAGCCAGGCTGTGCACTTGTACCCTGTGGCTGGGGGTAGGGTTGTTGTTTTTTAAAAAAACTCCACCACCAGCCACCTCTGTCTGCACCAACACTGGACTCTGAGATGCTCTTCAACAGCTCTGTGTGGCATGCCAGCCTCTCAGGGCTAAGCTACAGCTGCCTCTGAGTTGTAACTCTGTCTGAAACTGATGCCAGCCAAAGCCTCCAACCAGCCAACACCTGCACCAACACTTGATTCTGAGACACTCTTGAAAGGCTCTGTGTGGCATGCCAGCCTCTCAGGATTCAGCTACAGCTATCTCTGAGTTGTGTCTTCAGTCTACCTCTGTCTCTAAGAGATATGCCAGCCAGCCAAAGCCACAAATCTATCTATTTTTCTCCGACACACACTTCAAACATTCTGCATTGCATGCCAGCAGTGCAGACAGAGCCTAGCTCACAAGTTAACAAAGTGAAATGGAAAGGAAGGGGTAGCAAAGCAAAGCAACAACATGCCAGATTCCAACATCCGCATCAACTGGACATCCGCAAAGATGAGAGCCTCTCTCTCGACTGACACCTCACTGTTGGTCATGAGAGTTTTTCTCTAAGGATGACCCTTCATTGCCCATGATGTGGAAAAAGGCCTCTGGCCTGTTCTGTTTTGCCTTATGGGCTGCTTTGACTGACATCTCCTTTCCCACATTTTGATCTGTGGATGCCTCACCTCTGCTGAGCTCCAGGTGCCCGACTGCCCACCAAATCTGCAACAGGAAAGGTGCCTTGCGTGCCCAGCACTTCTTAGCTAAAATCTTGAGATTCCCTTGATGCCAAGGGCTGAAAATTCTCAAGGTGCAATACCCTAAAGAGGAGGTTTTTGACAACCTGAGTTTGAAGGATATGGCTCCAGCAGTTTTTAAAAATAATAATTTTAAAATCTCAATCTTTACAAAATTCCTAAAAATCAATGGATGAACAGATCTGCTTCAAACATGGCAAGGATAAAGCCCTACTTGAGATCTACCAACAGAGGCAGCCATGAGTGAGTGGACACCCGGAGAACAGAATGGTGTGAGTGGGGGAGGAGAGGACAAGTGCAGCTGACATCTTGCACGCCCCCCCACCAACCTCCTCCTTCTCTCTCTTGCGCGCGCGCGAGAGGCGATGGGACAACAGAGGCAGCCGTGAGTGAGTGGACACCAGGAGAACAGAACAGTGTGAGTGGGGGAGGAGAGGACAAGTACAGCTGACATGTTGCACGCCCCCCCCACCTCCTCCTTTTCTCTCTTGCACGCGCGCGAGAGGCGATGGGACAACAGACATCTTCTTTCTCTTTTGCGGGCAATTGAAATGTGTCTGGGAGCACCAATATCTGTTGTATGGGGCAGATTGAGATATGGTGATAGCAGGGTGAAATGCCGTTACAGGGGAAGGACAGATGGATATTTAACACCCATCTTACCTTCCGGTCGCCCTGCTACCCCAGGGATCTTGGGGAACGATCCAGGCCATCCACAGAACCTTTCCTTGCTCCTATGCAATGCCAGGTCAGTTAAAAACAAAACAAACATAATCTTTGACCTCCTCACAGAAGAGGAGGCCGACCTGGCATGCTTCACGGAGACCTGGCTGGGAGATGACAGTGGCCCGCCATGGGCTCAGGCTCTCCCAGCTGGGTACTGTGTTAGTGAGCAGGTGAGGGAAAGTGGGCGGGGGGGGGCGGAGTAGCTGTGGTCTACAAAAACCATCTTAACCTGACCAGACATCCTGTCTGGCAACTGAATCACATCGAGTGTGTGTACCTGAGTCTGAAGACTAGGGATAGACTAGGGATTCTGTTAGTGTACCGGCCACCCCGCTGCCTATCTGACTCCCTGGCCGAGCTCACGGAACTGGTCTCAGAGCTGGTGTTGGATTCGCCCAGGCTTTTGGTCCTGGGCGATTTCAACATCCCATTCGAGGCCGGTTTGTCAGGTGGAGCTCGGGAGTTCATGGCATCCATGACAAACATGGGCCTATCCCAATTGCTCTCTGGACCCACACATTCAGCAGGCCACACCCTCGATGCTGTTTTCAGTTCCAAACAGACAGATCTGTGGGCGGAGGTACTGAATACCTCCGAATTGTCATGGACAGACCATTTTCTGGTCAGGGTTAGTATCACGGCTACCGCTCGTCCCTGCAGGGGTGGCGGACCTATTAAGATGGTCCGCCCTCAGAGGCTGATGGATCCTTCTGGATTCCAGAAAGCCTTGGAGGGTTCCATGGCTGGTATCGTCGATGATCCTGTAGAAGCCCTGGTCAATAGATGGAATCAAGGCCTAACTAGGGCTATCGACACGATCGCCCCCAAACGTCCTCTCCAGCCCGCTTCTAATAGGGCACCCTGGTATACAGAAGACCTCAGGGAGCTGAAGCGGAAAGGACGACGACTGAAGCACCGATGGCGGAAAACTCAACTTATATCCGACAAGACACGACATAGAGAACATCTTCGTTTCTATGGAGTGGCAATACGTGCAGCGAAGAAAGCTTTCTTCTCTGCACGCATTGCGTCTGCGAATTCACATCCAGCAGAACTGTTCAGGGTAGTGAGGGGGTCTAACTCAGGCTCCTTCTCCCCTGAATCCGATTTTAGAGCCTTCGGCAGTTCGCTGTGATGCCTTTAACAATCATTTCTCAGATAAAATCTCTCGGATAAGAGCCGACTTAGATGCCATTGTTATAGCAGAGGTTGACAATGGAGTGTCCAGTAACTCCGCGAGTAGGATTACACTTGATCAGTTTCAGTTAGTGAGTACCGAGGATGTGGACAAGGTACTTGGATGTGTGAAGAAGACGACTTGCCCTCTCGCCCCCTGTCCTTCCTGGCTGGTCGTCCAGGGAGGAGATGCAGTTAGATCACATCTACAGCATATCATTAATGCATCTCTCAGGGAGGGGAGCTTTCCATCATGTTTGAAAGAGGCGGTGGTAAGGCCGCTTCTAAAAAAGCCCTCCCTGGACCCTCTGGACCTTAATAACTACAGGCCAGGATCAAATCTTCCATTTTGGGGCAAGGTGATCGAGAGGGCAGTTGCTTTTCAACTCCAGGCAGTCTTGGATGACACTGATTTTCTAGACCCATTTCAAACCGGCTTCAGAGTGGGATACGGAGTTAAGACCGCTTTGTTCGCCTTAGTGGATGATCTACGCCTTAGTATCGACAGGGGGAGTGTGTCCCTGCTGGTACTCTTGGACCTCTCAGCGGCTTTCGATACCATCGACCATGGTATCCTTCTGGAGCGCCTGGGGGAATTGGGGATCGGGGGCACTGTGCTTCAGTGGTTCCGATCCTATCTCTAGGGCAGGTTCCAGATGGTGATGCTTGGGGATAGCTGCTCTTCAAAAAAGGAGCTGATATATGGTGTACCACAAGGTTCTATACTTTCCCAAATGCTGTTTAATATTTACATGAAACCGCTGGGAGAGATCATCCGGAGGCATGGGGCGGGGTGCTATCAATACGCTGATGACACCCAAATATATTTCTCTATGCCTTCTACAACATCGTCAGCTAAGGATAGTGTGTCTCCTTTGAATGAATGCTTGGAGGTGGTAATGGGCTGGATGAGGAAAAACAAACTGAAGCTGAATCCAGACAAGACGGAGGTGCTTGCTGTCAAAGGCCCCAACCTGGGTTTGGAGGTGTGTCAACCAGTTCTGAATGGGGTTACACCCCCCCTGAAAGATTGTGTTCGCAGCTTGGGGGTACTCCTGGATCCGTCGCTCCAGATGACAGCTGAGATTGATGCGACGGCCAGGAGTGCCTACTATCAGCTTCGGCTGATACGCCAGCTGCGCCCCTTCCTAGAGTTGGAAGACCTAAAGACGGGAGTGCACGCACTGGTAATTTCGAGGCTTGACTTCTGCAATGCGCTGTACATAGGGTTACCTTTGTGCCTAGTCCAGAAACTTCAACTTGTTCAAAATATGGCAGCCAGGTTGATCACCGGTACATCTAGGGGTGTTCACATCATACCAGTTTTAAAATCGCTTCATTGGCTGCCAATCAGTTTCCAGGTGAAGTATAAAGTGTTGGTTATTACCTTTAAAGCCCTACATGGTTTGGGTCCAGGGTACCTGCGGGATCGCCTTCTCCCGTACAATCCGCCCCGCACACTTAGGTCCTCTGGGAAGAATTTACTCAAGCTAGCCAGAACTAGGCTGGCGGGTGTTACCCAGAGGTCCTTCTCTTCCATCGCTCCCAGACTATGGAATGGTTTGTCAGAGGAGGTTAGACAAATTGACAGTCTTCATGAATTCAAGATAGTCATGAAGACTGCCCTCTTCCGACAGGCCTATCCAGATGAATTTTAAGATGTTTTTAATTAGGGATGTGCACTGGATCGGACCCGATCCACGATCCGAGTCCGGTCCAGTGGGAAATCAGATAAATTATCCGATTTCCGATCCCGCAGCTGGATCGGCCGATCCAATCCGAACCGGTCCGAAAAGGCTCCGAACCGGTTCGGCGGATCGGCGGATCGGCGGGTGCCCACTGGCCCACCGATGAAAGTGGACAGCGGGGGGGGAGGAGGGGGGCGCTTACCTTCTTGGCCCGTCCGCTCCCGTCCGGCACTAGCAGCTACTACCAGCGGGCTCCGCGGCCTGCTCTAGGGTGGCGCGCCGGGTGATGTCATCACCCAGTGCGCTACTCTAGAGCAGGCCGCGGAGCCTGCTGGTGGTAGCCGCCGGCCCCGGACGGGAGCGGACGGGCCGAGAAGGTAAGGAGGGGGTGCGTGGAGGGGAGGAGGGGGCGCGCGGAGGGGGGAGGGGGACCCTTACCTTCCCGGCCCGGCGGCTCCCGTCCGGCGCCGGCGCCTACTACTCCCAGCAGGCTCCGCGGCCTGCTCTAGGGTGGCGCGCCGGGTGATGTCATCACCCGGTGCGCTACTCTAGAGCAGGCCGCGGAGCCTGCTGGTAGTAGTAGGCGCCGGCGCCAGACGGGAGCCGCCGGGCCGGGAAGGTAAGGAGGGGGTGCGTGGAGGGGAGGAGGGGGCGCGCGGAGAGGGGAGGGGGGCCCTTGCCTTCCCGGCCCGGCGGCTCCCGTCCGGCGCCAGCGCCTACTACTACCAGCAGGCTCCGCGGCCTGCTCCAGGGTGGCGCGCCGGGTGATGTCATCACCCGGCGCGCTACTCGAGAGTAGGCCGCGGAGCCCGCGGGTAGTAGCCGCCGGCGCCGGACGGGAGCGGACGGGCCGAGAAGGTAAGCAGTGGCGGGGACGGGGGCTTACCCCCCCCCAGAGCCGTCCGCTTCTATCCGCTGGCGCCCGCGGGCGCCAGCGGATGGAAGCGGGCGGCCCCAGGGGGGGTAGGGAGCACGGGGGAGGGGGCTTACCTGCCGGGGCCGTCCACAGCGGACGGCCCCGGGGGGGGAGGGAGTTAGGCCCCCCCTCACCCACCCGCCGCCATTTTTTCCTCATAGACTTGCATTGCAATGCAAGTCTATGGGGAAAAAAATGGCGGCCGATCCAAAAATTTACGATTTTTGGGTCGGGATCGGACTCGATCCGGTCCGGGGGGCCTCCGAATTTGTCCGAACCGGTCCGGGACAAAATTGGAGGTCCCGATCCGGGTCCCGATCCGATCCGGGGGGTCCGTGCACACCCCTATTTTTAATGTTGTATTTTTCTCTTGCTTTTAAGATTTTAACTGTTATGATTTTTGTGTTTTATATTGTTGTTGTTCCCTGCCTAGATCTGAAGGGAGAGGTGGGCTATAAATAATAATAATAATAATAATAATAATAATAATAATAATAATTAGGGGTGTGCACGGAGCCTGCTGGGAGTAGTAGGCGCCGGCGCCGGACGGGAGCCGCCGGGCTGGGAAGGTAAGGGCCCCCCTCCCCCCTCCGCGCGCCCCCTCCTCTCCTCCATGCACCCCCTCCTTACCTTCCCGGCCCGGCGGCTCCCGGCCGGCGCCGGCGCCTACTACTACCAGCAGGCTCCGCGGCCTGCTCTAGAGTAGCGCGCCGGGTGATGACATCACCCGGCGCGCCACCCTAGAGCAGGCCGCGGAGCCTGCTAGTAGTAGTAGGCGCCGGCGCTGGACGGGAGCCACCGGGCCGAGAAGGTAAGCGCCCCCCTCCTTCTTCCCCCCCTGCTGTCCACTTTCATCGGCGGGCGCCCGCTGGCGCCCGCCAATGGAAGCGGCGGTGGGCGCCACCCGATCCGCCGATCCGCCGAACCGGTTCGGAGCTTTTTCGGACCGGTTCGGATTGGATCGGCCGATCCAGCTGCGGGATCGGAAATCGGATAATTTATCCGATTTCCCACTGGACCGGACTCGGATCGTGGATCGGGTCCGATCCAGTGCACATCCCTAATAATAATAATAATAATACCATGGTGCCAGGATTCATTTCTTTATCTTTAAAAATGACAGCTTTTTAAAATACATAGATTTTAAAACCTCAAACCTTAAAAAAAATCCCTAAAAACCAACGGATGAATGGAACGGCTTCAAATATGGCATGGCGGAGTTTCATCTCTTTATCTTTAAAAATGGCGGAGCTGTAAGCGTTTTTGTTAATTCTCATTAAAGTAGAGCTGCCCTTTGGCTGGGGAGGATGGGAAAAATCCGGATTTTTCGTCAAATTTCATAATTCCCCCCACTTCGTGGATTTGTTACCAAAAATTCTGGCAAATCCTGGGTTTTCCTGTCATATGGTCACCCTTGATATCTACTCAGCTCCAGCATATAAACCAAGAGTGGGGAACTTCCCCTCCCCAGAACCCACCGGACTGCACCTCTGTTCCCCATTGCCACCACAGTGATGAATTTGGAGCCATGGCAGCAGAGGCAAACAAGCAGCCATTTTTCTTTAACACAAGGCAAGAGCCCCCTCCCACCCATGTTCGCCAGCAATTGGTGTACAGCAAAGCCTTGGATGTAAACAGGGCTCACAAGAAGGCGGGAGGAGGGGAATGTTCCTAGCTGCCAGGTGGAGCCAAATAAGTTATGTTTATATTGTTAAACTAATATTTTTGGTCAAGAGTAGGCAACTTGTGGCCCTCAGATTGTTTTGGCCTACAACTCCCATGATTTCTCTCCATTGACTATGCTGGCTGCTATTATTATTACTATTATGATGATGATTACTATATTTATTTGTATCCCACCTTTTGCCCGAAGCTGGGCCTCAAGGCGGCTTTACAAAATTTTAAAAAATACAATTAAAACCTATAAATAGAAATATACAAAAGTTTAAAATATAATTAAATGCAGTTCAATATTAAAACATTAAAAATGCAAATAACAATTTAAAATGTCCTATGCATAGACAGAGGTTCAGACTATTCGCCAAAGGCCAGCCGGAACAAAATCGTTTCTGCCTGCCTCCAGAAGCACACCAAGGAGGGAGCCAGTCTAGCTTCCCTGGGAAGGGAGTTCCAGAGCAGCCACTGAGAAGGCCCTCTCCTGCGTTCTACCAGGCGTTCCTGTGATGGTGGTGGGACCGAGAGAAGGGCCTGCCCTGAAGATCTCAAAGCATGGACAGGCTTGTAAGGGAGAATACAGTCTTTCACATAACCTGGACCTGAGCCATATAGGGCTTTATAGGTCATAACCAGCACTTTGAATTGTGCCTGGAAACAGACTGGGAATCAGTGGAGCTGTCGTAACAGGGGAGTTGTGTGCGCCTTGTAACCAGCACCACTCAGCAATCTGGCTGCAGCTCTTTGAAGCAGCTGAAGTTTCCAAACACTCTTCAAAGGCAGCCCCATGTGGAGCATGTTACAGTAATCCAAACGGGATGTAACTGAAGCATATGTCTCCATGGCCAGGTCCGACATCTCAAGAAACAGGCACAGCTGGCTCACCAGCTTTAACTGTGCAAATGCATTCCTGGCCACCGCCGAAACCTGGGCATCCAGGCTCAGGGCTGAATCCAGAAGTACACCCAAGCTGCCTACCTGCATCTTCAGGGGGAGTGTAACCTGATGGGAAATGTAGGCCAAAATATCTGGAGGGTCATAAGTTGCCCAGCCCTGCTGTAGGCCATCCTTTCTTAACCTGGTGCTCTCCAGATGTGTTAGATTACAACTCTCACTGCCCCAGCCAGAAATGCGGATGATGGGGAGTTGTAGTCCAAACTGGGGGGGGCACCAGTTTGGGAAGGGTGCTTTACGTTGATGATGGCTTCCTTCCCCCACGCCCCAACACACACACATGATCCAGTGTCAAGAATGAGTCCCTTTTCTTTATCTCATTTTTTTCACCCCAGGATGTGAGCAGTCTCCCAGAATGTGCTTGTCTGGAGAAGAAACCAAGGCCATAACAGCAGAAACCATCAAATTATCATTGCCAGATCACAATTAGCCTGGCTTAGCCTTCCTTGCTCTCTCAAGTAAATGTCCTATGATGGATTTTCTTTGTACCGTGCTCTGTAAATGTGTCGTCCCCCCCCCCCCCGTTTCCCCTGGTACTCAGCATGCAGCAGCATTTCAACTTTCAAAAAGAGGGGATGCAGTATAATGCAGTTTGATTTAAATTATAATCCCACAGCACTGCTTCTTTGAGCTGCTATTTTCCCTGCCAGTTCTGACTGCTGAACACAATCGCTACAGCTCAATTATTAAAGAGCTTCTAAAAATAGCTCCATGAAAGCCTGTCTGCAAAGCAAAACCATTCAAACACCACTAGATAGCCCAGACAGAAGATGCTTAGCTTCTTTTCTCTGTCTCTCTCTCTCTCTTTTTAAAATCCCAATAATAAAATAACAGTAATAATAACAATAAAAAACAACCACACTCTCTATATCTCTTTTTCTATGAAGCCCTGGGAATTTGCACTTGATTGTAGGCATTTCAGTGCCAGAACTGCTACTTTTAATGAAATATTCAACCTTGTCATATTCACTTATGTCTCATTCTGGCAAGACTGGGACACTGCGCATATGGGAATGCAGCTCCTACCTTCTCGACTGGCTTTCCAGTTCTCATATCACAGAGCCAATTCACACTGAACGTTTTGAATTCGGAGACAAAATGTACTCATGGTTTTTTGGCGGCAAAAGATCCACACAGCATCATCAATTGTGAACGAGGCGTATGGATTTTAAATGGCTGGGTTTCCTTCATGATGAGCATGGTATCGTACAGGGTGTTACAGGCTGTGCTAAATGCAAGCTGTGTAAGAAGAATAAAAAGCTCCGGAACTAATTTCATTGCATTCTGCTGTCAATTCTTTGATTGTAGTCATCCTGCCAACTGCGGCTTCTTGGTGACTTGAGTGTGCCAAGCATTTTGAGAAAGGGCAAACAAATGATTGAAAAGCAGCAGACAACCATATGGCAGGGACAATTAATTTTTTACTTTTTAAAATCTATTTAGGAAGATGGGTGAGCTTTCCTGAGCAACTGCCTTGCTTTTGACCCCCCTTCTTGTTGGCTTGGAGGCGCAGCCTTATGATTTAAGACAGAGACAGACAGAAGGTAGATCCGGATCTAGTGGTAGATCTCTGGATTATTTACAGTAGATCAGCAAGGATTTCCAACTCCCAGTGATTGAACAATAGCAAAAAGGGGGGAAAAGCCTTTTCCCACTCCGAAACTAGGGCCAAAAACAGTTGCACACAGGAGACCCACAAGCAGGACAGCACCCTCTCTCCCATGTTCCCCACCAACTGGTGTACATAGGCTTACTGCTTCTGATTACTGGAGGTAGCATAGAGGCATCAGTAGCCATTGAAAGCCTCCTCCTCCAGGAATTTGTCTATTCCCCTTTTAAAGCCATCCACATTGGTGGCCATCACTACAGCCTTATCACAGGCACGGTTTTAAGCATACCCACAGCGACTTTGATCCAGATCTTCAGCAAGGAACTCGCATGACGTCATTCCCCTCGCGCTGTTCTCGCACCCTGAGTGCTCCATTTTTAGTTTCTGTTTTGATTTAACCCTGAATGGACAAAGTCCATTTCAGGCAAGTTCAGGCAAGTTCAGCAGGCTGAGCTGAGGTATCGGAGCAAAACCGACCATGTGTGATTCAAAAGGCTACACTCGCATAGGAAACAGAGGGGGAACCTGCAGTAGCAAACCGGGTAAGTGTGATAAAGGCCTACATCTTGTGGCAGCAAGTTCCATAGTTTGACTACTAGCTGTGTGAAGAAGTGCTTCCTTTAATATATCCTGAATCTCCCACCAATCATCTTCATGGGATGACCTTGGATTCTATTATTATGAGAGAGGGAGAAAAATGTCCAGTAAAATGAAAAAAAAAAACCTAAGCCCCATATTGCTGCTAAGTATATATTTAAAGTAGAGTCTGTTTTGGCCTTTAAGATGATAAAATCAAGAAAATTCGGGGTGGGGGTGGGGGGAAACAAGAGTAGATTTGGTCTCTGAAAGTATTGGTCTGTGAGACCCAGCTCTGATTCTGAAAACAAATTCCTGGGCTGAGCATGCGCTCAGAAGCACTTTGTTCTGCAATTCGATGACTGCCTTTCTGAGCTGATTTTTTGCACCTGGGAACCTATCTACACTACTGCTTTAAAACGGTTTATAACAGTTTTAAACTGGTTAATAACCATTATTGACCGGTTTAAAAGTGTTATAAACCGTTTTAAAGCAGTCGTGTAGATAGGCTCTAACTCTCTGGTGTTCGACCTTCAAGTCCTAGGGAAAAAATAAAGCAGATCTTGAAAGCCTAAAGTCTGCCCAGCTTTGAGTTAAGGTCTAGGTTTGAAGTCTTAGAGAGACAGCTATAAAAACAGGAACAATGCATTCTTTTGCATGTCTACGCAGAAGTAAGACCTGCTGAATTCCATAGGACTTTCTCTCAAGGAAATATGTATAGGATTTCAGCCTCAATCTGAGTTTGGGGACAGCTGGCCAGGGAGAGGTCAGGGCAATCTACTCAGCACACAGGCCGTGTGTGCCTCCTTTCCTTTCGCAGTCCAACATGTCCTGTTGCAGTGAAAAACGCTGAAGAATCAAAGGAATGCTTGTGTGAGGTGATTTGATCAATGGCAAATGCAGTGGAAAGTCTGATTAAGATGAAGTATCCCTTGATTGTTTATTGCCTATCCTCCGTGAATGATAATTAAAAAAGAATACACATTTAAAATACATATATGTAAAAACAGGGTTTTTTAAAAATGATCAAAATAGTAAATAAATTACAATGCTTTATTATTTTCCTTAAAAAAACCTAACAAACCTTAGAATTACATCTTAAAGGATATTTTTTATGAACCAATCAATGACTAATGCAATCAAGGCTTATGATTAAGTTAATATTGATTATAAACTAATCTCCATAATTAATATAAAGTACATAAAATAGGGAAAATCTTGTTTATCCAGCTAACCTGCTACTAGATGTCTGTATAAACCAAACAACCCCCTTTCTTACCACTGACAACTAGAATATATTTCTATGTTTTACATCTTCCCTTCTCTCAGTTATGCAGAGCTTTCACATACTTGGAGTTGCTCACATACAAAAGATCATTTTACAGACAGGGCAAAGCATGGATTTTATCCAGGCATGAACATGATACAGCCACTGGGTTGGATTTAGGAAGCAATCCTATGCATGCTTAGACAGAAGAAGTCCTACAACTCTCAGCATGCCCCAGCCAGCCATACTTCTGAGTAAGCATGCATTGGAACAGGCTGCATGACTAAGTGCTTGATAATCTATGGATAGGCTATTCAGTAATACTGCAGACATCCTTTAAAGTAATTTGTTTCTTGAAAATGCCTTGTGTTTGTTGTGGGTGGATGTTACTTTTATGTTGTTTTGGCAACCTGATTTCCTTTGGAAATGTAATCTCTCAAGAAACTCTTTCTGCTCCTTAATTTGAGCAAATGAATCTGTGCACTGGTGCGGGGAGTTCAGCAATGTTATTAGTCAAATGGGACATAGATATTTCCATTGAACTGTGCAAAAGCCTATAATATGTCAAGCAAACTCAGGAGGCAACTTTGAGCTTGACCCATTCCTTTTCTCTTGTTTTTCAATGTTTACATAATATCCTGGATCTAGAATGACCAGTAAAGGCAAAATCGCAGAAATGTAGCTTATTATGAGCTATCTTCTACCAAGCCCTGGAAGTATTGGTGATTAACCAGTATAGTGTCTGTCCTGCCATCTTTCCCTATTGGTGGTGTAACGGGAAGCAGCCATGTCAACAAAGGCGGCAGCAGTGAGAGCACCATGCAGATCGCAGCAACTATTCCATCAGGCAGGGCCACTCCATCAGCCCTGCTGAAAGACCAACTTCATTGGGTTCCACCCTCCCTCAACTGCCACCTGGCACCAGCCACTCCATCCTCATCATTCCAGCCATCATGGATATTAAGGGAAAATAGATTTGCAACTCTGCCCTTGGCCATCATGTCACTGAGGTTAAAATGTGCCTTCTGGAACCTTGTGAAGTTCTTCCGGTAAACCTTGCTCATTACTAGAGTTATTTAGGTAAGACATTGGGTTAAGTAGCAACAGGGCAAGAGTAGTAGGACATAGTTAAGATGGACAGATTCCTGCAGGAATCCTTAGGAATGCTGTTCACAGGGTAATCCTATATATGTCTACTCAGAAGTAAGTCCCCCTTGAGTTCAGTGGGACATATTCCCAGGTAAGTGTGTATAGGATTGCAGCAGCCTCATTCTTTTTATTCACTTTGATCCTGCAATATGCTTATTATACAAATGGGATACAGATAAGATTCTTGTTACCATCGTTTGCTTCCTGTAAACTGTCAGGAATTGCCCCTCAGCCCCATCCTGCCTTGGAATGCACGTTTACTTGCAGCTAATCAAGCTTTCCTACTTCCTTTGGCATCTGCCTCCCAACAGCCTCTGTAAAAAGAAGTAGGAAGAAGCAGGCTTGTCAGTCACTTATATTTACAAAATGTCCCTGGCTGTAGCTGTTTATTATATCTAGGGATGTGCAGTGGATCGGATCGGATCCACGATCCGAATCCGATCCGCCCAAAAATCGGATAAAAATTATCGGATCTGATCCACCAACCATCTGATCTGATCCAATCCGATCTGAAGGGACCCGATCCAGATCTGAAAAAATTGGAAAATCGGACACCATTTTGAATGCTTTCCCCCATAGCCTAGTATCGTGTTACAAAAATGCCTATAACTTTTTCATTTTTAAAGATAGAAGAATGAAACCTGGGCACTTTGTAGATGGGTTAGGGGTAGTTATCTGTGAAAAAATTCAGAAAGATTGGTGCAGGCATTTTGTGGCAATTAATTTTTTAATAAAAAAACAGGAATGCCTATAACTTTTTAATTTTTAAAGTTCCACACATAAAACCTTGCCACATTGTAGGTGGTACATTGGGACCCATGTGTGCGAAATTTCAGAAACATAGGTGCTTGCTTTATGTGGCAATTAATTTTAGAAAAATGGGTAGTAGTGGGGTAAATACAGTTATGCCTTCAACTTTTTTTATTTTTAAAGATACAAACAGGAAACTTGGGCACATTACAGGTAACACTTTGCTTGATATGTGTGTGAAATTTCAGAAAGAAAGGTCCAGGCATGTAGTGGCAAGGTATTTTTGAAACAATGAGGAAAGAAACACCTATAACTTTTTTATTTTAAAAGTTAGAAGTCTGAAAGTTGCTCACTTTGTAGATGGGTTAGGGGTAGTTATCTGTCAGAAATTTCAGAAAGTTAGGTCAAGGCATTTGGTGGCTATGAATTTTTTAGATTAAAAGTTACAAAAGTTTTTCCACAGAGGCTTAGGCTATCAATTGCACCCCGCTCCCCTGCCTCCCCCTCCCTCTTTTATCTGTCAAAACTCCGTGTTGTTGTAACTTTTAATCTAAAAAATTCATAGCCACCAAATGCCTGGACCTATCTTTCTGAAATTTCTGACAGATAACTACCCCTAACCCATCTACAAAGTGAGCAACTTTCAGACTTCTAACTTTTAAAATAAATAAGTTATAGGCGTTCCCTTCCTCATTTTTCAAAAACACCTTGCCACTACACGCTTGAAGCTATGCTTCTGAAATTTCTTCACATTAGACATACCACTTTGGTTCACATGTGTGATAAATTTCAGAAACATAGCTTCAAGCATGTAGTGGCAAGGTATTTTTGAAAAATAAGGAAGGGAACGCCTATAACTTTTTTTATTTTAAAAGTTAGAAGTCTGAAAGTTGCTCACTTTATAGGCATTTTTGTAACACAATACTAGGCTATGGGGAAATGCATTCAAAATGGCGTCCGATCCGAAAATCGGACATCCGATTTTTGATCCGCCCAACCTCCGATCCAATCCGATCCGGTCCACCAGGTCCAATCCCAATCCGCGATCTGATCTGATCCGATCCGGGGGGGGGGGTCTGTGCACATCCCTAATTATATCCATGCACTGGCCTGCTTTTTCTGCCCTGCTGCTTTGTTTAGCTGCTTCTCCAAGCCAATTATTTACCTTGACCCTTGAGAATTATTTACCTTGACCCCTTTATCTAGACCAGTCTTTCTCACTCTGGGTTCTTCCAGATGTGGTGGACTACAACTCCTATCATCCTCGGCCAGCATGGCCAACAGTTGGGGGATGGGAGTCTTAGGCAAAAACATCTGGAAGGATGATCTAAGTGAATAGTCTTACTATTTTTCAAATCTCGTTCAATGGAGCTCCAAGACCATGGAAGGAGGCAGGTCTTTCAACAGCCATTACCAATGACAGAAAAATGTAACCTCCATGCAGTGGAGTCTGGAAGCTCCGATATCAGTGGGGCGGTGAATCTGCTCCGGGTTTCAGTCGCAACTCTAAAGGAGCTATCCAAGGTGCGTATGCACCTTGGATAGTTCCTTTAGAGTTGCGACTGAAACCCAGATCAGATTCATCAACCCACTGCCATCAGAGCCACTAAGCTCCATGTTCAATAATGCTACACTTCTGAATACCAGATGCTAAGAGCAAATGACAAAGGAGGGCTTTTGCCTCAGTGATCTGTTTGTAAGATTCCCCCCAAATATCTGCTTGGCCACCATTAGATGGACTACCTTTCCCCAACCTGGTGCCCTACAGATGTCTCGGACTTTGGTCTGATGCTGCAGGGTTTTTCTTATGTTCCTAAGGCAGCAATCCTATACACTCCCCCCTGGGAGTCTCATTGAATTTAATAGGGCATACGTTTGAATACATGTACAGGATACTGGCATTTGTTCCATATGCAGGGAAGCAGAAGACTTGCAAGGTTTCAGCACTGACTCTTTTTCTGTCCTCGCTTTGAACATGCCCAAATACCTTTTGACACGCCACCTTCTCAAATTCTCATGGCAGCCTGTGCTGAGATTTGTGTCACTTCACAGTGACTAAGCAGGTGATTGGATGGATGAGGCAAGACAAAGTTTACATTCCTTACAATCCCTTTTGTTATCATAAGTTCAGGTCAATTAGCACAGGGCATTTAAACATTACACGGATGGCTGGCAGCTGATGATTTCAGGAGCACTCTTGATACCTGGTAGGAGATGTTCATGTGATATATTTGGTAAAGGGATGGCTGAAGAAATAAATAGAACAAATGTCACTGAGCATCGCTCCCACTCCCTAAAGCAGGAGTGGGCAACTTGTGGCCCTCCAGATGTTTTAGCCAATAACTCCCATGATCCATCACTACTAGGGTGCCCATCCGCCCAGATTTATCCAAACATGCCTGGAAAATGGGGAGCAAATCTGCGTCCGGGGGGAAAAGCCATTTTGGGGGACCAAATCCGGAAATTTAGCCCCCCAAAAGCCCATTTTGGCCGGGTACTTCTCTGTTTTCGGCCTTCCGAGGCCTTCCGAAGCCACTTCTGGGTTCCTAGAGGGCCGTCGCTATGGCAATGGCCCTCTAGGAATCCAGAAATGGCTTCAGCAGGCTTTGGTAGGCCCATTTTGGGCACTTCTGGTTTCGGCCTTCCAGGGCCTTCTGAAGCCATTTCCGGGTTCCTAGAGGGCCATCGCTATGGCGATGACCCTCTAGGAATCTGGAAATGGCTTCAGCTGGCTTCGGCAGGCCTCGGTAGGCCCATTTCGGGCACTTCCGAGGCTTGCCCCTGGTGGGTCATCCACACTTACCAAACCCCTTCAGGCTCCCGCGCGACGATCCTGGGCTTCTTCTTGGATGGTGCAGGCAGAGGACAAAAAGCAGTCAGAGCACAGGTAGGACAGTTTTACCCTGGGAGTTACAAGGTTCTGAGAATTTTTCCAAAACTGCCCTCCACCTGTTAGGATCTGTCCTCCCCCAGGTCTTATCCTGTACTTTTCTAATCCCATTCTCTGCAACCCCTTGCTACCACTAAGAATATTTTCAAGGTGAATGTAAAAATCCCCATCATTTGCTTAGAGAAATGGGGGGTGGGGTGGAGAGTGGAAGCAAGCATAGGAGCAGCCTTGGGAGAGGTATGTGTGTGTGAGTGTATTTATGTGATGGGTGCATGGGGTGCATGTTCATTTGTCCATTAATGAATGTGTGTGTGTGTGTGTTTTGGGGTGGGTATCCTGAGAGAGTTTACATGTTTGCAGTGTGTGAGTGTATTTATGTGATAGGTGCATGTTCATTTGTCTATGAATGGATGTGTGCGTGTGTGTTTTGCGGTGGATGATTTTGAGAGAGTTTGCATGTTTGTGTGCATGTTGAGAGTGGGGGGGCTATAGTTTTGTGAGAGAGAGTTGGGGGATGATATGGAGTTGATATTCCTATTTACGGGAAATAAATTTGAATGAATTTTCTAAGAATTCATTTGGAGATAGTTTGAGCAAATTGGTCTAGCTGTCTGGAAAACAGGTGATGTACTGGAACAGAAAACTGGCTTCAAAGCAGTACCTTTATCTGGTTACCTCACCCGTTTGCTTTTCTTTGATTGTTTTGTTGGAGGAGAACATTGAAATATATTGATGTATGAATTGACTTATTAGCAATATTTATTTACTGCTTCTTATTTGAATAAATCATGAAGCAGTTTAGAAAAAAGAATATAAAAATGTGCAATGGTATCATATTAGAAGTTTATTTGAACATAGCTCATGGCAGTGTGAAAGGCAAAGTATATGGATGCAATTTCAATGGGCCTTTTAAACATAATGAACATAATTTATTATCCATCTCTATTGGAGGATGATTGTTACTGGCCATGGTGTTTTTACTTCATCTATGTGATATTTACTGTTGCTAGCATTTGTTTTATCCTTTTAGTAACTGTACAAAAACAGATAATTCTTGTTAAATACAGTATCCTCCCCCAAGCTGATTCTCTCCAAATGTGTTGGATAAAACTCCCAACGCCCAGTCAGCATGACCAGATAGGAGTCATAGTCAAAGATATTTGGAGAGGATTGGATTGGGGAAGGCTGAAATACCAAGTGGCCCAAAAGTAGGTATACAGTATAATACTCACACCTCCCATCAACATTCTAAACAACTGTATACCTACTTTTGGGGCACCCAGTACATAGAGTTCTAAGTTTTTTAAAAAGTCATATTCCTCCTCAGTTTATTAATCTTCATAAGATCATATCTAGCTGAACTGGAGTCTAGATCCACATTGTATATTGTATCTCCTATATATTTCCTCAATTAATTCTCAAATCCTGTGTCAGACTATTAATGAATTTTCCAATTAATTCACTGATCTTTTGGATCTAACTATTAGCTCTTGCGCCAATGGGCATGGTGGGTGGGGTGGGTGGAGAAGGGTTTTTCACTTCTCCTGTAATTGCTAATTATTTCATATCATCCACCTGAAGTTTCTGAAGTCTGAAAGCCCAAAGTAAAATTGTTAAAAGTCCTAAAGACATTTCCATTAAAGTCCATTGGAGTTCTACTGATAAAAATTCTGACCAGCAAAATATCTCAACCTATGCCAATATGAGCAAGATTTCCTAAAACCTTTGCTGGGTCTCTCTTTTCCTCTTCCTTTTCTGCAACATTTTTGTCATTGGGTATTGCTATGTCAGTGAGGTAGTTGTGTTTTTCTTTTCTATGTATGACTGTTGTGTCTGATCGCTTGCAAAGTAGTGTCTTGTCCCAGAATTGTTTTGTTCCAGCATAGCATGGCTTGGCTTGATTTGTTTGAGTGTGTCTGGATCTCCTAGGCTCTGAAAGCATCTTTCTGGAAAGCACCTGCTGGTTGCATGATCGAGGAGGCCAGGTTCTGTGAGTGCATAGTTGTCCTTGACAGGAGGGCCTTGCACTTGCTAGAGTAAGGTGAACAGATGTGAAGAGGCTGCAATCCTACATTCATTTATCTGGGAGTAAGCTTTATTGAAATCAGCAAGAGTTATTTCTAAAGTTTCTTTGGGCAGTTTTCTTTGGGTCCCTGACTGGGATTTCTATTCTCTACACACTGAGGCAGTGTAAATTCAGGATATACTTGGAGAAAAGGAGGGAAAGATCCTTGTCTAGCATTGTGATAATGGGCATCTGTTCTGGCCTTTCTTTGTATTGCTACTGACCATGGTTTTGTTTACATGGCAAATGAACCAGAGATATAATGACACATTTTTAGATTTGTTTCTCACTGATAAACCAGAAGTTGAAACAAGCTAAGAGGTGAGAAGTGACTACAACAAACCTTTAGTCCATTTTGTTCCATGGCTAATGTTTGCAGGGTAATCGTATTTTATACTCTTCCTGTATGCTAGGTTGGCTAGTTTGTTGTACTAGATTTTTCTGTACTTGTCAACTGCTTCATTTGTTCAGTGGTAGCAGCATGCTGAATCTGTGCATATGGATAAGAGAAACGTGATGGGGAAGGAGTGTTAAATGTTAGGAAAGTTGGGACTGTGGTCATCCAGTGAAGGATTTGCAGTCAGAAAACATATTTGAGGGAAGGGGAAACTATCACATAGAGCATAGCAAAAGTTTCAAAGTACAGCAAAAGCTACAAAAGTAGGAGTGAGTAAAGTTAATTTCAGATACATCGAATGTCTCACTTGTTCTTTATTTTAATGATTTTAACATGAAGATGTTGTGTAGAACAGGTTTGTCTTAATTGTATGCTGTGAAATCAGACATCTGACCAAGGCCATGTTTGGATGAGCATGCCCCCTTGGGGGCTGGACATGTTGGTGGGCATGCCCCCTTGGGGGACGGCCATGTTGGTGGGCATGCCCCCTTGGGGGATGGCCACGTTGGTGGGCATGCCACCTTGGAGCGGCCATGTTGTCCTCCTTTTTGGTTTCCTAAATATGGTCACCCTAATCACTACTGGCTATACTGGCTAGGGCTGATGACAGTTGTAGGCCAAAAATCAAGCCAGCTGCAAGTTGCCCACCCTGTTCAGGCATCTTTATTTTTATTGACTTATCAATGAACAGTTATTGAATTTTATTGTTTAGCCTGGTTTTTATCTTGTACGCTGTCTTGAGAGGGTTTTACCCTTAAAGGCAGCCTAAAAATAATGTGTACTAAATCTTAGGTGGCGTGAGTGGGATGCAGTTTCAGGAGTAGGGAAGTGACAAAGGATACCATTTTTCCCCTCCCCCAGGGCTGCTAGCCCCAAACCTACGTATTTTATAGCTACATACCCGGGTGGTTGGGGGCACACTGTTCTGGGGATGAGAAATGCACCCAGCCAGTCCAAATCCCTGTAGATCAGGATGCTTCATATTTATTTTATTTTATTTTAAACATTTCTTAGCCACCTTTCAGGGCAGAAGCCCTCCCAAGACAGCTTACGGCCATACATAAAACAGTATAAACATTAAAATCAATAAAAACATAGAGAGTAAAATATCAGTTAAAAACAATACAAGCTAACATTAAAAAAACTAACAATAATAAAACCCCAGGGCAATAGCATCCAAACAGTATTCACTTACGAGAAGGCTATAGTAAAATAAAACATTTTTAAAGGCCTTCTTAAAAGCATGTAATGATGGTACATGCCTATAAACTGTTAAGGACCTGAATAGGTCAGTTGCATCTCTTTCTCTACCTTCCATTTCCCTCCCAAACTTTGTGACACATGGACATTCCATTTCTCAAATTGCTCTCAGCCCAGACATGTCTGGTAGGCTCACAGAAATGAATACAGATTTTATTTAGACACACCACCCCTGCCCCAATGCATTCTCTCTCTCTCTCTCTGCTCAGCTGTCAATCAATATTTTCTAATCTCATAAATTCCTGTCAGGCATATGTAATCATCATCATCATCTTTTTATTCACAAACCAATGCTCTTCTGCATACATAAGGCATCCCCCTATCAAGTAGAACAGGAGTGGGCAGACTTCAAGTTTGTGGGATCTAATAATAATAATAATAATAATAATAATAATAATAATAATAATTTATTTCTCACCCGCCTCTCCATTTGGATCGAGGTGGGGAACAACAATATGATAAAATACATAAAACTGATTAAAACATGGCACACATTATTAAAACTGCATTAAAATATCATTTTTCACTAGAAACCTCTACAATCCACCAATTGGAACCTGGTACAATGGACATGAATGTAGAATTAAAGCCCAGGAATTTGTTTTGCAAACCAAAACTGAAGAGAGCTCACAAACCTTCCATACAAAAATCCACCCCTGATAACTCCAAACTTTCTCTGTTTCAGCGGTATAATTTAAGGTGATGGTAACGGGGGTCATTTTGCAGTTGCTTTTGGTAATCAATTGCTGTTCTACTGCAAATCACCCATCTACCAATAGATTCTGATCTACCTTCTGCCAGCCACATTATTTTTGGGAGACTTTATTTCACTTCTACGGATTGGCAAGAATTTTCTCGGGTCATTTGTTTTTAAATAAGAATTTAACAAGATTCACATTTTTTTTCATGATGGGATTAAAAGAATTTGAGAGTAAAATAAATAAATAAATAAATATGGGAGAAATCAAAGTTGACAGATATGTCCTCCAGGCCGAGGGCTTTCAAGGATTAGCTCTTAAAAATCTGGGTTTGAATCTATGCTGCTGAAGTGTTTGAGCTGCTGAATTAGTGGAGCAGCTGTTAGAGATGAGAAACCTGACAGAAAAAACAGGGAGCAACCCTAATCCAGCACAGTGGAGGCTGGTGGCTCCAAAGTCAGTGGAGCAGTGAATCCGCTCCAGGTTTCAGTCAGAACTCTGAAGGAACTAAGGAACAACTCCCTTAGAGTTTTTTTTTAATATAATTTTATTTAATTTTCAACATATAATACATAAAATAAACACAATACATAAACAACCCTCCACATCCCCCCTGTGCTCCCCTACCCTTGAGACCTTCATTACTCCGTTATACATTTTTCCAAAATTGCAGTGATTCTTTTGAAGGTGTACAACCTCTCCCCTTTACTAAAACATATTCTATAAATAATCCCCAAATACTTTCAAAATCATTCTTTTTGGATAATCCCATCCTAACTTTCATTTTACATGTTAATCTATCATCAATTGCAATATCCCACACTCCTTTGTACCATTCTTTTTTATATATATATAATTTTTATTTTATTTTCAAACATAATACAACATAAACAACATAAAATACAATACATAACCACATACCCCCCGTGCTCCCCTCCCCCCAGGAGACCTTCAATTATTCATTATTCTTCTTTCCAAAATTGTAAAGACTCTTTTGAAGGTATTTGCCCCTTCCCTGTTCTTAATACATATTCCAAAAATGGGCTCCATATATCTCCAAAATCATTCTTACTGGACATTCCCCTCTTTATTTTCATTTTACACGTTAGCTTATCATTAAGTGCCATGTCCCATATTTCTTTATACCATTCTTCTATAGTATATATCCCTTGCCCTTTCCAGTTTTTAGCAATCATTATTCTGACGGGAGCCAGGAGGTTGTTTATCAATTCTCTCTTGTTTATATTCTCATTTCCTTTATCCCATATTGCTAGTAGAGCCAGCTTTGGGCTTAATTCCAGTTTACTTCCAATTATTTCACTTATTGCTTTGAACAACCTTTCCCAATTTTTTTGTACGTGTTCACAGCTCCACCACATATGAAAATAAGTTCCAACCTCCTGACATCCCCTCCAACAATTCTTGGACACTTTTTTTTATCTATCTGATGAAATCTTACCGGCGTTAAATACCATCTCCATACTGTCTTATAATAATTCTCCTTAATTCTAATCGACAAAAGCTTTAACATTCTTGCATCCCACATCCTCCCCCAGTCATGTTCATTAATTTGTTCCTTTAAATCATCTTCCCAAATCATTTTAAGAGAGTCTCGATATTCATCATCCTCTATCAGAATTCTATATATTTCACTAGTCAAACCTTTTCTAGTTTTAATTACTTCTTTCTTTCCTCTTGATTCAATTAAATCTTCGAATCTTGTATTATTTCTACATTTCTTATTTATCTTTTTCCATTCCTGTGTCCATTTTTCCAATTGTAAACATTTGAACCAAGCTATCTTTTGTCCTTTTATCAACTCTCTAATTTGCACCTTATCTATCATTCTTTCCATCCAAGTCCTCAACTTAATAATTTCCTGATCCTTCAGACTCCCTTCCAACTCTACTTTTAAGTTCCTTGGGAAGTTTCTCACTACTACCACTGGGGCGAGTGGAGAGTCTCCTGGTATTAACTTTCCTTTAACTTTCTCCCAGATCTCTAGAATATTTTTCAGCAAGGGGTTGTCCAGTCCCCTCAAATCTGTCTTTTGAATTTTAATAAAAAAAAATTTTTGCAATTTGAAATCTAGTTCCCCTGTTCGCGTTTCTAACCATTCTAAATCTTCCTCCCCTAACATACTATTTATAACATATCTTAACTGATTAGCAATATAATAACTCTTTATATTTGGAAGTCCCAAACCACCTTTCTTTTGTGTCTTATACCATAACCCTTTATTAATCCTAGCTCTCTTATCTCCATTGCAATAAGCGTTAATCATATTTTGCCAGCTCTTTAACTCTACTTCCGATATTTTAATCGGCAGCATTCTAAACAAAAAATTAATCTTAGGTAATATCTTCATTTTAATAACCGCTATTCTACCAAACCAAGAATGTTTTAATTTTCTATATACCTCTAACTTTTCCCCTACCTGTTTTTTCAAACTTGCAAAATTAATTTCCTCTAACTTATCTAAATCTTTTGCAATATTAACTCCTAAATAATGTACTATATTTTTAAGCCTAAGACCTAACCTAACTTTACCTTCCTCCATCTCCTCTTTGTTATAATTAAATAACATCATTTCTGACTTCCCCCAATTAACGTGTAAACCAGTAATCTCCCCAAATTCTCTCAAATGTGTCTTAATCAACTCCCCAGTCTCCAGGGGATCTTCTAATGTCAGTAATGTGTCATCCGCAAACATATTCATTTTAATCTTCTCCTTCCCTCCTTTCCCCTTCAATCTTACATCCTCCCTTATAACGTTTGCCAAAATTTCTACCACTATCGCAAATAAGATCAGTGAAAGTGGACATCCTTGTCTAGTTCCTCGAGCTAGTGTAATCTGTTGCGTTAACCCATCATTAACCATTATTTCTGCTTTATTATTTTTATACAGTTGATCCATCACTCCCATAAATTTTACTCCAAGCCCAAATGTTTTCAAAATTGTTTTAAGTGCTGGCCATTCCACGCAATCAAAGGCTTTGAATATATCCAATGCTAACAAACCTGCTTTTAAATTCCTTTTTAAAATAATATTGATTATATTTAAAACTCTTCCAATTAAATTAGGCATTTGCCTTCCTGAAATAAATCCACATTGATCTTTTCTAATATATTTATATATAAACGTACCCATCCTTTTTGCCATTATTGCCGTAAATTTTTTTGAATCTTGATTTATTAAAGATATTGGTCTGTAAGATGCTGGATCCGTCAGATCCTTTCCTGGTTTCGGGATTAATATAATCAAGGAGTGATCCCACGATGGCGGGGTCTTTCCTCCTTCTATTATACTGTTAAATAATTTTTTCAATCTTGGTATTAAAATTTCTCTAAAAGTCTTATAATATTCCGGCCCCAAACCATCCATTCCCGGAGATTTTCCTCCTTTTAATTTATCAATAATTCCTTTTATTTCTTTCTCAGTAACTAATCCTTCCATATAATCCCTATCTTGCCCCTGTAATCTTATTCTCCAATTCCTCTCTACATATTCCAATACTTTAACCTGTGAACCCACATCTGATGTATATAATTCTCTATAAAATTCCTGAAATATATTTAATTTATCCTTCATTAAATTACAACTTTTCCCTGTCTTATCTCTAATTGTCCCTATCATATTCTTAGCCTTTTTGGACTGAGTGGACCTAGCCAGCATCTTCGAATTTTTATTACTATATTCAAAAAAATCCCTCCTTAAATATAACAAATCCCTTTGGACTTGTTCTAACTCTTCTTTCTCTAATTCATTTTTCTTAGCTTGAACTTGGGCAAATAGACGTTTATCTTTTGTCTCTCTTAGCTTCTCCTCTAAATCCCTTACCTCCTTTTCAATTTTTTTATTTTGTGCTTCCTGTTGTTTCCTTAGGGTACACATTTCCCTAATACAAATCCCTCTTACCACTGCCTTCATAGCATCCCATATTAACCCCTGCGAGTTTGAGTCCTTTTAATTAATTTCCCATATTTCCTGCATTTCTTTTTTTATTTTCCCCACTATATTTTTATTATTTAATAACCTTGTATCCATTCTCCATCTCTTAGCTTGTTTATAATCCTTCTTCATTTTAATATCCATCGTCATTAATGCATGATCGGTGACTTTAATTACCCCAATAGCACAATCTATAAGTTTAGACATCATATTGTTTGACACAAAAATATAATCAATCCTAGAATAACTCTTAAACCTTGGTGAGTAGAAGGTATATTTCCTTTCTTCCCCTTTTATTACCCTCCACACATCCATTATTTCTTTTCTCTCCATTAATTTGCTTAACCCCGTCCTCCCACCACTCTTAAGATCTCTTAATATATTAACCCTGTCTTTCCCTTTATCTAATACCATATTAAAATCACCTGCCATCACAATGTTCTTTTTACCCACTTCTCCCACCGCATTAAAAACTTCATCGAAGAATTCCATTTGTTTCCCATTTGGAGCATATACATTGATCAATATATATTCCTCCTCCCCCACCATGCAAGAAATTATCAGAAATCTCCCCGCTTCATCCTTCTTCACCCTTTGTACTGTAATACCACATTTTTTTGAAATTATTATTGCTACGCCTCTTGCTTTAGAAGTACCAAAAGACTTTTCATAAACGCCCACTTCCCTCATCCGAAGCTCATTCACGCCCTCCTTTGTTTGATGAGTTTCCTGCAAAAAAATTACATCTGCTTTCTCTTTTTTTAATAACATTTCTATTCCCTTCCTTTTTATAACAGTTCCTAGCCCTTTAACATTTAAAGTTGCAACCCTTAATTTATTTTCCATCTCTCTCTTTTACACAAAAATCTAGATTGGTCTCCCTCTGTGACACACATACCCCCCTCCCTCCCCCTCCCCCCCACACTTACCCCCCATCTTCACCCCCCTCCTCACCAGACCTTTCTGGGCAATGGCCCCAATTATTATTAGAACTCTTCGGGGGGGGGGGGGGGAGAAGCAACCCAACATTCCCGGAACAAAAATCTGAACCTCCCCTCCCTTATAATCTCTTCTTATCCCTATTACAATAATATTTCTTCATTGACTGCTTCCTCCTGCAGCGCCTTCATCCTGCTTTTGACTGCTTCCTCCTGCAGCGACTTCATCCTGCTTTGTTTCTCCAACATCCGTGGGATCAACTAAACCCAGCTTCTCCAAAAGATCCATCCCTTGCTCACTTGATGTTATTCTATGTTGTTTCCCTTTCCACATAAATCTCAAAAAGACTGGATACCCCCAACTATATGTTATCGAAGCCGCAAAGCCACTGTACACAGTCTAACACTCTTCCGCCACTGCACGGTTTGAAGGCATAGATCCTGGTAAACCTCTGTTGGTGTTGCTTGTAGCATCAGCTGGCCTTGATGTCTAATTGCTTGCATCAACTTTTCTTTCTTGTAATAATTGTCAAATTTAACAAGTATATCCCTTGGGAGCATCCCCTTCTTCTTATAACCCACTCTGTGGATCCTCTCGATATCTGCCGTCTCCCAAGTTTCCTGAGGTTCCACTTCCTTAATCCATGCCAGAATTGTATCTCTTAAAGCCTTAGGGGTCTCCCCCTCTCTCTCTCCAAAAGATCTAATTCGAATGTTAACTCTCCTGTCTCTATCTTCCAAGGCAATTAAACGCAAGTCCATCTCCTTCAAATGCTCCCCCTGCTGCTTGCTATCTTCCTGCAGCTTCCCAGTCTTCCTCTCCAATTTCTCCACACTTTCCACCACAGTTTGAAGGTCCAACATAAATTCAATCTGTGAGTCCTTAATTCTTTGCATTAATCTTTCCTCCTGCTTCAGCAATGCCGCCTCTAACACTTTCTGAAATTTGTCCATTAAATCATCTGATGTCTCTGCTTGACTCTCTTTGGGCACTTTAGGAACTACACCAGATGTAGTGCTTCCGGAGTGACTTGGAGATGTTTTTCGGCCTTCTCAGAATGCTGCGTTTTGTCCGGCATTTTGTCTGGCAAGATTCCAGAAACTCTCGTGAGCCGATGCCAGTTTCTAGCTGAAGGATGATCTTTCGACAGCCTGCTCCAGGCGGGGGCACTGGATTTTTCACCTTTTTGCTTTCTTTTCAAAAAGCTAAAATCATAAATCCGCACCCCTCACCTAAATCTTCGCTGTCCGCCTCAGATATCCTCTCGGCTCTTATCAAACAAGTACGTTTTGGCTTCTAACACTTTCGGCTGGAGGTTAAATGTCTCTTTTCCCTCTTAAATCACTTCCATCTCTCCCTCCAGTCTTATCAGTCAGTCTTACTCCTCCCAATTAAAATCCATTAATTACCATTACTGATCGCCTGCCAGAGTTCTCTCTCTGCTGATATCGCAGCAATCCAGCAGTTTCGTTCTCCACAGATACAGCAAAGCTTCCAGACCCAAAATCAGATCTTTGATTAACAATCCATTCTCTCCAAATAGGGATTTTATAGTTATTTCAATCGCTTCTTAATGAGAGCGAGAGAGTTCCGACTTCACTCCATGCCCGTTAGGCCACTCCCCCCCCTTTGTACCATTCTTCTATACTATAATTCCCTTGTATTTTCCAACTTTTAGCTATCATTAATCTAGCCGGTGTCAGGAGGTTGTTTATCAATTCTCTTGTATTATTATTCCCATATTCTTTACCAAACTCTCCCTTAGAATTTTGACTGGTTCTGACTGAAACCCGGTGCGGATTTATCGCCCTGCTGACATTCAAGCCACCAACCTCCACTGGGCTGGGTTGCCATCTGTTTTTTTCCGTCAGGTGTCTCATAATAATAATAATAATAATAATAATAATATATTTATTTATTTATTACCCGCCTCTCCCTCCAGATCGAGGCAGGGAACAACATCATCATAAAACACATAAAAAACATTTGTGTGTCAGGCAGGTATAACATGGGTCTATCCATGCTGGGAATGGCTGTATGCATGGAATTTGGCTGGTATAAATGGGTAAGAATTTTATTTTGTTCATTTTTTTTCAAATCAGAAGTTAGTAGGACTTGCATACTTCTTCATAAATGGGATGAAAAGCATTTGCAGTTAAAAGAATGGGATGAAAAGAATATGCAATTAAAATGAAAAGTATTTGCAATTAAAACAACAACAAATCAAATGTGTGAGCAAGAAAAATGGACAGATTTGTCCATCCTTCTTCACTTCCAAACTGATAGGCACTTAACCCTTTGAATTTGCTATTAAAGGGAAGAGGCAGCATATCCTTTGCATCTAATGTCACGTATAAGCTGCAGGAAGCCCACTTCTTCCCTGAGGAATTTTTAAAAACCCAGCAACAAGACATTAGATAACCCCAGGCTTGAAACATAGATTTTTATTGGTTGACAAATAAGGCAGTTTTCTTGGAGGGAATTTTGATGACTGACCTCCAAAGAAGCAAGACAGCTTTTCGACTTGTAGATGGTGTTGGCAACAATGGTGAGTTCAGACCTTTTCTGGGCTGGTGAGGGTCTTCATACTACATCATGGTTAGACTAATTCAATGTGCTGTACATGGGACTACCTTTGAAGAGTGTTCGGAAGCTCCAAAATGTGAGAGCTAAACTGCTAAATGGTGCATGCTACTGGGATCACATTATTCCAGTATTGGAAGATATGCACTGGTTGCCAAATGCTTTCTAGCTCGTGTCAGTGTTAATCTTTAAAGCTCTAAATGGTTTAGGGCCTGACTATCTGCGGGACCGTCTGTCTTGGTATATGAACCTGCTGAGTTAATAAGATGAGAAAGGCAAGCCCTTTGGAAGCCACCCCCCTTGTCCAGGCACTTTCTCTGGTGCTGCTCCCTTACTCTGGAATATGTTCCCTCTGGAGTTACAACTGGACGTTACACTCTGCATTCTGCATCTTATTAATTTTCCATTTAAAATGGTTAAAGTTTTTAAAGGTACAATCCTATACATGTTCAGACAGAGAAAAGGCCTACAACTCCCAGCATACCCCAACCAGCTGGCTGGGACATGCTGGGAGTTGTAGGCCTTTTCTCTGTCTAAACATGCATAACATGGAGCCCTACAATTTTTAAAAAATGTTTTACTGTATTTGTATTGGTTTACATCCACATTTTCTGCATTATTGTAAACTGCCTTGGTTTACAAATGCAGTATAAAAATGCAATGGTTAATAAAGTGTTGTAGAGTTGGAGATTTGCCCCATCTCCTCCCCTCCCCACACAAATAAGGCCCCTCCATGTTTATCCTTCCATCTCCAGAAAAGGGGAGAATTTGTGCAACGTAGATGCCAGGTACGCAATTTGGCCTCAGTAATATCATGGTATTTAGATGCACAGCTAATGTAATAGTTTGAAAGCTCAAACAAGGTGTTTTTGTTTTACTGGCTTTGTAATAGTGCTGATAAAACACTATTATCTTAGACAAGAGAATCTCTTGTGTGTCAATTTTCATACTGTCAGATGTTAGATTGTTTAGGAACTTATAAGACAGTGGCTTTTGATCAATATGTTGTTGAAACAAGGGCAATTGCATCCCAATTTAGCAAACGTATATGATTAGGCATCTGGAAAATATTATCTGATGCAACCTTGAGGCTTCTCTTTCTTCTAAGGCTTCATTATTTTAAAGTAAAATATAAAGGTCTGAAGCCCTCAAGCACATGTGAAGTTGTGACAGAAATGCCATTGGTTTAAAAATAGGACTAAGAAGAACTAACATGATCTGCCTTGGACTCAGACAGGGGGTTGTGCCAAAATGAAAGCTTAGCCCCACATGAAGAGACATTGGCCTCCTTCTCTTTATTCCCATTTGATTTAAAATCTTTGGCATGGATTGTGAAAGATGGCTGGATTGCACAGCAAGAGAGAGAGGATGTGATTGAATGGTTGCTTTTCGAGGGTGTGATATAGCAGTCTTTCCCGTTCCTTGACTGGGCTCTGCTCACCCTCTGAAGACTTCTAGGATCCAACTGTCAAACACTGCCAGGGAGAAATACTTGCTAGTAAAATGTGTGTCCTACCTTTCTCCCATGGAGCTCTCCCCACCCCCACCAGATAAGTGGCTGAGATTGAAAGAGAGTGACTGGCTCACAGTTAGGGCAAATCTACATATTAGGCATAGGGCTTCATCACACCATCGATTTATCACACACTCGCCATGCTTGGTATGTGTTTTTGCAGTGCAGTACTCACATGACATCGTCCCTATCCTGCGCTCATCTCGCCTCTTCCCGTCCGTTTTCCATCTTATTTTGGAGCGGGGAAAATCTGTTTCTTCCCTCCATGCGCAATAAATCCACTCCTAACTCCCGTGAATTGCTGTCCATGCGCTATATCGGATCATCCCATTTTTTGTTTATTTTTATTTATTTATTTATTTTATTTCTAACCCACCTCTCCATCCAGATCGAGGCGGGGAACGACAATAAATATAAATACAAGAATCATAAAATAGATAAAACATTAAAACAAATAAAAACAAATACATAATTAAAACATCTTAAAATTCAACTGGATAGGCCTGCCAGAAGAGATCAGGGGCATGTGTGTTAAAGGGCGATCTCGCTGACAAAAGAGGAGGGCCGGGGGTTCTCCATGGAACTGATCAACCATGAAGGGAGAGGGAAGGAGGCCGCCTGAACAACTATATGGTTCTTACTCCTGAGTACGGATGTCTAGGTTTCCTGACCAGAACAATGTCGGCTTCCCCTTGCCATGCCAACATTGACCACAAACTTCTCCAAAAATGAATTCTAGTACTTTGTCTTCACTTGTCTTGTTTAATATGATCTTAGGGGAAAGCATAGTGTGTTGTTTTATCATAATTGCACAGTTTCGGGCTGCAGTACTATTGTATTTGCTCAGAAATAAAAAATATTTTAAAAATATATTAAAAAATAACTGCAGGGGGACTTCCAGTGAAGATATGGTGACAGTGCCAGCAGAACTTTTAGCTCTGCTGTGACTGGATGGCGGTAGCTCTCTGGGAGCCTCCCAGATGGAGCTTAAAATTTCCCAGAAAAAGGGGAATGCATAGAGCATGCCACAATGGGTCCTGTAAGCTCATCTCATGGAGTAATGAAGTCGTTTCGTCAGAGTTTCAACATGAGGGAGTGGGACTGTGGCTAAGACATCGCTCAGATGCCGTTCAGGACGGGAGGTTGCTCTGTCTTCATTCCCCAAATGGATAACATCGGAACCTAACATCGGAAATACGGGGTGCCTTTGGTGCAGTGAAGAAGAGGGGTTACATCTGATCGGCAGGTACTTAATCACCCTCCCCAAGTATGTAGTGGAGGAGTTGTTTCAAATAATGAAGAAAAGATCTGGAAAAAGAACAGGAGGAAAGGAAATGGAAGTCTCTCTCTGTCAGACAGCTCCGGATTTAAGCACAGGAGTGAATGATTTGTATTTTTTTTTATTCAACGGAGTGAAGAAGTATAAGATAAGAATTATGGCTAATTAAATACAAGATTGATTACTTTCATTCCCCAGCTAATTGGACAACATTGGTCTGCAGAGATAAAGAAACATTTTCTCATATAACTTGGCGGGTGAGGTATTTCACTCTTTTTTATTATTATTGTTTGAAGAAGAAGTGTTGTTTACTTTTGGAGAGAAATATTTAAGAAAAGTTAATGACTGGGAGAGAGTTTAATGTGTTGTTAAAGATACGATAAAATGGACGACACCATGAGATGGAGAAGAAGGAGACAAAGGAAGATGGTGGTTGTTGTTAAAGAATGAGAAAAGAAAATGTGGCCATTTTTTTTTGACAAACGAAGTGTGTTGTAAGAAGAAGCTTGTAAATTGACGGACTGTGGCAGAGAGCGGTGGATTGTTTGCAGGAGGGAAGGTGAAGTGATTACTGATGCGACCCGCGAGTGAATGGGGACTTTTTGTTATTTTTTGGATTTGTTTTGTTGTGTTTATTTTTAAGTGGGTCAAAAGATATATCTATAACATGAATAAGAACAAATTTAGTGATGTTAATGGATTGAAACAATATAGTTATAAGATTGGTGTATATGGGGAGTAGAGAGTTCTTTTATATTGAATGGAAAATGTTATATGAGAAAAGAGGTTAGGAGAGAAGCGGGGCCATTTTTTCTTCTGTGTGTCTTGGGGCTGTGATGGGGAGGAGAGACGTTGAAGAGTATCAAAAGATTTTTGTTTGATGGGATTTTTTATTATTATTACTGTTACTTTATTATTAGTATTAGTATTTTTAGAATGTATTTACAATATGAATAAGAACAGACACAATGTTGTTGGGAAGAGGATATAAAATTGCTTAGTTATTAAGTAATGTGTATTTGTTTAAAAGAGTGGGGAGGATACAAGCTTAAAATTGTTGTGAGTTATAAGATTATTTTAAGGATAAGTTTTAGGAAGAAGAATTGGACATTTTTAGAAGAATTGTGATGGAGTAAGAAGAATTTACAAGAGACTGGCAAGAATCTGGAATTTCTTTGAGATGGAAGATTGGAGACATGTGGAAGTTTTTTGGACTCTTGGTGTGTTTGGGTTATTTCTTATTTTATTAAAAGGGGGAGAAAGAGAGATAGGCTTGGTCAGCTTTATAATTTGTAAGAGACAAGAAGGTCTGTTTAAGTAATTTTTGATAATGGGGGAATAAGAATGTTAACAAGTGGTTGTGTTAAAAGGGGAGGATGGACTTTTTCCCCTTCTTTTTAATTTTTTTTTATGTAGTACCTGCTTTTAAAAGGATTTATAAAATTTGCTGTGGGAAGGTAAGGGGTCCTTTTAAATGTTGTATGGCTTTGTAAGGTTTGTTTTTATGTTTTTAATAGTGAAACAGAATAAAAAAAAATTAAAAAAATTAACTGCAGGGGGAAGGAAATGTAGGGGCAGGGAGATTTCGCCGGCATAGTGGTGCAACAATGCACAGATGTGAAAGTGCGGAATGCTCAACTCACTAAGGAAATGGAGGGGGAACTGTGGATGCAAACTGGGACAAAAAAGTAGGTGTGATGGAGTGCATAGTCCTGTATGACTTTCCCCAAATATATATATTTAAATAAAAAGCTGCTGGTGAGAAGTGGAGAAAGGGCTGGTTGAAGGGTGTGTATGTACTTAATTGGCTTTTTCCTCTTCCCTCCTTGTCACCTTTTCCTTGCATGTTGTGCCTTTTTAGACTGTAAGCCTGTGGGCAAAACCCATCTCATTTAACAGTTGGTTTGTAAGCTGCTCTGTGAACCTTTTTAACTGAGGAGTGGGATAAAAATACTTCACATAACATAAAATAATCCTTTCCCAAACAAACTTTGTTCTTTTCAAAATTGCTCCTTTGGAGGTGATCTTAGATCCATCATTGTCACTAGAGGCACAGGGGGCCATGCTGGCTCAGAGCGCCTTCAATCAGCTTAGGCTGATAAACAAACTGCAGCCTTACCTGGACAAAGATAGCCTTGCAAAGGTTATTCCTGCTCTGGTAAGCTCCTGTTTGAAATATTGTGATATACGTGGGACAGCCTTTGAAAATAGAAAGCTCAGTTAGTCCACAATAGTGGTGCTGGGACTGGCCGATGTGGACATATGATGCCAGCACTTCTCCATCTGCACTGGCTGCCAGTCTATGTCTGGACTCAGTTCAAGGTGCTGGTTTTAACTAGGAATATACAGATTTTGTGAAATCCATTCCATCTGTGTTTCGCAGATTGTCAGGCATCTTTCATTTGGTAGTCTATTCACTGATAGAATCACCGGGGTGGGGGTGGGGGTGGTTTTTTTTTTTTTTTTTTTTACAAATGGGCATTTGAGCAAAGCCCCCATGCGCCCTCCAGCCAAAGTAACAAAACTGATCCACAAGTCCAGGGAATCAACATGACTCAGAAAAAGCAGAATCCAGAAATCTGATCTCATTTGAATCGGTTGCAGATTTCCCCAACATACCTAGTTTTAAACCTTTAAAGACCTAAGTGACTTGGGGTCAGGTTACCTGAAGGAATGTCTCCTGCCATATATAAGTACCTGGACATTAAGATCATTGTCTGAGGCCTGCTTTCAGGTGCTCTCACCAAATGAGGTGAGGTGGGTGTCTAAAAGAGAGAAGACCTTTTCAGTGGTGGCACCCCGTTTATAGAAGGCTCCCCCAGAGAGGTTCAGCTGGTGCTTATATTATGGGCTGGTTCACACGACCATAAACTGCAGTGGGTTGTGACATGTGCCAGCTGCCATTTTGAATATTCAAGGTGCAGTGGGCACCATGGCTTTTTGCGTCATCAGAACCCTGCGAGAGTGGTTTGTTGGTATGGTTAGCAAACCATCCACAAACCATAGGCTGTTTTAGGGCTGTGGGTGGTTTGTTAACCATGCCAACAATCCACCCTCGCAGGGTTTGGATGACACAATAAGCCACTGCAAATGCTTGCCGGAACTTGAATATTCAGATGGCCACCAGCATGCACCACAACCCACAGTGGCTTAAATTAGCCATCCTAGGCTGTGGTGTTCATACGAACCGGATCTAGAGGTCTTTCTGGTGCTAGGTGAAGATCTTTTTATTCGCATAGGCATTTTAAAAACTGCTTGAAGTGCTTTTCGTACTGTCTTATTTTGGTGGTTTTAAGTTGGTTTTGTGATGTTGGGTTTTATTCTTCGTTGCTGGCTTTACCTTGGTTTTATTCTGCACTGTTTTTATTTATTTAATCATGTTTGCACTGTATGTTTTTAGGGTATTGTATACTACCAAGAGAACTTCAGCTATTGGAAGTTTAAAAGTATGGTATATAACTAGCTAATTAAATGAAACTTGCAATTTGGCTCTGAGCTTTACAAACGAGTGGGGATTTGTCAAGCCCTATGATCCTCCCTGCGGGCACGTTGTCCAGCCCAATTAGAACAAAACTGGAAAAGGCACCTGCACAACCCAAGCCAAATTCCAGGTATTTCCAGAATTTAGAAGAGTCCTTTGGACCTGACTTTCAAGCTGAGAGAGATTTAAAAGGTATTATCCCCCCCGCCTGTAAAAATGGGCTCAGTTTGCCTAATCTTATCGAAACTTGGCAGACTGGATGCTCATATGGATAATTACAAAGCAGTCCTTCCCAGCCTGTCACATTTCATATATGTTAGACTACAACTCCCGTCATCCCTATGCATGCTGGCAGTAATCGGAGTTGTAGTCCAGTACATCTAGAGGGCACCGGGTTGGGGAAAGCTGCTAAAAAGCCTGCAAAATCCATACTGTTCAGATTTAAAATATCAACATTATAGAGAGTAGGGGTGCCTCTACAAGAGCGATTTAAAGCTCTTTCAAGGCGCATTAGGAAATTTACCTCTACAAGAGCGGAGCGCAAATCAGGGGCTCAGGCGCATTTTCTCTCCGATTATTTGCATTTTCGAATGCGCGTTAACTAGCGAGTTTTAATTTACGGCGGGAGTAAGAGTGCCTTATGTCCGTGTAAACAACTTTCTGAGGAGGCGCATTAATGATCAGGGGTTGGACTGTGGTCGTAATGTCATGCGTAGAACTGCCCCTTCGCTGAGAAAACCTCCCACTTTTTGGTTTAGTTTCCTTTCCTCTCTCCTCCTGGCAACTTCCTCCTTGTACTGCGTCTCTCTGGATGGAAGCTCCAAGAAGAGGTGACCCAACGTGAACCAAAAATAAAGTTTCTTTGAAGTACCCTGATGAAATATTTTTAACGTGGAGACACGGGGCCAGATGGAGGTGGTTTTATGAGAAGGAAAGGGGGTAGGAACAATGTGTGGATGTGCGTATAATTAGCCATCAGCAGACATAACTTCCCCTCACTTCTTGCTGGGTTCCTGAGCTGAGTTGTGTGTGTGTGTGTGTGTGTATGTTTTACAATTGTTGAGCTCGCTGGGAAGTGGAGGGGGAAGGAACAAAGCAGCATCCCCCTGTCTGTTTTGGTGTGTGTATGTGTGTGTGTGTGCGAGACACATTCCCATTTACTCCTGAGGAGGTAATGGCAATCGGGCAAAGGAGGGGGGAAGACAGGTAGCTGAACATGTTAATCAGCTCATTCCTTTCAGGTAACCTAGGAAACCAAAGGTGGACGATTCTGGTGGGCGGGGAGAATAAAAGGAGGGAACCGGTTTGAGGAGTTTCTCTGGGACAAAGCGCATTACTTTCAGCAACATTTGCATGCGATTCTCAGCATGTCAAAAACTTTAAAATGCCTTTCATACAGCCCATAATGCACTTCAACACCTCCCATGTATAGGGATTAGGTGTAAAAGCGCTTCAGAGAAGATGCGCATAATCGGGGAACCAGGCGTCAAACTGAAATCTTGTAGAGGGGGGCCAGAAGACAGGATGTGTTGCCACTAAAAGTGATGGAAAGTTTATTTGAAAGCACCTCTTTTTAAATAGCATTTCAAATGGGGACCTGTTGTTCAATCTCCATGACATTTGGCCAGCATGATGCCTTTAGAGAGTAGTATAAATTCTGCAAATTTCATGCCACTCAAATTTAAAATGTCAATGTGATATATGACAGAATACACAGTAGGTATGCCATTGAAAATAATAATTTCCAAACCACAAATTGAAATCTGAAAAGCAAATGCACTAATTCTGAACTGATTAAATATGAATGAAAGTTTTGTAAAGAAAGAAATGACAAAAATAATTTGAAATCTGAAGAAAGACGGAAAGAAAGGAAGAAAGGAAGGTCTATATCCCTGTTTCCAAGTGGCAAGCTAATTAAATATGCATGGGGCTGAAAAAGAATCATAGTCTGTTAAGGTAGAAGCCCTGTTAGGACTTAGGCCTGGCCAGGACATAGCAGCACATGTAAAGAGCTGTCTTGTGGAAAGTCTCCATAGCTGCATCGCATGCCAGGTTCAAACGACACGGTAACCCACACCATGGGTAATTAGGGTAATCCTGGTCATGTGACCAACACATGAGGGGGTGGGCGAAATAACCAATGCTGCACTGTTTCCCCCACTGTTTGTCTGAACCCAGTTGCAGTTAGAAACCCTGATAAAGCAGGGTTCCCGCTCCCATGGAAATTCTGCTCACATTCAAGGATTTCTCCATCACATGACCACTCGGGGGGGGGGGGTGTTAACCACAGGGATAGCCAGTCACAGTGACTTTAAGATCTTTAAATGCAGGCAACGTGCTTAAATGCAGGCTGTAATGTACTTAAATCCAGGGAAATTAAAAATGGTACAATGAAGATAGAGCCACACTTCAGGTTCAAGAGTCTTGCCTGTATTAGTTCCCACAATTAGGTTTAGGGGTATGGGTGCGCACACGCAGAGGTGTGTTGAGTGAGGGCTTTTCTAAATGATGCTGTTAATCCCTGTATCTACTTTCAGTTCAAGAGTTTTTCCTTTCCTGCTTTTCAGTTATGTAAACTCTAGGTGGTGCTCTGTTATAGTGGAATACTGCAGATACACAAGTAGGAAAATACATTTTCTTTCAGTTTCAGAAATAAAGCAACCTGGGAACATGCTCTTGAAATACAGAAGCAAAACTGGAGGATCATGCCATCATCTAAAACACCTCTAAGCAACTGTGAGCAAGGAATTACGAGTGCAACATAAATGCCTCATGTAGAAAAGCTCTATAAAAGAGAGAGAGAGAGAAAGAGGCTTTAATAACCAAATATGTTAATTGACTAAATGCACTTATTAATAGATTAAATATTGGATTGTATCCAGTGGGTTGCATCATAAGGTTAGTTTATTTCAATGACTCCAATCTACATAGGATTAACATTGGATACAACCAATTGTTTGAGAAAACTGCTTTGGGATGTAGCAGAATAATTGAAATAATTTTCCACTGAATGGTGGCTTTTACAGGATGAAACATGCAGCTTAGTGTTTAAAGGAACAGCTAAGGAAACAGAAAGGGGAGAAGTCACTCCATATAAACACAGCAGCTTTGAATACCCATGGATATTAAAAGATAAAAGCATTAAAGAACCATCAGTAGCTCATTCCACCCAGCCCTCCCCTCCACCATCGTAGATGAACTCCTTTCGCTTTGAGCTGGATCTACTTCTGACTTCTCCCAACTGCAAATTGGGAACAATATTAAGAACATCCTAGCAATATTAAAAACTCTTCTAGAAACGATGAAAAAAAGAGTAATAAAATATGTTGTCAAATAAAAACAAACAATTTAATAAAGCACATACACACAATTTCCGGTGTGGTTATTTCTGAGAGAGCAGGCAAACATAAGACGCTAATGACAGAAGCCCAGAGATTTCTATCCAGAATTCATGCTCACTGTGCTTTCAGGCTCTGTGCAACCAACGTAAGATTCTGATTGCTACAGGAATGCTGGGAGTTGTTGATTCAGCAGTTAGCCTCCCACGTTTTGCGTGGCAGGGCTCATTATCAATACAATCCTTTCATCAGATGAATTCACATTCCCATCTTCTTCCTGCAGGTGCTTAAATATCTGTCTTCTTACTTTAATGATACATTCTAGATACCAAAGGGTGAGCTGCTTAACATTGGTTACACTTTTATGTTGACAAAGTATGCTTGTAAAGGTCGGGCTGGATCAGACCAAAGGCCTATCTAGTCCATCATAATGTTCCCAGTGTGGTCAACCAGATGCCCACAGGAAACCCACAAGCAGGACATGAGCACAATACCACCTTCCCAGTCATGTTCCTTTGCATGCTGCCTTCAATACTGGAGGTAACTAATATACAGACATCAGGACTAGTAGCCATTGATATGCCTGTTCCTCCATGAATTTATCTAATCCCCTTTTATGGTAGTGAAATGTGATTCTCATGGGTGTCCCCTGTCCCTCACTGAGACCTGTTAAGCTGTAATTGTTATTTGGCTTGCATTTGAGTTCCAGTGCTATGAGCTGGAAGTCACACCTCTTCTGAATGCTAGGTGTCCTTTCCTTGAAATGGATGAACATAGCAGCTATCCTTAATGGTTCAGTTCTAAACCACTTCATTAAAACAAACAGATGAAGCAAAATTATGGCACTTTGGAAACTCTACCAGTTTTATCCCCAGCACTTAGTGAGGGGAGGAATCTACACAGCCCTTTGGAACGTTTTAAATTGTATTTTAAAACGTTCCAAATAGGTGCGTTCTAAAACGTCTTAGGCCACATTACTGAGTACTCACATTACAGGAGAAGAGTCTTCTGTCTTTAAAGCGGTGTGTGCGGTCACACGCTGTTCTGCCGTCTCTTTCTCTTTCGTTTTTTCAGTGAATTTAGGGCAAGGCATTGTGGGGGTTGTAGTTCAGTTACACACTTCCTTCTTAGTTCCTCTGTCATTCCCTAGCGAGTATAGGGCTAAGAATTGTGGGTGTTGTAGTTCACTGGTCCACTTCCTGTTTCTTCCCCACCAATCAACTGCTAAGCATTTGGGCACCAGTAAAGGAAGCACTGCCCCCATGAAGCGCAAACGGTAAGGAAGGACACATTATTTTACTTAAAATGATTTATTAAAAGTGAAACCGTTGTATATAACTGAAGTGAGTTTTAAAAAACCTCAGATATACAACGTTATAGGGAGTGCGTCATGTGGCCCAAAGAGTTTTCATAACCCTTATAAAACGTCAAAAACCTCATGTGTAGATCCGCCCAGGGCAGTCTAGTGACTCACCTACAAGCTTCCTGGGACCCATGAGTAGGGATGAATGAATCTTTCAGGTCTGCTTTCTTCTACATTCCAGTTGTTTACATTTCATGGTCCCTCTCCCAACCAGGAAGAAATTTGTGAATTTTGCTAATTTTTTAAATCAAAACCAAAGTAAAATGAATTTCTCACTCATCTGCACGATACAAATCCAATAGGTTCCCAATATGAGAGGACCATATTGTATTTGCCTGCCATGTAGCTGTTAAAGATGAGGAACCTGTCAGGAACAAAGAGGTGGCAACCCTAATTCAGCGCTAACATGGTAGAATACACCGGTTTATATGTATATTATTTGAATAACTTGAAAATTATGTAGAACATTGGGCTAAAGCTCTGACTTCTTCTGTCTAGATGGATCATGTGGATATTATCATTGAAAAATTGTCCAAAACTGATTAGATAATATGCACTTCAATGAGATAAGATGAATACAGTCCCAAATTTTTGATAAATCAGTCTGATTTATCAAAATTTGTCCTACAGAATATAGGAAAATTGACCTATGTATTGCCCAAATCATTTTGATAATCATCTGAGTAACAAGCATACTATACACAGCAAGTTGTATTTTTTTGCCAGTCACATTTGCTAGTTCAATCACCTCATCCATCTCTACTTGTGACATTAGCACAGTTGATGCAATGGGGAGATAAAACTAAAACAACATTGTATCGCAGATAAACATCCATATCTCCTGGCAGGAAACAAATTACCAAAGGGTCTTTCTGATGCCCTCGAACAAAGGCGCTTTTGGAGTAATCTGTATCAAACTGAAGTTGGCATGTTATACAGGAGACTCCTGACAACAGGTTATGAGTACAAATGAAAAATTCTGCACATTAGCGGAGAGACTTGCAAAAGAACACCAGTGGTAGATACCTGAAGGGAAAAAGTGGTACATATTTAAAATGTTAGTGCATGTCTTCTAATACATTTCTTTTCATCCTCGTAAAAGCATTTCAGAATTCAGGTCTGATCCTCTTTCTCTCCAAATCAATAAGAGGTTTTATTTATTTTTATTAGCTGCAATCAGCAAAGGGAAAAAGTCCTTGATTTCTAGCCAAACAACAAAGCAGTGTGGACTGAGTGATGATGAGTGTGAGGGAATTTAGAAAATGAGAAACCTTTTAGCATTGAATTTCATATTCTAAAGATATTTGAGCAGAAATAGTGCTACACATCTTGTATCTTGTTTAGAAGTTAAATGGAATATCACTTTATACTGTAAGGTTTACTGGGTGAACAAAAACAAAAAGTTTGTGAACAGGATACAGGGAATTATGACATATATGTCCAAAAGCAATGCCTTTATTAGGACTAAACAAAAGGCTTCAAAAATGTGCCTTTGAATTGTCTAGAGTTCTTCATCAGGCTAGGAGGTAAAAAAAAAGGGGGGGGCATGGAAGAAAAACAGAAAACTCTAAGAATTAGGCCAGATGTTGTGGCCATGAGGTCTGACTATAGTCTTCTTTGGTATTTTGGTTAGCTCCAATAAACTGTGGATTTTGGATTATTTCTTCCCCATTGTAGCCAGCTTTGTTTTTTATGTGCCTTGACTGTTTGCAAATATGTTGATTGTTTGCTAATACTTGAATCCTTTTTCATTGTCCCTTTTAAACTATTGTGGTAAGGCTTAGTTCTTACCATTGGTTGGTTCTCACATGCTGGGCCTGGCCTGTGTTTTCCCTCATTGATGTGTATGCCTTTGATTACATGAGGAAATATTCGCATAAACCAGGAAGCACATGGATACAGCCACAGTGATTCCCACAGCTGTGGCTGGAACAAGTGCAGCCTCAGTGGCAGAATCACAACATGCTGTATCCATGTACTAACCAGATCACACTACCACACTATCTCCAGGTGGTTGTAGGAGCATGCACATGGCTCAGGAGGGTATATGGTGACTCATCTGTAGGGCAAATTTCTTTATGAATTGGCCCATATTGTGCTTATTAATAGCTATTACAAAAAGTAAGCACTTTGAAGCCCCATTGGTTACAATGGAAGAGTGAAGAAGATGGGCTGGGTCATGCCAAATACTACTACTACTACTACTACTACTAATATCAAGGCATTCAAAATCTTTGCCAAGAATGCATTTGTTTGGGACTGCAATTGTGACAAATGCTCCAGAATACATGCAATATTCACAGGGACCCACAAATCCTCTCCATCATAATGACTGGCATTTCTTCAATGTGAAATAATAAATACAAATAAACTTGAAAACATTTTCCTTAGCAACCAGAGCAAACAGACAGACATGTGGAATAATAGATGGCTGGGACTTCTAATTCAGTGGGCACAGCTTTGGGGCATGGCATATCTCTTTTTAGAAATTAACCCCCAATTTACAATGCAAATCTACACACGTCTACTTAGATGTAACTCCCATTGAATTCAGTGGCGCTGTCTCCCAGGTAGGTGGGCCTAGGATTGTAGCCTACGACAGACTTTGTGATGAGCTTGGCTAGTGAACAATGGCTACCGTTTCATCCCACCGGGACTAAGGAGGAAATTGAACATGGCAACCAATTCTTGAAGGCCATGAACACTGTCTTTGTTTTACCCCATGTATGCTGAACAAATGAACGGCTGAAGGGGTCCCAGGGTGCCACACATTTTAGGCTTCATCCCAGGGGCTGTGAAATTCACTCCACACGGCTGCAAAGATAGAAAACAATGCTAGATCATTGGTCTTCCAAACCCAAGCCAAGCATTTGGGATGAGAGAGAAACAGCAGCTGCTGCTTTCATTTCTTCTGTTGATATTACAGCACAGTAGCTTTCATATAGGAAATGTTTTCCAGATCCCTACAGGCAGAAACAAAAAGCCCTTTGTGGCAGAGCTTGTCCAGAAAATATGGAATTCTGAACTCAACTTTCTGAACGAGCAGCCACACAGCAAACATTTGTGTTTCTGCAAATGTCCTGGCAGAGTGTACTAGGTTGAGTATATCAATACAAACGTTGTAGTGTATTCTTACTTCTAAAAGGAGTGCTCCTGTTCAGGTGCCTACAAGGCATTCCACTCTGCCCTGTTTTTCTTTTGCAACTGCCAATCTATATTTCATGGCTATGTAAGCATATTCTGTCCTCATTGGGCTATTTTTTGGGTGGGGGCCTGCCCACTTAGGGTTTCTTAAAAGATTTCCCCCCCCCCTGTACTTCTGTAAATTCAGTGTGCATGCGGATACCTCCCCTGTGTTTCTCAGCAGCCCACAATGTTGCTCTCACTTACCAGCTGTGTTGGCTATTAGATGGATAATAATGTCATGCTGCTGGTTCCACCAAATTCCAATGGTTAGATTCTTGCTAAGAACAAAGGTTCCTTCAAAGCCCCTTGACTCCATAACATGCCAAGCACAATGTGCAAACTAGAAGGCACATGCCAGTCTTCCATGAGTTATTGATAAGGATAAGGATGCCAGAGTCATTGCAATTATTTCTGTGTGACTTCCAGTATCAGTTTCAGAGTCACTGCTGTCAGCTCTACCACTATGGACCTTCTTGATAATCACTCATGTCCCCCACCCCTGTCCCCAGGCAATATTGAATCATTTGAGTAGAACTCTTATTTATCCACATAATTTAACCACAAGACCACCTCTGGATAGTTGGCATCAGTTATACAGATATTTGACAGTGACAACACTTATCAACTGCTTTATTAACTAAGCTTAGAAAATATCTGTTAGGCAGGCAACTAGCAAAGAACGGAGATCAAAATCCCCTGCATGTTTAGGCAAGGGGGAAAATCCTACAACTCCCAGTATTCTGTATCTTCTTGCCATCTCATTCTAGGGGAGGCTGTAGAGGTTCTGAGCCCATTTCTGGCATCAGAAATGGGTTGGATGAGACTTAGCAGACTGAAATTAAATCCACTCGTCAGGATGCCTACTGGTCCAAGGACAGAATGACAGCCTGTGTCGGGTGGGGTTTTAGTTTGAGCACATTGCTGGAGCTGGCTTTGCCACTGGATGACAGCTGTGGCCAGGAGTGCTTTTGGTCAGCTTAGGCTGAAGCACAAGCTGAGCCCATTCCTGGCATGGTCAATCTTGGCCACAGTCATACGTACATTAGTTACATCTCAGATGGACTAGTATTACATGCTTTATAGACGGTTGTCTTTGAAAAACACCCAAAAGTTCAGTCGCTGGAGAATGCTGGTGCTAAAAACTTGACTTGTGTCAAATGTTGGAATCATGTGCCCTTTTAATTGTATTAAAAGGTCACATGATCCCAATGGCTTATTGTCGTCCAAACCATTTCTCTGTGAATAGCCACGTGTGTCAACAAAAGAAACACCCCAGTGGTGATTTAAAAGAAACTTTACTTGTGGGACATGTAACTTTCCATCCTAGGATAGGATGGCTGAGGTCAGCAGTCCGGTCAGCAGTCTATGAGGCAGGGAACAACAAGAAGAAGGAATTGGAGGGAGGAAACAGGAAAGGGAAAATCAACCATCCCAGTAACCCCCTCCCACCTTATTCAGGTATGCATTAACCCTTTAACTCCAGGTTCAGTGACCTGTAGCCTTGAGTTCTGCAAACATGGCTGGCTCTTCCTTTCTGAGCACATTTCAAGGTGCTGATCATTACTTTTAAAGCCCTAAACAACATGGGGCAAGCTGCTTGAAGGAGCATCCAATGCAGTCTAAATCTGCTAGGGATGCATCTGGCACTGGGAAATTTGGCCTTCTTGGGGCTTGTTGGATGTCCCCCCGAGCCTCTGGTTCAGTTAGTGTTAGTGAGCTGAGCCATGGGCTCCCCGCCAGAACCCGCAGAGGTCTGCCGCAGCAGGTCACTGTGCAAGTCTTTCCTTCTCCCTCCTAGGCCACGGGATACAACCCCGTGTGTGGAACTCCATGCTCTAAGATGGGTTAGATCATCTTCCTCTTTGAGTTTCGCCAGCATTTTGAAGACTGTTCATTTTCAACAAGCCTTCCATGCTGTCGGTATTTACATCATTATTTGTCAGTTCTGGCTCACTTGGAGCCTATCTACACTACTGCTTTAAACAGGTTTATAACAGTTTTAAACCGGTTAATTAACCGGTTTGAAACTGTTATAAACCGTTTTAAAGCAGTAGTGTAGATAGGCTCTTGGTGGATTTTTGTTGACCCACAGGATGCTTGAAGCAGAACTCGGGGCCTTAGAAAGCTCCCTGCTGGCTGAACAGCCTGAGTTATGAAATGATTTTGTCTCAGTAGACCTGCCTTGACTTGACCTTCTGAGCCTTAAACCCCAGCAGAAAAGGAGCTACTACTCATCTCCCCTTAAAATGTTTTTTTTAAAAACAAACAAACAATTATCTGCTGCAGTTACATGCATTCCCATGTAATGCCCCTGGATTATACATGCAATGGAATGGTTCCAGATTACACAGACATCAAAGCAAATGCTTAATATTAAAGACTAGCAAATTGACATAGGGTGCAATCCTATGGATGAATTCCTACAATTTCTAGCATTCCCCAGGCAGAATGGTTTGCTGTGGGAATGCTGGGAATTGTAGGACTTATTTCTGACTAAACATCCATAGGACTGGGGCATTCAGCTCTGAAGGTTGTCTGTTAAAAGTGGCCAATGGTGTCACAGTGGGTCTGAGTCTGAGCAGGCCAACTTTTTACAGTCCCTTTCATTGCTCTTGTCTTCTCTGCTCACTTTCTTTATCCACACATAGATTCCTATGAGGATGGCATAATGATTGCTCCCTTTCAAGCCAATAATAACAATGATAATAATAATATCGCAGCTGGATTCTGGGGATGTCCTGCGTGTAGAAGGACTTGAGCTGACAAAGATGGTTGCTAACCCACCCTTTTAAAGGATGCAAACAGAAAAGAAAGAGGAATTTTAAATAACTTCACTAGGAAGAGGGAGAAAGGAGGCAGATGACAGGAAGGAGGTGATTCTTTGATAGGTTGAGTGTTCAGATGTACCCGAAACGGACAAAGCCACACAATATAAAATAAGCAGGGACAGGATGGGGAAAGTATGCTAAATAATTAAACTTTTGTTGCTAGGATAATTCCAAGATTTCCATAAGAATGTCAAAAAAAGGATCAGAAAAGCAGATATGATGTGAGAAAAATAAGTTAAGGTGTTACTGCAGTTAGTAACATCTCTTTCAGAAAATAAAAAAACCCTAAATGTTTACCTGTGAGCATAACATCTTAGCAAAATTTTGTACAAGAGCTCATTATCTTATAATGTACTTTCCTGATTCTTTTCTTTTTTCAAAAATGACATTGTAAGTGCATATATTGATCTTTCCTATCCGTATTCCCCTATTTGCTGAACAATCTCTATATTCTGATGATATGCTTTATGAGTCACTTTATTCTACTCATCCCTCTATTGCCATGCCAACACATTTTTATGTCCCCCATGGTGTCCAGATAAATAATGTTACACTGTTGGTAACCTTAATTGCAAACTATATTGGAATTAGCTGCACTACAGCAATTATGTGATCATTATAGGCATCGGACTCCAAAGACTAAGGATATAATGAGCTTGGAAATACAACATAGGCTTGCAGAAACTTATTCACCAGATTTTAAGGCCACATATTTCAGCAGTCTGAAATTCGGAAGTGGAACTTATGATTTTGCGGAATTGTGGCTAATCCTAAAATCCATTTTCACACTTCTTTAGGTTGCCACTGAATGCTGAAACTTCATGTCTGAGGAATTCGGAGGGAAGATACAACACTTTGGATTAGGCTAATAGTGTGTGTGTGTGTGTTATACACCCGGGATTATTTCCCCTTCTCAGTTTATACCAGCTTTCCCAGACCTGGTGCCCTCCAGACATGTTGGACTGCAACTCCCATCATTCCCAGCCAGCGTGGTTTGATGGAATGGAAAGAGATAAATGTTGAAGTATACCACAGGTTGCGGGAGATTGGTTTTTACCATAGGATAGTTATAAATGGTTATTCAGTTTTCACTACAGCTGTGCACAAATGGCCTCTTGAAATTCGCCACCCTATTAGTGGGCAAGGAAATTGGGTGGATAATTTCAGCAAATTTCTCTAAGGGGAGGAGAAATTCTCCAACAGTCTCTCACAATTATGGCTCACCATTGGCATAGGTTGAAGCACAGCTTTTTTCTTTTTTTCCCTAATGGTCTTTTGGATTTCTGTGTGCTGCCATTGCAAGGGGCAACAGCAGCAACTGTGTTGGGAGCCATTTTGCATTCGCCACAATGTCCCATATTTAGTTTTGTTCTGAGCATAGTGGGGAGGGGCAAGAGTAATTTTTTTAAAGGGGTGGGGAGAGAAAAAAAAGCAGAGCTTTTCTGAGGAAAAAATGTCTTCTGAGAGGGCATTTTATAATGTATTTTGAAGTTATTTTGGTGTTTTGAACTTATCGTGAGGTGGCCAAGGGTGCCGTAGTTTCTTCCTGGTCTGAAAATGCCCTGAGGGAGGACTTACCTCATGATGTCTTCCTCTGAGCTTTAATTGATATGTGGAAGGCCAAGCAGGCTACAAGCAGGATGATTGGACAATGAAATACAAGACACTTACTCACACTGTCCTCCAAGCCACCACATAAGTAAGCCTATGTACAAGAACCCTGAATTCTATACATGATAATTTCTCTGGTTTTTTCTCATCTGAATTTCTTTTCAAAAGCATTTTTTCTATGAAATTGAAGGGTTAAGAGGGAGGATCCTATTGCAGCCATGTCCTACTTGTGGGTTTCCCATGAGCAACTGGTTGGCCACTGTGAACAGAAGGCTGGATGAGATGGACCTCTGCTTATGTTCCTTTGAATACAAATGATAAAAAATGGAAGAAATTTTTGGTACAGCACTTGTTTTTACCCGTGTACATGCAATTTTAATCATATAATAATTATATCTTAGGGTCCCTGATCCATCAAGGAGATACACATTTTGAAGCCTACTTCCATCCACACAGCAAATTGGGCATGGTGAATTAGGGCTGTGTAGAGCAAGATGTGGGGCATAAACTCTAATTAGGATGTTTACAAGACCTTCTATAGCAGTCTATAGCAGTCTTCCCCAACATGGTGCCCTCCAAATGCTTTGGACTACAACTCCCAGGATTCCTGACCATTGGCCATGCTGGCTGGTACTGATGGGAGCTGAAGTCCAAAACATCTGGAGAGCACCAGGTTGGGGATGACAGATCTAGAAAGAAAAACAAATGGAGAATGAAACAAAAAAGCTGCATTATGTAGCAGTCTTATTCAGAGTTGCAACCAACCACGTGCTATTCCTGGGTAGTCTATTCCATTCCCCCCTCTCTTTTCTTTTCCCATTTTGCCCCTCAGTAATCAGTCAGCATGCTCAATTCTCAGTCAACTTTCTCCCCCTCCACTGGTTTTCCCCCTAAAGATGTTTTTGTACATCTGCAAACCTTGGAGTTCCCCATGCTTGGTGACACTTCCCCCTTTTGTGTTGATGGCTATATAAGGAGCCACACTAGGGTGACCATATGAAAAGGAGGACAGGGCTCCTGTATCTTTAACAGCTGTGTAGAAAAGGGAATTTCAGCAAGTATCATTTGCATGCATGCAACACCTGGTCAAATTCCCTCTTCATCACAACAGTTAAAGCTGCAGGAGCTCTGCCCTGTTTTGTATCTGGTCACTCTAGTATAGCTCCTGCAGCCTTAACTGTTGTGATGAAGAGAGAATTTCACCAGGTACTGCATGCATATAAATGACACCTGCTGAAATTCCCTTTTTCCACACAACTGTTAAAGATGCAGGAGCCGTGTCCTCCCTTCCATATGGTCACCCTAAGCCACACTCAGATAATGCATTTGCTCTTAGTATGTAGGATCCCTGCATGATCTGAGAAATGATCAGGGGTGGGCAGAAAGTAGTTCTTCAGATGTTTTGGCTTTCAATTTTCAGCAGACCTGACCATTGGACATGCTGGCAGTTAAAGTCCAAAGCCTCTGGAGATGTACCTTCTGCCCCTCATTGACACTTGTCAGTTGCAAACATACATGTCGTTCCTCAAAGAATTCTTAAATTCTTTGCTGATGAATGAAGTTATGGAAGCAGCCTTAAAAACACAACCTGATGATGATATAATTTGATGACATTAAAAAAAAAAAGGATGAAGGGAAACAGCAGATCAGAAAAGAAGGGAAAGGTTCTGTTGTATGTTTGGGTCTTCTCACATCTTACAGACACTTTGTTTACAGTGTGTATGCTTTAATTTGTGTGCATGCATTTTGCTTCATATGTGTTCCCTGAGCATTTGAATACATCGGTGGGGCTTGGATCTCAACTCCTCCCATGGAGCTCCCCCTGCTCAATGAAGCCCAACAACAGGGATGGGCAGTCATTTATGCATCACTCACCACCACCACCAAAAGAAAATGCACCATTAATAGAAAAGGACAAAAGAGAACACCGATCTATATCAATTTTTCACATGCTAATTTATATGAAAAAAATGCAACTTTAGAAATAATTACTATAATTTAAATGGAAATGCAAACAATAGATCTCGCCATAGTGGAGAAATTCATGGCCAGTTGAGCTTTACACCTGATCAGTCTGCTGTCCAGTTGCTAATTGTTGTTGGACAATTTCAAGGTCTCTGTTGCTCTGCTTTCTTAGGGATCTTTATCTTGAAAACAGACTTGGACAGGACAGTCCTTCAAACAGGACAGTCTTCAAATAGAGGACTGTCCTCTGACAGCCTTTGAAAAAGAGGTCTCCTTGTAAAGCAGAACACATGGCTACCATAGATAGTAGGGGTGTCTGCTCCACCCATTTGGAGGTCTGTCAGTGGTCTGATCTCACAGAGCGGATTGTGGATGGTTTTAAAACTGCTGGAGATCTTTGGGGCAGAACGGACAGCTGTCAGACCTCCCAACTGCCCCAAATATATCCGACTGGTTTTTAGGGTCTCTCTGAGGCTTGTATTTAGTCACTGGAACAGTTCTCCATATAAGGAAAACATTCAGGTTTTGAAATTGATATCTGTGGCTAACCAACAGCCACAGTCTCTTCCCTGTCACTCCTCCAATCCCAGCACTTAGGGGGAGGGATTGCAAATGATACAACCCATTTGTACTTGCCATGGAAGTCATTCCTTTGCTAGCTGTTCGCAATGTTAGGAAGGGAGGAGTAGACAGTCAGAGAGAGAGCTTCTGTTTGTTTGCTTGCATTCTTTTTTATTGGTTTGCATTCTCTGTCTGTGTCCCTGGTTTTCTTTGGTTCTTGTGTGTGTGCTAGTATGTGAGCTATTTTTCCTAAATCCCTTTCAAGAAGTGCAGAAAATTGGTTGTATTACATTCTAGTTCAGACACTGTACTCCCATAATTTAAACATATGGTATATGGTACCAAGTCGGCACACATGGAGATGGGGTACTTCAATTTTTTGTGGCAGGTTTCTGAAACTTCTGCAAGCTCTCTTGAGAGAAGATGAAGTGCATATAAACAGTTTAAGTTTATATATTATTATTATTTTAGCATTTATTAGTATTGCTACTATTATTAACACAGAATCAGGTGTGTGTGTGTATGGGGGAATGATTTGAGGGGGAAATTTAAAAAAATCCCTACAAATCAAGAAATGACAGGATCTACTTCAAACATGGCATGTCTAAGGCCCTTCTTAAGAGCTTTCATCATGCCAAGTTTCATCTCTTTATCTTTAAAAATGAGGGAGCTGTAAGCGTTTTGGTTAATTCCCCTAGGTGATAATGGAGTGGTTATCCGAAAACAGAGTGGCTTCTCCTACGGCTAATCTGATGGAGCGGAGCAAGGGAGCTGCCCTGAAATTTGGAGTGGAACACACCCGCTCTGCACATCTCTAATAGATAGATGATAGATAGATAGATGATTGATAGATAGGTAGATAGATAGATAGAGATATAATTCAGAAAAGAAAAATATATATATTCAGTATCAGCATTCCTAAATTAACAATGGACAATCAGTTGGTGCTGGATGCACTTGTCTCAATGAATGATATAACAGAGATTATTACATCATTAAAGGATTGAGAGAGGGAAAAAAGAACTCAAAATCCCTATTCTTTTACCCCTATACCAGGGATAGGCAACATAATGTGGGTATCAATGCACCCCTGGACACCTTTCTTGGCAACTGCAAAAGTGCTATATGCCTCTCACTTAAAATGAAATAAAATAGATGTATTTTGTTATTGCCAGCTTGCATTGCTGTGAAATAAGTTTATTTTGTTGTTGTTTAGTGTTGGGGCTTAGACCCCACTTCTACGTTGTTATTATTATTATTATTATTATTATCATTATTATTATTATTATTCTGGGCCACAAGTCGGCTTTACAAAATTAAAACATATACAGTTAAAACCTATAAACAGAAATACACAAAAGTTAAAAATATATTAAATATGTTCCAATATTAAAACATTTGAACATTTAAAATGCACAATAATTTTAAAAGTCCTAGGCATAGACAGAGGTCCAGATTATTTGCCAAAGGCATACCGGAACAAGAAAGTTTTTGCCTGCCTCCAAAAGCACATCAAGGAAGGAGCCAGTCTAGCTTTCCTGGGAAGAGAGTTCCAGAGCACTGGAGCAGCCACCGAGAAGGTGTTCCCACCAGGCATACCTGTGATGGTGGTGGGACTGAGAGAAGGGCTTCCCCTGAAGATCTAAAAGCACAGACAGGCTTGTAAGGGAGAATATGGTCTTTCAGATAACCTGGACCTGAGCCATATAGGGCTTTATAGGTTATAACCAGCACTTTGACTTGTGCCCGGAAACAGACTGGAAGCCAGTGGAACTGTTTTAACAGGGAGTTGTATGCTCCCTCTAGCCAGCCCCGGTCAATAATCTAGCTGCAGCTCTTTGAACCAGCTGAAGTTTCTGAACACTCTTCAAAGGCAGTCTCACATCTCTGAACACTCTTCAAAGGCAGTCTCACGTAGATGTAACTCAGGATGTAACTAAGGCATGTGCCACCGTGGCCCGGTCTGACATCTCTAGGAATGGGCGCAGCTGGCACACTAGCTTTAACTGTGAAAATGCACTCCTGGCCACCGCTGACACCAGTCTTTGGGACCGGTTACTTGCCGTTTGCCACACCTTCCATAGCAGCCATTTTGTAGTGGTGCCCAGGACAGTGTCTAACATTGCCAAATGTGCTCATGCCCCCGAAACGCTGCCTCCCCCTGGTCTATCTATTTACATTGCTTGAATGTTCCCAATCTTTTCCTCTTCCCATGTTGCAATGAAGTGTAACAAAAAGATATCACAAGTTCTTAAAGGAAACAAGCAAGCAAATAAAATAAAAAACCTAAATAAAAGTACTAAATAAAAGGAGAGGGAGGACTGCTGCCCAGGGGAGAGGAAGGGCTGCCTGCTGCCTGCTGACGGTCCGTGCTGCTGCTGCTGCTGCTGCTGCTGTCATACCATCACCGCTGCTCTTCCCCGTGGACTGTTGCCTGACTGCCACTCCCTGCAGGACCAGGCCCCCAGGTACTGAGCCAGCTTCTGTGGACAATTACATCTGTCCCCCTCCCTTCCTGGGAGGGATATTTAAGCTGCTGGCTGAGGGGGCCTGGGAAAGCCAACAAACCTGCAGGAGAGGAAGGCCTGCTGCCCGGGGGAGAGGAAGGGCTGCCTGCTGCCTTTTTGTTTTCGTCTTTGTTTGTTTTTGTTTTGTTTTGTTTTGTTTCCCTTTCCCAAGGCTTGAGCTATGTGCCTGGGAGGGAGGATACAGGGCCAGGTGGGGGGACCTGAGGGGTGCCCCATCAGTGTAGTGACGGGTAGAGGGAGATATGGCGTTGTGAGGAGGACTTGCCAGGTAAGGGGAACAAGGCCCAAACAGTTAATGGCTGTGCCTTGTTCTGGTCCCCCTCACACCCACAGGCTTGTTGGTTGCCCTATCAGCCAGCCCTCAGGCCTCTGGGTGCTGCTTTTAAATGCCAGATCGGTGCATAATAAGATCTCCCTCATCCACGACTTAATTGTGGATGAGGCAGCCGATCTGGCATGTATAACCGAGACCTGGATGGGAGAGCAGGGAGGAGTTAGTCTCTCCCAGCTATGCCCACCGGGGTACTTGGTTCAGCATCAAGGTAGACTTGAGGGCCGGGGAGGGGGGGTTGCTGTGGTCTATAGGAATTCCATCCCCCTCTGCGGGCTCCCTGTCCATGTGACTACTGGTCTGGAGTGTTTGCACCTTGTGTTGGGCCAACTGGACAGATTAGGGATTCTGCTGGTGTACTGCCCACCCCGCTGCTCAACAGACTCCCTAGCTGAGCTGACAGAGGTGGTCTCTGGGGTACTGTTGAGGTCCCCCAGACTCTTGGTTCTGGGGGATGTCAACATTCATGCCGAGGGCACTTTGTCTGGGGCAGCTCAGGATTTCATGGTCTCCATGACAACCATGAGACTGTCCCAACATGCCATCGGCCCGACACATGTAGCAGGGCACACTCTAGACCTGGTTTTTTCAACTGGATATGGAGATGGGGATCTGAAAGTGGGGGACTTTACATCAACCCCTCTGTCATGGTCAGATCACCACCTGCTGAGGTTCAGACTTACAGCGGCTTTTCCCCTCCGCAAGGCTTGTCCTGTTTTCTTGGATGAGTTTCAGTTGGTGCAGCTCGAGGACATTGTATTCAGGGGCAGTGAGGGCAGCAAAAAAACAATACTTTGCTGCCACTATTCAATCATCAACCTGCCGCCCAGCAGAGCTTTTCAGAGTTGTCTGGGGCTTTTACATGCTGGCCCCAAGGACATGCTAGAACAATCTGAGGCCCGCTGTAATACATTTGCTGGGCACTTCCAGAATAAAATCTCTGGCATATGTCAGGACGTAGACTCCAGTGTTATAGCAGGTGAATCTAGTGAGGTATCCAGAGCACAGGCTTGTCCTGTTTTCTTGGATGAGTTTCAGTTGGTGCAGCTCGAGGACGTTGACAAGGTGCTTGGACAGGTTCGTGCAACCACTTCCATATTGGATCCTTGCCCCTCTTGGCTAATAAAAGCTAGTAGGGTTGGAACAACTGGTTGGGCCAGGGAAGTGATTAATGCCTCTTTGCAAGAGGGAGTGGTCCCAGGCCTCCTGAAAGAGGCGGCAGTGAGACCACTCCTAAAGAAATCTTCCCTGGACCCTGAAAATCTTAATAACTACAGGCCAGTAGCAAATGTTCCATTCCTGGGCAAGGTCCTGGAGCGGATGGTTGCAAGCCAGCTCCAGGCACTCTTGGATGAGACCGATTATCTGGATCCATTTCAGTCGGGTTTCAGGCCTGGTTTTGGTACGGAAACAGCCTTGGTCGCTCTGTATGATGACCTATGTCGGGAGAAAGACAGGGGGAGTGTGACTCTGTTGATTCTCCTTGATCTCTCAGCAGCTTTCGATACCATCGACCATGGTATCCTTCTGGAACGACTGGCTAAGTTGGGAGTGGGAGGCACTGCATTGCAGTGGTTCCGCTCCTACTTGGCGGGTCGGCTCCAGAAGGTGGTGCTTGGGGGACATTGCTCGGCCCCGTGGATTCTCCAGTATGGGGTTCCACAGGGGTCAGTTTTGTCCCCCATGCTGTTCAACATCTACATGAAACCGTTGAGTGCAGTCATCCGGAGTTTTGGAATGCGTTGTCATCAGTACGCTGATGACATGCAGCTCTACTTCTCCTTTTCATCTATATCAGGTGAGGCTGTGGATGTGCAGAACGAGTGCCTGGCTGTGACAATGGACTAGATGAGGGCTAATAAACTGAAACTCAATCCAGACAAAACTGAGACGCTGTTAGTGGGTGGTTCCGCTGACCTGATGGAGGGTGTTCATTCTGTTCTGGATGGGGTTGCACTCCCCTTGAAGGAGTGGGTTCGTAGCTTGGGGGTTCTCCTAGAACCATCTTTGTCACTTGAGACACAGGTGGCCTCAGTGGCACGGAGTGCCTTCTACCAACTTCGGTTGGTGGCCCAGCTATGTTCTTATCTGGACAGGGATAACCTGGCTTCAGTTGTCCATGCTCTGGTAACCTCCAAGTTAGATTACTGCAATGCACTCTATGTGGGGCTGCCTTTGAAGGTGGTTTGGAAGCTGCAGCTTGTGCAAAATGCAGCGGCCAGATTGATAACCGGAACCAGTAGGTTCGAGCATATAAGACCTGCTCTGGCCCGCTTGCATTGGCTGCCTGTATGTTTCCGAGCCCTATTCAAGGTGCTTGGGACCACAATACCTGATGGAACGCCTTTCCCGACATGAACCTACCCGAACACTACATTCAACATCTAAGGCCCTCCTCCAAGTGCCTCCTCCGAGGGAAGCTCGGAGGTCAGCAACAAGAGAGAGGGCCTTCTCTGTGGTGGCCCCCCAATTGTGGAACGATCTCCCCGACAAGGCCCGCCTGGCGCCAACATTGTTATCTTTTCGGCGCCAGGTCAAGACTTTCCTCTTCTCTAAGGCATTTGGCAATATCTGAGGAGCCTGGGTTTTTTTTGTTTTTTTTTGGTAGCTTTTTGAAGTGTTGTAGTGGTTTTAAATGTACAGATTGTGTGTATGTTGTATGTTTTTGCTGTTTTAATTTTTGTATATTGTTTTTAATTGTTTTTAATCCTATGTAAACCGCCCAGAGAGCTTCGGCTATGGGGCAGTATAGAAATGTAATAAATAAATAAATAAATATACTGAAAGGAGGCAAGTGTACACAGGCTCTCCTCTTGTGAATAATTAATTCCAATCTGAGAATTTGGGAAGGGGAGGTTGGTGATAAATGTTTGGCTCTTCCAAAAAGGCAGACATCCCGACATCTGTTCTGCCCATCACAATTGAAGACGGCAGCATCAAGATGCATCCCTCACAGTGTTCATCGGCGGCTGCATTACCAAAGGATTTAGCAATAATATTTTCCTCCTTTGCTTATCACCAAATTAAAATTACTCTGGCCACCTAATGTGTTTATAGAAGCAAAGGGGTGGGTGGGAATAGCACTACTGCTTAGAAATGCAATTGCTTTTTCCCATGAAAGGCCACCAAATAATGACTAGCTAAATACCCAGGACATTTTGAAAAGATGATGGCAGGGCAAGTTATGGGTATAATGTACTATATAATGCAACAAATGATTCGACTTAAAGATCAATTTCCTTGGAAACTGGAACTATAAATAAGTGCTATGAAAACACACTGCAGTGACTCTAGAATGAAATAAGAGAGCTGTCGAGAGTTTGCAACATAAACTTTGTTTTGATATGCCCTCTGGCTTTGGATTTAAACAAGCACTTCCCTCAACACCGAAGGGCTAGACATTTTTTCCTGAAAGGTTTGATCTCAGAAATTTCAAGTTCAACAAAATGTAGCATCTTTCCTCCCCGCTCCCACCTATACTACCTTGCACTCTTCAGGATCGATCCATAATATGCCTTCCACGTGACCTTGGGCTTCTTTAGATTAAGGGGAAATTGTGTTACCTTATCGGGACTTTGCTTTCTGCTTCTCTTGTGCTAAAATATGCTTGTATTTTTAGAATTTAGACCCCGCCCCTTTTGCCTTTGGCCATGCCTACCACTGGAATGCAGCCCCCATGAGCTTCTCTGAAATTGAATTTGACCCTTGGGCTAAAAGACGCTTGACACCTCTCCTGCAGAGTAGCATATGATAAGAGGGCAAGATATTCCCTCCCTGACTTTTTTTTCTCTTAGCTTCCCTCAAAATTCTTGATGTACAAGCAGGAACCTCCACTGTTGTCTCAGGATTGTGCTTTTGGTGAAATTGGATGCAACTCTAAAGGAAATCCAAATCCTACACAAAGTACACCCACCAGGGGTAGGGGAAAGCCCATTTCAAGCAAAGAAATGAGGGATTTGGGATGCCCTCTAGAATACTCCTTACATCAGAGGTTCACCCTGTTGCATCAGATCAAGGATCCATCTAGAACAGGGTTGAATGACATCTGGCCATCCAGATGTTTCCATCAGCTTTAGACAGTGTCACCAATGGTGAGGGGAACTGCATGACCAAACATCTGCCCACCCCTGAACTAGACCAGCATGCTCTTTCCAACAATAACCAGACAAATGACTCTGAGAAGCCCACAGGAGGTCATGAACACAACAGCCCTCCTCTGCCCTCTCACCAAGTTGTATGCTTCCAAACTTGGAGACTCCATTTGGCCATTATGGCTAATAGCCATTGACAGAGCAATCCACTCTGAATTGGGTAAACCCCTTTTTATCTGGAAAGATATACCCACATAGGGCCTGCCCAAATCATTTTCCTGCCAGAGGCAAAGTACAAGATGGCAGCCCTTCCCTCAGTGCTCCAGATTCCACATACAGAAGCCAACTGGACTGGTAGCTGAATCGTACTTCAATACTGGTGATGAGACAACATCCTCTGCTGCACCTAATAGAAGAAGGCTAGCTTTGGGGGTGCAGGGCAATTCATCTGGCATACATAATCTGGTGACCAGATAAAATCCAGGTCAGGGCTCATGTAACTTTAACAGTTGTAGAGAAAAAGGAATTTCAGCCAGTGTCATTTGTATGCAATTAGTTCCTTTTGAAATTCCCTCTTCATCACAACAGTTGCAGGCACTATACTAGAGTGACCATATACAAAAGAAGGCAGGGCCCCTGCAACTTTAACTGTTGTGATGAAGAGGGAATTTCACCAGAACTAATTGCATACAAATGACACTGGCTGAAATTCCCTTTTCTCTACAACTGTTAAAGTTACATGAGCCCTGACCTGGATTTTATCTGGTCACCCTAGCATACACAGCTCTGTCCTCAAACATCTCATCTCTTCTCCCAGCCACCTCATGGTAGGACCAGCCCTGTTCTCAAACAAATCAAATCTGACATAACTGAATTTTAAAAGGCCATACAGATAAACACACAGACACTCATAAAAGCAATAGCACCACAGCATGCACACTTAAAGAATTCTGCCAGTTTTATTTTCAGTCCCTTTCCTCATAATTCCTCAACATTTACTTTTCCTTTTTCAGTGCAGCCACACATCGAGTTGACATTTTCATTGAGCTATCTATCACAACCCCAAGATCTCCATCCCTTGTCACAGCCAGCTCAAGCCCCATCCATGTATACACTGCTTTATTTATTTATTTATTTATTACCCCCAATGGACATCACTCTGCACTTCCATACAAATTATGGATCCTATCTACACAGTCCCTTGGAACGTTTTAAATAGTATTTTAAACGTTCCAAATAGGTGCGTTCTAAAATGTCTTAGGCCACATTACTGAGTACTCATGAGTAGTAATAGGCCCTACTTGCTGTCAAAATTATGCAAATGAGGCCATGTGACCGGAAGTAAACAAACACCATGCCGCTGGAAGTGATGTATGTAAACTAACACCACATGACCGGACATTATGTCACCACCTGTCAAAACAAAACCCCGTGACCGGAAGTGACGTATGTAAACAAACCCCATGTGGCCGGAACTGGAAGTGACATAGGTAAACAAACTCCAGGTGGCTGGAAACGGTCCAACTGTAACATGGGCCCCTCTGGGTGACACGTCCTGTAGGAACATGCCCAGGCATGTCTCCCCACAGCCCCTCAGCGGTTGGTTAAGGAATAACATGGGGCCGTCTGGGTGCTACGCCTGTAGGAACAAGCCCAGGCATGCCTCCCCACAGCCCCTCACCGGTTGGCTAAGGACTAGCTCGTGACCTGCCCCCTGGCCAATAGGAAGAGGTTTCAGAGCCCCCAACACTTGGACAGGGCATGCTGTGCTTTTCAGACAGCCAGGGCAAGCTGTTGGTAACAGTTGCTGGTTTTTGGAAGAACATGGAATCCCCCAGCACCCCGATGAGGCCTATGGAATTTTCTACCCCGCTGGCACCAGTCTGGCCTAAACCCAGAAATAAGGGTACGATTCTCAGAATAGTTCTGCTGCAGCCGAGAGCAAACCATTATCTGTGGGGTCTTGTGGTTTTTCTTTTCCACTGGCACCCTTGAAGCTCCAACCTAGAAAGCTGAATACAGGACAGGATTCTGTTCCTGAAACCACATCAGGGTTTGATTGGAGAATGGATTGTTCCGATCAGTGGGCTGATACAGTATCAGGGGTTGATTGGAGAATGGATTGTACCGACCAGTGGGCTGATACAGTATCAGGGGATGATTGGAGAATGGATTATACTGATCAGTGGCCTGATACAGTGTGTGATTTGAACAAGCTGATGCTAAAGAAAGAGCTTATGGATACTTATGACAGCCTTGGGGAGTTCACCAGCATCACTGAGGAGGCAGATGGGGGAGTACTTAGGAAACTGGCCAGCCTGTCTATAGAGAAAATGGAGCTTGGAGACCCTGACACAGCCAGTTCTACTTAACAGTCACCCCAGAGATTCTGGAAGAGGAGATGGAGGTTATGACAGAGAAAGGAGGCACACCAGTAAGTATTTTATATATTAAATTTGTTGTTACTAGTGTGTTGAGGGTGATTGTTGATTACTAAAAATCTTGTTTTTGTTTTACATAGGAGCGTTGTACGTGTGTTGCTCTTGAGAACTTGAACATTGACACTTCATGGGCTGTCAACATTACCTGCATTTTGTGTATTTCCCCAGACATGGACATTGAAAAATAGTAATAAAAATTTTCTGTTGTTATTTGCACCAATAAAAACATTTTGTTGTAAACTTCCGCCTCCATTCTTGTGTTAACCTACAATATGGCAGATCTTGAAGAGATCCTAAGGAATATTTATTATACCCCTGGGAAGGCGGAGAGCTTTGGAGGTGTGGACCCCCTTTTTCAGGAGGCCAAAAAGCAGAGTGAAAAGGTGACTAAAAAGCAGGTTATCTCATGGCTTTCAGACCAGGATGCTTACATGCTGTATAGGCCAGTCAGACTCCATTTTAAAAGAAACAAAATGATTGTGTCTGGAACGGATGCCCAGTGGCAAGCTGACTTAGTGGATATGCAGCAGTTTTCTAAATACAACAAGGGCTACAAGTAGATTTTAACAGTGATAGACATTTTGTCTAAATATGCTTGGGCTGTGGCTTTAAAAAAATAAGACAGGTAAAGAAGTGTCCAGGGCCTTTAATGCCCTTTTCAGACAAGATCCCAGAAAGCCTGGCAAACTGCAAACGGACAGAGGGAAAGAGTTTCTAAATCAGTCTGTAAACAAGATGTTAAACCAACAAGGCATTCATCACTTTGTCACCAATAATGATGTCAAAGCAGCTGTGGCAGAGCAGTTTAATAGAACTTTCAAAACAAAAATGTGGAGGTATTTTACAGCGAATAATAATTTCAACTATATCGATGTGCTGCCACGCCTCCTAAAAAGTTATAACCACAGCTTTCACATAACCATTCAGGCCCGGCTTGTGGATGTTAATCAGTCTAACTCACTTGCAGTTTGGAAAACAGTCTATGGAGACAGTGTTAATAGAAAAGCAGAGGTCCCTTTGTTCAGAAAAGGAGACCATGTTCGGATATCTAAAAGCAAGGGGGTATTTGCAAAGGGTTACAAACAGAATTTCACCATAGAGTTGTTTATTGTGGATCAAGTCATCCTAAAGGCAAAAGGGCCTGTGTACAGGTTAAAAGTTTATGAGGGGGAGGTTGTTGTTGGAACTTTCTAACCTGAAGAATTGCTGAAGATTAAAGCCAAGGAAGACCAAGTGTACAGAATTGAAAAAATACTATCTACGAAAGGCAGGGGTAAGAAAAAGTATCATCTAGTGAAATGGCAAGGTTGGCCTAGCAAATTCAACAGTTGGGTGCTTACTTCTGATCTTTGCGAACCTACAAAGCTGAAGAATGGATGAGAGTGGTTTTTATATAACCCTGCCTAGCAACGCTTGTGCGGAGGTTTTTCCAAACAAGAGTTCAGCATATACGATACAATTAGCAACAGCACTGGATCTTCCAGGGACATGGGAAGTGGGTCTAATTGAAATTCAATATCTAACTCTAATTACCGATGCATGATTTGAAATTTCTAATGGGGTACGTAGGTATCTTTTTTTCTGCACTGTGGCTATTATGCCAGCATTCCTGAGCTGGTGGAAAACATGAACAGCCATATACGAGGTGGTCCGAAAGTGACCCTGCACTACAACGCTGTATCTAGAAAAATCAGCCTGCAAGCAACAGAAAAAAATACCTTTCTAGCAAGTGAAGAACTGTCCCATATATTAGGCCCGTTTCCTGATCAGGATGTTGAAACATTGCCTTTTCCTGCTGACATTACTGGAGGTTTTAACAGTTTAAGAATTTACACAGACATTGTGAATCACCAGATAGTGGGAGACTATTATGTACCTTTACTGCGTTGTGTACATGTAAGTGGCCAGAACAACGAGCGTGTCAACATTGTTTACGACAACCCACACTACATCCCGGTGAGCAAGCACCATATCGACACAATTACTATTGAAATAAAGACGGACCAGAACAAAAACGTGCCAATCCATTTGGGGAAGGTGTTTGTGAAGCTACACTTTCGGCCCTGGACTGCAGCTTTGAAAATGGTGATCCTGAAAACGTACGGAGACCCTGCCATTTACAGAAATTATTACAAGGCTCAGGGGGGAAATGCCCTTCTGGGGTACCATGGAGCCCTTGTTATGTATTGGGCAGGGATTGGGGGGAATATTCAGGGGTCTTTTCCAAAAGGCTGTTCCTCTTTTGAGAAGGGGGCTAGAGATCATTATGCCACATATTTAAACAGCTACTCGGAATATTGCTAAAGATGTGGTCAGTCATGTGTCTCAAGCGGTTTTGGTTCAGACAACTGGCAAGCATATGAAAGACAGAGGTCTTGTAATTAACTGTGAGGAGTGTGCAAATGGCTACACTCTTTTTGCATTTGACCTGACTCCAGACCAAGAATGTGGGGATCACTATTCTTTGGTTAAAAATGGGAACCTGAGAGCAGAATTTCATTTTGCTGTAGCCCTGCCAACCGCAGTCAACATGGTCGTGTATGGTGTTTTTGACACCGTGATAGAGATAAATCACTGGAGAAATGTCCTGTTTGACTATATGTTCTGCTTCATTTTGTTTAACATTAGTCTTACCCGGTAGTGTGTGGAGACCTTTTGCATGTCTCCAGGATACACTCACTGTGTCGTCATCTATAATTTCGAAGTTTGAAATCTCATAGCGTGGAGAAAAGGCATACGCCAAAAGCTCAGCTGGCTCCCTCACAATAGAGGTATTCAGTAAGTTTGGGCATTGACCAAATTTACCCCACAAAGAACTGAGGAACCACTTTGCAATTTGATGCTATGTGGGGTTCACAGCAATCTCCTGTGGGCGTAATTTCACACCCTCTTTCTCAAATAAATCATTGACATATTTTGTCTTTTTCTCCTCCTCATCTGTACACCAAGAGGGGTACCCAGATGCCTCTTGCTTCTGGCACAGGTGCAGTTTGATATAATCTGAAAACAATTGATCAGATTTTTCTTCAAAATCCCAAATTTCAGAAATGGTCAGCACTTTGTAGCCCTTCTCCAGTGCTTTCAGCAATTCAACGGTACAACATGTTCCTTCAATAGCCCTTTCCTTATCTCTGTGGGCACAACGTTCCTGTTGTTTAGTCTCAGTACATGTACTGAGACTAAATGGGAACATGAGTTTTCCACCCACCCTGACAGGCAACACAGGGAAAAGAAGGCAGCGTGGGGGGAGCATTTTAACTTTTGCAAGGCCGAAATAGCTAGAGAGTGGTCCAAAGTCCCTATAAATTATTTTGGGGTGTCCAATGGGGTATACTTTCATTTTGTTCACAAATGGATACAGACTGGTAAAGTCATAGTAGTGAATTTGCTCATCAGCCTTTGGCTTATAATAGAGACAGATGGCATTTGTTCTTCCCCCAAACAGAGAATCTCTAGGCTGTAGAGGCTGAGGCAGGCCCTTCTCATTTAGGAACTCTCTGAGTTTCCCATCAGATTCCACCATCTCCTTCCACTCATGCTCCCAAAGGGTTCTGACATTGAACCCCTGCCTTCTGAGATAGTCAGCTTTGTTTTGTGTACGGTAGTTCAGCTCGCAATAACTTGTGTCCATCAATGGATTTTGCCCAGCCTCACTGTAGCAAATAGAGCCGCCGTGGAAAAAGCAGCCGTTAAACTCGAAGGCTGTTCTACAACCATCAATTGCTGCATATCCATCAAGGAAATAAGAGCCTACTTTTAGCTCTCCACCTTTCAGCGCGTGTTGAATCTCGATACCCTCCTTGTTTTCTAGATACATCAACCACTGTATTGAAAGTGTAGAATGCCTCTTTATCTGTCTATGGTAGTTGTCACGTGGGATAAGAGCTATGCTGTTTTCTTTTAAAAACATATGTCTAAACATGACCATGCAGACACTGGCTAGAGTGAGGTGCTGAAAAGGGTCAATACCTGTTGCGGATGATCCATCCCCAGATGTCATGCGTATGATTTCTTCTCTGTACAGGATGCAGGCCTTTCTCAGAATTTTAACATCTTGCTTGCAGTAGTACATGAGCTCTTTTTTCAGGTTAAAAGTGTTTTTTTTATTTTCCCTATACCATGAGAGAAACTCGGCTCTCTCACCAGGCATCATGCTGTCAGCCCCATACTGATCAATGCTGGGCATAGGACCCACATAATCCCAGTTTTCAGCGGTGTTGAAAAAATGTGGGAAATACCCTTTGCACCCCTCAAAACCCATGGCTTGTGGCAATTTGGCCAGTTTCATGGGCAAGAAGTTCAGGCGGTCTATAAATCATATTCCAAGCTTCTTCACCGTCACACACATTAGCTTGCCCCCCTGTGAGATAAGATCCACATCCATCTTTTCCACAATGAGCTGCCTAACTATGAAATAACTGTCATAACCCCTTGTGTTATGGGCCATAAAAGTCCAACCCCTGTACTTTTTGTCAATAAACCTTTTGACAAAGTCAGAAGTGCAACCTTCCCCTGAACTCCCATGCATCTGCTTCATTGAGACCCATTGTGAAAACGTAGTTGGGCGAGTGGATCCCCGTTTCCTGAGTGCTTTCAAAGTCATAAAAAATGTACTTATCAGAAATTTCTGATCGCTTGACAGTTGGCATGAAGCACCGGTGACTGTTTATATCCCCAGCAGGCTTTTCACACTGCTTGCAGCACTTCACCTTGCATTGGTGTTTTTTGGGGACATAGAAAGTGCAAGTCTCGCACATGATTTTAGATTTACAGTCCACCTTCTAAGCATTCTCTGGACCTACAGAATAACTTGCAAGAAGGACACCACACCTCTTGCACTGGCTCACAAAGGGTCTCTAAACATAAACGGCATAAATATTTGCATTTGTGACTATGACTGTTCACATTGCCACAGACACTACAATAATTTTTATTACCAAGGAATGATCTGACATTTAGAACCCCATAGTATTGTTCATCATGAAACAGTAGGTGAAATGTTTGGTTGTGTACAGGGTCCCCAGTCCTGAATATCTCCCAGCCCTTAGTCCTGTGTAGGACCACGGCGATATTTACTTTGAAATGCCTTTCAAAGGCAGCCACATCACTCAGCATTATTTTGTTACCTTCGGGAAACCCAAGCTCTCTATACAGCTGCCTCATCCTATCTATTAACTCTCCAAAGGTGGGCCTTTGTGGGGCCATAACTGCCAAGAAACTCCCACCAAAACACAGATTGCTATCAGTGCTGTTTAGATCCACTAAAAACACCTTTTCTTTTGCACTAACTGGCTGTGAAGCAGAGTACTTATAACTCTATGGCCCTGTCCTCCGCTGTTACGGATAACCCATACATTTAGGCACAATGTCCCATGAAGGTGGATCTCTGCATTGTTCTGCATAAGGTTTGCGAGGTTGTCCATCAGAGTTGAAGCATGCAGGCCCCCCCTGACCCTCCTCACAGTGAAGAGAGCGTCATTTAGTCCTCCGCCATCTAGACGTAATTGAACAACCTCATGTAAAGATCATCAAGCAGGCCCTGTACAGCCTCTTGGATTGCCTCTTGTACCAGCAGCGGATGGTTTAATTGCTCCAGGTTGGCAAACCTGAAGGTTTCCGTATCAAGAAACGGGTTGGCGCAGTGAATGCCATTCCCAACTATTCAGCTTCTCCAGATAAACTCTTGGCAATTCATTGGGAGTTAGAGGGCTTTCCTCATGGGGTTCTGGGGTGCCTAGTCCGGGGTCTGTAGGGGATTCATCCGCACTCAGAAAGGTTGACCCCACAGCCTTTAAATCAGTCATCTGGGTCCACATTGCAGGAAGTGGTCAGAGCAGCCTTTGGGGCCCTAGTGTCTCTGATTTGTCTTAAAAGTTTTAATAGCGAGGGGCTTCTTTTCACCCCTACTTTCATACGTTTAGCATTCCTAAAACGCTTTGACAGGTACTTGTATTTTATTGCTAGATTTTTGCATGTGCGGCTATGTTTCTTCAGCCGTCCTGCTCCTTGCTGCCTGTCCAAACCTTTTTGTATGACAGAAATTTTAGCCTGGGCAGCTTTCACATATTTTTTTAAGGCATGGGGTCTCAGTAAGCCAGCACTCAAAGATGCCATAACATCTTGCATGAGCTTTGCAAGCGAGTCATTATAAGAAACAGAAGAAGGGCCAGCAATGACCAGCTTCTGTTTTTTAAGTGGTGATGTTTCTAAAGTGTTTGCTGTGCGGTGTTTGAGTTTTCTTTTTGCTTTACCGTGTCCTCCAGGTCTGTCACTCTTTGAAGCTTGGGGGTCCTCTTGTGTCTTTGGTGGCACCCGTGGTGATGGTGGTTTATTTTTTGAAGTTTGGGGGTCATCATGTGGCTTTGGCGATGGCTCACTTTTTGAATCTTGAGGTGCAGGGCCTGGTTGTTTTTTTAAAAATAAAACAAGCATTTACAAAAATATTCATGACAGTCTGTCTCACAAAATAACCCAAACCAAAAAATAATCATGTTTGTCTTTACCTTGATTTTCAGTGTGTGAAGTCCCTGGTATGGGTCTCTGGCTCACTGGTAGAATGTTTTTCTTTGGGGAAGACATTTCATGATCTGTAAAACACAAGTAGTTTGAGTATGCAACAGTGACCGGTCTCCTTGAGGGCATGTTGAGACCTGCCTGCATGAGACCAGATACAATACAAAGAGTGGGCAATTCCTTGATCATTTTTCACTATACCACCAAGGGCAATGGTGCCTGTATCATTTGATTATATTTACAAATGCTTTGAAAACTATTTGAACTGTACTTCTGGACAAACATCTCAACACAGAACACCCCTGATTTTACAGAAACTTACCTCAACAAATCACGATTTTGCTGTCAAGGAACTATGGTCACTTATGGACACTCTTGAACTTAATTCTGTGGATGATGCCTGTAGAATTTTCAATTTTGTGATGGAAGGAGAATTTGCTGATGGAGAAATAAATTGGGGACATATTTTAACCATTTTTCTGTTTGGGGGCATTCTCGTAAAGAAACTACAAACTCACGGAACTCCTATGACTCATGAAAACACCAGACAGATGGCTAAATTCATGACAGAATATATACTCAACACCAAGGCACAGTGGATCAATGAAAATGGAGGCTGGGTATGTCTCCTTTGTGGAAATTGGGTGAAAGGCAAACTGTACGAATGCTGTACTTCCTACCCAAAACTGTTTTATTCTCTTTATCTCAGGAAAATGGTTTTTTAAGCACGCTTAAGATCAAGAAACCACCCTATCGGATGAGTGCAAAATGCCTGGCTGTTTTTGTTACATGTTGCACTCTGAAATGGCTATTTTTTACTGCTGTGTCTGTGTATTAAAATACATATTTTGAGTTTATTTAATCACTACTTTATTCAATGTAACGAAAATGTGTTGAACTGTACTAAAAAGGCCTCTGCATGGTAAAATCACTGGGGTTGTGAATTACCTTAAAACAAAAAAAGTGAGAAACTTAGGTTTTAATTAAAGTGGCAGTATGCTTGTGCCTGGGATAAGCTGCTGCCATAACCCATCTTATAGCCCCAATTTTAAAAGATTCATAGTGAAAAACATAAAACATCTTATATTTAAGTAAAAGTATCTACATTCTCTTGAATACACCCCAGTCATCAATCATCCCAGTCATCTACTTGGACCAATTCTTTTTATCATGGAAAAGAACGAGTTTCTATCCCCCAAATCAAAACACTGTCAACCCAATCAAAATTAAAACAAGCTTGTATTTAGGATATTTAACTGTGATAATTAAGCAGAAACAATTTTTTTAAAAAAAAGACAGTTGAAACAATAGACAAAACTACTCACCATTTTTCATGCAGGATAACTTCTGATTCCTCCAGAAACCAACGGTGGCTAGCCACTTGTGCTCTGTGTCTTTATACAGCTTCAGCTCAGGATGCGACCCCTCTGCCTAGGTTTTGCAGTCCCTCATTGGCTGATTTAAAATATTCACCATCTTCAGGGACCTCCAGGTGTAAGCCTTTGTAATGAAAATGGCTTCATTGCCACCCTTTAATTGTCAGACCCTGACAACCCACACAACAGTGATAGGATTATGTCCTAGGGGCCTGGAAAAATGCCCCAGGTGATAAAAATGCTACCATAGCCAGACCCTTCATTGTTCAGCTCCTGACACCTCACCCAACAGTGATAGGATTATGTCCTAGGGGCCTGGAAAAATGTCCCAGGTGACAAGAATGCTACCATAGATCCTGCCACCCCACCCAATGGTGATGGGTTTATGTGTGGTGGAAAGAAATATAATCAACCCTTTGCTTGCAAGCAGCTCTGCTTTTCTTTATTTTTTAATTCCCAATGATGCAAAACACTTTAACAATGAAGGAATTTATACAGAATTTCTAAAAACTGCATTTACAGATGTAAGAAATGACTTACAGTGCCGATTTTTGATTACCCGTTCTACATGTTGAAGATAGGCATGGTCAGATGGCTTCATAATTTTTTCAAGCTGCAAATGTGGATTTACAGATCTACTAATCTCTGTAGTCAGAATTAAGACCTGGTCCATGTTCTCTGAGATCAAAGCAAGACATTTTTGAGAATAAGCAATGAGGATAACAATATGCAACACAGGCTGAAACCACAGTTTTGCACAAAGAATGCATAATTTCTGGGAAATGTCCATTTCTGTCTATATTGTACATTCGTGAGAGATCTACCCAGGTGCATTAATAGTACATCCGATACAGCTCTCATACAGATACTGGTTTAGGCAGTGTTTCAAAATGCCATAAATGGTGGCTCTGACAATGCCACGCATAGCTCCATGGCGCTGTCTTGGTAAAATATACTGTGTTTCTTCAATCTGTAGTCCAGGAAGATTTTTCAGTGTGAGATGAGCAGGCTGGTTGGTTGCCAATGCTTCAGGAGCCTAAAAGATATTTTAAAATTATTAACATTATTTTTGGGGGAAAAAATTTATACAGGACACAGACACACTCACTCACACCTGAATGTGAATGTTGCTTGCAGGAGCCACGTTCCAGAATTCTGTAGGTGATGGTTGGGCATTAGCGCCGCCAGACTTTTCAGATTCTTGAGCTGTTCCAGCATCTGCAGCTGGCTCCTGGAAAGTTAAGAAGATTTGTAATCTTCTTTAAACCTTACAAGTGGTTTCCCACACAAATAGCTCCCCACAAAAAGATGTAAAACGATGTTTTACCTGCATTATAGAGTTTTCTAACGAAATTGAATCCAACAAGCTTTGCCATATATGTGCTATCTCATTCTCTTCCTCCTCTGGGGTCTTTGTTGGTGGGAGCTGTTCATCGTCAGAGCTGGTACTGATATAACGCTTTCTGGGTTTAGGCCTGTCTGGTGGCGGCGGGGTAGACATCTCTATAGGCCTCATCGGGGTGCTGGGGGATTCCATGTTCTTCCAAGAACCAGCAACTGTTACCAGTGGCTTGCCCTGGCTGTCTGAAAAGCACAGCATGCCCTGAGGGGCTCTGCCTATTGGCCAGGGGGCAAGTCACAAGCTATTCCTCAGCCAACTGGTGAGGGGCTGTGGGGAGACATGCCTGGGCATGTTCCTACAGGATGTGTCACCCAGAGGGGCCCATGTTACTGTTGGACAATTTCCGGCCACCTGGGGTTTGTTTACCTACATCATTTCTGGTTCTGGCCACATGGGGGTTGTTTACATATGTCACTTCCAGTTCCAGACACATGGGGTTTGTTTATATACGTCACTTCCGGCCATGTGGCTTTGTTTTGACAGGTAGTGATGTCACTTCCGGTCATGTGGTGTTTGTTTATATACGTCACTTCCAGTTCTGGCCACAAGGGGGGGTTAGTATACATACAACACTTCCGGTTCTGGCCACATGGGGGTTTGTTTATATACGTCACTTTCGGTTCTGGCCAAATGAGGTTTGTTTACATACGTCACTTCCGGTCACGTGGTTTTGTTTTGACAGGTGGTGACATCACTTCTGGTCACGTGGTGTATGTTTACATACATCACTTTCGGCAGCATGGTGTTTGTTTACTTCCAGTCATGTGGCCTCATTTGCATAATTTTGACAGCAAGTAGGGCCTATTACTACTCTCACGTTACAGGAGAAAAATTCTTCAGTCTTTAAAGCAGTGTATGCGGTCACACACTCTTCTGCCCCGTCTCTTTCTGTTTTGTTTTTACAATGAGTTTAGGGCAAGGCATTGTGGGCATTGTAGTTCAGTCACCCACTTTCTCCTTAGTTCCTCTGTCATTCCCTAGCTTTCAGTTAGTATAAGGCTAAGCGTTGTGGGTGTTGTAGTTCACTCGCCCACTTCCTCCTTAGCCCTTCTTTCTTCCCCACCAATCAACTGCTAAGCATTTGGCCACCAGTAAATGAAGCACTGCCCCCATGAATCACAAACGGTAAGGAAGGACACATTGTTTTACTTAAAACAATTTATTAAAAGTGAAACCGTTGTATATAGCTGAAGTGAGTTTTAAAAAACCTCAGTTGTACATGGTTAAAGGGAGTGCATCATGTGGCCCAAAGAGTTTTCATAACCCTTATAAAACGTTAAAAACCTAGCATGCAGATCGGCTCATGGGCAGACTTTTTGGGACTTCACAGTAATATCTCTGTAGATGTCCCTGTGCATGGAACAAAGAGCATTTTGGGAAAATGCTATCTTGGTGGCAGTGTCAACCTAAGACATTTTGCTGTTCAAATGGTGCTCTCCCTTGCTAGGACCACTGTCTGTCTTGATGCACCATTCATACACCAATTCCTGTTTTTAGCTTCACCACTACCACCATCACCTTGTCACCTGAAGCAGGTCTCTTTACCCTGCTGCATGGCAGTGATGGCCCTCCTTGTTGGTCGTCATCTTCTTCAACATTTTCCTGAGCAACCTAAATGTAGCTTCCAGGACCCTACAAAGATATTTGTGATTGTTGCTGTTTCTCTTCCATTACACTTTCAGCCTATCTAGACAGTACACAAAGTTTGCAGATCTTTAAGTCAAAGTCATCTCACTGTAACCTCCTTCACACGTGAAGGGGATCCACACAATTAAAGGGACAGTGAGGACATGTTCTAGGCCCTGCCCCCCCATCCCCCCACTGTCCATGAATTAAGTGTGAACATCTGGAGAGAGAAACACATGCACAGACCTCAAGAGGAGCCAGAGTCCTGCACAACCAGGGTTCCAGCTCCTATATGGAAGCTCGTACAAGGGATTTCCACACTAGGCTGTCACCCAGCAGATGTCCTCACTCAATGTAGAGTCATCAGGAAGAAGAGCCATGTGCTCTTAGGAGCAGGACCAATAGTGCTGCTTCACATGATGAACACATGGAGGGGACTTACGTACAAAATACTCAGATCTCTCACTCTGAAGAATTCATCAGTGTCTGACCCTAGAGGTGCATCCTCAGTGTAAGGTGATATCGATGCATCACTTCAGAGGTGGATCCCTTCCAAGAGAGCATTCTCCATTTCCCTAGTATGATGCCCTCCTGCTCCAAGCCTTTTACAATAACTGAAGAGCTGTTATCATAGGATGAGACTCCTCTACAATGGCCTTAAAGATTTTTCACATTTCTCTGCCTGTAGCAGTTTCCCCAGGTCAGCCATCGTAGCCGAAGAATACAAACTTGTTCTCTGAGATCTAGGAATTCATTGCAGGAAGCATCCACCAACGACTTCTGTCCAGTAGGCAAAGAACACTGGATAGACTACACATTCTGAAGTCTTTATATAGCCAGCCTGATGTAGAGGTTAGTCTGTCTAACTAGGACAACTCAGGTTCAAATCTTGACTCTGCCATGAAGTTCACTGTGGCCCAGTCACTATGTTTCAGCCTAACCTACCGCACAGTGTTGATAGAATGATAGAAGGGTGAGGGGGAGATCTATGTCAGCTGTCTCAAGCACCTTGGAGGAAAGGTGGGATAGAAAAGAACTGAATAAATAAATAAATAAATAAATACTTTTAATTACTTCATGTTATCCTTTGAAAAATTGGATTCTCTTTGGAATGTTACATAAGGGTTTGTTGTTGGTTTCTTGTTTTTGCTTGTCATGTCCCACCACCTTCCCAGTAGATCCACCCTGGAACTGGCTGAGACCTTAGAGGAGGAGGAACCTATTTCTGGCCCTAAGGATTTGTGGGGGTCAAGGGGAGTAAGATAATGCCAATAGCCCTCCTGAGGCCACCACCCCATAAGATGCCTCACTCAAGGAGGCCGCAGTGTTGTAAGAACCAAAGTGTTCAGACTGATCCCATCATCCCACTCCAGACACATGAGGGTCATTCCAGGACCTCAAAAGCAAAGGCGGCAGCATGTTGGATGTAGGTGTAGAGTTGGAGGTGCAATTCTCATCTGGCTGCATGTCAAATATCCTTGAGCCCTACTCATGAGGAGGAAGCAGGTCTCTAATGGCAAACCAGATGTGGGGCAGTAACTTCTGCTGTAAAGCTGCTCAGTTGGAGTCTAGCCACTGCTGAAACAACATCTCTCTTCCTGTGCTCCATGCTGGACAGCTCCCTTGCTGGCACTACCATAGTCGACTGGTGATAGATTGTGTGGGTTTAAATTCTACCTTGATTCCTCCCCCCTCCCCTTCTTCTCTTCCTGTAATCAAACCTTCCAAGGAATCAGCTCTGCTGCTATATTCTTAGCATGTTTTCTCATCATGGCTCTCACACATGCCATTTGTCGGGGCTTTCACAACCCACCTCTACATTGTAGAATCTGTACACCGACACCTGTGGCCACTTGACAGTGTGCTTTTGCAGTGGCAGCCAGGTGTGTCAACTGAGCCTAGTTTGAAAAGGGCATGTGGCACTTCGCAATCCTAGGATGAAATTGCTACATCAGATGACGCAGCTGCTACAGCTAGATCTGGAGTCTGACCCACCATCAGACTTAACTTAATCTGCTGTTTAAATTTAGAATTTAGCTATAGACCCACAGGAAAATAGGCAGGCTACAATTTCTTGTAAGGCTTAGCTGATCCAAATCTTCAGCTCTTCGGAACTCAGAAAAACCTCTCAGTGCTTTAAATGATATAACTTCATTTAAGAATGAGAGAAGGCAGGTTTTGAAAGCTACCCTATCTGTGTGTGCTCTCCCAGTTTCCCTGCAGAATTGGTCTGCCAAACAGCTGATTGGCAGGCTGCCTGTAGCCCAGGTTTGCTCTGGTTGTGTGGAAAGAGCCGTCCTTGCGCATTGCATATGGTGGGGTGGCGGTAGCATTGGAGGCAGGATTTGTGGGCCAGGGCTCCTGTAACAGGCCACACAAGGGCTGTGTGCAGCCTGTAGGTTACTTTATAATATTCATTTACACAGTGCGGCTTTGGATTCAGGCTGCAACCCTATATACCCTTTCCTCAGAGTAAAGCCCATTGAGCATGTGTTTGTTTTAGCTGCATTAGGATTGCGCTGCAGGTTTACAAGCTCTCCTTTTGATGAAGCTTTTCAAGCCCTGCTATAGCTGCTCAAGGTCTGTTTCTCAGCTGCTATTCCTGCCTGGAGCTGAGAAATCCACATGCCCCCTCCCCCACCGAGTGGTTCGGGATCTTTTCAGTCCCAAAACAGAAGAGAAAATATGCTCAGGAGCCTGAAAAAAACTTTTGTCATGTGGACTTCCTTTCTCAGGGACCGCTTCTCTTTCTCCAAATATGTCATAAAACATACCTCCAATGCTCATTCTGCCTTAAAAATGCTCAAAAAAATGTGTTCTTTGTGAAACATTTGGAGAAAGATAAATGGCCCTGAGGAAGGAAAGTGAATTCTAAAATGTGTTGGGCATAACAAAGTTTTTTTCAAGACCTAAGAATATTTTATCTTCTGCTTTAAGGACACATAATTGCCTCCTCCCTCTTGCTGCATCCTTGGATCTTTTCAAGTCTCCCGCCTTGACGTCTAGCATTTTGTTTTTTAAATTGACTCTCTTAATCATATACTAGGTTTATGATGCTGCCTGAGAGTAAGGGTGGCACTCTGCCTATGGAATGCCCTCCTCAGGGAGGCTTGCCCAAAGCCATGCTAGCTGGGAATGATTGGAGTTGTAGTTCAAGACATCATGGACAGTAAAGGCTGGTGGCTCCAATAACAGTGGGGCGATGAATCCGCTCCGGATTTCAGTCTGAACCAGTCAGAACACCACAGGAGCTATCCGAGATGCTTTACACCTCGGATAGCTCCTTTAGAGTTCTGACTGAAACCCGGAGTGGATTCACCATCCTCCACGGATCTGGCATACCCTCACTAGTGAGGGATAAACCCATCAGTTTCCCTTTCTCCCACATTCACATTTTAAAACAAAACAAAACTGAAGTTTTTTCCATCCCAGCTTATGAAGAAGTTTGCAAATTTGGGTGAGTTCTTACCCAAACTCTGACTGAATTCTCATCCATCCCTACCTCCACAACACATTTTTTTCTTTTTACTTTCACTACAAGGAGCTTCCTAGAGTCTCTCTCATAGGTTCAGATTTTAAATGCACTGAGAGATTTCAAGCCAATTACTCCTGAAAAGACATGCCTTAAATCCAAAAGAGGAACGGTTCCCCTTCCCTGCAGTTCAAACAACTAGTTTGATTTTTTTTAACAAAAAATGTATATGTCCCTCAATGATTATGAAATGTCTGACCATCACATAGTCAACACTGAGATAAGAAAAGGAATGTGCCTTAATAGACAGCATAGTAGACAATAAACACAAACTCATTAAAGACAATGTGGTTTTTCAAAGAGTAAACTGAATTCACTACGCTACTAAACAAGAATCCATACTGAAATAATTGCATCGGCAACACATTGGCATTTTTCTTTCTACTTCTCTTTCAGAAACTAGCTCTGTATAACATTGTTCTCTATTAGCAACAGTTTCCTTACTTTTATAAGAAGACAGCCTTAGTCCCATCAAGAGATTTTGCTGATTTCCAGTCCTGGAAGAGTTATTACTTCCTTTTCCCAGCTGAATGCCCTTTAGCAAGCACCATGAATGGTGTGTGTTCCTTCAGCAGTCGAGACGGAAATGTTCGAGGCAGGACACCACAGCAAAGTTGCAAAGGCCCTTCTTGATATAATAGTGAAGGCCTGTGCCAAAAAGGCAAGAACAGGCCATGCCAGATTCCAGACGCTGTGTTGATCTAGCACCTGTTGTCAGTTGTAATTAAACCTCTGACAATCAGCTGTTCCGCTAATATTAACCAATGAAAGATCTAGTTGAAAAAATGGGGAAGCCAATATCAAATAGCTTCACGCAGAGAAAGATATACACAGATTTTATATCTGTGTTTTTTAAAAAAGGTGATATCCATATTGTTTCAATTTAAACCTCTATATGTAATATTTATTTTGTTACTGTAATACAAATAGCCTGCAATAGTGCTGGATATATTCTGCTTGGCTCAGTTGGGAACCTGCTCAGTAATTTACAAGCTTATTTGGTGAGCAAGCAGAAAAGGTTCATCTGTTTTCTCAGAGGTCTCTCCTTGCTCAACTGCACCTCCATATCTCATGTATTTTCCCCCAAGCTCAAACAGGGGTGTGCAAAAGCTCCCAAATGCTGGTTATTATTTTTGTAGCACTCTTGGAAATTGTGCAGTCCCTGAATTACTCACATACAACACGCCCCAGGGCATCCACTGACCCTTGGTGCAAGAGCACATTGTCAGTCTCTTTACAACATGCCTGTTCCTCCCCCATCAATCCAAGATTTGGTCCCACTGATTTGCAAACACTGAAGCTGTAATCCTATGCCCACTAAACACAGTGGAAATCATTGTTGAATAGACATGCGTATGTTTGCACCATAATTAGTGATAGGTGGACTCACACAGGTCTGCTTAGCACGCTACTTGCTGGACCCCCACCAGCCACCTGTCCCGGTTCAACATGGGGCACAAGCCACTGGCTGGTCTGCAGGCACCCACTGAGCAGCAGGCTGCTGCCAGCTCCCTCACAGAGCCTCCGTTTGGTGGGAAATGGCGGCTCATTCTTTTACGTAAAGGGGCTTTTCCCACCAATGGCAGCCGTAAATAAGTAACAACCAGTTTCTCAAAAAAGACTCTTTTGAGTTAGTTCTTCCTTTCCAGGGCTGCTTAACACGTTGATCTTGCTCATCAACATAATATTCCAAATTTTTCTCCTCCATTGGCCAATAGTAACATACAACCAAGACTATGTGATCTTTCCTAAAATGTCCATCTATAGCTCCCAACAGCATTACTTTATTGGTATCTCTTATCACTGATACACTGGACTACATCCAGCCAATATTAACCTGAGTGCATTCCCACCAAATGTGGACAAATGTACCCCTTACCCTCCTAGATCTTCAGCAAAAGTCTAATGTGTTTGCATACTTTTTAGTTAATTTTACCAGTGTATAATACCATTTGTATAGTGTTTTCCCTTGATAAAACATCCCCCAAACTATCCTTTGGACTATTACAAATATAATTCCACTGTGTTTCTGTTATTCTAACATTAAATTCTCTTTCCCAACTTCGTTTTACTGAATTATTCACAATAGTTGCCACTAATATTAATGTAAACATTGCTGACATTAATCCTTGATCTTTTGTCATCATCAAAATTCTTTCAAAAGCTGTTAATGGTCTATTTATATTCATTGCTCTCATGGCCCTTTTGTTTTTCAATCCATCAGGAAATAACTAACAGGATATGTGAACAGCTTTACCACAAATCCATAATGCAGCACACACGTTTAGCAGCTGTGTGGGAAACCCTATATACAGCTGCTTAGTGGTGCACGATGAACATATTTACACAACCATGCATTGCTTTGAGATTGAGACTAGTCAATCCCATCTCAAAAATCAACCCAGTTTGAAACAAGCTCAAACTCAGCCTTTAAAACCTGGACAACAACCAGTTAATTGACCAGGTGAGCGGGCATTAGGCCCTGCTGAAGCAAGTGAATTTTATAATAAAAGGGAGTACTTGTGAACTAGAGAACAAAGTTAAGGTGGAGTGTTTTTGGGTTGCTGGGTTTGTTTGTTTTTTGTTTTTTTGCACTTCCTCAGAACACAAAAGAAACCAATATGCAGCTCAGTTTGGTGATGTGTAAAGCCAGTAAATATGAGTAAACTGAATTCTGTTAAAATAAATAAATAAAAGGAATGCAACAAACCCAGCCATTTTTCAACTGCTAACTTCCCTATGTTTATGAACCTTCACATATCCTAAAGTAGGTTCCAGAAGTTGACATTTGAGCAGATCCTGCGCCAATTGATGATGAGTGCAAGAAATCTTCAGCCTGAAAATTGGAGGAGTCTTATTTAGCTGCTATCACCCTCTCTTTGAAAGCCAGATCCTCAAAATTACCTTGCACCAGAAAGAGACTGGAAACTTCTAGACGTTCAGCTCCAGCAGCCTGTGCTTCCAAATCACACAGTGCAGCAATTCAGAGCTACACATCTTCTGTCCTCAGGCTCTCCCAGGATTTCTGTCATTTCTTGCTTCTCTTCATGTGGGAAATAGTATTTCATACTTCTGTAGCAGTGTATCCACATAGCATACCTTACCAAGTTCATGCTCTATTGAGTCAAATCAATCTCTTCCTGGAGTTCATACTGAGAAATTAATAGAAAGTAATAAGATCCAAACATAACTTTGGGGGCTGGCTCTTCTTCATTCATACAAAACAGAGGTCAAATCTTGAAGCTAAGTAGTTCACAGCATGGCCTGATCTTGGATGGAAGACAGGGCAGGGCCACCATTAGGTCGAGTGAATTGGCCACTTCAGGTGGCAGATCCTGAGCAATGGTAGTGATGACAACAACCCCACTTGGTTGTTCCTTCTGAGAACATCCCACCCCACCCCACCCCACCCCACCACACCACACCACACCCATTCCCATCATAGGATCATAGAAGGCTGCCTTATACTAAGTCAGATCATTGGTCCATCTAGCCTAGTATTGTCAACATTGATTGGCAGCGTCTCTCCATCATTTCAGGCAGGTGTTTTTCCAGCCCTACCTGGAGATGTCAGGAATTGAACCTGGGAGCTTCTGCATGCAAAGCTTGTGCTCTACCACTGAACTATGGCCCCATCCTCTTGAGCTGGTGCCTTGGAGGCAGTAGTGCCTGCTGGTTGTCTCTCCCAACACATCACAGACAATGGGCAGGACACATGCTAGTATTGCAGCATTTCTTTGACCAGGCAACCAGTAGGCACCAGGGCGAGTGCTGGGGAAGTGGCAGTCAAGTTTTAGGGGACAGCGCTGGGTGAGCCACTTGGCCTGCCTTGTAGCAATTAAGCTAGCCTGCTATCTTCAGGTGCAATGGAAGATTCTGTCCCATAGTCACTATTGAAGTAAGTTTCAACTGAAAGTCCAGTTGGCTCCAGCACATGGGATCTGTGTGTGTGTGTATGTATGTGTGTGGGTCATCTTATCCTTCACCTCAGATTGCAAAAGGTCTGGGGCTAGCCCTGATCCTGGACGTTCATTTCCATGAGCTCCTTAGAAAAATAAAGATATTCGCTCATTGGCAGTGGGTATCAATTAACTCAAGTTCAGCATAAGGATTACATTTTTTCAGTACCATATCACTTCCAAACTCATAACCCTTGAGTATGAACTCCACCCAAAAGTCCATTCAGATCCCCAGCTTGTTCTGTGGTTCTTAGAGGACATGTAATAAATAAGTAAATAAATAAAACTTACTTAAGCGATGTGTTTCTTTTTTTGCATACAGCAGTGGGATTTGTCTACTGTGTGTGCATGTGGAACTGTGAAGGTTTGATGCCTACAGAGGCAAGGTAATAAAGTCAGGCATAGAGACCTGGAGTTTTTCTGCTGGGAGGAGGCATCCCTGAGAGGAGGAGTTTCATTTCTCCAGTTAAGATTAATTTCCTGGTTAAATTTCTTTTCTCCAGGTAAGTTTCATTTCTTCAAGATTAAAACAGTACTTTCAGGGAGGGGTTGGGGGGGAAGGGTGCCAGAAAAGGATGAGTTTGAAGAAGTCTAAGTGCAGCTAAGGGTAAAAGAAATGCAGGTTGCTTACCTGTAACTGTAGTTCTTCGAGTGGTCATCTGTGCAGTCACACATATGGGCTCGCGTCGACGCCGAGCCTAGCTTCGGGAAACTTCGCTAGCTAGCTTAGACTTTTGGCGGGAACCCCTCCCCCCACCATCCTACCGCGCATGCTCAGGGTTCCCGCTCGTCGCTTACCTCAGTTCTCTGAGACCGCTTGGCCTCGCGACTAAGGTACAGTGTTTTATTATTAAACGAGCATGCTCGAACAACTTGACCATCACAACAGCGATGCCAAGAGGGGATGGTGGGTGGGTTGTGTGACTGCACAGATGACCACTCGAAGAACTACAGTTACAGGTAAGCAACCTGCATTTCTTCTTCGTGGTCTCTGTGCATCACACATATGGGCGAATAATAAGCAAAAACTTACCGGTGGTGGGTAGGCATGCTGCTTGGTTATTGGCAGATCGAGGAGAGGACCGCTCTTCCAAACGAGGAGTCCCGTCTCGCTCTGACATCCAGACGATAATGCTTTACGAAGGTGGAAGCATTAGTCCAGGTAGCTGCCTTGCAAAGGTCAGAAAGAGAAGCCCCTTGGAGCAGAGCCGAAGAGGTTGCCTGTGCTCTGACAGAATGCGCTGTTAGGTAAAAGGGTGGTTCCTTTTTGACAATTTGGTAGGCGAGGACAATGGTTTGAACAACCCATTTTGAGATGCGCTGCGGAGACACCGCCAATCCCTTATTCTTGCCACCATAGCAGACAAACAATTTGCGAGACTTGCGAACTTGTTCAGTTCTTGACTTATAGAAGGCCAATGTTCTCCGAACATCCAGGGCATGTAAGGTTGAAGACAAAGGGTCTGATGACGGTTCGAAGAACGTAGGCAGAACAATATCTTGGCTCACGTGGAAAAAGGAGGAAACTTTAGGAATAAACGTGGGGTCTGGGCGCAACACTACCTTGTCCCTAAAAAACTGTAGGTATGGAGGGTCCACTAGCAGTGCCGCCAACTCTGATACTCGCCTTGCAGATGTGACTGCCACTAAAAAAACTGTTTTAAATGTTAACAAACGAAGGTCTATTGTAGCTAAAGGCTCAAATGGTTTTGAAGTAAGGACTGCAAGAACCACCGAGAGGCTCCACTGCGGTACTATTGGACGAATAGTTGGAAACAAATTATGCAACCCTCTCAAAAAGGCTCTTGCAAGCGGGTGGGTAAAAACAGAAAACCCATCAATCAAACCATGGTTGGCCGCAATTGCAGACAGGTAAACACGAATAGACGCCGGCTTTAGTCCCGCTACATGCAAGGAATGAAGAAACGAGATAATGTCAGGCATGCCAGATGTAGAACAATCAAACGCGTTGAGGGCCGCGTAATCCTGAAAACGCTTCCACTTTTTATTATATGAAAGTCGCGTGGAGGGCTTATGGGAGGCCTCTAGGATGGACCGAACCCCGTCTGAGAAAGAAAAATGTTGCCACGAGGTCGGATGCGCCAGGCTGTGAGGTGTAAGGTCTGGATATCCGGGTGCAGAATGCTCCCCTTCTCCCGAGAGAGAAGGTTGTGTGCATAAGGTAGGTGCCAAATTTCCGAGCGTGTCAGTCTGAGTAGCGACGTGAACCAAGGTTGCCTTGGCCACCATGGCGCGATCATAATCGCGTCTGAGTTGCTGCGTTGAACCTGTGTCACCACCTTGGCAATTAGCGGGAATGGGGGGAACATGTACAGAAAACCGTTCGACCAGTCCCATTGGAGGGCGTCCCCGAGTGACGCGTTCCCTATGCCTGCTCTGGAGCAATACGCAGGGCATACTGCGTTGGCAGCTGTCGCAAAAAGATCGATGTCTGGGTGTCCCCAACGAGCAAATAGATGGCACAGTACGCTTGGGGAGAGTTCCCACTCGTGCGTGTCCGTGAACGACCTGCTTAGGTCGTCGGCCTTGACATTTTGCTTGCCTGCAATATGTAGAGCAGATAGTAGTATATCGTGGGAAATGGCCCAATCTATAATGTTCATTGCAAGCTGCAGGAGTCGGGGAGATCGCGTACCTCCCTCCTTGTTGAGATACCACACTACTGTGGTATTGTCGGACAGTATCCGGACATGGTGCCCTTGAAGATGCGGACGAAAGGCTAGAAGAGCCTTCTTGACAGCCAGCAGCTCTAACATATTGATATGTAGCCTCGTCTCTGAACGTGACCATTTTCCTTGTGTTGTCAGGCCGCCGAGGTGAGCTCCCCATCCGTCCATAGACGCGTCCGTTGTTACTATGCGAGAGGGGCCCCTTGTTATAAAAGGCATTCCTTGAGTAAGATTGATCCGGGTTGACCACCATCCGAGGGATTTTTGGACAGATCGCGGTACGGTAAGTATTATTTTGTGTGGATTTTGCGTTGGTGAGTATTCTTGTAGAAGGAATATCTGAAGGGGACGCATTCGCAGACGTGCCCAACGGACGACGAATACGGTTGCTGCCATTAATCCCAGCAGTCTCAGAATTAGGAATGCAGAGACTCGCTGCTCGTGTTGTAGTCTCAACGACAATTGTTGCAGGATTTGTATCCTGTCTACTGGAAGGAATGCTCTGCCTGTGGTAGAGTCGAGGATAACCCCTATAAACTGTATTCGCTGTGATGGTTGTATGACGGATTTTTCGTAATTTATTTGCAGCCCAAGCGACGACAGAAGAGAGATGACCTCGTGGACGTCGGCCAGCGCCTGTTCTCTGGATTGGGAAACGATCAACCAATCGTCCAGGTAAGGAAAAACATCGATGTTGTTTGATCTGAGATGCGCACATACTGCCGACATACACTTGGTGAACACTCTTGGCGCAGATTTTAGGCCGAATGGGAGAACGGCGAATTGGTACGTACGGTGACCAATGATGAAACGCAGATAGGGTCGGTGCGATGGATGTATCGCGATGTGGAAATACGCATCCTTTAAGTCTATCAATGTGAACCATCTGCCTCTTTTTAACATTGGTAGGACCGCTGCCAAAGTAACCATACGGAATTTTTTGGGTCGTATGAACTTGTTCAGCCCTCTGAGATCCATAATAGGACGAAGTCCCCCGTCCCGTTTTGGAACTGTAAAATAACGGGAATAGAAACCCCTTTGAATCTCGTGTGGACGTACTCTCGTGATAGCTCCTTTTTGAAGAAGCACGGTGGTCTCCTGTGACAACGTCAGAGAAGGGGGCGTGATTAGTACGGTGCCAATCGGAGGGGGGACTTCGAATTCTATTTTGTAACCTTCTTTGATAATATTGAGGACCCAAGCGTCTGAGGTGATGGATCTCCACGCTTGCAGAAATGGCCGTAGATTTTGCGTCGTGTGGCTGATTAGGGGCGTAGGCAAGTCAAAGGCGCCGCTTATTGGGCTGGGCCTGCTTACCACGCTGCTGATAACGCGGGGTTGACTTGCGTTGTTGGTAAGATTGCTGACCAGTAGAGGGTTGGGAGCGCTGTGATCGATCCTGCTGTCCTCTAGGCTGGTATGGGAGCGGCCTATACCACCTACGTTGGCGATAGTGTTGTTGTGGTTGTGAAAAACCCATTTTCCGGGCCGTCATCCTGGCCTTATGGAGGGTATCCATTGCGGTATCTGTTTCCGTATTAAACAGGCCTCCATATCCGATGTAATCTCTATCGGGCCCGGTGACGGCAAAGAGCGTTCAGGTAACTCTTTCGGTGTCGGTGGAGTACGCAGCGGAGAGGTTGATTGTCTCCTCGGTATCGAAGTCGAAGGTGGGGACTTGGCACGCTGAGACGAATGCGAAGTCGATGCAGGCGAGAGGGTACGATGCCTCGACGTCGAAAATTCTGTCGGTACCGAAGGCGCCTTGTGGACTAAGGCTACGACTTTCCGCGATGTTGTAGACGGCATCGTAGATGGAAGCGATGCCGATTTCTTCGAAGCCGAAGACTTTTTCTTCGGTACCGACTTCTTAACTGGCTTCGATTTTTTTACCCGCTTGACTTGCGGAGAAGAAGGCGGGGATGCGCCCGTAATCGTTGCCTGAGCTGCGGTCCCCAAAGGGGGAGAGCCCGGAGATGCTGGGTTTGAGCGAATCATACGCTCCCCAGAAGCTGAAGCCGCCGCTTGCTGCGTTAATGGACGGGGCCGGTCTACTGCGGAGAGGGCCTTGCTCCACAATAAGCTGCGGAGACGGTCCGCTCTATTTCGTCTCGTTTGTCGGGAGAAACGCATACAATGCGTGCAGGATTCCACTACGTGGGACTCACCCAAACAAATCAGGCAAAACGAGTGTCCATCGGTAAGGGCTATCTTCGCCCTGCACCGCGTGCACAGCTTAAAAAGCGCGGTTTGAGCCATAAGATGGCGAACCGTTCCTATCTTAAAACCTAATACTATATCTATATATTTTTTTTTTTTTTTTTTATATAACAAGAAACTAACAACTAAGTGGAACGAATAAGCCTAAGCTAACTAAATACAACTATTCTTCTTATTTCACAGATATATATATATCTGCCGAAGTCTCCCGCGAGGCTAACAGCTAAGCGGTCGAAGAAGAACTGAGGTAAGCGACGAGCGGGAACCCTGAGCATGCGCGGTAGGATGGTGGGGGGAGGGGTTCCCGCCAAAAGTCTAAGCTAGCTAGCGAAGTTTCCCGAAGCTAGGCTCGGCGTCGACGCGAGCCCATATGTGTGATGCACAGAGACCACGAAGAAGAACTTGTGTTTTGCAACTTGGATTTTCTCTTAATGCTTTTTGTATCACTCAGCTCTATTGACTAAATACCTTTATTGTAGTTTGGTTGTTTTACTTCACTAGTAAACTGTTGTGTTCAGTCACAAGTATCTGGAGTGTCACTCCGCCCCCACACCTATAACCTGAACCCCATGCTATTGGGAAGGGACAGGTAAAAAGAAGAAAGGTGGGACTCTTAAGGAGGCAGAGATCCTTAAAGAGTTGCTGGGGGGGGGGCAGGACATATAAGGAACTTTGACAGTAACATATGCGTGTGTGTGTGTGTGTGTGTGTGTGTGTGTGTGTGTGTGTGACATAGATGTAGATCTGTCTATAGATACACACACACACACACACACACACACACACACTAGAGAGAGGGAGGGAGAGGGAGGGAGGGAGGGAGAATCTCATCCTTGTTTATAAGTTTTGATTCAGAATCCAGCAGAAAGAATCTGTCATCAGAATGATTATGCTGACATATCTGGCCTCTTTCCCATGGCTGTAATATCACAGATAACACGCGTCACATAACCCTCTGCTGTCAAAAGTACAGATCCATTTGGTAAGCCTGTCTGGCTCGTTAAGTCACAACAGTGGCTCATGTCGTGTCAACCATTTGTCTAGAACCTTTTTTTCCTTTATGTGAATTTCACTGGTGTACTCCACTTTAAAAATAAATAAATCAATGGCCTGATGTGGATTTCAGAGTGATTTACTCCAGAAGTTCTCTAAAGTTAGATGCATTAAAAAAACAGCAGCAACACTCAAGCTAATAACCGTATGCTTAGCAGCAGCAGCAACTAACAGCTGATATTTGCAAATGCACACATAGAGGGATCATTATGGAAACCAGCTATTTCAGGAGGTGTCGAATGGGAAAAAGCAAGCTATAATAACAGCCAATTGTGTGTGTTTTTAAACCCTCCAAGTGCTGTGCTAATAAAATGGCTCTTTATGGCTAAAATCTTCTGGCTGATGACAGAAGAGTTAAATTCACAAGCAGCAGCTCAGCAAAGTTCATCCCTGCCACACAAAACCTTCTCACTCTTGTTTTCTGCAATTGCCTTTAAAGGTGAAAAGTGCCATCCACAATTTAGATCCTGTAACCATTCATGCTGTAGCCTTGCTGTTCGTTCTGGCTGATACCCTCTGGGAACTAACCTAAGATCACCCCAAAAGCTCCTTTCGGCGCATTTTTCCTCCTCCACCAGAACTGTTGTGTGAACTATCTTCGTATATCTGAAATAAAGAAGAGTGTCCCGGGGAACTTTTTTCTCCTAAACAACACCAGAACTAAATGGCCAAGCACCAAAAATTAGGACCATAGAAAACAAAAGCACAGGGTGCTTACTGAAAGGGAAAGAAAGCAAGAAGGATATTTTTGGATTCTGCATATTGAAATTTCTCCAAACATTTAAAATTTGAGTGAATTTGTGGGGGTGCAGGAGGATTATCCATGTTATAGATTTATGCTTATGAATTCATTGGATTCAGAAGCCTGGGGATTTTTCCTATGAGAAGGTGTTGCAAGGGCCATGAAAAAGCACATTTGCCATGGTTTGCTAAGCGACCTATGTTTTCTCTGAAAACAATCAATAGTTTCCTTTCACTCACATGGATTTAAGTCTTGGGCATGGCTAGCCCACCAGGGCTGGCATCAAGGGTAGGCGTGGTCAGACACCTGTGCTTGAATGGTTGAGAGGACAGATAAACAGACAGTGACAGCAAGTAGGAGGAGGAACAGGCCAGCAGAATCTTGGAATTGGCAGCAGGCCCCTGTAGGGAAGTGGGCCTTGGCAGATGCCCAACATGGTCTACCTCTGATGCCTGGCCTGGACCACCTCCCTGCTTATGAATCTGCCTGCTCTTTATGATCTTCTTATTATGCCCTTCTCCAGATGGTCTTGCTGTGGGATGAGAGGTGGATGAAAGAGCTTTTTGGAGGTGATGCCTCTTCTTGGAACAATCTCCCAAACAGATCCGTGAGGCATCTCTACTGCTGATTTTTCTTTTAAAGAAAAGCCAGCTTAAGATGTTTCAATTTAGCAAGGCCAGCTCCTAGTTTTACTGCCTAAAGTTGTTTCCAGTTTAATGCTGTGTTTGATCCAGCTGTTACTATTCTGGTTATATTGTCACTTTCAGTGTTACAGTTGCATACTTTTATGCTGTTTCATGTGTATTGTCTTGAGTAGAAATGTGGTAAATACATGATTTAAATCTAAGTAAAATAACAACTAATACTTTTTTTTTACTTGCCACTGGTTTCCCCCCCGATGAGATTGCTCTAGAAAAGGCTTCCTCAGCTTGGTATCCTCCAGATGTTTTGGACATCAACCTCCCATCAGCCCCAGACAGCATGGCCAATGGTGAGGAATGCTGGGAGTTGTGGTCCAAAACAACTGATTTAAATACATGATTTAAATCAAAGTAAAATAAGAACTAATTTTAAAAAAAACCTGTGTCACTATTTTTATAGGGTGACCATATTTGGGAAACCAAAAAAGAGAACACCCAGTCGGGGTGGGGGTGGGGGAAGCGGAAAGCACATCATTCCACCCCACCTTAAAGACCCCTATTGGAGCAGAGGTGGGGAAAGCATGTCATTCCCACCCCACTGATTGGAGCAGTGTGGGGCTGGCAGGATAGCTCACTTTCTGGGGACTCCGGAAAGTGCACCATCCCCCCTGACACGCTAATGGCGGCATTACAGGGGAAAGCAGGACATTATAGAAACTTACAGAAAATCCTCCCTGACACCCCAGAGAGAAAAAACAGGACAAATCCTGGGAAACCCTAACAGTTGGCCACCCTAGTTAGATTGCTCTAGAACAGGCTTCTTCAACCTGGTATTCTCTGAATGTTTGGACATCAGCATGGCCAATGGTGAGGAATGCTGGGAGTCAAAATCCAAAACTTTTGGAGGGCCCCAGGTTGGGGGAGGCTGGCCTAGAGACCTCTTCTCAAGGCATCTTCCCCTTCTTCTTCCCCTACTTTTACCAGAAATGGGAATCCCTTGGTGGAGGCACTCTGAATCTTGCTAAGAACTCTGCTTGTAGTCTAATTAATCGCATGTGACCATAGCAAGCCCTTAGTAAACTGCATTTACATTCATCCCTTATCTTCGTGTCGCTCTCCCTTATCTTGTTCTGTTCCTGTCCCTCCAAGTGTACTGCCTAAATTGACTGTATACTATCTGGGGACTTGCCTTTTGTTTGAATTTATTACACTGCCAGGCTGTGGAACTACCTCCCAAGGGAGGCTAGTTTCACTCGTTCTCTCAGATCGTCCTCCTGCCAGCAAAGAACACTTTATACAAGAAGGCCTTTGGCCTGCAAGTGGATCCGTTGGGTTCGCTGTTGTTTTTATTTGGTAATTGTTATGTTTTTATTATATTTTAATGTATTGTTTTATTATATTAACCAATGTCTCTGTAAGCTGCCTTGAGTGCCAGTTTTTAATAAGAAGATGGGGTACAGAGCCAATAAATAAATAAATAAACTACACAAATGGTGCAACAGCAACAACAGTTAATAATAATAATAATAATAATAATATAAATTGAGCAGCCATCTTAAATAGTAAAAGTGATTTGCTCATTATTATCATAAGCATGTATTAATAACTGTATAATACAGTCCATATCATGTGCAAAACCACACCTAATCCTATTAGTCTGTAGTTGGACAGTCCTTCCTTGCCTTATTATGCTACATTTTTCAAGTTTTCTGTGAAAAACGGAATGGGGGAGGGGAACCTAAACCCCTGAAAGCTTAATAGCAGCTTCTGTAATAATGTTGGTCCTTCACTGGTGAACAGTTCAATTACAGGTATCCTTGTAAACACTTGCGTAAAAAAAAGGAAAGAAAAATGTTCAGCATCTTCTAGAAGTGGGATTATAGAGTGATGGGATTTTAATTTAAAATGGATGATATGTGAAGAGGAGAACAAATGCTGAACATGAGGCACATGTGTAGTTTGACAATTTATAATGCCACCTGCCTTCTATTTCCTGGTTATTTATGCTTAGGTGGGAGAGATACAATCAAGAAGGATATGGGCCCAGTAGACAGCCTAATTTAAAATATTGTTGCTTCCTTCCTCGGAAGTCAAGAATCAGCTCTTCAACCTATCTAATGAACCTGGGTGCTGTGGCTGCAAGCGGATGGTACCAATAAATAATGTTTTAATTCCTTCTGGACTTTCCATCAAGTTAAAAGAAATGGGAAGAACACTGAAGGCTGCATGGCCAGAGTCCAAAGAACCACACCACAGCTGCAAACTCAAAGGAGCTTGGACCATTCCTTCTTGAGCAACGACCCATCATAGCCCACAGCAAACTGTTTTTGAAACTAGGAAGTGGCATTGGGGCTTGCTGATGAAAGGAAACAAAGCCCCAAATGGCCCCAGGATTGTTCAAGCCCCTGGGCATACATCAAGCAGCCCTTTGGATCCAGGCCAATGATCCAGGAACAGGCAGGAAAATTTCAGAGTGCTGAATTGTCTTGTTCTGGACTCAAGTAGGAGCCCACAGAGCAGCAAGACAGGGCTAAAGAGCAACTTTGCTGTCAGAACATCTGGGATCAGAAGACATTCATGCCTTGTCATCCAAAGCTCCCCCTACCTTGAACAGTAAGAGTCCTTCAAGTGGCAGGCTCTACCCTTTCACTTCTTCAAGAGCTGATGTCAGACACACTGCCTGTGTTGGTGCACTGGGTCTGTGGGTTGTGAGGCCCTTGGAGGTGGATCTGCTGGTTCCTTGCTGGACCAAGGGCTGCAGTCTCTGCAGTTCAGGGGGTCTCTGTCTTGGGGGTCTCCAGCATCTATCTTGGTTCTGGATGTCACCATCATCTCAGGCTTAGGGGTCTCTGGTTCCACCGTAGTGCTGAGGCCTAAGGGCTCCTCTGTCAGCACAACCAGTTCCTGAGCCACCATGTCCATATTGTGGACAATTGCTCTCTAGGGTGATGACATGGTGGGGTGAATGAGGGTGGCCATAGGTCCTCTTTTATAGAGGGCCATCCTCTGTTTGAAGGGCTGTCATGTCCTATTCCAGTCACATCTCACTGTAGTGTGGAACAGTGTGGCCAGGTGACCGGTGTGCCTTGCTCAGTCTGCTGTCGAGGAGCTGTTGGTGGGCAACTTCAAGACCCAGCTCTTCCTTCTGATGGTTCTTTACCTTTAGCCTGGACTCAGACTGGACAGCTCTTCAAAGAGAGGACTGCCCTCTATAAAAAAGAGCACATGGCCCACTCCGCCATCATCACAGTCACACTAAAATGCAACTTTAGAAGGGGGAAGCATTGTTCTGTAATGCATTAATTCTGATGAAATGAATTAATTCACAAAGGAAAGGAAGGCTGGGGAAATGGAGATTTAGAAGTTCCTTTTTATTTATTTATCAAGACATTTTATTGCTATCTGACCACAATGAGGAATTCGGATAACACTCAAGGTCTTCATGTTATGTTCTCATCTTGCGCAATTTATTGAGCTGTACAAAATTTAGATTCAAAGCCCTGGTTAAACTTCTTTCTGAGATTGCATGAAAACTTTTTCCTCAACACTTGTCTTTCTAAATATATTTCTCACTTGACATTCCAGTTCCAAGAATACATTACTTATGCCAGGCTAGTATTTGTATTTTGAATAACTCTGAACAGATGAAGCCCTGGTCGAGAGAGAAGAAATCCTCCGAACATCTGTCAACTGCTTGAGCTTCTGGAGTTGAAAACAAATTCAGCCAGTAACTGTGCCATTCCTACAGATTTCAGAGATGGGGAGTAATTAATATTCCTTGGCAGGCAGAGAATCAGCAGAGAATTAGAAAAAAGAAAGAACGAACATTGCAGGGCCTGAAGCCATAGTGGCATAGTCATGCTCGTAGGTCCATTGGAAAATGTGCAAAGGATAGAAGGTTAAGATCATTTAAAATACACACATACATTTTGCCAATTGCTTTTCCATGAAATGAGATTTAGAAATAAAGGTGTATTTTTAAATAGGGGAGAAAAGATTTATTTACAATATTTATATACCGCTCCCTATCTGAAGGTTTCGGAGCAGTGAACAAATAGGATAAAAAAGTAAAAACAGAATAAAACATCATAAAAAAATACATTTTAAGAAACACGAAAACCAAAATAACACGTTTTAAAAGAGGCAAAATCATCAACTTTAATATTCTGTTTTAATCTTTTTTTTCTTTTTTTTTACTATTTTATTTTGTATTTTCACTGCTCCGGAATCTATTTTAGATAAGGAGCGGTAAATAAATAAATAAAACCAATAAAGGGAAAGACCTTTCAGTGGTAGCCCCCCAATTATGGAATGAGCTCCCTGACGAGGCTCACCTGGCTCCAACATTGTTATTTTTTCGGCGCCAGGTCAAGACTTTCCTCTTCTCCCAGGCATTTAACAGCACATGATGAGGGTTTTTGTGTTTTTGTGTTGTTGTTGTGCTTTGACCCAGAAGGATATTGTAATTTTAACTTGTTTTTATGCTTTATGCTTTTAAATTTTGTATACTGGTGTTTTAATTGTTCAGTGTTTTTAATTTTTGTAAACTGCCCAGAGAGCTTCGGCTGTGGGGCGGTATATAAATGGAATAAAATAAATAAAATTGTGTGTTGGGGGAACCCTGCCTCTCACACTGGTCTAGAGTGTCTAGAGTGGGGGCAGGTGATAGCCCCTTGTCACTGTGTTTTGGAGAGCAACCTGCTTACTTTGCCCCATTGAACTCAATGGGATCCCTTGAAATCCAAGGAAGGCTGTATCTGCATAGTTCTGTCCTTTTGGCTTGTTTTGTGGCCACTCGAGAGTATAATACTAACAAGGGAACTGGCTTACAGTATATATTACACAAACATATCAAATCATAGCACATGTCACTTATATGGAAATTCGGTTAGATACGATTATGTGAGTCAGCGGAATCCTGAAATCCATATTAGGGCTTTATTGACCTAATTCAAGGAGTGTAAACTTTTAAGTTCTTAATCAGGCAAGTTGGTAAATAATAATAATAATAATAATAATAATAATAATAATAATAAAGCAGGGAGGGGGAGAGTGGTTGAATGAGAGGAGGAGGAGGAGGAGGACCACCTTAAGACTGTGAGCGTCATCACACAGGAAAATTGTGATTGCTTATCGCCGCTTCTCTGCCCTCTTATTAGTCCCTCATTACATCCTGTTTTGAAAGAGGAAGTAAACAATGTGCACATGGCCCATTCAGTGGGCTGCTTTGATCATGCTGCTTCTCTGCACCCACCAGGAGATAGCGGCAACTTCTGCCTTTATAATAATTTGGACTTACTGGGGTGTTGTTGTTGTTTTGTGGCACGAAGAAGGCTAGAAGGGGTGGAAGGCATGTGGGAGGCAGACAACGTCATGAGAGGGACCTGTGAAAATCCGCGAGTGCCCAGTAACAAGCGTCGAATAAAACACTTGTCTGATGATGCTCTGTAACTAAATGCAGATTCCACGGCTATTGTTTTGGTTACTATCTTGCCTGATGAAGAGTTCTAGAGAATTCAAGTGCTTGAACATTATTCTACACCTTATGTCAAATCATTACAAATGTGGATTAAAAAGCAGGAAATAACACTATGAAAGCAGGATATGGAATGTGGATTGTGCCCCAACAGTTATCCGTGCACTTCAATACTGCTATAGAGCAGTAGTGTAGATCTATCCCCAGAGTTGGTATAATAAAGGTATTGGTAAAATATGGACTTTGGAACTTTTCTTATGAAGAACATGGCTACTTTTGCTTCTTTTTCTTTTTTAATGTCATCCTATGCATGTTTACTTGGTAGTTACTACCACTATATTCAATGGGGGTTATTCTAGTAATACGCATGTTGCAGCCTGCATACACCGTATTTAGGAGTCATTACATACTTGCATTTATTTGTTTACCATCCCACCCTATCCTTTGTGGGGATCCAAATGGCTTGCAGCAATTCTGTCTAGATCTATCTGTGCCACAAAAGCACTCACAATCTCAGTATTGAGTTGGAATGGCTTGAGGAGCAAAGAAGGACAAATTAAAAATAATAACTCCTTTCTACTCATTGACATTTTCTTGTCCCTACTGTTCCTTTTCTCTCCAAACACTGCTCTCTCTCACACACAATGTACCCTTCATTCTAGCTTCCTTCACCTTCCCCCTGCCCCAGTTCTCAGAACAGAAACAAAAGGAGCAAGCTGAAAGTAGGGATGCATGAGACATTCGTTTGACCAGGACTTACCCCCCATTTGTACCTCTAGAATGAAATACAGCCTTGGACAAAATCTGTGGTCAAAGTCTGTACATTTCTGAGCTTGCAATGTGTTTCGCAGACCAAACAAACATTCGACACCATTTGTATGTTTTGGAAAAAAGTGCTTGAAAAAATGTGTGCTTTTAAAAAATGTGCACAAACATGTTGTAGTCAATGAATGCATACATTTCATAGATGTACACCATTTAGGCATACTTCCGGAGAATATAACAAGAATATGTGTGAATTTTCATGCAAATAGAAAAACAAAGATGACAACTGGATATGGACATGAGGCAGCACGAGCATCGGGGTGGAATTTGCAGAACTCTCCTGTCCCAAACTTATTTTAAAAAGGCATTGAAGTTGTTTTCTGGGAGAGGGAGAGAACTAGTCCCAGTTGTGACACAGAAGCAAGTGGAGATGGTGTTGATGGCTGCTCTCCTTCTTTCTTCTGCTCACAGGGCTCACATCTGCTGTCAGAGGAGGAGGGCCCAATTTTTTCCAGCAGGAGGTGAAAATAGTGCTGAAGACAATTTGTGTTGTAGAAACCTCTTTCTAAACAGGGAGATCTTAAAAAGAGATCAGGCCAATCAGCTGCAAGAAACGACAACTAACAGTCCATGTTCCTCCAAATCAGATGGTTAAAATTGAGCTCCTCTTTCTGGAGTTTGCTGTGTTCAATTCAGACTCCTTTCAAGGCCTGCTGGGCTGTACTTCAAAGGCATTTAAAGGCTGAAATGTATACTGTCCTTAAAATGGCTGAGGCTATAAAGTAGGAGCTCTAGGGGGTACCAATTTCGGTGCACACTGCTGGTTTGGTTTTATACAGTGAGCTGCTGAGCTCAGTAGTTGGTCCTAACCATCTATAGAATCCTTTCCTAGACCATCTACATGGAGAGTCCACCAACAACAAGCGATGGTAAGGGGCATGTGCAGCATCCACGTGAAGTTAATTATATGTGAGCAAGTGGCCTATAAGGTCAATCCACTTTGAATGGCAGGGATTAAGTTCCTTTCGATTTCTGCAGAGCTGTATTACATTTTGTATTTGTGAAATGACTAGCTGTTGTTGTGGCTTTGAGGACTGTACAGAACTGGAACTCATTCTTTTCCATCCCCCCTCCCTACCCCCCTACCCCAATTCTCATTGCATTTCACATGGCAACATTTCTATTTTATCCTCATTTCGACAGAATTATATTTTAGAATTGCTTGGCTGAACCCAAGATTTAAAGTTGGAGTTGGTACTATTAAAACATTAGATTAGTCTCAAGAGAGGTGCTTTTCCATGGTTCTGGTTAAAGGTCCACAATCTCATGAGCATTGTCAGAAGTGGCCCAGGAACGATGGGGGCTGTTCATAGCTGCTCTCTGTGGTGGTCCAATAGAAGTCCAGGATAGATCAGGAGTGGGGAAGTTGTGATCCTCCAGGTGTTGTTGGACCAACCAGCATGGCCAATATTTAAGGATAAAAGGAGTGTTAGTTCAATAATGTCTGGAGGGCCACAGGTTAGAGTATCTCCTTAGGCAGTAAACGGCTCCATGTCATACTGGAATATAGCCTAGGCTGGCCATTGGCTATCCTCAGGCTGGAGTGGTTATAAAGGCTTCATATGCATATTGAGACTTTCCCTGGGCAATATTGTTGTCAGTTCTGAGGTTTGGATTGGTCTCTGGCTTCACACACACACACACACACTGCTCTGATTCCTATCTTGCCCCCTTGGCTTCTGGTGTCCAGGTCCTGGCTTCCATTCAATGGCTGCCTATAGCTCAACTCTGACAGGAAATGGCTCTCTCTCTCTCTCTCTCTCTCTCTTATTTTTACCTAGGTGCTGAACGCCCTGGTCCTAAGCTCATCTGCACAGAAGCAAACCCCATTCACTCCAGTGGAACTGCTACCCAGAACAGTATGCTGGTTTAGTGCCTTTTCAGCTTAAGTGCTTAGGTTCAGCAACTTACTGCATTCTTCTCCACTCCACCCCAAATTAATAGATCCCTGCAAGCCGGCACATTTTTCATTGACTTCTAAAGTTTCAAGTTCACATGCTGAATTAATTTCCCCACTTGGTGGATCTTACCCTTGGATACTGTTGACCTTGGTGCTTTAATGGAGTTGCACAGATGGAAGAAGAACGTATTCTCAAGACAAACTAGTGCCTGTCGTCTGTGTTCTTAGGTCTCAGTGGGAAGTGGTTTCAGTTGTTATTCTTGGCCTCTCATTTGTCTATAGTGTCGGCAACCACCATGAGGTAAATGCGGTGCATGCACAGGATTGATATTGTTCTACCAGCACCTTACTCTGCTATCTCTGTAAGCAGCCTACACATTTCCTTTCCTTCTGTCTCAACCACTAGTTGTGCGCTCACGTTTTCCCAGATTTATGCCCACATTATCACTTCTATTCGAATGCCTCGATGGGCAATCCGTATCTTACAAGATTAAAAGAATATTTGAGAAATGACTTTTAAAATTAACAGCAGGGATGAATAATAAGTAATATCAGAAGATTTGCTATTAGTTTGGTATCAGCAAAATGTAGAACCTCAAAGTAGATTCCATTTGGGGGCTATATGAATCCCACAGTTCCACACAGCTGCAAAAAACCATGTAGGTGGGGATGGAAGAAACAGGAATTTTCGACCCATCAAAAATTCTCCAAAATGCAGTTTCCAGTTTGCTTTGCCTCACTCCCATTTTTGATTTTGATCTATTTTTCAGTTCATTTAAATGGGGAAAATGTGCATTTCGTAAGGGGAAAATGCACATTTTTGAATGGGGATAATGTGCATTTCTGTGTGTATTTTTCAAAAATGCACACTTCCCCCCACTGCCATTGACTAAAATGTAAAAACTTGCATTGTTCAAATGTGATTGCATTTTTTTGTGAATTTGCAAACCTTTCTGGAAAATAATTCTACTGCTTCCACTCACATTTCGGATTATGCACAAGACACTTTCAGATGATTTGAGAACATAAAGAAAATTCTTAAATGCAGGATCTGGAATTGAAAGTGCATTGTGAGCACCGCCACCGCTACCACCAGCGGAACTGCTTCCAATAGCTATGCTGGCTGGGAATTATGGCAGTTGCAGTCCAACACATCTGGAGAGCACCAGGTTGGGGAAGGCTGACTTAGGGGAATAGTGTGCCTTTCTCTTTCCCTTTGCTTCTCTTGTCTTTTCAAAATGTATGACCTGTCTTTCCTATTGTTAACGGAGGCTTCTCGCAAAGCATATGGAAAGAAAAGCATCAGGATCTTTGTAATAACCAGTAATCATTGCTCCAATGCATACACTCCTCTCAGAACTATTAGTGTGGCTAGCAACTGACACAATTCACAATATGAAAAGGGACAGGGACTGCCATACTTACTAGAAATAGTGTGGGTCAAAGAGGTGAGCAGACTGTGGAATGGTATGCCGGAGGAGATTAGACAAATTAGCAGTCTTCATGAATTTAAGAGAGTCATGAAGACTGTTCTCTTCTGGCAGGCCTATTCAGATGAATTTTAAGATGTTCTTAATGATGTATTTTTTCTTGTTTTTAAAATTTTAACTGTTTTGTGATTCTTGTGTTTTATATTGTTGTTGTTCCCTGCCTCGATCCGGAGGGAGAGGGGGGTTATAAATTATTATTATTATTATTATTATTATTATTACTATTATTATTATTAACCAGCACAGCTATTGGATTGGATCCAGATTAAATGAGTCATATTTTAGTTCAGAGGTGCAGAACCTCAGGGGACCAAAGCTGGTCCCCTGGGGGTCACAATTTGGCCATCGAGGTTCCTCAGAAAGCCCCACCTCCTTTCCCCTGACCCCCCCTTTCCCCCTGACCAGCAATCACATGGTGGTTTCCCAGCTTTGGGGCGGTTTTCACTCTATTCTCAAAGGTTGAAATGCCTCTCTTAAGGCTTTGTCACTGCCAGTAAGAGTTTTACACTAAATTATGCTGGTGTTGTATGACATTTTGGTCCCACCCCTTTTGCCTTTGTGCCTGCCCACCACTGGAATCAGTCCCCAAGAGTGCCTCCTTAATGCAGTTCAGCCCTTGGACTGAAAGATTCTCTCTACTCCTCCTTTAGTCCCATTGAAATGAATATGACACTTTAACCTTGATTTCAGTCCTATTGCTTTCAATGGGACTAAAGCAAGGCTGATTTAGGCAGCGATCCATCCTATGCAGGGAAATGTGTAGAGCATTGCAAGCTCAGTCCAGATCCAAGCTGCTGTCTTGGAAACACAAAGACCTTTCCCTACCCTGCTCGCTGGGGTGCGGAGAGGAGGTTGCAGGCGAGGATGGGGTGAGGTGACGTGGGGGGCCTGCTATTTGCTGGCCCTGGGTGGAGCCACTGGAGAGAGGAGGGGTTTATGTCTATTTAAGACCAGGGACCCCTCTATCTCCCCAATGTGGGCTGCGCAGCTCGCGGCACGGAAGAGCTGAAATCAGACCAGCAAGGGAGGAGAAGCACCTACCAGGAGCTCCGACGGGGCTGAAGTGTCGGCTGGGCGGCTCAGCGGGCGACGGAGAAGAAGGAGGAGGCCCGACGCAGGGCATCAGTGGCTGCGAGCGGCGCGACGGCGGCTGCATAGGACGGCCAAGGCGACCAGGAAGGAAGAGGAAGGCCCGGTCTCCTGGCAACCTCCCCCCCTCCTCAGCTGAGGAGTGGCGCGGCAGCAGCTGCAAGGGCGGCTCGAAGAGCGGCAGGAGAACTGCCTCTCCTGCAAGGAGATGGGATTGGCGGCAAGGCGCAGTTTTGGCAGCGGGAGACCTCAGCGGCGGTCGCGGCGGCAGTGGCAAACGGGCGGCTAGCGGAGCGGAGCTTAGGAGGGCGGTGCGGCCTGTCGGAGGCCAGAAAAACATAATGCAGGAGTGGAGCAGCGATGGCTGAAGGCGGAGTTTGCTGTCATCACCCTTCCAGGGCCTTCGGCCCCTCAGGTTTTGGGTAGCCGGGGGGAGGGGGCTATTAGCGGGCACCTGGTGTGGTTTCCACTGAAGCCAGTCACCTTATCTTGGAAGTCAGTGTAGGAAGAGAGGGGGCTCCCTGGCAGTGGGATCTTGCCCCCTAGTATTGCTATCCTAATCACTTGGCTACAGCTTTACTAAGTTAGATAACCAGTCAGTGTTGGCAATACCGGGCTGGGTAGGCTGACTGCAAGCAGCGCTCTGCGGGCTCTTGTCGTCTCTGGGTTCATCTCCCCGACCCAATTTTGACTTCCACCTATTGATAACAAGCTCTAACTAGCACACGCCATCCCGGAAATCCATTTCGTTAGCTTCTCTTTTAGGCAGATGGAGTTTATTATACTATCCATATTGTTTATTAGTGCAGTGATCTCTGCGTTGGGATCTCTTACATTCTGGGCATCGTGTAATAGCACGTCATGCCTCCCAAAGAAAGGAATCGGTGGAAAGAAGGGCAAAGGAAAGGCTCCTGCTCAACCTTCAAAACGCAGATGGCCTGTCGAAAATTCTTCCTCTGAGGAGGAACTAGACCCACAAGTTTCCAGTTTAGTCACTAGATTACAAATACTGGAAAATGAAAAAGGCATTACTGCCCCCCCAATCCCATTCCCACCACCCAATCAGATGGGTCGCAGGCAAACGCATAAGAAAAGACAGGATGACTTATTGGATACTCTTTCAGCTCGGTTGAAGGTAGTGGAGAATTCATCAGGCAGACCTTCCAGTGGGGAGCCAGATACAGGAACAAGCCTCGTCCGGTCAGCCAGCCCGTCTAACATAGAGACCTTCTGCCACCATGGAGCCAAGTGCGGTGTCTCCTTCTGAACCAGCTCTCCGGTATACCACTCCGGTGCAGGGACTGGGGCCCATGGTGCAAGGTGAGCAGCAGACACACTACACCACACCACTTTCTCAGGCAGCAGGCTCTCTCCCTGCGCACTGGGGTTTTATGCCTTGGTTAACTGGAATGGGGATGCAGATGGGGAACGCAGCGCAAGCATCGTTGACACCTCAAGATTTAGCTTCTCCAATGGCCCCCCTCCGTTTTGGCAACTAATTCACAACAGGCTGGAATTGCTACTGCAGGACCTACAAGGCCTCAGCAGCTGAATGTTTCTGGGAGCCTTCATCAGGATGGTCTATCACACCACCACCCCAGTCCCTAATGCAATGCCTGTTTGTGCTTGTGTATAGCAAAGGCCTGCCGGCGCGGCTGGGTCTTGTCCAGTCCAGGAGGTTAGGGATCCTTATGCGGGTGCCACTTATGATACTATTCCTACGGGAGGCACGTCTGCACCTTTAGGCAAACACTTGCTACCTGCAATCAGGGAACAAGATATGCAAAGGGGAATATGTTGATATATTCTTGCTGCTTCAAGAACACGAGAGCACTGAGAAGGAAAAAGGAGCAGTTAAAGAGGCAGAAAGGATTAAAAAGGAAAAGTGGTCCGTATGTGGGCCAATTGGCTCCCTGGATTTTTCTCTTATAGGGGAGTGGTGCTTCAGCGTATTTCCGGGATAAGGGGTTATTATAACCATGTACCTCGATATGATTTATCGAGCATATTCTGCATATGAGGGCGGTGCCTGGTTGGCTTATGATGAATCATTTTCATCGTAGAGCAGCTTTTGACCACTCCCTCTGCAGGGATGTCAAAGATCATGATCTGTGGTACAGTTCATGATGCCAGCCCGGCCGGGCTTTGGCGATAGGGCGGATAGTGGCCATATTCTGGCCAAGCAACAGCCTGCGTCCACCTCTCGGGGTACGCGGGTCAGGCAGTTCAGCACCGCACGCTCTGTTGGGACTTTAACAAAGGAATTTGTACTTGCAACAGACAGGAGGGTCAAATTTGTTCCGGCCATCATGCCGCAACAAATTGTTTTAAAATAAAGGCGGGAAATGGCCTATCTGAGAAGGATAGGGCGCCAAGCGCCCTGGGGGGCAACAACCTCCTTCCTAAGGGGCCCAGTCCGGTCAAACTTGAGCCTCTCAACAAGTTGTTAGTGTTGTACCCCAAGCGGCGTGAGGCACTGTATTTCAGTGCAGGTTTTTGGAATGGATGTTGTATTCCTTTCCAAGGCGTTAGATGTTGTTCACTGGCCAGGAACCAAAAATACATCAGTCTTATGGAGGATATTGCTCGGGAAAAGATAGAGAAGGACGTGCGTGCCGGAAGGGTGCTGGGACCATTTGTGACCCCCCCCCCCCCAATCCTTCATTTGCGGGTATCGCCTTGGGAATAGTGCCCAAGAAGGTGCCAGGGGAATTTGGTTGATACACAACCTTTCTTCTCCAAAGGGCGCTTCTGTAAATGACGCAATTCCCGAAAGCTTGAGTTCGGTTAAGTATGCCTCCTTTGGTTCAGCAGTGGGTATGGTAGGCAAAATGGGACAGGGGTGTTGATGGGCAAATGCGATATAAAAGCAGCCTTTCGCATGCTGCCCAGTCACCCCAGGGATTTTAATCTATTAGGTTTTGCTTTCAGGGACAATTTTATATAGACCATGCCCTGCCAATGGGATGTTCCATATTTTGCTCAATGTTTGAAGCCTTTAGCGCACTCAATTGCTGAGCAGTTTGAACGATAAAAAAGTACCGCTGAAGCAATTACAAGAAGCCGTGGGTCACCTAAATTTCGCACGTAGGGTCATAGCCCACGGGCGTGCCTTTTTGCGGCACCTGTGCTCAGCTATGTCGGGCTTGCATATGCCACACCACAGAACACGCATCACTAGGGCCATGCGGGCTGATATTTCAGCATTGTTGGACTTCCTGGAACATTTCCAATGGCATATCATTTTGGAGGTGCGAGCTTTTGGTGAAAGCAGAACTACAGGTTCATTCAGATGCCTCCGGTTCATGGGGTTTTGACTTTAGTTGGGGAAAGAAGTGGTGCGCGGAACAATGGCCCGTGGAATGGCTTTCCGACAGCACATGCAAGGATCTTACCTTTAGGAGCTGTTTCCGATAGTTGTGGCAACACATTTTTGTGGGTTGCCGACTTGGCTACCTCCATGGTGTTGTTCTGGTGTGACAGCCAGGCCATAGTGCAGGTCATTAATTCTCTTTCCTCTCGTAATCCTCGTGGCCTGAACCTCATTAGAGCCTTTACACTGCACTGCCTAAAATTTAATATTCTCTTTCGGGCAACGCATATACCGGGTTTAAATAATGATGTAGCGGACGTTTTGTCCCGTCACCAGGTGCAGAGGTTTCGAGAATTGGCTCCTTGGGCTCTCCCAAGGCCAGAGATCATGCCTCCAACCCTTAGGCTGCTTGGAAGGAGGAGGTAGAGCAGGTGGGTGACAGTCCTTGGCACCTAGCACCAGGGCCGCCTATCAAACCGCAGGTAGGGCATTTCAGGCCTTTCGTTTAGCTAATCATCCTCAGCTTATGTGGCCCATTCCTATGGAGCATATGTTGCAATTCTGCGTAAGTTCCAAAAATAGAGGTTTATCAATTTGCACTATTTCGCTTAAGTTGGCAGCTCTAGCATTTATGGCAAAGTCACGCGGCTTGAAGGATTGTACCTCAGACTTCCGAGTACGCAAGTCCTTAGCGGATGGGCGAAGGTATACCCGTGTGCTCCTGATGCTAGACTCCCATTATCCCCGGACATTTTATTAGGGCTACAGGCTCGGCGGCCGCTTCTGTGCCACTCGCAACACGAATCAAGCTTATTTCACGCCGCAGCGCTAACAACTTTCTTTGGGGCATTTCGTATATCCGAGGTTCTGGCCTCGTCTAAGGATGACAGTTCAGCAAGGGCATTGCAATTCTCTGACCTCCATTGGAGGCTAAGGAGGGCCGCTTACTGCTACGGCACATTAAATGGATTAGAGAGGCAGGGGACGTTGGGTTACCCGATTCCCTTCTACCAATGTGGAATTATGCCCGCTAAGGGCTTTGGCTACTTTCTCGGCTTTGCATGGGGTCAACGCAGGTTGCTTGTTTGGCCACCAGGACCACACTCCCCTCACCAAGTATCAATTTGGGCAATTGCTAGGAAGGCTCTCGATGATATGGTTCTGTAGGCAGCAATGTTTGGCACACATTCCTTCTGCATTGGGGCAGCCTCTACTGCAGCATCTTTAGGGTTTTCCTCTTCGCAGATCCAGGCTCTGGTCAGATGGCGTTCTGCAGCATTTAAGACATATGTGAGGCAACTGGCTAAATAACATATCAGCGGCAGGTGCTAACGTTTTCATGTTTGTTCTAGATCGGCCAGTGGCTATGGCACCCGTGCGGGTTTCCATATGCAGCCACACATGGTCTTTTGGGACCCGCAAGCATGCAGCCAGTTCCAATTTTGGATCGCAGCTCGGCTTAAGTCAACACGCTACCATTCGTTGGCTCGGGAAACGTGGTACTGCGGTGGGAGAATCTCATACCCACCTTGCTGCAGCATCATTCTGCTTTGCTTCCCCCGCAGATTCTGCTTTTTCATCCAGGGGGAAATGATTTGGGCCTAATGAAAGGCAAGGCCCTTATTCCTCTTGCTATGGCTGGTTTGCTGCAAATACGCCTGCATTGGCCCTGCATTAGGATCATTTGGTCCTGCATTTTGCCCCGGCTGCACTGAAGGGTCAGCTGCGACCCCCTCGCTATTGGAAAGGCTCGTAAATGGGTCAATACTGAAATCTTTAAAGCCTTGGCACTGCATGGGGACGTCAGTATACAACACCCTAATATCTGCCATTCTCGGAGGGAGCTGTATAGGCTTGATGGGGTACACCTGTCATAGCCTGGTAATGACTTAAATTTGCTGATTTGCGAGAAGGTTTATGTAAAGTGCTGCTTCAAGGGGGAGGGGGAGGGGGAGACTAAGCCGAGGCTTGCCTCCCCCTGTGGCGGTAGGAGCGGGCATTTTTATGTTATGTAATGGTGAGCATTCACAGGCACTGTTCAAGTGATGGGTAACGTCTGAGGCCAACCACTGAGAGCCCTGCGGCATCAGTTGGGGGGATAAGGCTTACCTTTGGGGCCAACCCTTCTCGTCTACTCGGAGCCCTGCGGCACGAGGGGAGACAACACCGGAAGGGCTCCCACCTCAGATTGAAGAAGCTTGGGGGGCGGCGAAAGTGCAGGCGCCACTTCCCGGGCTGTGGATGCCTCGCCCGATCCCTATTATGGCCTGGCTGGCCATGGCAAAATGCCCGCTTAGGTTTACCTCCCCCTTTTTGCTATCTGTTGAATAAATAAAGTGGCCTTGTTTAAATCCCAACTCTTGTGTCGCCTCTTCATTTCTCATCCTTCGCTCCGCAACTGGATGTTATTACAGAACTTGGAGAAGATGGTTCAAAGGTGGGTCTGCCAAGGGACCAGGAGAGAAGAAGCAGGACTTGAAGGGAAAAGGCTTGACTTGAACCTGATCCACCCACTCATCTCCAACCAAGACACACCCCTCAATTTGGCAAGCATCTCGCTAGTTTAATAATATGTACAGTGGACCAGTGATTTATTCCTATTTACAATAGAGCCCTTTTCCAAGAAGCCCATGTCTGACAGGGAAAGAAGCATCTCCTGTTTCTTTTAAAGGACACCTGCGGAGCTTCATCAGGGCAAGCAGGCTGCATACATAAAAATGGAAACGCAATAGAAGCACAGACTATCACATCACTGTCTCAAGCTGGATGGTACAGAGCAGCAGGGGATATGAGGAAAATAACAGCCGTCAATATTTAACTATGCTAGGAATCTGAAATTTAATGAATATTTAGTAGCACAGCCCATCTTTGATTCAGAAAGCGTTAATGGAGCCTCGACTCTTAGCATCTGTTACTAGTGCTGATTAATCAAATCTCTGTTGTATGTTACTTATGATGGAAATGGGGGGGGGGGGTGACAAGAAACCCTGCACAGCAGTAAAATAATAAATTGTTATTTGTATATGCAAAACAGTTCAATTATTTAGTGCAATTAAAATAATATCTTGAAAATCACTTGAAAGGAGGGTGGCACATCTTGATCAAGACCAAACGACACTATGCGAATAAACAAAGCAACTAGATGAGCAATAAATTGTAGGCTAATAAAAACTGTACAACGGAAAACAATCAGTTGCTCATATTAAAGCGTTATTATTTTGGAATGAAAAAAGGCTAATAGACATAGGCCTATCATCTTAATTAAAAATATACATCTCTTACGTTATGAAACATTAAGAGATGTCTTTTTATTTAGAGGTTTTTTTTAAAAAAATGCTCCTTTTAATATGGGTAGGTTCAAAGTAGTGCTGGGCCAAATCCTGCCCCCTATTTTCTGGAACTTTCTCTCCCCTTGTGAAAGAGGCATTGCTTTTTCTGCCTCTTTCGCAGGGAGGGGGGGAAATTCAGAGAATTTTCTCCTGGGGAGGGGGACAGGGTTTCCACATACCTTTTTAAAGTTCAGCCAGTTGCTGAGGGATTTCCTATTTTTTAGCTTTTTAAAAAAAACAACCCCCCCCCCCTTCCCTCGGCACTTGGAGAAGCCCAGCAGTTCTTAGTGAATGCCTACAGGAGATGAGGTGACCTTGCCCTCTCCAATAAGCATTCAGGAAGAACTCCTGAGCTCCTGAAAATGCTGGGAGTGTTTTAAAAAAAATAGAAGACCCCCTCAACAACTGGCTACATTTAAAAAGGAAACCCTGTCCCCCTCCCCAAGAAGAAAATTCTCCAAAATCCTCATTTCTCCCAGCCTCTTTGGCCTGAGTTCTCCCCACTACCACAAAATGCTGAAAATGGAATGGTTGAAATTTTCGGCACAGAGTTAGTTCAAAGCATACATAGGACACTTTTGTTGCTTCAGACCTAGAGGTGAATGAGGAGAGAGCAGTGTTCCATGGGGCAAAAGAGAATTAGGCAGCACTCATGATGGCTTGGCTCCTACTCTTGGTCGCTGTCCAGTGCTGGCTCCAAGTTTTTGGGGACCCTTGGGCAATTTACCCTCCCGTCCCTCAGTGATTCTACCTTCTCCATTGTCACCAGCTGCTCTTGCTCTTCATTCTCTTTCTCATCTTTGCTACCCCTTGCTTGCTTGACAGGCAGAGACCCAATGAGGAAGTTGGCAATGGAGCATCTATGGCTGCACCTCACCACCACCATTGTCTGGGCCAGAGCGAGAGGCAGGTAAGCAGGCAGGTTGCAATGGTGAAGAGGAAGAGCAACTCCAAGGGGCTCTTGACAATGGGCCGCTGCTGGGATGTGGGCCCTCAACAGGTGCCCAACCATGCAAACTCTTGGTGGCAGTCCTGTTGCTGCCAGATGTTTCACCTGAAATTTGCATGATCACACATGTGATCACACACATTATGGCAACTATGAGAGTCAATGGTTCATATAACTGAACTCCATGCAATCCCTGTTAGGTATACGTCTGCTGCATGGGGGCTCCCACAGCCAATTATGCATTGGGGCCTCTGATCATAACCAGACCAATGTCTTCCAGTTCTGTTTGTATCTCTGTGCTGCATCTATTTTTCACTAGGCTTCTGGCGGTGAAGCCTTTAATATTGATTGGGTGATCTGCTGTGCTGGTACGGAATGTTCAGTTGCTCATGAAACTAAACAGTTTATAGTCCAGCTTCTGTGAGGGAAGCAGCTCATTGTCTGATTGGCAAGGATTAAAAAGTGATTGCCTAGGATTAAAAAGGGATGCAGGCCATGAACTAGTAATGAAATCCCTAGTTACCTAGTTTGGAATATTAATTTGTCCAGCTCTTAATGTTCAGATGTATTAAGAATCGAGAGTCATTTCCCAGCTCAGAATGTAAACCAATATATGTCCAGCTGACAAGCTACTTTCTAGGTAGATTCCTTTAAACATCAGCCCTTACTTTTGATGAAACATTTACTGAAACTCTTGTCGGTCACAATGAAACTCTGAGCACTGCACAGCCAGCACAGCCGACCCAAGACATTTTTCTGTCTGAGGTGAAGGATAAGATGGTGTCCTCCCACTTCCATGAGTAAAAGCCCGTCTGAGTAAACTGAATCTTACTTCAACAGTGGTGAAGGGACAAGATCCCCCACTGCACCTAAGGGTAGCAGGCTAGCTTAGAGGGTACAGGCCAGGATGCATGAAGCACATAGATCTGCCCTCCAACACCTTACTGCCTCTCCCCAGCATCTGCCACCTGAGGCAGTGGCTCCACTCTACCTCGTGGTAGGGCCAGCCCTGTTGGTGAGCATCTTTGTAACTTGCGTCAATTCTCTTAACCGTCTACAGGGAACTGAGGAAAGGAAGAGCTGAGTGGGAAAGATACTTAAAGTAAAAAAGGGTTGTGTGCCTTGTTGGGAGAGGGAGAGACCCAGGAGTCCTAAAGACAGGTTGTTTGGTCTAGGCAGTGCTGGTTTCTACTGTCACTGCTATGCAGTGACGTGGCAAGTCCAAGTGAAGAGCTGAAAAATAGCTGAGAGTGGGGGATTGATTTCACATAAATGTTTAGCCAGCTCTTGGTGTCAGATTTCTAGCCAGTTTTGAAATATTGAACTCCAGTTCCTCTTTCCTCCCCCTCTCTCTCCTCCCCCTCCCTCCTTCAAATATTGTTGCAATTCCCAATACTGCTGAGCATAATTTTTCAATTTTCACACTGAAATTTGCCCTGTCAAAAGGAAGGTAAAAATCTTTGACAAATCAGTGAATAAGTTATCCCCCCCGGGGGGGGGGCTGCAATTTTCTCCCCTGTTTTGTGCAGGAAATGAAGACCAGTCCAGGCTTCAAGTCGGATTTTTATGCTGGAACCCCATATACAAAGTCCTTGAACATACAAAAACAGGCATGTTAATACCTCTTTCATTGCCGTGTGAGAATGTATTTAATGTATAGTGAAGTTTCTTTCTGAGAATTCACACATTTGCTGTCCCACCTGTAGGCTGAAGTGATGCCATCCAGGAATAGATGCGTCACATGAGGTTATGGACAGATTGCGTGCTTTGACTTTCATAGTGTGATCCTATGTTTATTCATCAGCAAGTGTCACTGTGTTTAATAGAGCTTGTTACACCCTCATAAATGTCTTGAGGACTTCAGCCTTAGGTATTTGTTTATATAGTTGAATGGCTAGAGGTGAAACAGCATCTTCCTGACATTTCTTTTACTTGCCCTATAGAAGATATCATTGTTTTGGTATAAAACTCTTTCTCCAGAAAATGAGCCAGGGGGAAGAGAGAAAGAGAGCGATATGGAGGTATTGTTTCAGATTCTTATTATGTAGATTGGCTTCATGAGCAGATAGAATTAACACACTGAACCACAGCTGTGGGGGCTGCAATTACAGATCAATCTATATTATGAAAACTTTGAAAATCTGCCAAAGGAGAAAATTATATGATTGAACAACAGCTTTTGAAGAAGCCAAGTTAAATATGTCAGATATATTTGTTTAGGGTTTTTTTGGTCATTATTGTTGGTTGAAAACTTCAGTAAATATGTTTATCCCAATGCAATGCACTAAGTGGAATTCCACATTTATTTTAATCCCTTCACTGAGAATAAAGTCTCATTCTCTCCCATAAAATCATTAGTTCTTTTACAGTCCAAGCCCCAAACACATTTCCTATCATTTCTCTTAAATTTTCCTCAAATGTTCTCTAGCAACCCTGGGGCGAAAATCCACCAGGGCCCATGAGGGCAGCAGAAGCCCCCAAACAGGATCCTCAGGAGTCCAGGCGGATGCACCCAGCATTTTTATTCGCCCCAACAATGCATTCCACCCCCTTTTGCCTTTCTCCCCACTGCATTAATGGGGAACTTGCATATTTTCTCCCCTTGCTCTAAAGCCAAAGTGGAAGGGGAAAATATGCAATTTCCCCAGCCTTGTGGAAATTGAGTTTCTCTCTCCTTTCCACCCCCCATGCCGATAGGGGCCTTAAAGGCCCTATTAAAGGCCCTACGATTAGGATGGAGGAGAGAAAAATGCGATTTCTCCAGTCTTGGAGAAATCACGTTTCCCCCACCGCATCAACTGTGGCCTGAAAGGCCCTCTTAAAACCTTGTATTAAGAGGGGGGGGGTGCACAGCACATTTTCTGGGGCCTCTGGAAAGTGCACAATTCCACCAGCATGCCAGTAGGGTGGCCGGGGGAATTGTGCACTTTCCGGAGGCCTCAGAAAGTGTACTTTGCCGTGCACTCATCCAGGTCGGCTCCCCAGAACAGGGCTGGCTGAGCAGGGCTCAGCAAACCTGCAGGCCGAGTGCCCCGCAAGTTCTCTAATCGTTATTTTCTGGTCATCTGAGGGGGAAAAAAGTGCAAGAACATCTTAGCTCATGGAAGTTCTGGAAGAATGTTGTGGAAGTAAATAAATATTGAATAGTTCTATCTTCATTAATGTTCATCAGGCGGGTAAGAAATTCTTTAAGAAAGGCACTTGGGTAGTAAAAGGCAAAACTGTCAGCATTTTAATTTGCATCTAAGTAGTTATGATGGAGGAAGACCTCTCTTCTGAACTTTATTTTCCTCTATTTCTGATGTTCAGGAGTGAATGCCATTGCTTATGAAGCCAAAAATTGCATCACCCATCCACAAGAGGGAGATATCAGTAGACTTTGGGTTCCCCTAAGATTTGCAGAAGTACAAACAAGCTTTAGGAGGGGGAAAAACCCATAAAGGGTGAATCCCCAATCAGCCCAAACGTGCTCAATGGGCACAGAATGATGATTGATGTTTTTGCAGGGGACAGGGGAAATGGAAAACCCAGTGGGACCGGAAATGAAATGCAGTATCATGGAAAAGAGCATGGCTGAATGGCTGGAACAATAAGCAAGAGGACTTCACACTGCACTACATGGAACAATATTTAATACCCAGATTGCCATATGCAGAATGTGTTGAACTTGTTAAGTTGTTGGCACCATACTTCTGCCCATTATACTAAGGGGAAAAAATGTTATCTTATTCACAAAGTCTTAAAAATATGTCATGGCACCACTAAAGCTCACAACGTATTGCCCCTTTGTACACATGCAGCAGCAGCAGAGACACGGGAGTGGGTGTACAGGGGCCAATCAGGCGAGACTTTCCTATACTTGGCATCACGAAGTAGGTATTCCCTTTTTATTAACAGAACCAGCAGAGGATACTACTGGTGGAAAAGTCAGGGGAGGTAATTTTTGTGGATTCTTGTCTCCACCTGTAACCCCACCACCACCACTCTTCTAGATCTCTGGGTCAGATTTTCAGGTGCCATAAGAGGCGGCAGGGGAAAAGGGGAAACCATTGAAAGTCACTGCCACAGTAGGGTGACCATATGAAAAGGAGGACAGGGCTTGTACATTAGTAACAGTTGTATTGAAAAGGGAATTTCAGCAGGTGTCATTGTTATGCATGCCACACCTGGTGAAATTCCCTCTTCATCACAACAGTTAAAGCTGCAGAAGTCCTGTCCTCCTTTTCATAAGGTCACCCTATCACCGCCCCTTCCATTGATGGGAGCATCTGTGAGCAGAACTTTGCCAAAGGAATGCTCTCACCAGTGGAAGCAAACTCAGAATACCGGTTAAATGGGGTAAGTCCCAATAAATGCAATGGGGCTTACTTCTGAATAAATCTGATTAGCATGAGGCTACATATGGATAATAATCCATATGAGGGATTATTATTTTTTAAAATTGGTAAAATAGAGAGTTAAGATTACACTTTTTAAAAGTTTATTTTAGTTTTCTGGTATTTTATTGTAATAGGAAAAGAAAGAGATAATGATTGCAGGTGGCCTTTACTTCTGACAATGACTTGTACATTGTTTTTCAGATCCTTCAAGAACTTAAAAGGGAGCCTATGTTGAGACACTGTTAATATTCAAATGTTTTGATATATAATTGATTATTAATTCATTGAAAGTTGAAGTCAACAAAAACTTCTTTAGTGACCCTATAATACATAGCTCTAAAAATGTGTGTTTGTGTGTTTTGAAATATAATTGATTATTAATTCTTTGAAAAATGAATAGTCAACAAAAACATTTTAAAGCTTTTATTGACCCTATAATAAACATAAAGCTCTAAAAAGTGTGTATATGTTCCTGTGGTAGAATGTCACAATGTATAAGAATTAGGCAAAAGCTAATATTTAATAAAACAAGAGAAATGTCAAAATATACCACTCAGTTGCTCATTAGAGGAGATACCATAACTTATGGCTGACATCTTGCAATCTAAAACAGGTGGTTTCCTCTCTCTTTCTCTCAATACTGCATGCATGCAGCGTCTTATGCCATAAAACTACTGTTCATTATATAGAAAATGTGACAGTTTCTTTCCCCTAAGGAAGACCTAAGATTATTCAAATCTACAGTATGAAATACGAAGGCCTGTCAACCAGGGTGTACAGAAAAGAAGCTCATTTAGCAGCAAGGTTGTGACATATAAAAATAGCCAGTGGGTAAACTAGAATCAGCACTGCAATTAAAAAACACACAAATCTTGAAGTCTTTGCACTTGCAGATCATTAACTTCAGTGCAATTATTTACAGATGCTAAATTATGACCTGACCCAGGTAAAGTAACTTGGCCACTGTCACCTCTAGAACACCAAACCTAATCCTAAAAAATACACAAGGTTCATTCCATATGCAACTGAAGAGTCCAGCTGGGTAAGGTATTTCAACTGTGATTTTTAATACACTGGCCCCCAGTCTATCTGAAATTATTTATGTCTAATTCCCATGGAAAGCAATACAGCCAAGTTAGTTCTGGATTGTTCTATCCAGTAGGACTCAGTCACAGCTAGAAATATATGAGAAATCCATTTCAGTTTGTTTTTGATTAGGATTTACCAGTTCACACCTCCCGGACTGATTACAGACTAGAACACAATCTGCAATCATTTTTTTAGCTTGCAATGTGATTCTCAGACCAAACCAATTGCATTCAACAGCATGGGTGTATTTGAAGAATGTTCATGAAAATGTGTTCTTTTGAGAAATGTTCACAAACATGTGCGCAAGTATTGAGGTGGAATTTGGAGAACTTCAACAAGACTGCATTTTGCTTGTATGTACATCCCCAGTAAGGTAAGATCCAGAGAACTCCCTGAAGGGTCTCCAAGCATTTAACTGTAATGCTCAAGTGGCACAACTGATGTTCAGGATGAGTACCTTCATACTTGCCCATCCCTACTCTTATCCCTTAGTACTGCAGAAACTTACATGTCTACTTAGTTTCCTTCACCATCCTTCTAATGTCATTAGACAGTCCACGGCTGTGGAATGCCCTCCCCCTGGAGGCCCGACTGGTGTCGGTACTGGCTTCATTTCAGCACCAGGTTAAGACATGGCTTTTTAATAAAGCCTTTAATGGCTAAATCCACCAGCCTGCACACTGTCTTGTTTTAATTGGATTTTACTGTTTTAAAATTTCATTTTGGTTTTAATATATTAATGGTTTAATTTGTTTTAGAATTGTATATTTATTCTATTTTATATGTATGGTTTTATCTGTACGCTGCCCTGAGATCCTTGTGACATAGGGTGAGATATAAATGTTTTAATAAATAAATAAATGCTTACAGATCCTAAATATACCACCCTCCTGTTCCTGGCTGAGAACCATGAAGTTTTTCAAGTGAAAAACAATGGAGAATCAACAGCTAAAGCTTAGGACCAGAGAGAGGTCCCTGTGGAACATGATCTGGGATTAGGCTGGAGTCAAGATGCACTAAGAGTGGAGCTGGCTGAGATTTTATATAGTCAAGCAGAGAGGGTGAAGCCTTGCCACCATGGAACTGCAGATTGATGATCCAACGGGTTGAAATGCCTCCTGCAGCTGCTGGGCATGATGGGGTGCAGGAAGTCCTTCAGGAGCTAGAGGAATGTAGGGGGGTCATCTGGGTTCATGGAGTCAGGGACAGAAGCCTCATTATCTGTTGGAGTTCCTCCTCCAAAGAAATCTCTAGTGCAGGGATAAGCAACCTGGTACTCTCCAGAAGTTTTGAACTAGAGCTTCCATAATTCCTTACCATTGGACTTGCTGGCTGTGGCTAATGGGGGTTTTAGTCCAAAATATCTGGAGGGCACCAGGGCAACATGCTCTAGTGGGGAGACTACCTCTTGGAAAGATTCAGGAACACAGTGGTCTCCACTGTTTGGAGTACTCCAATTTAGGATTCTGAGCCATGGCAGTGACTTGAAAATTCTGCCTCCTTCCTTTCAATGGACCTTAATTATATTCATTAAAGAAAAAACCTACGGTTTTCATAACCAATGTTAAGGCTCTACAGTTTCCAACCAAGCACCAAAAAGCAGGGAAATTCAGAGTTAAGGCTCGCAAGCCTTAACGCCACATCCTCCCTAAGGAGGCAGAAAGTGCAAGTGAAATTCTCATTCTCCCAAAGCAGATAAACCATGAGGACAGGGTGGAGAATATGATATGCAGAGGTAACTGTGGGGTTGTGGAAAACTGATGACGAACAACTTAGGGCCACCTACTTCTCTTTTTTTGTTTAGTCCAACACCTTTGGAGGGCACCAGATTGGGGAAGGGCTGCTCTAAACAAAAAAAGAGAAGTAGGTGGCCCTAAGTTGTTTGTCATCAGTTTTCCACAACCCCACAGCCACCTCTGCATATCATATTCTTCATCCTGTCCTCATGGTTTATCGGCTTTGGGAGAATGAGAATTTCACTTGCACTTTCTGCCTCCTTAGGGAGGATGTGGTGTTAAGGCTTGGGAGCCTTAACTCCCAATTTACCTGCTTTTTGGTGCTTGGTTGGAAACTGTAGAGCCTTAACGTGGGTTTTGTAAACCGGAGGTTTTTTGTTTAATGAATTTCATGGCTTTTTGTAATGGATGTCCAGATATTATACAGTTGGCAACCAAGCCAGTATCAGCCAGGGTGTTACACCATGTTGATGTCTGATATAAATTCAAAATCAAAGCTAATTTATGCTCTCTGACTTGCAATCTGAAAAACTTTTGAACTTTTCTATAGCCAGTGTCCAGAGATAATAATATTTTTATGACTGCCTCATGAAAAGGAAGCATTTCATGTTTTGTGTCTGTATTTGGAGAAAACTTGAAAGATTGTGCTACTAGAATAAAAAATCCCTGATTAATTCTGGAAGCACACAAGATGATACAGGAAAATATGCTATGTTATGTTACAATTTACTATGTTAATTAGTATAGCTCATTTTATGCTACATGCTTCCCCCCGTTTCGATCTAAAAGCAGCAGATTGTGATCAAGTTTCAAGGCAGCACAGGCTGCATTTTCATCTGTGGATATTTACTCAAAAGTAAGAGCTATGGAACTAAGTGAACTCTACCCAATGTAGAGTTAGCTGTGACTGAACAGATTTAGGGCACAATCTAATGCAGGTTTAGACAGGGGGGAAAACTTTTTTAGACAGCATTGCTGGCTGTGGAATGCTGGGAGTTGTAGGACATTTTCTGTCTAAACGTGCATAAGATTGCACCTTTCGTTGTAAGAAAGCCATTAAAGTTTATTGGCTTAGACAGAATGAACTGCACCAGATTGCACCCAGTACAATATGTTTTGTGTGCAATATCAAATTGCATTGTCACAATCTCCTTAACAAATCTGACAAATTTAAGTTAGGCTGACCAGATAAAATCCAGGTCAGGGCTCCTGTAACTTTAACAGTTGTAGAGAAAAGGGAATTTCAGCCAGTGTCATTTGTATGCAATTAGTTCCTGGTGAAATTCCCTCTTCATCACAACAGTTAAAAGTGCAGGCACTATACTAGAGTGGCCATATACAAAAGAAGGCAGGGCCCCTGCAACTTTAACAGTTGTGATGAAGAGGGGATTTCACCAGGGACTAATGGCATACAAATGATACTGGTTGAAATTCCCTTTTCTCTACAACTGTTAAAGTTACATGAGCCCTGACCTGGATTTTATCTGGTCAGCCTAATTTAAGTTGTATATGGTGACCATATGGAAAAAAGGACAGGACTTCTGTATTTTTAACAGTTGTATAGAAAAGAGAATTTTCAGCAGGTGTAATTTCTATACATGCAGCATCTGGTGAAGTATCCTCTTCATCACAACAGTTAAAGCTGCAGGAGCCCTGCCCTCTTTTGTATGTGGTAAAGAGGGCAGGGCTCCTGCAGCTTTAACTGTTGTGATGAAGAGGGTACTTCACCAGATGCTGCATGTATAGAAATTACACCTGCTGAAATTCTCTTTTCTATACAACTGTTAAAGATACAGAAGTCCTGTCCTCTTTTCCACAGGATCACCATAAAGTTGTATAGTATCTTACACAGTGTAGATCCCAGGCATATTGTGAACTTAAAACACTCCTGGAAAGTGCATTAGGAAGAGATGTTTCGGTGTCTTGTGAAAAGCTTTCAACTATACTCCAAAAGAGGAAGGCTGACTGGCAATCCCATAGGCCGATTTATGTCTTAAGGGACCTATTAATTCAGTATATTAATGAATCACGCTATTATGACTCAATAATCTATCAATGCAGACATGCTAATACCTAATGGGTATTTTGGTAGCTCAGAAGACTCATAGAATTGTGACTGAAGAAGGAATCAGAACATGACGTTAGATACATTGCTTCATTTGCTGTCATTCCTCCCCCTCCCTCTATTTTAAAACACATGCACACACATCTCCCTCCTGCCAACTTCTCTCCATTTCCTATATGACATTTTGTTGACAGCAGATTTGTGCAGTGTCTTTTGCTTTCCAGTGTAGGCCAGACAAAGCATTATAGACCAGCTTGCTAGAAGTGTGGGTCACCAGGAATACTCTGTGTAAGTTTTATGGTCTATGCATACAAATTCCCTCCCACAACAATTTAGAACATAGTTAGGTTAGAACATGATTAGGTTTCCATTATATTTGCAATATGTATTGATTTATGAACGTATACACAGAGCATAGGGAACAAACACAGAGATGGAGAGTGGTAATCTTTAAGGCAGCTTTCATTCCCCCAAAAAGCAATAAGCAGAAATCGCCCTCTTTCTCTCTCCCACTGCATATACCCACACAACTCTGTATTTTTCAGTGCTCCCATTTTTGGCTCAATTTCTGTTTTTACTCACTGTGATGTTCAGCTACTTTAGAGGTCCTTGTATATAGAAGATTGTAAGTATTTGTTTATAAAATGTCAAAAGTTCCAGGAAGTTGAAAAGACTCACAGTTATGTTGCAGCTGAGAAAGTATAAGGGGGGAGTTCATGTGTGAGTGCTGATTGGATGGAGGTGGGGGAGTGCCTGGATTGGCTAGCTGTGTGAGAGTGGGAGGAGTTAGAGAAGAGTGTCTGTGTATATTTTTTAGTTGACAGGAGAAGAGAGAGGGAAGTTGTTGTTGACTGGATTAGAGGCTAGGAAGGGCCAATGTGTTTTATTATTTTGATGGAACTAGATTGTGGGAAAGAGTGTAGTGTAGCTTAGAGTGGATAGAGTAAGCAGGAGAAACGTAGAACGTGAGAGTTTCTATTTGAAATGTTATGAGCAGAAAGTACTGTAACCAATACACTGTTGAACTGAGGAAACCATCACGCTTATTGACATACATATACTTCTGTTAATAAATTCTGTTAATTACAACTGGTGTGGTCATTAGAAGTGTACTTGAAGAAGTACTAGTGGCAGCGGATAGAACGAAGGGGGATTTGAGGGCTAATGTTCTGGGTTGTAGAGCGGTGGGGCCTAAAAGAGTAAAGGTGAGACAGGAGCAGCAGCAGTAAGCCTAAACCCTCAAACATGTCATAAACACAGGAGGGGTTGAAGTAAGCCCTGAGTGCAAGTGGCATGGACAGCCCTGTTGTGTAGCCCAGTGAGTGTCACGGGAGCAGGCAAGGCGTCACACTCACCACCTCAGTTCACTATTAGTGAGGGTAATGTTGCCTACAGGGCATTATCTTTTCACTTGACATTACACAACAACAGCATTTTCAGTACAATATAATCATCATCATCCCTGCATTCAGCAGGAGGTTGGACTCGATGGCCTTATAGGCCCCTTCCAACTCTACTATTCTATGATTCTGTGATAAAGAAATGTTACTGGACTTGAGATAATGCTATGAAAGTTGATTAGAGGTATCAATTAACTTCACTCTCATGTTCACAAAATATATATGTTTTGCAGCAAATAGCCAGTAAGCGTGTTTAAACTATGGTGATCTAGACACCATGGTTAAGAATGGTTCACAAGACACTCTAAGTCATGGTTCACATGACACACTAAGCCATAGTGTTTAGCTCTAAATGCTTAACCACTGTGGCTTAGCATGTCATCTGAACATGGTCAGTATGTAACAAAGGATGCACAGGAATAACAACCACACAAAACTACTCCTATTGACCCACATTCTTCCATTCCACAGAGAATAAAAAGACTTTAAGATGATGAGTGGGAGCAAAGAATCCACACAGCCATAATAACAATGTTAATTATATTAAAATAAGATGTGATATTCAGAAAGGCACACCAAAAAGCAGGCTTTGGAATACAGGAACAAGTTCCCACCCCTGCCCCACCAATCCATGCTGAAGAATTGTTTGCTAACCCTCCTTATGAAATAATAGTTCTCGGAGATGTGACGCTTTACACTTTAAACTAAACTGTGAACAGGAAGATGGGTGTTGTTGTTGTTATTTTGCCCCAGTGTACACTTGCTTAGATAGAACTACATGTGCCATCTCGATGCCCTGTGTTCCAAAATGGAGAGATCCTTTTGGAGGATATCACAATCCCTCTTTGTTTGAACAACCCTAAATAATTTGGTGTCATCAGCAAACATGGCAAACCTCATTGATCACACCTAGTTCCAAATAATTTATAAACAGGTTAGAAAGCATTGGTCCTAATAATAAAAATGCATATGAACATAAACTGGATGGGTATATAAAGTCACATCTGTGCCTTGTGGGAAAGCAATTTGAGATTTTTTGAGGTTTTTTTGTTTATTAAAATTGCTTTCTACGTATAGTAAACTACACTTGTGCCCGCCCACTCCGTTCTCATCCCATGCAGTTTTCCTTCCCCCAGGCTCAATTTGGGTGGATACTTACTTCAGAGTAAACCCATCAGATCAGTTTGCTTATCAAAGCAGGGATTTTAGATTGTGCTTTCCCTCCTCTGTTTCTGCAGCATTTACTTCCTGGATTTACAGCTTCTTGTGCCCTCCCACCCCGGAGTTCTCTTTCCCCCAGGTCACTCCAGTGGAAGGAAATCTCAATTTGGGTGGAGGCTTACTTTAGAGTAAACGCCCATCAGATCAGGTTGCAGATTCAGAACATCCCTTAGATCACAGGCTGCAGATTTCCTCCAGTTCAGAAAAACACACCCCCTAACTTCAGAAACCACCCAGAACCTTGAAAACAAAACATAGACCTTTGCCTCAAGCTGCCTGGGTCGCCAGAGCAGCCCACCCCCTCCCCCCATCGCATTTGGAAAGGAAGAACATTCCTCTTTTCAAAGAGGTGGCAGTTTTCCCCCTCCCCCCTCCCTTCTGATAATAAGCTCTGTGGTGCTGTGTACGCATGCGTTGCACTATGGATTGGATAAATATTCATTAAAAATCAATGGTAGGGAATTTTTAGAAAAGGATAAGCATTCCACCAACTAGACAGAAGAAGACACCATCAATAGATTAAGTAGCAAGTCTATAATCCCTCTGGAAATCGTGAGCACAGATACTCGCAACCCGGAAGTCATTTGACAAAAGCAGGGAGACAGGTTTGTGTTCCTTTTCTACCTTAAACTGCTCTCCTTCCCTCAATCTTTCACCAATCTTCTTAAAATTTTCAGGTAATGTAAAACAAACATTTCTTTCTGGCATCTATAAATTTCAGAAAGATTGGTGAAACATTGTAGATTTTATGGCTTTTAGAATGACCCCCCCCCCCAAATTATCACTTTAACATGGTGGAACGTGTTTTTTACTGACGGACCTTAACAAAGGAAGCACTGCCGTGCTTCCCTTAAACAAGTGGCCATAAAGATAGTTGTGCCTAGGGATGTGCATACAAGCAAAACTGGAGCCATTCGAAGTTCTCCAAATTCCACCTCAATACATGTTCTGTCTCGAGTTGATATCAGATTGTGCAAAACTTGTGTGTTTTTCTTTTTGCATCAAAATGCAGGCAGATTTTTGTGCATATTCTAGACATCAACCGCCACATCTTTGAAATGTATTATTTATTTATTTATCTATCTAGTTATTTATTGCATTTCTATACTGCCCCATAGCTAAAGCTCTCTGGGTGGTTTACAAAAATTAAAACCATGAAAACCATTCAAAATATAAAACAAACAACAGTATAAAAACGTAATATAAGATATAATATTAAAGCACAACCAGGATAAAACTGAGCAGCCATGCAGAAATTAATACAGATTTCAAATACAAATTTAAACAGCCGAGTTAAAAATTAAGCTGATGAAATGTTAAAATACTGAGAAAATACTGAGAAAATAAAAAAGGTTTTCAACTGGCATCTAAAAGAGGTGCCAGGTGAACCTCTCTAGGGAGCTCATTCTACAGCCAAGGGTGCCACAGCAGAGAAGGCCCTCCTCCTGGTAGCCACCTGCCTCACTTCCTTTGGCAGGGGCTCATGGAGAAGGACCCCTGAGGATGATCTTAGGGTCTGGGCAGGTACATATGATTAGGTTGACCACATGAATGGAGGACAGGGCTCATGTAACTTTAACAGTTGCAGAGAAAAGGGAATTTCAGCCAGTGTCATTTGCATGCAATTAGTTCCTGGTGAAATTCCCTCTTCATCATGACAGTTAAAGTTGCAGGCACTATCCTAGAGTGACCATATACAAAAGAAGGCAGGGCCCCTGCAACTTTAACTGTTGTGATGAGGAGGGAATTTCACCAGGAACTAATTGCATACAAATGACATTGGCTGAAATTCCCTTTTCTCTACAACTGTTAAAGTTTCATGAGCCCTGTCCTCCTTTTCAAATGGTCAGCCTACATATGGTACACCGTGTTCTCCCATTGGTTGAAGCATGTTTTGTGCATTTTTCAAAAGTATATATTTTTTCATGAGCATTTTCAAATGTACGCAAGCTGTCAAACACAAGGGTTTTTTTGGTTAGCAAATCACATTGCAAGAAAAGAAATGTACAGACTTTGACCACAGATTGCATTCAAATCCATGTTCAGTCCAGGAGGTGTGAACTGGGCAAAACCTAATCAAAAGCAAACTGAAATGAATTTCTCTTATAAACGGAAGTTTGGGTCTTGAACCAAGAGTCAGAAACTGGTGGTCTGTTACCTAAATATAGAAAGGAAATACATTTGCAACATTCAAATTGCACCAGCAACTATTTGGTTAATTCTATAGAGATGAGTTAGGAGGTTAGAGGGTGTGTTCAGATGTAAATAACGTATTGAATGGAGTGCTGTGAGTAACTTGCTAGATTAAGAACTAGAGAGGTATGAAAGGCAGTGGAATAAGAGAAGGAAAAGAAAACCAGGGTGAAGATCATATTTTCTTAACAGGATGCCCATCTGATGTTTTGAACTACAACTTCCATCAGCCCCAGCCAGCATGGCCCCTGATAAAGATTTATGGGAGTTGTAGTCCAAAACAGGACACCAGGTTGCCTACCCCGTTTACATTTCTGTGTCTCTAAACACAGAACTGTCCCAGTACATTGACGTTGTGGTGGGAGATCAGATTTGAAAAGCCAAAACTCATTCAGCTGAGGAGACCTGAACCCTCCCCCTCATTTGGAGTACTTCCCCATGGCTCAGCTCTGCAGATTGCAATACACAAACTGCAATACACAAACTGCCTTTCTTCCTGTCTGTCAGAGTCACTTCTGGCCATGTAGCCCTGTCTAGGGGTGGGGATGGGGCTGCCAATGTGAGAAATCTTCTACTCTTCACACCAAAGCATCTCTTTTGCTTCTAAAATTATCCCACCCCCTCATCTGTCTCTTTCTACTTAATTGGGTTCGTTCTGTGTTTAAACACATCAAGCTACCACTGTCTCCTTTAGTTTGGCCCTGACTGTGCATAGCTGTGTTAGTCCCACAGAGTCAAGACCAGGCAAAATGGTGTATTTTATTGGGGCAACTGAAGTTGGAGCAAATGTAGACTGGCAAAGATGGTGATGCCGGTGAGCTGTGGATCATTACAGGCACCTTACGTCAGCACTGTTTGCATCTAAACCAGCTTTTTCTGCAGCTCTCAATGTCTTTTTCTTGGAAATAATAAGCAGGGCTGTGAAAACTCCCTGGTGACCGTATCATCTGGATAGCGCAAATGAGAGGGTGGGGAGTTGCTGAGATCAATCTTAATCATCTGCGATCAAAATTTGATACTGATTCCATACCAAAAAAATAATATTTTTTAAATGAATTTGGCCCTTAAGAACATGGAACTGGGATTACCAGGTTGCAACGTTGAGGTAGGGGCTGAACATAGTAAAGAAGAAATGACCAGGAGAAACTGTGATAGTGATCACTTCGCTTCTTGCTTTACTGGGGATTTAAAAGGCATAACAAATCTCCAGGTTGCAACCTGGCAACAGAGACATCCGAAGAAGTTTTGGTGCTTGAGGCAGAAAATCCAAATGGTGTCCCTTATGGTGGCAAAACCCTCAGATGATTGACAGTTTGCTGTCCTGTAATGGTATGTCAAAACCTGCTGTCTGAGGCCCACTGCCTCATGGTGCCTAATGGTAGAATAGGCCCGACTCAACAACTCATTGTGAAACAGAAGTATGAGTAAATCGTGTGGATTCCATCTCAACTTTCTTCCAAGTACTAGAAGAATCCAAGGCTTTTCTCCCACCCAGCCCATCAAATTGATGGTTAGTTAAGTGTGAATCATTTGGTTTACATGATTGGTGGATCATGCTGAGAAAAACACAACGGGAAATATATAGTCCCTGACTCAATGAGGCAGCATTTATCAGTGCACATGTACTTATTACAAAACCCTCATCTAAAGTGACTGACTGAATGCTTCATAATGATGTGCAAATTATTCCTGCATCCAGAAGGTCCCTTATCCTAACCCTTTCCGAGTGTCAAATTGAGGCATATTATTGAAAAAAGCTAGACGTTGTTGAGGGACAAGCAGTTTTTATTCTCCAGAATGTTAAGCAATGCGAAGAGAGAAATTTTTAGCTTGGAGCTAAAAATTGATTTATTATGTAGCTGCCATCGCTGATGCCCTTTTGGTCCAATTTGAGGCTGTCTTATAATCAAAACCTTCTTTTTTTGGCCATTTGTGTATAAATGGCTGTCACACGCACACAGAAGTACCTGTTTAGCTGTCCTTTGACCGCCACTTTCCTTCTGCGGCCAGTACATTTTAAATTGGAACACAAAAACATTTGCCGACCCAGGGCACATAAATTACACCATTACCTAATGAACTGTTGCCGGATTCATTTGAATATTGCAGTCTTTCTTGGGATTGTGACTCTTCCCAGTGATTAAAGTGATTTAGACAGCAGAGAAGTTGAGGGTAGACAATATTAATTTACGGATGAGTCATTGTGTTCAACACCAGTCTGGAATCTAATGAGCTGATTCAAATCCATTTAAATCACCGGGGGGGAATACTAAAATTAAACCAAAAATGGTGGAAGAGATTGGGGGTGGGCGGGGGAGGATTATTTTTGTGTCATCCACTGCAGTCAGGATGTTCACTTCATCTGCTCTGAATGTTTGTCCAGACCAGAAAGGCATACTGAAGTTAATGGGATCAGTATGAAAAACTATTCAATGTGTTTTTTTTAAGTGACCTGGGGAGTAGGCAAGTAGGGGTTTGTTGATGAACCTGCAGAAACCAACGCAATAGGGAACTGTTAATATGGAGAAGGAACAGAATATTATGCAGATGAACTGGATGATCTTATGGGTTGACGTAAAAGAAATAGAAGAGAAATTCAGGATGCATGACAACTCATGGATTTGGAAATAAATGATAATGGGTTGGATCCAGACTTAGCCATGCTTAGAATAGATCTAATGACATCAATTAAACCTACATTAGTTATGAGTTATTTGTCCCATTGATTTCAGTGGGTCTAGTCTAAGCAGGACTAAGTCGGGATCCAACCCAAACATTTTTTTGTATTGGGTGATGTTTCAGTTTGGGTGATGGGTGGGGAACTCATCACCCCAAAATTACTGAAAGAAAAAACATGTTAGAACTCTAGTTGATCTATGGTGACTTTAAGCTGTCAGTTGCTAGAAACAGATGGTACTTTTTAAGTGAGCTGAAGGTTGTTGCCTGTCAAGAGCTTTTGTTGCCCATGATGTTTGTTTGTATTTTTGACCGGTAAAATGGGGGCAACTTAAGCAGCAATTGCCCCATTGTACCATTTTCAAAAAATATCATTAGTTTCTAGCAACCATGATGCAGCTCCCTTGGAAGGGAGCTGCATCCAGCTCCTCGTCCTCCCCCCAGCTTTCCTTCATGCCAAGGCAGAGCTATGAGGGATTCCTCTTTATCCTGGCTTTTGTTTTATTAGGGATGGGTGAATCCCTGTTTCTCATGCATGTCACCTTATTATACATCATAAGTCCATTCCATCCCTGTGATTTAAAAAAAGAAGCAATGTCTGCATGAGAATGCAGACTGACATACAAATTTTATGTGTTTTTCTTTCAAAATATGCATTTCTAAATGCAATTTTATATGTGGATGGGTGCGGGTGTTGAACTAGGAACTGCATCAATTGCAAAATCTGGTGGATGGCTACATTTTGATCTACACATTCATCCAAATGGTGTCACTTGATATTCACAAATACTGGGTTCCTGAAGCACTCCTTCCTTTTATGCCAGCCAGACAAGTTGTACATGCACCCTGTCTAACATCATAGCTTTACCAAGCTTGCTGATTGCCTGGCAGTTGCCCCTTAGCCTTTTCTATACCAACATCCCTTTCACAATGGAGGAGAGGTGATTGTGAGTTTTTCCATTTTCCCGCTTCCGTTGTGGGAGGATGTGTGCCCCATGACGGTGCTTCCACATGTCAGTCAGTCAGTCAGTCAGTCAGTCAGTCAAGTTTATTGCTTTTGGCCAATGGCCTTTGCATAAAACAAACAATAACAGTACAATCACCAATAAATAAATAAATTAATAATAATAACAACAATAATAATAATATCAAAAACACACACAAAGGTTATTCATAATGTATATAGGCATAATGCATATAGTACATAATATACAAAATTTTAAAATATAGACTGGTATTTCATAGGTGATCCGTCAGTGATGTAATATAAATCAGATACGGTCAAATGCAATCATCTCCTTTACAATTAGTGGCTATGTCTGTTATGTATTTCTTTCTAATCTTTTTGGCAGCTGTGTCACATATTTATCCATGTCCACTAGGAGGGAAAGGATCATGTCCAGTGGGCTCTGGCAAAAGTAGTTTCCAATTAAGGGTGCCACAAATTGTTCTCTTGGGTCATTGTATAGGGGACACTAAAGAATATAATGGATCAAATCCTCTGGCTCAGGGCAACCACAAATACAAGTACGCTCATTTATTGGGATGCCCCTGAGCCTCCCATCCCTATAAGCAGTGTGCATCATATTTAACCTTAACTCTGTGAAAGCTTTCTGGAGTTGTACAAATGTCAAGCTGTTAAAGTAATCTGCACAATCACAAGTGTCTTTGAGTTTAAAATATAATGGTGCACATGTCAATCGGCAGAAGTGGGCAGGGCTTTACAGTTGATACAGCTACTGGGCTGTTTTTTATGACTCGTGAGGGATGCGCATGAACGCAAATGCACAGCAACACATGGAGTGGATAGGAAGTCCATCAAATGTGCGATGCTGTGCACAGATATGTTGTATTTAAAAAATGACACTCGGTGCCAAACCAGGCCAATACACATCAAAAACATGTGGTGAAAATGGCAGCCAGGTCCATTCCTACACATCTCTGAAACTGCTGGACCCATCCCTGGCAGCTGGTTGGGTGTTCGCTGAGCTGGGAACTTGCACCAATCAGCTACAGCTTCACAAAGGGGGGGCACACCAGCCACAGACTTTGGGATTGTTAAGAGCTGGGGAAAAAATGACAAAAACGTCAGCAATTTTCCTGAATAACTGAGAGATGGACCCGAGATCACCGCAGGATCAGGTGAATGTTATGTGGCCCATTAGTGATGACTGTGATACAATCCTGGAATAAATGGCTGGTGTAGACTCCCCTTTGACTCCTTGCACTGCTGCAAATCCTTTCTCAGTTTCCCCTCACCCACCCACACAACTACAAATTCAAAGATTAATTTTATCAGTGCAGATGAAAGAAGGGAGATATTTTCTAATATGGATAAGGAAGAACTGGTCCTGGCATTGGAATACTATACCCAATTTCGGTCCCCCTATGATTAAGGAGGAGGAACTGCCATTGGGACAGGTAGAGCTCCATGACACGAGCATTTTATTGCACTCTTGTCATGCCTGGTATGTGGTTTTGCAACGTGGTACACACATGATGTTGTCACTGACCTGCACTCAGTACCTGCAGGGAAGAAAAACACCACCATTATCCAGAAGAGAGAGGGAAAGGAGTGCCTGCGACTACTACTATCATCCCCACTGCCATCTCTGCTTTGGATTTCTGCATGGCAGACTGCTGTAGAGGCTGCTAACACCTGTGGGGGAGGAGGAGGGTGAGAGACCCTTGCTGGGACATCACCACCACTCCACCCCACCACTCTGAGAGCCTCAAGGCAGCTGGGATCCCAGCTGAATGTAATGTGTCAGGGAGCGGCAATATGTGTTGTGCAGGGCAGAGGGAGATATGGTGATGGCAGGGCGAAGTGCAGCTACAGAGGAAGGAGAGATAGATACTTAATACCCATCTTACCTTCCAGTTGCCCTGCTACCATGGGGATCTTGGAGAAAGAACTAGGCCACCCACACAACCTCTCCTTGCTCCTATGCAATGCCAGGTCAGTTAAAAACAAACCAAATATTATCTATGATCTCATTACAGATGGGGAGGCCGACTTGACATGCCTCACAGAGACCTGGCTGGGAGATGACAGTGGCCCAACAACATGGGCTCAGGCCCTCCCATCTGGGTACTGTGTTAGTGAACAGGAGAGGGAAAGTGGGTGGGGGGCAGAGTAGCAGTGGCCTACAAAGACAATCTTAACCTGACCAGACTTCCTGTCCGGGAATTGAATCACATCGAGTGTGTATACCTGAGTCTGAAGACCACGGATAGACTAGAGAATCTGTTAGTGTACCGGCCACCCTGCTGCCTATCAGACTCCCTGACTGAGCTCACGGAACTGGTCTCAGAACTGGTGTTGGAGTCGCTCAGGCTTTTGGTCCTGGGTGACTTCAACATCCCATTTGAGGCCAGTTTGTCAGGTGCAGCTTGGGAGTTCATGACATTCATGACAAACATGGCCCTATCCCAACTGGTCTTTGGACTGACACATTCAGCAGGTCACACCCTTGATGCTGTTTTCAGTTCCGAATAGACGGATCTGTGGGCAGAGGTGATAAATACCTCTGCATTGTCATGGACAGACCATTTTCTGGTCAGGGTTAGTATCATGCTACCACCTGCCCCTGCAGGGGTGGCGGACCTATTAAGATGGTCCGCCCTCAAAGGCTGATGGATCCTCTTGGATTCCAGAAAGCCTTAGAGGGTTCTATGGCTGGTATCATCGACAATCCTGAAGAAGCCCTGGTCAATAGATCAAATCAAGAACTAACTAGGGCTATCGACACGATTGCCCCCAAACATCCTCTCCGACCCGCTTCTTACCGGTACCCTGGTATACAGAAGTTCTCAGGGAGCTGAAGTAGGAAGGTCAATGACTGGAGTGTCGATGGCAGAAAACCCGACTTATATCTGACAAGCATGACATAGAGAACAGCTTTCTTCTCTGCACACATTGCATCTGCGAATTCGCATCCAGCAGAACTGTTCAGGGTGGTGAGGGGTCTAACCCAGACACCTTCCCCCCTGAACCCGATCTTAAGAGCCTTGGGTAGTTCGCTGTGATGCCTTTAACAATCATTTCACAGATAAAATCTCTCTGATAAGAGTCAACTTAGATGCCGTCATTATAGCAGAGGCTGGCAATGGAGTGTCCAGCAACTCTGTGAGTAGAGTTACACTGGATTAGTTTCAGTTGGTGAGTACCAAGGACGTCAACAAGCTGCTTAGGCAAGTGAGAAGGACAACTTGCCCTCTCGATCCATGGCCTTCTTGGCTGGTTGCCCAGGGAGGAGATGTAATTAGACTACAATTACAACATAATATTAATGCATCTCTCAGGGAGGGGAGTTTTCCATCCTGTTTAAAAGAAGCGGTGGTATGGCCGCTTCTAAAAAAGCCCTCCCTGGACCCCCTGGACCTTAATAACTACAGACCAGTATCAAATCTTCTGATTCTGGGCAAGGTGATCAGGAGGGCAGTTTCCTTCCAACTCAGTTTTGCAGTTTTGGATGATACAGATTTTCTAGACCCATTTCAAAATGGCTTCAGGGCAGGATATGGAGTTGAGACTGCTATGGTCGCCTTAGTGGATGATCTACGCTGGAGTATTGACAGGGGGAGTGTGTCCCTGCTGGTACCTCAGGATCTCTCAGTGGCTTTTGATACCATCAACCATGGTATCCCTCTGGAATGCCTGAGGGGATTGGGAATCGGGGGCACTGTGCTTCAGTGGTTCCGGTCCTACCTCTCGGGTAGGTTCCAGATGGTGATGCTTGGGGATAGCTGCTCCGCAAAGAAGGAGCTGTTGTATGGCATACCACAAGGCTCCATTCTATCCCCAATGCTGTTTGACATCTACATGAAACCACTGGGAGATATCATCCAGAGGCATGGGGCAGGGTGCTATCAGTATGCTGATGACACCCAAATATATTTCTCTATGCCTTCGACAACAGCATCAGCTAAAGATAGTGTGTCTCCTCTGAATGAAAGCTTGGAGGCGGTAATGGGCTGAATGAGGAAAAACAAACTGAAGCTGAATCCAGACAAGATGGAGGTGCTTACTGTTAAAGGCCCAGATCTGGGTTTGGAGGTGTGTCAACCAGTTTTGGATGGGGTTACACTCCCCCTGAAAGACTGTGTTTGCAGCTTGGGGGGTGCTCCTGGATCCATCACCCCAAACGGCAACCCAGATAGACACGATGGCCAGGAGTACGTACTATCAGCTTCAGCTGATATGCCAGCTGTGCCCCTTCCTAGAGTTGGAAGACATAAAGATGGTAGTGCACACGCTGGTAACTTCAAGGCTCGACATCTGCAATGTGCTGTACATAGGGCTACCTTTGTACCTAGTCCAGAAACTTCAACTAGTTCAAAATATGGCAGCCAGGTTGGTCACCAGTACACCTAGGGGCGACCACATTACTCCAACTCTAAAATCACTTCACTGGCTGCCAATTAATTTCTGGGTGAAGTACAAAGAGTTGGTTATTACCTTTAAAGCCCTACATGATTTGGGTCCAGGTTACCTGCGAGATCACCTTCTCCCATATAATCCGCCCCACACACTCAGGTCCTCTGGGAAGAATTTACTTCAGTCAGCCAAGACTAGGCTGACAACTGTTACCCAGAGGACCTTCTCTTCTGCCTCTCCCAGACTGTGGAATGGCCTGCCTGGAGAGATTCATCAACTTAACAGTCTCTCTGACTTTAAGAAAGTCATAAAGACTGACCTATTCTGGCAGGCCTATCTAGTTGAATTTTAAGACTTTTATTGTTATTTTAATAATGTATTAGTTTTATGTATTTTATATCTGTATTTAATGTTGTTCCCCACCTCCATCCAGAGGGAGAGGCGTGTAAGAAATAAATTTCTTCTTCTTCTTCTTCTTCTTCTTCTTCTTCTTCTTCTTCTTCTTCGCCGCGCTTTTCCCCCTCGCTTTTCCATCTTATTTTGGAGTGTGGAATGCCTGGTTTATTTCCAACATGTGGGATTAAAGTGCCCATCCACCCACATATATTGCTGTCCTCACAATTTTTCTTTTGTTGGATGTGTGTGCTTTGAATGTGTGCTTGCTCACGAAAGATGAGTTCTCCTACAGCACACCATGTTGAACAAACTGAGCTGGTTAAGCAGGCTTTTGCTGCTCCAATCCCATCCTCCTTGCCTGCAGAAATAGCACCCAGCCGATTAAACATTAAATAGGTAAAATGCTAGACAACAAAACCAGAGCATGGGGGGGGAGGCTCCCATGTCCATCACCAGACAAGAACCAATGAAATGGAGGGGGAAGGAGAAGGGCCAGGGTGGGGGGAAGACAATAACAGGAGAGCAAATAAGTGAAAAGGGAGTCCTCTGGTAGAGCTACGGCTGTGAGAGGGACCAGCACTTGAAAGAAACAGGAGCATACCAGGAAAAAAAAGTAGGTGCAATAGTGCTTGTACACAGAGGATCACTTAAGATAACCACAGGCTCCTAAGTTATCTGTGAGCAGAGTTGTTTAGCCTATGCAGTTTAGAAGGGTGCTGAGAGGAAATCTGATGATAATACTTAAAACAATACCTTAGAGGTGGTAATATAGTAGACGTGGAAACCTATTCCCAATAAAGGAGGCTGTGAGTATATGAAGCACTGTATTCAATATGGATTGTAAATTTAGGGAGCACATTCTCCCAGCCTGTGGTGTAGTCATTCATAGAGTTACCTTCACTCCCCACATGCCAAACAAGAAGTTTTCTACTCCCACTTTGGGAGTTAGAGCTCATGTTTTGTATGGATATGGTTCCAGGTGTCAACTCCTGGTATCTCCAGTTAAAGGAGCAGGTAGCAGATCTATTGACTGAGTGGCTGATGTACAATAAATGGGTTTAAAACCAGATTTAGATGTACATATAATTCAGTGAAGATACCACACTAAAACCAAAACCAGCACAGGGCGTAAAAACAACACCAACCACAGAGAAATTTACCTAATCACATAGAAAGCTAAAATCAATCTCATAAATGCTAAATAAACACAGCTGCCATAAAAGCAGAGACAGAAATCAGAGATTGATACCAGTTTTACATGAGATTGAGAGTAAAACATGTTAAAATTAGGTGTTAAGAGATGGTAAGAACCAGGAAAGGCCTCTACTTTAAAAAAAACCTGCAGGAGAGCTGCTAAACCTTTGCTTGATGATCTGCAGGAAACCTGCTACAAGTACGAATTCTTCCCTTATGCCCCCTCCTCCATCTGTGATGGGGTAAGATTAGTGTCTTGCTGGCCAAAGTGAGTAAAGAGAAATGGCAGATGAGGAGAAACGGGCAGGTGCACAGTAGCTGCCTGTCTCCTGTTGTCTTGAGATCCGGGATGTCTGATGATTCAAGTCAAGAACAGATCTAAAGCAGCTTCTCCATATATTCCTTTTATACTTGGTGGATGGGTGGGAAAGGTACACAGGAGATCACTTTAGTGGCAGAAATGGACTGAGAACTACTCTTAGAGAGGATTGCCTTGCAGGGAAACGTGTAGTAAAGCTTTAATTGTATGGGCTACAGGAGCACCTGGAGGCATGTATGAGTGTACCAACAATAGTGTTTTGCTGACTCACATGTTCCCTACATTAGAATACCTGAACTCCGTTAGATGTTCTAATGAATGTTGCTTCCCCGCCCCCCATACTTGCTAATTCCATCCTCACCCATCAGATCTGGAAAGGAATGATATCACCGCATGGCTGTAGGAAGTGGCTTTCCCTGTGGGGTTTTTCCATGTGGCTGCAGTTATATTCCTGCTCCTCTACATTAAAGCAGGGACAGTTTGGGCCTTCCTAAATGGATGTGACTTGCAGCCTCTCAGAGGAGGAGGAGTGGCCTTCCCTTTTAAATGGGGCTTCACTTCCTCCTCAGACTTTTCTGCTGAAAAATGGGACCCTCTCCCTCTCCATCCCAGTGCCAGCATGGGTTAGCCAGCTGTCCTATAGAGGCTGAGCAGAAATGTTTGCAGTGAATTCCTTAGTTTGGCTTTTATTCACCTACTCCATACTGTCCATCTAGCACAAAGGTGCTCATTCTCTTGCAGCCAAATTCCATTTCAGAGGAGCTGTGGAGGGGGCACATTCTTCTGAAGTGAAAAGAAGTGGGGCCTAAATACCGGCATATTTTAGCTTCCAGCTCTTACTGCTGGTAATTAAACCCTAGGAGAGGCATTTTAACCTTTCAGAATGTGTGTGTGTGTGTGTGTGTGTGTGTGTGTGTGTGTGTAAGAGCTGGGAAACCTCCAAATGATAAGTGATTGGGAAAAAAGGTTGGGGCCAGGCAAAGGGGGTATGGCCATTTGGGGAACCCCGATGGGCCAGATTGGGACCCAAGACAAGCCAGATTTGGCTTGCAGGCATGATGTTCAAAACCCCTGATCTAACGGGCATGGTACAATTCCAGGTAATTGTCTTGCAATCTTTGGTCACAACTGGCATGGTGTGGACAGGCACAGAGGTAAGATAGATGAAGTTGGTGAACTCCTACCTCATTGCCAGCCAGTTCCAGTTCTTACCCATTTGTTCTCAAGCCAGGAGGCGGGTGGAGGGGGTGCTGCTCTCGGTCCTGGGAGGCTTTGCCCCATTGAACTCTGCCTAGCAGGGAAAGGCTCCTCAGTTTGTTCTTTAGGGTGAGCAGGTGATGAATCACATGGGTAAACAAGTTGATGATTTCTGTGGGAAGCTAAGGTGGCCTTGTTCATTTGGAGTTGGCAATGGGATACCTTCCTTACTCCCTCCCATTGCTACAAGACACCCACAAATATTGATTAAGTAGGCTGACCATCTAAAAAGGAGGACAGGGCTCCTGTAACTTTAACAGTTATAGAGAAAAGGGAATTTCAGCCAGTGTCATTTGTATGCAATTAGTAACTGGTGAAATTCCCTCTTCATCAGAACAGTTAAAGTTGCAAGCACTATACTAGAATGACCATATACAAAACAAGGCAGGGCCCCTGCAACTTTAACTGTTGTGATGAAGAGGGAATTTCACCAGGAACTAATTGCATACAAATGACACTGGCTGAAATTCCCTTTTCTCTACAACTGTTAAAGTTACAGGAGCCCTGTCCTCCTTTTCATATGGTCAGCCTAGATTAAGGCTGTTAAGTAGTGCTCATTGCAGATCCTTATACTGTATAAAGTTGTGGACCTTGTTTTGAATTTACTGTGTCCTGGGTTTATTCCAATGCAGGGTGGGGGAATGAAGGTTGGGTGGGATTCATTGCATGGCTCCTTCCTACCTCATTCTCAAGTGAGGAGGGAGAGGAAGGCTTGTGGAAAGGCCTGCTCAATTACCAGCCCATTTGGTAATTGGGCTTTCAAATGTTAATGCAGTGATGATAGAATCATAGAATAGTAGACTTGGAAGGGGTCTATGAGGCCATCGAGTCCAACCCCCTGCTCAATGTAGGAATCCACCTTAAAGCATACCTGGCAGATGGCTGCCCAGCTGCCTCTTGAATGAATGCCTTTAATGTGGGAGAACCCACAACCTCCCTAGGCAATTGGTTCTATTGTTGTACTGCTCTAACAGTCAGGAAGTTTTTCCTGATGTCCAGCCAGAATCTGGCTTCCTGTAACATGAATCCATTATTCCGTGTCCTGCGCTCTGGGATGATCGAGAAGAGATCCTGACCCTCCACTGTGTGACAACCTTTCAAGTATTTGAAGAGTGCTATCATGTCTCCCCTCAATCCTCTCTTCTCCAGGCTAAACATGCCCAGTTCTTTCAGTCTCTCCTCATAGGGCTTTGTTTCCAGACCCCTGATCATCCTCGTTGCCCTCCTCTGAACATGCTCCAGTTTGTCTGCATCCTTCTTAAAGTGTAGTGCCCAGAACTGGACACAATACTCAAGATGAGGCCTAACCAGTGCCTAATAGAGGGGAACCACTACCTTGCGCGATTTGGAAGCTATACTTCTATTAATGCAGCCCAAAATAGCATTTGCTTTTTTTGCAGCAACATCACACTGTTGGCTCATAATCAGCTTGTGATCTACAACAATTCCAAGATCCTTCTCGCTTGTAGTATTGCTGAGCCAAGTATCCCCCATCTTATAACTGTGCATTTGGTTTCTTTTTCCTAGGTGTAGAACTTGGCATTTATCCCTATTAAATTTCATTCTGTTGTTTTCAGCTCAGCTCTCAGTCTATCAAGATCACTTTGAAGTTTGTTTCTGTCTTCTAGGGTATTAGCTATCCCACCCAATTTTGTGTCGTCTAAAAATTTGATGAGCATTCCCTGCATCTCTGCATCCAAATCATTAATAAAAATGTTGAAGAGCACTGGGCCCAGGACTGAGCCCTGCGGTATCCCTCTTGTTACCTCACCCCGGTTTGAGAAGGTACCACTGATAAGCACTCTGTGTCCGATTCTGTAGCCAACTGTGGATCCACCTAATAGTTGTTCCATCTAACCCACTTTTAGCTAGTTTGAAAGCTTTTCCCCAATGCAAGTCTATGGGGAAAACATGGCGGCGGGTGACTGGGGGCCTCCCTCCCTCCCCCCACTCGTGTTACCTCCTTGCTTCCGTCCGCTGCCGCCTGCTGCCCCAATCTACTAAGAAACAGGCTTCACGGCCTGCCTCTCAGTAGAGCGCCGGGTGATGATGTAATTACCTGGTGCTCTACTGAGAGGCAGTCCGCGAAGCCTGTTTCTCAGTAGATTGGACCTGCGGGCGGCAGCGGCCGGAAGAGGATGGCCTCGGCAGGTAAGGAGCGCGGTTGGGGGGGGAGGGAGATGGAGGTCCCCACTCACCCGCCCCCATGTTTCGCCTATGGCGAAAACACCTAAAATGGCTTCTGATCCGAAAATAGGACGTCCGATTTTCAGATCGGAATTGGATCCGATCCAGATGACATCCAATCCGATCCGATGCCACAGTGCCGATCCCAATCCCGATCCGAATTTTTGGGACCATGCATATCCCTAGCATTTACTGATTGACTACTTTATAATCTGCTCCACTATTTTCCCAGGCATGGATGTCAGACTGTCTGGTCTGTAGTTCCCAGGTTCCTTCTTTTTGCCCTTTTTGAAGGTAGGGACAACATTAACCCTCCTCCAGCAGTCGGGCACCTCACCTGTCTTCCATGATTTCGCAAAGATAATAGACAGCGGTTTTGAGAGTTCTTCTGCTAGCTCCTTTATTACTCTAGGATGCAGTTCATTGGGTCCTAGAGATTTGAACTCGTTCAAAGAAATTAGGGGCGCAATACAGTTATGGGGTAGCAGTTTCTGTGCAATTCTGGTAATTTATGAAGGGGCCTGTTACATGAAGGGGCCTCTTCCCACCCTTACCTCAGAACACCGAGGAAGAAAAATTCTTGCAGTTCTATAGATTATTATTACACTTTTCAATATTTTTTGTTGTTGTTACATTTAATATCTGAGGTCGCTACTCCAAGCTGGTAAATAACAGGCCTGCAACAAGCCTGGAAAGACACCCCCTTCCCAGATGCATACACAATGTTCTTTCCTCTATATTACCTGTCTAATAAATTCAATAGATGTCACTCCTGTGGATGGGTCCAGATTCCTTGACAGTAATTTGTCACCAAGAAATTGTTTCAGGGCATTTCGCAGTTGTGTGCCAGTGTTTATTTCAGGCCTTATCTTCAGCGAACATTTCATGCTAAAAGAAATTAATTCCCTGCATCTGTCATTATGTGAACAATGCGAAAGTACTCATTGCAGAAGGCCATTATTCAGTACATTAGGCCCCGATATGACAGCTTTCTTCATCTCATACTTGCACACCATAATAAGCAACCTCTCATCAATCCAAGCATTGTTTGTATTTCTTTTTCTCACCCCACACCCATCCCTGACTATAAAAATCATATCAGGGAGGCAGGACATAAATTTGATTTCCTCTTTCAGGAAGGTGTTTTTTCCTATGCTAGCCTGTGAATAGAAGTCAACATCATATTTTTAAAGTGGTGGGGGTGGGTAGAGGTTGCTTCTTCCTTTTTACTTATCTGAACAATAAGAGACACTTTGACATAACCCTAAATTTCTCATTAGCACAGTGCTAATGTGCTATGCTCTCAGGGCTTCAAATAAGACCCTCAAAGGTTAGAGGCCTGAATCTCAGAAAAACTGAAACTGTCATTAAACACACATGCGCACGCACACACACGCACACACACACACACACACACACACAGATTTGAAAATTCAGATCTTCCACCAATCAGGGCTAGCCTTCCTCTTCTAATAGTGAGGGACCTGCTGTGCCTTCACAAGTTGTGTGACAAGCAAAAATCTAGCAGGTAAAGCTTTCCCCAGCTCAGTGCCAAGAAAAACTCTAGCTCCTGGCACCCCAGTGGGTGAAAAATAACCAGTGACAAGGACCAGAGTCAAGATTGCCACTGAAACACATTTTTGTGGATTATTGATACATAATGCTCAATAATATTGTTGGCTTACAACAGGGGTGGGGAAGGTCAAGGCCACGGGCCAGATCTGGCACTCGGGGAACCAGTCTGGCCCTCTGGGGTTCTCCAGATGGCCCCATACCTTTCATGGCCCACCCCCTTTCCCTGAACGCTGACTGTTTCCCAGTTTTTGTGCAGTCCCCCCCCCCCACCACCACCACTCTAAAAGATTGAGATGCCTCCCTTAGGCTTCCTTGCTGGCAGTAAAAGCTTTAAGCTCATACATACGTTGGTATTTGGGTTCTGTCCCTTTTGCCTATGGCCCTGCCCACCACTGGAATATGGCCTCCAAGACAGCCAGTGTGTTTTAGTGGCTAGAGTGTGGGACTGGGTGTCAGGAGAGCCGGGTTCTAGTCCCCACTTGGCCATGGAAGCTCACTGGGTGACTTTGGGGCCGTCACAGGCTCTCAGACCAACCTATCTCATGGGGTTGCTGTTGTAAGGATAAAATGGAGAGGAGGGGGAGGCCACACTAGAGGCCTTCAAGAGGCAGCTGGACAACCATCTTTCAGGTATGCTTTAATGTGGATTCCTGCATCGAGCAGGGGGTTGGACTCGATGGCCTTATAGACCTCTTCCAACTCTACTATTCTATGATTCTATGTACACCACTTTTAGTTCCTTGGAGAAGAAAAGGTGGCATATAAATGTCATAAATAAATAAATCTCCAAAATGGAATTTGGCCCTTGGGCTGAAGAAGTTCACCATCTCTGGCATACAAGAGCACCGCCATGCAGTAGAGGAAGAGAATCGAACAAAAATCCAAATTAACACTACTGAGTTTCTGCTAGTAGTAGAGATGTTAAAGATACAGGAGCCTTGCCAGAAAATATTGACATCCTCAAGCCCTCCATTCCTGTCCCTTTCTGTCCCCCCTATTCGTTACCATCTCTGTTCTCTTTTGCTTTTCTCAGCCCCATATCAGTCCTCAACTCTCCTTATCCTTTGCCCCATGTGTTCTCTCCAATTGCTAAAATAGGGCCTGGCTTCCCTCCCTCCTCCCCAAATGCGCTATCTTCTCTTTTCTGTTCTAGTTATATTCCTTGCTTGTCAATTTGCTTCTTCCGTTTACTAATTTGCTTTGCCCAAATCCCGATTTCATCTCATTCATATCCTTCTCTTCCAAACTTCCATTCCTCCCCCATCCTGCTATCTGTTTAGAGATGTTCTGTGCATTACTGTGCCGGAGGTGGCAGAATTCTCAACAGTACCACTTCTGATGGCAAATGGTGTGTCGCATTTACAATAGAAAAAAGCTCTCTTTACAGAGTCAGCTACAATGTCAGGGAGAGGGCTACATTAAGCCTTTCTGATATTCTGGGAGTTTGGGATGGTTTTTTTTTTTTAGGTTGGGTAAATTCAAAATATGATACTCTCCCCATGGACTCTGGAGTGGCACAGTCCACAATGTCTCTACCTCAATTTACCACCTGATTTGCATAATGCACAGTCCTCACCAGCATTTCCTCATTTTCTACACCTTTCCTCCAATTTCACTCTTTCATTACCCCATTCTACTATCTCATTCCCTATTTTACTCCTCTTTCATGCTTCATTCTCCCACTTTCACAGCCCTCTTCTACACCTGCAGCTGGACTTCTTGGTTCCTGAAAACAACCATAGAAGGGCAGATACCTCGGAATGACAGCCCAACGGTTAGACAGAATGAGGCGGTCACTTCAGGCAGCTAATTTTGGGTTCCATGACGGGGCAGTAAATTGTTAGCTATTTAATTTAATGTATTTATTACTGCTGGGAGGGGGAGGGACATTTGTGGGTTTCTCTGCCTCAGGTGCCAAAATAATTTGGATACTATACACCACGACTGGTTGAGGGGATGGCATTTATTTATTATTAAAATTTAAAATTTATTTCAAAGAATTTCTAGCGCCAGTGTGGTGTAGTAGTTAGAGAGTTGGGCTGGGAGTTGGGAGTTTCAGGTTCTAGTCCCCACTGAGCCATGAAGCTCACTGGGTGACTTTGGGTCAGTCACAGACTCTCAGCCCACCTCACAGGGTTGTTGTGAGCATAAAATGGAGAGGAGGAGGATTATGTATGCCGCCTTGGATTCCTCAAGGAGGAAAAAAGGCGGGATATAAATATAATAAATTAAATAAATAAATGCCACTTTCCCTTTAAAAATAAAATCCCAACATGGTTTACAAGATAAAATCATGCTAAAATACAGTAAAACAATAATTAAAACAAGAAAGCAGTAATAAAACAATAAAACCTCATGAAAATAACCGGGGGTAGCTGGCAATGCTAGTGATCAGGAAAACACCTGGGCAAACAAATGTGCCTTAAATTGTCTGCAGAAACATTCCACATTAGGAGCCTGCTTCATCTCAGTGGGGAGATCATTCCCACATGGCAGGTGCCACAATTGAGAAGGTTTTCCACCACACCACGGCCAAACGAACCTCACTAGGCTAGAGTATAGAGAGCAAGGCCCCTCCCCCTCAGAACATAGAGACAGGGGCAGCCTGTATTGGAGCAAACAATCTCCCAGATTTGCCTCTTCGCCTCAGCAGACAAATGTCTTGGACCATCCCTGGAACAGTGACTGTAGGTGCTGTCTGCTTGGAGTTAGGACGTACGATTTGGGTAGGGTGACCAGATAAAATCCAGGTCAGGGCTCATGTAACTTTAACAGTTGTAGAGAAAAGGGAATTTCAGCCAGGGTCATTTGTATGCAATTCGTTCCTGGTGAAATTCCCTCTTCATCATAACAGTTAAAGTTGCAGGGGCCCTGCCTTCTTTTGTATCTGGTCACTCAAGTATAGTGCCTGCACCTTTAACTAGAAGAGGGAATATCACCAGGAACTAATTGCATACAAATGACACTAGCTGAAATTCCCTTTTCTCTACAACTGTTAAAGTTACATGAGCCCTGTCCTCCTTTTCATATGGTCAGCCTACAGGTAAACATCCCTTCAGACCATGTCCTTCAAAATGGCAAGGCCGGCTACTGAGGGAGTAAGGCTAGCACATATGGAGATGTAGGAGGCAATGCTGTCACTCTACACACTTTGAGCCCTCATGCATTTGGGAGAATGTCTGTATGGAACACCTGTGCAAAACCTCAGACCCGGGGGGGGGGCAAATCTGGCCCATCTGACGCCCCAACCTGGCCATCCCTCCCCCAGCTCCACGTCCTTGGCCCCCACCACTAAGTGTTTGGTGATTTCCCAGCTTTTGTGCAGTTTTTCCCCATTCTAAAGGGTTGTGGTGCCCCCTCCTAAAGCTTAGTTAGGGACAATATGTAATTTAAGCAAAAATACGTTGGTATGTTTGGGAGTTTGTCCCCACCCCTTTACCTTTGGCTGTGCTCACCATTGGAATGCAGCCCACAAAAAAGCTTCTCCAAAATGTCTAGAGCTTCATTTGGCCATGCAGGTGGGCTGCATGACAAAAAGTTTTCATGTAGGCTTCTAGGCTGCACAAAGGCTCAATTTAGTTGCAAAGCATTATGTCTGCATTCTTATAGCACCAGTGAGTAGGCATGATTGCTCAGGAAATATATGCATTTCAAATTCCAATTGGCTTTCAGCCTGAATGAGTTCTTTCTAATTAAACTAATGCACACACATACACATTAAAAAAGAGTTAAAAGAAATGCTCTGCTACTTGTCCTAGAGCAAACATTTAAATTGGTTCTTATCTGGGCCCCACATAAGATCCTGCTTGGGGGATGGACAGAAGAACCCCATAACATGCAAATAGGAGCCCTGTTTGCAGACGGGCCCCAAACCCTCAATTCCTAAACGTCACATGTTGAGCCACACACTGGGACGTAGTGGGTGAGGATTTTATTTCAGTCTGGTTTTGATAAGAATGTACCAAAATTCACAACCTTCTCCATATTTGGAACAAAAAGAACTTGAGATTTAAAAAAGAAAAGAAAAGTTGGCACTAAGGGAACCTCAGAAGGGAGAAAATTTCACTATTGGGGGGCCACCACTGAAAAGACCTTCTCCTTTGTTTCCATCCTCCAACCTCCCTCAGAGGACCCACTTGGAGGAAGCATTGCTAATAACAATTGACTGACTTGTCCTCCATGAATGTGTTTGTTAGAATGTAAGAACTCCCTTAGTCAAGTCTTTCTATATTATTTCATATACTTTTCTTTTCTGGGAGTCTCTCACGTTCCAAGTGAGATTCCGCACACCCAGGAAATGGTGGTAGTGATGGTTGGGGATAGCTGCTCTTCAAAGAAGGAGCTGCTATGTAGTGTACCACAAGGTGCCATCCTTTCCCCAATGCTGTTCAACATTTACATGAAACCGCTGGGAGAGATCATCCGGAGGCATGGGGCAGGGTGCTATCAGTATGCTGATGACACCCAAATATATTTCTCTATGCCTTCAACAACATCGTCAGCTAAGGATAGTGTGTCTCCTCTGAATGAATGCTTGGAGGCGGTAATGGGCTGAATGAGGAAAAACAAACTGAAGCTGAATCCAGACAAGACGAAGGTGCTTGCTGTCAAAGGCCGCAACCTGGGTTTGGAGGTGTGTCAAACGGTTCTGGATGGGGTTACACCCCCCCTGAAAGACTGTGTTTGCAGCTTGGGGGTACTCCTGGATCCATCGCTCCAAATGACAGCCCAGATAGATGTGACGGTCAGGAGTGCCTACTATCAGCTTCGGCTGATACGCCAGCTGCGCCCCTTGCTAGAGTTGGAAGACCTAAAGATGGTAGTGCACTCACTGGTAACTTTGAGGCTCGACTTCTGCAATGTGCTGTACATAGGGCTACCTTTGTGCCTAGTCTGGAAACTTCAATTAGTTCAAAATATGGCAGCCAGGTTGGTCACCTAGGGGTGACCACATAACACCAATCTTAAAATCACTCCACTGGCTGCCGATTAGTTTCCGGGCAATGTATAAAGTGTTGGTTATTACCTTTAAAGCCCTACATGTTTGGGTCCAGGTTACCTGCGGGATCGCCTTCTCCTGTATAATCCGCCCCGCACACTCAGGTCCTCTGGGAAGAATTTATTCCAGTCAGCCAGAACTAGGCTGACAAGTATTACCCAGAGGACCTTCTCTTCTGCCGCTCCCAGGCTGTGGAATGGCCTGCCGGAGGAGATCAGACAAATTAGCAGTCTTCTGGAATTTAAGAAAGCCGTGAAGACTGCTCTCTTCCGGCAGGCCTACCCAGTTTAATTTTAAGATGTTTTTAATAATATATTTGTTTTTATCTGTTTTAATGGTTTATCTGTTTTATTGTTTTTATATTTATATTTATTGTTGTTCCCCGCCTCGATCTGGATGGAGAGGTGGGTTAGAAATGAAATAAATAAATAAAAAAATGCAACAAATACGTCTTAACAAATGCTGCTCTCTCATTCGTGTAATGGCTGTCTCAAAGTAGACACAGGTGTTCTACCAACTTTACAAAATTTGGATGCCAAAGTAGCCTGCTGCAAACAATCACAGACACACAGACACCTTTTTTTCTTTTACAAATGTTCTGTTCACCATGGGTAGATAATTCATTTATGATCAATCCTTTTCTGATATCTTTCTAGTTAGGACAGCTGTCAGCAGGAAGCAAACTTGCCTAGTACTTATCCAACATCTGTCCTGTTTTGCTGCTTCAAGTGAAGCTAGCAACAAACCCCTGGCAGCTGTCTACATCCAGTTTAAGGAAGAATAGACTCTTCAGCCTGACAGGAGAATCCTTAGATCACTGGACAACTTGCCAGACAATGCCGATATTCCTGCTGTTGCAGTTACTACCACTTTGAACCACTTCTCCAACTGGGTGCAGATTCAGAAGTGAACAGATGACTATCCTGGTATAGGATTAGAGTTTCTACTGTGTCGGTCAGGGCCAAAGAAAAGTGTTTATTATAGCATACATAGTGGAGCTATGTGTGCTAGCATTCTCTACCACCTGTAAGTGTATGTGGGCCCTGTTTGGATCAGGACCATGGCACTCTGAGAGAGGATGATTTAAACTTTTCCCACTTTATTTCCCCCCCCCCCAAATTCCTCCCCCATGAGCAGATTCCAACAGAGACTTTTGTTTTCTCTTTAACCTCCACCCCTATGGGGTGAATTTCATGGAAAAAATGTTGGAAGCAAGGGTGTTGGAAGAGTGGGTGCAACTCAGTTAGCTTCAAAGGGGAAACAAAGAGAATAGAGAGAGGACCCCCCCCCCAAGCTTCTTAGACTGTCCTCTGAACTGTACTGACCTTCCTTCTATTGCTAGACTGAGGAGTTCATCAGACAATTGTTTTATCGCATGCTCGCTACTGCCCACCCACAGTTTTTCATGTGTCCCTTAGGCAACTTCTGCCTCCTGCCGCCTCCCACTCCTTCTTGCCTTTTTTCATCACAAAATGGAACCCTTTTAACCTGACTTTCTTTTAGGAAACGGAATGTGCCGCCATTTCCTGCTGTGTGCAGGAAAAGTGGTGTGATAAAAACAGCCCATGCATGAGCCAGGTGGTCTTTATTTACTTCCTCCTTCTTCTCGTGGAAGAGAGAAGTATTGTGGGACAGACGCAGGGTGGAGAAACGACGGTAGGGAACTGCGATTTCCCCCGTATGATGATGCTCTGATACTCTTAGGGTTGCTGACCTCACTTCCTTCTTCCTCCTTCTTCATGCTCTTGCCTCTCAGAAAGGAGAGATCTATTTGGTTTTCCCCACTTCCTGGGTTGGAGAATTTCCTACCCAACATGGCTTTCCTGCAATTAAATGCAAGCTTTCTTGTTCCTTTGACTTAGAGTCTCCAGTGTGATTGATCTGGGTAAAGCATCTCCTTCAGCCAGGATTTCACACAGCTCAGCCTCGTCAAGATCTTGCTGTTCTGCTAACAAAATAATGGGTGGGGGAAGCTTAAATCCTACCCTCCCAGTGTTGAACCTCAGGCCTGGCAGCCATATCTGGCCCTCTAGGGTTCTCTAGAGGACCACATCCCCTTCCCCGCATCGCCAGGTGTTGCCCCTTTCTCCCTGGTCATTTGGTGGTTTCCTGGCTTTTGAGCAGTCTTTTCTGCATTCTTAAAGTCTGAATTTCAGTCAGTAAGAGCTTAACGCTAAAATATGCAGCTACTTTTGGTATTTTGGCCCCACTCCTTTTTTACCTTTTGTGCTCAGCCCCAACCACTATTGGAATGGGGCTCCCAACAGCTTCTCTGAAACAGAATCCAGCCCTAGGGATGGAAGAGGTTCTGCACCCTTAATTTAAGCTCAAGTCTGCCCCAGTCGTGCAAAGGGTGATAGGGCGGCAAGAATCCAATTTTCACATCCAGAGGGTGGGCAGGCAAGAGGTGCGGAACCCATCCACACCTGCACTTTATGTTCCTGCAGCTTCTCTTCCACAATGTTCCTCCTGAACCAAGCAACTCCAGGATCAGAAGCAACCTCAGATGAGTGAAGCTAGAGATCTACAGATTTTGTTTAATCCATTCCATGTGTGGGTTTTTTTTTGGGGGGGGGGGATTGTCAGAAGTCTTGTTCCATTGTCAGCTCACAGACAGATTTGAATTCCTGCCCACCACCGCCTTCAGAAAAGTAAGCAAAAAAGTCTGCCGCGATTTTTGCAACTTTTCACTGGTACATAATATTGTGTGTATTTTGCTTAGCTCCGTATGCAATCAATAAGCAAAGCAAACAAAAAGGAGAGGTACAAAGTGGATGCTCAAGAGAGATTAGAGATGTATAAAATTATGCTTTTTTAAAAAAAAAATGGTGTACGTTTGTCCATATTTTCTAGTCATTGTTATCTTTTCATGTGACTAAATTTATGTACAGTTCCGGAAAGTAAAAAATACTGCTCCGCATGTCCATGGAATCCACATTACTCAGAAAATGTTAGTCCACTGTGGAATTCATGGGTCACCTTTATTGAAATCCAAAGTCATTTGAATCCGTTTTGGATTCCTCTGACTTCCCCAGGTGATATGCACTTTGTACTGCGCAGAAGTAAGCCATAGATATGGGGGAGAGTTCAATGCCCTGTACCAACACAACCCTTTTGCAATTGAAATTGATGGGGTGACTAGGATTGAGACTATGGCATGTGGGAAGGGGGATTAACTCTTTCCACACCATGGTCCTGATGAAAATTTCCCCCTGCAATGAGGTCTTGGAGGGAACCTTCCAATAGAGCCAATGGAATTTCCCCTTCTGTTCCTAATAGCAGCTTTGAGGGATGCAGTTTTCATTGGATCGCTACAGGGGAGGGACCTCCCTCCCCACTCAGCCAATCCTGATCACTTCCCCAACAGCTGTTATTTAACGTCATGCCAACTTTGACCTTGAGTGATAATTGTTAGAAACAGTTAAGCACACTTTCTTAGGCAGGCCAAAGACACAGATGATTGTGAGATACTAAGAAATACAACCGCAAGAACAAGACTATGTTGAATCTTGCCCTCTGGCCCAGTGGAAATTGGAAACAATCTGCTCCCCTGATCATCTGTGGAAGCAGATGGTTTTAAAACAATTTGGGGATATAAAACAACGTATTTTCCCCACCCCAGATGTTTATATTTATGGTGGCTTAGACATTGCCAAATCTGGGATCTTATTTAAGAAATGCTCAGATAAAACATTACAATTTATGAGCAAGATAGCCAAGGCTATGTAACCAGGTGGTAAATCCTGTCCGTTTCTGAGCACTGTCACCACAAAGACCTAGTGTGCTCAGTCCATGTGGCCATGATTCTAAGTAATCTGCAGGGGTGATAAACATATTTAGTATTGCTAGATCTTGCGGCCCAAAATCCTTGCTCTTTTCTTCTTCATCCCATGCTATCCATGCCAAATTTGTGTTTCTTCTTTTTCCCCTTCAACTTTTCCATTTCCTTCGACCTGGGCAGCAATTATTTTCTGCTGCTATTTTCAATCTCTGTGGCTAATGCATTAATCTTTGCTGTCTCTCTTTCCAGCTGAATCCTTATGACTGCTTGATATGCAGCCCAAGTACTCCTTCACAAGTTGCAATGCAAACCTGGAATCATTTTACTCAAATCCTTCCATGGAAAGTCCTTACCTTCGGCCCTCCCACTTACGGGTTGCCTTCATGGTGCCACTTTGCCACCGCTTTGGAAAAACCCCCATGGTTTCTCTGCTGCGGGGTGGGGGCAAGAAATCCCCATGGCGGAGGGGAGCGTGGGCTTTCCAGGCAGTGCCGGCAGCCATTGAGGTCTTGGAGCCCACCCTCTGCCCAGCCCTCCCGCACATCCCCTCGACCTACCATGGGGCTTGATCCACCCCCAGAATGCCCCCAGCTTTGAGGCACAGCGAGACACAACCAAGAGACTGCACAAAGAAGATGGTGACCTTCTTGCATTAAATATAAAAGCTGTGGTAAGCCAGGGGGTGGGGTTCCGCACAGTTTCTCCAGAAAACCCTGTGGCGGCTGCATCATATAAACCTGTTTTTATGTTTTTGAATTTTGTATATCGGCTTTTAATGTTTAATGTTTTAATCTTTGTAAACCGCCCAGAAAGCTTCGGCTATGGGGCAGTATGTAAATGTAAATACTAATAATGGAAGTCAAAGAACTATGGCAACAGGAAAAGGTCACAATTATTCCGTTAGTCACTTCAGTCACCAGCATCACATCAAAAAACTATACAGAAAACCTTCAGAAACTGGGCCTACCAAAATACATCCACACCAACATCCAGAAAGCAGCCATACTTAAAGCATGCTCAATTGTCAGGAAGTTCCTGAATCTGTAAAAGACAGCATGACTTGGCAAAGCCCGTCATGTCCGTCTAGAAAAACCACCACGAGCGAGAAAGAGATGAAATAATAATAATAAATGCTGCAGCTCCACTCTGCTGCCACCACAGGGTATATGGGGTGTATAGAAGCTCCCTTGCCTTAGAAATGAAACATCTCATACTGTGAAGCCATAACTGTGGCAAGTGATCCCCCTTTCTGGCCATAATATAGAGCACTGCACATTCCGTTCCTCTCCATCGCACTGAGGGCTAATCTACACCTGCAGCCCTTTCACATATGTATCGGTAGAAGTGGGCAGGGCTAGGCAGATGGCTACAGGGCAGAGATTTTGTTTTTAATGACTAGTGAGGGATGCACACAAGCGCAGGCCCACAGCAACACATGGGGGGAATAGGAACTCTGTCGAATATGCGCTCCTGCGCAGAGATACGTTTGTATTTTTTAAAAATGACACTTAGTGGTAAAACATGCCGATACCCATCCAAATGCCGATACCCATCCAAATGGTGGACAGGTCCACTCCCGCACACCTCCGATATACATGCACACGCCCCTCACAGCTGATTGGGTGTTCGCTCATGGCAAACAGCAACGACCTCACAAGGGGGGGCACACTGCAAACATTCTTTGGAATGGAAGCGAGAGAGCCAGAGAAACCATGACAAAGGCAGTCAGGGATATTCTGAGAAAACTGAGAGGTGGACCCGAGATCACCATGGGAGCAGGTGAACGTCATGTGCCCCATTAGCAATTACTGCGACACAATCCTGCAAAGAACAGCTGGTATAGACTCCCCCTGAGTCTCCACCCCCTCCACCCATTAATGGCTGGAAATTCTGTGGATTTACGCCTTGTAACTAGGGATGGACAGATTTGTCAATTTCACTGTCTCCCAGAGTCTAATTTTTCCAATCTTAAATTTGTTCTGCTGGTTTGAAACTTTTAAAAAATCTGAATAGATTTTCATACATACTTTCATGCGAGTTTCTCCTAATCTGTGCAATTTTGCCCCGTTATATGCAATTTTACAAACTATTTCCCTTAATGTGATTCCTTTTTGTACACTATTTTTATGAATATATGTGCTTTCGTGAGCTTTCCCCCCCTGATATATGCATTTGCATATGCATATTTTTTTAATCGTAGAACTGCATTGTAAATTCGAAAATGTGCAATAACTGAAGCATAACTGCATTTCGGTTTGTGCAGTGGTTTAGGGAGTTAAAATTAGGTAGGTAAGTTTAATTAAAATGCAAACTGAACAATTTTCTGCCCTATCCTTGTGCCTTGGCCACTTTAAATTCTTATCTGCAGTTCAGATGGGATTTTTGGAGACTGCTGCTCTGAATAGTCTCTCACTGGTGCACAATCGTTATTTATTTTCAATCTCTGGGGTGCATAACTGATGATGAGAAGCAAATCACATAGTTAAAGATTACTTTCATGTTGTTAGATTTTATATCATTTAATTGGTGGTAGAAAGGCAAATGTTTTCAAAACAACAGAAAGGGAAGAATACTAATACAGCTCACCATAGCAAATGAAGGCTTCTAATATATAGATTGTTTTTGCAGTGTAATGTTAAAATGGAAGTCGTTAAGTAGGGTGGGGGGTGAACTCTATGTCTACAAGTGATATGTGGGTGTTAGCAAGAATTAAAAGCTAGTGAAGTTTTGAGGACTGCAGACGATTGCATACTTACGTGTATGTCCCATTTAATTTGTTTATGAATCAACGTGCTGCCTTTCCATAGCACATTCAGGGCAGCTTACAATGGGCCTGTTCAGACAACACACTAAGCCATTGTTAGGCTGCTAACTCTTTTGCAAGCAATGCTTAGTGAGCGTGTTTAAACCACGTTTATATAGCCACCAGGGTCAGGAACGGTTCACACGGCACACTAAGCCATAATGTTTAGCTCAAAATGCTTAACCATTGTGACTTAGCATGCCAACTGAACAGGGTCTATATAAGCTAAAAAAAGGAAAGGAAAAAGGAAAGGAAAAATAGTAGAATAAAACAATAAACCCAACAAGCTAACATTTTTAAAAGATCCAAAGCACCCCCAGATAAGCAGATATTTTTAATGAACAGCAGCAGTAATAACTTTAGAAACCACCACCAGATGATTTAAAATGGCAAAGCTGAATGTTATTACTCCACAGGGTTATTACATCTGATTTTTTTTAAAAAGAAGTCTTAACCTATTGAGCTCTCTAGAGCTCTGTAACATGGATTCCTCTGATGGAAAAGCCCCACCACTTATTCATCACCAAAAAAAAAAGAGGACAAAGGGGGTGTTGATTTGCATAGTATTTGCATATGCTAATTTATGTGTACAAGTGCACATTTAAAAACAATTATGCCAATATATGAATAGAAATGCAGTACATCTCACCATAGACTGTGACCAGGTGACCTGTGTGCCTGCTTGTTCAGTCTGTTGTCCAGGTGCTGGCAACTTCAAGGCCCAGCTGTCTTTCTTCTGATGGTTCTTTATCTTTATATTGAACTTGGACTGGACAGCCCTTCAAATAGAGCATGCCAAAACAGAGGGCAATCGTCTGGATGCCCTTCAAATAGAGGGATATCCTCTGTAAAAGAGGACACATGGCCACCCTAGGAGCAAAGCTACATTCATAGATCTTAGGGAAGGCAAAGGAATGTATGTTTGAAAGTATTTCCTAAAATATGCTGTGGAATTCAGTGAGACTTGCAAGATAAAGGGTTGGATTTGACTGTATGAAAAATAACCACTTCAATTATGTTATTATTTAGAATACCCATGTAAAGAATTACAATGACAGAATGACTTATTGTACAGTTCAATCTATGCATAAGAACATAAGAGCCATGATGGATCATAAGTCTAGCATTCTGTTTACGCAGTGGCCAACCAGCTGCCTCCTCAGCATGCTCACTCAGAAGTAAGCCCCACTGTGTTCAATGGGAACTACTCCCACGTAGCTGAATTTAAAACTGCAATCCTTGAGTTGGATCCAGGATCTACCTTCTGTGAAAGGAAGGTCCCTTTACCAGGTATTGAGAGATCCCTGCCCCACACACACCACAGCTCACCCCATTCAGCAGGGTCTTGCGACTCTGGGTAGCTTTTTCAAGGGGGTGGAGGGACTGACATGGGAAAGAGGGGTGAGGAAGTCTACTTCTATCAGTGCAGTTGATCCAGAATAAATCTGGCTCTAACCCCTTGTGTGTCTGTTCTGATACTGTGCCCTTTCATTCAGTGAGAGGCTGAATTGGTAACATCTAGTCAGATAAGTGGGAGTTCCTTAGGCATGCACAAGGAACTGTTTGGATTCTAGTCAATGGGTTGGATCCAGACTTAGTCATTCATTGAGAAGACCCATTGGAATCAATGGATATTAAGTTGGCCATGACTAACATGAGTCCCATAGATTTCAGTTGGTCTACTCTAAGTATGAATAAATCTGGATCTGCCCCATTGTTTACAGAATGGAGACTGGCTTGGCCTTTTGATGAGCCAGGACTGAAGCCCCACCTAGCACACATTATTGTCTTACACAGCCCTTAAGTCTAGTTTTGTAGGATGCTTAATTAGTAGCTGCAATTTTCCACAGATGTAATGCTGAACATTTTTATGTCTTTCAATTTGTCCATTTCTGTTATCTCAAACTGATAACTATTGTTTGGAGGAGACATGAATTTCCTGCTCCTGCTTTACTGAGAGATAAGTGGACATCATTTATTAGATATTTGAATGAATATTGTAACTTCATCCTGCTGGACAGAAGACAATTTTTGAAGAAATCATGTGTGTATATATTATTAAGGAATAAGAGCTTTTTTTGAAAAATAAAGTTGATTCAGCACTTACGTACCACAAGTCTAACATAATATGGCTTTCTGTATTCACATTTTTTCCCTTCCCTCATTTTTTTTCCCTTCCAGTTTTTGTTTTTGTTTTAATAATTTGCTTGTATGACTGGTCATACAAAACAAATTCTGAAAGGCCAAGAGTAACAATCAACTGAATGAAATCACCAGCTCTTATGCCAATCAATGTTTACAACCCTACTTTGTGCTACTCCTCAGATAGCAGCTGTAGCTACACATAATTGTTCAATTTAATTTTAGTATAAATTAACTTATCTTCATGGAAGTGACTTTAAAGCTAATAACTCTAAAAGAATTAAGATTCGAAAGCACATTAATGGCTTTTATCACTTCAAGTTGTTGAACTATAGCCAAAATAATTGGTCTAATTGGAATAAATGGTTTTTTTAGCCAGGTATTTTCTTCTGCTTTCACCTGATTATTCCAAGGCTTCATCTTAGTCAGATAAAAATGAAACTGCTCTCTCTTCCTGATTCAGGATTTTTAGTATTGTAGTAGTTACATGCCCAAATGAAACAATACTTCCAGAGTATCTTGAGGTGTGGAAAAAGTCAGAACTCCATTAGGACAGGTGGGGTTGAGTAAGTGCTGCTACATCAGGAGAAGGCCAAAATCCAGGTGCCCTCTAGATTAAAAAAAAATAGCCAGGTATCAGAAAATAGGGATTATCCCTAGAAACAGTTCAAGCATCTTCAGTACATTTGAACCTGCTCTCTAAAGTCCAAATTTCATTTCTCAACATTATTTTCAAGCCATCAAATAGACGTTCCTACCCTATATATGGTTTTTATATTTAATAGGGTGGCTAGCTACTTACTCTTGCCAAACAAAAGAGCAGAACTGCATCACACACATGCCAAAAGAGGACACAGATTTGCATGACATTTGCATATGTTAACGTATATGTCAAGAAGCAAATTCAGAAATATTTGTCCTAATTTAAGTAGAAATAAAATATAGGTCATCATAGTAGGGAAGACCAAGACCATGGGTCAGATCTACACCAATCAGAATATGACACTTTGAAAACATTTTGAAAACTGTATATGGAGTGGGTCCTGGGCCCCATCAGTTGTCACTACTGTTATAAACCATTTTAAAGCAGTAGTGTAGATTCTGCCCAGGTTTGCTGTCCAGGGGCTTACTGCAGATGCACCACTTCAAGGCCCCTGCTCTCTTTTCTTATGATTCTTTATCATTAAACTGGACTTGGACTGGCCAGCCCTTCAAAAAGTGGACACCTTCCAACACAGGCCTGTCTTCTGACAGCACTTCAAACAGAGGACTGTAAAGTAGGCCACATGGCCACCTTAATGTTTAACCTGTGGCCCGTGCATAATGCATGCTTGGGAGAAATGGTCTATTAAAATATATGCTTTCAAAAGGGAATGAGAAGAGGCAATGCAAATATCAACAGCAATGTTCTGGAGAATATTGAAAATACCTTGTGTTCATCCCCCCTGTTGAAGAAACTTTAAATCTCTTTTTTTTATGCCTGTTTATGCGTCCATCCCTTGCTCTAGTTTCTTATTTCATTCCTGACTGCTATATTGTCTGCAGAGTCAGGTCAATTATGGCCTCCCACCCCCAGTTAAAGTTGCAGACACTATACTAGAGTGACCATATACAAAAGAAGGCAGGGCCCCTGCAACTTTTACTGTTGCGATGAAGAGGGAATTTCACCAGGAACTAATTGCTTACAAATGACACTGGCTGAAATTCCCTTTTCCCCTCAACTGTTAAAGTTACATGAGCCCTGTCCTCCTTTTCATATGGTCAGCCTAACCCCCAGCATTTCCCCACCCCCCGCACACACAAATTCTTGGCCTATTTTTCAGACATTGCTTTCTTTTCAGCATTCAGTCCGACCATTTTGCTGAAAATCTCCACAGAATTCATCCTCTGTTACTCTTGTGAAGAAGGCCTGCTTGCTTCTGCCCCTCCAGAGTCTCAGCATCAAGAACTGTCTTCTCCTTTGTGTCAGAAGCTGCAGTCAGGCAAGTTTAACTTCTTTTGTCATCCACAGAATGTTTGGGGATACTTTGATGAGTTGGAATGCCAACCGGGGAAATGTGATCATCTGACCCATACCTCAGCAGAAGGGCTCAGGGAAATCCTGAAAGAGGTCCCTATGGAAAAAAATGACTGTGCTTGTCTCTTTTCTCATAAGCACATTTTGAAGATCCTATTTTATCCCCTATAAAGTGGGGACTGGAGGAGGGACTAATCCTTAGCTCGCCTTTCATAGGAGGAGACAGAAGAAACATCAGTGTGATAAACATTTTAGTTAGATGCAGAAAGATGACTTTTAAAAAGATGTTTTAGCAGCGTATGGCTCATTTGTTATCACCTGTAATGTTTGTGCTTATGAAGTTGACTTGGAATGGCTCATATAACGTTGCTAGGTACCTAAATGTACCCAAGGATAGAAGAATGGAATAAAACACACCACTTTAATCTCAGGAATGACTCAGCACCTAGTAAGTCTCAAAGTTTTCACTGATTTAAGAGTTGCCAATGAATTTAAGGCGTATCATCACGGTATTACTGTTTCTTTCCTACAGTGTGTCTAATGTCGCTAAGTTATGAACTCTTATCTCTAAAGCCAGTGCTTTGGGTTTTAATGCACACATGCTGCCTTTGGTTGGGAAGTCATTCATGTCTGTGTACAAATCGGGGGTGGGGGAATGACCATTTGCAGAGGCTTCAGGCAATCTATCTCTCATTCACTTGAGCCTCACCGAACTTCCTTGGGTACATACTTGTACGAAGCTGGCAGTATACAGTGAGGCAGTTACAAGTGGATACAGGAAAATGAATAAGTGTCCCACAGTCATGGCATTTGTTGCAAACCAAGAACTGAACTCACTCTGCGAGAACCAAGATTGCTAGAATCCAGAAAAAATGCCAAAGGGCTTTCTCTCCAGAGATACCTTGATAGATATTGAGAAAGCAAAGCCACAAGCCTTCATATACCTGCTCTGTATGTAGGCCTCTGTATGTAGTTTGATTCTTGCAAGTGAATTTTATGATGGGATTAGGATGATGTATGTGCCGGAATGTGCTGTAATGCTGACCAGGTCAATCTGATACTGCTAGAAGAGTTATTGGCCACCTGTTGATATGGTATAATGAAGAAGTTTTCTTTGATCTGACTTTGTTTTGCTTCAGAATTTTACCAATTGCTAATTAGTTAAGATGCTAATATGTACAAATATACTTGCTTTTCATATGGTCAGTTGAGAAGTTCTTTGTCTCCATGCAGCTGCATTACGCTCAATAAAACAGAGTTGTCTTACAACCAAAGTGGATTTTTATCCTTGACAATATGGTCAGCCGCGCTGGAGGAGAAACTAATCAGTCATTTCTGTGTGGCTAGAGGAGAAATGACGGAAGATAATTTTATAGCAACTTGGAACCCATTCGTAACATTTTGTTTAGAACTGAATACAGAAGATGGGCCTCCAATTAATTGAATTTTTGGCATGGTCGATTTTAGTTTGATATAGGAACAGACTAATTAACATACAATTAACAATATATACAATATTCTAATTGACATAATGTATATGTTTGACTGTATTTGATATATTGTTTTAATAAAAAGAAGAGGGGGGAAAAACCCTGTAACTACTCTGCTTGCATGATACACACTTGTGTGATACACACTTGCATGATATGAGTGATACAAGCTTGTTTGATCAGAGGGCAAACAAGTGCCAGGTAGAGTAAGTGAGCAAGTGGCCATGAGGCCTTGAAGAATACAGCTGTGTCTTCCACGTGGCCTGCACTATTGGAGGACACTGTACCATCACCAGTGGTGAAGTAGAATTCAACTGATAAGCGGGTCAGCTTTTGTATATGGAATGGGGGGGGGGGGTTGAGTGCCATGTAATCCTGTTTCTCAAGTAGCCAAAAGTCTTGGGCCAACCCTATAGGCCCTCAGGCCACAGGCCAAATGGGGCCCTCCTGGGGTCCCAATCCAGCCCTTCAAGGTACCCCAGATTTTACAACCCTTTCCTTTAGCCCCACCCTTTTCCTTCAATCACCAATCGTGGTTGGAGGTGGTGGTTTCTCAACTTTTGCAGCCCCCCCCCCCATTTTCAAAGATTAAAATGTCACTCCTAAGCCTTAGTTACTGGGACTAGGAAGATTTAAGCTAAAACCTGCTGGTGATCCACCTCCTTTTGCTTTTGGTCTCACAGACCGCTGGAACGCCCACCCCCAAGAGCGTCTCTAAAATGGATTTCAGCCCTCAGGCTAAAAAAGATTCAACAACCCTGCTGCAGAGATTGACGCTCAGTTCCTTGGCAGCACAGGAGAAGCCCCCTATCTTCTGGCACTGTGCTGTGAACTGCTGGAGAGGCAGGGTATGTAACCTCATTACCTAGGCATCCCAGAGATGCTCTCCTTTTCTTTGCCCCTGGGACAATGGGTGAATTTTTTAGATCTCGGGGGCTGTCTTGATGATGGCGCATTGGTGCAGTGAGCTCTCAAACCCCCGTATTTGTGCTCCTGCGGGGTTGCCCCCACATGAAGGAGCGAGTGCAGCTTGTGGTATCAATGGGAGGGGGAGGAGCCACTCTGCCGCATCTTCTCAAGCTGGCGGGGAGCTCTGGCTTAGCTCCTCTGGTCACCTCCCAATCCCATCACTTTCCATGGAGAGTGATTGCTCTCCAGGCAGCCCTCCTTCTCACTACCTTGTGCAGCTTGAGTTCTCCTAGTGCAGAAGCATTTAGTGGCCATTCGGGTCACTGACCCGCCCCCTCCTTCCTTTCTGGCTGATGGCAACGAATCGTGGGTCCCCATCGGCCGGCCATGCCTCCGCTGCAACATTGAAGCAAGGCAACGGACACAGATGTGCCGGCGTTGCAAGTCTGGGTGTCCCTGACTTTTTAAAATCTAATTTTTGGGGAAAATACCTGGGATGCTCTGCAATGGCTGCTGTGTCATATAAATGACCTAGTGCCACTGTAGAGCCACCCCAGGGCTTTCCCCACATATAGACAACCCATTGGTAGCACTCCCACCCCCAAAGAATCAAGGAAACAGAGTCCATCTTAGCATCCATCAAATAAGACATTGTGATATTGGCTTTTTCCTTTTTTTTTTTTTTTGGAGTGGGGGTTTGTCTTCTTGGTATTGAAAAACTAAGAGAATATCAAGGATATAGCAGGCCACAATACATCTATATAAATTATTTGAAATTTGCCTGTATTTTACTTCACAGTTTTGTTTTTCTTTTTGATGATTCTATAAGCCACTTTGAGCATTCTTAGATGGGGGAAATCGCAATTCCCTACCATTGCTTCTCTGCCCCCACCTCCGCTCCTGTCCCACATTACTTCCTCCTTCTTCCTGGAGAAGAAAGAGGAAGTAAACAAAGACCACATGGCCCATTCAGGGGCTGTTTTTATTGTGCCACTTTTCCTGCACGGTAGCACATTCCGTTTCCAGAAAAAAAAGTCAGATTAAAAGGAGTCCATTTTGTGATGGCAAGAAGGAGCGGGAAGCATGCAGGAGGCAGACGTCATCGTCTAAAGGATGTGCGACAAACCACAAGTGGGCAGTAGCAAGTGTGCAATAAAATGCTCGTTTGATGAAGAAAAGCAGCATACAAACAGACTGATGATTATGCCTGGTAGGCTGTGCATACTTTGGTAGGTTACAAGTACTTACTTGCTTACATATGTGAAACAGCTATAGGCATCATCATTAATATGCTTTAAGTATGCCGGTCTAGAAAAAATATCTTGATCTTAAATTCTTCTTATAAACTTTTTGAAATGTACATTTTTGGAGCACCATAAGGTATTACTAATGGAACAGTGCAACCTGATCTGAGTTTAAAATGCCTATTAGAAGCTCATAATGGTTCTTTGTTATCTGTCCCTGATTGGTACAGGTTATTAATACTTTTATTCAAATGAGCTACATCTAAAGAGAGCCTGGTTTTTATTTCTCTGATTCATTAAAATGATAAGACATCAATGCTGAACAATTGTCTTGTAATTATTGCAGTTTTGAAGCACAGCATTGGGTTGCTACTCATAAAAGGATATCAGCGAATTGGAGTTGATGAGCTATTGTCTGAGGAAGGATTCTTGCTGATAATTTTGCATGTTTGTAGATTTCGTGAATGTTAGTTTGGAGCAGACAAAGATATTAGACTTGTGACAGATGTGAATTATAGCTCAGTTTATTTGATAGATGCAGCTATTGTTTTATAAAGATGTTTGTTTGCATATTATTTTCTTTCAGCCATAATTTGACTATAGTGGAATTGTTGTTTTGAATCAAGTCTTCAGCTAGTTTTCTTCCATGTCACTTAGTTGACATGTCTTTTCTTGGCTCTATTTTACATGCACTGCTTATATGTGGGTTTTTTTGTTGTTGTTATGACATGCATCCATATATATATGGATGCATGGATCAGGGAATAAGCTCCCCAGAGAGGTTCACCTGGCATCTACATTATACTCCTTTAGATGCCAGGTGAAGACCTTTTTATTTTCATAGTATTTTAACAATTCTTTAGTTTGATTTTTAACCTTGCAGTTTAAATTTGTATTTTAAATCCCTATCAATTTCTGCCTGGCTGCTCAGTTTTTATCCTGGTTGTACTTTTATCCTGTATTTTAAATTATGTGTTTATACTATCGTTGTTTTATATTTTGAATAGTTTTTTATAGTTTTAATTTTTGTAAACTGCCCAGAGAGCTTCGGCTATTGGGCGGTATAAAAATGCAGTAAATAAATAAAATAAAATAAACTGAAAACTATGGGTTTGGGGCTTAAAACTCACTTCTGCCTTGTTGGTGGGTTCCTGGACAAGTTACATGTCTCCCCGCCTCACCAGTTTGCCTAATGTGAAAATGGGTGTTATGTAATTGACAAGGCCCCCATGGCAGCCATTTTGATAGTGCCCATGATACTATCTCAAAATTCCAAATGGGCCCCAAACATTGGGGACCCCATTTCTGCTGGTGTTTTGCAATTTATATTATTATATTAGTTTGCTATTTACTTTTGCTATTTATATTTGATTTGGATTTGCTTTTATTTTGTAGATTTGGAAATATTGTTAGCTGCCCTTCAGACCTTTTTAGACCATAAAGTTGGAATACAAATATTTTAATAAGAAAATAAAAGTAATAATCTGCAGGACTGTTGTCTTGTACTAGTACACAGCAAGATGTGTTTCTGTGCGTCTGTATGTGTGTGAGAGAGAGATCTCTAAGTGTTTCTAAAGGTAGTTTGCTAAAACTAAGGGTACAGCCTGGAATTACACAAGTTGATTTCTGGGACTCTTTTGCCTTTTTACCCATCTGTTACCCATAGGATCTACTTGTATATTTAAAAGCAAATATTACAACCACTCCTTAAGTCTCCAGTCTCTCAACCAAAGGAAACTAAATAAGGGTGTCCATGTGTCTTACTTTACAGAGGACAGTCCTCTATTTGAAGATGCCCCCTATTTGAGGAGCTGTCTGGTCCAAGTTCATTACCAGTTGGCGGTCTATATGCAGAGAAAGCCCCGCAGTGGCTGCAAATCTGTGCTGTGTCAGTTATATGATGCAGTTGCAGATTTGCAGCCACTGCGGGGCTTTCCCATGAAACTGTGCTTTGAAAAAGTCAGGGACTTACCCCAACTTTTTCAGTGGGAGCAAGGTCAGTGTAGCTCTTCCGCTGTCTGACTTCGCTACAGGGCTGATCCAGGGGCCAGTCCTAGTGGAAGGTGCTGGAAACCAGGAAGAGGACGGGGCGGCAGCTCTGGTACCCGGTTGACCTCCAGAAACCCCACATTCTCTCCCTGGCATAGGGATTATCCAACACCACCCTGGGTAAGAAAAACCATGGGAGTTTGGGGAAAGGCGGCACCAACTTGGCGCCATGACGTCAGGGCCCAGATAATGACCCATAAGAAGGGAGAACAAGGGCTCTGAATTTGCCCATCCACAGTTCACACCTGGACAGCAGACTGAGTAGGCACCCAGGTCACCTGGTCATAGTCTTCACCACAATGGTGAGTTGTATTGTATTTCTATTTAAACTAGAGTATTATTTCTAAATTTGTTTCTATATGTGTAAATCAGCATATGCCAATTTTATGCAATGATGTGCCCTCTTTTTTGGGTGATCCATTTTCTCTTTTCTGGCGATGCCTAGGTGTCCTCCATAATCAAAAATCTGTGGCACTATGCTGGAAGCATGGAAAGGTATGTATCATATGTTTTCTCCCTCCTTGGCTCACTGAGAGCCAGAGTGCATTTTTCACTTTATTCATGGACAGTGGCATCCACCCTTGGGCAGAGAAAGACCATGAACCACATACAGTCTCCAAACAATGCACAGATAAGAGTTTACAAATGCTTTGGTACAGAATCCTGATGCCGTAGGGCCTTTGCGAAAGGTCAAATCAGTTCTTTACATCTCTTCTTTCTCGGTGCTGGATTCTCTGGTTGGCTTGCTTATTTTTTCCTCCCTCCATTGAGTGATGTACTTCTCAGGATATAAAAGTACAGTCACATTCAGTACAGTCTAAGCAAGGACAAAAAGTAGGGATGTGCACTGGATCGGACCCGATCCACGATCCGAGTCCGGTCCAGTGGGAAATCGGATAAATTATCCGATTTCCGATCCCGCAGCTGGATCGGCCGATCCAATCCGAACCGGTCCGAAAAAGCTCCGAACCGGTTCGGCGGATCGGCGGATCGGCGGGCGCCCACTGGCGCCCACCGCCGCTTCCATTGGCGGGCGCCAGCGGGCGCCCGCCGATGAAAGTGGACAGCGGGGGGGGGAGGAGGGGGGCGCTTACCTTCTCGGCCCGGTGGCTCCCGTCCGGCGCCGGCGCCTACTACTACTAGCAGGCTCCGCGGCCTGCTCTAGGGTGGCACGCCGGGTGATGTTATCACCCGGCGCGCTACTCTAGAGCAGGCCGCGGAGCCTGCTGGAAGTAGTAGGCGCCGGCGCCGGCCGGGAGCCGCCGGGCCGGGAAGGTAAGGAGGGGGTGCGTGGAGGGGAGGAGGGGGCGCGCGGAGGGGGGAGGGGGGCCCTTACCTTCCCAGCCCGGCGGCTCCCGTCCGGCGCCGGCGCCTACTACTCCCAGCAGGCTCCGCGGCCTGCTCTAGGGTGGCGCGCCGGGTGATGTCATCACCCGGCGCGCTACTCTAGAGCAGGCCGCGGAGCCTGCTGGAAGTAGTAGGCGCCGGCGCCGGACGGGAGCCGCCGGGCAGGGAAGGTAAGGAGGGGGTGCGTGGAGGGGAGGAGGGGGCGCGCGGAGGGGGGAGGGGGGAGGGGGGCCCTTACCTGCCCGGCCCGGCGGCTCCCGTCCGGCGCCGGCGCCTACTACTCCCAGCAGGCTCCGCGGCCTGCTCTAGGGTGGCGCGCCGGGTGATGTCATCACCCGGTGCGCTACTCTAGAGCAGGCCGCAGAGCCTGCTGGAAGTAGTAGGCGCCGGCGCCGGACGGGAGCCGCCGGGCAGGGAAGGTAAGGAGGGGGTGCGTGGAGGGGAGGAGGGGAGGAGGGGGCGCGCGGAGGGGGGAGGGGGGAGGGGGGCCCTTACCTGCCCGGCCCGGCGGCTCCCGTCCGGCGCCGGCGCCTACTACTCCCAGCAGGCTCCGCGGCCTGCTCTAGGGTGGCACGCCGGGTGATGTCATCACCCGGCGCGCTACTCTAGAGCAGGCCGCGGAGCCTGCTGGAAGTAGTAGGCGCCGGCGCCGGACGGGAGCCGCCGGGCAGGGAAGGTAAGGAGGGGGTGCGTGGAGGGGAGGAGGGGGCGCGCGGAGGGGGGAGGGGGAGGGGGGCCCTTACCTGCCCGGCCCGGCGGCTCCCGTCCAGCGCCGGCGCCTACTACTCCCAGCAGGCTCCGCGGCCTGCTCTAGGGTGGCGCGCCGGGTGATGTCATCACCCGGCGCGCTACTCTAGAGCAGGCCGCGGAGCCTGCTGGAAGTAGTAGGCGCCGGCGCCGGCCGGGAGCCGCCGGGCAGGGAAGGTAAGGAGGGGGTGCGTGGAGGGGAGGAGGGGGCGCGCGGAGGGGGGAGGGGGGAGGGGGGCCCTTACCTGCCCGGCCCGGCGGCTCCCGTCCGGCGCCGGCGCCTACTACTACCAGCAGGCTCCGCGGCCTGCTCCAGGGTGGCGCGCCGGGTGATGTCATCACCCGGCGCGCTACTCGAGAGTAGGCCGCGGAGCCCGCTGGTAGTAGCCGCCGGCGCCGGACGGGAGCGGACGGGCCGAGAAGGTAAGCAGTGGCGGGGAAGGGGGCTTACCCCCCCCCCCGGAGCCGTCCGCTTCTATCCGCTGGCGCCCGCGGGCGCCAGCGGATGGAAGCGGGCGGCCCCAGGTGGGGTAGGGAACGCGGGGGAGGGGGCTTACCTGCCGGGGCCGTCCACAGCGGACGGCCCCGGGGGGGGGAGGGAGTTAGGCCCCCCCTTACCCACCCGCCGCCATTTTTTCCTCATAGACTTGCATTGCAATGCAAGTCTATGGGGAAAAAAATGGCGGCCGATCCAAAAATGTACGATTTTTGGGTCGGGATCGGACTCGATCCGGTCCGGGGGGCCTCCGATTTTGTCCGAACCGGTCCGGGACAAAATTGGAGGTCCCGATCCGGGTCCCGATCCGATCCGGGGGGTCCGTGCACACCCCTAACAAAAAGTTTATTAGCAATATCTTTATCATCAGATACTTACGCTCCTGCTATCACTCCTCACAGTGCGCTGAAATGTACTATGTCATTAAATCAGCCCATTTATTATTATTAGTATTATTATTATTAAAATACACAAATCAGAACAAAACTCCAATGGCATTATCTTAATCCATTGAAATTAGGAAGAGCTTTGCTGGTGGCTTCGCACAGCGTACCCAGAGTGGCCTTTATGTCAGATAGCCTTGTCATATATTTTAGCTGGTAAAAGCTTATGCCGAAATGGCTAAAGGAACATCCTATCCATAGCATGCGAAGGAATCCCTCCACCCCCACCCCCTCACACAAATGTCTGGCCTTTGTTTGCCTTAACAAAGGCTAGAAGCGTCTCTGTTATAAATTGGTAGCACAAACTAGCATGGGTCCATTTTTTATGCCTTAATATCCAGTGTGTGATCCACTTCATCCAGAAAGGATGTGCTGCACTTTAGTAGGACTCGAGCCCAAACTGCCTGAAAGGCCACCTTCTCCCATATGAGCCTGTTTGGGTTTTAAGAGCTTTCCAATGAAGTGTGTTTCATGGGAATTGGTCAATGGGAAAGCAGTCAAAAGGGGATGGCCAACTAACTCCTGACTTTGAAATATGTATGTATGTATGTATGTGTGATCATGATCACTGAGGATGTGATCATAAGCATATTTACAAGGAAATGAGCCCCACTGAATTCATTGCAAGTTACCTCCACGTAAAACATGTTTTGGATAGGTCTGCTATTCCAACAATATGATTTCCCTAGCAGTAGTGTTGCAAATGTAGATCCGAACATGGTCTGGAATGTAACTGATTCTTCTAAAATACTAGTTCAGATTCAGAACAATTTTTTCACCTGATTCTTCAACACATTAATCTTAAAGCAAGTCCTGCTGTTTTCAACAGAAGTTACTTCCAAGAAAGCAGGTTTAGGATCATAGATCCACTGCCTCAAAAGGTATGATGAATGTATATTTTAAGACATTATAGCTCTGGGTTTATAAATACGGGTTGGATCCAGCATCTGCCTTTGTTAAGAGGAAGGGCTTCAGGTTCTTCTGCCCAAGTTTTGGGGATCTCCACCACCACACCACAACTCACCCAATTCAGCAGGGTGTCCTTACTCTTGGTGTAGCATTTTCAAGGGCCTGGAGGGGCTGCCATGGGACGGGAGGGGTGGGAAAGGCCACTTTTGTAAGAACAGTTGATCCAGAATAACTCTGGGTCCAAGCCATCATACATCAAACACTGTGGGCACAACCCTGCTAAAGTTAAGCAGTGCGAAGTCCCACCGATGTCAATGGGGAGACCTGGTTTTCTCATGGGCCTAAATGCCACATTGTTATCGACGAGCCATCAGAGGACTTAATTTTGCCTGGATCGTGTCGTATACATTCCCCCCAAAATAACTGCTGTAATTTTAGTGAACACAAAATCCAATAATTCTTTACACAGAGGGGTTCCGTGGATTAAGAAGAGTTTGTTGTGCATATTTTTTTTAATTAAGTACCTTGAAAACAGCCAATCAGGCTAAACATTTCATAACCTTCAAAAGCAGCTCTTTTTTATTATTTGCTTGAACAAAAGAAATGGAATTTTAAGTTTTATTGTAACTGTATGTCACCGTCCAATCCCCCCCAACCCTCGTCTGCATTGTTGATCCATTAACACATAGATAATGAGCTCATTGCATTGCTACAGAATACACTTATCGGTAGGATTCATTATTCTGTCACCAGTGATGCTATTTTTAGTCCAGACTCCAGCTGGCAGGAGAGAAGAAAGTGAATAAAAAGGAAATTGCCTCAGGTGCTATTAGTGCTACCTAGCTGCATGCAGTGTCTAATGTTCAACATGAAGTGCCCTGGAGTGCATGACTCCCAAATTAATTTCTCTAGATTGAGAAACAATATTCCAGTTTGACTAGTTCTTAAAATAAATAAGTGCCACCTGGCTTCTGGGAAGCAATTTCCCACTAATGCCTGGAAAGGCGGAGAAGGTGGGAGATCTCAATGGGAAGCAGGTCGAAGATCACACAGCCAATCCCTCCTCCTCATAAGGCGGGGCATGATGTTAGGTGAGTTGAGGCTGACATCTGTGTCATTGGGGTGGAAGGTGCACCTCTCAATAATTGGTGCTATAAAATGCCAGCTTCCCCCCTTTGCCCGCCGTTTGTCTTTCTTTGTCCCTTCATATTAACATTTGAAGCAGGGATGGACACATCAGTTAGTTTTGCTTTCTCTCTCCTTTCTTCTTTTTTTTAAAGATATCAAGTTCACTCCACTCCATTTATGACAAAATGTATGAATTTGGCTAAGTGCTTAACCAAAGAAATGAACCCAATGAAATTCTCAGCCATCAGCACTTGCCAAATTCCATAGGTACAGCTATTGCTAGGATGGAGAGGACTGTGATAAGTCTGCCTGCCAGGTAACTCTTAAAGGTGAGGAGCCGGTCAGGGAAAAAAGAGGTGGCAACCCTTATTCCGCACCACAAATATGGTTGACTACTCCGACTTTTAAAAGCTAAGCATTCAAAGCCCTGGGGATGAATGAATGTAATTGTTTCCACATTCATGGGTGCGGGTGGGTTTTTTAATAGAATATCAAGTTCTTTCCATCCTGTTTATGGAGATATTTGAAAATGTGGATAAGTTCTTCTATGACACACATTAACCAAACAAAATTCTTCCCTTTCCCTTATTGTTTATCACTGTTTTGCTCTGCCCTGAATTCCATTCTAACGAATTCTAGAATCTGAAACATGTACTGTTTGTTGTAGCTTTCCATTCTCATAGTTCATTTGCATCTTTCTCCTCTTCTTTGCTGCCAATGTGCACTTGCACACTGACAAAACATTGACACAAAAGAAGCAACCTTGATGTGATAGTACATGCAATGGCACCAAGATCCTTTTTTCTGCAGTGTTTTATCAGTGCAAAGACGTGCACCTGTCCAAAAGAATCTTGATGCACTTCTTGGCTAGATCTACACTGCTGCTTTATAGTGGTATTGAAGTGCACTGATAACTGTTGGTGCCCATGACACATCTACACTGAGCAGAATATAACACTATGAAAGTGGTATGAAAACAGTATATGGTATGTGTCAATGGGCCCCAACAGTTCTCAGTGCACTTCAATACCGCTATAAAGCAGTAGTGTAGATCCTGCCTTTATCTGCCACTTTTATACCAATTTCATAGTGCTATATCTTGCTTGGTGTAGATCTGGTCCTACAGATGATTCCAGCAAGATTAAGGTTTGCAGTGTTTTATCACTGTATATGTGCACATTGGTAATAGAGGGGGAGGAAAACATCTAGATCTGCACAAACATTCAATCCAAAATTCAGAAGTTTTAAAAAATGCAGAAGGATACGCCAGTTCTGCATTAAAAAGCAGACCAAACAATTAAGAACCCCAAAATCTGGGGAGAAATTTGGATGAGAAGAATTTGGTAAGCATCCCTAAATTGAAGAGGACTTTTGAACAGCATAAATCTGGATCATGCATCAAACACTGTGGGCACAACCTGCTAAAGTTAAGCAATTTGATGTCATTGTGAGACCTTGACGCTTAATGTAAGAGGCCACAATCTTTATTCATTCATTTATTTGTAAGATTTGTGTATTTACTGAATTCTTCCATTGCATGCATTTCTATCAGGCTGAACTGATGGAATCAAAATCCAATTGTTTCATGTGAAATGGTCTGGCTTCCAGTTGGAGATTTTCTTCAAAACAATATTTAATTAATTTGTTTGAAAACTAGAATTTTCTTCATCAGGCTAAAGAACATTGATTTAATCTTTGTAGAGGGATCCCCCCCCCCAATGTTTTGCAGATTTAGGCAGATGATTTCTTGGCTTTATATATAATCTAAGCTTGGCAAATGGGAGCCAGTGTCATGTGAGAAATTAAAAATGTTTAATTATTAAGGAGGGAAAAAATGTAGCTACAAACTATTTCAGAAACAAACATAATAGCAATGCTGTGCTTTTGTGAACGGCATTATCCAAAAATTGTAAGTTGATTTGAATTAAATAGCGTTCTATTCTTTGCCTCAGACCTCATTACTTCCAAGGCAATCTAAAAAAACAAACCATGACTATAATAATCAGCATTATGTCCTTAATTAAGCAGTGCAGGACAAAGAATGAAGAGGCTGTGCAAACAAGAAACCTCTTTGTGTACATTGATGTGAGAGATGTAATTGTTTGGAATGGCATCCTGTGTAAGGAATATGAACAAACAAAGCCTCATCAATAATTCCAACAGATAATTTTAATGAACTGAATGGATGTTGCATGATCTAGTCGGGATTTGGAAATGAACTGGGTAGGAGTAACAAATGGCTGACACTGCCAAAGCAAAATATAGAAGATAAGAAAAGCTCAGGACATGAAATAAATGAGAACATAACATACAATTCTATTCTCATTATCCCTGGAATCTCAAATATTGGCTTTAAATAATAGATAAAAAAAAAAAGATGAACTAATCCTTTGATTTTGTTCAGCTTCCTGCCAACCTCATTAGCCAGCCTTCAGAGATGCATGGATTAATTAAAGCAAGCAAGTAAGACATAAAAGTAGATCACAGTTAAGCAAACAAGTGAATCAACATTTGCAAAACCCGACTGAAATGTCTACATATATATTTGACGGAGTAATATGGACCAAGCTCATTGCGACATGCATATACGTCTGCCGCTGAAAGCAGCAGTTGAATTCCCCCTCTGTAAGATCTGTTAGAACTTGCCTGATGTCATTCATGACATCACAAAATTCTGCCTTCTCCCACGAGGCACAGATCATCGACTGCCCGGGACAAGGAAGTGGGAAATGTCACATGTGTTGATGACATCATGGCATACCCCAAAAGTACTGCTAGATATTATGGAAGCAAAGAAGGAGTTAGATGCTCAGTTGCTGCTTCATCTCCAAGTTGGCCCTCAGAAAAGTCCACACAGTCAAAACCCTTGGAAATGTAAAGTTTCTTTATGTGTTTGTTTCAGGTCATAGAAGTACTATTTTATAAAAGGCTTGTCACATGTATTCCACACCTGGGCTGAATTGGGCACATCAGCCACATATGATGCCCCACCTCAGGTACCTGATGACAGCTCCATTTTATAGCATTCAGAAAGTTCTCTTAATAAAATTGACTGTCCTGCAGTGAGATCATCCTATTATGAGTTTATATCCCGTGGAGGGAAGCTTCACACATTCACATCTGGGCTTCTTTTATCTCTGCATGGTACTCTCTGTCACCTCAAAAAGTACAAAATGGGATATTATGCCTTTCTCTTTTTTTAACCAATGTACTTGCATCTACACTGCCAGTAAAATAGGTCTATGCCTACTCTCTCTTGGGGAATGAAAGAGAGAGGAGGGGAGAGACAGAGAGAGAGATGGGCTGACATCCAAAGAGCTGTGTGTGTGTGTAAGTGTGAGAAACTAGAATGCATCTACGCATGCATGGAAGGGACCTCTGATTTTCCCTCTGAATGCAGCCCTTCATGCCACATCAAATACTGCTCTGGGAACCCTACTCACACTACACGGGCATCTATGTGGATATGAGAGGAACTGCAGAGAGAAAGAGGACTGAAAAGCTACAATAAATACACAGAACATGGCACATACTGCCATTTGGGTCCTGAGATAAATCATTGTCCACAGTACCTTCTGACTGTGGCTTCTTTAATCTTCTGAAAGCAAATACATTTGCTGACCTTGTTGTGCAGTCTTCCCTCTTCCCAAATGGAGGCTTCCTGTAAATATTGTTAGATTATGCTGAGGCCTTCATAGCAGATGGCAAAAAAGGAGACTGTAGACATCCTCAGGCCAGAATTTGTTAGATTGGAATAAATATGGCTTCTTCTGCTCTTCTGTGGTATCATCTATAACAGGGGTGGCCAACAACAGGAGGCATCCTGGGGTCATTTTTGCCCTCCTGCAGGCTGACCCCCCCCCCCAAATATACATGGGCATCACAAAATAAATTAAAACATGGCATCCATTGCAGCTATGGCGCACCCAAAGGCTCAAAATTAGTTTATTCGCAAGCTAATTGTGACCCTTAGTGCTCCATAGTGAACCTGCGGCACTAAAAAAAGTCAAATTTGGTTTGCAAACAAGCTAATTTTGAGCCTTTGGGTGCACCATAAGTGTTATGGACACCATTTTTCTAAAAGCCCATTGTTTAGTGAATTTGGGGATGGAGGGGGAGCATGTACTGCATTCGGGGCAGTGGGGACCAGATGCATGTAGCCCACCCCTAATTTATAACAAAAAACAACAAATGTGATATGGTTGAGTGTTTCCCTACCTCTGCAGTCATCAGCCAATCAAGATAAGTTGAGATGGGGAGGATGGACTTCTAGTATGATGACATGATTCCACAAACTTTGTAGCTGTAAGTACTAGGGGTGTGCACCGGATCGGGTCCGATCCACGATCCGGACCAGATCTAGGGGAATCAGATACAATTATCCAATTTCCGATCCCTGCATCTGGATCATCCGATCTGATCTGAACTGGTCTGGAAGGACCCAATCCAGTTCGGATAAGATCGGAGGATCAGACCTCCTCCTGCCCCTCCCGCTCCTTACCTGCTGGGGCCATCTGCTACCATCGGCAGTGGATGGCCCCAGCAGGTAAGGAGCGGGAGGGGCGGGAGGGGGCTTACCTGCTGGGGCCGTCTGGGCGGCAGCGGACAGCAGTGAACGGCCCCTGCAGGTAAGGAGAGCAAGGGGTGGGAGGCGGGAGAGGCCCCCCACTTACCTGCTGGGGCGTCCGCTTCCCTCCAGTGTGCGGATCTACTGAGAAACAGACTTTGCAGCCTGCCTCTCAGTAGCGCAACAGGTGATGATGTTATCACCTGGCACGCTACTGAGAGGCAGGCTGCAAAGCGTGTTTCTCAGTAAATCCGCGCACCAGAGGGAAGCGGATGCCCCAGCAGGTAAGGAGCGTGAGGGAGGGGGAGGGGGCTTACCTGCCAGGGCGCCTGCTGCCTCCCTCTGCCACCCGCTGGTCAAATCTACTGAGAAACAGGCTTCGTGACCTGGTTCTCAGTAGAGAGCCAGGTGATGATCACCTGGCACTCTACTGAGAACTAGGCTGCGAAGCCTGTTTCTCAGTAGATTGGACCAGTGGATGGCAGTGGATGGCAGCGGGCACCCCGGCAAGTAAGGAGTGTGAGTGGGGGGGAGGGACAAGGAGGGGGAGTTAGGCCCCCACTCACCTGCCCCCATGTTTTCGCCATAGGCTTGCATTGGGGGAAAGCTTTCTTTCCCCCAATGTTAGCCTATGGCGAAAACAGCTAAAATGGCATCCGATCCGAAAATCGGACGTCCAATTTTCGGATCGAAATCGGGTCTGAATGGAACAGGGAAGCCTCCGATCTGATCCGATTCTAGGCCTCGGTTCCGATTCCGATCCTGGTTCTGATCCGATCCGAGGGGGCATGCACATCCCTAGTAAATACCAGAAGAGGAGAATAGCTGGGGCAGCAATTTTGGGCAGCAGCCACATGTCGTCCATAATCTATATTGGCCTTAGAAAGTGTTATTTCTGTGTAGCTTTCTTTTTAGCCTCTGTTCAACTCTGGAAATTTACTACCTCAGAATAGAGAATCTATTACTCTGTACATGAAGGCACTTAAGAAATAAAAACGTAACAAGAAGTCTGCTGGATAAGACCAAAGGCTTTCCTAGACCAGTAACCTGTTTGTCACAGTGGTCATCCAGATGCGTCTGTAAAGCCCACAAGCAGGACATGTTGTTGTTCTTGATGGGATTATTTTCTGTCTCTGACAAGAAAGGCAGCCATCAGAGAAAAACAAAAGGCAGAAAGAATGACTCTTTACCAGTCCCTCATGCACACGAAAGGCTAAAGAAAACCCACACCTTTCTTTAGCAAAGGAAGAAGTGAGCTTTACTCATAAGTGTTCTTGTACATACAAATGCAGACATAGCATAGGGTTTCAAGAGAGTTTGTTCCATCCATTTTGTGTTCCTTTACATAGGCAGGAGTGAGAAAGCAAACCATGTGCTCCCAGCAATAGAGGAGAGAGAGGGGTGGGGTGCGAAAGGAAGCTACATCTGGCCTGTTCAGACAACACACTAAGCCATGGTTAGGCTGCTAACCTTTTTGCAACAAAGGATTAGTGAGCATGTTTAAACTAGGGATGTGTATCATATCGTTAGAATTTATGATAATGATACGATATGCTCTTTATCGTGCACATGAGCTACGATAACAATACGATAGAAAAACCTATGATAATAATCGGAGATGATAATTTTCGGGTGATTTTATCATTTTATCGGACTACCATATAAATATACCTATAATTTCTGTATTTTAAAAGTTAGAGGCTTGAAACTTGGCCACAGTGCTTCTGGGGTATGCCTAAGTATGTCTAAGAAATTTGAGATCGATCCCTCCAACCCTCGATTTTATATTAATTTTTTAAAGATCGTTTCCGTTCTGACAGGTCTGGCGAGCTGTCATTCTGATCTGTTAGAACGGAAACAATCTTTAATAAATTTATATAAAATCGAGAGTTGGAGGGATCGATCTCAAATTTGGCACATATGTGTAGCACATGTTGCTACACATATGTGCCAAATTTGAGATCGATCCCTCCAACCCTCGATTTTATATGAATTTATTAAAGATCATTTATGTTCTGACAGATCAGAATGACAGCTCTCCATGTGCATTCATTCTGATTTGTCAGAACGGAAACAATCTTTAATAAATTCATATAAAATCAAGGGTTGGAGGGATCGATCTCAAATTTGGCACATATGCGTAGCAACATGTGCTACACATATATGCCAAATTTGAGATCGATCCCTCCAACTCTCGATTTTATATGAATTTATTAAAGATTGTTTCCATTCTGACAGATCAGAACGACAGCTCGCCAGACCTGTCAGAACAGAAACGATCTTTAAAAAATTAATATAAAATTGAAGGTTGGAGGGATCGATCTCAAATTTCATACACATACTTAGGCATACCCCAGAAGCACTGTGACCAAGTTTCAAGCCTCTAACTTTTAAAATACAGAAATTATAGGCATTTTTTTCTTTCAGCCAAAAATATCATTTTTTAATGATAATTATCGTGAAGACGATACAGATCACCTATGATATGAATGAAAACGATAATGTTTTTGGTCCGAAATGATGATAATGATAAAAAATGATATTTTTTGGCATGCACACCCCTAGTTTAAACCATGGTTATGTAGCCACCATGATCAGGAATGGTTCACAAGACATGCTAAGCCATAATGTTTAGCTCAAAATGCTTAATCACCATGACTTAGTGTGTCGTATGAACAGGGGCACTGTACTTTATGGAGATTCTAAGGCTAGCTATGTCCCAAATTCCCATAGTTTTACTAGCTAACTACAAACCTGCCTCCTTTTAATTTGTAGATGAGGGCCTAATCTACAACTGCAGCCCTTTCACAACAGAAGAGGGTTAATTGTGAGGTTTCCAACTTCCGCAATCATCTCTCACGGGGCACACGTGAGGGATGTTTCTCACAAGTAAAGGAGAGCTGTTGCAGGAGGATGTGTGCCCCGTGACAGCGGTTCCGAATGTGCATCGGCAGACACACAGTAACGCCGGGGGGGGGGGGGGGGGAGGTGCTATGTCAAAGATGTGTTCCTGCCCGTCAATATGTTTGTGTTTTTTTAAAAAAAACATGGCTGGTGCCAAAACACGCTGATAACCAATAAAAATTGTGCCAAAAATGGCAGATGCCCACTCCCGCACATGTCCGAATCTGCTGGACATGTCCCTGACAGCAGGTTGGCTCGCGCCGAACAGCAACAGCTTTGAGAAGGGGGGCACACCAGACGTGGATGTCAGGATTGTAGCGAGAGAGCTGGAAAAGCCGTGACAAATCCAGTCAGCAATATTCCTGAATAACTGAGGGGTCGACCTGAGACCACCGCGGGAGTAGGTGAACGTCATGTGGCCTGGTAGGTATGACCTTGATATTATTCTGGAAGAAATGGCTGGCGTAGACACAGCCAACATTGCAAAATTCAAAACAGTTCTTTCGGTAACAGGTATTCAGAGACATGGAGCCTATCTACACACGCAAGATAAAACACTTTGAAAATGTTTTGAAAACTGCATATGGAGTGTGTCCTGGGCCCCAACAGTTCTCAAAACTGTTATAAACCATTTTAAACCATTTTAAACCATTTTAAAGCAGTAGTGTAGATAGGCTGACAATTTTGAAAACTGTTGGGGCTCAGGACACGCTCCATATAGAGTTTTCAAAACATTTTCAAAGTGTTTTATCCTGCATGTGTAGATAGGTTCACACTGTATGAAGAAATACTTCCTTGTTTCATCTTTCCTCAGTCTTCCGCCATTCAGCTTCATTGGACGATGCCAGTGAAGGAGTCCTACAAAGTACGTTCCTTTCTTTAATCCTGTTTTCATGTTAAACCATCATCCATTTGAGAAATCCAATTGCTTCTGATCAAGGATGCTCCATGTGTTACATTATGTCTATTACGTCAAGATACAAAGCAACGGAACCTAAGATTTTTCTGAGGCAAACAGATTTGCAAACCTTGTTTTCTTTCTCTCAAAATTTCAGTCTGAGAGTGAAAAAGAAAAGCAAGGACAAAGAGCAAATATTAAAGAACAAACCTCAGATGCTAAGCTGGAGTGTGTGAAAATCACTTAGAAACCCTTGGGCATCTTTCTTTGAAAACAGGACAGGGAGATTTGAGGGGCAGTGGTGTAGCCCTTAGAGGGAGACCAGGATTTTTCATAGTGATTGAAGATCTGGATAAAGGAATTGGGACAGGCAAAACGCCATGCAAAACAGAAAACCCACAGGCAGTTTTTTCGACTGTTTTGAGTTTCAAATACATCTTTAAAACAAGGAGAATAAAAAGTTTTTCAGTGCTTCAAGGTCTATGATACTTAGTCACCCAAAAAACCCCAAAGCATCCAGACTCTTTTCTTAATTGAGAGTAGGGGTAATCCCTTTAGGTACAGCAATTAAAACATTGCTTTCCAATAAAAAAAAGAGAGATTTCTGCTTGTTTGCAATAATAATAATAATAATAATAATAACAACAACAACAACAGACAGACAGCTGCACGCACACACACACACACACACACACACACAGACAAAAGCAAGCATGTACCAAGAGCACCTAGAAAATATATTGTATTTGTAAACAAAGATCATACCCCCCAAAATATTGTATAGCACAGAGGAGGGACAGAGGCAGTTGTCTGGCCAACCTGAAAGGACATTTCTTATGTATCTTTAAAAGAATAAACTCTGGCCAGATCTACACCAAGCAGGATATAGCACTATGAAAGTGGTATGAAAGCAGCATATGGAGGCAGGATCTACACTACTGCTTTGTAGTGGTATTGAAGTGCACTGACAACTGTTGGGTCCCATTGACACAGTCTATATACCACTTTCATTGTGTTATATATCCTGCTTGGTGTAGATGTGTCATGGGCCCCAATAGTTGTCACTATATCACTATAAAGCAATATCACTATAAAGCAGTAGTGTAGATCCTGCCTCTGTTCAGTTATTACTGGCATGAAGAAGCACCACAAGTACAAAGGGGCTACAGGATTACATCTTTAGCCATAGCCCCTTGTCAAATTGCTCCTTCCAGCTTTCAAAGTGCACAGGGTAAATGGCTACGGGTGCAACCTCCTCTTTCCTTTGTACTCATCTTGCCCTTTTCTGCAAGTAAGGGCTTGACTGTGAGGCATAAACATCCAATGCAGACAGTGCTGATGGCAGTCTTATAATTTGTAAGCTGCCTTGAGCACTAGTTTTAGAACAGGGAAGGTGAGATATTCAATCAATCAATCAATCAATCAAAATTATGGATAGGGATCGTGCCATGCTGCAGTCTGTCATATTGCAATGGCCATGAGATGAATGCCCAGTCCCGATTCAGAGAAAATAAGCCATGCTTGAGCCCCATTAAAATCAATGGAAATTAGTGCAACTCACTTGCCCATTGATTTCAATGAGATTTTAAATGTGACTGAGGGTGCAATATTACACAATTCTAATCAAAAGCAAGATATTCCCACGTAAGTGTGTACAGGGTTGCAGCCTAGAATGTTGTAATATTTGAAGCTGAGGCCTTTAAAGCATGTTGTTATACTTGTGATTATTATTATTTTTAATTTTCTGATGTTCCTGTTTTGTTTTTTGTTCTGGTTGAAATTTATTATTAAAAAAAAAGTATTGCAGCCTACATTTAGGAACATAGGAAGCTGCCTTATACTGAAGTCAAACCATTGGTATATCTAGCCCAGTATTGTTGACACGGACTGGCAGCCCAGGGTTTCAGGTTGGAATGTTTCCTGCCCTACCTGGAAATGCCGGGAATCAAACCTGGGACCTTCTGCATGCGAAGCAGATGCTCTGCCACTGAACCACAGCCCCTCCCATTTCTCTCCTGTTTCGAAGCAGTCCAAAGATAAGAGTAATGGTAATATTTAGCAACTGTATGTGCTGGAAGGGCTTCTTATACATGGAGACTGACCAGCTGCAAAATGTTACAGGTTCAGTCCCGTCATCTTCAGATGTGTCTGACTCCTATCTGAAATTGTCGAGAGCTGTTACCAGTTACCATAGAAAATACTGAGGTAGATAGACCAGCAGTCTGATTCAGTATAAGGCAGCCACCTAAGATCAATAACCCCTAAAAGCAGGCATATATTGTCATCTTCATATTACTGATAAGGGAGATGGGAATTCTCTACATTAAGGAAAAATCCTGCATCCTTACCAGGGCTTCATCTTCTGGAGTCTTTGCAGGTTTACGATGGGCACAATACATGCCCTTCCCTTACCCTTGTTTTTCCAGTTCTTTTGTGGGCACGTTCTGTATGTTTCATTTATACAGCGAGTAGATGATGTGCAAGATTTCTACGATATTATGTGATTCTTGTATTACACAACTTCTTTGATGGTGGTTTTTAGCAGGGTGGTGGTGGTTTGTTACTGCATTTTTGACAATTTATAAAATGGTGGAATAAACCTAAAAAATACTGAGAGAGGCACCAGAGGTTGACGACATTGTGATAAGGACCCGTGATCTTCCATCAGTGAACATTCATGATAAATGCCCCATGTAAAAACGCCCTTAAAGTATGGCATCTTGGCTAAGATAAACTAGGTATGTGTGAACAAGGAAAATGGGAATTTGTCGAAGTTCTCAAATACCACTTCGAAGCTCATTCCATCTTGTGTCCATCAGATTGGGATCTTTGTTGTTGTTTTTCATGGGAAATTCCTGAGTATCTTCACGCATATTTTCCCAAATGTACATTGTGCACATCTTTGAAATGTATATGCTTTCTACTAACTGTGCTGAAAACGTGTTGGTGTGCACTTCTGAAATGGATGCATTTTGTCATGCACATTTTTCAAACTTATGTGTGCTGCTGAATGCGATTTGTTTTGGGCTGCGAATGGCATTGCACTCTCGGAAATGTACAGACTTTAACCACAGATTGTGTTCAAGTCCAGGACCAGAAGTTGCAAACTGGGTAAATCCTGATTTTAAAAGAACCCAAACTGAAATGCATTTCTCATACATCCCTAAGATCATCTAGTGAGCTTACTGCTGAGCCAAAAATGGAGCTGGGGCTTTCATGATGACAAGCCATCCAGCGTTAGCCTCCATGCACACTCTTGCACACTCTGAAGGCAAGGATGGAAACTTCTTCCCTCTATCTCAAAGAGGATTGCTGCTAAATGTTTACGTATTCAGGGATAATATTCTAACAGTGCCATCCTATTCATGGTACAGTGTGCAAGGAGGGCTTACTCCATGGAGGCTGGTGGCTCCGCTGTCAGTGGCCCTGTGAACCATTCAGAACTCTGAAGGAGCCATCCAAAATGCTGAAACAATTTGGGGGGGGGGCAGCATCTTTGATAGCCGCTTTAGAGTTCTGACCAGTTCTGAGTGAAACCCAGAGTGGACCACAGCCCCACTAACATTGGAGCCACCAGCCTTCACTGATCTTCCTCTTAGGTTTATGTGCAGACTAAGAAGTGTCTAATTGAACTCAGTGGGCTTTTGCTTCCAGGTAAATGCATTTAGGATCAGTCTGCAAAGTGGCAGCTAAGGTGACCGAACACAAAAGACGAGAGGGCTCTGGCGCCTTGAGGAGTTGAAGAGAACAGTGCATTCTTGCAAGCACAGCTTTCTGTGTCACAGCAGTGCTCAGTGCTGTTTTGAGTCTTCTTTGTAGTTATTAAAAGTACAGCAGCTCTTTGCTTTGCTTTGCTTTACTACATATGGTCACCTGAGGAGTAATAACAAATGGCTCACACTTCAAAGCACTATTTCACTTGCCCACTAAGGGGAGCCGCCACTGCTTTCACAATTGTGGATATGACAAAACCAAACCAGTGGGTGAGGGGGGAACTGGCTATAGAAAACCCCCAAGCGCGATGACTGCAGATGGCTTCAATCTAGGGTGATAGTGTTTTTAATTGTTTTTTTAAAACTTCAAAGAGCCTCTTATACAAATAAAGTCTTTACAGCTCTTCAGCACCAGAGTTTTTCTCTCCCTGCCGCTTCAATCTAGGGTGACCATATGGAAAGGAGGACAGGGCTCCTGTATCTTTAACTGTTGTGATGCAGCACCTGGTGGAATTCCCTCTGCATGCATACAAATGACACCTGCTGGAATTCCCTTTTCTATACAACTGTTAAAGATACAGGAGCCCTGTCCACCTTTCCATAGGGTCACCTTATTAATGCTACAGCCTGCTCCCCTCCCCACCATTTTTAAACATGGCACTCTCATAAGTTTGGAAGTACAAAACTGATGATATCTATAGTGGAGAGATTTTGCTCCCAGGATCCTTAAAGTCCCACAGATAGTTCAGAGGCTATGTAGTCAGTGGATATGTGACTGTCAAGGAGCAAGTTCTGGACACCATATTTTAAGGCCGTGAAGGAAATAACAGTAGGCTGACCAACTGAAAAGGAGGACAGGGCTCATGTAACTTTAACAGTTGAGGGGAAAAGGGAATTTCAGCCAGTGTCATTTGTATGCAATTAGTTCCTGGTGAAATTCCCTCTTCATCATAGCAGTTAAAGGTGCAGGGGCCCTGCCTTCTTTTGTATGTGGTCACTCTAGTATAGAGCCTGCAACTTTAACTGTTGTGATGAAGAGGGAATTTCACCAGGTACTAATTGCATACAAATGACACTGGCTGAAATTCCCTTTACTCTGCAACTGTTAAAGTTACCTGAGCCCTGTCCTCCTTTTCATATGGTCAGCCTATTTACCTGCAATGAATGACCTGGCTTTACCAAATATGAAACATGATTTCAATTAGGTCTGTTCTGTTCACCGCTGCAGGCCGAGCTGGGTGCAAGGACTCCCTGCTCACCCTACTCGCCTCCCTTGCCCCCTCCCCACTCACCCCTGAATCCAGAGCTGGCGCCTCCACTGCCTGCAGGAGTTATCTATGCAGCCTGTCTTCTTCCATTAGAAATTCAAAAGTAAGATGGGGCAGCCCTGAAGGGGCATTTCTGTTGCTTGTGACCATAGATCTATGAAACTACACAGCTCCCATCTTACTTTTAAATCACAGTGCTAATGGAGGAGGACAGATGGCAAAGGTAAGTCCCACAGGTGGTGGCTCAGGGTAGGGAGAGAGGGGTTCTCAGGACCCACTTCTGGGGGGTGAACCTCATTTTGGTTTCAGTTCCGAAGCGAGGCAGCCCGGCCCCAAAGCACCCTGAATAAAATTGGAGGCTAATTTCAATCACATTTCTATCTGCTTAAGAACAAGATATAATGTTCTATTTTGCTCCCAGTGCATGTGTGCAAGGATAAATCAACAAGCAACACAGCCAATGAGAATTTTCCTATTTTTTTCTTCTCCTTTGAATTTCTTTCAGAAAGCAATTTCTTTTCTATCAAATTTCATGAGAATAGTCGGGGGGTGGGGGATTTGGAGCAGTACCTGTCCTACACTTTCCATAAGCAAGGGCTAACAGATACTGGGGGAAATAATCTTTCTCAAAGTTATGCCCATGCTTGGATCACAGAATTAAGAAAAATGTCATGATAAGAGACTGAAACACATTGCACAGCTCAGGTATAAGACAGGATGAGGGATGTATGGATTTTATTAAATCCATGCTGTCTGTGTTTCATGAATTGTCAGGAGTGTTTTTTTCCTGTCGTCTGGTTTTTGACGGAATCAGGTTTTGTTTTGTTTTTTGCGCGGGGTGTGTGTGTGTATGAGAAAGTCATTCCTGTTTAGAAATATGCACTTGTGCTAATATGTGTTTGCACAAATCCCCCCCAAAGTTGTTTTTTTTTTTTTTAAAAGGTAGGCAGGTCTGTGCAACTTGGATGAAGCCAACATGCTGTGTTGTATTCGTGGAAATCTGAAAACATTTGAATTCATTGCAGATTTCTCCAACATCCCTACACAGGACTACAAGGTCATGCATATGAAATAGACTCAGCAGGGGATCCTGGTGAGATATAGCATCCAGGCTTTAACTTGAGCCGGATCTACACTACTGCTTTAAAGTGGTTTATAACAGTGTTGGGGCCCAGGACACACTCCATATACAGTTTTCAAACCGTTTTCAACGTGCCATATCCTGCTTGGTGTAGATCTGGCCTCAGTCTGTTGGATAGATGGCCCTGATTAAGTTTTCAAGATTGAAGTGCAGATCTTACCATATTTGTGTTGAATTGGGGCTTCTTTTTCAACCAGTCCCTTCCCTTATTACAATTGCATTTTAAAAATAAAAAATGAATTAAGCTAAAAAAGAAAAGTATGGGTTAATATAAAAATCCAATTTCTTAATATTTGTTCATTCATTTGAGATCTTCTGGAAAGGCCATTCTCTCTGTCCAACCAGCATTTGATTGGTGTTTAGAACTTGAGAAAGGCCTTCTTAGTGGCTGCACCCGGTCTCTGGAACTTCCTACCAAGGGAGGCTCATCTGGCCTCCTTGAAGGTCTCCCACTTGCATTCAAAAACCATATTTAAATAGGAATTTGGCCCATAGAGCTGATTTGCCCCCCCCCCTTTGCTCTGTGTTTTAACTGACATTTTAATTTAATTTAACTGGCTGGTTTTTTAATATGCTCTTTTTTTTTAAAAAAAAGATGGTTTTATATTGTTTATGTTGATTTTTTAATTGTAAATTTTAGTGTTAGCCACCTTGGCCCTATTTTATGGAAAGGTGACATATAAATGTAGCAAAATAGAAACCAAAAATAGAATATATATATCCTTTGCACAAGGTGGATATATATATATATATATATATATCCACCTTATGCAAAGGAGCCATGTTTGTGTACTGTAGCAGAGTAGCCAATGGAGTAAATAGAGTAGCAAACGTGAAGAGGTAGAGTTGTTAGTGGGCATCCTATATTATATGCTAACCCTGGGCTCATCTTGATGGCGTCCGGTCAGTAGCACAGTGGTGGCGCAAGGCGGCGCGCCCCCACATTGGCTATCCTTCCGCCCATCTACAGCGAAAGGAGCACAATTGCTGGCTTTCCTGGTGGTGGCACCGCCTCCACAGCCGCATCCGCCCACCAGACCATGAGCCACAGTTCAGGGGCACCTTTTTTAAAATCTTTATCATTACGTGTCTTTTCCTCTAACTGCGCAACTTTGTAGGACTAGTGAAGCGCGGAGCTGGCTTGTCCCTATTCCCATGGCGTCTTACTGTAATTGTGCTGCTCCACTTTACTCCCGAGAAACATAGATAGGATTGTGTGGCTAGTTCATGCCAACTGCACTCCATTCAAGAATGAATCTTGAATCCGATTTTAGAGCCTTCGGCAGTTCGCTGTGATGCCTTTAACGATCATTTCTCAGATAAAATCTCTCGGATAAGAGCCGACTTAGATGCCATTGTTATAGCAGAAGTTGACAGTGGAGTGTCCAGTGACTCCACGAGTAGGATTACACTTGATCAGTTTCAGTTAGTGAGTACCGAGGATGTGGACAAGGTACTTGGATGTGTGAGGAAGACGACTTGCCCTCTCGATCCCTGTCCTTCCTGGCTGGTCGTCCAGGGAGGAGATGCAGTTAGATCACATCTACAGCATATCATTAATGCATCTCTCAGGGAGGGGAGCTTTCCATCATGTTTAAAAGAGGCGGTGGTAAGGCCGCTTCTAAAAAAGCCCTCCCTGGATCCCCTGGACCTTAATAACTACAGGCCTGTATCAAATCTTCCATATTTGGGCAAGGTGATCGAGAGGGCGGTTGCTTTTCAACTCCAGGTAGTCTTGGATGACACTGATTTTCTAGACCCATTTCAAACCGGCTTCAGGGTGGGATATGGAGTTGAGACCGCTTTGGTCACCTTAGTGGATGATCTACGCCTTAGTATCGACAGGGGGAGTGTGTCCCTGCTGGTACTCCTGGACCTCTCAGCGGCTTTCGATACCATCGACCATGGTATTCTTCTGGAGCGCCTGGGGGAATTGGGGATCGGGGGCACTGTGCTTCAGTGGTTCCGGTCCTATCTCTCGGCAGGTTCCAGATGGTGATGCTTGGGGATAGCTGATCTTCAAAAAAGGAGCTGCTATGTGGTGTACCACAAGGTGCCATCCTTTCCCCAATGCTGTTTAACATTTACATGAAACCGCTGGGAGAGATCATCTGGAGGCATGGGGCGGGGTGCTATCAATATGCTGATGACACCCAAATATATTTCTCTATGCCTTCAACAACATCGTCAGCTAAGGATAGTGTGTCTCCTCTGAATGAATGCTTGGAGGCGGTAATGGGCTGGATGAGGAAAAACAAACTGAAGCTGAATCCAGACAAGACGGAGGTGCTTGCTGTCAAAGGCCCCAACCTGGGTCTGGAGGTGTGTCAACAGTTCTGGATGGGGTTACACTCCCCCTGAAAGATTGTGTTCGCAGCTTGGGGGTACTCCTGGATCCATCGCTCCAGATGACAGCCCAGATTGATGCGACGGCCAGGAGTGCCTACTATCAGCTTCGGCTGATACGCCAGCTGCGCCCCTTCCTAGAGTTGGAAGACCTAAAGACGGTAGTGCACGTTCTGGTAACTTTGAGGCTCGACTTCTGCAATGCGCTGTACATAGGGCTACCTTTGTGCCTAGTCCGGAAACTTCAACTTGTTCAAAATATGGCAGCCAGGTTGGTCACTGGTACACATTACACTAGTTTTAAAATCGCTTCATTGGCTGCCAATCAGTTTCCGGGCGAAGTATAAAGTGTTGGTTATTACCTTTAAAGCCCTACATGTTTGGGTCCAGGGTACCTGCAGGATCGCCTTCTCCCGTACAATCCGCCCCGCACACTTAGGTCCTCTGGGAAGAACTTACTCAAGCCAGCCAGAACTAGGCTGGCGAGTGTTACCCAGAGGACCTTTTCTTCCATCACTCCCAGACTATGGAATGGTCTGTCGGAGGAGGTTAGACAAATTGACAGTCTTCATGAATTTAAGAGAGTCATGAAGACTGTCCTCTTCCGACAGGCCTATCCAGATGAATTTTAAATTGTTTTTAATGTTGTATTGTTCTCTTGCTTTTTAAAAATTTTAACTGTTGTGATTTTTATGTTTATATTGTTGCTGTTCCCTGCCTCGATCTGGAGGGAGAGGCGGGTTACAAAAAATAATAATAATAATAATAATAATAATAATAATTATTATTATTATTAAGAGAAAATGTGCTGCGGGTGGGTGCAGCAAAGAGGAGACCTGCATGCAACCCGATCCTAGGCACCTGTTTACTCGGAAGTAAGCCTCACTGTGCTTCAGTGAGCACAGGATTTCCACCTAAAAGACTTGCCTTGTCTTCTCCTGAAACACAAATTTATTTATTTATGATTTTTACTTTAATTCTGCTGCCCAGCAGAGGTGGTCCAATAGCCATTTGGCTCGCTGTACTGCCCCACCCCGTCTCAGCCAGGTGACCAATCGGGGTTAGCCAATAGCCCTCCAGCGCAAAGCCAGAGGATGGTGATAGACTAGAGAGACTGGAGATGCATGTCTGCACCTGGCTGGCATGAAAAAGTTGGGATAAGTAGCCGACTTTTTTAAAGTGGAGCTTTTGGGATTTGCCCCTGGATGGGTTCAGAATGGCGGCTGCATCAGTAGATCAAGTGCTGCCACTGCGAGGCAAACCTCTCGTCTAGAGGTACCTCCTATTTCATTTTATACTCCTCAGTCTGTTGACTGTTTCATTAGTCAGTTTTAATATGCATCTATTCATACATAATACAACTGCTTCCGATTTGCTCTTGTAATTAAGGTGCATTCATTGTTCAAATGTGTGATGAATTATAAAAGTCATTAAAACAGGGCAAGGGGGCTGATTTGACTATAGGACAGGGAAGGCTTCAGAGTGTTAAGAAGATTAAATACATTAGTTTTCTAATATATGTAAGCCAAGCCTATATATAGTGGGAGGAGGGATCCTTTCCCAGTTATTAAACACACATTTGCTAAGATATATTATTTTTTGCTTTTGCTAAGAAACATCACTTTTTTTGTTATTCGCTTCCTCCTAGAGTAACTGCACTGGAACTCCTGAAACCTCACCTCTTGGAGAACTGGAGTATGCATATCAATAGTATAGGTAAGTAATATGTTTCATTAAAAGTTTTCCCTGTGCCGCCTTGTCCAGGACTTTTGCCATTGAATTGCTCTTTATATTTCACCTAAGATAAAATTCACAGCACAATCCTATGCATGTTTACTCAAAAGTAAATCCCACTGTGGGTAGGGATAGATTCACCTCTGTTCAGGGCACCTGCCCGAGTCATCCTTGCTTCTGACCTGCGGAACATCCTGACGACTGCCCGGGAAGTGTGGCAGCCCATCCATCCCCTAACCGAGCCACCAATATGTGCATATTGGTGGCTCAGTTACTTCCATAACTCCCATGTTGCATAAATTACCCTTAAAGTGCCAATGTATGCAGGATTAAAGACATAAAGGGTCAAGATGAGGAAGAGAGGGAAGCCCCAGCAACCAGATGCTTACAGTTTGCGCTGCCGCCATTGGACTGGGTTCAGTAAGTGGCGGCCGCTCAGCGAGCGTGGTCCAGGGGAGGGGGGGTGGACTCCCAAACCTAGTCAGGTGCTCACACCATCCCCAACTGTGGGGCTTGCTCTCTACCTAAGCAGCATGTTTAGGGTTGCAGTCTTTAATGGTGCAATCTTATCAGCCTCCATACGCGGACGCTAACAGGCATCCTAGGCAGGACAGGAGCGCGCAGAAGTGATCCTCTCGCCCTGCATTTTCAATAAGTGAGTGATTTCGTCCATCTAGTTGGGGCTCTGCAGAGAGGGAGGGAAGGAGGCTGGGTTGGCTAGAAGATTCTTTGTAAGCCAGCCCCCACATCTCCCCTCCCCACCCACAGATCCGCCCCCTTTCTCTCCTTTCTGAGCTCACATTTGTGAGCTCATAGAGGCCTCCTCCACACGAGACGTTTAATGAGCCTTGAAGGCTCATTATAAATTTTACCTCCACACCAGCGGAGTGCAAAACGGGCGTACAGGCGCGTTATCTCCCCGATAATGCGCATTTTCGAATGCGTGTTAAATAGCGACTTTTATTTTGCTCCGGCCGTTAAAGCACATTTTCGCCGTGTGAACAAGCGATTATGCGCATTAACGTCTTCTAAAGCGCTTTTTGGACATCAATTAATGCGCTTCGCCGCCTCTCGCCGCCTCCCGTGCAGAGGGATTAGGCGTAAATGCGCCTCCGCGATAATGCGCATAATCCCCGAACCGGGCGCAAAAGCGCATCCTTGTGGAGGGGGCCAGAGACAGACAGCGCAGTTCTGGAGTCAAGTAAGCAGGCCAAGAGTGAAGCAGAGAATTTACTAGCAAACAAGGATTTTCCAGAGGAAAGTCAGGAATATAGGCAAAGTCAAGTGTATGGGATAGCAGACAAGTATCATCAGGATCCAGAGGCTGCGTCATGCAGAAGTCCAAAGTTGATAATACAGAGGTCTAAACATGAGTTAAGGTCAGGATACAAGAAGCTGGAACTGGTGTGTTTTCAGCCAAGTCCAGACAGACAATGAAGCTTGTATTCCCAGGGCTTCCTAGAGCCCTATGCACAGCTCAACTGCTGTATATCACCATGCTTACTCCTGAGGAGTTCTTCCTTGGAGGCAGGTGCTTTGTCTTAAAGGATCTTTACTGTTCTGCCTCTTAAGGTGACAGTGCTCTCTGGGACTGGGTGGACGCTCAGCCTCTGCCTCTGAAGCAGAAATTCCTTCTCCTGAAGGCCCAGGCTCCCCCATGTCTCCTGACAAAGGTCGCTCTATGGCGTCATTTGTCTCAGAGTTCTAACTCCTCTGAAGAAGAGGAGGAGGAGGAGGAGGGGGATCCCTCCAATGGGGGCGTAACAGAAACCAACTCATTTTATTTCAGTTGTATGTCCACTTTTGCATCTGGTATCAATACCTAGCTATGTTTCTGTGAGGATTATTGAAAAACCGATAACAAGCATAACTGGCAGGGAAGAGAAAATGCAATCTGGGAGATTAGCAAGTGTCTTTCATATTAGCAATTTCAATCATACTCTTAGGATTTCTTCTTAATAGTGTGGCTTTACAATATCATTTTCTCTGCAGGAAACCATATTAGTGAACATGAGAAATAATGTAATATGATGCTAATAGAATGTGCCTGAGTATTGCTAATACAATGTGATCCTGATTAAAATGTGCTTCAGTACAATGCCTATTTTGAAAGTGAGACCAGGATACGCTGTTTTATAAACTTGGTCTAAGAGAATAGTAACAACGGTTTTATAGTGCATTCCTCTATACAGAATCGTAGAGCTGGAGGGAACATTATAGGCCATCGTCCAACCCTCTGCTTGATGCAATAAATCCAAAGCTAAACCATCCTGAATCAATGGTTGTCCAGCCTCTTCTTGGAGAACTCCAGCAATGGAAAGTGTACCACGTCTCCAGATAATTCCATTGTCAAGCTGCTGTCACTATCAAGGCATTTTCCTAATGTTCAACTGAAATCTACCCTTCTTAATGTAAGCCTGTTTGATCTATCATCGGATCTAGCCTTGCCCTCTGGAGTAGAAGAGAACAAGTCTTTCCCCTCTACTATGTGATAGCCATTCAGCTATGTGAATAGTGCTGTCTTGTCCCCCCCCCCCGAGACCTCTAATCTCCAAGCTAAACATGCCCAGTTTCTTCAACCTTCAATCCATTCCCCTCATATTCAGTTCCTTCAACCTTTACTTATAGGACTTGTTTTCTATATTGTTGATCGTCTTCATTGCCTTCCTCTTAAACCATTCCAGTTTGTCTATATCCTTCTTATAGGGGCTGTTCAGACAACCCACTAAGCCATGGTTCAGCCACTAACCCTTTTGCAGAAAATGGTTAGTGAGTGTGTTTAAACCGTGGTTATATAGCCACCATGGTTAGGAATGGTTCACACTAGGGATGTGTATCGTATCATTCCGATGTCTGATAACAATCCGATAATGGTGTTATTAGACATCTGATTAACAATAATGCTACAATACTGTTCCCCTCCGAAATTATTGGATCCGAAAATTTTCAGTCCAATAATATCGGATTTTATCGGATTATCAGTCTGCCATATAAATAAACCTATAACTTCTGTATTTTAAAAGTTAGAGACTTGAAACTTGGTCACAGTGCTTATGTAATATGCCTAAGTATGTGTTTGAAATTTCAGAACAATCCCTCCACCCCTGTATTTTATATGAATTTTTGAAAGATTGTATTTTATATGAATTTTTGAAAGCTCTGAATGACAGCTAAAGCCACGGGACGGCCCCGTGAGGTAAGAACTGTGAGGGGGGAGGAGGGAGTTAGGGCCCCCCCTCACTCACCCGCCGCCATTTTTTCCCATAGACAGTGCAAGTCTATGGGGAAAACAAAAATGGCGGCCGATCTAAAAATCGGATGTCCAATTTTTGGATCGGGATCGGGCCCGATCCAGTCCGGGGGGGGGGGGCTCCGATTTTGTCCGATCTGATCCGGGACAAAATTGGAGGTCCCGATCTGGGTCCCGATCCGATCCAGGGGGTCCGTGCACACCCCTAGTATTTTGTACAACCTGTGATCCATCTCCAGTGTTATATAATCTTTCAGTGTTTTCCTGTCATGACTTTAGTTGTTGTTAATCTTAATGCCAAATTGTTAATCTTAATGCCAATCATCATTACCCACCATTTCCCCCATTCAATATTAATTCAAGATTCTTTTCTATTTTTCTACTAATCTTTTCTCTTCTCTGTGTTTTGGATTCATACTTGATCCTTGTTGCTACTCTCTGGATTGTGTAAGATTTTATTGTTTATTATCACAGTAGCAAATGTGTTCCACTAGATCATGGGTGGGCACTCTGCAGCCATCAGCCAAAGCCCTCTGCAAGTGATTCATTCAGACCTGTGGCAAGAGCAGTCTGAGTTCCCCTGGCAGGAAAGAGAGCGAGAGACCAAGAAAGAGACTGGTCTCGCCCACTTGGCTTTGGTCTTACCCACCAGGATGTGGTCCTCAACACATTACGCCCAAGGGAATGTGGCCTTCATCAAATAAAGGTTTATCCACCAGGTACTAGATTAATTCATTGGCGTTCAGTGATTAGCAAAATGAGCATGGTAAACAGGAAGTACCTCATGTAGCTGGTAAACAGGAAGTACTTTATTAAAGAAGTGCTTCTAGAACTTCTTTAATGAAATGATGGTGTGCCAAAACTTGATGGTAGTTCTATGTTCCTTACTTCTGTAATGAGATGTTACCGACTACATGAGCAATGCGTCAAAGTGCCATTAGAGAAACAAATATAACCAAGACAGCTGCTTTGAGCATTTGGTGAGGGCCTGATTCTCATTTAATGGTAACCTTGGAGTGTGCTTTCTCACCACTACTAATAAGGACACGAAAAGCTAATCATGTAGTCATATCTAGCAACTCTAAAAGATGTACCCAAGACCATTGAGATTGTTGATACAAAAACCTCAGGCAAGGAGATGCTCTCTTTCCAGAAAAGTATCCAAAGAATAAAAGAGCTTTCTAAAAGAAAGGAAGGAAGGAAGGAAGGAAGGAAGGAAGGAAGGAAGGTGTTAAAGTTGGGACATCACCACTCTTTTCTTCACATCTTCAGATGACAATACATGGCACTCAGCTTTCCCGTGTACATTATTTTTTGCAGCAAAGTAAATGTGTGCATTGGCTTTTTATGAAACATCACACTTAGTAGCCTGTGAAGGATACCATACACCATTTATGGATGATATGGATGTTGGATGTTAACTGTATCTTGAAGGAAGAGGTTTTGATTTATGGTAGAAACCCAGAACATAGCTTGAATTTACTATTTCATAGCATCTCTCTGGTATTGGAGCATTACAGGGACATGACAGCCAGCATAAATCAGGCCAGAACAAGATGTTACAGGAGATACATTGCTGCTGCCCAAAACAGCAGTCCCTTATCATCTCCTCTTCTCCTTCTCTCTCCCCATTGCAATCTCCAGTAATAGAAAAGATGCAACATGACATCACTGCACTGTGCGTTTCTCCATCCTGCCCCACTTCATTGGCTGCTGCTTGCCAGGCCAGAGAAATCTGCAGCATGATGACATCACATCACAAATTTTCTATGACTATATGTGACTGAGGAAGAAACAAGAAGGCTGCTTTTTTTTGGGTAGAACCCGTATGTCTTCCATAATGTCTCAGACACCTCCTAGAGAAAACCAGCTGAATCAACACATGTAGTTCCATAGGAAGCTGAGAAGAAAAAAATGAACTCCGGCTTACACTCCAGATTGGGTGGTCCATTAAAATGAGGAAGAGACAAAGCTGCCTTATACCAGCTCAGACTTAATGGTCTATCAAACCAAGAAGTGGGCAATCAGGGGCTCTCCAAATGTTCTTGGACTGCAACTCCTATCAGCCCTAGTCCGCTTTAGGGATGTATGAGAAATTTGTTTCAGTTTGATTTTTGACCAGAATTTACCTAGTTCGCAGACCCAAACATGACCTGTGGCCGAAGTCCATACATTTCTGAGCTGGCATTTGAAAAAAGTACATGAAAGAAACGTGCACCATTTATATATATACACACACACACACACACACACATACACACGCATACACACACAATGTTTAATCAATGACAGATAAATGCAAACAATTCTACACTGCAAACATTTCATGCATACATTTAGGAAAATGTGCACAAAAACCATAAAATGCAATATAAAATGTAAACGTTTAAAACTACAATATGAAATACAAACCAAAATAAAACCAAGCAGCAATGCAGAGATTGAAAATACAACAACAGATTTAAAACAAAAAGTTAACAGACTAAAATGTCTGGGAAAAGAAAAAGGGTTTCACATGGAGCCAAACAGAGCACAACGTAGGCACCAGGCAAGCCTCCCTGGGGAGTGCATTCCAGATAGGGATGTGCAGGGTCCCCCGGATCGGATCAGGACCTGGATCGGAACCTCCAATTTTGTCCTGGATCAGATTGGACAAAATTGGAGGCCCCCCTGGACTGGATTGGGCCCGATCCCGATCCAAAAATCGGACGTCCAATTTTCAGATCAGCCGCCATTTCTGTTTTTCCCATAGACTTGCATTGGGGGAAAGAAAGCTTCCCCCAATGCAAGTCTATGGGGAAAACATGGAGGCGGGTGGGTGAGTGGGGGCCTAACTCCTCCCCTCCCCCTTGCGCTTCTTACCCAGCAGGTAAGCCCCCCCCTGCTGTCCGCTTTCATCGGCGGGCGCCCGCTGGCGCCCGCAGATGAAAATGGACAGCCCAAGGCAGGTAAGCGCCCCCCCCCCACGATCCTCACGTGGCGGGGCATCCTCCTCTGTCCGTTGCCAGCTATAAACTACTGCGAACTAGGCCTCACGGCCGAGTTTACAAGAGATCACCTGGCGCTCTCCTGTAAACTGGGCCGCGAGGTCTAGTTTGTAGTAGTTTACAGCCGGCAATGGAAGGAGGACAACGCCCTGCCAGATAAGCCCCCCCGCCGCGATCCTCACCTGGCTGGGCTGTCCGCTTTCATCAGTGGGCGCCCGCTGGTGCCCACCGATGGAAGCAGACAGCCCCATCAGGTAAGCCCCCCCCCCCGCTCCTTACCTCGTGGGGCGTCCTCCTCTGTCCGTTGCTGGCTGTAAACTACTATGAACTAGGTCTCGCGACCTAGTTTGCAATAGTTTACAACCGGCAATGGAAGGAGGAGGGCACCCCACCGGGTAAGCCCCCCTCCCCGTGATCCTCACCTGGCTGGGCTGTCCACTTCCATCGGTGGGCGCTCGCTGGCGCCCGCCGATGGAAGCGGACAGCTCTGCCAGGTAAGCGCCCCCCCCCCCGCTGTCCACTTCCATCGGTGGTCGTCCGCTGGTGCCCGCCAATGGAAGCAGCGGTGGGTGCCAGCGGGCGCCCGCTGATCCTCCAATTTTTCCCGAACCGGATCAGGTCCTTCTGAACCGGTTTGGGAAAGATCAGACGATCCAGAGGGGTGATCAGAAATCGGATAATTGTATCCGATTTCCCCTGGATCAGCTCCGGATCATGGATCGGATCGGATCCAGTGCACACCCCTAATTCCAGAACCCATGTGCCACAGCGGAAAATGTGCACACATTTTTGCACAGAAAGAAAAAACAACATCCACATTCTGGTATGGACATGAGTTAGAGCAAGCTTCAAGATGGAGTTTGGAGAACTTCAACATGCTTCAGTTTTGCTGATATTGACTTCATTAGCCAGCATAGTCAATGGTGACAGGCAGAGGTGTTGCTAGGTACTCAAAAGATTTGGACCACCAAGCCCAAAGGACACAATTCTCCATAATATGTGCATATGTCGATTGATATCTATCTATGCAAATGTAAAAATAATTACTACCATTAGTGATGGATGGACCACCCTGGGCCAGCACTGCACAACGCTCGCCAAGCCTCCACCATTTGCCTGACCCTGGCAAGTGGCGGTGATGAGCTGCTAAGCAGTACACGGGGTGATCAACAGCTGCATGTGGGTGCCCCCTCCTTTGGTGATGCAATAATTTATTCATTTATTTATTTATTGCATTTTTATACCGCCCCATAGCCGAAGCTCTCTGGACGGTTCACAAAAATTAAAACCATGAAATCATTTTAAAAATATAAAACAAGCCACAATCTAAAAACACAAAATAACATACAATATAAAAACACAACCAGAATAAAACCAAGCAGCAGGAATTAATACAAATTAAAATACAAATTTAAAACAGCAAGGATTAAAATTGAGTTAATTTAACTGTTAAAATACTGGGAGAATAAAAAGGTCTTCACCTGGCGACAAAAAGAGTACAAAGTAGGCGCCAGACAAACCTCTCTGGGGAGCTCATTCCACAGCCGGGATGCCACAGCGGAGAAAGCCCTCCTCCTAGTGGCCACCTGCCTCACTTCCTTTGGCAGGGGCTCACGGAGAAGGGTCCGGGTAGGTACATATGAGATCCTTTAGGGGGAGTGCAACCCCCTCCAGAACAGGGTGAACATCACCTCGCCAGACAGACGAACCACCTGCTAACAGTACCTCCGTCTTGTCTGGATTGAGTCTCAGTTTGTTAGCCCCCATCCAGTCCATTACCGTGCCCAGGCACTGATTCAGAACAGCCACTGCCTCACCTGGGTTTGATGGAAAGGAGAGGTAGAGCTGGGTGTCATCCGTATATTGATGACATCTCAGCCCACATCTCCGGATAACCTCTCCCAGCAGCTTCATGTATATGTTAACAGCATAGGGGATAAAATAGAGCCCTGTGGAACCCCATGGCTTAAATGCCACGGCACAGAGCAAGAATCCCCCAGCACCACCTTCTGAAAATGGCCATCCAAGTAGGAGTGGAACCACTGCAGCGCAGTGCCTCCAACTCCCAGCCCAGACAACCTATCCAGAAGGATACCATGGTCGATGGTATCGAAAGCTGCTGAGTGGTCCAAGAGAACCAACAGGGTCGCACTCCCCCTGTCCCTCTCCCGGCAAAGGTCATCCCTCAGGGCGACCAAGGCAGTTTCTGTTCCAAAACCAGGCCTGAAACCCGATTGAAATGGATCTAGATAATCCGTTTCATTCAAGAGTGTCTGGAGTTGTCCTGCAACCATCCGCTCAAGCACCTTGCCCAGGAAAGGAATGTTTGCCACCAGCCTATAGTTGTTAACATCTTCCAGGTCCAGGTTAGGCTTTTTCAGGAGTGCTCTGATAACCACCTCTTTTAACAAGGCTGGCACCACGCCCTCTCTCAAGGAGGCATTTACAACCTCCTGGACCCAGCCGGCGGTCCCATCCTTATTTGATGTAATTAGCCACGACAGGCAAGGGTCAAGCACACAAGTGGTCGACCAGACTTGGCCAAGCACCTTGTCCACATCCTCAGGCCTCAGTAACTGAAACTCATCCAATAAAACTGGACCAGACGGTGCTCTGAACGCCTCTACTAGCGGAGCTGCATTAAGTGTGGTGTCCAATTCAAGACGAATCTGAGCGACTTTATCTTCAAAGTGCTGTGTAAACTCATCACAGCATGCTACCGAGGGTTCCACGATCTCTCGCCCTGGCCCAGAGTGTAGCAGGCCATGAACCACCTGGAAAAGCTCCACCGGACAACACTGTGAAGATGCAATGCTGGTGGAGAAGAACTGTCTCTTCGCCACCCTCACTGCCACAGAGTAGGCTCGATAATGAGCTCTAGCCCGTGTCCGATCAGACTCAGCACGACTTTTCCTCCACCTGCGTTCTAGCCATCTTCCCTTTTGCTTCATTGCCCTCAGCTTAGTTGTAAACCAAGGAGCTGGCCGAGCTCTGCTCAGAGGGAGAGGGCACTTGGGTGCGATCATGTCAACTGCCCGGGTCATCTCTGCATTACACAGAGCGACCTGGGCTTTGACAGGAGCACCGGCCATATCAGCAGGAAAATCCCCCAGAGCCTTCTTGAATCCATTGGAGTCCATTAGCCTCCAGGAGCGGACCATTTTAATAGGCCCCCCACCCTTGCAGAGGGGAAAGGATGCCGAAAGTCTAAACCTCAAAAGAAAGTGATCCGACCATGACAAGGGGGTAGATGTTAGTTCCCCCACTTTCAGATCACCATCCTCCTGTCCACCCAAGAAAACCAGGTCAAGAGTATGTCCTTTTACATGCGTTGGACCAATGACATGTTGAGACAGCCCCATGGTTGTCATGGCAGCCATGAAGTCCTGAGCCGCTCCAGATGCAGGAGCCTCCGCATGGAAGTTGAGATCCTCCAGGACCACCATCCTGGGGGTCCTCAACACCAGGTCCGAGACAACCTCCATCAGCTCAGGCAGGGAGACTGTTGGGCAGCGGGGTGGGCGGTACACCAGCAGAATCCCTAATCTGTCTCGGGTACCCAACACAAAGTACAGACACTCAAGACCAGCACTCGAATGAACAGGAAGCCAAGAGAGGGAGATCGTATTTCTATAGACCACGGCAACCCCCCCTCCCCGGCCCTGAAGTCGGCGCTGGTGCTGCACCGAATACCCAGGGGGGCAAAGCTGAGTGAGAGTAACCCCTCCCAGTTCACCCACCCAGGTCTCAGTGATACATACCAGGTCAGCCCCCTCATCCACAATCAAATCATGGATGAGGGAGATTTTATTTTGGACCGACCTGGCATTCAGCAGCAGCAGCACCAACCCCGAGGGCAAGCTGGTAAGGCCGCCAGGAACTACCCAGTTAGGGGAAGAGCCAGAAAAGGGGATAGTTGTAAGGCAACTACCCCCTCTTCTCCTCATCTGGCCTGTTTCTCCCCCAACACCATACCTCCCCCTACCCGTAACCACAGTTATGCGGGCACCCCCTTGCCCCCTTGAGCTCCCCAGGCACATATTCAAAATATACAAATTAAATAATAGTATAAAACTTCAACTTGCTGCTGTTTGCTGGTTGTTAATGGTTTCAACAGGCACAGGCAGTAGGGTGACTCCTCTGTGCGACGCTAAGTGCAGCGCGTTGCCGAGGCGCATTGCCGAGGCGCGCTGCCTCTGGCACGCTTCCCTTAAATTAATGGAGGCACAGCCGTGCCTCCATTGTTAAGGGCCGTCAGTAAAAAACACATTCCGCCATGTTAAAGTGATAATTGGGGTCGGGGTCATTCTAACAGCCATAAAATCAAAAATGTTTCACCAACCTTTCTGAAATTTTCAGGTGCCAGAAAGAAATGTTTGTTTTACATTACCTGAAAATTTCAAGAAGATTGGTGAAAGATTGAGGGAAGGAGAGCAGTTTAAGGTAGAAAAGGAATCCAAACTGTCTCCCTGTTTTTGTAAAATCACTTCCGGGTTGCGACTTTTGTGCTCACAATTTGCATAATTTCTAGAGCCTTATTAATTAATCCAGTGGTGAGGTCTTCTTCCTCCTTGACTGTAGTTGGTGGAAAGCTTTTCATTTTTTAAAAATTCCCTTCGGTTGACTATTAAGGACTATTTTAACTTCTCATTCAAGTCAATGAGGCGGCCATCTCAGTAGTGTCGCTCTCCCCCCTCCCTCCTGCCTTAGAATGTGGGGTGGGTGAGTGAAATGGCCTCTGCCTCTAGCACAGACCTTTTGAGTGAAGAAGAAGAGTTTCTCTTTTCTCTTCTAGAACATGCATTCCTTTGGCTCTGAGAGTATTTTGGGCTATCTTCATAAGGCCAGTTTGCTCTTTTGCTCCCTGGTGAAGCAGGGTGTGGCTCCTCTGGATCCATGGTAACCTGATCTTCAGATCTCTCCTGGGAATAGATAGCTATACCTTTCTTTTAATTTCTCCCACCCCACTCACACACAGTGCTCCTTCCCTCTTTTCTAAGAGTTTGGTCCATACTGCTGTAAAGTTGAAAGCTTCAAACACTTCATTTAATTAGTTTGGGCCGGTGTTAAGTTTTAAGTACAATGTTGAAACCTTTCAAAGTGCTTCTGGGCCTACAACGGTGGTTTCGGCCTAGTCACCCTGTTTTTCTAATAAGGTTTAGAAACAGTTGAGCTGTCGTTTATTTTGCATAGTGTACACACATGGATTTTCTTTCTAATCCTTGCTGTCTATACTGGCTCCCTCCTTGATGTGTTTTCAGATGCAGACAAACCCTTTTTTGTTCCAACAGGCCTTTGGCAAATCATCTGGACCTCTGTCTATACTTTTGACTTTTAAATTGTTATGTATTTAAAATGTTTTAAATGCTTTAATATTGAAAAGTATTTAATTATATTTTTAACTTTTGTATATTTAGGCTGACCATATGAAAAGGAGGACAGGGCTCATGTAACTTTAACAGTTGTAGAGAAAAGGGAATTTCAGCCAGTGTCCATTTGTATGCAATTAGTCCCTGGTGAAATTCCCTCTTCATAACAACAGTTAAAGTTGCAGGCACTATACTAGAGTGACCATATACAAAAGAAGGCAGGGCCCCTGCAACTTTAACTGTTGTGATGAAGAGGGAATTTCACCAGGAACTAATTGCATATAAATGACACTGGCTGAAATCCCCTTTTCTCTACAACTGTTAAAGTTACATGAGTCCTGTCCTCCTTTTCATATGGTCAGCCTAGTATATTCCTATCTATAGGTTTTAGCTGTATATGTTTTAGTTTTGTAAGGCTGCCCTGATGCCCAGCATTGGGCACAAGGCAGGATACTACTACTACTAGTAGTAGTAATGTTTCAGATTTCACTTCTGCATCTGATTAGGCTGACCATATGAAAAGGAGGACAGGGCTCATGTAACTTTAACAGTTGAAGAGAAAAGGGAATTTCAGCCAGTGTCATCTGTATGCAGTTAGTACCTGGTGAAATCACCTCTTCATCAAAGCAATTAAAGTTGCATGCACTACACTAGAGTGACCAGATACAAAAGAGGGCAGGGCTCCTGCAGCTTTAACTGTTGTAATGAAGAAGGAATTTCACCAGGTACGAATTGCATACAAATGACACCAGCTGAATTTCCCTCTTCTCTACAACTGTTAAAGTTACATGAGCCCTGTCCTCCTTTTCATATGGTCAGCCTACATCTGATGTTCTTTTGCATTTACTTTTCTTTATAAACCTTTCATATCTTAAGACTTCTTGTGTGGCATGTTTTCATTGGTTTAACAAGTTAAAAGGGGTATTCACTGTTTTCATGCTTATGTTATAAAATCTATTTTCAACAGGCCTAGTAACTTCAAGAGTAACAGAGTTGGGGAAAATCCTCAATCTCTTTGCTATCAGAGGCACTGAGTAAGGGACCCCTGGAGATAATTTAGACTGACCCCAACCACAAAACAGTATTTCCCCTTCTGAAGAGATCTGGACCACAGACTACTAAAGACAAACAAAGTAGCAGGCCATAATAACAGTTCTTATGTGGCCATTTGCCTTATGAGGCAGGTGCTCTGCGGGCTACCAAATGGAGGGACTAACAGGCCATAAAGTTGCCTGGCTGGGTCTGCCAGAAATCCAGCCTCAACACTCCTGGAAGGTCCTATAGCACCTGCTGTCAGAGGAACTTGAGGGAATCCCACCCTCCACCCCTGGGTTTAATTTACTGGCTTCCCCTGGCTGGACCTTGCAGGAAACTATAGGGACAGACATAGCAGGCATTCATAGCACACATAGAATGCTGAGACTGGCAAATCTAAAAGCAAGTGTGTTGCTTTTCAAGAACCAAGGAAATTCAATGGGTCTTACTTTTGAGTAAATATCTAGGGATGGAAATGCAGCCTGTGCAAGAACTGGTAGGGTGACCATATTTGGGAAACCAAAAAAGAGGACACCTAGTGGGGGGGCAGGAAAATGGCTTTCTGGGGCCACCTTAAAGTCCCCAATTGGAGCGGAGGAGGGGAAAGCATGTCATTCTCACCCCACCCCACTGCTCCAATCAGGCTCTTTTCTATAATGCCTGGGAATGACACGTTTTTCCCTTTTAAGGCCTTGATTGTAGCAGTGGGAGAGAATGACACACCTCCAGAAAGCATGTCATTCCCCCCCTGCCATGCTAATGGTGGCCTTAAAAGGGAAAGTGTGTAATTCCAGGTCATTATAGACTATTGCATAAAATCCCCCCTGACACCGAGGATAGAACAAAAACCAGGAGAAATCTGGGGAAATCCTGACAGTTTTTTATTATTATTTATTATTGCATTTATATCCCACCTTTTTTCTGCCAAGAAACCCAAGGCGGCATACATAATCCTCCTCCTCTCCATTTCGAACTGGCTTCAGAGTAGGATATGGAGTTGAAACTGCTATGGTTCCCTTAGTGGATGATCTACGCTTAAGTATTGACAGGGAGAGGTCCAGGAGTATTGGTTCTCCTGGACCTTTCAGCGGCTTTCGATACCATCGACCATGGTATCCTTCTGGAACACCTGAGGGAATTGGGACTCAGGGGCACTGTACTTCAGTGGTTCCGATCCTATCTCTCAGGCAGGTTCCAGATGGTGATGCTTGGGGATAGTTGCTCTTCAAAGAAGGAGCTGCTATGTGGTGTACCACAAGGTGCCATCCTATCCCCAATGCTGTTTAACATCTACATGAAACTGCTGGGAGAGATCATCCGGAGGCATGGGGCGGGGTGCTATCAATACGCTGATGACACCCAAATATATTTCTCTATGCCTTTGACAACAGTGTCAGCTAAGGATAGTGTGACTTCTCTAAATGAATGCTTGGAGGCGGTAATGGGCTGGATGAGGAAAAACAAACTGAAGCTGAATCCAGACAAGACGGAGGTGCTTACTGTCAAGGGCCACAACCTGGGGTTGGAGGTGTGTCAACCAGTTCTGGATGGGGTTACACTCCACCTGAAAGGCTGTGTTCGCAGCTTGAGGGTGCTCCTGGATCCGTCTCTCCAAATGACAGCTCAGATAGATGCGACTGCCAGGAGTGCCTATTATCAACTTCGGCTGATACGCCAGCTGCACCCCTTCCTAGAGTTGGAAGACCTAAAATCAGTAGTGCACGCGCTGGTAACTTCGAGGCTCAACTTCTGCAATGCGCTGTACATAGGGCTACCTCTGTGCCTAGTCCGGAAACTTCAACTAGTTCAATATATGGCAGCCAGGTTGGTCACCGGTACATGTAGGGGGGACCACATTACACCAGTTTTAAAATCTCTTCACTGGCTGCCCATCAGTTTCCGGGCGAAGTACAAAGTGTTGGTTATTACCTTTAAAGCCCTACATGGTTTGGGTCCAGGTTACCTACGGGATCGCCTTCTCCCATACAATCTGCCCCGCATGCTCAGGTCCTCTGGGAAGAATTTACTACAGTCAACAAGAACTAGACTGACAACCGTTACCCAGAGGACCTTGTCTTCTGCCGCTCCCAAATTGTGGAATGACCTGCCGGGAGAGATTCGCGAACTCACCAGTCTTCAGGAATTTAAAAGATCTATAAAGACTGATGTCTTTGGTTTTATGTGCTTTTAATCAGTTTTGTATTTTATGTTTAGTGCTGTTCCCCGCCTCGATCCGTTGGGAGAGGCGGGTAATAAATAAATATATTATTATTATTATTATTATTATTATTATTATTATTATTATTATTCCTCACAACAGCAACCCTGTGAGATGGGTTGGGCTGAGAGTCTGCAACTGGCCCAAAGTCACCCAATGGGTTTCCATGGCTAAGTGGGGAGTAGAACTCAGATCTCCCAGCTCCCAGTTCAACACTTTAGCCACTAAGCCACACCCTAGTGGTCACCCTAGAATTGAGCCATGCCAAGTTGGAAGCAGATCAGTTCATGCCTTGATTTTTAGGCTATTTTTTTTAAAAAGTTTGACTTCAAATGTTTTTCTAAAATTCAAGGCATGAACCAATCTGCTTTCAACTTGGCATGGCTAAAGCCTCACTTAAGAGGTACCATGGTGCCAAGTTTCATCTCTTCATCTTTACTTTCTTTTTTTTTTTTAATGTACTGCCAAGGCCCTAGACCCCAAAGAGGAGTATTGGGTTTGAAGTTTTAAAAATTCCTAAAACTCAAGGCATAAACAGATCTGCTTCCAACTTGGCATGGCTCAATCCCTACTTAAGAGCTACCATGCTGTCAAATTTCATCCCTTTATCTTTAAAAATGATGGAATTGTAAGCATTTTAGTTAATTTAAAAAATTAAATTGAAGTTTTAAACATTTCTAAAAATCAAGGGATGAACGGATCTGCTTCCAATTTGGCATGGCTAAATCCCTACTTCAGAGCTACCAGAGTGCCAAGTTTCATCTCTTTATCTTTAATTTCATTTTTTAAACTTGTACTGCTCAAGGTCTTGGACCCCAAAGAGATTTCTGTTTGAACTTTAAAAAATTCCTCAAAATCAAGGCATGACGAATCTGCTTCATACTTGGCATAGCTATATCCCTACTTAAGAGCTACCATGATGCCAGGTTTCATCTCTTTATCTTTAAAACTGAGGGAGATGCAAGCATTTTGGTTGATTTATTAATGTTAAAAGTGAGTTCAACACATAACACTAGCTTTGATTTTATATTAGATGTCAAGATGGTATAACATTCTGGCTGACGCTGGCTTGGTTGTCAACTGTACAATATCCAGTCATCCGTTACACAAAGGCATGAAATTGATTAAACAAAAACCCTACGGTTTACAAAAACAATGTTAAGGCTCTACGGATTCCAACCAAGCACCCAAAAAGCAGGGAAATTGGGAGTTAAGGCTCCCAAGCCTTAACGCCACATCCTCCCTAAGGAGGCAGAAAGTGCAAGTGAAATTCTCATTCTCCCAAAGCAGATAAACCATGAGGACAGGGTGGAGAATATGATATGCAGAGGTGACTGTGGGGTTGTGGAAAACTGATCACGAACAACTTAGGGCCACCTACTTCTCTTTTTTTGTTTAGAGCAGCCCTTCCCCAACCTGGTGCCCTCCAAAGGTGTTGGACTACAACTCCCATCATTGCAAGTCAGTATGTCCCATGGTCAGGAATGCTGACCATGGGACATCTCATGACCATGGGGCATCTCAAACACCTGGAGGGCAGCAGGATGGGGAATGCTGTTCCATACCCTTACCAAATACACAATGTTTTTTTTTCTTTAAATGTATTTATAAAAAATATACTGTTCACTCCCCACAATCCCTGCAGAATACATCATCTCATCAAAGCAACAGTGGAGCAGAAGAGGTTTAGTTTGGCTGTCTTGAACACCTTTCAGATGAGATTAGTTTGCAATCCTATACCTCTTGGGAGAAAGCCCTAGTGAATTCAGTGGCACTGGCTTCTGAGAAGACATGTATAGGAGTCAACCTTCTCCAGCCTGGTGCTCTCCAGATGTGTTACATTGTAACGCCCATGTTATGTGTTATGAGGAAGACAAAAATCAATTCATACTTAATTTTAAAATAATACTTACGCATGAAAGTATTAGGTGGTAGCTCTGCCTTTGATCTCACACTACTGAACAAGTAAGATAAATCCTTTATCTGATATTCAAGAAACAGACATCCTATGCCATGTGTTGAAAACTAATGTTGATGTCTGAAAGGCTATCTGGATTAGGTATTCAAGATTCATTCAGTGTTGTTTCATTTGGTTTTGACAGTTTATTTAAAGTGATGCAGCTCTTTTGTAGTTCCTTGATTGATCACATATCTTAATGCTGGAAAACATCATACTTTAGTACAGATGTGGGAAGAAAATAGATCTATCCTGATGATTTGGACATCAACTCGCGGCATTCCTGATAACTGCCCATGCTGATAGGGGTTTTTACAAGTTGAATTCCAAAACATCTGGAGATCTACATTCTGCCTTCCCTTGTTCTTGAACAACATTCCCCAACCTGGTGCCTGTCAGATGTGTTGGGTTGCAACTCTCAGCATAAGGAGATGCTCTAAGAAATGAGAAGTAGCTGGTCCTAAGTTGTTCATCATCATTTCCCACAACCCCACAGTCACCTCTGCAGATCAAATTGCATATCTAAATTTTTGAGATGACAAGTCCCAGCATTCCTGACCATGGGACATACTGACTTGCAATGATGGGAGTTGTAGTCCAACACCTTTGGAGGGCACCAGGTTGGGGAAGGGCTGCTCTAAACAAAAAAAGAGAAGTAGGTGGCCCTAAGTTGTTCGTGATCAGTTTTCCACAACCCCACAGTCACCTCTGCATATCATATTCTCCACCCTGTCCTCATGGTTTATCTGCTTTGGGAGAATGAGAATTTCACTTGCACTTTCTGCCTCCTTAGGGAGGATGTGGCGTTAAGGCTTGGGAGCCTTAACTCTGAATTTCCCTGCTTTTTGGTGCTTGGTTGGAATCCGTAGAGCCTTAACATTGTTTTTGTAAACCGTAGGTTTTTTGTTTAATGAATAGATACCTGTAAAGGGGAGGAGCAACTGGTTAGCCGATTTTAATGGCCATCAGGTGAGGGGGCAGAAGCAGAAAGCAATCCTCTGCAGTGATGGATTCCTCCCCCCCCCCTCCACTCCAAATAAGTCCAAAGCTAAAGCATCGTGAACCAATGACTGTCCAGCCTCTGCTTGGAGACCTCCAGCAAGAGAGAGAAAGAGAGAGAGCACCACTTCTCCAGATAATTAGTTTCATTGTCAAGCTGTGTTTATGCATGTAATGTTGTGGAAATAGCCCCTTTAAGGTTGCTATTTGCACAAATGGGATAGTTATGCAAAAGAACAAGAATAACGGTGCTTAGCAAGGGGGCAAGCACTCTCACGCCGAGCAAAGCACTCACTGGGGGCTGCGGGACTGAGCCAGCAATTTTTCACTGGACTTCAAGCCCCAGCCAGGCACCTGTGCCATCCCTAACTACAATTTATTTAAATTTCATAGTAGGCAAGCCCAGCCAATTAAATTTGCACCAAAATAAAACACATACTTCAATTTATTTGTGACCTAACCCGGATCATCACAAAACAATGGGGATATGTATGTTTCCCTAAGTTTAATAGCCATGCTGAGAGAAATTTTGGGCTGGGGCTGTTTCAGCATGTGAGGAAGGGAGAGGTAACCCTTCTCTCCCCAGCAATCCCCCTTGAAAAGTTGATCACCTACATACCGTACTCTGTCTGGAAGCAGGTCTTCAGAGTCTCAGCAGGCCTGGGGTCTGTCTTTTGCCCTGCTACCCAGGATCTTTTCAACTGGCAGAGGAACTGAACTTCAGTCTTTTGTATGTGATCTACCACTAAAACTATGGGACACAGGGTGAATTGTCACTGCAGGAAGAGTTGCATAACCAATATTCGGAGAGGATGAGTGTAAAGGTAAAAGGACTTCTCTACAACCTTAGAGTGTAGCAATGCAAAGATCTACTTCACACAAATCATTCATTAAGGTGAACTATCTTTTTCTTTCTTTCTTTTTTGTCAGTGTGGGGAGGAAGAGAACTATTATAAATATTCCAATGTTAAATAAGAGCAATAATCACATCTATTAAGTGTTAAGTATCTGCTTAGCTCTTCCAGTTAACTGGACTGGAACTCATTCAAATTAAAACACTGGAGAATGTTAATTCAGTAACATGCTCCTGCTTGCGATTAAAATCAGAAATGATCCAATGACAAATAAGCTGGGTGGGATATTCTTCACCTTTGTCTCCTGCTCAGATTCTTTTTTGCTAAAAAAAACATTATACCTACAAATTAAGCAGTAACCTCCACTCCATACTCTAAAAATGCAGACCCACCAAAAACTAAAAATAATGAAAAAAGATCTTGATAGAATGCTACTGATTACCCATAATACTTTAACCCTGGGACTTATCCTGTGTTTAAACATTGCCTGTTCATGTAGAGGAAACACTATTAAAGCTATTTGTATAATCACTGAGTTGGAAGGGAGCTCTAGTTAATCCCCTGCTGTAAGGCCTGTACGCTTCTACTCTCACCACCTCTCAATAGACTAATCTCATTTATAGCACTGATGGCCAACCTATGCAAACACTAGATGTGGGCCACAGCTTTATATCTGATTCCCTCAAATTTCCCTCTGAAATAGATTTCAGTGTATAAGGGAGAAGACATTCTTTCTAAGATACAGTGGAGGCTGGTGGCTTTGGGTTTCAGTCAGAACCAGTCAGAACTCTAAAGGAGCTATCCAAGGGTTTCTGACTGAAGCTTTTCACTGGAGCGGATTCACTGGCCCACTGACAGCAAAGTCACCATGTTAAATCCTTAATATGTCTGTTAATGATTGATGTAGCATATTTCCGTTCAGGCATATTCTCAGATGTATTGGCAGACACCAGCAATCCTAGGCTTTGCACAGCTACTGGAGTTGAAGCACAGAAATGTGCACCCAGTGCCATATCATATATATGGCACTGGATACACATTTCTGTGCTTCAACTCTAGTAGCTGTGCAAAGCCTAGGATTGCTGGTGTCTGCCAATACATCTGAGAATAATATATATATATATATATATATATATACACACACACACACACACACACATACATATATAATTTCCCATTGGGACTCCAGAATTCCAGTTTATTTGTTTGTTTATTATTTGCATTTATAGGACACCTCTAAAACAAGTTCTCTAGGTATCATACATTTAAACAAGCATAATAGATTACTGCAATGCACTCTACGTGGGGCTGGCTTTGAAGATGGTTCAGAAGCTGCAGTTTGTGCAAAATGTGGTGACCAGGTTGATAATGGGGACCAGGAGGTTCGAACATATAAGACTGACTCTGTCCCACTTGCATTGGCTGCCTGTACGTTTCTGAGCCCAATTCAAGATGCTGGTTCTAACCTATAAAGCCTTACATGGCTTGGGACCACAATGCCTGACGGAACACATCTCCGGACATGAACCATCCTGTACACTACGCTCAACATCTAAGGTCCTCCTCTGGGTGCCTCCTCCGAGGGAAGCTTGGAGGATGGCAACAAGGAAGAAGGCATTCTCTGGCTGCCCAATTATGGAATGATCTCCCTGACAAGGCCCACCTGGCACCAACATTGTTATCTTTTTGGTACCAGGTCAAGACTTTTCTCTTCTCCCAGGCATTTAGCAGCATATGTTGAGTATTTAATCGATCCTAGATATATCTTTAGGTTTGGCTGAGAGTCCAAAGTTGTTTTTAAATGTGTGTTGTTTTTGTTATGCTGTCTGTTGTACGGTTTTAAATTTTGTATATCAATTTTTAATGTTTTAATGTTTTGTAAACTACCCAGATAGCTTCGGCTATGAGGTGGAATATAAATTTAATACTCATACTCATAATACACTAGAATATAAAGTTTTAGAAATAACACAATAGAAAACCAACTTACAGATGCAAAACTAAAGATGGAAATACATAAGCTCATGTGATAACAATGCAAGCCCCACCTGATTAAAAACAATAATAATGAGGAACCTTAAATCAGCCAAGAAATAAAACAAGGGTTAAAACCACCATATAATAGGGATTGAAATAGCAAAGATTTAAAAGGCCTCGGAGAACCAAAACAGAAGAAGATGTTTTAACCTGGTGACGGAAAGAAAACAATATTGGTGCCAGGTAAATTTATCTAGGCCGAGTGTTTCCATAGCTTGGTGTTCCAACACCAGGAAGGCCTTCTCTGGTTGCCATCCTCTGAGCTTCAGAATTATGGGATACTCAGAGGAGGGCCTTTGACTGTAGATGTCCTTTGGGCACAGGTAGATGGTGCTCCATCAGGCACTGAGTTCCCAAACTCTGAAGAGCTTTATAGATCAAAACCAGCACTTTGAATTGGGCTTGGAAATGGAGATCAAGTGCATGCAAGACAGGACCAGTGTGATATGTGCAAACCTCTTAGTCCCGGTTAAAACTATTTTGCACCAGTTGTAGTTTCCAGACCATCTTCAAAAGGCAGCTCAACATATAATGCATTACAGTCATCCAAATGGGAAGTTACCAGACCATTGATCACTGCAGCCAAGTTATCCATACTAAATACGGTCATAGCTGGGACATCAGCCTTAACGGGTAAATGGCATTCTGTGCCAGAGGTCACTTGAGCCTCTAATGATAATGAAAGATCCAAGAGCATTTGTGAGCTATGAAACCAGTCCTCCAGTGGAGAGCCTCAGTTTGTTAGCCCTCATTACTGCATGAGCATCCAGGTACCAGTCTAGCAAATCCATAGCCCCACCTGGCTCCAAAGAGGAGAAATAGTGTCATCAGTATACTGATGACAATTTACTCCAAATCTTTGATGGACCTCACTTGCCGGTTTCACATAGATGTTGAACATCATGGGGCAGCCTTCCCCAACCTTGTGCCCTCCCGGTATTTTGAACTACAATTCCCATCGTATCTGACCATTGGCCATGCAGGCTGGGGCTGACTGAAGTTGTAGTCCAAACAGCTGGATGGTACCAGAATGGGAAAGGTAGCTGTGAGGAATAAGATGGAACTCTCTGCAAGACCCTGGACCAAAGATGCCACAAGGCCAAAAGGAAATTTACCAGTACCACCCTCTGGAAATGACCACCCAACTATGAGCAGAACAACTGCAAACAACCCTACCCACATCCAACTCACACAGCTGCTTCAGACGAATACCAGGATTGATGGTAATGAAAGCCAAGGAGAGGTCAATTGGAATCACTTGTGTTCAGTTTATGATCTGAAGCATGGCACTTTAAGGGGAGCAACCACAGGGCTACACGCTTAATTGTGAAAATGCTTTGTCACATCCACGCAATATGTGATGACTGTTTTTGGAACTCAAGTTGTCCTGGTACTCAGCCATTTCCTTGTTTACTTACGTACTTTTTCAGTCTTATTATCCATTGACATCTCTCTTATCTATTCCCCTTTTTCATTAGCTCATCTTATGAGAAAGAGGGTCTGAAACACTAAATCAGTTTTAGAGCCTGCACATCTGGTACATCTTGACAGATATACTGTCCACATATGTTGGCGGTATATCTCAAGCAGCAACTCCCATTGACTTTAGCAATCATTAATTATTGCAGAATATTTAACAATTTGAAGTCTAGCACCCCTAAATCTTCTAACTATGGTTACTCCAAATATGTAAAATCAATTGAATTTAGTTAGGTATGCTTAAGAAGGATTGCACCTTGTGTCCATTCTTCCCTATGATGACATTTGAACATGATCCCAGTCCCACTTGAGAAAACATTTCTAATAAAGGGTAGTTTCTGAGTTGAAAGCAGCCATGACCATTTAGATCATAGTCCTACAATGTATTTAAGTGAAATACTATGACTACTGCTAATGCCTACTAATGCATCTATTTATTTATTTCCAACTTGGAAGTGTTCTGACCAAAGCACGGCTAATAATTTAAAACAATCATATAATGTTTCCCTATCTTCTTCTTCTTCTTCTTCTTCTTCTTCTTCTCCTTCTTCTTCTTCTTCTTCTTCTTCTTCTTCTTCTTCTTCTTTCTTCTTCTTCCAAGCTCAGGTCTTAGAAGCTGAATGGAACTGAAAGGCAGAGTCAAATGTTCAAATGCCAAGGCAGGGTGGGGGAAAATACTGGTCGTAGCTGGAGATGTGATCAGTCTGCTGCAAGTGATGTGCCTGTCTGGGAGGAAGTGGTCATGACCACACAGCAAATACACAGCAACTGTGCTGTCTGCTTCCCAAATGTGCTCCCTACACTGTGTTGCCATCTTCAACTTTTGTCAGCACTGGCTTAAGGTTCAGGCAGAAAGACAACATTCTCCAGAAGAGCTTACCACTAGCCTAACCAGGGGTGACCACCAAGTTAGGGAAGGATGATCTAAAGCAGGAGTGGGCAACTTACGGTCTTCCAGATGTTTTGGCTTGCAACTTCCAATAGCCCTATCCAGCATAGCCAGTGGTAAGAGATCATGGGAACTGTAGGCCAAAACATGTGGAGGTCCACAAGTTGGTCAACCCTGCAATACACACACCACCCAGTATACAATGGTGCTTTTGTACTGATCCCATCAGAAATGCACACAAGTTCCAACTATGTCTGTGGGTGTTGCATTCCATTGGACAAGAGCATTCAGAAGAAAGATCGAGATCTACTGCCAGAGCTCTAGCTGATTTGCAAGTCGTCTAAAATAGTTGTCTATAGCAACAACTAGAAAACTACCTCCACCCCGAATTAGGCAGCTCAAACAAAGAAAACTCAGGGAGAAACCAGGATTTTTTTTTAAAGTATTTTGTCCTGGGCTGTTCATACATTCAGAGACACACTGTCCATAAATCTTAGTATATGTCTGCCCTTCTTCCTGAACTGCTACTTTGTATCTGACTGTGGTTGGTGGATCTTAGGCTTCTATTAAAATAATTAAGTAGATCCTGCAAGCGTAAAATCTGTTCACCTCTTCCCTAGACAAAATTGATGGCTGAACAGCTATTGGTAATTTCTACCATAACTACATTATTCTCAAGGTAATCTTTAAGAACAATACAAAGATACATGCTTCTTATCCCACAAATCTCTAGCCTTAGTGACTTAGAATCATAGAATAGTAAAGTTGGAAGGGGCCTATAAGGCCATTGAGTCCAACCGTCTTCTCAATTCAGGAATCCACCTTAAAGCATCCCTGACAGATGGATGTCCAGCTGCCTCTTGAAGGCATCTAATGTGGGAGAGCCCACCACCTCCCTAGGTCATTGGTTCCATTGTTGTACTGCTCTAACAGTCAGGAAATTTTTCCTGATGTCCAGCTGGAATCTGGCTTCCTGTAACTTGAGCCCATTATTCAGTGCCCTGCACTCTGGGTTGATCAAGAAGAGATCCTGGTCCTCCTCTGTGTGACCATCTTTCAAGTATTTGAAAGTAGTAGTAGGCTCCAACTATCATGCTCTTTTTATTCCTTTACTTCCTTTGAAACTTCCTTTACTTTCAAACTGGAAGAAAACTGTCATGGGCCTTAGTATCCTGAAGACTGAGTGATGTTTTTTCAGAGCTGAGAGTTGGGGATACTATTAGTAGAGGTCATCCAATGCACAGGAGGCAGTGCCACACCTTTGCAAAAGGGAATTGTTAACAGCTTGCAGACAGGAGCATGGCTAACATCATGCTGAAATTTCATACATGCGTCAGATATCTCATATTTGCATTGCTGCTCCCACAGTGAAATGTCAGAGCCGTGTCTTCAAGATGCATTTCAGACTTAATACTGGTACGTGGAGGCTGGAAATAGCAATGGGGCTAGCATACAAATATTTCCTATTAAGCATAATGTATGCACATAACACACACCGACTTTGTGGTGTGTGTGTGAAACCGTAATCATGAATTTTCTGTCTTTCCCGCAGAGCTCAAGGAGAAATAGAAAAAGTTTTCATTAAAAATAAAGCATTTAAAAAATAGACCCAAAAAGAATCAGTGTTGTTTATTGGAACGAAGCCATGGTCAGGTGTTCACCTGACTGCATAATGGCTAAAAGTGGGGGGGGGGGGTCACACATAAGCCCCACCCCCAATGTCCCTACATAGGCATGTGCATTCAGTCAAAAGTGTAGAGTTTCTAAACATGTTGGGTGAATCTCTAGCAATAAGGAACCCAGGATGGTTTAGACTCATCTTCAACAGCAACACTGTCCAAACCTGTAGTATATGGCAACCCCCTTTTGAAACCTACAGGAATATCGGAAGCTGTCTGTCATTGGCGCTGAGTGGGAAGAAACAGAGCAGTCTTTCGTTTTTGAAAATGGTTTTGAATTTTGGATTATAGGGTTAAATTCTTTGGGGGGACAGGTGTAGATCAGTTTCAGCCCAAAGGTCAAATGTTTAGTTAGCTATTCGGAGACTGGACATCTGCTTAAGAAGCCAAAGAATTGAAGCAGCTCAACAGAAGATGAGAATATGAGGTTGGCAGGAGGTGCACAGAAGTAGGGATGCATGGACTCACATGCACCTGGCTTATCGAGCATTTGCCAAGCTGCCATGTGAGCTTCTGGACGTCCCAGTGAACGGCCGATGAAGCTATGGGCCATCCATCCTCTTAGTGAGCTACCATTTTCTGTAACAATGGTGGCTTGGGTGTTCTGGGAAGGTAATGTTACATAAATGGCTGCCAGATCCGTTTGGCAAATGGGTCTGGGGCAGGGGGCAAGTGACAGCAGAGGCTTGGTGAGCGCCTGCAGGGACTGGATGGAGGCGAGTCTGCCCATCCCCTAGTTCCCATTAACATTTTTCTTCAGTAAACTCTTAAAACTTTGCTGTAGTCTCTTTTATTTTTGGGTCACTCATGTCTGACAGCCAGCCCCCACACTAACTAAAGTAGATACCTGAGACATAGAAAGCTTTAAGGCTGGTTTGGTGGAGGCAGTCAGAGAAAAAAAGATTTCCACCTGATAGGAACAGACAGACTCATGGACTCACCACTGTTCATGCTTGCCGGGTGCTTGCCGAACCACCACCGCCATCTGCCTCCGGTCGCCGCACTACACTGGACATCCCCCTAGTGAGCCGCCATTTTGCATAAAAATGGCAACTTGGAATTTTCTGGAAATGAATTGTGGAAATGGCAGCCATAAAGGGCATTCACTGAGAGTTTGGGTGGCGACTGGGAGCTCTCAGACCATGCACCGCTTGGCAAACAGGTCTGGTAACTGCGTGGCAGCATGGTGAATGGAGTCTAGGAGGCTGAGCGGGGGGGGTGTCCTCTTGGACTCCCATGACATCCCTACCACCTGGTGGCAGCACAAAATGCTAGAGGCAGGGAAGGGCAAAAAGGAAGGGGGACACAATTTTGCCCGTCTCCCCTTCCATACACAGAGCTGCGTGTTGCTGGTCTGTGACACTGACTATTTATGTATGCGGCTCTTTACAGAGCAATTTAAGAGGGAAAAATCAAGACATTGGGGCTGCCTTGATGGTGCCGGGTTGCCCTTGCTTTTTCCAAAACCCCTCGCTTTAGCTGCTGCATGGCAGTGGCTAATCTCCACTCTGAAGGCAGCGTGGGGGCATTCTGGCAGCCATTTGGCTTACCACCCCGCCCTTGCCAATCAGGGGTCACCTTCCACCGGGGAATGCCTCCGCATTGAGGATGGAGCGAGGTTAGACAGTGGAAGGGCCGTATTCCACTCGCTCCATTCTGAAAAGTCGGGCTATGTCCTTGACTTTTAAAATGCGGAGCTTCTCTGGAAACTCCACGGTGGCTTTGAGGGGCTTGCTGCATCTTATAATTGAAACAGCAGCACCGCAACGTCACCTCGGAGCTTCCAGGGCATATAGATAGCCCCATTGTCTCAAATAATTTACAAGCTAAATTGGGGGGGGGGTGTATGTGTGCGCGTATGAAATAACAAAAGAAGGGATTTTGTGATCCAGTAATTGGAATCTGCAGTTACAAGAAAAAAGAATCAAAAGCCTCACTGAGCACGTGCAAGCCCTTAGCTATGGCCTAAAGTAGTACTTGGATTGTAGCCAATCTATTGTGTTCTCCCCTCTGCCCCCTTGAAAAACAATTGAGAAGGCTTGCGAATTTGAATTTTATATTTTTCATTGTTCTAGTCTTTCTCGGTCCTGCTCCTGAGTTCCTAAGCAGGATTAATTATGGGGGGTGGGGGTATATTTAGAAAGACAAAACGTAGCAAATGAACAGGAAGATTAGGAAGGAGTTAGAAAAGAAATGAAGGGATGTGGCAAAGAAGGAGCCAGTTAAATTAAATCTGGCTGTAATTATCCTTGTCGCTTTTCATCTCGGGGGGGAGGGGGGCAGATGGGTGAACAAGCAATAAAGAGGCCAAGGATTTTAAAGTAATTAATTCATTGTTAGGATTGTCTCCTATTCTTCAGCCTAGGAAGGAACCCTGATAAAAGAGAGAGAGAGAGAGAGAGAGAGAGAGAGAGAGAGAGGGTAAGTAAGTTATTAGCATAATTAGTTATTGTTCTAATCACAAAAACAGATATAAGGAAGAGTGTAGAAAAATAATTACCTCATTGGCTGGTTTCCTCATGTTTCAAATATTGTAACTGATGGGTGCACTTTAGACTGAATCAGTTGAAAAGTATATTGGAAAACTCGCTGTGCTTGAAAAGATTCATGAAGGAGGAGCGGAGATGAAGTGACTTATTCAGATGTGAGATGAGCAGCTCCAGGAAGCCTGGGCATGGAGAGCTCAGAAAAACAAAAACACAGAAAGGAGTGAATGAATGTATTCTCAATGGTGCCAAAGGGAAACGTCTTTATTTGAACCCTAAAATAAAGAAGTTTCCCTTTAGCACCTTAGTGAATATGTTCTCTTTTTGCATTTCGTTCATGGAGAGCTCAGACCATCTGTGCCCACTTGTGGCTCATCCAAGAAAGACATACATCACAAGACTGGCATGACGCAGCCAGCACAATATTTATTATTTATCCGAGTCATTAATATGCCGCCCTTCCATTCATAAATTTAAACAAAACATCAGTCATAGTAAAATACTGCTGAAACTAGAAGGACACACTAAAACATCAGGGCTGGCCCTAGATATGTTGCTACCTCAGGCAAAGAACAAGATGGCACAATCACCACCCCACTGCTCTATGTACAGAAGCTGGCTGGATTGGCAGTTGATGGGGCAGGGTCCACCAATATACCCGGAAGCGGCTACTAGCTTAGAGGTGCCGGACAGGAGATGTGGCACTCACAGTTGTCTGCTCCAACACCTTGCCACCACTCTCTGCCCACCCCAACATTGCTGCCAGAGTCAGCTGGTTCATTCTGCCTAATGGTAGGGCCAACCCTGGTAAATATAAATACAAGAAAACGTTTACAACATGAATGGAAGCAGAGACAATAAAACAAATATCCAAGTTTTAAAACTAAAAGAGCAATAAAACCATAAAAAGCTAACTAAGGTGATATGCTGGAATGTTGAGAGGTCTTGATCTGGTTCCAGAAGGATATCAGGTTCAATGGCATATGAGTCTCCCTGGGAGACAGGCAGGGCCCTCTCTCCCATCACTACATGTCCAATTCCAGAAAGTGAGCATATGTGGAAAGTAGGGGTGTGCACTGGATCGGGTCCGATCCACGATCCGGATCCGATCAAGGGGAAATCAGATACAATTATCCGATTTCCGATCACCCTGCTGGATCGTTCGATCCAATCCGATCTGATCCAGAAAGGACCCAATCCAGATCGGAATGGATCGGAGGATCGGTGGGCGCCCGCTGGTGCCTGCCGCCGCTTCCATCGGTGGGCGCCAGCAGGCGCCCACCGATGGAAGCGGACAGCGGGGGGTGGGCCTTCCCTGGCAGGGCTGTCTGCTTCTATTGGCACCCGCCAATGAAAGCAGACAGCCTGGCCAGGTGAAGATCACAGGGGGGAGGAGGGAGGGAGGGAGAGAGGGCCCCCCACTTATCTTCTGGGGCCGTCCGCTCCCCTCCGCTGCTGGCTGCTACTGCGAGCAGTCTTTGCGGCCTGCCCCTAGGTAGCGTGCCAGGTGATGTCAAAGGTAAGCAGGGGGGAGGGGGAGGGGGCCCACGGCCCGCTTACCTGCCGGGGCCGTCCACTCCCCTCCACCGCTGGCCGCTACTGCAAGCAGGCTTCACGGCCTGCTCCTGAGAAGCGTGCCACGTGATGACATCACCTGGCGTGCTACCTAGGGGCAGGCCGCGAAGCCTGCTCGCAGTAGCGGCCAGCGGTAGAGGGGAGTGGATGGCCCCGGCAGGTAAGCAGGGGGAGGGGGAGCGGGCTTACCCCCCCGGGGCTGTCGGCTTCCATCCGCTGGCACCCACAGGCGCCAGCAGATGGAAGCGGACGGCCCCGGGAGGTAAGGAGCGCGGGGGAGGGGGCTTACCTGCTGGGGCTGTCCACAGCGGACGGCCCCGGGAGGTAAGAACCGCGAGGAGGGAAGAGGGAGTTAGGCCCCCCTCACCCACCTGCCGCCATTTTTCCCCCTAGACTTGCATTGGGGGAAAGCTTTCTTTCCCCCAATGCAAGTCTATGGGGGAAACAAAAATGGTGGCCGATCCAAAAATCGGATGTCCGATATTTGGATCGGGATCGTGTCCGATCTGATCCGAGGGACGTCGGATTTTGTCCTGAACGATCCAGGACAATCTCAGAGGTCCCGATCCGGGTCCCGATCCAATCTGGGGGGGGGGTCCGTGCACGCCCCTTGTGGAAAAGCCTCCTATGATTACCTTAGAAGGAAGCTTCTGCTGCCACTGAGGCATGATGAACAATTGAGGCCATTTTCACCTCTCTGACTTCCTTTTACCAAATTTTCCTCTAGGTGGACCTTTGAGCCTCTGTAGAGAAGGTGAGCTGCCAGGAACTGGCTTGGGGCTGGAGAGGCCATAGGACTTTTTGTATCCTGGCCTCTCTCCTGTCCTGTCCTGTCCTGTCCTCTCCCATTGGAATTGCTGCTTTCCTTTCTCTCTCTGAGGCTGCATTTGAGTCCCTGAGAAGCAGCTGGTATAGTGCTTTCTGCAGCAATTGCGAGGGAGCAGGGTGGGGGAAATCAGAAAAAGGAGTCCCCCTCCTGAGGTTCCAGCAGTGTCTGGACTCTTACAACAGAAAGCAGTCCTTCAGAGAGATCTGGCTTCCAAGCTATTTAGGGCTTTAAAAGTAAGCATCCACATTTGAATTGTGCATGGAAATGAACTGACAACCGGTGCAGTTGTTTAAGGAATGACAAAGGGGTGAAGAACCAAAGACATTCCAGATGTTGTTGGAGTTTTTTGTAGTCATTTGACCATCTCTGAATGATAGCTGCACAGCCAGCAGCAAGTATAGAAGACAGTCCTGATGATATAATAAAGTCAGTGTGCTATTAGGAAGAGTTCTATTGATCTGAATGTAAGACATTTGGAAGATTCTGAAAACAAAGGTCATGCAAAATGTGTGTGTGTGTGTGTGTGTAATGTGCTTTGCATGACCTTTTTCAGTATCTTCCAAATATATAAAATAGTCAAAGTGAAAAGACTCGTATTGTCTAGCCACTGGTGCAAGATAGAGTGGGGTTGGGCAACTTGTGGCTTTCCAGATGTTTTGACCTACAATATGTGGAATGTCACAAGTTGCCCACCCCTGAGATAGAGGCAACCTTCTGAAACTGTATTCAAACTAATACTTGTTATATTAGTTTTGTGGCATGATTACTGGCATGAAACGAGTCTCTTTTTTAAAAAATATATATTTTTATTTTTTTCTACATATAATACAACATAATCACAAATAAAATACTAACATAACCATAACAACCCCCCAGTGCTCCCCTAACCCATTGAGACCTTCTTTTATTCTTTTATATTATACATTCTTCCAAAATTGTAAAGAATCTTTTAAAGGTGTACAACCTTTCCCCTTTATTAATACAAAATCCAAAAATGGCCCCCATATATTTTCAAAATCGTTCTTCTTAGATAATCCCCTCTTTACTTTTATATTACATGTTAATTTATCATTAATCGCAATATCCCATATTTCTTAATACCATTGTTCTATTCTATAATTTCCTTGTATTTTCCAATTCTTAGCTATCATTAATCTAGTGGGTGTCAGGAGGTTGTTAATCAAATCCCTCATATTTTGATTCCCAATTTCTTCATCCCAAATTGAGAGTAAAGCCAATTTTGGACTTGCTTCCACATTGCTTCCCATTATTTCACTTATTTCTTTAAAAACCCTTTTCCAAAATGTTTGTACATACTCACAAGTCCACCACATATGAAAATATGTTCCAACCTCCTGACATCCCCTCCAACAGTTCTTTGAAATTTTCTTATCTATCTGATGTAATCTTACTGGTGTTAAATACCACCTCCAAATTATTTTCTAATAATTCTCATTTATCCTAACTGATAATAACTTTAGCATTCTTGATTCCCATATCCTCCCCCAGTTATAATCACTGATTTGTTTTGTTAAGTCATCTTCCCATATTGTTTTAAGAGAATCCTGTAGGTCTCCATCTTCTATTGGTATTTTATAGATTTCACTTATCATACCTATTTTGCTTTTATTTTCCCCCTCCTTTTCTCTTGATTCTATTAAATCTTCAAATCTTGTATTATCTCTACAATCCTTATTTTTCTTTTTCCAATCCTGTGTCCATTGTTCCAGTTGTATACATTTGAACCAAGAGATCTTTTGTCCTCTTCGTATCTCTTCTATTTGCTCCTTATTAGACATTCTTTTCAACCAATCTTGGCATGAAACGAGTCTCCCATACAGTTGTTTCAATCCTGTGAGTAGCCCAGCTCACCAATATCGGTGGCCTCGATGGAATGTAGGAAGTATTCTGTAGGAATTACCCACCGGTATAAGAAGTACCCAGACCACCTATGAGAAATTCATAGATTTGAGCAAGGGAAAACCAAACTGCCAAGTGTTCCTCTTGCTTCTTCCCTCCATCTAGGAATTTCAGCCATTGAACATTAGAGATTCAAAACTCCACTGGATTTTGAACTAAAGTTTTGGGACTGTCATAAGGACCTAAAAGCCTTGGCAAATTAATTCCCAGGGTTCTTTGTACTGGGAATTTCTTATAACACTAGGGCCAGATCTATACCAAGCACGATATAGCACTGTGAAAGTGGTATGTAAGCGGTACATGGAGGCAGGATCTACACGACTGCTTTATACTGAAGTGCACCGCTTTCATACCACTTTCATAGTGCTATATCCTGCTTGGTGTAGATCTAGCCTAGGAATGCTTAGGCCTAGTGATAGCAAAGACTTGAGGAGGCGCAGTTCCAAATTGAGCTTGGGAAAGGAGTTACCCATCTCTAATTATTATTATATATTATCATGTGGTTTATTCCTAGGGCAATATATCTTTTTCTCCCCAGAAAAGCCCCTCACATCAGAAGCACTAATATGGAGAAGCATAATCAAACTTACCAGGCAAGGAAATATATTTGGATGAGCCAGGGAATTTGTCCTCGCATTTCCCATTGAACTTGGCCAGCATATGTACCCCAGGATACATACTTTACAGGGTAAAGTACAGGTTCCACTTTACAGAGGAGAGTCCTATGTTTTGGAGAGCTGGTAAAGGGCAGTCCTCCATTTCAAGGTGTCCATTTGATGGGTTGTCCAGTCCAAGTCTGTTTTGCAATTAAATAACCATAAGGAGGGAGAATCAGGGACCTTGAAGTTGCACATCGACAGTGAACACCTGGACAGAAGACTGAGCAGGCACATAGGTCACAGAGTCAGTTTCTCCACTATGGTGAGAAGTCTTGTATTTCTGTTCAAATAATAGTTATTGTTTCTACATAAATGTATAAACATATATTTGCATATGCAAATGTTATGCTAATCGCTGTCCTCTCTTTTGATGATGCATTTCTTCTTTTTTGGTGAAGCGTAAGTGGCCATCCTTATCTTGGGAGCTGATGGCATCTAGAAATCAATCAGCATGTAACTATTTTCTGTTTCAGGCTAAATCACTACTGGCATCTTTTTTTGGCAGTTGCAAAGTCCTATATAGTAACCAGGTCATGCATTTCAATAGCCATCCATCTCTCAAAGTAAAATGGCTGCTATGAAGAATGATGACACTTGATTCTTGCAGGGACATTATATATTGTTGTAGAAAATGTTGTGCACATTGGTGCAAAAGGAGATCATTCATCCAAGGGTTGGAAGCTAATTACAATTGAGTGATGTTTGTTGTTCCACTGTGCTAGGGATATGCCATAGAGCAGCAATTGTCAAGGTTTCCCCCTCTACCAACACACACACACACACTGACCACTTCAACATTGCTGGAACTCATGTTACAATCTTTTTTTAAAAAAAAAATCTACAAATCAAAGCACATATAGGACTCATAGTTTAATAACTTTTTTTCTTCAGTGCCGGTATCATTGTCAAAACCACTGATGTTTTATTTAGTTAGTTATTTTAGAACATTTATATACTGCTTCCCATTTAAAAAAATCCTGAAGTGGTTCACAATACATTATGAAACAACACATAATTAAAAGCATAACAGCATTTAGGTAAGTTAATGGTTGGGAAAATCCAGGAAAAACAAGCTAGTTTTTAGTAATTGCTGAAAGCACGTGATCGTCGGTGTCTGAAATTTTCAGGGAAAAATTAGTAGATTGTACCAGTGCCTTATTATGAAAATCATGGCCAGGGCCTTGTTAGCCTATTCACTAATGTGGCGCTGGTCAACACGACTTAGATCTCCATTGTCACAAAATAGCAATCAAGTGATGCGCCAAATACAGATATCTTGACTGTTCTGCGGTATTTCCGCAGACTCCCTGCATATAAATTGTGGACCACAGTGCTCCATGGACCACAGTTTGAGAACCTAATCCATAGAGGAATCTGCAGTAGTATCTTTTTCACAATTAACACTCAGTGGTTCTTATCAGCAATAAAACTCACCCATCAAAAAGCCCTTGCAGGATGGGGAAGCTACTATAGTAAGCGAAGGTATATCAAAACTCTTATTAACTCAGCCTCTACCGTTTATCATATATTATACATATATTATTCATTCTTCAATTTGAAAGGCTAGCATTTGCATTTCATCCAGCACAGAAAAATTAAAGTACAGAATAACACAAGACCTGGAAATAAACATTGCAATATATGTTACCTTGTAAATGTAGCCCTCTGGTGGATCCTTTTAGTCCGAAGGGAGTCGTAGTTGAGGGACTAAAGAGTAAAGGTGCTGGACGAATTCAGTCTTTTTGAGTTCTGACAAAAACTGATGTGATCAGCACCTCATGAACTAACGTGTGCATTGGAAGTAGTTTTCAGATGTGCCTTTTGAGAAAAAATATGCTCAAAATGTGTATTTTGGGAGGAAATGTGTTTAAAACATGCACTTAAATAAGATCTGCATGTGAATTTTCATGTGGATTGGTATTTTTTTAAAAGCATATTAACGCAGGAACAGGGTGGTATGGACTTTTGGGTAATCAGCACATGCAAAAGTGACGTGGACTAAAAGAAATCCGATTTGACCAAGAAACTGAGAAAAGACACACATCAGGAATTTGTTTTGAGACTTGTACTGAGGGAAAAAAATCAGTGGGGATGGCTTTGACCATTCACCCGAAACAGCAGATAGAGAAAGCATGGCAAGATGTACAAGCATAAACTGTTTTGTTTTGTTTTGTTTTTTTGTAGCTTTTTGAAGTGTTGTGGTTTTAAATGTACAGATTGTGTGAATGTTGTATGTTTTTGCTGTTTTAATTGTTGTATATTGTTTTTAATTGTTTTTAATCCTATGTAAACCCCAGAGAGCTTCGGCTATGGGGCGGTATACAAATGAAATAAAAAAATAAAAAAAAATAAACTGTGCCGTTGTCACAGTTTGCATTATTCAGCATGCCTACATTTATCACACAGGATAAGCCCCCTTTCTCTTCCCACAGCATGCTCAGAATGTAGCATTTCGGGGTGGGCTGACTGTTCTCAGAAAGTCCTAGCAGTTCAGCCTGACTGAGGATGAGAGAAAGTGCTTCAGAGGAGTTGCGAAGACCTGCAAGCTTTGCAGATTCATAGGCCTGCTTTTAACCATTTGAAGGTATGTGCTTGGCTCAACGTTTTAATTATGGGGCCTTCTTAAGAAATAAAGTTACTTGTTTCAGGAATGGTTAGATGTTTTGATTAGAATTGTTATAAGCCTTAGCAGTGAAGCTACATTGTTGCAAATATATATTTTAAGAATGATTGATATTTGAACTGGATTGGTATGAGCTGTACTAGCAAAGCCATATTGTTGCAAAATTATATTTTTAAGGTTATCGGTAAGTATAGATATTTGAATTGTATACTTATTATTATTATTATTATTATTTAATGTTATTGATAAGTATCTATTTGAATTATACACTGAGTATGCACCACTTCAGAGGTGGGCCGACAGCGCTTAGATGGTGCCATCTGTTCAGCTTGGCCGAAGAAAAGCGAAGTGGCTCCAGAGAGTTTGGGAAAGCCTGCCCAGCTTACTGCCTTGGAGGCCAGCTTTTAACTATTTGCAAGACTCAAGTGGGCAGGAAAGAAGGCTCTGCCAGGTCCATGGGATGGTGAGTAAGGGCTGCCAGGAGACTGTCCTCTGTTTGATGGCAACCTCTATTCAGTTCCAGTTTAAAGATAATGAATCCTAAGAACGGTTGCCCATCAACAGTTAGCAGGTTCTCAGACTGCTAAGATACTTTATTGTTCACGCCCAATGCGTTTTGGCCTTTTTTTTTTTTTTTTTAAGGCCTTCTTCAGGGGTTGGTAAGAAATGTCTGCAGAAAACTCTTAGCAGGATGATAGTTTCCCATGATATTCACAGTCATCATCTACATGAAACCGTTGAGTACAGTCATCCAGAGTTTTGGAGTTCATTGTCATCAGTATGCTGATGACACGCATCTCTATTTCTCCTTTTCATCTTCATCAGGTGAGGCTGTGGATGTGCTGAAACGGTGCCTGGCTGCGACAATGGACGGGATGAGGGCTAATAAACTGAACCTCAATCCAGACAAGACTGAGACACTGTTAGTGGGTTGTTCTGCTGATCGTATGAAGGGTCTTCAACCAGTTCTGGATGGGGTTGCACTCCCCTTGAAGGAGCAGGTTTGTAGCTTGGGGGTTCTCCTAGAACCATCTCTGTCACTTGAGGCTCAGGTGGCCTCAGTGGCACAGAGTGCCTTCTACCAACTTCGGTTGGTGGCCCAGCTACACCCCTATCGGGACAGGATAACCTGGCTTCAGTTGTCCATGCTCTGGTAACCTCCAAGTTAGATTACTGCAATGCACTCTACATGGGGTTGTCTTTGAAGACAGTTCGGAAGCTGCAGTTTGTGCAAAATGCAGCAGTGAGGTTGATAACTGGGACCAGTAGGTTCGAGCATATAAAACCTACTCTGGCCCACTTGCATTGGCTGCCTGTATGTTTCCAATCCTGATTCAAGGTGCTGGTTTTAACCTATAAAGCCTTACACGGCTTGGGACCACAATACCTGATGGAACGCCTCTCCTGACATGAACCTACCCGTACACTACGATCAACATCTAAGGTCCTCCTCTGAGTGCCTACTCCAAGGGAAGCTCGGAGGTCAGCAACAAGGGAGAGGGCCTTCTCTGTGGTAGCCCCCCAATTGTGGAATGATCTCCCCGACAAGACCCGCCTGGCTCCAACATTGTTATCTTTTCGGCACCAGGTCAAGACTTTTCTCTCAGGCATTTAATAATATCTGATGAGCCTGGGTTTGTTTTGTTTTTAGGCTTATAGCTTTTAAAAGTTATTTTAGTGGTTTTAAATGTGTGTGTATATTATATGTTTTTGCTGTTTTAATTTTTGTATATTGTTTTGAATTGTTTTAATCTTATGTGAACCACCCAGAGAGCTTCGGCTATGGGGCGGTATACAAATGTAATAAAATAAATAAATAAATACCAACCCCCCTGAAGAAGGCCTTTAAAAAACAATATAGGTCAAAATGTGTTGGGCGTGAATAATAAAGTATCTTAGCATCCTGAGAACCTGCTTCTCTTCCTTTTTTTTACCCCGAGTGGATGCTCTCCTCCTTTTGGTTTTTCATCAACAGTTAGCACCTAAATAGAAGACTGAAGAGGCAGGCAAACAGGTCAGCCGATCAGTCTTTCTCACTATGGTGAGATGTACTGTATTTCTCTATTCATGCAATTTTGCAATTGTACATCCCCCTTCATCCTCTTTTTGGGTGATGCATTGCCTCTTTCTTTCTTTCTTTCTTTGGCAATTTATAAGTGGCTACCTTAACTGTGAGCCAGCTGTATGATGATGTCATTCATTTAGACTGTCTCTTTGCTCTTCTGAGTATCCTATGAATGCTGAAGGTATTTGCTGTTGTTTTTCAAAAGATAACCAATGGGTTTGTTCCTATAGTTCAATTTCAATCAGAATGTTAAAAAATACTGAGAGCAATTACTAATGACGAGATGCTTTGGTTAGCTACTGAAATATTACATTTGCTTAAGAATGTGTAAGTTTGTGGTTATTTCCTTTTTATTATTATTACAATTCAGGGTTGGGATAAGTTCTACTGTCAGTAGAGACTGTAGTGACACATTCCACCTGCAGATATGTTAAGTGGTATATAAACTTGAAAAATAAATGAATAATAAGTAAATACAGGGATGACAGTGGGTTCGTTCTTGGTACAGTGGAGATATACATAACCCTTTGTTGAAGAGCCGGATGCCGGATGAAGTGACAGAAGGAGAATGAATCACACACACTTTATGGCCACATTGGGTGACTATCCGAAACCAATCTGAGAGCAAAGACTGAGCAGAGAGAAAGGAAGAACAATGGCCTACTGAACTGCCTGTGCTTAGTCCAAGGCCCTTTCTACACCTAACGGTGTAGAGGGGGGGGGGGGGGCGATCCTGGACTTACCTGCTTCCGGGATCGTCCCCGAGCTTCTAAACTGAAGCTTGACATTCTGGGAGGAAAGGGATGTTGCGCACGGCATTTTTTAAGAGACAGAGGAGATGTCGTGCAGTGGAAAAGGTAAAGGAACCCCCCGTGTGTGCCTCCCCCCAATCCTGGGGATGGCGAAATTGCTTTGTCCCCCACCCCCATGGGCACGGAGTCACCTTGCGCAGCTCTGTGCCCATTTTAGGACCCAGGACGGTGGGAAAACCAGGATATCCTCAGTTTCTGCTGTCCTGGGGTTATCCCAGGGTCATCCCTAGGTCGTCCCCAGGATCCCCCGTGCATCATTTTGATGCACAGGGATGACAGTGGGATGACCATGGGATATATCCCTGGTGAGGACATGGCCCAAGACTCCAGAACAGAACAGCCTACCTAAATTTGTTAGAAAGTGACTAGCATAATTGACTTGAGGCCTAGTCACATTCAGCGTGAACCCATCATGATCATGCTTCCCACAAGTCTAACAGGAAAGTCTGCTAAGTTCAGTCCTGCTCACCAGCCTGCAGAAACAGAAAGTGGTTGCCGGTGGAGATGGAGGTGGTGGTAAAGGGATGTTATTTTAATTTAGGGATGTGAGAATCAGCTAGAACTGAGCACATCGAGGTTTTTGAATTCCACCTTGAAGCTCATTCCAATTCATGTCCATTTAAGATTACAAGTTTTGTTTTTTGTTTTCTTGTCGCACAAAATTTGTGCTCAAAGCACACGTATTTACAAACGTACACACCAATTGTGCACATTTTTCAACTGTATGCAGTTTTTGCACACTTTTTGTTGTTGTACTGCACATTGCGAATTGCAGTTTGCGGTCAGATCCGTGTTGGGTTCTGGGAGGTGCAAACTGGGTAGATTTTGGTCAAAAATGAACTGAAATGAATTTCTCATACATCTCTATTTCAGTCAGGGATGGCACCAGGGTCCAGCCCCTACCGCATCCCCAGCAAAGTACTGTTAGCTGCCTACTGATCATTGTGCCCCAAACCTGTTGGCTTTATAAGCTGTGATGACTGTGGCAAGCTGTAGCAGCACCACAATCTACAGTGAGCAGCAGAGATGTGCCCGCCATTTTAATTTCCCCAGTGTTCTGATGTTATGTCCACCAGGTATAAATGGGACTGGGGAGCACAGGCAGGCAAGGGGACACAAACCACAGGAACCCTTAGCAGCTGTCCAACCATGCCAGGCAGTGGCACCAGCCCTCCGATTTCAGTGGATTTGACCACCTTGCTGAGATCCCGTATTTATATTGAATGCATAGCACCTTTTATATTGTTTATATTGTTCTCTCTTCTGCCATATTTTCCCACTGAGTTACACATCCACATTGTCCTTGTCAGAAATTCTAGTTCATAGCAATTCTTAGTGTGAACCCAGACAACAGGGGCTTGGTCTTCTGTACTGAGCAGGCATGCAGCAAAGCCAACCTTCCTGTGTCCTCGCTACCCCGAAAAGGCCCCCCATGGTGATTTAGGCCATAGTTTAGGGTGACCAGATAAAATCCAGGTCAGGGCTCATGTAACTTTAACAGTTGTAGAGAAAAGGGAATTTCAGCCGGCGTCATTTGTATGCAATTAGTCCCTGGTGAAATCCCATCTTCATCACAACAGTTAAAGTTGCAGGCACTAGAGTGACCATATACAAAAGAAGTCAGGGCCCCTGCAACTTTAACTGTTGTGATGAAGAGGGAATTTCACCAGGAACTAATTACATACGAATGACACATGCTGAAATTCCCTTTTCTCTACAACTGTTAAAGTTACATGAGCCCTGACCTGGATTTTATCTGGTCACCCTACCATAGTTAGGTGCCAAAAGATGGCTGTGCTGAAATTAATATTAGCAGCACATTTGAGCTACCTTCTGCTCTGTTTCAATTAGAAATTAGACTGAAACATATACTAACGCTGATAGAAGAAATTAACTAAGATGTTCTCTCTTTTTTGCCTATATCAATTCAATGGAAAAGAAATGTAGATTTGCTGCCATTTGTATCATTGTGCAATTTTCCCCAAAAAATAAACATAAAGCCACATTTTGAAAGACCACACTTAATAGGAAAGAACTTTTTTTAAAAAAAGAAATTTCAGAAGTTTAGAGTACACCACATCATTCAACTTCTTTCAGCTTCAATTCCCAAGTGGAATAGAAATATAGAATGGAATCATTGGAGTTTTACCATCTGTGACAATGAAAATACTTATAAATATTCTAGAGGCATCCATTTATTATTAAATAAGCTTTGCTGGGGGCTGAACCAGGAAATCGATTTGGGGCCACGTGATTTTCAGTCCAATCAGGTGTCTTTGCAAAGACCAACACAACTCATCACAGGCTCATCATCAGCATCTGCTCATAGCAAGTGACTGAGGACAAATTTGCACAACTGGTGAACCATGGGTAGCCCCACCCTCGGTAGCAGCAGCAACAGCAATAACAGAAATCGGTTCAAGCTTAAGTAAATTCAAAACATAGGGTTGAATCCAGATTTATGCTGGATAAACTGTGCTAACAGGGTTGGACTTCCCCACCATATCCTTACCAATGCCAGTCCCCTGAAATACTACTCTGAGGCTCAGGAGACTCTGCTTGATGGGTTGAGCTGTGGTGTGTGGTGGTCTTGCACCTTGACCATGAGAGTTCAGACACTGACAGCAGTTTCAGATGTTAAGGAAGTGCTGTCAGTCGGATGTGCAGCCATTTCCACGCTCAGGTCATGAAATAGCTTCTAGAATTTAAAGATGGAAGTGTGTGGATAGAGGCTGTAGACTTGATCAAACCTAGGCTGACCATATGAAAAGGAGGACAGGGTTCATGTAACTTTAACAGTTGTAGAGAAAAGGGGATTTCAGCCAGTGTCATTTGTATGCAATTAGTTCCTGGTGAAATTCCCTCTTCATCACAACACTTAAAGTTGCAGGGGCCCTGCCCTCTTTTGTATCTGGTCACTCTAGTATAGTGCCTGCAACTTTAACTGTTGTGATGAAGAGGGAATTTCGCCAGGGACTAATTGCATACAAATGACACTGGCTGAAATTCCCTTTTCTCTCCAACTGTTAAAGTTACATGAGCCCTGTCCTCCTTTTCATATGGTCAACCTAATCAAACCTTCAAAAGTTTTCCTTTGGATGTTATACCACCACCACCAGTAGACAATGCAGATGTGATGGCATAATCAGTTAATGGATCTCCTCCAGTAATATCCATACTCAGGAACAAACTAGACATGATGTCATGTTTTTTCTTATGTGCCTAACAGTTGCAAGGAAGCTTCAGAAGCTCTGGGCCATGGGAGCGGTGGAGGGGGAATTTAAATATTTCTCTCTGCCATTTACCTGACAAAAATGACCTCTCCAAAACTGTTGTTTGCATTTCAAGCAAAACTCCATGGGCACCCATGGGGGCTTCCTTTGAAATGACAGAAAGCAAGACTTAAACTTCCCCTCCCCATGAATTATGGTCCAGAGGTTGCTCAATAGTGTTGTAGCGGAGCCAGGGCTCGCAGGGTGAAGGTGCCAGGATTTTTTGATTAGCAGGGATGATGAAGTCATCTGCCAGGCCACTTAGGCTTCCCTGTTCCCTCTGTGTTTAGCTGCAATCCACACAGTAGCTGGTGGCGGGGATTCCCCCAGCAACAATACAGTATATTGTTGCGAGCTCTCCTTGTCATAATGCAAAGCGTTTTGGGTTGGCCTAGTCTTGAATGAGCAATTCAGACCCATTAGCTTTACAAAAGACCAGCTCCTGGTGGATATGAAAACTTCTAGAACTGGTTTATTGATATGGATCAACACTGCTGCTGGCAGTTTTAGACTCGCCTTGGGAGGGAGCATGGCTGTGGGGATTGTTATGATAAGCCGCTGCACTTCAAAACTTACCACTACCCACTGTTGTTCAAAGCTTCCTTGTGGATCTCATTGAGTCTATATTATTTAGGCTGACCAGATAAAATCCAAGTCAGGGCTCATGTAACTTTAACAGTTGTAGAGAAAAGGGAATTTCAGCCAGTGTCATTTGTATGCAATTAGTTCCTGGTGATATTCCCTCTTCATCACAACAGTTAAAGATGCAGGCACTATACCAGAGTGACCATATACAAAAGAAGGCAGGGCCCCTTGTGATGAAGAGGGAATTTCATCAGGAACTAATTGCATACAAATGACCCTGGCTGAAATTCCCTTTTCTCTACAACTGTTAAAGTTACATGAGCCCTGACCTGGATTTTATCTCGTCACCCTGTTATTATTATTATTATTATTATTATTATTATTAAAATATCACCCCATAGCCAAAGCTCTCTGGGCGGTTTACAAAAATTAAAACATTGAACATTTAAAAACCAATATACAAAATTTAAAACAATAAAAGCCGAAAAACAAACTATACTACTACTAATTACTACTACTACTACTACTACTACTAAAGAACTTGTGTTTTTGCAACTTTTATTGTCTTTTAATGCCTTTTGTATCACTCAGCTCTGTTGACTAAATAAGTTTTTATTGTAATTTGCTTGATTTACTGTATTAGTAAACTGTTGTGTTAAGCCTCAAGTGTCTGGTGTACCAAACACCACATGTCTACAGCCTAAGCCCCATGTTACTGGGAAGGAAAGGTAAAAAGAAGGAAGGTGGGATTCTTAAGGAGGCAGAGAACCTCAAGGAGTTGCCCAGAGGGTCCAGGACACAGAAGAAACCCTGACAGCATGACTTTGAAAACTTTTCGAAGCAGGAGGGGAAAAAAGTGGACAGTTTTATTTACCCTCACATAAATATTTAAAGACCTTTTCACTTGCTCAAGTGTGTTGTTCACTGGCAGGAAAACTCTTCCAGACAATCAAGATTCATCAATGAGAGAACGAGAGAGAGATGTGTTTGTTTGTTTCCAGCAGCAGACCTCATCTGGGATCCTGGGCAGGTGATGAATTTCTAAATGGAGAGAGAGGTGGCACAGCCCACGCAGTAGATGTTCAACGGGTGTGTTGCTCCTGCTGTCTTTTCTTTTCAAAGAAGGCCACAGAGAGAAGTGAAGTGCAGTGACTATAATTTCAGTAGCTCTTGATGCAATTATTGGATCATCCCCTGTATTCCCTGCACTCATTTCTGTTCTTTCGCTCTTTATTCCACGGGCAGAGTAGTGCTGTGTTTTCCAAAATACTTCAAAGAGAAGGCCATCCTCATTTGTTTACTTTACATAATGCATGACATTGGGCCTAAATGGTTAAGAATGGAATGCAAGAGAAGACAAGAACATTTTGACTCTGGGCATTGGGTAAAATCAAGGTCATTAACAATGGGTATTTAGTACCATCTGATAACACTTCAGTGGCCTGCACTGAAGATACAACGTGCTACATGGAGCCTTTTTAACAAGCATACACATTTTTTTCTAAGACACTTTCATGATGAATATCAAAATAACAGCTCTAGCTTCATTATTCATTCATTTATTTGCTTAATAAATACATTTCTATATCACCTTTCTGTTGAGGCACCTAAAGTAATTTACAATTTTGGAATACTGAAATAAACAAACATTACACTTACCCCCAAACCAGCAAAATATAGAGTCTCTTCAGGAGCTGAAGGCACAAGCTCCGTGGCCTGGGCTTCTCCTCTTCTACCTTCCCACAGGGAACATAGGTCTTAAGTAGCCCCAGGGAAGATGGGGGTTGTGCTGCCCCATCAGTCCTCTCTTCTGGCAGGTCTACCTAGTTGAATTTTAAGACGTTTTTAATAATGTATTAGTTTTATTTGTTTTAATGTTTTATCTATTTTATGGTCTTTGTATTTATATTTATTGTTGTTCCCTGCCTCGATCCAGAGGGAGAGGCGGGTAAGAAATAAATATATTATTAAATGTTATTTCTAGTCTATCTGACTGCAGAAAAGAAACTGAAGGCATGACTGCAGCATATTTTCCAGCCTTGAAACAAATATCTAAAATGAACTAAGCTGCTAAAAATTAAAACTAATTATTATTGATCAGGTTTTACATTTTGACTCTCTGACAGCAATACTGCAAATGTTGCTACTCCCTGAGGACCAATCTTTTGGCTGGCCTTGATAGCAAAAATAAAGAAGAATCTTCCTCTCTTTTTTTGTTCTAAGTCTGTATTCTTAATTAAATAATTAATCAATCAATCAATCAATCAATCCACAAAGCAGATGACAATAGGGCAGTTTGGATTTGCCAGAACCATAACTTGCCATATTGGCAAGTCTTAGCCAATAACTTCCTCTAGTAGTGCGATACTTAAAGATCAATAAGTTCTCTTGTAGGTCTGGGAACCTAGAAACTGATAGGTCAGAACAGAGCTGTATCCTCTGAAGCATGGTGTTCTGTAGCCCTTGCCAAATTTAGCCACTGTGCCAGGTATCTCTTTCAGATGCATAAAGTTGATCACAGGCAAACTATTCCCCCATTGAACCAAAACATGACAGGAGGCGTCAAATGAACAAGCTGTTGCATTCAGATTTTATCTCTGTGTTAATAATTACCATTTGACTCAAACCCCTTTTTTCTAGAAGTGATAGTACCTTTAGATAAGCAAAACAGTATGAACATATGGGGATGAAACCAAACTAAAGGCACAATCCTATCAATTGAGCTTTCGGTGATCAGAAGCCCTCAAACCTGGCCTCTCTGGTCTTCTTGCATCCTAACCTCTATGGTCTCCTCCATTCCCACCAGAATGCTCACTTTCCTCCTCTTCCAAGCTTGCTTTTCTGACCTCGGAGGGCAGCTGGCACAGTTCTTTCCATACTGCTTGCAAGAGAGCAGGGGGGAAAAGTCAGATTTCTGACTTCACCTTCCATGATCAGAGTGCTGTCTCTGACCTCAGAAATGGGAATCAGAATTTAGGATTTCTCTCTAAGTTAGTTGAACTTCATTCCCATTGAAATCAATGGGAGTTAAGTCATGACTAACTTGTCCCACTGATTTCAATGGGACCTAGGAACTAGTACATTATTGATATCAGAGCTGGAATCATATCATTGTTTTCATTCCATGGATTCTATTATCTTTAAAGATCCTATTGCGTCAACAAACTAGTACGTATGTTCATATGTGGTGGTCATGTAAATATGTACAAAAGTTTTGGCAAATGGTATATAAAGAGATAAAGGAGATAACGGGAATTGATTTGGAGTCATCCCCAAAGATTGCGTTATTATCAATATATGAGGGGATGAAATGTAATCAGAATATTAAGGATTTAATTACTATGTTACTAACTGCAGCAAGATTAATAATAGCAAGGAAGTGGAAGATGCAGGATAATTATCAAATGGATAAGTGGTATAAAGAGGTATGGGATATTGCTATTAATGATAAATTAACATGTAATATTAAAGTAGAAAAGGGAATATGTAATAGAAATGAATTTGAAAATATATGGAAATTATTTTTAGAGCATGTATTGTTAAGAGGGAAAGGACACAAACCTGTGCAAGAAGTATCACAATTTTGGAAAATGTAATGAAGAGGAATTGGTCCTGGTGAGGGGTGCACTTGGTGTATAAAGAATGGAAAAGAATGGGATAATTGTAGTTATGAGTTTTGAAATAAAAATTTTAAAAAGGGGGAAAAAAGATCCTATTGTTTCCTACCTATTTTTCTTCATCCAAAATTCAGAGATTTAAAATGCTGGGAGTTCTGGGGCGTTTTCTGTCTAAACCTGCATAGGATTGCACCTTAAGACTATGGAACCCTAGTGAAAACAGATGGGCCTAAATTCATCTAAATTGGACTGACTTAACTGCATCAACTTTGCCTTCTGGCTGTAACTCCATCAACAAGCACTTTCATTAATTCTACACAGTTTCCCCAAAATTCTCAGGGTCCTCTTAAGCAGGTTTGCTCTTTAGACTTTAGAGGCGCTTGAAGCCTCACCAGCCAAGCTCAACAAGAATGTATTTGTATATTGACTAGGGATGTGTATCGTATCGTTAAAATGTCCGATAACAATACAATAAGGTCATTATCGGACAACCGATTAACGATAATGATTCGATAGAAAAACCTCTGATAAATATCCGATCCGAAAATTTTCAGCCCGATTATATCGGATTATTGGACTGCCATATAAATAAACCTATAACTTCTGTATTTTAAAAGTTAGAGGCTTGAAACTTGGTCACAGTGCTTATGGGGTATGCCTAAGTATGTGCATGAAATTTGAGATCGATCCATCCACCCCTGTATTTTATATGAAGTTTTGAAAGATCGTGCAACTTTTTGATAGGTCTGAATGAACGCACGTGGCGAGCTGTCATTCTGACCTATCAGAACTTAAACGTTCTTTAATAAATTCATATAAAATCGAGGGTTGCAGGGATCAATCTCAAATTTCATACACATACTTAGGCATATCCCTTAAGCATTGTGACCAAGTTTCAAGCCTCTAACTTTTAAAATACAGAAGTTATAGGCATTTTTTTAAAAAAATAATTCAGCTCTATAGGGCACAATGAGGCTGCAAATTAAATATTGGATTTCCGATAATTATCATGAAGACAATACGATTAACCTACGATATTATCGGAGGCGATAATTTTTTTGGTCCGAAATTCCAATAATGATAAAATACGATATTTTCGGGCTTGCACATCCCTAATATTTACAATCTCTTGTAGCAGTTACATCATACTTAATACCATCCTGCCATTAGCTTCAGCCTCAGCTTCACCTGCCTCCCTCTTGCAGAAGTCAACAGTACAATTCCAGATCTCTGCTCCCGAACAACAGAGCAGAGTTTGCCATGCCATACTTACAATGAACATAGCTTCAAGCAAAATATAGATCTTCTGCTGTTGCTGTATGACAAAAACAAACTCAAACAATAGCAGACGTGTTCGATACATGAAAAATTGCATGGCTCCAGGACTGTCGTCAAGGGAAATTTATTCCAGGTTCTTTGGAGTCACATTAATCTTTGGTTCTCAGCCAACCCATTTTCTTCTTGAAAATTCTTTGTCATTTTTAACAGCAGCTTCATGCATTGCAGATACGAATGCACATCTATTAGTTCAATCAGGTCAAATGGCCTCCTGTGAGTCTATCCCACCATTCTACGTCCAGAGAAATCCATGTCCCTGCCTTAACTCTGCTGTCCCTCAGGAATAAATTATCCATCCTTAATGATCCCAGCCCTAAAGGTAAGAGAATCTCCACGTCATTCCTAAACTCTGCTTTCTCTTGTCATAATAAAGATGCCCTAATACAAGGGCTACATCAAGAACTATTGTGTGAGTTCAGTTAGATACTTCTTTAATAAGACTTTATTTGACTAAACCAGCACTCAAGCTGAAATTTCCTATGTCTCAGATCCACCAGTCTGAAGCATTTTTTTTAATGGGCAACCTATATGCTAGTTTAGAGCCTTAGGGCTGGGGAATGCTGGCTGGCTGAGGAATGCTGGGAGTTGTAGGATTCCCCCCCCCCGCATCTAAACATGGATAGGATTGTGCTCTTAGGCTTCACAATCACAGAGCTTCCTTACATAAACCTTTTGCATGCTCTAATAATAACTGAATTGGGTTGTAGCCTTGGTTTTCAATGGAACCTAAAATCTAATTAACCTAGTCTAGATCCAACCCAATCAATCTATATTTGATTAGGCACCACTTCTGCACTGAGGATCACAGTGATCAAGATTAGATTTTCACAGCTCCTTGATTCCAAAAGTTACCATTCTTTATGATCCCACAATATCTTTATATTAATTTTATATGGCTAGGCAATATGTTTGTCACAAATATTGATTTGCCTGATACTATTGATTCTCCATATTAGTCATGGTCAAATCCAATATAGGAACCTGCCATCAACTCAGCTCTACTTGTCTCCTATTTCCTTCCATTGCTAAATCCTCCAGATTCTTTCATATGTACCTCATCTATCTTCTAATTGCAATGGATTTACCAGTTGCTGAACATGTGTTTTCCATGTCAAATCAGAAGTACCAAATAGTGTGTGAACAGTCAACAATCCCAAGTAACACTTGAGTAACAACTCAGGAAGTTCATCAACTTCATTTCCAGCACACATTTGGGGTACAATCTGAAATAAATAAATGGGAGAATGTATTCTCTACTTTTGGGGTGTGATCATTGCCACTACAATCCCAATGCCCCAGGAGGATGTTAGGTCTGGGGCATTGTGAAGGATGCAAAACAGTAGCCAGGCTGCTAATATAAGCAACAAAAGCTTTAGGAAAACAGACAATGGAGGCTGGTGGCTACAATGTCAGTGGGGAGATGAATCCACTTTGGGTTTCAGTCAGAATGCTAAAGGAGCTGCCCAAGGAGCTGAACCCATTTGGGGGTATAGTTTGGCACCTTGGATAGCTCCTCTAGAGTTCTAACTGGTTCTGATGATGGAAACCCACAGAGTCTATAGACCCACTGACATTGGAACCACCAGCCTCCACTGAAAACAGAAGCTGTGTTACTGCCAGTGCTAATGGTAAGCTGAGAAACTGTTGGAGAATATTTCCTCCCCATTTACACACAGCTTTAGTAAGAACACTGTTGTCCTAATGTAGCACTCTTGTTCAATTCCCATTCATTTCATTGGAGCACAAGGGGAGAAAACCAGAGTCCCCAGTGGATTATACTGTTAGGCTTGCTGCATTGGCTAGCTATAGTGTGCTGATGGATTAAGGAGCTGTAAATATCACCTTCTATTGTCAATAACTATTTAGATCTTTTATGGCACAAATGTAATTACAAGAGAGTCAATGTGTTCTGTGTACAGAACAGATGGAGAAAAGGTCAGGTATCAATTAAGATGTAGTATGAGGTATCCTCACATCAAACAGCCAGGAGGATCAATGAAAATAAATACTTTAATTGGAAGCTCGATTTTTTTTCTCTTTTAAAACAGAATATTGAATGTTGATCCACATGTTTATTTACAAGGTAGTTTGCTCATTGAGCACTTATTTCCCAAGCACAATTTATAGCAACATTTGTTGGAGATTGAGCTACAAGAATTCTGAGCACTGGGCCCTTTAACAGTGAGCAACGCACCTACTGATACATTATAGGAACATTTTGGGTGAATTGCCTGGCTCCTAGAAGGAGAAGAAGATAATGGCAGTGGAAATACAAAAGAGCAAAGGTGGATCAAGAGCAGAGAACTTTGAAATAATTGCATTGACTGGACTTCTTGTATGTATTCATCATCAAGTTTAGTGTTTATACCAAGGAATCCATACATTTGAAAAGAGTACCAAACCTGTGACAGTGCAGATATTGCCATATCGATTTAAAATTAAGGGGCTGGATCCAGCCTTAGTTGTACTTTCAGTAGACTCATTGAAATTAACAGGACTTAGGCCAGTTCTACACCAAGCAGGATATAGTGGTATGAAAGCAGTATATAACAGGCAGGAGCCACGCTACTGCTTTATAGCAGTATTGAAGTGTACTGACAACTGTTGGGGCCCATTGACACATACCATATACCACTATATCCTTCTTGGTGTGGCTCCTGCCTTTTATATATCACTTTCATATTGTTTTCATACTGCTATATCCTGCTTGGTGTAGATCTGGCCTTTCCCTTATCAAGAAGCCCAACCAAAATTCTCACCTCTCTGCACCAGCCCAATTGTTTATATATAGCTATTCCCAGTATGGAGAGAAGCTGGCTAGACCTGGCTTCCACGTAGGTGTTAAAGATGAGGAGCCATCGCAAAAAAAGCAAACCAAACATTCTCACCCATTCCTATGTCTAATGTACCAGAATAAGCACTGAAAAACATTGAAATAACATACTACTCTGGAGTGGCGTTGAGAGTGGGTGTTCCTCGCTTAAAAGAAAGAGAAGAAAACCGGTGTGCCTGTTCTTCTACTAGCAGGGCTCATATCTTCACTCTGTAGCTTAAAGTCATGGATGAGTTAGCTGCAGAGCATGCAGAGTAATATGGAATAATTTCCCTCCCCAACATTGCTTGGCTTCCTAGATTTCTCCTTGTTATATTCCCTCCCACACAGATCAGGCAGGCTAGCAAAAGAATGCGGATTTCAAATCCATATTACTAATGTCCAGTGTTTGAGATCCTAGTCTGGGATGTTGACATCCACGCTTGTTTACAGATAGTTTCAGCCGATTCTCAGATCCCAATTTTAACTTTCTGAAATGTTCATGGTTTATGATTCTGTGACTGACGTGGACTTCCTAACTATATAATAATAAGAGAGAGAATACAGTGTTTTACATCAGTAATAGCTCAATGGTTTTAAAATGAAAGATGTTCCTTCCAAATGGGACATCACTCATAGATATTGTCCCTTCCCAAAAGCTTATTATTGAAAATGGTATAGTTAATATTTAATGCAAGGCCACAATTGTGCACTGGTGAATATTTTAAATTAATAATTGCTGAAGTTACAAGCATTACACTGACATTGCTGAAGTTTCAAGTATCAGTAGTTTTCCAAACTCTCATCAGAATAAGTGTCATCAGAAAATGTTTACACAGTACTTTGGATTTCATTGGGCGAGGGAAAGGATTATAGTAGATTCTTTTTCAGATTAGATATTTATTAAATAATTTTTCATGGTGAAATTCTCTCTGCTGGGAGGACTACTAAATTCTGTTTTCTCTTTCTTTTTAACTTCAATTTCCATTGATTTTTAAGAAATATCTATACGAGGCATTTTGCAACAGAAAGCTTAATGAGATTTTTAAATTAATAATAATGGAAACTAATGTAATGATGAGCAGGGAGGCTGTGTAGCTAGGACATGCAACAGTCCCATTAAGAACCCATTATTAAGATAACATAATTAGTGTTGTACACATTTGTACTTCAATATTCTTTATATCTAATGCTAGTGAAGAGTTTGTCAAATCGGATAAGAGTAATTGAACATGCCACTTTGTCTTCTGATGAGTCAAGAAAGCTCTGGGTGGAAAAAGATGACCAGAAGTAATGATGTAGCCAGTTAAAATCTTGGTGTCTATAACGGTGTGGGGAAGAGATCATCCATAGCCTTCAGGCACAGCTAAAGGGCTGCAGGATTTTCAACTAGCTGTGAGGTAATAGTAATGCTGGGCCTACCATGTGGTTAGAACAGGGTTGGGGAACCTCTTTCAGCCTGAGAGGTGGAGGGAAGCTCTTAGGGGCCACATTCAGTGGAGGGAAAGGCCAAAGGCAAAGAGGGCAGGACCAAAATACAATAATAAGAATAAGAATAATAGTAAGTAAGCCTTAGGATGGGCATCTCGACCTTTTAGAATGGGGGAAAACTAAACAAAAGCCAGGGAAACATCCAACAATCAGTGGTTGGGGGAAAGAGGGTGGGGCCAGTGGAAGGGGTGTGGCCATATGAGGTACCCCATAGGAACAGATTGGGGACCCAAGAGGACTAGTTCCCCAGCCCTGGGTTAGAGCTATCAAGCAGAAGACAGCCATCATGTAGCTTTTGTTCAGCGGTTTCCACCTAGCAACTAAACACAAAATGAGACAAAATGTCCACTTCAGTGACATCTGGTGCATCAAAATGGAATGAAGGTTCTGATTTTTTGGATCTCAATTTGCCACCAGGATGTCCTGTTCCTTTGGACACAACTTAGAAGCCATTCCGAAACAGAAGGCTGGTTCTGCCTCACATTCCAGAATGGGCTTCACCATAACATGAAGATTGTAGGGGGTGGAAAGACCTCATACCCTGTCAGACATATTTTCCATCTTGCCCAGCACTGTTTATTTTGACTGGCAGTGAGTCTGAAGAGGCTGATGACATGTCACCTGCAACTGGAGATGCCAATGATTGGACCTGGGACCTCTTGCATGCAAAATATGCCCTCTGCACTGAGCTATAGTCACTCCACAATGCTACTGTCTGACTGAGGTCAAATTTATATCTACAGCCAGATTCAAGACAATGACCCTGTTCAGAACACACGCTAAGCCATGGTAGGGTGACCAGATGGCTTGGAGTTTCCCAGTCCTAACCGGGAAAACTGGGGCGATCCGGGCCAACCGGGGGGCAGCGGGGGCAAACAGGGGAAATAATGCCCGCGCGGAAGAGGCGGGAGAGGGCTGATTATGGGCTAGTACCGCCGCCTCCACCGCTGCCGGGCTCATGCCACCACCGTGCCACCGCCGCCGCCAGGGGCGTGCAGCCACCGCCGCTGCCAGGGTCGTGTAGCCGCTGCCGCCACCACCGCCGCCACCACCACTGCCAGGGTCATACATCTGCTGCCGCCGAGCTTGTGCAGCCGCTGCCACCACCGCCGGACTCGTGCAGCCGCTTCCACCGCCGCTGGGCTCGTGCAGCCGGCGCCGGCGCTGCAGGGCTCATGCCAGAGGCTACGTGGAAGAGGCAGGAGAGGGCCGAATCTGGAAATGATGAAATCAGCCCTCTCCTGCCTCTTCTGTGTGGCCTCTGGCCTCCTCGGGGTTTGTCGCGATGGCGATGAGCCCCGAGGAGCCCAGATGCTCACATGGAAGAGGTGGGGGAGGCCGATTACATCACTTCCAGAATTGGCCCTCTTCCCTGCAGCCTCTGGCACGCGCCTGGCATCGGCGTCACGAGCTCAGCAGTGGCGGCGGCTGCACGAGCCCAGCGGCAGCAGAGGACCCGGTAGGTCCGGGCTGGGTTTTTTGGGGGGTGGGTGGCTTGGTGAGGGGGTTGTTTTGGGTGGGGGGGTGGCAGGGGGAACCAGGATTTTGGTTTCCAAAATCTGGTCACCCTAAGCCATGGCAGTTAAGTATTCTGAGCTAAACATTATGGCTTACCGTGTCCTGTGAACCATGGCTTAATGTGTCTTGTGAACTATTCCTAACCATGGTGGCTACATAACCATGGTTTAAACACGCTCACTAACCATTTGCTGCAAAAGGGTTAGCGCCCTACCCATGGCTTAGGGTGTTGTCAGAACAGGGCCACCATTAAGAAATGCAAGGTATTGGCACTAAGTTATGCCCCATTTGCTACCACAGTCGAGCAGGAATTCTAGAATAAAAAAGTCAACACATACCAAACCCTCCACTATCCCCTGGAATACCAAACTGTTCTGTCACTTCGACTACCTTTCTGATTTCCATAAAAAGGAGAGATTTTCCCCCCACTGAAGCAGTTTCACAGGGTCCACCAGCCACTATTCTTTCAGATGCAGGTCTTTCTTACAACCCTAAAAAGAAGTACTAAAACATAAACAAGTGTTTATTAAAAAGCTACCAATGGACCTCTCTTCCTTGGTGTCTGTGCCTTCTCATATCTGGCTCTAGGACTCCCTTTCCAGGGAAGCTAGACTGGCTCCCTCCTTGCTATGCTTCCGGAAGCAGGCAAAAAAACTTTTTTGTTTGTTCAGGCCTTTTGGGAATATTTCGGACCTCTGTTTATGTGTTGGTGTTTTTTTTTTAAAAAAATATTTATATTTTAAATGTTTTAATAGTACAGCAGGTTTAATTATATTTTAACTTTTGTATATTTCTATTTATATGTTTTAATTGTAAATGTTTTAATTTTGTAAAACCGCCTTGAATCCCAGTATTGGGGAAAAGGAAGGATACAAATACATAACAACAACACCAGTAATGTACTTCTTCACCTTCCTGATTTGCATCTTGCCTTTCAAATGACACATTCTTTGGGACAGGCCCTCTGTTTTATGGTTGTAAAATGCATAGCAAATGTGGAAGTGCCATATAAATAAAGAATAAGAATATGTGGTTGCTGTCTGTGCCTGCCACTGAGCTTTTCTTTAGTAATTCCACTAAAACCATTACTTATAATTTTATTTGCCTGTGTATGTGCCAAATGCACCCATGTGCTGTACCTGTTTCTGATGTTAGTGTACTAGTAGTTATAATGTATGAGAAATTGGATTTGACCAGACTTCGCCCAGTCTGCACCTCCTGGAGCCAAATGTGGACCAATACATAATCTGCGCCTTAAGTCTGTACATTTCAAGCTTGCACTGCGATTTGCAGAACAAAGAAAAATGCCTAAGGAAAATGTGTCCTTTTGAAAAATGTACATAAAAAAAAGCATACATTTGAAAAATGCATATGAAAACTCCATACTTTGGCAAAGCATGCACAAACACACCTGAATCGACGGGAGGAAATATGCAAATGTTTTTTTAAAATGTGCACAGTTGATGTGTACATTTGGAAAAAAAATGCATATAAATATGCACAATTTTTGTGTGCAAAAAGAAAAAGCAACAAAGTTTGCAATCTAATATGGACTCAAGTCAGAACAAGCTTTGAGGTAGAATTCAGAGAACCTCGATGAGCTTCATTTTGCTGAGTCACAACCCCTTAACGCCAACTTTTTGGTCTCAGTGAAAAGCTTTCCCCAGCCCTCCCTTGAAGCAATTTGCATGGAAGAAAGTACCATTGATAAGCAGTCTTTGAGTCCGTCTAGCCAACTGTGGATTGACCTTGTTCCATCTAGCCCACTTTTCGCTAGTTTTCTAATCAGAATGTCATGGAGCACTTTGTCAAAAGCTTTGCTGAAGTCAAGATATATCGTGTCCATGGCATTCCCACAGTCCACAAGGGAGGCTACCCAATCAAAAAAGAAATGAGATCAGATTAGTCTGACAGGATTTGTTCTTGACAAATCCATGTCAGCTTCTAGTAGTCACTACATTGTTTTCAAGGTGCTTATAGGTTGACTTCTCGATAATCTGCTTCATATTTTCCCAGGGATTGATGTCAGATTAACTGGTCTGCAGTTCCCAGTTTCCTCCTTTTTGAAGATAGGGACAACATTAGCCCTCCTCCAGTTGTCCGGCACGTCACGGGTTTTCAATGCTTTTGCAAAAGTAATAGATAGTGGTTCTGAGAGTTCTTCTGCCAGCTCCTTTATTACTCTAGGATGCAGTTTATTGGGCCCTGGAGATTTAAACTCATTCAAAGAAATTAAGTGTTCCTTGACCATTTGTTTATCAATCTCAAGCTGCAATCCTGCCCCTTCAGCTTGTACTTCACATATGCCAGGGGGAATCATAGACCCTCTTTTGGGAGAAGACTGAGCCAAAGTAGGAATTGAGCACGTTGGCCTTTTCTTTGTCGTCTTGTTATCATTTTGCTGTCCTCATTGAGTAGTTATCAGGACCATGGCAGTGGGGAATGGGTTAAACTTCCCCCTTCACAATCCTGACCTGATCACCCTCCCACATGGCATATGCTTCTGTAAAAAGAGTCACACAACCTAAAGTGATGCACTTAGCATTGCATATACTTTGGCTCTTACTGTTCTTTGAAAACAACAGCAACAGTCTGGTCTGTTTTTCTGTCTAAATTTTTCTGCAAACCTGCATGCTGTGGCCTTGATAAAGAGATCACAACCAGTCCTATACAATCATGGTAAATAGATGAACACCATTAGTGGATATATTATTTAAGAGCCTTGGGATGGTTGCAGGACATGGGTGGATGAAGGACTACAGGCTGCATTTCCACAGTCAAAGAGACTCACAATAAAATCAATAAGGGGTGTAATAAATATGTACAAGATTAGGAAAAGCATTTGGAATCATTGCCATTATGGGCAGCCTACTCCAAGGGTAGGCAGAAAGTAGATCTCCAAATGTTTGGGACTTCAGCGCCCATCATTCCTGACCATTGGCTATGCTGGCAGGGGCTTCTGGGAGTTGAAGTCCCAAACATCTAGATATCTACCTTCTGCCCACACCTGGCCTACTCAGTCCCTTTCTCCGTCTTCTGTTTTTAAACTGTCTTGAAAAGTAAAAACAAGCCAGGAGCTTAAACATCATGACTGATGTAAATGGCTGGATCCAGGCAAAAATCAAACCCAGGAAAGCGAGAACTGTGGGCAGCATTTTAACAAACATTTGCAGAGTCAAATTAGAGAATCATAGAATTGTGGAGTTGGAAGGGACCACAAGGATCATCTAGTCCAACCCTCTGCAATGTGCAGGAAAATCAATTAAACCATCCATGAGAAGTGTCTGTCCAGCCTCCTCTTAAAAATCTTCAGAGATGGAGAACCCATAATCCCCATGGCTAGACTGTCCCATGGTTGTACAGATTTTACCATCAGGAAGTTTTTCCTTATATTAAATCAAAATCTATGTAGCTGTAACTTGTACCCATTATTTCAGCTCCTAATTTCTGTGGCCATGGAAAATATTTCTTGACCATCTTCCTATCACTGATCTGTTCTTAACTTTATACAAGTTTTCATGCCCTGTGTACGATAAACCCTTTAGGTGACCATTCATTCCCCACCCCCCCACCAGCCACCACCACCCTGCAGTACTGAAGCAATCCTGAGAAATGAAAGAAGCCAAGTATATATGAAACTACTGACAGTTGCTCAGTAAGACTGGCTTAAAGGCTTCGCGTGCCATTCTGCAGCCGCACAACTTCTCGATTGTTTGCTCCATTGCTTGTAGACATTTTTTTTTTAAAAAAAAATTATTGAACAAGGCTGGGTGACTAAGCTGTTTGCAGCAGCAGCTGAGGATCTGGTTTCAAAATGCCTGGACGTTGGCTTGTGAAAGGAGGTTCCAAGAAGGGGAGCAGGATCGTTGGGACGTTTTTAGATTCTAGATTCCAAGATGCCATTCACCTGAAATAGGAAGCTGACCTTGATTACAACAGATGATCCCCCCCACACACACACACCAAGTTGCCTTGGGCTTGCCTGAGATGTAATTACCCAGGACCCCTGAGAGGAGAAAGAGGATGGCTTGAAACTGAAGCAGCAGCAATGAGAAGATGGGCAAAGTGGCCAAGAAAGTGTGAAGTGGCTTGAAGGGTCTCCTGATGTGTTGGATGCAACCCCCTACATTCCCAGCTGGCGTGGCTAATGGTTGTAGTCCAAAAGATACGGAGAGGTGAGGTAGGGGAAAGGTGAGGTGGGAGCTGTTCATTGGACTGATGGTCCAAAATCAGCATGGGGACAATTTTGTGGTCTGCATATTCACTAACTGCTTAGCAAATGCCCAAAGCAGCCTATCAGCCGTCCGTTGTGGCGTGATATCTTCTTGACAACCAACCCTGTTTTTGAAGACCCAGGAAAGGCAGCAGACGCAGGAAGGCTAAGAAACCTCTTGGAGTCTGTAAACCCTACAAGGCTGGGGCACTCGGTTTGGCTTGGTGCGTCACCAGCTGTGCAGGCCTGGTTGAATTATGTAACAAATTCACAGGCACTCGACGGCGAAAGATAAGTGCTCACCACAGAACAAGCTCACATCTCTAACTATCTGTCAGATGGTTACATCTGTCAAATACGCGTTGACAAATATGCTTGTTGCATTCACCCAGGAGCTTCTTAGCAGTATATTTACAATGTCTGAGGTGTACCTCTAAAAAAATGGAATGTATGAATATAGGCCTAATACTAACAGAGGAAAAAGCAATTCATCAGGCTTGTCCCTTTGCCCCTGCTTACAACTGGAGCTATAACAACATTTGTATTATGAGGAGGCCAAGACCTTGAGGTGCTAAAGTGGTTTTAGGAATTTTCTCATCAAAACCCAGTTAGAACTTCCCAGGCAGTTCTGTTCTGTGAAGTATATTTCCAGAGATGTTTTTGTAGTGCCCCCCCCCCACCTCCTCCAACACACACACTCCTTTCGTTCATCGCATTTAAAATTAACTCGCCATTCTCACCTATACTTAAGCACAATCCGTTACCATGGAAACAGGGCAGCAAATGCTAAATGTGGCGTATGATGCAAGCAGCCCAAATGCTCTGTATAGAAAGTGATGCCATTACTAAATGCAATAAAGTCTCTAAGCACTTCCCATGCATGTAAATTAAATCAAAAGGAAACCGTCAAGCAATGCTTGCTGCGGCATGAGGCAGAGAAAGGAATACACATGCCTTTATGGCCTGCGCCACAAACAACCCATTCATTGTTCGGCTGGTGGGTTGGTGCTGGTTCCTCCCTTCCCCCCCCCCTTCGCATGGATAAATGGCAGCCATCATTTCCTTGCCCCCGAATGATGCTCTGTATTACAGGTGTCAAAGCTCTTTCACCCCAAGGGTCAAATTGACTTTTGGAGAAGCTCCCAGGGGCCACTTTCTCAAGGTGGCAGTGGAAGCTGGTGGCTCCAATGTCAGTGGACTGTGAATCCTCTCCGGCTTTCAGACAGAACCAGTCAGGTTATAAAATAATTTGGAGATGGTATCTCACTCCCGTAAGATTACATCAGATAGATAAGAACATTTCAATGCTATGCTGGAGGTGTTGTCAGGAAGTGGGGACATATTTCCATATGTGGTGGACATGTGAGTATGTACAAAATTTTGGAAAAGAGTTTTTAAAGAAATAAGTGAAATACTGGGCAAAAAAGTGGAAGCAAGTCCAAATTAACTTTATTGTCAATGTTTGATAAAGAATAAGGGAATAAAAATACAAGAGAATTGATAAACAACCTCCTGACACTGGCTAGATTAATGATAGCTGAGAATTGGAAAAACAAGGGAATTATAGTATAGAAGAATGGTATAAAGGGGTGTGGGATATTGCAATTAATGATAGACTAACATGTAAAATTAAAGTTAGGATGGGCATATCCAAAAAGAATGATTTTGAAAGTATTTGGGGATCATTTATAGAATATGTTTTAGTAAAGGGGAGAGGTCGTACACCTTCAAAAGAATATATTATACATTTGGAAAAATGTATAATATATTAGAGCATTGAAGGTCTCAAGGGTAGGGGAGCACGGGGGTGGGATGTTAAGGTTTTGTTTATGTATTGTGTTTATTTTATGTTTATTATATGTTGAAATATTTTTAAATTTTTTAAAAAAGAACCAGTCAGGACTCTGAAAGAGCTATCCAAGGTGCTGAAAGCTCTTTTAGAGTTCTGACTGAAACCCAGAGAGGATTCACCACCCCACTGGCTTCGGAGCCACCAGCCTCCACTGCATGGTAGACGTGGCTGAAAGCAAAAGGGGACATGGCCAAAATACAAAATACCAAAAATACCAGCATAGTTGAGTTTAAATCTCTTATGAAGCTTTAGGAGAGGCATTTCAACCTGTTAGAATGGGAAGAAAAATGCATAAAAGCCAGGAAACCACTAATGATTGGTGTTGTGGGGGGACCACCTGGTGACATGGGGAAAGGGGCATGGCCATCTGGGGTAATCTGGAGGGCCAGATTAGGACCCCAGGTAGGGCCAATTTGGTCCATGGGCCTGATGGTCAACACCCCAGCTCTATATGGAGTTTGTTTCTGACGCTCCATGCAGAGCATCTGTTTGGTTCAAGAAATGGTGGCTATTTGCCAGCTGGGCTCTTGCTCTTGGCAGCTGGGTAAGCTACATCATTGTCCCATCCCACCCGCCGACTCCATTGTGTGGACAAGTCAGCTCAAGGATGACTGAGAAGAACCAGAGTGGAGGAGGCCTACTTTTCATTAGGATATTTTGTGTTGGTCTTTCTCTAGGTCTGAGAAAGGTCCACAGTGGGCTCTAAGATCCTAAATTTGGGAGCCAAATTCATATACAGGTTACAGAACTGGTCCTTCACCACTTTGCACTAGAGGACACTAACCTCCATGAAAAGTAGACGTTGAAAGAAGGGGAGAATTTAGCCATTCATCAAATCTATAGGGCAGCGTATACAATATACAATATCTGGAGAAACAGCCTTCTTTTCATCCACTTCCTATAAAACAGGGGCGTTGAAGCTCTTTCATTTCAAAGAAGCTTTGGGGAGCCACATTCCAGAGATGGGTGGGATCAAAGGCCAGAGAGGTGGGGCAAAAAATACCAGCACATTTGAATTTAAAGCTTGACTACCTTAGAAGAAGCATTTCAATGGGGAACCAGTACACAAAAGCTGGGATACCACTAAACAGCTGGTAGCTGTATTTATAACATGTTTGTATGATTTTTATGGTTTTAAATTTTGTATATCATTTTTTTAATGCTCAATGTTTTTAATTTTTGTAAACCGCCCAGACAGCTTCGGCTATGGGGCAGTATATAAATGGAATTAATAATAATAATAATAATAATAATAATCATCATCATCATAATAGTTGTGATGAATGGGAAGGGGCTGTGACCATGTGGGGAACAATGGAGGACTAGATTGGGACCCCAGACCTGAGGTAAAAAAGTAAGAGAGCTAAAGGTGCCAAAATGCTAGTCCCTTCTTTTAATGGCACTGTACTTCTAATTATCTGGACTTTGGGAGACCAGTTTGAGACCAGGCAGAAGATTCTTCTGTGAGGAAAGAGATTTTACAAATGGAGACAAAAATGGCCAAATGCTTATTAAATCTTGTCATGATACAAGACCACAAGATATTTATCAAGCCCAAATGTTTAGTGGTGGGAGTGAATGCCATCTGTCCTTAGAGGAACTTGACTATTTATATTCTCCATTTATTATTTCCCATGAATTAGTAGTTGAACCATCATTTCTGGCAGACAGAAGTGAGAATAGTGGATTAAATCTGCTTGGCCAAAGAGCTACATTTAGTTCAAGACACTTACATGCTCTAGTGCTCTATAGCAAGATCAGGATCATGCTCTAAAAATTATTTCTAATAATACTTATAGTTTAATGTCTTTTGTATCGTGCTGATTGCATTTTGCAATTTAAAGTACCCCCATGGCTTAGCAAGTGCACAGAGGTTTCAGCAGCAGCTACCTTTAGAGCAAGCTCCCTTCACCTCCCTACTCTGACTTCCTGCATTTGATATTAATCACCGAAACCTTCTTTAAAATGCCTAAGTCAACGCAGCGCCTCACTGGTCGACTGTGCAGAGTTTCAGAGACCAAAGCTATACATTTAGCAGCAACAATTAACCTCCTTACCTGCTGTGGCTCACAAATGGAAGTGAAAGCTTACAAAGTTGTTGGGGTGTCTTTTGAGTTAAAAATAAAAATAAAAAAGAGCTGGTGAATTAGCTCCCCAGGTAGCCTTTTCTCAGGCTCTCACATCAGGAAGGTCTGATCATTTTTTTTTAAAAGCAACAACACTAAGCTTTTCCAGCTTTATATTCATGATTTTGACAAAAGACAAAAAAGAAACCTTAACCTAAAAGTTACCAGAAGATCTATCAGTCTCCACTTTGATCCCAACACCACTTCAGCAAACATGTTCTGCCAATTATGACCCCCAACGAGTTGTTGTTATTATTATTATTATTATTATTATTATTATTATTATTATTATTTTGTGGAACTCAAGTTGCTTTTTGCCATCAGTAACGCTTTAGAACAGGGTGGGCTATCAGTGGCCTTCAACCTAATTTCTAAATCCCTCTGCAAGTGATCAGTTGAGACCTCTGGCCGGTGTGATCCATCTCTTCCCTGGCAGTCTAGAACAGCAGGGAAGCAGAGGGAGGGTGAAGAATGGGGTGTCAGAGAGAGAGGGGGAGTTCATCAGATGAGCATTCTATGGCACACTCGTTATTGGGCACTCACGGATTTTCGCAGGTCCTATTCACGACGACGTCCACCTCCCATGCATCTCCCGCTCTTTCTGATCTTCTTCCCATGACAAAAAAGACCCCAGTAAGTCTGATTTATTTATAGAAATTGAACTTGCCGCAATCTCCTGTGGTGTGCGGGAGGAACGATGCGATAAAAATGTCCAGTGCATGGGCCACATGGTCATTCCTTGCTTCCTCTTTCTTTTCCTGAGAAAAGAGGAAGTATTGTGCGACAGAAGTGGGGGCAGAGAAGTGACGGTAGAGAGCTGTGATTTCCCCCCGTCTGATGAAACTCAGGGTCAAATAGAGAGTGAGAAATGAGGTGGCAGAAAGAGAGGGTGAAGGAAAGATGAGACACACACCGATATGTTGCTGGCAAGAAGCATGATTTATTGTAGCTTAGCAAGGTTTATATAGATCTTTAGTCTTGCTGTACACAAGGGCACAGCATGCTAATACACAATAGAGCACAATACAAGAGAAACATAAGAATGCAACATTTCATGAACTGGGGAACAGTAGCCAAGAACATCTTGTATGTAGCCGGATAAGATTGGAGATAGAGAAGAACGAGGTCACATCAGTGTGTGCCCAACAACGCTGCTTGCTCTGTAGTTCAAGAGGGTTGTCAGAGAAGGAGAAAAGGAGGTGGCAGAAAGAGAGAGAGAGAGAGAGAGAGGGTGGCAGAAAGAGAGAGAGGGGGAGAGAAAGAGAGAGAGAGAGAGAAGGGGTGTCAGAGAGAGAAGGGGAGGGTGGTTGCAGAAGGGGAGAGAGAGAAGGTATCAGATAAAGAGGGAGAGAAAGTGAAGGAGATAGCAGAAAGAGAGAGAGAGAGAGAGAGAAGGAGAGCTAGTGTGGTGTAGTGGATTGGGGACTCGGATGATCCAAGTTCTAGTCTCCATTCGATAAGTCCTTATCCACATGTGAATTGAACAAATTTCTTCCACATACCAATAAGCAATGGAAGAAAGTTGTTCTCTCTTTCTAGCCTAGATCCTGCTGAGGAATTCAAACAGGGAAGGAAGGGAGATGCACAGACATTTATCTTTCGAGGAGTTCTAAAACAGCAAAGACATAATTCGATAACTGAAGAAGCAGGAAGCACGGCAGATGTGAATGGCATGAGGTACATGTATTTCTCTTCCTTGAGGCAGTGCTGTTCTAATTCAGCCTCTAATGTAATGGCCCTAATTGGCTTATAGTTTATTAACCAGCACCAATTGTGTCCAAGTCTCTGGATTTACTGTGTTATATAAAAACCTTGCTGATTTACTGGCAAACTTCGAGGCTTAATCCAAGATGTGGAGGTAGAGCAGACACTCAATTTCATCCTGGGCAATCACTTCATATTATACAGAGCAGGTGAGTCTCCAGGAACTGTCAACAGGGCTTTCAGTATTCGTTAAGGAGGATTAGATTTCAGGAAATCATGAAGTCAGTCCAGATCGTTAGAGCCAGAATTAACCACTGAGCAGGGATTGTTTTGTGTATGTTCAATGAAGCCTCAGTACCTCCAGTATACCATTTGAGAGAAAGCCTAACCAGGAACTCAGCATGGATGTTTGCACTGGCCTCCTTTGGGCTTGACAGCAATAACGGCCAGAAGCACCAAAGTGAGTCTGACACCATGCGCACCTCGGTACAGACCGATGGGGAATAAGAAAGGGTAGGGAGATGAAGGGCTCTCTTAAACCAAATCTTAAAAAAGGTATGTTAGAATTGGAAAAAAATGCAGAAAAGGGCAACTAACATGATTAAGGGGCTGGAGCATCTCCCCCATGAGGGAAGGTTACAACAGCTGGGATTGTTTAGCTTGGGAAAAAAGGAGGCTAAGGGGAGACATGATAGAGGTGTACAAAATTATGCATGGTGTGGAGAATGTGGATAAGGAAATATTTTTCTCCCTCTCACAAAATACTGGAACCCAGGGTCATCCCATGAAGCTGATTGGTGGGAGATTCAGGACAGAAAAAAGGAAGTACTTCTTCACACAGTGCATAATTAAACTATAGAATTCACTATCACAAGATGTAATGATGGCCACCAATTTGGGTGGCTTTGAAAGGGGGGTGGATACATTCCTGAAGGAGAAGGCTATCAGTGGCTACTAGCCCTGATGTTTATTTGCTACCTTCAGTATCAGAGGCAGTAAGCCTATATATACATATTTCTGAGAAACGTGGGTGGGAGGGTGATGTTGCACCATTTCCTGCTTGTGGATCCCTGGTCAACAGCTGGTTGTGTGAAGAGAGTGCTGGACTAGATGGACCCTCAGTCTGATCCAGCATGGCTCTTGTTGTGTTCTTATGTTCATAAACCCAAAGGTGTTTTCCTAGCATGCCCATGGCTCTGGGGACTGTATGCATGAGAAGAGATGGATTGGGCCCATCACGATGGGCTCCTGTCTACCTGAAATGCCATGTGTTGTTTTTCCTTTCCCGTTCTGCCTAACAATGCCACCAGGAACTGCATTGTAATATTTCTGATCACCCACTGGTTGACAAATGGGCACGAATCCCTGGAGCTTGTCGCTGGCTCTTTTAAAGAAACATTTAAGAGGCTAAATAATTCATTCATTATCAATGAGTAACACTGATCCCACACCCAGCCTTACAGCATAAATCAGTTCTAGCTGGGCTTAATGGGACAAGGAGAGTCAAAACTAGGGGCATTGTTGGGGATGTTGGGGGTTGTAGTCCAGCAAGATCTGGAGGGCCACTTAATCCATGACTAGTTCATGATGTTATCTGCAGCTGTTGCAAAATGCAGCCTCCAGGATGCTGAGTGGAGTGCCTGGTCATGCACATATGAGATTAATTGAGTTTTTATTCATGTTTTATATTAATATTTTAGCAATTCGTATGTAAATAATAGCATTTTATTGTATATTATCATGTATTTTGTGAATTACTTAAGAAATATTTTAAAATAAGTTCAGTGATATATTAATCTATTTATATATATATATATATATATATATTGTTGAGTAGCTTCTCAATTTTGATTTATATAGAGAAGGTATGTTAAAAACGACATACAAGGAGCCTTTACAGATACTCTCATGATCATGGAGTCCTGCGTCTTGGGCAGTATGCCAGCCTTCCCTGAACTAGTGCTTTCCAGATATTTTGGACTACAACTCCCAGCATTCCTGAGCATTCACCATGCTGGCTGGGGCTGATAGAAGTTGAAGTCCAAACCGTCTAGAGGCCACTAGGTTGGAGAAGGCTGTCAGGACAGAGAATATATATTTTGGGTGTTTGTTTATTATATTTATATCTCACCTTTCCTTCACAAAGCTTAATGCTTGCATGGCATACACAGTCCATTTTATCCTCATAAATGATAAACGGTAGATTACTAGTAGATGAGGCGGAGAGATAGTGACTGGCCCAAGATCACCCAGTCAGCTTCATGGCCGTGAGGGGATTTGAACCTGGATCTCCCCAGCCCTAGTGTGACACTTTCACCACTACACAATACAGCTTTGTTGCTGATGCTGTGCAGCAATGGGGGACCTGCAAAGCTTTCTATTTTACATGGCATGCACATGTGGTTGAACGCACACCACTTGAAGCACTGGCATCAAATTTCCCTGTTGCTAATAAAGCATCTGCAAGCCTAGCAGTTTCAGAGGAAATCTGTATTCATTCGCCCACCCTGCCGTTGCAGAGGCAACCGAGCTGTACGAGCCAGATGGTGTGAGAGAGCTAGTCCTTCCCAAATGTCACTGCCACGGGGAGAAAGGCTTGGACAGCCAGAGACCGAGATTGTGGACGGAACAGAAATAGACCAGTCGCAGAGGCCGGGGCTGTGAACGGACTGACACTCTGTTGAAAGAAACACAGAGACATCCTAAACTGTCAATCCAGAAGTGGCAGGAGGACTTCAGACAGGTCATATGCGCCAGCTAACCAGCAGACTTTCTGAAGGGAACCGGCATGACCTCCCAGTCAACCCTCTAGTTACACAAGCTCCAGGTAGCGCGTGGCGCTGGCAAAGGCTCAGTTTTCTGCATGAAATCTATTTCTCTGCTCTTAATGCTAAATTACACAAGCCACTGGTCAGATAAATGTCAGGCATCTGGGGTCCATTTTGCTGGGGCCTCTAACAAGCCTGCTTGTGCACTAGAAGAACTGGCTGTCCTGAAGCAGTGGATTATTAGCAATCACAGGGAGGTGATTTTCCCCATTTTCCTCCCCACTTTTCCTTTTCTGCCCCCACCCTCCTTTTTTTGGCTATAATATGTAGTGTTTTCCCTTCCTTCAATTCTCGTGAACGTTTAATTCACAGATGTATGAGAATGCCATTTTAATTCGTATTGAATGTGCTCCATTCAAACACAAGCACCTTTTTAAGGGAAAAGCTTACATTTTTCTGGACTTGCATTCAAATACAAAGTGCACTTCAAAAATGTAACATTTCCAAAAACAATTACACATTTTCATGCTTTAGTCTATGAGGAATAATATATATATATATATATATATATATATATACACATACATATGCATTTTCCCCCATCCAAAATGTGCACTTTCTCCACTTGAACAAAACAAGAAACAGATTGCAATCAAACACAGGAGTGAGGCCATCTGAGCTTCAAGGTGAAGTCCCTAGTTTAATTCAGCAAGAAAAGGAAATCTAGTTCCCTACCCATATAATATAATAATTTCGTTATTATATTATGAAAAATATAATAATGAAAAACAACAAGACAAATACAGCATTGCAACTTCCTTCTAACAGGGGCAGAATAAAACAATTAGCAGCTCAGATTTTTTTTTAAAAAAAACCACAACCAAAGGTTTATTTGAAACCTTTTTAAATTAGTCACAATGAATTCAAGTCCCATTCATTTCAATGGTTCTATTCTAAATACCACTTAGGTTGGCTTTTATCCTTGGTTAAAAAAAAAATCAGTGAAATTGCTTCAAGTGATGCTATTAGTCCACCTTCCTTGAGGAAGATCAAAAGCCAACCACCAAACTTCCCTAAAAGGAAATGATATTTAAGTGAGTTCAGTTTCTCCCCCTTTGTCTGGCTGTGTTAGTCCTTGTAAACAAGAAATTGCCAAAAAGTTAAGGTATACAAATTATTTTTAAATATATATTTTATACAAATATGTCCATAAAAGGTTAGAGCAATTGCTATATACATTTAAATCTCTCTACAATGTTGTTAAAGCAAATTGCTCCACTAATTAATAAAGGAAGTAGGCCAAACGTGTTTTGACGTAACGAGTCTTCCTCAGTGGCCTGTAATATCCGGCACAAGCTGGTGCAGTGATTCAGTTGTTTATAGATGTAAAAATCTGACCACGGGGGCTGCCTGACAATATTATGAAAACAATACGAGTTTCATCACTCCCCCAGACCAGCAAAGCCAACAGCGAGTGCTTGAAAAGTAGTCCTAACCTCCGTTTTTCAAAGTCAATTCCGTTTTGTCTTGTGTTAGTCCTTGTACCATGATCTTCATCATTGGTCTGCAGAGACCAGTTCCCCAGACTCCTGGAAGCAAATGAAGAGCTTCCATCCTATATAAGAATGTTTAAAGAAGTTTGTGCAATCCATAATTTCATTTCCTTTTAATATGAAGTAAGATATATTAACTAGTACATTTCCCTTACATTCATTGTTTCCTTTGAAAGTTCAGAACTCCACCATGCTTCTTTGTATGAAAGAGCCTGTCGTAATAGCCAATTGAGTACTATAACCCACTAATCTAACTTCATGTTCAAATAAAAGCTAGCTCCATACTATAAAACATTCTGCTACCTGGCCTTTAAAATATCACCAGGACTCCTTTACAGCATTTCCTAATCTCAGTCTTGCTGCCTTCCAGTCCCAGTTATATGAAACTAAAGTAAATTTTTGCTATTTTCTGTCTGCTGGCCCTCATAATAGTTGCCAGAGTTACGTTCCCAATTCTGTTATGTTTGCGGGGGGGGGGGGGGAATCACATGGATTGGATACAGACAGTCATACTTAGAGTAGACTCGCTGAATTCAATGGCTAACTTAAGTCCCATTTATTTCAGTGGATGTATTCTAGGTGTGACTAAGGCAGGATCTACACTACTGCTTTATAATGGTATTGAAGTGCACTGACAACTGTTGAGGCCCAAGACACATCTACACCAAGCAGGATATAACACTATGAAAGTGATATGAAAGCGGTATATGGCATGTGTCATGGGCACCAACAGTTGTCAGTGCACTTCAATACCACTATAAAGCAGTAGTGTAGATCCTGTCTCCATATACCGCTTTCATACCACTTTCATAGTGCAATATCCTGCTTGGTGTAGATCTGGCCTAAATCTGGATGAAAGCCATTATCTTCAGCTGCATTGAACAAAAGTCATACACCAGTTCTGGCAGAACAGTTTGTGTACTGATCCCTGGTTTCTCATCATCTTTAGACATGCATTTGTCTTCTTTGTAGAACATAAACTGTGTTTAATTCTTATCCTTAGTAGCCTGGTGCAGTCAGAAGTCAGTTTGATCCTCTAACCATGGTGAGGCATTCAGACTTGTGATGTCTTCCTTCTTCCTCCGTTCTTACCAGAGCATTCCCCCGTCCCTTTCAGTTTCATGGAAGTCTTACTTATGAATCCATCACCCCAAAAGAAGACAAAAGAGGACACTCTTTTGCATAACATTTACATATGCCAATGTAGATGTATAGATGCAAATTTAGAAGTAATTATTACAATTTAAACGGAAAGACAAGACATCTCACCATAGTGGGCTGTCCATAACTGGATGAGTAACTTCAAAGTCCCTGCTTTCCTGCTCATGGTTCTTTCTCTTTAAAACAGACTTGAGCCAGGCTGGCATCTTCAAAATAGAGGACAGTACTCTGGCAGTCCTTCAAATAGAGAAATGTCCTCAGTAAAAGAGGACAAATGGCCACTCTAAGTGCCCAGACCACAGTTTGTAAATTTGCTTTTAACTGTGGCTGCTAACCGCTGTTTAGCATGAAGTACAGACAGCAAAAATGATAGTATGAGATATTAGGTTGGTAGGCACAAGGGATAGGCCCTTCTTAGTAATTGCCCTGTGTTTAGAAATCTGCTCCAATTGAAGTTTGCCAGGTGCCGTCATGGCAGGACTTGAAGCAGGCCCTAAAGACACCCTTGTTTGCCTTGGCCTATAATTGAGTTAGCACTCTACTAACTTGATTAGTGACCCTGTTCAGACAACATGCTAAGCCTTGGTGGTTAAATGTTTTGAGCTAAACATGATGGCTTAGCGTGTTGTGTGAACCATTCCTAACTACGATGACTACATAACAATAGTTTAAACATGCTCGCTAACCATTGACTGCAAAAGGGTTAGCAGCCTAACCATGGCTGAACAGGTCTACTGTGTGTATCATGCTAGTTAGTTTCAACAGTTAATTTTCATCTCTTATTCCTATAATTTTTTTTATTACATGTTGTGGATTTTAATAGGGGTGTGCACGGACCCCCCGGTTCGGATTGGGACCTGGATCGGGACCTCCGAGATTGTCCTGGATCATTCAGGACAAAATCGGAGGTCCCTTGGATCAGATCGGACCTGATCCCGATCCAAAACATCCAATTTTTGGATCGGCCGCCATTTTTGTTTTCCCCATAGACTTGCATTGGGGGAAAGAAAGCTTTCACCAATGCAAGTCTATGGGGAAAACAAAAATGGCGGTGGGGGGGCTAACTCCCTCCTCCCCCCTCGCAGTTCTTACCTCCCAGGGCTGTCCGCTGTGGATGTCATCACCTGGCGCCCTACGCAGGAGCAGGCCGCGAATCCTGCTCGCAGTAGCGGCCAGCAGCGGAGGGGAGCGGACCACCCCAGCAGGTAAGCGGGCCGTGGACCCCCCCTCCCCCCCTTACCTTTCAGGGATGTCCGCTCCCCTCCGCCACTGGCCGCAACTATGAGCAGGCTTCGCGGCCTGCTCCTGAGTAGGGCACCAGGTGATGACATCACCTGGCGCGCTGCCTAGGGGCAGGCCGTGAACCCTGCTCGCAGTAGCGGCCAGCAGCGGAGGGGAGCGGACGGCCCCAGAAGGTAAGTGGGCCCCCTCCCTCCTTCCCCCCTTCAATCTTCACCTGGCCGGGCTGTCTGATTCCTTCGGCGAGCGCCCGCTGACGCCCACCAATGGAAGCAGACAGCCCCGCCAGGGAAGCCCCTCCCCCACTGTCCGCTTCCATCGGTGGGCACCCGCTGGTGCCCACCAATGGAAGCAGCAGCAGGTGCCAGCAGGCGCCCACAGGCGCCCACCAATCCTCCAATCCATTCCGATCTGAATTGGGTCCTTTCCAGATCAGATCGGTGTGGTGGTATATATATATATATATATATATGCTTTTCACTGTGTAGTTGTATGATTTTTATATTGGATTTGTTGTCTGATTTTGATACCATATACATGGCCCTGCGATCCTGTGAAGGGCAGTTCATACATTAAAAATAATAATAAATAATACACCTTGAAATGAATAAAAAAAGATAAAATGGTCAGGTGTGATGCTGACCATGGTTAGCTCAATGCTAAAGGGATCAGAGAGTTGCTACAATAGGGCAGGAATGGAGGAGTCCCCCCCCCCCCAATTGCCTAACCAAGGTTAGGTAATTGAATTGAGCAGCATTATGTCAGTGCCAGGTGTCAGGGTTCCTTCTATGTCCTGCACCCCCTGAGCAACTCCTTGAGGATCTTTTGCCACCTTAAGAGTTCCATCTTCCTTTCTTTACCTTCCCCTTCCCAATAATGTGGGGTTTAGGCTGTAGACGTGGGGTGAATGACACTCCAGACACTTGAGGTTTAACACAACCATTTACTAAAATATTAAAACAACCAAATTACAAGTTAAAGGTATTTAGTCAATAGAGCAAAGTGATACAAAGGCATTAAAAGAAAATGAAAGTTGCAAAAATGCAAGTCTTTTACCCTAGGCTTTTCCAGTTGCTTCTTCTTCATGCTGTCATCTTTTCCTGCTCTCTCTGGCTGGCTCTCTCCTCTCATTTTGTACACTCTTCCTCCAAAACAGAAAGTACTGTTTGAACCTTGAAGAAATAAAACTTAACTGGAGAAATGAAACTTAACTGGAGAAATGAAACTACTCCTCTCAGGAATACCCCCTCCCAGCAGAATAACTCCAGGACTCTAAGGGCTGACCTTTTTTTTTTTTTACCTTACCTCTGTAGGCCTTAAATCTTCACACCAGGTTAACACAACACTTTTATTTGAGATGCCCCATAATTCACATTGTTCTCCATCTCTTTCTGTGGAGGCCACTGCATCCTCACAATTTCCAGTGATCAGTTGTCCTTTACCAAGTTAGTTTCATTAATGACCTTCAACTGAAAGTTATGCCTGCCATTATGTTGGTGCACAAAAGGTTTAACTCCACCATAGCCAATGTGATGTTAAGAAGAGCCTCAGGCCTGTGATCAGGGAGTAGGCAAAACATTCAAGCCGGCACAGATACATTGATTTACACCAGCTAGGGATCTAACCTTGTGTCAAGCTCCTTCTAGGCAGAAAAGGCTCCTCAATATAATGATTGCTCTCAAAAGACCTCATTAATGTATACATGGATTCCTTAGTAAAAAAAAATGTTATGATTTTCAAACCGCAGCTTATTGACATGAGTTTAAAATGAAGGAACACAAAACCTTTATCTTTGATCCATGTTTAATTCATCTGCTTGTTTATAGCCACCCAACTCCTTAACTGACTTCTCCCTTGGCTGATGAAAAAAATTAGGTCAGTGCTTATGACAATTTCTTTAGGACAGACATTCAGAGTCCTATTAGAGTTACTGGAACCTTAAACAGTGCTTTCGTTCCCATCATAATTATGTCCCAGGCACACCTTGTCCTACTTATGGCTTGCCAAGAGATTGTAGGCTTCCTTGGCTTCAGCCCCAACAAGACAATTAATTTTACTTTCAAATGTACAGACTGCAGCTTGTGCAAGCTGACACTCTTCTAGAAGACTCTGCGGTGTTAAGGAGCCATGAAAAGGACCAGTTATGGAAAAGAGAGGAAAGAAAAGAACAACCAAAATGCCATAATATTGTGCTACATACATTGCCGTCAATTCATTGATGAGAAGGATTTTGGTGATAGGCTATATCACAGTCCTGTACATCTCTCTCTCTCTCTCCCTCTCTTGCTCTCCATATATATATGTGGAGAGATCTACACATATCCATTATATGGAGATAGATATATAGATATAGATATATCCATGTACCTCCAACCTCCAGATTCAACTTAAGTCTCAATCGGGCACTTCAGAATACAGTGGTGGACAGCGGACAGCAGCGGTGTACAGTGGACGGTGGCAGTGACAATGAGGCAGCAGGTAAGCAGGGAGAGTGGGGGGAGAGCGGTGAGTCCTTTTCCCCATAGACTTGCAAGTCTATGGGGAAAAGGAGGGTCTCTGGTTCTCAATCTGGAGACCTGGATCTGGATCCAAATCCAGTTCCAGACTGGATCAGGGGAGATCTGGATTGGATCAGATCAGGCTAATCCAGATCGTCAGGATCCAGATCCGGACTGGATCGGGGGCACTGTTCACAGCCCCATCTATATCCCACCTTTTTTCCTCTTGCAAGGAACCCAAGGCAGTTTACATGATCCTTCACCTCTCTATTTCATCCCTACAACAACCCTGTGAGGTAAGTTAGGCTGAGAATCAACGACTGGTCCAAAGTCACCCAGGGAGCTTCATGGCTGAAGGAGGACTATAACCCAGACCTCCTGAGTTCCAGTCCAACACGCTAACCATTACACCACACTGGCTCTTGTCGTATATATACCAAGTGGCCCAAAAGTAGGTATACAGTATATACCTGACTCCACCCACACATCTTCTACTCACACATTCTCTCCCCCTCCCATCAACATTCTAAACAACTGTATACCTACTTTTGGGCCACCCAGTATATATATATAAAAGAATCACTGATAACTTTTTAAAATTTCTTGTTGGATGGCACTTGCAGGGATAGTTGCCCCTTTTGAGATGATAATACCTGTCAAAGTTCAGTATGAGAGCTGCAGTGTGTCTTGCTTGTAGGACCCTGGTTGACAGCTGGTTGGCGAATATGTGCCCTATCCCTCTCACTTTTTTTAAAAAATGAATTCATGTTCTTACTGGCAGCTGGGATGGTTGTGAAATAGGTTTCTGTTGGTTTCTGAAAACTGTGCATTCAGAGGGGTTGTTGACTGTGTTGGGGCTCAGACCCTACCTCTGTCTTCTACCCAGTCTTTTGGGAAGGTTAGAAGCTCAGTTGCTCGGGCCTAAATCTGGATCCAACCCGTGGTGTGCAGGAAGTTAGAAAACTCTGCACACCAAAGTGAAATTTGCTCAACTTCTCAGATAAGAAGAGAGAAGTGGAGTTTATAACTATACAAGTAACCGCACATTCCCAACCAGTATCTGTTTCATAACATGTACACTCAGCTGAAAATATAGTCACACATACAATTATAAATATGACATTTCCAAATTTGCAAGTGTTTGATTTTGCCACCTACATGATAGTCTTTAAAAACAAATCCGCTCACATATCAGCTATTTTAAAAGAAAGATATGCAGATACGTGTATTTTTTTTGGGGGGGGGGAGATTCAAATGGATGAAGCTGCTGTATTTCTGATTATCTACACTTTTTTTCTTACATTAAAGACTCCGATCCAGCAGAGCATGTGTGTGGTACAGACAGAGTTGAATGCAACAGAACTTCCTGGAAAAGCTGAAATCAAATATTTGGTACGGAGGGGAGAGTGGGAGGGGTTGGATCCATCTGCCTGTTTCCTATCCTGAACAGCAGCATTTTCACTATTAAAAAAGCAGCCCTGCCTGTTGGATCCAGGGTGAGAACCAGGCATGGAATACCTGCTTGCATCTCTCTGCCCCACCATATAGCCAGGCAGAAGTATGTAACTTCCTAGCTTGACTGGAGCAAAAAGGTTTCACAGAAATATTCTGTCAGTAAAGATCCACATTATGTAGAGTGGCTTTAAAATAAAAATGGGCATAAGTCATTGAGTGCCTAAGACTGATCCAAGATGGTAATTGTACAGCCTGATAATGCAAAGTTTACTGGGTGATAAACTGAGGCAGTGAACCCCTTGTTTGTTTGACTTCAGAGAGTGCAGGTGAAGGGTGCCATCATTTTTAATACTCCCCCCACATTAAAAAGCCCCCTACATGTACAAAACTAGCACTGCAGGAGAGGTCTCTTGCTCCCGGAAGCTGGACGAGGAGGAGGGGGTGGGCACAACGAACTGAATGGCTGCCGGAAAGCCCACTCTGCCTCCTGCATCGGGGTTACTTGCTACCACCCTGCAGCAGCAAAAGCACCTTTTCACCCCAGAAAATGAGGGGAAACTGACACTGTGTAAGACATGAGTCAACCAGCCCCTACTTCAAATATGGGGAAAGGCTGTAGTTCAAGAGCAGAGCCTCTGCTTCACATGCAAAAGGGCCCAAGTTCAATGCCCGGAATCTCCGGTAGGGTGGGAAAGATTCCTGTTCAAAACCTTGGAGAGTCGCTGCCAGTTCATGTAGGCCAGCTTTGCCCTATCTGCTGCCCTCCAGATGTTTTAAATGACTTCTCCTAGCCTTCTGGGAGTTGACAGTAGACAATGCTGAGCTAGATGGACCCATGGTCTGACACAGTATGTGGCAGTTCCCTATTTTCCCTAGGATACCTGAGAGAGTGCCTTCTCCCTTACCAAACTGCCCGGTCACTGAGGTCATTACAGGGCATGATCCTGGTGGGATGCCCTGCCCCTGGAGGTCAAGTGGGCACCAACACTGTGCTGCTTCCGGCGTCTCCTAAAAACAACTCTTTTCCAGAAAGCATTCCTTAACTGAACAGCCACTGCTTTTATTGGTATTCCATTTTAAAATGAACGATTTTAATATGCCGTTTGAATCCTTTTATCTTTTTCCTATTTTATTTTTAAAGTTCCGGAATCTATTTTAAATATGGAGCAGTATATAAATATTGTAAATAAATAAATGTAAACCTAACATGTACACACAGAGATGGGCGGCGGGGTGGGGGTGGGATGGAGTGGATTGTCTTTAGTAAGCTCCTCTTCGTTTTGGCATTGCTAGTGTCCTTTTGCTAGGAGATGGATAATTATTGGGTTTGGTTACATTATCCAGGCAAGCAACAGAACAATCAGCTTCCAATAAACCACTCTGTCTTGCAGAAATCGCCACACTGGGGGGTTTCATTTGTCTTAACCTGATCATCATTGTATATTTTCAGAAGATCGTGTTTTTTTAAAGTGAAGCGTACAAAAAAAAAAACCTGCATAATGTGAATAGGGAAAAATAATAAGGGGCTGATTGGAAATATAAGGAACAGACCAGAGACGATGCTGTTGTAGAAGTGGGAGTATTGCTCACTGATCAAAGGCAGGCATGAGGTAAGCAAAATGATGAGAGTTTGGGCGTTCTGCCAAAGGAAGCCTTGGTGGATGGATCTTTTTTCAATAATGAACTCCCACCAGGGCCTGCACTTTATGAGTCTGACACATCTAAATTACATTCTGCAACGTTCTAAATGTTGGAATAATAGGATAAATTCAAAGCAATTAGAGAGCATATGGAATATTGCCTTTCTGAGGGTAGGCATGAACATCTTTTGTCAGCTCTATCGGATTTAAGACCCCCGGTGGCTGCAGTGATCTGATCGGTGGTGATAAATGGACAGAGGGGTACAAACAGAGTGTTCTGAGTGAGGGCTGACACACCAGAAGGAAATCTGCATTGCAGTCGGGATACACACACACACACACGTTTCTCCTTTATTCCCAATGAATTTGAAAATGAGTCAGGGCTCCTCAGCCCAATCAAAAGGCCATTGTTTTACCAGGTCAATGTCTTCAAAGGGGCTCACTCTCATATTCTCACCTGGCACTGCTGCCTTAGGATGAATGCCCTGTAAAAAAAAACACCCAATTAACCTTCAGCTGACAATGAGACTCTTAAATCATTCCATTTCTTTTCTTTCAATTGAACAAAGGAAGAGAACGGTGGCGGCGGGATCTATTCTGTGCATTAAAACCAGGACATGCCTTTTCCTCCTCCTCCTCCTCCTCCTCCTTCTCCTCCTCCTCCTCCTCCTCCTCCTCCTTTTTAAACATTTTGACAATAGAACACTTCATATACTTTGGTGAGTGCCATTAAAATAAATTGGGTGTGACCCCACCGGCAAGAAGAAAGGCTTAGAGGAATGAAAGGGCAAGAAAACAAGGTGGGTTTGGTTGGGTTTCCCACCCCCACCACTGCCAGCCCAACACACACGCTTTTTTGTTGGCCATTATTTTTATATTGATTGAGGATTGTTCTGTGCTCTACAAGCAATACAAGAATATTAAGAGAACCTGCTCACAAAGATCACTTTCAGGCAGCCACTCACAACTTTTCATGGCCTTAACCTACGCACTAAAATGGTGTCCTTTTTGTCACTCAGACCTAATGCCACTTTCATGTGAAGATTGGTTACATTGCTTTCTTGCTGAGATAGTTGTTGATTCTCTTGGACCTCTCAGCGGCTTTTGATAATATCAACCATGGTAGGCTGACCATCTGAAAAGGAGGACAGGGCTCATGTAACTTTAACAGTTGTAGAGAATAGGGAATTCCAGCCAGTGTCATTTGTATGCAATTAGTTCCTGGTGAAATTCCCTCTTCATCACAACAGTTAAAGGTGCAGGGGCCCTGCCTTCTTTTGTATATGGTCACTCTAGTATAGTGCCTGCGACTTTAACTGTTGTGATGAAGAGGGAATTTCACCAGGAACTAATTGCATACAAATGACACTGGCTGAAATTCCCTTTTCTCTACAACTGTTAAAGTTACAGGAGCCCTGTCCTCCTTTTCATATGGTCAGCCTAGACCATGGTATTCTTCTGGATAGGCTGTCTGGGCTGGGAGTTCGAGGCACTGCATTGCAGTGGTTCCGCTCCTACTTGGATGGCTGATTCCAGAAGGTGGTGCTGGGGGATTGTTGCTCTGTGCCATGGCACCTTGGCCATGGGGTCTCACAGGGCTCTATTGTATCCCCTATACTGTTCAACATTTACATGAAACCGCTGGGAGAGGTTATCTGGAGATGTGGGCTGAGGTGTCATCAATATGCAGATGACACCCAGCTCTACCCCTCCTTTTCAGCAAACCCAGGTGAGGCAGTAGCTGTTCTGAATCAGTGCCTGGGCATGGTAATGGATTGGATGAGGGCCAACAAACTGAGGCCCTTTCTACACCATAGCGGTGTAGAGGGCTCAGGGCGAGGGATCCCGGAAGTAGCTACTTCCGATATCAGCGTGCCCAATACACATAAGAAATGTGATGGCTCAGGCTTCTCCTGGGTTGTCGCAAGTCATGGCCGCCATTTCTCCGCCTTGGAAACAAAGCCCTATGAGGAGGGATTGAAAGAACTAGGCATGTTTAACCTGGAGAAGAGAAGATTGAGGCGAGACATGATAGCACTCTTCAAATACTTGAAAGGTTGTCACACAGAGGAGGGCCAGGATCTCTTCTCGATCAACCCAGAATGTAGGACACGGAATAGTGGGCTCAAGTTATAGGAAGCCAGATTCCAGTTGGACATCAGGAAAAACTTCCTAACTGATAGAGCAATACGACAATGGAACCAATTACCTAGGGAGGTGGTGGGCTCTCCCACTCTAGAGGCATTCAAAAGGCAGCTGGACAACCATCTGCCAGGTATGCTTTAAGGTGGATTCCTGCATTGAGCAGGGGGTTGGACTCGATGGCTTTATAGGCCCCTTCCAACTCTACTATTCTATGATTCTATGATTCTATGAGTGCACGAGCGCTCCTTCACAAATGTAAGCTTTTAAAAAGCAAACAAACTCGTGCATGATTGGGCCCCTCTCTCTCCCCCCCCCCCCATCCTGGGGATGGTGAATTTGCTGTCCTTCTCTCTCCTGATGGCCATGGAGCAGTGCGGTGCTGCACTTCTTCTGCAGTCCCAGGAACTTCCCAGGACCACGGAAGATTCAGGATTTGTGTGGTTTCCTTTAACCCAGGAAAATCCCGTGCCCACCCCACACCCCCGGGACTCACAGGGAGCAGCTCGGAGCCATCCCAGGCATTTTGCCTGGTGTGGAAAGGGCCAGAGACTCAATCCAGACAAGACGGAGGTCCTGCTTGTGGGTGGTTCGTCTGCCCAGCTAGGTGATGTTCACCCTATTCTGGAGGGGGTTGCACTCCCCCTAAAGGATCGGGTCGGTAGTTTGGGGGTGCTCCTGGATCCTGGACTGTCACTTGAGGCACAGGTGGACTCAGTGGCAAGGAGCACCTTTTACCAGCTTAGGCTGATATACCAACTGCGCCCTTATCTGGACAGATATAGCCTAGCTACAGTTATCCACGTTCTGATAACCTCTCATCTGGATTACTGCAATGCGTTATATGTGGGGCTGCCTTTGAAAATGGTCCAGAAACTTCAACTGGTACAAAACAGGGCAGTCAGACTGTTAACGGGGACTGGCCAACGAGACCACATTACGCCAGTCCTTTTCCAGCTTCATTGGCTGCCGGTCCAGATCTGGGCCCAATTCAAAGTGCTGGTGTTAACATTCAAAGACCTAAACGGCTTGGGGCCAGGTTATTGGAAGGAATGCGTCTTCCCATACGTGCCTGCCTGGACCCTAAGATCATCCTCAGGGGTCCTTCTCCATGAGCCCCTGCCAAAAGAAGTGAGGCAGGTGGCTACCAGGAGGAGGGTCTTCTCTGCTGTGGCACCCCGGCTGTGGAATGAGCTCTTTAGAGAGGTTCGTCTGGCCCCTACATTATACTCTTTTAGACACCAGGTGAAGACCTTTTAATTGTCTCAGTATTTTAACAGCTTATCAGCTTAATTTTTAACTTTGCTGTTTTAAATCTAGGTTTTAAAACTGTATAGATCTCCGCATTGCTGCTCGGTTTTACCGTGGTGGTACTTTTATGCTTTATTTTATATTATGTCTTTACACTGTTGTTTGTTTTATATTTTAAATGGTTTTCATGGTTTTCATTTTTGTAAACCGCTCAGAGAGCTTCAGCTATTGGGCAGTATAGAAATGCAATAAATAAACAAACAAACAGTTATTCTCTCAGTACAGGCATGAGGCAGAGTGAAGCAGGCCCCTCAGGCAGCTGTCTTTGGGTGTCATGAAAGGCTGCAATTGATTAGTCACCTAATTTAATATTGTATTTTTACTGCCAGGGAGTGGGGGAAGGGGGAAGGGGAGGCACTTGTGGTATTTTCTGCCTCAAATGCCAAAATAACTTGGGTGACCAGCCTTGGGTGCACTGCATCTTGATTTGGGTGGTGATGGTGGTGCCATTTGCTCTTCTGCCTCAGGGAGCAAAACGTCATGGGCCAGCACTGTGATTGTAAACGGGGTGCTATTTGGGATACTGTCCCATGGAATACTAAATCTGGAAAAGGCCAGAGGCACCATCAGACTGAACATCACAGCACTCTCCTTCATCCTCTAGGATAAAATGGATGCACAGCTCTTCTGCTGGCCATTTCAAGTTCCAATTTCAATTCTCCTGCCACCACTATCTGTTTATCAGGGCCATTCTACACACCTGATGGCAACAAAGCAGGATTTGCCACAGCACATATATTCAATCCTGGCTGTCTTACAGATGTACCTGTACAGCACTTTGTACATGTTTGTCTTCCACTGCTCTCTATGCTAACAGTTGTGGGAAGAAGGCAAGTTGTTGTGGCATAGTGGCTAGAGCAGGGGTGAGCCACATTTGGCCCTCCAGATGTTGTGGGACTGCAACTCTCATCAACCCTAGCCAGCGTAGCCAATGGTGAGGGATGCTGGAGGACAACACATTCCCCATCCCTAGGCTAGAGTGTTAAACTTAGGCAAGGAAATCTGGGTTAAAATCCCTATTTATCCACAAGGCTTACAGAATGACCCCGTGGCATTCACTAACTCTTAAGTCTAATTTGCCTTGCACAGTTCTTGTGAAAATAAAAGAAGGGAACCCTGTATATCTCCTTTGGAGAAAGGGTGAGATAAAATGTTTATTATTATTATATTATTATTATTATTATTATTATTATTATTATTATTATCCCACTCCACAGCTAAAAAGACCCCCAGAGCAGTTTACATACAACCAATAAAAACAAGTCACTCCCTGCCCAAAGGCTTAGAATATAAAAATACATGACACAAAAAGAAAAAAAATGAGGAGGGCAGAGGAAAAAAGAAAGTAGTCTTCCAGCAGGGCTAGTGGAATCACCCTGTGTTCATCTCATCTCGTTCTGCTGAAGCCTGAAGAAATGGCTGTTGGTGGTGACAATAAATGTATTACTTACTGTTTATGAATAACAGCAATACTACTAACTGCAGGCAATTTTATCTGGGACAGTAGCATCATAGCCCAGAAGCCTATCTGGTCCTGGTGATCCCAAAGAATCAATCCTCTGCCACTACCTGCTGCACTTTGTCTGGGCTACCTATCACTAAGCAGAAATACTTCTTTCTCTCTCTCTCAGTCTCTCTGTCTCTGCCCTGTCCATTCACTTCTGCCCCCTGCCTGGCTGCTCCAGGTACCTGACAAGGGTTTGTCTCTGAGTGGCCAAGGGTCTAGCATGTGGCAATGATTATTCTAAAATCCCAGGCAGGTGATCCTAACAGTCTGTAGATGATAATGAAGACACCGGAGCAAAACGATCCAATTACAGAGTGAAAACTCTGATGACATTTATTCAATAGAGCTACAAAGCACTTTGGGCCATTTCCAAAAAGCTGACCCACTTCTACCAGACTTTGTGCCTTCCAGATTGAACTCTGCCAACTCTACCGAATACCAGAATGATGCCTGCCCTGCATTCTCCCTATTAAAATGTCAATTGATACATTCAAAATTCACCTTCAAACCCAACTCCCTTTAAGGTGGTGAATGAGTTACAGGGGCCACTTGTCTTTGGGTGTGCTCCAACTCTTTTCCCACAGTTGAAATATCATCACGGATTCATGATCTCCGCAATTCAAAGGGTCAGGAAGCTTTATGTGATATCTAGGGTGCCCATCTGCCTGGATTTGCCAGGACATGCCCTGAAAATGGCGGGCAAATCCGAGTCCGTGGGGAAAACCCATTTTCAGGGCCAAATCCAGAAATTTAGCCCCCCAAAGGCCCGTTTTCGGCTTCCTTTCGGCCTTCTGAAGCCATTTCTGGGTTCCTAGAGGGCCGTCACCATGGCGATGGCCCTCTAGGAATCCGTATCTGGCTTCGGCAGGCCTTGGGCAGCCCGTTTCGGGCATTTTTGGCCAAAACCGGAAGTGCTTGAAATGGGCCTTCTGAGGCCTTCCGAAGCTAGATCCGGGTTCTTAGAGGGCCATCGCCATGGCAACGACCCTCTAGGAACCTGGAATTGGCTTCGGAAGACCTGAGAAGGCCCGTTTCAAGCACTTCAGGTTTCAGCCTTCCCAAGCTATTTCCGGGTTCCTAGAGGGCCGTCACCATGGCAATGGCCCTCTAGGAATCAGGATCTGGCTTCAGCAGGCCTCGCAAGGCCCATTTCGGGCACTTTCGGCCGAAACCGGAAGTGCCCAAAACGAGACTTCTGAGGCCTTCCGAAGCTAGATGCAGGTTTCTAGAGGGCCGTCACCCTCTAGGAACCCAGAAATAGCTTGGAACACTAGGAACCCAGAAATAGCTTGGGCAGGCCTCGGAAGGCTCATTTCGGACACTTCCAGTTTTGGCCTTCTGAGGCCTGCCCAAACTATTTCCGGGTTACTAGAGGGCCATTGCCATGGTGATGGCCCTGCTGGATGTTATCCTGCAATCCTTAAGGGCAGCTCTTGATCTGGACACACCTCCAAATGAGCTGGCATCCAGCATTCAGGAGCCCCTGATGCACACACACCTTAAAAAAAGGACGATCCACACCTGTGAGACCTGCTTTTGTGGTTCTCACTCATTAGTAAACCTGCTTCTTGCTGTTCCAATGGTTCAATCCCTGAACAGCAACCCAGCAGCAGTAGAAACACTGGGCTGAGGGGGTAAGGAATCCTGGGGGTGTGCACAGGCAGCTTATCCCGGTCTGGCACGCGGGGCTGGATGTCATTTATTTTTCTTGTTTCTTCTGTTATTGTTCGGTGCTGCTGCTACTGTTTATGAACTTTTCTTTAAGTAGCTTGCTGCTTTTGTATGTATGTGTGTGTGTGTGTGGGGGGGGGGGTTATTAAAGTAATAGAAGGCCAAATTAACTGTCTTTAGCTGCAATTTAAAACCAGTGGGGTGGGGGGGTAGATTGGATCTCATCCCTGGCAGCATTGGTGAAATTAGTTTTCACTGATTTTCACTGATTTTCCATATATGAGTACTGATTTTGATGAATTAATTGGGTGGGTGGGTGGGTGGGTGGATGTGAGTGTGTTTTAAAACTATTATTAGATTTTGCCATGGGTGAGTATGTTGGGGGGGGGTGGATATTTATTTTATTTTTAGTCTTGGTTATGTGGTTGGTTGGTTTTTGCCTTGGTGCATGTGTGGATTTTTATTATTTTTCCTTTGGTGAGTATGTGGGTGAGTGTTGTATTTTAATGTTATTTTATTGCCTTGGATATGTGCATGTTTGTGTGTAGGTTTATTATGTCTAGGCTGACCATATGTAAAGGAGGACAGGGCTCATATAACTTTAACAGTTGTAGAGAAAGGGGAATTTCGGCTATGGGGCGGTATATAAGTGTAATAAATAATAATAATAATAATAATAATAATAATAATAATAATAGTTTCAGCCGGCATCGTTTGTATGCAATTCGTACCTGGTGAAATTCCCTCTTCATTACAACAGTTAAAGCTGCAGGGGCCCTGCCCTCTTTTGTATCAGGTCACTCTAGTATAGTGCCTGCAACTTTAATTGTTGTGATGAAGAGAGGATTTCACCAGGTACTAATTGCATACAAATGACGCTGGCTGAAATTCCCTTTTCTCTGCAACTGTTAAAGTTACATGAGCCCTGTCTTCCTTTTCATATGGTCAGCCTAATTATGTCAATGAATGTTATTTTGCGTTGTGTGGGTGGCTGATGATGATGCCTTTGGTGAGTGTGGGGGTGGATTTTTGTTGTTTTTTAATTGCCTTGGGGAGGGTGTGGTTCCCCCCACACTTTGGGTGAGTGTGCAGGGGTGTGTAGATTTTGTTTTTATCGCCTCTGGTGCGCAAGAGGTGTGTGTGGATGATGATGATTTTACCTGGTGTGTGTGTGTGTCTGCCCTCTTGTATCTCGTCATGCTAGGCAGGGCTCCTGCAGCTTTAACTGTAGTGATGGAGAGAGAATTTCACCAGGTGCTGCATGCATATAAATGACACTTGCTGAAATTCCCTTTTCAATGCAGTTCTTAAAGATATAAGAGCCCTGTCCTCCTGTCCATATGATCACTCTAACTAATGGAATAATTGTAACTTTTTCCTATTGCCATAGTTACACATAGTTACTACACATAGTTACATAACTTACACAGCCAGTAGTGTATATTTTTCTCTCTTTTCCTCTTCCTTAATGCAATATTTTTGTCATTAGGTATTGCTATGTCAATGAAGTAGTGTGGTTTTGTTTTTTGTTTATGACTGTTAATGTCTGGTCGATGGCAAAGTGTTACCTTGTCCCAGAATTGTTCTGTCCCAGCAAGGTAATATATGAGTGCATAGTGCAGCTTGTCTTGTCTTGTTTGTGTGTGTCTGGATCTCCTAGGCTCTGAAAGCATCTTTCTTGAGAGCATCTGCTGGTTGCATGATCCACGAGGCCAGGTTCTGGTGAGCGCACAGTTTTCCTTGACAGGAGGGGCTTGCACTTGCTATATTAAGATGAACAAATGTGAAGAGGCTGCAATCCTATATTCATTTATCTGGGAGTAACATTTATTGAAATCAATGTGACTTATTTCTGAGTTATCATAGAATATCATTGTATGATAGGACGTAGGGAGCTGACAGCTTCTGAGTTATCTGCTACTCAGTTTTCTTTGGATAAAGTTTTACACTTTCTGATTGGGATTTCTGTTCTCTGCACACTGAGGCAGTGTAAATTCAGGAGATATTTGGATAAAAGGAGGGAAAGATCCTTGTCTAGCATTGTGGTAATGGGCATCCGTTCTGGCCTTTCTTTGTATTGCTACAGACCATGGTCTTGTGTACATGGCTAATGAAACAGAGGTATAATGAAATTTTATTAGATTAGCTTCTCACTGATAAACCGGAAGTTGAAACAAGCTAAGAGGTGCTAGTGAGAACTGCAGATAAGCCAGAACTGCAACAAGCCTTTAGTTCATTTTGTTCCATGGCTAATGTTTGCAGGGTAATAGTGTTTTATACTCTTTCTGAATGCTAAGTTGTCAGTTTTTTGTACCTAATTTTTCTGCACTTGTCAACTGCTTCATTTGTTCAGTGGTAGCAGTATGCTGAATCTGTGAGTACTGATATGAGAAAGGTTATGGGAAAAGAGTGTTAAATTTTAGGAAAGATGAGACTATGGTCATCAAGTGAAGGATTTGCAGTCAGAAAATATATTTGAAGGAAGGGGAGACTGTATCACACAGAGTATAGCAAAAGCTTCAAAGCACAGCAAAAGCTACAAAAGTAGGAGTGAGTGAAGTTAATTTCAGATACTTTGGATGTCTCACTTGTTCTTTATTTCAGTGATTTTAATATTATTATTATTATTATTATTATTATTATTTATTACATTTATATACCACCCCATAGCTGGAGCTCTCTGGGCGGTTTACAAAAATTAAAAGATTGAACACTGAAAAGACAATATACAAAATTTAAAACCATAAACATAAAACAGCTGACATTTAAAACATTTTAAACTGTTAAGCCTGGCTACAAAGTCAGTTAAAACCTCAACTTAAGCAGTTAAAATGCCTGGAAGAAAAGAAAAGTTTTGACCTGGCGCCGAAAAGATAACAGTGTTGGCGCCAGGCAGGCCTCATCGGGGAGATAATTCCATAATTGGGGGGCCACCACAGAGAAGGCCCTCTCCCTTGTTGCCATCCTCCGAGCTTCCCTCGGAGTAGGCACTCGGAGGAAGACCTTTGATGTTGAGCATAGTGTACAGGTAGGTTCATGTCGGGAAAGGCGTTCCTTCAGGTATTGTAGTCCCAAACCATGTAAGGCTTTATAGGTTAAAACCAGCACCTTGAATCGGGCTCAGAAACATACAGGCAGCCAATGCAAGCAAGCCAGAATCGGTCTTATATGTTCGAACTTTCTGGTCCCTGTTACCAATCTGGCTGCTGCATTTTGCACAAGCTGCAGCTTCCGAACCGCCTTCAAAGGCAGCCCCACGTAGAGCGCATTGCAGTAATCTAACTTGGAGGTAACCAGAGCATAGACAACTGAAGCCAGGTTATCCCTGTCCAGATAGGGGCGTAGCTGGGTCACCAGCTGAAGTTGGTAGAAGGCACTCCGTGCCACCGAGGCCACCTGAGCCTCAAGTGACAGAGATGGTTCTAGGAGAACCCCCAAGCTACGAACCTGCTCCTTCAGGGGGAGTGCAACCCCATCCAGAACAGGATGAACACCCTCCATCCAGTTAGAGGAACACCCTACTAACAGCATCTCAGTCTTGTCTGGATTGAGTTTCAGTTTATTAGCTCTCATCCAGTTCATTGTTGCAGCCAAACACCGGTTCAACACATCCACAGCCTCACTTGATGAAGATGAAAAGGAGAAGTAGGGTTGCATGTCCTCAGCGTACTGATGACAATGCACTCCAAAACTCTGGATGACTGCACCCAACGGTTTCATGTAGATGTTGAACAGCATGGGGGACAAGACTGACCCCTGAGGAACCCCATACTGGAGAATCCACGGGGCTGAGCAATGTCCCCCAATCACCACCTTCTGGAGCTGACCTGTCAAGTAGGAGCAGAACCACTGCAATGCAGTGCCTCCCACTCCCAACTCAGCCAGTTGTCCCAGAAGGATACCATGGTCGATGGTATCAAAAGCCGCTGAGAGATCAAGGAGAATCAACAGAGTCACACTCCCCCTGTCCTTCTCCCGACAGAGGTCATCATACAGGGCGACCAAGGCTGTTTCCGTGCCAAAACCAGGCCTGAAACCCGACAGAAATGGATCCAGATAATCAGTCTCATCCAAGAGTGCCTGGATCTGGCCAGCAACCACCCGCTCAAGGACCTTGCCCAGGAATGGAACATTTGCCACCAGCCTATAGTTATTAAGATTTTCTGGTCCAGGGAAGCTTTCTTCAGGAGTGGTTTCACTACTGCCTCTTTGAGACGGTCTGGGACCACTCCCTCTCGTAGAGAGGCATTAATCACGTCCCTGGCCCAGCCGTCTGTTCCATCCCTGCCAGCTTTTATAAGCCAAGAGGGGCAAGGATCCAATACAGAGGTGGCTGCACGAACCCGTACAAGCACCTTGTCCACGTCATCGAGCTGTGCCAACTGAAACTCATCCAAGAAAACAGTACTAACCTGTGCTCTGGATACCTCACTAGATTAAGATGTTATGTAGAACGGTTTGTCTTAATTGTGTCTGTGAAATCAGACATGTGACCTAGGCCATGTTCAGGTGGGCATGCTCCCTTTGGGGGCTGGACATTTTGGTGGGTACGGCCATGTTGTCCTCCTTTTTGGTTTCCAAAATATGGTCACCCTAGCGATATCAGGTAGAGCCTGACATCTGGAATGAAATATTTGCATGTTCTGTAAATGCCTTCAGAGAACTGGATTCCTAAACAGGGTTCAGAGTTGGGTGGATCCATCCAATTCTTCTCCAAGAAAGTTCTAGAAGGCTTGTTTTGTTTTCAACCTGGCTGTACTTGAAAATGTGACTATACCCTCAAACAGCACAGTTAGATAATTTTAGGCTTATGGGGGTTCTCTGTAGATGGTAATGTTCCTTTACTTTTGACCGAATGGGATAAGCCTTATCTACATAGTAGGCCAGGGCATACAGTAGGCTAGCAACACATTTTACGCCTCCTGCACCACAGCACCACATCAGTGTAGTGTGCAAGCAGGGAGGTATCATGACTGTGTAAACCTCATATAATCTGTGTATACTGAATATGCATTGGGAAGCAAGCAGGACTAGGGTGGTCATGAATCCTCTTTTACAGAGGACACTCCTCTGTTTGAAGGCATCCTCCAGTCCAAGTCCAGTTTAAATGTAAAGAAGGAAGAGCTGGGCCTTGAAGACCATCAGGAGTACCTGGACAACAGAATGTGCAAGGCACATACAAATCACCTGGTTACAGCCTTCCACACTCTATTTTTATTTAAATTATTCCTAAATTTGTACCTACCCATATAAATTAGCATATGCAAATTTCATCTAAATGTATGTTTTCTTTTGTCCTCTTTTATGGTGATGCATCTCATCATGCTCTTTGGCAATTCATAAGCGGCCACCCTAGTGATACGATAACATCATGGTGCCATCTGTGCACACAATGGCATTTCAGATTTGAATAGGTCTCAGGGCAGCTGGATGGCTCTTACTGGATGGATCCTGATGTGTAGATACTGACCTGCACATTTCAATACACATCTCATCTGACATGTGTTCAAAATCTCCCTACTGATTACAGATGCTTGGCGAACCAGCTGGTTGCATGCACAACATGGCAAATTACTATCTAGGGCTGGATAAACTTACAGAGTACATGAAATCACTTATGAATATAAGAACATAAGAAGAGCCCGACTGGATCACAGCTAAGGCCACTCCAGGATGGCATCTTGGTTTCTTGGGAAGGTTAATAGTTTACAAGAAAGAGATATATAAATTTGTGTAATAAATAAGAAATAAATTAACATGTTTTCGCAGTGGCCAAGGGAAGCCCCTGAGCAGGGCCATGAAGGCAACTGTCCTCTCCCACTGGCGCTCCTTTTCAGTTGTTGTCCAGAGACATATTTGCCTCTGATACTGGAGGGAGTAAATCATGACAAGTACTCATTCATAGAGTTATCCTCCATGAATTCCTTTTTAAAGCCATCTAGGTTAGTGGATCTGCAAGGGATCTGCATAATCTACAACAGGGGTGGGGAACATTAGGCCTGGGAGTTCCAATTTGACCCTCCGAGCTTCCATAGTTGGCCACACCTCCTTCCCCTGGCCCCACCCCCTTTCCCCTGGCCCCACTCCCTTTCCCCATACCCAGTAGTTTCACAGCTTTTCTGCACCCCCACCTCACACATTAAGAGGCTTAGTTACTAGCAGGAAGAGCTTTAAACCACAATGATCCTGTTCAAATGACACGCTAAGCCTTGGTGGTTAAGCATTTTGAGCTAAACATTATGGCTTAGCATGTTGTGTAAACCATGGCTTAGTGTGTCATGTGAACCATTCCTAGCCATGGTGGCTACATAATCATAGTTTAAATTAGGGCTGTGCATGGACCACCCAATTTGCTTTGGATCCCAATTCAGAAGGTCCGAATCAGGCCCGATTTGCTTCAGAACAATTTGGACCTATTTTGATTCACTTTGGATCTGAATCTGAATCAAGATTCGAATTTCAAAATCAAGATTCGGATTTCTTATTTTCCCATAGACTTGCATTGGAAAAAAAGAAATGCCTATTACTTTTTGACTTTTCATGATACAGACATGAAATTTGGAGACCATATAGATGCTGTGGGGTGATCACATCTGCCAGAATTTAAACAGATTGGTGCAGTGGTATTGATGCAATCAACTGGTATATTTTGCTTTTTTTCAGGGAAAAGGGAGGAAGGGAAAGGAAGGGGGATTGGAACAAACACACTAAAGGCTAACAACTAGAAGATTATATGTGTGTGGGGGAGTGTATAGGTTTGTGTTTTTTTTGAAAAGACAAACAGAAAGAGAAATAGAAGCAAGAGATAACAGTGAGAGAAGGGGGAAGGCTCAAGAAAGTTCCAAGTACCAATGCCTGCAGACACACACCAATAAGAAACCTAAGCTAGCCAGCCCAAAACACCCTACTCCTACCAAGTCTAACCCACAATGAGTAAGGACGAAGGAAGCTTGAAATCCTGGTTGTCCTTAAGACCTCCTCCACCATTGTGATTGGAGGCTACAGGAGAGAATTGGGAAACTTCAGGAGGATTGGGGGATGAAACTGTCACTTAACAGCCAATTTCCCCCTCAAACTCCTCCCCCTCCCTATTCTAACAAAAGAAATATTGCAAACACAGACAGGCTGTCTGCACTTGAAAAAAAGGTCTGAATCAATCAAAATCGATTCAGACCATGCTGATTCGCTTTGGACCGATTCGGACCGATTTCGATTCACTTCGGATCTATTTTAAAGCCCTTCAAATCACCCCGATTCGCCTCAGATTTGGGAGTTGGGGTTCGGATACGAAGTGATGCACAGCCCTAGTTTAAACAACTCACAAACCATCTGCTGCCTAACCATGGCTTAGTGTGTTGTCTGAACATGCCCAATACGCTGGTGTTTTGGGCCCCTTTTGCCTTCAGCCCCACCCACCACTGGAATTCAGCCCCTGAGAGCTTCTCCAAAACTCTCAGGTTGAAAGAGGTTCTGCACCCCTGATATCTACAAGATAATTTAGGGCTGAAAAAGTTATGAGCATTTTGAATGGAAATGTACACGCAACCAGTGCAGATCTTTCAAGATCTGTGCAATTTGCTCTCTACAGGCAGCACCATTCAAAGGCCTTGCAGCTGCATTTTGCCTGAGTTTTGCTTCATATGACGCTAGATTAATGGCACTACTTAGTTCTAGGTCTCCAACCCCACTTCCTCAGGGAGTCATGTACTGGCCTCCTCCTACCTTGTTATGCCTTCACTGGAGATGTCAATCCTCATACGAATAGTGGAGGTAGACACAAAATGGCTGCATGGGCTAATTTGGCATGAAAATGAGGTGGGCTCCTAAAGTGCTTTAGATTTAAGGGCATACAGAGGTGTCTTACATTTGCCTCCAACACTGCTGTTTGAGTGACTCAATTTCCCATCCACAGGCGATTATTGTACTGGCCCTCTCCTTATTTAGTTATTTATTTATTAAGATATTTCTTAGCCGCCCTACACCAAGAGATCTCAGGCAGGATACAATCCATCCCTAAAACCATTTATCCTAAGTCTATGAAACAATGAGAATCTAGACTCTGTATAATTGCCATCATTATAAAATCAGCGCTTTAATAACCTAAGCAAGTGAATTGATCAATGAGACCCAAAAGCTTGGATAAACAGCCAGGTGTTCAATTGTCACTAAAGATAAGACTCTCCTTGATCCATAGCTCTCAGGTTCAGGGCTGAGGAACCTGTTCACACACGCCACCACCGCCATCCATCCATCCTTTCACATTCTTACAAACATACATACATACACACACACACACCATTCATCATTCATCATTCATTCTCATTCTCTCTCTCTCTCTCTCTCTCTCTCTCTCTCACACACACACACACACACACACACACAGACACTGCGTGGGGTGGGGGAACATTCCAATGGGAGATTTCTCTTTCCCCCACTTCCACCCAGTTCGAATTACAGGTACTCATCTGGATTGGGATCCCAGTGTGTATGGGAAGGCTCAGGGTTTTTTAAATTCTCCTCTCCATCTAAGGTCACTCCTCCCTGGCCAGTAATTTGTATTGGGGGAAAACCTCCGGTTGGAGGAAGTAGGAGTTTTTTCCTAATGCAAATTGCAAGCATGGCCCTCCTGATCAGAATCAGGTTCACATCTGGGAGCTATGCCAAATATACAAACCGGGTGCCTCTGTTTTTCATACCTGGAACAGATAAAGATGGCAGCCGCCCCCACAAGAGAGGTATTGCACCCTTGAAAGAAGAGGAACAATGATGCGGTAGACCTTATGTCACCTAACGTTCTACTCCAATCTTCCTGAACCTGGCACCCTCCAGGTGTTTTGGACCTCCACTTCCATCAGCTTCAGCCAGCAGGGTGAGTAGCCAGGGATGATGGGAGTTGTAGTCCAAAACATCTGGAAGGCACCAGTTTGAGGAAGGCCATTCTACTATGTAACCCGGTGTTTCGGAACGGCCACAGACTGGAATGCCATCGATCTATGGTGATTCATTCACCGCCCACGGGAAATGTCTCTGAAAGCAGTTCTCAAACTGTGCCAACAAACTGAATAGATGAGAGTGCTCAAGAGGTAGCATAAAGCCCTCCTCCTTAGCCCCCTCCTTTCTCTGGATTTCAAGCTAAGCTTGTTTTTTTTCCAGCCGCAGCAAAGAATTATTGCCCCACTCTGTGCACAGAGATGCATCGGAACAATGCCGTCCCCCTCCGAGGCTGAATTTAGAAAATCAGCTCGATATATTTAGGGACCTGGTGTCTCTGTGCAACAAGAGTCTTGGAACAGCGTGTGTAGCAGAAAGCTTTTTAAAGGCTACAGCCACCGTGAATGCAATTCTCCTAACAATGGCTAATCCCCCCTCTTACAGTAATCTGCCCTCCTGAGTTCCCTCCTGCTCCCCGCTCCCCGCTCCTCGCTCTCCATCTCTCCCCATTCACTCTCTGAAAGTGCTTCCTCCTAAAGGCCATTTGAGCTTCAAGAGGCGCGATTAAGGAAAGGCTAAATACTGCTACATAAATACAGTTTGTCCCGACTTCTCTCATTTTCCAGGAAACCTTGTCTTTGAAAAAGGTAATCCATTAGCACTCATTGTGCCGTAGAGCAGGCATAACAATAACAAGGTGTGAGCTTTCCACAGATTGGGCTCTCTGTTGTGCTTCAACCTTGACCGAGCGATCACATTACAACAAGCGAGCGAGAGGGTTGGTTCTGTTGACTTGTTTCTCTGTGAGCAGATTCCATTAAGGGAAACTGCTAATCAGGGGGCCATGCGGTGCCCCCTCCCCAAAGGGGAGTCCAAAATGGGGAGAGCCATTCATTGGGATAACAGCCGCACATGCACAGTCCAAGTGAATCACTCAAAAGTGCTCCGCGTGCCAAGCTGAAAGGAAGCTGCTCTCGATTCATGTTTGGAGAGCGGTTCTTGAACTGTCACACAGCAAAGGAAACATTTGAATGTGTGTGGCAGAGCAGGCCGTGGCCTCATGCTTTTGTTTCAGCCATTAAGTAACGCCATGCTGACTTTGAGATCATGTCTGGAAACAAAGCCCTGTGAGGAGAGACTGAAAGAACTGGGCATGTTTAGCCTGGAGAACAGAAGACAGAGGGGAGACATCTGTGAGAAATTTCAGAAAGATAGGTCCAGGCATTTGGTGGCTATGAATTTTTTAGATTAAAAGTTACAACAACACGGAGTTTTGACAGATAAAAGACGGAGGGGGAGGGGTGCAATTGACAGCTCAAGCCTTTGTGGAAACACTTTTGTAACCTTTAATCTAAAAAATTTGTAGCCACCAAATGCCTGGACCTATCTTTCTGAAATTTCTTACAAATAACTACCCCTAACCCATCTACAAAGTGAGCAACTTTCAGACTTCTAACTTTTAAAATAAAAATGTTATAGGCATTTCTTTCCTCGTTGTTTCAAAAATACCTTGCCACTACATGCCTGGACCTATCTTTCTGAAATTTCTCATACATATCAACCAAAGTGGTACCTGTAATGTGCCCAAGTTTCCTGTTTGTATCTTTAAAAATAAAAAAGTTGAAGGCATGACTGTATTTATCCCACTGCTACCCATTTTTCTAAAATTAATTACCACACAAGGCAAGCACCTATGTTTCTGAACTTTCACACACATGGGTCTCAACATACCACCTGCAATGTGGCAAAGTTTCATGTGTAGAATTTTAAAAATGAAAAGTTATAGGCATTTCTGGTTCGTTGTTAAAAAAATCATTTCCACAAAATGCCTGCACCAATCTGTCTGAAATTTCTCACAGATAACTATCCCTAACCCATCTACAAAGTGCCTAAGTTTCATCATTCTATCTTTAAAAATAGGCATTTCTGTAACAGAATAGTGGGCTATGGGGGAAAGCATTCAAAATGGCGTCCAATTTTCCAATTTTTTCCGATCCGGATCGGGTCCCATCAGATCGGATCAGATCAGATGGTTCATAGGATCAGAATCAGAATCGTTTCATTTTATCCAATTTTGGCTGGTTCAGATCCAGATAGTCGATCCGATCCTATCTGATCCGCTGCACATCCCTAATATTAAGCATTGTGGTGATGCACTGAAGGAGTGTGTCCCAGGAGATGCAACAAGAACAGCTCAGTTCTCTTGACTAAAACTATTTGAGAACCAGTGGGTTGTCCTTGGAAGTGCATATTAGAAGGAGGAGGAGGAGACCAGGGGTGGGGTTGGAGTAGGGTTGCTTGATATATAGAGGGGGGGGGGGAGTCTTGTATCTGTCTGTGCTCCTGAGGTGAAACCTGAAGATTTCCCTGAAGAGGCTTGACATCATAGAAAATGATTTTTTCTTCCTAGATGGACAGTTACTGGATGTGTTTACACTTCCCCTGCCACCAAGTATCATCACCACCTACAAATGGGGCAGAAATCACTCAGCCTTACTGGAGCTTTGTCTTCTCAAGTCTTCATGGGTTTAATAATTGGCACAATACACAGTACACCCTCCTTTTTTTTTTTTTTTTTGCCAGTTCCTTCTCATATGTTTCAATTATACCGCCAGCAGAATTTTGAATTATTACAGCATTTTCAGGGTTTTATAAAATGGCAGATTCCTGCTTGAAAATGGCGGGAGAGGAATCAGAGGTTGACGACATCATGCAAAGGACCTGCAAATCTCCGTGGGTGACCAATCACATAAATCACTCATGTTGAGAAGCTAATGGTATCAGGAACACATATCACAAACAATGCAGTACCAAAATCAGAAAGCAAGATATAGCCAATATTAAATAACTTCAACTAGTTCAAAATATGGCAGCCAGGTTGGTCACTGGTACACCTAGGGGTGACCATATTACACCAGCTTTGAAATCTCTCCACTGGCTGCCAGTTAGTTTCCGGGCGAAGTACAAAGTGTTGGTCATTACCTTTAAAGCCCTACATGGTTTGGGTCCAGGTTACCTGCGGGATCGCCTTCTCCCATACAATCCGCCCCGCATGCTTAGGTCCTCTGGGAAGAATTTATTACAGTCAACAAAAACTAGACTGACAACTGTTACCCAGAGGACCTTCTCTTCTGCCACTCCCAGATTATGGAATGACCTGCTGGGAGAGATCCGTGAACTTACCAGTCTTCAGGAATTTAAACGATCTATAAAGACTGAGCTCTTCCGGCAGGCCTACTCAGATGAATTTTAAGTGTTTTATTGGTGTTTTATTGGTATTTTTGGATGTTTTAGGATTTTTTATGCAGTTTTAATAATATGTGTCATGTTTTAATCAGTTTTATGTATTTTATCATGTTGTTGTTCCCTGCCTCGATCCAGACGGAGAGGCGGGTAAGAAATAAATTATTATTATTATTATTATTATTATTATTATTATTATATATTGGTTTTATGTATTTTTAATCAGTTTTGTGTGTTTTATGATGATGTTGTTCCCCGCCTCGATCCGGAGGGAGAGGCGGGTAATAAATAAATATATTATTATTATTATTATTATTATTATTATTATTATTAACTCAAGCTAGTGAGCCAAGCCATGGACTATGGGACCAGATATGCATGGCGAGCCAGTGTGGTGTAGTGGCTAAAGTCCCCACTCAGCCATGGAAACTCATGAAGTGACTTTGGGCTAGTCACAGACTATCAGCCCAACCTACCTCACAAGGCTGTTGTTGTGAGGATAAAATGGAGAGGAGGAGGATTATGTAGGCCACCTTGGGTTCCTTGGAGAAAAAATGGCAGGATATAAATGTAATACTTTTTTTTAAAAAATAAAAAAATGATTGAGCGTCTCAAAAATATTTGCCCATCGTGCTCACAGGGAACACTGAGGCTGAGACTAGTCCAAAGGATTCTGAGTGAATTTCTGTGAGACCTAGGATGGACAGTGTGCTGCTACTTCCACTCACCTCACTGCCTGCCTGCTATTTGCCTGCACATGAGTCGCCACCTCCTTGTTCTCCTCAATAGTCACTCCTTCATGCCAAGTACCAGCCAGCCAGCACTACAGCAAAGGCAACTGCTCCAACTTGCTGCTGCAGCAAACCAGTCAGCACCTCTACTGACTCTACAATCTCTAGTCAGTCAGCAGCAACCAGGAGGGATTTGTCCATCCCTATTCTGTGCTCATGAGCCATATACTTTAAAATAGTGCATGGCAGCTATTTTAAAATATACAGCTCATGTGAGCAGAACAGGGATGGACAAATTCCTCCCAACGTTCATTCTTTTGTTGTTTTCCAGGTTTGATCTGCCCTTTTCCCACTCCCCTTGAATTCCAGTTTCGCCAAGAAGATTTCTAAAATTAATTTTATGACCAGAGAATACTCTGTTTGCTGCCACTTTCCTACCCCCACCCCACCTTCTACATTATCAATGACTTATACGAGTAGATAAAAACACAGCAAAAAAAAGCAATCTTGATAAGACTGGTTGAGTGACTGCATAAAGATTCCTTTTGTACAGTGTTAGTGATGGGCAAATGTGCTTGTACACATTCCCACACAGGCAAAAATATTGATACCACTATGTAGACTTGTGCTGAGTTGAAAATTTTAACATAGGAACTTCTGGCTTGAATTTCAGGAAAGGTAAGGGAGGCTGAACCCCCTTTCCCCTTGGACATTTCAAGGGCAAGATAGTGAAATGTAGGGGAGGAACTCACTGCCACCATGACCCAGCTGGAGGGAGAAGCCCCAGATAGTGGCAGTGAGTCCTTCCTCCACAAATGTACCACCTACACACACACACACATCAACATAAATGATCTATCCCCCCTTCTACGCCCTGCAAATGGGGATGTGAAAATGGAAGGGATGTTCACATAGCCCTAGTACCTCCATGCACAGAAATGCCTATTCCCATTGGTCAAATACTGCAAAAGGGACTGTAATGCAATTAATATACATGATCTTGTAGGGTCACATTTTGCACATTGCAATCAGACCTTGGTGATGTGGCAACGTTCCTTCAAATGAAGTGGAGGAACCAAAAATATGTGTGGCAAGTTTGCACACACCTGAGGCTCTGTACAAAAAAATGGAAATTAAAAACAAAAACCAGAAAACAGAATGGAGTGAGTGTATGACTCAATTCGGATGACACAATAAACAACTGGTGTGGGGAAAACAATCATCAGTTGTTTTGACTATTGTGTTATCCAAATGCTGCCATAGTCAACTCAGTGCTGATCCTCATCCACACCACAGTTGATTTATTACCATGTTGTGGGGGGAGTACCCCCTAGATGAACAACTGTAAAGTTGATTATTACCCCACCATTGACTATCGTGTCGTCCGAATTGAGCCTATGTGTATGCACAGGGGCAAGATCTAACACACTGTATTCAAGATCAAATAATTTGCAAGTGCAAAAGCCTTGGAGAAAGTTGGTTCTGCCCTCACCACAATAGTATAAATCAAATAATATATACCCATTTTGAAAGCTACATTGGGTTCGGTAGGGGGGATTAATTCAGTTGTCTTCTATCTTGCCAAGCAACTGTTATTTGAAAGGAAAAACAAAAATGACCAAGCTGTTTTGGTGACTTCCACGGTCTAGAGGTGGCAGTGGACTAGCTGTGAAACTAACATGTATTTTATTCTTCTTTAATGGATGATCCATTTTGACAGTACAATGGTTCTTTCTATGTTCTGATTTTTAAGGATGTGTACATGGCCTAGCTTCCATTGTGCTTCAGAAAGCTTAAGTCACAGGCACTTAAGTCACAGGCTCAGATCCATGGGGACTTTCTTGAATATACTTCCTTATTAAGCATCTATAAATCTTCAAAGCGATTATTCTTAAAGGAAATAGGGAGAGGGGACAGACAAAGTAATTAATGATTTGCTTAAAATGAGCAAAATTAAATAATTATCACACCCGCTTCTTTAATCTCCCCATGTTGAACAACAAACAAAGCATGTTACTTTCACACTTCAGAATTTGTTTTTACTACAGTTACCAACAACAGTTGTTGACTTAAAAAAAGGGGGGGGCAAAATAAGGTGATTTTCAATACTTTCCTGATTGAGGAGAGATGGCATTTAAAAGCACACACACACCGCCCATGGCTGGACCAAGAGTGCAGGTTGCAAGCAGTCTCACCTAGGCAACCAATGAGAGCTGAACCAACTGGATTACTGAGTCCAGTCTGGGTACCACATTAATGAACACACTTAGCATGTCGGAGGTCCGAGTTCTGATGCCCAGCATCTCCAGGTAGGGCTGAAAAAGTTTCTGCCTGAAATCCTGGAGAGCTGCTGCCGGTCAGTGTCGACCATACTGGGCTAGATGGACCAATGGTCTGACTCAGTATAAGGCAGCTTCCTGTTTCCATGTTCCTGGAGTAGTTCGCCTGCAGCTGGTTTGGACTTCAACTTCCAGCAGTCCCACAGCATGGCCAATGGTTAGGAATGCTGGAAGGTGTAGTTCAACACATCTGCAGGCCATCAGGTTGGAGAAGGCTGAACTAGAGCCTGCCCAGAGGAGGACAACCAGGATGGTGAGGGGTCTGCAAGTGAGGAATGGTTGAAAGTCCTATGAGGAACTGTTGAACAGTATGTTTAGCCTGGAAGAGAGAAAATAGCCAATGATGTAGCTGAGCAGGAGCAGAGCACCACTTCCTTTTACATAGCTGCAAGGATAATGTCATCTCCTGGGACATTTGCCAAACCTCTGCATGCCATATAACTAAATAAGCTTTACTCAGCAGTCAGTCAGGTGAGACGACACTATAGGAAGAAACTCCATCACAGGGCTATCAGTAGGGGCAGTCTTTTAGTGTTGGGGTGAAAATCTGCCTAGACCCGTGAAGGCAGCAGACGCCCCCACCTCCAGCCCTCACAGGCCCAGAAGGATGCACCCGGCAGATTTTCAGCCCACTGCTACAGTTCCACTCCCTTTTTTCCCAAGAGAGAAACTCAATTTCCCCCGGGCTGAGAATGCCAGATATGGAGGAAGAAAATACACAATTTCCCCTGCCTTTTGGGAAACTGAGTTTCTCTCTTGGGCGATGGTGGGGGGGACATGATTTTCCCAAGGCTGGGGAAACCATGTATTTTCCCCCTCTACTCTAATGCCCCCACCACCACCAATGGGCATCTTAGAGGCTCTCTTAAAACCTTGGATTAAGAAGGCTTTTAAGGCCCTGATTGGCGCAGGGACGGAGGAAGCAAAGTTCACTTTCCAGGGCTTCCCACCTACCCACCCCCGCCAATTGGGGCCTTAAAGGCCCTCTTAATCCAAGGTTTTAAGAGGGCTTTTAAGGCCATGATTGGCATGTGGTGGGGAGGGAGGCAAAGCATGCTTTCCAAGGCCTCATTCCCCTGGCCATGCTAATGGTGTGCCAGGGGAATTGTGCACTTTCCAGAGGCCCCGGAAAGTACGCTTCATTAAGCACTCGTCTGGGCTGGCTCCCCAGAACAGGGTTGGCTGAGCAGAGCTCCAGTCCCTACTTTCTTTTGTCAAGTAGTCTGTGTCTCTGTTCAAGCATTGTCCAGTGTAGGCTGGTGGCACTGATTTCAGCAGGGCTGTAAATCCATTCTGAGTTTTAGTCAGAACTAGCCAGAACTCTAAGGGAGCTATCCAAGTTGTTGCTGAACTCCTTGCCCAAAATGGGCTCGAATATTATTTAATCCTAAGTGAGAAAACAAGGCCAGAAGCCTTGATATATCTGCTCTGTATGTAGGTCTCTGTATGTAGCTTGGTTCCTGCAATTGAACTGCATGATAGGACTGGAATAATGTATGTGCCTGAATGTGCTGTAATGCTAAAACATATCAACAAGGATATGCTTAATTGGAATTTCTGACTATCAAGACCTCTTGATATAGAAGAAGACAAATAAGCTAGCTTGATAAGGAGGACTGACCATCCAGACCAATCTGACATTGCCAGAAGAGTTATGGGCCAATCTATTGATAAGGTATAATGACGAAATTTTCTTTGATCTGTCTTTGTTTTGCATTAGAACTTTGCTAATTGCTAATTGGTTACGATGCTGCTATGTATAAATATACCTGCTTTTTACACTGCCAGTTGAGAAGTTCTTTGTCTGTACGACATTCTCCATGCAGCTGTATTATGGTCCATAGAACAGAGTTGCCTTATAACTAAAGTGGATTTGTATCTTTGACATAAGTAAATGTGTATAGGATTGAGTAGGTATGTAGGTGCCTTTGCAAGTTATTCTCCTCAGTCATGTGGACAACCAACATACTTTTCTAACCTAAATGACAAAGTTGCATGGTGTCCAATCCTGGGACCTTGTTCATAACCTCTTTAAACTAGAAGGGATATGAATTTGTGGGGTGAGAATTCTTAAACAAATTCTCCTATAAATTGATTCAGGGAACTTTTCATCACCAAAATTGCTGTTATCTCATGATGAGTCACCACATGTAGTCATATCAATGCAGTCAAGTGAATAACATTATCCTCTGCATTTATCTACAGTTGAATTTGCTTGCATAAACCAATATGGATATGGACTAATTTGGTCCCTGGGTGGATAAAGCCTTCATTCATCCAATGAAACCATTCCGGATGGAATGTCCCATCTCTGTTTGGGTGATTTGGTGAGGAGATCTACATCAGCCTTTTCCAAGTGGCTATTCATTTGCGAATGAAAATATTATACCAGAATAAAAAATAAGAGAAGTGTTAAAAAATATGCCTGCCAATCTACCAGAATCAATCCCCTGCTGCGATTTTGATAGTTTCCCAACTATATGTACTGAAAAGTTAATGTGGCCAAAATTGAAAGGAGCGAAGGATTCCAGTATCCAGATTTAGTCCTACTTAGAGCAGACCCATTGAAATCAATGGGGCTTTAAGTTAGTTACAACTAACCTAAGACATTGATTTCAATGGGTCTACTCTGAGTATGATTCAATCTGCATCCAACTCTCTATCTTTTCCCTAGTGGTAAATTAGCAGGAGCCTCTGAAGTCCCATTGTGCAAAACTGTTGTAGCAGAGCTTGCCATTTTTCTCTGCTTCTTCTCGCAGGTCTCCTTGATTAAATTTGGCTTCTGCAACCATATGCGATAGCCCTACTTGATATTGAAATATCTTGTTCTCGTTCCACTTCTCTCTGAATATTTCCTTCCTCTTCCAGACCTTTGAATAATGCATTTCTGTCCCCACTCCTATTATCTTTCCTCCTTCTTGGTCAGTTTTGTTTTTCTTTTGCAGGCACTTGCCTTCCTCTGAACTTTGCAGAAGCCTCTCTCTGGTCTCCATCTTTTGCCGCAGCTAGTGGTGCGATTGTTCATAACAGCCCTTGAAGTATCTTTTTTGGGGCAAGGATGGAAAGTCAGCAGCTTGGATCCCTGGCGCTGCTGTTGTGCGCAAGGCGGATAAAAGTGGCAAGGCACAGACAAACACGGATGCATTTTACGGGATGACATAAAAGAACGACACTCGGGTGCCATTTTGAAACCAGTGTATGTCTCGCTGAATAGTGTAGGTTGGGTGTTTAACCTGCATTTCTCTCCCCGCTGCGCAGTCCAGACACACAGTCTTGCAATGATTATGTTTATTTACATTTAATCCCTAACGCCAAACACATGTTAACCAGGCAAAATGAATGTCAGCAGAGAGAACCATAAATGTCAAAGGCATTTGCAGCTACAAAGGCAAAGGGAAACTGGATTGAAACAAGCCACCAGAGCCCTTTCCCTGGCGACCTTTGTGTCTTGACAAGCATCCACTTGGGTAATGAATGAGCTAATAAGCAATTGTTTATACCTTTAGGAAATCTAAGGCGGTGCTTTCAAAACAGAGCAGGTCAATCTGCTCCTCTCTGCCTTGCCACTTTGGGATTTGAAGGAACTTCTGCGGTTAAGAAGCTGACTCCCTGTCTGCTTAGGAATTTTGTTGCACCTCTCCTCTCCCAGGGATCAAAATGAGAAGATGGCCCAGGAGAAGGCAGAGGTGCAGCTAAGGCTGGAAATTAGGACCAAAATCCAAGGGTCATGTACCCCCCCACACACAATGACCACCCAGAGAACAGCCAGTGATGAAGACAGCAAAAGCAAACTCCACTTTATTTCTGTAGTCATGAAAGAGCTATGTTTTCAGTGACTTTAAAATGCAAAACTGCACATGCTCAGAGGTGGGGGGGTTAACAACAGGGTTGGCAAATACTTTTGTTATTATTGCAACATATCAGGAATGTAGAAGCAGTTGTGAAGCATGTGATAGTAGGGTGAAGTTAGCTGTATGCTTCATAAATCCAAAGGAGGCCTCTAGAAGACCATAAAGTCCAGGGATTGGGCAACTTGTGTAGGGTGATCATATTTTGGAAACCAAAAGGGAGGACAACATGGTCGGCCCCCAAGGGGGCTTCCCCACCAACATGTCTGCCCCCAGGGGGCGTGTCCAGTACCAAGGGTGCCTACATGAACATGAACATAGTCTTGGGCACATGTCTGATTTTACAGTGCACAATTAAGACAAATCTGTTCTACATACAAGTGAGACATCCAAGGGCTGAAACTGCTCAAGGTGCAAGGCCCCTAACAGGAGGTTTGACAACCTGAGTTTGAAGGGTATGGCGCCAGTGTTCGTTTTTAAAAAAAATAATTTTAAAACCTCGAACTTAAAAAAATTCCTAAAACTCAATGGATGAACAGATATGATTGAAACTTGGCACGACTAAAGCTCTACTTAAGAGCTATCATGTTGTCAAGTTTCATCTCCTTATCTTTAAAAATGATGGAGTTTCATAACAAATTTTAAAACCTCAATGTTTTTTTTTTTAATCCTACAAATCAATGGGCAAACAGATCTGCTTCAAACTTGACATGGCTAAAGCCCTACTTAAGAATTATCATGATGCCAAGTTTCATCTCCTTAGCTTTAAAAATGGTGGGTTTCTTAAAAAAATATTTTAAAACCTCAAAAAAAAATTAAAATCCTAAAAATCAATGGATGGACGGATCTGCTTCAAACTTGGCATGGCTAAAGCCCTACTCAAGAGATATCAAGGTGCCAAGTTTCATCTCTTTATCTTTAAAAATGATGGTCTTTATAAAAATTAATTCTAAACACTCAAATTTTTAAAAAATCCTACAAATCTACAAATGAACTTATCTGCTTCAAATTTTGCATGGCTAAAGCCCTACCAAAGGGCTATCATGATGCCAAGTTTCATCACTATAAGTGACAGAGCTGTAAGCATTTTTGTTAATTCCCATTGATTATAAAGTAGAGCTGCCCTTTGGGTGGGGGGAGGATGGGAAAAATCCAGATTTTTCTTCAAATTTAATAATTCCCCCCTTTCCCAGATTTGTTACCAAAAATCCTGACATGTCCTGATTTTTCCTGACATATAGTCACCCTTGTGGCCCTCCAAATGTTTTTGCTTACATCTCCCATCAGCCTAAGCCAGCATAGCCAATGGTGAAGGATCATGGGAGTTGTAGGCCAAAAGCTCTGGAGGGCCACAAATTGCCCACCCCAGTCCAAAATTACTTGGCTACACCACTGGGAGAAGAAAGAGGCCAGTTCCCTCTGCAGCTCTGCAATCCACACTTGTCACAAGCCTAAAGAGCTGGGAAGCTCAACTGGGTGTCCCTGGGTCCATCGCTACCTTCCAGCCAATTTTGCAGGGTTGCGGTAAGAGTAAACTGGGAGGAAGGATATAAATAAATAAAGTCTCACTACTATCTGGGATATTAAGGAGTGAACCTGGCTCTCATATCTCCTCCAACTCCCTCCCAGCCATTTCAGAAGCCGGTTCCAGCAGCCTGGAAAGCCGCTGCTGCTGCCTCCGCGGCCGCCTCTTCTTCACCCCCTGGGCTGCGCCTTCTTCCCCAGCACAGGCTCTCGCATTCCGCTGCAGACCTTGCTGTCCTCCTAGCTCTGCAGCCAAGAGGTGAAGGCTGCATGGGAGATGGGAAGAGCGGGAGCGGCCAATAGCTGCCCTGGCCCTGCCCAGCTTCCCGGCTCCTCTGCAAGAGGAATGATGACATGCTTAACCCTTTAAGGCCCAGATTGGAGCAGTGAGTGCAGGGGGCCTTAAAGGAGAAAGCATGCAACTCTGGACATTATAGGAAATTCTATAAAATCCCCCCTGACACCTCAAAATCATTAATTTCCTGGACAAATCTGGGGTAAAAATCAGATATGGTCACCCAACATAAACCATTTGAGCTGTCGCTTGCAGGCTCATAACAATCCCTGTAGCCTCTCTTCTGGCATCTTCTAATATGGAGAAGGGCTGTAGCTCAGGGATGAAGCGCACCAATCTCCAGTTCAGTCCCTGGCAACTCCAGGTAAGGCAAGCAAAGACTCTTCTTTGATATCTTGGGGAGCTACTGAGCCACTCTGGGTAGACAATATAGAGGTAGTGCAGTTCTCTGCATGCTTAGACAGAAAAAAAAATCCTACAACTCCCAGCATGGCTGGTTGGAGCATGCTGGGAGTTGCAGGGTGTTTTCTGTCTAAACATGTATAGGATTGCACCCCTACATGGCTCGACTTGTCTGACTTGTTAAAAGGCACTTTCCTTTTAATTTATTTAACGTTTTATAGAGGATCCCACCCTTTCCCCTGAGGCCCCGAAGCTCATATGGTGGGGCTCTAGAGTGAAGCAGGACTCTGTGTGGACACATGAGTGTGGACACATGAGTGTGGACACATGAGTGTGGACACATGAGTGTGGACACATGTATGCATCCTACATGTGTCCACACTCAGCTAACACAGGGGTGGGGCTTAGTAGATCTTATTTAAGGCCATCCCCACCCTCCTGAGTTCAGCCTGAATTTTCTTAGTGCCCACCCATCCTTCCTCTCTGTGTAGAGCAGAGGTGTTGAACCTCTTTCAGTCCAAGGGCCGAAATCCATTTCAGAGAAGCTCTAGGGGGCCACATTCCATATGTCCCCCAGGTCTGAGGTTCTGCACCCCTGCAGTAGAAGCTGGGTGATGGGCCAGGCAGAATTCTTTTTGCCCATTATTCAATGGCCACTACGGCCCTTTCTACGGTGTAGAGGGCCAGAGGGCTGGCGAGTCCAGAAGTGCCTACTTCCAGGTTCATCGCCCTAAAGCACGTGATTTTGTGCAATGACCTAGGCTTCTCCCAGGTCGTCGTATGTACGTTGCGGGCACCATTTTATTTGTTAAGCAAGAAGAGCACACGAGCACTCAGGCGAAGAACTGTAAGTTAAAAAAAAAGTGTGATCCAGCTCCCTCCCCCCGCCATCCTGGGGGTGGCGATTTTGCTATCCCCCCTCTTCTGATGGCCATGGAGCTGCGCGGTGTGGCTCCATGACCATCTGTGCTGCTGCGCTTACTCGCGCATAAGCATGGCAGCACCGGGGTGGGCAGGCACATTCTTCTGCAGTCCTGGGAAGTTCCCGGGACCACAGAAGAATCTGGATTTTTGTGGTTTCTGAGAACCAGGAAAAATCCCATGCCCGCATTTTACCTGGTGTGGAAAGGGCCTAAGTGTTGTTGCTGCTTTGACTATTCTGTAGTGCTTTTACCTGGGAGGAACTAGCAGTTAGGATGGATGGTGGTGCTGTTTAGGTCAGGGCATTTGGTCACAATACAGGGGCAATGTGGGAAGAAGGTGTCTCCTTCCCATATGTATCTTCCCATACCGTAAGAGCATTTTCAGTGGTCCTTCTCAGGGAGCCTCTGCCAAAGGAAGCTAGGGGGTGGCTACTAAGAAAATGAGCTTCTCAGAGAGGCTCCCCTACCACCTATGTTGTGCCAGGTGAAACCTTTTTATTTTCACAGGCATTTTAGTCTTCTAGCTCTGTTGTTTTCAGACTTTTATTGTGTTTTAAATCTCTGTGTTGCAGTTGCTGCTAGGATTTTGGGGTTTCCTTTTATTTTATACTGTAGCTTTAGATTTTTAAACATGTATAATCCATCTCTTGCTGTATGTTGTGGTTTTAATTGTTGTGAACCATCCAGAGAGCCTCTTGACTATTAGGCAGTGTAGAAATGTAATAAATAAATAAGGTACAGGGCACAATAGTTGGTAAGCACCTAGAGGCATGAGATCTCTTTTGCTGGAAGTATTTAGGCAGAAGCTGCTGGGTAGCCCTCTGTCAGGGCTGCTGCTGCTGCACTCTGCAATGCATTGAAGAGGGGGTGGACTAGATGTTCTCTGAGGTTCCTTCCAACATTATGCTTCTATGATTCTAAGTTGAAAGGGAATTCCTGAATGACTTGCCATGCATGGCTATGGGACTTAGAGTCCAGGAAAAGGAACCCCTTTGGGGTATGAATGGGTCACTCACTCAGAGCCCTGGGGCCCGTGACTCAGGAGAGTTTCCCACTACACCAAAAATGATGCCCAGGGGGGCAGAGGAAGACAAGTCTCTGGACTCAGGGCTGGCTCAGTCTCGCCTTCATTTGGTCAGTAGGGGACGATGGTATGACCTCCTGCCATTGCAAATGCCTGCACAGTTTGATCCCTTGCAGGTCTCATTTGTTGTAAAGGTAATCAAGTTGTGGCCTTAGTTAACCCAGCAGCAAGTGTCTTGCCGCTTCATTCCCAGGTGTATATATATAATAGCAGGTGGCCAGACCAGCATTGCAACTAACATTTTCTGCATATGAAAATCGTTCTTGGTTTCTTTCAGCATGGAAGAGGTGCGCTATCTATCATATTCTTGGAGAAACATCGTTTAGAAGCTGGAACGTCTGTGCCTTGAGGAGGGATGCAGAAAAGTTTGACCTGATTTCAAATGGGCTGCTGAGAGATGCACTTTAGTTGCAGAATTGCCGTTTTGTTTCCAGCGTCGTCTTCTTTTTTTGCTCGATATGTGGAATGGGTAATATTTATTTGTTTGTTTGTTATTAAATTGAATTTTAAAAAATAAAACTTGTATAGAATCAAGAGAAGTATATATTCCATGGCAGCAGAAACGAGGTTTGCAGAAAACTGAACTTGGGGACAGCAGTATGTTTTTCTTGGAGTTCTGGGCACAACCTTTTGGGAGTGATGTTGATGAGTCCTTTTCAAATGAATGACTCATTCATGCAACCGTGCTGTGCAAACACTGCTAAAGATGATCCTGTAGCCTCAGATGAATGAAGGAAACCTTTCTACAGGGAAAAGTTTGGATCAATATGAAGAAACTCGGTTCTGTGTATGAAGTTTCTTCATATGGAGGTTCTGTATAAACAGCAGGGGTGCAGAACTCACAGCACGCAAGCCACGTACGTTCCTGGGCTGTTCTCTGATTGGCCTACGGGAGCCCAGCAGAGTTGCACCTACTTTTCTCTCCTGGGCTGTAGGGAAAAGACCACTGGACAGCAATTTCAATTGTGGTCACGGGGGGGGGGGGGGGGGAGATGGATGAGGCTTTAGCCTCCATTCAGTTCCCCCTAGCAGCTGGGATTTCTGGTTTCCCAGTGATAATGGTCGAAGAAGAAACCACAGCTAATGGCAGTGGGAAAGTTGGAACCCACTCAATGTGGCTGTGGGAAGAAACAGGCAGTGACTCTATAGCAGTCTTCTCCCCTGCACACCAGCAATCTTGAGCTGGGATGGTTCATGATTACCCCCCCCCCCCCCCGGAGATCTTGAGCAGTGTCTCTGGGATGAAGGCAAGATGTGCATGCATGTGGACAGGTGTGTGTGGCCTGCGAACCATCACCCGGCATATTGTGACTGGCAATAGCCCTTCACGTTTTGGGGTGGAGGTATTTGTAGATCTTGCTTCCTGACCTCCTTTTAACTGCAGATATCAGGGGCTGGACCTTGGACCTTCTCCATGAAACCAATGTGCTCTTGTGCCCTGCTCTTGTTCTAGTGGCATCAGGTAGAGGCACAGAGCCTCATCTTTTGCCTGCAAAGTCCTTCAAACTCGAAGATGAGATTTTGCTGCTGAAAGTCAACTTTGCTGCCTCTTGCAGCTCTTTGACGAAAGCCACTATAATTATGAGTTTAATATTGAAAATCCGTTGATTTCATATTTGCATGCATATGTCCCAAACTCAAATTAATTCATTGTAATTGCATACACCAATTACAACATCAGACTCATTTTCCAACATATTATCCCTCACTGATTATATATCCTCTAAGATTGTGTTAATATTTCACTGGGAGCTTTAAAGTCAAATAATAATAATATGTACTTCTAATTAAGTGAAAGTACATATCTCACTGCTGATTAAATCCCTATTTAATATTTTATAACATGCGCCACCTTTAATTCCTCCACACACTGCGAAGAACAGTCTTCCAACTTTTCTCTCAGCTCCGTTTGACAGTCCTTTTCATTCCTGACCTATGCTGGTGAGTAAGTATGTCATATCGCTTGAGGCACGATCATTTTTCATTCCCTGGAAAATGTCAAGGAAACACCTTCTTGACAGTCACCATTGTCTTCAAGGAAAGGATATGAGGATGGGCAAAGGACTGGATTGAAGGCCTTCAAGATCGAGGAGCAAAAAGCCTGCTCAGTTGCAACGCAGTGCAAACTCCTTGCTCTCCAGTGTAACTGGGGTTGCTGCAATTCATGTCCTTTAATTGTTATAGAAAGGGTGGGCAAATTGGGGCAGTCTGGGGCCAATTTCTGCACACACCCTGGACCTGCCAGCAGCACGACAGAGCCGTGGGAGAGAAAGTAGCAGTTTGCTGTTGAGTTTAGATAGCTGAGCACTACAGAGCCTTAGAGCTGATGAATTTAGCTTGAAGATAAGCTAAATTTGTCCATTCTAAGACTCTGTAGCCACTATGAAGATTTAGAATGAACACATTTAGCTTGTTTTCAAGCTAAATCCATCAGCTCTCAGGTTCCATAGCACTTTGCCACTGAAATTGGTCCACCAACCACTACTTTCCCCCTTTTTTTCATCGGTGGCATGGTGGTAGAGGGCAATGGGGGAGGGGTGCAGCCACTTTTCGGCACGAGGGACAATGAGGACAGCAGCGGCCTTGCCACGGCAGAGCCTCTTTATTTGAACAGGACCTCCCCTCTCTCTTCTGATTTAACTGCCTTGAATCAGAGAGTGTTCTTTTGGGAGGATGTTGTAGGGAGAATTGAGGTCCCCTTCTTTCTCTCTGCATCTTGACCCCCCCTCTTTTTCTAGCATTCAACTTTTTACTCCTGTAGAGTGTTTGTTTGGGCGGCTGGGGGCCCCTTCTTGTCTAGGGTAGGGATAAGACAACTAACCCCCCCCCACACACACACACACATTAGCACTGTAAGGTGTTTATGAGGAGGCAACAAAGGTCACCCCTTCCTTCAAAGCATTTTATTTAGGCAGATGGCTGAAAGATAACTGACAGAGCCACATTGCTGAAGCTCAAGCCTGGTGAGTAATTGGATGGGTGACCACTTTGGGAAGGAAACACATGAAAACAGCCTTTCACAGGTGGCTGATGACTTAGATTTTCTTTTACAGCTGCTGGTTAGAGTGTTGGACTGGGACTAGAGTCCTGCCTATATCTCTGCCACTTAGTACTTTGAAAATGCCACCCAAAAAGGCATGTTGGGCAAGAAGAGCAAAGGGAAAGCCCCCATGCCCCTTGCTAAAAGGGGGAGGGATAAGGACTCGTCATCAAGGGAGGGGGGAAATGCTAATCTTGCTGCAATCTTAGCTCGATTGCAAACAATTGTAGAAGGAAAAGGTATCATGCCAAATCCTAACAGTGGTCACAGAAGCATAGAATGGTAGAGTTCGATGGGGCCTATAAGGTCATTGAGTCCAACCCCTTGCTCAATGCAGGAATTCAACACTCTTCCTACATTCTATCTCCATGAGGGAATAACATTGCTATGACATGAGTGGTCTGGTATATCTTTTGTCCTCAACCCACGGCCCTCTGTGTGACAGCTTTTCAAGTATTGAAAAGTGCAATCATATCTCCCCATAGTCTTATCTTTTCAAGGCTGGACAAGCCCAGTTCTTTCCATCTCTGGTGCCCTCCTCTGAACTCCCTCCAGCTTGTCCATGTCCTTGAAGTGAGGTGCCCAGAATTGGACATAATACTAAAAATGAGGCCTAACCAGTGCTAAATAGGGTGGAATCAGTACCTCCCACAAACTAAAAACTATATATCTATTAATACATCCCAGAATAGTATTTGCCTTTTTTGCAGCCATATCACACTGTTGGCTCATATTCAGCTGGTGTGCTAGGAAAGGGACTCCAGGGTATACTTGTAGGGTATATTTTAGGAATACCAACTGGAGCTAAGTGGGTATGAGCCTTGTCTGTGTTGGATGTGAGATGGTATTGGCTGCCCATATCCAATTTTCCGGGAATCAGTATTTCTTCTTTTCTGGCATGATTTGATGCTGTGGCAGTGAGACCAGGATGGCTACTTCAAACTAAGAGGCAAGTGTGTCATGACATGTTACCTTTTTCAGCATGCCTGGATGTTGTAGGAGTCTCCGGGAGTTTCACTACCAAGGCAACAGCAACAATGGCAGTACAACACACATTAGAAATGGACCCATGTGACAGCAATACTCACATTCCCATCTGAGGCATACAACCAGTTATTTACAAGTGCAAGCATGGTAATCTTGGAACATGGTGAGAAGGCTCAGGGGCCCACGACCCTGCATTAGAATGGGGGACCAAACAGAACATGGGGTCGCTCACACTGTTGTTGTGTTTTCATTTGCCTTCGCTCCACCCTAAGGGGACCTACAGATGACCCAGGCACTATGCCCATCACCAACACAGCACATTCTGTTGTAATTACACACCAATGGCAGGGAATCACCTAGCTCTACAGGGGTGTCTGAACAAACAGCTTTGGTTCTGCAACTGGCTGTGCCAGCAGAATGGCAGGTTTTCACGGCCGGTGGCTGCCAGCACATGGGTGTGGCGTGGCCAGCTGGGCTGGGCCCCATGGTGGTTGCACACCAATTGAGCAATTTCCACTCCTCTGCACCCACCACCAGAAGAAAGCTAATGTAGGATGAGTTTATTTATGACTTTTCCCCTCTGTTGAGAACCAAAGCAAGGGGTAGGGTGATGACGGATTCGAGGTCAGGAGCCAACAGTTGCTCGCATATGGGCTAGTTGGCTGCCATGAATCTTGATGTAGGGGCGTTCTGCAAGAGAAATTCCCAAAACGCAGATGGATCTGGATTAAATAATTTTACATCATATACCAGGCATATATGGAATTTGAGGGAGGGGCCAGGCTGGCCTACAACAAGGCACTGCATATAAGAGCAGCCTTTTGACTCTTCTACTCGTTGAATTCTTAAAGACCAGTATTTGTGGCTGCAGGCCTGGATTTGGGGATAGATCCCACCGGGGAAGTATCCCTGCTTAACAGAACCTGCCTAGGCTCCTGGGCTGAGCGGTGGGCAGGGGATTCAATTCAACTACTTTGTGGGCATTCCGCTCAGGAGAGTCTTGCACCAGAGTCCAATTCTGCAAACACCATGAATGTTCCATTTGCAGTGGTCAACATACTTTTACCAAATGCCATAGATCTAGAGGTGGTTGTGTCCCGGTCAAGATTGATTGAGTGACTCCTTGCCTGGAGACAGGTTACAGCCCCCTCCTGAATGACACAGCCCAATTAAGAATGAGCTCCTTCAGTAGACACTGAGGTGGTACCCTTGGCTGGAAGTTGTTTATTATTGTGCTAGGTTTTGGGGATAGGCTTTTGAATCCCATTCCAAGGGCTGCACATAGTAAGATTCACAATATTGAGACATCAGTAGGGGCATGGAACAGTAGGTTACGCAAAGGCTGAATAGCTGGCTTGTAATTGGGAATCAGAAAGGGCTTAAAATGCTTAACATTTTCATGTTTCTACAAATGTCTAATCCACACGGCTTCTTCCGGTGCGTTTGACAAGCCACCTTGTCCATCAGGCCACCGTGCCCATTAATACACTATGCTTTCACAACCCTATAGAAAGGGCAGTTGTGCGAGCCTTTTTCATGGCTTGCTGCACAGTATAAGGTAAGGCTTCATGTTCCTGGTAGAGGACAACACCATTGCCATCACCCTATCACAAACCCAGATACACGGTTTAGGAACTGGCTCTTGGGGCTTTTTGAGACCAGACCAGTGGCACTATTGGAGTCCGGCGGTTTAATGACAGGCAGTCTTGGACACTTTTTCATGGCACGGCTGCTTATGTTAAGTTGGGTAGGGCACTTTCTGTCCTTGAGTATGCCAAGCAACCGCAGTGTTGTGGCCCTCACCTGTACATCATTGGAAACATGGTACCATTCCCGGTGGAAGGGATGGAAAGTTAGGACCATTTGCGGTCTGAGTTTGGCTCTTGCCTTCGGGTTCAATTACAGGTAGGGTATAACACCGTGGACATAGGGTTAGGTGCACCCTGCAGGATTGCACATGAGAATCACCTATTGGAATAGAATAGGCAGCCTTATCAGTCTTATTGAGAGGCTACGAGGAACTGGCCAACAAGATAGAATTCTAAATTGTAGCTACCTCTTTCCATGCTTCTGCCCTCACTGCCTCTCAGGGCATGCAGAACTCCGAATTGGCAGGTGTCATCTGAGGACAATTCTGGCTGAAGACTTAATAACAGGATGTTTTGTTCTCTTTGGTTTAGTGAGATTTAGCTTAAGGTGAAGACAGACCAGAGAGGCCTTGGTATGAGTGTCTCCTGTCTCCGCTCAGTGACTGAACTATGCTCAGTGAAAGCAATGGAGGCATTTCCACCAAGGAGTGAAGCAGAGTGCAGACCTCTATTCTGTCATACTGATGAGGCCTCCTTAATGACATTCCAGTTCTTGGCTGTGGTGAACTGGCTTCTATGTGCTTGTTAGTGTACCTTTATTTCAGTACACATTCTTTCTGCACTAGGGTCACGTCTATGGTGGCCAGCTGTGCTTTGCATTTCATGGAGAACATGCTGAGAACAGAAGAAATCTGTGGCATTCTGTTCATGTTTTGGAGAGCTGTAATGTTAAGTTTATAGTTCAAGTTCTCATGCTGATCTTCTTTCTTTAGATCGCGGGAATTGCAGAAACCAGTGCGGGTGCTCACCTGAGTGTGGCACGGTTTTCCGGACCAGTTGGAGGGCTGCCCAGTTGGGCTGCAGAATTACAGTTTGGGCCCAGCCAAAGGGCCAGCGTCCAGTGGTTGGACGGATGTGGCATGTGGTGGGAGCACCTCCTGCCCACGCTATTCCAGCATGGTCTGGTGCATTTGGGTTCTGCATCACTGTGGAGTGATATGGCGGTCCTGCTTGATTCCCAGAATGGTCTGGATGGATGGACGGATTAGAGAATTGTGCTACTGTGGTCCTGCCTGATTCCCAGAATGGTCTGGATGGAAGGCTGGAAACTGCGGGCCCTAGATGGGCCTGCCAGAAGTTAAATAGGATTTTAGATATCAAAGACAAGGAGGGAGCTTTTTGACAGGATGGTGTACATTTACTGATTTGGGCAATGACCTATTCCTGTCTGATCTGCAAAGGGGCCTGCGAGACGTTTTCGTGCAGGTGGGGGATGAACGATAAAGCAATAGGCTTTTCGTTCCCCTGTGGCTGTTAGGGCGGGCATGCTTAGAGGAAAGGGATGGTGATCATTCTGCGGCACTGTTGTTTGGTGACAGGTGATACCTGAGGCCTTCCGCTGGGAGTCGTGCGGCACCAGTGTGGGGGATAAGGCCACCTGTTAGGCCGACTCTCGTCACTCCAACCGGAGTCGTGCAGCACGGGGGGTGAGTGGCATGGGTTGGTCTACCCTCCCCAAAAGGGGTATGGCCTGGGTGTGGCAATCATCTGACACCACTCGCCAGACATAGAATGCTTCACCCAAAATAAAACGCCTAGCTAGTTGTTGGCATAGTTTAGGGCCCGCCCAGTTTCCCTTTGCAGAACTTCAATAAATGTGGCCCGAATTTGATACCATATACAGTTGTATCGTCTCGTTATTTCCCCCTTTTGCCTGCAATTATTATTATTATTATTATTATTATACATCTAGATTTTTGGTTCCCAAAAACTGACTATTGTTATAAACAATTAAATGGGCTTATGACTTTTGGCACCTTCATTCCTTGATAACATTGCAATAGTTCTTCTGAGTTTTAAAAATTACATAACAATTAAAAGCTCTTAAAATACACTTTTTAAAACAATTTCATCTTATTTATTATTTATTTATTTCATACATTTCTAATTCACCCAGTAACTAATGCTGAATATATCCACGAGCTGGCCTTTAAACCTTGCTGAGAATCTTCCCTAAGATCACCTTCAGCGGTCCCTCTCCAGAAGCCGCCATCAAAGGAAGTGAAGCGGGTGGCTACTGAGAAGAGGCCTTTTCTGCTGTGGCACCCTGGTTGTAGAATGATCTCTCCAGAGAAGCTTTCCTAGTTCCTACATTGTGCTCATTTTGGTGCCAGGTGAAACCCTTGTTATTTTCCCAAGGCATTTTATTTTTTCGGTTTCTGTTTTAATTCTTGCACTGTATTTTAACTCTTTACACTGATGCTAGGTTCTGCTTGGTTATTATTTTTATTTTTATATTGTAATTTTAAACTTTTATATTGTATTTATCATACTGTATTTATCATACTGTATTTTAGGTTTCTAATTGCTATGAATTGTTGATGGGTATCTTCAAGTCTCCTGCTTTCCCTTAGTAGCCACTGGTTCACCTCATTTGACACATAAAGGAGAGCCTCTGAGAATGAATTTAGGATCTGGGCAGGTATGTATGGAAGGAGATGATCATTCAGGTAACTTGGCCCCATGCCATTTAAGGCTTTAAAAGTCAATACCAGCACTTTGAATCAGGACCAGAAATAGACTGGAAGCCAGCGCGAATCACAATTTTATACATCAAAATTAGCATATACAAAATGTATGCAAATGCATGTCCATTTTTTGCTGCTTCATTTCCTCCTTTTTTGGCAATACATGCACGGTCATAATGGGAAGGTTTCAACTTTCTACTATGAACCCAATTACCTAGGTCTGTTATGATGAAGCAGGCAAGGCTTTGTGCATAAGGAGGGACTTCAAGTAATGTGAGGCAGTTCCTGCCCTGAAAAAGCAAAAGGACAAAATGTATAGAGGTGGAGCAATGTGTAGAGACAGAGTGAGGGGGAAGTTTTGGGTCCTTTTCTCCTTCACACGTCAGTTTCCAGGATGCATTCTTTGTCATTATTCTCCATGAACCCTAAAAGCATCCATTGCCGCGAGAACTGTCCATTTCCTGGAATATGTATTTGCTGTATAAATAATAAATACTGTTTTGAACAATGTGGAGCAGCCGAGGCATGCAGACACCGAGTGACCTCACTAGCACTCTAAAAATAACTGGCTGATAACATTTGGAACACAAGTGAGAAGAGCAGCCATATTGGATTGCTGGGACTTGATGGTCCAGGGTGCTACTACAGATTTTTATTTCCCTCTGGTTATGGATTGTTTGTGAGGTATGTTGCTAGTTCTGAGGAAATATTCCCTTTCCTCTCAAGAAATTTTGCTGGCTTTATTTATTCCCATCCTTGCAAGAAATTTCACTAGATAGAAATATTGATGGCATATGATGAGCCATTCATGTCAGTTATTTTTTTTATCAGAACCAGAAACATCATGGAACTTTTTTTAGCTGTTTATATTGTTTTAGATTTTGTACATTAGAGATTTTATATTATGTTTTTATGATCTTGTATTCTGGTGTGTAATTTTGTGAACCACCCAGAGAGCTTCGACTATTGCGCAGTATAGAAATTAAATTAATAAATAATAAAATAGTAATATTAATTAGATAGATGTGTGTGTATGATTCTATCTACACCAAGCAGGATACAAGACTTTGAAAATGTTTTGAAAACTGTATATGGAGTGTGTCCTGGGCCCCAACAGTTGTCACTACTGTTATAAACTGTTTTAAACCATTTTAAACCAGTAGTGTAGATAGGCTTTGTGTGTGTGTGTATGTGTGTACACCACTTTATGCAGTATATAAGTATTAATATATATGTGTGAGAGAGAGAGGGGGGAGAGGGAGAGAACTATTGATTGTTTGCAATATTTTTACCTCTCTTTTCATCTGAAGAAGGCTCTCAGAACAGCTTACTAAGACTCATAATAACAGTCACTGCTCTAAGACTTACAATTCAAAAGATATGACGCTAAAAGAAAAGGGATTGGGAGGGAAGAGGAAAAGAGCAATGAACACTAGTTCTTAGTTGCGAAGTTCTATAACAACCACCTGGAAAGGAAACTATTCAGAGAGTGGAAAAGTCAAATGTTGCTGGTCTCTCAACAACCCCTAGAGATTGTTCCTGTTTCCTTTTCCTCCCTCTGTGCAGCATCAAACTCCTCTCATTATGCTTGCCCATGAACGCCAACAGTTGCTGAAGATCCTATCCGGGGATGTCTGTCATAGGGAAATACAATGCTTTTTGGGCCTGATGGATCACTCTGATGCTCCGAAATCCAGGAACATTTCAGGGGGTTTTATGTGCATGAATAGCCATTTGCACAAAAATGCAGCAGTAAATTACACAATTACCACACAATGTCAGTCCCTCAGGCAAGCACACATTCTGGCAAACCTATATGGGACAGCCAAATCAGTGAGACTTCTTTCTTGCAGGAAATTTCACAGCAAAACCTTAATGGGTATACACTTCAGAAATAATGTAGCTGGTGGTCAGTACCTATAGGCACCAAGAAATTCCGGAACAGTCAAAAGCTAATCATTACTACTGTGATGAGATCTCCATCAACGTGGTTCCCCCTTTGCCATCTCCACGGCTCTGAACACAAGAGAAGGTCAAGCTATACACGGATTCCAAACCTGGACAAGGGAGGGGAATGATTCCTCACATAATCGCCCAGGCAATCAAAGGGGCAAATTCTTGGAAAGCCTAACAAACCACCCAAAGAGAGTTAGTCCAACCTTGGATCATACATTGGTAGCTCCAGGCAACATGGGCCATTTCTACACTAGGCTGTTTGCCTGGGATGGCCCCCGGCTGCTCCCTGTGCACCAATGGTGTGTATTAGGTACTTCCAGGATTGCCCCCCCCTCCCTTTATGCCCCTATGGTGTAGAAAGGGTCAAGGCCTAAACAAGATCAAGGGAGGGATAAACTCACAGATGCAAAGAATCCAGTGCCAGCACTTTTCCATTGACAGCATCACGCTGCATGGCTCAGTCTGCCAGTACACTGAGCTGATGACAAACAAAGACACACAATCCACAGCAAATGAGAGTTCAAGTCTAGGAAAAGCCTCACAGTACTTTTCATAGCAAATCCTTAGTAATCCAAAATTCCAATTAGGAGAGTGTCTGTGTGCAGAGTGCCTCCAGCGTCTCAGATGATGATGAACCTAAAACAGGGAGGGATTTCAAGCAATGCAGATGAGATCTTCCTAGCAAAGGCTCCTTGCTTTTGCATCAGCTTAAAAGGGAAGGTGTGACACCTCCTCCAGACCCCTTGACAGACAAGGATGTTTGACCTTTCAGCAAAGCCCTGTCCAAACAGGTTGCCACTGCTCATCCCCCCCAGATTGACACTTCAATCTGGGTGATCCTTCTGCAGAAACCCACTCTTTCTTGGTTGAATTCTCAGAGACAGCTTCTTTTTTCCAAGGCTGAAACCAGCAGGTGGATGATGAGTAGGATAACTCCCCTGGCTCCACTCTGAGAACACCAAGAGAGATAAGCTCACACAGATTCTAACATTCCAGAGGCCGAATAGGCCCAAACCCTTCAAGACTATTTCTAATAGAATCTTAGCTATAAGCAGCCATCATCGTTCCCTGCAGCATTCCCGAAACTATGCCCTGACACAAAATTGCAGCTGTGAATGGTGTGATTTGCACAAATTGCTGTCTTAAATTACACCATTTATGGCTGCAATTTTCTGCAATTTGTGTTGTTTACTAGGGGTGTGGATGCACCCCCCGATTTGCCTTGTGGTCCATTTTGGAGCCCCCAAACAGCCCCTATTCAACTTGGGGGGCTTTGGGGGTGGCCCACTTTGCCTCCGTGCCAAGGCAAGATTTGCCCCCTCCCGAGGCGACTCGGCCTTGCAGATTGGAAAGCTGGTAGCAAGGCCCACGGTGAGTCCATTGGACTCACCTCTCTCTCCCGGCTCTCCCCATTAACTGCTGCTGCATCGCTGTCGCCCGATGATGAAGGCTGACAGCGACCCGGAAATGCGCCGCTCCAATGAGAACCAGGCCACGTGGCCCAGTTCCCATTGAAACACTGCATTTCCCGGTCACGGCAGCCAATGCAGCGGCCCATGGCGATGATGGCGGAGATGGCGGACGATGGCAGTGGTGGACGATGGTGGTGGTGGGTGGCGATGGACGGCAGCAGTGGCGGTAGCGGTAGGCGGCGGTGGGTGATGGCGAGCGATGCTGACAGGCGATGGCAATGTGGTAGCAGGTGAGTGGGCAGAGCTGGGAGAGATAGGTGAGTTCAATGGACTCACCTCCATCTTGTTGGGGAGAGAAAAGCGCTCCCTGTTCGCTTAGGAAGCGTAACGTCCAGAAATAAGTCCAAGCAGTAGAAGGAATACTCACACTCAGCAGAATGGTGTATAATACAAGTCCTTTACTGTGTTCCAATAATATAAATATATACAAGGCAACTGGTTCCTCCAGATAATACAGGCTTTTTCCTTATGGCTATAGCATAGCACAGTCCTCCATCAATCTCTCATTCACCAGCCTCCGTTCCACAAAATCTCCAGCCTGACCCACCACACAGCCATTTCTATAAGCTGACTTAAATACATATTTCTGAACCCTGGCTCAGCACAGTCAATTACCTTATCCTTCCAGAAAGATTCTCACTATCTGCTTAACCTTTTCAGCAGCATAGAAAAAACTTATTCTATCTGATTATTAACTTCAGCTGGCTGTTCAGTCCTTCTGGACACTCAAACTCTTGTCCAGTTCTTTAAACAACTTAAACTGAAATTTTCCCTGACACATCTTTCCTGGGACAGCGGGAGGGAGGGCCCAGCACTGCTCCGAAGTGGCCCAAGGCTCCCGAAGCTTCGGGTACCAGTGTGGTTCAGCATCGGGAGCCTCAGGCTGACCCGGAACTAGCTCGGAACTGAGGTGAGGCAGGCTTAATCAGCCCACTTTGCCTTGGTTTCGGGGATTTGGCTTGAGGCGCTGCACAGCACTACTGTTTACAGCCACACTGTTGCACAAATGGCTATTTGCGCAAATAACAAAATATGGAAAATCCACCAGCTGGCCTGACTTATCATGTGCTGAGTCGGGCCAGCTGGCGGGAAAGTGGAATGGAGTCCAGGGAGCCAAGCTGGTGAAAACCTGCCAAGCTTCATCCCCCAAACAGATTCCTCCAACATCCCTAATGCTTCCCAAGCATCTTTACTCTGTTTCATTCTCCCCTTTCTCCAATTCATTATAATCAGCCTTTATAGAGCAAGTTTCCTGTAAGGAAGAGAGTACTGGACATTTGGAGCAATGTAATTTTTAAAAATTCAGGTTGAGCAGGCAATGTGAGGCACAGAAGGAAGGACACAGGCATCCAATGCCAGATTGAAAGCAACTTCAGCATCCCTGTGATCAAAGCTTGGTCAATATTTATTTGTGACATTCTGTTGGTCCTAGTAAAGCAGGGGTGGGGAACATGTATTCCTACAGATGTTGTTGGACTATGACCCCCATATCCCTCATCATTGGCCTTGATGGCTGTGGCTGATGTGAGTTGCAGTCCAACAACATCTGGAGGGCAATGTATTTCCCACCCCTGTATTAAAGGCATTGCCAGATTGTGGATGCTCATTGAATCCAATGGACATTCTTAGTTAAAAACAACAACAACAACCAGGCCGAAATGATGCAAGGCTGCAATAAATGGATTTGTCCATTCCTAATGATGACTTCAGACATTCAAACTAACAGTGACAATGGATACAAAAGTGACACAAGGGATACACTGTGTATACAGAAGTGTATGTAGAGGCTAGGAGAGATGCATTCAGTTTTCCTTTGCATGGTATACATAAAGCATGACAGGAGTACTTTCCCTCTTGTCATGCTACCTGTATAGCATGCAAAGGAGAACTTAGTTCATCTCTCCTGTCATGGCCTCTGGATATTACTTGCTGTGGTGATCCATGACTGACATTGTATGATACAGGGGTCCACTCTGGGAAGGAAACTTGGTAATTTTCTAGCATGCAAAGTGGCCTTTAGAATATCTATAACAACCTTGTTCATAAATATTAAATAGTAAGCTAGCTTGGAATATTCATTTTACAATTCATTTAACAATTCCTTCCCTGTCTACAGTATGTTTGAGTACACAAGCTTACACTCCAGTCCCAACGTTCTCTTGTTAGCATGGCAGCTGTTAAAAATTGGTTCGGCACGGTCAGGACTCCAAGAATGTTCGAATTCCCTTCCCACATAGGGAGGTATTGCATTGGCATGGATACTTCCCACACAATCTGGCGCATCCATGAGGAAAAGAGATTCAGATGTTCTCTTCTCACAGCCACATGAAACCCTAATGCAGTGGAAGTTATTTTCAGAACAGCCATACTGCTGAGAAAAGACTGAAGTAAAATTTTGGTTGCCTCTGCTATATGTATATCATATCCCTTAAATATTACAATATGACATTCAGGGTTCCTCTGGCCATAGTGGCCATAAATAGCATGATTTGTGCACAATTATGAGTGTAATTGTCCTAACATGTACAATTTAGATCTTTTTATGCCCATACTTCTGTGCAAAATGGGCTATTCACGGCTGTGATTTTGCGCAAACCATGATTTGCACAAAATCATGAAAACCTAATAAAGTTCTGAGACCTCAGGAACTTACCTGCAGCTCAGCTCGCAAAGGAATGCCTAATCAGGGGCTTCGCAGGGACCCATCAAGCCAGAAAGGTTGAGTTTCCCAGTGATGGATAGCCCTAATGAATGTAGAAAAGTTACAGGAAAATACACCAATATATTTAAGAAACATGCACACACACACAATGGGCCAGTTTGCACAACACAATAAGCCATGCTGAAAACAAGCCATGGTCAATTGTTTGCTAAGCAATGCTGCTGCTGTCAAACAATCAGGTGCTTCCTGGCTTGCCACAATTTGCTTCCCCCTGTGTCCTCCCACCCATTCCCAGCACATGTGTCCCAGGGGCCTTTGAGGCACAAAATGTCTATACACCTGCTGGGATGAGTTCCTTCCCTCCCCTCCCCTTGCCTTGCAAAGCACCTGCATTTTGTGTGTGTGTGTGTGTGTGTGTGTGTGTGTGTGTGTATATATATATATATATATATATATATATATATATATTCAGAGTGGAGGGGGTATCTTTCTTTTTAGGATAAGGTGGCTGAGGGTTTTATTTATTTTCCTTCTTTAACACTTAAAAAAACAGCCTCCTTCACTGCTCCTTACAGCCGGAGATGAGTGACGTTCCTCTTCCTAGTACAGCTATGCATGTATGAAGGATGTGGAAACTCACCAGATCCTGCCTCGCAAACCGCGTGCCACACCTGTGTCAGCTGGCTGATCCTGTTCTGCGTACTGCGCAAGCCACCAAACAGTCTGTAGGTACCCGGTGAGTGGTGTCCCTCCATCCTGCAGGCCAGCATTTTGTGTAAGAATGGCAGCTCAGCTGTGTATGTAAATCACCATTTGCTAAAACAGCGGTTGTAAATAACCCCATTTATGCTAAAAAACATGGTCTCACCCTGTTTGAACTAGGGTGAGACCATGGTGATCCAAGAAGAGGGATTTCAGTTTTACCCTTCCTGTTTTCATGCCCAAAACAGAGTTGGGGTTAATAAAGAAAAAAGAGAGACTTTTTTCTCTTTTTAACCCTTTCATCCCACAAGAGTTATCCCCCCTCCTCAGACTCTGCTGGTATGGACACCATCTTTGTTGCAGGTATGTAAAGGAGAGGGTGCCTTGGGGGCTGGTTTTCTTATATCCAATACCTCTTCAGTTGGCTCAGGAAATGAACCAATTTGTTTCCAATTATTTTGGTTCATTCCTGAGTCAGTCCAAGAAGAGCCCTGAGGAATTTGCTCATCTCTAATTCTCACCCAGTAGGGATTTAAACCCAGAATTTCCCATCCCTAGTCTGACATTTCTAGCCAATATACGAGACTTGCTCTTGAAGTCTGAATACTTGCAGTATGGCAGGTATGGGCTCAACTCGGACGACACGTTAAGCTACAGAGGGTTAGGGAAACAACCGTCAGTTGCATTGCTTAATGTGTCATCTGGGGAGTAACACACAATGCACACACAACCCACAGTACACTAATCGGGAAAATTAAACAACGGAGGAAAACAACGCACTTGCACGTTCTTTAGAGCTTAGTCAGTTGACTAAAATGTCGTCTGGAGGGTGCGTACGTTAATCCCCTGCGTCGAGTACGTTACAACAGAAGACAAGAGAGGAAAGCAGCAAGAGTGGCAGAACATGGGCGGTGCTCAGCCACACCCCCAGCAGCTTGCCGGCCGCACCGCCATAGCAACCAAAGATGCTCGCCCGCCCACTCCTGGCAGCCGGCACGGAGCGCAACGAGGGGCCAAATCCTGCAAGCACTCGCCCCGTGCGTTCTGTCAGCCACCCAAACGGGAGAGGGAGGATGCCAGAAGGGAAGCAGGACAAAGGAAGGGGAGGCAACGGGACACACAACACCCCCAAGCGCCCCCCACCCACCAGGAAGCACAGCAACCCAGGCGACCCCCCACCCCCACGGCCCAGCCAGCTCACCCCTTGCCTCACCTGGAAGCAGGCGGGCCAGGGAAGCGGCGAACGCCGAGCACCTTCCCCTCAACCACCCTACACAGCCAGACAAGGAGCATCGGCCATGCACATCCCCAAGACGCGCAGAATGCCAAGGCAAAGGTTGCCCGTGATCACCGATCGGCCACCTGCGAATGTTATGGCAAACAGCCGAAAGTATGCGTAACAATCCCAAGGACACGAAGTGTCCCCGGCCAGCAACAACAACAACGCCTCCACACAGGGCACATTCCCAGCAAGCACATCAGCCCACCAGCACCCACCATCCAACAAGCACATGGGATGGGGAACACCAGGCCAGGCAGGGACACCCGGCACCACAGTAACGCACCCTCGCCGGCACCATGGACCCAGACAGAGAGGGGAGGCGGGCCTGTCAGACCGAAGACACCGGCTCCCAAACCCCAGGGGAGGGAAGCAGCCAAGACCCCCCCGGAAAGACGCAGAGCGCAGCACTGGTCCGAGGCAGAGATTGGGAACTTCATCGAACTGTGGGGCAGTCCAGAAGCCAGGAGGATCATGGCCACAGCCAGGCACGACCAGCTCTACCCATGGCTTTCCATGCAGATGGGGGAACAAGGAGACACCCGCATCTCCAAGCAATGCAAGGACAAGCTACACGGACTCAAGAGGAAGTTCAAAGAGGTCGTCATGCACAATAAAATAACTGATGTCCAGCCACACACCATGCCCTTCTATGATGAACTGGCATGCCTGCTGGTGGAGCACCACGACGTCGTACCGGGACAAACTGCAGGCAGCGGGGTCGCCACCATCGAGCCGCCGTGCATGCGACAACAAGCCCGGCAGGCGCAACGGCTCCGCCGCGAGGAGGACACCGCGACTCGGGAACCACAGCTGCAGCCATGGAGGGATGCCCCACAACCGCCACCCACCGGCAAGCAGGCGGCAAGGGCAGCACCGGAACCACGGCTGGGCGTGGCGAAGCCGAGGACCGGACCAGCGTGATCCCAAAACCCATCACTACTGCTGTGACCGCCATCCATGCTGCCCAGGATGGCCCTCTCCTCAAGGAGCTCCTCCCCCACGACAGCCTCCTCCAGCACCAACAACCCCATGGCCTTCCTACGGCTGATCTGTGCGGAGTTGCAAGTAGAGGACCCCACACCCGTCCCGCTAGTGCCAGAGACGCAGCAGGAGGAGGATAGACCAGGGCCATCATGTCTAAGGGCACCGGCCTCGAACACACATCAGGCTGACGCCGCAAGGGGAGCAGGGTGGGCACAGGCCACACCGCTTAAGGGGCTGGGGTCGGTGAGGCCCAGCACCACAGTGGAAGGGTTCGCCTACAACATGTTGGACACTGTGACGGAGACTGGGCCGGTGTCACAGGAGGAAGCTAGAGAGGGCTTATCACGCCATGGGTGGGGATGACACGTCTACTGTCTACTGCCAGGGGCCCTCGATGCTGGCGGCAGCAGGTGCCTCAGGGATGGCAGCGGGGAAGGCCGGAGGGCAGGAGTGGCGACACTTAGGCAGCCGGGTGAAGCAGACCCTGGACTCCCCACCAGAATCCAATGAGGAAGGAGAGGAGGAGGGGGTGGAGGTGGAGTTGGAGGGGATGGAGGGCCCATCCCACCACGACATGTACTGAGTCCCGGGCATGCAACGGACCCCTCGGCCCACCCGCCGAGGGCCCCTGGCAGTAGACAGTAGATGTGTCACCCCCACCCATGGTGCGATAAGCCCTCTCTAGCTTCCCGTTTTGGCCACCCAAGGCCATGTAGATGCAGCGTCGCCCTGTAACATTGTTGCAAACTCTGGATGTCATTCTGTCCCAGCCCCATTTCCCCTCATTGCAGCCATCTCCCGTCAAGATGGCAGCACTCTACAGGCCTTCAGGGCTCCACGCAAGCCGCACTGCTCGACGCCACAGGGCCCTGCGCCGTGGAGGTTGGTGTACGGTTCATATGAGCCAGGTGCAGGGGAAAGGCCCTGGCCTCCATGTCACTGATGGCTGTCCTCCCCTCCCCTTATGTTTCCCCCCCAGGGAGGCTGTGCTCCCTCTGCCATGCCATTCGCCAACAGCGGAAGGCCCATATGGCACGGCACCTCCACGCTATGGAGCTGGCCCTGGGAGAAGTACTGTGTTGCATTCGACGTCTGGAGCGGAGTGTCCACCATTGCTACCATCTGAACAACATCCAGCCATAGCCCCTTTCTCCACCATGACAGCCCGTCACCCTTCCCCCCTCTGTAGTGCCCTCGCCTCCTCCTGCAGCAGCGAGGCCCCATCGCTCTACCCCTTGCACCCACTTCCTTTCACTCCCCTCACTTGCAGGTGCACTTCAGCCATAACAAATTCCGCCTGGCCTCCCATTCCCACACTCCCATAGTGGGCAGTCCCATGCTGGGCACGTTGCCCCCTCCCTCCGCTCTGCTGCTCTGTCACCCCCACTGGCCCTCCCGTCCTGCCTGCCTCCCCTGTGGCCACTCCAGCACTGGCAACTATGTCCCAGAGGGTGCTTGCAATGGCCTGCTTGCAGGCAGCGATCCAGGCAGCCACGCTGAACCATGGCGACGGCGTCGAGGAGAATGTGCTATGTGCCCGCCTGCGACGCCTGGGTGGTGCATTGCCTGCAGAGCCAGTGTTTGGGATGGCCGACGGCCGATGGCCTCTTGGAGCTGCAGAGGCCTTGCCCTGTTTGCGGGCAGCCATTATGCCGATGTTTTGCCGCCGTGATATGGGCTCGGCGATCGCGGAGTCATTGGCCAGTGGCACGGCTGAGGAAGCCCTGCACCGCGGACCCCACCTGGCGATGTCGGCCAAGCTCCTTGATGAGCGCAAGATGGTACACCACTGGGTGCTCCCCCGGATGGATGCCGTGTGGATGGAGATGCAGAAACTGGAGGACTGGGATGATGAGCGTTTCCATGGGAGCTTCCGCATGTCCTGCGCGATGCTCGAGGTGCTGGTGGCCTAGGTGACCCCTGTCCTGCAGAGGGAGTGTAATGTCATGCGCCCATGCATCCCAGTCTCTTGCCATCTGGGCCTGATGCTGTACAAGCTGGTGTTCAACATGGGGTACCTGCTGCTGTTGACGATCTTCGGGGTGGGCGTGTCCACCACCTGCAAGATCTTCCATGAGATGGTGAGCGTGCTGAACGAGCTGTACCTGTCCGACGTCATCTGGATGGGGGACGAGAAGGAGAACATGCATGGCTTCCATGCCCTGGGCTTCTCGTGGGCCGTGGGGGCTATGGACTTGACCCACGAGCACATTCTGCCCCCCCTCCCGTGGCGAGGAGTACTTCAACCACAAGCATTTCTACAGCATGGTTCTCCAGGCAGTGGTGGATGCCAAGGGTCAATTCCTGGATGTGTATGCGGGCATGTCCGGGCAGAGCCATGACACGGCCATCTTCTGGAATTCCCCCTTGGCTGCCAAGCTGTCATCGGGCCACTTCCTGAAGTCCAACCCCACTTCCGTGTGCGGGTGTGCGGTGGGTCCGTTGCTCCTGGTCAACCAGGCCTTCGCCCTGCAGCCGTGGCTAATGGCCCTGTACCGGTATCCCCACACCGCCGTGCAGCATAAATACAACTATTACCACAGCCATGCCCGCCTGCCCTTGGAGCGTGCCTTTGGGTGTCTGAAGGAGCGTTGGTGCTCCCTGTTTAGCTTGCTGGACTTGCAGGCCGACATCATCCCGGACGTCATGGTGTGCTGCTGCATCCTGCACAACATCTGCGAGTCCCGTGGGGTCGTGTTACTGGCCGAGCACCCTGACCTGCCCCGGGCAGGCGAGGACGCGGATGCCATCACTGTTGACGGGTGTGACGTTGCGACATTGCCAGGTCCTGTGAATCTTGTTGGGGAGCGGCACGCCCGTTTGGAGGCTTCTCGGGTGCGCGAGAGCATCGGTGACTGGTTCTGGCGGCACTACCCCCACCCTGTGTGACCTGGGGCTGTGGGTCCCTTTCTGTAGACTACAGTCACTTCCTGGCGTGGTGCCCCTCTCCCCCTCTCCCCCTTCCCTTCATCCCTTTCCGGAGCTTGCTGCTTAGAGATGCCCGCCCTGCTTTGCCTTCTTCACCACTGTGCCTTCCCGGTCACCTTCTCTATTCTGGCCTTCCTGTTGACTCTGCCCTTGCTTCGCAGTGGCCTTGTGCCCATGTAACCAATTTTATACTCCCCGCTGAATAAAGTTTTTCCACTTTCCACTTGCCTTCATTCCTGTGTGTGAGGGTAGATGCCCATGGGGGGGGGTTATTATGGATGGGGGCTCGGGGACGTGGGTTGCCCTCGCGGCTATCCTTCCTCCTGTGTAGGGTGGGCATGGCTCGGACCTTGGGATGGGCTGCCTGGCATGTGGTTGGGGTGCTGTGGTGGTGGCGGGGGGCGGGCACTGTGTCGGCGTAACCACTCCTCCTGCTTGCTTCTCCAACCGGGGCTAGTGTGTCCCGCCCATTGCCTGTGTGCATCCAATGAGAGGCATGTTCTCCTGCAGCTTCAATGGCGGCGCCCATCGCTTTCGAACCACAGTGTGTGCTGGGATACCTCTGGGAGGACTCGCAGTGGTTGCTGGGCGGGCAAAATGGCGGGCAGACTGTCCATCACGGCCGCGTATGTTATTTGCAGCCTGTGTGTTTGCCAGTGCCGAGCAGCGCCGGCTGCAGCATGTCATGTAGAGAGCTCCGCCTTCTTAACTCCTGGTCAGTACGCTATTAACCCTTCTGTTGCTTAATATGTCAACTGAACTGAGCCATGGAGTTATACAAACACATTGTGCCTCCAGTGCTTTTTAGAACAACATGTCTGCTACCTGGGAGCTGTCCATGGTCCTGCAGATCCTGCCACTGTTCCTGTCTTTGACATCTCTGATTCCAGATCTTACTTCAACATCTGGCCTCATTCCCCTGATCATTGATTGGCAACAGCACGTGCCTTTTGCCTCATCTAAAGATTACATTCATCCAACTCCTCCCTCTGGTTCTGACCTCCTGGGATTAAGCAACAGGTTGACTTTGGATGGGATCAGAATCAGATGAAGATTAATGAGCATTCTATTCACAGGGTTGGATCCAGACTTAGTCATACTTAGAGTGGACTCACTGAAAGAGACCTAACTTCAGTCTTACTGACTTCAGTAAGTCTACTCTAAGTATGGCTATGTCTGGATAACTGGCATGGGATTTAAGCATTTTACTTATCAACTTGACTGCTGCAGCTACTTTTTCATCAACCCTACACATTTTTGCATTTCAGCTCTATTGAAACGGATCTTCATTGTTACTACAAGGTTGTGGATTGAAGTATTAGATATATGCTAATGTGAAACATTTATATTACATGTACGAATCTTCATCCATGGTTTAGGCTTTTTAGAAACCCAAAGTCTTCATATACTGTCCAGTTAGTTTTTATCAGCATACTAAATTATTTTCAGAAGGATAACTTTATAACAAATCCACCTTTTCCCACTTTCATTTCTCTAATTATTCAACAGGCCTGCATCCTTAGGGCCCAATCAAGAATCATTCAGTCCCACTGAGAAGAGAATCACACCTTTAATTAGGGATAGATGGATCTCTCTCATTCTGATCTGTGTCTGGTTCACGTGTGTTCATTTATAAGTCTGTCCCATTCCAATTAATCTGCAAACCTTTTAATAACCACATGACATTCACATTTAACTACTTAGTTGAATCAACATTTTGTTGCATATTTTATGTGTATAAAATATGCATTTGATAGGCATGCAAAATCCACAACTGTGTGCATTTTCCCTTAAAATCCACCATTTTGTATGTATTCTGGTTTGTTTCTTGAGTCAAGAACTGCATTGCGAAATTCAGAGAAGTGTGTTAACTTAAAAATGTGGATTGAATGAAATCCTCAAGCATCCCTATCTTTAACATCCTTAACCTAGCTCTTTACATCCTTAATTCTGCTACTGCCTTTTCCAAACATGTTTTTGCTCCCCTTTTATCTTGAACTTTCTGAGGCCAGCAATGCCTGGGCTACTGCCAACTCCAAATGAAAAAGGCATGGAGAAGTGATGACCGCTGGCAGCTGTGCAATCGAAGAAGCTTCTATGTTCTTTTATAGAAAGTAGCTTTAAAATTTTAAGGTAGATGACAAAATTGAAAAGGAAGTGGCCATTTTGTTTGCATTTAGCGAAGCCAGCGGCAAAAGCCAAACAAAATGAAACAAAAACAACCACAGACAATGAAATTCCCAGCTTCCTGTTTCTCATGCTGTTTGATGAACAGAATCCTTGAAGTTTGTTTCTTCAGTTGTTCAGCACATTCTCTACACAGTCTCCCTTGGATTGTAACCACAGTTCAGTTTTGCAGCTAAATTGTAAGCCAATAATAATAATAATAAAAGGAGAAAACCTGCTGGCTGTCATAACCTGTCAAAACAACGGCTGGAGAATGTGGGCTGACAAAATTTATTTAGCCAGACAAGAACAGCTTCCCAAAGAGCTATAAATGGATGTGTAATCCATTTAGACCAATTCACTTGTGATAGATATGGAAAGATGATTCCCCCCCCGCCCAAAAGCTCTTCTTCCATCCTCCAAAGGTCCTTCTGAGGAAGGTCAGGTTTTCAAAATCAATCAATGCCAGTAGCTCAATCATCCCTTTCAAACAGCAAGGCCATTAGGGGTGGCCCGTCCGCCCCCGCTCACTGAGCCATGTGAGCCTCTTCTGAGGCCCGGTTTGGCCCTGTGATTGCTTAGCAGCCACCCATCCTCCTGCCAAAATTGCACATTCCCCCCCCCCCCCGCGTCAATGGCAGCCACCATTGACACAACAGAGGAAATTGCACAATTCACGGAGGCTCTGGAAATGCCAGACTTCCCCCTACTGAGTCAATGGTGGGCATAAAGTTCCCATTTATGCTAGGGTAATGGTGGGAATGCTCTGTTTGTGCCTTTACCCTTGTGTAAATGGGGGCTTTATGGCTGCCATTGACTCAGCAGGGGGAAGTGCGCAAGTTCAGCATGAGGGCGAGTGGTTACCGAGTACTCTAAGGGCCTCATGGGCGGTCAAGCAGGGTCCGTGCTCATGCCAGGAGTACCTGACTGGTTCTGGGGGGCAAACTTGTGTGTGTGGTGTCCCGCCAGACTTCTGGACCCAGTCAGGTGCTCGCGACATCCCTAGTCAAACTAGCCACCCTTGGTGAAACTAATGTTTGAACAGACCTTATGTCCTTTCTTTCACTGTGGCTGCTACAGCGTGCTTCAGAGCGAGGATGAAATCCACCAAACATTACTACTTTACAGCCTACATTTTGTGCATGCTGCTAGCCAGGGATGTACAGATTTTGTTTAATCCATTCGCTGTTGTGTTTTCTGGATTATCGGGCATCTTGTGCTCTGTCATCTGCTGATTGACAAAATCAGATATATATATTTTTTTACCTCTTCAGAAAAGAGGTAAACATAACATGCTGCTTATTTTTCTTGGGTCGGCATACAATCAATGAGCAGAGCACCTCCAACCCCCAAAAGTGATACACAGTGGAAGCTGGAGAGAGATCAGAGATCTATAAAACATCCCCCCCCCCAAATGGCATGCATATTAGCACATTTTCCCACAATGTTCATATTTTCGTATGACTATATTTGCATACAATTCCAGAAAGTTTTTTTAAAAATGACCTGAAAGTCCACGGAATGTGCATAACTTGGAAGATGCAGATCTGCTGTGGAATCTGTGGGTCAGATTCATAGGAATCCAAAGTCATTTGAATCCATTTTGGATTTCACCAACATCCCTAGTACTAATTAATAACGAGTAGGGGTGTGCACGGACCCCCCAGATCGGATCGGGACCCGGATCGGGACCTCCAATTTTGTCATGGATCGGATCAGACAAAATCGGAGGCCCCCCAGACTGGATCGAGTCCGATCCCAATCCAAAAATTGGAAATTTTTGGATTGGCCGCCATTTTTCCCCCCATAGACTTGCATTGCAATGCAAGTCTATGAGGAAAAAATGGCGGCGGGTGGGTGAGGGAGGGCCTAACTCCCTCCCCCCCGGGGCCGTCCGCTGTGAACGGCCCTGGCAGGTAAGCCCCCTCCCCCACGCTCCCTCCCCTCCCCCTGGGGCCGTCCGCTTCCATCCGCTGGCGCCCGCGGGTGCCAGCGGATAGAAGCGGATGGCCCCAGGGGGGGTAAGCCCCCTGCCACTGCTTACCTTACAGGGACGTCCGCTCCCGTCCGGCGCCGGCTGCTACTGCCAGTGGGCTTTGCGGCCTGCTCTAGAGTGGCACGCCGGGTGATGTCATCACCCGCCGCGCCACCCTGGAGCAGGCCGCGAAGCCCGCTGGCAGTAGCAGCTGGCGCCGGATGGGAGCAGACGTCCCTGAAAGGTAAGCGCGCCGCTCCACGCGCCCCCTCCTCCCCTCCATGCCCCCCCCCGCTGTCCACTTTCATCAGCGGGCGCCCGCCGATCCGCCGATCCATCTTAACCGGATCGGAACCTTTTCGGATTGGATCGGCCGATCCAGCTGTCGGATCGGAAATTGGATAATTTATCCGATTTCCCTCTGGATCGGATTCGGATCGTGGATCGGATCCGATCCAGTGCACATCCCTAATAATGAGATGCATATCTTGATCATCTTGGATGGTGAAAGGCCATAGCTCAGTGCATGCAGAAGGTCCCAGGTTCAACTGCTAACCTCTCTGGGTAAGGCTAGGAAAGTCCCATTTCCTGAAAACTTGAGGGCAGCTGCCCATCAGGTTAGACATGCTGGCACAGGTCAGGTTTGTCAGAGATATGGCTGAGTTGCCAAATTACAATTTCAATGGAGATTCTCTCCCGAAGGCCACACTCATGAGTATCCAGGGTATGAGGTTGCTTTGTGAATGATTCTAAAAGGCCTCAATGAGTTACCAAGCTGCCCCCCCAACCACAACCCATTGTGACAGAATTTGGCCCTTCCTAACTAACATTGCTGCCAAATTTCATAATTAGTTGGCTCACTGGTCGGAACATGTCCGTATTACTCACCTTCGTAACAAGCCTGGATTGGGGTTTTATAAATTCGCTATCGAGTTTGGATTGATCAAGAGCTTCAGAGCAGGCACAGTATGCTTCTAAACAGTGCCATTTCTGTGCATGCACTGAGTTGGTTGGTGTGATGTTTCAGACTAGTTGCTGCTGCTCTTCTCTCACTTTTACTATTTTAGGCCCCACAGCACTACAGCTCAGCAACCTGGCCCTCAGTCTATCTCTTTCCACTGCCACCAGTACCCTCTTCAGGTACACCCAAAGACCACACCAGTTGTTCAACTAAATGGAATTTATTAACAAGAGTAATTGCAAGTAAATAAGCTTAACGGTTTCCTCTGTTTTAATGCGTAGTGGTTACAAGGCTTCAATGCGTATTGGTTACTGTAAATTCACTCTTAAATAGTTTCAAACTGTTCCTTATCTTAGTTATCTATTCTCAACACTGTGTCTCATATCAGTCTTTCTTATCTTCATCTAGTCTCACTCTCTCAGTATTCAATCAAACACTCTTCTCATCTCATCAACTACTCTCTCTCTCTCATCTCATCAAATAATTCCCTCCTGTCAGCTCTTCTCTGCCAGAAATCATATATATCTCACTCTGTTCTCTAGCTCCTCCCACTCTCGCACAGCCAACCAATCCAGGCACTCCAAACAACCAGCCAATCAGCACTCACCCTCACATCATCTCTCCCTCCTGGTTCCTGCAACATAAGTACAGTGAGTACAGTTCAGCCTAGTCATTTACTTTAACTGTTAGCATTCTTAATTTTTTTAAGACATATATAAATAAATGCACATCATAAGCAACAAACTTTGCAATACAATTGTAACATAAAGCAGTAGAACATCACAGTTGGGTTAACCCTTTGTTTGCTTAAAATAAAATGTGATGGTGTCACTTTAGCCACAACTAATCAGCCTCAACCTATCCGATCTCATAAGGATCTTAACATACAGCAAAATAAATACTGAGAAATCTTCCTTTTAGCCCCAGAGAAAGAAAGTAAAAAATTGCTGCCAGCATCTGACTGGGTCTGGGAGGCTGATGGATCCCCGCGTCCGCCCCCCAGGACCAAGTCGGGTGCACTTGGCATGAGCGCTCACAAAGCCCCAGCAAGTGCTTGGCAGTTGCCACCCCCCCACACACACACACACACTTTAATGTCGGCTGCCATTAATGCAGGGAGGGGAGAGTGCACAATTTCCAGAGCCTTGCATTAATGGGGCTTTCATGGCTGCCATTGACAAAGTGGGGCAAAGTGCACCATTCCTGGAGGCTCCAGAAATCGCACACTTTCCCCCATTGCATTAATGGCAATTGCCATTAACGCAACGAGGAGAAGTGTGCAATTTTAGCAACCAGGGCAGGCAGCCGCTGAGTTCTCACCAGGCCAAGTCGAGTTTCAGAAGCAGCTCACATGGCTTCACAAGCAGGGAGTGGATGGGAACAGCGAAGGGCAAACATCTGCTGAGGCAGATGCAGGCAATCTCACCCACCTCTAAAATATGAATCCTAGCAATGGAGTGGAAGTTGGTGGCTTCAATACTGGAGAGGCTGTGATTCCATTCTGGGTTTTAGTCAGAACCAGACAGAACTCTAAAGTACCTATCCAAAGTGTGAACTCGCTCCCCAGAATGGAATCACTGTCCCACCGAAATCAGAGCTGCCAGCCTCCACTGGAACCTAGTTTTGTGTTCTAATGGTTGTATGAGTGGTGAAGAGGTTTGTTCCAGAAAGGGTAATTTATTTGCGCCCGGCGTGCCTGGGCGTGGGAAAAACATTGCGGGTGGGGGTGGGGAGACGAGACGTGCTCAGGGAGCCACCCATTGGTGTGCTCCCTGGTGGTGCCACCGGCGGTGGGGAGGGGACTGAGTGGGTATATATTGTACTCACCCCCTCCCTTCAGCCTCTTCTCTCCTTTTGTAGCTGCTTACTCCCACGGTCTGCTGCTGGGGCTCCTACACCACAAGGCTCTTCGCGAGCATGGGGCGCTGACAGGGAGGCGGGCGCTGGCTGCACTTGCTAGCAGGAAGGAGGCGTGTGCGGCGGTGTCTGTCGTCGTCGGCGATGGCGGCGACAGTGGAGCAAGCGTGTGGGAAGGAGGCGCATGTGGCGGAGGCGCGTACGGCGGCGGCGGAGCTCGAAGAGCCGCAGCGCTGAAGAGGCCTTTAATCTTCGGCTGTTGGGCCTCAGGTTTTTGCGGAGGACTGGTTGGTCTCCATGGGGGGTTATTTCCGGGGTTATTTGGCCAGAGTGGATGGAGGCGGTGTGAGGCTTTGGTAGGGCGTTACGGGAGGCCCCGTAATTTTGGCCTCAGGCGTCAGGTTCGCGGAGGACCTGATGGTCCCCGCAGGGTAGGCATAGGCTGGGCTGCAGGAAGGGCTGTGGTGGGGCACTCCAATAGCACCTTTAATCAGCTTGTGGAGGACTTTGAGGTCTACGCAGAGTAGAGCCTGGCTGGGCTTGGTGGAAGATCAGAGGGGTGAGGCGCTACGGGAGTGCATATAATTTCCTGGCCATAAAGCCTATAGTCCGCATAGGATTTGATTGTTCCCGTAGGGTGCGGCGTGGCGTTTGGCTTATACATTTTTGGCGCAATTTTGAATTTTCTGTGCTCTGGCTTCATACGACCGTTTGTCTCAGGGGGGTGGCATTTCACGGGCCAATCAGCTTGTATCGCCCTGTTGGATAGCGGTGGTAGCACAATTTTCTGCTGCCTGCTGCCTGAATTTGTTACATTCTTCTTGGGGCAAGCTAACCCCTCCCCTCTACAGTTCACTTTATAGTTTATAGTAGTGCAGGTGTCTGTCAACAGAGGATTATATTTAATCCTTGATTTATTTTGAATCAATTTATTGTAATTTGCTTTTTCTTTTCAATTGAGGCTTTATAATGCCTGCCAGGAAGGGCATTGGTGGTAAAAAAGGGAAGGGAAAAGCAAAACGGCCCAGGAGAGCTGATGTGTCTTCTTCGGAGGAAGAGGACACCCCGAATATATCTGCCATTTTGGCTAGATTGCTGGCTGTAGAGAAGGATAAAGGGATTGCCTCAGCACATTCTGAGATTGCCCCTGTACCCGCTTCCACAATTCAACAAGGAGGGAGGGCGGTAATGGCAGGCTAGGAAGCAAGTTCAAGACCTTGGTCCTTTGTTTCAGCAAGACTGGATGACTTGGAGGCTACACCCACCTCAGCTGCTGGGTTTGGTGATACTACAGGGTCCACATCCAATCTGCCTGGCAACGGCACAGCTCCTGCAGGGTCAACATCCATTCCACCCGGCAACTGCATAGCTCCTGCGGATGCCGGAAATGGCATTGAGTCGGCAACAGTCAGCGACCACTTTCCAGTGTCTTCGCCTTCCACACAAGTCCGGTCCTTACACACAGGTGAGACTGCAGTTGCTACACTGCCTACACAGTCACAGTTAGTTGGAGCTATGCCTCCTTGGGGACGGTACCCCTGGCTTTCCGGATTTGGGTGGCCTTATGTGGGTGCGATGGGTGGTTCTTTTACAGCTGGCCATCTGGGAGCGGTATCATCGGGGGTGCCTGCGGCTGTTGGCTCAGTGCAGACTTCTTTGTCCTCTGTGTCAGCAGCCCCAGGCGTGGTGGCGCTAGGTGGTTTTTCTCCTAGTTCCATTCAGGGAATGCGGCAAGGCAATGCACAAGCAGGAGGCATCTCTACGCCTCATAATTTAGTTGCTGATGTGGCTTCCCAGTCGGTGCCACCGCCGGTGACACAGCAATCTCCCTCCTTGAGCTCAGCTTGTGCTGCAGTGTGGGCACTGCAGACATGGTTAGGACTGATTCAATGCACCCTGATAAGGATCCATATGCAGGTGCAGAAGCGGATGCCATTCCTACAGGCAGCACTTCAGCCCCATTGGGCTATCACCTTCTGCCAGCAACTAGGGAAAAGATATTACTGGGATAATTTATTGACATTTTTTCCTTGCTTTTTCGGGAACCAGAGGACAAAGAAAAAGAAAAGGCAGTAGAAAAGAATTGGGCAAGGCTGAGGAAGAGAAGGGTAGCCAGGACTTGGGCCAACTGGCTCCCTGGCTTCCTTGTATACATGGGTGTGGTGCAGCAGCACTTCCCGGAGCACAGTTGTATTCTCACCAAATACCTAGATATGATTTATCGAGCTTACTCTGAATATGAGGGTGGAGCTTGGCATGCGTATGATGAGTCATTCTGCTGAAGGGCCGCCTTTGATCATTCCCTTCGATGGGAAGTCAAAGATCATGATTTATGGCTTCAATTTATGACGCCAGCTAGGCCAGGTTTTGGGGACAGGGCTGATAGTGGACATATCTTGTCAAAACATCAACCCACGTCCTCTTCCGGGGGGAGTGCAGGGCAGGGGGTTCAACCCCACCTGCCTTGCTGGGAGTACAGCGCTAGAAGTAACTGTACTTGACCACTATGCTGGTACCAGCACGAATGCCCAATATGTACTGGTCCACACCCAGCATCCAATTGCCCTAGAACCAAGGGAGGAAGAGGTCGAGGCAGGGACGCACAAGGAGGTAGGAAACCTGGGGGGCAACAGCCTACTCCCAAAGGGTCCCAGCCCAATTAAGATTGGTCCTTTGAGGCGTTTACTAGCGCTGTATCCAAAGCGCTTGGACGCAGTATATTTAGAGCAAGGTTTTTTCTCTGGGTTTCCATATTCCTTTTCAGGGTCCCAGAACATCATTTTTTGCAAAGAACCAGAAATCAATCTCTTTCTTGGAACCTTTGGTTTGGAAAAAGATTGCCAAGGAAGTACAGATGGGAAGGGTATTGGGCTCCTCCTATTCCCAACCTTCGGGTGTCTCCATTGGGCATTGTGCCCAAGAAAAGACACCCAGTGAATACAGGTTAATTCATAACCTGTCTTTTCCAAAAGGTGGTTCAGTTAACGAGTCCATTCCGGATCAACTTTGCTCCATGCAATATGCTTCTTTTGATGCAGCAGTGGCAATGGTTCAGAGATGCAGCCAGGGGGCTCTGATGGGAAAATGTGACATCAAGTCTGCATTTTGCATTTTGCCCATCAACCCGCAGGATTTTGACTTGTTAGGAATTAGCTTTGATGGGCAGATTTTCATTGACTGTGCCCTCCCTATGGGATGTGCCGTTTCCTGTGCCATGTTCGAACCATTCAGCTCGTTCTTGGAATGGGCCTTGCGCACTAGGACTGGTTCACGGGGTTGCATTCATTATCTGGATGACTTCCTGTTTGCGGGGCCCCGGATACCGTGTGCTGCGCCAAATTGATGAGAGAGTTCCAGGAATTAAGTGAGGAGTTGGGCGTTCCACTGGCACACGAAAAAACTGAGGGACCTGTTAGTATCATCAATTTCCTAGGTATTGAATTGGACTCTATTCAGCAGTGTTGCCGGCTTCCTGAGGATAAGCTGACAGCCTTGCAAGCCAAATTAGTAGAAATTATTAATGCCCGGAGGGTCACATTACTCCAGTTGCAATCCTTAGTGGGTCACCTTAATTTTGCGTGTAGGGTAGTAGTTCCTGGCCACACTTTCATTAGGCAATTGTGCACCACCATGGAGGGCCTTAGTCGCCCTTATCATCGGGCGCGGGTCACAAAGGCAATTAGAGATGACATCACCGTATGGCTTAATTTCTTGAAGGAAAACAATGAGATTTCCTTCTGGAGACAGGATCTGCTCTTAGACACTGAGATGCAAATCCATTTGGATGCGTCTGGCACTCTGGGATTTGACATTATTTGGCAGGACCATTGGTGTGCTGAACGGTGGCCCGCCTCTTGGCTCACTTCTGATGTATGCAAGGACCTCACGTTCTTGGATTTTTTTCTGATATACGTGGCTGTGCATCTGTGGGTTTCTGAGATGCACGATTCTGTTGTACATTTTTGGTGTGATAACATGGCAACGGTTCAGGTGATCAACTCTTTGTCATCTCGTAGTGCTAGGGTCATGACATTAGTCGGGGCCTTCACATTATAATGCCTTCACCATAATATTCTATTCAGAGCTCGGCATGTTCCAGGACTAGAAAATCCCATTGCCAACGCTTTATCGTGTCAGCAGGTCCAGAGATTTTGGGAACTGGCTCCTTGGGCCAGGCCGCTTCCGGAAGCAATGCCATCCACTCTCTGGGAGATTGGCAGGATGAAGTGGAGTGGGCAACCTGGCAATCCTTAGCACCTAGCACCTGAGGCACATATTCAAGGGCAGGTAGGGAGTTTCATTCTTTCAGAGGGGTTATGCGGTTACAGCAGCGCTGGCCCATCCCTGTGGAGCACATATTGCAGTTTTGCGTGGCTTTGCAGCGGCATGGCTTATCCGCTAGAACCATTTCTGGCAAACTTGCGGCCCTTTCCTTTTTGTCAAAAATTAGGGGTTTTGACGATGTGACATCCGATTTTAGAGTGCGTAGAGTGTTAAGGGGTTGGACCAGGGCATCCCCTAGAATGCCGGACACTAGGTGACCACTGTCTCCTGACATTCTCAAGGGTTTGGGTGCCTTGTGGCCATCACTTTGTCACTCTTCATACGAGGCAGCCCTTTTTCATGCAGCGGCACTGACAGCATTTTTTGGACCGTTCAGAATATCCAAACTAGTGGCCCTTTCCAAGGGTGATTCATCAGAGCGAGCACTACAAATGAATGATGCACAGGTTTCATCTCAGAAGGTTACCTTGCATCTTAGATATTTCAAAACTGATCAGCAAAGTAGGGGGAGAACGGTGACCTTATTTCCAGCACCAGTTTCTGAACTGTGCCCAGTTAAGGCTTTACATGATTTCCTTTCATTCCATGGCACCAGTAGTGGTTACTTATTTTGCCACCAGGACCAAACGCCTTTGTCAAAGTTCCAGTTCTGGTCGGTTACAAAGAAGGCCCTACAGTCTCTGGGACTGGGCAATTGCCAATTTGGCACGCATTCCTTCTGCATAGGGGCGGCTTCCACTGCTGCTTCCATAGGTTTTTCCGCAGATCAAATACAGTCCATAGGTAGATGGCAGTCTAAAGCATACCAGTCGTATGTTAGACAGCCAGTTTAGCAGATGTTGCGGTGGCTAATATTTCCGTGATTGATTTTAGATTCCGGTGTGGGCTTCGCCCCGGTGCGTGTGATCATCTGTGGGCACAGTACGATCTTCTGGGCCAGTCGGAGGGCTTCCAGATCCAGCTTTGGGACACAGCTGGGATTGAGCTGCCACGCAAACATCCAGTGGCTCAGAAAATGTGGCATGCATTGGGAGCGCCTCCTGCCCACTTTATTTCAGTGGTGTGTGGCCATTGTCCCCCCACAGGTTTTACTCATTCACTTGGGCGGTAATGATTTGGGCTTGCTTAAAGGCAAAGTCTTTATCATGCAAGTGATTGCCGATTTTGAAAGTTGGCCCGGCGTGGTGATAATTTGGTCATGTTTGTTGCCTCGCCTCAATTGGAGAGAGGGCAATGATCAAGGGGCCATGGAAAGGGTCAAGAAGAAGGTTAGATTACTGCAATGTACTCTACGTGGGGCTGGCTTTGAAGGTGGTTCGGAAGCTGCAGCTTGTGCAAAATGCAGCTGCCAGATTGCTAACTGGAACCAGTAGGTTCAAACATATAAGACCTACTCTGGCCCATTGCATGGGCTGCCTGTATGTTTCCGAGCCTGGTTCAAGGTGCTGGTTTTAACCTATAAAGCCTTACACGGCTTGGGACCACAATACCTGATGGAACACCTTTCCCAACATGAACCTACCTGAACACTATGTTCAACATCTAAGGCCCTCCTCCGAGTGCCTCCTCTGAGGGAAGCTCGGAGGTCGGCAACAAGAGAGAGGGCCTTCTCTGTGGTGGCCCCCCAATTGTGGAACTATCTCCCCGACGAGGCCTGCCTGGCACCAACATTGTTATCTTTTCGGCACCAGGTCAAGACTTTCCTCTTCTCTCAGGCATTTGGCAATATCTGAGGAGCCTGGGTTTGTTTTGTTTTGTTTTTGTAGCTTTTTGAAGTGTTGAAGTGGTTTAAATGTACATATTGTGTGTATGTTGTATGTTTTTGCTGTTTTAATTTTTGTATATTGTTTTTAATTGTTTTTAATCCTTTGTAAACTGCCCAGAGAGCTTCGGCTATGGGGCGGTATACAAATGTAATAAATAAAATAAATAAATAAATAAATAAATAATAATCAAATATTTAAGGAATTAATTAAATACGGTGATTATAGCATTTAACATCCTGCGATTGTGTTAACACGGAGAGAGCTTTTTAGGCCTGACGGGGTCCATTTGTCTGACCCTGGTAATGACTTCTTTTTAAAAGATTTGCAGATGGGATTGTGGGATGTTATTAGGCACAGATGGGGGGAGCGACTAATCGAGTGCATTGTCACTCCCTGTGGCAGGTTTGGCAGGCATCTGGAGCATTGGTTAGGGACGGTGAGCATTCACAGGCACTGTTGTGGTGATGGGTAATGCCTGGAGGGATAAGGGTTACTCTTGAGGCTAACCTTCCTCGCCCACTCTGAGCTAAATGGCGCGAGGAGGGGTCGACACGGAAGGCCTTCCTACCCCATATGGGGCAAGCCCGTGGGGTGGCGAATTGAATCGCGCCATATCACGGGTGGTGAATGGCTCGCCCATATAAGAGTTGGATGCCTGCCATAGGTTTTCCCATACTGCAATTCTATAATAAAGTGGCCCTGTTTTAATCCATACTTCATGTGTTGTCTCATTATTTCTCACCCTCCACTACCCACAAGGGCCCTAGAAGGAGGGAGGGGAAAAGGAGAGAAAAGAAGAAAGGAGGAAATGGGGGTGGGGAGAGAAAGGGATAGAAAATAAAGATTTAATATTATTATTATTATTATTATTTTATTATTTCCCGGCTTTTTCCCAATAATGGGACTCAAGGCGGCTTACAAATTAAAACATGTACAGTTAAAACAAATGGCGATGTACAAAACAAATGGCGATGTACAAAAATTAAAAATATAAACATAGTACAATTTTAAAATATTTAAAACATTTTAAAACATTTTAAATACACATAATTAAAAAATTCCAACTATAAGCAGTACAGAAAATCCTAACTATAAGCAGTACAGAAATAGTGAAGTTTTATTTCCATGCAACTATTAGACTATAATTCCTAGCTAATGTTCAAGCACACAAGTATTTAGGGAATTTAACACGTCTAAGTATCTTGCCACTTTAATCCCATAGTTAGGGTTCATAGATCGGGGTGGGCAACTTGTGGCCATCCAGATGTTTTGGTCTACAACACCTACGATTCCACACCATTGGCTATGCCGGCTAGAGCTGATGACAGCTGTAAGCCAAACATCTGGAGAACCACAACTTGCCCATCCCTGGGATAAATGAATATTTCCACGTGAACATGACACAAAATGTATGTTGGCCAGTAAAGGGGAATGCCTGTAAGAAATTGATCGGTATTTTCATTTTTAAAAATAGGTGCAAATACAAAAGAAAACAAAGCTTGAGAAACAGCAGCTTGAAGATCAAATAGAGACCTTTGGTGTAACAATATAAAGGAACTGGGAAGGCAACATTAGGTTATATGAGGAAGCAAATAAGCTTCACAACAGTATATAAGCTAGAAAGATCTTATAATTACTTAAATCAGAATTCCTTTAAACTGTTTTGCAAATCTACTTAACAACTGCCAAAAAAAAAAGTTTATTGCTTCTTACTGGAAAAACAGGAAAAACAACACAAGAACTGAGATGCCATAAGTGTCCGATTAGTTTATAAGGATTTCCAAAAAAATCCTCACACTCAGTTCTAAAATTACATTTTCTGAGGAATCATCATTCTGGTTCACAAAGAAATGTATTTATTGAAAAATGGAAATTATTTGTGGTGCAGCAGAACAACAAATTTCAGGATCATGTTCTTCCTCCTGTACCTTTCTCATGACAATTATAATAATACTTAGCATTTTATTTATTTAGTTATTCCTTTATCAATTGCATTTTTATACAGCTCCTAGAGCCAAAGCTCCTCTGGCCGGTTCACAACAATTAAAACCATAAAATACAACATGATTAAAATAAAATATAATTGTTTAAAAGTTTAAAACAACACTATAAAATAAATAAATTTTAAAAACCCAGCAGCGATGTACAGTTTTAAAATTTGGTAATGGGTTTAAAATAGCAGAAACTGAAAGACTAAAATTCCTTGGGGGTGAGGGAAGGTCTTCACCTGGCACCAAAAAGGACACAACATAGGTGCCATTTGTATGACACTTTCTAGCATAGAAAGCATTTCTTTTAATCCTTAAGACAACAACCCTGGAAGGTCAGACAGTGGCTGCATTCAGATGATACAATAGTGTTAATAGTCCACTCCACAGATGACTATTAGCATGTCACGTTGGGATACTCGCTTTCCATATCGGGACACTGCAGAGAAAGACACAGGAGAGTGGAAACCAGCACTGCTGCCCTTTGGTGGGGAGGGGGGAGGAAGACGCAGGAGAACTGCCACCAAGCGTCCTCCTCCGCCATGCACTCTTTTCCCATTGGTGGGTTTGAAGGAGCTCCTTCCATCCCCTCGAGATGATATCCAGATGAATCATGAAACAGGGGGCAAGGGACATGCATGTCCCTGGAAACACGTGAGGTGCCTCAATCAGCAGCACCCCACCCAGGGATGGCATGTGCACATTCTGGAAAGCACATGGGGAGCCGTCAATCGCAGTGCCCCACCAAGGGACAGCACGATCGGTGGCTCCCCACGCGCTTCCCAGGATGGGATTATTTCACATGCCTATAGAGTCCCGCTGGACAAGAGCAGCAGGGGTTTCTGCTGCTCTTGCCTGATGACTCTGTAGGCATGTGAAATAATCAAAGGAGCCCGACACATGACACAATAATCAACGGTTGTGTAGATAGTCGACTCTGCACACCATTGATTATTTGCATTGGTTATTTCGGGGAAATAACCAACCATGCCGTGAAAGAGCTTGACAGATGACACAATAGTCAACGATTGTCTATTTAAGCAACTGTTGACTATTTAATCAATCGTTGACTATTGTGTTGTCTGAACCTAGTCAGTATCTAATAGTGAAGGATGCTAGAAAATTTTGTGAATTGACCTAATCTGAACTTCCCAGATCTTGCAATGAAGTTCTCAGCTCAAAATGTGCACACAAAATGTGCACATTTTGTTTTGCATACAAAAGCATTGAAAAATATGTATAAAAAATTATACCTTAGGGATAGATGTGTACACATGCAAATGTTAGGAAAAGTTCTATGTGAACGTGTGTGTTTTTGTGCAGGTTTTTTTTTTAAAGTTTCAAATCTGCAGAATGATGTGGAAGTGGAAGTTGGATGGCAAGGGCTGGAGCTGGCCCAAGACATTTTGCTGCCTAAGGCAAAAGACAAGATGGTGTACCCCCACCCATCCATTCTATATAGAGAAGTCAACTGGACTAGCAATTAAACCTTATTTCAGCATTGACAATGGGATGACATCCTACCCCACACAGTACAACGGAGAACAGCAGGCTAGTTTAGGGGGTTTAGGACCGAGGGGAGTGGCTGGGGGTCTCAAGAGACATGGTCAGAGGGCTGCCACCATTGCTGCCACCATCAGCTGCATGAGGTGGTTGCCGCACTCTGCCTCATTGGTAGGGCCAGCCTTGGAACAGACTGAATGCATGTGAAACTGGATGTACACTGAGTCGACCATCCCTACTTGCAGATGGGGGTGGGATGAAGCTGTCTCGCTAAGGTCGCATTGGGAGTTCTTGGCAGAAGTGAGGAACTTACTGATCTGTAGCTCTGTGTCTTAGCAACTACACTACACAGCCAATGTGTTATTGTTTTCTTTGAAATTATTGAGTAAAAATCTCAGGCTCAATATTACTCATGATACATTTCCAAGGGGAACAAATAAAACAAACTCTGCAAAAGAGTTATAGTAAAAGAAAGAGGGAAGGAAGGAAGGAAGCAGGGAGGAAGGAAGGAAGGAAGGAAGGAAGGAAGGAAGGAAGGAAAGAAAGAAAGAAAGAGCCTCTCTGTCTTAAGATTGCACCTGGACGGTTTCTTCCACTGAATAAAATAATGATTATTCATATATTTGAAACATTTTCCAATCACCTTTCATTCTCTTTAAAACTTACAATCAATTGGCACAGCAAAATACAATAATAAAATAACAGATAAAACATGCAATAATTGGAATGTGCACAAGCTAAAGTGGCTGGGTGAGCAGAAATGTTTTCTCCAGGATGACACTGAAAAGATTGCATCATGGGCACCAGGTGAGCATCTGAATGGAGGGAATTCCATAATCAGGGAACCAATTCAACTCACCTCTCCCCCAAACCCTTTCCTTTACTGTCACATCCTGTATCTCTGATAAAGGCACCTGAAGAAGGACCTTGAGCCGATCTACACTCTAGCTTTGTAACGTTCCATAAGGGTTACACAAACTCTTTGGGCCACATGATGCACTCCCTTGAACGATGTATACCCGAGGTTTTTTAAAACTCACTTCATCTATATACAATGTTTTTTACTTTTAATAAATCGTTTTAAGTAAAATAATGTGTCCTTCCTTACTGTTTGTGATTTGTGGGGGCCGTGCTTTGTTTACCGGTGCCCAAATGCTTAGCTGTTGATTGGTGGGAAAGAAAGAGGGGCTAAGGAGGAAGTGGGTGAGTGAACTACAGCACCCACAGTACTTAGCCCTATACTCACTGTAAAAACAAAACAGAAAGAGATGGACAGAAGAGTGTGAGACTGCACACACGGCTTTGAAGACTGAAGAATTTTTCTCCTGAAATGTGAGTACTCCTTAATGTGGCCTAAGACATTTTAGAACGCACCTATTTGGAACGTTTTAAAATACTATTTAAAATGCTCCAAGGTACAGTGTAGATAGGCTCGTTGGCAAAAGATCTTAATGCCCAAGTTGATATGGGAAGAAATGCCCTTTCAGGCATTTGATTCTCTGGCCTTTTTGGGCTTTAAAGTAAATACCAGCACTTTGAACTGGGCAAAACAAATAGATAGCCTGTGGGATTCTTTTAAAACTGGCTTAATAAGCACAAACTTGACCAAACCAGTCAAATCCTGGTAATTATTTGAAGCTTCTTAGTCATCATCCAGAAATCCAATCCTGGAAGTTATCTGATGAGCAGGTGACCAGAACATGAATCACAGAACTTTGCTGTCCAGAAATTAGGGATTCATGAGAATTCTGTTTGAAAACCCGATGGATTTTTCCAGCTTGGCTCTGCGGATTTCATTCAATTTCTCCTCCACTGACGTCAACTCAATCTGTAGTTCGTCGAGCCAATATGTGAGTCCTGGGTTTTTTTAATAGCTGTAATTTGTGCAGTTTGGAGGGATATTGAAATTTGTGCAAACAGTGCTTGTGCAATCTTGTACAAATCACATGATCGCAAGTCCACCCACCTGCTATTCAAAACACTTGCAACATCGAGCATTTTTCAGTATCAGGTTGCTGCCCCCTTTTTTCCTTGAGTATGATTACATTATTTTGTGTTTTATTGTATTTTGTGTGATTTTAATCATACTTTTGTACATAGTCCTGGTATGTGCAAGGATAAAGGGCAACAGAGAGAGAGAGAGAGAGAGAGAGATCTGAGGCCTCATTTCAGGAAACAAGCACCGAGGGAAGAAAGCATTGTTGTATTCTATTGTATATTTATTTATGACCTATTTATATACTTTTGTATTTTTTATCTTCTATGCCACCTTGACAGGGTTCCACCCTTAAAGGCAACCTTAAAATAATGTTAAAATAAAAATAAAATAAAATATGCTTTTGAAAGGATTACACATCCTGCTGAGGCTTTGTAAAAGATGGGATTGAAGACAGAGCTACATGTTACTTGCTGTAATGCCTGAGTCCAAACCCATTACTGAGGGTACTATGTAAGGACAGCAAGCAGCTTCAGCATAGCCATCTACACCCTTTACTCTTCCCCCTCAGTAATTGGGCTGAACGTTGTAGGAAAGGAGATTCATGGATCTGAGTCTGACTGAGTTCTTCACATGAAGCTAAAATCCCACAACTTTATTGGGGCTTCTGCTTCTGCTTTCCTTGTGGGATGGGGAGAAAAGAGGTATGTGCTAATAGATACAGGACTGGCTCTTAGGATATCAAAGATTAGATGTTGTTGGTTCCCACCAAACTATGAACCACCTCTATTAGTTTAGACTCTTTGCTCAATATCACAATCTCTCTAGCTAGGATACTTAGCTCACATTAGGGATGTGAAATGTTAGAGAAGGGGTGGGCGTCTTCTCAAACGTTACCACAGCATCCAAAGCTCTGCTTGGAATGTAAAAGAGAAACAAGCTTGCAAGCAGATGGAGAGACTGTCTGCAACAGATCACTGGGAGGACATTTGCTGAGTGCTCGAGTGAAAAAAGCTTCCAGACATGCTGCAATTCTGTCACCAGTATTTCCAACATAAATAAATGATTTTACGTCCTTAATATTTTCATGATGTGGCTTTCATTATGGCACTTCTCTGATCTCATTAAACTAAGACAATTCCATTAACAAATTGACGTCCTATTCTCAGCCTTTCCAGGTTTTTTGGGCATTCATGTGATGCTTGAGGGAGTCACTTGAGTCTCACAGTCAGAACGTAAATGAAACTGTACATTTTGTAGATGTGCAGGGGAGGGGGGAATGACTGCTAGCCATTCTGGTACATTCTTGGGGGGGATCCATATGTCACAGTAAGAAGTGACAGTAAGAAGAGGTGAGCAAAGCTTTCGAATTCTCTAGAACTCTGATTCAGCTTCGATGTTAACCGAAACAAGAGGGGGGGGCTCAGCATTTTTTCTCCCGAATTCTGTTTTCCTTAACATCCATCTTGAAGAAGAGTACAGGAGAACTCACTACTACTAGCAGTTATAGAGCGACCATATGGAAAGGAGGACAGGGCTCCTGTAACTTTAACAGTTGTATAGAAAAGGGAATTTCAACAGGTATTATTTGTATGCATGCAGCACCTGGTAAAATTCCCTCTTCATCACAACAGTTGAAGCTGCAGGAGCCCTGCCCTCTTTTGTATCTGGTCACTCTGTATTCAGCAATCTTTCATGTGTGTACAGAAACGACTTATGGCTGGCTGGAGCATGTTAGGAGTTGTCAGTCCCAGAACATGGTCTGAAGGCACATGAGGTAACCATCTTTCTGAAGCTAGGCAGGTCTGGGTTTGGCCAGTGCTTGGATGGGAAATCACATGTAGCCACCTTGAGTTCCATAATGAAAGAAAGGTGGAGCTATAAATGTAATAAATACAAAGAATTGACTTTTTTACTGTCTAAACATGCAAAGGATTGCACCCTTGCGGACAAATTCACTAAAACCTCTCGAAGTGTCATCGTTTGAGCGCTGTTTCAAACAATTTCCTCTGTGAGCTCGATTATGGCTAATATAACCTGACACCCTTAAAATGCTTCGCTGAAGCACTATTAAGGTACAAGACCAATAAAGATAATTACTTTGGCAAAGCACAAAGCATTTTTTTTTTCCTGAATGAACTCAATGAAGCATTCAAAGAATATATCAACTGGGAAACATTTTGGAAAGTATTACTGAAATCATCAGAGAGATTGAATGGTAAAAAACATAAACTAATGGATTTCAACATGCACCCCCAAACAGGAACATATTTAGACTCAGGAAGTCCCAGGCTGTTTGACTTATGAATAGTTATATCTACATATGCCTAAGATGTACTTATATTTATACTTTATATGATCTTCTGCAAAACAGTGCACTAAATAAGTTTCTAAAGTTAAAGCAAACAAATATTTATTTTTCCACATTCCCTCTGTGTGTCACAAAAAACTGTCATAGCTCTAACCAGCTATTAATAGAAGCTTCCACTAGTTGACAGTTGCGGGGGGGGGGGAATGACATTCCTCTCTTGCCACCCACCCCAGCCTCTCTCAGTCTTGAGCTATTTTCTTCTTACCTTCGCTTTTAAAAGTTGAGTTTTGTGCTGCCAAAAGTAATGGAGAAAATCCTACTCTTTAGGTCCCCCCCAACACACAGACGCACACACACACACACACACACACACACACTACCGTATGTAGCAAGACTGCATTTTGATGTAAAAATAATGTACAATTTGGGCATGGTGGCACTAGGTGAAAAGGTGAAGTGGTTTTAAATAGGGATGTGCACTGGATCGGACCCGATCCACGATCCGAGTCCGGTCCAGTGGGAAATCGGATAAATTATCCGATTTCCGATCCCGCAGCTGGATTGGCCGATCCAATCCGAACCGGTCCGAAAAGGCTCCGAACCGGTTCGGCGGATCGGCGGATCGGCGGGCGCCCATAGGCGCCCACCGCCGCTTCCATTGGTGGGCGCCAGCGGGCGCCCGCCGATGAAAGTGGACAGCGGAGGGGGGGGAGGAGGGGGGCGCTTACCTTCTCGGCCCGTCCGCTCCTGTCCGGCACTAGCAGCTACTACCAGCGGGCTCCGCGGCCTGCTCTAGGGTGGCGCGCCGGGTGATGTCATCACCCGGCGCGCTACTCTAGAGCAGGCCGCGGAGCCTGCTGGGAGTAGTAGGCGCCGGCGCCGGACGGGAGCCGCCGGGCCGGGAAGGTAAGGAGGGGGTGCGTGGAGGGGAGGAGGGGGCACGCGGAGGGGGGAGGGGGGCCCTTACCTTCCCGGCCCGGCGGCTCCCGTCCGGCGCCGGCGCCTACTACTACCAGCAGGCTCCGCGGCCTGCTCCAGGGTGGCGCGCCGGGTGATGTCATCACCCGGCGCACTACTCGAGAGTAGGCCGCGGAGCCCGCTGGTAGTAGCCGCCGGCGCCGGACGGGAGCGGACGGGCCGAGAAGGTAAGCAGTGGCGGGGAAGGGGGCTTACCCCCCCCCCGGAGCCGTCCGCTTCTATCCGCTGGCGCCCGCGGGCGCCAGCGGATGGAAGCGGGCGGCCCCAGGGGGGGTAGGGAGCGCGGGGGAGGGGGCTTACCTGCCGGGGCCGTCCACAGCGGACGGCCCCGGGGGGGGAGGGAGTTAGGCCCCCCCTCACCCACGCGCCGCCATTTTTTCCTCATAGACTTGCATTGCAATGCAAGTCTATGGGGAAAAAAATGGCGGCCGATCCAAAAATTTACGATTTTTGGGTCGGGATCGGACTCGATCCGGTCCGGGGGGGCTCCGATTTTGTCCGAACCAGTCCGGGACAAAATTGGAGGTCCCGATCCGGGTCCCGATCCGATCCGGGGGGTCCGTGCACACCCCTAGTTTTAAATGCCCGTTGTATCTATGGCTAATTTCTTAATTAATCCATTGGTCAGTGCATGATGGATGTTTTCCTAATGGAAGCAAATGCCATCAATTCCCCCGTTTCTGTTTACTTTCCAGGTGGAAATACCCTCATTCTTCCTGAACAAATCCTTGTCTTTACTATATATTAGGGCCAGTGTGGTGTAATGGCTAAAGTGTTGGACTGGAAATCGGGAGATTCAGGTTCTATTCCCCACTTGGCCAGGGAAGCCCACTGGGTGACTTTGGGCCAGTCACAGACTCTCAGCCCAGCCTACCTCACAGGGTTGTTGTTGTGAGGATAAATATGGAAAAGAGGAGAATTATGTACACTGCCTTTGGTTCCTTGGAGGAAAAAAGGTGGGATATAAATGTAATAAAATGAATAAATAAATTAGGAGTCAGCAACTGGACCCCTTGGCCAAATCCTGCCCTTGAGCCATGACCCCTAAACTGCTAATCCAGAGAGCCACCGGGGCACACACACACACACACACACACACATTTCCTCATCTCCCATACAACATACATTTAGCAGCATTAAATCGAGTTAGAGCTCATAATTAAGGTGACCATATTTCAGGAAAAACCAGGACATGTCAGGATTTTTGGTAATAAATCTGGGTAGGGGGAACTATGAAATTTGAAGAAAAATTCAGATTTTTTTCCATCCTCCCCCCCCCCCCCGCCCCAAAGGGCAGCTCTACTTTATAGTAAATGGGAAATATAAAAAATGCTTACAGCTCTATCATTTTTAAAGATAAGGAGATGAAACTTGGCACCATGATAGACCTTAGGTAGGGCTTTAGTGATGACAAGCTTGAAGCAGATTCATTGATCCATTGATTTTTAGAATTTAAGTTTGAGGTTTTAAAATATATATTTTTAAAAAACTGTCATTTTTAAAGATAAAAAGATGAAACTTGGCATCATGATAGATATTAAGTAGGGCTTTATCTGTGCAATGTTTGAAGCAGATCTATTCATCTGTTGATATATAGGGTTTTTTAAAAAAATTGAGGTTTTAAAATTACTTTTTAAAAAATGCCACCATTTTTAAGGATAAGGAACTGAAACTTGGCATCATTATAGATTTGAAGTAGGGCTTTAGCCATGCCAAGTTTCAAGCGTATCTGTTCATCCATTGATTTTTAGGATTTTTTTAAAAAATTGAGTTTTTTTAAAAAAAAATTTTTTAAAAAAAACATCATTTTTAAAGATAAAGATAGCTCTAAAGTAGGGCTTTAGTCGTGCCAAGTTTCAAGCAAATCTGTTAATCTGTTGAGTTTTAGTAAGTTTCAAAACAAAATTGAACTTTAAAAATAAAAAAAGATTAAAAAGCGAGCCAGCTGGCTGGCAGCAAACCCTGTTAAGCAGCAGCTTGCAGCAGAGTAAGGATACAATCAGAAAAGATATTTGAGGGAAGGGGAGAATGTATCACACAGAGTATAGCAACAAAGTACAGCAAAAGCTACAAAAGTAGGAGTGAGTGAAGTTAATTTCAGATACATTGGATGTCTCACTTGTTCTTTCAGTGATTTTAACATTAAGATGTTATGTAGAACAGATTTGTCTTAATTGTGTGCTGTAAAATCAGACATGACCAAGGCTATGTTCCAGTAGGCACCCCCCCTTGATGCTAGACATGCCCTCTGGGGGCAGACATGTTGGTGGAGACGCCCCCTTGGGGGGGGGGTGAGCATGTTGCCCTTATTTTTGGTTTCCAAAATATGGTCACCCTACTCATAATACCAAAATGTTCATTTTGGGAGCAACAAAACTTTGATTTAAAGTCTACTATTAGTTACACATATCAAAAAAATGAATCTTTCCTCTACTTCCTAGGTCCTTTTTTCTGTCCCTCCTCCACTGCATAAGTTGTTGATTGGTACAAAAGATGTGGCGCTTTTCTGTAGTGGCGCCTAGAATGTGTAATGTCCTCCCAAGAGGAGTACAGATGGCATCTTCATTCCCAACCTGTAGCTTGGCCTCAGAAACAGTTTTGTTCCATTGGTCATTCTTAAGGGAGGGAGCTGTCACTCAAGAGGTAGAGCACCAGCTCTGCATGCAGAAGGCTCCAGGTTCAATCCCCAGCATCTCTAGGTAGGTCTGGAAAGGAATCCTATCTGGAAACCTGGAGAGCTGCTGCCAGTGAATATCAACAATGCTGGGCTGGGTGGAACAGCGGTCTGACTCAGTATAAAGCATCTCCTGTGTTCCTAAGGTTGGGACACTCTTGGTCTGCTGCTGCTGCTTCTAACCTCTTGTTGTATTTGACTGAGCTTTTAAAAAATAAATACATACTCTTTTGTTGATTTATCATATTGTTTAGATTAGTTATTGCATTGTTTATGTTGCAAGCTGCCTTGTATATATTACGATATTGAAAGAGGGGAGAATATTAGTTATAGAACTAAAACAAAGCAAGAAACACATGGTAGAATAGGCAACAGCTTCCGAAAGCCACCAAGAGTTTATGATAACATTTGAAACACCTCCACTGCAGTTCTTTAGAATATATGTTTCTATCCCTTTCGGATGCTGGAAATGCCTTGGAGATATGAGTTGTTTGGGAATGAGAAGGCAAATAAATAATCCAAACTTTGTTGCTTTTATTAGTTTATATCTTTTCTCATTTTAAATACGAAGTCATGATCTTGAGGTTTATGACTCAAGGATGCCAATTTGGTCCTGACAAAAGGGAAACTTTGCATGACTGGATGTGTATGCCTGAACCTGACATGCCCAAACTTTTGTTTGTTTGTTTGCTTATATGAAAGTTAATTGGTTTGGAAAGAAATGGATACAGGGACCCCTGGAGAGATGGGAAGCAACGCATCATTCATCACCTAGCACGACCAGGGTACTGTGGGTGCTTTGTTTAAGTGTGTGTGTGTGTGTGTGTGTGTGTTGGAGAAGGATTGACAATAATTGCTCTAGGCGAGGGAGCCTGGACTGGCAGCATAGCAGAGAACCTTCTGCAAGTATCCAATCATAGATTGAAAGGGCATTCCCCTAACCTCTGCCTGTGTTTAGGCAGCCAAAACCTCTAACGTTAGAAATGTCACTGGAATTCATAATTCCTTGGCTCAGAATGAGGTATTATGACCCCTAATTTCCTCAGAAACCCAGAGCCTATCTACACACGCAGAATAAAACACTTTGAAAATGTTTTGAAAACTGTATATGGAGTGTGTCCTGGGCCCTCACAGTTCTCAAAACTGTTATAAACCATTTTAAACCATTTTAAAGCAGTAGTGTAGTTAGGCTCCTAGTGTGATAAGCTATACTGCCTCTCAGAAGTAGTTTGGTCTCTCACAGTTCTTTTGAGAAACTTAAATATTTTTTTTCCAGCTTGGCCTTAAACAAGAGAGAACTGGCTCATCATAGAGGTTGATGGGTTTTCCCCCCATAAATACTCCTAAGTTCAGTTAGTCTTTCAAAACAAAACTTGTCTGTCTGTGTATGGCTTCACAGACAAGATTCCTTGACTGTTTCTCCTTCCACCTCCACGCCTTTCTTTTGTCTTTGGTCCATTTTTAAAATATTTTCCCTTTGTGGCTGGAGCTCATTAGCTGCACATGACAGCCAGCTCCCTCCTCCATTGGGGAGGCCGCAATTCCTTTCAGGTGGAGCAGCAGGACTAGCTGAACTTCCACCTAGAGCTGTGCACAAATGGCTTCGCAAAATTTTCCACCCTATTTTGGGCAGAGAAACCGGGGGGGGGGGGCAATTTCACCGAATTTCTCCAGGGGAGAGAGAAATTATCAACAGTTTCTCTCAGCTAGGGCTCACCACTGGAAGGTGTTGTAGCAAAGCATCTTTCCTTTTTCATAAGGGCTTTTAGTGTTGTGGGGAGGGGTTGCGCGTGTGTGTGCCAACTGATTAGATGATTGTACAATGTAAAACAAGATGCTTGTGCATACCCCTTGTCCATCTCCTTAGTAAAGTAAACACAAGGAACCTGAACCCAACCCATACAAAAAACCCTCCAAAATTTTCTTCAACTTTGAATTTCTTTTCAAAAGTAATTTCTATCAAATTGAATGAGAATGGTTGAAAAAATGTGGGAGAAATTTTCAATACAGCACTATTTCCATCCATGCACAGACTTTCATAGTCAGGTTTTAAACCAGAGAAGTACTCCTCCTTTCTCCTCATCCATTTACCTAGGGTTACCATATGGAAAGGAGGACAGGGCTCCTGTATCTTTAACAGTTGTATAGAAAAGGGAATTTCAGCAGGTATAATTTGTGTGCATGCAGCACCTGGTGAAATAACCTGTTCAGTTAAAGCTGCAAGAGCCCTGTCCTCTTTTGCCTCTGGTCATTCACCACAATGAACTAGAAGAACGGCTAAAATTATTTGCTTCATATGAATCTCACCACCATGCACTGAACTACCAGCGCTCACATGTGCAGACGCTGATACAACCCTGCAAAATAGGTTCTGAGCTGCATCCAAAGCTAGTCAGAGTAGACCCATCAATATCAATGGGACAAGTAGATCATGACTACAGAACTGTTGATTCCAATGAGTCTCCTCTAAGTACGATTAAATCTGGTTCCACCTCCACTGGAACGTTATGGAGCTTTACCAATGCACAAGTGTGCTCTGTGCATTGGTAAAACAGTGTGTGCAAAGCTATAGTAATGATTTTGCACATTTTTCATTAATTTCCATGGGCCTTTGCTGGAAAGCTTCTTGGGGGGATCGTGTCCTGTGTATTTAAAGGCATAACATGAAACAGCAAGCTTTCTTTGCAAGGCTGTGATATTTACATGGTGAATGACAAGCCATTCATTTCAGAACACTGAACACCATCTATGGGCATGAAGACTTCTAGCCAATGAGAAAATGGGGTGTTCTTCTCTCTCCAGTTTTATAAAGAGACATTACAGAACATCTGAGAGTTCTTTTTAATCTCTTTTTATAGTTCCATTCAATTTGGTTTCCTAGTAATATAATTAGAAGCCGTTGAATGGAAAAGGGGCTAATTTTCTAAATTTTGAGAGAAAAAGAATGATCTTTTCACAGAATTTAGGAAATTATTGCTTTCAAAAGGTGGCTTATAAAACTGCTTTGATTGAATGACAGTTCTTCTTTGTGTGACTGGATCTTTGGGAACCTTATCTATGAAAAGGCTGCTCAGAACTTGAAACAATTAATGTTTTCTCTGAATCTTAAGCAAGTTTCCTCCTGCCCAAGTTTCTTTCCAGTTGATAAATAACTTGCACACAAACACATTGTTGTATAATTTGGGCCAGATCTACACCAAGCAGAATATAATACTATGAAAGTGGTATGAAAGTGGTATATGGAGGCAGGATCTATATTAATGCTTTAAAGCAGTATTGAAGTGCACTGACAACTGTTGGGGCCCATGACACATTTCTTATACTGCTTTCATACCACTTTCATAGAGTTATATCCTGCTTAGTGTAGATGTGTGAGCCCCAATGGTTGTCAGTGTACTTCAATACCGTAGTCCCTATCCAGTAATAAAGGCTTAGTGTGTTTTCTAAACAGGTCATTTTCATGGGGGAAATTAAGATTCTGAATCACATGAAATGACTTTAAGATTTTAGTTTCTTTAGTTTTAAAAGTGATTAAAATGGATCTATCCTTGAATATGTTTCATGAGTGTAGCCTGCCCATGCTTTGAGATCTTCAGGGGAAGCCCTGCTATCAGTTCCACCACTATCACAGGCACACCTGGTGGGAACACGGGAGAGGGCCTTCTCGGTGGCTACTCCAGTGCTCTAGAACTCCCTTTCCAAGGAAGCTAGACTGGTCACTCCTTGATGTGTTTCCAGAGGCACACAAAAACTTTCTTATTCTGGTAGGCCTTTGGAGAATAATGTGGAACCCATCTCTGTTTTTAGACTTTTAATTTTAATATGTATTTTAAATGTTGAAATGTTTTAATACTGAAATCTATTTAATTTATTTTTAATTTTTGTATATCTCTTATTTATAGCTTTTAACTGCATATGTTTAAATTTTGTAAGGCCGCCTTGAGGCCCAGCATTGGGCAAAAGATGGGATATTAATAAAGATGATACTACTACTACTGCTAATAATAATAATAATAATAATGGAATTAGTTGATCTTCTGTTTTGAGTAGGCTGACCATATGAAAAGGAGGACAGGGCTCATGTAACTTTAACAGTTGTAGAGAAGAGGGAATTTCAGCCAGCGTCATTTGTATGCAATTCATACCTGGTGAAATTCCCTCTTCATTACAACAGTTAAAGCTGCAGGGGCCCTGCCCTCTTTTGTATCTGGTCACTCTAGTATAGTGCATGCAACTTTAATTGCTTTGATGAAGAGGTGATTTCACCAGGTACTAATTGCATACAAATGACGCTGGCTGAAATTCCCTTTTCTCTGCAGCTGTTAAAGTTACATGAGTCCTGTCCTCCTTTTCATATGGTCAGCCTAGTTTTGAGTAATCTACCTTGACACCCTTGCTCCTTCTAAATTTTCTTGATGCTATCTGTAACTACAAGAGTCATGCAAAGATGTCAATTAAAGGAGAAATTTAGGTACACAAATTACCATGCTGCATTAGTACTGTACCAAATGTTCATGATACACTATTTCCAATAGAAAAGGTACCATTCCATAGAGTGCAACAGGTTTCATGAAATACCCCTATTCTTCATTCTTCCACAAATCGTTTTGTATGTGTTTATGCCATTGTTGCCTGGCCTGATGCTGCTTCAGTACCAAGTCTTTCTTAATGTGACTACAACCAATCAGGGATCACATGGTGAATGCCATGATATCATAGAACCACACAGCCATTCAGTTTTGGCTACATGGTGATATTAGTGATAGTGATGTTAGCTGCATCTTTTCAGACCTGATGCAAGTAAATGTCAGGAATGAAAAAGCTCTGCACTAATCTGCACAAATATTTGCATAAACATATAAAAAGCATACCCTGAACCACAACGCTATAGCACCATCTTCAATTTTGCAATCACTTGCATTGCACTTTTCTGAAACATTCTTATGCTGTAGATAGAGTCATCCATCAAGGAGTATGACATTGGACGTAGAACCAAAGAAGAAGACATATTGCTTCTAGGTACAGCTCCCATCTGTGCTACAGTCACCAAACATTAATAGTTTTCTGAAACTTTCCTCAAGTTTTAATTTAGGTCAGTCTGTTCCAGTTGTGGTAATATGCATGAAAAATCCACCTCAATGACATTGTGAAAGATTCCGCTTCATTGGCATTTAGAAAATTTTAAAAAAATACCTTAAATAATAGCTACATGAGATTCATTCTTGTGTCATTATGTCACTGAAATCTCCTGCTTCAATTATAGCCTCATAATTATAGCCCTATAATATATGCTTACCTTATACTATTTAAAAACCCTTAGTCAAATTATTAAGGTTTTAGTTCTTTAACGTATCTAATGTCACAGACTGATTCCTTTTTTTAAAAATGCATTTCACATAATGAGACCTCTTTAAGTTGTCACTTTATAAGGTAAAGGCTCACCCATCAGCCAGTCCTTAACTATAGAGTCTGAAGCTACAAACCTGTGCACAATTAGCTGGAACTAAGCTCCATTGAACATATCAGGGCCAGTCCTGCCATTTGGCAGAGGGAAGTCATTGCCTCAGGTAGGGATTGTGAATCAGCAAATCTTGAGCTCTCCGAAGTTCTCTGAATTTCACCTTGAAGCTCATTCCGACTCAAACCGGTATCAGATTGTGACCTTTGTTTTCCCCGTTTGCATGTAACTCCGTGTCTATTTTCATGTGTATTTTTTCCAAATGTATGCATCACCTAAATGGTTTGGAACCAGGTTACCTGAAGAAACATTTCCTCCCATATGTACCTGCCCAGACCCTAAGATCATCTTCAGGGGTCCTTCTCAATGAGCCCCTGCTAAAGGAAGTGAGGCAGGTGGCTACCAGGAGGAAGGCCTTCTCTGCTGTAGCACCCCGGCTGTGGAATGAGCTCCCCAGAGAGGTTCAGCTGGCACCTACGTTATACTCTTTACGATGCCACGTAAAGACCTTTCCATTTTCTCAGTATTTCAACAGTTTATCATCTTAGCCTTTTAACTTTACTATTTTAAATCTGTATAAATCTCTGCATTGCTGCTTGGTTTTATCCTGGTTATGCTTTTATATTGTGCTTGTATATTGTATATTGTGGTTTGTTTTGTACCATGAATTGTACTTGACGGTTTTAATTTTTGCAAACTGCCTAGAGAGCTTTGGTTATTGGGTGGTATAAAAATGCAATAAATAAAATAAATAATAAATAAAATAAAACCAATCAATCAATTCTGCACGTCTTTGAAATGTACACATTCTTCATCCATTGGTTGAACCATATTTGTGCACATTTTTCAAAGGTATGCAAATTCGGAAATCTACAGGCTTTGACTGTAGATTGTGTCCAAGTCTTTGTTTGGTCCAGAAGGTGTGAACTGGGTAACTCCTGATCAAAAATGACCTAAAATGAATTTCTCATACATTCCTAACCTCAGGGGGTGGCAGCAGCCACTCCAGCTGTTCCTCCAAAGCCCCCACTCCATCTATTGCCATACCCCTGAGCTGATGCCCCTCCAGCTGCAATGTGTACATTTTACAGGCCTTGGCTGTCCAGCTGTCTTGCCTAGTTGCCTTCTCCCAATGTGCCACAGACGGCATCATTGAGAAAGGCCTCTGGCTTTGCACCTTCTGGACCAAACATGGACTTAGACTCAATCTGCAGTTGAAGTCCACACATTTCTGAGCTTGCAATGCATTTCGAGCCCCCATGTTTTCAACAGCATGCATACATTTTAAAAATTCACATGAAAAATGCATACTTTTAAAAAAAACGCACACAAATGCACTTTGATCAATGGGAGAAGAATGCATATATTTCAACGATATGCAGAACTGATGCATACATTTGGAAAAATACGCCTGAAAATATGGACGGATTTTCATGGGAAATGGGGAAAAAACTATCTCACAATCGGATAATATGGACTCAAGTCGGAATGAGCTTTGCGATGGAATCTAGAGAACTTTGACAAGCTCGTGTTTTGCTGATTCACACATCCCTACCTGAGGTAACTACTTCCCTCTGCCAAATGATAGGACTAGCCCTGATATGTTCAATGGGGCTTAGCTCTAGCTAATTGTGCACAGGTTTGTAGCTTCAGACTCTATAGTTAGGGACTGACTGATGGGTGAGCTTTCCCTAGGGTCTCTCTAGTTTGTTATTAATAAAAAAAATCCTAGCAAGTGTAATTAATATGCCACGTCAGACGTAGTGATGGGATCATTGCAAAGCCAGCAGGACTGACAGAGGGTGAACAAGGCGTGAAGTTACGTTCTGGTCCCATTTCTGGTGGAACACTGTTGTAGCCGTGTGGTGGCTACAACACTGCTTTATAATCCTCTCCACTCAGCCCATTCCCAGTGTCACGCCAGATATTTGAATAGATTCCTGAGGCCTCCAAGCTCTGTTTAACACCATGGATTTTCTGTATCCCAGATTTATTGCAGGGGAAAGCAACCTGTGCCCTCCAGAAGTTTTGGACTACAACTCCCATAATCCCTGACCTGTTTAGGGATTATGGATGTTGCAGTGCAAAAGATATGGAGGGCACCAGGTTGAGCTACCTCTGATTTATTATAATTCAGTTCCCTTTGGCCAAAGTTTGGAATGAATTCCTCCTATGTGGAAGGAAGTGTTCTTGCCTTGATAATTAAATATCATCATCATCAGCTAGTTAAGGCTTATGATCTCATTAGCTTTTGGTATTTGATCATTGTGGTGGCTCTCAAAAACCTCTAAATAAAAACGTTTTAAAAAAAAAATCTTGTGAGGAGATTCAATAATAATAATAATAATAATAATAATAATAATAATAATAATAGCCAAACAATTTCTCCTTCCATGCTTCTTCAAAGTTTGCCTTCTGGTTTATTGGTGAATGTTTAATCCTAAAATGAAAACTTAATGATCTCCGAATGTCATGTAGCACAGTGTCCTAGCATGCCCCCGGACGTGTCCCTTCTGTCTGCCATGTGGAATTCCTGAGCAACTGTTGATAACCTGAACATCTATTCTGGCAACCACTGCTTAGAAATCTTCAGAGTGAATGGGCAATTTTCCTTGGGAGCCAGTAATCTGCTACCCACCTTAATGAAAGTCATCACGACCAGTGTTCTTATGACAGAAGGACCAGCTCTGTCATTAGGCAGTCTGAAGTGGCCTGAAGTGACTTACCTCAGGCAGCAAAATTGTTATACCACCAAAAGTATGCAGTTAATATTATGGCATTGAGTGCAGACTTCCCCCAATCTTGTGCCCTTCAGACATTTGAGACTATAACTCCCAGCATTCCTAACCACTGGCCATGCTGCCTGGGGCTGATGGGAGTTGAAGTCCAAAACATCTGGAGGGCACCAAGTTGAGCAAGCCTGATCTAGTGTGATTAGCCTGCACATATGGATGGTCCACCTAGCTCAGCTGACTGGATGAAGCTTTCCATGATTTTCAACCAAGAATCTTTACCACTCCTCTGTAGAGATGCTGTAGATTGAACCTGGGACCTTCTTCATGCACTCTACTCCTGAGCCCTTCCCAATGAGATGCAGCCCTTCTTATGTGACGAATGGATACACACACATGCTCAATGGCAGGGGGCTTCAACCTCTTTCAGCCCGAGTGTGGAATTCCATTTTAGAGAAGCTCTTGGGGGCCACACTCCAGTGGTGGGTGAAGATGATGAGGACGTTGACAAGGTGCGTGGACAGGTTCGTGCATCCACTTCCATATTGGATCTTTGCCCCTCTTGGCTAATAAAAGCTAGCAGGGATGGAACAACTGGCTGGGCCAGGGAAGTGATTAATGCCTCTTTGCAAGAGGGAGTGGTCCCAGGCCTCCTGAAAGAGGCGGCAGTGAGACCACTCCTAAAGAAATCTTCCCTGTACCCTGAAAATCTTAATAACTACAGGCCAGTAGCAAATGTTCCATTCCTGGGCAAGGTCCTGGAGTGGGTGGTTGCGAGTCAGCTCCAGGTACTCTTGGATGAGACTGATTATCTGGATCCATTTCAGTCGGGTTTCAGGCCTGGTTTTGGTACGGAAACAGCCTTGGTCGCCTTGTATGATGACCTATGTCGGGGAAAAAGACAGGGGGAGTGTGACTCTGTTGATTCTCCTTGATCTCTCAGCGGCTTTCGATACCATCGACCATGGTATTCTTCTGGGACGACTGGCTGAGTTGGGAGTGGGAGGCACTGCATTGCAGTGGTTCTGCTCCTACTTGGGGGGTCGGCTCCAGAAGGTGGTGCTTGGGAAACATTGCTTGGCCCCGTGGATTCTTCAGTATGGGGTTCCGCAGGGGTCAGTTTTGTCCCCCATGCTGTTCAACATCTACATGAAACCGTTGAGTGCAGTCATCCGGAGTTTGGGAGTGCGTTGTCATCAGTACGCTGATGACACACAGCTCTATTTCTCCTATTCATCTTCATCAGGTGAGGCTGTGGATGTGCTGAACCAGTGCCTGGCTGCAACAATGGACTGGATGAGGGCTAATAAACTGAAACTCAATCCAGACAAGACTGAGATGCTGTTAGTGGGTGGTTCCGCTGACCGGATGGAGGGTGTTCAACCAGTTCTGGATGGGGTTGCACTCCCCCAGAAGGAGCGGGTTCGTAGCTTGGGGGTTCTCCTAGAACCATCTTTGTTACTTGAGGCGCAGGTGGCCTCAGTGGCATGGAGTGCCTTGTACCAACTTCGGTTGGTGGCCCAGCTACATCCCTATCTGGACAGGGATAACCTGGCTTCAGTTGTCCATGCTCTGGTAACCTCCAAGTTAGATTACTGCAATGCACTCTACGTGGGGCTGCCTTTGAAGGTGGTTCGGAAGCTGCAGCTTGTGCAAAATGCAGCGGCCAGATTGATAACCGGAACCAGTAGGTTCAAGCATATAAGACCTATTCTGGCCTGCTTGCATTGGCTGGCTGCCTGTATGTTTCCGAGCCCGATTCAAGGTGCTGGTTTTAACCTATAAAGCCTTACACGGCTTGGGACCACAATACCTGATGGAACGCCTTTCCCGACATGAACCTACCCGAACACTACGTTCAACATCTAAGGCCCTCCTCCGAGTGCCTCCTCCGAGGGAAGCTCGGAGTTCGGCAACAAAAGAGAGGGCCTTCTCTGTGGTGGCCCCCCAATTGTGGAACGATCTCCCCGATGAGGCCCGCCTGGCGCCAACATTGTTATCTTTTCAGCGCCAGGTCAAGACTTTCCTCTTCTCTCAGGCATTTGGCAATATCTGAGGAGCCTGGGTTTGTTTTGTTTTGTTTTTGTAGCTTTTTTGAAGTGTTGTAGTGGTTTTAAATGTACATATTGTGTGTATGTTGTATGTTTTTGCTGTTTTAATTTTTGTATATTGTTTTTAATTGTTTTTAATCCTATGTAAACTGCCCAGAGAGCTTCGGCTATGGGGCGGTATACAAATGTAATAAATAAATAAATAATAATAAAAAAGGAGTGGGACCAAAATTAACCCAAATGCCAGTATATTTGAGCCTAAAGCTCTTCCTGTCAGTAACTAAGCCCATTGAGAGGCATTTCAACCTTTTAGAATGATGGGGGAAAGTGCACCAAAGCTGGGAAGCCACCAAATGGTCAGTGGTCCAGGGAAAGTGGGTGGAGCCAGGGCGAAGAGGTGTTATCATCTGGGGAATAAGATTGAGACTGCTGGTGGGCCAGATTTCACCCCTGGGCCTGAAGTTCTGCACCCCTGCTTTATGGTGACAGGTGATTTACAAGCGCTAGCTAACCTCTCATGTCCATGAAAAACAAAACAGGACAGTGGCGTTACATATGGGGAAGCAATTTCCCACACATTCGCCAGATGGGGGAAATGGCATGCAAATGAGAACTGTGCATACAGCCCAACAGCCTGATCCAACATTGCTAGCAAATGTGCACATGGCCCCTTTTAATTTATGTTGTTTATTTATGTTATTTATGTTATTTATTACATTGTTATACTGCCCATTAGCTGAGGCTCTCTGGGCAGTGCACAATGAAAACCATAAAATACAACAAGTATGAGATAAATTTGTAACGTTAAAAGTAGGGGTGTGCAACGGATCAGGTCCAATCCACGATCCAGACCCAATCCAGCTGGGATCGGATAAAATTATCTGATCCCGATCCCCTGCACCTGGATCGGCCGATCCAATCTGATCTCATGCAAAAAGGACCCGATCTGGATCGAATTGTATTGGAGTATCGGACCTCCTCCCCCCTTGTGCCCTACCTGCCGGAGCCATCCACTGCCATCCACTAGTGCCCGCACGTGCCAGCGGATGGCAGCGGAAGACCCCGGCAGGTAAGGAAGAGCGTGAGGGAGAGGGGGAGGGGGGTCCCACTTACCTGCTGGGGCGGCTGCTTCCCTCAGGTGCTCGAATCTACTGAGAAGTAGGCTTCGCGGCCTCATTCTCAGTAGAGCGCCAGGTGATGATCACCTGGCGCTCTACTGAGAACGAGGCCATGAAGCCTACTTCTCAGTAGATTCGAGCACCTGAGGGAAGTGGATGCCCCGGCAGGTAAGGAGGAGTGTGAGGGGGGGCTTACATGCCTGGGCCATCCGCTGCCATCCACTAGCACCCACGGGTGCCAGCGGATGGTGGCGGACAGCCCCGGCAGGTAAGGAGGAGCGTGAGGGGGGAGGGACAGGGAGGGGGGAGTTAGGCCCCCACTCACCCCCCCACTGCCATTTTCCCCATAGACTTGCATTGGGGGAAAGCTTTCTTTCCCCCAATGCAAGCCTATGGCGAAAATGGCAGCCGATCCAAAAATTGGACCTCCGATTTTCGGATTGGGATCGGATCCGATCCGATCCAAGGGACCTCCAATTTTGTCCTGGCTGATCCAGGACAATCTCAGAAGTCCCGATCCAGGGCCTGATCTGATTTGGGGGGGGGGGGGTCCGTGCACATCCCTAGTTAAAAGTTTTTTGTTTTTTTTAAAGGCAATATTAAACCAGAATAAGTTACAGTCCAGGGAAAGCCTTTGTGAAAATATATGTTTTCAGGAGGCATTTAAAAGATGTTAAGTTTTCTGCCTCCCGAACTGCATGAGGGAGGATTTTCCAGAGGGTAGGTGCCACTACAAAGAAGGCCCTGCCGTCGAAGTTCTTCATGGTGACATTCCGTTCATTTTAAAAGGTGGAATCCCAACAAACAGCCATTTCTAGGGAGCGGTAGCTGGTTTCTTCTCTCTCCATCTCCTTTGGCCTCCAAACAACAAGGTTATACTTTTTAAGAGAAGCTGCAAACGCACAGCTTGGATTTCTTTACACATGCTCTTTGTTGTGTCTAATTCTCCTCCCCTTGCACAGGGCGAAGGGCTGTCAGACATTAATTCAGAATCAGATTCTGAACTCGAACAGACATTCCAGTCCATACCAGAAGGGGAGGATGTAGTTCCCATGGCTCTTCCCCGGTGCTTATCACTCCTGATGTAAATAACCCTCCGGCTGAGAAACAGCTCTCCTCTTCTGAAGGGGAGGGAGTAAGCAACCTCAGAGATGCCAAATTTCATAGGAGGGAAATGCGCGCGCAGCCCAGGGAGGTCAGAAGGCGGTGCTCGGAAAGATTGGTGGCTCAGAAAAGGCTTGATTTGGATCCCTCTGAGAAGTGACTCTCTCTTTCTCTTGAATAGATCAACTGCGTTGTTTGCATAGCTAAATTACGCCTTGGGGCAAAACGCTTTCTACTTTTAAAACTCCCTTCAGCTGAAGGAAAGGGTCATTTGCTAAATAAAAGATTGATTCCTTTCCTAAGAGGCCTCTTTACTGACTTCAATGAATGCAAGGGGTTAGAGAGTCACAACACTCTTTTGGATTGGGACCAATAGTGAGAAATGGGCCTTGGCCAGAGGTTTCAGGCAAATGAGAATGTGGGCGATATTCAGAGGCACTTTTGCTTGGGAAATAAATGGGGGCTGATTAATATGTATTTCTAAAACACAACCTTTGGGTGGAAAAGAGTGACTGCGCATGAAGCTACATCAGCCTGGTTTCATATACCTTGAAAATAGATTTTATGATCCTCTGGGAAATCAACCCCACCCCACGCTCATTCATATCTCCTTCATTAACAAGCAAGATTTCTCATGCTTTAAATGCCTTCAACACCTCCAACCCACTGCAAGAGTAGCAAGTTCCCCATTTGTTTAATCTAGAAAACACACCATTCTGTGGGAATAGTAGGGACAATGAATCAATCTATATCTTGTTCACACCACATGGATTCAGTCCTAAACCCATTCCATCCAATTTCCAAATTACTCTGCATTTTTTTAACTGCACAAAAATTACCTTTGTTTTCATACACACTTTCCCCCAATGTTTGCATTTTTGTAATTCACTTTTCCCTAATATACATAAGAACGCAAGAAAAGCCATGCTTGTTCAAAGTAAAGCCCTATCTACTCTAGCATTCTGTGTACACAGTGGCCAACCAGATGTCTGTTGGAAGCCCACAAACAGAATGTAAGTACAACAGTGCCATCTCACTCTTGTTCCCAGCAGCTGGTATACAGAGGCATACTGCCTCTGATACTGGAGGTAGTATGTAACCATCAGGACTAATATAGCCATTGCTAGCTTTATCCTCCATCTCATTTAATCTCATTTTAAACCTGTCCAAGTTAGCGGCCATCACTACATCCTGTGATAGCAAACTCCATAGTTGAATGGCATGCTGTGAGAATAGGTACACATAGTTGTATCCTATTTTCCCTAATATGCACATTTTAATACCACTTTCCTTAATAGATGTGCTTTTGAAGGCAAGGTTCCTTAATATACACTTTTTGTACAGAGAACTGTATCACAGAATTTGGAGAAGTGCTCAATCCAAATTATGCGTATTACAAACTGCATATTAGTCTGAAAAGTGAGGTTGGTTTGGTTTGCTTATAAATGTGGACCAACCGGCACTTCCCCCTATTGCTAGCAGTAATGGCAGAAGGGGAACCAGTCATTTGCTTCAAATAGTGCCCATCTCTTCACAGACAAAACAAACCGTGTATGTTGCAAGGCAATTCAAAACCAATCTTCCTGCACAGCCCTCGGTCTAATTAAAAGCTGGAATCACGTGCACTCAAAACCGCAGGAAGATTTTTCGCTCATAATGTGTGTGCAACTTGGAAGAACTTCCAGGGGCATGTGCTATAACTCATGGTGATCATGGAGATCAATTCATGGTGAAGATTGTACGATAGGTTGGCATCTGGTGATGCTGTACATGTTGAGGTCAGAGAAGAGCTTCTCCCTTATCCTTTGAAGCATCAGAGAAAACCATTTTTAGAGGTAGGATGTTAGGCAGGTGTTGAAGAGCTAACAATTCTCCTGGGGAGACTGCTGACTGGGGTTAGGAGCAGAGCCAATTAGAAGAGAAAACAGCACTGTTTGGCATCTGGATCTGAAATTCAAATCACACTGTCGTGGCAGCCAAGATAAATTTTTAATTATTTATTTTAAGCATAGATAGATAGATGCTAGACAGATCAGCACAAGAAATGTAGAGGAGACTTGAGAGCAGGCTTGAGAGTAGGGCTGGACAAATTTCTCTATTTTGGTTTCTCATTTTTTCCAATCTTAAGTTTGCTCTGTCCTGTTCTAGCCTTAGTTTGTGAATTTTATATAGAAGTCCGTACAAAATATCATAAGCATTTTGTCTAAAATGTGCATTATTGTACACACTGTTGTGAAGGATACAACACTTCTTTGCAAGCAATTATCCATAATATAATGCAATTTTAAAACATTATGTTCGCAAATATTTACATTTTTGTGTGGACTTATCCTGAACACATGCATCTAGTAAGCATTTTTAGCTAGAGAACTGGATGGCAAAAATATGGAGAAGTGTGAATGCAAAAGGATTCATAAATGGTCTGATCTAGGATTGTTTTATTTTACAGATGAGAGATGTGATTGGCCAGTGGGATTCTGGGGCCAATTTGGCAGCTAGAAGAATTAGTGGATGAGTAGGAAATCTGTTGGTGATAGAGACCGATTTGAGAAACTGAGATGAAAGGTCCTGCCTAAACAAATGTATAGACTCTATAGGAACATATATGTGTATTGGGGAATTGGGGAAAGCCATGTGAAATTATTTACTAGGGGTGTGCACTGGATCAGGTCCGATCCACAATCCGGATCCGATCCAGGGGAAATCGGATACAATTATCCGATTTCCGATCACCCCGCTGGATCATTCGATCCAATCCAATCTGATCTGGAAAGGACCCGATCCAGATCAGAATGGATCAGAAGGGTGCCCACTGGCGCCCACTGCTGCTTCCATTGGCGGGCGCCAGTGGGCGCCCGCCAATGGAAGCGGACAGCAGGGGGGGGCTTCCCTGGCGGGGCTGTCCACTTCCATCGGCGGGCACCAGTGGGCACCCATCAATGGAAGCAGACAGCCTGGCCAGGTGAGGATCGCAGGAGGGAGGAGGGAGGGAGGGAGGGGGGCCCACTTACCTTCCGGGGCCATCCGCTCCCCTCCGCTGATGGCCGCTACTTTGAGCAGGTTTCGCGGCTTGCCCCTAGGTAGCGCGCAAGGTGATGTCATCACCTGGCACACTACTCAGGAGCAGGCCGCGAAGCCTGCTCACAGTAGCGGCCAGCGGCGGAGGGGAGTGGACGTCCCCGGAAGGTAAGCGGGGGGGAGGGGGGAGGGGGAGGGGGGAGGGGCGGTGGTCCCACGTCCCGCTTACCTTCTGGGGCCATCTGCTCCCCTCCGCTGCTGGCCGCTACTGCGAGCAGGCTTCGCGGCCTGCTCCTGAGTAGCGCGCCAGGTGATGACATCACCTGGCGCACTACCTAGGGGCAGGCCGTGAAGCCTGCTCGCAGTAGCGGCCAGCGGCGGAGGGGAGTGGATGGCCCCAGAAGGTAAGCAGGGGGAGGGAGGGGGGTCTTACTCCCCTGGGACCATCCGCTTCCATCCGCTGGTGCCCGCGGGTGCCAGCGGATGGAAGCGGATGGCCCCGGGTGGTAAGGGGCGTGGGGGATGGGGCTTACCTGCCGGGGCCGTCCACAGTACACGGACCCGGGAGGTAAGAACCGCGAGGGGGGAGGAGGGAGTTAGGCCCCCCTCACCCACCCGCCGCCATTTTTCCCCCATAGACTTGCATTGGGGGAAAGCTTTCTTTCCCCCAATGCAAGTCTATGAGGAAAACAAAAATGGCGGCCGATCCAAAAATCAGCTGTCCAATTTTTGGATTGGGATCGGGTCCAATTTGATCCGAGGGACCTCCAATTTTGTCCTGAATGATCCAGGACAATCTCGGAGGTCCCGATCCAGGTCCCGATCCAATCCGGGGGGTATGTGCACACCCCTATTATTTACTGTAAGGTAGACCACAGTATTTTATCTGCTTTGTTTTATTAATTTACTTGGCTTAATTGACTACATGTTATGAATAAAATTATAGATATATAATTTGATATATCTATAAAATTTCCAATATGGCTTAGAAGTGTTTAACCCCTAAATGGACAACAAAATTAACAGATTTCACAGCATGTTCTGTTATTGACTGTATTCCCATTATTGACTATATAGTAACAATTAAGTTATTCCACTATACTTAGGGTATGGAGTAATGGACAAAAATGTTTCAAGTGATGGCAGTAGGTTAGCAGATCCTGAAATAGAGCCCAGCCGTCTCTCTGTCTCATGAGAGTTGTCACATTGAGGTTCAGTTTGTTTGCCTTCATCTGGTCCATTGTCGCAGCCAGGCACCGGTTCAGCACATCCACAGCCTCACCTGCTGAAGATCAAAAGGAGAAATAGAGTTGTGTGTCATCAGCGTACTGATGACAACGCACCCCAAAACTTCGGATGAGCGCCACGCACCACCTTCAGGAGCCGCCCCGCCAAGTAGGAGCGGAACCACTGCAATGCAGTGCCTCCCACTCCCAACTCAGCCAGTCGTCCCAGAAGGATACCATGGTCGATGGTATCGAAAGCCGCTGAGAGATCAAGGAAAATCAACAGAGTCACACTCCCCCTGTCTTTTTCCCGACATAGGTCATCATACAGGGCGACCAAGGCTGTTTCCGTGCCAAAACCAGGCCTGAAGCCGGACTGAAATACACATCATTTATTGTGATCTCCATGTGGATGTCCAGATGTGCAACTGCCCTATTCACATCATCTTCTCCACTTCTTTTCTTTGAAATAGAGAAATTGCCCACACCTCCAGGAAGGGTCTGAACCAGGCCTCAGTTGTAGTGGACCTTTTAAAATCAGAACAAAAGAAATAGCTTGAGGCTCCCCAAATTGAACAGAGGCCAGATCTACACCAAGCAGGATATAGCGGTATGAAAGTGCTATATAAAAGGCAGGAGCCACACCTAGCAGGATAAAGTGGTATATGGAATGTGTCAATGGGCTCCAACAGTTGTCAGTGCACTTCAATACTGCTACAAAGCAGTAGTGTGGCTCCTGCCTTGTATGTACCACTTCCATACCACTTTCATAGTGCAGTCAGTGAGTCAGAACAGAGATAGGTGGATTGGATGGTTGTGCTCATGTTTTCGCAAGTCCAAACAGGAGAGAGAAAAAGAGCATAATCAGGAGAACATGGCATACAATATTTCATAAGTCGAGCCAACCCAGTTGCACAAGCCATCCACACCATGGGTCAAATCTATCAATTGTACTTTCTCCCACACAAGTTCTTCCCATCCCGTATATGAAGAGCTTTGCAAATGTTGGTAATTTCGTATCAAAAATAAATGGAACTAAAATTCTTTCTCATCTATATCAACCAAATTCAATAGATTCAGCCATTCTCAGAAAGGTATGGGCCAGGTTTTATCTATTTGCCATGAAGCTGTTAGCAGCAGCAGCAGCAGCAGCAGCGATGGCAACGCTAATGCCGCACCAGAAACATGCCTGAATACACAGGGATACAGGAGCTATGCACTTAAAGCCCTGGGCTTGGATGGACCATTCTATCCATTTTTATTTCTCCCATATTCGTTTTTTTAAATCCCAAATTTCTTCCATCCTGTTTATGACGAAATATGTGGTTTTTGGTAAATGTGTGTGTGTGTGTGTGTGTGTGTACAAAACAAAATTCTCATCCCACCATAGACAACACACATATGCACAAACTAGTCGGTGGCCATGTGTCTTACTTTACAGATGACAATCCTCTATTTAAAGCCAACCCAATCAAAGCCTGGTATAAAGGTAAGAAGCCAGGAGACCAGGGCTTTGAAGCTTCCCGTCAAGACTGAGCACCTGGACAGCAGACTGAGCTGGCAGGCACACAGGTAACCTGGTCATGGTTTTCCCCACTATGGTGAGATGTATTGCCTTTCTGTTTAAATGATAGTAATTATTTCTCAATTTTAATCTCTACACAAAAATTAGCATCTGCAAATGTTATGTAAATCAATGTCCCCTTTAGTCTTTTTTCTGGGTGATGTGTTTCCCCGTTTTCAATTATGTGTTTCACCACTTGACCAACTGGTCTTAAGGAAGGGTCAGGAAAGAGCCACCCTGAATCTCTTAGGGGCAGTTAGTTTCCTCTTTGGAAAAAAAAAGGGGGGCTTTCTGTTGTGAACTTCTGAATGCTGGAAATGGAAGGATCAAAATACATTGTTGACTTTCGGCAGAGATGGCCTCAAATAGTTCACTGCCTGAGGCTGAAATTCCAAATGTGGGCCAGTTGGTGGTAAAAACAAAACACAAAAAAATGTAATCATATACTGAGACAGCAATCCTATGGGCTAGCCCAGAGGTGCAGAGAATGTAGATCTCCAGATATTTTGAACTTTAACTCTCAGCATTCCTGATGGTTGGCCATGCTGGCAAGGGCTTCTGGGAGTTGAAATCCAAAAAATCTGGAGACCTACCTTCTGTCCACTCCTGGGCTAGACTCCCAAAGGAAGGATCAGATGCCTCCATCTATCATATGCCTGCCAGGCTCTTGCTGGTGGGTTGAAGGAATGACAGAAGTTGTTTTTGCCTCTCCTGACTCTTTTGAGGTATTTTACATTAGATGGGCCTCTGAGACCATCAAATCTGTTCTTTCTGTCTGGGTCAGGGACAGAGGTGGAGAGGCCATTGGACACTTCACACCCAGTGTCCTGCCCATTCCTCCCTTCCTGATGTTGGAGCTTTCTGCAGTGGCTTGGAGGGGCTTGAGGGATGGAGGCAGGATCTTCTCCTCTGAGGTCAGCCTTTGGCCTCAGAGGAGGAGATCTCCTTGGAAGGGGAGCTCAGCTGTATCCAATGGTCACTCAGACTCTATGGGTCATAGGATCACCCTCTGTTAATTTATCACCCTTTGTCTCCCCAAACCAGATGCAAGAGATAGAACACCTTCCATTGCCCCATGGTCAATGCTTCCCCTGATGCATTGGGAGCCTGTTGATGTAGAAAGAAGGACACTTAGACCAATGGCCTACTTCCCCGGCCCAAGGAGGCTGCTCTCACATGAATGTCTTTTTGATGTTGTTTTACCTTAAAGAAAGCTTGTTATGATAGGAAACCCAGCCAACTCTTTACAAGTTAAATTACATACATTTAATTGTAGGAGGAAATAGAGACAAGCTGCTATTAAGATACTATCTGGAAAAAAAATATAGCTGAAAGAATGTTTTATCTTTTGTAGATCACATTGTTTTGTCTTTTACATGCCTACGGATCACTGGCCGAGAAGCAAAAGCATAAACCACAGAACAAAATGCTGGTACCCAGGTGCAATGCTGTTCCTGCTCTAACAACATGGTGTGGCTTTTGAGGTAGTTGCTATAGAAACAAGAGCATTTATAGAACATGAGCCATTAAAAGAGAGAAAGAGAAAAACACACATATATTAAAAAACTAAACTAATTGTTGAGGAATATTTTCTGTATTCTGTGAGAAACTGGCTTCGCACATTTTCTCCCTCCTCTCGTTTTTTGTTTTTTTTTAATTGCTAACAAAAACAAACAGGCAAACTTGAGACAGAGAGAAATAAACCAGACACAATGTTTAATATCCATTTCAGTCCGGCTTCAGGCCTGGCTTTGGAACGGAAACAGCCTTGGTCGCCCTGTATGATGACCTATGTTGGGAGAAAGATGGGGGAGTGTGACTCTGTTGATGCTCCTTGATCTCTCAGCGGCTTTCAATACCATCGACCATGGTATCCTTCTGGGACGACTGGCTGAGTTAGGAGTGGGAGGCACTGCATTGCAGTGGTTCCGCTCCTACTTGGCGAGGCAGTTCCAGAAGGTGGTGCTTGGAGGACACTGCTCGGCCACATGGATTCTCCAGTCTGGGATCCCACAGGGGTCAGTCTTGTCCCCCATGCTGTTCAACATCTACATGAAACCGTTGAGTGCAGTCATCCAGAGTTTTGGAATGTGTTGTCATCAGTACGCTGATGACACACAACTCTATTTCTCCTTTTGATCTTCAGCAGGTGAGGCTGTGGATGTGCTGAACCAGTGCCTGGCTGCGACAATGGACTGGATGAGGGCGAACAAACTGAACCTCAATACAGACAAGACTGAGATGCTGTTAGTGGGTGGTTCTGCTGACCGGATGGAGGGTGTTCAACCTGTTCTGGATGGGGTTGCACTCCCCCAGAAGGAGCGGGTTTGTAGCTTGGGGGTTCTCCTAGAACCATCTCTATCACTTGAGGCTCAAGTGGCCTCGGTGGCACGGAGTGCCTTCTACCAACTTCGGTTGGTGGCCCAGCTACACTCCTATCTGGACAGGGATAACCTGGCTTTAGTTGTCTATGCTCTGGTAATTCTAAATTGGATTACTGCAATGCACTCTATGTGAGGCTGCCTTTGAAGACGGTTCAGAAGTTGCAGCTTGCGCAAAATGCAGTGGCCAGAGTGATAAGAGGAACCAGAAGGTTTGAGCATATAAGACCTACTCTGGCCAACTTGCATTGGCTGCCTATACATTTCCAAGCCCAATTCAGGGTGCTGGTTCTAACCTATAAAGCTTTACACAGATTGGGACCACAATACCTGATGGAATGCCTCTCCTGACATGAACCTTCCTGTTAACTACGATCCACATCTAAGGTCCTCCTCCGGTTGCCTACTCTGAGGGAAGCATGAAAGGTGGCAACAAGGGAAAGGGCCTTTTCAGTGGTGGCCCCCCAATTATGGAATGATCTCCCCGACAAGGCTCGCCTGGCGCCAACATTGTTATCTTTTCGGCGCCAGGTTAAGACTTTCCTCTTCTCCCAGGCATTTAACAGCGTATGTTGAGGGTTTTGTTGTTGTTGTTTGACCCAGAATAGTTGTTTAAATGATACTGTATTTATAAATTGTTTTTATGCTTTTTATGGTTTTATATTTTGTATATCAGTTTTTTAATGCTTAATGTTTTTAATTTTTGTAAACCGCCCAGAGAGCTTCGGCTATGGGGTGGTATATAATTGGAATAAATAAATAAATAAATAAATAAATAATAATAATAGGGGCTTTGCCTTAGCAGAAAGTGCTTTTCCTTGTGCAACCCAGGGCACACCATTTTTGTCAATCCTTCCTGCTCATTTAACTCTGCCTCCCCGACCCTGAAAATATAGTTGGGCAGCCCTCCAGAACAGAATGGGACATGGTGTGAAGGGCTACAGAAAATAAGAGAGACTAATAAGAATGGGTTGCCATGACTTGTCCAAGTGGAGGACACCAAGAGACAGTCACCGTTGAATAGAACCTGGTATAGTTAATGGGGAGAACAATCCTACAGGGATGGGGGAGGGATTATCAGCGGCAGATGAACTGCCAGCTCCTATTTTCCTGTTTTCTTTTCAGGGCACTTTTCTTTCTTTCTTTACAGATGGAAAATAAAACTAGCAGCAGGCCTGGTGTATTTTTCTGCCTATTCCAGGACTGTGCATGGGAGGGCTTTGGATTATGACCAACATCAGTCCCATTCAATTCAATGAGTCTACTCTGAATAGCACTTTAGTTGGATTCTACCCAAAGCCTTCCACTCCCAACAGGCCCTCAGAATACCTCCTTTTTGCTGCTTTCACCATCGGAGCATTCTGTGTGGGCTCCAGGTTTTGGAGGGCTTTTGGACAATGGGTTCCCTTGTTTAGTGAGTCTACTGCCTCACTGCTGCTGTTGCTCCTTCTCTATCTCAGCATTGCCACTACTCGCTTGCTTGACAGTCAGAGAGCCAGTCAGCAAGTAGGCAGTGGCATCTATTGTTCCTCATCATTACCACCACCATCTGGGCCAGAGCGAGAGACAGGTGAATGAGAAAGTTGCAATGGTGAAGAGGAGGAACAAGACCTGGGGGCTATTGTCAATGGGGGGATGAGTTTCTGGCAGGTGCCAATCCATGCCAATGCTTGATGCCAGCCCTGGGAGCATGGATGGCTAGGGATGTCACGAGCGGCTCATTGAATCCTGGAGTGACGGACTCCTCTGATTTTGCCCCCCCCCAACCTAGTCAGGCGCATGTGACGCGTGTGTGGAACCAGGCCCAAGCACTCATGAGGCCCCTACGAGTGCTCAGCAGCCATCAGCCCCCACTGTCAAAACCGCACACTTCCTCTGCTGCATCGATGGTTCTTTTATAGCTGCCAGTGATGCAGTGTGTGTGTGGTGGGTGCGGAATATCCAGAGCCCCACTGATGCGGGAGGGGGAGCGCACAATTTCAGCAGTGAGAGTGAATGGCTGCTGAGCACTTGGAGGGGCCTCGTTTACACAAGGGTAAAGATGCAAACACTCAAAAGAAGCTCACGTGACCTGACAATCGGGTGCACGATGGCGGCGACGTGGGCATCTGACGAATCGGATTCATCTACATAGTATAAGTAGAAGCTATGAACTTACAAAAGCCTGCCCATCACCTGGGAGACCAGCCAGATGGATTGGGTGAATCCCACTGAGGTCAATGGGACTACTCCTGAATAAATTTTCATAGCTCCATCTTCATGGGAAAAAAATCATTAAACTTGGGGTATTCAAACACATTTGCTGCATCACTGAGGCTTTATTTTCTGCAGTACCATGCATAGAAGGCATTGTGGACATCTCACACAACCTCTCTTAGCATACAATATAAATGAGCCACTGGAGAGGAAGGAGACAGCGGATCAACAAGAAGAGGACCACTCACAAATTCAGGATGGTTATATCCACTGTTCCTGAGAAAGGGAATCCTAGTCAAGAAGAGTACCTATGAGGATCCCTCGGTGTAGTATATTATCAGGATCTGTTTCACTCTACAAGGGTACTCTTGATTTGTCTAACTTCTGTTCTGAAATTTAAAAAGACACATACACCGATGACATGAACATTGCCACTCAAAAGGACGTAGAACATGGCATCAACAAAGCCCCCTCACATGTGCAACTGTGAAGGTGGGGTCAGGGGAACAAGCAGCGCCACTACCCTCCCTCCAGCATTGGGTGCACCACATCCCGGATCCGTGGATGTCCATGCATTGGCTTCTGCATGCACAGCTGCTTGTCCAAATGATTGGGAAACCTGCATGTTTGAGAGTCCTGGTTGTGTGGAAGCATATGGGCTGTAGTCTCTCTCACTACAGTGATGACTATATCAAAAGGATTGTGTTTAGAGATATTGAAATGATAGCCTGTCCTCAAGATATTTCTGTATTGAAATGTTTATCTTCCCTAAAAATCCCTACAGATACTTCAGCCAAGATGGACCTTTAAATTTGCTTGAATTTAACTTTTAATGAAGTTCAATAGCAGCTCTGTTCTAGGGCGACAATGCTGTCAATTGTAGTCTCTCTCCGTTCCTAATTTTTCCAACCTGTACTTCATTCCATCCTGTTTCCACATCATTTTACCACTTTAAAAAAGAACTCATCTGTGTATTCATTTTCATGTGCATTTCTCTAAATGTACACTTTTGCCTAACACACACATTTTTGCAAACTTTTCCTTTATATGATGCTGTTTTGTACATCTTATCCACTAATATACATGTTATGTGTGCATCCCCTTAATATACATATTTTAAGCCATTTTTTGCTCAGAGACTTGCATCAGAAAATTCTGAGAAGTTTACCAATGCAGAAATGTGTTCTGGTTTGCACATTGACTTGGAAAATGCGAATCTGGCAAGTTCATAACCAAATGTGAAATGAATGAAATTCTTCCTCAAGCCTTCTCTGTTCTCATCAATATGTCCTGCAAGCTATTTATATCTGGGGAAATGGAAATAGCTCAAGCCCCATGCCCAAAACAAAACATAAGCACCACTCCCAATCAACTCAAATCTTTTATTTTCTCTCTCTTGCCAACCTTCATATTCTTGAATTTTCTGAAACTTCAGAATGAATTGCAATGTGCTTTATTTCACATAGCATGAACCATATTTGATTCTTGCTGGCATACACTAAACTATTGCGAATAACATCTTCACAAGCTCTTTATAGATTCCATCTGGCAGGCATTTAAACTTTTGTGCAGTGAACAGCTAACTTTGTTCTGATTGCAGGATGAAGGGCATTTCAAAACCTCTAGGTATCTTTCGACGGTGTATTGTACACCGGGGATCAAGGTCTTGTTATTGTAAATCTGTATGTGCTATGAAAGTGTAGAATTGCACCTGCCTTCTCAGCCCCCTTCCCTACCTTTATGAAACCTAATCTGTGAACCCAAGGGAGGCCCATTAAAAACCGGGCAGAAAACTGCATCGCTAGCGAAGAAAATCAGACTTCTCCTCTCCCCCTCACTTCCAAGGTGTTTATTAAAGTACTCCATTTTCCTCAATTCATCTTGGCATGGTATTATGTCTGCTTTATTAAACCATTAAAAAGTCCTTCAAACAAAATCATTTTCATTTATAAACTTTCAGGATCATTAGTGATTAGTGACCACATCAACATAGAGGAAATTGGGTTTTAGGCTGGCATGGAGATCTGGGCAATGCAGGAAGCACAAGAGTTATGATCCTCACTACTGCCTTGCCCGTGTTGTCTGCCATAGCATTTTCTTTTCATGCCCCTGCTCACAGCAAACAGGTCACTTGATTCCCCCAATGCAACCCTCACAGTCATGCTTCTCTTCGTGACCTGGTGTCATCGAATAACTAAACGTGTGCTGCTTCATGCATGGAATTACATGCTAATGTGGAAGAACTTAAGACCTTGGGTAAGTTGCTGCTAATTTAATCACACCAGTTTGGCTTCTGGGAAGTGAGTATTTTGTGACTGGCCTAGCCCTACTCCCATGGCAGCCATTTTATGAGAGCAAATCCCACCATGGCAACCATTTTGTGAGAGCAGCCACAACACATAAATATAACTACCAAGCCAAAAAGTTTGTAGACCCCCAAGGATGGGCAACTGTGGGAGGTACAGGGGTCATTTTAGACCCCCTCTCCCGTAGGCCATGCCTCCCCCCCTCCCCCATGCTGAAAAATATTTTTCTTAAATAAATGGCATCTGCTCAGGGCAGTACTCAGAGGCAGGAAGGAAATTCCCACACAGGGTACGAGGTGTTTGAAGATGCTGTTCCTCCAACATTTACAACTTGTCATGAGTTATCTGGAGCTATTGTTTGTCTTGTGGGCATCTTTAGCATGGTCCAACTTGCATTCTCCTGCTTGCAGTTTGCCATCTTCTGAGGACTCATCTGCAAGAGGTTAAGGGAGAACACTCTAGGGCCACACAATATAATCCTTGCCATTGAGCAGTAACTTCACTCCTAGAGCATCTCAGGAAGCAGTGGTTGAAGGTTCCCAATTACTTCCTGGGATGCTCTAGGAATTAGGTTCCTGCTCCATGACAAGAGCCATAGAGCTTATTTCTAGAATAATTTCCCTCTCTTTTTAGTTGCAGTGGCTGGAATGGAAGGGGGCTTTAGTACCTTGATGCTGTTGCTGCAAGGCCAAGATCTGTTGCTGCTGGGGTGAGTGTGAGTATGAGAAAGGGGGATGTATGTGTGTGAGAGAGTGTTGTATATGGGAGTGGGCATGCATGTATGTACATATGTGTGTCCTGATGTGGCCCTCAGGAGCAAAAGGTCTACTGATCTACACCATGCTTTATCTAACTGGTTTGAAGGGGACAAGGAAATGAACCCTAGAAGAAATTCCGGAATGGGTACATTATTTAGTACCTTCCTATGAAAGCCCTTTGCAGCAGGTTGTGATAAATCCTACTCCCTGCCAATATAGAACCATTTTATGTGCATACTGTTAATCAATCCAGCCCCAAGCATGATTAGGTAAGAAAATAAGGCATTTATTCCATCATTGCTGCAGTGCAAAATTGGGAATCAAATCGCCACCCTTTGCCCTTTTCATTTAGCCCATCCATCTGCTCATTTTACCATTGATTTTCTTGGTGCAGTAGGAAGAATTCCAAGAAAGTAGATGATAATGGAATCTTCCCTTGTGAGAGATGCTTCTACTAAATCAGCACTACAGGCCCGGCATTATCCAGCCCCGTTAACTAGACGCTTGAAACTCTAGCCAACCTTGCATTTAAAAAGAAGTTAGAAATGCTCCATGCTCTTTAAAATCAATTTACCGCTGTGCTCACCATGGTCTCCAGGGAGACACATTAGGACAGACTCTGGGAAGGTTATTGAATCATTTTCCCCCATTGACTGTCATGAGTAATGGTTTTCAAATTTTAACAAAATAAGTCCTAAAATGTGAAACACACACAGACACATAGAGAAATACAACTACTTAATATCCATAGCATGGTCTCTCCATAATAGAATAAAGTCACCCTTTGACTTTGGAATGTCCATGGAGAGGCTTGCAAAAAAAAAAAAAAAACCACCAAAACCCAGAAATATAAACTAAAAACAGCTGATAGAAGCTAAAATAATAGCCAGCATTAGCTTTGAACAAATCAGCCAGAAGCTGAGCTAAAATGATGTGAGACTTTTCTGGTCATCCCTGTTGAGGAGAAGGCAATCAGGTTGCTTGATGATAAGGTGAATGCAGAGTATGTAAGAGCACCCAGAATCAGTTAGCAAGCCATGGAGTTTCCCATACCTCGGCCCCATTTTTAGACATCCCCAAGCTTTGGTTGATATCCAACAACAAACTAAAGCTCTCCTGGACAAATACTGTATACTCATTCTTTTAGGAAGGAGCTCTTTCCATGGATGGCTAAAAGTAGGGTGAACTCACCATGTGGTTGTACACCTTCATCCTGGTATTACATAGTCATTCACTTTAGGATGTGAAATTAACCTCATTCGAGTAAGTCTTCAGAATTTCCCATGATTGACAAGATGAAACTATGCAGTGGTCTTTAGGGCTTGCTCCTCATCTCTGCAGATTTGAGGTGGGCCTCAGCAAAGTAACCTCTGTCAATGGGCTTACCTTACAGTGACAGCAGTAAGTACCTTCAAGCCACCACTTCACATTTCTGACAATATCTCTGACATGTCCTTACTCCAAGGCATTGTGAGGAAAGTCAAATGGCTTCTGGGCCCAGGTGCCCAGGGCAAAGGACCTAGGAAAGGTATCGGTGGGGCTCTTTATGGGCCCTGGCAGCTGCCTGAGGATACTGGGAGCTGAAACTGGTCTTGCCCACTATTTTGGCACAGAAATGGACAACTCTCAAAACCCTCTCCCTTCACTACCCAGAAGGGGAAGTAGAACCTTCTGCTACCAGCAGTTCTTTCTTGCAAGGTGGGCTTAAAAGTAGTTAAAAATATGAAACCTTTTCTGCCTAAATGTGATGCAGAGTTTCCATCGTGCTATACAACTCAAGACCAAGGCCAGATCTACACCAAGCAGGCTATAGCAGTATGAAAGTGGTATGAAAGCGGTATATAAAAGGCAGGAGCCACATCAAACAGGATATAGCGGTATATGGCATGTGTCAATGGGCCCCACCAGTTGTCAGCGCACTTCAATACTGCTATAAAGCAGTAGTGTGGCTCCTGCCTTTTATATACCACTTTCATACTGCTATATCCTGCTTGGTGTAGATCTGGCCCAGGTTACCTCAAGGAAATCTCTCCCTGTACCAACCTCCCAGGCCACTACAATTTTCAAAAGAGTCCCGGTAGTCTGTACAGCAGCCTATGGATATCTATTTCGTGATGGCATGGAGTTGGGCCTTCTCTGCCAGTGGCACCTGCCCTGTGGTATTGTCTCCCCTCTGAGATATGTCAGGTCTCAATGCAGATGTATTTTAGGCATTTATTGAAAATGTGTCTGTTTGCTTTGGCTTTTCCCCAGCCATGAGCTATCTTTCTAATAACATCACATTGGCAGGATCTACACTACTGCTTTATCGTGGTATTGAAGTGCACTGACAACTGTTGGGGCCCATGACACAGCTACACCAAGCAGTATATAGCACTATAAAAGCGGCATGAAAGCGGTATATGGCATGTGTTTATGGGCCCCAACAGATGTCAGTGCACTTCAATACTGCTATAAAGCAGTAGTGCAGATTCTGTCTCCATATACTGCTTTCATACCACTTTCATAGTGCTATATCCTGCTTGGTGTAGATCTGGCCATTGTGTTTGTGTGTGTGTGTGTATATAGCCAACTTTGCTTTGTGGGTTTTTGTTTTATTTTTGTTTACCACTTCAGGATTTATTTCAAATGAGAAGTGGTATATAAAATAGGGTGACCAGATAAAATCCAGGTCAGGACTCATGTAACTTTAACAGTTGTAGAGGAAAGGGAATTTCAGCCAGTGTCATTTGTATGCAATTAGTTCCTGGTGAAATTCCCTCTTCATCACAACAGTTAAAGTTGCAGGGGCCTTGGATTCTTTTGTATATGGTCACTCTAGTATAGTGCATGCACCTTTAACTGTTGTGATGAAGAGGGAATATCACCAGGAACTAATTGCATACAAATGATACTGGATGAAATTCCCTTTTCTCTACAACTGTTAAAGTTACATGCGCACTGACCTGGATTTTATCTGGTCACCCTAATATAAAAATGTTAATAATAGTAATAATAATGCTTCATAATATGTATAGGGAAATATATGACACTTTTTGGACACAGCCTTGCTGATGATTGTGTAGAAAATGGTGTTGGGGGAATCAATGTTTACGTGACAAATAGATGGGAATACAAGTAAACCTCATATTGGATGGGGGGCTGATGAGAGTGATTCTTGATTGGCGTGTGAGTAACCTGAGGTGTTGCCAAGCATTAAGTTCTCAAAAAAACCCAAACTCCAGCTATTCTCAGTGTATGGCAGATCACACTTCAGTTTTGATCTGCTACTGCCATGAGTCGGAGGCAGCTTGTAGCTTTTCCTGCTTTTTTCCCAGGCACTCGTCTCAAAGCCACCATTTGAGTTATACCATGAAAGCACTGGTGGGGGATGCTGACCAGTATTTGCCATGCTAGGAGGCAAATTGGGTTGCGTAAACACAAGTTGTCATAGGGCTTATGTTGGGAGCTCTCAAAAGTGCTGTCCAGAGCACAGGACTCATTTATAGGCAGAACGCTAGCAACATTTCTCGTAGGATAGCTTCATCTTAAATAAATCAGCATCTTGAAGAAATGATTTGCACCGTTCTGAGGTTTTCCAGTTTGACATATTAAGCGCGGGGGGGGGGGGGGGGGAGGAGAAACAGCTGATCGGATGAACCTGCATCTGTCAGCAGTATTGGATGTAAACGTCCCACTTCATCACTCGCTACAAACTGTGACCACACGCATGGCACAGAACAGACTGCATTAATCAGAAGTAATCGAATAACATTTTCTCCTCAGAGACAGGTTTGATGGGCAACATTAACACCTAGAAAATGGCTTTAATAAGTAAACACATGGTGAAATCCTTATGTCCCATCGCTCAATGGGAGAGTATTACAGCTTAGGGCCAAGTTAAACATTAGAATAGACATGAAACTGCTGCCACTCTGTGGCCCTTTCTACTCCAGGCTGTTTGCCTGGGATGGCCCCAGGACTCCAGGCTGTTTGCCTGGGATGGCCCCAGGCTGATCCCTGTGCGCTGTTGGTGTGTATTAGGTACTTCCGGGATCACCCTTTCTCTCTCCACCCCTATGGTGTAGAAAGGGCCTGTGTGTCTCTTCCTCCTTGTAGCACAACATAGACAATGCTTGTACACTTACCGATGATGTGAGGTGGAGGTGGGGAGACAGTGTGATGGCTTCTTGTCTTGAGTTTTGAAGACCAGCAAAAAATGGGGAACCCCCATCTTTTTCTCAGTTTCCCCATTTGGGGACACACACACACACACACACACACACACACACAAGCCCTCCTGGGAAAAAAGTGAGATTTAAAAAAACAAACAACTGAATTTCCCCCAGTTTTTTCTAGGCCTTCTCATCTCGAATAATGACAAACACTGTTTGAGTTAGATAGAAAGGCAGGGAGAAGAGACAAAGAGTGGGGTCAATTCTTTGGCTGCCTCTACATGAGAGGTTTAAAGCTCTTTCACGTCTCATTAAAATTTCTACCTCTATATGAGCGGAGCGCAAATTGGGAGTTGAGGCGCGTTATCTATCCGATTATGCGCATTATTGAATGCGCGTTAAATAGCAAGTTTTATTTTGCTGCGGCCATTAAAGCACATTTTGACTATGTGAACAAGCGATTCTCCGCATTAACTACTTCTAAAGCGCATTTCAAACAACCGGTAAGGCCACCAGTTGTGTGCTCAATTACCTCCTGCGTACAGTCATTTATCATAAAGCGCTTCTGAGAAGATGCGCATAATCGGAGAACCAGGCGTCAAACCGAATTCTTGTAGAGGAGGTCTTTGTTAAGCTCTTTAGTTAAGCTCTCACCTTAGCACACGTCTAAACACAGGCATCAGAATGAGGTGTGGCACTCCAAGGCGCTACAATGACCTCCATTACATCAGTATGCAGTGGAGTGGAAACTGGGTCCAATTTTTTTCAGTGCCCCTTGACATTAAAAACTCCTCACAAATAGAAACAACACTGGGCAAAGTGCTAAGCTCGAGTCTTTGTTCCAGAAGTGCTTTAAAAATGGCAGGGAGTTTTGTTCTGAGGGTTTATTTACACAGTGCAGCATTCACACTAGGGACGGGAGAACCAGGTAAGCTCAAGTTGACCGGCATCCTCTGAACTCTGCTTCATAGCTCAGCTTGTCTCATTGCCATTGTCATTTGTGACCTGTTTTCATTCAAACAGGAAAGATGCACATTTTATGCACATTTTTCAAAAGTGTGCACTCCCCCATTGAGTAATGTGTAGAAATGTGCATTAAACACACACACACACACACACACATACACACACACACACACCAGTGATTGCAAGTTTTGGAATTTGTAAACCCCCCCCCCCCCAAATACAACCAGGATAGGGAGCAGAGCAAGTTCAAACAATTTGCAAACTGAAATGAAATTCTCATATAACTCTAATTCAAAAGTGCCATCTCTCCATTCCATTCTACTATCCCAGCATACTGCCTTCGCATTACCACTTCAGCATGCTGCATTAGTCCAGGCGCAAGTAGGGTGGTGTTGCAGTACAGATTTCAGTGATTCCTAGGAATAATCAAAAAAATTCAATGATTCTGCTCTTTCAGCACAGAAAGAAATGAGCTAGATGCAGCATCTGTTGAAATACGATGTAAAGAAAATGGTTGGCAACTTAGTTCAATTAAAATTAGAGTGATTTTTGTCTGGGTAGCTCATAGTACAATCCTATGCATGTCTCCTGAGAAATCAGCCTCACTGAGTTCAATGGGTCTTAATTCCAGGAAAGCGAGTCTAGGATTGTGGCCTTAGGGTGTAATCATATACATGGTTAGAAAAAAAAGCCCTACAACTCTCCCAGCATGCTGGCTGGGGAATGCTGGGAGTTGTAGGACTTTCTTCAGTCTAAACATGCATAGGATTACGCTCTTAACTAACAATCTCCACTCACCCCTCTTCTACTGCTAATACAGTCTTAGACGTCTCTGTACTAATTCCACTTTAAGATAGCATGAAAACATTTTACATGCCCCAAGTATGCTTCACTAGCAACCTGTACCACAGGTTTAATAAGATAGTTTATTGTACGCCCAATGATAAGTTAATTATTAAACTTGCAGTCCTAGAATTATGTCCAATTTGCAGCCCTGCATTAAGTATGAATGTATATTGACAAGGCTCTTTGACACATAGCAAGAATGCTGCCTCATCATAGCAAAATTTGAATCATATCCTATTTCCCAGAAACGGCCAGTTGACACAGCCCATGGGCCAGATGCAGCCCTCAAGGCAATTTCATCTGGCCCCTGGCTACCCTATCAAATTTTAATCACGTTATGGTAAAATGTTTGGTCACAGTATCACTCATACGGAAAAGAAGAAGAAATATCAATGTTTAAAGAATATTCCACACTTTGACATGGTGGCTCCTTTTTATTTTGTATGTTTCATATATGCTATATGTAGATATACATTTTAGAAATGATGCTTTAATATAGAGCACACTCCTATGCATGTTTACTCAGAGATGCATTATATTGTGATCAATAGGGCTTACTCCGAAGTAACTGTTGTTGTTTTATGATTGTTGCCTAACAGTGCAATCCTATGTACATTTACTCAGGCGTTTGTCCTTCTAATTTCACTGGTGCATTCTCTCTACTAAATGGGATTTCAATCTCTATGAATAACTCTACATTGAAAGTTATTGCTAACTAAAATAGATACAGGTGCAAAATATTTATGGGCAATCTTGACCATTCCTCAGGTGGGATTCCTGGATGTTCTACTATAGGCATGGCTAGGTTCACCATAGTTTTCAGTTGGTCTGTGCACAGACCCACCCACCCTCACCAACTTTGGAGGCCGATTCTGCGCTTCCAAAACGGCCCCGATCCATCTGGATCAAGATTCGGATGTCTGAATTATTTGGATGTCTGAGCAGCAGCCCCCCCCCCACAGCGTGAGCCCCCTTGGTTGACTCCCTTGAAGAGGCCTGGAGGGCTGTGGGCACTCACAATGGGTCCAAGTAAGGAGCAGGGGGGGCTCATCCAGTAGCGGTTCGGATTGGTCTGAAGCACTTTGGACCAAATCCAGCCTTACTCAGCCCGGAGTTGACTCATTTTGGTTCCAGACCCATTCAGGCAGAATCGGCCTGCTTCCGCTTAGGATTCGGATCCAGAGCCGAAGCAGTGCACAGCTCTAGTTATCAGCTTTTAACTAACTCATTGTGTCTATATCTCTAACCTGCTTTGTTTTGGCTAAAATGCATCATAATTATATAAGCCTTTCAGGTGTTTTGGACTACAACTTCCATCATCTTTGAGCATTGGTCATGTTGGCTTAAGGTAATGGGAGTTGTAGGCCAAAACATCTGGAGGGATGCAGGATGGGGCAGGCTGCTCTAGAGAGTTTTGCATCAAGAGCTTGAACTGCCAACCTGGGAGTCTGGGACTAGGAGCTCACCTAGTGAGCTAGCATGGACACTGCATGTGCATTAGAGCTAAAATAAAGTTTGTCAGAAGAGATTTTTCTGTGAACAATCCAGAGATTTGCTTTTTCAGCCCGTCGTCCTCACCTTTCTTTTTCTAGGGTGACCAGATACAAAAGAGGGCAGGGCTCCTGCAACTTTAATGGTTGTGATGAAGAGGGAATTTCACCAGATGTTGCAGGAATACGAATGACACCTGCTGAAATTCCTTTTTCTATACAACTGTTAAAGATACAGGAGCCCTGTCCTCCTTTCCATATGGTCACCCTACAATCATAGCTTGCCTCAATGTAGCTTCTACAATGGGTATTTGTGATGTATGTAAATACAAGAAGTGGTCAGACGTAGGAGCAGGCTAAGAATCACTGTATGAGTAGCTCCACAGTAGGGATTCAGCTTGTGCTGGATGAGGTTACACTCCCCCTGAAGACACAGGTTCATAACTTGGGTGTACTCCTGGATTCAGCCCTGAGTCTGGATGCCCAGGTTTTGGCAGTGGCCAGGAGTGCATTTGCACAGTTAAAGCTAGTGCGCCAGCTGTGCCCGTTCCTGGAGATGTCTGACCTGGCCACGGTGACACATGCCTCAGTTACATCCTGATTGGATTACTGAACACGCTCTATGTGGGGCTGTCTTTAAAGAGTACTCAGAAACTTTAGCTGGTTCAAAGAGTTGCAGCCAGATTGTTGACCAGGGCTGGTTACAGGGAGCATACAGCTCCTCTGTTTAAACAGCTCCACTGCCTTCCAGTCTATTTCCGGGCACAATTCAAAGTGCTGGTTATGACCTATAAAGCCCTATACTGCTCGGTTCCAGGTTATCTGAAAGACCGTATTCTCCCTTATGAGCCTGCCCATGCTTTGAGATCTTCAGGGGAAGCCCTTCTCTCAGTCCCACCACCATCACAGTCACGTCTGGTGGGAATGCAGGAGAGGGCCTTCTCAGTGGCTGCTCCAGTACTCTAGAACTCCCTTTCCAAGGAAGCTAGACTGGCCACTCCTTGATGTGTTTCCCTAGGCACACAAAAACTTTCTTATTCTGGTAGGCCTTTGGAGAATAATGTGGAGCCCATCTATGTTTTAAGACTTTTAATTTTAATATGTATTTTAAATGTTGAAGTGTTTTAATATTGAAACCTATTTAATTTATTTTTAACATTTGTATATCTCTTATTTATAGCTTTTATCTGTATATGTTTTAATTTTGTAAAGCCGCCAGCATTGGGCAAAAGGCAGGATATAAATAAAAATTAATAATAATAATAATAGGAACATAAGAAGCTGCATTATACTAGATCAGACCGTTGGTCCATCTTGCCCAGTAGTCTCTACTTTGATCAACAGAAATTCTCCAAGGTCTCTGGCTGACATCTCCCCCCCCCCTCCCACCGCATCACTTGCTACCTGAACCTTTACTTAACTGGAGATGCCAGCAGCTGAACCCGGGACTTTCTGCATGCAAAGCTTGTGCTCTACCAATGAGTTACAATCCCTCTGCAAAAGAATTCCAGAATTGTAGTGATCAAGTCTAGATATTTTTCCTGAGATCTCATAGCACAAAATATTAAATCATTTTTGAAATTGTATGTCACTGAAATGAACTCCCCTCTCTTACAAAACTCAATATGTTTCTCCACTATCTAGATGTGACTGGTTTCTGTGTTTTTCTGTCCTATTAGATCTCCTAGAACAAACTCTGGGAAAGAAATGAAGGAAGCATCCATTTTATTCAGTGATAATGACTGGAAATCCATTAACTGTAAAATGTGCTCTTGACCAATTTATTAATATTTGTATTTTTAAAAATGAATAATCCTGGTTCAAATTGGATACAAAGAACAAAAGGCACTAAACATTCCTTAACAAAAACCCATTAAACCAGAAACAGCATTTAAAAGAAAGAAAGAAAGAAAGAAAGAAATGCTGAATGAACTTTAATTACATAGAGTAATCATTATGCATAATACCACACAAATAATGGAAACCCTAATAGGCCTGATACTGTAAGACAACACTGTACCATAAGCCAAATGCATTTTGACACAAAGACTTCATTGGTGCTTAATAACATCAAAACGAATCTGTAAAAAATAAAAACACTTAGAAGTCGGCACTTCCAAAATAAAAACATTAACTATATTATTTTAAAAACAACACAAATAGGATTTGCTTCTGCATGCAAAATTATAAAAGGAGGAAGATTAAACAATTCTCTTCAAGCAGGTGTTGTAAATGTCCATCCCCTCTTGGGTTCAAATTTAATACTCAAGAGTTCAGTTAGTATTGGATCACAAGGATTTACTTGTTTTTTTTAACCTTGGTGTAGGTGTGGGAGGTCTTCCACATATTATTCTACTGCATATTTAAAGCATACAACTCCTTTGTTGAGGAAAATGCACTGGCTGCCTATTGGCTACTGGGACAGGTTTAAGGTTTACAAAGCCCTAAACAACTTGGGATCAGGATACTTGAGAGAGCACCTTCTCTCTTACCAACCTGCCCGGTCACTGAGATCATCAGCAGGCATGCTCCTTTTGGTTCCATGTGGACCCAATGGCAGGACCAAAAAACATAGTAAATTCTGGGGGGCACAGAAAGGGCAAAGTATATTTCTGTATGTTTCTAGGTGGGCGAGATTTGTTCCGTATGTTAAGTTCTCTGAAAGAAAAACGATGGTACATTTCACATTAAAACTTCCACCCTAAGCATATCATTTCTGAAATAAATTTGGAAAGGGTCACTATAGGCCTATATCAAAAAAATTAAAAATAATTTTAATTTTAAAAAATATTAATTTATGGTTAGAATTTCTTTTCTTTCTTTCTTTCTTTCTTTTTACTTGTTTAGGCACTGCATATATAAATAATAAATTGTTAATTCTTTATCCTGCATGTCAGATATTTCTCCTTTCCAGTAGCTACAAAACGTGTAGCTTTTGTTGGCTCAAGAGCTGCAGCTGAACTGTAGAAGAGCTGCAGAGATTATAATGTATGAATGCACTTGTATATGTGAAAGGTGCCTTTCCTCCAAGTAATCAGAGGAGTCCAGCAATGGATTGGCGAGTTCCTTACTTGGGGAGGTGCTTGCCCCCCCCCCTTTAGCACCGTTCTTGCATAGACCTATGATCCGACTGGAGAAGAGCCTTCAGTGGGGTGGCCCCCTTCCTATGGAACTCCCTGCCTCTGAAGGTCAGACAGGCAACGCCAACACTGGATTGCTTTGGACACCTCCTTAAAACAGCTCTTTTCCAGGAAACCTCCCTTGGTTGAACAGCCACAGTTTAGTTGGAACTGTTTTATTCTTTTTATCTTTTCATCATTTTATCTCTCATTGTTCACCACTCCAGAATCTGTTCAGATGTGAGCCATATATAAGTGTTGTAAATAATTTTTTGTCTTGTTTTTTAAATGTTGTAAGCTGCTTTGAATCTTTAGGGTAGACCAGGCTAAAAGAAACATGAGCTGGGGTTGGCTCCAGGATCTGCCTTTTGCAAAAGGAAGGATGCGGCTCATGGAAAATCCCTCCACCTAATTTTTGAGGATCCCTCCTCCTCCCCACACCACAGCTCATCCCCATTAGGGTCTCCTGACTCTCTGTAGCATTTTCAGGGCGGTATGGGAAGAAGGGGGAGGGAAATCCACTTCTATCAGTACAGTTGGGCCCTTTCTACACCATAGGGGTGTAGAGAGAGGGAGGGAGGGTTATCCCAGAAGTACCTAATACACACCATCAGTGCTCCTGGAGGGCGAACCCGCAAGTACCTAATACACACCATCGGTGCACAGGGACCACCCGGGGGTCATCCCAGGCAAACAGCCTGGTGTAGAAATGGCCTCAATTCAGTATAAATCTGGATCCAACCACTAGGGATGTAATGAGAGAAGTCTTTTGGCGGTGAGGTTGGTGGGAGGCTTTTTATTATCCCTGTCTTGGAAACCATCTTCTGTTTGGAGTGTTGTTATTGTTCACGTGAAGCACCTTTTAAACAACTATAGGATATAATGCATCAGCACTGTTTGGAACGGCTTTAAAAATAAATACCACTAGTCTGAAAGGATGATGTTCTAAGTCGAGTTTCAAATCAAGTTAACAGGAGTACTATAAACCCAATCATTTAGGGAGTGTCATCTGAGCAGATGTTTATGATGCAGTTACAGCAAATGTGGTAATTTAAGGCTTTTCACCTTCTTCAGTACATTGTAAATCTAAACTTCATAATAAGTTAATGTGAGTGCCCATGGTGTTTTGAAGCTACTAAAACCTCATCATTTCAGCTGCATCAAACGGGGGGAAAGGTAGCATTAATAGACAACATATATGGAGCTTCTTCTCCTTCCGAAACACCCAAGATTTGTGGGGATGAAAAATCACATCTCTTGCATCTAATTGACACAAAGTCTACAGTGAATCACACAAGAACAAATAATATTGATTTCCGATGCACAAGTCAGAATGGTTTTCTTTATACGACATTTCTGGAATAAGTTCCCTCAAAGACTCTGGCAGTAATTTAAAAGGGTGATTCTGAGTAGCTGTTCTTCTCAGGTCTGGTCCAGAAAAAAAAATGACTCATCTAAATAAGCTCATCAAATGGTCACAGGCATCGGATGAAGGAGTTAGCTTCTTAGCCACTCATCCATGCTTCGAAGTTCAGGCAAAAGTGATAGGGATGTGCAATCTGGACCCAATCAAGGCGAAATCGGATAAAATTATCCGATCCCGATCATCTGGATCATCCGATCTGATCCGATCCGGAAGGACCCGATCCGGATTGGAAAAAATCAGAGGATCGGACCTACCCCCCCCACTTGCGCTCCTTACCTGCTGCCTTCTCGCTGCCATCCACTACTGCCCACTGCTTCTGTACTACTTTGAAACAGGCCTTGCGGCCTGTTCCACAATAGAGCAATGGTGCGCCGGGTGATGTCATCACTCGGCGTGCCCTCGCTCTACTGTGGAACAGGCCACAAGGCCTGTTTCGCAGTAGTACTGAAGCAGAGGGCGGCAGTAGACAGCCCCGGCAGGTAAGGAGTGTGAGTGGGTGGGAGGGACAGGGATGGGGAGAGTTAGGTCCCCACTCACCCGCCCCCATGTTTTCCACATAGGCTTGCATTGGGGGAAAGTATTTCCCCCAATGCAAGCCTATGGCGAAAACACCTAAAATGGCGTCTGATCTGAAAATCGTACGTCCGATTTTCAGATTGGAATTGGATCCGATCTGATCCGGAAAGCCTCCGATCCAATCTGAGGCATCAATTCCGATTCCTATTCAGATCCGATTTTTTTTACTGTGCACATCTCTAAAAAGTACTATTAATGTTATCCTTCAGTTCGCTCTTCTCTTACGGACATAAAATCTTACCTTTCCTTTGAGCCAGTAGTTGCTGAGTAAAGCCAGTTGGAATATTTGTGTTTATTATTAAATTTTTATTTAATAATAATAATAATAATAATTTTCTTTCTTTCTTTCTTACCAGCCTCTCCCTCTGGATCAAGTGGGGGAGCAACATTAAGAACAAATGATATAAAATACATAAAACTAAAAACATATAAAAGCTAATATGTTGTTAAAACACCAATAAAACATGCAATCTAAAGATGAGATGAGAGAGAATAGGACTTTGCATTCGCCTCAGATGGCACTCTGCCTCAGATCTGAGGGAAGCAGGATGCCAAAACACTGCTGTCAGGCAACCCCCTGTCAGGTTGCCAAGGTGCCAAAAGCAAAACAAGAACAAAAAAATCCAACCAGGCTACTGCTGCAATTTTGCCTGGTTGTTCAGCAATATTAGTTTTGTAGACCTATGCCTCATTTCACTGCCAGATATCCAGTTATATTTCTGTGCCTTTATATTTCCCACGTGTTAAGATCAGTTTAGGAGGGCCTACGAAAGTTGCCCCCACATGCTGAGGTGAAGTGAAAGACTACCAGGGGAAAGGCCAGCATGGGGCATCCCACATCTCGAATTCCCACCCTCATCGAAATTGTTGGGGTTTTTTAGGTCATGCTCATTTCATTCTATTTCTGCATGAGTTTGCGATTTCTGTTTTTGAACAATCCATGCAGAAATTCATACATATTCTTGTTGATGTATGCATTTTTAACATTAGCATTTTTGGATACATGCACCCATTGACTAAAGCATGTGTGCACACATTTTGGAAATGCACACATTTTTTCTTTGCACATTTTTCAAATGTGTGTATGTCATTGAACATGCTTTTGCTTTTGTTTGCAAAGCCCACCACAAGCTCAGAAATGTGCAGATTTCCATCCACAAATTGCATTTGGGTCTGCGATCGTTTCTGGGAGGTGTGAATTGAGTAGATCCATTTTTTAAAAAATGATGTGGAGCAAATTTCTCAAAATTCAGGTCATGCACAAGGGAATGGCAAAGCTTGCATTTAGGTGACTGTAATATTCAATGATAAATCTTTGCATTTGGGGACATTGAAAACATTTGTCTTGAATTGTCAATATCCACTGGTATATGCCACAATTCACCAAATTTTAGACATCACTATAACACAGGAGTGGCGAACTTGTGGCTCTCCAGCATGGCCAATGGTAGGGACTGATGGGAGTTGTAGTCCAGCAACATCTAGATGAACACATGTCTTCTATTCCAGCCACTAAATGCATTGGGATTTTCTTAATTCAACAGGGGATGAGGGAAAATTATTTCTGTAATCATCTAACAATGATACTATTGATCAATCCTTATTTATCCTAGCTCTGATAATGTAAACAGTTTGGATGGATTTTGCCAACCATTTGGATGAATGTAGTCTCTCTCTCTCTCTCTCTCTCTCTCTCTCTCTCTCTTAGGATTCCATCTGGCCTTGCCGCTGTCAGATGGATCATCCTAATCAACCTCTTCCTTTCTCTATACTCTGATCTTCTCTTCTGGGAGCAGACAAATTTCTTGGGTGATGTGTCAAATACAATGAGACTGATGGCCATTTTGAGTTTGTTTCTTACCTATTTCATACTGTGCAAGGAGTCCTGTCACCATGTCAGATGGCCTTCTTTCTTCCTCATCCAGTGAACTTGACAACTGCAATAAAAACTTTGATTACACCCAGGTTCACTTCAGGCAAATTCTTAGACAGGCTGTGCAGGTTATCTGATCTGTAATATGGAGGTGATGTTGCACAATGCCCTGCTATGACTGTAGCAAAGAGAAGTCAGAAAATCTTCAAGCATACAGTTGGTGATCTAGTGGGGTTCAGGCTATAACAGAGATGGTCACAGTCCAGGAGGAAGTCTGACAAGAGGAACAGTCAACAGCAGGAGTGGTCAGCAAGAGGTCAAACACAGTAAATCAGTCAGGTACCTTTTGCAATCCAAAAGCTGGGTCATTAGACAGTCCGAAAGGTCAGGAAACAGAGCATCAATCACAGGGACAATTCAGGAGGCAAGATACAGAGCAAGGGCAGAATGGACCAAGTTGTTCCAACATTGGCTGGCTTTCCAGTGAAAGCCCAAAGCATGCTGGATCCCACCCATAGCTCAACTGGGTGGGATCAGAGCTCTCTTTCCATGGCCCTACTCCTGAGGATTCACTTTCTCCTGAGAAGACCTTTTCTGGAAGCGAGCACTTCTTCATACAGAAGCCCTACTAGCCTGTCGCTTGAGGCGACAACACTCCCAGGCTCAAAGGCTGAGTCCCTTTCTCCTGAAAGGGATGATTCAGCAGCCATCTTCCCTGAGGGTTCATGCTCTGGTGGCAAACCTTGATCTGAGGTGCTCGGGGCTTCTGTGAGCTCCAGCTCTTCCTCTGAGGATAGGCTGACCATATGAAAAGGAGGACAGGGCTCATGTAACTTTAACAGTTGTAGAGAAAAGGGAATTTCAGCCAGTGTCATTTGTATGCAATTAGTTCCTTGTGAAATTCCCTCTTCATCACAACAGTAATAATAATAATAATAATAATAATAATAATAATAATAATAATAATAAAGTTAAAGTTGCAGGCACTATACAAGAGTGACCATATACAAAAGAAGTCAGGGCCCCTGCAACTTTAACTGTTGTGATGAAGAGGGAATTTCACCAGGACCTAATTGCATACAAATGCCACTGGCTGAAATTCCCTTTTCTCTACAATTGTTAAAGCTACATGAGCCCTGTCCTCCTTTTCATATGGTCAGCCTATCTGAGGAGGATTCCTCTAGGTGGGGCATGATATATAATTCTGTTCTCTTCTCTGAGGCCTGAGCACATTGCTCTTTCTAGGTCCCAGCCTTGTGCCATTTCCTACTCTAGGTCCTGACAGGGGAAATGTTTTGAATAAGTTAAGGCAAGAGTGAGAAACCTCAGGCCTGGAGGCCAAAATTGGCCCTCCAGTGATCCTCAGAAGGTCACATCCCTTTGCCGTAGTCCCACCCCCTTTCCTCTGACCACTGATCGTTTGGTGCTTTCCTGACATTTGTGAGTTTTTTCCCCATTCTAAAAGGCTGAAAGGCCTCTGTTATGATTTGGTTCTTCGCAGTAGAACTTTAAGCTACAACATGCTGACAGTATATGTATTTTTGGCCCCACCCCTTTTGCTCCACCCACCACTGGAATGCAGCCCCCAAGAGCTTCTCCAGAACTGAATTCAGCTGAAAGGGATTCATCATCCCTGCTTTCTTTAGGTTCACATGTGGCGCTGGTTTGCATGATACATCTTCCCTGATCTGGCCCAGTGTAGATCGGTGGAGCCATTTCTTCATGTACATGCTAAAGAGATACCTAACTCTGGCCACAGTTCTGGATGCAAAACAGATTTACTCCTATCCTCCTACCCCTTTTTCTGAGCCACCACAACCACCCTGGAGTGATTTCTTGAGCGACTGCCTTCCCTTCCCTCATTATCTTGCCCTGCTTTATCCTGCCTTGGGGCCAGAACCTTACAACGAGACATGGAAATGACGCCTGCTTCTCAGCCACACTGTACTTGTAAGGCATTCGTGTTTTAACATTTGATGAATATATCCGGCGTAAGAAGCATTTTTATGTTTCCTACTTCACTCAGTCATTTCGCTGATGCTGAAATGTCTCTTCGGCTGCCCTGCCAAGGCATTTGGGATATATCTCTATCCCCGAGGTCACATTCCTTTGGAAGAAGCTGCCAGTCTTGTAAGACGAGTTCAAAGCCAGAGAGTGTCGACTCTGAATTTATGGGCTCAAATGTCTTGCAGGCGAGGGTCCCGGGAGCAGGTGCTCCGTTCATCCAATCCCTAAACCACGTCAGTGTCTCTCTCCTTACTTTAGACGTGTCTCCCCTCCCCCACGTGTTTTCAAGACTACGAATGAATATATCTAATCTCTTAAAAGCATACCAAAGGTGCAGTTAAACTCTTTCATGCTTTTGGTTCAGAGTCAGGAGGACTAGAATCTCCAGCTGTTGCAGAGATAATGAGACAGGGTTAGCACAAGTGGTAGACAGGTTTAAAACTGATACTTTATCTCAGAAGTCCATGATGTAGCTGAGAGCCTATCTACACTACTGCTTTAAAATGGTTTAAAATGATTTAAAATGGTTTATAACAGTAGTGACAACTGTTGGGGCCCAGGACACACTCCATATACAGTTTTCAAAACGTTTTTTCCTGCTTGGTGTAGATAGGCTATGAGCAAAAGATTGCAGGACAGGGAAACTTGAGAATATGCTTCCCCCCATTTTGTATTTCGTTTTTTTATTTTGCAAAATGAAATGAACACATTTGACAGTGGCCAATTGTCGAATGGTTCATAAATTACCACATGTGTGGAAGAGGACTGGCCCAACCATGAGGCAGAGTGAAGTGGCCACCTCAGGCATCAGTTGCTGAAGAATGGTGAGTCTCAGTGAGTTGTTGGAGACAGAGCTGTACGTACTATGCAGCCTGCCCTGCACCCTTTAAAGTAGCTTGTTGTTCTCAGTGGTGGTGGTGGATGCTGTGTCTCATCACCAGTGTCGAACTAAGATTCACCTGCCTAGTCAGCTTCTGTATGTGGGATAGAAGCACCATTTTGTCTTTGCCTCAGGCAGCAAAATATTTTGGGCCAGGCTTGAGGCCCAGCTTCACGATGGATTTACTGCAGGGAACAGTTTGAGGTCACTCATGCCTCATGACGTTGTCGCCAATCCACAGGCATCCAGTATTTACATTCCTGAAAAGCCACATGGTCGGAAACTCCATTTACTCCATTTTTTATGTTAAAGTGGCTCCCAAGCTGTGTGCCCTGTGCCCCTTCCCACCATGCCTCTGTGATGTTGGCTGTGATCTGGCAGTGACCTGGTCAAGGGGTGGGGTCGCTCTTACCCCCATTCCATCTTTTCCCCCATTAGCAGTAGGGGCTTTTGGAGGCTTCAATTCCTGCTATAGCCTCTTCGTCCATTCACAACAAGCACCTTCCATTTCTGGAGTCATCTGCGATGGAGGGAGCAAGTAAGCGAGAGGAGTGGATATTGTGGGCTGCAAAGTAGCAGCCCCACTCTCTGCTGTTTCTCATTCATAAATTGGGCTGGGGGGAAGGAAGTTGCCATCCCCCCCCGTTCCTACAGGAGGGTGGCAAGTCCCACTGAAATAAATTGCCATTTTGCAAATTAGAAGGGATTGAGATTTGGCACTTGTATGAATGAGCAAAGCAGGCTAGTTACAGAATTGGTCCTTGCGTTCTGGTTCAGAAGAGCGGTGGGCACTAGAGGTGGGGAAGAAGCACCTCTGATTCGCTGAGCAGCAAAGTTTACAGTCTGGAACAGTGTTTTTAAGTGCTGCATCCTCCGTGTGTGCTACTGATGGACCAAAGTGATTTGCATCTGATTCTATTACCATGAAGATGAGCCATTGGTGTGGACCCTTCTGTTCTGCCATTGACCAGAGGGACCAAGAGTCACTTGGAGGTTGCAGCCACATTATTCCAGGAAGAACATCACAGCAAGTGGGAATCCAGCCTGCCCCCATCCTTTGGCCACAGAAAGAGCAGCCAAAGGGAGCCTGCTAAATAGAACCCTTGGCTTCCACTCTCAGTTGCCCTGGTGAAGTTGCAGAGCTGAAGTGAAGCAAATTCTGGCCCCATCCATTGGCCAAGGGATTAAAGACTGGCAGGTCATTGGGTGTTATGTAGATGCGTGCTTGTGTATTATTACAATCTATTGTAAGCCACCTTGAGGATAATTTGAGAGAAAGACAGGATGTAAGTCTTCTCAATAAATAGGGAGACATAATATTTTGGAAACAACGTTGAGATAATGGAGACTATACAAAACATGACTACGCTTCAACCTCCAGTACGAAGTCTCAACCTCCAGTACGAACCAACAACAACTCAGCCTAGATGGATAACAGCACCTGGGAACTTTTCATCAGGTCCACATGTATATCTCAGTCCTGGCGTAGTGCGGAGATTTCAAATCATCATTGCTGCAAAGTGTGTGTGTGTGTGTGTGGGGGGGTACTCCCTGCTTGGCCCTCCCCATGATAGTTTAAATCAGGAGAAATTATACAAATGTGTTCAAGCTGCATAATTTTTGCAGGCCATGAAGTTCAGCTGTCTGGGCACAGAATTTAGATTGCCTGACTGCTGCATTTTTTAAAATGCAGTCTACACAAAGTCCTGCATACACCAAATCCCTGTCTGCTTCAGTTTCTAGAAATGTAAGGAACTGGCTAGGGCTCTATTTGAGCCAAAGCACATCAGTATTCCAGCTTAAGAACCAGTTTTCAGTGCCAGGACACATACTACATAAAAGTGTGTTTTTGTACACGTGCAGGATGCATTTCCTTCTCTATTGAGAAATCAAAACAGAACCCAGCTAGAGATGGACAGATCAGTCAATTTCTCTTCCATTTTTTCTCTCCTACATGCATCCCCCTCAGTCCACTCTGTCATGTTTCTTCATAGATGCACACTTAAAAAAAAATTACAAATCAATTTGTTTCCCTCCTATTTACACTTTTACAGTGTGCTCCAAGGAACGCTTTTTATATTTATTTTTAAAACCTATTTTAGACACATTTTCTCTCACAGCATGCCTTTCTAAACTGATTTGCTCCCAAAGTTCAAATTTAAAAATATACGTTGATACTTTCCCCCGCCCCCTTGAGAACTGTAGCGGAAATATGGGAATGGCAAAAGCGGGTGAATAACTAAATTCTGATCCACCTGCTTAACTCAGGATTAGGCCAGCTCATATTGGAATTCGCAAAAAAAACAAAACCTCAAGCATTTCTACATAATGGCAGACACTTGCTTAGGTGTTTCCTATTAATGATGTCCCATCATCGATCCCTTAAAGACAATATCCGTGGTCCAGTAGCAGCGTACATTCTTTGAAGGCAGAAGCTCACTGGCATCTCCAGATGGGACAATTCTGGGAGCCACTGCTGAATCAGGACAGACAATGCTGAGCTAGATGGATCAATGGTCGGACTCCATAGTAGGCAGCTTCCTACGTTTCTGGCATTGTGGGTTTTGCAGTGATGGGGTATGTTGCCGAAGAGACAGATCATTGATCCCTCTGCTGGCTGCTTTCTGATCGCACAGACACAAAGTCCTGCATCTGAATGTCTCAGACACAGCATGAAAAAAGGCAAAGAGAAACACAAAAGCCACAGGCCAGATGAAAAGGACATGCTCCCTGATTGCACTCTTCCTAGGGATGGATGAGATTTTGTTTTAGCTTATTTTGGTAGAAGTTGACCAAAATTCATAACGCTCTCTCTCTGTGGGGCGGGGACTTGAGATTTAAAAGAAAAGAGGGAATGAATGTGAGAGGAACCAAAACAGATAGATTTGTCCACCCAGGCCCAGGGCTCTGATCGCTTTGCTTTTGGAAGTTTGGGTTTGAATCCCTGTGTATTCAATCGTGTAAACAATGAACTAGGGTTGCCACCTCTTTCATTCTGACAGGCTCCTCATCTTTAATAGCTGTATAGTAGACAAATACATCATAGCCTTCCCCATGCTCAGAACGGCTGTACCTATTGAATTTGGCTGATGCAGATTTGTGAAAATGTTGTCTCAGTACATTTTGATAAGAATTTGCGAACATTCACAAAGTTCTCCCTATTAAGGAGACAAAAATCTTGAGATTTTATAAATTCAAACGCAAAACTGACAAATTCATAGATCCCTAACTCGTCCCCTGATCCATCACCCTGTGTGATTTCCCTCTTCCTTTTCATTGTTTACCGTGATCTCTGAACTTGTATAACCTAATTACCTTGATTGTTGAGCTGAAGGTTTGCAATTCAGCCCCTGAGAAATTTACCACAAAGGAATGGGGTCTTCAACAGAAAAAAGGTTGACCACTCTGCCCTAGTTTGTCAATCAAATAAAAGTGTGGAAGAGCTCTCCAATACCATACTTTGGTTATGCGGCAGTATATAAATCTAATAAATAATAATAATAATAGTAATAATAATAATTGACCATCAGCTGCCCCAAAGCAGTTTATGAGGTGGGCTGCAAGGGAAAAGAGGCATTTTCTGAGGTAGGCATAAGAAAAACAAAGGGGTGAAGGAGTGGTAGCAACTAGGGATGTGCATCGGATCGGACCCGATCCACGATCCGGGCCCGATCCAACCGAAATTGGATCAAACTATCTGATTACGATCCCCAGCACCTGAATCCGCTGATCCAATCCAAACCGATACAAAAAGGACCCGATCTGGATCGGCGGATCAGGCCCCCATCCCCACTCATGCTCCTTAACTGCTGGGGCTGACGGCTCCAGCAGGTAAGGTGCGCGAGGGCAGGGGCTTCCCTGGCAGGGCTGTCCGCTTCCATCGGCGGGTGCCAGTGGGTGCCCGCCGATGGAAGCGGACAGCCCCGCCGGGTAAGAAGTGCAAGGGTGGGGGAGGGCCCCACTTACCTGCTGGGGCATTCTCCTCCTTCCGCTGCCAGGTGAACTACTGCGAAACAGGCCTCGCGGCCTAGTAATGATGTCATTACCTGGTGCTCTACTGAAAAACTAGGCTGTGAGGCCTGTTTTGCAGTAGTTCACCTGGCAGCGGAAGGTGGAGGACACCCTGGCAAGGTAAGGAGAACGAGGGGGGGCCTACCTGCCGGGGCCGTCCGCTTCCATTCGCGGGCGCCAGTGGGCGCCTGCTGATGGAAGCGGACAGCCCCGCCCGGTAAGGTGTGCGAGGGGAGGAGGGGGCTTACCTGCCGGGGTGGCCGCTTTCCTCCAGTGGCACCACCGGAAGGAAACAGCCGCCCCGGCAGGTAAGCAGGGGGAGGGGGCCCCATTTACCTTGCTGGGGACATCCACCTCCCTCCGCTCCTGGATGCTACTGTGAAGCAGGCTTTGCGGCCTGCCCCTAAGTAGCGCACCTGGCACGCTACTTAGGGGCAGGCTGCGAAGCCTGTTTGCCATAGCATCCAGGAGCGGAGGGAAGCAGACGTCCCCGGAAAGGTAAAGTGCATGAGGAGGGGAGGGGGCTTACCTGCCGGAGCGGCTGCTTCCATCCACTGGCACCCGTGGTCGCCAGTGAATGGAAGCCGACGGCCCTGGCAGGTAAGCAGCGCGAGTAGGGGGGAGGGACAGGGAGGGGGGAATTAGGCCCCCCTCACCCACGCACCTCCATTTTTCCCCCCATAGACTTGCATTGGGGAAATGCTTTCTTTCCCCCAATGCAAGTCTATGGGGGGGGGGGGAATGCCGTCCGATCTGAAAATCGGATGTCCGATTTTTGGATCGGAATCGGGTCCAAACCGAACCAGGGAGGCCTCAGATCTGATCCGATCCAAGGCCTCGGGTCTGGTTCCGATCCCGATCCAATTTTTGGACCATGCACATCCCTAGTAGCAACCTCATTAATTACTTTATAGGTCCCTGTTAGGACCTTTCCACAAGGTCCTGTAAAATAGTGTCTGGAACTTGAAACTTGAAACGTTCTGAACATGTTGGCTCAGTTTGGCTCCTAATTTTCTTTTTAAAGAACCATCTGATGCATTCCGAAGCCAGGTGCCATGTTCTGTACCTGCTTCTAGTTTTGACATGCTCCTCTGATACGCTGTATCATATTCATGTTGCATCACAGACCTTGTGCAACTCGTAACTCATTATGTTTCTTGGGTGCAACCTGAGCTTTATAAAAGTTCCTCGGCTGAATTGCCCACATAACACAGTAGCCACTAAAAGTTATCTTGCTGGATTGCATATCCCACAGAGAGCCTATCTACACAAGCAGGATAAAACACTTTGAAAACGTTTTGAAAACTCTATATGGAGTGTGTCCTGGGCCCCAACAGTTGTCACTACTGTTATAAACTGTTTTAAACCATTTTAAACCAGTAGTGTAGATAGGCTCTAAGAGGGCATTAGAAAATAACACAGGCAAGAGAACAAAATGTATCTTAACCTACCCTGGAAGAGAGAGAGAGAGAGAGACAGAGAGAGAGAGATTTTAGCGGTCTCTTATGAAACTGCATTATTATTCATAATAAGCATCTCTAAGTTGGCTTCTGGTGAAAAACGAAAATCCAAGCCATCTTCTCTGTGCCTTCAAATGTCTGGATATGAAGTATGAATAGCATATCTCTTGGTGTGACCATTAATGCAGAAGGAAATGTTAGCACCAATCAGGCACTGTAGATTTACAGCTGTTATCATGCAATGATCACTATTTCCCCCTCTCTCCAATGTTTTTATTTTATTAATTTATTTATTTACTACATTTTTATACCGCCCAATAGCTGAAGCTCTCTGGGCAGTGTACAAAAATTAAAACCATTCAAAATATAAAATGACAGTATAAAAACATAATTTAAAATACAGTATAAAATACTATCAGGATAAAAAACCAAGCAGCCAGGCAAAAAATGATAGGGATTTAAAATACAAATTTAAATAGCAAGGTTAAAAATCAAAATGAAGAACTGTTTAAACACTGTGAAAATAAAAAGGTCTTCACTTGGTTTCTAAAGGAGTATAATGTAGATGCCAGGCGAACCTCTCTGGGGAGCTCGTTCCAAAGCTGGGATGCCATAGAAGGGAAGACCCTCCTCTTAGTAGCCACCTGTCTCACTTTCTTTGGCAGGGGCTCATGGAGAAGGACCTCCGAGGATGAACTTAGGGTCCTGGCAGGTACATATGGGAGGAGGCATTCCTTCTGATAACCTGGCCCCAAGCCATTTAGGGCTTTGAATGATAATACCAGCACTTTGAATTGGGCCTGGATCTGGACCAGCAGCCAGTGAAGCTGGAAAAGGACTGGCATATTGTGGTCTCGTTGGCCAGTCCCTGTTAAAAGTCTGGCTGCCCTGTTTTGTACCAGTTGTAGTTTCCGGACAGCCCCACATCAGTAATCCAGATTAGAGGTTATCAGAGCGTGGATAACTGTAGCTAGGCTATCTCCGTCCAGATAAGGGTGCCATTGGTATATCAGCCTAAGCTGATAAAAGGTGTTTTTACAAGTGAGAGGGTCTAAAATACAGTTCTCTGGCACACCACAGGCTTTGATAGGATTTTTTAAAAAACAAAAATTCTGGCATATACAAGAAAATTGTAGGTTGTGTAAACATGTTCGTTATGTAAAAGAGTTTAAAAAAAAGAAGCCCCAGTGACTGTTTTAAAGACACTGTGAACTGCAGTTATGAATGGGTGTTGACAGGTGTTGTTAGGTTTCTCTGCTCTTTGTAGATACCATGAAGACACAAAAGGCTTCACTTAAAAGGTTGGTGGGGGGAAATGAAGCACATTTCTTTATTTTCTCACAGACCTATCACTTGGCAGTAAGGCAGCCAACAGTTCCTCACAGATACACAATCAAATATGAGACAAGAATGGTTTCTGATTTATGAAATTGAGGGAATGTTCCTTCAAAGGGATGATATCTAGAACCCCAATTTGCCTAGTTCACCCTCCCTCAACCTGATGGGACTCCAACACCCATCATTCCCAACCAAGCTGGGGAAGGATGGCGACTCTGCATTCAGTGAGCCCAAACGAAGATGGCACTAGAGGGCAGCCCTTTGCTTTGTGGTGTGCCATCCGCCCAATTTTTTTAAAAAAATCATAAGAAAATTTAAAAATTAGGAGGAGCAGAAGCATGTCTAGAACCACAGGAGGTAAATTAGTGTCCACAGGCACCAGATTGGAGACCCCAGTGAGCTGAGGTGGATTGGATGGCTATCAGAGACAGGGCCTTTTTGGTGTGGTGCCTTGTTTAAAGAAGTCCTTCCACACCTTTTCTTCTGGTGCCTATTCTGATGAATTTACTCCCTTCATTTATTCCAATTCATAGACCAAAAACTCTCAGGAACCCCCAAAGAGGCTAACATTCAATAAATGTGCAAGGCACCAGGTGTTATTGTATCTGATGGGATCTCTGAGCCCAGCTTTCCTGTTTTGATAGATACTCTGAAGATTTTCTTGTTTCGGAAAGCCTTTTTTAACTCATAGTTTTGTTTTTGCTGGACTCCTGTTTTGAACCGCTGTTGCTCTTCCCGTATTGTCTGTTTGTTTTTACTGATTTTTCATTTTTAAACTATCTTAGCTAAAGCTGTCATAGCTCAGTGGTAGAGTCCTTGCTTTGCATGAAGTAGGTTCCAGGTTCAATCTGTTGCATATGCGGGTAGCGCTGGGAAAGAATTCCTGCCGGAAGCCTTGCAGAGCTGCTGACACTGGGCTAGATGGACCCATGGTCTGATTCTGTTTAAAGTAACTTTCTACATTCCCATGTATTATCAGCTGTTTAGCAATGGCTTTTTTTTTGCCTCAAAAAGCATAGTATAGATATCTAAATATATATGTCTAAAGAGATTGATTTGCTGCTGGTGTGGTTTTTTTTAACCTGTTGTTGGGTCTTTTTATTGATTTGATTTGATTGTAGGAAATAGAAAAATATAGAAATTGGGTGTGTTTTGTTTCATTTGATTTGTTGTTGTTGTTGTTTTTAATAGTGCATTGCTTTAAAACATGCTCTGAGCCATCTTGAGAACTGTTGGCTAGTAAACATGTCAGAGATATTTGAAATAACCATTTTGCCTGTGGCATCCTTTATGAACCTGAATACTAACATGTTTCCCTCAGTCTTCTTTTCTCTGGACTGAAAGACAGGCATGGCCTTCTGGGGAACTCCAGAGGGTCATATTGGGATCCTAGATGAACCAGATTTGATCTGCAGGCCTAAGGTTCACTAGATGCAGCCCAGGTGTGTTGTGCTCCTTGAGGGGAACCAGGAACTAGTTAAGAGCAACTCTCACTCATTCTGAACTGAGGACAGGCCACAGGATCAGAAAGCTCTGTAAAGCCTTAATGAAATAAATAGTGCTGTGCCGAAAATTTCTCCCACATGTTTTTGACCATTCTCATTCAATTTGATAGAAAATAAGTTCAAAGTTGAAGGAATTTTGGAGAAATTTGTATGGGCTGAATTAAGGTTTCTTGTGCTTTCCTTACTTAGGAGGTGGCTGACGGGTATGCACAAGTGTCTTGTTTTTCATTGTACAATCATCTAATCAGCTGATGTTGCTGCCACTTGTAGGTAGCACCCATCCACCCACCCAAAAAGCATTAAAAGCCCTTACAGAAAAAAGAAAGATGCTGTGCTACAATCTCTACCAGTGGTGACCCCTACCTGTGAGAAACTGTTAAGAATTTCTTCTCCCCTTTGAGAAATTCTGTGAAATTCTCCCTCCAATTCCTCTGCCCATTAATTGGGTGGAGAGTTTTGAGAGGCCATTTGTGCATAGCTCTAGAAATAAACCTATAGTCTCTTTTGAAAACAGAGGTTGTTTGATGCTGTATGCCAGGGGTAGGCAACTTGGTACTCTTGGGCACCCATTTAATCATCATCATCATCATCATCATCAGTCCCCAGACACCTTTCTTTTTGCCCCTTAAGATGCCCCATCCATCCCATATATTTTTTTAAAATGACATTTTCTTACTGGGATTGCAATGAAATAGGTTTCTGTTGGGGCTAAAATCTCAGCCTTTTGGACAGGTTACTTGTCCTTTGCCACACCTCTCATGGCAGCCATTTTGTACTGGTGCCCAGGAGAGCTTCTCAAACTGCCAAATGTGCCCACGGCCCAGAAAAGTGTTCTTCCCGTGCTGTGAGCAATCTTGAAACTTCCTCTTCCAGCGGCATCCCCCAAGATGCTCTTTCTCTGGAATACCATGCCATGAGGTATCAGGGGCTACTGCTAAAGGGAAATATTACCAGAACCCATTCCCTGCCTGTGAAATGTGATGTCAAACAGGCTTCTTTTTTCTTCCTACCAGGTCTTTCTCAATTTACTCAGTATAAACACCATTGATTTAAGTGGCCCATCCTCCCTGCTACACCCCTAGTTTACAATATTCCAAATGCATAAAACTATCTTGTAGAAGCTTGGAGTCAACGCCTTCAATTGCTTACATTGAAACTGTGTCATTTTTTTACAACAACAATTAGAATTTTGTCCAATAAAAAAAATTGAGTTTTTAATTTTCCTAGAATCTACTTCCAGTTTTCCAAAGCCACATTCAAAAGGTTTTGTGTTTAAGAACGTAGAGATGAATGCTTTAATTTCAGGGCTTGCCAGTAGAGGTTGCTGAAGACAATGTACTACACTTCAAGTGAATGGAGTTCAGGGTAAAGCAGGCCATAACCTGCCCTCTTCTTGGTGTCTATGCTTTATTCTTCTTGATTTGACTTACCAGAGCAGCAGGCATGGGCCAGAATATTCTTGCTGACAAGGAAAACATGAGAACAGTTTTTTAAGAAATTGACTGATATTTATAGTCCACCAAATCTCTTTAGCTCAACAACCTGTGTTTCCACACCATTGGTTATATATCAACAGAAGCTAAACACAAGCTTACTGAGAGTCATGAGTTTTCCAAATGGAGGTAAAGCATCACAATATTATTAATTTCTCCATAGTTTATGTTTTAAAAATATGCAGGCTATCTTAAAGTTCAAGAAATGAGTCTCTTTACTAAAGTTCAGACTTTTGATCCTACAAAATTAACATGTAAAGGGAGAGATTTGAATAGGCATGTTAAGTCATTCTTTTCGGACGACTAGTTCCCTGATTTCAATTCCCAGAAGATGGGTAGCTGTCAGAGGCAGACCAAGCTTTCTGCAGAGTCAAAGGCTTCCTCGTACTGCATCGATCTATTGACATGTGCTTGCTCAATGAAGCAGACATCTTTGAGGCAGTCAATAACTGCTTGCTATTTCTACACTTAGCCTTTCCACGACCCACTCTGTATAAACTCCCCCCCCCCAAATTGGTAACAAACTTAACAGGTACATTGGCAATACCCACCAGAGCTCTGTATGTGCTGTAAATTTATTTTTTTATTTAACTGCATGTAATTTGGGGTGCCTAATTTGCTAGAACAGCAAAAGAGGGCAGAAAAGCAGCAGAATGTGGTGCTGCTTAAAAAAACTCAGTGTCCTAAGAAACTGAGCTTTCTTTTATTTTCTTGGTACATTTCTAGCCTTTACAATCATGGTATGTTTGATTTATGGGGGGTGTACTATGATAAAGTAATAAATAAGCCATTAATGCCATCTTCTTAAATACTGCTATGGGCACTATGGGGTCATTAGCTTGCTCATAGCTGTGACGTATTACATGTGATCAATCATAGAGTCATGGATTTGGAGGGGGCCTTGTAGGACATCTTCCCCAGACCCCTGCTCGATGCAAAAAACATTTCAGACCTAGGACACCTAGAAAAATTCAGACCTACATAGCGATCCAGAAAGGGAACCCTACCACACCTCTGCATAATTGGTTCCATTGTCAGATGGCTTTTACTCTTATGATGTTCCTCCTAATGTTTGGTTGAAATCTATGGTCTTATAAATTATGCCCAATTATATAGTCCTGCCCTCTGAAGCAGGAGAGAACGAGACCTTGACAACTTCAGTGTGGCAGGTCTTTGGGTATTTTGAACAGTGTTAGCATCCCTCCTCAGTTTTCTCTTCTCCAGGCTAAACATACCTAATTCCTTCATGTTTTTCCTCACAGGACTTGTTTTCCATACCGCTGCCCAGGCTTTTTGCCCTCCTCTGAACCTGTTCCAATTTGTCCATACACTTCATAAAGTGTGGCACACCAGAGAGCAATACTTCTGTATAAACTTTTTACCAGAGAATGTATCCAGCCTATAAAAGCTTATCAGAATAATGTTTTTCAACCAGTTTCATGGGACCCTTCAGTTCTGCAAGCATCACACAGAGGCTTCATACACACATACACACACACACACACACACACATCAAACCGCCTTTGAATTTCATAATTGTTAAATAAGTTACTTATTTCTGGTTTTACTTTGCTTTTTGTCTTAGGAAATCTGAGAAATTGGAATAGTTAAATCATATTTTCAGTAGTGAGAAAACGATGCCCTGTATATGCCCTGACTGATGTATCCTCTAAGCCTTCCATGACAGGGAAAATGCCAAGGTAATAAAACCACAAAGTTTTGGGATACATACTCAATTTGAACATGGTGCAGGGACGGGTGAACTCCCCCATGTGCTGTTTGTGCTCTGCTTGCCAGACTCCCACCAGTTGCCCAACCCCTGGCCTGCATGCAGGGCAAGCCGCCAGATAGTCCATGGGTGCCCAGCAAGAGCTCACATCTTTTCTTTACTTTTTTGTTCATGAGCCACAATTTGCACAAAATTTCAGCTGAGACTATTGACAGAAATTGGGATTTGCACAAAATCGTGGTTGCAAAGAGAGCAATTTGCATAAATATGCAGGTGTAAAGGATCATGTATGCCTGCAATTTTGTGCAGATTGCACTATTCACAGCTACACACATTTTTGCACAAATCCTGATTTTTATAAATATTCTGAGCCACAGTTTTGTGCACATCCCAATTTGTGCAAATTGGGATGTGCACAAATTTAAAAAGTGGGAAACTGCGGACTTGCCCGACATGTCATGCAATGAGTCAAGTCCGCTCAGGAATCCATGAGCTGGTGTCTGGGGGGCCAAGCTGGCAAAAACTCAATGATCTCCACCCCCAAACCAGTGTTTTCCAACGTCCCTAAACATGGGATGAATTATGGGAACACAGACTCCACTACTGCTACGTGAACCAAGAATGCAAGCAAGAACCCACAATCATGTTACAGAGTGGGACACAAACCTTAGGACGAATTTCAATGTTTTAAGAAGCGGCAATAGGGGAAGCATGTTGTGACCACATCTTCTCCAGCTGCTTCCAGGTCACATGTGAAGGGGAAATACACCCATATTCTCTACAGGGATATTGATGTTATCCCATTGCCGAGACATTGTGCCTACATTCTTTCCTCCCTTTGCATGAGTTCCAGAACCAGCAGCAGATGAGTTATTTGTTCTTGTGTCTTCCACTCCTGTAGAGTAGGGGTGTTGAACCTCAGGTCTCCTTGGGTTCCCATCCCAGCCTCCAGGGTTCCCCAGATGCCCATACACTGCTCCCTCAGCCATCAATCATTTGGTAGTTTCCCAGTTTTTCTGCAGCTTACCTCCCATTCTAGAAGGTTGAAATACCTCTGCTAAAGCTTAGTTACTGCAGTAAATGCTTTATGCTAAAATATGCTGGTATTTTGTTTCCACCTCTTTTCCCACTGGCTCCTCCCGTTTTCCTGTTGCTCCTGCCTACAACTGAATGTAGCTCTCAAAACTTCTCCAAAGAGGAATTCCTTCCTCAGGCTGAAAAGGTTCTGCTTTAGAGTATCCAAAGTGGTCCTCCGTTGGTGCCAGAAACAGCATGAGATCCCAAATTGCCACACCACCACAAGCATGGTGCATCTCTCTTGAATTGTGCTTCCCTATGCACATTCATTATTTATTATTATTATATCTCTTCCTTGTTTGTGGTGGTTTTTCTAGAGGAACATGACAGGCTTCCTGATAATAGAGCATGTTTTAATTATGACTGCTTTCTGGATGTTGATGTGGGTGTATTTTGGTAGGCCCAGTTTCTGAAGGTTTTCAGTATAATTTGTTGATGTGATGCTGGTGACTGATGTGACTAACGGAATAATTGTGACCTTTTCTTGTTGCCATGGTTCTTTGACTTCCATGGCCAGTGGTGTATATTCTGTCATTATTGGCTTTTAACCCCTCTATGTTAGATTATGTGCTGAACCATTGTCTCTGCAGCAATTACGTGTTGCAGATTGCTGATACGGACTATATTTTTCCACTAATGTGACAGGTGGCTCTGTGAAGACAGGTGTCCTGGTGACTTTGGAGCTTGTCTTTCACTGTCAGATAGTGTAGTTTTCCTGCTGACTGACTGTCAGGTCCTGCTTGCTATCTTGGAAGGCTATAATTTTTTTCTTACCTTTGATTTTGCAGATTCTTCTCCTACAGTGAACAAAGCTGTTGAGAGTGCAATTCATTATTAATTCTTCATTGGGTCTCTGTGGAGACACGATTGTGGCTGAAATGAGGAAAAGAAAACAAAGTCCTCATGTACTCTCTCTCCCAGTATGCTCTAGTATATTTTTCACATTTGTTGCCATCTAGTTACTCCTAAGATCCAACACCCCCCTTGCCCAAGGGGTTGCCTTTTTCTCTGATTTGGAAGAAGGAAGCAGTTTCAACAGAAAAAGTACCAACAAGCTTATAGGTACATGCTTTGCAGCCATGTTCCAGATGGGTAAGATATGTTTCCTCTTCCACCATGGAACACACACAGCGTTATAGAAGCTGCCAGGATTCAGTCACTGTTACACATCCCCCAGGAGAAGCTTCAATCCACAATAATTCTATAGAAGGAACACAACCATGAGGCAGTCTCCCATAATGCACATTTACTTTGGTTGCAGCTTCACGCTATGGTAAGAATGGCTTACAAACATGGGTAAGAAAGGCCCAATATCTCACTGGTAGTGCATATGCTTTGCATCACCAAGACCCGAAGTGGAATCCTCTTCGAGACGATCTACACTCAAGCTTTGTAACGTTTCATAAGGGTTACGAAAACTCTTTGGGCTACATGACGCACTCCCTTGAACGATGTATACCTGAGGTTTTTTAAAACTCACTTCAGCTATATACAGCGTTTTTTACTTTTAATAAATCGTTTTATGTAAAATAATGTGTCCTTCCTTACCGTTTGTGATTCATGGAGGGCAGTGCATCGTTTACCAGTGCTCAAATGCTTAGCCATTGATTGTTGGGGAAGAAAGAGGGGCTAAGGAGGAAGTGGGTGAGTGAACTACAACACCCACAATGCTTAGCCCTATGCTCATTGAAAGCTAGGGAATGAAAGGGGAACTAAGGAGGAAGTGGGCGACTGAACTACAGTGCCCACAATGCATTGTCCTAAACACATTGTAAAAACAAAACAGAAAAAGATGGACAGAAGAGTGTGAGACCACACTCACCGCTTTGAAGACTGAAGAATTTTCTCCTGTAACATGAGTACTCCTTAATGTGGCCTAAGACATTCTAGAAAGCACCTTTTTGGAGCATTTTTAAATACTATTTAAAACGTTCCAAGGTACAGTGTAGATAGGCTCTTCACCTCCAATTAAAGGATCACTGAGCTGCTGTCAGGCAGAGTGGACAATATTGGTCGAAACCCTTCCATACTTGTAGATGGCTCCCCCACATGGAACCTTGTGGCACTAGAGGCCTTCTATCCCTAGTCATGCTGTGTATGCAGCTCATAATAAATTCAGTTCCTCTGTCTTCTCCCAGATCTTCGTTAAAACTGTCCATCATACTTTCATACTTTTGGTGGTCATTTTTTTAAAAAAAGTAATGGTGAAATAATAAACAAGCCATAAATGGCTTCCTAAATACCACTACAGTACTGGGATCATGCATGTGCTTGTAGCTATGACTTACTATGTAATATGTATTATAAGAACATAAGAAAATAAGAAGAGCCATGTTGGCTCAGACCAAGGATCCATCTAGTCCAACATTTGGTTCAAACAATGGCCAGCCAGCTAGCCACAGGAAACTCACAAGCAAGATGTAAGAGCCATGCATCCGTATAATCTTTTACCAGAGCCTGAGAGAATACACACAAGCCATAAAAGCCATTAGGCAGCATGAGGGGGCTCCCTCAGGTGGCACATATTGGAATAGTGTGGGGGGAGGGGCAACAGCAGCAGTCCTCTCTCCTAGCTATTCCCCCTGGGGCCCCCTTGATGGTTCTCTTCTGTTGGAAGACAGAGCTGTGTGTGTTAGTGCTGCATCATCCCCCCCCAATAAAATCTTCTGCATCTTCTCTAGCCATTCTCATTCCATCTGAAAGAAAAGAACTTGCTTTCAAAATGAAAATCAAAGGGTGGAGTGCATGGTTCTGGTGTTTACCGTTGTTAGTGGCCCAGGCAGGTGTATCTTTCATTGTACCTATTCATTGTAACTCTCTCTCTAGTGGTCTGTAGCCTTTCCAGGTACCCACACTTCAATTAAAGATCAGGGGAAGACATCATAAGGTAACTCCTCCTCCATGGGGCTGAGAGACCGCAGAGCATCAGAGAGATTTTGTAATAGAAATAAAACACATGCAGCACCTTCAGCCATCTCGCAACAATAAGGTAAGTTCAAAAACTCCACCAAAAGACATTCTGAAGTGCCCTGAGAATGGGAAGAGAAAAATGGAAACCTCTTTCGCAGCGGAAGAGAACTGGCAGACGGATTTCAATACAACAATAGACTGTGTGCCCGAAGCTAGCCTGCTCTCCTCAGGTGCACTGGAGGAGCCTGTCCCATCACCTCTGCTGAGGTAAGAGTCAACTGCCAGTCCAGTCATGTTCTATATGTAGAATCATTGAGGGAGAAACCATCTTGTCCTTCACCTCAGGAAACAAAATGTCTTGGGCAGCCCAGGATCCAGTTCAAATTGTTGCTCCATCATGAAGCTAATTCAATGGTCCCAAGCAAGTCAGTTTCTTTCTCAGTCTTAGCTACCTCACAGAGTTGTTGTGAGGTTTGACATTGCTCATTTGAGCTCTCAGAACTACCTCCCCTATATACCCTTTTGATTAGAAGAATATAAAAGTGCTGGAGATAATGCATGAAAGCACTTGAAGACACCAGTTTCCACTGGATGATTTTGAATGGCCAGTACAGAAAAGGGACTCATGATTAACTTGAATTGTTCAGAATCAACCATGTAGGCATTTCACCTCAGGTAGAAGAAAAATTAGAGTAGGCCACAGCAGGAAAACGCGGGCAAGCCCATGCAGCCAAGAACTTCTATTATTCTTTAAAAATCTAATTGGCCAGTGATGTATTATCCCCTAAAAGTCTTGACAATTCAAAATCCCCATTGTGATATAGTTGTAATGACGCCATCTTCTTAGGAATAAAGGTAGACGTGTACTTAGGATGTCTTCCTATACAGGCCCTGAACCTCTAACTACAGTATCTGAAGAAGAAGCAGTCGTATCAAAACTCTCAGCATTTCCCCCACACACAATGGTCTACTACACAGATGGCCTCCCCTGCAAATATTAACTCTCCACAATTCTAATTAGAGCTGATATCCTTCATGCAATGACTTTGAGGTCAATATATTCCACGTCGTGCAGTAAAAGATCAAAATTTGAACATGCAAAACAGGGATAGGCAACATGCCGGCTGCATGCGCCACCCCCTGGCCTTTAGTGCAGCCCCCACTGTCACTACAGCAGCAAAATTGGGTGGTGCAGTGGCAGCAAAGCAATTGGCTGCCAAAGTTTGCTGCTGAATTTTGGAAGTTTGCCACTGAATTCCAGCTGCAAGATATGATGGAGGCTGAAGAGGGCCCAGTTTAGCTTTGAAACAAGCAATATTGGGCCATTTTCAGCCTCCATTGAATCGTGTCACCAAAATTTGGTGGCAAACTGCTGCTTGCTTTGCTACCTGTTGCCACACCATCAAATTCCAGTAGCATGACAGAAGAAGTGCAGCCCTCAGCCATGTCCAGGGGATGGAAATTCCTCTCCCTACCCTGCTGAAGTTGTCTACCCAAGATGTAAAAGGCGTCATATCTCAAAATCACCCTGTTCCTAACAATTCAACTAAACAAGCAACTGGACATGGAATGGCATGCACAGAACAACCTTGATACTGTGAATCTGTTCCTAAAATGGTAAGACATTTTGATGGATCTTCTTTTTGGTGGATCTTCTTTTTCATGGGGGGGTGGGTATTTTAATTGCTTTGCTTTGTCTATCTTATGATATCACATCATGACATTAGTTTTCCAATCATCCCAGGGCCAGGTAGCAATGTAGAAAATCACCAGACGTTTAAAGGATGATTAATTCTATGGAGACCATTCTTGAATGAGACAAGGTGATGTATTGGTCCTACAAAGGGCAATATCAGATTTAGCATGACAGAGCATGCATGCACATACATGTGTATGCGCAACCAAAGATGAGCTGGGAAAACAAACTCAGCACAAAGAGAAACCTGTGCAGGGAACTCTATTTCAAACCTACAAGAAAGAAGCAGAGGAGGAAGAAGTCATTTATGCCGTCTTGTAAGCTGTCTTTCATATACGACAAAAGGTAGAATGTGGGTATCATATCCACATTTTCACGATCTGTCACTTTCCTCTTCAACAGCTCCAGTTCTGAAATCTATCCAAATTTAGGAGAAATGTGTGATGAAACCATTCTCAGAAACTGATAATATTACCAAAATATTTCTAGCTTCCACTGAAATTCCAACAGATTTTTTGCCTGAACAAGACCTTCCACATTTGCTTTATTTTTATTTATTTATTTCATTTTTATTATTAATGATGGGTAAACTCACCTGAGTGAATTTTGGAAAATGCGTTATTTCATTACTTTGTTATTTCATTACTTCATTCAGAAAGTAATAAATTTGTCCATGTAAGCTTGGGTGGGAGTTCACATGTAATATGAAAACACATTCCGTGTATACGGGGGGTTGCGCATGCGTAATATCAAGATGCATACAGGAAGCTGTCATTTGGAACTGCGTAGTGCAGCATGACACCATATGTCATCACGTTATGTGCCTGCTTTTTGATTGGTTGTTTTTATGCGGTTAGCCGAGGGAGGCTCAGAATGTGGCAACAAGGGAGAGGGCCATGTGTACTTTTGAAAAATGCATGCAAATATGCTTTAATCAATGGAAGAAGAATGTGTACATTTCAAAGACGTGCACAATTGATGCACACATTTGGATACAGACTTGAGTTGGAATGAACTTCAAGTCAGAATTCCGAGAACTTTGGTGCACTCGCGTTTTGCTGATTGGCACATCCCTAGGTGTAGCTGCAGCGTGCAACAACAGTGGGGGGCAGACTCACACACATACACACCCCTCCATCCCAAATGACTCGCAGCTGAATGTGACTGAGTTGTTGAAAAACACTGCATTTGAGGGAAGTTGTAGTTTTTCACAGAGCACATAGTTAAATTATGGAATTTGCTACCACAAGATGTAGTCATGGCCACCAACTTGGATGGCTTTAAAAGGGGGTTAGGCCAATTCATAGAGGGTAAGGCTATCAGTGGCTATTTATCCTGACTATATATTACCCCCAGGTTTGGAAGCCATAGGGTTCCTAACACCAGAGGCTGGAAACACCAGCTGAATTGTGCTGTTGCATTTGTGTCCTGCTTGTGAGCTGTGCATAGACATCTGGTTGGCCACTGTGGAAACAGAACATTGGACTAGAGAGGCCTTTGGTCTGATTCTCCTGGGCTCTTCTTATATTTTTATCATTATGGTGGCACCGTTCCACAGTAACCCATCCTTTAGGGAGGGCAGGGCCAGAAAGCATGATCCCATGTCTTCCTCTCTGGACAATCAATGAATGCATAGATGGAACATCCCAAAAGGATTCACATCATGTGGGGGAAATATATATGCATGCCTGTTCCAAACACTGGGAAGTTGCAATAAGCCATGCATGGAGGGGACAGGCAGTTTTTCTACACAGCTGAGGTACACATCGGAGGAGATCGTCTTGTGGCAACTGGTCCACCCTGTGGGTCCAGCCCCTTGCAAGGGTGGCAGGGTCAGTGCTGAGCTAACTTAGCTCCCACAGACTTGGGAAACTTGATAAACTTATTTTTAGCCTCCAAGTTTGCAATCCAAATCATGCCAGTCATCAAAATACAGGTGGAACGATCCAGTTTCATAAATAGACTAGTTGGCACTAGGCAGTTCTTTGTCTCCAGGGAGTAATTAAATGCAGGGTCCCAGAGTAATGTTAAAGTGTGATAATGACAGAATTTAAAGCTATTTTCATAGTGCACCCGCTGCTGCATCTCAGCTCATTTCCATAGACATGGTTTCCAGTTAAAGCATTGTCAGACTCTGAGTCTCTCTTGGGTATTAAGATGACCGAAGCCCTGAAGGAGTCTTGAAGGAGGCTCAGGGGAAAGATACACACTGTCATGCTAGATCTGATGAAGATCCTATTTTACAAGGCATGGCAGTAGGAGGGAAAGCAGCCTGTCTCTAGAGACAAATACTGCATGCTTACCTTAAGCAGACATAGGCATTGAGATTTAGGATTCTTGTTGGCCCAATTCACCTGCATTTTTAACCTCGCTGCTTACATACAGTGAATGATGAGGCAAAATATGAATCATCATCATTCCACTTATCAGTTAACTCTCACAGAGGGCATGGGGTTGTGACCCTTGTGAACAGCTAAGGCGCTTCTGCACGGAATTGTTATTGTGAGGTAGGGGCACACAACAGAATGTGGCAGCATACCCCCTCCAATGCCTAACACGACCCCTTCTGTTTAGGGCTCCATCCAGCCTGGAACAGGAGCCCTGTAGTTCCTCCCATGAGTTCAAGGCTCATGGGAGGGAGATTTCAGGATTTCCTCTCCCACCGTCCTGAAACCCTCCTCTGTTGTGTCCTTAGGTCTTAAAGCAAGGGTGTTGAACGTCTTTCAGCTTGAGGGCCGAATTCAATTTCAGAGAAGCTCTTGGGGGCTGCATTCCAGTGGTGGGCGGGGACAAAGGCAAAAGGGGCAGGGCCAAAAATCACCTGCCAGCAAGTAAGCCATAGGGGAGGCATTTCAACCTTTTAGAAATGGGGGGAAGGGACTGTGCAAAAATTGGGAAAGCACCAAATGATTGGTGGTTGGAGGAAAGGGGTGGGGCCAGAGGAAGGGGGAGTGTCCACATACGGAACCCCGGAGGGCTGGATTGGGACCCAGGTGGGCTGGATTTGTCCTGAGGAGTTGAGGTGCAGCACCCCTGGGCTAAAGGGCTCAGGTTTGAGGCTGGTTGCCAGTCTCATGTCTGAATGCTTTATTGCTAAATTGAGGGGTGTTCTGGAGAAGAGGGGAAACAAAGGCACCCTTCGTTCCATTCCACCCCTCCTGAAACCTCTCGATACAGTGCACGGAGGGGAGAGTATTAGCATCAAAGCATGCAACACCCCACACCTCCTACCCTATCCCCGCTCCAGGATACTATAAACTGCCAAGGACATGAACAGGCTTATCCCTCCCTCCCCCATTTTCCTTCTGTTCTCCTACTGACTTTTCTTCTCTTCTCTATTCTCCAGCTTACCCCCTTAAGGTTCCCAGGCTCAGTTGTCTTTGACAGTCCATAGGTCCTGAGCACACACCCTTAGCTCTTGGAACCTTTGTTTTTTGTATTTGTTTTTTTCATGTACAAACTATATACTTCTCTCTACCTAGAGGACTCCACTGATTATACAAGATCCTCAATTTTATTTCCCTTCCAACCCTGGGATGAGTGTGAAACTACTTTCAGTTCATTTTTGAACAGCATTTTGCCACTTTGCACTGTTCAGAACTGAATGCTGAGACGAACACAATCTGCTATATGAAGGACAGACATCTCTGAGCTTGCAATGCGATTCATGCAACAGCAAAAATGTGTTTGAAAAATGCATACATCTGAAAGATGTGTGTGATGGAAATTCCATCTCCTCCCCCAATGTAGTCTGTCTCAACTCAAAATGGAACCCAGGTCACTTGATTCAAGGTTGCCACAGAGATTTGATATGCACTACTGATGGTCTGTTCTATACATGTTAGGGATGGGTGACCTCACCCTAGTCTGGGTTGTGCACCATTCACCAGAACCCTACCAAGTCTCTGCCCAAGCTCCTTGCATCCGTACACTGCATCAGAAAAACATAGAGATCCGTGGACTGGCATCCAGGGGACTGAGCTGGCAATTTGTCACTTGACCTCAAGCCCAATTGGATGTCTATGCTCTCCCGACTTCATATGCCCCTTTCAGCCTGTGATGGTCATAGTGTGATTAGGGTGACCATATGAAAAGGAAGACAGGGCTCCTGTATTTTTAACAGCCACATAGAAAAGGGAATTTCAGCAGGTGTCATTTGTATGCATGCAGCAGCTGGTGAAATTCCCTCTTCATCACCACAGTTAAAGCTGCAGGAGCCCTGCCTTCTTTTGTATTTGGTCACTCTGGTGTAGCTCCTGCAGCTTTAACTGTGGTGATGAAGAGGGAATTTTACCAGGTGCTGCATGCATACAAATGACACCTGCTGAAATTCCCTTTTCTATACAACTGTTAAAGATACAGGAGCCCTGTCCTACTTCCCATATGGTCACCCTACCTAATTCATGTGCGCCTTTCAGCCTGCGATTGTCATAGCGTGATAGATTGTGCTGTTTGTATGAAAACCAGTGGCACGGGCTGAACTTGAGCAGGACAGCTTCTGGCACTCAGTCACAACAATTGCCATCAAATGCTAACAGACAAGCTGTGCCGAAGCCAGAGCAGGCCATTGTTAAAATGGAGCAGAAGTAAATGGGCCTAGTAGCAAGCTCCCATTTATTCTCGTGGCATTCAACTCTGTACCTGTTCTATGTTGATAATAGAGGAATGAGTAACAGGCACTCTAAATGCTAACTGGAAGCGGTGATCTTAGGTGTGAGGCAGGGACCTAGACTAGTAATTAGGGGTACTCATGACTCAGGCCTCTGAAGCCTTTTGGTAGGCTGACCATATGAAAAGGAGGACAGGATTCATGTAACTTTAACAGCTGCAGAGAAAAGGGAATTTCAGCCAGCGTTATTTGTATGCAATTAGTGCCTGGTGAAATCACCTCTTCATCAAAGCAATTAAAGTTGCATGCACTATACTAGAGTGACCAGATACAAAAGAGGGCAGGGCCCCTGCAGCTTTAACTGTTGTAATGAAGAGGGAATTTCACCAGGTATGAATTGCATACAAATGACAATGGCTGAAATTCCCTTTTCTCTACAACTGTTAAAGTTACATGAGCCCTGTCCTCCTTTTCATATGGTCAGCCTACTTTTGGGGAACAGAAGGGAAATGCAGCAGCATCAGGCCCAGTGATTGGCCAACAGAAGCTTCTGGATTGGCCGGGAATGACACTAGGAGCCTGGCCTTTTGCACGCTACTGCTTTCAGGGTCATCATACAACTGTCCATGCCGCTGTGTGACCAGACAGCAATGAGCACTTTTACAGAGATATGAAGGATCAGACAACCTGAGAGAGGAAAAGCCAAATTATATTTGCATCCCCAATATTCCTCACAGCTTTTGCATGTTAATGCCACCTACTCACCAGATGTAGCAAAATAAGCCATGCGGCAGTTGGAACACAGATATATTCAGCAAGGAGACGGAACACAAGCAAAGCTACAAGCAAACAGATAATGAGTTGTTACAAAAGGAAAATGCATTTAAAAGATCATAATAGATTTATTTGGTACCTTTGCAGGCCAGGAAGAAATGTTGCTACTCAACACCTGCAAAATGAGGTCAGGGCTGGTTTGTCGTTGAAAAGTGCTGGGTATGTCAGTCCTGGATGCACCATCTTCTAGAGGCAATCCTAACAGCTGTTCCATATAATGTTTGGCACCTGCACACCTGGGAGAGGCAGAAACACTGAAAAGGTGGCAGGCCTATCGATTTCCAGCAAGTCACCAGATGGAAACAGACTAAGAAATGTAGCCCAGTGAGAATTTTTTTTAAAAAAAGTTTTGCTCTCTTAGACCAAACTTTTATTAATAATGCAACCCATAAGTAGCTATGAGGGGGAAAAAATCAGGTCATAAATATATAGGCAGTATCCAATGGGACCACTCCACCTCCCCTGGTTCCGTAGCCCTCACAGGATCTACGACCTGTGCAATGGGCTTTTGCGCTTCTAAAACATAACCCCAGAAATTAGTAGAAATACTCATTTCCAGATTGAGAGAGGTTGGCGGAGCTCTGCTTGCCTGTTTCATTCTGGAAATGAGTGTTTTCACTAGGACTGGGCCAAATCTTGCCCCCTATTTTTAGGAACTTTCTCCTTGCGAAAGAGGCATTGCTTTTTCTGCCTCTTTCACAGGAAGTGGGGGAAATTCAGAGAATTTTCTTCTTGGCAAGAGGGCCAGGGATTCCAGATATCTTTTTTAAGTGTAGCCAGTTGCTGGGTGTCTTTTTCCTATTTTTTAGTTTTTCAAAAAAATATACACTCCCTTCCCTTGGCATTTGGAGGAGCCCATTAGTTCTTAGTGAATGCCTATTGGAGTCCATGTGACTTCACCCTCTTCAATAAGCACTCAGGAAGAACTCCCATGGCTCCTGAAAATGGTGGGGTGTTTTGAAAAAATAAAAAGAAAGAAGCCCCCTCAACAACTGGCTTGATTTAAAATGGTAAGTGGAAACCCTGTCCCCTCCCCAAAGAGAAAATTCTCTGAAATTCTCTCCTCTCCCAGCCTTTTTCACCCAGGTTTTCATTCCCCCCAACATCCCCCATGAAATGCCAAAAGTAGAATGGTCAAAATTTTCAGCCCAGCACTAGTTTTCACTCATTTCAGCTTATTTGTAAAAGTGCAAAAGTTCTGTTGAACAAACAGGGATCCCACAAGCCCATGGGCACGATAGGCTGCAGATGCGGTGGGGGGTTGGGAATGGTTGCAAGATGTTGGAGATCATAATTGTGTGCACCGTCAAACTGTTCTGCACCCCCTAAACCACCAGCTTGATGCTTTTAGGTGCAGTGGAGGATGCTGCCCTGTTGCTAGTGTAGAACTAAAATCCAACTGCTAGTCTTGTTGGCTACTGTAGATGGAACTGGGAAAGGAGGAAACCACCTCTTCCTATGCCCCAGGCTGCAATACATCCTGATCCAACCTTGTCTAGCAGACCACCAAGTTAATCAGAGTGCTGTCATTCTATTGCTTACATTTGCCATGGAAAAATAATGTCTGCTAACTCTCATAAATAGTCCACTCTTCTTTCTTTGAAGCTCAAAACCAGGAGGTTCATCAAAGAATGAATTAACCATTGAACTTAAGCCCCATTTAAGTGTTCTACAACTGAAAATGCTAAACTTGTGAACAGGGGAGTGTGCTAGCACCGCCTCTCCCTCTATCACTTTGCTCATTGCTCTCTAAGCATGGAGAACAACTTTATTATTTATTTTTTCATTCATTTATTACATTTATATCCTGCCATTTTTTCCTCCTTATGGAACTCAAGGCAGCAGACATAATCCTCCTTCTCTCCATTTTATCCTTACAATAACAACTCCATAAGATAGGTTGGGCTGAGAGTCTGTGACTAGGGCTGCCTCTACATGAGAGGTTTAAAGCTCTTTCAAGTCTCATTAAAATTTTTACCTCTACATGAGCGGAGCACAAATCGGGAGTTGAGGCGCGTTATCTATCCGATTATGCACATTATCGAATGTGCGTTAAATAGCGAGTTTTATTTTGCTGTGGCCGTTAAAGCGCATTTTGACTATGTGAACAAGTGATTCTCCGCATTAACTACTTCTAAAGCGCATTTCAAACAACCGGTAAGGCCACCAGTTGTGCGCTCAATTACCTCCAGCATACGGTCATTTACCATAAAGCACTTCCGAGAAGATGCGCATAATTGGAGAACCAGGCGTCAAACCGAATTCTTGTAGAGGGGGTCTAGTCCAAAGTTACCCAGTGGACTTCCATGGCTGAGTGGGGATTAGAACCTGGATCTCCTGACTCCCAGTCCAACACTAACCACTATATCACAGTGGCTCGCTTTGGGAAAAGAAGAGCCTCCTGTATCTGTGGGAACTCTCCGTATGACTCAGCATACTGATTTTCTATGGGGAGACCTATCTTCTAATGTCAGCAGTGCAATGAGAAGCCATCACTTCAATGGCACACAATGAACACCAAGGATTTATAATATTCAGTAGGAGCTAGAAGAGAGATGACTAAATTTGCTTAAAGCAATTCAGGTCTAAATTCAAGCATCAGCAGCATAGACAGAGAAGAAAAACAGGTCCTGGCAGAAATGGATAAACCAATGGAGTATTCTTATTTAGGTAGGCTGACCAGATAAAATCCAGGTCAGGGCTCATGTAACTTTAAGAGTTGTAGAGAAAAGGGAATTTCAGCCAGTGTTACATGAGCCCTGGATTTTATCTGGTCATCCTAATTTAGGTCAAAAGGAGATAGAACAAATAGATATATGCTGGGTAAAGGCCAAATCACAGTCAATGTACATGATATCTAACTCAAAAATTCCCCCAAGTGGGATTTGCTTATATCCAGATGATCAGTTACTTCATCTGGCTAATGAACACATTATCATGCCTCTTATCAAAGAGACTGGTTAATTAGCCAGGTGAACTGCAAAGCATAAAGAATCTTGATGGATCCGTATGAAATTGCATAACAACAATAATTTGGATGATTACAGACCTACTGATTTTTGTCAGCAACAGGGACATGATATATTAATCAGTGCACAAAATGGATAAGAACAGGAAAACAATTATTTCTGACCTTAGAGCAGTGTTTCTCAAACTGTTTTCTGATGCATCATGGAACCCATAAGAGAGCTACAGTGAGGCCCTTCCCACATCAGCCTGCCTTTCTTCACTGCCACGGTTCCTCCTCTTTGCTTCGGAGGTGGGCTGGCTGGCATGGGACTCCCTCCACTCCTCCCTCCCCCTCGCTGGCAGCACCACTACCATCATGATTGCCATGATAGGGAGAGGAGAACAGTGGGTGGGCTAAGGCCTTTTTCTGCACATTTGGGGAGACCTGGTGGGTGCTGAAAGTCCTCCTGAAGATCAGGAGGATGGGTGAAAATTTGGGTCAGGGGATCTACCTATCAGCGCCAGCTGCACCCCTTCCTAGAGTTAGAAGACCTAAAGACAGTAGTGCACGCGCTGGTAACTTTGAGGCTCGACTTCTGCAATGTGCTGTACATAGGGCTACCTCTGTGCCTAGTCCAGAAACTTCAACTAGCTCAAAATATGGCAGCCAGATTGGTCACCAGTACACCTAGGGGTGACCATATCACACCAGCTTTAAAATCACTCCACTGGCTGCCAATTACTTTCCAGGCGAAGTACAAAGTGTTGGTCATTACTTTTAAAGCCCTACATGGTTTGGGTCCAGGTTACCTGAGGGATCACCTTCTCCCATACAATCCGCCCCGCACACCCAGGTCCTCTGGGAAGAATTTACTACAGTCAGCCAAAACTAGGCTGACATCCGTTGCCCAGAGGACCTTCTCTTCTGACGCGCCCAGACTGTGGAATGGCCTGTCGGGAGAGATTTGCCAACTTAACAGTCTTTCAGAATTTAAGAAAGCTATAAAGACTGATCTCTTCCGGCAGGCCTACCGAGTCGAATTTTAAGAGTTTTATTGGTATTTTAACAATATATTAGTTTTTATATGTTTTAATCAGTTTTGTGTATATTATATCATTAGTTTTTAATGTTGTTTCCCCGCTCAATCCAGAGGGAGAGGCGGGTAATAAATAAATAAATAAATATTATTATCATCTATCTAGAATTATTTCTAGGCCACCTTAAAAAATTGTAATCCTCTCACTGGACAATATTCTGGTCATTATTGTAATATATGAGGTAGTTGAGTGTGTTTTTTTTAGTTCTCTCCTTTTTAGAGTTTCAAGGCTAAGCCTGGGCTTGGCTGCATGCTCAGCAGATGAGCCCTGCTGCCATTCCCTTTTAAAAATGGGAGTGCAAATGCCCTGGGAACAGCAGTAACAGGAAGGGGGGAAATGGGGATAACCCTCAGACCACTTCATATATTAATTGTAAGTACTAGGCTTGGGATGGGCAAACAAGCAATGATCGAGATGACTAGGATTCCTAGAACATCGTCTTTCTGCTCATCTCATGCCCAATTCCCGTTCATGTTTGCAATGACTGTTCGCTTTGCGTGAATCGGAAACTTGCACAAATTGAGCAGCAATTAAACGGGAGATCTGTACAAATCTCCCCAAATTTGCGCAGATTTCCTAATTTGTGCAGCTTTTTTCCATAGACTAAAGCGAGGCTTTAGGATATTTGTGCAAATCAAACTGGCAATCAAGGTTGAGACGAATGCAAGCACGTGTTCAACAATTTGCAAACATTTTCGGTGGATGTGTGCTCACGCTCATGGTTGGAGCTTTGAACGGGCATGTGGGCATGGTTTGCAAGCAAAAACAAAATTCTATATCCTTACTAGGAACACACACACACGCACACACACACACCACTGAATTCCCACAACCATTTCATTGGGATATTAAGTTCCAGTGAGGGGGGGGCACCTTTGACCAGCCTTAAGCCCAAGTCAGCTACCCATCGAGAGGAGAAGTTGCAGCAGACAGAGGTAGATCATAGATAGAGGTTTCCCCTTTCGAAATCTACTTTGCCTCTGCTTTGCCCTCGAAATCAAATATTATTTTGGGCGATGCCATGGGGAGGGCAAGCATATTGTTTTGCATATTCCTGGGGAATAGAGAGGAAAATGATTCACATGCGGTCAGCCGATTACTGGCAGGAAAGCAGGCAATAATATTCATGTAAAACATAAAAGATAATGTGGTGCCATAAGGGAATATGCATGCTCTTATTATGGAATAAAATGTTTAATCAGCTTTACTAGTCTAGCGATTATCTCTTTCTTTCTCCCCTGAAACAAACCAAAACAACAACAACAACAAAATCCCTCTTCAAATTTTAAGGGGGAGGGGTTAGAAGTTAATAAGAATTGGGTTATATCGGGCTAATAAATCTATGTCATTCAGTGGATTTCTGCGGATACCTGCTTTGGAGATTTTAATAGGTAAAGGAAAAGTCAGGCAGAGTGACTCATGTGATCCAGCAATGCAAGAGAATTAGGTTTTAAGTGGGAAAGGATGTTTCCTAGGAAACTGCATGAACTGCTTGTGGAACATCAAACAAGAGCAATTTCCTCACAACAACCCATGACTAAACTGATCTCTTGCACCTCTGACAACTTTACCAGTAGGGAAGATATTGGGTGCCTTTTGTATTCCCCGAGTTACTACCTTTGATTTACCTATTACATGATTCTTGCCATTATTACCTTCCTAACCTAACTTTTCCACAAGTAGGCGGATGGCATGCTGTTGCCATTACCTAATTAGAAAGTATTTTCCTCTCCCCCCCTCCCCTTTTCATCCTCAGACACTGCTGCTTCTGTGACTGAGCCATGAGAACGATTTACATTCCCTTGCAGCCATCTGCTGTGCTGTTAACTCGGTGGCACTTGGAGCAAGAACATAAAACAACTCTGTGGACAAGCACCTTCCAAGGTTCTCCTTGTGCTGCACGTCTGTAGAGCCACAATTCATCTCAGCTGCATCCCTACCTGACTACATTACTGTTGCCTGCTGAAAATAAATGCCTTTCATATCACAGCATTCCCAAATACCTTTCATACACAAAGGTTGGCAACCTTAAAGTCATGCTTTTTCATATCCCTCAGAATATTAAAATGCGTGCTATATGAAAGTTGAATTTTAAATTACCTCTGCACAAGGTGTGACACCCAGAAAGGGGATTGCCACTCTCTGCACCTATCTATACTTCCCTCTAAAAGCAAATTCAGGTACTTGAGTGCCGATAGGACTGGAGCTAAAAGGGGGGGGCACTGAGGGCTTATGTACACCTGCAGCCCTTTGGGGAGGGACAATCACGGAGTTTTCCACTTCCGGGATCGTCCCTCAGGGGCCGCACACCAGCAACTTGTCCTGGAAAAGGAACATTCTGGGGCACCATTGTTTTGTTTTTTTAAAAAAAGAGAGACATTTGGACAATTGCACAATAGTGCAGGTGTGATCCTGTTCAATGGAATGTTTTTTAAAAAAAAAATACAACAAACTCGACGCTGGAAGATGCCAAACGCCAATCCCAAGGATGGCAAAATGCTCTCCCTCTCACCCCGATGCCCATGGACTCCCTCCCTACTGCTCTGTGTCCATTTCCTGAGCCCGACTGCTCATGGGGAAGAGGGAGGATTCCAGGAGGGAGAGCCACACCTCCCGCAGAGCTCAGGATGGTCCTGAGATGGCAGGGGGGAATGGGAAAAAAGCAGTCCAGGCTATCCTGGGAGAACTGAGTGCTCATCCCCAGTTCATCCTGGGATCAGCTGTGTCATTTGGGTGCACAGGGATGACCTCTTGACCAGCCAGGGATAACTGGCAGGCGTAGACAAGCCCTGAGAAACAAATGTGAGGTATTGGCATGCTCAGGCAGATTTCAAAGTATGCAGAAGTACAAAAAACAATAAAGACAGCAATTACCCACAAACAGTTCAGTGACAGTCCCTGGAGGAGGGTATGATTGGCTTGAACCCTGAACAAGAACATTTTCATTTAGGGTGTGAGGATACATGGCAACATTTGGCAGGTCCTATTTATATGTAGGGATGGGTGAAGGAGCAATGTTCAAGATTGCCATGATTCTCTGAATGACGGGTCGCCATTCATTTTGTGTGCCATTCCCACTGACATTTGCAATCGCTGCTCGCTCCCTGAGGATGGGAAAATTGCGCAAATCGAGCAGCGATTGAACATGAAATTTAAGCAAATTGAACATGTTAAATCGCTGCTCGATTTTCCAAAATTTACACAGATTTCCTAAATAGACTAAAGCAGGGCTGATTCAGCCTATTGGGCGATATTTGCACAAATTTAGAAAATTTGGGCAAATCAAATGTGAGCACATATTTGGTAATTTTCTATGGATCGTGATTGCGTTTATAGTTAGGAGCAGAAAATGCTCACATGCATGGTGAACAATAATGAAATTCTCATTCATCCCTATTTAAATGCTTTAGCATGTGACTGTATGTAGTCCAGAGGAGGGGTGCACAACCTTTTCAGCCCTGAGGGCCATATGGAGATTGGGGGGCTGCAGGCATGTCCACAGGAACATACATAGAGGTGCACATGTCCCTGTGATCATGATACAGGCCACTCTTTCCAGCAAGGAAAGAGCAATCAATATAAGGAAATTCTAATCCTGGTGGAAATCCTATACTTTATGACAATCGTGAGTTAAAAAGTAACACTTTGAATTTAAAAAATACTTCATACATGATAGAGGCAAAATGATAGTGGATGTGAGGCAAGGTTTTCTTTACAATGCAATGGTGAGATCTAGCCTTCAGCTCAGCTTTATTGTAGGAGACATGACTTGTGAATGGGGGAAGGAGCATTTGGACATGACAGAGGTTCAGGGGTAGGATGGAGCCCTCTTCAGGTATTCAAAATTCTATTCATGGAGGGTACAGAAGGACATGTCTTCTGACCCCACCCCTTCCCCCTCCCCATGTTGACAGGAAACATCTGAACAGAGGATGTAACTATGTTGGGCAGAACCAAGGTTCCCAGTTGCATGGAGGCTGAATGTGGTCATACCCTCTGTTCAGCCTTTTGGTTTAACACAACAAGGCATAGGGTGGAGAGAGTGGAGCCATTGGATATGTCTCTGTGTCCTTTCCAAGATGGAGGTGGTTCAGAGGAGGGCAATGAGGATGATCAGGGATCTGGGGAAAAAAACCCTATGAGGAGAGACTCAAAGAACTGGGCATGTTTAGCCTTGAGAAGAGAAGATTGAGGGGAGACATGATAGCACTCTTCAAGTACTTGAAAGGTCACACAGAGGAGGGCTAGGATCTCTTCTCGATCAACCCAGAATGCAAGACATGGAATAATAGGCTCAAGTTACAGGAAGTCAGTCTCCAGCTGAGCATCAGGAAAAAAATCCTGACTGTTAGAGCAGTACGATAATGGACCCAGAGAGGTAGTGGGCTAACAAAGCACACAACCAATGACCTAGAGAGGTAGTGGGCTGCCCCACACTAGAAGCATTCAAGAGGCAGCTGGACAGCCATCTATCAGGTATGCTTTAAGGTGGATTCCTGAATTGAGCAGGGGGGTGGACTCAATGGCCTTATAGGCCCCTTCCAACTCTACTATTCTATTGGAATTTTGAACACCTGAGGAAGGCATGGGAATCACAATGGTGACACCCTTCCTGTCTCCACAGTTCCTGTGTCATGCCAAATCAGTGCATATTGTCTCCCTGTAGGAAATCCCTTTGCGATCTGCTATACTTGTATGGTTTCAAAGGCAAAGCCAGAAATTGACAATCAAGGTTCTTAACTGCTGTGGAACTTAGCAGAAATGTTCAATGTAAAGTATTTTAGGAAAGATGGGTGGGGGAGGGCAATACTGAAGAAGCCTCCAGCGGCTCTTCTCTTTATATAAAAACCATATGGGTTTTAGTTTAGTGTTGTTTATACTATTCTTCTTCTTTCTTCTCATATTTTAAACTCTTCCCACTTGGGCAAAGACATCTTTGGGATTAATGATTTTTCTTCTCTTCAGATAAAAAAGATTAAGTATTTTTGGCAAATATGAAATGAGACGAGGAATGCTACGATTTTCAACTCCACTTTAAGGTTGTGCATAGCACACTCCACTTCATAAATATTTACGACAGCTAAATAATTATCCTGGGCTCCTCAACCTGCCTTTCTTCATTATTACCATGGGGAGCTGGAAAAAAACCGTTTGTTCCCCTTCAACCATACAGAGTTATTATATTACAAAATATCCTCTTCTGCTTTGTTGTTATTACAGGATTCTGTGCTGTTTGATTTGATGGAATTAGCCACTTGAAGAGAAGGCAGAAACTCTCTGGTTTTCTCTCACTAGATCAATAAAGGCAGCCTGGCGAGCTTTCCAAAATGTCTCTGTCAAAGCAAACCTGACTTTTTTTCAACTCCACCTGCAGTTTCATTTTTATAACAAAGGGGAAGGGGAGGATAGGCCTATATCCAATGGTCTAAAATATGCAGGATGTCAGCCAGCCAAAAAGAAAAGCATGTGGCTTCTTTGGGAAAAAAATGATAGAAGGCTGACGAGATGCAGGTGTGCCTGTTTATTCACTGGCAAGTAATGGTGGGTGTGGAACAGCAAGAGAAAACCAAGAATCTTCTCTCTCTCTTCTGTGTTTTTATTTTAACTGAAAAAGCAGATTATTTTAAGAGACTTCTCTCGGTCTCTTTCTCACACATACGCCAAGCCACATGGTTAAAAAAAAAATTAAAGTCCTTCTAAGCTAGTAGAGAGACCAAGAGCCTATCTACACAGTACCTTGGAATGTTTTAAATAGTATTTTAAAACGTTCCAAATAGGTGCGTTCCAAAATGTCTTAGGCCACATTAAGGAGTACTCACATTACAGGAGAAAAATTCTTCAGTCTTCGAAGCGGTGTGTGTGGTCTCACACCCTTCTGTCCATCTCTTTCTGTTTTGTTTTTACAATGAGTTTAGGGCAAGGCATTGGGGCACTATAGTTCACTCGCCCACTTCCTCCTTATTTCCCCTTTCATTCCCTAGCGTTCAATGAGTTTAGGGCAAAGCATTGTGAGTGCTGTAGTTCACTCGCCCACTTCATCCTTAGCCCCTCTTTCTTCCCCACCAATCAACTGCTAAGCATTTGGGCGCCGGTAAATGAAGCACTCACCCCACAAATCACAAACGTTAAGGAAGGACACATTATTTTACTTAAAATGATTTATTAAAAGTAAAACCCGTTGTATATAGCTGAAGTGAGTTTTAAAAAACTCGGTATACAACGTTCAAGGGAGTGCGTCATGTGGCCCAAAGAGTTTTCTTAACCCTTATAAAACGTTACAAAGCTAGAGTGTAGATTGGCTCCAAGTCTCTCTAGCGGTTAGTAGGCCTTGCTGACAGTCACCATCAGTAAAACAAAAGTGACACTCACTGTGCACAGTGAGTGCAAGCTAAACATCTTGATTCAGCATGGGAAGACTGCCAGAGTGATTCATCCCCTTCTCTGCCTGTGTTCTGGAACATTTTATGATGGAGGTATCCAATGTGGTGAACATGGGCACCAATGTACCTTTCATAGTGCCTGCAACTTTGGGGGGTTCCTGAGCGATTTTCATCCATGAAAAAAAATAAAATCAGAATAAGCACCAGATGAAAAGGTGTGCCATGGCATTCTACAAACAAGGTGGCATGCTGGAAAAACCCTGTCTAGCCTCAGCTCACTGTGGCATTCAATGTGGTACATCAATTTGCCCACAGTTACCTCTCATGGTGCCTGCCAGGCTCTGTGCTCTCCTTATTTTTATTTTATTTCTTAAGATGTTTAATTACTTCTTTAAAAAAAAAAAACCTGGAAGGTTTAGTGCTGCTCTCCATGCCATCTTTATGTGGGTTCAAAGGAGTGGTTTTGTAGTTTGGAGATCAGACCCCACCTCTGCCTTGTACTTTGGTTCTCGGACAAGTTACTCTTCCTTTAATCTTTGCTTTCTGGAAAATGGGTGTCTTGTGACTGGAAAAACCTGCAGCTCGGCTTGCTGATGAAAGCTGAGCCGGGCAGGCAGCAGGAATCCATCGGTCCCCAAAAAGGGCCAGATTTGCAAATGACAGGTATGGCTATCCTGGAATTCATACAGTGCCTTTGACCAGCTAATTCTCAAAGTAATTATTGTGTATTATTATGGATTTCTGTGTGTTTGCTATATAACCCTCTGATTTGGAATAGACCTGGGTGTGTGGGTGGGTATGCTCACTGGGACAAAGATTTGGCAAGCGATGCTATGACCAACGCTAAAAGTTCTGTTAAACTGAAGTAGTATTCTATGTGCCGTCTTGCTTATGTGTTCAGAGAGGACATTAGTTAACAGCATCCTTCTCCACCTCCAGCTGGGAACACTAACAAAGCCCACCCCAGGCAGCCGGCCAGGTGTAGAATGTTTCCCCAGCCAGTTATTCCCAGCCACAGGCTGCGCTGGAGGAATCAAAGTGAGCAGGAGAATGAAACAGCAGTGGGGAGTGAGGTTTCAAATGGGAGGAGGCATTACTGACAGACCGGTGTGCTCATCTGGTACCTCAGTTGTGAATCGTGGGCTGTGAGGCCTCTTTTTCTATCGCGTCTGTCTCCAGCCCAAGAGAGGATCCTGTGAATCAGCACAGTGAATGTCATTGTCATTTTAGACACAGGCTAAATCCGTTTTGGGATGCTATTGAAAGACATGTCACACTGAGTAAAAATATCCAGTGTGGAGGCTGTAATATTCTTAGGGAGTAGGGAGTGGAGAAGGGAGGAAACAAATGAAGGGTCCCTTGTGTTGCAGAAATAGAAGAGCTTGACAACAGAGTTGACTATTTTGTATGATGTCCTAATGAGCATGGCAGAAAGGAAAAACTTTGTCAGCTTTCCAAAAAAGTGAAGACTGCAGTACCTCCAGGACCAACTTCTCTGACTTAGGCCGTTTCTACACCAGCCTTTTGACACCAGCACAGGGACTCCCAGGGGCAGGGTGGATGGGCACAGGTTTTCCCCTGAATAAGGGATCCCTGGGGAAACACGATTCTTCCTGTGGTCTCAGAAATGTCCCGAGACCGTGGGAAGTGTGGGCACCCGCCCTGCCTGGTGCCCGCTTACTCGCAAGTAAGCAGGCACTAGAAATGGGCACAGATCCATGCCGCACAGTTCTGTGCCCATCAAGGGAGGGGGGAAGCAAGTCTGCCATCCCCAGGATGGGGAGGTGGGGGGGCAATTTGGGGGGTTAACTTTTTTTAAAAAAGAACTACCTTTTCGTGGGAGTGCAAGTGCTCTCTTTTCAGATCCTCCGGAGGGGGGAATGGCGGGTGCGACTGTGCAATGGCCTGGGAGGAAGCCAGGCCTTTGCACTTCCTATGTGGACTACAGCAACAATCCCAGAATCAGGTACTTCCCAGATCGGCCCCCTTCCTCCCTCCCTCCCTCCCTCCCTCCCTCCCTCCCTCTACAACCCTATGGTGTAGAAAGGCCCTTAGTCAAAGTCAGTCATCACAAAGTCCCAACGAAACTATGGATAGTATCCTATTGTGCCCATGTGCTTGTGGGAGCCACCGCTCACAAAACAGGGCTTTGGTGCTTCTAAAAATAATTCAAAACAACTGAAAAGACTCTTTTCTGGAATAGGGAAGGTCAGCAGAGCTCATGGAAGGGAATTCCACAGACCTGTCCTGATTCAGAAACAAGTGTTTCCACTCATTTTTCAGTGTATTATAAGGAGTGCCAAAGCCCTGTTGTGTAAGTAGTGGGTCAGAACCAGTAGTGCAACAGAATCAGTAGTGCAACAGAACCAGTGGAGGCAGAACAGCCCCATTGGATACTACCCCAAGGGACTAAGGTAGCAATGCTAAATCATGACTAACTGTGCACCATTGCTTCCAATAGGACTTAGTCCTGGAAAACTTGAGTTGGACTGAGCCATTGACTGGTGTCAAAAGGCAAGAAGAACAACCCTGCACACACACACCCAAGCTAGCCTGCTGCCCTCAGGTTCAGTAGAGGATGTCGTCCCATCATCAGTGTTGAAATAAGATTCAACTGGCTGTCCATCAATGTCTGTACATGGAATGCAGGGGAGAGGGTATCTTGACCTTCATGTCAGATAGCAAAGGGCATGTTCAGACAACATTCTAAGCCATGGTTAGGCTACTAATCCTTTTGTAGCAAATGGTTAGTGAGGGTTATGTAGCCATCATGTTTAGGAATGGTTCACATGACACACTACATCATGGCTCACATGACATGCTAAATCATGGTTCACGCAACATGCCAAGCCATAATGTTTAGCTCAAAATGCTTAACCATCATGGCTTAGCATGTCATCTGAACAGGGTCACAGTGGATTTGGTTGGCCAACTAACAACCACACCACCCATGCCCCTCACAAGTAATTGTCTGTGTATTTAAAAATTGGTTTCTCTCATGTAGGGTGGCCCTACGTCCTACATTACAGGGGCAGCCTTCCATTTGAAGGGATGTCAGAGGAGAGTGCTCTCTTTGAAGGCATCCTCTGTTTGAGGAGCTGTCTGGTCCAAGTCCATTTTAAAGATAACAAACCATCAGAAGGAACAGATGGGCTTTGAATTTGGCCATCCACAATTAGCACTTGGACAGCAGACTGAGAGAACCTACAGGTCACCTGGTCACAGTCTTCCCCATTATAATGAGAGGTATTGCATTTCTATTTAAATTATAGTCATGATTCCCAAATAGATATAAACTAGCTAATGCAAATTGTATGCTAATTGGTGTCCTCTTTGTCCTCTTTTTGGTGATGCAAAGTTTGCCACTCTTACGTCTTAAGGCCAAACCAGACACGATACCACTCATGCATGTAGCATGAATGGTTTGCTTTTTGCCAAGGGAGGGGGGACAATCCAGATCAGGAATGCAGAGGGGGGGTATTACCTCCCCCACCAAGGTCCAAATCTGCACTTACTATTTACTCTTTTAAAAAAACAGAAAACAACAACAACACTTTCACACAATTACTAATTGCATGAAAGGTGTCATGTCTTTTTTGACCCTTAATGTGTATGAGTGAGCAGCATCAATATAATGTTGCCTATGGTTCTCACTGGCGGAGTGGTCATTCAGGCTTCCTTGCCCCAGATCAGCAGAGATAGGTCGGTTCACAAACAGCTTCCTTTTTATTAGGAGCAGCATCTGGAAATACAGCTATCTTGCAGCATGGTACAGCAGCCCATGCAGTCTTCTCTTCAAGGGATGAATGAATCTATCTATTACGATTTCTCTCAGTTTTTCATTTTCCTGCTCTTAAGTTCGGTCCATTCCCAAATGTGGTAAAAACAAACAAACCACACACTTAAGAAATCACATGCAAATTCATAAGCATTTTTGTGTATGTTCCTCTTAATATGTGCATTTTTGTATACACGTCTTTTGCAAGCAATTTTCCTATGATGATCCAAGTTTGAATGTTATGTTTTTGTATTTGCATTTTTTTTGTTTGGAGAAGTTGGAACTTGGAAGGAGAACTGAGTTTTGGTTTGCATAGTAGTTCAAAAGTAAGAAATTAGGTATATTTTGCATTAAAATGCAAATGGAACTCTTTTCCCTCATCCCTATTCCCTGCACACAGAGAGGGAGCAGAAAGAGAGAAAGAGAACAACAACCTATCAGAGCAAAGGAGCCTGTATGAGAACTCCAACCTTTGGACCCATAGGCACAGAAAACAGTATAATAAGTAACATTATTCATTAAAGTAATAGCCTGGCTTGTATTTGCATTGCACATTTCCACTGGGTGTGATCTGTATTAGGGGTGTGCATAGAGGGCATTCTGATTCCGGAGCGTCTCTCCTTACCCTGCCCCATTTTCGGATAACCACTCTAGTCAATGGAAATTAATCAAATGCTACAGCTCCCTCATTTTTAAAGATAAAGAGATTAAACTTAGCAAAGCGATAGATCTTCAGTAGGTCTTTAAATATCCCAAATTTGGAACAGAGCCTTGATTTTTTTTAGGAATTTTTTAAAGTTTGGGGTTTTAATTTTTTTTTTAAAAAAAATGCTATCATTTTTTAAGATAAAGGGATGAAACTCAGCATGATGATAGCTCAGGCATGCCAAGTTTTTAACAGTTCCATTCATGCCTTGATTTTTAAGGAATTTTTAAATTCTCCCCCCAAAACCATTATCCCTTAAACACACACACACATATCCCCCCATGCACATTTATGGAGGGAGCTTTTATTCTTTACTTTGCTGATGCAGAGCTGAGAGGCTGCTGGCAATGGAACTGGACGTTTCTACTCCAGCCTTCTCCAACCTGGTGCCCTCCAGATATATTGGACGAAGCCTGCCCCCCTGCAGCCAATCTAACTGAAATAAAGAGGCTGAGCTTACTCACTCATTCAAGATGTCAGCAGCCAGCCCGGCGCTTTCACACTGTGGATTTGACTTCTATGTAAGTCCGAGCAACATGCTCCCTCTCCCCACCCCGCTAATGTTTCCCGTTCCCCCGAACACTGCAATTGGAGGAACACAATCACAGGCAGCACTGTAGCAATTCCTATTGGTTAGCCACAGATGTCAATCAAAACTACCTCTCACCCCACTCAGCGTCTTCCAAATATGGAGAGACATACAGCATTGATGATGAAGCTTGGAAAACAGTAGGATAATTTCAGATAATTAGAAGCTCTGATTGGGCACGCCTCTGCTCTGATATTAATCGATGGGTTTAGAAGTGGCCAATCCCCGCTCTGGCAGATTGAATACTCCATGGATGTTAGAGGTTACCAGATAATTCCGGTGTGGAGAGCACACCCCTAATCTGTATTATTCACTTTGTGCAAAAAACATACACACATTGTTTCATTTTTTTAAAAAAAAAATCTATTCACATTTGCCTCAGAGAGGGAATAACTAAAGAAAAGTCAATAGGTTCAAACCCTTTTTTAAAAAATTGACTTTAATGTTCACTCAAAATTGAAACCTTGCGATGTTTGAGCTTAAAATCGAAATGTATGATGGTTATTTCTGCCACTCATCAGCCTTACTATTCCCCCCCCCCTTTTTTTTTGTTCCTCTTTCAAGATTTTCTCTAGCAGAGGAAAGCAAGGGAATGCACATATCGCTGTTATCCCCCAAATATTTCTAGGTCAACTGGAAATTTTGAAAGAGAGATTCTTTTCATTATATTCCACGCTGTATTTGGAGATCAGAAGCAGGCAGGCCAGATGGGGTGAGGAGTCAGAACCCCTGCATGCTTAACAGAGCTGAGTTTCCTTTTGAGGTTTCTCTCTTGGTACTCCTGTTATTCTGAGAACGTATACCTTAGACCTACCACCACTGTTCCTGGAAAAGGGTATATAAACCTTATTAAGGCCGTTAAGCTGTAGTGTAAAAATAAAGGGGGGGAAGATACACAACAGCATTTTTGAATCAATATCTGATGGGAAAACAGGCTTCGAATTGGCACCCGGCTTAGCTCGTTGGAAAATAGGGCCTTAGCAATCTCCTAAGAGATGACTTGGAACTAAACAATAATATCTTTATAATTCACTGCTGTGTGGCACGGGAGAAAGCTTGCTTGGTAAGCTTCTGTTACCAATGATATCACTGAGAAAACCAGCTATGCCTAGTTATCTTTGTAGGATCAACATAATCCAGTTAAACCTGCTTAATCTGAAAAGAAAAGAATCAAGTAAGAGTATATTAGGTCTTTTCAAGAGGAGGACACTTGTTTTTCTCTATCGTGATGGAGAAAGGAATGTGTTTTCAATGGAGAAAAGACGTATTTATGTTAAGTCTGTGAAAACCCGTGCTAAGCAGCCTCAAACTTTAAGCATCCATAAACTTAAAGCATAAAGCATTTCTTGCTGCTGGTGGTTTTACTTTGGTTTTCTTGTATGTTGCATTGTTTTTACCCCTCATTGCTGATCCAATCCTGGTTTGATTACATGCTGTTTTATCATTGTTTTGTGGCTGTTTTTTATGTTACGTTTTTAATTTACCAATGCACCACCAAGGAATGCCAGCTATTGAGAGGATCTAAAAGTGTCAGAAATAAATTACTAAACAATTACTAAATATTTACTAAATAAATACATGAAATGGTTTCATTGAAATTATTTTGGTAGCAACAGGTAACAAGAGCGAGGCCTACCATAAGTGTTTATGGCTGCCTAAGCTGACGTAGCTTGTAGAAGGAGAGGGCCCGAGTCATGATTAAAACCAATATTGGAGCTGCTCCTGATTTCTGATATATTAGGACTAGTAGAAAAAGATGGGATGGACCTATAAATATTAGAGTGCATGCACTATAGAGATGCATGCACTATACTAGAGTGACCATATACAAAAGAAGGCAGAGCCCCTGCAACTTTAACAGTTGTGATGAAGAGGGAATTTCATCAGGAACTAATTGCATACAAATGACATTGGCTGAAATTCCCTTTTCTCTGCAACTGTTAAAGTTACATGAGTCCTGACCTGGATTTTATCTGGTCACCCTAAACTCTGTATCATAGGTAGTTCTTTACATATACATGCATAGAAATATTGCCACTCTTATTAATTAATTAATTAATTAATTTTTGTTTTCTTCTTAGGAAGCTCAGAATGACTTTCATGGGGTTACCATTAGTCTTCTATCCAAGCACTGTTTAGATCCTCACCCACATAGCTTCAACTATGCAGCTCAACTAGGGTGGCCACTTGTGTATCACCAAAGAAGAGGAAATGCATTACAAAAAAGGGGGGAGAGAAAAGAGGAGAGAAATTTACTTACCATTTGCATTATGCTAATTTATATGCATAGGCGCAAATTTAGAAATAACTATTATAATTTAAATAGAAATACAGTACATCTCACCATAGCATGGAAGACTGCGACCAGGTGACCTGTGTACCTGCCTGTTCTGTCTTCTGTCTCGGTGCTAACTGATTCTTACGGTACTTATGGGTCTTTATCTTTTAGGGTGCAGTCCTATCAGGATGCCTGTCAGCCTCCAATCTCAGAGGCTGATGGGTATCCTATGCAGAGGGCACACTGAGCTGCCTAGCTAAAGCATCTGGGAAGGGGGAGGGAAGGAGGCTGGGGAGGCCATAGGATTCCCTGTAAGCCCCCTCCCTACCCACAGAAATGCCCCCTTTATCTTCCCTCCAAGGTCGCATTTGTGACCTGTGAGAGGCATGCTGTCCAAGAGCCATAGGATTGCTCTCTAAACTGGACTTGGACTGGACAACCCTTCAAAAATAGGATGCCTTCAAAGTAGGACAGTCCTCCGGCAGCCCCTCAAATAGAGGACTGCCCTCTGTAAAAGAGGACACATCACCACCCTAAACAGAATTGGGAACTTTTCACCCTTTTCGGGGCCTACAAGCTCTAGCGTCTTAGTCGGGATTGGCAGGCAGAGATTTCACTGCCTTTCTGGCTTACCTCCTCTAATGGCACCAAAAGCTAAGGCAAAGCAACAGAAAAATAAGATTACTGAAATTCTTTTAAACCAACAGTAACAAAAAATGCCACTCACTTCCTGGAGCAATTTAAGCTAAAACACAAGGAGAAGCATATATGCTACCCACACTATTTATATAAATCTAATTTTCTCCTCAGTGGGTGGTGTAACGTCTGATTCATCTAAGTAGGTTAGGCAGAATATTTTAGGTAATCTGAAAGCAGTTTATTTTGGAAAATAAATTGTGTAAAAAAATAATAATATGAACCACTCCATCAGCAGCAACACAGTCCAGTTCTCTTGTTCATCAAACAACTCTTACGTAGGTGCGTATTTTTGTGCCTACATATGCCAACATGTGGTCAGTGCTCTCAGCTATGACAGCACCAATTACCTATTGATAGGGATGGGCAAATCTCTCTGTTTCATTTTCTCCCACACATGATTTTTTTTTTTTTTTAGAATCCCACGTTCTTCTTTCTCTCACCAATATGAAGCACTTGGCCAATTTTATTCCATTCTTATTAAATAATGAACCCAATGAAATTCTCAGCCATTTGCACTGGCCAAATTCAAGAGGAACAGCTATTCCCAGCATGGAGAGGACCATGATGTACCTGCCTGCCATTTAACTGCTGAAGATGAGGAGCCTGTTAGCAAAATGAGGTGGGAACCCTAATTCCATGTTCATGGCCCCCAAGCCTAATTCAGCATTAATTCAGTTGAATACATAGGGGCTCAATTCGGATGACACATTAGGCAATAGAGGAGGGGGGGAACAATCGTCAGTTGTGTTGCTTATTGTGTCGTTTGGAGGGCAACACACAACACACACACAACTGACAGTACGTTAATCAGGCACTTTAAACAATGGAGCAAAACAACGGACTTGCATGTTGTTTAGCCCGAAGCCCCGTTGTTTAACGTGTCATCCAAATTCAGCCCCCCCCTCTCTCCGTGGACTATTCCGTTTCAGAATAGAGTTCTGCTGCCTAGAGCAGCCCCAACCCCCTGGCCACTCTATGCAGCCTGCAGAACTCACGGTGCCTGCTGGGATGCAGCTGGAGGACACAGGAAGGAGAGGCTCCAACCAAAATGGCCGCCGCAAGTTTGTAGCAGCCGGGGCGTTTGCTGGTGCCGAGCAGTGCTGGCTGCAGCATGTCGTCTGTGAAGCTCCTCCTGCCTAATGCACAGTCAGTACATTATTTACCCCTCCGTTGCTTAATATGTTGTCCGAACTGAGCCAGGGACTCAAACCTAGATGTTTAAAAGCAAAGCACCCATAGCACTGTGGCTGGTCAGACAAATCTATCACTCTGAGTTACTTCCATGTTTTGTTTTGTTTCATTTTTCTAAAATTCTTCTTGTCCCAAATATGGAGCACAGCAAATTTTTGCAAATTTTGGTAAATTCTTATAAAAACCAAACTGAAACAAAATTCTCACCCATCCTAAATTCCTCTTAATGGAGAAGGACTGGATGTAGTCTCCACCCCACCTCAACCATATTGATCCGCAGATCCATGCTGGCAAATTGCACTAACCATCTGTTACAGGACATATGCACAGAACCTCTCTGACTATATTCATGAGCGTTGGATATGAACTCCCATTACTAAATCAGGACACAAACATCAAAAAGTCCCCCTGGATGCATTATCCAGAACACAAAATAAGACTTTATGTTTTTAGCAGAAAAAGTCACTTGACATTAAGTAAAGTGTAGCACTGAAATAAATATCCAGACTGGGGAAGAAGATCGAGTATTAAATTATTTTGTTGCTTCTAAGAGACCATTTTGTTATGAATAAATGTCAAGTTCTTGTTTAAGCTCAGGAAGTCAATAACTACAGTAGACTGTTATCAATAGAAAGAATGAGTTGTTACCCTGGGCTTCTTTTGCCTATTTTCCAAAACATATTGGCCTTGATTCAGACATCACACTAAACTGAAGCTGGTGTGCCAACTTTGCCCATTCCTGAAGAATGTAGACCTGCCCAGCAGTGACACATGCTTTAGTTACATCACGTCTGGATTACTGCAATGCTATCTACATAGGGCTGTCATTGAAGAGTATTCAGAAACTGCAATTGGTCCAAAATGCAACAGCCCAATTGTTAACGGGGGCTTGTACAATGAGTATGTGAGCTAGTCCTTTGTTGAAATGGTTGCACTGGTTTCCTATTTGTTTCTCAGCCCAATTCAAAGTACTTGTGATGACCATGAATGGTTTAGGACTAGAAAATCTGATGGACTAACTTATCTTGTACAAGCCTGCCTGCCTATTGAAATAAGCTTCAGGTGCCCTCTTGTATGTCCCAATGACCCCAGAAATGCTTAGTTTGAACCTGGCTTGTTTTAGCAAACCAGAGCTAAGACTAACCACAGTTTGTCTGGATTTGGATATAATGCTAAACTGCAGTCAACTACAAATGGAATCAAAAGCTTCCAATCTCCTTCTAGAGGCCACACCAACCAGGAGAGGAGGGCGAGCTGATGAATCTGAGGCTTGTCCACCATAGTATAGCATATTGTCTGAATGCAGCGAGTGTGTACATTGAGGTGGTGGTGGTAGATTTTTAAATTGGAAAGGTTGGATGCCATTGTTTAAAAAATCAGGTACTTCTTCCTGGCCATGACTTATTAAATGAAAAGAGTCATTTTACAAATCATAGCATAGAGCAAAACCACAACATGTCATTGCAGTTAATGTTTGAGCTAATGCCTGGCTTGATTTCCAATTTTTCATAGTGGCACTTACGGGTGTAAAATGCTTAAAAATTAAATTGAGCACACACATTGGGTTGAACTTAGTCATACTTAGAGCCGACTCTTAAAATCAATTGATTTCAATGAGTCTACTTTAAGTATGACTAAGACTGGATTGGGTCATAGATAAGGTCAAAGTTACAAACACAAGGTTATATACACTTTTCATGGGATAGACTGAGCTTTTCTACATGAGGCATTTATTGTCTGCTCACCAGTTGTTTATGGGTTCTTTAGATGATAATGTGACTCTCCAGTTTCACTTCTGTTTTTTAAGAGCACTTTCATGGGGTTTTTAGAGCAGGGGAAATGGAGTATAATTTTTGAAGCAAAAGAAAGCATATTTTCCTACTTGTGTCATTGCATTATTCTGCTATAGTACTGCCATCTACAGGTTATGTAGAAGAAAAGCAGGAAAGGAAATGCTCTTTGTGTAGAGCTCAGATCTCAATTCTGTGACAAAACTGAAAGTAGATATAGCAGATTAACAGCCTCATGTAGAAAAACTTTGGCTGGCTGTTTTTGGCACAGCTTGAGTTCTCCTGTAGTTTGTGGTTCACCTGCTTGAGTAATCTTTTCTGGGGAAACCTTATGACCATCTCGCCTTTTCCTGATCTCTACAGAGGACCTGCAGCAGAGGGTCTTGAATTTGTCGTCCTTTTTGTTCTAATCCAACAATTTGAAAGTTCATTTCACACACCATTTTCTCCCCCAACACATTCCCCCCCTACATATTCCTCAGCAATGTCCATGGCCATCATCCCGTGGGCAATACTGTCAACCAGGGTGACCACAGATACAGTCGGCAGCAATTTCTGCAGCAATTTTTCAAGCTGCTGCAATGGTGAAACTGCACTGCAAAACCATTGCAGTGTTACCAGCATACCATATCTGTGGTATAATCTAGGTTTGCAATGAGTACAGTTCACCATACAAGCTGCATCCTGAGACAGGCCTGGATCACTCCTATGTAAGGGAAACTTCCACGATATTTGTGTTGTTGTTTTTTACTAAGTACATTGCTGGTGCTTACTAAATATTTTTTTATAATAATATAATTAACAAAAGGTATATAATTGCAATCAAGCTAACCCCTTGAGAATTTCTTAGCTAATTGCAGCAATTTAGATGATTAACAAATCACAATTAGCAATATATAACGTGCACCAAGTAGTTCTGCCCAATTTTGCAGTGCAGTAAACAATGTCTTTTCATTACTGATGCAAACCTAATTGCTAGTGTCCGATGAAAGAGGGCGGAGCCAGTTCCTGGGAAATTATTCTGAGCAATATTTGTTGAATTGCAGAGAACATTATCAACATATCAACCTCTAAGTTGTTTCAATGAGCTTTCAAAGATGAACGGCCATAAGCCTATGCCAAATTATGCATACCATAGCTTTTCAATTGCAGGCATCTTTATTCAAGTATTATCTGTCTGCATTTCTATTCAGTCTCCCAGTAAAATTAAGATACTTCTTTTGTGAGCTGAATTCCACATAAAATGAATGGCTCACACAATGAAACTGGCAGACTGAAATGATCTACCCTGTGCAATGCTGTATGCAAGCAATTGTGTGATGATGATGATGATGATGATGATGATGATGATAATAATAATACTTTGGTGAATAATGTGGACTTCCACTTTTGTTTAAGATTATTAAAATTTAGTATGTATTTTAAATGTTGAAATATTTTAATACTGTAACCTATTTAATTATGTTTTTAATGTTTGTATATTTCTATTTATAGCTTTTAACTGTGTATGTTTTAATTTTGTAAAGCCACCTTGAGGCCCAGTATTGGGCAAAAGGTGGGATACAAATAAAGATAATAATAATAATAATAATAATAATAATAATAATAATAATGGCTTCAGCATGGTCTCTCCCAGCTCAAAATTCAGGCCATATTAACCGTGTCCACTCCTAATTCGCAGATATAAGGACATGACATGTATTGGACAAATTCATGGCTACTAGTCCTGATAGCTATATGCTACTGCCAGTATCAGAGGCAGTATACCTATGTACATGAGTTGCTGTGGAACATAGGCAGGAGGATGCTGTTGCACCCATGTTCTTTTGGTGGGTTTCCTATTAACAGCTTGTTGTCCACTGTGTGAGCAGGATGCTGGAGTAGATGGACCTTTGGTCTGATCCAGCATGGCTCTTCTTATGTTCTTATGACAATGTCCCTGTTCAGATGACATGCTAAGCCATGGTGGTTAAGCATTTTGAGCTAAACATTATGGCTTAGCATGTCATGTGAACCATGATTTAGCATGTTGTGTGAACCATTCCTAACCATGGTTTAAACACACTCACTAACCATTTGCTGCAAAAGGGTTAGCAGCCCAACCATTGCTTAGAGCGTTGACTGAACAGGCCCATTATCTTGATATGACGGAACCATTTCCTGATATATTCTTGCCCAGGCCTGGGTTTCCAGTAGGGGTGTGCACGGACCCCCCAGATCAGATCGGGACCCAAATCGGGACCTCCGAGATTGTCCTGGCTCGTTCAGGGCAAAATTGGAGGTCCCTCGGATCAGATCGGACCTGATCCCAATCCAAATATTGGACATCCGATTTTTGGATCGGCTGCCATTTTTGTTTTCCCCATAGACTTGCATTGGGGGAAAGCTTTCCCCCAATGCAAGTCTATGGGGAAAAATGGCTGCGGGTGGGTGGGAGGGCTAACTCCCTCCTCCCCCCCTCGCGGTTCTTACCTCCCGGGGCCGTCCACAGTGGACGGCCCCGGCAGGTAAGTCCCCTCCCCCGCCACTCCTTAGCACCTGGGGTCGTCTGCTTCCATCCGCTGGCGCCCGTGGGCGCCAGCGGATGGAAGCGGACAGCCCCAGGGGGGTAAGCTCCCTCCCCCTCCCCCTGCTTACCTTCCGGGGACGTCCGCTCCCCTCCGCCACTGGCCGCTAAAGTGAGCAGGCTTCGCAGCCTGCCCCTAAGTTGCGCGCCAGATGATGTCATCATCTGGCGGGCTACTCAGGAGCAGGCCGCGAAGCCTGCTTGCAGTAGCGGCCAGCGGCAGAGGGGAGAGGACGGCCCCGGCAGGTAAGCAGGCCGTGGGCCCCCCTCCCCCTCCCCCTCCCCCTCCCCCCTGCTTACCTTCCAGGGACGTCCTCTCCCCTTCGCCGCTAGCTGCTACTGTGAGCAGGTTTCACAGCCTGCTCCTGAGTAGCACACCAGGGAAAGACCCACACCCCACCAGGGGGCCAATGCCAAGAGCGCCCTCCTCCTCACCACTGCAACCTGCACGTTCACCTGTCTCTTGCTCTTGCACAGACAATGGTATTATTTATTTATTTATTTATTTATTTATTTATTTATTACATTTTTATACTGCTTATCAGCCGAAGCTCTCTGGGCAGTGCACAATTTTAAAAAAGGTAGAGGTGAGAAGGAAGAGCTGTAGATGCCCCTGCCTCCTTACTAACTGGTCTTCTGTCTGCCAAGCAAGCAAATGGTAACATTGTTGAGAAGCAAGAGCAGCTGGTGACAGCTGTGGAGAGGAGGTAGATGCCCTGAGGGAGGGAGCTGAATGAGGGTGAGAACTGGAGAGATCACCTGGTCTAGTCCAATACCCAGGACCGTGCAGAACTGGTCATAGGCCCAGACCAGATGGGAAGTGTGTGCCCCCCCCATTTCAAACTGCTCATTAAGTTTTTTTATTTTTATTTTTTAATGCCCACCAACATGTCCGTTCTACGTAACACCTTCATATTAAAATTGTTCTACAACACCTCAAGGTTGAATCAGAAATTAACCTTTAGTTAGTGGCTGTACAAATAGAAGCAACAACAATAGAATAGGCCTTCGTCATTATCAAACATTATCATCATCATCACCCTCACGGTATCATCATCATCATTATTATCATTAATAACGATCATCATCATTACCTCACCCTCTGTTCCAGAGATTATATGCCATGGAGAAGATTAAGGAAAGAGACGCAGGCACATATTTCCCTGCCCCGCATGCGGCATGGCCCTCTGGAGCTTGTAGTCTGACCGTGGTATTCACGATGGACGGCTTCTGCGCTGTTTCCGCAAGGCGGGCTCCTCGCTTCTCGATGGGCCGCTTATGCTACGGAAGCAGTAGCATAAGCTGGGGGGGGGAACCTCCTCGTCAGAGTGCCCTCTCAAAATCGTGGGCCCCAGGCCAACTGGCCCCACTGGCCCACCCTCTGCATGGCCCTGTCAATACCACCTTTTCAACAGCAGTCAGCTGGATGCTTCTGGAGAGCTTCAAAGAAGGACATGAAGATTTATCTTTAGGAATTTGTTTAACACATATTGACCCTACTCCTCAGCCAAGAGCCTCCTAGAGCAGTTGCTATACAATCAACAAAAACAAGACCGTCTGTACCCGCAGGCTTACAATCTTAAAAGACATGGCCCAAGAGGGAAAAGGGACAGGGAGAGAAGAGGTGGGGAAAGCACATGGACTTTTAGCACGACAGCTGGGCTGGCCCTGCTTCCCACCTCCTCTTCCTCTGCTGCCGCATGCTGGAATGACAGCTCTCATTTGCCATGGTGCAGTTTTAGACCCTGGTCTTATCCCCCACCTCACCACATTAGATGGCCATGTATGCAATAAAAAGCAAACTGAATGGATTTCTCATACATTGCTACTCCCATCTGGTGTTTAGAGTTATACTGTCTCTGGATTTTGAGGTTTTCTTAAGCTACCTAGGTCGGCTAACAGGGATTGATAGACCTATCCTCTATGAATTTGTCTGATCCTTCTTTTAAAAGCCATTTAAGCTCATGACAGGGTATACATTCGAAATGAACAAACCCGGTTCTGATTCAGGCTGTAAAGTGTGAGGACATCAAACAACAGCATGGGTTTGCTGGCGATGGTTTGATTGAACTGAAAACTCTGTGTGTGTGTGTGTTTGTGTGTGTGTGTGTAAATACCCTACTTTCAAAATGCCATTGCCTGTGAAATTCACCTTAATAACAGTCTAAAAGTACCTCTTCTTTCCTTTCGGCATGTCAGGTTTATTTGCAATTATAGCTCTCCCCACCCCTCACCCCAAGGTCTGCACATAGTTAGAGGCTAAAAGAGAAACACTTATGTGAAGTGTGCAAAATAGTCTGACCTGGGTACTCATGAGGTCTGCTTCATTGGAGAACTCCACTGGCAGAACATTTGGGCTGGGTTCCAAGGCCATTAACTCTGCTTAGGAATAAACTAATATTGGCTCATTGGCATGATCATCCAACTTCTTGTCTTCTCAAAGAAAACTAAAGGGGAAAGAAAAAGGACACTCTGATGCAACAGCATTTTTAAGTGACGGTCTGACACTCCAGTGTGTCATGGCCAATTCTTACAATTATACACAATGTCGCCACAGTTTGATGGATTGTTAGAGATAGCAGTGGCCTCGGGCAAAGCCCTGGGACCTTAGCTACCTTTAATAAACAGCGAAAAGTAGCTTCTTGACTGCCACATCTGCAACAACATCTGTTGAAGAATTATCAAAGACCAGTGCACTAATAATCATTTGTTTTAAGATGGGTATATAAATTGACACTGAATCATTAGCATCAACAAGCATCATCATTAGACATTTTTGAACATATGCTGGGTTTTGTATATTCAGTGCCAAAAACAAACAAATCCAAATTCTGCCCTAAGGTCACAAATTATATTTGCTTGTTTTGCATAATTTAGTCTGCTTCCAAGCCTTAAGTTTTCAAAGAATGTGGATTTCTCTCCAACCCCAAGGGTTGGTGTCAAATTCAACCCAAAGTGGGATTATTCTCAAAATCTGCAGTCCCATTAAAGCAGAATTGTGTTCTGAAGCAGCTGGTGGGCTTATTGAGTTCTGCAATTCTCCATTAGATACTCTGCATGTTTATTCATCCAGGAAGTTATTTCATGTTTTCATGCCACAGTGGGGAGTACTTCGTATCTTTATCCTTGAACTTTTTATTTTTAACCCCTTTGTGGGAGAGCATCTTGTTATTCAGCCTTAAGACAAACAAACCAAAGTAGTGCTGAGTGACCATTAGGCAGACCATCTGAAAAGGAGGACAGAGCTCATGTAACTTTAACAGTTGTAGAGAAAAGGGAATTTCAGCCGGCGTCATTTGTATACAATTCATACCTGGTGAAATTCCCTCTTCATTACAACAGTTAAAGCTGCAGGGGGCCTGCCCTCTTTTGTATATGGTCACTCTAGTATAGTGCATGCAACTTTAATTGCTGTGATGAAGAGGGGATTTCACCAGGTACTAATTGCATACAAATGATGCTAGCTGAAATTCCCTTTTCTCTGCAACTGTTAAAGTTACATGAGCCCTGTCCTCCTTTTCATATGGTCAGCCTAGTGACCATGATTGAAAGACGCCTGTTACCTGGCAGATTGCTTTCCCTGATATAGACCCATTCAATCACTAAGATCTTGCTTGGTGTACCATACTCTGCAGATTGCTGGCTGTTAGCCACCCGGAAGTGGAATTTCTCCATGGTAGCACCCATTTTGTGGACCCCTCTCTCTCTCTCTCTCTCTGCTGTGGGAGATGCCAACTGCAGCATATTTTAACTCCCAACTCAAGACCTACCATTTTGCCCAAGCTTTCCCTGACTGATTGCACTGCCCAGTTGACTAGTTAGCTCTTTAATTTAAATACTTTCCATGAGGAAGTTTCCATTTTGATTTTGAATGGTTTTAACTGAGGATGTGTTTAGACACTTCCTGTATTGTAAGGTTTTAAATGGGATTGTTTTGCGTTTAAGATTTTATCTTGTAAACCATTTTGAGATGTCATTTTGAACATAGTCAAGCAGTCTATACATTGACCAAATAAATAAACAAATGTTTGTTTATGCTACCCCTGAAGGCCTTCACCTCCACAAAGGAGATCTGAAGAGAGTGTGAAAGGTAGGAGCTATCCTCTAAGCTTAATTAGCCTAACAAAGCAAGGCAGTTGCCTATCAACTTAATGGACAGTTTCCCCTGCAGTGCTCAACAGACATTTACTGAATCCCTCCTTCAAGGTGGGTTTTCACAGTGAAACCTTTGCTGAGTGGCTAACCTCACGGACTGTCTCTCACTTCCTCTCAACTCCGCCCACTTGACCCTCCAGCAAACTCTGGAATCTGTCAGCTCCAATGGTCTCTTCCCTTCTGAAAGAGACTGAGTTCCTGGGGGGGGGGGCATCTTGTTCGATAAGCTCCTGGGAAGATTACTCCTGAACTCCTGAAGAGTCTTGGATAATTTTCTCCCCTCCTCTTCCTGGTGTACATCTGTTTCTGCTTCTTCAGCCTCCAAGTCCAGCTGAGGCTCTGAAACCCAGTCCCCCACAGAATGGGCCTGATCCTGACACCCAGAGGTCTTCATATGGATTGCTCTTTTCTCGCTGTCCCTAGTCATACTACTGACCCATTATACACCCCACTCTGTTCAGTGAAGCCTGTTTCCAGCAACAATTGTTTTCAAATCTTCCAAGCATTCTACATTTGGTCCATTCATCTCTTCTGAATTACAAAGAGCTGTGTCTTCTCTGAAGAAAGGCGCCAATGACCCAATCCAAAACCAGTTTCACTTTGTTGTTACCATCCAACACATTGGACTGCATCATTAATAAAGTGCCAGGTTAATTTCCCCCAAAGTGCCAATGTTTCCATTTTACCCCTCCTATCCTGAGAGGTGGCATATTAACCAATATGGCAAGAGCAAAAGTTAATTTAAAATAATCACTAATAAGGATTACTTCATTAAGCAGTAAGAACATTACTTCCTTCTCTCCCATTAAAAAAAAAAGCCTTCTAAAGACAATTTTTACCACTGACGCACCTGGAGTCATTTACAGTTTAACTAGTTCATCAGCACTTTTGCAAAACACTATCTGTCCATTTCCCCACGGAGGCATTCCATACCACATCTTTTGCATAGTCAATTTTATATCAAGAGCCTCAAAGAACTTAGTGCAGCATGGAAGCCAAGCTCAATCGTTATTTCATGTTTGCTAAATTGTGAAATTAAATCTTGGTTATAAAGAGAGCCTTATGGAAAATGAGTGGATCACCCACACCATTCAGATGATGTCTTTAGCAGAAGATAATGGAAAAGTCAATTTCTGTTAAAGGCTTCACCTCCCCCATTGAAGCACCACAGCGACTGGACTGTAGGACTGGGGGAGGAATTCATTCTGTTTGCGCTTTAATGTGAATTTACCTAATTTTGCACTTTTGAACCAATATGCAAATTGAAACATAGTTATTTTTTGAAATGTGCACTTTTCTTAACTTTATAATGGAGTTCTTCTGTCAAGCCCAGTTTTCTGACACTTTCTGCCCAATGATTACAGGATTGCAGCTTGTATGCCCCATATTAATATGCACATCTCTTTTGAATGGCTTCTTTGTTCATTGGTTATAGCCTAAATCCTTCAGGAATTACGCTTGTGTCAAAATATTTAAAATAAACAAGGCAATCATATTCTCAAATGGCATCATATAATAATGTGTGAAAGAGCCAGGTCCATGTAGGGATGTAGGGAGTGTGTAAATTCCATTCGGCCTGTGTTTTGCAATTTGTCAGGCACCTTTCCAAATTTGCAAGAATTTGCACAAGCGAAAATGCACGAATTCTCCCCAAATGCACATTTTCATGCTTTAGCCTAGGGGAGAAATACCCATTTTTGCTTGGGGGGGGGTTGTTTGTATGTTTTTGCCTTGTGTTTTTCTGGCTTTTGCATATTTTTCTATGATGAAATTTGTGCAAACTTCCCAAAGGTTAAATTTATTTATTTATTTATTTATTACATTTGTATACCGCCCCATAGCTGAAGCTCTTTTGCAAGTCCATGGAATCCACCCAGCAGGGGAGAAGGCTGTCCGCTGTGGAATCTGCAAGTTGGACTCATAGAAAACGAAACTTATTTGATTCTGTTGTGGATTTCTCCAACTTCCCTAGGTCCAGTCAGTGAATCAAGATAATGGTGGCGGTGACGAAGTGAGTGACATTACAAGATACCATCTCTCTTTATATTTGAAATATGAAAGAATCTTAAAGTCTTTCACCACACTTTGTCTAATATACCCCACAGTCCATTTAAAAGATTAAAAAAAACTGCTTCCAGATGGGGAGGCTGTGCTCCATTCTTTCCCTTTCTACCAGATCCTCATACTAAGTTACCTTTCTCCTGTAAGTAATATGTTTCATTAGGCTTTTAGTAGGGAATGTCTTAACTGCTGAAAAGCATTCACTGTTCAAAATTAAAAGGTAAAGATAGGGGGTTGCATCCAGATTTAGTCATAATTAGAGTAAACCCATTGAAAGAAATGGAATTTTTGTTAGTTGTGACTAACTTAATCCCCATTGATGTCCTTGGGTCTACTTTAAGTATGATTCAATCTGGATTCAAACCAAGATGTTATATATAAGGCAAATATTGTTTAAGAAAAGGGACAGGGGAAAAACTCTTTACTTTGATGCTTTAAATAAAGTACAGTTAGACCAGTCTTCCCCAGACTGGTGCCTTCCAGATGTTTTGGACTACAACTCCCATAACTCTTGACCAGTGATTATGCTGGCTTTGGCTGATGGGAATTGTCATCCAAAACATCTGAAGATTGGGGAAGACTTTGTTAGACATCCATATTAGAAAACAGTTCCATCAGTTTGTCCTAATTTACCTGCTGATCAATACAGCATAAGGTGGTTATTTTACTCGGGCTAGATTACACATTACTGCTGGTATATTGGAATAGGCAAAGTGTGTTTAGAGTGTGAATTTGAGACTTAAATCTCCCCAAAAGAGATTGGCCTTATCAATAAAGAATTTAAAAGATACATCGGAAGAGACAAATAGCTTTGCAAAGTCTTCCAGACAAGGAGGTTTCATTATTAATAAATCGCAGGCTTAAGATGGAAGATCAATATACACACTAAAGTTAGATATTTTGCGGCAATATCTTCAGAGTGCTCCTTGGTTGGATTGGAGAACCAGAGGGAAAAATAATCCATGCCTTGTGGATTGAAGAGTTGAACAACTGGGGCCTAAGCCTTCTCTAAGGGGCATCTTATGATAAGTTTACAATGAATAAACTTATTTTTGAAATGCATTTTAAAGTTAGATATACAAATGCAAAGGAAGTTGAGATTTCAAAAAAATATAATTTAATTTTGACTAGAATTGTTAAATTCTAAAAACTGGCAAAATTTGAGCAAAAAGATTATTACTGTAGAACAAATATATGGTCATAATATAATATTTTTATACTACATTTCAGGAATGTTCAGCAGAATATAAATTTGTACAAACAGAGAAAACCAATTAATCTTAGGTTTACCTACAACACAAAGTGGGCCTGACAGACCTGATAGGTCTGAAAGGATTCAGCTCTGAAGTTGTTGGAATGTTTCACTTTCAACACAACAAGATGGCTATAGTCAATGACTGTGGCAGTATGGAAATCACTTGAGCTGATTTCCACCCTCTCTGTTTGCCTTGCAGTAGAGTTGTTCGAAGGATGGGCCCTTATTCTGGAGCAAGATGTCTGACTGCATTGCCTATTATTGATCTGAGGTGACTACTTCAGGAGCCATTGTGAACTAGAGTTGTCAGAGAAATCCAAAACAGATTTCTTTGGATTTCGATGAATCTGACCTCCATATTCCACAGCAGAACAGCATTTTCTGAGTCATTCGATTCTGTGGACTTCCTTTTTTTTCTTTTCTTTTTTTCTTTCCTGGACTGTATGCAAATTTAGTCATATGAAAATACATAACATGGCTGGAAAACATGGTACTACATACACATTTTAAAAGAAAAAACACATAGAAAATAACAGTTTTATACCTCTCTGATCTTTCTTCAGTCTCTGATCTTAATAATGGTGGTGGGGGTTTGTGGGGGTGATGCTCTGCTCTTTGATTATATGCTGAGCTTAGAAAAATATGCAAAATATTCCGTGCCAGTAAACGTTCCGTAAATCATGGCAGATTTTCCTGCATGCTTTTCTGTAAAGAGTCCAATTCCATTAATGAGTGGATGGAATGAAAGATTACTGACAGTCCACAAAAAGCACACAGAATGGTTTAAACAAAATCCATACATCCCAACTGTTAGTCCAGCCCATGGCTGACTGGCTACTACTTTGGAAGAGGCACCCAGTTTGGATTGGTGGTGTGGGGCTGTCCTGTGGTTCCCTGTTGTTATGTTACATACTCAAAAGGTATGCTACCATCTCTCCCAGATCAGGTGCTGAATGCCACATTGGCTTCTTTCATAGTTTGTCTGACACCCAGCTGATAATGGCTTTGTGCATAACACTGGGCCCTCTCTGCCTGAGCTGGTGGAAGTTGATGCCACTGGTGGTGATGCATTCAGCAAACATACCCTTGCAACCACAGATGTATGATCCATCACCCTCTTCAGAAAACTTTTTCTTGAACTCCAAACTCCTAATCTACTCCTTTCCACCAAAATTATACATCTATCTCAGGGACAGGCAGCTTTGACGGGTTTGGGGACCAGTTTTCACCCACCCCATCTACTGCCATGTTTTTACTGCAAAATCACACACCCCAAAACTTCAGGGAAGGTGATTTTATATAAAGCAAAGTGTGTGCTCCACATGTGCCTTGTTTCAAAGGGAAAATCAGACTTTTTTCCTTGCAATGCGCCACTGAAATTTGGTGGAAATTTGGTGGTACCACAACAATTTGGCAGTGGCAGGGGAGTGGAAAAAAATGATGCGGGGTGCATGCACCCCACAGACCACGTATCGTTATCCCAGGGAGGGCTCAGAGAGGGCTCACTATAATTTATATATCATGTGACTCACATGAATACTGTCTCATCTGATCTCTTTCTTTCTTCATTTCATCCGTTTCTTATCAACCTTTCAAGACCATAACCTTCCCAAGGTGCCTTACAACATAAGAACAATACAAACTACAAAGAATACATTCTACTATTCATTACTCCTCCCTCATTCCAATGGAAAATGTAACGCATGACAGTGAAAACTCCCAAACATCTGGTAGTTTTCCCGTATCAGAGCCTTTGCTATAAGTGACGTTTATATTGGTAGAGCTATATTGACCTATTTTATCTATAGATCTCAGTTTCAGATGCAAAGGAAGATGTTAAAGCAGAAATATGCCTGCGATATTGCCAGATCTTAAATACATCTGGTGTTATTAGAGAGTCAGTAAGGCACGTTCCTGAAGGCACTGTTGTCTTTAATTCAGCCTTAAGTCAATATCGTTCTCAAGCAGGACCTTTTATTAAATGTCAAATCTTATAAGTTTTATGAATGCACATGCATATGCACACACACACACACACGCACACGGAAGCAGCCTCATTGTGCGTGTGTGTTTATGTGTGTGTGTGAGAGAGAGGGCCAGAATTTTCCCACAATAATTATGTACCAGCTTCCTGGGTGAAATGAGGACAACAGCAAACTAACTAAGATTTTAATATTTTATAGTCCTGTCAACTTGAGGATAAGCTCTTCATTGCTTTACTTCTGGAACAAAACAAAACAAAACATACAAATTGAGAGAGAGAGAGAGAGAGAGAGAGAGAGAGTCTTGCTTTATCAACTGAATCATGGCAACAATGTTATCATCAATATCATTTAAATTAACTCAGTCCATGTAATGTCCCAAAGAGCCCAACTGTCGCATTCATTTTAGGGGCATTTTCTCTCAGGAACGTCTCTGACTGAGCTTGAAAACATTCCATACATGCTAATGTGTCTGCTTCAGAACATGATTGTCATTTAGAAAGGTTGGCTCAAGAGTTTATGTCTTAATATTAATGCTGCTAAGTAAAAAACAGATCACGTCAGAGAAAGCATTAACACAGAAGTAACCATGACTCATTTGGATGCGACAGAGGACCCTGAAGTCCTTCTAAACTTACTTTTGGAACCCATATAGAGTAATATGGTGGTGAAATGCAAGGGAGGACTGAGCGTCTGTACTTTTAATCGTGATATTGAAGTGGTAACGTCAAAGTTTGAAACATGCAATGCAGTAGGTGAAAATTTCTTTTTTTTCATGTAAGTGTAGCTATTGAAAGAGCAGGATCCCTGTCTGCTTTTCCAATTCTTATCCCCCTAGGGATAAGACTGGACCTGTGTCCAAGGGCTCATCTACACCTAAAGGTGTAGCGGGAAGGAGTGGGGGGATCATGGACTTACCTGCTTCCGCAATCCTCCTCCACCATCTATACGGCCACGCAATATCCTGGAAGGGAAGAGGGATGTCACGGGAGCCTTTTTTTTTTAAAGAAGAGGAGCCCAGTTGCATGGCCCCAATCCGCCAAAAAAGATAAGTAACCCCCCCACCAATCTCCGCACCCAACCCCCCACCATCCCAGGGATGGCAAAATTGCTCCACCCCACCCCCATGGGTATGGAGCCACCCCGTGCAGCTCCGTGCCCGTTTGAGGACCCAGGAGCCTGCGCCACGCCAGCTGCAGTCCTCGGGGTTGTCCTGGGACTGCAGAAAAACCGGGACATCCCCAGTTTCAGTTATCTTGGGGAAAATCTCTGGTCATCCCAGGAATGCCCTGCGTGTCATTTGGACACACAGGGACAACCTAGAGAAAACCATGATATAAAGAATACTGAATTCTTTATATCAGATGCCCATGTGTCCCAGAGTTTCCAAAGGAGAAAGCAAAGGGGGACATATATAATTATCTTCCATGGTAATCAAGGAGGGAAGGGGGTTTCATCAAAACCTCCTTGCCTTTCCCCTAGCCAAGAAATGGGAGATCATTTTGATTGGTCTGCATTTTTAAGTGAACCAACCTCATTCACATTTCCCAGACTGAAAACATCTTTCCGACTGTACACTTCACTGAATTTTCCGATGCTCTTCTTAGCTCAAAAACTATGAGGGCTTTTAGATTAAATGGAAATTGTGTTTCCTTACTGTTGCTCTGCTTCCTGCTTCTTTTCAGCATTTGAAATGACTTGAATTACATGGGCAGAAAGCAGTGACCATGTGGCCTGTAAATTAAAACCTCCCAGCTCATATAGTTAAATGGGACAGTGCCCTCTAGTGGGCATTTTATAGCGCAACTCTGACTGCACGAAAACAACATACAAAATCAGTATGTTAAGGAAAATTACTTATGAATATGAATGCAAATTTGTATACAATTAGCAGATTAATGTGGAAGGATAGAATGGTCTTATGGTTTAATACATGTGAGACTGACATAGACCAGAAATAGATTGATTCATCTGTTGTGTTGTATTATATTATATCAGTTTAACTGTTCGTAGTGTATTTTATTCCTTCAACCATTTGTTATCCGCCCAGAAAACATTTGTTTTGGGGCACATAAAAATACAATAAAGAAATAAATTCCTCTATCTTCCCTTTGGAAGTGTTCTTTTATTCTTCACCTAAGAAGTTCCACATAAATCCTAACCAGACTTATAAAGCTTTTATTCCACCCAAATAACTCAACTGCTCAATCACCGGGAATTGTCCATGATCTAGGCCTGATCCAAAATGAGTTCTTCACCCAAACCATTTGCATTCTGATCCAATTGCTATTCTCAATTATCCAGGGTTATTTAATTTCCTTCTCGGGCTTCTTTCTTTGCTCCGTTGAAATTTCATCAGCAATCTATCCCTTCAACTGGAAATATTAGTTTAAATTAGAGATAGAGAACCTCTGGCCCACAGGCAAAATGCAGCATCGACTAGGCCTAGGCTGACCATATGAAAAGGAGGACAGGGTTCATGTAACTTTGACAGTTGTAGAGAAAAGGGAATATCAGCCAGTGCCATTTGTATGCAATTAGTTCCTGGTGAAATTCCCTCCTCATCACAACAGTTAAAGTTGCAGGGGCCCTGCGTTCTTTTGTATATGGTCACTCTAGTATAGTGCCTGCAACTTTAACTGTTATGATGAAGAGGGAATTTCACCAAGAACTAATTGCATCCAAATGACACTGGCTGAAATTCCCTTTTCTCTACAACTGTTAAAGTTACATGAGCCCTGTCCTCCTTTTCATATGGTCAGCCTACTAGACTAGGCCTCTCAGTGTGGTCCCTTGCACTCTTCCCAGTAGTGTGGCTCTTTTTAAATTGCCCCCAAAAGATGACAAAAGGAGACCTTGTTTTGCATAAAATTTGCATATGCTAACTTATAGCTATAGGTTTAGAAATAATTATAATAATTTAAATAGAAATACAGTACCTGTCACCATAGTGTGGAAGACTGTGACCAGGCGAGCTCAGACCACAGACCAGGTGGCAACTTCAAGACCCGGCTCTTCCTTCTGAAGGTACTTTATTTTTATACAGGAATTGGACTGGACAGCTCTTCAATTAGAAGATGCCTTCAAAATAGAGGGCAGTCCTCTGACAGCCCTTCAAAGAGAGGACTCTCCTCTGTAAAAGAGAATGGCTGCATTCGGACAACACATTAGCAACGGGGGGGGGGGACAATTGTCAGTTATGTTGCTAATTGTGTTGTGTGGAGGGTAACATGCCACTCACAAACTACTGACGGTATGCTATTCCGCCCAAATAAGCAACGGAGAGAAACAACTGGCTTGCAAGTTGTTTAGCTCAAAGCCAGTTGTTTAAAGTGTTGTGTTGAGGGGTGAGTGTGTTAATGGCATGTGGTTAAAACACAAGTCCATAGAGGCAGGCAGCAAGAGTGACCAAAATGGTGGCTGCCACTCTGCTACAACTGGTGCAACTTGCAGAGGCTGCTGGGATAGAACTGGGAGGACTGAGGGAGGAGGGAGGGTGGGGAGAGGGGCGGGGGCTGTGTCAGTCAAATGTTGGGTTGACTATTAGTCCTCTCAACGCAAGCCCCAACCACCCACAGTTGTGTAGGAATGTGTTGTGTGGGGAGTACCCACAAAATAACCAACTGTGAGTTGGCTACTCAACCCACCATTGACTAATGTGTTATCCGAATGCAGCCAATGTGTGGCCACCCCAGGTCATGCCCCTCACTCTCACCAGCCCCTCTTCAGCTCTCCATGATCACCTCGCCTTAGCATCAGAAAAAGAAGGGTGTCACAATACACAGCCTGCAAACAGTCCAACACTTGTGTGATCTCCAACATTCCCAATATTTTGCTGCCACCACTGAAAAATTGAGAGAACTGTCAGAGGAAGACGACACTCGTGCATGACCCATCCACAGAGCAGGACACCTAGATTGGCCCTTAGAAACTATATATATCATGTTCTGTGTATTGGCCGCCAAGCTTTCATATGTGCCTGAGAGAGAGGGGGGAGGGAGGGGGAGGAAAAGGGAGAAGGGAACTGAAGGAAAGCAAGAGCAGGTGGCAAGGCTAGAACAGGCTGGTGAGCTGGTGGCAGACAGGCAGTAAAAAAGATGTGTTCATTTCAAAGGAAAAACTCTTCTTACAGTGCCAATGGTACTTTATCAGGGTTCCTGATCATGCAGAGGATTTGTCAAAACCCAACTAGAAGTCCCTTTCAGATTTTGATGCTCATTGCTGCAAGGTCAGGAATAGGGAGCAGGGCTTCCGTGTGCTCCCCCATCATCCTTGGTGCCCTCACAGGTGCCAGCCAAATGCCTACATGGGATTCCAGTGACCTTAATACCAGTGTGTGTGTGCACGTTTGTGAGTAGGAGTGCCTTCTACACAAGAATGTCCCTATTTTCATCTGTGTTGGTTTGGCCCTGCTAGGCCCAAAGGACCACTGGGTTCTGCAGGTTCTAGACCAGCCAAGATGGATTAAGATGGATGCCCACAACTGAGAAATCTGGGTCTATGTAAACAGCTTTAAATTTTGCTGAATCTTAGTGACAACCAAGGTAAGGCAGCTTGATGGTAAAATCAAAGAACATTTTGTATCAACTAAGTTGCCAAAGGAGCAGCAACAGGCATTGCTGCAGATGTGGAAATATTTGGTCTGCTTTGGCAGAATGTGTTGAGGTTACGCTGACCAGATAAAATCCAGGTCAGGGCTCCTGTAACTTTAACAGTTGCAGAGAAAAGGGAATTTCAGCCAGTGTCATTTGTATGCAATTAGTTCCTGGTGAAATTCCCTCTTCATCACAACTGTTAAAATTGCAGGGGCCCTGCCTTCTTTTGTATGTGGTCACTCTAGTATAGTGCCTGCACCTTTAACTGTTGTGATGAAGAGGGAATATCACCAGGAACTAATTGCATACAAATGTCACTGGCTGAAATTCCCTTTTCTCTACAACTGTTAAAGTTACAGGAGCCCTGACCTGGATTTTATCTGGTCACCCTAGTTGAGGTGGAATATGCTCACCAAACAAGGAACGACAACAGAAGGATAACTAAGGACTGCTTCCCTATAAAGATGATGGGCTAAGCAAAGGGGGTGGGGAATAATGTGTCTTCATAATCCAATTGATGTAAAACTTGAGATCTCTGATCAATATAATAAAGGCTTCATGAGGATCATTTTTACAGGAGGATTCCACATGTTTCATCTCATTCCACTTCTCCATATTGTTTTAGTCTCACATTCCTCTTCCCTTTTCATTCTCCCTTGCTCTTCCATTCTTCTTTTCTTTCTTTTGTTGTAGATCAGATGAAAATTAAAGGATCCATGACTGTGCTGGACTTTGATTTTTTTGTTAATGTCATTTCAATACCATACTTCTGCCATTCTAAAACCATTTATACCATTATTATTTTTGGTTTGCTGATTGCTTTCTTATGACCATCTCTGAGCATTTATAATATTTTCTGAAAATAAATATTACTATATCTGTCTTCAAATCCCTAATACTCTTTTCTAGATGAAGATAACACTATTTTAGGCCTCTTGTATCAATAAACTAATTTATTGTTTTGCAATTAAAATCTTGAGTCTGTGGTCTCTTTTTACTGGTCATGCTTTATCCTCTCACCCACAAAGGTGCACATTCAAACTCAGATTAGACCACCAAAATATCACCTTGGAGCAACCTTCGCCCAATCTGGCACCTTCCAGATGTGATGGACTAAAACTCCGATCATACCCAACTGCGAGTTATAGTCCAACACATCTAGAAAGGGGCACGGTTGCGGAAAGCCACGGTTGCGGAAAGCCACCTTCCTAACCACTGATCCTGCCATTTTGGTACATCTCATCATTAGAAGAGCATAAGCCTTTCCCCCACTCTCCTATGAACAAAAACCAAACTCTGCATAGTGGCAAGTTGCTGTTCCCTAGCAGACGTTGTTTGCCAACACAGTCTGCTTCACACATTCTGTTCCCTAACACAACTCTTCCAATTCCAAAATCCTGAGAATTGTCTGTATTTTTTCCTCCTGCTGGTCCTTCCAGGCCTTTTCCCTGGGTGGTTTTATTTGGGGGGGGGCAGGGGGTTACACTTTTTTTGCCATGGCTTTTCTTTCCATCTGAATTTCCAAGTGGTGTTTGAAGCACTTGCACTATTTTTGCAGTAGCAGCTTGCAGTTCAGAGCTGAGCAATTTGCTCCTGAAGTTCACCAAAAACCGAAACCTCCATGGATCAAATCTTACAAAAATATACTGTATTACACATACAAAGGGAGGGGCAGACTTACCAGAATGGTATTGATTACTTCAGCCTTCCCCAGATGTGTTGGACTGAAACTCCAATAATTGCTGTCTGTCTTAGAGAGCCCCATCAATATATCGCTGGTTGCCTTCCAGGTTTCCAGAAGGATGAAAGTAAAAGTAACAATATCCTAGTCCAGTCTCCAAGCTAAGTACCTGATAAATCATAGCAGTTTTCCATAGGGATGCTCGAGGATTTTGTTCGGTCCACATTTTAAAGCAAACCGGCCTAATTTACACTTCCCAGACTGAGACATGGATCAGAACATAGTTATCCTTTAGATAGCACACAACTTGGAATTTTGCAATGCAGATCTCAGCTCAAACAATGTACAAGAATACATATTTTAGGGGCAAATGTGTATTTCAAGGAGACATGCATATAAAATGTGTATTTTGAGAGAGAAAAGTGAATTGGCATGGTTGTTGTTTTTGGGTTTTTTTGTTTTTTAAAAAAAGAAAAACCAAAGACTGATTTGTAAATGGAGAAACTGATTTGGAAATGGGTTGGATGTATGCAAAACTGACACGTGCTAGAAATGGACTGTGCCTTCCATACCTAGTATGTTCCACAGCTTTCTTGGTCTGAATGTCCAAATTCGTTGAACTGTGCCCATTTCTTTCCTGGAAAAGGCAAGGCACCTAATACTAACACAAGACAACATAAATCTATATATCAGTCTAATAACAGAAAAGAGGACAGGAAATATGAATACCAGCACAGACAGAATAAGAAAAATAACAGCATCAATTCTCGCAAGCACTATAATTCCACTTCCGTGCAATGTGAGAACTAAGCTTGCAATCAGAATTCTTAGCGGCACTTTGAGAGCTATAAAGCTTGAGAACATAAGCCTTGCTTAGTTTTCCTAGCCTCGGATGGTACTACACCCTTCATTTCCACAACAGCTTTTGATCCCGAGAAGGATCAACTTGGAGTCTAGTGGGGGGGGGGGTCTATTTTTTCTTTTTAAAAAAAATAAATTTAAGAATGGTGAAAGCAGAAAAGCCAAAAATAAAAAAATCTTAAAGTTTTGTGAATTGGCCCCTCGCTTGATTTCAAGCTTGATTGAAGATGCAATTAAGACTTCTGCAGGAAAAATAAGTAGACAGCGAGCCTATCTACACATGCAGGATAAAACACTTTGAAAACGTTTTGAAAACTGTATATGGAGTGTGTCCTGGGCCCCAACAGTTCTCAAAACTGTCAGCCTATCTACTAGGGGTGTGCACTGGATCAGCTCCGATCCACTATCTGGAGCCGATCCAGGGGAAATCGGATGCAATTATCCGATTTCCAATCACCCCACTGGATCGTTCGATCTCTTCCAAACCAGTCCGGAAGGACCCAATTCAATTCGGAAAAAAATGGAGGATCGGCGGGCGCCCACTGGAGCCTGCCACCACTTCCATTGGCAGGCGCCAGCAGGCACCCGCCGATGGAAGCGGACAGCGGGGGGGCTTACCTGGGAGGGCTATCCGCTTCCATCGGCGGGCGCCAGGGACGCCAGCTGATGGATGCAGACAGCCCAGCCAGGTGAAGATCGTGGTGGGGCTTACCTGGGGGGGGCGTCCTCCTCCTTCCATTGCCGATAAACTACTACGAACTAGGCCTCGCGGCCTAGTTTACAGAAAAGCGCCAGGTGATGATGTCATCACCTTGCACTCTCCTGTAAACTAGGCCGTGAGGCCTAGTTTGCAGTAGTTTACTGGCAACAGAAGGAGGAGGACTCCCCACCAGGTAAGGATTGGGGGGGTGGATTACCTGGGGGGGGCTGTCTGCTTCCATCGGCAGGCGCCAGCAGGCACCCACCGATGGAAGCAGACAGCCCGGCCAGGTGAGGATTGCGGGGGGGGGGGAGGAGGGAGGGAGGGAGGGAGGGAGGGAGGGAGGGGGGTCCACTTACCTGCCGGGGCGTCTTCTTTCTTCACCTGCCAGAGATCTACTGAGAACTAGGCTTCGCGGCCTAGTCCTCAGTAAAGCGCCAGGTGATGATGCCATCACCTGGTGCTCTACTGAGGACTAGGCCATGAAGCCTAGTTCTCAGTAGATCTCCAGCAATGGAAAGAGGAGGTCACCCCACCAGGTAAGAAGGAGCATGAGGGGGGCTTACCTGCCAGGGCCGTCCGCTACCATCCGCTGCCGCCCGGGTGGCAGCGGATGGCAGAGGATGGCCACGGCAGGTAAGAAGAACTTACCTGCCTGGGCATCTTCTTTCTTCACCTGCCGGAGATCTACTGAGAACTAGGCTTCACGGCCTAGTCCTCAGTAAAGCGCCAGGTGATGATGCCATCACCTGGTGCTCTACTGAGGACTAGGCCATGAAGCCTAGTTCTCAGTAGATCTCCAGCAACGGAAGGAGGAGGTCACCCCACCAGGTAAGAAGGAGCGTGAGGGGGGGGCTTACCTGCCAGGGTCGTCCGCTGCCATCCGCTGCTGCCCGGGTGGCAGCGGATGGCAGAGGACGGCCACGGCAGGTAAGGAGAACTGCGAGGGGGGGGCTTATCTGCTGGGGCCGTCCGCGGGCCCCGTAACTGTGGGAGGAAGGAACAGGGAGGGGGGAGTTATGCCCCCACTCACCCACCCGCTGTCATTTTTTCCACATAGACTTGCATGGGGGAAAGTTTTCTTCCCCCAATGCAAGTCTATGGGGAAAACAAAAATGGCGGCCAATCCAAAATCGGATGTCCGATTTTTGGATCGGGATTGGGCCCGATCTGGTCCGGGGGGCTCCGATTTTGTCCGATCTGATCTGGGACAAAATTGGAGGTCCCGATCCGGGTCCCGATCCAATCCAGGGGGTCCCTGCACATCCCTACTATCTACACTACAGCTTTAAAATGGTTTAGAACGGTGCAGATAGGCTCAGTGTGTCGATAGTATGGCACAGCTTCATGGTCTGCAATGGTTGACAGGTGAAAATAGGGGCAGACCTGTGCACTTGCTCTGTTTTCAGGCCAAGAGCACTGCCTGAACTAGGCTGACCATATGAAAAGGAGGACAGGGCTCATGTAACTTTAACAGTTGTAGAGAAAAGGGAATTTCAGCCAGTGTCATTTATATACAATTAGTTCCTGGTGAAATTTCCTCTTCATCACAACAGTTAAAGTTGCAGGGGCCCTGCCTTCTTTTGTATTTGGTCACTCTAGTATAGTACTTGCAACTGTTGTGATGAAGAGAGAATTTCACCAGGTACTAATTGCATGCCGGCTGAAATTCCCTTTCTCTACAACTGTTAAAGTTACATGAGCTCTGTCCTCCTTTTCATATGGTCACCCTACCTGAACGCCCTGCCTACATTTTGCTCAAAACTATGCTTTGCCACCTGAACACAGTATTAATCCCACCTACAACAGTTGACAGCAATGTTTGCTCCCCAGAAAGATGGTAAGGAAGGAAGGGAAGGGAAAGGAAGGGAAGGGAAGCACTTTCTCTGGTTACCCCTGCCAAATGAAATCTAGCAGGTGGCTATCAGAGAAAGGGCCTTTTTAGTGATGGCATCCTGATTTTAGAATGCTCAACCCCCAAAAGGCTCACCTGGTGTCCACATGATGATCATTTGGGCATCAGGCAAAGACTTTTTGTTTTCCTAGGCCTTTTAGGACTGTTTTAAGACCATCAGTGTTTTTACTGTTGCTGGTTTAAAGTTTGTCTGATGCTGGATTTATTTTTCTTTATTTTGTTTTGTAATGTGGTTTTTTTTTTTTTTTTATTCTGCTTGATTCATAGGACTTCTATTGAATGATTTTAAATTTTGTTGTGAACTATCTAGCAGGCATTGTTAATTGGATAATATACAAAGGATGTAAATAAATAAATAAGCAATGCACTTCCATGCACATACAAAGTCAAGACATTTTTATTTACTTACAAAATTTATATACCTGCCTAGATCTAACAAGATTGCCAAGTGGTGAACATTAAAAAGAATGAAAAAAGAAGAATCAAAATACAAAATTAAAATATTTAAAATTAAATGATGCCAATAAAACCATGGCTGGTCAGTGAAGTCGTGCCTCATTCCAAGATTAAGGCTACAATTCTATACCCATGTATCTGGGCATAAGCCTCATGGAACTTAATAAGGATTATTTCTGAGTAGGTTTGGGGGAAATTGTCAATTTCATTTTCTCACAAATTCACACTTTAAATCTCAAATTCTTTCTCTTCCACATAGGAACCATGTGAATTTTGGTAAATTAGGTTGACCAGATACAAAAGAGGGCAGGGCTCCTGCAGCTTTAACTGTTGTGATGAAGAGGGAATGTCATCAGGTGCTGCATGCATACAAATGACACCTGCTGAAATTCCCTTTTCTATACAACCGTTAAAGATACAGGAGTCCTGTACTCGTTTCCATATGGTCACTCTTGGTAAATTCTTATCAAAAACAAACTGGAATTCTCAGCCATCTGCCCCAACCAAATTCAATAGGTACAACTATTCCCCAAATAGAGAGGACCATGGTGTACCTGCTTGCCATGTAACTGTTCAAGATGAGCCTGTCAGAAAAAAAGGTGGCAACACTAATGATGAACCAACATGGTTGAATACGCAGGGAATCAAACCCAGACTTTTAAGAGCTAAGCACTCACAGCCCTGAGCCTAGATGGAGAAATCTGTCAGTTTCACTTTCTCCCTCATTGATAGATTAGATAGATAGATAGATAGATAGATAGATAGATAGATAGATAGATATAGATAGACAGACAGAAATGGAGAACTTCACCAATTTTTGTAAATTCATGTCAAAATGAATCAGAAAGAAAATTCTCACCCATCCTTACTTCTGCATAGGCATGCTTCAAGTCATGTTCTTAAGACCTGAAGAGGAAGCTGACCCCTGACGAAGTCTACTCTGATCTAGTGCATGTCTGTGTATTAGCCACAGGGGCCAGCCCTACCATCAAGCAGAGTGAAGTAGTTGCCTCAGGCAACAGATGCTGGGAGGTGGTAGCAGGGCGTTGGAAGAGAGAACTGTGTTCCACTCAGCCTGTCCTGAGTCTCCTAAGTTAGTCCTCCACCACACCTATTGGCATTATGTGTGGTGGAAGATGCTGTCCCATTGCCAGTGTTGAGGATGGGTTCAACTTGTAGTCAATCCGCTTTGTTGTCTATGGAGTGGGAAGGGCACCATCTTGTCCTTTGCCCCAGGCAGCAAAATATCTTGAGCCAAAACGTCTTGAGCCAAAACGACTTGAGCCAAAGTGTCTTGAGCCAATGTGGAAAAGCATCACCAACATCCCCCTGTGTAGACAAAACAAGAACAGTCTTTTACCAAGGACATGTACCAAAAATAGGGATGTTTGGAGCATATGTAACTTAACATATTCCTCAGTCAGGTTCCGAAAGTAACAGTTGCGTTTTGTACTTGTGTCTCATGCTTGATTATACTGGCAGGCAGTCAAGACAAGCAGAGCAGCCTCCTGTCTACTCGTAATGAATATACAATAATAATTAGAAGAGCGCTGGAACAAAATACTGAATAGAGTCAGCAAGGTATACACACACACACACCTCACACTGAGCCCAATGTGTACAGTTCAAACATGGGGTTGGAGGAGAGTAGCTTCTGTGGACAAGTATGCATATTTATCAGCAGCAGAGAAAGGACATTTAATAACCATCCTGACTTCCCAGATGTTCTTGCTAACATGCAGGAGCTCTGATCCAACAGGTGGCTGCATCAGTACCAATCTTGGGGGGAGGGCATGTGGAAAGGATCAAAATGCTGCTATGTTTAAGACCATGAAAAACAGGGCCCTTGCAGAACAGAACTATAACGTATTTTCTTCTGGGTTTTCTTTTTAAATTCTATTTGAAAGGTTGTTAGGGTTTTTTTTAGAGAGAAAGAGAGCAAGGTGTTATTTGTCGTTTACTTGTAAGGCACCAGAGCTTTATTTAAAATTTAGAAGTCACATCCGTAAGGCCCAATATTTCACAGTTCAGTCAGTCAGTTGATTTCATTGCATATAACCATAGGCTCTTACAATATGCCATAATAATAATAATAATAATAACACCAACAACAACAAACAACAGTCAGGGGGAAAAAAGATTGAAATCAGTCCATTACGTGCACAACATACAGCAACAGTTTTTAGGACTGTTAATTCTATTTGCATGGTTGTTGAGGACTTTTAGAGAGAAAGCGAGCAAGATGTTATCTATCACTTTCTCGTAAGGCATCAGAGCTTTACTTAAAATAGGAGTAAACAATTAGAATTCACATCCATAAGGCCCAATATTTCACAGCTCAGTTGATTTTATTGCATCATGCCATAGGTACTTACAATTTTGCCACAGACCACAAGAAAGAAAAAGGTTGAACAAGCCACTTAAATCAGTTCATCAAGTGCACAATCTACAGCAACAGTTTTTAGGACCTTTGCTCTAATCTTTTTAGCAGCCACTGAGAATAATACTGCTTAATTAGTTACATAAGGATACATATCTACAAGTACGTTACACATCTGCTCAGCCAAAGTTCTATCAGATATTCCTCCCAGCAAAGGTACAATAAATCTTTTCCTGGGACTAGCATACAGCACACACACATTTTTATATATAATAAATAATATTATCATTTGTTTGTGGAGCCCAACATATACAATAGTGTTGAAATATGGAAACATTTCTGTACCTCCCATTCGAATATGCAGAAAGTATAGTGTAGAAGCATAATTTCGTAAATGCTTTCCTTAGCTCCAAGTGAGTCAAGGTAATCAGAAAATTGTCATTTTTACATGAAGCATTTATTGTGCACTTATGATTGTTCACTCATGGAAGTTTGCAGGTCTTTCTCATGATGTTGTCAACTACCGGTGCCTCTCTCGTCATTTTTAAGGTTTAGTCTGCCATTATAAAAATAATTGAAAATGCAGTAACAAATAAAACCTGCCCAACACCGTCATTCAAGAATCACACCTTATTTTAGAAATGTTGCAATGCCATCTACTGCCTGTATAAATGAAACGAAGCCCTGGTAAGGCTGCAGTATTTTTTCTTAATGTAGAGTAGTTCAGTTAGAGAATGATCGCTCACCCTTGGTAATAGCAACAAGATAGTGTCATCAGTTGCTTGGTCCCAGAATAAGGGCTAAACCTCTCTCTTTTCTTTATTAATTGACTCTTTATTATATCATAGGGATGTGTGCTCCACACTGAAAATTGGGGGGGGGGGGGCGATGGACCTCCAATGGACCTCTGAAATCACGGTGTGGTCAGGGGCGGTTTCAAAACCATCAGAAACCCATGATGTAGTTAAAAAAATATTTAGAGCCCCAAAGGGATGTGAGGGTTCATTTTATGTTGATGGACAACTAACTGAACACTTCCATGTCACTGAGGGGTGAGGGTAGTTTTGTGATTGACATTTCTGGCTAACTAATAGTCATAGTCTCCTCCCTGTCCCCCCTCCAATCAATTGCTTAGGAGGAGGGGTTACAAAAGAAAGAGCCCATAGCACTGCTCTTTCACAATGCAGCTGACTGAACAACTTGAAAATGGGAAAGTTCCATAATCTTTCCCTAGCACCTTCCTATCTGGGGACATTTTGAAGCCCCCTCTGCCCTTGCCCCACTGGTCCAGCGTGGCCTGCCTCTGGGTGCAGGGGGGCCCAGTGCACTGCTGCTGCTTCTACTGCCAGCCTGACACTGACCGCAGGCTTGAAGGGGGTGCAGCCTCTTAAGATCTAGCATACCTGAGATCCTCTGCTATCAAAGAAAAATGATCCCAGGCTCTAGACTTGCATTTTGAAAGAGAGGGAGTGGGTGGAGCCCCAAGACTACCCACACCCAACTTCTCCTGCACTTCAGAAAGACCAGCAGCAGCAGCAGCAGCAGCAGCAGAGACAAGGGTGCACCTAATTTAGGGTGGGGGGGATTAAAAGAAACACCTCTCCCTCTCCCAACATGGCCAGGGCCAGCTTTCTTTGCTGGGTTTTCTTTTCTCTCTGTGGCTGAATTTGGATGACACAATAAGCAACTGGGGGGGGGGGGGACAATCATCAGTTGTATTGACTATCGTGTCAGCCGAATGCTGCCATAGTCAACTCAGCACTGATCCTAATCCACATCACGATTATTTATTACCATGTTGTGTGGGGAGTACCCCCTAGATGAACAACTGTAAAGTTGATTATTACCCCACCATTGACTATCGTGTTGTCTGAATTCAGCCTATGTGTCTGTCCACGCTCCCCTTTGTGTGTTATTGAGTGTCTGTGTGTTCTTGTTCCACACATGGAGATAGGGGACATCAAGTTTTGCAGGTTTCTAGTTTCTGAAACTTCTGCAAGCTCTCTTGAGAGAAGATGAAGTGCATCTGAAGTGTGTAGGGGGGTTGAGGGGGAATGGTTTGAGGGGGGTAATTTTTAAAAAATCCTTAAAATCAATGGATGAAGGGAACTGCTTCAATCTTGGCATGGCTAAAGCCCTACTTAAGAGCTTCCAGGGCACCAAGTGTCATCTCTTTATCTTTAAAAACAACGGATATGTAAGCATTTTTGTTAATTCTCATTGATGATAATATCGTATTTACCCGAAAATGGAGTGGTTTTCCAATGGGTAAAGTGTTGGTGCGGGGAGAGAGACCCCCTCTGAAAATTAGAGAGGAGAATTGCCTCATCGGAGCTCCACCCCGAATTTCGGGGAGGAACATACCCGCTCTGCACACTCCCATATCAGCAGTTCTTTTTGCCTGATCATCCCTGGCCAATTTGGGGTGAGGGGCTCTGGCTTTCTATGACCCCCCCCCATTCCAGAGACCCTGCCCACACATAGATTGCATGTTGTGTAACATTTCCACCTTCAAAACTTTGTTTTTGGTATCTACATTGGCCACCCAGTGATATAGTTATATGGGCGGCTCACAAAGATCTGTAAGAGGCAAACTTCTTGCACTGATGGAAGCAATTGGGGGGGGGGGGAATTGGATCTATCTCTTCTAGCTGTGGAAACAAGCAGGAGTGCTTTTTATTAGCTCAGGTTGGTGGGCCAGCAGCACCATTTTCTGGTGAGATCTGACTTGGGCAGGACCTACACTACTACTTTTAAATGGTTTATAACAGTGGTGACAACTGTTGGGGTCCAGGACACACTCCATATACAGTTTTCAAACCATCTTCAAAGTGTCATATCCTGCTTGGTGTAGATCTGGCCCTGGCCACAGTCATGCATGCTTTGGTAACATCCAGGTTAGACTACTGTAACATCCACTATGTGGGGCTGCTTCTTAAAAGTGCTTGGAAGCTTCACCTGATGCAAAGCATGGCAGGATGGGTTCTAAATGGGGCCTGCCATGAGGGAAAAAATAACACTAATACTGAATCAATTATACTGGCTCCCTCTTTGCTTTTGGACCCAGTTCAAGGTATCATCTCTTAAAGACCTAAATGGCCTAAAATAGCTACCTTTACTTCAGGCAGCCATTACGTGTTCTGTTTATAGTCCATCACAAGAGATTACCTGCAAAATCTGTAATTAGGCCCTTAGTGAGGACTGAATTTGGAAGGTTTACACAGTGAACAGGAAAATGTCAAAGTGATCCCTAATTCTAGAATGAGGGTGGTCAAATTGCAGCCAGATGGATGCATGTGGATTATACCCCCAAGAATGCCAACTGTTGTCTTCAGATTTTACACTTTACAGCTGCCAAGGGCTGGATATATCACCAAAGAAAATTCTGAGGTACTCCTCAGTTGCTTGACACTTTAAAAACAATGACATTAACATTTTGATAAACAGGAAAAAAAGAAAAAGAAATCCAATGTTCTTTATGTGAAGTCAACTTCCAAGCTAATTATAGAGCGGGAATGGGAAAGGCATCCTTAAGAAAGGTTCTTATAAATGAGAGGTAGTTGCTGGTGTTTTTGTTTTTTTAAACTGTAGAAAGGCTAGTTTAATAATAAAGTAATTAGTTTGTAACCTTTCAATAATTGCTTTGAGTTCCCCATTAAATCAAGCTCTGATTGTTTAACAGATGTTCCCTTGAACAGATAGCACTAGCTCTTCTACATTCAAATGTTAAATGCTAATTTAAATTTGGCTGTAGCTATTTGCAAAACTGGCTGGAGGAAAACTATATTTTTCTTTCATTCTCCCTCAACCTTCCCTTTGCTTCACCATTCAGTTCTTTCTGGGCTTGTTAATAGACTAACTTCTTTCCAAGATACTGAAACTAATATGATTAATAAGGTCACAGCTGCTGTTTAGGGTTCATGAAGATTTGAGGAAGAAAGTGACGTCTTGAAAAGCTTGTATAATAAAGACAAAGGCTATGAGACTGCTTCATGTTTACATTAGTTTAACTCTGGATCCATCAAAGTTAGTCTTTATTTACACCAGAGTGAAGATATAATAACTCACAGTACGCATACAGCAGAGGAAATGTGTATATTGGTAGATGATAACTCAATGACATCTACATCTCAATTTTTATTTCACTGATACAGGCGACAAAATTACTTCCTTTTCTGAGGTATTCTGCCTGCAGAAAATATCAGCTGCCTCTCTTTACACTCGTAAACAATAAGGGTTGTGGGAGGGTGCAGATGTAAAACATAATTTCAGCACGGCCTGAGGAAGAATGTTGTTGTTGTTTTAAAAAATATTTTTATAAAAGAGTTTAATTGTTTTCCTTAGTACAATAATTTGCAGAGGAATCCTATACACCAGCTATACTAGAGGAGGGAGAAATAAATTGGTGCTATACTGGTAGAATGGCTGCCATATCAAAAACCTACTCAGGTTGAAAAGAGAGGGGTAAACACACAAAACAGAAGATCCTAAAATGAGGTTAAAATAGCAGATCCAGAGCATCCCTGGAAATGCCACCCAAGTCCACCAATCAAGGACAGTGCTGAGGATGACCACATGCCACCCACACACAATGGGAACCAATGACCTCACAACGATGGGGCGGGGGATAAACTTGCATCACGGCACACACAACAGGTCAAATGATGCCCCAGTCAATCAGCCTCAGTACACTCCAGTCCATGTCACGTTTGTATACGTCCACTCATAAATTCTGTTCTGTCTCATTTCCATATCAATCTGTGATTTAAAAACAATACACAAAAATGCACATTTAAATACATTTTAGATTTATAGTTTTACATGCATTTTCTCACAAAATACATATTTACAAACTATTTTCTCTCAGAATACACATTTTAAAATGTACTTTGACAGGGTTTGCATCAAAGATTGGCACGGCTGGACACCTGTCGAGGGCCCAAACATCAGCAGGGCACCTACTGACCCCCAAAAAACCTTGGACTTTCTCTTGCTCTTCACCGTTGCAACCTGCTTGTTCACCTGCCTCTCACTCTGGCCCAGCCAGTGATGGTGAGGAGGACTGTACATGTCACTCCCTGGTTGCTCTCTGGCTCCCTGCAAGTGGTAGCAATGAGAAAGAGGAGGAGAGGGAACAACAAAATTCTCCGAAAATTCTCTTTGAAATGTCAGCTCAGTTAATACTGAATGAAACTATATTGTTAATTCATACTGGGGGGTGAAAGAAATAATGGGCTAAGGGAGGATCACTGGATGGAGCAAGGACCAAGCCCATTCCTTCCTTCAGCAATCTGAAAATTCAAACATTGTGCCCCAAATTATCCACTAAAATATTCACCAACACTTCAGCAGGGCACAAATTATTTTCTGAGAAATGTTGGCTAAGCTCCAGTTAACAATAAAAGGCATAGATCAGACCATGTGTTTTGAGGAAGAGATGCTGGAAAGGAGGCAATTGGACAGAAGGAGGAATCAACTGCAGCAAATATGGTGATGTTCTTCTAGTCAGTAGCCTGGGCCTGAATGTTTCACAGGACCCCAGATTTATTCCACAGAGTTCATGGTGTCCATTGATGACAATGTAAGGTGTTCCCCCCTCAACTTAATTGTCATGCAGGTTGGGGGATTTGTAAGGGGGATTACAGCTGGGAATGGAAAGTTTAACTCTCCCATCCCCATATGCTGCTACACACACACACACACACACACAGAGGGAGAGAGAGGGAGAGAGAGGAAAAAAGAAGTATTCCCCTACATGGCAATTAAGCTTAGGGAAAAAATCCTTTTTCATTGGTTTGGGATTATCTGAGGCAAGTTGCAAATTAAATGGTGATTTTATTTTATTTGAGATGATCTGGATGAGAGATTCATTGGCTGGCTTTGCTTCCTGTGAAATTTAAATAAATCTGCACATACATCAACGTATGCAGATTTGATGCAGATTCTTTTTCTATGGGCTTTGGTCCTGAAACTGTTAAGGGCTGAGCAACACCTTCACTTCTCCTTTTGTGCTTTGCTTCAATATGCAACTCAAAATCAAAACAGATGAGATTATGACCTTATGAAAGGAACTGCAATTTTCAAATCCTTGGTGAAGCCTAACTACCCAGTTGCCAGCAAATTCTAATTCTGAAGTATATTCATCCACAAGTTGTTACATTCTACTGCAGTGTTCCAAATATATTATGAAAGATGTTTGATTTTCTAGCGTGAGAGCGATGAAAGCAGCAATACTCTGAGGAGAGCATATCGCTTTATGTTTGTCATAATTCATCCTCTGGTCCAGGCAGACAAGACTCTGGAAGTACATTCAAACTTGCCACATGTCCAAATGCAGGCAGGGGGGATGGGTAGCTTGAGTCGAAACCTTGGTGACAGTCTGTCCAATTAGCATTATCAGGTAAAATGTTAGCAATTAAGAAGATCTACAATTGGCTAATAGGAGGTAGTGATTTATGCTCTGTAAGCTAAAATTGTTCTATTGCTATGGAAATTTCTCTTTTATTCATTCCCTTACACAATGAAAAATGAAACAATATATAAGAAAATTAAGCTGAGAAACTCCAATTAGCTCTGAATGCCATATACACAAAGCTCACAAGACAAAAAGTCCTATGCTTTTCCATTTATTCCTGTGGCATTTACAGTTTTACTCTCATGCTAAATTCAATGGATATATGAACAGCTTCCAGAATATTCACATTAGGGCTGTGCTTCACTTCAGTCCCTAAGCCCATATCTAAATTGAAGCAAGCCGATTCAGCCCACCTCAGTCTGAATCTACTTCGAGACCAGATTGGCCCACATCAGCCTGAAGTACCTGAATCGCTTTGGGTCAATTTGGGCTACCTGATTGCCAGCCTGCGAGACTGACCTGAACCTCCATGTTTGCCAGCAAGCTGTCTAGCCTTCTCTCTTGGCTGCCTTAGGTTTAGTGTTGTAAACTGCAGCAACCGGAAATGGCAGTAGTCGCTCCTGCCCCAGATATGGATGCGAGATGGCCTGGAACCCAGGCAGTCCGAGTCGAATTTGAGCCAATTTGGAACCCTTGAATTGACCTCCAAGTCAAATCAGGAGGGCTGTGCACAGCCCTAATTCACACTTGGAACTTCAGAATCCATCATATCATTTCAGGGGCTGTATCCTATGTTCTTCATATTTATAAGTGCATTTAGACCCCATCCAAAATACATTTATGGGGCTCAATTGCTTTCACTGGGACCAACCTGTGCACTGGATCGGGTCCGATCCACGATCCAAATTCAATCCAGGGGAAATCGGATACAATTATCCGATTTCCAATCTCACCGCTGGATCGGCCGATCCAATCCAATCCGATCCGGAAAGGTTCCGATCCAGATCGGATGGATCGGCGGATCGGCGGGCACCCGCTGGCACCTGCCGCCGCTTCTATCGGCAGGCACCAGCAGGCACCCGCCAATGGAAGCAGACAACGGGGGCAGGGGGCGACAGACAGGAGCAGATGGCCAGGAAAGGTAAGCAAGGGGCAGAGGGGAGGGGGGCGCGGGGGGCGTGCGGCACGCTTACCTTCCGTGGCCGTCTGCTCCCATCCGCCGCTGGCCACTACTGCGAGCAGGCTTCGCGGCCTGCTCCTAGGTAGCACGCCAGGTGATGACATCACCTGGTGCGCTACTCAGGAGCAGGCCACGAAGCCTGCTCGCAGTAGTGGCCAGCGGCGGATGGGAGTGGACGGCCACGACAGGTAAGCAGGGGGAAGGGGGGGAGGGGGGCCTGCAGCACGCTTACCTTCGGTGGCCGTCCGCTCCCATCCGCCGCTGGCCGCTACTGCGAGCGGGCTTCGCGGCCTGCCCCTAGGTAGCGCACCAGGTGAGCAGACATCCCCTGAAGGTAAACAGGGGGAGGGGGGGAGGGGGCCGTCCGCTCCCATCCGCCGCTGGCCACCGCTGGCCGCTACTGCGAGCGGGCTTCGTGGCCTGCCCCTAGGTATTGCACTAGCGGCCAGCGGCGGATGGGAGCGGACGTCCCCCGAATGTAAGCAGGGGGAAGGGGGGAGGGGCCCCCACGTGCAGCCAGCGGCGGAGTGGAGCGGACGTCCCTGGAACGTAAGCAGGGGGGGAGGGGGGCCACAGCAAGCTTACCTGCCGGGGCCGTTTGCTCCCCTCCGCCGCTGGCCGCTACTGCAAGTAGGCTTCACGGCCTGCTCCTGAGTAGCACGCCAGGTAAGCAGGGAGAGGGGGAGGGGGCTTACCCCCACGGGTGCCAGCGGATGGAAGCGGACGGCCCCGGGAGGTAAGGAGCGCGGGGAGGGGGCTTATCTGCTGGGGCTGTCCACAGCAGACGGCCCCAGGAGGTAAGAACCGTGAGGGGGGAGGAGGGAGTTAGGGCCCCCCTCACCCACCCACCACCATTTTTCCCCATAGACTGGCATTGGAGGAAAGCTTACTTTCACCCAATGCAAGTCTATGGGAAAAACAAAAATGGCGGCCAATCCAAAAACCAGATGTCCGATTTTTGGATCGGGATCAGGCCCGATCCAGTCCAGGGGGGCTCCGATTTTGTCCGATCTGATCCGGGACAAAATTGGAGGTCCCAATCCGGGTCCCGATCTGATCCGGGGGAGTCCGTGCACACCCCTAATGAACACTGTGATAATTTATCCTTTGGGAAACGGGCAACTGTGTTCTTGTACATCCTGTACATGTTGATTAATTGGGCTACAGATATTCAAATCTGGGTGCCCACCCTTCCTCTGTGTATTTCAGGGGTACTGAAACTCAGTCCAGTGGGCTAAATCTAGTTCAAATCCCATCTCTCTGGGGCTCCTTAGATGGCCTCACTCATTCCCCTGGACCCACCCTCTTTGTTGGGTGATTTCCTGGCTTCTGTATGATTTTTTCCATTCTGAAAGAGTCAAATGCCTCTCATAGGGCTTAGTTATTGAAAGTAAATTAAAATATGATATGGGGGGGGGGGGGTTCTGCCCCAGCCCATTTTGCCTTCAGCTCCATTCATCACTGAAATGTATGTTTCCCAAAATGGAAGTTGGCCCTCAGTCTGAAAGGGATGCCACACTCCTGCTATATTTGGATTAACCCAGTGCAGATCAAGAGAGGGTCATCTCCTCATGCTTACACAGGAGAGGAATATATCCCAATGCTGCCTACACAAGTACAGTTCAACCTGTGGAGGCAAGAATCATGCGGTCAATTTTGCTGTTCAACGTAGAACAGCAACCACCTGATTTTCACCTAAGCACATTGACCTGGCATTCAGATGTTCCATGTCTGCATGTACATTCAGAGACAATGGTGGCAGAGGTGGAGGACCACATGGGCAGGGAGAAACTTTGCACACCCATTCCCCTCCACACATCAGGCTGAATGGTGGGGTGGGGTGGATGCAGAACCTTGCCTGAAGTAAGGATACAATCAAATTTGCTTTAGAAAAGGAAGGGGGGGGGAAGAAGTTTCATACCATTAACTTTTGATTCACTGACTTAAGTATTTGTGACAGCTACATTTGATAGTCAACAGAATCCTTGTTTCAGATCAAAAACTAATGAGAATCACAGGTCACCCAAGACAGAAGATTAGGTCCTATGGAAAGATATAACCTACCCTGCAGATTATCCCTTTGGCATTTCAAGTGCTAATTTAAGTTATATAAAATGCAGCATTTTAATGAGTTCTGATGAATACTGCAGTTATGATTCCTCGCACTTCTGTCAAGAGCTGTCTTACAGCATTAACAAGGTTTACTGTTGCAGTTCTGTAGCGAAACTCCAGAAAAAGGAAAAGGGACATTTATTCTGAACATACTTCTTACTTTACTGGCTAAGGTTACTTTCAGGAGAGAATGTTACATATACTGCTTTCATTTCAGCTATAATATGTATAAGCCATTACCAAACAGTGCCATAGCAACTTTGTATACTGGTAGAAGCAGCTTTTTATGTTTATTTATTTATTTATTTATTTATATTTATTCCATTTATATACTGCCCCATAGCCAAAGCTCTCTGGGGAGTTTACAAAAATTAAAAACATTGAACAATTAAAACACCGATTTACAAAATTTAAAAGCATAAAGCATAAAAACAAGTTAAAATTACAATATCCTTCTGGGTCAAAGCACAACAACAACACAAAAACACAAAAACCCTCATCATATGCTGTTAAATGCCTGGGAGAAGAGGAAAGTCTTGAACTGGCGCCGAAAAGATAACAATGTTGGTGCTAGGCGAGCCCTGTTGGGGAGATCATTCCATAATTGGGGGGCCACCACTGAAAAGGCCCTTTCCCTTGTTGCCACCCTCTGTGCCTCCCTTGGAGTAGGCAACTGGAGGACCTTCGATGTGGATCGTAGTGTATGGGTAGGTTCGCGTCGGGAGAGGCGTTCCATCAGGTATTGTGGTCCCAAGCCATGTAAGGCTTTATAGGTTAAAACCAGCACCTTGAATCGGGCTCGGAAACGTATAGGCAGCCAATGCAAGCGGGCCAGAGTAGGTCTTATATGCTCGAACCTTCTGGTTCCTCTTATCACTATGGCCACTGCATTTTGCACAAGCTGCAGCTTCTGAACCGTCTTCAAAGGCAGCCCCACGTAGAGTGCATTGCAGTAATCCAATTTAGAGATTACCAGAGCATAAACAACTGAAGCCAGGTTATCCCTGTCCAGATAGGAGCATAGCTGGGCCACCAACCAAAGTTGGTAGAAGGCACTCCATGCCACCGAGGCCACCTGAGCATCAAGTGACAGAGATGGTTCTAGGAGAACCCCCAAGCTATGAACCCGCTCCTTCTGGAGGAGTGCAACTCCATCCAGAACTGGTTGAACACCCTCCATCCGGTCAGCGGAACCACCCACTAACAGCATCTCAGTCTTGTCTGGATTGAGGTTCAGTTTGTTGGCCCTCATCCAGTCCATTGTCGCAGCCAGGCACTGGTTCAGCACATCCACAGCCTCACCTGCTGAAGATCAAAACGAGAAATTGAGTTGTGTGTCATCAGCGTACTGATGACAACACACCCCCAAACTCCGGATGACTGCTCCCAACGGTTTCATGTAGATGTTGAACAGCATGGGGGACAAGACTGACCCCTGAGGGACTCCATACTGGAGAATCCACGGGGCCGAGCAATGTCCCCCAAGCACCACCTTCTGGAGCCGCCCCGCCAAGTAGGAGTGGAACCACAGCAATGCAGTGCCTCCCACACCAACTCAGCCAGTCGTCCCAGAAGGATACCATGGTCGATGGTATCAAAAGCCGCTGAAAGATCCAGGAGAATCAACAGAGTCACACTCCCCTTGTCTTTTTCCCAACATAGGTCATCATACAGGGCGACCAAAGCTGTTTCCATACCAAAACCAGGACTGAAACCCGACTGAAATGGATCCATATAATCAGTCTCATCCAAGAGTGTCTGGAGCTTGCTCTCAACCACTCACTCAAGGACCTTGCCCAGGAATGGAATATTTGCCACAGGTCTATAGTTATTAACATTTTCAGGGTCTAGGGGAAATTTCTCCAGGAGTGGTCTCACTACCGCCTCCTTCAAGCAGCCTGGGACCACTCCCTCTCGTAGAGAGGCATTAATCACTTCCCTGGCCCAGCCGGCTGTTCCATCCCTGCTAGCTTTTATTAGCCAAGAGGGGCAAGGATCCAATAAAGAGGTGGTTGCACGAACCTGTCCAAGCACCTTGCAACATCCAAGAAAACAGGACAAGCCTGTGCTCTGGACACCTCACTAGATTTACCTGCTATAATAATAATAATAATAATAATAATAATAATAATAATAATAATAATGATTTATTTCTTACCCGCCTCTCCGTCTAGATCGAGGCGGGGAACAACAACATGATAAAATACATAAAACTAATTAAAACATGACAAATATTATTAAAACTGCATTAAAACATCCTAAAACATCCTAAAAACATTCTAAAAATTACACTGGATATGCCTGCCGGAAGAGAACAGTCTTTATAGCTTTCTTAAATTCTAAAAGACTGTTAAGTTGACGAGTCTCCTCCAGCAGGTCATTCCACAGTCTGGGAGAGGCAGAAGAGAAGGTCCTCTGGAGTCTAAGTCCTGGCGGATACCCAAGATTTTATTCTGGAAGTGCCTAGCAAATTCAGTACAGCGGGCCTCAGATGGTTGTAGCTGTCGGATGTCAGTTGCTTCATGAACAATTCACTAGGCTGTGAGTTAAAAGCTTGGAAATTGTTGTGAGAAAGTCTGTCTCTGTTCTGTGCTTATCTGTGGCTGCTAGCCGAGGCCTTGAGTTCCTTGAGAACAAATGTATGTTTTAAAAAGGTGGAGGCTATCTTGCAAGCTGTCTCTCACATAGTGTCATCATCAAGAGGAAGTTAAACTATGCCGCCCTGTTAGCACATGAGTTTGGATTACAGGCCTGAAGACCTGTCTGTCAAAATAGCTTGGAATTAGCCAGCCTCCATCCTATATAGTGGAACGAGCAAAGGGGAGGCCCTTTGCTAAGAATTCATCTGTTCGACTGTTCTACGGTTACCATCTGTTCTACGCTTGCCATGAAACTCCTCGTGTTTGGGATTCTATCTGGTTTAGAGATGTTAGATGCACTCTGTACATGTTCTGTTGCTATTTGGACTTGGAATTTCTAAGAACTATGCCATGAAAAGTGCTCTGAGGCTTTTCATAGATTTAGACTTGCAGATTACTGTTCTAAATTCATGTTCTATAGCCTGCTTTCCCTGCATGGAGCCAAAGTACGGGCACAGAGAAGTTCTGAGGCTGATCGTTGCTGTTCTAGAATTGTGTGTGTGTGTGACCTGCTAGAGAGCCTCCTCTCAGAGCCTTTGTTACAGGCAGAGAGGCTTTCCTAGGTCGAAGAGGTTCGTCCCCTGACATCTTGCTTACGTGATCAACTCAGTGTTCCTGGCAGGCTGAGTCTGGTTTGGTACAAGATAGATCTGTGTACTGTCAGACTTCATGCACGTCTGTGCTGGGGTTTCTCCTTGAGTTTTGCTCGTGTTCCTGATGAGTCAGTGTGTGTGACCGCTGCTGACTGTTTCGCATGGGACAGGGGGCCAACTCTAAATGTCTCCCCCTGAGTGATTGCTGTTTGCATTAAGCCATTGTACCTGAAAGCTATCTGGTCTGTCTTCAGCTTCAAGTGTGTGTATGCAGAAATGAAACCATTATGCTTGAATTCTGTGTGATTTCACAATAAAAGAGGTTTTGGAGTGTGTCAGTTTGCCTAAAGTTCGTGAGCAGAAGCCTGGGGTGGGCTTGAGTCACAACAGTCGCACATCCTTGGGGCTGGCATGTAATAGCCCCTGGACAACTCTGAAAATCTCCGCTGGGCGGCAGATTGATGATTTGATGGTGGCAGCAAAGTATTGCTTTTTTGCCGCCCTCACTGCCCCTGAATATACCTTACTATAGGCACTTACCAGTGTTTGATTGCATCCATCAGGAGTTCATCTCCATCTGCCCTCAAGCCGTCTCCTATTTTGTTTCATTGCTCTCAGCTCTGGGGTATACCATGGAGCCATATGAGCTCTACACAGGAGAGGGCGCTCAGGCGCAATAGTGTCAACTGCCCGGGTCATTTCTGCATTCCACAGATCAACCAGGGTTTTGACACGAGAGCCAGCCCTATCAGCCGGAAAACTCCCCAGAGCCCTCTGGAAAACATCCGGATCCATTAGCCTCCGGGGGCGGACCATCTTAATAGGTCCCCCACCCTTACAGAGGGGAAAAGCTGCTGTAAGTCTAAACCTCAGCAAGCAGCAATCTGACCATGACAAAGGGACTGATGTAAAGTCCTCTACTTTCAGATCACCATCTCCATGTCCAGTTGCGAAAACCAGGTCTAGCGTATGCCCTGCTACATGCATTGGGCCGATGGCATGTTGGGACAGTCCCATGGTTGTCATGAAGACCATGAAATCCTGAGCTGCCTTGGATAAGGTGCCCTCAGCGTGAATGTTGACATCCCCCAGAACCAATAGTCTGGGGGATCTCAGCAGTACACCCGAGACCACCACCGTCAGCTCACCTAGGGAGTCCGTTGAGCAGCGGGGTGGGCAGTACACCAACAGAATCCCTAATCTGTCCCACTGACCCAACATAAGGTGCAAACACCAGTAGTCACATGGACAGGGAGCCTGCAGAGGGAGATGGAGTTCCTATAGACCACAGCAACCCCCCCTCCCCGGCCCTCAGGTCTACCCTGATGCTGAGCCAAGTATCCTGGTGGGCATAACTGGGAGAGGCCAACTCCTCCCTGCTCACCCATTCAGGTCTCGGTTATACATGCCAGATCAGCTGCCTCATCCACAATTAAATGAGGGAGGTCTTATTATATGGCATTTAAGAGCAGCATCCGGAGTCCCAAGGGCTGGCTGATAGGGCAACCAACAAACCTGTGGTTGCGAGGATGACTGGAACATGGCACAGCCGTTAACTGTCTGAGCCACGTTCCCTTTACCTGGCACGTCCTCCTCACAATGCCATAACTCCCTCTATCCATCACTATACTGATTGGGGGCCCTTCAAATCCCCCCACTTGGCTCTTTATCTTCCCTCCCAGGCACATGGCTCAAGACCCAGAAAAAGCCAACCAGGGGGGAAAAAGGGGGGAAGGAAAGGGGGGAGGAAAAAAGAGCAGCAGCAAACAGGCAGGCAGGTGGCAGCAGCAGCAGGCAGCTCTCCCTCTTCCCTGGGTGGGGTGATGGTGGTCCCCTCCTCCTGCAGGCACTAGCTCTCCCAGGACACCCCAGCCAGCCAGCTTATGTATCCCTCTTCCAAGAGAGGGACAGGTGAAGAATGTCAGCAGCAGCTGGGTGAGTACCAGGGGGCCTGGTCCTGCAGGGCGTGGCAGTCCATAGAGCAGCAGCAGTCCAACAGGGAGAGGGCGGTGGTGGCAACAAGCAGCAGCAGCAGCAGCAGCAGACAGCTCTCCCTCTTCCCTGGGTGGGGTGATGGTGGTCCCCTCCTCCTGCAGGCACTTCACCTGTGTGTAGAGATGAGAGTTCCAATAGAAGCCAGCATTCCAAATTGCAGGCAGGCTGGACATTTATTCAATCCAGGTGGGGCTTGAGGCTCACATGGATAAATCTAGACTAGGGATGTCAGAAGAATCTGTTTTAGGGGTAGAGCTCAGCTCAGCACCTTTTTGCTAGTTTGTTCCCCATGGACTTCATCTTGCTCATCCCCAAGCTGGCCCAACTCATTGTGCGATGAGTTGGACCAGTAAAATGTTTCAGGTTTCTATAAATAGGATGAGATGGGGTAGATTAGCTCTTATTTTGGGGGAGCAGTTTTATTTGTGCAACTCGTGATTTTCTCAAAATCATGGCTGAAAATATTTTCAGAAATTGTGATTTGCACAAAATTGCAGCTGCAAATAGTGCAATTAGCACATTTATGCCTGCAATTTTGCACAAATTGCACTATTTACAGCCATGGTTTTGTGCAAATTGTGATTTTTGTAAATATTTATGGCCATAATTTTGCATAAATCATGACTCACGATTATTATTATTTTTAAAAGCTGGCAAAGTTCCCAAGTTTCAGGAACTGGCCTACCAATTGGCTTGCAGGAATCTGTTGGGCCCAAAAAGGGCCAGGTTTCACCACAACAGCCATCCCTAGTCTAGATTGAGATAGTCAAGGAACACGAAACAGAAGTCAGGACCTTGGAAAGCTCTCAGTGGGCCCTTCTTACTGAATTATGGAACAATGTTGTCTCAGAAGTTATCTGAAACCTGATAAAGGTAAGCAAGGCCTGCTGTGGATTAGGCCCCACCTCCCTGAAGCAGACAGCTATGTTGCTTAAAGGGCTCTCGCCTATTTCCGAAGCCTTTGGCTTCTGCATAGCCTAGAAGGTGTAGGGGACTCATTCTCTAAGGTCCTTTCTACACCTAAGGATGTAGAGGGAGGAAGAGGGGAGGATCGCAGACTTATCTGCTTCCACGGTCCTCCCCCATCTAAACGGAAACGTGATGTCCCAGAAACAAACAGGAATGTCGCGCCTGCCACTTTTTTTTAAAAAAAAAAGGAGCCGAGTGCGCAATTGCTCTCCAATGATCAGTAAGGTTTTTTTTTAAAAAAAAACAAAACCAATGACCCTGCTCCCCTCCACCCCTGATGTCCATGGACTCCCCCCGCACCAGCTCCTTCCCTCTTGCTGACCTCCACTACTCACGGGGAGGAGGAAAGAAGCCAGGATGGGTCCCAGGACCATGGGGAAAATCAGGATAACTGGGCAACCAGTTATCCCGTGATAATGGAGGGGTTGTCCTTGCCTGCTCCCAGGTTCCCCTGTGCATCATTTTGATGCACAGGGATGACCCTGGGGGGAAAAGGCAGGTGTAGACATGGCCTGAATCTGAGGCTGGCAGTAGGGCCACATCCTCTGGGGAAAAAATAGCTGTATCCCTAAGAATATAACACATTTCCAGAGGTGAGACACCTTGAGCCTAATCAGAAATAACATGAATATAGCTGAAATGTTCAGTGTATTTGTATATTAACTACCTTTTAAAGATGTCCCCAGTTGTTGGATGCATCTTGGAGACAAACCTTTCAGAGATCTTTGCAGGCATTTTTTCTAGAAATATTAAGTAAATATTCACAGGCATTATCACAGTGTGACTAATATAATTATTTTTAATGTGCATATTTTATTTTACTATTTTAACCAGGTGTTTTATTGTCCCTTTCTGCTTTTGGTTTAGCTCCTGAAGAAGGCCCAAATATCTGATACAGCGCCAAAACACACTGGGCTACTTCAAAGAATAAAACTATCTATCTATTTATCTATCATCTATCTATCTATCATCTATTCAGCATCCTGAGATTTCATTTCTTCATTCCCTTGGGTTACTTTGGATGTCCTCCAGCTTTTGTTTGACACTGAAGATACTTCCCAGGGAAAGAAGCCTAAAACTCATCTGCATCTGAGTCTTCTTCAGAGCACTATAGGAGCCCAGGGTCAGGGGCATCGAGAGAAATGAAATGGAAGCCCCTACGAGTTACTTGTTCATGGTGGACCTTCCTGGAGCCCCTTCCCAAAGCCCCCTACTCACTTTATCCTTCTGTTCATTCCTTTGTTTATATACTGTCTCAGGTTATATAATGTTTGTGAACCGTCCAGAGAGCTTCGGCTATAGGGCGGTATAAAAATGCAATAAATAAATAAATAAATAATGTTTATTATTTATTTAATTATTATATTACATCATATCACCTTCATAATGTTATGTACACTGCCCAGGGACTGCCTTTGGTGATGAAGGAGCAGCACAAACACTTAAAAAATAATAAGTAATAAATAAAAAAATCCCCTGCCTCCAAACACCAAATTAGGGATATTTCAGAGAGTGGATAATTGTAGAGCTGATAAGGATGGTAGAACTAAAAAAGCAAAAGCCCCCCCCCCCCATGGATACAAAAGGATAGGTGATGCAAGGCCATGAAGAACTTCAAAAGTAAAACCAAGGAGTTTTTGAAGGATGTGGAAGGCACTGAAAACCAGTATGGCATAAGTGGAGGACTGAATAATGGGAGATGTTAAAAACACAGGCATCAAGGTGTGGACAGAGACAAGGGGATTGAGTGTTCTTCAAAGACATCAGAAGGAAGGAAGGAAGGAAGGAAGGAAGGAAGGAAGGAAGATGCGAAGTCTGTCTGTACCAGCCTTAACATTCGTCAGAACATTTTCCATATTTGGGCTTTTTCATGGGGGTGTTTTCTATTTTAAAATGTATTTAAGCATCTCCGGAATGTTCATTTCTGTTGAACATGACAGAAAAAGGTATATAGCATATGTTAACTATTAATTTAAAGAGCTTCATCTAAATCAGCCACCCAGGGCCCTCCAGATGTATTAGACTAAAACTTCCATTATCCCCAGCCAGCATGACCATTGGCTTGCTGGCTATGTATGATGGGAATCCAGCACAGCTGAGGGGTTCCAGGTTGGGAAAGGCTGGTCTAGATATTTTACTGAAACTATATTTGCTACCTCCTGAAGGCGGCATGTGCATGTTTGAGAAATAATGACAAGGATATAATTCAGCTGTCAGCTAAGCTTTTTTTGGGGGGGGGGGGGGAGCCTGGATGACAGCCAGAAGTGACACAGATGAGATCTCAGTTCTCACCACTTTTTGTAGAATATAAATTATAACGCAATCAGAATTCATTAATGGAAAAGGGTTGTGAGAAAGGACAGTTAAAAGGAGCAATTCAAAATCTGGATTTCTATGGCAGACTTCATGAAGATGAAAGCTGTAGAGACATGCTTGGTATTTCAAGCTGCAGTCAGAAAAACAGCAGATGCAGGAGAGAAAATGTTCGATAAAGGGGCACTGCTAGCAGTGGAGGTTGATGGCTTGGATTTTGGTGGGGTTGCAAATCCATCCTGGGTTTTAGTCAGAACTCCAAAGGAGCTATGCAAAATGCTGGATCTACTTTGGGGATATGGTTCAGCACCTTGGATAGCTCCTTTAGAGTTCTGGCTGGTTCTGACTGAAACCCAGAATGGGTTCACAGTCCCACTGAAATTGGAGCCACCAGCCTCCACTGGCTGCTCTATATTTGTGTCCAAAGCACAGCACAATGGAATGAGACAGGAGATAGACAGGTCTCCCCTCTCCATCACTTGCCTTTGATTCTGGTTACTTCCCCCAGCTTGAAATACCAAGCATATCTTTACTGCTTTCATCTTCATGAAGTCTGCCATAGAAATCCAGAATTTCCCCCATCCCACAGTCTCCCTCAAACCTTAGGCCAACTTTGCTCACCCTGAAATCTTTCATTCATGTCAGACAACAGACCCCACTATGGTCATGCTGGCTGCAGATGATGGGACTTGTAGTCCAACATATCTAAAGGGCACAAAGACAAAATATGGATGGGGAGGAGTCCAGAGAGCATGTAAGTAAGCTGAAGGAAGTGACAGTTCTTCGGTCACACCCACCCCATATAATAATAATAATAATAATAATAATAATAATAATAACAACAATTTATTTCTTACCCGCCTCTCCGTCTGGATCGAGGCGGGGAACAACAACATGATAAAATACATAAAACTGATTAAAACATGACACATATTATTAAAACTGCATAAAAAATCCTAAAACATCCTAAAAACATCCTATTCTCTGACACCCCCCCCAAAAAAAAATCCTTCCTGTTTGTGTGTGTGTGTTTGTGCTTTTGAAGACAATGGAAATGGAATCCAAGAAAATGTAGCCACATGATGTTCAAGTTTTGTTTAGGTTGGGGACGTGAATGAAGCATTTACAAGTAGAACTGAGCCAACAATTTTTCAAACGGCATTTTACTCAGAAAAATTCAGAGGCTTTTCTTTTCCTAGTCCCTAGAAATAAAAGGCCACTTGGCTTCATTTCCTCCACTCCATTTTGCCAGTTATATTTTATTTAGTATTGCACACCTTTCCTCTCCCCCACCATCCCAATGTTCCCAGGACGATTTATTTATTTATTTATTTCATTTCTAACCCGCCTCTCCATCCAGATCGAGGCGGGGAACAACAATAAATATAAATATAAAAACAATAAAATAGATAAACCATTAAAACAGATAAAAAACAAATACATTATTAAAAACATCTTAAAATTGAACTGAGTAGGCCTGCCAGAAGAGAGCAGTCTTCACGGCTCTCTTAAATTCAAGAAGACTGCTAATTTGTCGAAACTCCTCCAGCAGGCCATTCCACAGTCTGGGAGCAGCGGAAGAGAAGGTCTTCTGGGTAACACTCGCCAGCCTAGTTCTGGCTGACTGGAGTAAATTCTTCCCAGAGGACCTAAGTGTGTGGGGCGGATTATACGGGAGCAGGCGATCCCGCAGGTAACCTGGACCCAAACAATGTAGGGCTTTAAAGGTAATAACCAACACTTTATGCATCACCTGGAAATTAATTGGCAGCCAGTGGAGTGATTTTAAGATTGGTGCTATGTGGTCACCCCTAGGTGTACCGGTGACCAACCTGGCTGCCATATTTTGAACTACTTGAAGTTTCCGGACTAGGCACAAAGGTAGCGCTATGTATAGCGCATTGCAGAAGTCAAGCCTCAAAGTTACCAGCATGTGCACTACCATCTTTAGGTCTTCCAACTCTAGGAAGGGGCGCAGCTGGTGTATCAGCCGAAGCTGATAGTAGGCACTCCTGGCCATCGCATCTATCTGGGCTGTCATTTGGAGCGACGGATCCAGGAGTACCCCCAAGCTGCAAACACAGTCTTTCGGGAGGGGGGGTGTAACCCCATCCAGAACTGGTTGACACACCTCCAAACCATGTTGTGGCCTTTGACAGCAAGCACCTCCATCTTGTCTGGATTCAGCTTCGGTTTGTTTTTCCTCATCCAGCCCATTACCGCCTCCAAGCATTCATTCAGAGGAGACACACTATCCTTAGCTGACGATGTTGTTGAAGGCATAGAGAAATATAATTGGGTGTCATCAGCATACTGATAGCACCCTGCCCCATGCCTCTGGATGATCTCTCCCAGCAATTTCATATAAATGTTAAACAGCATTGGGGAAAGGATGGCACCTTGTGGTACACCACATAGCAGCTCCTTCTTTGAAGGGCAGCTATCCCCAAGCATCACCATCTGGAGCCTGCCTGAGAGATAGGACCGGCACCACTGAAGCACAGTGCCCCCGATTCCCAATCCCCTCAGGCGTTCCAGAAGGATACCATGGTTGATGGTATCGAAAGCCGCTGAGAGATCCAATGGTCCCCCCAATTTCTCTGCCTGCGAATAGGGTGAGGAATTTCAAGTGGCCATTTGCGCACAGCTCTGGTTTAAACCAAAGGCTTCACAGAAAAGTGGTATTTGGGGAGGGGTTTAAAGGAAAACAGAGAAGATACCTCCTAGCTGTTTTGTGAGAGATTTCAAATATTGGGGAGAATAGCACAAAATTGTGGACCCGGGACATTTCAGAGAGCAGGAGACCCTGAGGGTGATTAGCAGTTCCAGCTGTAAGTCTGAATTCACTTCCCCGTTAAGTCCCTGATGTATTCACCTCTGGTCTATCAGTCTACCATCTGCGACCATTGCACTATGACTCATGTGGGTTGCTACAACCAAATGATTTGGAGCTCCTATTATTAGTGGGAATTAGTGTATTGGGCCAAAGTCACATATAAAAACGAGGTTCAGATTTCCTTTGTCAGAGTCCTTAAGTCAGCTTTCCCCAAGTCAGTGGCCTCAAGATGTTTTGAATTTCAACCCCCATCAGGCCAATGGTCAGGCATGCTGGGAGTTGTGGTCCAATACAACTGGAGGGCACCAGGTTTGGGAAGGGTGCCTCAAGTGATTAACTTACACACCAAATTCTACTATGGTACTTATTATGTTTCCCCCCCTCATTTAAAACAGCAGCTATTTTTATCTCTGTTTCTGAGCCTAGTCATAGATGACTACTAGCATCATTCAAATCCGCAAATATCCTTTTAACATTCAAGTTTTGTATTGTTATTATTATTTTGACAAACTCCTCAAATTGCAAGAATTCAAAAATACATGTTGCCCACGACTTCTGGCTTCTGAGCAATTGAAAATGTAATATAGGCATTTCTGGCAAGCTACATACAATGGAGACACCTGGGAGGTGCAGGGCTTGCGGGAGAGAGAACACATTGTAATTTGTAATGCAGATCTTCCCTGATTCTCTGCAGGATCTCACAAATCCCTCACTGTACACACAGCAGGGAAATTGTACCTTTTACATTTCTACAGGGTAGGCACTAAGCGAGGCTCTTGAATGGTGCCATATGATACGATCTCTTTTATGAGTTTGTGAAGTGCAATGTATATAATTTGTTAGATATGTATATCTTTCTGTGTCTCTGCCTACATTTTAGAAAAACAAATCTATTTTTTATTATTATTAAATCCATAAACACAAAATGGATGCCGAAGCTTTCCTGTTCTATCACTGAAAAAACAAATAATTTGAGTTCTCAGCTTGCATGGAAAGAGAAAAGGATGGAGACTGTCTATCACACAAATTGGCAGTAACTCATGCATTAGGCCCAGGGACAAATTATTCATGGGACTGGCAGTTCTGTCCAGGACCAAATTTTCCGAAGTGTGTGGCAGGCCTATAATCTCAGCAACTCTTAGAGATTGTAGCATTCATGCTGCATTGCATTGGCATTACCCCTACCAGGCAGTGCTGCTCTTGGATCTGAATGATCACATAATTTGTAGGGCTGTGCACCGCTTAGGGCCTGGATATGAATTCTAAACCAAAGCATTCCGATAAAGACCAAATTGGGCTGAAACTGAAGTGGGTCGGCTCCAGGCACTTTGGACCGATCCAGACCCCTTGCCCCTTACCTGGAACCGCTGTGAGTGCATGCAGCAGTATGGCCCTCTTCAAAGGAGTCACCATTTTTAAAATGGCAACTCCTTTGGAGAGGCCCATATAGCTGTGGACGCTCACAGTGGGTCCAGGTAGGGGGCAAGAGTCTCGCACAGCTCAGCTGGCTGAGCAGCTGTCCTTGCTCACATCCTCTTGATGCACAAGCTCCTTGCCCCCTACCTGGACCTGCCAGGGCACCCGCAGTCATATGGGCTTCTTCAAGTGGATTGGGCCCGGGTTGAGGTGGATCAGGATTGATTCAGAAGCTCTGAATCAGCCTCTGAAGTGGAAGGGGGTGTCTGCGCAGCCCTAATAATTTGGTGAAATTATTGCATTTTTGTCAACTTGGAATTATGATGGATGAATCAGTCTACTCCCAGTATAAATACATATTTAAATGTGTATTTGTGAATGCATTTTCTCACAAAATATGCTATTATAAATGTATTTTATCTAAATGTCAACATTTCTGAATGACTTCTATTTATTTTATTTATAATATTTCTACACCACCTTTTCCACATGAGTGACCAAAGTGGTGAACAGCAAATCAAATGAGACAATAAGAGGAAAACACAAAGCAACCATGAAAGTATATTAAGACATTAAAACAACATTTAAACCATTAAAACAATCGGAATGGCCAAATTGAAATGAAGTGTCTTAATGCCTTCTTAACATGGAAAGGAGAGCATGCCATAGCTTGGGAATAATACAGGAGAACGCTATTTTAAACCTAGGGTCACCATATTTTGGAAACCCAAAAGGAGGACAACATGGTCAGACCCCAAGGAGGCATCCCCACCAACATGTCAGCCCCAGGGCGCATGTCCAGCAACAGAGGGGATGCCCACCTGAACATAGCCTTGGTCACATGTCTAATTTTACAGCACACAATTAAGACAAATCTGTTCTACATAACATCTTAATGTTAAAATCATTGAAAGAACAAGTGAGACATCCAATGTATCTGAAATTAACTTCACTCACTCCTACTTTTATAGCTTTTGCTGTACTTTGTTGCTTTACTTGGTGTGATACATTCTCCCCTTCCCTCAAATATATTTTCTGATTGTATCCTCACTCTGTTGCAAACTGCTACTTAACAGGGGTTGCTGCAATCTGACTGGCTTTTTTTTTCTTTTAGTTTTAAAGTTCAGTTTTGTTTTGAAACTTGCTAAAAAATCAACAGATGAACCAATCTGCTTGAAACTTGGCATGGCTAAAGTCCTACTTAAGATCTATCATGATGCTGTTTCATCTCCTTATCTTTAAAAGTGATGGGTTTTTTAAAAAAAATAATTTTAAAACCTCAATTTAAAAAAAATCCTAAAAATCAATGGATAAACAGATCTGCTTCAAACATGACATGGCTAAAGCTCTACATAGGAGCTATCAAAGTACCAAGTTTCATCTCTTTATCTTTAAAAATGACTTCTTAAAAAATAATAATAATTTTAAAACCTCTAACAACTTCCTAAAAATCAATGAATAAACAGATCTGCTTCAAGTTTGGCATAGCTAAAGCCCTACCTAAAGGCTATCATGTTGTCAAGTTTCATCTCTTTATCTTTAAAAATGATGTAGCTGCAAGCATTTTTGTTAATTCCCATGACTATAGAGTAGAGCTGCCCTTTGGGTGGGGTGGGGGGATGGGAAAAATCTAGATTCCCCCCCCCCCGATTGCATAATTACCTCCTTCCCAGATTTGTTACCAAAAATCCTGACATGTCCTGGTTTTTCCTGACATATGGTCACCCTAGCCCCTCGGACCCCAAGGGGGCAACCCCACCAACATGTCCATCCCCAGGGGCCGTGTCCAGCACCAAGGGGGTGTGCCCACCTGAACATAGCCTTAGTCACATGTCTGATTTTACAGCACACAATTAAGACAAATCTGTTCTACATAACATCTTTATGTTAAAATCACTGAAAGAACAAGTGAGACATTAAATGTAGCTGAAATTAACTTCACTCACTCCTACTTTTGTAGCTTTTGCTGTACTTTGTTGCTATACTCTGTGTGATACATTGTTCCCTTCCCTCAATTAACTTTTCTGATTGCTGCTGCTTAACAGCGCTTGCTGCTGGCCAGCTGCCAGCTGACTTTTTAAATTTGTTTTTAGTTTTAAAGTTCAATTTTGTTTTGAAACTTGCTAAAAATCAACGGATGAACAGATCTGCTTGAAACTTGGCATGGCTAAAGCCCTACTTAAGATCTATCATGATGCCAAGTTTCATCTCCTTATCATTAAAAATGATGTTTTTTTTAAAAAAAAAAATAATTTTAAAACCTTATTTTTTTAAAAAAAAAAATCCTAAATATCAATGGATAAATGGATCAGCTTCAAACATGACATGGCTAAAGCCCTACATAGGAGCTATCAAAGTGCCAGGTTTCATCTCTTTATCTTTAAAAATTACATTAAAAAAAATTAAAACCTCAAACTTTGAAAACTTTCTGGAAATCAACAGATGAACAGAACTGCTTCAAATATGGCATGGCTAAAGCCCTACCTAAGGGCTATCATGGTGCAAAATTTCATCTCTTTATCTTTAAAAATGACGGAGCTGTAACCATTTTTGTTCATTAACTATAAAATAGAACTGCCCTTTGAGTGGGGGGAGGATGGGGAAAATCCGGATTTTTCTTCAAATTTCATAATTTCCCCCCTTCCCAGATTTGTTACCAAAAACCTTGACATGTCCGGGTTTTTCCTGACATATGGTCACCCAAGTCCCCAAGGCCCTTCTGGTGGCACTACTGCCAGAAGTGTAAAGTCCACCCACTGGGGCTGAAATCTTTGGTGCACGGGAAGGCCCTCAGCCTGTCCTCCCTGTGCCGGAGGCTGGAGGCCCTGGTGGTGGACCAGGAGGCAGCATTGAAGGGTTCAGGTGAGAGGACACCCACAGCTCAGGGGGAGTGCTGGGGGGAGGAGGAGGCATGTCTGGAGTCCAAAGACCTCAGTGGAAGGCAGCAGCATGTCTTTTGCAGTTGGAGGAACTCACTCATTCCTCCTGCCATCTGCCATGACTTCTCCCTCTATTACATTCACAGGCACAATAGATTCCAGCACCTGCTTGCCTCCAGTCTGGTATGAAGAGGAACTGGCTGGAGATCATTAAATGTTTCGTCAACTATGTTGTTACTGGAGAAAAGGTATAACTACCCCCTTCTTCACCATCCTTGACACAAAACCCTCTAAGTCCTCCTGCATAGGTGCCACACACCTTCAGCCTAGGACCATGTCCATTGCTGTTTGCTCCAGGGGGAATCCAGAATGGCCCCCTTGCAGTCCAGCCATTCCTGGGTACTCTAAGAACTTCTCCTACACATGGCAGCATGGAGAAACTGCTTTTCCCCATGTCCCAAGAAAGGGTTCTTCCTTGTAGGGATCTCCGCTTGACATATTTCAGAGCCAGTTTGGGGATTGGCAACTCTCCTTCTATTTGGGGATTGGCAGTTCTCCTACTGTTTCTACATAAACTGATTTCAGCACACCTGTGCAAATACCTGTCACCAAAACCTGAATTATTGCTTTTCCTTTAGGTAAAATACAATGACAGAACTTGTACTGAGATCCCCAAACAACATAAAAGAAAACCCTACATGAATCTCAGTTGCTCCCTTAGCTTTTGAAGTACAATCTATGGAGTAGAAATAAGGATGTGCCGATCTACACTACTGCTTTATAATGGTTTATAAACCACTTTAAAACTGTTATTAACCAATTTAAAACTGTTATAAACCATTATAAAGCAGTCTTGGGACATATAACGTAGTGACAGTGGTGGCTGGTACCTGCAGGGGCTTATAGGGCAGAGAGAGTGGTCATCCTAGGCGAGTGGGACAGAAGTCGCATCTCCTTCATTCCCCATCTTCCATGAAATGGGAGATGCCTGCAAAGCACATTGTGAGGGGTGGGGTAGGGGTGGCATGATCATTCTAGCAATCATATCCTCAGTGAAACCCAGATTGCAGTGGGACTCTATGGCAGGCAGCCACCCATAGCCTATATAAGGGTCACCTTGACATGAAAGCCCAGAACGTCCTTCCCTAACTAACAACCTGATTTTATTTATTTCTTATTATTTATTTATTTATATTTATTTATTTTATTTCTAACCCGCCTCTCCATCCAGATCGAGGCAGGGAACAACAATAAATACAAATATAAAATCATAAAATAGATAAACCATTAAAACAGATAAAAACAAATACATTATTAAAAACATCTTAAAATTCAACCGGATTAGCCTGCCGGAAGAGAGCAGTCTTCACGGCTCTCTAGAATTTTGATAGCCTGGAGAAGGTAACCTTCCTCCAGGCCATCATCTGCAATTCTATAGCCACCTGGAGAAGCAGGTAAAGGGCGCTGGAACTCCCCTGCTCCAAAGTTGACTTATTGCTAGCAATGTTGTGTCTAATTACCATCCCTTTTCGCAGGGCAAAGGGCTGTCAGACATTAATTCAGAATCAGATTCTGAACTTTAACAGACATTCCAGTCCATACCAGAAGGGGAGGAAGTGGTTCCCATGGCCTTGTTCCCATCTGCGAATGAACAGCCCCCAGCACTTATCTCTCCTGATATAAATAAATCCTAGGCTGAGAAACAGCTCTCTTCTTCTGAAGGGGAGGGAGTAAGCAACCTCAGAGATGCCAAATTCCGTAGGAGGGAAAAGCGCACGCAAGCTAGGGTGGTCAGAAGGCAGCGCTCGGAAAGATTGGCAGCTCAGAAAAGGCTTGATTTGGATCTGTCTGAAAAGTGACACTCTCTTTCTCTTGAATGGATCAACTGTGTTGTTTGCATAGCTAACTTATGCCTTGGGGCAAAACGCTTTCTACTTTTAAAACTCCCTTCAGCTGAAGGAAGGGGTCATTTGCTTAATAAAGATTGATTGCTTTCCTAAGAGACCTCTTTATTGACTTCGACTGCCTCTACAAGAGAGGTTTAAAGCTCTTTCAAGGCGCTTTAAAAAATTTACCTCTACAAGAACGGAGCGCAAATCGGGCGTAGAGGCTCATTATCTCTCCGATTATGCGCATTATCGAATGCGCGTTAAACAGCGAGTTTTATTTTGCTCCGGCCGTTAAAGCGCATTTTGACTATGTGAACAAGCGCTTATACGCATTAACTACTTGTAAAGCGCATTTTGGTCATCCGTTAATGCACTTCGCCGCCTGTCGCCGCCTATTGTGCAGAGGAATAGGGGTAAATGCGCTTCAGCGATTATGCGCATAATCGCCTAACCAGGCGCAAAAGCGAATCCTTGTAGAGGGGACCTCTAATGAATGCAAGGGAGTAGAGATTCATGACAGGCAATAGCGGAGAGTGAGTGGGAAGGGTGAATGAAGAGCCTTGAAGTTCCCTCCTAGGGCAGGCTGGGGCTTGAGAGGGCTTTGACTGTTGCCTTCTCCCAGGTGGCAATGGAGACACAGCCAGGACCATGTCTCCCATCAGGCATCCTGACATGTGCCTTGAAGGCAGTCTACCATCTGAGGTATTTCAGTGTTTTATAGGATCTATACTGGCTCGTGAATTGCCCTCTAAGTACTGCCATGGGCTGAATCCCCAAATCCGAGGTGAGGCTGCCCAAATATGGAGTGGCACAGGGTCAACCCAAGGTCTTTTCTCTGCCTCAACATGAATAAGATATACAGTTTAAGTTAGATGCACCTCAGAGCCCATCCAGCTTGCTTCCTGTCCTGGAGGTTGGGATGGGGCAGGAATAGAGAGGCTTTAGATGCTGGCATCTCATTGTCCCCCCCCCATTTCCCCCAGGATACCCCTTTTCCACCTTCCCCATTCTCTTTCGAGGTTGCTCTTGCTCACAAACTGGAGCCCCGGCAGAGATTTCCATGTTGGATTGTTGGAGGTGGGTGGGAAAGTCCCATGATCCAATCTCCTCCTTCTAGAGGAGGAAATCCACATTGTCTTGTGTCCAGATATGGCCCTTGGACCAGCCTGAACAACAGCCCCTCCCTCTCTCACTAGAACTGATTACTTTTCCTTTTCTCCTACCAACCAAAGGACCTGGAATCCCAGGTACTACGGATGGCTCTCCACGAGATCTTCAGCAATCCCAGAAGTGGAGCAGCCCCTCAGCATCAGGTAATGTCGTGACTCAAGCTCACCCCAAGCTTCTGCTCACAAATTTTAGGCAAACTGATACACTCCAACAACAGTGAGACTTCTTTTATTGTAAAAATCACACGGAATTCAAGGCATAACGGTTTCATTTCTGCATACACACACTTGAAGCTGAAGACGGACCAGATAGCTTTCAGGTACAATGGCTTAATGCGAACAGCAACTCACTCAGGGGGAGACATTTAGAGTTAGCCCCAGTCCCTTGAAGTCAGGAGTGGCCACACACACTGACTCATCAGGTACATGGGGAAACTCAGAGGAGAAACCCCAGCAGGAGTGCATGAGGTCTGACAGTGGACAAGATTATCTTGAACTCAAACCAAACTCCGCCTGTCAGGGAACACTGAGCTGATCATGAAGCAAGATGTCAGGGGACGAACTTCTTCGACCTAGGACGCCTTCCCTGCTCATAGCATTGGCTCTGAGGAAGGTTCTCTCACAGGTCACACACACACACACAATTCCAGAACAGCAACGATCAGCTTCTGAGTTCCTCTGTGCCCGTACTTTGGCTCTATGCAGGGAAAAACAGGCTATAGAACACGAATCCAGAACAGTAATCTGCAAGTCTAAATGTATGAAAAGCCACAGAGCACTTTTCATGGCATAGTTCTTAGAAGTTCCAAGTCCAAATAGCAACAGAACATGTACAGAGTGCATCTAACATCTCCAAACCAGACAGAATTCTAAACATGAGTTTCTTGGCAAGCGTAGCACAGATGACAGGCAAACAGCAAACAGTCGAACAGATAATTTCTAGCAAAGAACTTCCTCTTTGCTTGTAGCTATATAGGATGGAGGCTGGCTAATTCTAAGCTACTTTGACAGACAGGGCTTCAGGCCTGTAATCCAAACTCATGTGCCAACAGGGCGGCACAGTTCAACCTCCTCTTGATGACGACACTATGTGAGAGACATCTTGCAAGATAGCCCCCCACCTTTTCTAAACAACCTTTTGTTCTCAGGAACATTCAAGGCCTCGGCCAGCAACCGCAGATAAGGGCAAAACCGAGACAGTTTTCTCACAACAATTGCCAAGCCTTCAACTCACAATTCACTAGGCCAGCCTAGTGAATTGTTTATAAAGCACCTGACATCCGACAGGTAAATCCTCACCAAATGCATTGGCGCTGGGGCAAAGACCATATTCTGGGCCTGTGGTACCTGGTCCCTTCTTGAACGGAAGTTGCAGAGATCGGCTTTGAGTTCAGGGGGGCAGGTGTCTGTGATGCAGGGAAGGTGGGAAGGGGGTCCATGTTCTTTAGCTGCAGCACAGTCCATGGAACTGTTTCCAGAAGGAGGGCTCCTTGGAGAAGCGGAGCTATGTGGCTTCCTCTGGCCCCAGGGATGTGGGGAGGCAAAGCTTTCAGGCCTGCAGGCACTTCTGATGCTCTCATCTCTCTTCCCCCCTTGCCTTGCCCCTTCTTGGACCTAAGTAAAGATGGGGAAGGTTTGGATGGCCAAAACATGGCTGGGCTGGAGGAAGGAGACCTTCTTGCTCCAAGGTTCTTTTATTTGGCCCGAGCTTATTCACGCCATTTTGCTGCAGGGTGTGCTTTCCCCCACCTCCTAAAGACAAAGGAACAGTATTGTTCCATTGACTTTGTAGAGGGGGGAAATGGGTGACTCATACTGCCAGGTCTCTGTGGGCACCTGTGCACCCATGGGTGCCATGTTGCTGACTCCTGCTGTAGCCTATATATAATCATGCCTCCTTTATAGGGGAGATCTTTCCATGTCCCCTGGTCTAATGCTCTCTCTCATTCCTTTCAGTGCCTCTTCAAGTCCTATGGATCTGGGATGGCAGCATTCATGCTGAGGGGCTTGCTGACTGGAGAGCCAACCGTGGGCCATCTCCTGTTCTTATTGGAGGTGAGTGGGGATGCAGGTGAATTTTGGTTTTGCCCACTGAGAAGGATGCCCACTTCAAAGCCCCAAATGTGAGTGGGAAGATCCTGCAAAGAATCTGAGCAGTTGCTTCCCTCCACAGTACATCCACTACTGGATCAGGTCCAGGGATGCCGTGGAGAGGTGGAAGGCCCTCACAGCTGCACAGGACCTCCTTGAGTTTGCCCTCCACCTCCGTGAGTCGGCCGTACGTATCCCCACCTCCTTGCATAGCTGCAGCCCTGGACTGGGACTGTAAGAAGCTCCAAAGAAGTGGACCCAAGCTGCTCTTGGAGGAAAAGGGAGCTCTTTTCTCCACATAATGAGCAGGAGTGGAGGCAGGGAAGAACCCAAGCCAGGGCAACTATCAGGGTGGACAAAGAGTTACAGTCTCATCATCCTAATGCCAGTGTGTTCCATTGGAGTTCCACTCAGGGCCTGTCGTACATGTGGATTTCGAATTTAAAACTTTTTATTTTTCAAACAAAAATAAAACACAAACAATAAAACTTACAACATTAAAATGGACTTCCTAATTTCTCCAACGAACAAAAAACTATGTTTTCTTAATGCTTTATCCAAATAAGCCAAATAAAAAATGAAACAAAATAGTGAGTGAATTTCCCAACTTCCCTATCTTTAGCAGTTGTTTTTCTTCCAATTTAATCTCTGAATCCGCATGCAAATATATCCTTCTCTTCTCTCTCTTTTAGAAAGTCTATCAGAGGTTTCCATTCCTCGATAAACCCAGTTGTTGTTTTATCTTTTATTATCACGGTGAGTTTAGCCATCTCCGCCAGTTCTGTAATGTTCAGCAGCCATTCCTCCTCTGTTGGTACTTTCTCAGTCTTCTAATTCTGGGCATATACTGTATTAATCTTGCTGCCGTTGTCATATATAAGAATAAAGTTCCATAACCTTGCGTCAGCTGTTCGTCTATTATCCCCAACAAAAAGTACTCTGGACGTAGTTGGATTTTAATCTTCAATACATTTTGCATCACCTTATGCATTTGTATCCAAAAGGATTTTGCTTTTTTACATGTCCACCACAGATGATATAAAGTTCCTTCCTGTTCTTCACATTTCCAGCACCTTCCCGATGTCCCTTTATACATTTTTGCCAATTTTGATGGAGCTATATACCATCTATACATCATTTTATAAAAAAATTCTTTCAATCTGGCACATCATGTAAATTTCAAACCTCTCAGCCACATATTCTCCCACTGGTCCAAAGTAATGTTATATCCACAATTTTGAGCCCACTTTATATCATACAATCTTTTATCTGTTCATCTTCAGTCTCATACTTTAGCAAAAGTTTATCTGTCTTTGAAATAACATACATGCGGATTTCCAGGACAGAGGCCCATTTAGGCAAAGTGACGAACTGAGAGAGACATCTATCTTGTTTTCTTTCCCTCTAGATGTCTGAAGACCATCCAGTCCTCAGCCGGCTCATGAGGGAAGTGAAGGAGCTCCTCCACTATCAGAGGGAGGAGCTCTAGAAGCAGGCAAAAGAAGCCCTTCCCTGTATCAGGAGCTACTCTGTCTACAGAGGGGTAAGTTGGCTAGAAAGAATGAACTCAAGGAAGTGGGGGGCATGAACGAGGGTCCCTGCTGAGCTACTTGAGGTGAAAAAAGGAAAGAAGGAATCATGGCCTTCCCTGTCCCAAGAGAATTCATTTCTTTTTGCTCCTGTCACCCCAATCAGACTAAATAACCTCTCTCAACGAACTGAGAAATACAAAATACAAAACCGGAGGACAAGCCCCTGACAGTGGGTTGGCTGTTCGCTGAGCAGCGACAACTTTGCAAAGGGGGGGCACACCAGCCATAGACATCGGGATTGTAGCAAGAGAGCCAAAGAAAACCCATGACAAAAGCAGTCAGCGATATTCCTGAATAACTGCGGAGTCGACCCGAGATCACTGTGATCAGCTGTGCGTCATGTGGCCCAGTAGGGACAACTTCAATATTATTCTGGAATAAATGACTGGTGTAGACATGGCCTATGTACCTGATCCATCAGGGAGAATGCTACCCCATGCAGAATATGCCATCTATCTAATTCCTGGACCCAGGAACCTCCTACCCACAGAACCACAACATCTTATGAAGATTTAACTTCAGTATATCCAGCCCACCACTGTCTACAAGCAATGAAGACAGACTTCAGTGGGATTAGATAATCTTCTTTTCCTAGGAACTTCTGCATCTGATTGAACACCAGCATCTCAATTACTTTAACCAGGAATGGGATGCTTGGTGTAATGATCTACACCTACAGGTCCAAGATGACTAGGGTGACCACATTTGGGAAACTAAAAAAGAGGACACCCAGTGGGGTGGGGGTGGGAAAGCAGCTTTCAGGGGCCTCTGGGATGCATGTCATTCACCTCCACCACCTTAAAGGCCCCAAATGGGGTGGAGGAGGGGAAAGTGTGCTCCAATCAGGGCCTTTTCTATAATGTCTGGGAATGACACGCTTTCCCCTTTCAGGCCCTGATTGGAACAGTGTGAGGGAAATGACCCACCTCCAGAAGGTGTGTCATTCCCTCCCACCATGCTAATGCAGCCTTCAAAGGGAAAGCGTGTTTTTCCAGGACATTATAGAAACTTACAGAAAATCCCCCCTGACACCCAGAAGAAAACATAACCAGGACAAATCCGGGGAAATCCTGACAGTTGGTCACCCTAAAGATGACAGGCATAATGCCTCTCCATATCGGGGCATTTACAAATCCCTGAACCCATCCTGTCAATCCATCCCTGCTAGATTTCACAAGCGAAGAGGGGCAGGTATTGAGAGAGCATGTGGCAGGCATGACCCTAACAAGCATCCTGTCCACATCCTCAGGCTACAACAATTGAAACTGATCCTACAACCTATCATCCGATGGTGTGCTGAATATTTCCGCAGGATTTACAACAATAGTGGTATCCAGTTAGGTATGGAGGTGAGCAATATTGCCCTCATATCCTCCTTGTTGCATCTATATATGCCCTGTACAGGCATTTGGTTGGCCACTATGGTGAACAGAATGCCGCACTAGATAGTCTGATCTGATCCAGAAGGACTCTTGTTCTGGTCTTATATTCTTATGTGCAGGACAGACCTCTTTTACCACCTTCAGAGAAGGAGATCTCAAAGATCCTATAGCCCCAGGGATGCCATGAGATCTGTGACAGATGAGTAGGTTTGAGACAGGGTAAGATCTAAAGTCAGGGTTTCCTGGCTCCAAGCTCAGTGCCTTGCATTACAATCCTATAAATGCTTGCTCAAAAGTAGGCCCTGCTTCTGCCATCATGTTACACTAGAGTTATATTTTGCCTTTTTCTGATGCTGTCCTCTTGCCAATCATTTCAGGGCCACCACTGTTCACATTGCACAATATGGAAAACATTTGCAAGGTCGCCATTGGATCTTCGGCGGAGCCATCTCAACATTTCGCGCAGCAGTTACATTAACATGTATGAGGCTGTTTGCATTTCCCACCCTGCTTCCCAGCAATGAGAGAGGAAGGAAGAATATTGATAGGGAATGACTACACTGCACATTTTTATCCAGAATCAGCACAAAGTTACACGCAGAGCAGGTGTGCATTTAACAAAGATAAATTTGGAAAGTTTGCATTGATTAATTACTCTCACATTCTCACGTTCATCTGTCTAGTGTGAAAAGAGCCTGGATCAAGCTGTTGTTGCGATTTCCCCCTATGTATTGTATCGTATATATAAAAGTCACAAGGGTGTTTTATTTTTACCTTTGAAACTGGATTCAAGGAATGATGTTAAACAGAAATACAATTAAGAAAAATGCTAACCATTTGAATGGGTCAAACATTTTCCTCAGTATCCAATTACAAACAAATGCCAACAGCCGCATCACCAATTACATCCTTGGACTGGTTATTTCTGCATCTTGGGCCAGGATATAGAGCAGGAGAACAAAAACCACAGGCTCCAGGGCCTAATTTAGTCTTCGTGGGGTCTCAAAGTGGCTCTCTGAGATTCTCCAGAAGGCCATGCCCTCTTTCCCTGCCCCACTGCCTCTCCCCCAACAACTGATCCTCTGGTAGTTTCCCCACTTTTGTGTCATTTCCCCCCATTCTATGAGGTTGAAATTCCCCTTCTAAGGCCTAGTTACTGGCAGTAAGTCCTTTAAGCCAAACGTGCTGCCTTTTGGCCCTGCCTTTTTTTTTACATTCATCCCACCTATACCTGGAATGTGGCCCCCAAGAGCTTCTCTAAAATAGAATTGGCCCTCAGATTGAAAGAGATTCAACACCCATGATATAGACAAACCAACCAAATACCAATATGACCATTCAGTACCAGAAGTTTAATGCTATGGGTTTCTGTCTCCTTTAGATCTATGAAGCCAGCAGCCACATGAAGAGCTTCTATGTTACAGTCCATAGCAGCATGATTAATTTAAATATACTACATATTTTGGTCAAGAGCACCTTTACAACTCTACAAAGTCTTCTGCTCACAGAAGTCTGATTTTCTCCTCTTTCCAAAAACTTCCCTTCCTATTGCTGTTTATTTCTTGAAGGGACAATTACACATTCATCACCATAACAGCATATCACTTCTCAAAAATAGCAGAACTAGGGTGACCAGATAAAATCCAGGTCAGGGCTCATGTAACTTTAACAGTTGTAGAGAAAAGGGAATTTCAGCCAGTGTCATTTGTATGCAATTAGTTCCTGGTGAAATTCCCTCTTCATCACAACAGTTAAAGTTGCAGACCCTATACTAGAGTGACCATATACAAAAGAAGGCAGGGCCCCTGCAACTTTAACAGTTGTGATGAAGAGGGAATTTCACCAGGAACTAATTGCATACAAATGACACTGGCTGAAATTCCCTTTGCTCTACAACTATTAAAGTTACATGAACCCTGACCTGGATTTTATCTGGTCACCCTAAGCAGAACAGCCTCCTGAACTATCAAATAAGCTAATTTGAGGGAACTCCAGATGGGAAAGAGAAGTGGTAGAAACCTGAACATACCTGAAGCAACCAAGTGAAATCCTTAGCCACCAATAGAACATGAATTAAGGATCAGATGCGTCCAAGAATGAGTTAATATAAAATAAAGTGGAATCCTGAATGTCTACTCAAAAGCAAGCCCCACTGACTTCAGTGGGACATTCTCCCAGCTAAGTGTGTATAGAACTGCAGCCTTACTATGTAATCCTCCTGTGCATGTTTACTTAGAAATATATACTATACTGTTAGATCAAGATTTAAATAAGGGTGAATTCTTTAAAACCCATTGGGAGTCAATGATAGAAGCAAGAATTTATGAAGAAGAATGGAGAATAGTTTTCACAAGAGGAATGACCAACTCAATCTGTATTAACTTAAAAGAAAATTATCATAAACAATTTACTGTTGGTATCTAAAACCTCATAGATTAAATAAAATATATAGAAAATATAATTATGTATGCTGGAAATGCGGGATGCCCTCGGCTGATTATATGCATATGTGGTGCATGTGTCCAAAAGTCCAAGATTTTGGGAAACAAGTCAAGAGGGAAGTTCTTAAAATGACAGGATATAACTTATCGCTTAACTCTAAATCAATGTTGTTAGAGCTTTTTCAATCCAAGGTCCCAAAAATTCATCAGCCAATGATATCAAATTTGTTAACAGCAGCAAAGATGATAATAGTCAAGAACTGGAAAAATAGAAAACCAATTGTATCTAAAGAATGGTTTATTAAAGTTTGGCAAATTGAACAATTATTGGAAATCAGTGAGGTAGTCAGATTGAGAAATGGCAGACAACAGATCCCCAAATTTACAGAGGAATGAAGCCTTTTATTGAATACTGGAAAAATAATCATGATAGAGAAATTAACATATATTCTTGTTTTGCTATTTAATAAATTATTGGCTTTGGAAGATACGTGAAACTTGATCTTATGTACTATCTAAGCTATTTAGTTTATTTTATATTTAACTCATTCTTGGATGCATCCGACCCTTAATTCATTGACTAGAACAAAGATGTTTATCCTTCTATTGGATTAGTCTCAGAGGCAGATAAATCTGGATGGATTCCTGAGAGCTCTCAGGGAGTTTCCAGTTGGCTTGACCGATGCTCTTGTCAAAGCTGTTCTCACTTCATGGGACACAGAGATGACTTGGGCTGTTGACACAATGGGTCCCAAGCATCTTCTCCTAGAATGCCCTCCAGGAATTTGGGACATCCTCCAAAGAGAAGCTTGTCGACATCCACTCTGGTGTCTTGCTGACATCAGGTGAAGGCTTTTGTTTATCTGCCTGGGCATTCCAGCATGTTCTGTTGCTCATTTTAATTGTTTTATGGTTCAGCTGAGGCTGCTTCTTTTGTGTTTACTGTTGTATTGTATTAAAGTGCATTGTTTTATTCCTTTAACTATTTACACCACCCTGGGAGCTTTTGCTGAAGGATGGCTCATGAATTCTCTACAAGTATTTTATTACTGGGTCTTATAAGAACATGCCCAAAGGAGGATGAGGAGTCTGATTACCAAGTCCTATTTATTTCATATTTATTTATTCTAAAACATTCTTTCCTCCTAGGAGCTCAAGAAATTTAACAATGAAAAACATCCTTAAAATCAAAAACAAAACCTACTAAATATGATACTGCAAGGGATTGGATCTGGGATTTCCCTGCTGGGCTCTGCTAACAGAAGTTCTGTCTGCTCAATTTTGGGAGCGCCTCCCTCTCCTTCCATCACAGCTCACCTCATTTAGCAGGATCTCCTGATTCTCAGTGTAGCATTTTAAGGGGCTGGAGGGGCTGTCATGGGAAGGAGAGGGTGGGGAAGCCCACTTCCATCAGTGCAGTGAATACAGCATAAATCTAGATCCAAACACCAAACAGCAGCTGATCATAAAGCTACAACAGCAGTCAAACTATTTCAAATATTCAAAAGACACATTAAGAATCACACATTCAATGCCTTCCTAGGGAAAAAAGGGTGGTCTTCATTAGCTTCTGGAAAGTCATGAATGAGGAGGAAGCAAGATGGACCTCAGACAGTTGAAAGAGCTAGGAATGTTTAGCCTGGAGAAGAGATGATAAAGAGGAGACCTGAAAACTGTCTTCAAATATCTGAAGGGCTCTCACACTTGTTCTTCGTTGCTCCCGAGAGCAGGACTAGAACCAATAGCTGGAAACTGCAAGGAAACTGACTCCAGCTAAGCATTAGGTGAAATTTCCTAATGGTATGGACCAGATGGACAGTAGGAACAAACTGCCTTGAGAAGTGATGGATTCTCCTCACTACAGATATTTAAGCAGAGGTTGGATGGCCATCTATTAGGGATGCTGTAGCTGTATCCTGCATCATAGGTCCTGCACTGAACAGAGGATTGGACTAGGTGATCACTGAGGACCCTTCTGACTCAAACATTCTGTGGGCAGTATCCAACTGGTTCATTCTGTTAGCACAAATGATGTTGCACTAGCAGGAACTACATTCAGAACTATGCACAAGAGAAGACTCCAGCTACAGTTACAGTTGTGCAAGCAAGGTTGTGGAAGTGGTTGTGCATTATGCTTGCACGTTGTGTTCTGCAAAACTCTTGGGCAACCCAGTGTGAAACCTGTTGTGCAATGCATTGTGCAACCAATTGGCAATTGCTTGCAGAACAGAAAGATTCAGCGGAGCTCTGCTAGTTTTATTTGAGTTTGCAGAATGCCAGAGATGGATACTGCCATTTGATTCTATATGAAGTTGCCTTAATATCATGTCAGTTTATCGGCCCTTTTAGTCCAGTGTTTTCGACTCTACCTGGCTGTGATTCTGATCTGATACCTGAGAGCCTTTCTTCTTTGAAACTTGGACTTTCTGTATTGAAAGCATGTGCTCTACTTCACTGTAGCTGGCTGATGAATTTGACAGTCCCCATTTCTTTTTCTTCCAGTCAACATATTTAAGTGTCGGTGTAAGAACATTTATTGCATTGGTACACTTTGTCTCTATTTACATTGTGTCATTTTTATCCAACAGGAGAAAAGAAGACCAAGTGAAATGATTTCACAAAATTGCAGGAAGGAAATGCATAATGTAATTGAGAATACAATCAATGGCACTGCCCAGACTAACATGCTGTATTCCTCACTCTAATTAGCTCCTTTGGAGCAGAGCAGATTGCTTTCAATAAGCATGAGAAAATTGAGTTTGATTCACTGGAGACAATCTGAGTTCAGTGGTTAACCTCTCAGCCTTTAACAAGAGAACTTCTTAAGGATATACAACGAGTAACAAGTGAACTTGTCAGTAGAAATTAGGGCCAGTGTCAGGATCTGTCCTTGTTTCAGATGGAAATGGCTCTAGGAGATGGAATTTGGAGGGTGGGGAGGGGAGAGAATGGAGCGCCATGGATGTTTTAGCACGCACACAAAACAGAATCAAATTGTATATTGAGTGAGGTGGAAGTAACACCTGGGGAAGCTGAAGGATCAGACGTGCTCTTTGCAAGCAGCTTTGTATACTGTTACTACAGGTTTTAAAGAAAGGTCCATTCCAACTTTATCATTTTATATGGATGGTATTGGTTGCCAGTTGGGTACTTGTACTTAGAGATGCTGCCAAATTTTGTAATTGGTCAGCTTGATGGTTGAAATTTGTCCATTCATAATACTCATGATCAATGTGTTATGGCCACACTATTAAGTTTGGAACTGATTGTGAGCTTTGAAGCATGCACAGTAAAGTTCTGTCCCCCTCCTGTGAATTTTCAGTCATCTTACCACCTAGACCTCCCACAAATCACTTGAAGCAGTCTCCTTAGCTGCTTCCCTCATTGTTGTCATCACCACTGCAGCTCTGACTCTGAAGAGGAGGACTCTGCGGGTCCATCTTCATACCGGTAATGGTGAGCAAACATCACATGACATCATCATGCAGAGTGGCCAGGTGAACACAACCAATTAAAAAGGGGCCACAGAACCTGGTGACACATGACATCACACAGCACCATGAGATTACAAACCATAGTTCTCAAGATGCACCTTCATATTGTTCATGTTTATATACCGAACGAGATTTTGTATCCACAGGGACCTCTCATTCAAGCTGATGTGGACAAATGGTTGTTTTCTGAGTTAATCACAAATTAACTCAGTAGTAATGCCCATCACTACTTCTAAAGTGGAATTCATAGACTCAGTAACATGGAATCCATATGTGTATTCCAGTGAACAGATAAATCTTGGATTTGTGTCCACTACTTTGCCACTGAAAGCCATCCAGATCCAAGGTAGTGGTGAAGCTGTAACTTGCAACAGCATAGGATATCCTACCATATCCATATTGCCTAAATAACACATCTGTTAAAAGTGTGGCCCTTCGCTGACATTTCCCACCATCTTGGAGCTTGAGTAAACATGGAAAGCCCTTGAGTTTAATAGGACTTACTCCCATTGTTTCTTTGGAGTCCACTGAGATCCTATTGTAACCCAGAATGTCCATGCAGTTCTTTGGACAACAATTATGTTTATATGGTATTGCTGCCACTGGCTAACCAATACCATCCACATAGAATGATAGAGTCAGAAGGGACCTTCCTATAAGATCTATAGTAACAGTATATCTGTGAAATTTCATTGGGGAGCATGTCTAACATATTTCGTAAACACAATATACTTTTTCTTGCTACAGGAATGGAACAGTGGTTTTTATCCTCTTTAATGCAATGAATAATATAGATATCTCTTCCAGTGAAATCCTATGCATGCCTACTTAGAAGTATGCCCTGTTGAATTCAGTGGGGCTTTCTCCCAGGAACATGGGTACAGGATTGAAGCCTTAGGTTCATATTTTCAATTTTTCTGGGACCAAATGCCACTGAGCTTATGAATAGGATTGTGCCACTGAAGCATCTGAGTCTGTATTTTGTTTTTGTAATATGGAATCTCTATTGTGGGGAAGGACCCAAAAGATTTCCAGGACCTAAATTATAGTTATTTTGGAAAAAATGGACCTTCTAACAAATTTATTGTAGATAATTGGTACATGAATCTTTAGGAAACAATTTAATCTTGACTTTTGCATACATTTAGTCTTACCATCAGGCAGAATGAACAAAAATGAGTGGAGAGAGAGAGAGAGAGAATGGATAGAAGAGAAATATGAAATATTCATATTCATAAACTATCTAGGGACAAGGATGAGATGTGAGTCAGTATTTCAGGTCAGTACATATTTGATGACCAGATAATGAGGAAATGGATATTAATTTCATATCTTCTTTTGTGAACCTCCCTGAAGCATCTGGTTGGCTACTATTAATAGACAGAAAACTCAGACAGATAGACTATCAAGGGTGCAATCCTATACTGGGAGGAGGAAGCCCCGTTAAACACAGTAGGACCTCTGAGTAAATACTAGGGGTGTGCACGGACCCCCTGGATTGGATCATGACCCGGATCGGGACCTCCGAGATTGTCCTGGATCATTCAGGACAAAATCGGAGATCCGTTGGATCAGATCGGACCCGATCCCGATCCAAAATTCAGTCATCCAATTTTTGGATCGGCCGCCATTTTTGTTTTCCCCATAGACTTGCATTGGGGGAAAGATTTCCCCCAATGCAAGTCTATGAGGAAAAAATGGTGGCGGGTGGGTGAGGGGGGCCTAACTCCCTCCTCCCCCCTCGCAGTTCTTACCTCCTGGGGCCGTCCGCTGTGGACTGCCCCGGCAGGTAAGCCCCCTCCCCCGTGCTCTTTACCACCCGGGGCGATCCGCTTCCATCCGCTGGTGCCTGTGGGCGTCAGCGGATGGAAGCAGATGGCCCCGGGGGGGTAAGCCCCCTCCCCCCTCCCCCCTCCCCCCTCCCCCCTGCTTACCTTCTGGGGCCATCCGCTCCCCTCTGCCGCTGGCCGCTACTGTGAGCAGGCTTCGTGGCCTCCTCCTGAGTAGCCCGCCAGGTGATGACATCACCTGGCGCACTACCTAGGGGCAGACCACAAAGCCTGCTCGCAGTAGCAGCCAGCAGCAAAGGGGAGCGGACATCCCTGGAAGGTAAGTGGGCCCCCCTCCCTCCCTCCTCCCCCCTGCGATCCTCACCTGGCTGGGCTGTCTGCTTCCATCGGCGGGCACCCGCCGGCGCCCGCCGATGGAAGCAGACAGCCCTGCCAGGGAAGCCCCCCCCCCCGCTGTCCGCTTCCATCGGCGGGCACCCGCTGGCACCCGCCAATGTAAGCGGACAGCCCCGCCAGGGAAGCCCCCCTCCCCCATCCGCTTCCATCAGCGGGCGCCCCTGGCACCAGCCAATCCTCTGATCCATTCTGATCTAGATCGGGTCCTTTCCAGATCAGATCAGATTGGATCGAATGATCCAGTGGGGTGATCGGAAATCGGATAATTGTATCCGATGTCCCCTGGAACGGATCTGGATCATAGATCGGACCTGATCCAGTGCACACCCCTAGTAAATACACATAGGATTGTGCTTCAGGTCCAATCTAGCATGGTAATCTAGCACTTTTTGAATCCAGAGGAAAGTATCCATTTGCAGGTGGCCTTGCCTACATGGTTATTCACACACTTCTCCATATTGTCAGATCACAACATGGAAAAGAGACTTCCACACCACTACGTGGATGTCTTGTTTCTTACTAAAATCTCAAGAGATGGGCCGTGATTTTTCTAAGTAATGTTGTGCATTTTTTTGGAATTGTACATGTGAATTTCAATATTTGTGCATATATGCTCTTCCCCTGCTGAGTATAAATTTGGAAGTATCACACACACACACACACACACACCCTCAAAAGCCAATAAAACTCCACCATTCTATCTTGAAGAAATGGCAATTACCTCTCATTTTCCAAAAAAAAACATTCATTGTGTCCTGTCCCCCATGTCGTATTAAGGCACAAAAGGAACTATAACTGTTCCAGCCCATGGAGAAGATGAGAATCTTTGAAATGCAGCTCTTAACACTGTGCGTTAAAATTGCTCGCCTCATGCAGCGAGGTAGTTTTTAGCATCCTACAATTAACCTGAATGAAGCTATCTTCCCTCTGGCAACAGTGGAGAAGGGAGGAAGAGGGGAGGGTGGTGAAACATCTAAAGACGAAGGGATCTGTTCATGTCATGGAACCAAACATTTGAAGAAGAGCTTTTAAGCAAGATCGATGCCTATAATGAGAAAAGGGTTTAAAAAACAGCAAAGCAATAATGGACATATTAGCTTTTTGATTGAACATGCTGATATCTCCCCCAAAACAATTACACCATTCATCCTGTAACAAACATAATGACACTGATAGACTCGCATGGAAGGGTTGAGTCAATCAATCCCAAGCCCTTCTTCTGGTAGACACCAAGCCTTCGTTCCTGCTGCTCTTTTATCTGCTTTTGACACATGCCATTAAGACCCAAACTTTGCAGAAATGTTGCCCTTTTGATTCCCCCCACCCCACCCTTTACTCTCCAAAGCCTAATTGACTCCTCTAAACAATATATTATCAGGCTAATGATTTGTTCTTGTAGCCTGGAGAGTTTCCAACTGTGTTTTCTTTTGAGAAATGCATAAATTTCTGTCCAGTAATCCTATTGGGAAGGTTTTTAATAAGATATGACATTTCGGAGAAACGAAATCAAGGGACGGGTGCCTCTCGCTCCGACTCTGGGCACTGTTGTCGGGCTTTGGCACTTAATATAAGATGTTGAATGCCAGCTGCCAAATTGTGTCTGTAACATTTGACTGTGTGCAATGCAGTATGGTTTTAATATTCATCAGAGAACTTCAATACAGTCTGACAGTACAGAGTACACTGCCATTATTACAAAATGATTTTCAGGCCTTATAGGAACTTGCTACCACACTGATTAAAGGCAAATGACGTGGTACTGTAGATAAGCTTTATCATCGCACCTTTGTCAGCAAAGTATCTTTGCAATCTCTCTTCACCCTCACAATGCCCCTACAAAGTTCATCATCAATGTTCCCATCTTACAGTTGCGGAACTAATGCTGAGTAGTAACCATTTGCTCCCAGCTATTTATTTGTTTATTATTAAATTAAATCACACCCTCCACCTAGCAATGTAGAATAAAATGATCATTAGAACTTATCATGAAACATAAAGTCTCTCTAGTCGTTGCAGCTAGGTTGGTGTTTGTTAAATGGTGGAAGGAAGCACAGCAATGCATTTGGATTTTGCGTATAATAAAGTCTGGTCCCTTGCCTTGGCTGAAAAATTGACACATCAGATCCAACTATTAAACAAACAGACTAAACCAAATATTTTCTTCATGGTCTGGCAAGTTTTTATTTCCCACACAAGCAACATAAACGATGGAAGGAGAACACCAAAATTGTTGGCTGGACTTTGGAAGGACTCTTCAGATGTATGTTGTCGAAGTCTGAATGGCTGGAGAAACACCTGTAATGGAGTGTAGGGTGACCAGATAAAATCCAGGTCAGGGCTCATGTAACTTTAACAGTTGTAGAGAAAAGGAAATTTCAGCCAGTGTCATTTGTATGCAATTAGTTCCTGGTGAAATTCCCTCTTCATCACAACAGTTAAAGGTGCAGGCACTATACTAGAGTGACCAGATGCAAAAGAAGGCAGGGCCCCTGCAACTTTAACAATGGTGATGAAGAGGGAATTTCACCAGGAACTAATTGCATACAACTGACACTGGCTGAAATTCCCTTTTCTCTACAACTGTTAAAGTTACATAAGCCCTGACCTGGATTTTATCTGGTCATCCTAATGGAGTGGGTGTCAGTAAAGAAGAATCGTCTTGACATTTCATCCTGGAATAGAAGCAGAAAGATTTTAAAACATTGTTAATATTTCTGTTATTTGTTGTAATGGTATTTGAAGTAGTAAAAATATGATAATGATAATGATGATAAACATATCATGAACCCAAGAAACACACAAGCAAAAACCATACCATACAATAAAATTTGAGAGTGAAATTTAAACTAAAATTGGGGGGGGGGGAATTACACAGCACTAAAAGCCAACAAAACTGAACTGCCCTTCCTGACCACCCAAAGCAAAATAAGGAAGGAACCCATCTCACCTCTGTAGGGAGTGAGCTCCACAAATTGGAGTCCTGCTACCAAAAAGTCCCTGTCTCAAGTACCTATTGTGAGTTTAATTTGTTTTTATGCTATGTTTTAAATAAGATTTCATTTTTAATCCATATTTGTTATTGTTTGCCTCTTTGAGTGCCATTTTGGAGGCAGTGGGAGGGAGGAAAGGTGGGCTAAGAATTCAATCAATCAATCAATCATCAACCTAGTCTCTATGGCCAGTTCTACACCAAGCAGGATATAGCACTATGAAAGCAGTATGAAAGTGGTATTTAAGAGGCAGAAGCCACACCAAACAGGATTTAGCACTATGACAGTAGTATGAAAGCAGTATATGGTATGTGTCTTATGGGCCCCAACAGTTGTCAGTGCACTTTAATACCACTATAAAGCAGTAGTGTGGCTCCTGCTTCTTACGTACCGCTTTCATGCTACTTTCATAGTGCTATATCCTGCTTGATGTGGATTATGCCTAGGTTGAATGATCCTGCAAAATATGGGATCTAAATTAAATAAATAATCTAGCTTCTCTAGGTTGAAAGATCCCACAAAACAGGCATGGTTTTCGGCAAGGTTTTGTTTTCAGAATCACACCTGTAATTGATTACTCTTCATTTGCAGACTTTAGCTCAGTAACCAATTCTATTTTCCTTCTGGGGTGACCATATGTCACGAAAAACCAGGATATGTCAGGATTTTTGGTAACAAATCCAGGAAGGAGTGGAAATGATGAAATTTGAAGGAAAATCTAGATTTTTCCCATCGTCCCCAGTGCAAAGGGCAGCTCTACTTTATAGTCAATGGGAATTAACAAAAATGCTTACAGCTCTGTCACTTTTAAAGATAAAGAGATGAAATTTGGCACCATGATAGCTCTTAGGTAGGGCTTTAGACATGCCAAATTTGAAGCAGATGAATTCATCCATTGATTTGTTTTTTTAAGTTTGAGGTTTTTTAAAAAAAAAATTAGAAAAAACACCAGTTTTAAAGATAAGGAGTTGAAACTTGGCACTTTGATAGTTCCTACATAGGGCTTTAGCCATGCCAAGTTTGAAGCAGATTCGTTCATCCATTGGTTTTTAGGATTTGTTTTTTAAAAATGAGGTTTTAAATATACATCAGTTTTAAAGATAAGGAGATGAAACTTGGCATCATGATAGAATTTAAGTAGGGCTTTAGCCATGCCAAGTTTCAAGCAGATCTGTTCATCTGTTGATTTTTAGCAAGTTTCAAAACAAAATTGAAGTTTAAAACTAAAAAAAAATTAAAAAGCCAGATGGCTGGCTGGCAGCAAGCTCTGTGAAGAAGCAGCTTACAGCAGAATGAGGATACAATCAGAAAAGATATTTGATGGAAGGGGAGAATGTATCACACAGAGTACAGCAACAAAGTACAGCAAAAGCTACAAAAGTAGAAGTGAGTGAAGTTAATTTCAGAAACATTGGATGTCTCACTTGTTATTTCAGTGATTTTAACATTAAGATGTTATGTAGAACAGATTTGTCTTAATTTTGTTCTGTTAAATCAGACATGTGACCAAGGCTATGTTCTGGTGGGCACACACCCTTTGGTGCTGGACACGGCCCCTGGGGGTGGATATGTTGATGAGGACACCCCCTTGGGGGCCAACCATGTTGTCCTCCTTTTTGGTGTCCAAACTATGGTCACTAGTCACTAGTCTACAAATCCAAGGAGATGGGGTTTGTTCTGCTTGACCCTGATTCCATGTACACGGGAATCTGTCTTATACCAGAAGTCACACTATTTGTCTGTCTAACTGAACACTGCAGCTCCAAAGGGCCTCAGGCATGAGTCTTTCCAGAGCTGGCAGTAAGGCTTGGCATAGTTGGCACCTTCCGAGGGCCCATACCCTCATAGGAGGCCCACTGACAAAAGCTCCCTGAAACTTGCTTGTTCCCCTGCCTCTTGCTCTGGCCCAGACAGGGGTGATAGTGTGAGAGAAGAACAGTAGAATAGATGCCACAGCCTGCTCACTGCCTCTCTGTCTGGCAAGCAAGCAAATGATAGCAGTAATTAGGAAGAGCATCAGCACCAGCTGACGACAATGGTGGTGAACAGGTAGAACCACTAAGGGAGAGGGGCCTGTTGACAGTGTCTTGCCAAAGAGCCCCCCGAAACCTGAGGCCGGCACTGGCTCTTTCCCATCTCCTCCTCTCTGATCCTTTGAACTGGAGCTACCGGAGTCTGAACCTGGGACCTTCTGTATGCACTCCTGCCACTGATTTCTGGCCCCTTCCCAAATGCTAAGACAGAGCAAGAGACAGAAATGTGCACTCAATTGTGTGCTGAGTAGGCTGACCATATGAAAAGGAGGACAGGGTTCCTGTATCCTTAACAGTTTCATAGAAAATGGAATTTCAGCAGGTGTCATTTGTATATTTGCAGAACCTGGTGAAATTTAATTATCATCACAAAGTTAAAGCTGCAGGAGCCCTGACCTCTTTTGTACATGGTCAAGAGGACAGGGCTCCTGCAGCTTTAACTGTTGAGATGAAGAGGGAATTTCACCAGGTTCTGTATGCATACGAACGACACCTGCTGAAATTCCCTATCCTTTGCAACTGTTAAAGATACAGGAGCCCTGTCCGCCTTTTCATATGGTCACCCTAGTGCTGAGCCTGATTCAAAGTGCTGGTTTTGACCTTCAAAGCATTAAAAGGTTTGCGACCAAGTTTCTTGCAGGACCGCCTTCACCCATGTCAACCTGCCTGCACTAAGATCAGAAAGAGAGGCCCTTCTCATTTGCCCACCCATGAGAGCAGTTAGGTGGGTGACCACACATGAGAGGGCCTTTTCCACGGTGGCCCCACACCTTTGAAACAAGCTGCCATCATCATTGCAGGCTTTTAAGAAGGCCTTCAAAACATATTATTTTACGTTGGTCTTCTCTTGATATGACTGCAGTTATTGCTGTCATTGCCTTTGTGATTGCTGCTGGTTTTATTGTTGGCCTTTTTTATTGCGATTTTACTGTGTTCATGTTTTGATTGCTTTTAATATTTTAACTGTTTTTATATATTTTAATGCTGTAAGCTGCCTTGGGAGGGCTTCTGCCCTGAAAGGCAGCCAAGAAATATTTTAAATAAATAAAATAAATTGTTTATACAAATTGCCTGTGTTTGGCATGAGACCAGCATCTAGCCGAATCAGTTGCCACCAGGGAACTAGAAAACATTTCCCTGAACCCAATATAAGGCACTTCTACAGTGGCTTCAGTTGGATAGCATAAAAAAAAAAAATCTCTGTGCAAACGTCCCTGGAAGAAGAGAGGAGGGAAGTGCAAAGGTGCCAAATATTAAGGAGATATGAAAGCTCACTTGAGGTTTCAAGATTTATTGAATGGAAAGGTAAATATTGAGAGAGATTAGGAAAGATTAAAGAGGGGTTATCAGGTCAGTGTTGACTCAGTGGGGAAATGAATCCTGATATTCACTAAATCAATGCATGGGGCTAGACAGGAGACCATGGCAGAGCAGAGAGGAGGAAGATTGTCTTGCTAGCAGCCCGGCAGACACAGAACCAAAGCCTCTTGGAAGCCTGATCATGAAAAGGAGAAGAAAAAAAGAGGACAAGACAGAATAAGGCTGTGGTGTTTAGGCAGCAATCCCATGAATTCTTCCTGGGAATAATCCCCATTGAGCATTGCAGGGCTTACTTCTGAGTAAATATGCACATACTACTTACTCTGCATGTCATTCAGCAAGATAACCCATTAAAGCTGCAATCCTATTCATACTTAGCTGGAAGTAAGCCCCACTGAACATCAATTTTTTATTTATTTATTTATTTATTTATTTATTTTGCAACATTTATATACTGCTGGATATAATAGAATCTCTCAGCAGTTCACAACATTAACACACTTCCAGCTACAATAAAGGAGCAGTAAAATGGAGTAAAATCAATGGGACATCTGAGTAAACATGTCCATGGTATCACTGTAAGGCTACAGTCCTATACATAGTTCCCTGGAAAGAATAGCTGTTGAAATCAACAGGGCTTACTTCTGAGGAGACGTGTATCAGGTTGCACTGTGAACAATATTTCAATTGGTTACAATATAAAAAGAACAATAACTGATTAATGGGCAGCAAATAGACATGTTTGTGTGTTTTTAAGCAGTTAATTAAGTGGTTTTTAATACCTGTGCTTGAAAAACTGTGGGTGGAAATTTCCATCTTGGGATGCAACTATGTGCACACTCTCCTGGGAGTAAATCCCACTGAGATCAGTAGAACTTACTTCTGAACAAGCAGGCATTATGACTGCACTCTTCCTATGTCTTGCTTAGGAAAGAATCCCTCTTCTAATACTTTGGTTTTTGTTTTCTTTAGAACTATGGTTTTACTATTTCCAATTTATGCAGATTTTATCAGTTAATCATTTGTTCAATTGCCTAAGTGCGAACCTATGCATGTTTAGTCAGAAGGAAGCCTCACCATATGCATATGCAAAAGGGCTTACTTCCTAGTTAGTGTTTGTTTAGGACTACAGCCTAATGATTGCTTTCATTTCATAAGAAAGAAGCATCAGCTATCACCAGGGACTGTGAAAGAAATTGAGAAGGAAGTGCTTCTACCTTCATCTGAAGCTTTTAAAAAATAAACTCTAGATGGCACATGATGGGATCCAAATTTCTCCCCTTGTCTATAGTGTAAAAGTGCCCTGAATAACACATAAGAGCTGTCAATTCCATCCACCCCACTTCTTATATTTAAAGTAGGCTTTAAAGGTTGTAAAACAATGCCCTCTTCTTTTAAATTAGATACATCCGGCTATCTGATGAAAGGTGTCTCTCGAGACAAATTACTCACTTGAGCATCTAGAGTTTGTTTATTTATTTATTTATTTATTACATTTGTATACCGCCCCATAGCCGAAGCTCTCTGTGCGGTTTACATAGGATTAAAAACAATTAAAAACAATATACAAAAATTAAAACAGCAAAAACATACAACATACACACAATTTGTACATTTAAAAACCACTTCAACATTTCAAAAAGCTACAAAAACCAAACCAAAACAAAACAAACCCAGAGGAGACTAGACAAGGTGCTGTCATGACAGATTTTACACACAATCTACTCGTCTCCTTGTTGCCTGGAGCTGCTGGCCTTTTACGGGGAAGGGTGATGGGAGAGCTGCATCCCCAGGTTGAGACGGTGATGACACAACAGTTTCCACGGTTTCCACTGGAGGCGTCCTCATCAAAGGGAAGAGGCTGTGGGGAATTGGTCTTTGCATTCATCTTCCCACTGGGAGGGAAAGACCCACACAAGAGCTGATGCCTGCCCCCTTGGGTCTGACTCAGCACAGACTTCAAGCTTGAGAAAAATAGCAGCAACGCAAGGGGAGGAAGCAAGGCAGGAGATTTGAAAGAACTACAGTTGAGCATAGGTAGTTGCAAGGCTGGCTTGAACCACTTACGGCGGCCATAATTACTGATATTTTAACTATCTTTTTTACTGGATATGATTTACAAATTCTTTGGGAGCCCAGGAAGGAATGCCAGAGACATTAAGCAATGGCTAGAGAGAAAAGTATAAAAACAGCAGGAAGTCAACATTTTAACATCTCCTTGGTCATAAATAAGTGCTGTTTTTCCAAAAGCTTGGGAGAGGAAAGACTAATACATTTTCTTGGGGACTGGATCAGTCTCACAGTATATTTAGACCGCAATCCTCAAAACAAACTCACGCAAGATCAACGAGGTGGAAGGGGTCAAAGTACTCTGTGTATTATTATTTAAGTGTGTATTCTGGTTTTTTTTTTGTCAAATGGCATTAGAAATGGATGACTGGATCGAACAGCATCCTTAGGGGGCACCTTTTTCATAATTCCCTTCCTTGCATTCCATCCCTTCCATCTATCTGTCCTTGAGCTCGGAAGTTACATGTTTAGTTGTTTAGGGTGCAATCCCATGCACGTTTAGTCAGAAAAAAGTTCTACAGGCATGGCTGGCTGGGGCATGCTGGAAATTGTAGGGTGTTTTTCCATCTAAACATGCTTAGGGTTGCACCCTTGTTTACTTCTTTCTTTAATTTCTTGAGATCTACTTTCTCTGTCATGCAAGGACTTCCCAGTCAAATCACAACATAAACTAATCTCATGTTGCGCTTGCTTGTTTGTTTGTTCATTTATTCATTGATTTCTATCCTCCAATCCCAAAAAATAGCAGATGTGTCTGAAATGAGCTGCAGTGCAGTGGTAGTTTGATCTTCTGGGTCTTCTGTTGTCTGCTGTGTGCTCTGTGTTGCGACAGAACAGCCAAATGTTCCTGCACTTCAACATTTGGGTTGGTGCAGATGCTGTAACATCTGAACCCACGTGTAGAATTCCACAGAAAGCAGCAGCCTCTCATATCTGCCTCCTATGTCCCTCGAGAATATCAATGCGTCCTCATGATGATTCAACTTTCCCTGACCCTGTTCCACTTAATTGTCTGTAGAGGTGGGAAACTCACCACATGATGATGTAATGCCATGTGTTTTGGAGGGAGGGAGACATAGGAACGTAGGAACCTGCCTTATAGTGATTCCGACCATCCAGCTCAGAATTGTTGACACTGATTGGCAGCTGCTCTCCAAGGTTTTGGGGAGGATTCTTTCCTTGCCCTACTTGGAGAAGCTGGGGATCGAACCTGGAACTTTCTGCACGTAAAGCTACGGCCCCTCCCAACACATGGTATCTTTCAGCTGCTTGTACCATAATTCCTAGTTCTAGCCTGCACCACACATATTGATAAAAACTGTATTTTAACTTCCTTCTGAGTCAAAGAAATGCTTCCCACCAATGTCTGTTCCCTCATGAACCTGCACAGGTTTAAAGAAGGATCTCTGAAGGCCTTCAGAAGTGAAAAGGAGGATTGCCAGGGAAGGGGGCTTTTGTGTTGTAGCACTGCACCAATGGAATTACCTCCCCAAAAGAGATTTGGCTGGAAACACCGGTCTATTCTTTTCATGGCCTTAAAGGCCTTCTTAATCCAAGGGTTTAAGAGGGGCTTTAAGGCCCCACAATTGACATGGGGGGAGGCAAAGCGTGCTTTCCACAGACTCCAGAAAGTGTGCAATTCCCCTGGACATGGTAATGGTGAGCTGGGAAAATTGCGCACTTTCTGGAAATTGCATTTTGCTGAGTGCTGAACCAGGCCAGCTCCCGGAACAGGGCCGGCCAAGTGGCACTCAGCAAACTCATAGAGTGAGCACCATATGAGTTCTCTATCCCCTACTTTTGATTGATTGATTGATTGATTGATTGATTGACTGACTGACTGACTGACTGATTGATTTAATGCATGTTGTTTGATTTGCCTTTAGGAATTTTACTTTGTAGGTACAATTTTCATGCCATTCTGATGATTTTATTGTGTTGAATTTTATAATCCTTTCTGAAGAGTAGCCAATAAATATCACAAGAAAAGAAAGAAAGAAAGAAAGAAAGAAAGAAAGAAAGAAAGAAAGAAAGGTATCTGGTATGCATACAAGGACTCCATGCAAAACAGCCATATGTTGAATGGACAGATACTTATGATGAATTTAGCATATCTATTGCAAGCGCAACACAGGCAATTAGGACTGTGATGGATATTTAAGGGCTCCACTAGCCTGATGTCATACACATTAAACTTGATTAGCATTGCATCCGCTCTTCAGATTGTCAGCTCACAGATACTTGTCCTCTTGCACTGCTTCCTCAAGCCTCCATTCCAAAATGATGCACATGTCACATCAAAGCAAGCCATGTCAACTTACATCGTGTTATGTTATATGACATGCTGTGATCTTACATAACTGAGCACAGCACATTCTGTCATTTTGCATGATAGGATTAAAGTGGGGAGGAGGGGTGATATTATCTTAAAATAGACCATAATGCATTACACAAAGATATCTCGATCCTCATGTACGTTCCAAGATTAACGTTACCCGTTAGGCGGCAGAAATACATAGTAAACCTGATGGGCATGAAACTCCACTTGGTTAGTTTTGTGCTCATTGAAATGACTTCGCTTCTTGGTAGACAAACAACTACTGAATTGACTATGATGATGATGATGATGATGATGATGATGATGAATGAATTGCTAGGTGCTGTACACACAACCTATCTGCCTGCAGAGATTAAAGTCTGCATTTGATAATATAAAATAGGGATGTAGTGAGGGATTAATGATGAGCTGTGGAGATAACAGTTATTGGGTCTGTTCAGACAACATGCTAAGCCATGGTTAGGCCACTAACACCTTTGCAGCAAAAGGTTAGTGGACATGTTTAAACTGTGGTTATGTAGCCACCATGGTTAAGAATGGTTCACACCTGTGGATTCTCCAGTATGGGGTTCCTCAGGGGTCATTCTTGTCCCCCATGCTGTTCAACATGTACATGAAACTGTTGGGAGCGGTCATCCAGAGTTTTTTTAGTGCATTGTCATCAATACGCTGATGACACATTATTTCTCCTTCTCATCTTCAGCAGGTGAGGCTGTGGATGTGCTGAACCACTGTCTGGCTGCGACAATGGACTGAATGAGGGCTAACAAACTGAAACTCAATCCAGACAAGACTGAGATGCTGTTAGTGGGTGGTTCTGCTGACTGGATGGAGGGTGTTCAACCTGTTCTGGATTAGGTTGCACTCCCCCAGAAGGAGCGGGTTCGTAGCTTGGGGGTTCTCCTAGAACCATCTCTGTCACTTGAGGCTCAGGTGGCCTCGGTGGCATGGAATGCCTTCTACCAACTTCGGTTGGTGGCCCAGCTACATCCCTATCTGGGCAGGGATAACCTGGCTTCAGTTGTCTATGCTCTGGTAATCTCTAAATTGGATTACTGCATTGCATTCTACGTGGGGCAGCCTTTGAAGACGGTTCAGAAGCTGCAGCTTGTGCAAAATGCAGCAGCCAGAGTGATAACAGGAACCAGAAGGTTCGCGCATATAAGACCTACTCTGGCCCACTTGCATTGGCTGCCTATACTTTTCCAAGCCCAATTCAAGGTGCTGGTTCTAACCTATAAAGCCTTACATGGATTGGGACCACAATACCTGATGGAACGCCTCTCCCGACATGAACCTACCCATACACTACAATCTACATCTAAGGTCCTCCTCTGGTTGCCTACTCCAAGGGAAGCACGGAGGGTGGCAACAAGGGAGAGGGCCTTTTCAGTGGTGGCTCCCCAATTATGGAATAATCTCCCCGACGAGGCTCACCTGGCGCCAACATTGTTATCTTTTCAGCACCAGGTCAAGAGTTTCCTCTTCTCCCAGGCATTTAACAGCATATGATGAGGGTTTTGTGTTGTTGTGTTGTTGTTGTGCTTTGACCCAGAAGGATATTGTAATTTTAACTTGTTTTTATGCTTTATGGTTTTAAATTTTGTATATCGGTGTTTTTAATTGTTCAGTGTTTTTGATTTTTGTAAACCGCCCAGAGAGCTTTGGCTATGGGGCGGTATATAAATGGAATAAAATAAATAAATGAATAAATAAATAAATAACCACCATGCCTTAGTGTGTTGTCTGAACAGGGTAATTGAATTCCCAGTAAGCTGTAGTGGAGAACTACAATTGGTTTTGTGAGGCTAGCTTAGGCAAGCCTGGGATATCAAATCTATGCCTGGGGTGGAAGTCCAAAGACCTGGAGTATAAAAGTAAGACGATCTTTTTCTGTTGTTGTTGTTGTTGTTTTACTGCTCCTATGCCTTTAATAACAGACTTACAAGCCTTTCTAGCAATTGATCTGGGTTTGATTCCCAGGTAACAGACAAAGCTAGTCATGATGGCCATATGCTACCTTTATGTTCCAGTGATATTATGCCTGACATTGCCACTTGCTGGGGAACAGCAGCAGGATACAGCCATTGCCCTCAGTTTGGATCCAGGATCTGCCTTCCATGGCACGATCCTACGGATCGAGGCCGGGAACACAATGTAGATACAGCATGACAAAGTTAATCGATCACCTTGCCCAAAAATGGAAGATTTGATACTGGCCTGTAGTTATGAAGTGCCTCTGCCAGTAGAGTCTGGTGGCCCCTGTATTATCCATTCTGGGTTTCAGTCAGGACCAGCCAGAACTCTAAAGGAGCCATCCAAAGTGCTGAACCCTACCCCCAAAATAGTTTCAGGCCCTTGGATAGCTCCTTTAGAGTTCTGGCTTGTTCTGACTGAAACCAGGAATGGATTCATGGCCTCACCAAAATTGGTGCCATCAGCTTCCACTGCCTGCTTTTGGGGGATCCACCATCACCACAGCTCAGCCCATTCAGCAGAGTCCTCTAATCCTCAGTGTAGCATTTTCAAGGGGCTGGAGGAAGGGGCAGGGGAGTCAATTTCTGCCAGCCCGGTTTCACATGCTTAGATTTGGATCCAATTCCTCATGTACTGCTTCTTGGCTTCCCTGATTGGCCGCCATGGGAAATTGAACACTAGATTAGGTGGACCCTTGGTCTGACCCAGCGGGCACTTTTTGTGTTTTCTTATCTGCTGATAAGTTGTGTAGGAAGCTTCACCTAGTAAATTTATGTGTTGTTAAAGAGAAAAGGCCAATTAAAAAGTTGGTGTTGGGGTGGGGGGAAACAACTCTCCTATATAAGAGGGTCTGTCAGCTGGGTGCAGAGAGCTCTCAAAAAGAAGATACTTATTTGGCAACTGAGCTTAATTCAGTTAAGCAACATTTCACCTTTAAGGCTTTAACTTTGATTGATATAGAACCATCTAAAACAGAAGTCATTATGGATGCAGCGGGAGGGGAGGGGTGAACTTCTTTTCTTACTTTGTGAAAGGCAGCTATAAATCCATCAGGATTTAATTGCTGCAGTTTATATGCCAGCACCTTTTCTGCCCCTGTCTTCTCCATCACATCTTCCTTTTCTTTGTACTCTGCCAAAGATTTGCTTTTCCCAATAATTAAATTAGATGAATTAAAGCCTAACTGAAGCTAATTTTGCATAATATCCCAAACCATTTGTGTAAGACTTCTATTTTTTAAATAATAATAATAATAAAAAATCTCCAACTATTTCTCTAGTCACTAGGTTAGCAAATTATCCACCTCTCCAAGCTGCTTTTCAGCTATCATGGATCATATGTTTGCGAGAAGGGGGAGGAATTCATTCCCTTGCAAAATGATTGTCCATTACATTCATAATATATTATAAACTTCTGCCTTTTCCCACAGGGAATAAACAATTCTTCCTCTCTGAAATATGTTTGATCACATAACAGAATAAGTAGATTACATATCATCATTATCCTCTGAATATCATCACGCTGGCATTATTCCTGAAACTTTGTGGACATGCAAATTTATTGGAACTCTCTAACATTGAGGTGAATTCAGATTGCTAGTGAACCACAAATATTTGCTGCTCTGAAATACACCTGTCTCTACAGCACATAAATTCACCACGATCCAACCCAAATCCTGCTCTTTTCTCCTGTTCTTCCCTATTTATTTAGTTGCTAATGCCCCTATCACCACAGGAACCCTACAACAGCCAATTAGCACTCTACTAACCGGGGAGTAACCATAGTTCATGCCTTGGTTCCTTGGAGTGCTATCAGTATTCTTTACAACAACCCTGTAAGATGGATCAAGTATATCATCCCCAAACTACAGATGGGAGACATGGCAATCCTGATTTCCTAAGATCTCCTTGTAAATTCATGGCTGAGGCAAGATTTGAACTGGGAATCTCTGTTCACATCCTTAGCCAGTATATTACACCAAACATGGGATTATTTTGGTGCATTCACAAAGTGTCGAGTCCAGACTGACCAATGCATAAAGTAAATGCACTGATATCAATGGGACAAGTAAAACATAATGACTAAGTTACGCACCATTGATTTCAGTGGATCCCCTCTAAGTGTGATTAAAATTGGAGCCTGTCCAAAATGTTTTACAAGCACAGCTAAAGTACAATTAATGTGACTCACAAGTTTCTAAATGCATGTAAATCAGCTAAACTAACCAGGGGATCTGGGATTTGCTGTAGCTGAATCAAATACACGTTCAACAACAAACTATGGTCTGTTTTGTCACCATGCCATTTCGAAGGCGGCCTTGGGAAGAGCCCATTTGTAACAGAAGATAGCGGAAGGGTTAAATGAGTCTTTTATATGGTCATGGACGTTCCGTTGCCATTTTATCTTTCTCTCTTAGAGAGGGCTTAAAGGTTAAACTATCCATAAGGTATATTTGCCACTTTTAGAATCAGGGAAAATATTTTAATTTCCCTTGAGAAGGTGTTGCAGTGGCACCGGTAAATCACAGCCTTGACTGACAATATCCGTGGGTGTATCATCTGTCCAGATGACTTAGACAAACAGCCAAAGAGGAGCTCCGAGAGCGCAGGGAACATGCGAAGTTATCATCTCCAAGGCTGGTGCTCAGAACAATTAATCACCTCTAAAGTACCGAGCTTAAAAAGGTAATGACTTTTAAATCCAGCCATATAATCATGGTTTTCATACCTGGAACACAGGAGTTGAATTTGACTTCTTTGCTGGGATGATGATGATGATGATGATGATTCCATTTTATTATTCTGATTGATACAGCATCATTTTAAAAACATACTCCTGGTGCTGAAGGAAGGGCTATTTTGTTCATTTGATGAATGGCTACTTGTACTGTCTTAAGGTTTATTTTTCATTTCAGCAAGTGGAATAGTTCTAGCCTAGGAACATAGGAAGCTGCCTTATACTGAGTCAGACCATTGGTCCATCAAGCCCAGTATTGTCAACACTGACTGGCAGCAATGCTCTCCAGATTTTCAGGCAGGATCCTTTCTCACCTTATCTGGAGAAGTGGGGGATCAAAACTGGGACCTTCCACATGTGCTCTATCACACTATAGCAGGGGTTCAAAATCTCAGCCCTGGGAGCCAAATCCAGCCCTCTGAGGGTTGCAATCTGGCCCTCTAGAGTTCCCCAGAAGGCCATACTGCTTTCCCTGTCCCCCAACTGGTGATGATTTCATGGTTTCCCAGTTTTTGTGCTGTTTCTCCCTCCCCCCACAAAAAAAAATCTAAAAGGTTGAATTGCCTCTCCTAAGACTTAATTACTGGCAGGAAGAGCTAGAAGATCAAATATGCTGGCACCGCAATGGCTAATGTTGATGCTGCATGGAAATGCAGGGCTTCTGGCACCTGTCATGTCCCCTGTCCTCTACCCAGGTGGATGGCAACCAATCAGGGCTCACCAGCCGCCTGGCCATGCCTCTGCTGCAACTCCAGAGCAAGACTCAGGGGCTGTCTTGACATCATCTTGTACTATCTTCACCTCACTCCAGAGAAAAGAGTCAGTGTAAGTCTCTGACTTTTTTCTCCGCTGCTTCATCAGAAAGTCCTGAGGTGGGTGTGCGATTGCTGCTGCGTTGTATAATTGATGCTGTGCCACCACGCACACCCCCCCACAGCTTTCTGAGCATTTAGACAACCCCATGAACATAGCACCTGACAGCTTCTTCAAAATGGAATTTAGCCCTTGCGCACGAAGAGGTTCTGCTCTCCTGATATGTAGGCTCAAATCAATCTGCTTGCTTGAGTTAGAAAAGCTCCTAGTGATGTCTATTCAGAACTAAGTCCAACTCAGTTCAATGGGACTTACTCCCAGATAAGTATGTATATAGCATCACAACTTCAACATCTCCCACCCCAAACACCCAAACACCCAAACACCCCCATTTCTATTTTTATATTCCTGTTGCTCCAGTACTTGAATAGCGATCTATTCCAAATAGCTCTCAAATAGTTCTTCATTTCAATTGGCCTGGGGGAGCGTTGTTGATTTCAACACTCTTTTTATTCCATTTTTGAGATGATGAGCATTCTTTATATTTCATTTATTTCCCTGAGAGCTAAAAAAAACTAAGGGGGAGGGGAAATGTAAAGTGAAATCATTCAAGCTTCAGGATCAAAGAAAAAAGAACATGAGGATGAAGATCCATCAGTAAAACAATGAAATTGCAAGGCAAAAATCTAAGACAAAGGATGGGGGGGGGAGTTCGGAAGATGCTGGTACCATCACCACACACCTGTGTCTTGACACAGGTATGATGAAAACAATATGCTGAATGAGAGCTTTGAGTGACAGAAGAAAATTGGAATGTAAGGGTGAACAGAAGACCTCGGAGAATAGGGAAACTTCAGAATACTGGGTTTTGAAGGAGAAAATTGTCAAGCAAAAAGAAAACTATTTAGAAAATGTATAATAAAGATAGCAATTAAACCAATCATACTCATAAAGCATCTTGCATTGCGGGTGGGGGAAAGTGTACAATTTATATTCATCCCACTAAATTTGTCCCTCATTTGCAATGCATATGTCATCTGTGTCATACTGAATGTATAAAGCATATCTTTAAAAATCTGTGTGTGTGTGTGTGTGTGTGTGTGTGTGTGTGACATATATGGGATGTGCATCAAATCAGACAAAACCTAAGCCTGAGCAGAATAAAGCTGCTTTTGTCTGGTTCTGTTGGATCCTGAGGTGAAGCAGACTTCCCTCTGAAACCAACAAAACCAAAGCCACTTCAGAATGAGGCTTTGTTAGAATTACAGAGATACACAGACTTTACTTCTCCTTCAAATAGCATCTTTTGATTTCATTTCTCTAAACTATGTTTATGAGCAGAGGGAGTGTGGTTGAGTGACTGATTGGTCCATCTTCGAATTCTAGGGCATGTTTTATCAGGAGCTCCAATCACTGTGCTTTTGGGGAGACTGACAAATTTCAGATGAATACATGCAAGCATTTTTGTGAAAGAGCATACTTTATATTCTGAGGGTATCCCAAAAAAGGGACACATTGGCTGAATTCGGACAACACGATAGTCAATGGTGGGATAATAATCAACTTTACAGTTGTTCATCTAGGGAGTACTCCCCACACAACATGGTAATAAATAATCATCTGTGATCAGCGCTGAATTGACTATGGCTGAATTGACTATGGCAGATAGTCAATACAACTGACAATTTTTTCCCCTCCCCCAGTTGCTTATTGTGTCATCCGAATTCAGCCATTTATTCCCCTATGTTTGTTATAGACCAGTCTTCTGAAAATGACAGACCGCATAGAAGCCCAAAGAATGGGTATGTCAAGGTCCCAACCTTGCTTTCTCCCAAACTACAGTGACTGGAGAGTCACTAATAAACCAGGCCCTGTGATTAGAAGGTGGCTCTGTCAGTCACTCAATCCCATTTCCCATTGTCTGCATTTAGCAAAACAAAATCAAAAGATACAGATTTGTCTGCTTTCTGAAGCTGAATTGTGAATGAATCCTCATGCAGGGTCCAACTTCAGTTCTGGTTGCCTCAGATGGAAACCCACTTCACCTGGGTAACAACCAGAAATGGTGGCCCAACTTGACTTGAGCTTGGCCAAATCCAATGTGCATCCCATATGTTGGATTAACTGCATGGATGGAGGTAAATTTCTCAGTCACCTCCTTCCCAGGACAGTCCCTCCAACCCGTGCTGAATGGGAGAAAGTTGAACTGGGGAGGGGGCACTGTGAGAGATCAATATATGGATATTTACCAAAGTTTGGCTTAACCTAGGGTGACCAGATCGCCCTGGATTTCCCGGTCCTAACCGGGAAAACTGGGGCAATCCGGGCCAACAGGGGGACTGCGGGAGCAAACCGGGGAAAGGATCAGCTCTCCTCCCGCCCTTAAATGCCCACGCTGCTCCCTTGCCTCTGCAAGAAACAAGTGCTCAGCATTAGGGAGCGTCAACAAATTCCTTGTCTGGTGGCTAACTGCTTTAGCCACCAGACAAGGAATTTGTTGACGCTCCCTAACACTGAGTACTTCTTTCCTGCCAGCGCTGCTCCCCAGCCTCAGCAGGAAACAAGTGCTCAGTGTTAGGGAGTGTCAACAAATTCCTTGTCTGGTGGCTAACTGCTTTAGCTACCAGACAAGGAATTTGTTGACGCTCCCTAATGCTGAGCACTTGTTTCCTGCTAAGGCCAGGGAGCAGCGCCGGCATTTTAAAGCAGGCTCTTCCTCCTCCTTTGTGTGCTGCTGCTGTTCCTCAGGTACCTCCAGGGAGCCCAGGAGCAGGGCAAGAAGGGTGAGGGGGCTGCAGGGGATCACGCGGCAGTGGAGGAGATCGGCGGTGGCAGCGGAGGACCCAGTAGGTCTGGGCTGGTTTTTTGGGGGGGGCGGGGGGCTTGGTGGGGGGGTTGTTTCTGGTGGGGGGTGGCAGGGGTATCTGTTGGCCGCATGGCAGGCGGCCTTTTTAATTTTTTTATTTTATGTTCGGGGGGCTGCTTTGGTGTGGTGGCCATTTTGGACCTGGATTTTGCTTTCCAAAATCTGGTCACCCTAGCTTAACCAAAGTTGGGAGCCTTTATCAATTTAAAGTCTCAAGCTTCAAACAGGCTAATTAAAAAGAGGAAGCACTGACTCTCAGGACAAGAAATATAGAAAAGAGGAACCAAGGAAAATGCCAGACCTAAACATTTGTAAGATTAAGACAGGAAAATGTAAACATAGACAAAGTGCCATTCTCCTGGTGTGGAAATTTTGAATGTTTTTCAGGGGACAAAGGTCATTAGACACCAGTAATAAATTAGCGACATAAAGGAGGGATATAAATAAATATGAAGATGTGGGATTAAAGGGGTAATCAATCACATCAGATATCATATTCAAGTGTAAAAATATAAAAGTAAAGGGAAGACACTGTGTGGGGACACTCCCAGCTGGGGGTAACCCCTGTTAGCAGAAAGCTATGTAAGTAATATGTGAACTGTTTTGTATTGTCTTCTTTTCCTGTTTTAAATTTTGGCTGCATTCAGACAACACAATAGTCAATGGTGGGTTAATGGTCAACTCCACGGTTGCTTATGAAGGGGGTGCTCCCACACAACATGATTGTAATCAACCGTGGTGTGGATTAAGGCCAGCGACAAGTTGACTGTTTGTCAATGGTATGTTTGATTGACACATCCCCCTCCCCGCCTCAGTCCTCCTGCTGGTATCCCATCAACCATTGCAAGTTCTGCTGGCTGACTAGAGCAGCTGCCGCCACTTTGATTATTCTTGATGGGACTCTGTAGTTGCCAAAAATAACCAAATGTGTGCAACAAAATAGTCAACAGTGCCTGACACATGAGATGATAACCAATGGTTGTTCAAATAATCAACTCTACACAGCGTTGGTTATTTGTGTTGCTTATTTCAGCCAAATAATAAACCATGGTATGAAAAAGTCCTGACACATGACATATTAACCCTCTGTTGACTATTGAACCCACCATTCACTATTTAACCCACCATTGATTATCATGTCCTCCAAACCCAGTCTTTGTCAACAAATACCAAGGTACCATTTTTTATATACTTGTCTTAAACATATTTACTTTTTTATATACATGTATTAGAACTTAATCTAAATATATAAGCATCAATTTATAAAGTATCTCTGTTGCCCACGTCACTCAGTACATCCTAACACCAAGACAAATTATAATTCTCTGAACCCAAGACAGATATAAACAGGATGTAGGGGAAGTAAGCAGGGGTCTGGTTAATTAGATTCATATCCTTACATTTTCCATTACAGGATCCCCAAAAATCAGGTGGAGGGAGCATTAATGAGGAGAGCCCATTCTCTCAGAGAAGTCCCTTCTTTTCATGGAAGACAGATCCTGGATCCAACACAAAGACACCACAAAGACAAAAGCATAGCTTAAAATGCAAAGTTTATTCTGGAAATGAAACAAATTTGCCTCAATAAGTTCTCCTCCAAATTCTGTACTGCAGATTCTGAGACTAACACTGCAATCATATGCCTATCTATTTAGAAATAAGTCCCACTGAGTTAAATTGGTTTTCTTCCAGGTAAGTAGGTATAGTATTGCACCTAACTATACTCCATATGTGATATTTGCCATCTGTATTCCTTATTTGTCATCTAGTATTAGATATCTGCCAATATCGGAGAGGTAATAGCATTTGATATTCATCACTCTGTTGTTTGGAATCTGTTTTTGATTGTTGATATTGTATGGCACTTGTCATGTAATAGTATATGACCTGAGAGCAAAGTATTTATTTGTTACGTTTATATAAAAGCCTTTCTCCAAAGAATATAGAGTTGCCTACATGGCTCTCTCCTCTCCCCAATTTTATCCTTGGAATAACTCTAAGAAGTGAGATAGGCTGAGTGAGTGACTTAAAATTAGCCAGTGAGTTTTATGAGTGAGTGAGGACTTGAACTTCAGCGCTCCTCTGCTCATGTCTAACTCTGTAATCATTAGGCTAACTGGCTGAATTTATTATTTAACTCACCTAAATGTTGTTGCCAATGCTATTTTTAATATTCTATAAATAATTTAAAACTCACTGTTATCATCATATACACCGCTGAACACACTTATCATTTGATAGCTACTTTTCTGTATACATTTCAGAGATTACATTTCATATTAATATTAGAAATTGGTGCTGAGGTGTTAAAATAAACTTATTTGCAGCTAGAAAGTAGTCAATCAAGAGTAGCCAGGTTAGAATTCTTGCCTCTGACATCCTAATTTCCCATGCACACCAAATTCTTATGAGGTGGGGAAGCATCAGATGGTAGAACTCTTCTGAGGCTCTAGGACTACAGACTGCCAGGTATCAGAGGCAGGGGGAGAAGTGCTTGTCAAAATGCTTTCCCCTGCATGCTCATACATGTGTGCACAGACCTCCCTGCAATCGGTAGTGGTATAGTTGTAGGAGAGCTCTACGTTGTGATAGTTCAGATTTTATTTATTTATTTCTATCTATACCACCATATAGCTGAAGCTACATACAAAATAAAACATAATAAAAATGGTCCGAAATTTTAACACAGAAAAATTAAAACAATTGAAACAGTTAAAAACAATTTAAATAAACAATGGGTTTTCCCCTTACCTAATAGACATGTTCTACAACAGCAGACAATAGATGCCATATCAGATACCATTAAATGACTGTGAGTAGAACGTGGTCTTTATGTGGCGTTGACAGGATGACAGTATCATTTACTGACATCCCTGCTTAATTCTGTAATCCTTAATTTGGTGTACACATTCCTTGTCAATCTGTGGCCTCCAAAGGGCTATCTAAACATTCTGGAAGCCCTGAGGTAGCTCTGCGATGGTGCTGCATCAATTATATGATTCAGGAGCCACTTCGAAGCCATCACGGGGCTTCCCAGAGAAGTACTGCTTTTAAAATTCAGGGACTTACCCCAACTTTTCGTGATCGACTTGAACACGGCCCTTCGGCTGTTTAACTTCACTCCATCCTCGATGCAGTGGGGCGGCTGGGCAGGTTGCTGTCCTCCTGGGCAGAGGGCCAGCCCCCCTGCTGAAAACCACACACTTTTGCCACAGCATCAGGATTAACCGCTGCCACCCCAAAGCAGCAAAAGCTCAGGGTTTAGCTTATCATGGTGGCAACCCACTGCCGTACAAGCATCCCCCAGGATACCATGAAATGTTAGCCACACCTTCATGACATGATCTGATGGTTCAAAGTAACCCTCACTCCCTCCTATTAAGGCTGATCCTTACACCCTATTGAATACATAACAGTCCTTTATACAGATTGTGAGCATTGATTTTGCAAAAGTGCCTCACTTTTGCCTGCTGTTATCCCTCAACCTCTCAATGATCAGCTCTTTTGTAGCAGAGGCTTTGTTAAGAAGCCCTCTTGAGTGTTGCATAAACAAAACCATTGAAAGGACTATGGGGCTTTTCAATGCAGCAAGTGAAAATAGATGAATTGCTTTACAGATTCCCCATTCTTTCTTTGGGTTACAATTATGATCCTATTCATATAGGCTACAATGAGTCATTTTATAGTATTTTTATTTATGTTCAATATTTGTACTATGACAAACATGGTTCCATGGAGACTTCAAGGCAAGCTATAAACATCAGTAATAGTGACATGCAAAAATAAGCAACATTTCATATAACTATGACTTACCAGCAACAGAGCTTGTTGATTCCAGAAAATATAAAATTATGTGTCACCATGTTAGTCCACAAGACTTTGCACACACCCTGTCCCCCACTCGAGATGTCCACTGAAACAGAAATACGTTCTCTGTGTAGAACATCTTTCCCAAGGCCAACTGTTTTAATTTTTAGAAGGAGTTCTGCAATGAGCAAGCCAACACAGAAAAGCTCTTCGTCATTGCCACTTCTGACAAAACACATGGGGCATGGTTCCCTCAAATGACCTCAGTGTGCAAGAAAGCTTGTATAGGAGCAACTGTTCTCCACAATAAACAAGACTAAAGCAATGTAGGGTTGTCAAGGTTAAAACTAGCACTTTGACTCATGCTCAGGAACAAATTGGACATGATCCACAATCTACTTAATACTTGGCTTCCGTGAAACTAAAGTAGTTAGGACATAAGTATGCCATCTTAAATTATTGGTGCATCAGAGCCTTTCATACAATTATTGGAAAACTGAAAACTATTTTGTAGGAGCCAATATTATCACATGTCCTCACTTTAAAAAAAAATTGGGGGGGAGGGGAATATTTCAGGGTGGGGTGGATGAAGACATTTGTTATATCATCCTCTCTGTGAATCAATACCATTAGTTGGAGCTAAAGACGTCCTACGGGCACTGTGGAAAGACCAGCTGCGTTTATAAATCAATATGTTACCTCTGACATTTACAAACATCTTTTAGAAGCAAGGCACTATTTTAAACTCTTTTAATATCATAGTGTGAGGATGATCTGTCCTCTGTAATATCTCTTTACCTCTCCTGAGAATCTATACAATTGAACAGGCTGCCATTTCAGTTTGATCATTCAAGAAATGGGGGAGGGGGTTAAGAATTAATTTGGTCCTCTTATCTTCCCCATTCTGTTGTTATTCAAACTCCCCACCCCCACCCACTTCTTTCTTTCCCACAATGACATAAATGGCTTTGTTTTTAATGGACATGTCTGCTAATGGGAGCTCTGCAGCTACAGGCTAAAAATAGTGCTGGGGAAATAATAGATCAGATCAGCCTTCCGCAACATGATGCCCTCAAGCCAGCCATGCTTACTGTGTTGGACAGTAAGCATGGCTGGCTTGAGGATGCGGGGATTTGTAGTCCAACACATCTGGAGGATACCAGGTTGGGAAAGACAGCTTACATTTCAGCACTAGGAGGGTGGACAGCTCCTTTCCCCTTTTTCTTTTTCTTTTTTTCATTTAGAACGTTGTAATATTTGAAACTGCGGCCTTCGAAGTATGTACTTACACCTGCAATTTTTTGTTTTTATTTTTTGTTTGACTTCGTTAAAACTTATTATAAAAAAATATTTTTTAAAAAAAGGAGTGTGGACAGCTCAACAACAGACAAATAATGATTTGGGACATTTTTAAGGACATTTATATTGCCAGAAAGCAGCAGAAAATTTATGGGGTAATGGTGTGGGTAAAGATTGTTAGTCTTTCATCACCAGTTATAGAAAGTTGGTATCATCTTCACAAGCATCAAGTTTTTGAAAGCCCTACTATTAACCATTGTAGAATCACCAATACTCCTGAAATTAAAAAATGGAAATCCATGGGTACACTCTAGAAAGTACGGAGTGTACTGGAATGTGAAAGATAACAGCCTTTGAACAGTTAACAAGTTTCTTGCTGATACAATTGTAATGTGATGTCAAATTAACAAAGTATACAGGAAATAATTCCACTCCAGTTAGGAAAAATATTTTGTTGATCACATTAATTCATTGACCAGATCTAAACCTTCTCTTTGAGCAATAGGTTGTAGAAGAAGATAGTGCAACACAACAAATATGATAAATAAGGATGTACAACTCCCTCCCCCATTTCCAGTCCTGGACAGGGTTCCATCATCAGAAACCTAGCCCTTTTGGGACAGCAGATTTCCTTGGAGCCTTTGGTACATTCTCTGGATTTTGTGCATTTTTCTCCTCTGTAAACAAAGCAAGAAATGCCAATTGTGGCTGCAATTAGTATAGCTTGGGCTAATTACGGCCATGATTTGCCCAAGATACACTAATTGCAGCTACAATTGATAAATCTTGGCCTGTTTAAAGTGGGGGGAAAGCATGCAAAATTTGGACGATGTGCCAGCAGGGAGAGACAGTCTGCTGCAGACTTTGCAGGTTGGATTCCCAGGTCCGTGGCAGATTTCTCCAGCATCCCTAATGATAAACTACAGAAACAGAGAAGCAAATCAGATAAAACCAGCTGCGATCTCTAATGCCAATTCAGTTCTGGGTGCATAAACAGAAGGTGGAGGGGGGAAATATTAGTGCTGTGCTGGGAATTTTGACCATTCCATATTTGGCATTTCAATGGGAGGTGGGGGTGGAATGAAAACTCTGGCAAACGAGGCTGGGAGAGGTGAGAATTTTGGAGAATTTTCTCCTTAGGGAGGGGAACAGGTTTTTCACGTACTTTTTTAAATGTAGCCAGTTGTTGAGGTGTCTTCTTTATTTCTTTCTTTTTTATTATTTTTTGTAAAAACCAGCAGTGCTTTCTGGATGTTTATTGGAGAGGGTGAGGTCACATGGTATCCAATAGGCATTCACTAAGAACTGCTGGACTCATCAAAATGCTGGAGGAAGGGTTTTGTTTTTTGAAAAACTAAAAAGTAGGAAGAAAGCCCCTCAGCAATCGGCTACACTTAAAAAAGTTATATGGAAACCCTGTCCCCCTCCCCAGGGAGAAAATTTCCAAATTTCCCCCCTCCCTGTGAAAAATGCAGAAAAAACAATGCCTCTTTTGCAGGGAGAAAGAAAGTTCCTGAAAATAGGTGGCAAGTTTTGGGCCAATACTAAAAAATATACCAATACACCACTATATCTCAAGACAATTGTTATCTTCTTTTCATGTAGAAGGGTCCCAGGTCAATTCATGGCATCTCCATGTACAACTGGAAAATACCTCTGTATGAAACTCTGTAGAGCAGCTGTCAATCAATGATGACAATACTGAGCTAGAAGGACTGATGGTCTGACTTGACAGAAGGCACTTTCCTATGTTCTGTCTTTTGTATTTTGCAAAGTATGGATGAAAAAAAATCACTAGTGGATTCCATTGTGACAAGACTCTCAGTAGATGATGTGGCACCCTCAAATATTGCATTCCAAATGTTTCACTTTCAAGCTATTGAATAGCTCACCCCATCAGTGTCTTCTCTACTGAGACATTATTATTTTTAGCTACTATATTAAATTTACATTGTTTTATTTAATGAACTAAATTGGTCCTGACTGACATCTCTTTTACAGTCCTATCTGTTTCTTAGCAGATGACACTGAATGTTGGAGGAGAATAACTCTCCCATGTACACCCTCACTCCAAGATTGACAGAGATGCAACGTGAAGCATTATCCCATAGAGCAAAATCAACATAAAGACAGATTATAACCTGACGAGGCCTGCCTGGCACCAACATTGTTATCTTTTCGGTGCCTGGTCAAGACTTTCCTCTTCTCTCAGGCATTTGGCAATATCTGAGGAGCCTGGGTTTGGGGCTTTGTAGCTTTTTGGGTTGTTGCAGTGGTTTTAAATGTATTTGTGCATTGTGTGTATGTTGTATGTTTTTGCTATTTTAATTTTTGTATATTGTTTTTAATTGTTTTAATCCTATGTAAACCGCCCAGAGAGAATTCAGTTAATTCAGTGAAATGTGCATCACTTCTACTGAGAAAATCAGCAATGACGGACAAGCAGTGATTATGTCAGCTTCTAAGTAAATCTGGAGAAATACTGGGTTGAGTAGTTAGCAATAAATTTGGGAGTACAAATTTCCATATATTTTCCACAATCTTGGTAGTAAATGATAGAAGTAGCCTTCTGTCACTGGAGCCATGCATAAAGGTGTTAATTGACTAAGCAAGATGACGACAGTGTGATTATCACCTAATCCTGCCATTCTAAACAATCCCTGAACTGAATGATCACAGTCTGTACTTTTTGCATTTCATCACCATTAGACCTCAGTGTTTACCAATTGTTACACCTGTATATTCATGTGTATAAATTAGAAGCATGCATCAACGCCCTGCTTTGACATGGACTTCAATTTGGACCTTTGGAAAATGGCCAGCTCTTACTCTGACTGATTCAGGGTCAGTCCACCTTAGCACAGTACTGAACCCAAACTTCAGTTTGGAAAATTTAGATTTCAGTGCTTTCCACTGAAAATCATAGAAAATCAAACAACAACTCTAACTTTTCCCCCTCTCAGTCAGAACTTGATGATAGTTGCAGGCTTAGTAGTCCCTTGGGTAGGCTTAATAAGCCTACCCAATGTCACAAAATAGGGAGTTCTGTCCTATGCATCTTCATATTTTGAGGTATTTGTTTGTTTTAAGAGAACACCCTACACAGTACTGAACCCAAACTCTGCAGGTAAGTATAGTAGCTGAAACATGAGTCAATAATGCAGTGCAGCGACCTCATTTCTGTTGATCTGTTGCCACAGAATGTAACTGGACTAGACTGGCCTGATTCTGCTTGGGCTTTGGACTTTGTCCAAATCCGATGCACATCCCTAGTATATATACATGACAATTAAGGAGAACAATACAGGAATCTGATAAAGTAGGGTGATCACATGAAAAGGATGGGGCTCCTGTATCTTGCATAGAAAGGGGAATTTCAACAGGTGTAATTTGTATGCCTGCAGCAACTGGTGAAATTCCTTCATCATCACAACCATTAAAGCTGCAGGAGTCCTGCCCTCTTGACCAGATACAAAAGATGGCAGGGCTCCTGCAGCTTTAACTGTTTTGATAAAAAGGGAATTTCACCAGGCGCTGCATGCATAATAATGGCACCTGCTGAAATTCCCTTGTCTATACAATTGTTAAAGATACAGGAGCCCTGTCATCCTTTCCATGTGGTCACCCTAGATGAAGTAGACTTAAGTTCACAGAACTTTATGCCATAACAAATGTATTAGCCCTTATTTAAAGATCTTAGTTCTGGCAAATGTAAATGAGAGCCAGTGTGCTATGCTAGACTTGGACCCAGGAGACTGTGTGTTCTAGTTTCCAATTAGCCATGAAGCTCACTGGGTGACTTTGGGCCAGTCATTGACTCTCAGCCCAACCAACTTCAAAGGGTTGTTGTGACATTAAAATAGAGATGAAGAAGCTCCAAGAGGCATGCTGGGACATAAATCTAACAAAGAAAGAAAGAATAAATGATCAGAAATTCCAAAATTCAAATGTCTGGTCCTACAAATCAATGTTGGGGGTGTGGAAATAGGAATGTTTAGATATTACATCAAAAGCAGTAAACTCTGCCTGGTGTGATTGGGGCAGAGGTGGTTGTTGTTGTTTATTATATTTATATACTGCCCCATAGCCAAAGCTATGGTACAGTCTGTGTTGAAGTTAGTCAGAGATTTTGGTCACCTCAGAAAGTGGGGCAAAGAAACTCCCTCTACTGGACTCCACACTTCCATTCTATAATAGGTCTTGCTTGCTAATCTATACCCCTCAAGGCTCTTCCATGACAAAGAAACCAGCCCCCTACCAATGTCTATTGAAACAAGGCTTTTGAAACATCAAAGGCTTTATAAAGGGCTACACATGGTCCAACCTGTTGAGAAAGGAAGAGGAGGAGGAGGAGAAGCAAAGGGGTAACACTTTATCCGCTGTGCAAAGGTAGAATGCTCCGTTATAAAGTTTAATATTGCAAGCAATGGTGTATTCTGAATGGGAACCTGATTGGAAAGGTTCTAAGAAGAAAAGCGGGTTGATTTAATCCTTGTTCACCAAGCGCTGGATTTTTTCCCCCCAGCACAATGTGCGCTCTGGGTAACTGATGAAATCAGGCTGCCAGCTTCGAGGAGTTCAATAAATTTCAAGTTGCTTTGGTGTCAAAAGGGCAGAATTTAGACTAGCTGTGTTGACGCAAAACGGGGACGCACAAATTGTATTTTTTGCCTCTGGAAATGTCTAAATTGATTTCATAAAAAAGGGATTGGATGGCCTGTTATTTGAAATGGGATACTCAGGAAAGCCCATTAGGCATTGTATGTAGAAGCATACTGTAGTGTTTCCATATTACCTTTCATTACGTAAACAAGCTCTTCTTTTGAGAGTGCTAATTAGTTTGGGCTTTGTGTTCAGGAATATAATTCTTTGCATTGTGGTGGTATTAAGCCCCCTCCAGACATCAACTCTTCTGGGCATGCAAGTAAACTAAGCAATGATGTGTTATTTTAAGAGGTAAAACTTGATAAAAAAAATAGATCATGGCAACACTGGAGAGCAGAGCTGAGTGATGTCTCAATAGGTAGCTGCTGATTTATTCATTTGTTATTTTTAAATATATATATACACACATATTCCACCTTTCAGCTTAAAAAACCTTCCAAGGAAAGTCCATAGCTAAGTGAAAGAGCACCTGCTTTGCATTGCAGAAGGTCCCAGGTTCAACCAGCATTTCCAGGTAGGGCTTAAAAAACTCCTGCCTGAAAACCCCAGGAAGTCCTCATCAGAATCTCAACAATACTGGGCTAGTGGACCAATTGTCTGACTCAGTATAAGGCAGCTTCCTATGTTCAAGGTGGCTTATATGTAACATCAAAATATAGGAATACATTCTTAATAAAGGTATTGGCCATAATGAGCCATCTCATCAGGATCCTTTCCATAGGACAGGTGGTAGTAGATGGCCCTGGTTGGGGGGCACTGGGGACATTCCAGGTTGGTCAGGCTCTGAGGTGATCTTTGCCTGCCCCGATCTCTGAATTGTTTCCCTTTCTGAATATTTTGCTTAAGAATGGGCCCTTTCTTGATGGGCTTAATTTTAATCAGGGCTTAATACTCTTTTCCAATGCCAGGGCTCAGACTTGGAGCATGGAAATATTAATAGTAACTACAGTCCACCCATTTTCCCCTGCCCCACACGCCCACCCATCTGAGGTAGGGTGTGAAATTTTAGGATATGTCTGTATTACTCACCAGCATCTCTCACTGATTGTATTGAATCTTCAGCAGTGATCATAGCTGGAGAAATTATAACTTTGGATGGGGAAGAAATTCATTGGGCTCACTTTTCAGTGAAAATTTACCTAACTACCACTTGCCAGAGCAATATGCAAACCAAAACAGTTATGCTTTGGTATTCATACTTCTCTGAATTCTGTGATGCTGTTCTCCAATCACAAATGGATGTGAATATTTGGGAAGGTTCACACGAAAATGGAAAACCACTTGCAGGGAAACCACTTGTACAACAAATGTATATATGAGGCAGCAGTGCATGTACAAATGCATATATTAGGAGAAATGCACTTTGAAATTGTACTAATTAATTCACATGCCAACATGGAAACAGGATGGAACAAACTTCAAATTGGAAAAATGAGAAATTAAGAGAAACCAAAATCGACACATCTGGCCATATGCCACATGGGACTATCTGACTGTGAAAGTCTATGCTATCTTGGATCAAAGCCAGCATCTAACTGACTATTATTAGTGTACCAAGAATAGCCAATGTTGAAACATACTGTTTTTCTTTATTGCATACGGAGCACTATAAACTGATGCAATCACCAGCTGAAATCCTGTAATATGAACTAAAAAGTCATCATAATGGGAGTAATAGTCCTACCATTCCCGGCATCAAAAGCAATAATAATAAATAACATGCCATCATTTGTGAATAAATATCATCAAGTCTGGAAATCATGAACTTTTGACCTGTTTCATCACTACTAGGCCAACATAGATTAAATGGCTCCAGCACTGCTATGTAATTTAGGAAAATTTCTGTATCTACAATGCATCGGGATGTCATTATAGCACAATCTAGGTGAAATGAAACATTTTTTCTATCCCACTGATTTGAAAAGGAGAGCTAAGCACATGCTGAGGCTCTTTCCCAGTAGAGTCAATGAAATGGAGAGCCGAGGTAGGCATGATCGTGGAGGTGGTAAAGCCATCTCCGATCTCTTGAAACTTTTCCAAATAGCAGCCATGGGAGAAGGCGATCTGAACCAGAACCATGGTGTATGAGCGGGGAGTGGTAACTATTTTCCATAGTACCATTTTCCCAAAGAAAATTGCCTTACAACAGCAGTTATTTGTGTGTGTGTGTGTGTGTGTGTGTGTGTGTGTGTGCTTCTTAGTGGGGTAATAATAGCAGTTGGGGAGGCCAATTGTTTGTTAAGCAAATGGTACAGAAACAAAGGATGTTTTTGAAAACTCATCTGCACTATGGTCCTGATTCTCCTGCACACACACACACACACACACACACAAAACAAACTACTATTTGCACAAGTTTAAAGAGTGTAGTGATTCAGCCATTCATCTCCATTTTTATGTCCAGCTTGGCCCTTAAGGGCACAATCCTGTGTTTGTTTAGACAGAAAGCTCTACAACTTTTATCTGTTCTGAATCTTCCACCAGTCAGCTTCATGGGATGACCCTGGGTTCTAATATTATGAGAGGGAGAAAAATGTCTCCCTATCCATTTTCATGATTACACCATGCATAAATCTGTACACCTCTATCATATCTCCTCTCACTTTAAGCAAAACAGCCCCAGATGTTACAACCTTTCCTAATAGGGGAGTTGCTCCAGCCCCTTGATCATTTTAGTTGCCCTTTTCTGCCCCTTTTTCTCCCAACGCTACGATATTCCTTTTTAAGTGCATTGACCAGAACTGTATGCAGTACTCCAAGTGTGGTTGCACACATTGCGTGTTGGATGGTGATTTCCTCTGTTATAGTCCAGCGGGGGATTAACAATCCTTGCGCTCTACCCAATCAATGCCTTCCCCCATTTCATTCAACTGACATTTATAATTCTATCTATGGGTTATTTGCAAATATGCCCATTCCCTGATTACACAGTTTGCATGAGATGCTCTCACACACAGCCACACAAAATAGCACACAGAAGATGGCATAATGCTTGGCAGTCATGCAAACAAGCTGCTTCAGGTTCATAGCTGCCACAATGAAGGGGGCTGGTCCAAAGTGGTGCTCCCTGCGGTTCTTCCCAGCCCTGCAATGGTAACAGCGACAGCCTGGTGCCAGCATTGTGTTGCTAATGTGATTGCCATCTGTCTGAACCATAGGAACTCTCCAGTAACTGAAAGACATGCACAACAGTGTATCGGAAAGTAAGTTTTTCAGAAATTGTCACCACTGTTGCTGTTGAAGAATGGTTCTTTCTACAGAATACACAACAATCAACCAGAGAATCATACAAATTTGTTCTGCATCCAGGTTGCTTATGACAAGGGTGGGCAACGTATTTACTAGGGATGTGTATCGTATTGTTAAAATGTACAATGACGATACGATAGGGTCGTTATCGTGCATGTGTTTAATGATGACGATGCGATAGAAAAAGCTACGATAGTCATCGAGGACGATAATTTTTGAGCGATTTTATCATTTTATCAGGCTGCCATATAAATATACCTATAACTTCTGTATTTTTAAAGTTAGAAGCTTGAAGCTTGATCACAATGCTTATGGGGTATGCTTAAGTATTTGTATGAATTTTGAGATCCATCCCTCCAACCCTCGATTTTATATTAATTTTTTAAAGATCATTTCCGTTCTGACAGGTCTGAATGAATGCACGTGGCGAGCTGTCATTCTGATCTGTCAGAACTGAAATGATCTTTAATAAATTAATATAAAATCGAGGGTTGGAGGGATCAATCACAAATTTGGCACATATGTGTAGCAACATGTACTATTCATATGTGCCAAATTTGAGATCGATCCCTCCAACTCTCAATTTTATATGAATTTATTAAAAATCGTTTTAGTTCTGACAGATCAGAATGACAGCTCGCCATGTGCGTTCATTCAGACCTGTCAGAACGGAAACGATCTTTAAAAAAATCATATAAAATCGAGGGTTGGAGGGATGGATCTCAAATTTCATACATATACTTAGGCATACCCTATAAGCACTGTGACCAAGTTTCAAGCCTCTAACTTTTAAAATACAGAAGTTATAGGCATTTTTCTTTAAAAATAAGGATGCAAAAAATATTGTTTTTTCACGATAATTATCATGAAGACGATACGGTTCACCCATGATATGAATGAAGGCGATAATTTTTTTTGTCCGAAATGATGATAACGATAAATGACGATATTTTTTGGCATGCACACCCCTAGTATTTACCCCAAAGAGTTGCATGTTGCAATGGGTGGTGCGTCAGGGGCCACACACATGCACATAGATGCATGCACAGCCACACTTGTGCAGGCACACACTCAGACGCACATTCAGCCATGAACATTTACACTTACACACACACATACACACACACACACACTTCCTCCACATCCAAGCATGCAGGGGTGAGAAGTTTGGATCTAACCCATTATCTTCCCCTACATAAACTGTTTTTGACACAATCATTTTAAACCTTTTTCAAAATCTCAATTAATGCCCTTAACTGATTTGTCAATGAATCATGTTTAAGAATTCTTAGCCAGGGTTCATAAATAAAATCCCAGAGAGTATTTATTTACTTTTAGCTCTTTGATTTCAGTCCCATTTCACCCTGATTTTCTGAACTGAAATAAACATGGACTAAAACTTTCTGTACTCTCAACTGCTTAATCATTTTCACTTTAGTGTTTGGCAGCTCAGTTTTTGTTCTGTTTTGTTTTGTTTTGTTTTACAAAGATATGCAAGAAACATAAAGGGTATATATACTAAAGAACAGACAGCTGATATTAAACATCCCCCAAACAAATGAAGGCTACAATCTTATGCACAATTACCAGGGAGAAAGTCATATTGAACTCAGTGGGACTTGCTTCTGAGTAGGCATATATAGGACTGCACTGTAAAGAGCCCAAGACGAAAAAATCTAAAACATAATAAACATAACCACAAGGATTACTTACATTGAATGGTTGACAGTACCCAAACATTAATGATGTAACTGGTACATTGTGAAATGAATTGACTCTTTGACCACCTGCCATCTTTAAAGGTGGTTGCATAATAAAGAATATTATCTTGCAGGCTGGCTATGCACTGAGTTCAGCAAAATCACATAGCACAATCAAGGAAAGACTCTACCAGTTTGAGCTGCAATTGGAAGACATTTTTAATGCTCTCCATATGTTAAAAGTGTTCTGCATATAGAAACCTAGCATATCAGAGAGAAAGGCTTTATTTTATACTTCTTCTTGAAGGGCTTACCTTCTCCAAGTGCGGTGAGTTTTAACACATGCCCCCATTCAGTCATGGTGCTCACTGGGACTTTTGGTCAGTCACTGACTCTCAGGCTAACTACCTCACTCGGTTGTTGTGAGGATAAAATGGAGATGAGGAGGACTATGGCCTTTTCTACACCTAAGAGTGCATAGGGAGGACCTGGGGGCAATCCCAGACTTACTTGCTTCTGGGATCATCACCCACTTTCTACACAGGAGTGCGATGTCCCAGAAGCACACAGGACATCACGTTCATCATGGCCGCCATTCCCCCCCCCCCAAGATGGAGCCAGGAACACACTTGCGCTCCAACACAAAAGTAAGTTTTTTTAAAAAATCCCTCCGAAAGCACTTACCCGCTCGCCATCCAATGGATGGCAAAAATGCAGCCCCCCCCCCATCCCCTGATGGGCACAGAACAGTGCAGCGTGGCTCCATGTCTGTTTCTGGTGCCGTGCTTACTTGTGAGTAAGCAGGAACCAGGTGGGACAGGCACCCACACCTCCCATGGTTTCAGGATGTTCCTGGGACCACTGGAAGATTCAGGTTTTCCTTTCATTATCCCTGGGAAAACCCATGTCCATCCCCACCCTGCCCCCGGGAGTCCCTGTGTGTCATTTAGATGCACAGGGAGCACCCAGACACAACCCCAGGGGAAAAGACTGGTGTAGAAATGGCCTATGTAAGCCACCTTGGGTTCTTGAAAGAGGAAAAAAGATGGGATATAAATGTAATACATACATTATTATTTTCAAGGTTATATTTTAAGTCCAATGCAGATCCTTAAATACAGCTGTAGCCATTTATTATCCAATATCTTGTGCCATCTCTTCATAATGTGTCCATGCTCAAAGAGCTTCTGTAGTTGGTGGTGGTGCAAAGGGCCATGTTCTGCTTTACTGATATGGAATCACTATCTTTCTTCTACCACATGGATTGTAGCTTGCATGGAAGCCGCACACAGCCAAATACAGAACAGCTTTTTGAAGAACTGTGGGCAAAATCGTTATATTGACTGGTTTATGCCTGAGACCAGAAGCAGGAGGCATCCTACCTTTCAACGTTGCTCCAGATAATTACTGAACAAAATGTCTACGAGATAATGTCAGAAAAATTGAATAGTATTGTGCTAAGTTTAACTAAAAAGAAGCTACTCAGCTTTTGTGCAGCAAGCAATTAATCAGACCCTCCTGTAGCAAGGGGTGATTCTGGCATTTTGAGGTCTAGGCAGCATTCAGGGGTAATCTGCACAAATTTAATTGATGGAAAGTGTTGAGCCATAACCCTGGAAGTTCCCCATTCATTTTCTCCTCAAATTAAATGAGACTTTGTAAGAATTGTACATTGGGGATTATAACCATAGCAACACGAATGAGACCGGTGGTGTTCTTATGTAAATCTCGAGTGTTCCATTCTGAACTTGAACCGAATGGCATGCTGCTATATTAGTGGTACTTCATGAAACAGTAAAGTAAGAATCTGTGTGAATGTAGTATGATTGAATGGAGGGTGAAAGGAGAAGAGTATATTTTGCCCATCTTGGATGACATCCTATTTAAGCTGATCCCATATTCTCTAACTGAAAACCTTGTCAATTACACTGGCTAACAAAGGTTCTAAACTAAGCACCATTTCTTATGCCCCTGGGGAAATATTGTGTAAGGAAATTACCTACTGGAATTTCATTAGCACTGGAAAACCTCCAATGGGGTTTGGAAAGATACTGCTTGTTAACCATATGTTAGAGGCCTCATAGAAATTCCAGAATGAGGTGGCCAAGGACTAGTCAGAGGATATTTATCAACAGGAGACTTCAGAGAATGAAGGTAGCCCTCTATTCACCATGAAAGTTAATTTCATTTTTAATCATGGCCAGTCACATGGACGGTGGGAGGGGCTTACATTATTATTATTATTATTATTATTATTATTTATTTATTTCTTACCTGCCTCTCCGTTTGGATCGAGGCGGGGAGCAACAAGATGATAAAATACATAAACTGATTAAAACATGACACACATTATTAAAACTGCATTAAAACATCCAAAAAACATCCTAAAAACATTCTATAGAATAAATAAAAGGACCCTTCTTCAGCTTTTGCTTGGTTGGGCTTACAGCTTCCTCATGCTTTAGCTTTCTGAACTACGTCACAGATCTCACAAGTCCCTTTGCTCCAAAAATTCAGGAGCTTTCCTGTGGTGCCTCCCATAGGCTCACTCAAGAACTCCACAGCTCCCTGAAGTCTTTAAAATCAGCCTCAGGGAAGATCATTCACAAATCTTGCTGGGCAATGCTTGTCATTTGCAACTTGGATGGGAAAAAATGGAGAAAGACTTTTGTTTTTCATGTCACTTGCATACGTCATTGAAGCAAAATCCTCCCTGGTCGGAAAAACACCTTTTTACATGAAACTTGCAATAAACAGGATTAGTGCTCCAGAAGGCCATGCAGAGTTTGGATTGAAAGGGTCCCTCAACAGGTGTGTGTATGTGGGACTGTGACCGTGTGTATGTTGTTGATAAGATAGGTGTGGAGACATGAATATTTGTAACAAGTCCTTCTGGAACTCTGAGAGACCTTTCACATCTAGGGAAAGTCCTAGCATTCCATCTCAAGGTAAATCACCATTCACATTATGCTCCACTATTGAACTCCGTCATGAGACTATTTGTTTTCCCAGTACTTCCTCACACAGTAACTACTCATCTAACTTCTGCCAGAAAATAGACACTATTTTCCGATTACAGTAGTGTCCGATGTGTGAACCTGCCTGCAAAGCCTAGGTCAATAATGACCTCTCCAGTCTTTCTCCCTTCATGTTTCTGAAACCCTGGACAAGAAACTCTTTTGATCTGTGACCTGCTGGGTGCTAATAGTGCCATTTGGAAAGCATGCAGCTAATGCAATAGAAAACCTGAGGAGGGAATGTGTTTTCAACATCTCTTTTACTTTTATTTTTATTTAGCTGTGGGATTTTTAAAAAAAAAATGGAGGGGGGCACTTTTGAGTTTTAGTTCTAATTTTACTGCAGTTTGTCGTTTGCTTGCATTTGGCCTTTGATCTTGCCCTATCTGTCTTACAAGGCACTTTACAGTGGAGCTCTTGCAAAGAGCTCTGGTTCAAACTAACAACCCACTCATTTCATGCTTCTTTTGTTTACCTTTCCTGCAAATATCACTGGCTGGGGGAAAAACAGCGAATATTTTTAAAAATAAAAATTGTAGCACCATAAACACTAGTGTTTACTTTCAAGGAGGAGGAGGAGGAGGAGGAGGAGGAGGAGGAGGAGGAGGAAATGTCAGGGCTCAAGTCTGTCTGGAAAGCCATGCCTCACATGACCAGAGCTGCAGTTAGTTCATTTGAGGGCACTTCCTGGTGGACAACTCCTAACGCTACCAGTAAAAATCCATTGTGAAGCTATACCCTCCTTAGAAAATGGTTTTGAACTGAGAAAAAATATGTTAGATCGGGGAGGGGACATGGGAGGGTTACAAATAGAAGATGATGCCATCCAGATCCCTCATTCAAATTCTGTGTTTGAGGCAGGGTGATTGCATAATAAAAGCCTCATCTGGAAGCACTCTGAGACTTTCATCATAAAGGTCCTACACACTTTCCCACCTCTCTTCAGATGGTGATGTGTATCATGTCACTTCCTTCAAAATGTGTTAAGACAGCCCTGCAGCCCTGGACTTTTGCCCAAAATTCCTACTCTGATGACACCATGGAATGTGTGGAGCTTCAGAGTTGGGGATACACAGCAATGTACCTTCTCAGGGGCATTGTCATCTGTTCTTACTTCACATTATCTAGGGTTTTTGCTTGGGCATGGAAAACAGCTTCAGGAGGTTGTTTAAATAATAATATTTTTTAAAGATTGTTTTTATCTGATGACTGAAAACAGCAAGGGAGGAAGTCAGCCAGCTCTCCTGGAACAAAGAATTCCATTGGGCAAATAACTCCTAGGTACCACCACCAAGAAGCCCTTGTCCCACATATCCACCTGACAGATGGTATAGCAGTGGGAAATAGCAGTGGGAGATGAAGCAAAGTCTCCTTTGATGACCAAAGTGTGCTAGCTAGTTTATATAGTAGGAAATGGCCCTTTAGATAGCCAAGTAAAAAAACTATTTAGGGCTTTAAACATTACCATCAACACTTTTAACATAGGAAGCTGCTTTATACCTAGTTAGACCACTGGTCCATCAAGACCAGTATTGTCTACACTGATGGGCAGAGGCTCTCTGGAATCTTATCTGGGTTCTTTCCCAGCCTCCTGTGACAAATGAAGAAGGCACGATATTGATACTATCAGTCCTTCTAATGCTGATTCAGCTTTTCCCATTCTTGTGTGAATGTAGCCAAACTGCACCACCCAAGAGGTAGGATAATCCTTAAGTTATAGGAAATATGTAACCTTATGGGAAAGGAAACCCCCCCCCCCCAAACATGCCAATGGTAATTTAATGCATGGAAAGTTGACAGACTGAGAGCAAAAAACTGAAAAAAGGTAAAGGAATGGAATAGATTGGTGGGGGAAATGCGGGAAACAGCTGGGGGGGGGGGGTATGGAAAAGAGTGGCCAGAAAAAGAAGATGGAACATAAGTCACATAGAGATAAAAAAAAAAAAAGATAGGCCGAACCATCTCATTGTATAGATAGATCACTTCCTGTTTTACTCTGAGAATCTATTTTTAAAAGTCCCTCCAGGTCAGAATAATTCAAAGGTTTCAAAGATTTTAGTGTAGCTGAGATTGGGCACAAGTGTGCCCACACCACCACCCAAAATAGAGGGGGGAAGCCAAATTGAGAAGGGGAACTCAGTCCAATTAGGACTGATCATGCTCAGTGGCCATGGCATGGACTGTTGGAGGAAGAAAAAGGTAAACCGGTGTGTGTGTGTGTGTGTGTGTGTGTGTGTGTGTGTGTGTGTGTGTAAAATGGAGTGGATGGAAACCTGAACAGAAGTACTCCACAAGGCCGTCTTTGTATGATCAGGAAAGTGGTTCTGACCAGCACTTCATGAAAGAATGCTTCACACCAACTCTGCTGGGTTCATGCAGTCTTAATGGGATTTTGTAGCACTTGGATCCAGTTTAATAGACACATTGCCTTCAGACAATTGTTATTTGCTGCATCATGAGCTCAAGGACACAGTGAGTGCACTAGGCTGAAAGACATGCTGAGTGTTTGTTTGTTTTGATTCCATTAGTGTAAGATTGTTTCTTTCTTTCAATCTTCCAGAATGTTGCTGCTAGTTAAGCACAGGGATGTCTCCGATTATTTTGTGCTCTTCCTCCAGCATAATACTAACTAGGGATGTGCATTGTATTCAGATGAAGTCCAAAGCCCAGGCACAATGGAGATCCTTGGCTCGGCTCTGTAAGGTCTTCAGGCAAAGCTGGTTTCCCTCCAAAGCCAACAGAACTGATGCCACTCCAGATAAGGGCATCTTTACATTAAGGGGAAATTGCGCTGCTTTTCCAGGGTGTTTGTGCTTCCTGCTTTTTGGCATGATTGTTATGGGCTTAATAACATGGATGGAGAGGGGTGAGCACATGGTTTGAATTGAATACTTCCCCTCTGTTCAGTTCCATTCAGTTCCATTGAGACAATGCCATCTAGTGGCAAAAGATCCCGCTTTTTCAAATGTTACCAATTTCAAAGTGGTTGTTTTCATGACAGAATTTCTAATGGATGCTGCGGGAGACATCCTGATCATTCACAACATCATTTAAAAGACCTACAAACTTTTGTGAGTAGACAACCACGAGCATGCAATACATCACTAGCTTTAAGATGCCCTGAGACTTCATTACTGACTCACATTTTGGATATGACACCTTCTGAAACATGCCAGGTTTCTTACTCAGGGAAATCTGTCATTGGGTGCCTGGCATTTTCAAAACAATGATCTACAAGGAACATAGGGAGAAAAGCATTTTTCCTTTTAGAGATCCTCAAACTGTCAGGGCTACACACAAAAAACTCCTGTGGGTATCCTTCAGGAATTTGGCTGGCTTGATCCCTTCAGAAGTGGCAACTAACCCTGCAATTTTCATCCAGTTCTGCCAAGAAATAAAAAACACATTGAAAGTTCATATAAAGATGCATAGCACAAAAATCCCTGCACCTGTTTATCTGACATTGGGCAGTCAACATAACCACCCTCCTGTGGGGTTACAATGCCTTCAGCTATCTAATTCTAACAACAACAGCAGCAGCCGCCACCACCATTTTTGATTTCCAGTGATAGCCAATGTGAAACATGAAGTCTCAGAATCTGAATCAGTCTAAAAAGAAGTGGATCATTTTCCAAAGCACTAAATCAGGGTCCAAGTTAAAGCAGTGAGGGGTGGAGCAGTAGCTACCAAGGTGATCAGATCAATCCCAGATAATTAATTGCTCACATTTTTTAAGATTCCCATTTGGAGTTTTTGTTGTTCATTTGACAGTAGATTGGAGAATCCATGCAGGAATTGAAACATGGTGAGAGATGACCTACTGAGCTTTACATTTTTCAGAGAACATATAGGAGTATGCTTTATTTCAAATGTATTATCCACTAAGATGAACCAAAACACCAATCATGGGTTTCAGGTGCAGGAGTAAGAAAGATCAAAGTTTTCATTTGACCACATTTTTACGGAAACTCATCTAATCCGTACTTCCAGACTCATATATGGATCATAATGCAATTATCCTTTGTTTGACAATTTTTTGTAATGCAGTTCTTAGCTCAAAGAAAACTCATATCAAGATACATATACAAATGAGTAGTATAGGTTAAAATGCATAGAAAATGGGTATTTTCAAATACAATGCATACAAAAATATTTTTAAAGGCAAAATGTATACCAAGTTCCATATTTTAGGGTAAATGTTTACAAAAGTAAAGTGAACTTCTATGCATTTAAAAATGGGTCACTGATTGATGCAGAAACAAAGCAGAATAGATTTATAAATTTTGATACTGCCAAATTTCGTAATTAGTTGGCACTTTGGTTGAAACTTGTGTGTTCGTAATGCCTTTGTAGCAAGCCTGGATCACTGTCTTATGAATTTATTTCAGAATAGACTGCAAGCTTTGGAGCATTAATAGAGTGCATCTAAATTATGGCATTTCTGCGCATTTGTTGGATTAACTCAGATTAATTTCCTGTCTTTGTCGCCACACTTCTGACTCCATGAGGAGGACGTGGCAGCGCCATCATCTTTCCTCCATACCAAACTGGTTCGTAAGTAAACAGTATATAAAAAGACACCATGAAAACAACCAATCAGAAGTGTATCACATGGTGGGACATGATGTCATAAAGCATTGTGCAGTTCCAAATTAAAGCTCCCAAGATGCAGTTTGATATTGTGCATGCGCAAAACCCTGTATGCATAGAATGAGATCTCAAATTAAAATAGAACTCTTATCTAAGTTGGGGTATAAACATAAATATATCATTTTAAATAAGGATAAAAATAATAAGAATAATGTTTAAAATTATGTAATATCAGAAAATTCTCCAGTTCTAGGTGACTTTAGTTATTGGCAAAAGTACTTTATTCCTTTTCTAAAAACTGAGCAAATTCCAAATGGCAGGGTTTCTACATGCTCTAAACTGGTTTCCTCCCAGAGTACTGGCTGGATACACATTTCATAATTCCCTCCATTTATAGCCCAGCATCACCTGAGAGGGGCAAATGAGTCATTGTCCTTACCAGCTGCCTTTTCCTTAGCAAAAGCTTCACAGCGATACAACATGGCTGCAGCCTCACAATCATACCACACAGGAAGGGAGGCCAATACTGAAAGGAACTCCCTTAATCCGGTTAAGTACTTGCCTTTCCCAATGCAGGGGGAAAAAACAAGTCGAACTGCAGGGAAGAAACAGCAGCTGTTCCTTCCTCAACTGGTCTCCTGGGAGAGAAATGAATTTGTGAAATGGTTGACAATCAGTTACCATTAGACTTCAGCCACCCAACTTATGGCTATTTTTAAAAGAAAGAAACATCATTGATGCAACAATCACCAACACTCTTATAAATAATGTGGAAGACGTCCTGTGGTAGAATCCAGCCTGGTTTCTGATTGTTGCTACCAATGCCCCAGTGCCAACATATCCATGCTGTTCCCATTTAAGCTGCCAGTATTTCCAGCATAGCACCCTTTGGTGTTACCAAGTTAGGTCCTTCGTAGCTATGTTAGCAACATTTCAGAGCTCCTAGCAACAGAAACGCTGAAACGAGTGACTTTTCCCCTCTACTGGCTATTCTTACAGTCTTTTCCTGCAAGACGAGTCACTGAAACCCACTTGGCAGTAGTTTGCATTTATTATTAGCTTTAGAAACTTTTTTACCAGCAGGAGTTGGCCATGCTACCATACAGACTACCTGGGCATCCCTACCACCTACCTGCTACCCTACAATGAAGCTGATTCAATAAGCATGACACATCTTTTTTTACCATGTGCAATACTTACTGGTCTATACCTAACTTGTAGCTGATATTTTAGCTGCCCTTCCAAGCCCAGACAATGCAATGCTCAGATGTAGCTGGTAGGCTAAGTGAGGATAAGCCTCCTGAACTGTTCCAGCTCCAAAATTTCAATATTCTGGAGGAGGGAGGGAGAAAAGAAAATGGACAAGTCTAGGATTTCTGCAATGCTGCCATTCTGTGGTAAACTTTAGATACGTATTTTTAGGGTGTCTGAAGCTACAGTTTTGCTGAACTTCATTTCAGCCACATGAAACTACTCACTACATGGATAAAGTAGGGATGCAAGCAAAGGTACTCAACAAACGACACTGAATAGCAGCCAGCCAGAAATATTGTGCTGAGGGCACCTTCAATTCTATCCTTGGGACCTCCTGCCATAACTCAGGGCAAGAATGCACATTTCCCTGAATGCCAATACAATAAATGAACAGCCCCTCTCCCACATCCCCTCTCCACTGCTCCCACTGCTCCCACTGCCAGAAAACAATAACATTTCATCACCAGCCTATTGAGCATGGATGTATTACGCCCATTCCACAACTCACATTGTCTCTAAACTGCATAGATCCATTGCACCCCCCTATAAGCCCTTAGAAACCCGCATCTCAGTCTACCGCTGCCAGCATCATACACCCCTCTTGAAAACTCCTGGCACCCCCGGCATGCACCACAAAACATGGACAAGGAGCCTGGCTAATTGAGACCTTGACGTCTGGATGTCTCCCCCAATGCCAGTTCCTTAATTCTGGCTTGTATACCCTCCAGTTAGAGTCATGACCAATTAGGAGTATGTCAAAGGCTGCATTCTAGCAAGTTAGACTATTGGACGGTTTAACCCAGTATTGTCCATTTTGATTGGCAGCAGCTCTTGAGGGTCTTTCAGTTGCTGCCTTGTCCTTTAAAAAAACTGGGGGTGACAGGGATTGAACCCGGGACCTTCTGTATGCAAAACATGTGCTCTACCCCCCATTTATGATCCCTTCATGCTGATGTATTGACCTAATTAACATGCATTTACTTACCCATTTATAAATGGAATCAAAATGGGATCATTTGTTATGCCCATGGATCTCTAAGAACATAGAATCATAGAATCATAGAATAGTAGAATAGTAGAGTTGGAAGGGACCTATAAGGCCATTGAGTCCAATCCTATGCTCAGTACAGGAATCCACCTTAAAGCACCCCTGACAGATGGTTGTCCAGCTGCCTCTTGAATGCCTCTAGTGTGGGAGAGCCCACTACCTCCCTAGGTAATTGGTTCCATTGTTGTATTACTCTAACAGTCAGGAAGCTTTTCCTGATGTCCAGCTGGAATCTGGTTTCCTGTAACTTGAGCCCATTATTCAGTGTCCTGCACTCTGGGATGATCGAGAAGAGATCCTGGCCCTCCTCCATGTGACAACCTTTCAAACATTTGAACAGTGCTATCATGTCTCCCCTCAATCTCTTCTCCAGGCTAAACATGCCCAGTTCTTTCAGTCTCTCCTCATAGGGCTTTGTTTCCAGACCCCTGATCATCCTTTTTGCCCTCCTCTGAACATGCTCCAGCTTGTCTGCATTCTTCTTGAAGTGTGGTGCCCAGAACTGCACGCAAGACTCAAGATGGGGCCTAACCAGTGATTTGGAAGCTATACTTCTATTAATGCAGCCCAAAATAGCATTTGCTTTTTTTGCAGCTAAGTCAAACTCTTGGCTCATATTGAGCTTGTGATCTACTACAATTCCAATATCCTTCTCGCGTCGCGTGTCGTATTGCTGAGCCAAGTATCCCCCATCTTGTAACTGTGCATTTGGTTTCTTTTTCCTACGTGTAGAACTTGGCATTTATCCCTATTAAATTTCATCCTGTCATTTTCAGCCCAGCGCTCCAGTCTATTAAGATCATTTTGAAGTTTGTTCCAGGGTATTAGCGATCCCACCCAATTTTGTGTCATCTACAAATTTGATGAGCATTCCCTGCACCTCCGCATCCAAATCATTAATTTAAATGTTGAAGAGCACTGGGCCCAGGACTGAGCTCTCTGGTATCCCGCTTATTACCTCACCCCAGTTTGAGAAGGTACCATTTATAAGCACTCTTTGAGTCCAATTCTGTAGCCAACTGTGGATCCACCTAATAGTTGTTCCATCTAGCCCATATTTCACTAGTCTGTGAACCAGAATGTCATGGGGTACTATGTCAAAAGCTTTGCTGAAGTCAAGATATACTATGTCCACAGCATTCCCACAGTCCACAAGGGAGGTTACCCAATCAAAAAATGAGATAAAATTAGTCTGACAGGATTTGTTCTTGACAAATCCATGCTGGCTTCTAGCAATCACTGCATTGTTTTCAAGGTGGTTACAGATTAACTTCTTTATAATCTACTCCAAAATTTTACCAGGGATGGATGTCAGACTGGTCTGTAGTTCCCAGGTTCCTCCTTTTTGCCCCTTTTGAAGATAGGGACAACATTAGACCTCCTCCAGTCATCTGGCACTTCACCCGTCTTCCGTGATTTCGTAAAGATAATAGACAGTGGTTCTGAGAGTTCTTCTGTCAGCTCCTTTATTATTCTGGGATGCAGTTTGTTGGGCCCTGGAGATTTGAACTTGTTCAAAGAAAGTAGGTGTTCCTTGACCATTTGTTTATCAATCTTGTACATCAAGATTGATGTTCAGCTTGTACATCAATTTTTCCGTGGGGATCATAGACCCGCTTTAGGGAGAAGGCTGAGCCAAAGTAGGAATTGAGCCTTTTCTTTGTCATCTGTTACCAATTTCCCATCCTCATTAAGAAGTTAAACCACCATTTCTTTCCTCTGTCTTTTACTAGTCACGTATCTGAAGAAAGCCTTTTTATTGCTTTTAGCATCCTTCACTAACCTCAGCTCATTCTCAGCTTTAGCCTTCCTGACACCATTCCAGCACTTCTGTGCTACTTGTTTGTACTCTTCTTTTGTAACCTGGCCTTCCTTTCACTTCCTATATGTATCTTTTTTTTTATTTTCACATCATCTCTAAGCTTTTTGTGGAGCCACATTGGTTTCTTCTGTTGTCTTCTATCTTTTTTCTTAGTTGGAATTGTTTGTAATTGTGTCTTTAAAATTTCCTTTTTTAAAAACTCCCACCCATCTTGGACTCCCATGAGAAGAACCCTGCCCAAAGGCCTGTCTAGTCCAGCATTCTCTTCCCACAATGGCCAGCTAGATGCCCCAATAGGAAGCCCCAAGCTAGACATGAGGTCAAGAGCATCCTTCCTCTCATGTTCCCTAGCAGCTGGCATTCAAAGTGTTGGTTTGAACAACTGCTTTGCTACCCTCCTTATTTCCTCATTCATCACAAAAGCTCTACCATATACATATGGAGAGAGAGAGAGAGAGAGAGAGAGAGAGAGAGAGAGAGAGAGAGAGAGAGATGCTGGGCTGGGACTGGGAAGACCCAGGTTTCTGTCCCCACTTGGCCATGAAGCTCACTGGGGGACTTTGGGCCAGCCACTGACCCTCACCCTAACTTGTCTCACAGGGTTGTTGTGAGAATAAAAAGGAGAAGAGGAGGAGGATGTAAGCTGCCTTGGCTCCTTGGAAGAAAAAATGGGAAATATATATCAGTTAGGTTATTGTGGAAGAAATATATTGATTTACTATATGATAATGTTTGAGCTGGGATTCTGAACCATGATTCAAGTTTGGGTTTCTGTTCACTTCATTACCCTGGCCACCAGTGGGCCTATACAAGCCCTATACGTAAACCCTATATATATCAGCTGAAAGTATCAGAATATCCCCACCACCTACATTGTATTGAATATATTGTGAAGATAATGTGTGCATACCTCAACTCCTGGAGACAGAAGCTGATATAGGCATAGATAAATAGATATGTAGATATATATTTTGTGGGCAGATTTCTTTATGAGTCAATGATACTTTCAGGAGAGATGCATATTCTGAGGATATGCTCCACCTGATTATAACAATTTCACATTCAATCAAATTGTGTACCAAAATTGTTTGACAGTGGCCCTTTTAGCATTATTTCAATATGGTTATTTTAGCACTTCATTTATTAATAGTTTGATGTCCCACCAATTATCTCTGTATGAAGAACATTTGCATGGAGATAATATGACAGTTGTATGCTCACACAAGGGTATTAAATATGAATTTTAAAAACTGACTTCAAGGCATAATAGAAGGATGTCATTCAAATACTGGGAGAAGATAATGTCCAACAAATATGCAGAAAGTACACACACACACACACACACACACAGAGAGAGAGAGAGGAAAGAAGAGTTACTGCTTCTGCAACTTTTTGAATGTAAAACAAAAGCATTTGTAGACCAGTTTATAAAATGGAGCACACAAAACAGGCACACTGATTTCTCTTACACCAGGGGTGAGCAACCTACAGCACTCCAAATGTAGTTGGACTGATGCTCCCATTATCCCTGGCCATTGGCCATCTTGGGACTGACAGGAAGGGAAGCCCCACAACAGGGCTGCAGGTTGCCCGTGAACCCATCTCATTGTACCTTTGTAAAGCACTTTCTGACGTTCTGTGATAAATGCAAACACAAAACTATTTGAAGCACAGGATTGTAGCCAACATTAGTCCAACCTGGGGTAGACCCATTGAAGTGAATGGGACATTGGATACAACCTATAGAGAGAATGTTATTGTTCATTTAAGCTGTGCTTTGCAGAGTCTGCCCAGCTGGACCACCCTGGGCTGTGAACGAAATTTCTTCAAGTTTCTCATGTTATAAGTTAGGGTCCTCATACATTTGTGCTGTGGTTGCCATGGCAAAGCCACTCACTTGTGGTTGTTTCCATTTCACACTGGTATTTATTTATTTATTTATTACATTTATATCCCACCTTTCTTCCACGAAGTTCAAGGCGGAGTACATATAATCCTCATTCTCTCTGTTACCATTGCAACACTGTGAGGTACATTAGGCTGACAGTCAGTAACTGGCCCAAAGACACCCAGTAAGCACCATGGCCAAGTGGGGACTAGTTGCCGGGTCTCCCCAGTGCCAGTCCAACAGTCTAACCACTACACCACACTGGCTGTCTACACACTGGTAGCGCAGGGAAGTATTTTTATTATGTCAGTAGGTTGGATTATATGGTTTGGTGTTTTTTTTGTTTTGTTTTGTTTTGATTTAGCATCAGTGTGGAAGATGGGATGCTTGGCACAGGAGGTACCCCATGAGACAAACATTAGCCAGGGGAGCAGAACCTCTTTTAGCCCAAGGACCAAATTCTATTTTGGAAAAGGTCTGCCTATCCCATATATTTCACTGGTGGGTGGAGTCAAAGTCAAAAGGGGTGGGGCCTAGGGATGTTGGAGAAATCTTCAATGAGTTCAGATTTTTATGAATCTGACCTGTGGATTCCACAGCGGACCAGCTTTTCTCCATTGAGCAGGTTCTCCAGACTTGCAAACCGTTTTCTAATTTTCCCAAAGTTTGCACAAATATATAAATAGAAAAATATACACAATTTTTAAAACCAGCTAAAATATGCATTTCCACATAGGCTAAAGTGTGAAAATGCACATTTGGGGAGGAATTTGTGCATTTTGGGGGATTCAGGCATTTTTGCAAGGGCAAATTTGTGCAAATGCGAATTTGCACAAATTTGGAAATAGGGGGGAATCCAATTGGTTGATGAGCAGATGATGGAACAAAAAGTGCCTGAGAATCTGTGAAATGCAAATAGAATGGATATTACATAATCCATACATTCCTAGTGGGGCCAAATACCAAAAATACCAGCATGTTTTCTTTCTGCCAGTACCTAAACCTTCAGAGAGGCTTTTCAGTCTTTTAGAATGGGGAGGGGGGATGCACAAAAGATGGGAAATCACCCCAAATCAGTGGTGGAGTCAGGGGAAGAGGTGTGGCCTTCTGGGGAACCCCATAAGGCTGCATTGGGACTCCCAGGGGACTAGATTTAGTTCCCAGGCCTGAGGTTCTGCACTGCTGGGATTAGCTATCTATCATAGGAACCCATCTGAGAGGAATAGCTTGGTAGTGGTGACCATGACACAATCAAAATATATCCATTATTGGCCCCAAACACAATATCTATGGTTCAGCTGTTTGACTTGGCCTAAAGTGCAGAGAAGATGAATCAAAGGAAAACAGCTGCCAAACAAGCCCATTAGAGGAATACCACAAGGAAGCAAAATGTTAAATAGACAAAGAATGGGCTAGCCAGTGCAATCCTATGCATTTGTACTTGGAAATAAGACACACTCTGTTCAATTGGCTCACTCAACAGTAAATGTCTTAAGGCTACAGCCTCCATCATTGTCTCCCAGGGCTAACAGATGTCAAGAGACAGTGATGGTGAAAGGGATGTAGTTGACATTCTATCTCTTACCATGGTTACAATAACTCCATGTAGAATCCACTGCGTTTTTACTCCCAAGTGCAAATTTTCAAATGGGAGTTGACTACTAACATGAAAAACATGGGCTGAGTGGTAAACCATGCATGTGATGAAGCCCCTTCCATGACTCTTTCACCATGTATCAAATATGGCAAGGATGGGGAGCTTCTTGCCCATGGGTTCCTGGCCCTTCCCTAAAGCTCTGCCCCCTAAAGGTCACTGAGATAACATTGGGGATTCTTCTTAGTGCACCACTTGGCCACCCAATTGGGAGGGAAAGTGGCACACAGGGGAATCACATGCTTATTTCTGATTTGCCCGCCCCATGTTCATACACCCCTTTCAGTGGGGAAAGAAACACTCGTCCAGTTGGCACATGCGTCTGGAACCTTGCTTCACTACATGCGGGCTTTCTCAGCCAGTGCACATTGAAGCCATGTCCCCAGCCAATGGTCTCTCATAACAGTGGAAACTGATGGGATCATCCCATAAGGCTGATTGGTGGAAGATTCAGGAAAGATAAAAGGACTTCTTCAAACAGTGCATAGTTAAACTATGGAACTCACTACCGAAAGATGTAGTGATGACCACAACTTTGGATGGCTTTAAAAAGGGGGTTAGGAAAGTTCCAGGAGAAGAAGCCTATCAATGGCTACAAGTCCTGATGGCTACATTCTACCTCCAGTAGCAGAGGCACTATGTCTATATGCACTAGTTGCTGGGGAACATGAGCAGGAGTGTGCAGTCACACTCATATCCTGCTTATGGATTCCCAGTCAACAGCTGGTTGGCCACTGTGTGAACAGAATGCTGGACTAGATGGACCTTGGTCTGATAGCTCTTCTTATGTTCTTATGGAATGCACTGGCTGGAAGAACTCAAGCCGGTGCTTCAGCTAGGGACAACTTACGTCAGGGGGTGTGAACGAGGGATATAGCGCCATTCCTTGACATCACTTGGCCCGTGGAGGGCTGCATGGAGTGGGGGAATCATCCTTCCCCACACCAAAATAAACATCCAAAAAATACAGAAATACAGTGAATAGATCCATTCAGACCATACTTTCAGGACTTCGGCTGGGGGTGATACATCTTGGCTTTGAACCTTTGAAGAGTTGTACAGGGAACTCCAGCATTCATCTCTCCACACAGCTACCACCCCCAGGTTCCATTTCTACACAATGCTTGACTAAGTGTGTGACTAACAGACTTTTCGGCATAACTCCTATAGCAATCTATAGGGCAGCTGCCAAGAAATCCTTTTCTGTTTTCTTTTTTTAAAATATCTTTTTATTTCTGGAACAAATCCAGTACAAAAGGGATCAGACCCTTCAAATTCTGGCGGGCAAAGTAGCTCCCGAATGCTAAACAGATGAAGCAAAAATGGGATGACTAAAAATGTCTAGTTATCTATAAGCAGAGCAGACCTGACTGTTCAGCACTTCGATGACAGGAAGTGTAAATTACAATAGGTGCTATCAGCCTGAATTCCTATAAAAAGGATAATTAGTTTAATTACAATGATATTCTTAAATCTTGCCAGGGAACAGTTTCACTCAGTTACTTGCCTGACTACAAAAATGTAATATTATCTTCAGCTCTCTCCTCAATATGTCAGGGTGACAAAGTGTGTGAAAAGCAAAAAGTTCAATATTTTTCTCCTTCCTTGGGCCCTGTAGTTTGCCAGTCAATTAAAAACATATGGCATGTAGCTCCCTTGCTGACAGGTAGCTATGCATTTGGAACATAGAAAATGCTCTTTCTAAAGAAAGAAAATTCCCACACAAATCTTTTTTTCTACAAAAAGTGTGTGTGTGCGGGTACGCATACGGGGGTGTATTTTTACCTCATAAAATGGGATGGGGTGGGGCACAGCTTGAGTCCCTGCTAACAATATTTCATAAAATATTCTCTGCTGGATTGCCTCAGGCACTTCATCCTTTAGGTATGCCACACACTACATCCCTGAGGTGGTTTGCTCAACTGTAAACATTTTTTTTGTATTTTTACCCTAGATGAGCAAACCCCAGAGGTTAAAGGCTTTGTCCTTTCAAAAGAAGCAACCAATCACACAATCAGAGGTCCCTTGCTTCTAGGTAGCCCTTCTACGGTTTCTCATGGAGCCTACAAATAACAAGCTTTTGCCTTGCTGCCTCACACTAGATAAGCAGCAAAAAACTGTTTACAGTGCTGTAACCCTGTGTCTCCAACATGGTGCCTGTGAGTACCAATGTGCTTGCGGAAGTCTTTTTTGCACCCACAAGTTTCCCAGTTCGTCCTGATTTTTATTTCATTTAAATAACAGTAATTAATTTTTAAAAAACTGACAGGCTGCTATGCAGCAAACTACAGTTTCAGCCTCCAGTGCCATTTTTATTTCCAAGAATGCCTCTGGGCCCCACATCTCTAAGCTTCAACATTTTGCTTTCTGTGAACTGAACATTGGAATAATTTTGTGTTTTGGAGCTCTGACCCCACCTCTGCCTTACACGTGGGTTATGTGACAAGTTATTTTTCTTTGAGCGTCATCAATTTGCCATCTGGAAAACAGGTGTTTTCCACATGGCATGCTCACCATTCCAAGTATGCCCACTGACCCAAAAACGTTGGGAACATCTGTTCTAACCCTGTTTCACAACCTTCAATTGTGATGGTTGACAAAGGCTGCTGTGTGTTCAGCGAGAAGCAATGCAAAGCAAACATAACCCTGTTCGTGCTGATAGACAGGGGTTGGTTCTGACACATGTGAGTATAGGCATGGAAAGAAATGGCAAAACCAAAACCAAAAATGCCACCACCAAACCCAAATCATCATGCAAGTTGTGAACTGGAAGGCCAAAGTAGATGCGATGAGGGAGATCTCTGAACTGGATCTCCAGTATTAATAGCAACTAGAAGGGATCCTAGCATTTTAGGAGAGAGGTTAAGACTCCCCCTTCACACAGATTTTAAAAAAATAATCAAACACACCCTTGGCTGTTATTTGTCCCATAGAACAAAATATACGGGTATCATACAGGTATTTGTATAGGGAAATCAAAGCTTTCAAAGGGATGGCTTTAACTGGGAAAATAACTTGGGGGGAGAGGCTTAACCCCTCTTCCTCCAAAGTCATGATCTTAATCTAAATCATTCACACACACACACACACACCATGGTTTCTCTCAATGCTTTTATTTTTTAAAGGGGGGAGTTCCTATTCACTGATCTCCTGTATCTTATCTAGTTTGCCCCAAGGGTCAATTTATACCTTACAGTCTTCTAAGAAAGTAATAAGTCCCCCTCTACTTGTTATAGAATCCAAAGAAGGAAATAAACTTCCTCCTACCAATGGTCAGAACACACTGAGAGGATTGGAGAGGCCGTGGGATGGCTCAGCCACAGGCTTTCCTTATTCTCCTTTGGGGAAGAATAAGATGTCCCACACCAGATCAACAATATCCTGCATTTATTCTGGCATCAGGTGCCCTTGCCTAATAGTAAGGGGAACACATGTTTAATGTCAGGAACTTCGTTCATTCATTCATTCATTCAAATTATGTAATATGTAGGCTGATGGCTCCAATCCCCATGGGGCTGTGAATCTAATCTAGGTTTCAGTCAAGACCAGCAGGAACTCTAAAAGTGCTGAACCCTATCCCCGAGGAGCAGGTTTTGTGAAATAGCCCCTTGCGCAACCGTATCTTGTCGATTCTTCAACATGTTTAGTTATGAGGGCCATTGAACTCAGCGGGGCTTACTTTTGATCAGACTGGCATGGAATTAAACAGTTAATTTCCTATTTCCCTTTCTGAAAAACAGGATACAAGTGCCTTTCAGACTTTTAGATCAGCTTTCAAATAAAGTCTATTTGGAAGGTTTTTGTCAGGTATCATTATTTTTAAAAAAGAAAAGAAACGTTTCCCCTAATAGTTCGGTATAAAAATAGGTTTGCATGGAATGGCATACTGTGACTTTATATTTTAAACAAGCCTGCTTCAATTATGGCCCTTTCCTTGGAATGGAACTTAACATTGCACCTCTGGGTGAATGATCCACCAACTCTGTAAAAGTGTGCATGTTTCTGCATATGCTGACCAGTGTCCACTATAACCCACCTTCCCACCCCCGTGACTGGCAAAGGAGGCAGACTTTAAAAAAAAATGGTGGAAGTCATTTTGAATTCAATCATAATCTTAGAACAGAATTGGAGCCACGGCCTCCATTGATTATATCACCCTTTAAAAAGTGAATGTCTCTGGAGATAACATTTTGTTTATCAGGCAGCCACGGATGAAGTACACCACCCTTTCCAGATTTTCTCCTGTATCTTTGGCAAAGTTTCTTTATTCAGCAATTGAAAATTTCATGCACAAGGCCTCTCCATGTGCCGTCAGCACCTGCTCAATCAATGCAGTATCCAGGTGTGAAATTGCAACAGCTTTTATTGGTTGTCTTTGTATGCCATGGGTTAATGTGGACAGAAAGAGGAGACAAAGCCAGATCAAAGAAGCAATCATAGGGAAGACTCTGCCAAAAGTGAGTCCTGGATACATCTGTGATGGATAGGCATGTCAGTGATCAGTGAGCAATGTGCAAAGATAGTAGAGTCCAAGGAAATGCAGCAACGTTTCCCTTATAATTAAAAACCCATTTCTCCTCATTAACAGCCAAAGCAGTGCTGTAAACCTACAAAGATTGAGATCTTTCCAGTGTGTATCAAGTTGTGCATGAATCAAAGGTCATTTCAAACCAGTGTGAATTGGTAATGCTCCATTAAAAGTAAGGAAATTATGCCTGGCTATACCAGCCAAAGATCTGGTAGTCAAACCATTTCCAGTCTACCATATAATTCCCCATAGAGAAGCGTATATTGTGTGTTGGATAAATGAACATCACCACATTAATGGGCATTCATTTATTCATCCATTCCATTCCTTTAATGCTGTGTAAAGGGAGGAAATGGAACGTTTTAATCCCCTGGCTGTCCGTTGGTTTAGAAAACATTTGTATCTAAATTATTGTTTTATTCAATAACACAGCCCAATAATGACACCCTTCAAAACGACGTATTTATTCAGCAAGTCAAGAGGAAGCATTCAAAACAATGCCATATTATAGCCATACATGTCTCAGAGAAGGGAGGAGAAATGTCGACAGAATTTTTTAATCAATGTAAAAATGCAGAACAGGGAGGGGGGAAACTCTCTTTAACATTGCGCCATTGCTTGTAGTCAATTTATATATGTTGAAAACCAGGGAATGGTTCCAAGGTACAATAGAAGTCAGGGCTGATCCTATAACAGGGGTGCAGAAGTGCAGTCCTGGAGTCCAAATCTGTTCCTCATGGGTCCCCAATCCAACCTGCTGGGGTTTGCCAGATGGCCACACCCCCTTCCCCTTCCCTCACCACTATTCCCCAGATGTTAAGCGGTTTCCCATCTTTTGTGCAGTCCCCCCCCCAATTCTAAAAGGTTGAAATGCTTTTCCTAAAGCTTAATTACTGGCATTCAGAACTGTAAGCTAAAATATGCTGGCATTTTCAGCCCTGCCCCATTTGCCCTTTTACTTTTGTGTCCCGCCCCCCATCACTGGAAATTGGCCACCAGGAGCTTTTTGGAAATGGAATTTGGCCCTCGGGCTTAAAGAGGTTCAATGCCTCTGCCCCATAATATAATCTCCATGCAAAAATGAGTCAAGTAATTTTATGTACCAAGCTACTCTCAGGAAATCCCCAGGCTAGAGTAGTGTAGAGTGTAACTTTCTTGAGTTCAAAATGATGGCCTAAAGCCAACACAGAATTAGGCATGCTGAAGCCCATTGAAATGGCCTGTTCATTCATTAATTCACATATACCTCAGCTTTTAAGCAAAGTACAACCAGGTGGAATCTTGCAAAAATACCAGTCCAATGAGAACAAAGGAAAATTCTAGAGACATTGGATCCAGATTTAACTGTGTACAACTGGCTTGGCAGAAGCAGATTTCCCTAACCTTCCTCCCTATGGCAGCCCCTCCAGTCCTCAGGGAAAAAAAACCACTACGGAGGTCAACAGGGGACCCTGCTGAATGAAGTGAGCTGTGGGGGGAGTAGGGGAGGAACGTCAAAAATGGAGAAAAAGGCACCATGTGTATAGCCCTTCTGTCCAAGGAAGGCAGATCCTGGATCCAACTCATTAAGTATTATATTCGTTTCTTGGATTGTAGGGGTGTGCAGAGATGGTCTTTTCTACCCTGAAATCGAGGGTGGAGCTCCGTTGAGGTGATTCTCTGCTCCGATTTCCAGAGTGGGACCCTCTCTCTGCTCCACCAGATACTTTGGTGAAAAACTGCTCCATTATCGTCAATGGGAATTAACAGGAATGCTTACGGCTCCCTCAGTTTGAAAGATAAACACATGAAAATTGACACCTTTCAGAATTTAAAGAGGGCTTTAGGCATGCCAAGATTGGAGCAGATACCTGCATTCAGTGATTTATAGGGAATTTTTAAAGTCTGAACTCAAATGTCCTCTCAGGCACCTCTCGTGCCTTGATCTGTATGGTGAAGGAGAGGGAAACAAAGCAGCCGGATAAAAGCACTTAGTACAATAATGAGTAAATATAAAATAATAAATGCCACAACAGCAGCACACAGTTTGCCCATCCTGAGAGAGGACAGGAGGCTTCAGGATGAGAAGGAGGACTCCCCCCCCCACTGTCAATCAGGTACATTGCAGCGAGTCAAGTCAAGGCCACAACAGCTTCCCCGTAAGAGGCTATGTGGCTTGGAGATGATGATGACGATGAGGAAGACCCTCCCCTGCACTGGAAGCCCAGCCAGCTAATAGGAGTAAAATGAACAGCCTGCCTGACTGAGGTGTGTAGAAGCTTACTCACTCACAATGCCAGCCCAGCACCACTTTCACACTGCGGCTGACTTCTATGAGTCCGAGCAGAAATGCGCAACCAACCAGCCTTGCAGTCCCTCCCCACACACGGCCAGAACCACCAGCAGCGGTCAGTATTCCCCATGCCCCATGATGGAATGTTATCAAAGTGTGCTTTATTAATTGTGTGCTGCTTGTGTGCACTGCACAACCCTAAAACACACAAACATACAAATAGACACTTGTAACTTTGAAGCCAAGTGCTGCTGGGAAGGCTCAACTTTGAGGAAGGAAAGCTACAGGCTGGTTGACCAGGCCTCAGCTTTCAGAATGAGCATGATCTTTTAAAAATTCATAGAAAATCAGGGGTTTGAGCAATTGCTCTGATTTTTTTTTCCACAAATGACCAGCCAGATCCCATCTTCAGTGTCCCACAAGTTTCAAGTTTTTATCTTTAAAAATGAAGAAGTTACAGCAGGGGGTGGGGCTTTTGGGGGACCCCGTATAACTTTTTAATTTGAAAAGTTAGAGACATGAAACTTTTTGGACATTGCAGATTGGATCTTGTTAGTCCTGGCTCCCCAAGTTTCATGTCATTATCATTTCAAATAAAAAAGTTACGCACGCGTTTCCCCCAATGCAAGCCTATGGGGAAAAAAACAGACAACAAGATGACATCAAGGAGGCCCAGTCAACCATCTGTGTCAATAAAGTTGCACAAACTTTAATAAATTCATATAAAATTGAGGGTTGGAGGGATCGATCTCAAATTTCATACACATGTCTAGCACATGTTGCTACACATATGTGCCAAATTTCAGACCAATCCCTCCACCCCTGTATTTTATATGAATTTTTGAAAGATCATGCAACTTTTTGACAGGTCTGAATGAACGCACATGGCGAGCTGTCATTCTGACCTGTCAGAACTTAAATGTTCTTTAATAAATTCATATAAAATCGAGGGTTGGAGGGATCAATCTCAAATTTCATACACATACTTAGGCATATCCCATAAGCATTGTAACTTTGAAAATACAGATGTTATAGGCATTTTTTCTTTTTTAAAAAATCAGCTCTATATGGCAAAATAGGGCTCCAAATTAAATATCGGATTTCCAATAATTATCGTGAAGACAATATGATTAACCTACAACATAATCCGATCTGAATTTTTTTTAAGTGATTTCCGATAACGATATGATAATTTCGGGAGTGCACACCCCTAATACCAATTATCAAAACTACCCCACCCCATCACCCCATGTTTCTTATTGGGAGGTTTCAATTAGACACACCACACACAAAAAACATCCATGTTCCTTATTGGAAGGTTTTCAATTAGACACACCACACACACAAAATGGTCGGAAAATTCCAGAGACGTTAGAAGCTCCGATTGAGCATGCCTCTTCTCTGAAATTATTCGATGGGTTTAGAAGTGGCCAATCTCCACTCTGGAAGATCAAATGCTCTGCAGATATTCGAGGTTATCAGATCTTTCTGGAACGGAGTGCACACCCCTATTGGATTGCTTCAAACTAGGGCACAACCTCAAGCTCACTACAACTGAAAGGAGCTCAACCATTAAACTTCTTCCAATAGAAATGTTACCTCCATGATATCAATGGTCTTGGGCATGTTCAAAGCAGGCAATTTGCCCTTGTTTGTAACTGTTTTACTGTTGAGGACTGCTTTGGATATTGGCTTGAACTGGATGGGGAGGCAACTAGTGTTTTGGCCTACAATTCCCATCATCCCTTCTCATCAGCAAAGCTTGCTGGGGCTGATGGGAGCTGTAGGCCTAAACATCTGGAAGGCCACAAGTTGCCTGTTCCTCTCTTAAAGAGATATGCAAAGAAGCATGGGGGCACTGCACACATATGTCAAACAGGACTCTGATACACCTCTAGATAGTCTATACATAACATGTAGTTTGGATTAGTCTTCCCCAAACTGGTGCCCTTCAGATGTCTTGGATTTGACTCTCATCAGCTCCAGTCAGCATGGCCAATTTCAAAGGGAAAAGTCACGGTAAATCAATACTTTGAAACCATGCAGTTTCGGGGAGGAAACCCTGATGTGGCTGTGACTTGGTGCTGCATCATATAAACAAACACAGTACTACTGTGCCCTATTAACCCCATAGTGGCTACACAGTGTTGTTTATATGATGCAGCCACCAAGTCGCAGCCACCAAGTCACAGCCACATCAGGCTTTACTCGACAAAGTGTTGATTTAACATGACCTTTCCCTTTGTACTGAGGTCACCACATTGCTTCTTGTGCCTGGTAGCTTCAGTTCAGGTGGGCATAACTCTGGGTGGAACGTGAGGCAGGGGATGGGCTTGATAAGCAGAATGGCCACCAACGCTGGGGGTTTTCATGGCTGGAGAGCCCGCATTGCCTCCTGCCGTCTAGCTTTATCGTTTTCGCCTGGCAGCAGTGATGCTGCAGGGTTTTGAGAGAATCACCTACCAACCCACTGTTGTATAGACACCCCCTAGGAATACTGGAAGTTTTAGTCCAAAATATCTAGATGGCACCAGAATGGGGAAAGCTGGTTTAGAAGGATTGTTTAGGGCTCTTCAGTACTATAGAGGGAAATGCAGGCAGTGTCAAAAGGTGGGTGAATGGTTTTGATGAAGGAGCAATACACAAAAAGCTGCTGCTTTTTCATACCTGTAGAGCTATTAAAGTCAGAAGAAGGTTCTCCAGGTTGCAACAGGCTAGGCAGACTCAGCGGAGGGGGGGGGCTATCCCTCCCTCTGATCATCTGACGTGAAAGGAGGAGTAGCAAGTTTCAGCTCTTTTTCCAGTCTGACAACTAATTGTAGCAGAGAAAAGCTGTCTCTGGGATCAAAACTATCAATGTATATTTCACTGTGTACACTTGTCCTTTGGCTAGATTGAGAAAGTGATGTCTGCATGGGCATGTGTATCTGCTAATGCGACCATTAAGGCTCCCTTTCCAGACAGCACTAGATCAGCCCTGGCTTAGCCCCTCCATTGCAGGATGCAAAATTGCTTTGGGCTTCTTTCTAGATAGTTGACTTTACAAACACAAAGTGGCTTTTAACTGGTCTGAGGCAAACTAATCGCTAGCAAGAACTGAAACAGAGCAGGGCATTTGTTACATTTAGTACCCCACATGCTCCTATGGAGTTATGCAGAGCTAGTACAATCTGAACTTGATGTAGATGCGCTGAACGCCATCTTCTAATTCCTCCTGGTCAGTTATCAAAGTCTGCTGAAAGCTTCAATAGTGGGAAGAACCATCCTTAACCCCTAGATGGCTGGTGGGGGTAGGACAGGGCAGGTGAGCCCCTCCATAGGTGGAGGGAGCTTCACCAGTGGGGGAGCCATGTCTGTCCCAGACTGCGCCATTGCCTGGGGGGGGGGGGGGAACAGGGCAGGCACCAAATTCTGGGGGTGCCAAAATGAAGGTGGTGCTAGCACTCTGAAGGTGGTGCTAGCACTCCAGCTCTGCCCCCATGCCAGCTGCCCATGCCACCCAGAGAGCCTGTATGCCCACCCAATCCTCATTCTGAAGATTCTCCCAGAGCAAGAGATCCATCGATTGGGCAGGCTCTCTGGAGAGACAACCAGGCCCAACGTTTCCAATTTGAGGGGTCCTTCTGGGGGAGATGGCTATGAAGAATGCCTGTGCTATCATGGCACAGGCAGTCTCTGGGCTGCCTAACCTAGAATGGTTCTCTAAGGAAAGCAGCTCCATGAACTTCCTTAAAGAGCCATTCTGGGTGAGATTTGCCCAGAGAAGAAAAGAGAGCATCCCAAAGAGAAGAGCATATGAGGCAAAATGACAACAAGATAAATGAGCCCTCAGGTCTGAAAAAAAATTGACAAAAGTGGTCACTGGCCCAAAAAGGTTGCCTACCCCTGCTTTAGAAGCATTGTGAGAACTGAAGTACATATTCAGAAATATTGAGCATCATCACACAGGGGGAAATCACATTTCCTTACCATCACTCCTCCACCGTTGCATTTGTCCCTCATTACTTCCTCTTTTGAAAGAAGAAGTAAACAACTTGAGCATGGTCCATTCAGTGAGCCGTTTTGATCCCGCTGCTTCTCCTGTACACAGCAGGTGACAGTGGCAACTTCCATCTTTATTTTAAGTCAGACTTACTGGGGTGTTTTTTCATGGCATGAAGAAGGCTAGAAGAGATGGGAAGTGCATGAGATGCAGAGAACGACGTGAGAGGGACCCGCAAAAATCCGTGAGTGCCCAGTAACAAGCGTCCAATAAAACACTCATCTGATGGCACTCATTGTTCACTATAGCAGTGCTTCCTGGTAGGAACAGGTGAATCTATCAGTTTTGTTTCCTCCGGCATTCATTTATTTTATTTATTTATTTATTTATTACATTTGTATACCGCCCCATTGCCGAAGCTCTCTGGGCAGTTTACATAGGATTAAAAACAATTAAAAACAATATACTACAATTAAAACAGCAAAAACATACAACATACACACAATCTGTACATTTAAAACCACTACAACACTTCAAAAAGCTACAAAAAACAAAACAAAACAAACCCAGGCTCCTCAGATATTGCCAAATGCCTGAGAGAAGAGGAAAGTCTTGACCTGGCGCCAAAAAGATAACAATGTTGGCGCCAGGTGGGCCTCGTCGGGGAGATCGTTCCACAATTGGGGGGCCACCACAGAGAAGGCCCTCTCTCTTGTTGCCGACCTCCGAGCTTCCCTTGGAGGAGGCACTTGGAGGAGGGCCTTAGATGTTGAACATAGAGTTCGGGTAGGTTCATGTCGGGAAAGGCGTTCCATCAGGTACTGTGGTCCCAAGCTGTGAAAGGCTTTATAGGTTAAAACCAGCACCTTGAATCGGGCTCGGAAACATACAGGCAGCCAATGCAAGCGGGCCAAAGTAGATCTTATATGCTTGAACCTACTGGTTCCGGTTATCAATCTGGCCGCTGCATTTTGCACAAGCTGCAGCTTCCGAACCACCTTCAAAGGCAGCCCCACGTAGAGTGCATTGCAATAATCTAACTTGGAGGTTACCAGAGCATGGACAACTGAAGCCAGGTTATCCCTGTCCAGATAGGGACGTAGCTGGGCCACCAATCAAAGTTGGTAGAAGGCACTCCGTGCCACTGAGGCCACCTGCACCTCAAGTGACAGAGATGGTTCTAGGAGAACCCCCAAGCTATGAACCCGCTCCTTCAAGAGGAGTGCAACCCCATCCAGAACAGGTTGAACACCCTCCAGCTGGTCAGCGGAACCACCCACTAACAGCATCTCAGTCTTGTCTGGATTGGGTTTCAGTTTATTAGCCCTCACCCAGTCCATTGTCGCAGCCAGACAGTGGTTCAGCACATCCAGAGCCTCACCTGATGAAGATGAAAAGGAGAAATAGAGCTGCGTGTCATCAGCGTACTGATGACAACGCACTCCAAAACTCCGGATGACTGCACTCAACGGTTTCATGTAGATGTTGAACAGCATGGGGGACAAAACTGATCCCTGCGGAACCCCATACTGGAGAATCCACGGGGCCGAGCAATGTCCCCCAAGCACCACCTTCTGGAGCCGACCCCCCAAGTAGGAGCGGAACCACTGCAATGCAGTGCCTCCCACTCCCAACTCAGCTAGTCGTCCCAGAAGGATACCATGGTCGATGGTATCGAAAGCTGCTGAGAGATCAAGGATAATCAACAGAGTCACACTCCCCCTGTCTTTCTCCCGACATAGGTCATCATACAGGGCGACCAAGGCTGTTTCCGTACCAAAACCAGGCCTGAAACCCGACTGAAATGGATCCAGATAATCAGTCTTATCCAAGAGTGCCTGGAGCTGGCTCGCAACCATCCGCTCCAGGACCTTGCCCAGGAATGGAACATTTGCTACTGGCTTGTAGTTATTAAGATTTTCAGGGACCAGGGAAGATTTCTTTAGGAGTGGTTTCACTGCCACCTCTTTCAGGAGGCCTGGGACCACTCCTTCTTGCAAAGAGGCATTAATCACTTCCCTGGCCCAGCCAGTTGTTCCATCCCTGCTAGCTTTTATTAGCCAAGAGGGGCAAGGATCCAATATACGGTGGTTGCATGAACCTGTCCAAGCACCTTGTCCATGTCCTCGAGCTGCACCAACTGAAACACATCCAAGAAAACAGGACAAGCCTGTGGTCTGGATACCTCACTAGATTCACCTGCTATAACACTGAAGTCTAAGTCCTGATGGATGCCAGAGATTTTATTCTGGAAGTGCCCAGCAAATGTATTACAGTGGGCCTCAGATGGTTCTACCATGTCCTTGGGGCTGGCATGTAAAAGCTCCTGGACAACTCTGAAAAGCTCCGCTGGGCGGCAGGTTGATGATTGAATAGTGGCACCAAAGTATTGTTTTTTTGCTGCCCTCACTGCCCCTGAATACAGCTTACCATAAGCACTTACCAGTGTTTGATTGCATCCATCAGGAGCTCATCTCCATCTGCCCTCAAGCCATCTCCTCTTTTGTTTCATCACTCTCAACTCCGGGGTATACCACGGAGCCGTACAAGCTCTACACAGGAGAGGGTGCTCAGGAGCAATCATGTCAACTGCCCGGGTCATTTCTGCATTCCACAGATCAACCAGGGTTTCGACAGGAGAGCCAGCCTTATCAGCCGGAAAACTCCCCAGAGTCCTCTGGAAACCATCTGGATCCATTATCCTCCGGGGGCGGACTATCTTAATGGGTCCCCCACCCTTGCGGAGGGGGAAAGCCTCTGTAAGTCTGAACCTCAGCAGGTGGTGATCTGACCATGACATAGGGGTTGATGTAAAGTCCCCCACTTTCAGATCCCCATCTCCATGTCCAGTTGAAAAAATCAGGTCTAGAGTATGCCCTGCTACATGCGTCGGGCCGATGGCATGTTGGGACAGTCCCATGGTTGTCATGGAGACCATGAAATCCTGAGCTGCCCCAGATAAAGTGCCCTCGGCATGAATGTTGACATTCCCCAGAACCAAGAGTATTAAGTTTTTTTTCTCTCCTAAATGTGAAGTTCATGAATGTTGGTAAATTCTTATAAAATATGGATTGAAACAAGATTCTCACCCATCTGCCCTGGCCAAATTCAATCAGTACAGCCATTCCCAGCATGGAGAGGATCATGATGTACCAGCCTGATATACAGTGGTTTATGATGAGCATCCTTGTCAAAAAGAAAAGAGAGAGAGAGGTGGAAATCTTAATTTAGCACTAACATGGTTGAGCAAACAGGGATTCAAACCCAGTCCTTTGAGAGTTCAGCACTCGAAGACCTGGGCCTGGACAGACGAATCTGTCAATTCAGTTTCTCCAACGTTCGATTTTTTTAAATGTCAAGTTCTTTTTGCCCCAAATATCAATAACTTTGCCAGTTTGTATAAATTCTTATCAAACCTGAACTGAACTGAAATTCTCACCCATTCCTATTCCTGGGCTATATCACTGCAAAGTAGAAGCATGAGAATCATGAAAAACAACTGTGACTGAACAAAGAAGTTTAGTGTAACCTTGGGCCTGTTCAGACAACACGCTAAGCCATGGTTAGGCCGCTAACCCTTTTGCAGCAAATGGTTTGTGTAGGGTGACCATATTTTGGAAACCAAAAAGGAAGACAACATGGCCGCCCTAAGGGAACATACCCACCAAAATGTCCAGCCCCCAAGGGGGCATGCCCACCAACATGCCCAGCCCCCAAGGGGGGGTGTCCACCTGAACATGGCCTTGGTCACATGTCTGATTTCACAACACACAATTAAGACAAACTGTTCTACGTAACATCTTAATGTTAAAATTACTGAAATAAAGAACAAGTGAGATATTCAATGTATCTGAAATTAACTTCTATTTTTGTAGCTTTTGCTGTACTTTGAAGCTTTTGCTATACTTTGTGTGGTACAGTCTCCCCTTCCCTCAAATATCTTTTCTGACTGCAAATACTTCACTGGATGACCATAGTCCCACCTTTCCTAACATTTAGCACTCTTTCCCCATCACCTTTCTCATATCCATACTCACAGATTCAGCATACTGCTACCACTGAACAAATGACGCAGTTGACAAGTGCAGAAAAATCTAGTACAACAAACTAGCATTCACAAATAGTATAAAATATTTTTACCCTGCAAACATTAGCGATGGAACAAAAGGGACTAAAACGCTTGTTGCAGTCACTAGTACCTCTTAGCCTATTTCAACTTCTGCTTTAGCAATGAGAAACTAATCTAAAAAATTATCATACCTCTGGTTCATTAGCTGTGTAAACAAGACCATGGTCAATTGCAATACAAAGACAGGCCAAAATGGATGCCCATTATCACAATGCTAGACAAGGATCTTTCCCTCCTTTTATCCAAATATCTCCTGAATTTACACTGCCTCAGTGTGCAGAGAACAGAAATCCCAATCAGAGAGTGTAATACTTTACCCAAAGAAAACTGAGTAGCAGATAACTCAGAAACTATCAGATCCCTATATCCTATCATACAATGTTATCCTATGACAACTCAGAAATAAGTCCCATTGATTTCAATAAACCGTACTCTCGGATAAATATGGGATTGCAGCTTCTTCACATTTGTTCATCTTACTATAGCAGGTGCAAGCCTCTCCTGTAAAGGAAAACTGTGCACTCACCAGAACCAGGCCTCGTGGATCATGCAACCAGTAGATGCTCTCAGAAAGATGCTTTCAGATCCAGACACACTCAAACAAGACAAGACAAGCCACACTATTCACTCATATATTATCTTGCTGAGACAGAACAATTCTGGGACAAGGGAACACTTTGCAATCGACCAGACATAACAGTCATGAACAAAAATGAAAAACACACTGCTTCATTGACATAGCACTACCTAATGACAAAAACGTTGCTTTAAAGGAAGAGGAAAACAGAAAACTATACACCACTGGCTATGTCAGTTAAAGAACTATGGTAACAGGAAAAAGTTACAATTATTCCATTAGTTAGAGCGATCATATGGAAAGGAGGACAGGGCTCCTGTATCTTTAAGAGCTATATTGAAAAGGGAATTTCAGCAAGTGTCATTTGTATGCATGCAGCAACTGGTGATAGTCCATCTTCATTACACAGTTAAAGCTGCAGGAGCCCTGCCTAGCATGTCCAGATACAAAAGAGGGCAGACATACACACCTCAGGTAAGATCAGCAGCAGCCACACACACCTCATGCTCACCAAAGGCAATAAAAATTAAAATCTACATACCCCTACACTCACCCAAAGTGGGGAAAACTCCACACCCTCCCAAAAGCAATTAAAACAACAACCTCCCCACACACACTTAACTGGAGGGGGGATAAAAATCCACCCCCACTCTCATCAAAGGCAAAAAAATAATGACAATAATAAGCCACCCACATAATGCAAAATAGCACAAAAACAGGAACACCCATTGCAATAAAATAATATTAAAAATACAACACTCACCCACATACTCCCCCAAGGAAAAATAAAAATCTAGACAAGCACCAAAACAAAAACCAACCAACCGAACGACCACACACACTCAACCAAGACTGAAAATAAAATAAATATCCACACACACCAGCATACTCACCCATGGCAAACCTAATAATGGTATTAAAACACACACACATGCACCACCCCAATTAATTAATCAAAATATATGGAAAGTATTAAAGAAAAGTTCACTAAACAGTAACAGCACCCAGCGATAAATAAAACCACATCCAGGCAGCCCCAGTCCTGCGCACCAGGCCGGGCTAAGACACCTGCACGCTAGGGTGACCAGATAAAATCCAGGTCAGGGCTCATGTAACTTTAACAGTTGTAGAGAAAAGGGAATTTCAGCCAGTGTCATTTGTATGCAATTAGTTCCTGGTGAAATTCCCTCTTCATCACCACTGTTAAAGTTGCAGGGGCCCTGCCTTCTTTTGCATCTGGTCACTCTAGTATAGTGCCTGCACCTTTAACTGTTGTGATGAAGAGGGAATTTCACCAGGAACTAATTGCATACAAATGACACTGGCTGAAATTCCCTTTTCTCTACAACTGTTAAAGTTACATAAGCCCTGACCTGTATTTTATCTGGTTACCCTAAGCAATAACACTAATGGCGGTAGGCGATCTCCACCCTTTCCGGAGCCCTGGAGAACGCGCAGCCTGCTCTGCCCCTGCCCCACCCCTTTCATCCCAGGAAAGGGTCGTGGCAGAGCTGGACGCACATTCTTCGGGGCTTTCCAGAGCTTTGGAGAACGTGTGGCTTGCTCCCCACCCCCACTGCACCATTTCTGGACTTTTTAAACAAAATTAAAAATCTGTCCGGATGGCCCAAACCCAAGAAAAAGGAGGACATGTCCAGACAAAACCACATGGATTGTCAGCCTAGGTTAGTGAGCATGTTTAAACTGTGGTTATATAGCCACCATGGTTAGGAACGATTCACACAACACGCTAAGCCGTAATGTTTGTTTAGCTTAAAATGCTTATCCACTGTGGCTTAGTATGTCATCTGAACAGGATCATTCTTCTTAGAGTAGAGATCCATGAGACAGGTGGTTTTGGAGGAGCATTCGAACGCTTGACCCATCAGTAACGAAGTGCCACAGTCTCGAGAGGGTTGTGCCATGTAATTGTTCTAAAAATGTAGATTAGCTCTAAGAAGTTTGACATCAGGTAGTTCGCTTATTATGCAGTAATCATGGTTAGGGGGCATTTGAAAACATATCAAAATAGGAGATTTTCTCTCCTAGCCACCATTAAAAGCTAAATGGAAACTAAATAGAACATTTCAGCTTAGTACTAATTATAGCATTTTTTTCGTGGTCAACACACACCCTTTTTTTCTGTAGATCCCCATCACAAATTGGCTAACACTGTGGCTTGTCAATTGCTTTCTGTTTGTGTGTCTTGAAAGGTCACAGGCCCAACACAGCATTTATTATGCCATTCCTCTTGCAGCCGACAAATCTAATTTCAGTTCTAGCGTGGTCTCCGGAGAGAAGAGTTAATAAGGAAAGGCTGAATTGTGTCTGAGGTAAGGGAAGAACCTAGCTTAGAATATATGCCAGGGGAGCTTGCATGAGGATGCTTTCCTGTTTTTAATTTTGAGACACATTAACTTTTTATGATACCTCTTATGTGTAGTTAAAAATAAAATTGTAATAAAGAGAAACAAGGCCATGTTATCCTCCTAGTGATATATTGGATTTCCGTGGCAATATTGTGCATTTTTATGGTCCCGGACATAAGATGCAATTGTATCCAAATAGTTTTAGATCAGGGTATGAAAATTTATGACAGGCCTCTTTAAAATGCCTTATTTCCATGTGTTTAAATTGTCACCTTTAGCGCTGAGAATCAATAGACTTCCCAAATACATACAGGAGGCCTCAGGTTATCAATCCCTTCTCACATTTAATATCTTTGAGAAACAGCTCCTTGCATTAAATAACAAATGACACTTTAAAAATTGATGGGATTGCCATTCATTCCTCACTTATACCAAGCCAGCATTTAGTCAGTCAATCCAGGGACAGATTTCCTCTGAAATGTGCAGTTGTTATAACATTCCCTGATGCCATGGCATTGCCAGGGTTGAGGGAGTACTAAACAAGATGCCCTCTGGAACCCACAAACACACACACTTGGCTGTTCCTCCTCAGTTTCATCCATATTTTCTCTTTCCCCCACCTACCCTGGGGTGCCCTCCTTCCCTCCCCCCTCCCCTCCACCCGATGGTGAGTTCGCACAACATACACACACATGGAATCCTCCGCTCCGCCATGTGAAGGGTCTCCATACCCTCACCTCAGCTACCAGGAATATGGAATAGAGCTTGAAAATTCTAATGTGGAGACGCAGTAAGAAGGACTACATGTTTTAGCTAGAAGTAAAAAAAAAATCTCCTGAGGGATAATTGTTCCTGGCATAGCCAAACCAATATAACATGAACTCTAGCTCTGAGATTCTGACTTGATTATCATGCCCCACTGTATGAGCCTCCAACAGCTGGCTCAGGACCTGCCAGGGCCAGAAACCTGGAAGAGCCTGGACTCTCAGTAATGCCCACCCAGGACCTATCCCTACAGGAAGGAGGGGAGATCCACTTCTGGGTCAGAAGAGGAGAGACCCCCAAACCTCGAGAGCATAGGCTGAAGAGGCAGGCCAGACTCCTCAAGCCCAGGAAAAGTGCCTGGCTGCAGCAGAGGACTCTTTGGAAGTAAGAAGGCTCCTCAAGAGGAGACTGTTTCCAGAGGTTACTAACAATCCACCACTAGTTCCTGAGCAGTGTTCTGACAGTCTCTGCTTAAGAACAGCAGTTGAGGGCTGGAAGAGTCGCTGGAAACATTTATCCTATTGTTCTGGCTCTAGCCCTTGGATCTCTAGCTCTCCATTGAACTGAACCCCTTGTGAATATCTTTAGACTGCCTATTGACCATTCTTCCTACCTGAACTCTGTTTGCTGCAGTGCCTTTGTCCTCTTGCTGGTTGCCTTGTCTCTGCTCTCTAGGCTGCGTGGACCTTCCAAGAATCTCCTGGTTATTGTCCTTGGTTTGTCACTCAAACCCAGTGGAAGCTAGGGCTCTGATTATGGTGGGGCTGGGATTCCATTCTGGGTGTTGTGTCTATGTCCACCACCCTTCTCCAGGGCAATGGAATGTCAAGCAGCGATTCTGATTCTGAGCTGGAAATGCAGCAGGCGGGGAAGTTGGTGCCAGAAGGAGAGCAGTTTCCCACAGTGTCTTCTGCAGATTATCCCCTGGGAGATGGCCCTAACCTGGTAGATAAGACTTTCTCTTCTGAGAGCTTAGAGACAAGCAAACTGAAAGATCCTATTTTTTGCAGAAAGCTGAAGAGAGCTGATCTCAAGCTTAGAACCACTCGTCCAGAGAGGCTCCTCGCTAAAAGAGCTTTAGAGTCGGATTCCTCTTAAATGTGACTCTTATTGTCTTTCAGTTGAGTCAACTGAATTGCTTGTATATCTAATCACGCCATCGGGCAAACGCTTTCTAAGTTTGTTATCCTCCTTGCAGGGGGGGAGAAGGGGATCGTTTTTGTATAATAAAGGATTGTCTTTCCCTAAAAGGCCTCTTTATTGTTTTCCACAGACGTCAGAAGTTACAGAATCACGACACTGGGTTTTAGTCAGAACCAGCCAGACCTCTAAAGGAGCTATCCAAATGGGCTAAACACCTTTGATAGCTCCTTTAGAATTCTGTCTGCTTCTGACTGAAACCCAGGATGGAATCATAGCCCCATCAAAATCAGGGCCACCGGCCTCTACTGGTCAATCCTGAGCCTTGGGAAAGCTGGAAGTTGAGAGAGATCTACCCGACTATTAGGGGTTGGATCCATAATCTGCCTCGCATAAGGGAAAGGGACCTTCCAGGAGAAGATGTATTCTTCTCACATAAGGGTCGTCCACCCAATTTTGGGAGATCCTCGCCACAGCTCTCCCCACTCAGCAGGGTCTCCTGATTTTTCAGGGGACTGGAGAGGCTGCTGTAGGAAGGAGGGGGTGGGGAAGTCCACTTCCACCACTGGCATTGATCCAGTATATCTCTGGATCCAACCCCAAATATCCTGCTAACCTGCCCTTAGTGGAGAGAATGATTCATCATGAAGCCAAATCAAATAAGCAGGCCAGAAGTCTAAGAGGCCAAGAGGTTGCATTTTGGCACAATTGGCAGCTGTATTGCCAGGAAAGGCAGGCTGTCTATGGTTTTCCATAATATCATTTCTCCTCAGAACACCTCAGTGTGGTGTTTACAGCTGCAAGCATGGTGAAGGGAATTTGTTGTGATTATTTTTTCTGGTATCCTTTAATAAGCTTGCAGAAAGTGTTGCGAAGCGAGAGATGAGAAATGAAGAGTCGATACAAAAGTTGGGATTAAACATGGGCCACTTTATTTATTCAGCAGTTAAGCAAGAAAAGGGGGAGGTGAACCTAAGCGGGCATTGCCATGGCCAGCCAGGCCATTCTGGGGATCGGGCGAGACATTCACAGCCCGAGAAGCAGCACCTGTGCTTTCGCCGCCCCCCTGAGCTTCCTCGATATGAGGTGGGAGGTCTTCCGGTGTCGTCTCCCCTCGTGCTGCAGGGCTCCGAGTAGACGAGAAGGGTTAACCTCAAAGGTAAGCCCTATCCCCCCAACTGATGACGCAGGGATCTCAGTGGTTGGCCCTCAGGCTTTACCAATCACCCGAACAGTGCCAGTGAATGCTCACCATTAATCAAGCATAAAAATGCCCGCGCCTACCGCCACAGGGGGAGACAAGACTTAGCTTAGTCTCCCCCTCCCCCTCCCCCTTGACAAATTACTTCACGGAGGCCTGCTTGCAGATCAGATAAAACAAATCATTTCCTAGCTGTGACCATTGCACCCCGTCGCGCCTATACAGCTTCCTCCGAGAGCGACTGATATTAAAATGTTGTATGCTAACGTTCCCATGCCGAGCCAGGGCTTAAAGATCTCTGTGTTGACCCTTTTGCGAGCCTTCTCTATAGCAAGAGGGGCGCAGCTGACCCCCCAATGCAGCCGGGGCAAAATGCAGGACCAAATGATCCTAATGCTGGGCCAACGCTGGCGTAATAGCTGAAAATCTGCCGTAGCTTGCAAAATAAGAGCTTTGCCTTTCATCAGGCCAAATCATTTCCCCCTAAATTAATAAGCAGGATTTGCGGGGGGAGCACAGCAGAATGCTGCTGCAGCAAGGGAAAATCTCAGTATTGACCCATTTCCGGGCCCTTTCCAAGGCTAGAGGGTCGCAACTGTCTCTCCAATGTAAGCGTGGCAGAATGCAGGACCATATGATCCTAATGCCTGGCCATAACTGGCGCAATTGCTGGAAATCTGCCAAGGCTTGCAATATAAGCGCTTTGCCTTTCAGCAAGCCCAAATCATTCCCCCCTAGGTGGATAAGCAAACTTTCAGGGGGTGCGAAGCGGAATGATGCTGCAGCAAAGTGGGTACAAGATTCTCCCACCACATACCACGCTTCCGGAGCCAACGGATGGTAGCGTGCTGACTCAAACCGAGCTGGGATCCAAAGCTGGAACTGGACGCCCGTTTGCTAGCCCAAAAGATCATGCTGTGGCCACATATGGAAACCCGCATGGGTGTAGAAGCCACTGGCAGATCTAAAACAAACACGAAGACGTTAGCACATGCGGCTTAGGCCCTATTTAGCCATTCGCCTTACGTAAGACTTAAAAGCTGAAGAGCGGCATCTGCCCAGCGTCTGAATCTGCGGAGAGAAAAAACCAAGCAAAGCTGTGGTGGAAGCTGCCCCAATGCAGAAGGAGTGCGTGCCAAAGGTTGCTGAGGGCAAGCCTAAAGCATTGAGAGTCTTCCTCATGATTGCCCAAAATTGGTACTTAGTTAGCGGGGAAGCATCCGTGTGGCAAAATAGAAAACCTGCAGAGGACCCTCGCAGGGCCATGAAAGCTGACAAGGCTCTTACTGGGCATAGCTCTGGGTTGGCGGCAGGAAAAAGGCTAACCCGACGTCCCTTACCCAGCTGGTCCGTTTTGGACTGTCCAAGGTGAAGCTGAACCCTGCGTGCGTCTAGACGCAGGACGGAAAACTGGAAAGCTCTGGAAGACCTATCTCCCCTGAGGATGCTAGCACCTCGGATATCCGGAATGCACCAAAAAGGTAGTCAATGCTGCAGCATGAAAAGTACCAACTCGAATTGCAAGTGGCAAAGGATCGGCCAATGAACCTGCAAGCCGATTAGAATATCCGGGGACATTGGGCGCTTGGCATCAGGAATGCGTGGAGCTTCCTTCTCCCATCCACTCAAAGACCTACGAATGCAAAATTAGACGTGCAATCAGCCATGCCTTGTGCTTTTGCGATAAATGCTAAAGCAGCCAGCTTAAGCGATATCGTGCGTGCTGCAAGACCACGTTTCCTGGCACTAACGCAATATTGGAGGACATGCTCCACCGGTATGGGCCACTGAAGCAGAAGGTGATTAGCTAAACAAAATGCTTGGAATTCCCTACCTGCTTTTGATAGGCAGCCCTGGTGCTAGACGCCAAGGACTGCCATGTGGCCTGATCTATCTCTTCCTTCCAATCAACCAAAGAGCTGGTGGCATGATCTCCAGCCTTGGGAGAGCCCAGGGAGCCATTTCCCAGAATCTCTGTACCTGATGTCGTGACAAAGCGTCCGCTATATCATTATTCAAACCACGAGGATTACGCGAAGACAGGGAATTAATGACCTGCACGGTGGCCTGATTGTCACCAGAACAGTACCGTGGAGTTAGCCATGTCCGCCACCCATAAATGCACTGCAACAATTATAGGGAACAATTCCAGAAAAGTGAGGTCCTTGCACAGGCCCTCGGTGACCCCATCCTTGGGCCAGCGCTCCACCCGTATATGGGTCATGCCCCTCGTGAGCCACTTTTGACCCGCAGGTCCCTGCCAAATGCTTGCACAAGCCACTGCAGCATCTGAAGCCTGTAAAGGCTGTGTACTGACCACAGGGAGCTGGCTCCCTGAACCATTTTGCTCAGGTGTCATGACAGGTCCTGCGCTTACTAGACTAACTTGTTGCTGAGCAGATGCCAAAATATTGGGTGTGCTTGCTACAATGGGAGCTGGAGGGACCGTGAATGGGTGCATAGCATTCCCTGAAATGTGTGTGCCCATCCCGGCTAGCCAGGGAAACCAACCCCAGTGTGCAGGAAAAGTGTTAGCAACCTGGGATTATGTTGCGCTGAGTTGCGCCTGTTGCTCACCTTGCCCCAAAGGTGCTGTTCCTTGGACTGGTACATCAACCGACGGGGCTGGTACAGAAGCAGCCACTGCTCCATGCATGGTGTCCAGGGAAGGTGTAGATGACAGGATTGCACTCACCTCAAGGGCAGACACATCCCTTGTGGACCCACTGGAGGATGCCTCCACCACTTTCAACCTAGCTTGCCCCACCAGCGTTGTTCCTTGGACTGGGACGTTAAGTGGTAGAGCTGATTCAGACGCAGCTGCTGCACCCGGCCCGGTGTCAAGGGAAGGGGTAGATGACAGGATCGCACTTGAATCCAGAGCAGACGCATCTCCTGTGAGCCCACCTGAAGATGCTTCCACCACTTTCAACCTAGCTGAAATAGAATCCAATAAATTATCCTGCCTTTTTTTTTTTTTAGTCAACCTACTTCCCGTGTGAGCCTACGCTGAGACATGTGAGGGAGGTTGAATGCCTTTTTCTTTTTCCAGCTTCTAAAGCCGAGCTAATAGGTTGGATACATTGGGGTCTAACTCCTCCTCAGAGGATGAATTCTCCACAGGTCTACTCCGCTTAGTTGCCTGTGCTGGGACTTTCCCTTTGCCCTTTTTCCCACTGAGACCTTTCTTAGGTGGCATTGCTAGCAATTGACATTACAGATATTCAAAATTCAATAAGGCTAAAAGCAAAACCCTCGGATAAACCGTGGGCTAAATTATAACGTGGGTGACTAGCCCCTAAGGATTCAGCCGTCAGCCTTTTCTTTTGATGAAATATGTTATTTATCCGAAAAAACAGGTCTAGGCTCAAGGCAGTTTGCCTAAAGACTGCTACAACCAAGGATCGCTGCCAATTTATCCGGGGGAAGTCTAGCCTTACCTTGCCCTAGTAAATTGAGCCACCCGGCTTGGAGCTGCAAATGCCACCAAGCCTATAGGGGCAAACGCCCTCCCAGCTGCAAGGAGGGGGGGTTGAATGTATGCTTTCCCCTGTCTGGAGGGAGTAAACTCAGGGTCTGCGCCTTCTGCACCTTCTGCGCCTTTGTGGGTCCCAGGGAAGGCCCGACTTACACCTCCTTCTGGAGACCTTAAACCCAGCACTCATCACGGGGTTCCTGTGCTTCTGCCCTGGCCCAACTCCCGCCTCCTTTCCCCCCCAGCTCCGAAAAAACCTGATGGCCGTTTGGCCTGGTCGGGTAAGGAAACCGCGAGCAGGAGGCTGGCCGCCGCCATGCCTTTGGCTATCCCCGCACCTTGCTGTCGCGTTGATCCAGCTCCAGGGAGCCTCATTGCTCCGTGAGTAGGCCTGGCAGGTGCACGCGCCGAGGCTCAAGCCGCCACTCACCCGCACCGCGCCGGGGCCACCCCGCAGCTCGAACGCTGCTGGCTCTGCAGCCGCAGCTCTGAAGAGACCCTCCAGCCGCTCAAGTGACTTCCGCTGCGCCTCTCCACCCGCAGCAGCCCTGGATCTTCTCTTTGCTGCTTCTCCGCCACCACTGCTGATTCCTCGCCGAGTCTCAGGTAGGTCACCGCCGCCTCCTACTTTCTTCACCCGCTGAGCTGCGCAGCAAGCTGTGGAGCTGTGGAGGGGTCCTGGCTTTAAATAGCCTTAGACCCCTCCTCTCTCCAGTGGCACCACCCGGAGCCTGCCAATTGCAGGCCGCCACGTCGCCTCTCCCCATCCCCACTCGCAACCTCCTCCTCCCGCCCAAGCAAGCAGGGCGGGAAAAGGTCTTTGTCATCCCCAGGGTGGGAGATGGCTCATATCTAGAAGACAATCAGATGGACCAAATAAGTCCAGCTGCAGATGGCCCCGGATCCATTTTTGTCTGTCCATTGAAAAGAAGGAGGAGTGGCTGTATGAATCAGAGAGCTGCCGTATTTACAGACAGCTCAAATGTGAAGGCCCAGCATCCTCCCAATAATTCACAGATCTAATATGCAGCTCACACACAGCTTCTTAATTTCTTTGGACCACATTCATATCCACAATTAATGCAGCTGACTGGTAGTTCCTAAAGGTGTTTTTCAGTTATTGTTGTTGTTGTTGTTTCATTTGCTGAAAACCATTTTGGGATCATCAGACACACAATGCTAAAGAGAATGACTTCTAGACTGGGAGCAAACAGCATTTTAAACATCTGCCTCAAAATTCATGGAATATCCGAAGTGGTAGAACATCTTACACAGACCATCATGAAGGAGGAGGAAGAGGCAGAAAATGTCACCGAAGGAAAATGTCACAATCCTCCATAGATACAGGAGGTGTGGGGGGGGGGGGAGCCAATGGTTTTCAAGCTTCCTGCCTTGAGGGAATGCTTTCCTTGTGAAATTCTTCATTAAGAAACCCTGCATACTTACCTGCCATCGATCCCCTATGTATTTCAGAGATTTATGGCACATCTCCAGTTCACAGTAGGCCAGGAACGTTGGGCCTCATTTTGCCCTGTGTGAACTGAGACTGCAACCCAGCATGCAACCAACACTAGAACTGTGCACAAATGGCGGCTTGGAAATTCTCCACCCTATGTGTGGCCAAAGAAATTGAGGGGGCTGTTTCACCAAATGTATCAGGCTCAGGAGCCAAATACAGATCTCCAGGGTTCCCAGAAGGCCACACCTCCGTTTCCTGGACCTAACTCCATTTTTCAACCACCTGCTGTTGAGTAGTTTTCTGGCTTTTGTACAGGTTTTTCCCATTCTAGAAGGTTGAAATGGCTAGAAGGCTTAGTTACTGGTAGTAAGAGCTTTGAGCTGAAGTACACTGGTATATTTGGACTCGCCCATCACTAGAATGCAGCTCATGAGAACTTATCTGAACTGTAATTTGACTCTCAGGCTGAAAGAGGTTCTGCACGCCTGACCTAACCATTTCTGAAGGGTGGGATTCACCATTAGCAGTAGCATAACTTCTTCCTTAAGGGTTTCTTTCTCTGCTGCAACAAGTGTCTGCACCAGCAACTGCTTTGGCAGCCTGACCACCATTTTGCATTTCCCACAATAACACAGACCTAGCACTATTCCAGGACATTCTGTGGGTTGGGGGAATGGCAGCCATCACACCCCAAAATGGTGGAGAATACTCAGAAAAAATTTGGCAAAGTAACCTTTTTCTAGAGGTGTGACTTTGGCCTCACCCCTTTTGCCTTTGTTCCCACCCACCGCTGAAATGTCGCTCTAGAGAACTTCTCCAAAATGGAATTGAAAGAGGCCCTTGAACTGAAAGAGGTTCACACACACACACCATTTCAATTTTTGGCTCTAGCAAGGGGAGGGGCTCCATTTCAGGCAGGTGGCAAAATGTCCTGGGCCGGCACTTTCTGCATTAAACTAGCATGACTGAAGAGGTGGAAATGGTTGCATGTAGAAAGACTGTGCAGCCAGGCTCAATATGAAATTCTGAGAAAAGGATTGGCGTATGAAGATCTGCCCTTTGAGATACAACTCCTTAGCACCTAATCAGCTACACTTCATCTGGGATACAATCAGTGGCCCAGAAAGATTGTTTCTGCTTCACTGGGTGATTCATTGTTTGTCTGAGAAGTTGTATGTGTGTGTGTTTCTATAAAATAATATAAAATTAAAATTATTCTATTTGGCTTTATTTTGTGCTTTTTTATATGATACCTGACATTATGCCATTTAATTGCCTGGTTTTCTATTTTTAACCTGGGCTTCTTTGACTTTTGCCCATCAACTCAGTGGCTTTTTATCTATTTTATATTGTTGATTTTATTTATTTTATTTTAGTGTTCTTTTTATATTTATTTATTTTGCTTTCCCATATGCACTTACCTAGGAGTAAGTCCTGTTAAACTTATTAGGGCTTCTGAATAGACAGGATTTCACTGTTAGGGCTGCCAACTTAGTCACACCTACCTAGGAGTAAGTCCCATTGAACTTCAGTGGTACTCACCCCTGAGTATACATTCATAGGATTATGCTGTTAATGTTGCTGTTATTTTCTTTATTGTAGATCACTTTGAAATGATTGCAAAGGTTGGAGTAAAAATACTTATTATAGGCTGTATATATTGTATCTCAAACTGTATATATTGGCAAAAACCCTGGTTGGGTTGCCATAATAATAAAGTGAAAAGTGAAAATACTTTACATACATACATATATTTTCTACAAATATGTATTTCTCTTTACAGATTCATTTTGGGTGTCATTGTGCACATGACTTTTGAAAAGTAGATATTTGTCTGACCAGAATGTTCATCAGAGTTGGTTTGTTTGTTTGTTTGTTTGTTTGTTTCTCATAGTTGCAATGAGGGCTTGCTGAATTGTCACACTGTTCAATTTCAGGGGGCAAAACGTTTTCTCCAAAAGGACAATGCTCTCCCAGGAAAAAATGCCCTATTGCTGTGAAATTACAATCTTATGAGGATTTATGTCCTTGAGCCCCAATCCCAGTTGGGAATATGACTGAGAAGGCATCATACCCTCACTGGAGGAATCTCCTCAGAGGAAGAGATAGAGCTCCCAGAAATTGAGGGTACCACAGATCAGTCACTATCACCAGACCAGGAGGAGATGGTGATAGTGCAACCACCTCAGGGGAGATGGTTGCAGGTCCATCCCTGTCAGGAGGAAGGGACTCTGCCTGAGGCAGAGGCAAAGGCTGAGCAACCCTCTGCCCCCAGGAACATTGTCACCTCAAGTGACACACCAGTAGGGCTCTAGTGAGAAGGAGCGTTCATTTCCAAAGAAGGACTCTGCAAGAGAAAATTACCCCTCATGAGTAGGGCTCTGACCAGAGAGCTCTAATGTACTGCAGCTGAGCCCTGGTTATGGCCCAGCAGGCTTTAGTGTTATTTCTAAATAACAGTAAATAATACACAGGCTTCAGTGCTGGAAATAACGTCTTTACCAGCTTCTACTATCTTGTATCCTGTTTTCCTGACCTTGCTTTATGACTGAACCTCTGTGCTACTGATCTTGGATCCCTGCTTGACTCTGCATCTGGAGTGTGTATGATATCTGACTGTTTATCTGTGTTTTGATCTTGGCTGCTCTTCAGACCTGTCTTTTGGATTACTCCCTCTTTCCTGAGAAAAAAGTATTTTTGACCACTGCCTGCTGATTGACTTCTTTCGCCTTGCCCTTTAGTTTAATCTGAGCCTGATCAAGCCATAGCAAGACATAGAGTGATGTTGCAGTCATGTCCTGCATTTGGGCTTCCTTGTCAGAGCACATAGGAAGTAAATGTGGAGTTCATAGGCCTTCTTTGCTTACTGGATTTCGGCCCTGCTGCATGAGGTGATAATAAGGGCCTTTAAAGTTTTACTATTGTTTGTGAGGATTAGTTCAAATTCAAAAGATGCAGTGGTAGAAGAAGCCAAGACAGTCACTCTGTGTAGGACAATGCTTGTTTGGTTATTTTATCCAGGAAAGGCAAGTCGCCGCCTGAAGCAGGGGCCTGCTGTACCGCTACTGTTGCCACCCTGCCACTTCCTCCTCCCCCGCCCCCGATCTGCACACTTGCCCACCACCAGTTAGCTTACTTTTCCTGGTGTGGACAGGCCAGTGCATTGCCCTTAATCTGTTTCCGCCTTCAGGAGCTCTGCACCTCCTGCACCTCCAGCAATGTATCACAAGAAAACCCAGAACTTCTGGGATGCCTCACAATTGCCTCACCTCACGCAGGTGACGCACGGCTCCAGGAGGAGAAAAAGTTTTACAGGCAGCCTGCTGGCAAGGCAGGGGCACGTGTCCGTGCCACGACACTGAACTAGCTGGCTGACAGCCAAGTGGGGTGGGAGGCGCAGGAGTGGGGTGGGCAGGAGAGTGAGTAGCTGCTTCTTGGAGAAGCTGGCTGCCAGCATGGCCGGACATACAAGTGGCCAACAGGACCAAGAAGCAGCAGACCCTTTGGAGGGGCAAAGCGCCACTCTTCCCATATCTGCTTCATGGTAGGGCTGGCCCTGATTTTACCTATGCTGATCGATCAGAGCAAGCAGGTCTTCCAGCTTAAAACAATGTTGGAGTGAATGGAAGGAACTTGATCTGCTCTTTTAATAATAATAATAATAATAATAATAATAATAATAATAATAATATATTTATTTATTTATAACCCGCCTCTCCCTCCGGATCAAGGTGGGGAACAACAATAAATATAAACACAATATAAACTTTTGGTCTGCAACTTTATTGCAGTCACTCAGGCCTAACATTTCAGATTATAGACTACTAGCTTGAACTGCAAGGGAGGTCTAACTACCCAAAATAAGTAGACATGCAAATAAAAGAAGTTCCCGGGGGGGGGGGGATAGTGAGGAAAATAATCAACAGAAGCCAGCTACGTCTCTCCTTTTCTTTGAGGAGGGTATTATGTCAGGCTAGCAGTTTAAAAGGTGAAACTTCTTTGTAAGTTGTGTGTGTTTCTAATAAAGTTGTAACAATTGCATTTCAGGAGTCTGAAGCAGACTCTTTCTCAAACAAAAGCTCCATGGGTAGTGCTTTACAAGTTGAATCCATGCATGTCTACTCAGCAGTAAGCACTACTGAGTTAATTGGTGTTTACTCCAAAGTCCAGATGGACAAATTTATCATTTTTCTCTCTCAAGTGTCTCAAGTTTCCAGTTTTATGTTCATTTCATCTCGAACTTGGATAATTTCTCCAGTCTGGAGCTTGGCTCATCCTGAACTTTGAGAATTTGATTTTGAATTTGTTCATAATCATTTTTGCGCGCATTTCAGCTAATAAATGCATTTTATGCATTTGTGCCTAATATGCACATTTTGCAGGTGGTTTTCCTAATTTAATATGTATTTGAACATTATTTTCTCTAATATATGCATTTTTGTATGTTCGTGTATTTTTTGTTTGTTTGTTTTGGACTGGTAAACTCATTTGAGAAAGTGTGAATTTCGAAGAGTAATTGAGTTTTGATTCGCATAGTGGTTTGAAAGTGTGAAACAGAGTATGTGAACTGAATTAATTTCTTCCCCCATCCTTCCCCTGAAGTATACATAAAACTGCGGTCTTTGAATCAAAATATATAGTTAGGAACAGTCGGGAGTTAGACAGTGTTTTATCATTGGAAGATGCCAGCCTCTTTAGAACAGAGAGCTCTATACACTCTCTTTGTCTCCTTCTTTTGGCAGGAAGCACTTTGGGAGTTTTGAAGGGCATTCATAAACTTTGGCAATCAATGTAAATAGGTTTTCAATCTTGCCAAATTTTCTATTTCATCACTCAGCATTTAAGAGCAAAAAGGTATCAGCTCATGATAGCATGATTGGATCAGATCCATTTATCAAGGAGGTGGTTGAAGAGGAACTACTTTGCCATTCTAAAAAATGCCAAAAGTGTATGAATTCTGATTAGAATTGAACAAAAGAGGCCAGCCCTCCCATCAGGCAGAATGAGTCAGCTACCTCAGGTAGCAGATGTTGGAGGGTAGGAAGGAGTGGCAATATGTCAGAGGATAGAGCTTTATATGCCATGATGCCTGCTTTGCATCACTGAAGCTAGCCTATTGCTCTTGACTGCAATGGAAGACACTGTCCCATCAGCAGTGTTGCAGTAAAATTCAACTGCCAGTCTCATCAACTTCTATACATCTTAGGGATGTGCGAAACAGCTCAACTTGACTTCATCAAGATTCTCCATGTTCTACCTCACATTTTGTTTTCCTTTTTGTATAAAAATGGACTATTGGTAAAGAGGGGGGAAATCTCATCGCCTATGGAACTGCTGATTATGGATGGGGGCAAATTTTGTTTGGTCCACATGTATAGGCCAACCATCTTAATTCACACTTGCCAGACTAATATGCAGATTGTAATACAGATATCCTTCAAATTTTTCACTTTTCTGAATTTTGGGATCAGTTCATGGCTCAAAAATTGTACACAAATATGTACTTATTAGGGAACGTTCATTTTTTAAAAAGAACATCCATATATTTGGGGGATTTGCATACAAAATGTGTATGTTAAGGAATTTTGCATATGAGATGTGATTTTTCATGCACTTTTAAAAATTTGGACAGAATGTACTTCTACATGTAAAACTGACAGATCAGCTATAGACTGCTGATGGCTGCCTTTAAAATGGCAGTTGCCACTCTGAAGGAGGTAAATATTTTTGCCCCTGATAGTTTGCCCACTAAAGGATCCCCAAAATGGAGGGCTCTTTTTATGGGGAGCAAAATATTTTACAAAACAGCAATCCCCCAGTTTAATTCAGACCTAAATGGTGTGGAATAGAGGTGCTCTTGCTGTTGTTGTAGTTGTTGAGATCACAGAATGGGTAATACTAGCCTTGAAACAATTATTTATTCATCTATAAAGGGTTGGATCCTGATTTAGTCACACTTAAGAATGGACCAAGTGAAATTAATAGGACTCTAGATTAGAGATTGTGCACAGATGCAAAAAATCGTATCGGAATCGGAACTTCATATTTAGAAAAATATTGTATCTGAAAAATTGGAGGTCCATTGTATTGGATCCGATCCGATACCGATATGAAAATCGGAAGTCCGATTTTGAATCTGACACCATTTTGAATGATTTTCCCCATTGCCTAGTATTGTATTACAAAAATGGCTATAACTTTTTTATTTTTAAAGATAGAAGCATGAAACCTGACCACATTGCAGATGCGTTAGAGTTACTTCTGTGTGAGAAATTTCAGAAAGATAGCTCCAGGCATTTTGTGGCTATGAATTTTTTTACTAACGAACCAGGAATGCCTATAACTTTTTTATTTTTAAAGATCCACACATGAAACTTTGCCATATTGCAGATGGTATGTTGGGACTCATGTGTGTGAAATCTTTCTAAAATTTCTCACAGAGAAGTAACTCTAACCCATCTGCAATGTGGCCAAGGTTCATGCTTCTATCTTTAAAAATAAAAAAAGTTATAGGTATTTTTGTAACACAACACTAGGCAATGGGGAAAATCATTCAAAATGGCATCCGATTTTACAATTTTTTCCAATTAAAATCAGAGACAAAATTATTGTATCAGAAAAAATTGGATGCCCAAGGGAGTGTATCGGAATCGTGAATCGGATGTCCGATTTCCTCCGATTTTAATCGGTATCGGATATCAGATCTGATATGATGCACATCCCTACTATAAATAGGACATGAATTACTTGTCCCATTGATTTCAATGGGTCTGCTCTAAGCATGACTAAGTGTGAAAATTATCCAACTTTTTTACATCCCACCCATCATCATAAAATGATCACAGCTAATATTCCATATCATCTTGCAAAAGGATTCATATAATCTAGTGTTGTGCTGAATCTGCCCCCTTATTTTGGGGATTTTTTTCTCTCTCTCAAAAAGAGGCATTTTTTCTAGGGATGTGCATGGACCCCCCCCCCCCCGATCGGATCGGGACTCAGATCGGGACCTCCGATGTTGTCCTGGATCAGTTCGAACAAAATTGGAGGTCCCTCGGATCGGATCAGACCCGACCCCAATTTGAAAATCGGATGTCCGATTTTTGGATCGGCCCCCATTTTTGGTGTTTTTGCCATAGGCTTGCATTGGGGGAAAGAAAGCTTTCCCCAATGCAAGCCTATATGCAAAACGTGGTGAGTGGGTGAGTGGGGGCCTAACTCCCCTCTCCCTGTCCCTCCCCCCCACTCATGCTCCTTACCTGCCAGGGCCGTCCGCTGCCATCTGCTGCTCCGATCTACTGAGAAACAGGCTTCGTGGCCTAGTTCTCAGTAGAGCACCAGGTGGTCATGACATCACCCGGCACGCTACTGAGAGGCAGGCCATGAAGCCTGTTTCTCAGTAGAAGGGGGCAGCAGATGGCAGCGGATGGCCCTGGCAAGTGAGGAGTGTGAAGGGGAGGAGGAGGCTTACCTGCCAGGTCAGTCTGCCACCATCCGCTGCCACCCGCGGGCAGCAGCGGATGGCAGTGGACGGACCCGGCAGGTAAGGAGTGCGAGGGGGGGAGGAGGTCTGATCTTCCGATCTTATCCAAACCAGATCGGGTCCTTTCGGACTGGTTCGGATCAGATCGGATGATCCAGAAGCCGAGATCAGAATCAGATAATTTTATCTGATTTCGGTCGGATCGGCTCCGGATTTTGGATCGGACCCATTCCGATTCACATCCCTAATTTTTTCTGCCTTTTTTGCAGGGGCAGGGGGATAATGTTGAATAATATTCACCTTGAGGAGGGGGAATGGGTTTCTACATACCTTTTTAAGTTTGAAAGGTGGCTGAAGGATCTTCTTTCTATTGGGGAGGGTACTTGAAAAATTCCCCCAGCATGAGATTCTTTACAGACATGCTTCTTCAGCCTGGCAGCACTCCTGGACCTCCTATGAGACCATGTGACCACACCCTCTCCAATAGGCATTTAGGAAGAACTCCTGGCTTGCAGAACCTTCTTTGCAAGGAGTCCTGGACAAACCAGACATTTGGAGCTTTAGAAAAACTCTTATCTTGCTTGCTCTGTGTTGTTGCAAGGAAAAACAATGTGTTTCTAATGCTCTAAAAGCACCATTTACTCTTTCAAGCCTAGGAGCACTTCCTGGATGCCTATAGGAGAGGACGAGATCACATGGTCTCATGGGAATTCAGAAAGAACTGCTAGACTGGAGAAGCTTCTCTATAGAGTTGTGGGCTACTTAAAGTGCAGGGATGTTTGTTTATTTTTAAAGAAAAAAGAAAGTGTAACCACTGCCTACACGTAAAGAAGTAAGCAGAAATCCTGTCCTCCTTCCGAAGGAGAAAATTATTCAAGATTCGCCAGTTTTCATTTTGCCCCATGAAATGCCAAAAATTGAAAAATTGAATGTTTTGGCACAGCACTAATATGATCTACAAGATGTGTGCGTTTACGACATTCACTACAATATAACAACATTGAAAAACACAACCAACCAACAATGAGCAAGATCCAGCCCCTCCTCCACACACAGCTGCATGCATCAGAAGTGATATATCAAGCCCAGATGTATAATTAAATATCAAAGAAATAACCAATGCTAATTAAATAGGGGAGTGAATTAAACTAAGGATATAAAAAGATAGGAGATAAATACCTTTTTAGTAAAAAAAAAAAAAAAGCAGAAAAACTAGTATGATTGTAATATGAACAGAGTGACAAGGTATTAAGTTTACAGTCTAATAAAGAGATAAATAATATGAAACATTCTTGACTTACTAAGTGGTGTCAAACTCTTTCTGCTGAAGGTAATGGATGATGACCATTTTCCTAGCTAATCATTTCCTCTTTTTTGTGTCTTTCAGTGATTCTAATTTGGTCTGTTAGCTTTGCCATGATTAAAACTTCCCACAATGGAGGATTTAGTTATATTTCATACTACAGCCACCCACGTCTATTTCCTCTTTTTGAAAAGGAGATATAGGGAATGTAGCCATTTCAGTCAGTGTTTTGACAACTGGTATCAATGCAGTTTAAGAGGGCCACCCACTACATACTATTTGAGTGGATTTTGTATCAGCTTAATTCCAGTCTTCTTTAGATGACTCCTCCACTCATTTAATCATTTACTGCAGCTTTCCCCACCCACGGCTCTCCAGTTGCATTGGATTACAACTCCCATCATCCACTGCCAGCATAAGCATTGGCATGACACATCTGGAGGCCACCAGGTTAGGGAAGACTAACTTACTGTGTGGAAGAGGGAGTGGGGCTCCACCTCTTGGCCCCACCTGACATTGGGTTCACCACTAGCCCTGTTCCCAATGTATGCATGTTCCTTATGGATGTCTCTCAAAGGGCACCTAGGTGCTTACAGCTATAAGCATAAATGCTTCATGCAATTGGGATCTCAAGAAATCAGGATGCAGATCACATGGCGTGCCTTCATGCACACAGCTGCATGCCAGTAGGTGCAGTTTTGCAGATGTGGCTTTTGAGGCTGGGACCAGTGCAGTGCACGACACTGGAAGTGGATCCTGGTGATGTTCCCCCCATCCTTCCTCCATGCATGGAGTAAATATGTGGAGGATGTATCTGAAGAGGGTTCCTGTTGCCCTGCGTCTTGCATGTCTATGAGAGGCACATTCAAAACACAGGGCAGGGTTGCTGAACTACTTTCAGCTTGAGGGCTGAATTCCATTGCAGAGAAGCTCTTGGGAGTCACATTCCTGTGATGGGCAGGGCTAAAGCATAAAGAGGTGGGGCCAAAATACAAACATATTTTACTTTATCCCTCTTATTGCCAGTAACTGAGCCTTAGAAAAGGCATTTCAACTTTTTGGAGTTGGGGAAAACCTGCACAATGGCCAAGAAACCACCAAACAATTGGGTGGGAGAAAGGGGTGGGCCAAAGGAAGGGGACATGGCCTTCTGGGAACCTTCAGAGGGCTGGATTTCTCCCCTGAGACTGAGGTTCTGCACCCCTGCCAAAGGCTACTGAATCTGTTGACAGCCTAGCTGCTACCCACTAAACACTAGCACAGCTTGGACATTAGCAGTGCCATCCTATATGTGTCTATGCAGCGTTAAGTCTGTGTTGCCCGAATTGCTGAACCTTGACATACATTTAAGAAACCAGCCAAAGTCTTTACATTTCCCATTGGCAAGTTGGTGGTCTGTATTCACCCATGATTGGTGTTTGGTTGGAAGTTGGCCTAGATGGTAGAGGGAGTTTAAAAGGATGGATCATGGCCAACATTTCTGAGCATCACTCAGGTCTTCATCCAGTCTGCTATTTTATTATTTTCAGGCCAAACTGCATATTTTGTGTAGTTTCACGGGGTGGGGCGGGGGGCAAAATCACAGAATATAGCCACTGAGGAGAAACTGGACAAGCCGAGAAGAAGGATTTTTCAACCCTTTTCCCTCATGCTGTTATCCTATCTAAATTCGACTCCCCATGTTCCATTAACCCTTACGGGGAAAACAATATGAGTCCTGGCATCTTCTTCCCTATGGAGGCAAACACACCTCAGAGAGGCAATTATCAGCGGGGGAACAGCAGGACAGGAAGCTTTTCTCATTTATTTATTTATTTATTTATTTTAAAAAAGAATGTCTCTAAGAAAAATCATGGAACTAGACAGAACATGTAATTCTGCCCTTAGATGTTCTGTGAATTGCATTATGGTTTTTTTAAATATATATATATATATATATATATATATATATTATTGGAAAGGGGCAGAATATACAATTCAGAATAAGGAATAAATAAATGAATCTGGTCAGCTGCTGTTGCCTGCAGCAGCTCATAAAATTTGTCCTCATTGATGAATACTCCTAATCAAGAGCAGCCAGTAGGAGTGTGCAAAAGGTAACTAACAGCATAGTCCTATGCATGTCTGCTCAGAAGTGAGTCCTGTTGAATGCACTGGCATTTAGATAAGTGTGTATAGCATGGCAACCGAAAAGTGTTTGGCTTAGAGCATTTTCCATTCCCTGGTCTGCACAATGGACAAAATAGATCCTTACAGAGTCAGACTTCAGGCGGGATTCTTGATGAGTTTGATTTCTATGAATTCTGAAGTTCACTGACTTGATTCACGTCTCCTGGACAAGTGGGAGGATCAGAACTTGGGACACAATCCTATGCATGCTTAGCTAGAAAAAAGGTCCTGCAACTCTCAGCATTCCCCAGCCGGCATGGATTGCACCTTTACTTCTCCTTCAGATTTTACACTTCTCCGAATTTCATGGTACAGTTCTCAGCTCCAAGAATGTATCAGAATGCATTTACAAATGTATAGTCTAGGATAAAACACATTTACAAAGGCAAACTTTGAGATAAAATGTGCTTATAAATGTGTTTTCTGTGAAAACCTATGTTCAAAAATACACATTTAAATAGGCATTTAAAAACAAATTTTGAACACACAGATAATTAGAGGTTATGTTCATTACTCTTCTCTGGCCTGTGTGCAAAAGTGCGAAGCAGAAATCATTCCACAGTCTCAAATTCCATTTCACTTTCCAGTTGGTGCTGGATCACCTTTTCCTCTAGGAAAGGAGAAGAAAGCTAGACAGTTTCACGTACTACAGAGCATGCCTCATGGCTTTCTTGGAAACTTTCTCTTCTCTAACAGGGAGAGCCTGAGCACTCAGGCCAACTCTCCTATGCCTAGAGATGCCATGAGTGCCCAGCTGAGTCCAGGAGTCCACTGAACTTCCCCACAGCAGGAACCTGCTCACTGAGCTCCTCTTCCTACCTCCTCCCAGGCCTGCTTGCTGAGCAGCCACTTGCCTGATGAGTGAGTCCAACAGCTGCCCATTCCCATAGGAAGCCACAATCTGAGTAGAATCGGCAGCTCAGGGATTTCCATAAATCTAAGCACAGAAGAATTGACCACGGTAGATGGGCACTTGATATAACTGTTCCATAATTACAACTGCCATTGTTCTATTTTGCCAAGACCTATGACCCTTCATGGTGGTCTACTGGCACAAACATCATCAATCCAACACAGCCACGTGAGATTTGGGCCTTGCAACACCTTCATCCAATTTTGAGCAGCGCTGCCATCTGCAGTTGCTTTCACTGAGTTCTTCCAGTCTAACACATGGATGACTGACTGCTGAAATATTCCAGTCCCTGCCTCATGCACTTGAAGTACTGCCCTCAATCACAAGAACAGTGTGATAACCATCCAAAGTATTTGGATTTTGGAATAATAAATCTCAGTTTTGGATGCAATGAGATCTGCATGCAAGATTTGTGGGGTGATGCAGAAGTGACTATACGAACTTCAATAGCCAGAATCCACAAATACAGCAGGAACTTCCTTATTATAAAACTTGCCTGATTATCCAAATGTGCTGCCTGTTCCCCATGCAGCTGCTGGTCAGCATTATCCTAAGAAATAGCCTCCTGTGCCTGATTAGCATTGCAGGGCATAGTTCATGAGTTATGTGATGAAATCGGGTATCATCTATGCATGCAACAAATTAACAGGCAAGATACACTTTTTGCAATGCTTCTTAAGTATTCAGTAAACACAGAGTAGCTTTTCAAGTGGCTTAACAAGATAAGGTTTGTTAAATGCATTTTAATAGATCTGTGTGTAGTTGTGGGAAGTGGTTTGTTTGGTTGCTTCCCACAAACATACACACATACCGTACTGCCTGACAAGCTGTTATTAAAACAAAGGGAACTTCAGGAGTGGTCCCTGTTGTAGAGAATGGGACAAAAAACCCACAGAAGTTCCAGTGGGCATGCTGACGTACTTGGCACGCACCCAAGAAGTTCTTTGAATCCTAGCCAAAATCGTATATTTCCTTCTTGAAAATTTACTCTAATTACAGCATTGTTTAAATTGTTTAGAAAATAACAGAAGTATACTCAATAAATGATTGACAATATTAAAAAGAAAGGTTAGAGAAGAACTTTCAGGTCATTTCAGAGAAGCAATTACAATAATTGAAAAATCAAAAGTATTTTTCAGTTAGGTTCACTGCTGGGTTTGGGTGTTAAAGACAATTGGTTCATTATCGGTCTTATTGTTGGAGACTAAGGGTCACTCAATATTAGGAAATTGACTTAAGATTTTTGAAAACTATTTTAATTTCTCTAATAAAATTTACTCTCATACTTGATAAAGCTGCTGGTTTGAAACTGTAGCTTGTATTTTCCAGGACCTGGAACTGACAATTTTAGTATTAGTTCTTGTATGTTGTTAGAAATAGTAATATACACTTATCTTGTGACAAAATCCCATTGAATTCAATGGGGCTTACTTCTGAGTAGCCATGTCTATGATTACACTAAGCCAATGCATTGCTTGATCTATGGATGACTGAATATTTAGCATGTACAATATTGTTATCATCTACTTTCTTCCCAAAATTAGCAGCCTTATTACACAACTGTCACATCTGAAATTGTCAGATCTACCTTTAGGACAATGGAGTCATGGTTACAACATACTCATGTCTGTTCCTTTAAAATGAGAGTTCCCTTGTCACTTATACCAGTATAAATTACTACTATTGTGTTTTTTAATTATCTCAGACAGCTGCTCTTGATTCCACTATATTGAGCAGCTTTGGTTTTTCTGTCTGACCTGGCAGGGGGAGATTTGGTAAGTTTTTCTTAACGATGTTTGCATGCCTGGATATATTTTTGATAGTTTGGTAGAACTTATTAGATGGAGAGATGGCAAGGGTTTGCTTGTATGCAATCCTTTTGAACTCCAATGGAAAGCACTTTTAGCCTCATGAGATTCATGTATGGGCGCCTTTTTACAGACAGTTACATGCTTAACTTTAGACCAGTTGCCTTCAATGATTAATAACAATAAAAACTAGAAATAAATAAGAAACAGGAATTAAAATTTACATATGCTGTATTTTTACAGATGCTCACTAGAGGGAATACGCAAATCAGTGTTTGTACAATATGTTGTTTCCCCTAACTGAAGGTATTTATATATGTTAGTTCTATAAAATGACATAAAACAATTTAACACGTTGATACTACATAACTGAGTTCTTCCCATTTCAAGGAAGGTTATTGCCCAATGGATGTTCAAAACCAGCTGCCTGCAATTAAAGAGTTAAGAGTGATCTGATGAAGAAAGGAAGCAGCTATAAATATCCAAAGTAAATGTCATCTCACGCTATTGTGTATACCACTTGGAAAGTTTGGCATTCATTATTGCATCTATATGTTTGTAGTAATTGTTCAGTATGTCATAAATAGTTGTCACTTATCACAATAGTTTTTTCATGTATCATTGGTACCTCTTGATTCTTTTGTTCTGGTTAGTGCGCCCTCTCTTTTTACAGTATTGAGTGGAACTCTTCCCTTTTTTTTCTCGGGATATGTGCAAAAGCCAGGAAATGAGCAAACAATTGCCAGTTGGAAAAAAGAACCACAGCCATCTGAGGAACCCTGGAGAGCCAGGCTGGAAAGCCCATAGGTCAATTTTGGCCTATGAACCTGAGCTTCAACACACCTGCGTTATATGGACACTATACAAACATTCACTCAAAGAATGAATGAAGCTGTACTGGATCACTCCAATTAAAAGGAAGAGCAAAACAAGACCAAATCCCCCCCACCCTCTGTCAAAGATAACCCTTCCAAAGGCACATAATGTTCACTAAACCTTTAACGTTTGCTTATAGAGTGCTTTTGTTTTGGAAACATTTCTTCATTTAGCTTTTTGGCTTTTTTTCCTAGAACAATAGTTGAACAGATCTCATGCATCGGAACAACCATTGACTCAGTACAGGCTGAAATGACAACCCTGTCTCAGCTTCTGTGCTAAGAATGCTACAAATGTGTATTCCAGGAGACAGCTTGTTTGCCACCATCTGGACAACAATTCTGTTGTGGACAATTGGAATCTGGTGTATCAAAATCAAATAGAAAGTGAGCAGCTTCTGAGGGGGGGGCATCACGTAGAGCCGGTGAAGTGTAATGAACAAATTCTGTTCAATAGAGCATCTAATTTGGACAGGTAGGATTCAGGTGCACAGGTAGGATTCAGGTGCACATCTTCCATTCCATGATGAAGTTCATGAAGAGACTTTGGACCAGCCACACTTTCTCAGCCCAGCCTACTTCACAGGGTAGTTGTGAGGTGGGATAAGGAGACAACATATGCTGTCATGTGCACGACCCTAAATTCCTTTGAGGAAGGGTGGAATTAAAATGTAAAAATAAATAAATGTACTCTGAGTTCAGTATATAATAGGAATACACCCTTAGGAACAGAACCTGGAGTAGAACAGGGATCGGGAGTGACAGAAAATTACCCGTTTCTGCCACCACCAGCTGTCTCTAATGTTAGTGCTGAATTCAAGACTGTGTGTGTGTGTGTTTAAATCGTCATCATCATCATCATGAATGCATCAACCTTATCCACCTATGAGATTTTGTATTCATCAGGCAGATTCCCCATGTATAGAGTGACCATATGGAAAGGAGAACAGGATATAGAAAAGGGTATTTCAGCACGTGTCATTTGTATGCATGCAGCACCTGGTGAAATTGCCTCTTCATCACAACAGTTAAAGCTGCAGGAGCCCTGCCCCCTTGACCAGATAAAAAAGAAGGCAGGGCTCCTGCAGCTTTAACTGTTGTAATGAAGAGGGAATTTCACCAAGTTTTGCATATATACAAATGACACCTGCTGAAATACCCTTTTCTATGCAACTGTTAAAGATACAGGAACCCTGTCCTCCTTTTCATATGGTCATCTTGTCATTTCAGGGAATTCCCTCTGAAAGACATTGGTAAGGTAAGGACATCCTTACCAAAGAGGTGTGATCTGACTTCATTAAGGATCCAATCCTAATGCATGTTTAAACAGAAAGAAAGTCCTACAACTCCCAGTATCCCCCAGCCAGCCATGCATAAGGCTGCAATCTTAAACACACAAATTAGAGCATAAACCCTAATGAACACAGCAGGAGTTACTTTTGAGTGAACATCCATAGGATTGCACTGTCAGGCAGGCACAGTCAACAGCCAGCAGCAGAGTCCCGAATGGCTTTGGAAAAGGACAGGGGAAGAGCAAGGTTCTCCAAGCAAATTCTCCTGAGTAAGGTTTGTTTGAAATGCCATTCAAAGAAAAAATGGTGGCCTTCCCTTCACTCTCCCAGTTGCAGCCAATCACCGGGGTAGCTCTCTATACACACACAGATAAGGAAAACAGTTGTGTTTTGTGCAGAGAAAGCAGGACCAAGGGAGGTTTTAGGAGAATATATCCCCTGTATTAAATTAAGGAGATTCCCTCCACTCCCAACTCTGTGCTTTCTTCTCTCTAGCAGCAGTTAGTTGCTATTTTCACCACCTGCTAATTACTTAGAGCTGGTTTGTGGAAGGATTCAGCTTCACACATCAGCCCACACAGGTTGTCATTTTGTCAAGAATTCCATCATGAACAAGCTGTCAATACACTGCCAACGGCTACCATTTGGTTTGTGAAAGGAGCGGGGTCTCTGGTGTGGAGAGCTGGCTGCACGTTTTTGGCTTTAAAAAAAACACACCAAAAAACAAGAAAAATAAGGCAAGGCATATGTCTTCCAGTCTGTTCCTCAGTGACACATTACAATATTTTTTAAAGTATTTTTATTTTATTTTTTATCAAGAGGAACATGGACAGGGGAAGGAAAGCATAGCACAAATTGTATATGATGAATCTCCCCCAATTTCCCATACTACTATCTCTGAAGAATCTTATTATTATTATTATTGTTATTTTTGTTATTATTCCCATTAGCACGTACTTCCCTGCCATCTTGTTCACACCCACGGCTGCCATCCATCCCCCTGACATTCTGCAACTTTTAGAATCGCATTAGAAGGAAAGGCCAAAAAGACGAAGTCACAAGTTGCTTCAACCTTTCAAAGAGCCATTCTAATGAAATATAAAGGGAGGCTGCCAGTTACACTGGTTGATCCAGAAAAAAGCTGGTCCTTTCCCTCTTATTAACTAGATTAATGCAGTTGCTGACAGGCTTTGCCGCTGTGCCCTGCTCCCACTCTTCTGTGGAAGATTCTAATGATGTCGAAGTAGTTTTCAGGAGGGGAAGCATTCCGTATATGCAGTTTCTCTCCCTTCTCCCTTCAATCAGTATGCAGGCTGATTTCATGGATTATCTTCTCTCTCTCTCTCTCTCTCTCTCTCTCTCTCTCTCTCTCTCTCATTGCACTGTGCCAAAGAAATAGACTTCCACAATTAGCAGCATAGCTACCCATAGCTTTCTGTGAATGTGATCTCTCGCTGGGAACCTTTCTGAGAAAAGGCAATGCTGCCATCTTTAAAATCAAGGCTGTAAGGCTGGGTTTTTTATTCATTCATTTTAAGATCTCCTCCTTTACTGGATCGTTCCTTTTCTGGATAAATCAGTTTGCTAGCTCTCAAACCACAAGTTAGGCCAGCGGCAAAAGCCATCCTTCCTTTGCTAGCCTCTTCACACATATTTTTACAGAAGTATCCATGAGATTTTAAGTAAGCATCTAAAAATAGAGGGTAAGTGCAAGAAAAGCATCTTTGTAAACAGACGCATCATGCAGGTGTTATTTGCAGATTGTCTACAGATCCCTAGTAAGGGCATACTTGACAACAAACCCACTTTTATAGTGTAAGAACAGGAATAGGCAAACTTTTGGGGCTGTGCCCCATTTGGGAATTTGAGAAACTGTCCTGTGCATCATCACAAAATGGCTGCCAAGAGAAGCATAGCAAAGTAACCTGCACAAAAGACTAAATACAAAGCAGAGGTGGGATTTGGGTCCCAACTAGGGATGTCCATCACTGTAATCTCGTTCTTTTTTGGTTCAGTGACGTTCCGTGGCATGAAGCTTGCTTTGCATCTGTGAGCCAGCATCTGCAGGCTGTTCCTGGAACTCTAGGAACTTTTTTTGCACATTTTTGAGAAGGTTCTGCAATTTGTCCAAATTACAACCATATTTGTGCAAATTACAGTCAAATTTGTGTGCAAAATTCAGCTGCTAATTTGCACAAATTGCTCAGAAGTTTGTGCAAACTTGCAGAACCTCCCCACCCACATTGCACAACATCCCCCCAAAAATTCGGTGAACTGGCCCAACTCATTGTGGATGAATTGGGTGCTGCAGTGGGAACTGAAATGAAATCCTGGGGGCCAAGCCTAGGAAAGTGCATCGAATTCCACCTCCCAAACAGATTTCTCCAGTATCTCTAGTTCCAACACATGAAACAATGCCTTTGAAGCCACAGTTTTCAGCACCAACAGAAACCTATTTCACAGAAATCCCAGCTGCCAGTAAAAACATGTTTTTAAAAAAAAAGTGTGACGAGTAGGACACCTTGGTGGGGCGAAAGAAAGGGGTCTGGATGTGCCTCCGTGCCATACTAAATGCCCGTGGGTTGGAATGTGTGAAATGGCCTGGTTTAAGCACTAACCTGGGCATGAATTGTGTTGTCAGTGCGGGATGTCAGTACAGACACAGACCCCCCCCTCCCCATAGCACAGTACCACCCACATCCAATTTGACAGACATATGAGGCCCAAAAAATCCCCCCGTCCCTTGGTTTCTGTCCTGTTCCCAAACCAAGATGGTGTTAAATATAATATTGTAGTTGTTGAGAGAAAATGGAAACTGTCTCTCACTCTCAGTAGGGGAGGAACATACCTCGGTGGTGGAGCACATCCTTTGCATCAGGGCCAGCCCCACCATTAGATAGAGTGAGGCAGCCACCTCAGGCAGCTGGTGTTCGGTATCACAAAATGACAGCTCCATTGTTATTTATTGGCTCTGTTGTAGGTGTGATTCTGTGGCAGGAATGGGGAAAGGGATTTAAGGGATTTTCTGCTTCATGTGCCGAAGTAACTTGCCCGGCCTTTGCTCTTATACATGTTGACATTGGGGTGTGGGTGAGTGTGTAGTGGGGGGAGGGGGTGCTCACCATTTTCTGCTCTGCTTCAGGCAGAAAAATGTCTTAGCCAGCCCTGCTTTGGGGTGGGTCATTCCTTTTCTCTTTCTGCCGCCCCTTCCTCTCTCTCTCTCTCTTTTTCTCCCTTTTTCTTCCCATCAACAGGCTGTCAAGGAAGGGGCAGGTGGCTCTTGCCAGAGGTCTCAACTTTTGAAATTAGGCTTTTGACATTAGTCCAATGGCTGCATGAAATTAGGCCAAGGGCTGCAGGTTGCCCATCCTTGCAGTCTTTATAAAGAAGTTTCCTGTGTTCCCCTGCCTGGCCTGCACTGAAGCTAGAGGTGTAGGGACGGTTGAGTGATATCAATTTTAACTTTTGTAAACTTATATTCATATGTTTTAATTGCACCTGTTTTAACTTTGTAAACTGCCTTGAGTCCCAACCCTGGAAAAAAGGTGGGATATAAATAACAACAACAACAACAACAACAACAACAACAACAACAACAACAACAGACACTTCACTATTGACATCCTGGTCCTTTTGCCCACTTCTCTCATTAGCCTCATGGATGGCACACCTGCTTAGTACAGCAAAGGTGAAGGGAGTGGATGAAACAGCCAAGAGAGAAATAAACAAACAAACACAGGGGGAGTCATGACAAGGTTTTTGCTCAGTCTTCAAGGAACTTAGTGTATTGTATCTGAGAGCAACCTGGCAATAGCGGGTTGGGTCCAGATCTCAGACATGTGCAGCAAGGCTGGCAGAAGCCCCTCCAAACCCCTGAAAATGCAACAGGGAGGGTCAGGGCACCCTGCTGAATGGGGAGAAATGTGATGCAGGGAACTCCAAAATTGAGGCACAGAATCAATAGAGACTCAAGAGCAGAATCATCCATTAATGGAAGGCAGATCCTGAATCCAACCCAGTAACTGTAGTTCCAAATATGTCCCATTGTCATCCTCATAGCTTCAAATGAGATGAAAATGGCCAATGTGCTGCCCTCCCCAACCCATTTCTAGAAATGAATGAACAACAGGGTATCATTCCTGCTTCAGTATAGCTCCTGCAAAGATTTATTTCAAACTTTGAAAATGGGGTGGAGTTACTGGGGGGTTATGTATCTTTTTTAAAAAAAATTAAGTTTCGTGTCTGTTTAAAAACTGATCAAGCAATATGATCATTCTGTGCTTAGCCCTCACCTCAGAAATTAGATGCCTCTACCTTTAAGCATCCATAGTTAACGGGGGTTTAAAAGCTTTCAAATAAATTGCCAATGTAAACCATTTTAAAAAGTTAGCAATGAACCTGATGAGATGTGAAAGTTACATAATTAACTTTGGTGAGAAGTTAATTTTCGCTGCCTCTTAGTCTGCATAGAAAGCAAGCTTAATTTTATTTTATTTTATTTTAATTTGGGGAGGGGAGAAGAGTGAGCAGTGATGCTTTATTTGTACTCTGCATATAAAATAAACTTTGAATCTAAGATATCTGATCCTCCCGTACCTTGCCAGAGCCCTGGGGTGCCATTTTAAAATAAAAGTAGAGGAAACTAACCCTTTCCTTTTGTTTTAAAGGGGAATTGCACTCAAAAGTCTTTGGTGCAAGTAAGCAATACTATTAACCTGCAAGGCTGTAGGAGAATGAGATTTTCTAACAGAAACGTGAGCTTCATTTTATTTGCCTTCTGCTCTTTCAGTCTTTAGAGTTCACATTTATGAGCAACCAAGTCTAACAACTTTCTTTTTAATGGGATCTGAAACACAATTACAAAGGTTAGTTACTTGAAGCTGAAGCTATAAGAACAACAGAAGATTATTAATATATTGCTTTATAACCCATTAAAAAAAGCACTGCCTTCAACATTAGTGCAAAGTTAATACTGATTTAAATTGAGAATTGAAAAGAAAAGGGAATGTTGAGATAAACATCAAATTTCTTTCCATGAGAAAAATGTTATAAAGCTCCATCAGATGAGTATTTTACTGCATGCTCATTACTGGGCACTTACGGGGTTTTGCAGGTCCCTCCCATGATGTCATCTGTGTCCTGCATGCCTCCTGCCCCTTCTAGCCTTCTTCACACCACAAAAAAAAAAAAAAAACACCCCAGTAAGCCTGACTTATTTTTAAACACGGAAGTTGCTGCTATCTCCTGCTGTGTGCAGGAGAAGCAACGGGATCAAAACAGCCCACTGAATGGGCCACGTGCACATTGTTTACTTCTTCTTTCAAAAGAGGAAGTAATGAGGGACAAACACTTGGGCGGAGAAGTCATGGTAAGCAAATGTGATTTTCCCCTCTGTGATTATGCTCTTATATTGCTGCAACTGGGATATGTAGGTTGTAGGACTGCCAGAAAAATTTGCAATGGACTGAAATGACACCAGATTTCTGTGAATCCTACCCTACAGAATAGGCAGGGGACTGGCTTTTCCAAGTCACATAGATTCTGCACAGAAGGGCGAAACAGTCCAGGTCTGGTTTAAAGATAAAGAACCATGAGAAGGGAAAACAGCAGGAAGTTGAAGTTGCCTGTCAACAGTTACCCCTTGGACTACAGACTGAGCAAGCCCACAGGTCATCTGGCCACAGTTTTTACTACCATGGTGAGATGGTTTTTCTATTTAAATTCTAACAATTATTTCTAAAGTTTCACCTATACATATACATTAACATATCTAAACTTTATGGAAATGTCTGACTCATTTGGTCGCCTTTTGTTGGCGATGCATTTCCTCTTTTTTGACAATATGGAAGTGGCCACCCTAGTCATGTGACAATATTGAATTACCATGTTCTATCTATCTATCTATCTATCTATCTATCTATCTAACAGACTGAAGATAATTGGGTCATTATAGTTGCTGTCATTGTTAAATTTACCATATTTATTTCTGTACAATGCAGAATCGTCTCCATTTTTGGATGTCCCTTATTTCTGGGATGCATTTAGCATGATGATGATGTTAATGATAAAAATATGCTTCAAACAAAGCATGGAAATACTAAAGTCAGTCAGCTCAGTCAGCTCCTTATACTGGCCATACATGATCTACACAATTTTGATGCAAATCGGAATGGGAGCTCAGAGAGAAAACTGATAGCTGGAAGGAAAAAGGTGGGAGGAAATGTATTTCAGCACTGCTGAAGAACCACTGAATTTATAGATGGTAATAGAATGCTTTAGAATGAAGCTTAAATCATAGTTGCATCAAAAAGGGCAAGTCTGACTATCAATTTATTCCTCCTCAACCTGAGAGGGCCATCAGAAAGTTGAGAAGCATGGCAAGATAAAGGGCTGGGCAATGTATGATCTTTGAACTGGAAAAAAGACACTAAAATGCTGCTTCTTGATAAGAATAGCAATAAGGGAAAGGCTTTTTCAATGCAGAGTTAGGGTGCAATCCTAACTGGAGTCTGGAGGGAAGGAGGTGGAAAGAAAAAAATGGGCTACAACTCCCAGCATACCCATGCCAGCCATGCCGGCTGGGGCACACTGGGAGTTGTAGGACCTTTTCTGTCTAAACATGTATGGGATTGTACCCTCAAGGATCAATGTGACATCAGCAGTTGGTGAACCAATCCTCACCCTCTGCCCTCTCTCCTGTTTGCATGTCTGAAAATTCAGACTTCAAATTACCAAGCTGAGCTAGGCTGCAGATTTCAAAAATTCCTACAACATGGTGAACATCTTGCTGGTTTACAATCATGGCATGGCATGATAGCCCTAATTAAAAGATTCTGTTCTTATACTCTGAAAGTTTCTTATATGAGTGGATGTCATGTCAAAAGATAGAACAACATGTGTCTGAATTCGTAAGTGTGAACTGAATATTCAACATTATGCAATAAAAAAAATCCCATACTGTAGAAATAACTGCTGCACTGATATAACAACAAAACTTTCTGCATAATTAGAGGTCATTTGCCACATGATCTAAACCATTAACAAGGCACAAAAGGAGGTTCCCAATGCACGGAGACGTGCTAGTTATTGGACAGCATAGTAATAACAACATTTGAAATGGCTCATGAAGAAGATGATAATGATCAACTCACCCCAAACAGCTCTTGTTGCAGAAAGCAGACAGTCTTTCAAGACAAAACTGTAAATCAACTATGTATTTAGTTATTACATTTATACCTGACCTTCCCACCAAAAATGGCACTCAAAACAGCTAACAATATGAATAGAATCAGAGTCTTGATCAAAACATAAAAACAAATTAAAAACACAACACCCAGTGATAAAAAGAAATGAACACACCCAAGCAGTTTTTTTAAAATAAAAAAACCTTCAGCAACAAGCCTGTTTACAAGCCAAATCCCTTCCTGAATAATAAAAAAGAAGTCATGGGTTTATCTCTCACCTGTACTTGTTGTTTTTAGCAAATGCTTGCACAGTCAGCAATCCCTCACACATTCAAAAATCGATATGGATATTTCAGGTATCCCAGGGAAAACCTCTCCTTTTTTCCCCACCGCATCCATACTAAAGCCTGAGCCAGCTCTAGTAAAGTGCAAACAAGCTGTCAAATGTCCAGCTAGTTGCACAAGGGTGTGGATGGTGAGATCCACAGCCCATTCAAAGATGCACATTCAGGCGCATGTCTGATTCATGGCAAGTGATATACACACACCAACCTATTTACATGCACAGTTCCCCTTAGCTGGATACAGGATGTGAGAACCAATCATGTCTACCTGTTCATTATTTTTTTCCTTTACAAAGAATGGGTTATGTGAGAGCCCAGGTCAGTTGCATTGGCCCATAACTCAGCATTGAGCAAGTCTTTACCTTGCTGCTGTGCCTAGAGAGAAAGGGCATTTTGGTGTCTCTTTGCCTGCTGAAAGATCATCAGAACCCTATGGTGCAGCTCTTGCTAGCCTATGCCACTTCAGACTGCTCTGGAGGATCCTTGTATGAATGCTCTCCTACATTTAAAAACAAAACCCCACCCTGTGCATATAAAACTACCATGTAGAAGAATGGTTGTAGCCTAGCTTTTTGTCTCATGTTTTGAGTATATCTGGTCAGAGAAGCTTTTCCCCCCAAGAAAGGTACATTTTTGCTCCAAAAGGGACTGATCAGATATTTATTTTGTATTGTCCTTTAAAAATGTTTTAACTACAACTCCCATCATTCCTAACCATTGGGCATGCTGGCTGGAACTGATGGGGGCTGTAGAATAAAACATCTGCAGGGACCCAGATTGAGGAAGGCTGCTTTAAAAACCTGCTGCAAGACTAGTAGTTTTTTGTTATAGCTATCTAAGAAATAAGTACTGGAGAAAAGAATGTTTGATTGATTTTCTGGCCTGCACAACTTGTGACCCACACAGCCAAATACAGCCTCCCATCCTCAAGTCCTGCAAGATGCTTGACAATTCCCATTGTTGTAGGTCCAAACAACAAAAAGAGAAGCTATGGTTGGTCACCATATATATCTTGTCCGCTGGGCTTGGCTGGGTGGATCACAGGGTGGCCATTTATACATTGCCCAAGGGGGGGGGGGAGAGATAGATAGATCTGTATAGCTAATTATATGGATAGATGCAAATTTGAAAACAATTACTAAAACATTAATAGAAAGACAATACATCTCAACAAAGTAGGGAAAACTGTGACCAGATTACCTGTCTACCTGCTCAGCCTGCTGTCCAGCTGCTCACTGTTGGTGGGCAATTTCTAGGCCCCCTGACTCTCTGGACAACCCTTCAAATCTAGGACTGTCCTCTGCAAACAGGGACACATGGCTACCCTACTGAGTACAGGCATGGTACTAACCAGTGACCTCAATTTTTTTAAAAAAATTGAGAAATACACACAACTTATTCTTCTGATGGCCACTGCAGAACTGCAGAAGTTATCAGTTAAATCATCTGGCAAAATGAAGGTTGTCATTTTTTAAGACAGAAAGCAGGCAAAGACAAATTGATGATAAACACAAAACCCTTTTTCAGAAACTATGAAGAACCACAATTGAGGGCACAAGTCAATTTTTCTTCCCTTATGCATGTTATCTCTAGCATTCTGGTCCTCGTACAAAACTGCCGATGAACTTCGTTATCTGCGAGCTGCTGTTGACGCAGTTCTGCCTATCTGGCGCACTGCTAATGTGCAGCATGACCTGTTTTTCCAGCTGTGACAGGTGCTTCTATTGTGCTGGCAGTAATAGTACTGCAGAAGTGTCTTGGAACAGAATGTGTAAAGATGCAGCTAAAGAGAGAGAGACAGAGAGAAAGGGAGAAAGTATCTGACAGCCATTCACTCTGGAACTCTGAATTCCAGAAGTGGAAATGCATTCTTTATTTGTATTGTTACCTGCATGTTCATTGCATTCAGCCTGACCCACACTCCCTATGCAGTCTCATTGTCAACTAAAACTGACCGTGTGCACATCCATACACTTACAAATGAATTTAGGAACATAGGAAACTGTCTTACGTCAAGTTGGTCCATCTAGCTCTACAGGGTGTCAGACAAGGAGCCCTTCCCTGCCCACCTAGAGAGGCTAGGGATTGAACCTGGGACCTTTTGCATACAAAACAGGGGCTCTACCACTGCGTTACAACCTTTATCATTTTTGCTCATGCTCACTCCTTTTTTCTTTTCTTTTTAAAATTGCTTCTCCCTCTCCCCCCTCCCTTTGTTCTCTTCACTGTCAGCTCTTCAGAGAAAGGATCTGTCTTTTTCTTGTCTTGTCTTGCTTCTTTTACTCTAGAAAGTATCATGCACATAACAACATAAAAATTAAATCCAGGGCAGCCCTACAGATTTCAGCAGGACAATATCAGCTGAGCTCCAGGGTTGTGGGGGATAGATTATTATAAAGTTTGGGTTGGATCCAGATTTATGCCAGATCAATTGTGCTGGCTGATGTGGACTTTCCTGCCTCCCTCCTTCCATTGGCAGACCCTCCAGCACCCTGAAAATACTAGAGTCAGGACTTCTGTGCCTCTCCTAGCATGGAGAAAGGGATTTGGCTGGCTCTGGCCAAGTCCCTGACTTTACATGGTGCACAGTGTCCTAGTGAAGCAACTTGGCCTGCTCTTCCCAGTTCTGGCTGAGTCTCTGACTTGGCATGGTACCTGCGTTCTCAGAGGAGAGCCATGCAAGGCAACTCAGCCACTGTCAGGAAGACTAGTCACTCTTCTGTGTGTTGGCCATGTCCCCTGGTGCCTGCAGGCCCACTGTTATCTCCAATGGGTGCTGTGTGTAAACATCTTAATGCTTAACCATCCTTTAATACTAGCAGCTTTCAAACTATTTTCTGAGATCTTTGGATGCTTACAAGGCAGCCTTCCCAAACTGGTGTCCTCCAAATATGCATAACTAGATGGGGATGCTGTGTATTGTAATCCCACACACCTGTGGGAGACCTTATAAGGGGTTCGTGAATGAGAAGCTGAAAGAGAGGTGTGCTAATCTTCTTTGGTAAGGTACACTCAGAGAGGAATGTTTGAGTGTGTTCTGTAACATACCTTCTATTCACAATGGCCAATTGGTGAAGCCCATCAACACCCCCATGTGAACTGAGAGCACATATTATGCGCGAATCTTTTTCTGTGCACTGAGATTCTGTGGCAGACTCTCAAAGATTCCTCACCAGAGAGGTATCATATGAAAAGTGGTCCCTGAATGTAAAAGAAAATTGAAAAATGCTGTGAAATGCACCACATATCTGCTATCAGTACTGTCAAATATTAAATAGTACAGCATGCCGATCAGCAAATATTGCAAAACATAAACTATGCAATATCAAACATTAAAATCCAATATCATTGTCGAATATAGCAGAACGATATGTGAAAATATTTGAGCATTTGGGGAATATTAGGAAATTATTCACAAACAATAATTTGAATGAAATTCTGGGGAGAAAAACAATTCCAGTTCTATACTGTTTTCTACTCTAGATTTGTCCCAACATCCCTCAAAGCTCTAGTTCTGAAAATGCAGTTGAACCTACCCATTTGGGGATCGTGTCTGGGTTTTATTTCCACCCAACTTAACGAAAGCATCCTTAACTATAGCACACGCCTCCCACATATACAGACAGCTTCTGAATTATGATTAAGCTCATAATAACAGCAGAGACATCTGTCCACATAAAGCAGCTGGCATAGCATGGCTGTTGTTTCCCTCCCACCAGAGGTAGATCAGTAATAATAAACTAAGTGAAGGAAAATGAGGCGGCGATGATTGCTGGTAAACTCCAGTAAGGAAGCTGAGTGTTCTCCTAATAGTCCTCCACAAAAGAAAATGTTCTTCTAAAGATAGAAAAGATGAGTGCTGAGGTGCTATAGCAATGGGATTCTGAGTATCAAACACCTATAATGCAAAACTCACCATAGGCACAAGATTGTAGGCCGGGTCTACAATTTTGTGCTATCTTGGAGGTCAGAGATCCTTGATCAGGGTACGGAGCCCAGTGCCCTTCAAACGCTTTTGACTACAACTCCCATAATCCCTGACCATTGGCCATGGTGGCTGGGCTGATGGGAGTTGTAGTCCAGAAATATCTGGAGGATACCAGGTTGTCTGTCCTTGTCCTAGATTTTCATAGCCTTTCATTGTTCTGTCATGATGTCCTGATGACGATACTTCCTCTTGGACACAGGTATAGGAAGCAGCAACATCCCACACATATTTTAACTTTAACCCCAAATTGATAACTTTTAAATATCTTACTGGATAAAAACGTAGTTGGATTTCCATGAAATAACTTGTTTAAAAAAAAAAAAACAGGCTATGTTACACTTCATTTAAATTGTCATGGCTTTGACCAACGACCTAGATATCAACTCAAAAACCGCTGCTGTATGTCCCCTACTCTGAATAAGGACACCAAGCAAATGTCAAGAGCTTGTATGTTGTAGGCCTAGAGAATGTTACACTCTACTCTGAGAAAAGCAGACAACGACTTTGATGGGAATGAAGTCCCCCCCCCACACCCCCTGCAAGACTGAGGATGCAAGATCACAGAGGGATAACCTGGACAGGGATAACCTGGCTTCAGTTGTCCATGCTCCAAATTAGATTACTGCAGTGCACTCTATGTGGGGCTGCCTTTGAAGACAGTTCGGAAGCTGCAGCTTGTGCAAAATGCAGCGGCCAGATTGATAACAGGGACCAGAAGGTTTCAACATATAAGACCTACTCTGGCCCACCTGCGTTGGCTACTTATATGTTTCCGAGCCCGATTCAAGGTGCTGGTTTTAACCTATAAAGCCTTACATGGCTTGGGACCACAATACCTGACAAAATGCTTCTCCCGACATGAACCTACCCGAACACTACGTTCAACATTTAAGGTCCTCCTCTGAGTGCCTACTCTGAGGGAAGCTCGGGGGTTGGCAACAAGGGAGAGGGCCTTCTCTGTGGTGGCCCCCAAACTGTGGAACGATCTCCCCGACAAGGCCTGCCTGGCGCCAACATTGATATCTTTTCAGCGCCAGGTCAAGACTTTCCTCTCTCTTAGGCATTTAGCAATATCTGATGAGCCTGGGTCTGTTTTTGTTTTTTAGGCTTATAGCTTTTTAAGTTATTATAATATTTTTTAATGTATTTGTATATTGTATGTTTTGCCGTTTAAATTTTTGAATATTGTTAAATGTTTTAATCTTATGTAAACCGCCCAGAGAGCTTCGGCTATGGGGCTATATACAAATGCAATAAATAAATAAATAAATAAATTAGTGAAGCTATGGAATTTGCTACCACAAAATGTCATAAAGGTGACCAACGTGAGGCCGGACTAATCACGCATAGTGTTGCTGTGCATAATACATTTATTTATTGTGATGTTAGTGTGTGTGGCTCCAATTTGGATTGGGGTCATGGCATTCAGGGGGAGGGCTATTAAACATCTCCTTGGCAGTAAAGAATTCACTGTGTGGCAGTGGAGGTTTGTGGATCCACACCTTGTCTAGCTCCTTTAGACATCTGACTGGTTCTGACTGAGATCCAGAGCATATCCACCACCCCACTGGCATCAGAGCCACCAGCCTCCACTGGATGGGTGGATTAGCTCCACCACAACCCCCAGGCTGGCCATTAGGCTCTTCTGGACAGGAAGGGCATTAAAAGTTTCCTGTTTGGGCTCAGACCCTGCCTGAGCAACAAAGCCTTCCTGGTTTTGATGTGTTTCTGTGTGTACCTTGGCTCTCTCAGTTTTGACTACCCATCTCAGCTCCAGGCTCACCTCTGACAGCTGCTCCTGGCATGGCCCTGACTATCATCTCCTCCTCATTCCCATCACTGCTTATTCCCTTGCTACTGGGCCTGAAGAAGAGGACAGGAAAGGGGATAGTGGGTCTATAACACACACACACAAAGAGTGAAGTACGAGCTGAAGGGGCAGGATTGCCGCTTGAGATTGATAAACAAACGGTCAAGCAACACCTAATTTCTTTGAATGAGTTCACATCTCCAGTAGGCTGACCAGATAAAATCCAGGTCAGGGCTCATGTAACTTTAACAGTTGTAGAGAAAAGGGAATTTCAGCAGGTGTCATTCGTATTCCTGCAACATCTGGTGAAATTCCCTCTTCATCACAACAGTTAAAGGTGCAGGCCCTATACTAGAGTGACCATATACAAAAGAAGGCAGGGCCCCTGCAACTTCAACAGTTGTGATGAAGAGAGAATTTCACCAGGAACTAATTGCATACAAATGACACTGGCTGAAATTCCCTTTGCTCTACAACTGTTAAAGTTACATGAGCCCTGACCTGGATTTTTCTCTGGTCACCCTACTCTCTAGGGCCCAATGAACTGCATCCTACAGTAATAAAATAGCTGGCAGAAGAACTCTCAGAACCATTGTCTATTATCTTTGCGAAATCATGGAAGACGGGTGAAGTGCCAGACAGCTGGAGGATGGCTAATGTTGTCCCTCTCTTCAAAAAGGGCAAAAAGGAGGAACCTGGGAACTACAGACCAGTCAGTCTGACATCTATCCCTGTAGGCACCTTGAAGACAATGCAGTGATTACTAGAAGCCAACATGGATTTGTCAAGAACAAATCATGCCAGACTAAACTGATCTCATTTTTTGATTGGGTAAGCTCCCTTGTGGACTGTGGGAATGTAGTGGACATAGTATATCTTGACTTGAGCAAATCTTGTGAAATTTTGTTACTTTTCAACACTGCTCTTTACAGACGCTAGTATTTTCTTCTGCATAAGAAGGTGGAATGTATAATACAAGAGGAAGAATCAAATGTGCCAAGAAATAGCCAATTGTAACATTTAAATGGGGTACTTGAAAAGTTAGTGAGCCATTTGTTGAGGTGGGGAAGATGGGGGGAGTGTATCCTAGATTTCACACAGTTCAGATTCAAATTGCAGCCCCACTACTGGGGCTGTCAAGTGTGTGTCTCAGGCTGATCATATAAAGGCCTCACCAATCAATCTATTGGCCTCTAATAGCCATGGGATGATCCAGCCAGACTGATATCTCCAAGATCATATTGCCTTAATTCACATGTGCCCTTGTCATGTATCAATAACATCTCACTTTAGGGTTTTTTCCAGTTGAACATCAGAGAACATAAAAAGTCCCTGCTGGATCAGACGAAAGGTGTAGCGGTCCAGCATTCTGAACATACAGCTATATTAATGGTTCACACAGCATGAAGCTGGTTAATAAGCCACCATGGGTTATTAACCACCCCTGCACAGACTGCCTCATTTCCCTAATCACCCTTTCTAGGTGCAGGTTGTTGTGACGTCCGAACCCGGAGTGTAAATTTTGGATGGTTTGTTAACGACCCCAACCAGTCACCCTCACTGGGTTTGCATGTAATGACAACCTGCGCCCTGCAAGAGTAATTAGGGAAATGAACTGGCATGCAACCAGCACACACTGTGGCTTGTTTACCATCTTTGAGTCATGCAAAACCAGTCACTGTGTGAACAGTTACCAATCCAAAAAAGTTCCTCTTGTAATGTATTTGTTAAGATTGAGTGATTGATTGACTGGTGTGCCTACTATCAGTTGCTCCTGTTTTGATCGTTTGGGGCTGCCAGCAGGAGTTTCAGGCAAGCCCCTTTTAATGTGTTTGTTAGTTAGTTAGCTTGCGGAAGCTTCCTAGTAAAGAAGCATAGTTGAAGCTCCAAGCCTGACTCCTTGTGTTATTCAAGATCGAATGAGAAGAACACAACACCTCTCCTCTTATTCCATGATTGCTAACTTTGCTCAGGATTTTTTGGTGAGTGACTTTATCGAAAGCTTTTTTGGAAGACCAAGTGAACTATTTGTGTCAGACCACCCCTGTCCACATTTCAAAGAACTCTAAAAGGTTAGTGAGACAGGACATACCTTGGCTTCTTTGGCAATTTTCCAATTACATTTAAATTACCATTGATAGCACTGTGATCAGTGTTTCCAGCTCGTTCAACAGTAGTCATATCTTGCACTAGGGGCATTTCTACACAAGACATTTATCGTGTGCTCATAATTGTTCACCCATGGACATTCTCAGGTTCTTTTCATGTCATCGTCAAACTCCAGTGCCTCTCCTCTTGTTTTTTAGGTTTATTCTACCATTTTATAAATCGGTGAAAATGCAGTAACAAAAACCCACCACCAAAAACTGCCTTCAAAGAGGTGGTGTCATTCAAGAATCACGCAATATTGTAGAAATCTTGCAGTACCATCTACTGGCTAGATAAATGAAATATATGGAACATGCCCACAAAGGAACCAGGAAACATGGGGGAGGAGCATGTGTATTGTGCCCATCCTGCAAAGACTCCAGAAGATGAACCAGTAAGGCTGTGGGATTTTTTCCTTAATGTAGAGAAGCCCTAAGTCCTGGGTGGCACCATTTAGAATTAAGTCCAGGGTTGTCTCACCTTTGTGCAGTTCTATGACCAAAGGGCACGATTTTTTAAGCTAATGAGAATGTTTCCTTTTTTGTCTAATGGATGATGAAGTGAGAGATAAACATGGAACTTTAGTCTTATATATGACGGCGGCGGCTAGAACATTATATGCACGGAGCTGGAAGAGTACAGTGTTACCCACAGAAGATGAATGGACTTTGAAATTACTGGAGTTGGCGGAGATGGCGAAATTAACGTCAATAATTAGAGAAAAGTCAACGGCCAAATTTAAAACTGAATGGAAACCCTTTATAGATTATATACAGGGGCAAGTAAAAAATGGCTTATTTACTTGTGGACTCAACGAATAAGAAAAGGTTATGAGTAGAGAGAAAGAAAAATTTGGGAAATGTATAATTTAATTATCAATATAGCATTACAGTCCTTTGCTGTTGAGAAGAGCGGAACGGGATGCAACTTTGTAGATTATCCTCTATTAGTATGTTGTACTTGATGTTTAGTTCGTTCATGTATGTGTTTTGATTGTTTTTTATGCGTAGAAAAATAATAAAAAGTTAAATCTAAAAAAAAAAAAAATTAATGTCTTTGTTGTGACTGAAACATGCATTTATCTAGTCAATGTGAAGGCAATTTAAGTCAACCATTAATTACTAGAACACTTTGTCATTTGGATGGCTCCCTGATGCCATTCTCCACCTGAAGATCATTTTGTTTTGGTCAGGGAACAATAGCATGTCCCCAATACCAAATTAACTTTGGGTCCTGGTATTGTCACCCACAAGTTTTAAGGTTATTATTATTATCTTTATTTGTATCCTGCCTTTTGCCAATACTGGGCCTCAGTATTTGACGCAATGCCCTCTTTGCCATACAGAGCTACATCACCTCCAGTATACCCTTCCCTGTCCTTCCTATAAAGTTTGTATCCAGAGATGATGGTATCCCACTGGTTCTTTCCATTCCACCAGGTTTCCGTTATGCCCACTATATCTTAAATTCTCCCTTAAAACCAAGCACTTCAGCTCTCCCACATTTGTCTCAGAGGCTTCACAGAGAACTGCGTAGATACAAGGCCGCACACAGAGCATCTGACTGACAGACTTGCCATGTTTGTCTGTTTTGTAAATAAACACAGAAGTTGGGTTTATTTTATTTTTTTATTAAAGCAGCCAGTGCTAAGTGACTGCGAACTCATTTCACATGGCAGCTGTCAGTCAAAGTGAAAACCATTCACTCAGCACTTATTCATGCACAAGGATATCAGTTCAAGTTCTCAAGTTCTTACTCACTCTTCCTGGCAGTTGCCAAACTGACAGCCAACAGTGACTTTAGCATTCAGTGCTCAGGCTCCCATTCACTCAGGCTGGTAGAGAGTGTTCAAACTTTTCCTTGCCCAGAGGGCTTTTTGTGCTCACTATATCTTTTCATTTTTCGTGCAGATAAATTTTTCAGTCCTGTCACTGTACTAAGAGACTTTGCTGCATTCTTCTTCACAGACTCTTTATTTCCTATTCCCTATTTCATTCCCTAATCACTGTGACGAAACAGGGATTGTTGGATTATAGCAAAGAAGGTCATCATACGAGGAATATGAGTGTACGGAGGGAGAGAGAAGTCAGGGAGTGTAAAGTCTATAGATGAAGAAGTATAGAAAAAATATGTTAATATTTATATGTTGATTATTAAGAAAGAAGAAGGGAAGCAAACGTATTGTTTCAGAGTTTTTCTACATAAGCAATTGGTTGCACACTCGTGATTGGTCACTCATGGAAGTTTGTGGGTCCTTTTCATGACATCATCAACTCCCAAGGCCTCCACTGCCATTTTCAAGTGGGATTCCACCATTTTATAAACCCCCCTAAAATCTATAATAAATCAAAATCACACGATAAAGCAGTGCCATCTGCTGGTGGTATAAATGAAACAGATGGGAAGGGACTGGCAAAATCAAACTGCGGGGAGAGAACATGTATTGTGCCGATTGTTAAACCTGTGAAGACTATGGGAGACAAAGCCCCAGTAAGGCTGTGGGATTTTTGCTAAATGTGCAGACACCCTCATTTCACTAGGGAGAATATAGAACTTCAGATTGAGTTTCTTTCCCGAGATATTCCAAAATTCACAGCAGGCAATGCTTTTATTCAGAGCAACTAAAACCTCCTTCTCACAATAGTTACAAGAAAGGGCAACATGGGCAGAAAGGCCCTGTGGGAGCTGTGGTAAAACACATGAAATCAGACTGTGTTGAATGAAGAGGGGCGTCAGCCTGCCAGAGGTAGCGTGGGAAGAACTCTAGTTGATGTTCTTGGTTGAATGTTGTTGTAAAATGGCTGACTATAGTCTGAGGCCCTAGGCCTCAGTTCTGTTTTACATTCAAATAAATTGCTCCAGTCATTCCTTTGACGTTATTAGAGGACTCAGGGCACTGCCTCTGATGGATTAAGCTCTGCTGGGTATGAGGCAGGTTTCAGATTGCTCCTACGATTGCTGGGCCAAAGAAACACATAGTGGTTGATCCCTCATTTTTAAAAATATAAATCCAGCCGTTCTTCTGATCAGTTTCCATTCTAGCCTTAAGTGAAACACACAGGTTCCTTCTTAGGTAGAGAACAGAAATAAAGGGGCACACAGCTGTTTTTTCATTAGCAAAGCTGGAGATTAATTTTAGATGCAATTGGACAGTTGGAGGGAGATAGAAGATTCCGTTCTGGCAGTTGTAAGGTGAAAAAAAGAGATATCCTAGTTAACTCCCTTAACTAAGATACGTATGGCTGTAAGGTCTATGTCTTGCAATTTCAGGGAAAAGTAACATAAGGAGGCTAGCTTCCATCAAGTCAAGGACAATGTTTTTTTCTGTTTTGTTTGGATTGCCTGCTTGGCTTGGTTGATTTTGAGCAGAATGATAGAATGTTTTTCCTGTTATTTAAAAGGACAACTAAATACATTGTTAGTTAGTTACCAGCATGGCTTGGACAAATTTGATTTCCCACATTGCTGTTCTCAAGGTTAATGGTTTTCACAGCAACAATCAAGTTATCTTTGTATACTTGAGAGTATGCAATCCGGTCGCTGCACTAAAACACTTCATTGCATTCTTCTTCACAGACTTTGTATATTTCCTCCTGCCTTTTTCATTCCATAATTACAAACCTAAATATACTCCAGCAAAAGAACACACAATATGTAAGGTTTTTCAGGGACCCAAGAACATGCAGAGAAGTGTTCTAAGCACAGTATGGTTTTATTACAACAAATTTAGTATCAAACAAGTACTTAAATTAAAGCCCAACAGGATGTTTCAAGACTTACCTGAGAGGGGCAGGGAGAGAGAATAAACTTGAGTCTTAAATAAAACCTGGGTTCGAATTGCTCCGGGGTGAGAACTGCTAGAAAAATATAGCATGGAAGTGATTCTACATCACCATTTTACCACATGTTTTACCACATATATGCCCTAAACATATAGCAAATGTCTCCAGATTACTTGACAGGATGATATTGCCCTACATCTGTGCCCGGCCAAGCCTGGGCGTGGGGGGGCCAGTTGCGGATGTGGGCGGAGAGACGGGGCAGGAAAGTAGCCTATAGGCTACTGGGTATGGTGCCACTTTATGGGAGGGGTCCGCAGCTATAAAAGCTAGCTGCAGGCCCTGAATCTCCCTTTTGGGATCGCTGCTTCGGCTGGCTGCCCCGAGTCATGGAGCAGCCCTACAACTAGGTCTATTGGCCTCAAGTTAAGGCGGACCGGCCGGTTCGCCTGAGGGATGCCTCTGTCAGGGAGGGAGCCGGGGAACGGGGCTTACCTCTGGGAGGCAGGGGCGGAGTGCGGCAAGGGGCCTCTGCGGCGGCAGGGACTTCTCTGTGGCGGTGGGGGTGGCTGCTCTCTCTTGGCCGTGGGAAGGAGCGAGGAATACCAGGCGGCCGCGCACTGCCCAACGGCAGTTGAGAGGCTTCTGCCCGGCGAGTTTGCACGGCTTTTGAGCGCGCCTCACAGCGGCGGGGGAGGGCCTCGGCTGGAGCGGCGCAGAAAGGAAGTGCCTCGCTTAGGGCACGTAGCTGCCCGAGGTTGCTGCCGATTGCGGCTGGGAAACCTGGGGCTGGCCGAGAAGGCAGGGGGCAGGCCTATTATCGCCAGGCTCTCCAGTGCCTACGCTAGGGCCTGCGAGGCGTGGGGGCGCGCCTGTGCCTCTGAGCGCGCCTGTGCTCGGGCGCGAGTAGGTCTTGACTCGGGCCTGTAGGGAGCGGCTTGGCAACGCATGCCCGAATAGCGGCCGGGGTGGGTATCCCCCTTTTTGCTCTGCTTAGCCCCGGATTGAGGGCAGTTTTGCCGGTCTCCTTTTGGGGGGGGGGGGGCGTGCATTAGCCAGCTTGTACCCGGTGTGCCTTATGGTGTAGTGGTGTCTGGATAGGGGTAATACTGAAATAATAATAATAAGAAGAAGAAGATTAATAATAATAATAATAATAATAATAATAATAAAATATAGACATAAAAAAAATGTAATACGTAAATAAATACAATACAAGAAATAATATATGAAAAGGAAATTGGCTGTTTGAACCATTGTAGGTTGCACTGCTAAAAAGGGGTGACAATCAGTTTACGGGCATCTAGAGCTGTAGTGGGTCCCACAGGGTCAGGTGTGTGCCTATTGTGCCTGAGGTTGGGCACGGTAGTTTAAGATCTATTGCGCTGATTGGTGGATAACCTTTCTCGTGTCAGGAACGAGTCATTATGCCACCCAAGAAGGGAGTGGGTGGGGCGAAAGGGAAAGGGAAGGCACCACGCCCAGTGCATAAATGCACAAGACAAAGACATGGGTCCTCCTCCGACGAGGAACTGGATCCCCGCCTCTCTGCTCTGTTAGCTAGAGTGCAGGCAATGGAGGAGGAGCGCGGTGTGACTCGGGAGGTTTTTCCTGAGGCAAGGCGGCCTCATACGAGGAGGCAACGGCAAGAGGACCTAATGCTTTCTTTGTCTAGCAAATTGGATGCAATGGAAGCATCCTCAAGCTGTACTGCAGATCGCCCGGAGTTATCACGTGTGGGACATGAAGGGAAAAACGGAGTGTGGGAGCCAAATCCACCCGATGCAGGCAGACAAATCAGCTCTATGATGGAGATGGTGCCGGTGATGCCAGGGGTGGGAGCCCAGACTGGCGGTCCAGGTGAGCACATCACACTGAGTTCAGCAGCCCCGCTGCAGGCCATGGGGGCCTTTCCCTCTTCATGGGGGTGGCACCCATGGTTTGCAGGTATGGGTTGGTCAACACCGGGCACAGGGGCTCCACACATTCACATGGACCCTAGGATGGGGTGGCAACATCTGTATGGGACACCAGCAATTGCTGGGAGTGCCAGTCAGGGTCAATCGATTACAAGTGTCAACAGTCTTCCTGACCAATTCACACCAGCCGGTAGTACAGGAATGGGGAAGGAGCCCACAGCGGTGACTGGTCCGGTAAGGGATGCAGTGGCCATGCAGGCACATGTGGCAGTGGTAGGACAGGCGCTTAGTGATACCGCTGTCGGTGGCACAGTGCCGCCACCGCCCTGTGGTACAGGGTTAGCTGAACAGAGGACAGTGTCAGTCGAGGCGGCTTGCGCCGCTGTGTGGCAGGGGGCCGGCGGGTACTCCTTCCTCCAGGCCAGTGGGGGTGGGCCAATGCGTTAAGGACCCATATGAGGGAGTTGACCGTGGGGCTATTCCTTCTGGGAGCATGGCTGTTCCATTAGGGTATCATCTTCTCCCAGGAACTAGAGAAAAGATTTGGAAAGGGGAATACATGGATGTCTTTGCACTGCTTTTCAGGGAACTGGAAGGTAATGATAAGGATAAGAGCATAGATAAAGAGGTGGAGTGATTGAGGAAGAAGCGGGTGGCGAGAACTTGGGCTAATTGGTTGCCAGGTTTTCTCATTTACATGGGCGTGGTTCAACAACGCTTTCCAGGAAAAGGTAGCGTGTTGACTAAATATCTCGATATAATTTATCGAGCATATTCTGAAAATGAGGGCAGAGCTTGGCTCACATATGATGAGTCGTTCCGTAGAAGGGCTGCCTTTGACCACACCCTCACATGGGATGCAAAAGACCAGGACTTATGGCTACAGTACATGACTCCTGCTAGACTGGGATTGGGCGAGAGGTCGGACAGCAGCCATCTTTTGGCCAAACTGCCACCCACCTCTACCTTCAAGGGGAGTGCGGGGCAGGGGGTTCAATACTGTCAGCCCTGTTGGGAGTTTTCCTCCAAGGGGATGTGCACCCGCTCCCCTTGCAGGTACAAGCACGAATGTTCCATTTGTGCAGGGTATCATCCTGCCTCCAGTTGCCCAAGGAGCAGGAGTGGGCGGGGGAATAGTAGGGGTGGCCAGGGGCCCAGAAGGCAAGGCGGCCAGCAGTCTCCTCCAAAAGGGCCCCAGCCCAATCAAAATAGAACAGCTTAGACAGCTTCTGGCTCGATATCCGAAACGGCAGGACGCAGTATATTTAGAGGAAGGTTTCACTTATGGTTTTCACATCCCATGTCAGGGGCCCAGGGTTGCTTCAGTGTCACGAAATCAAAAATCCACCTGTGGGATGGATCTTTTGGTTCGGCAGAAAATAGACAAAGAAGTCCGGGCAGGTAGAGTGTTGGGCTCTTACGTTAGACTGCCATTGCCACAGCTCAGGGTATCACCTTTGGGCATTGTCCCTAAGAAAACACTGGGTGAGTACAGATTAATTCACAATCTGTCCTTCCCAAAGGGATCGTCGGTGAATGATGCTATTCCCGAACACTTGTGTTCGGTAAAATACGCATCTTTCGATTTGGCTGTGGCCATGGTGAGAAGGCAGGGAAAGGGAGCCTTGATGGGGAAATGTGACATCAAGGCTGCATTTCGCTTACTGCCCATTCACCCAGAAAATTTCAATCTCCTGGGTTTTTGTTTTCAAGAACAATTTTATGTGGACAGGGCCTTGCCTCATGCGCAATGTTCGAATGGTTCAGTTCCTTTTTGGAATGGACAGGGGGGAGGGGGGGGAAAGGAAGTGGTTCATTACCTGGATGACTTCCTGTTCTCAGGGCTGGGAATGAACCCCCAGTGTTCCTTCCTGATGCGAGAGTTCCAGTCGTTAGCTGAGGAGCTGGGGGTACCACTCGCGCATGAGAAAACTGTAGGCCCATTCACAAATCTTATGTTTCTGGGAATCAAAATTGATTCCGTAAAGCAATGTTGCCATCTACCTTTGGACAAATTAGTGGCACTACGCTGTCAGCTGAGGGAGACTTCGTGAGCCCGAAAGGTCTCGCTGAAGCAATTGCAGGAACTCGTCGGCCACCTGAATTTTGCATGCCGGGTCATTACCCCAGGACGTGCTTTTGTGCAGCAATTTTGTGCTGCCATGGTGGGATTATGGCGCCCGCACCATATGGTGCGGATGACCAGGCACATGCGGGAAGATTTGGGGGTTTGGCTAGAGTTTTTACAGAATTTTAATGGGGTCTCCTTTTGGAGACATGAGTTATTGTTAGAAGCCAATATGCAGGTCCATTTGGATGCATCTGGCTCTTGGGGATTTGGAGTGATATGGCAGGACAGATGGTGCGCTGAGCAATGGCCAGCAATATGGAAGACCAGTGGTCTATGTAGGGATCTGACCTTGTTAGAATTCTTTCCGATATATGTGGATGCGCACATATGGGCTTCTGATTTAGCCAATTCAACAGTGCAGTTCTGGTGTGACAATCAATCCACTGTTCATGTGCTGAACAACTTGTCTTCCCACAACCCTAGAGTTATGGGGCTGGTGCGTGTCTTCACATTGCATTGTCTGCGGCATAATATCCTGTTCAGAGCTCATCACATACCGGGCATGAGCAATGATATTGCTGACGCTTTATCGCGTCATCAGGTGCGGCGGTTCCGGGAACTGGCTCCCTGGGCCTGGCAAACACCCGAAGAAATGCCACCGACACTCTGGCGGATTGGAAGGATGAGGTAGAACGGGCCATGTGGCAGTCAGTGGCGCCTAGCACCAGGGCTGTGTACCAAAGGGCAGGTAGGGAATTTTTAACATTCCGCAGAACAGCTCATCTTCAGTTAGCCTGGCCCGTACCAGTAGAGCACATTCTACAGTTTTGTGTTTACTCTCGAAGGAAGGGCCTCACAGCCCGCACCATTCGCAGTAAATTAGCGGCGTTGGCTTTTTGGGCAAAGCTGAAGGGGGTGTAGGACAATACCAACGACTTCAGAGTGCAACGCACTTTACGGGGTTGGACACGGGGGTCTTCTCGGACCACAGACAAGCGGAGCCCTTTATCTGCTGATATTTTGCTGGGCTTGAGGGTTTTATGGCCATCATTATGTCATTCAGCGTATGAAGCGGCCTTATTTCATGCTGCATCTCTGACAGCATTTTTTGGAGCCTTTCGGATATCGGAGATTGTAGCAGGGTCTAAGGAGGATGGTTCGGGTAAGGCTCTTCGATTCTCTGATCTTACGATCAGAGACAATGAAGTTAATATATTTCTTCGGTGATCCAAAATGGATCAGCGAGGGAAAGGGACAAGTATACAACTGTATGCAGCAGGGAATCCGGAGCTGTGCCCAGTCAGGGCGCTCCGGGAGTTCGTTGCTGTACGCGGCAATTTCCCAGGCGCTTTGTTCCACCACATTGATGCCTTACCGCTGACAAAGTACCAATTCTGGGCTACAGCGAAGCAGGCACTCACTGGTTTGGGTTTAGATAATGTGCAGTTTGGGACACATTCATTTCGTATTGGGGCAGCGTCAACCGCTGCATTGTTAGGCTTTTCGACACAACAGATTCAGTCTGTGGGGAGATGGCGTTCTGGGGCGTTTAAAGCATATGTGAGGCCGTTGCCTCAAGAATGCACGGCTACGGCCGGGGTGTAATGTTATCATGTTTGATTCTTAGATCTCTGGAAGGGCTTCAACCCGGTGCATGTGATCATCTGCAGCCATAGCATGATATTTTGGGCCAGCAGGCGGGCAGCCAAGTCAAGTCATGTATTACAGCTGGGGCTGAGCCAGTATGTGGAGATTCAGTGGCTTGGAAGCTGCGGTATGAGGTGGGAGAGCCTCATCCCCATGTTAGTGCACCGGCATTCGGGGCTAGCTCAACCGCAGATATTGTTAATTCATCTGGGTGGTAATGATCTCAGAAGGCTGAAGGGCAAGGCCCTAATTTGGCAAATAAGAGCAGACTTCGAGAGCCTGCAGATGCGGTGGCCTGGTGTCAGGATCATTTGGTCCTGTATGCTCCCAAGGATCAACTGGGGAGCAGTGGGTGAGGCCCCAGCTATGGAACATGCCCGGAGGAGGGTCAATACCGAGATTTATAAAGATCTGATTAAGCATGGTGATATTAGCCTTCAGCATCCAGAGATAGTAAGAACCAGGAGGGAGCTGTTTAGGCACGATGGAGTACATCTGTCTGATACTGGAAATGATATTTTCTTGTCTGATCTGCAGAGGGGTTTGAGCAGGGTAATTTTAGGTAGTGTGGGGGGGAGCGACTAAGCGGACGCTTTTCACCCCTGGTGGTGGTTAGGCACGGGCATCTAGAGTGGGGGGGATATTGGTAAGCATTCTCAGGCACCATTGTGGTGGGGGGTAGAGTCTGAAGCCCAAGGTTGGGAGACGTGCAGCACCAGCTGGAAGGTTAAGGCTTACCCCTGAGGCTAACCTTACTCACCTGCTCGGAGCCGTGTGGCACGAGGGGGGCGACACAGGGAGGCCTCCCTACCCAAATGGGGAGCCCATGGAGTGGCAAAATGGCAAGCGCCACTCCAGGGGGCAAGAATGGCTTGCCCGTTCCTAGGATGGCTCAGGATGAGGCCATATCTTAGATGCCCACTTAGGTGTTACCCCTTCTTGCAGATCTGGTTTAATAAAATGTGGCCCTTGTTTAAAATCCAAGCCTGTTGTCTCGTCTCTTTATTTCACCATACACTCCGCAATAGAAAGTGGCTTTGTTTTTTTAAAAAATTGGAAAGCAGGATATAAATAAGGATGCAATTCTATTCATGCTGGCTGAGGAATTCTCAAAGTTGTGGGGCTTTTTTTTTTTTGTCTAAACATGCATAGGATTATGCCCTAAAGATAAAAGTGAGCTGCGGTGAAAGAGCGTAGCGTGGGGTAATATGATCGTCTGCAGGGAAACTGTTATTGTAATCTTTTCACAAGGTCACTATGAACCTGCCCATATGTTCATATCATCATCATAGGCCCTTCTTACTGGCCTGCCATTAAGATCTGTAAAGGTGGTGGGCACTAGAGGGCCTTCTCTGTGTTGGCCGCTGACCTTTGGAATTCCCCTCCTACAAGAGTTATACACCTGGCTCCATCTGTTGCTTTTAAGTTTTTTTTTTTAACTTACTCTTTTTTGGCCTTGAACCGAAAGGTTTGTATTATTTGTTTATTTATATATCAATTAGGGATGTGCACTGACCCCCCGGATCGGATCGGATAGCGGATCGGAATCGGACCTGGGGGGTCGGATCGGATCGGATCGGAGGATGGTCGGATCGGATCGGACCGGATGTCCGATCCGGATCGGACGCCATTTTGAATGCTTTTTCCCATAGCCAAGTATTGTTTTACAAAAACGCCTATAACTTTTTCATTTTTAAAGATAGAAGGATGAAACTTGGGCACATTATACACTGGTTAGGGACAGTTATCTGTGAGAAATTTCAGAATGATTGGTGCATATGTTTTGTGGCAATTAATTTTTTAATAAATACCCAGGAATGCCTATAACTTTGTCATTTTTAAAGTTACACACATGAAACTTTGCCACATTGTAGGTGGTACATTGGGACCTATGTGTGTGAAATTTCAGAAACGTAGGTGCTTGTCTTGTGTGGCAATTAATTTTTAGAAAAATGGGTAGTAGTGGGGTAAATACATTTACGCCTCCCATTTTTTTATTTTTGAAGATACAAACAGGAAACTTGGGCACATTACAGGTACCACTCGCCTTGATATGTGTGTAAAATTTCAGAATGATAGGTCCAGGCATGTGGTGGCAAGGTGTCTGCACACACCACTTTGAAGACTGTAGAAAATTTCTCCTGTAACGATCCTAGCGAGAGAGAGAGTGATCCTAGGCTCAGCCGTTCTGCTTGAGTGAAAGTATCAAAGCAGACACGAGCCAAGTGCTACTTTGTTTCTCCTTTTGTAATGGATACTAGCTCAGTTGCAGCCAAGCGTGCAACGATCAAAGAGATGAGAGAAAGTGTTTCCTTCTTCTTCCCGGGAGGCGGGAGGGTGCAATTGACAGCCCCAGCCTCTGTGGAAAAACGTTTATAACTTTTAATCTAAAAAATTCGTATTTACCCTACTACTACCCATTTTTCTAAAATTAATTGCCATACAAGGCAAGCACCTACGTTTTTGAAATTTTACACACGTAGGTCCCAAGGTACCACCTACAATGTGGCAAAGTTTCATGTATGCAACTTTAAAAATGACAAAGTTATAGGCATTCCTGGGTATTTATTAAAAAATTAATTGCCACAAAACGCATGCACCAATCTTTCTGAAATTTCTCACAGATAACTATCCCTAACCAGTCTACAATGTGCCCAAGTTTCCTGTTTGTATCTTCAAAAATAAAAAAGTGGGAGGCATAACTGTATTTCTCAATGGGAAAGTGCTTTCCAATGATTTCCTATGGGCAAGTGCTTTCCAATGATTTCCTATGGGCAAGTACTGTCCAATGATTCCCTATGGAAAAGTACTGTCCAATGAATCCCTATGGGCAAGTGCTGTCCAATGAATCCCTCATTGTTTCAAAAATTAATTGCCACACAATACAAGCACCTACGTTTCTGAAATTTCACACACATAGGTCCCAAGGTACCGCCTACAATGTGGCAAAGTTTCATGTGTGTAACTTTACAAATGACAAAGTTATAGGCATTCCTGGGTATTTATTAAAAAATTAATTGCCACACAAGGCAAGCACCTATGTTTCTGAAATTTCACACACATATCAAGGCAAGTGGTACCTGTAATGTGCCCAAGTTTCCTGTTTGTATCTTCAAAAATAAAAAAATGGGAGGCGTAAATGTATTTACCCCACTACTACCCATTTTTCTAAAAATTAATTGCCACACAAGACAAGCACCTACGTTTCTGAAATTTCACACACATAGGTCCCAAGGTACCACCTACAATGTGGCAAAGTTTCATGTGTGTAACTTTAAAAATGACAAAGTTATAGGCATTCCTGGGTATTTATTAAAAAATTAATTGCCACACAAGGCAAGCACCTATGTTTCTGAAATTTCACACACATATCAAGGCAAGTGGTACCTGTAATGTGCCCAAGTTTCCTGTTTGTATCTTCAAAAATAAAAAAATGGGAGGCGTAAATGTATTTACCCCACTACTACCCATTTTTCTAAAAATTAATTGCCACACAAGACAAGCACCTACGTTTCTGAAATTTCACACACATAGGTCCCAAGGTACCACCTACAATGTGGCAACGTTTCATGTGTGTAACTTTAAAAATGACAAAGTTATAGGTGTTTCTTTCCTCATTGTTTCAAAAATTAATTGCCACACAAGGCAAGCTCCAATGTTTCTGAAATTTCACACACATATCAAGGCAAGTGGTACCTGTAATGTGCCCAAGTTTCCTGTTTGTATCTTCAAAAATAAAAAAATGGGAGGCGTAAATGTATTTACCCCACTACTACCCATTTTTCTAAAAATTAATTGCCACACAAGACAAGCACCTACGTTTCTGAAATTTCACACACATAGGTCCCAAGGTACCACCTACAATGTGGCAACGTTTCATGTGTGTAACTTTAAAAATGACAAAGTTATAGGTGTTTCTTTCCTCATTGTTTCAAAAATTAATTGCCACACAAGGCAAGCTCCAATGTTTCTGAAATTTCACACACATATCAAGGCAAGTGGTACCTGTAATGTGCCCAAGTTTCCTGTTTGTATCTTCAAAAATAAAAAAATGGGAGGCATAAATGTATTTACCCCACTACTACCCATTTTTCTAAAAAATAATTGCCACACAAGACAAGCACCTACGTTTCTGAAATTTCACACACATAGGTCCCAATGTACCACCTACAATGTGGCAAAGTTTCATGTGTGTAACTTTAAAAATGACAAAGTTATAGGCATTCCTGGGTATTTATTAAAAAATTAATTGCCACAAAACGCATGCACCAATCTTTCTGAAATTTCTCACAGATAACTGTCCCTAACCAGTGTATAATGTGCCCAAGTTTCATCCTTCTATCTTTAAAAATGAAAAAGTTATAGGTGTTTTTGTAAAACAATACTTGGCTATGGGAAAAAGCATTCAAAATGGCGTCCGATCCGGATCGGACCTCGTCGGATCGGATCGGATCGGATCGGAGGTTGATCGGATCGGATCGGATTTTCCCGATTTTGGGGCGGATCGGATTCGGATCGTGGATCGGATCCGATCCGATGCACACCCCTAATATCAATAATATGTATATACTGCTTAAGATAATAAAATCTCCAATATTATATATGGTGCTTTTGCTATTTATGTTTTGGATTTGTCTTGCTTTAGCTGGTCCATTCTGAAATTAGTTTAAACTGATTTATGCTTTTATGAACTTGTGCTACTGATACGGAACTGTACATACTGTGTACCACCTTAGAAAGACTGCGCTTGTCTTGCCCCCATTGGATGTCACGCCCCCGCCAGTGTCCTCCTCCAGAAGCGCTCTGGAAAGGCAGCTAATAAATGCATTATGTCAATAATTTAATTAAAGAAGCCCATTTACCTTTTTTTAAATCCCCTTTAGGAAGGGTGGCATACAAATGTGACAAACAGACATAATTTACCCCTCCTAGAGACATTTTTCACATGTCACCTTTGCCTTATGATTTTTTATTCTTGAGAGGATTTCCTTGAAAAGTTGGAAGAGCTGCTGAAATGCATCAGATGCACCATCTGTTCCCAAGTGATATCATGAATGGCAGCATAGATGCTAGAAGGCTGCAATCTATGAAATCATTTGGGAACTAGATGGGATAACAGTCAAACAACACAACCACGCCTGCATCTTTCTGTGAGCTTATTATGGAATTTGAGCACCAAACAGATGTCACGATGGCCACAGGAAAGGGTTTGCCTATGCAAGCATTCCATGCATGCCCCATCACCTATAAACACACTAACCATGTGAATTGATCCATTCATGCATAGAGTAGCATGACAGCAGAGGGCCATGCAGGTGTGCCATGGGCAAAGTCTTATAGTAAGTACATACCTACATGATGAGACACATGTAGAACATTTTCACTGGGTTGGTTTAGATGTAATTAGGGATATACATACAAGCAAAACTCTAGCTCATCAAAGTTCTTCAAATTCCAACTTGAAGCTTGCTGCATTTCAGGTCCATGTCAGATTGTGATCTTCTTTTCCTTTTCACATGAAAATTCATGTGCATTTTTCCAAATGTACTCTGCATCAACTGTGTGCATCTTTGAATTCTACACATTCTTCTCCCATTCATTAAAGTATGTTTGTGTGCAGTTTCCAAAGTATAAATTTTTAATGTGCATTTTTCACATGTAAGCATGCCGTCAAACAGTTTTGGAGGGAGGTTGGTCGACGAATTACATTGCAAGCTCAGAAATATATGGACTTCGACTGCAGGTTGTATTTGGGTCCGTGTTCAGTCTGGGAGATGTGAACTAGATAAATCCTAATCAAAACAAACTGAAACAAATTTCTCATGCATTGCTAAATATCACGCAAAACCAAAGGAAGTGAGGTGGGTGGCTACCAGGAAGAGGACCTTTTCTGCTGTGGCACCCTGGTTGTGGAATGAGCTATCTAGAGAGGCTCACCTGGCACCTACATTATGCTCTTTTAGCACTCTTGTTTTAAATTTGCTATTGAAGTTTAAATCTCTGCATTGCTGCTAGGTTTTATTCTAGTTGTCCTTTTATACTGTAGTTTTAACCTTTAAATTTTATATTGTATTTTATGTTGTATTTGGTGGTTTTAATTTTTGTGAACCACCTAGAGAGCTTCGGCTACTGGGCAGTATGGAAACGTAATAAATGAATAACAAGAACAAGCCTAGCCTAGTCGCTGCCAACACTCGTGAGCTTCCCTTTCCTCTCTCCACCTCTATTGGAGAGTTTGGAAGGAATTTGGAACCTGGCACTTGCATTTTAGAAGGAGTTTGGAAACATTCAATTCCATTTTAAATTTACTGCAACTTACCATGTCATTCAAACCCATCAAAAAATGGTCAATCATAAGAATGATTAGTGGAAACAAGTGAAATCCCAACCATCGTTTATAAAGCTGAGTTGTTTTCACTAACTATAGTTAAGACTGACCACAGTTTAGGGTTCCAATGGCATATTAAACAGCGGTTAATCAGAAGTGAAAGCTTCCAATCTCCTTATTGCCATGTTGTGTGTGTGGGGGGGGGGGGAGGTTATGTTCATTCTCATAGCCTTACATCTGAATGCAGCCATAGACAAGTGCTTTCCTCATAGGCTCTATCATATCTGTTTTGGCCCTAAGCACCTGCTTATCATGCAATTAATCACAGATGGGTTTGGAAGGACAGCAGAGGAGAGGAGACATGAAGGGAAAGAGTTACATCATGCCATCACCTCTGAACATGATTTCACTTTGTTCTCATCATTTATCAGATTTTTAAAAACTGGTGATGGAACATAAATATTCTAGACAAAATATTCCAATATTTCAAAAGAATCCAAAGAACTGCAAGGCCAGGAAGTTTTTAGTAGGGCTCTGCACCGCTGCAGTCTGAATCCAAATTGAGGCAGGCCAATTTGGTTTGCCTTGGCCTGAATCCGAGGTGGTACCGGATCAGACCGAGGTGCCCTAAGGCCGAAGTAGATGAGTACTGAAGCCTCGGGGTACATGGGCTGATTCAGAATAGTGCTGGGCCACTCCTCCACCCATACGCCTACTCAGGAAAGCCAGTGCATGGCTGGCCGTGAGTCCATTGGAATCACCTCCCTCTCCCCACCCTCCCTGGTTACCTCCTACTGCTGCTGCTGCCAGGACTTACCTTCCCAAGCGTCCTCTTCCCTGAGAGCCTAAACGCATTTTAAAAGTAAGATCGTGGAAGCTCTCTCTTTTTTTTTAATAGCTCAGTGGCTGCAAACTATGGCAGCCATAAAGGACCATTCCCCTTAGTTTGCAACCATAGTACTATTAAAAAATGAAAGCCCCCATGATCTTACCTTTAAATCATGGCTCAGCTCTCAGGGCAGAGGGCACACCAGAAGGTAAGTCTCGCCAGTGGCAGCAGCACTGAATTTGGGGGGCAGACAGGGAGGGGGCAGGCAGGGACTTGAGAGTCCAATGGACTCCCAGTCAACCAGCACCCAGGAACCCCGCAAAGGCAGACCTGCTTGGGGGGGGGGGGGGCTTTGGTAATGAAGTGAGGTGGGCAAGCCCCAAAGCATCCCAAGTTGAATAGGGACCATTTTGGAGGTTCCGAAACAGCCTCTAAGGCAAGTCGGGAGAGGCTGTGCACAGCCCTATTTTTTAGTTGTTTGTAAAAAAAAGAAAAAGAAAGAAACATAGCGGTGCCACTTACAATTTTTATGTCAGCCTCTGGAATGTCTCAGACTAGTAGCCATTGATAGCCTTCTCCTCCAGGAATTTATCCAACCCCCTTTTAAAGCCATCCAAATTAGTGGCCATCAGTACATCATGTGGTAGTGAATTCCATAGTCCAACTATGCACTGTGTGAAGAAGTGCTTCCTTTTCTCTGTCCTGAATTTCTCACCAATCAGCTTCAGGGGATGACCCTGGGTTCCAGTATTATGAAGGAAGGAGAAAAATGTCTCCCTATCCACATTCTCCACACCATGCAGAACGCAAATCCTGGATCTTTGTCCCAATTGCCTTGTAGTTGCAGTTGTGTAAGCTGATGCTTCCAAACGAACCGAGTTATCTTTCTGAGTTAACTGCTGACTAGAAGCCGATTTAAGAATTGATAAATGTCTCAAGAAGCCCTATGGAGAACAAAGCAGCCCAATGAAGGAAGTAATATCTGAAATTATGTATCCATAGATTTCAGCTGCCACTACCTAGCAGACGTTCTCATACCTGCGGCAGATGAAAAATGTGCCACTGTGGGTTAAGCATTACTTTCTCCATGTGGCTGCGTTCCTCAGACTGCTCTGGCCAATATGCATAAAACCATCTATTAATTCCTGAACCAGAGTCATCTAATAGAGAAAAGATTGAGATGGAGGGGGCAGGTTCAACATCTAGGAAGTTATGATCCCATTTTGATTTCTGTCTCTAATTTTACATTTCAGTGTTCATAATGTACTTTGGGGATTTTAAAAAAATAACATCAGGTCCCTTTCACTCATATGTATCGCTGGCAGCAAGTATATTTATGTGCTGCTGATCTTGTAAATTTGTTCATCATCAGTTTTGCAAATTATGGATGCAGTACTGTGACAATGGAAAAATGAAACTTACAGCTACTCAGTCACAGTTTGAGGTTTATGGGGACTAACATCCACCACTGAGCCTTTGGTACTAGTGGTAGGTAGCTAATCAAGATGACTTGATGACAATTTCTGAGTTTGCGGAGTTAGATCTTTTTATTAAAATAATAATTCAAAGACACATCTCATGTCTGGCATTGTCAGTAGCAGAAGAGTATTGCAACTTTCTATGAGAGTTTTTCATCTTTCAAGAAGATAAATAAATGAATAAATAAATAAAAACACAAGCAGTGGTGTAGTGGTCAAATGTTGAAATGCAGACCCTCAGTCCCCATAGCCACACCTTCAAGAAGAGGGCAAAAATGTAGGCAGCAGAGTAGATCCGTATCAACACATCAATTCTAGCAGTTTTCACCTCCTCCAGGAGAAATTTTTTTTGTAAAGCTAATGGGTCTGAACTAGGGATGCGTATCGTATCATTAAAATGTACAATAACAATACGATATGCTCTTTATCATGCATGCATTTAACAATAATGATACGATAGGGAAGCCTACGATAATTATCGGAGACGATAAAAAATCCTACGAAAATTATCGTCTGTTATCGTTTTATCGGAAGGCTCTTTCTCTTTTGCCACCACATGGACGGAGCTTGAAGGTGGGGTGTGCTTGCTGAGACAGTGACCAATCGTGCAGCAAGGATTCCAGCAGGCTCCAATCATAATGTTGGAGGAGGGCTAAGGCTATCCCCGCATAAAAACCCCACACTTGGTGTTCCAGCTCTGTTGGCAGTTAGGCGTTGAGGGGAGAAGGGTGGATTTTGTTGGAGCTCTGTCCTGGCTCCTGGGTCTTATAGTTACTTGGTGGCGAATTGTTAGAGATTCACTGTAGTCTTGCATTTTTCTGTTCCCTTCGGTGTCTCAGGTTCATTTGGCTGCTCGTTGTTTGTGTGTTTGAGTTATAGTTTTTATACATTTTCTGGTTGGTTTGATTAAAGGGTTAGGTTAGCATGAGTGGGGGTACTGTGACTGAGGGAGTGTGTTTTGTCCTTTTCCCTGTTTAACTTTCTTTAAATATATATATTTATATTATATATATATTATATATAAATATATATAAATATATATATTTATATATATATAATCTCCCCCTCTCTCTCTCTGAGTGTGTGTGTTTGCTTGATTGACTGTGAGTGTGCTGGTATGTCCTGTAGCCTCCTACACAGGATAACTCTACACAATCTGTGGTCAAAGCAGCACACAAACTGTTTGCAAAGGATTGTTATTAATATAAATAGTAATTTCATTTTCAATCATTTTCTAGCAGTATGAAACGCAGCTCTAAGGCGCGCTGTTGCTGTTGCTGCTGGGGGCAGTTCTGGGGTGGCTGTCTCTCCCTCTCACATATTTTACTGCTCCAGCCATTGTTTCCAGTCTGGAGGGACTGCTTTAGTGAGGGACTGCAAAGCAAAAGCATCCCTCTCACACATTTTATTTCTTTTTTAAAGACACTGCTCCATCCAATGTTTCCAGTCTGGAGGGACTGCTTTAGTGCGCCTTGAGACATTCCTGTATTATTATTTTTCATCACTACATCCCTGGGTCTGCTCCTCGTAGAGTCCATTAGTGAGGGACTGCAGAAGCATTCCCCTCACACATTTTTTTTTTGAGACTCTGGTCCAGGCAATGTACCTACCTCTACCCTGAACGTGACTTTTTATTTGGCAATGTGCCTACTTCTACCCCGAACGTGACTTTTTATTTGGCAATGTGCCTACTTTTACCCCGAACGTGACTTTTTATTTGGCAATGTGCCTACTTCTACCCCGAACATGACTTTTTATTTGGTAATGTGCCTACTTCTACCCCAAATGTGACTTTTTTACTTGGCATTGGGCCTACCTCTACCCTGAATGTGACTATTCCCTCTGCTCCAGCCAATGTGCCCACCTCTACCCAGAACATTATATTAATTTGCCAATGTGCCCACCTCTACCCAGAACATGACTTATATTAATTTGCCAATGTTCCTACCCAGAGCGTGACTTTTATTTGCCACTGCTACAGCCAATGTGTGCAGCTCTGGCATGAAGAACTGCCCATCTGCCTACATGGGGATGGCGGGCAGACTGGGTCCTTTTTCAAACACGATGAGGTCAAGGCGGTGCATGAGGGTTGTTTTGATGGGATCCTCCAGATTTCCTCGCTACCTGGGGTATCTCCTGGCCCAATGAGGCCCTGCTGGCTAACGCTGGCTCTAAAATAACTGTAACACCCATGCTATTCCCTTACCCCCAATCCTTTTAATTTGTATTTAGACATGCGTGGCCTAATCTGTTGAAACAAGGCAGCAGCAGTTCTGCTACTGTCGTGGAATGCGTCCACCCACTGTGCCACACATAGGCGCTAATTGAGATCCTCCAGGTTTCCGCGCTTCCAGGGTATCTCCTGGCCCAATGAGGCCCTGCCTGCTAAGGCTGGCTCTAAAATAAATGTAACACCCGTGCTATTCCCCTACCCCCTAATCCTTTTAATTTGTAGACATGTGTGGCCTAATCAATGAGATAAGGCAGCAGCAGTTCACCATCTTCTGATTAACACATGTTACTTTTATGACTGCATATGGAAGGCACTGCATAGGTTTATCTACAGGTTTTGAAACTTCATTGTATTCTTAAAAATATACCTATAAGTCTCAGCAGCAGCAGCACGGAGTGCATTACCAGAAACAGTGCATGTGGTTGAGCGCTTACTTCTGAGTAATGCCTGCAGCTGTGCATCTGAAATTGGGCACAGATCAGTCCTCTCAAGGCCATCTGTGAGATGCCTATGAGTACTGAATGACATCTCTTGAAAAAGGACCACATTTCAGCCACCTGAAACAGTGTATTTGAAAGCTTACTTCTGAGTAACGCTTGCATCAATTGTTCTAAAATTTGGCACACAAGACCAGCAACACTCAGTCTGCACTGTGACCAAGTTTCAAACCTGTAACTTGGAAAATTAAGAAGTTTTAGGCCTTTCTGACTCAAAAATCAACTCTAGTCTCTAGGGCAAAATGGAGAAACGATACAATATCAGATTTCCAATAATTATCAGAAATACAATACGATACGATACGGTTCACCTATAATATAATTGGAGACGATAATTTTTGTGGTCCAAAATTCCGATAATGATACGATACGATATTTTCGGCGTGCACATCCCTAGTCTGAACTGCCCGTTCAAAATACTTTGCATTGCAACAGAGATAGCTCACCATACATTGTTGCTGGGAAACAACAACTCCATCTATTATGAGGGTTGCAGATAAGTTCAGAACAGGAAAGTCTGAGAGGGGTGGCAGATGATGTCAGTGTCCCTGCTAATAAAAAAAGTGCCAGTGCTGCATCCCTGTGAGCCCTGCTCAATGACATCACTGAACGCAAGTTATTGAGAAACACAGCATAAAGAAATAGAAGAAGCCATGGGATAAAGAGCATAGCTTTCTTTTCCTTAATCCTATCACAACTCTGGAGTCAGGACCCACAGAGCCCTTGTCAGTGGACAGCAAGTAAACATACAGCAGGTGCCCACATACACATGCATCACTGGCTCGTGCATTGGTGGCTATTCAACAGATCACACCTGAATGTGTGAACTGACTTGGTTAAAAGGCATTGTGCCCTTTGGTGGTCTATGATGGTTCATTCATACTTGCCATTCAGCTCTTGATCCTGAACTCATTGAAGCCTACACACACACACACACACACACACTGGTGTAAGCAGTGAAGGCTGGTGCCTCCAATGTCAGTGGGGTTGTGGATTTGCCAACACAGCTATTCTTACATTGGCCTTCACATTCCTCTGCCTTCTAAAGTCAGCAAGGGACTTGGGAGAGGACTCCTCAATTGGGACGCTCCATGTGGAAAACCCTTCCCAGGGAGGCTAGCCTAGTGCCAGATTTTTAATGCCAGGTGAATCTCCCTTTTCATTTGCCCAGGATGTCATCTATTTTAATTATTATTAAAATATTTACATACTCCCTTCATCCTATTTGCATTTAGATTAGATGATCTGGTTGGTTTTAATCTAGTGACTTTTAGAGCTTTTTTCCTTTTCTTTTTCTTTTTTTTTTTTTTACATTATTTTTAGAGCTGAGCAAAAATGGCCTGAAACTGTTGATCCTATTTGCAGGCAAATTGAGAATACCATTCCACACAAGGTTCTTTGGGGGGAAGGAGAAATTCTCCAACAGGTTCTTAAAGACCAGGCTGCCCATCAGCCATGCCGTAGCTTCATCCTTTTTTTCTATGGCTGGTTTTGGACGACACTTTAGGCAAGGGAGGGAGGATAACGTACTTACAGTACACTAAGCAGGGGGTACTCCCCACACAACATGTTGCTACTCCATCCATTGAGCAGCTGAAAGTTCCGATATCCATCTTGGTTGCAGCGTCTCCTCCCTCCCTCCCACCTCCCTCCCACCTCCCTCAGTCCTCCAGCCGTATCCCAGCATGCACCGGAAGTTCTGCCAGCTGTATCAGAGCAGCTGGAGGGTTTTGGCTGCTCCAGCTGGCAGAACTCTATGCTCATACGGAATAGTACACGGAGAGAGGGAGGTTCCCTCCACACGACACTTTAAACAACAGAATACGGGATAAACAACATGCAAGCCTGCTGTTTTTCTCTATTGTTTAAGTGCCCCAAATAGTGTGCTATCAGTTGTGTGTGCATTGTGTTGCCCTCCACATGACACAATAAGCAACACAACTGATGATCATTCCTCCCCCCTCCGTTGAGTATCGTGTTGTCCGAAACCAGCCTATGTTTTTTGTGTTGCTGTGGAGTTTTCTGCTGCTGCTGCCACCAGAAGCAATAGCTATATTAGCAACCTAGCTGCCATTTTGAATCTCCCACAATGCCTCTGACCTAACATCATGCTAGGGGCATTGTAGGGTACAAACAGTGGGTGCTGCTAAAACAAAAGTAAACAATATTCTGTGCATATTCTGCCAAGTTGTCTTCTTTTTTCAGAGAGGGTCAAAAAAATCTGGGAGAATCAGCCATAGTTTACTGTAGATTTTACTGTTGCTTTTGAATATGATTGAATTTGCTTTTTAAATTATTATTATTATTATTATTATTATTATTATTATTATTATTGTTATTTATAACCCACCTCTCCCTCCGGATCGAGGTGGGGAACAACAACAAATATAAAACACAAGAACCACAAAATAGATGAAATATTAAAACAAATAAAAACTAATACATCATTAAAAATATCTTAAAATTCAACTGGGTAGGCCTGCCGGAAGAGATCAGTCTTCACGGCTCTCTTAAATTCAAGGAGACTGCTAATTTGTCGAATCTCCTCCAGCAGGCCATTCCACAGTCTGGGAGCAGCAGAAGAGAAGGTCCTCTGGGTAACACTTGTCAGCCTAGTTCTGGCTGATTGGAGTAAGTTCTTCCTAGGAGACCTGAATGTGTGAGGTGGATTATGCGGGAGAAGGCAATCCCGCAGGTAACCTGGACGCAAACCATGTAGGGCTTTAAAGGCAATAACCAATACTTTATACTTCACCTGGAAACTGATTGGAAACTGATTCCTTTGATTCTGTCTGAGGCCTTTTTAAGCTATCCTGAGAGCTAGCTAGCTGAAGAGTTGCATAAAAATCTTTTAATTAATAAATAAACAAACTCTAAATAGCCACTCACTTGTTCACCTGATGCCTTGAGGAGGAAAGCTTTACAAAACTGCTTCTTTTTCTCGCTTGGGTCATAATTGACCCCATTCAGTTATGTGAGAGGAGGCAGGCCAATCAAACCATTTTGTGGAACTACTTTGTAGAGTTATTCAGAAAGCAAGATTATATCTTTATACACATATTTCAGTGGCAAATCTTGGAAGGAGTGTCTGGTCACTTCCTTGACACAGACATAGCATAAGAAACACTCCAAGGGAGGGATCTTTTGGGGATTTCTACCTGAGCTTATTTGCATAAGTGATTACATTCAAATGTATGCAGCTGTAAATTAGTTCATTGTTTAGCATTGAAGCAGAAATAAATGAATCCAAATGGAAAGCCAATTTTTAAAATAAAAAATTAGCTTTTTTCTCTTCAAATTGGACCAGGTGACTGACAACCTCAAACATTTCTAGCCCCTTGTACTCCCTAGACTACTGTAAAGGGACATTTGCATAATAGGGAACGGAGCCCATAGGTTCAATGTCTGCTCTTAATGATCCATTAAATTAACAGGCACCTATTTTCTTTACCAATTAACCCAGCTCATTAGTGAGGTAGGCGTACCTGCTGTTAACTAACCTTGTTTGTTTACTATGCCACAGGAGGCCAGTTTTCGATAGTTGTTGTTGTGTGCTTTTTATCGGAGAAACAGTGATACAAATCCGAGGAAACAGAGATTGCAGCTTCTTTAGTGCATCCTCTGAGAAGGCTACACAATCCAGTCTCCTGTAGGATTCATGCTAGGGTGAGGAATGAAGGATAAATTTTTCTTTCACTTCATATTCCCAAGTGCAAATTGTTTTGTTTTCCTCACTGGAGTGAATGCAACAATTTACTTATCTGGGTGAATTTCAAAATTTATCACCTTTTTCTGTTCTAAATTATCACAATCTTATGGACTGCGCCCTCTCTGCTCAGAAGCTCATGTACTCAGTGCCTTCCGGCATTCTTATGCCCTGCTGGCCTGAAGCTGCTAGGACAGAGGAGTGATTGAGGCAAACTTTGCCTCCTTGCTCTCCCATCTCCTGTGTTCTCACTGGATGGGCTTTTTAGCCCATCTAGCAATAGTACCTCAGACAGGGAGGGAAGGAGGCTGCATCAGGCTCAGGATAACTTGTATTCTGGCCTCTCCAGTCTCCTCCCCTTTCTGCCCACCAGAATGCCTCCTTTCCTCCTCCTCCAAGGCTGCTTTTCCAATCTCAGAGGATAGCTGGTGCAGTTCTTTCCACACCAGCTATGAGGGGTCCAGGGAGGGGGGTAGATCACTGCCTCCCCCTTCTGGGAGACACTCGCCCAAGGACCATAGGATTGCTCTCTAAGTTGTCTGCTGTGTACAAGACTAAAACCTATGGTTGAATGACCAGATCTCTGTATATAAAACTTTAAAACCCATGGTTGAATGACCAGATCTTAAGCTGACCAGATAAAATCCAGGTCAGGGCTCATGTAATTTTAACAGTTGTAGAGAAAAGGGAATTTCAGCCAGTGTCATTTGTATGCAATTAGTTCCTGGTGATATTCCCTCTTCATCACAACAATTAAAGGTGCATGCACTATACTAGAGTGATCATATACAAAAGAAGGCAGGGCCTCTGCAACTTTAACAGTTGTGATGAAGAGGGAATTTCACCAGGAACTAATTGCATACAAATGACACTGGCTGAAATTCCCTTTTCTCTACAACTGTTAAAGTTACATGAGCCCTGACCTGGATTTTATCTGGTCACCCTACCAGATCTAAAAATGGGAATAGGTGGTACCAGGAGCAATTGCAGGGCTGCATTTGCAAGACAGAGGGCATGTTTCTTTGAACTATATCACCACCCCATGAAGGATAGATTAGCATAACGTACATGCAACGTGCAGAAATCGCCCCTTGTCATTCTAATGACTAAGATTATATGAATAATTAGAAAGGTGTTCAAAGGAGAATTGGATTATTCTCTGGCAGCTCTCAATATCCAAGGCCATCGGCAGGGAGACAAAAGCAGCACAGAATCCAAGAATGAAAATGAACTCTAAATGTTGCCATTTTTTAACAATGGCTCTTCTCAACAAGTTCACTAGCGCACCTTATTGCTATGCAACTCCTCACATGTCATACAAATCTACACATTGAATCTTGCTGTCCACCCACTGGATATGCCATGGCTTAATACAACTCTGGAGCATAACACAATTCATTAAACAAAAAACCTACGGTTTACAAAAACAACGTTAAGGCTCTACAGTTTCCAACCAAGCACCAAAAAGCAGGGAAATTGGGAGTTAAGGCTCCCAAGCCTTAACGCCACATCCTCCCTAAGGAGTCAGAAAGTGCAAGTGAAATTCTCATTCTCCCAAAGCAGATAAACCATGAGGACAGGATGGGGAATATGATATGCAGGGGTGACTGTGGGGTTGTGGAAAATTGATGACGAACAGCTTAGGCCAACCTACTTCTATTTTTTTGTTTAGAGCTGCCTTTCCCCAACCTGGTGCCCTCCAAAGGTGTTGGACTACAACTCCGATCATTGCAAGTCAGTATGTCCCATGGTCAGGAATGCTGGGACTTGTCATCTCAAACACCTGGAGGGCAGCAGGACGGGGAACGCTGTTCCATAGCCTTACCAAATACAGGGTCTGCCCAATACTTTTCTCTCACACACATCTCAAATATAGCAGCACGCTTGATAACAAAAGGAGCACTATTCATTACAGATCTAGAACCAGAGCATATGCCAGGCACTTCCAACTTTTGGTCAATATCCTGCCCTTCAAAGAACCAATGTATTTTCTTAAAATGTGTTTCTACAAAATATACTGTTCACTCCCCACAATCCCTCCACAATACATCATCTCATCAAAGCAACAGAGGAGCAGAAAAGGTTTAGTTTGGCTGTCTTGAACTCCTTTCAGATGAGATTAGTTTGCAATCCTATTTCATTTGGGAACAAGCTGTCGTGGGAATTTGGGTATCCCTGGGGGGGCCTATGACACCCTCTTATGAGAAAGGGGTCATTTATTGTCACTGATCCCTTATAAGAAGGATCTTTACTCTAATTCTTTCTAATGTGTTGAAACATTTACTGGCCTATGTATGCTCTAGGGAAGATTGACTTTTGAAAGGGAAGGGACTTCTCATATATTGGTGACTCCCCCCCTAATAACTCAAAGGAGTTATATTCAAGCAACTAGACCAATGATACTTACATACGCTCAGTTCTCAGAAGTAAGTTTATTGAGGAATTCATCAGCTGATGGAGCCAGAGAAAGACCTCTGACTGAATTAAGTATATAGGGTATCACTCTTATATAGGGAACTGGAAACATCAGAATTAGCATAATCTGAACATTGTGCAGCATAACTTTTGTGCCAAGGGAAAGTTTACAATAATACAGGGTATCTCATAGGAATGATGTATCTTGTCTCTAGGTCAAGATGAACTAAAACAAATAGAATGCATCTAGTTGTTAATGGAACAAAGTTCATTATGGTGAAGGCTTACAACTCTACAAGAAGGCAGTTTTTCCTCATCTAGCTAGTACATTGCTGGTTTTATCTTACAGGAAAACAGTTAAATGTAATTATTATTATTATTATTATTATTATTATTATTATTATTATATTAGTATCTGAGTTATTTAAATGCTGTTATCACAAGCTATTGGTATGATCATACTTGAAATATTCTCTCAACAGTCCCACCTTTTGAGCATATCAATAGCTCACACTGGTTTAACAACTGCTGTGGGTCTCAATGGATGCATTTCTATGTATTCTCTTTCTGTAAGTTGTCTCTGAATCATCTGGTTCATGGCTTCAGCAGGGCTTTGGGCTGCTCTCGTGCAACAATGTTTTATCAAGGTTGCAATGCAACATAGACTTATTGCAATTAGTATAGCTTTATAATTATAATGACAAGATCTTTTAGTAAATTCTGGAACTATCCTGTTATATCAGGGAGCCAGCTCCACATTGAGCTCCACATGCTTTCTAAGCTTTGTAATTCTGTATGGAGAATTTTAACAGCACCTTTTATTTTTTCTACTTCTTTCTGCACTTCACCTGTATGATCTACATAGAAGCAACATTTCTCTTGGACTACGGTACAGGTCCCGCCTGCTTGAGCTAATACCAGATCAAGGGCTAAACGGTTTTGTACTACTATATCTCTAAGAGAAGAGATTTCAGCTTGAAGATTAGTAATACTCATGGCAACATTTATTAATGCTGTTTTAATTCTGCTGACACTTTCATATAGGGGTTTTTCTTTTAGAGCCTTTCTATTTGTGGGAATCTATTTCTCTTCTCTAGCAATGGATCTGGGAACAAATTCAAAAGGTGAAGGCTCTGTTAAGTCAGTTAAGGACATGGGCAGGGCTACTATGGGTAAGATGCTCTTCTTCACACAATGAGGGTGTTCTGGAGGGTTTACAGGCTGTGACACTATCTGAACTATCACAAGTACCCCCCCCCTCAATGAGGAGTGTTCCTTGTTACACAAATAACACAAATAAAATACTTGATCAAGGGGTCTCAACTCTTGATGTTTACTGGAACAAGTCTTTGTATTTTGAAGGTAAGGTTCCCGCACTCAAACTTTATTCTGAGTTAAATTGATGGCAACACCACTGTCTTTTCTAACTGCTAATTACGTGCCTGAACTCCACAGGGCCACACAAGTCTTTAAGTTCTGATATGTACAAGGCCAAAGGTTCTTTTACAAGAGTGGGTACTGAGCGTGACTCAGCCATCGTGAATTTTCTCCAACGAAAGACTTTAGGAGTCTTTCGTTGGAGTATTATTATGACTCTTTGATCTCAAATTGTAAGGAGACCTTTGCCACTTAGTTTTAGCCGCTTCTCCTTTTAACAATTGTTCAAAGTCTCGGAGTTCTTCGATAACCTCAGGTTTTGATGCTTTAACGTCCTCACTCTCAGGTGCTGGACCATCTAAGAGCTTCTCTCTCTTCATGTGCTCTGCCTGGATCCACGTTTCTTTTCCCTTGCTTTACTGAGGTATGACTTGCGATTACAACGATATAGGGGTTCTCCCGCATGGAAGACTTTCAGGAACACTGAATCTCTCGGCTGGTAATCGTGGCAAGGAATGTCTGCAGGAAGTGACTGCTGATCTCTGGCTGCTCCCTGCAACTTCTTCAGGAGTTTGGTTAACTGTAACACATAAGAAATTACTTCCTCACTAGCTTTGTTGAGGTTCCTGACCTGCGCTGGTTGCGGGGGGATGTTCTCACTGCCATGGGCCTTCCAAATATTATTTCATGTGGAGTAAGTCCATGCTTTTTATTGGGTGTATTTCTTATATTCATTAACACCAAAGGAAGAGCATCTACCCAATTTGGACCTGTCTCTGCACACAATTTTTGTCAATCTGTTTTTTATTTCCCCATTTGCTGGATTGCGGGTGGTAGGGTGTATGGAGCTTATTAGTGAATTTTAAAATGACATATAGTTTTTCTAAAAGCTGGGCAGTAAAATGGCTGCCACGGTCAGAGTCCAACTGCATAGGTATCCCAAAACGTAAATAATTTTACTTTTAACAGACTCTCTGCATTTGCATGTTTTACTGGAAAGCATTCTACCCACCCGCTGAAGGTGCAAATCACAGTTAACGCATACTTAAATCCTCTAACCACAATTGGAAATTCTATATAATCAATTTGTAAACGCTGGAAAGGACCATATACCCATGGGTGTGCTCCCATATGTTTGGGTTTATTTATTTCTTTATTTTTGACACACACACATTTTGTTTCTATGTGGATGCCTGGAGCATATCATTGTTTAAGTATTTGGGCGGCCACCCTCCCCTTGACTCATGTGGGACATTATATGACACGCATGAGTCAATTTTTCCACTAATTCTCACGAGGCGATTGGCCGGCCATCACATGAAATGTAGACACCATTTTGTATAGTTCTTCTAGGCAGCGCCATGACTCTTTTTCCCATACTGGGGCAAGAGACTGGGCTGACTGTGGATCACTCCAGGTCAAGGGTATGGAAACACAGACTGGTGTAGTAAGTAAATTTGGCCATTTTTCTAAAGCAGCTAGCTGAGCATTTCTTCTGGACACAGAGGTGTTTTCAGAGGTGTGAGCTCTGCAGTGTACAACAGCAAGTGTTTTTTTGGGGGGGGGAAAGCAGCTATGAGTGGGCCATCTGGTGTTTCCATATTTGACCTGTAGCATGGCAAATCGTAAAACCATAATTTGAATCGGAGAAAATGTTTACACAACGTGATTCAGCTAACTGGCATGCCCTAGTTAGGGCGATTAATTCAGCAGCTTGAGCACTGTATGCATTTGGCAGGGGGAAAGCTTCTAAAACATTGCGACACTCATCTGATGGAGATTGTGCAGGATGCTGTAAAAATAACGGCATAACCTGCGCACAGCATTCTATATTGGTCATGCTTACAGGAACAATCAGTAAATAATACCATGTCTGGATTTTGGAAAGAGATATCCGCGAGGTCAGGTCTAGGTGTCCCAACCTCCTGGATTTGGGGGGGGGGGGGGACTTTGAGTCCCAGCACAGCTTCCATTCTAGAATATGAATAGGCTCAACTGACAGAACAGTGCCCACTTGACTAGACAATTCTGACCAGAACTGGGGTGGGACACTATCTAGTATTTCAGTCAATGAAGGAGATTGTACTTCAAGATTAGTTAAGGTTAAAACAACATCAGACACTTCATCAAGTCCTGGGGGGTGATTGGCAATCTCTGGCTCTTGTCAAAATTAGCATTGAGAAAGTTAGGTCAACCCCTGGGAGTTCTATCTTAACTGTACCATTGGGTGCACAGTATATTGTGGCATTAAGCTTACATAATAAGTCTCTTTGTGGTAAATTAACTGGGGTGGTTGATGACAAAAACACAGAATGATCAACTGTTTTTCCAGCTATGCTGAACTCTACAGGCTGTGAGAGACTATGGGGTATTATGTTCCCCCCCCCCCTTGACTCGCGGCTTGCACAACCTCTCCGGAAACTGGAATTTGCAGATCTGAAGTTTTTCGTGTAGTAATTGATGCCCCGGTATTAATCATAAAAGGTAAACTTTTACCCTGGACGTCAAATTGAATAATGGGTTCTGTTTTATTGTGATCAACCACTGCAGCTAGTCATTGGGGTCTTGGAGGCACATTCCACGGCTGCGGAGGAGAGACACATTCTCGCTGATAATGGCCTCGACGGCCACAGCGAAAACAGTAAACATTTTGTAAGTTTTGGATATTTTGCCTGCCAATTTGTTGGTTCCAGGATCTCTGATTGTTGGATGGACTTTGTTGTGCCCATGCCCTTCGCCTAAGTTCTGCAGTTGCTAAAGGTCTAGGTTGGAAAGGTTTGGGTTCACTGCATTTGGTTAATCGCTGCACTTGCAAGGTTAGCAATTTGGTCTCTAATTTCTTTTTTGATTTATCTTGTTCTTTCAAGTCCTCATAGTACTGAGATGCTGCACTGAGAATAGTCTCAGGCATGGCTTCTCTATATCCAATCAAAGCAGTCTTTATTTTCAAGACAATTTCTGGTAAAAGATCATGCAGGAGTAAGTCAGTTATTTGCCACGCTTGATTAGCATCTGCAGGGTTTATGTTAGAATATTTTTTTATTACTCCCTCCAATCGTGACAAATATGCTCTTGGGGCTTCATCAGGCTGCTGCTTGGTATCACGAATTGCACTCATATTAATTTTTTATTTTTATTTTTGCAAACATGACGAATAGCACTATACAGCGTCTCTCTTTCTTGAGCCATGCGCTGCATGTCTGCATCTGTAAGGGCAACATCAGGCCCTGGAGGGTCTAATGGCCATCTCACTAGTCCTCCATCAGGATTAGTGGCTTTCTGAATAATTCGGTCAAAATCATATTTAGGTACTATAACTCTCAGCAGATCTTGCAGATCAATAGCTGTAGGGTTATAGAGGATAGCTAAATTTTTTAGCTCTTCAATAAATTTTTCTGGGTCTTCGCTAAGGGGCGGCATTCTTTGTTTAAAATTATAAATATCAGCAGCAGACCATGGTTGATAAGCTCGTATAGCTGGCTGTGCTGGGTTTGCAAAATTTGGATATGCCCTTACAGGAAACAGTCTCTGAGTTACAGGAAACACTTAAAACAAGTTCAGATCAGAGTATCTAGCATTTTTCATATAACTGCCTGAGAAGCCACATAATATTACATAACATCCAGATGAAAGGCATCACCAAATGTTGCTTCCTTGGTCATATTTTCTTGCTACGTCAATAACTGGAGATCACTGTTAACAGCACATTTAGGTAGGAATCCACCTTCTGAAGACGTTGGATTAAATGATCTGTGTGGTTCAATTCAATGTTTTAAACATGGTATTTGTTCCTTGCTGTTAAACAGAAAACAGAAAACCATTATCTTTTTCTTTTACACAAACACACAGGCATCATCATCATCATCACCATCATCATCATATCTCTCTCTCTCTCTCTCTCTCTCTCTCTCTCTCTCTCTGTGCCCAGATTTACACTAAGCAGGATATAGTGGTATGGAAGTGGTATATAAGAGGCAGGAACCACACTACTGCTTTATTGAAGTGCACTGACAACTGTTGAGGCCCATAGACACATACCATATACCGCTTGCATAGTGCTGTATCCTGCTTGTTGTGGCTCCTGCCTCTTATATACCACTTTCATACCGCTTTCATTGTGCTATATCTTGCTTGGTGTAGATCTAGTCTCTCTCTCTTTGGCACACACATACACAGGCAGGCACTCTCACTTTCTGTCTCTGTCTGTCATATACATACAGATCGCCAACAACCCACTGTGTGTACAGAGGGAGGGAAGAAAGTTGTCAGGACCACAACATGCAGTGTTTCTGCCAAAAATTGCTATTGCCCTGGAACCCAAGCTGCCATAGGCACTAATAGAAGTTTGGTTTCCAAGACTAATCACTGTTGTAGGGAGGATTTTCCTTATGGTCCCACCAGGGTGAGGTTAATCCTGGCCAAACTGCCACGCTCCCAACAAAAATCTCTTCCTCCCTCTGCCTAGCAGTAACCAGCCCAAGAAGGCATGTTCCCTTCAGTGCCAATGGTAGATTGCCTTCTGGGACTAGTCAATGCTGTTCAGGGAGGGGGTGAATTTTGACAGGACTGCAGCAGGTGAGATAACCACCTCTTCCCCAAATGCTGCAAATTTTCATCAGGCTCATGCATGGCAGATAGGCCAGGGTTAACCTCCTCCTCCCTGTGGTCTTGATGCAAATCCTTCTATGGTAGCTATTAACAATTAGAAGAAAAACAACAACCATGGCACCTTCAAGTGACACATTTAGCAACAAGTGTAGTTTGGCCCTGTTTCAGCAGAGAAAGAATTTAATATTTTACCAAGCAAAAAGAAATACCTGTGAACCCATACTTCTTTCTAATACATGTTATAGTCTAAACAGTAATAGCTCTTGCCCGATAGAAATATTATCAGTTCAGAAGTGTTATTTCACAACTCATAATTTGTTAAAAATAGTATTTTTTTAATGAAAGTTCCTTTCTTCTACATGCATCTACACCTTCTGCATAGAATCACTCCGAGTCTGACTCTCTGGATATTTCTTTCCATAAGAGTCTTGGGTCAGGAGCTGCTACCCCAAAGAAATGTTTGCCAGCACAGAAGTAAAAGTCTCTATTGTGAACTATATTCTTTACTTTAATTTAAGAAGGATGTACCAGAAGGATGTCCACTCCCATCAATATTTTCCTCACAGTTTCCCACTGAGAAGTAAAATTAAAACACAGGAAAATAAAATAATGAACAAAGGTAGTTTAAAAGTCCATACAGGTGGGATGTAGGAATATTCTCTCTTCCCCTACCCCCTTTTTTTACAAACATGGAAATAACACTTCACACACATACACACACACACACACACACCTCCTTCTTCACACTTACAGACACACAACTAACAAAGGCATTCCCCCTCTCAAACCCCTACCTGAGCCAGCCAGCTTTTCTTTCCCTCCTTGAAATTCCTTCCTTCTTTCTCTCACCCTCACCTCTCCAGCATTTTGGGGAAAGAGAGGGCCGAGACAGGGCTTTGGCAACTGCAGCCTCCAGCCGCTCCCTCACATTGTGGGAAAGGATCTCTCTCTCTCCCGCTGCGACCAGGAAATGTGGATCCAGAACCATGAAAACAAAACCTAGACCTTTGCCTCAAGCTGCCTCTGTCGCCAGAGCAGGGAAGAACGTTCTCTTTGCAAAGAGACGGCAGTTTCCCCCCTCCCCCCTCCCTTCTGATAATAAGCTCTGTGGTGCCGTGTGCGCATGCGTTGCACTATGGATTGAAATAAATAAATAAATATTCATTAAAAATCAACGGTAGGGAATTTTAAAAAAAGGAACAGCATTCCACCAACTAGACTGAAGGGAGAAGACACCATCAATGGATTAAGCAGTAAATCAATAATCCCTCTGGAAATCGTGCACACAAATACTCACAAACCCAAAATCATTTGACAAAAGCAGGGAGACAGGTTTGTGTTCCTTTTCTAACTTAAACTGCTCTCCCTCCCTCAATCTTTCACCAATCTTCTTGAAATTTTCAGGTAATGTAAAACAAACATTTCTTTCTGACACCTGTAAATTTCAGAAATATTGGTGAAACACTGCAGATTTTATGGCTCTTAGAATGACTCCCCCCATTATCACTTTAACATGGTGGAACGTGTTTTTTACTGATGGCCCTTAACAAGAGAGGCACTGCTGTGCCTCCATTAATGATATGGATCAAATCTCAGGGGTAGTGACAGTTGCTGATAAATTGCATGCCTCTGAAATAATTTACATGCATGCTATAAGGAGGCTGTTTTAAGTGTTTTCCTGCACATATCTTCTCCAGTATTCTTTTCAACAAATGGGGGTGGGAGGGATTATCTAGCAAACTGATATGCAAGCTGGTAACTTGATATTTTTCAAGAACCAGCTCTGAAATCATATGCAGCTGGAAAGTCGGCTATTTGATGAAATAGCAGGACAGTTGCATTAGTGCATTTTTTAGGATGATCAAAGGCAGCAGCATATTTTACAGCACCAAAACTAGAAGCCTAACCATGCAATACTATACGTGTCTACTCAGAAGTAAGCCCTATTGAGTTCAATGAGACTTACACCCCAGCAAGTGTGTATATGGAAGGATTGGGAAACTACCGTAGGCTGACCAGATAAAATCCAGGTCAGGGCTCATGTAACTTTAACAGTTGCAGAGAAAAGGGAATTTCAGCCAGTGTCATTTCATCACCACAGTTAAAGGTGCAAGCACTATACTAGAGTGGCCATATACAAAGGAAGGCAGGGGCCCTGCAACTTTAACTGGTGTGATGAAGAGGGAATTACACCAGGGACTAATTGCATACAAATGACACTGGCTGAAATTCCCTTTGGTCTAAAACGGTTAAAGTTACATGAGCCCTGACCTGGATTTTATCTGGTCACCCTAAACTACCGGCACCCCAGGTTAGCCCTAGCCCATTAGAGATGTTATCCTATCTAATCCATTGGCCTCTCACCCCCCTCCTCAGCCCTGCCACTCTCTGTCCCTGCACTGCCCTTTCCTATGTACCCTGCCACATGGGGGATGATTCTCATAGAGATTGCAGGGCATGGGAAGGAGAGGGTTAACCATTTCCTCCCATATGCTGTGATTCTAACAAGAATTCACCTCCACTACTGTAATCAGTCTTAGGGAGGAAAGCTCCCATTAGCACTCTTGGCCAAGATTAACTGCCACACACAAGGGTGACTGTCTTTAGGATTACAGCATGTAGGGTAAACTTAGGGTGACCAGATAAAATCCAGGTCAGGGCTCTTGTAACTTTAACAGTTGTAGAGAATAGGGAATTTCAGCCATTGTCATTTGTATGCAATTAGTTCCTGGTGAAATTCCCTCTTCATCACCACTGTTAAAGTTGCTTGGGCCCTGCCTTCTTTTGCATCTGGTCACTCTAGTATAGTGCCTGCACCTTTAACTGTTGTGATGAAGAGGGAATTTCACCAGGAACTAATTGCATACAAATGACACTGGCTGAAATTCCCTTTTCTCTACAACTGTTACAGTTACATGAACCCTGACCTGGATTTTATCTGGTCAGCCTAGGTAAACTAATCCTTCCCTCACCAGCTGCTTTCCCAGTGAGACGCTCTCTCTCTCTCTCCCTCCCTCTCTCGCTCTCTCGCACTCGCACACACACACACACACACCATGGTTAGGATTTGCAATAGGGAAGTGGGGAGGAAAGTCTGTGGGTGGTGTGTCTGAATTGATGGATTTGATGAGGGGAGGGGAGGGAGGGAGAGAGAGAGAGAGAAAGAGAAAGAGAAAGAGAGATGGAAATGGGTGTATGTAGATGGATGTGTGTAAATGAGGGGTAGAATGGCCAAGTGAAAAAGAGGGCAGGGCTCCCGTACCTTTAATTGTCATGTGGAAGAGGAAAAGGTATTATGTAGAAGCATGCTACATCTTGTAAACTCCCCTCCTGTATTCAATGATTAAAGGTACAGGAGCTCTGTCCCCTTTTTCACTTGACTATCCTAATTGAGGGGGGCATTGAATGGGCTATGTGTGAGAGAAAGAAAGGGAAAGAAAGAGCATGAGACAGTTTTGGCTCATGTATGTGAAAAAGAGAGGCTTAGTGGGGTGGTTAAGCCTAAAATTATGTCATTTGGAGTAAAACTGTGACACCTGACACACTTATACATTGACTCACACTAAACATGTTTTGATATGGAGCCCAGTAAGTGATGCCCCTGGAATACTAATTATTATTAAATATGGGTGTCAATCATCATGACGTGTAGATACTTCCATTCTCAGTTCTAAGTAGACCAAGGCCTTATTTGTGAGTTCATGAAATAGTTCTAAGAAAGTTATTCTGTGTCATTTCTAATATGGCTGAGCCTTGATGGCCCAAAATTTCACCACCATATAAGATATGGGGATATATTTTTCCCTTCCTTAATTTACTATCATCGTATCTCAAAAATACAAAACTCCCATTGAGGCTTGCTTACCTGTGTCTCAGGCTACCAATCTGCTAACTGCTCTCTGTCTCTGTCATGAATTGCCCGTTCCCTCTGGCATTCACATATGCTGGTAAACTGACATGAGACACTCATGTCGGTGAGACTTCTTTTTATTGAGGAAATCACACAGTCAAAATCATAATGGTTACATTTTTTGACACCCACTTAAAGTTGGACGTTGTTGAGAAGGTTTTAGGCTATTTTATTGATACAATCCTTCAGGCAAGGACTCGGGGTGGGGGTGGGGGTGAGGGTGGGGGTGGGGGTTAGCCACTATCCTATTTGAGTTTCTCCATACACTGGCTCCTTAGGGGATATGGCCAGAGCTTAAACAAGATCCCAGGGATGAGAAGTGCTCAACGCCCAGGGTCACCTTGAGCAGGGCAGAGACAGATCATGCACCGATCAGGCCCAGCCTGCTGAATGCTGAGATGACCCAGGGTAAGCATGGTCACAGGGAAGAAACATCTCAGGCCCAGGAACTCACTTGCACATAATGTTAGTTCCAGGGAAGCTCTCTTGCCACCTGAGTCAGGCCACACACACAACCAACAGCAAACACAAGTTCAAGTCAATGAAAAGCCTCACAGTACTTTCCATGGCACAATCCTTAGAAATCCAGAGTCCAAATAGCAAGTGAGTGAGCATGTGCAGAGTGCTTCCAAAATCTCCAAACATATAAAATCCAAACAAGAGGGGTTTCAAGCCAAGCATCAAAAGATGATCGCTAGCAAGCGTCTTCAGCCTTGTTCAGCTGTTATATGCTAAGGCCAGGCCTATTCAAAACCACTTGACAGACAGGCCCTCTAACCTGTAAACTATGCCCATGTGCCAACAGGGTGGCACAGTTCAACCCCCCTTTTGATGATGCTACAATGTGAATGACACCCTCAAAGAGTGGCCCCTAGGCTGACCATCTGAAAAGGAGGACAGGGCTCATATAACTTTAACAGTTGTAGAGAAAAGGGAATTTCAGCAGGTGTCATTTGTATGCAATTAGTTCCTGGTGAAATTCCCTCTTCATCATAACAGTTAAAGGTGCAGGCACTATACTAGAGTGACCATATACAAAAGAAGACAGGGCTCTGCAACTTTAACTGTTGTGATGAAGAGGGAATATCACCAGGAACTAATTGCATACAAATGACACTGATTGAAATTCCCTTTTCTCTACAACTGTTAAAGTTATATGAGCCCTGTCCTCCTTTTCAGATGGTCAGCCTAGTGGCCCCCACCTTATTAAAACACTCCTAAGTTCCCAGAGAAACTAGTAACTTCAAGGCCGAAACAGAGAGCACAGTAAGCAATTCCCGTGGAAAAGTCTGTCAGAGACATTGTCTGCATTCTGACAACACATTTGTCAACGGTGGGTTGTGTAGCCAATGCACAGTTGGTTATTTTGTGGGTACTCCCCCCACAACATATTCCTACACAACTGTGATTGGTTGGTAGGGTGACCAGATAAAATCCAGATCAGGGCTCATGTAACTTTAACAGTTGTAGAGAAAAGGGAATTTCAGCCAGTGTCATTTGTATGCAATTAGTTCCTGGTGAAATTCCCTCTTCATCACAACAGTTAAAGTTGCAGGGGCCCTGCCTTCTTTTGTATCTGATCACTCTAGTATAGTGCATGCACCTTTAACTGTTGTGATGAAGAGGGAATATCACCAGGAACTAATTGAATACAAATGACACTGGCTGAAATTCCCTTTTCTCTACAACTGTTAAAGTTACATGAGCCCTAACCTGGATTTTATCTGGTCATTCTAGTGGTTGGGGCTGGCGTTGAGTGGACTAATAGTCAACCCAGCATTTGACTGACACAGCCCCCACCCCTCTCCCCACCCTCCCTCCTCCCTCAGTCCTCCCAGTTCTATCCCAGCAGCCTCTGCAAGTTGCACCAGTTGTAGCAGAGTGGCAGCCGCCGCTTTAGTCGCTCTTGCCACCTGCCTCTATAGGCTTGTGTTTTAACCCACTCACCACACGCCATTAACACACTCACCCCTCCACACAACACTTTAAACAACTGGCTTCGAGCTAAACAACTTGCAAGCCAGTTGTTTCTCTCTGTTGCTTCTTTGGGTGGAATAGCTTACTGTCAGTAGTTTGTGAGTGGCGTGTTACCCTCCATACAACGCAATAAGCATCACAACTGATTATTGTTTCCCCCACCCCTCAGTTGCTTAATGTGTTGTCCGAATGCAGCCATTGACTTTCTAAAACTACTTCTGATGTAAACCTACATTCCACAAGGCCTCTGGCCTTGTGGTACACCTGACAGTCTCCACTTCTCTGCCTCTCACAGTCCCCCTTCTGAGAAGATAGTTAGGAAGGCAGAACCTCACCTCCCTCCTCCTCCTCAGGTTCCACCTCTATCAGTCTGCTTAGTTCCTATCTCCTTTGACAGCATGAGGTAGGCTGTCTGTGGAAGGCCAGGCCAGCAATCTCTCACAGAGATGTATGTGCAGCTGTTCACAACTTCCCCAGCCTAATATGAAGACAGGTGCTGTATGTGAAAAGTCAGGGAGGGGCTAAGCCCAACTGGGCTCCAGACCTGTGTCAGGAATGGGCAAGCTGAAGGTGAATCGCATTAACCTTCTCAGCCTTTTCTTAAAATAACAATGAATGGCCGACGATCATGCATCCAGTTTACAAATTTTAAAAGAAACAATTATAATTTTTATAAACATTCATTTATGACTCAGGCTGGCATTTTATTCTGAAACATTTCACATTTATAAACTGAATGCACAACTGCTGTCTGTTTATTGTGGTTTAGAGTGATATGCCATGAGCATAGCATTGCCTAGGTATCGGTTTATTCTTTTCTTATAGCCACTTTAGTGACAGCCATCCTAATCCCTGCAAAGTGAAGCCATATGAATAGGGATTGGGGAGAATTTCACTCACTTCACATTTTAATGTGAACTTACCAAATTTTGCATTTTTGAATCTATACATGAACCAAAACTCAGTGGAATTTCAATACTTGCACTTCTCAGAATTTAGCAATGGATTTCTCTAATCAAAATATGTTTACACAAATTTGTATATTCATGAAAAGTGCACACCAAAATGCACACATTTTTGCAAATAATGTTCAAAATGCCTTGTATTAAGCAAAATGCTTTCAATAAGTGTATATTAGGCAAAATGCAAAAATAATGCATGCATTAAGAGAAATCTGCACAATAATGTGTATGAATTTTCATGAAAATGTTTTTTTTTAAAAAAATTCTCCAAGTTCAGGACAAGCCAAACTTAATATTGGAAAAATGAGAGACTGAGAGAAACCAAATAAACAAATTCTTCCATTTCTACTTATGAATGGAGTCTCTACTCCGGCTTTGACACCAAGGGATCTCCAGGTATTAGTTATCCTATTCAATATTAATGCCAGTGGCCACCATAGCACTCCATGATGCAACACAGAATCCGATATTCACAAACTCATAAGACAACACGCTAAGCCATGGTTAGTCTGCTAACCTGTTTGCAGCAAATGGTTAGTGAGAGTGGTTAAACTGTGTTTATGTAGCCACGAGGTTAGGAATAGTTCACATGACACACTAAGTCATGATTCACAAGACATGCTAAGCCATAATGTGCTTGTTTAGACAACACTCTAAGCCATGGTTAGGGTGCTAATCCTTTTGCAGCAAATGGTTAGTGGGTGTCTTTAAACCATGGCTATGTAGCCACCATGGTTAGGAATGATTCAGACGAAATGCTAAGTCATTGTTCACATGACATGCTAAGCCATAATGTTTAGCTCAAAGTGCTTAACCATCGGAACAGGGTCATAGTTGAATTATATTATGTAGAGGAGTATTTCTTCTTATTAGAAAGCACAGTACAGAAGTATTGTTCAGGTAGACTTTACAAAGCTATTTGTTTGACTAGACTGGAGGGGGGGATACTCAACTCATTTTACTAATCTCCTGATGAATAAGGACAAATAATTGCTCTCTTGTTAGGGATGTTGGAGAATTTCATCTCATCTGCATTTTTAAGCAAACCAATTTATTTTGCATTTTCCACACTAATACACATAATGCAATGCAGTTATGCTTTAGATTGCATGCTTCTCTGAATTTTTCAGTGAGGTTTTTGTTTCAAAATTGCTTACAAAATATATACTTTCTAGGAAAAATTGTAGAAAAATGCATATTTTATGGCAAATGCATACAATTTAAAAGCAAATTTTTATGTGGGGTTGTGTAGCTGCAGAAAACAAGATGGAACAGTCTTGCGGTTAAAGACACAACACTGACATAGCCAGAATCAGAACGATCCATTCATCTCTATCTCTTGCAATTCCAGAGGAGCAGAAAAATAATCAGAAAGGAACATGGCCTATGTTCGAGCAATTCAACATAACACCCTTTGCTCAGTCATTATGACTCATCTTTACTACAGCAATGGTGGTAGTATCAACGAAAAACTACACCGCAAAGTACAATTCCTGAAAATAGACCCTAACAGAGCATTTGGTGCCATTCGAATTACAGTCATAAAAGGGTAATCACTGCATGTGACCCTGCCATTCAGTCAGCTTGTTTGACAACAATGTGTTGAACTGCATGGCCTTGAAAGCTATGTTTCCATTCACAGAAGAGTTCCATAATTCATTCAGATGGCTTTTTATGGTCCCAGTGATCAGTTAGAAAAACACACATTTAAAACCTCATGGAAGGCACAGCTGCCAGGGGTCAATTTGTAGGAGGGAAACAGTGCAGTGTGTATGGAAATGGTTACGTGTTTCCATTCATTCCCCTCCCTCTCATGGTAAGGGCCATAGGACAACATTTGCATGTAGTGTGTCTTTCAAGCCTGAGTTTCTTTTCAATGCCAAGGAAGCTAGTTGGGCCCTTTGATAGTACTGTGTATTGAGAAAATACCAAAAATATATTTGGTATGGTTTTTTTAAAAAAAAGCTATGGAAGTGATTACTTCTTTTTTTAAAAGCTTGTGGTCTCTAAAAAATAGCCTGTGTTCACTGGATTATTTCATAGGCTTTACAATCAAAGTTTCCAGCATCTTTTTCTGATGGAGCGGGAAAAGTAATGATGTTTCTTATCTGCAGTATTTGTGATTGTGTGAATGGGTTCAAGAGATCATACTGAACTTGGATTAATACAGAATATAAGGTCTATGCCAGAGATTGATTATAGTAGAGACAATGGATTGAATCCAGACTAAATACAGATCTACATCTTGTGTCAATTCATTACAAATGTGGAATAAAAAGTAGGATATAACACTATGAAAGCCGTATGTGGATTGTGCACCAATAGCTATAAAGCAGTAGTGTAGCTCTAGCCTAAAATACAACCTATTCCTATACATGTCTACTCAGAAATAAGTCCCATCGAATTCATAGGACTTTATTCTCAAGTAAGTGTGTTTAGACTTGCAACTTTAGTTCCACTGAAATCAATGGGACTTTATCGCTTTTATTTGCAAGTTGGTGTATGCAATGGTTGCCTTCCCTTTTTCTCCCTTTCCCCTCCTCAAATAAATTCCTTTCGATGCATGGCCATTTGGCCTGTCTGTTGTGCTTTGCTGCTGGGGGGTCCAGACAAAGATGAGGGCTGCATGCAGCCTTCGTATCAGCCTGATGTGTTAGCCTATTAAAATTATTTTGGGGGAACCCCTACAAAGATGGATCTTCCTAGAAGAGAACGGTTCACCTTCATTACCAGTTCAATCACACATGCCTGCACAGAAGTGAACCTCATTGAGTTCAATCACACTTCCTCCCAGCTAAGAGTGTTTAGGATTGCACTAACTTGTCATTATTGACTTGTCCAGTTAATTTCAATGGGACTAAGCTATGGCTCATCCAATATTCTTGTGAAGCCAATATGGAGAATATATGGAGAGTGACAGCTCTTTCCCAAGCACTCCTTGTGGAATTCCCAGAAGCGTGCAGCCTGTCGCCATGGGAAGAAGCATGTTCAATCTGACGGACCTTTCGTCTGATCCAGCAGGGCCCTTCTTATGTTCTCCTCTTGCAATACATTTCCTTGCCTTTATGTTTTTCCTTTAAAATTCAGTTGCTATCTTGGCAGGCAACTATATACACCAGATTGCTTGTGTGCACCTTGGGATGGCTGCATAAGGTATAGAGAGGCATCAGATGGGAAACAATAAAAAATGCAGCCCACATACCTGAGTCATATTTGCACCTCTTCGTGTTGTGCACATCTGTTCTCCATTTGGCAGCGCACAGGTGGGTGAAGGAGGGAAGAGATGCCCACTGCAAACCTGGCTCTTGCGCACCAAATGGCCCAGCTTACTATGTGAGTTTAAATCTGTTTTATTTCCCTAGCATCTCATGAGTCTGGTTTACATGTTCCTGAGCTGGAGATTGAAATTTACTTGGGAAAAATTATGGTATCCTCTTTTCTTTTCTCTCTCTCTCTCTCTCTCTCTCTCTCTCTCTCTCTCTCTCTTTCTCTCTCTCTTCCCTCCCCCTCCCCTTTTTTCTCCTCAATGTGCTAGTTAAACAAGGGAAGAAATGCATATTTCATGTAAAGAAGCAAAGGAACCCAAGTGCACCCACAGGCAGTGAGCAAAACCAAAACAATGCATTTAACAGGCTTTGATTCACTCTCACATTCTTATGCTTCATTCGACAGCTCGACGTGACACAGCTGAACCACCTGCAAGAGGAGATGACAGCTTTGCTTGGCTCCTGTGCAATGTGAATCTTGACTGTTTGGCACAGAGTTATTTACTGCAGCTGTCTCAAGGGGTTTATTATAGCAGTGGAGCCATGCAGCATTCAGTGTCCCTTTTCCCCATTTTATTTCTTTTCTGACATGGCCAGGGACATTAATGCCATCACAAACATAATGGCAGATGATTGCAACTGCCTTCCCATTTGATTTCTGAATGTGTGTGGTTCAGACTCAAGATTTCTCTTTGCACAATCATTGCACAATCACTTCTTTTTTAAGGGCCTGTTACAAGCTTCCCTAACAGGTGATATACTGGCTGGGGATGGTGGGGGTTATAGTTCAACACAACTGAAGGGCACCAGATCAGGGAAGGCTGGTCTATCTCTTATCCAGAACACACTAAGGATGCAATACTATGCATATTTAGACATTTAAAAAGTCCTACAACTCCCAGTCATCCATGCCAAACACTGCAATCTCATCATCTGTCCTACAACAGATGCCACAGGGGGATATAGACAATCAAATAAACTTTAGCTGGCAATCCAAAACACAAACATGATCGAAGGTGCTCACTGAGTAACAACCCAGTTCTAGGGATGGGGAGAAAATTGTTCAGTTCACACTGTTATGCAAACTTGACAGATTTTGATCCACTATGCGAACCGGATCTCAGTCTTCCTTAGAAATTCACCCTTTTCTGAATTTTGCAGTGGAAATCTCCAATCAAAAACTTTATACAAAAATGTGTAAACTATAAAAAAAATGATGTCCAAATCTGCTTTATATTAGAACAACAACTTGCAAAAAAAATGTGTCTGCTAGGAGAGTAGGCATACAAAAATGCACATATTTGGAGAAATTAGCATAAAAATGCTTATGAATGTTCATGCAAACTCTTTAAAATAAACATGTTCAGGAAAAACCAAACTTAAGAGTGAAGAAATTGTCAAACTTTGAGATGAGCTGAATGGAGGATTGGAAGAAGGAGAAGCAGAGAAAGGGAAATTGGCCATTTTGTCAAGCCCTGCTTCTCAAAAACTGAGCTGCACTAATATACTGGGTAAGTTTGCACCCACATTGCCTCCTAAAACTTCATTTTATTTTATTCCTATCTCCTTAACACCTGTGCAGGAGCTTTTTCCCAAGGAGAGAGATGCAGTGAGAGGAAAGTGGCCCTTGTTTCATGTCCACCCATCATCAAGTTGTTAAAGAACGCATCTGCTGTTGGCCTTTTTTCTGCAGTGGGAAACCGCAGCTTGCTTTTGAAAGCAAGGCAAAATCAGCTCCTTTTTGCTGCTGTAATGCCATGTTGTTTCAATAGCAAATTTGGTGGGTGAGCCTCTCACGTATCCCACGAGAGGCTCACCTTCTCATTGAAATGCCGAGTTTTCAGGAGAGATTTGAAGGAAGAGAGATGGCCTCTAACATGGCCTGGGGAAAAGGGCATGATTTGGGTTGAGGGAGCAGGAGACCTTCAGAAGGCTGAGGATAGCAAAGATGGAGGAGCAGAGTCATGGGCAGGTAAACAGAGATCAGGAGCAGCAAGGCCATGCGGAGTTGTGAAGGCAAGCATGGGGAGCTTAAGCTGCATCTGGAAGGAAACCAATGTAGATGTTTATGCCGGTGTAGGGATGCAAAACGGCTCTTAGCTGGACCTGGGAACCGTGCTCCTATACCAAGCTCATGCCAGCGTTGCCTCTAAAGCAGCCTTCCCCAACCTGGTGCCCTCCAGATGTTTTGGACTTTAACTCCCATCAGCCCCAGCTAGCACGGCTAACAGCCAAAAATTTGGGGAGTCATCATCAACAACATCTGGAGGGATCAAGTTGGGGAAAGTTGTTTCAGAACAAGACATAGAATGTGTCTCCATCACACACAAAAGCTCGAAATTGGTGTTATTATTACTTACTACTTAAGTAGTATACTTGGGACTACAGACACTACATGCTAAGCCTCTTTCTAAAACTCTGGCTGGCTGGCACAAAAGCAGCATTCTCTCGCCCCCCCCCCCACTGCCCCTTTCTTTACATTTTAAAAGGAAGGAAGGAAGGAAGGAAGGAAGGAAGGAAGAAAGAAGAAAGAAAGAAAGAAAGAAAGAAAGAAAGAAAGAAAGAAAGAAATCGTGGCAGCAAAATGAAATAAAGCTAAGCTTTGCTCTCATTTAAAAAGCTGTAATATTTTGGACTATTTAAAAATGACACCAAGGTGGAGGAAATAAAAGAGTTATCACCGTTCAACTAGGAATGAATTGTACATGTAAATCATACCCTACAGCGCTCAAAATGGAAATCGCTAATTATAAACTGACGCTCTGAACTAATAAAGCAGAAATGCCCCAATATCCTTCCCCAGCTTGGATAAAAGTTGCCATTCTCAGGATATTGGCAGTGGCAGGTCTATTGCTGAGCATTCATTGCCGGAGACAAACTCTTGCAGCGGAAAGACTCGGCACTCCATTCATTTTTGCTAGTAAAGACCATTCATTTTGTTATTCATGGGAAATGACATTTGTTTCACTCTCCATTAATTGAAAGAGCATGAATGTAGTTACTTACTCTTATGTGTGTGTTTTCTTGTAACCCTCTCCAATTCTTTCTTAAACTTTTTTTCAGCTGCCTCTCTCAGCAACTAGCAGCTACCATGTTATTTACCCACAATGAACAGGGCACTGTTCCAGGGCAGCCACCCTTTGGGGGCAGGGACTATTATTTCCCCCACATTGCCTGGCATGACACGACGTCCAGGGCAGTTTGGGTAAATAACATGGACAGCCACTAGGGGCAGCTGCTGGAAATGGATCTGCTGCCGCCACCGCTGTCAGAGAGAGGTCACTCCCCAACCACCCATAGACACAACTAGGAGTGCTGTTCAAATCCATTTGTTCCTCTGCGCGTTCATGTAGGGAAAAATGGAATGGGCCACAATCACTTCTACTTGGCACTATCTTCAAAATGAATGCCTATCTCTACAATGTAGCCCACTCTAGCTCTGATGGTCCCTTCTCTTTTACAAAGTACCCCCACCCAGAAGGAGAGTCTTTGAAGGGGAGAAGTCAAAGAGAGGAAGGGGGTGCTTAAGCATTCCCATGCAAACACTTTTATGGATGCAGCACTGTCTGACAAACATGGGTTTGTGCAGGGCAGAAGCAGCTCAGAGGGGATTCATTCACAGGAAAAGGGGTAAGCACTGCCTTTCCCTATGCAGTGGTGGCTCCAATGTCAGTGGGGTGGTGAATCCACTAGGGGTTTCAGCCAGAACTCTACAGGATCGATCAAAGATGCTGAACGTATTTCGGGGGTAGGGTTCAGCACCTTGGATACCTCCTTCAGAGTTTCGACTGCTTCTGACTGAAACCCAGAGCAGATTCACCACCCCATGACATGCAACATGTAGCTTGCCAATCAGGTGCTAGTTATCAGGAAGAGACATGAAATGTACCTGTGCATGTATAAACCAGCTCAGCATGGAATTAAAGCTGATATTTTCTCACTGTAACAAGAACATTTTTCCACATCAACTGTTCCTGGTGTGGGGGTGGCGGCAGGGAGGGGAGATGGCAGGCCATCTTGCAGGCACATGCTCCGCATGTTCTGCTCAGGGGGTGGGGCCAGGAGGCTATATAAGCCTTGGATCCTCCCCCCCTCATTTAATTCTGGCTCCTGCCCCCTTCCCTATTTTTACAGCAGGCTTTGCTGGTTCCTATTTGGCACTGAGCAGGATTTCTTTTTTGCTGGTCTCCCGATTGGCTGTGGGGGCCAGAGGTTTCGCCTGGGGCATCATTGGTTGGTAAGGTCAGGTTTCTTTCATCACATTCTATTAATAATAATAATAATAATAATAATATATTTATTTATTACCCGCATCTCCCAACGGATCGAGGCGGGGAACAGCATCAAACATAAAATACAAAACTGATTAAAACACTTAAAACCAAAACATCATTAAAATACCAATAAAACACAAATAAAACACTTTAAAATTCATCTGGGTAGGCCTGCTGGAAGAGATCAGTCTTTATAGATCTTGTAAATTCCTGAAGACTGGTGAGTTCGCGAATCTCTCCTGGCAGGTCATTCCACAATCTTGGAGGGGCAGAAGAGAAGGTCCTCTGGGTAACAGTTGTCAGTCTAGTTCTTGTTGACTGTAGTAAATTCTTCCCAGAGGATCTGAGCATGCGGGGCAGATTGTATGGGAGAAGGCGATCCCTTAGGTAACCTGGACCCAAACCATGTAGGGCTTTAAGGGTAATAACCAACACTCTGTACTTCGCCCGGAAACTGATTGGCAGCCAGTGAAGAGACTTTAAAACAGGTGTAATGTGGTCACCCCTAGATGTACCGGTGACCAACTTGGCTGCCATATTTTGAACTAGTTGAAGTTTCCGGACTAGGCACAGAGGTAGCCCTATGTACAGCACATTGCAGAAGTCGAGCCTCAAAGTTACCAGCATGTGCACTACTGATTTTAGGTCTTCCAACTCTAGGAAGGGGCGCAGCTGGCGAATCAGCCGAAGCTGATAGTAGGCACTCCTGGCAGTCACATCTATCTGAACTGTCCTTTGGAACGACTGATCCAGGAGCACCCCCAAGCTGCGAACACAGCCTTTCAGGGGGAGTTTAACCCCATCCAGAACTGGTTGACACCCTCCAACCCCAGGTTGTGGCCCTTGACAGTAAGCACCTCCATCTTGTCTGGATTCAGCTTCAGTTTGTTTTTCCTCATCCAGCCCATTACCGCCTCCAAGCATTCATTCAGAGGAGACACGCTATCCTTAGCTGACGCTGTTGTCAAAGGCATAGAGCAATATATTTGGGTGTCATCAGCATACTGATAGCACCTCGCCCCATGCCTCCAGATGATCTCTCCCAGCGGTTTCATGTAGATGTTAAACAGCATTGGGGATAGGATGGCACCTTGTGGTACACCACATAGCTGCTCCTTCTTTGAAGAGCAACTATCCCCAAGCATCACCATCTGGAACCTGCCTGAGAGGTAGGACTTGAACCACTGAAGCACAGTGCCCCTGAGTCCCAATCCCCTCAGGCATTCCAGAAGGATACCATGGTCAATGGTATCGAAAGCCGCTGAGAGGTCCAGAAGTATCAACAGGGACACACTCCCCCTGTCAATACTTAAGTGTAGATCATCCACTAAGGCGACCATAGCAGTCTCAACTCCATATCCTGCCCTGAAGCCAGTTTGAAATGGGTCTAGAAAATCTGTATCATCCAAAACTGCTTGCAGTTGGAAGGCAACTGCCCTCTCGATCACCTTGCCCAAAAATGGAAGATTTGATACTGGCCTGTAGTTATTAAAGTCCAGGGGATCCAGGGAGGGCTTTTTTAGAACTGGCTGTACTACCACTTCTTTTAAACATGATGGAAAACTCCCCTCCCTGAGAGACGCATTAATAATATATTATAATTGTGCTCTAACTGCATCTCCTCCCTGGGCGACCAGCCAAGAAGGACAGGGATCGAGAGGGCAAGTCATCCTCCTCACTCGACCAAGCAGCTTGTCTACATCCTCGGTACTCACCAACTGAAACTGATCCAGTGTAATTCTACTCGCGGAGTTGCTGGACACTCCATTGTCAGCCTCTGCTATGTGCAGTAAGGGAGGTAAGGAATTGTGCAAGTGAGTGCCTGAGGCCCCTTTATGGTGGCGGGTGATTCCCAAGGCTTGTTGCTCAGGACTGTGTGTCCCATGGGTGAGATAACAGATCATGTCTGGGGACTAACTCGACTCATCCATTGGAAATTTTGGGGCCTGGGAGAGGGACTCATGACAGCTTTCCTTCTCACTTAGGATTCTATGGGGTGAGGCCATAGCTCAGTAGTACAGCACCTGCTTTGCATGCAGAAGGTCCCAGATTCAATCCCCAGCATTTCCAGGTAGGGTTAGAAAATATTCCTGCCTGAAACTCCTTTTGCCGGTTAGTGTCAACAGTACCTGGCTAGATGGATCCATGGTCTGACTCAGTATAGGCAGTTTCCTAGGTTGCTATAGCCTGTTGCTCTCCAAGGCCAAGGTGGACTCACCGAAACTCCTGCCAGGCTAGTGGAATGATGCAGTAGATAGCTTCCCACACCCATCTACCCCTTGCAGTTATTGTTCATTCATAAATCTGGCCCTAGGTAAGGGTGGGCAAGTTCAGGGGGCCTGGTGGCCACTTGCTATCCCAGGGCCCCTCCCCAACAGGCTCTACTCCTGCCACCACCAGCAAGCTGCCAAATTCTTTTTTCCCCTTTTCTTTTTTAGCAACCGCTGATGGAATTTGTATTTTTCCCATTTTTTTGCCACCACTGCAAATTTCGGTGGGGGCTGCATATGATCTGCAGGCGGTGTGTGATTAGTGTCTTGCCTCTTTCTTGCCATCTCTGCCTGCAACACTTTGCATTGATGTAGCACAGGGTTGGGGAACCTGTAGCTCTCCGTATATTGTCCTATCAACCAGCATGGTCAATGGACAGGGATGATAGGAACAATAGTCCAACACCATCTGGCGGTACTCAGTCCCTGATCTAGTCCTTTTAAGTGTTCAAGGAGCTTCACATATTTTATCATGACCCAGTAGAGCATCTCAATATTGTTCCATATTACAGATGGAGAGACTGAGATTCCGGGGGGTGTTTTCACAGGGCTGCTTTGTTGCTCCTCCTAGTAAAACCCTGCTGCAGAGTGGAGGTGGGAAATCTGCATGCCAGGAGGGAACACAGGCTTTTTGGTGGCCATTTGGCTCATTGGGCCTGCCCCTGCCCACTTGCCAGCTTCTGGCAACTTATCAGTGGTCACTATCCACCCCGGAACGCCCCCAGCTTGACACTGAAGCAAGATCACATGATGGAAGGACCGTGGTGACTTTGCTTCAAAGGAAAAAGTTGAGACAAGTCACTTAATTTTTTTTAATGTGGAGCTACAGGGAAAGCTTCACAGCCCCTGTGGGGCAAATAAGCCATATAGACAACCCCTCAGAGAGAGTGATTTTCTTAAGGCAATGTGGCGAGTTCATGACAGAAGGAAGATTCACAGCAGGATTGTTGTAATACATAGTTCAGTCTCTTCACCATTATGTTACACTAGACGTATGCCTCCACTTCCCTTGGATCTCATGGTGGCCCACCAAGAAGCATTCAGTTACAGCACAGGTGTAAACTTCTGCATCAGGGGAACAGGTTTGTGTGTCCAGAAGAGGTTCTCTCGCCAGCAATATGAAAGCTTCGGTATTTCACTTCAGGGAGTGGGGGTGGTGGTTTTGCAATGGAAGCATCTCCTCTCGTTACCGCTTCACTAGGCAGGGACATTATCAGGGTCACTGAGGTGGAAGGACCAAGAAGCTAGAGGTCTAAAAGCCTGACTGTGTACTTAAAAATGAAGCCACTTAAGGTAGGTACCAGCAGGGAGCAGATGGTTTAAATCTTAACAAGAAAGAAGCGGGAAGAGGTTATTTAAAAGAAAAGACAGCTGAGCAAGCCAGCTGTTTCTGCCAGCCGTGATGCCAAACCTATCTTCATCTCCTGTTCAAGCCATTATGGGATGATTGTTTTGCCGTGGACAGAGAAATAGCATCTGGAAGTGGCCAGCTGCTCTTTCTTGATACCTCACTCCTTTTGGTTACACGGCTCAGTTGTTTGCCTACTGCCTAGATCTTTGCCTCTGATGACGTTAGCAGGAACACACGCGCGCGCACACACACACACAACACTTGAGTCAGAAACTGTTCAAACCCTTGCTTTCATTAGCCTTCATTAATAGTCTATGAATACCTGTCTGTCTCACACACCCTTGAATGAACGCCACCTCATTGTTCTTTTTTTTTCCTTTTTTTTTTTTTAAAGGGGAAAAAATCAACTCCTTCCAGAATAAAAGCATGATCTCGTCAGCAAAGGGCTGACACGTACAAAAAAAGGAAACAAAACTGCTGATGGAGGGCATTGCAGTTTTGCATGTCTTCATCGTGATTAAGAGGTGCATTCAATAAATCCCTCCTTAATTGCACAATGTGGTTCAGAAAAAGACACAGGATGAGTTGGTGAAATGGAACGATCACTGAGAACTCCACATTTCATAGATCCCAAAATATGTGCAAACTTTAGACTGGAAATAGCTCCAATATTTATTCATTTATTTTAAAAACCCAACTTCTCAAGAGACTTGCCACTTTTTCAGACAGGGCTTCTGTGCCTACCTGACTCGTATGGCAGGGAAAGCTTTTCCTTACACAATGGTAAAATTAAAGGAAAACTTCACTTTTCAGCTGTTTACTTATCAGGTTGCTGCTAAAGGCACTGGAGCCCTGTCGGAAATCAATATGGTTACCCTGTCTACCTTCCGCCCACACCTCTAAGAAGTCCACCTTCTCAACAGGCCTGACCCTGTCATGCAGAGGCACAGAGAGGCCTGTTTTGAGCTTCTTCATGAGGAAGAGAATACATGAAGGCTGTAATTTGAGTGAGGATGGTGCAGCAAGACTAGTGGCTGTAGTGAATGGGAGAGAGAGAGAGAGAGAGAGAGAGAGACTTTAAGTTCTCTTTCAAGTGGCAAAATGTTTTGGGCCAGCACTTCTTCTGAACTAGGGTGGCCAAGTACACATGGCCCAAAAAGAGGACAAAGGAGAACACTGATTTGCATAAAACTTTTATATGCTAATTTATCTGCCTAGATGCAAATTTAGACCGAATTATTATAATTGAAATAGAAGTATATACAGTACATCTCAGTGTAGTGAGGAAGAGTTATGTGCCTTGTTCAGTCTGGCTTGGACTGGACAGCCTTTCAAAGTACCGTCTTCTAGCAGCCCTTCAAAAAGTGGACATGGGGGCACCATATTTTAAGCATCTTTAGTACTCAAGAAGGCAACAACACTATTACCACAATAAGGCAGAGGCAGTCCGAGGCAGATGCAGCAGGATAAATAGGAGCTGTGAGAGGACCAGATGGGCTGAAAGAAGGGCCAACATCAGCAGCTGGTCTGTTTGGCATCTGCTAAGGTCCATTGCTGACTGGTTGGTGCTCCCAGAATTTCTGCAGCATTAAATTTAGTTGAAGAGCAAGAGCAAGGCTACTTCCTTGTTTATCTTTTGTAAACCTCCCAGAGAGCTATGGGGTAGTATAGAAATCATCATCTGCCCTTACCGCTCTTGGTGAGTATATAGACAAGGAGAATATGCCAGCCAAGGAGAACAAGCCAGAACACACACCTGTTCACTCACCACCCATCTAAATTTGTGGTTATTCTTACAGAAGAGATCCCAGATGCCAGAAGTTATTTTCTCTTCTTCAAAACCACAAAGAGAGAAGGTGAATGGGCACCCAAGTAACTGGGCAATTGCTTTTTTTCTTCCTCTTTCTCCTTGTCTGCCACTAGGGTCCCCATCCTTCTACTCCTTCTGGCATGGCCATTCATGTTTGAGGGGTGCCCCAAATAGGAGGTAGAAGAGTGATACCCACCAGGACACCTTCGTAGTAGCTGCTGGATATAGGTTTGTGGGGGAGAGGGGGGACTGCGAGCCTCACAACCAGGTCCCACAAAAACCTAAAGTCATCTCCCAACTTGGAATATCATCTAAGTGGTCCTGATTATCAGTGACCACCATTCATCAAAAGAAACCCATAAATTGAATCAAAAGATTAAACTAACTCAAAGTACAGGGCTGTTTGTAGCTTAAATTACTAATTCCATCTTCTGTGTTTCCTTCAAACTATGATCATTTCTTATAACACTAGATGATTCATTGTTTTCTGACACAGGCAGGATCTACACTACTGCTTTAAAATGGTTTATAACAGTAGTGACAACTGTTGGGGCCCAGGACACACTCCATATATAGTTTCAAACCATTTTCAAAGTGTCACAACCTGCATGGTATAGATCTGGCCTCAGTCTTTAGGTTGCATGCCAAAGCACCCTTCTGTGGAATTAAGCCCCACTTGAAATCAATAGAATTATTTTCTGCATAAATATGTAGAGGATGGCCATGTCCATCTTCTCATTTATTTCTCATGCAGAGAGAGCTCTGGGAAGAGGGACAGCATTGGTTAGATTTTATTTATTTGAATGGGCTGTGTAATGCTTGTTTTCATGCATAGCCGCCTACCTAGAATCAAGTGGACTTAAAAGTAGAATGAAAATAATTGTCCCTAATTTGGTATGATTTTGCTTTATCAGAATAGTATTTATTTTATAATATTATGAAATAGGGCAACAATATAATGAGTCATATTTATTCTAATCTCACAGATGGGCAAGTGATGCTTGCTCAAGACCAGCTAGTGAGATGTGGGATACATATCACTATGGGCCCCTGGCTGAACAGCAACACTCCATCTACCACACCCAGTACATCACCACATGGTTTACTATCCACTGCTTTTCCCAATCAGCAGGTTGCACATAGTAGAAATCAGCAGTTCATTTAGCTCACTGATCACAAACAGTCACAGGTCATCTTGGCTGATGCTCAGAACAATTTGCAGTAATCAGTTTGCATGAAGTGCAAATAAGTGGACGGCAAGACTCAGTCGGAGCTTTCTTTCTATGAATAACAAAAGGGGAAAGTGAGCTCTGACCTTTCGTTATTCACAGAGCGCATCAGATTCTCGGTGCATTTCCAGTTTCAGGAATGGCTGAATGACTCATTTTAAAATTAGATACTTCAGAGCTACTCCTTTCGATACCGCAAGGTTCACTGAAAATATATCCAGTGCAGTCGCATGCCAAAAGCTAGCGTTTACAGATTCTCCCCCCCAACCCCAAATGGCAATGATTTTGTTCCTGTTTTTGGTAAGTCTGGAAGTGGATCTAGCAATTTGGGGGTGGGGGTCTTGGGCTAGAGCTAACTCACCATTTTGCCAGACCTAGGTTCCAGCAGTTTTTACTGATTTCAGAGTAGCACAAAAGCTCTATATTTGAAAAACAGTGACGAGTGGGTCTTGTCAGTTGCTTTTCTGTCCAGTGTAGAGTGGCCAAATTATTTGCCAAAAAAGAGTAAGTACATGAAGAGGAGGAGGAGGAGGAGGAGGAGGAGGAGGAGGAGGAGGAGGAGGAGGAAGTGGTTTGCATACAATTTGCAGAGTGCTCACTTATATGTATGGATGCAAATTTAAAAATCGTTATTATAATTTAGATAGAAATACAGTACATCTCACCTTAGTGAGGTAGACTGACCATGTGATCTATGTGCCTGCCTGTTCTAACTGTTGACAGGCAACAGTTCGCATGGCTCTTTTTCTTAATCTAGGATTGGGTAAGACAGCACTTCAAACACAGGATGGACTGAAATAGAGGACAGTCCTCTGGCAGCCTTTTAAATAGAGGACTGTCCTCTATAAAGAGGACCCATGGACACCTTACCCCAGGTCAGGTCAGGTTTTGTGGAGGGCTCAGCTGGTTATCCCATTCACACTTTCCATTACACCTTACCATGTTGGAGAGAACTAGATGAACTGAAAATTCAGAAAATTCAGGGTTGACTTGATTCCACAACCAGTCCAAAGTTGCTTGGGTTAGCATATTTTAGGGAAACCATTCACCCAGGTCTGCCCCTATCATTAGGCAGAGTGAAGCAGTTGCCTCAGGTGGCAAATGGAGAGAGTTGTGTGCTACACAGCATGCCCTGTACCTCCTAAGCTAGCCTGATGCTTTTAGGTGTGGTGGAGGATGCTATCCCATTACCAATATTCCAGAAATGAGCAACTATCTGTCCAGTTGTCTTTTGTACATGGAATGGAAGGGAGCACCATCATGTTTCTCACCACATGTCATGATCCCAGCTGTTATGCGGTTAGATCGCAATTACAATATATTATTAATGCATCTCTCAGGGAGGGGACTTTTCCATCATGTTTAAAAGAAGCGGTGGTACGGCCGCTTCTAAAGAAGCCCTCCCTGGATCCCCTGGACTTTAATAACTACAAACCGGTATCAAACCTTCCATTCTTGGGCAAGGTGATCGAGAGGGCGGTTGCCTTTCAACTCCAAGTAGTCTTGGATGACACTGATTTTCTAGACCCGTTTCAAACTGGCTTCAGGGCGGGATACGGAGTTGAGACTGCTATGGTCGCCTTAGTGGATGATCTACGCCTTAGTATTGACAGGGGGAGTGTGTCCCTGTTGGTACTTCTGGACCTCTCAGCGGCTTTCGATACCATCGACCATGGTATCCTTCTGGAACGCATGAGGGGATTGGGAATCGGGGGCACTGTGCTTCAGTGGTTCCGGTCCTACCTCTCGGGCAGGTTCCAGATGGTGATGCTTGGGGATAGCTGCTCTGCAAAGAAGGAGTTGCTGTGTGGCATACCGCAAGGTGCCATCCTTTCCCCAATGCTGTTTAACATTTATATGAAACCGTTGGGAGAGATCATCCGGAGGCATGGGGCGGGGTGCTATCAGTATGCTGATGACACCCAAATATATTTCTCTATGCCTTCGGTAACAGCGCCAGCTAAGGATAGTGTGTCTCCTCTGAATGAATGCTTGGAGGCGGTAATGGGCTGGATGAGGAAAAACAAACTGAAGCTGAATCCAGACAAGATGGAGGTGCTTGCTGTCAAAGGCCGCAACCTGGGTTTGGAGGTGTGTCAACCGGTTCTGGATGGGGTTACACTCCCCCTGAAAGACTGTGTTCACAGCTTGGGGGTGCTCCTGGATCCGTCGCTCCAAATGACATCCCAGATAGATGCGACGGCCAGGAGTGCCTACTATCAGCTTCGGCTGATACGCCAGCTGCGCCCCTTCCTAGAGTTGGAAGACCTAAAGATGGTAGTGCACGCGCTGGTAACTTCGAGGCTCGACTTCTGCAATGCGCTGTACATAGGGCTACCTCTGTGCCTAGTCCAGAAACTTCAACTAGTTCAAAATATGGCAGCCAGGTTGGTCACCAGTACATCTAGGGGTGACCATATTACGCCAGCTTTAAAATCGCTCCACTAGCTGCCAATTAGTTTCCGGGCGAAGTATAAAGTGTTGGTTATTACCTTTAAAGCCCTACATGGTTTGGGTCCAGGTTACCTGCGGGATCGCCTTCTCCCATACAATCCGCCCCGCACACTCAGGTCCTCTGGGAAGAACTTACTGCAGTCGGCCAAGACTAGGCTGACAACCGTTACCCAGAGGACCTTCTCTTCTGCCGCTCCCAGACTGTGGAATGACCTGCCGGAGGAGACTCGTCAACTTAACAGTCTTTTAGAATTTAAGAAAGCTATAAAGACTGTTCTCTTCCGGCAGGCATATCCAGTGGAATTTTAGAATGTTTTAAGGGTGTTTTTAGGATGTTTTTAGGATGTTTTAGGATTTTTTATGCAGTTTTAATAATATGTGTTATGTTTTAATCAGTTTTATATATTTTATCATGTTGTTGTTCCCCGCCTCGATCCAGACGGAGAGGCGGGTAAGAAATAAATTGTTATTATTATTATTATTATTATTATTATTATTATTATTATGCCATCACTGAAATCATTTTCAGAGGATGAGCCAAAAACCTTCAGAGCCAGGGGGCTCCAGGGAATAGGTCACCTCAGAATAAGTCACCCTGGCACTACCCAAGTTGTTCTGGGACCCTCAGGGCCATGATACTAACAGGTGCACAGATTAAATATAATAAAGTAGTTCAGAACTCCTCTATCATACAGTATTTACTACCCCTAGAGAGATGCTGTAGATTTGACCGACAATGTGCAGAAGGCTACACAGAAGTTTGGGGGATGTCAGCAAATTTAAAGAAAATTTCTTTGCACCTTGAAATAGATTAGCAAACCAAATACCTATTTTCATTTCAAGTGTGACCCTAATCTGTTAGACATTCTTTTTTTCCCCTTTTTTAAAAATGATTGTTTTCAAGCAAGTGACACAGGACCTCGTTGAAGGGGCCAAAATTCCTCCCAGGAGTTTTGGATCTGCCGCTCAGTTATATATAATTTCATCCAGTTGTTAAATGAGAAAGGCCAATGATTAAAAGAAAGACATTCTCAAAGAGCTTACTATTCATTTGATAGCTTTCAGTGTTTATTCTTAACCACTTCTGTTTGCAATACCCTTTATCAGTTTTGGAAGCAATGCTTCTCTCTTGACAGATTTTGTCCTTTTCCATTTGGCCAGCAACGTTTCTTCTCTGACATGGCATAAGCCAATATTGTTTGATTTTATTTGGATCTTTGTTTATGTGCTGGCACATAAAAAATGTCATCCAAACTGTACAAACATCTGGGAATGTGGCTTCTACACTAGTTAATTGCTTTATATAGACCCACCAGAGCCAGCATAAACACAGTGACAAGGAGGGCTATGTGTTTGGATTGTGCATTTTTGGCAAAGAGGTTTATTTCCATGTTCTGGCAACAGAACGATGATTTGGAAAAGGGAGTAAAATTTGGTATACAAATTGGAATAGAATGTTTAAAATTGCTTTGTTTTGGAAATGAACAAAATAACACTTCATTAATAAAATAATTTGGCTAATTCATAAATTTCAACACTTTTGCATAATTCATGAAACCTACCTTGATGCCTCTGCTTAAATCACATAAGGATTTGCTTATGCTTTTCTTTTTCTTTTCTTTTTTTGTTATAGTATCACTAATTAGGCAAAAAAAATGGCCAATTTCCAAATTCAAGCCTGAATTTCACTTAAACTGCAGTTCAGTTTTTCAGTCATTGTACAAAAGCGCAACACCATTGTAACATCACTAGCCATGATCAAATGGGGTGTGTACAAACTGCTGAATTAGGCTAAGAAATCACACACACAATTCTTCACCCAGGTAGAAATACATCTGTGGAGCCCTGCATTTGTACATGTGTAGCCCCTAGCTGAACTGGGGTGACTGAGGTCCCCTCTACAAGGATTCGCTTTTGCGCCTGGTTAGGCGATTATGCGCATAATCGCAGAAGCGCATTTACGCCTAATCCCTCTGCACGAGAGGCGGTGAGAGGCGGCGAAGCGCAGTAACAGATGTCCAAAATGCGCTTTACAAGTAGTTAATGCGCATAAGCGCTTATTCACACAGTCAAAATGCGCTTCAATGGATGGAGCAAAATAAAACTCGCGATTTAACGCACATTCAATAATGCACATAATCGGGGAGATAACGCGCCTCTACGCCCGATTTGCGCTCCGTTCTTGTAGAGGTAATTTTTTTAATGCACCTTGAAAGAGCTTTAAATGCCTCTTGTAGAGGCACCCTGAGAATCAACGTGCTAGTCTTCTCACATTAATTAAAATTACCCACATGTAATTACACAAAAGTTGTTGTGATGCAATACTAAAGTTACAGATGCTCATGGACTGTCAGGGTGGCTTGCCTGGAGGCAAACAGGGAAGTTGGCAATCTAAAACTCTGACTGAGGAGCTAGTCCAAAGCCAACAGCTTTATAGGGCCACATGGAACCCTACGAAGTCTGCGTGCCACGTGATCTCTGATGACCTGGTAGTTGTAACACCACCTCCTGCCATCTGCAATGGCGGCACTGCAGTGCAACATATATCAGGCTGGCAGTGCCTTTTCCAATAAGCTGTTACAATGGTGCAAGGAGTAAAGTGCCTGGGCCCTGCTACCAGTGTCCCAGGTTCAAGAGCCCTAGCGATAAACATAAACTTCCTTAGATGTGGAATGCATGACTGGGGCAGCAGTCCCATTGCCCAAAAGAGATGCAACATTGTAGCACGAAATAGCTGGTGGGAAAGTATTATAAACCAACAGTTTTCTTCTTTCTGGTTACACATGTCCTAAAAACGGTAGTGCACTCACTGGTAACTTCGAGGCTCGACTTCTGCAATGCGCTGTAAATAGGGCTACCTCTGTCCCTAGTCCAGAAACTTCAACTAGTTCAAAATATGGTGGCCAGGCTGGTTACTGGTACACCTAGGGGTGACCATATCACACCAGCTTTAAAATCACTCCACTGGCTGCCAATTAGTTTCAGGGCAAAGTACAAAGTGTTGGTTATTACCTTTAAAGCCCTACATGGTTTCCTTCGGGATCACCTTCTCCCATACAATCCACCCCGCACACTCAGGTCTTCTGGGAAGAATTTATTACAGCTGGCCAAGACTAGGCTGTCAACTGTTGCCCAGAGGACCTTCTCTTCTGCCGCTCCCAGGCTCCCTCTACAAGAGTTTGCTTTGACACCTGGTTCCCCGATTATGCACATTTCCTGATACGCGCTTGTGCCTAATACCTATACACAAGAACCATTGAAGCACATGATGGGCTCTCTGGAAGGCGATTTATAAATTGGGGCTCGAACAAGGAAATGTTGCTGGAAGTAATGCGCTTTTTCCCAGAGGAGCTGCCCACTCTAGTTCCTGCCATTTCTTCTCCCCACCCACCAGAAACTCCCGCCTTTGGTTACCTGGGTTACCTGCTGGCAGTCACCTGGTTAACCTGTTCGGCTGCCTCTCTCCCCTCTTTCGCCCGATCGCCATCTGAAGTTGTCCCCCCCTCCCAGAACTGCTCAGGAGTAAAGAAATACTTTCCAATCTCCTCTTTCTAGGCAGATCTGCTGCCTCTCTGGCTCACTCTCATGGGCTCCCAGGCACAAATCCTCTGAGGGCCGGAGAGAGAGAGAGAGAGAGAGGAGAGAAGAAGCAAGCGAGAGTGTGTGTGTGTGTGTGTGTGTGTGTGTGAATGGACGGAGGCAGACAGGCAGGCATGAAGAGGGTGTGCAGTGACTCCAGCGAAGTTAAAAGCATGAAAACCTCCTCCCCCCAGTCCGCCCCCCCTTTCCCTGCTTCCCGTCTCAGCAATAACTTCTCTTTTTACACACACACACACACACACATGCAGCTCAATGTCAGGAACCCAGCAAGGGAGGGGACGATTTGTCTAAGCAGATAGCTAATTATCCACACATCCGCACATCCTTACAACCCCCTTGCTTTTTGTGGAACCACCTCCATCTGGCCCCATGTCTCCATGAACGAAATATTCCAGCAGGGCAGTTAAAAGAAACTTTATTTTCAGTAGGTCACCTATTCCTGGATCTTCCATCCTGAGAGACGGAGAACAAGGAGGAAGTGGCCAGGAGGAGAGAGGAAATAAAACTAAAAGAAAAACTGGGAGATGTTCCCAGCGAAGGGGCAGATGTTCCCAGCGCAGCCCCAGCCCACCTGCGGAGAGGTGGAGAGGGAGAACATCAGCTGGAGAGGGGGAGAGAAAGAGCTGCACGTAGGGACTCCCGGCGTCTCCTCCAGCGCAGCCCCAGCCCACCTGCGGAGAGGCGAGAACATTGGCTGGAGAGGGGGAGAGAAAGAGCTGCGCGTGGGGACTCCCTGCGTCTCCTCCAGCGCAGCCCCGGCCCACCTGCGGAGAGGCGGAGAGGCAAGAACATCTGCTGGAGAGGGGGAGAGAGAGAGCTACGTGTAGGGGCTCCCTGCGTCTCCTCCAGCGCAACCCCAGCCCACCTGTGGAGAGGCGGAGAGGCGAGAACATTGGCTGGAGAGGGGGAGAGAAAGAGCTGCGCGTAGGGACTCCCTGCGTCTCCTCCGGCGCAGCCCCGGCCCACCTGCGGAGAGGCGGAGAGGGAGAACGTCGGCTGGAGAGGGAGAGAGAGAGAGCTTCGCGTGGGGCTCCCTGCGTCTCCTCCAGCGCAGCCCCAGCCCACCTGCGGAGAGGCGGAGAACACTGGTCTAGTCCACCCCTCTGACACGCTTGAGGTGGCTGGGAGTGCAGTTGAATTGAAATGTGTCTGGGAGTGGCAATATCTGTTGTGCAGGGCAAGGGGAGATATGGCGATAGCAGGGCGATGTGCCATTATAGGGGAAGGAGAGATAGATATTTAACACCCATCTTACCTTCCAGACGCCCTGCTATCCCGGGGATCTTGGAGAACGAACCAGGCCACCCACAGAACCTCTCCTTGCTCCTATGCAATGCCAGGTCGGTTAAAAGTAAAACAAATATCATCTATGACCTCCTTATAGATGAGGAGGCCGACCTGGCATGCTTCACAGAAACCTGGCTGGGAGATGATAGTGGGCCGACATGGGCTCAAGCTCTCCCAGCTGGGTACTGTGTTAGTGAGCAGGTGAGGGAAAGTGGGCGGGGGGGCGGAGTAGCTGTGGTCTACAAAGACAATCTTAACCTGACCAGACTTCCTGTCCAGCAATTGAAGCACATCGAGTGTGTGTACCTGAGTCTGAAGGCCAGGGATAGACTAGGGATTCTGTTAGTGTACCGGCCCCCCCGCTGCCTATCAGACTCCCTGGCCGAGCTCACGGAACTGGTCTCGGAGCTGGTGTTGGATTCGCCCAGGCTTTTGGTCCTGGGCGATTTCAACATCCCATTCGAGGCTGGTTTGTCAGGTGCAGCTCGGGAGTTCATGGCATCCATGACAACCATGGGCCTATCCCAATTGGTCTCTGGACCTACACATTCAGCAGGTCACACCCTCGATGCTGTCTTCAGCTCCGAACAGACAGATCTGTGGGCGGAGGTAACAAATACCTCTGCATTGTCATGGACAGACCACTTTCTGGTCAGGGTTAGTATTAAGGATGTGCACTGGATCGGACCCGATCCACGATCCGAGTCCGGTCCAGTGGGAAATCGGATAAATTATCCGATTTCCGATCCCGCAGCTGGATCGGCCGATCCAATCCGAACCGGTCCGAAAAAGCTCCGAACCGGTTCGGCGGATCGGCGGATCGGCGGGCGCCCACTGGCGCCCACCGCCGCTTCCATTGGCGGGCGCCAGCGGGCGCCCGCCGATGAAAGTGGACAGCGGGGGGGGGGGAGGAGGGGGGCACTTACCTTCTCGGCCCGGTGGCTCCCGTCCGGTGCCGGCGCCTACTACTACTAGCAGGCTCCGCGGCCTGCTCTAGGGTGGCGCGCCGGGTGATGTCATCACCCGGCGCGCTACTCTAGAGCAGGCCGCGGAGCCTGCTGGTAGTAGTAGGCGCCGGCGCCGGACGGGAGCCACCGGGCCGGGAAGGTAAGGAGGGGGTGCGTGGAGGGGAGGAGGGGGCGCGCGGAGGGGGGAGGGGGGCCCTTACCTTTCCGGCCCGGCGGCTCCCGTCCGGCGCCGGCGCCTACTACTCCCAGCAGGCTCCGCGGCCTGCTCTAGGGTGGCGCGCCGGGTGATGTCATCACCCGGCGCGCTACTCTAGAGCAGGCCGCGGAGCCTGCTGGTAGTAGTAGGCGCCGGCGCCGGACGGGAGCCACCGGGCCGGGAAGGTAAGGAGGGGGTGCGTGGAGGGGAGGAGGGGGCGCGCGGAGGGGGGAGGGGGGCCCTTACCTTTCCGGCCCGGCGGCTCCCGTCCGGCGCCGGCGCCTACTACTCCCAGCAGGCTCCGTGGCCTGCTCTAGGATGGCGCGCCGGGTGATGTCATCACCCGGCACGCTACTCTAGAGCAGGCCGCGGAGCCTGCTGGAAGTAGTAGGCGCCGGCGCCGGACGGGAGCCGCCGGGCCGGAAAGGTAAGGAGGGGGTGCGTGGAGGGGAGGAGGGGGCGCGCGGAGGGGGGAGGGGGGCCCTTACCTTTCCGGCCCGGCGGCTCCCGTCCGGCGCCGGCGCCTACTACTCCCAGCAGGCTCCGCGGCCTGCTCTAGGATGGTGCGCCGGGTGATGTCATCACCCGGCGCGCTACTCTAGAGCAGGCCGCGGAGCCTGCTGGAAGTAGTAGGCGCCGGCGCCGGACGGGAGCCGTCGGGCCGGAAAGGTAAGGAGGGGGTGCGTGGAGGGGAGGAGGGGGCGCGCGGAGGGGGGAGGGGGGAGGGGGGCCCTTACCTGCCCGGCCCGGCGGCTCCCGTCCGGCGCCGGCGCCTACTACTCCCAGCAGGCTCCGCGGCCTGCTCCAGGGTGGCGCGCCGGGTGATGTCATCACCCGGCGCGCTACTCGAGAGTAGGCCGCGGAGCCCGCTGGTAGTAGCCGCCGGCGCCGGACGGGCCGAGAAGGTAAGTGGCGGGGAAGGGGGCTTACCCCCCCCGGAGCCGTCCGCTTCTATCCGCTGGCGCCCGCGGGCGCCAGCGGATGGAAGCGGGCGGCCCCAGGGGGGGTAGGGAGCGCGGGGGAGGGGGTTTACCTGCCGGGGCCGTCCACAGCGGACGGCCCCGGGGGGGGGAGGGAGTTAGGCCCCCCCTTACCCACCCGCCGCCATTTTTTCCTCATAGACTTGCATTGCAATGCAAGTCTATGGGGAAAAAAATGGCGGCCGATCCAAAAATGTACGATTTTTGGGTCGGGATCGGACTCGATCCGGTCCGGGGGGCCTCCGATTTTGTCCGAACCGGTCCGGGACAAAATTGGAGGTCCCGATCCGGGTCCCGATCCGATCCGGGGGGTCCGTGCACACCCCTAGTTAGTATCACAGCTACCACCCGCCCCTGCAGGGGTGGCGGACCTATTAAGATGGTCCGCCCTCGAAGGCTGATGGATCCTGCTGGATTCCAGAAGGCCTTAGAGGGATCTATGGCTGGTATCGTCGACGATCCTGTAGAAGCCCTGGTCAATAGATGGAATCAAGACCTAACTAGGGCTATCGACACGATCGCCCCCAAACGTCCTCTCCGACCCGCTTCTAATCGGGCGCCCTGGTATACAGAAGATCTCAGGGAGTTGAAGCGGAAATGACAACGACTGGAGCACCGATGGCGGAAAACTCGACTTATATCCGACAAGACACGACATAGAGAACATCTTCGTTCCTATGGGGTGGCAATACGTGCAGCGAAGAAAGCTTACTTCTCTGCACGCATTGCGTCTGCGAATTCGCGTCCAGCAGAACTGTTCAGGGTGGTGAGGGGTCTAACTCGGGCACCCTCCCCCCTGAACCCAATGTTAGAGCCTTCGGTAGTTCGCTGTGATGCCTTTAACAATCATTTCACAGATAAAATCTCTCGGATAAGAGCCGACTTAGATGCTGTCGTTATAGCAGAGGCTGATAATGGAGTGTCCAGCGACTCCGCGAGTAGAATTACACTGGATCAGTTTCAGTTGGTGAGTACCGAGGACGTGGACAAGCTGCTTGGTCGAGTGAGGAGGACGACTTGCCCTCTCGATCCCTGTCCTTCTTGGCTGGTCGCCCAGGGAGGAGATGCAGTTAGATCACAACTACAATATATTATTAATGCATCTCTCAGGGAGGGGAGTTTTCCATCATGTTTAAAAGAAGCGGTAGTACGGCCGCTTCTAAAAAAGCCCTCCCTGGATCCCCTGGACTTTAATAACTATAGGCCAGTATCAAATCTTCCATTTTTGGGCAAGGTGATCGAGAGGGCGGTTGCCTTCCAACTGCAAGCAGTTTTGGATGATACAGATTTTCTAGACCCATTTCAAACTGGCTTCAGAGCAGGATACGGAGTTGAGACTGCTATGGTCGCCTTAGTGGATGATCTACGCCTGAGTATTGACAGGGGGAGTGTGTCCCTGTTGGTACTCCTGGACCTCTCAGCGGCTTTCGATACCATCGACCATGGTATCCTTCTGGAACGCATGAGGGAATTGGGACTCGGGGGCACTGTGCTTCAGTGGTTCCGGTCCTACCTCTCGGGCAGGTTCCAGATGGTGATGCTTGGGGATAGCTGCTCTTCAAAAAAAGAGTTGCTATGTGGTGTACCACAAGGTGCCATCCTTTCCCCAATGCTGTTTAACATTTACATGAAACCGCTGGGAGAGATCATCCGGAGGCATGGGGCGGGGTGCTATCAGTATGCTGATGACACCCAAATATATTTCTCTATGCCTTCGACAACAGCATCAGCTAAGGATAGTGTGTCTCCTCTGAATGAATGCTTGGAGGCGGTAATGGGCTGGATGAGGAAAAACAAACTGAAGCTGAATCCAGACAAGACGGAGGTGCTTACTGTCAAGGGCCACAACCTGGGGTTGGAGGTATGTCAACCAGTTCTGGATGGGGTTACACTCCCCCTGAAAGACTGTGTTCGCAGCTTGGGGGTGCTCCTGGATCCGTCGCTCCAAATGACAGCTCAGATAGATGCGACTGCCAGGAGTGCCTACTATCAGCTTCGGCTGATACGCCAGCTGCGCCCCTTCCTAGAGTTGGAAGACCTAAAATCAGTAGTGCACGCACTAGTAACTTCGAGGCTCGACTTCTGCAATGCGCTGTACATAGGGCTACCTCTGTGCCTAGTCCGGAAACTTCAATTAGTTCAAAATATGGCAGCCAGGTTGGTCACCGGTACATCTAGGGGTGACCACATTACACCAGTTTTAAAATCTCTTCACTGGCTGCCAATCAGTTTCCGGGCGAAGTACAAAGTGTTGGTTATTACCTTTAAAGCCCTACATGGTTTGGGTCCAGGTTACCTACGGGATCGCCTTCTCCCATACAATCCGCCCCGCACACTCAGGTCCTCTGGGAAGAATTTATTACAGTCAACAAGAACTAGACTGACAACCGTTACCCAGAGGACCTTCTCTTCTGCCGCTCCCAGATTATGGAATGACCTGCCGGGAGAGATTCGCCAACTCACTAGTCTTCCGGAATTTAAAAGATCTATAAAGACTTATCTCTTCCAGCAGGCCTACCCAGATGAATTTTAAAGTGTTTTATTGGTGTTTTATTGGTGTTTTAATGATGTACTGGTTTTATCTGTTTTTAATCAGTTTTTGTATTTTGTGTTTGGTGTTGTTCCCCGCCTCGATCCGTTGGGAGAGGCGGGTGATAAATAATATATTATTATTATTATTATTATTATTATTATTATTATTATGTATGACATCATGACCACAGTCCGCCCACTCTGATCATTAATGCGACTGCACAGAAATTGTTTACACGGATATAAGGTGCTCTTACTCCCACGGTAAATAAAAAGTCGCTCTTTAATGCAAATGCAAAAATGTGAATAATAGGAGATAAAAAGCACCTGGACCCCTGATTTGCGCTCTGCTCTTGTAGAGGTAAAATCGGTAATGCACCTTGAAAAAGCCTTAAATCGCTCATGTAGAGGGAGCCCCATACTGTGGAATGACCCGCCAGGAGAGTTTCTCCAACTTACAAGTCTTCAAGAATTTAAGAGAGCTATAAAGAGACTGATCTCTTCTGGCAGGCCTACCCAGTCGAATTTTAAGACTTTATTGATTTTAATAATGTATTAATTTTATATGCTTTTAATCAGTTTATGTATTTTATATTGTTGGTATTGATGTTGTTCCCCACTTCGATCAGGAGGGAATGACGGGTAATAAATATATTATTATTATTATTATTATTATTATTATTATTATTATAATAAAAGTTTCATGATGATATGAAATTTAAAAATATTCTTTTTGAATTTTTCTTTTTACCAACACAGATTTCTTTGCTTTTTGTATTTAATCATCACTTCCTTCATCACTGCATAAGAAGTTTTTAATTTTGATAAAGCCAAGATACAAAATATTATTTATTTTATTATTTATTTATTTATTTATTTTCTATCCCTCCTTTCCACCAAAACTATGCTGCTCAACATGTCTAACAATCAAACCCAGATTAACAAACTCTTAACTACAACATAGCATAAAAACAAAACACACAACCACACAACAATAAAAAATAAACAGCAACAACCAATTAAAAACCCTGTCGGCAAGAGAACAGCTTATTTACTAAAGGACTGCCTGAATAAAAATGCATTTGCCTGCCCATGGAAGGACAACAGAGAGGGAGCCAGTCTTTCAGGAAGCCTGATCCCAAGCCTTAATTGTTCATTGTTCAGGAAACCATTTAATTTCAGACGTATTCTCTTATATCTTGTACTGCTCTTCTAATGGTGATCATTCAAAACAGTACCATTCCTAGGCAATAATGACTTCTGACTGATCCAGGATTTTATAAAGTCCAACATTTCTGAATCATTTTTCACATACAACAGTGACATGCAGGTGCAGAATTCACCAGGATATACTGCTGAGCATCTTGTCAGTAGGGTATCTGCATTTTAATATGTATTGCTTGGTCAAAGACAAATGTCCCAATTTAGTTAAGGAGACCTACATACATAAGCAGGCTTCTGCCGACATAGCACATACTGGATCAGGAATCATGGCTGCAAATCTAAAGCACATCCAAACATTCACCAAGATGTGTATCTGAATGTTGATACCTAATATCAGGGATAGGCAATGTGATTCCCATGGGCACCAGTGTGCCCCCAGGCACTTTTCTTGGCCCCTGCCAAGGTGCCCTAACCCTTCCATTTAAAAAAATGTAACACATTTTCTTACCAGCAGCTGAGATCGCTATGGGATAGGTTTCTGTTGGTGCTGAAAACTGTGGATTCAAATGAGTTATTTAGTGTGTTGGGGCTCAGACCTCACATCTGCCTTGTACTCAGTATTTGGGGCAGATTACTTGCCCTTTGCCATGCTGCTGTGGCAGCCATTTTGTGATAGTACCGAAGACAGTTTATCAAATTACCAATTGTGCTCACAGTCCAAAAAGGTCACCTACCCCTGCCTTATTTCTATTCTGCATTGCTTTCTATATGTTGCACATCTTGTCCACATTCTAAGCCTTTTAAACAGCAATTAAACCTGGATTGAGGCACATGGATGTTCACATTCAAGCTGATCTTTTGTGTCAAAGGTTTCTTTTAGCATACTAGGAGCACAGTAGACCTCAGTGTTGGTGTTGCCTCAGTTACTGGACAGCAGTTATTCAAAGAATACAATTGTTTCGAAAGATAGTATGAAAACCTGCCCACCCAGGGACTGCGCATGAGCCATCGTGATTCACCACATATATATATATACATACCCCAGTTTATTTATCAGTACTGATGGTTTCTATACAAACGTAGACATGGTTATCATTTTATAGCTCTGGGACTTACTGTGATATTGACGTGTCCCTCTAAATATTAATTATTGTTGTCACAGTATATGGACATTATTTTTTCTGTCCATTTATCTGTTCTATCCATTTATGCTATCAATTTATCTATTCTTTTTTGTTCTAAATTAAAATAAGTTTCTATGGAACCATTAAAACAAGACCTATACACCTGTTGTGTATGCTGTTTCCTAGGCACTTTATGTATTTTGATTATCCATAATGTTTCCACTAAGTCAGATCTGTAATTTTCTTATAAAAACACGTGCAGTCATAATTTTAAAATACATTATTACAAGTACTGTCAAATGAATTCTTTGTTTTTGTATGGGGTTAAATTGTGGTACAAATCTAGCTGCAAAGGACTGTCAGTACTAGTGCAGTTAGGTTAAGGAAGGGTCTATACTGTTAGCCCTAGAGATGTTACATAGATAGGACCAATTATTTCACAGGACCCGATAGAAGGATAAATGGGGAAAACAATGGTGTAGATGGACTAAAATTCAAGGTGTGTAAAGGTTTGAGGCAAAGTCAAAAGGTCAGGATTTAGAGGCCTGGGGCTTTTCTGTTAGGTGCAAGTATCCCCGAGAGGAGCAGTTTCATTTCTCCGGTTAAGATTCATTTCCCTGGTTAATGTTCATTTCTCCAGTTAATTTCATTTCTTCACGACTGAAACAGTACTTTCTGTTTGGGGCAAAGAGTGCATAAAAAGAGAGGAGAAAGCCAGCCAGGGGAGAGTCAAAAAAAGACCAGAGCTTGAGGAAGGAGCAGAAAGAAGCAGCCCTGCAGAAGTCTAGACGCAGCTTGGGATAAAAGAACTCAAATTTTTGCAACTTTTATTTTCTTTTAATGCCTTTTGTATCACTCAGCTCTATTGACTAAATACCTTGAATTGTCATTTGCTTGTTTTAATACACGAGTAAACTGTTGTGTTCAGCCACAAGTATCCGGGGTGCCGCTTCCCCCATGTCTCCAGCCTAAACCCCTAAACCCCACGTTACTGGAAAGGGGGAGGTAAAGAGAAGGAAGGTGGGACTTGAGGAGGAAAGAGATCCTTAAAGAGTTGCTCAAGGGGTCCAGGACATGGAAGGAACCCTGAGAGCGTGCCATAAACACATTTTTCATTCAAAAGTGAGAAACTTGAATTGTTCAGAGGTGAATGGACTCCTCTTTCACCCTGAGCCCTAGCAGGGTGAGTAGGGCAGGGAGAAGAATTGCGGCACTTCCAGAGAGAAGCAGGACAGGACGGAGGGACACGTGTATTCATGCAGTGCTGGCATATCAGCAAGTGAAACCAGGGCCTATATAAAGCCCCCCGTCCTTCAAATTGCCTCTTTGCTGCCCTCCTGGTGCCCATCTTCCTGCCATGTGGGATGCAATACAGGTATTGCTGGTCACTTCAGGGTTGAGTAGGATTCTCTCTCTTGTGAGCCCAACTGCCCGCAAGGGTTTTTCCCCTGCTCTACACTGAGACGAAAGTGGGTAGGGTGGCCTCAAGGTTAAATAGGCTGGTCACAATGGCAGGTCAGTGCAGGATATGAGATCAGCACAAAGGGCAGCCAGGTGACCTCTTTTACAGAGGACCATCTTCTATTTGAAGGGCATCCTCTCTCTGGGGATCCTCTGTTTGAAGAGCTGTCCAATTCCAGTGTAAAGATTTTAAAAAATGTAAAAACTGTTGCCCATCAACACCTGAACAGCAGACTGTACATGCAGGCACACAGGTAACCTGATCACAATCTTCTACACTATGGTAAGATGTACTGAATTTCTTTTTAAACCTTATTTATTTATTTATTTATTACATTTGTATACCGCCCCATAGCCGAAGCTCTCTGGGCGGTTCACATAGGATTAAAAACAATTAAAAACAATATACAAAAATTAAAACAGCAAAAACATACAACATACACACAATCTGTACATTTACAAACCACTACAACACTTCAAAAAAGCTACAAAAACAAAACAAAACAAACCCAGGCTCTTCAGATATTGCCAAATGCCTGAGATAATAATAATTATAATAATTATTCAGAAATTTGCATCTCAGCTTAGAAATTAGTATATTCAAACCGGTCTTCTCTATTGTCCTCTTTTTTTTTTCTTTTTTTAGTGATGCCTCTCTCTTTTTTGTGATTAACACGTCGCCACACTAGACCTGTTTTTGAACCAATTTCCAAAACAGGAACTTATAAAACTTATCTTACCTCCTCTATTGCTTTTCTTAGCTATAGACCACAAATGAATAGAGAGCTTTTGTGCTTGGCTATGTCACCGAACCCACCCTATCAGCAAGCACCTTTATAGGGAAAGGTATTTCCCTAAACAGGTCCTTGGAGCTCTGGGACCGGACAATGGGGAACGGCGCCCCTTTGAGGCCCAGCCAGAGTACACAAATTTGAGGAACATGGAAGGATGTCAGCTCCCTCAACTAGATGGAGGCCAGCTGGACCAATGTGGTGAATCTAGGGTTGGACTCACCCATAAAATTGCAGATGACGAGGAGGTAGCAAAGTAAGCCCTGCCTCACTAGAGCCCCACACAGCTGTGAGGTTCTCACTGCAAATCTCATTCATAAATACAAATGAAGCTGTGGCTCTTGTTCATCCAACACCTGTGTCTTGCCTCTTTCTTCCAGGTTGCAGGCACAATTGCATGCTGGTACGACTGCGGTTCTCTTCCAGTCATTTTGGGCCCTTTTGGACCCAATTAAGTTAAAAGTATGGCAGTTATAGCCTTACATTCATACAGTGGCAAGACATTAGTTCAAAGGTCTGCACTTTTAAATGCATTCCGATGCCCTTAAAATGTGCATAAAATGTTGAGGTGAACTTTCAGCCCGAGGTCAGTGGGGCAATTGGCTACCTAAGAGAAAGTTGTTTCCAGACAGTGGCATGAAAAGTACGCTTCGAGCTTCTTTTTCCCCCCTATTCTATGACCTAATACAACCTTCCCTAACCCAGTGCACTTTCGATTGTTGGACTGCATCTCCCATCATCCCCAGTCAGCATAGCCCCATGTTGGGTGGGGATGATGGGAAGTGTACTCTGTAGGGCATCACTTTAAGGAGAGCTGGCTTAAATCTGCAAGGCAGCATTTCATAGACAACATTCATTTGTTTTACTGGGGGACCCCAATGCTGGGGCTGGGTGTTTAAAGTGAAGATATCTGAATTTTTCAGTATCCTTTACTGTCAAATGAATAGAGAACATTACAAGCCATACCAATATGTATTTTATCTTTTCTTTTGCCCAAGTATCAATGGTCACACAAGAACCGAAAGCACCGGAGAAGCTGCTCACCCGGGGTGCAGCTAATTATCTTATGAGCACTTCCATTTTTAGAATGGCTTTTCCCCCTTTGGTAAGCCCCATTTCTCATGCCTATTTTATATTACAAGAAATTCAGCTTTTCAGCTGCTGTTCTTGAAGAGAAAAGTTTGAAATAACGAAGCAAGTGCTCCATTCAAAACTCTGAATCTTGAATGAGGGTAAAACTAGAGACCAATGCCTTTCAAAAGGATGGTTTTATCATGTCCTTGGGAGCTTACATAGTTTTGAGAGGGCACCTAAAAAATTGGTTGCTTTGTTACACTTGTGCTCCACTGTTCTTTGATGAATGCTGGGCTGCTTAAACACAGGACCCTAGTGGCCTCTTCTCCGGGGAGTGCCAAGGGCCAGAACTGCTTAGTTTCAACAGGAGAACACCAAGATCGGACCAATGTTGAGGTCATTTACTCCCCTGGCCCAGGAACCACTACACCTAAACTCTTGATGCCTGCTCTTCCTTCTATTTCTTTATATGGGAAAGCCATGGCTGAGTGGTAGAGCACACGCTCTACATGCCAAAGATCTCAGGTTCAAACCCTGGCATCTCCCATTGAAAGGATCAGGTAGCAGGTGGTGTGAAAGACCTCTGTGGAAAACCTGGAGAGCTGCTGCCAGCCGCTGAAAATAATACTGGACTATAATAATAATAATAATAATAATAATAATAATAATAATAATAATATATTTATTTATTACCCGCCTCTCCCTCCGGATCGAGGCGGGGAACAACATCATCATAAAACACACAAAACTGATTAAAAATACATAAAACCAATATATCATTAAAATACCAATACACAGAGAAATGCTGTAATATAAAATGGCTTCCTATGTTTTTATTTATTTTTATTACATGTATATCCCACCCTTTTTCCTCCTGAAAGAACTCAAGGCAGCATACATACATAATTCCACTCCATTTTATCCTCACAACAACATCCCTGTGAGGTAGGGCTGAGAGTCTCTGCCTGGCCCACTGGCCAAGTGAGGACCAGAAACTGGATCTCTCAACTTCCAGTTCGACTCTGTAACCACAACACCACACTGGCTCTCATTCTGCTTTCTCTTTGTTCTGCTTCCACTTTGGGTAGATTCAGATAGTCTTATTTTACTAGTGCCATCTCAGTTCAATGCACCAGTGGTGGTCTTCCATAGGCCAGTGCTACATTTCCATAAGTCTCAGAAATCTGTTTTTGTGCATGGAAGCTGCCAAACCAATTCCCTGTTGAATTTTGAGATCTTATTGTTCCTAAGGTTGAAGCCACACAATATACAACTGAAAGCAATGTGACCTGTTGTTTATGACTAACTTTTAAGCTGTCTCTAGGTCAGAAGATTGAAAAGTTTGAAAGCCACCACTACATAGATGGTCCATCTAGCTCAATGTTGTTGACACTGATTGGCATGGGCTCTCCAGTTTTTCAAGCAGGATTCTTTCCTAGATGCTGGGGATTGCACCTAGGACCTTCTGCATGCAAAGCAGGTACTCTACCACTGAATTAGGGAGCCACCCCACTCTACTAGAAGTGAAATCAGCTATTCAGGTTGTGATTGCTACAGATATTGACATGGCTGGCTGTTGCCAACCATGTCAATGAAGGGTTCTGTGCAATGAAAGGTTCACGCCATGATCAGAATCAATTTTTAAGACCCACATTCACCATCCTTTACTTTTGTACGGAATCTATGGCAAACTTTTCCAGAGAAAAGAAGCCATCTGTCAAAGAGAATGAAGAGGAGGTTTCCTCTGAACAGCTTCTTGAGATTCTTTTCTAGCCTGAAGAATGAAGAGGATCGGGCTACATGGATGCAATCCAAGGCTAGAACTGGGTGGGTGACCTCATTTCATTACTTTCACCAAACTGTGTCTGTGCTGTTCTATAAAACAGCACAAATGTAAACGAGGTGTGAACTGCTTTCACATCTCATTTAAGTAACGGATGAGGCATGAAATGCATTTCACAAGCACAAGTACTAGACCGGTACTGCTAAGGCTTGTGGCAGTGAAGGACTGTTTTATCCCCTTGGAGATCTGAATTAGCTCTGAAAGTGGCTACTGAGCAGGGGGCAGGAGGGGGGGGGGATATGAGGGGAAATATTATCAAGCAACAGCATAGTTGCTATTTTTATTTGCTCTCCCAAAATATCCCAAGAGGAATTGAAGATCTTGGGACCTTGGTTGCAGAGATTGGAATAGTATCTGACTCGCGAAAATCACTCCATCCAGATGGTGCAAAATAATAACAAAAATGACAGTTTTAGCATGCAAGCTAGAGATACAGATCTTTTGAAAGATTTCACGTCTTCTTGTATGCAAAGTCCCCAAAATAGCCCTAAAACGGCCGCACTGGGTCTTCCAGATAACGCTGAAAAAGGCAAAATGGCATATCTGAAATGGCTTTTAGTTCCAAAATATAGGAAGGCCTTTACTCTGGGAAGGTTCAATGTTCTCCCTTCAAAACTGTTGGAGGGGAGGTTTAAGAAAATACCCATGGGAGAAAGATGCTGCCCCTGTAGTAGAGACATGTGCTCTTTAGTTGTGATTTTTATAATGGAATTAGGAACGACCTCCTGCAACTAATCCTAACGAGGCCCTGACAATTATACTCTTACAGGCCAAAGATAAAACAGTTACAATCCAAGTTGCAAAGTTTTTACACGTTACTACCTGGCATAGAGCTCAGATGATGGGTACCTGAGGTGGAACCCTGCCCTCTTTTGTATCTGGTCACACTTAGAGGGCAGCGCTCCTTCAGCTTTAACTGTTGTGATAAAGAGGGAATTTCACCAGGTGCTGCATGCATGCAAATGACACCTGCTGAAATTCCCCTTTCTATGCAACTGTTAAAGATACAGGAGCCCTATCCTCCTTTCCATATGGTCACCCTAGGCTAGGCTGAACATATGAAAAGGAAGACAGGGATCATGACAACCATGGGACTGTCCCAACATGCCATCGGCCCGACGCACATAGCAGGGCATACTCTAGACCTGTTTTTTTCAACTCAACATGGAGATGGTGATCTGAAAGTGGGGGATTTTACATCAACCCCTCTGTCATGGTCAGATCACCACCTGCTGAGGTTCAGACTTAAAGCAGCTTTCCCCCTGTGCAAGGGTGGGGAACCCATTAAGATGGTCCATCCCCAGAGGCTAATGGATCCAGATGGTTTCCAGAGGGCTCTGGGGAGTTTTCTGGCTAATAGGGCTGGCTCTCCTGTCAAAACCCTGGTTGATCTGTGGAATGCAGAAATGACCCTGGCGTTTGACACGATTGCTCCTGAGTGCCCTCTCCTGTGTAGAGCTCGTATGGTTCCATGGTATACCCCAGAGCTGAGAGTGATGAAACAAAACAGGAGATGGCTTGAGGGCAGATGGAGACGAACTCCTGATGGATGCAAACACCTGGTAAATGCCTATTGTAAGCTGTATTCAGGCGAAGTGAAGGCAGCAAAAAAAAATACTTTGCTGCCACTATTCAATCAAAAACCTGTTGCTCAGCGGAGCTTTTCAGAGTTGTCCATGGGCTTTTACATGCCAGCCCCAAGGACATGGTAGAACCATCTGAGGCCCACTGTAATACATTTGCTGGGCACTTCCAGAATAAAATCTTTGGCATCCATCAGGATTTAGACTCCAGTGTTCTAGCAGGTGAATCAAATGAGGTATCCAGACCACAGGCTTGTCCTGTTTTCTTGGATGAGTTTCAGTTGGTACAGCTCAAGGACGTTGACAAGGTGCTTGGACAGGTTCATGCAACCACCTCTATATTGGATCCTTGCCCCTCTTGGCTAATAAAAGCTAGCAGGGATGGAACAACTGGCTGGGCCAGGGAAGTGATTAATGCCTCTTTGCAAGAGGGAGTGGTCCCAGGTCTCCTGAAAGAGGCGGCAATGAGACCACTCCCAGAAAATCTTAATAACTACAGGCCAGCAGCAAATGTTCTATTCCTGGGCAAGGTCCTGGAGTGGGTGGTTGTGAGCCAGCTCCAGAAACTCTTGGATGAGACCGATTATCTGCATCCATTCCAGTCGGATTTCAGGCCTGGCTTTGGTATGGAAACAGCCTTGGTCGCCCTGTATGAGGACTGTGATGCCTATGTCGTGAGAAGGACAGGGGGAGTTGACTCTATTGATTCTCCTTGATCTCTCAATGGCTTTTGAATACCATTGACCATGGTAGCCTTCCGGGACGACTAGCTGAGGCCTCCTCCACACGAGACGTTTAATGAGCCTTGAAGGCTCATTATAAATTTTACCTCCACACCAGCGGAGCGCAAAACGGGCGTACAGGCGCGTTATCTCCCCGATAATGCGCATTTTCGAATGCGTGTTAAATAGCGACTTTTATTTTTCTCCGGCCGTTAAAATGCATTTTCGCCGTGTGAACAAGCGATTATGCGCATTAACGTCTTCTAAAGCGCTTTTTGGACATCAATTAATGCGCTTCGCCGCCTCCCGTGCAGAGGGATTAGGCGTAAATGCGCCTCCGCGATAATGCGCATAATCCCCGAACCGGGCGCAAAAGCGCATCCTTGTGGAGGGGGCCTGAGTTGGGAGTGGGAGGCACTGCATTGCAGTGGTTCCGCTCCTACTTGGGGGGTCAGCTTCAGAAGGTGGTGCTTGGGGAACATTGCTCGGCCCCGCGGATTCTCCAGTATGGGGTTCCGCAGGGGTCAGTCTTGTCCCCCATGCTGTTCAACATCTACATGAAACCATCGAGTGCAGTCATCCGGAGTTTTGGAGTGCATTGTCATCAGTACGCTGATGACACGCAGCTCTATTTCTCCTTTTCATCTTCATCAGGTGAGGCTGTGGATGTGCTGAACCAGTGCCTGGCTGCGACAATGGACTGGATGAGCGCTAATAAACTGAAACTCAATCCAGACAAGACTGAGACGCTGTTAGTGGGTGGTTCCGCTGACCGGATGGAGGGTGTTCAACCTGTTCTGGATGGGGTTGCACTTCCCTTGAAGGAGAAGGTTCATAGCTTGGGGGTTCTCCTAGAACCATCTCTGTCACTCGAGGCGCAGGTGGCCTCAGTGACATGGCGTGCCTTCTACCAACTTTGGTTGGTGGCCCAGCTATGCCCCTATCTGGACAGGGATAGCCTGGCTTCAGTTGCCCATGCTCTAGTAACCTCCAAGTTAGATTACTGCAATGCACTCTATGTGGGGCTGCCGTTGAAGACGGTTCTGAAGCTGCAGCTCGTGCAAAATGCAGTGGCCAGATTGATAACTGGGACCAGAAGGTTCAAGCATATAAGACCTACTCTGGCCCGCTTGCATTGGCTGCCTGTATGTTTCTGAGCCCGATTCAAGGTGCTGGTTTTACCCTATAAACCCTTACACAACTTGGGACCACAATACCTGACGGAACGCCTTTCCCGACATGATCCTACCCGAACACTACGTTCAACATCAAAGGCTCTCCTCCAAGGGCCTACTCTGAGGGAACTTCGGAGGTCGGCAACAAGGGAGAGGGCCTTCTCTATGGTGGCCCCCCAATTGTGGAACAATCTCCCTGATGAGGCCCACCTGGCACCAACATTGTTATCTTTTCGGCACCAGGTCAAGACTTTCCTCTTCTCTCAGGCATTTAGCAATATCTGATGAGCCTGGGTTTGTTTTGTTTTTAGGTTTATAGCTTTTTAAAGTTATTACAGTGGTTTAAAATGTATGTGTATATTATGTGCATATTGTATGTTTTGCTGTTTTAATTTTTGTATATTGTTTTAATCTTATGTAAACCACCCAGAGAGCTTCGGCTATGGGGCAGTATACAAATGTAATAAAATAAATAAATAAATAAATAAATAAATACAGCTCAGTAAGATCTGAAGTAAAATTGATCTCATTGGGGCTTTCAAATTTGGAAAACCTAAAAGACAGGATCTATGCCTTGTTTCTGTCCACATGTATATGATAACAAGTTGTTTCAGAGCTAATGTATAATGCAGATTCTATGGAATATTGGGGGGACCTCACACATGTTCACTAAAAATAAAAGGAAATATCAGTAAGGCAAGGCTTGGTTTGGTTATTGTTAAAGTCATAAGGTGTGGGAGGGGAGGTGTTTTCATCCTTTCATATTTCCCAAGTGGATGCAATATCTTCCACCTTCAACAGATGAGTCGTCTGGGGAAATATTAACACTTAAGAATGGAATCCAACTGATCTTTGCAGAATTGCAAATACAGATCACTGGCTGTTTACTCAGGAGTGCTGTTAGCTAGAAGGCTTCTCAGCTCCAGTTGTCAAAGAGGATTCATTACACTGGCATCTCACACAAAAATCACAAGAAGGAAGTCAGTGTGACTGGGCAATGTTCTCGTTACTTATGTAACTGTCTCTTGAGGCTAATTAGAACTGCTTTTGTAGTATGCAAGCTATACATTCCTTGAGATGCTTTCAAAAACAGTGTGTGATCTCACTGAGGTTCTCAGTTTTGTGCTGATTCCGCAACTCGGCTAAGCATCTCAAAGAATGTAACAATTTCTCTGATTAACATTCAATGGAAAGCTGAAGAAAGAAAATGAATAATGGCCAGTGGTTTGTTAAATTGCTGTGGGGGGGTTCCTTCCTAACTTGGTTAAGGTTCATTGTTGCGTCCTGTACAAGACTGAGCTCTATCATTCAGTAGAACATTTTTTTATTAATTTGCTCATCCTATTTTTCCCCAGTTTTTATTATAAATATTCCACACACAAAAAAAAAAAAACCATACAAAACCTACATGACAAATGATCTCAATGTATATGCAGTCAGACATATATTTTGGTAGCATAAATACCCACCAAAAAATTAAAATAGTGAATAAATATGCTAATTAAGATTACTTTGGGTTAAAGTTTTATTATTTATTCATTAGTGTTTATATATTTGCTAAAAAGCCATAGAAGTGGTGCATAACACCTTAAACTAGAAAAAACAAGAATAATAAAAACAGTAAAATATAACATTAAAATAACTAAAATAAAGAAATGTGCCTTGACACCCTTTCTAAAAGCCAAGGGAGTGAGCCAGTTTGCATGATCACCACAGCCCACCATGGCTTAAGCATGCGGGTGGCCCTTTTGGCTATGGGTTCTTTGAGAGTTGTTTCCCCCTCCAACAAACCCTGCCATCTGAGTTCAGATGGTATGGCAAACCATGGCAACCCTCTGCTAAGGGTTGAGTATTCAAAATGGCTGCTGGCTCCGTGGACTACAGCAATCAGGTGAACCCAGTCAACGAGGGCCAATTATAGTTCTTGAGGGAGTGCATGCCAGTTTGGGACCAGCACAGGAGAAAGCCTTTTCTTGTGTGCCCAACAAATGTGCCACTGTTGGTAATTGCCCTTTACAGCCACCGTAGTTTGGGACTTTAGATCTAGGAGAAACCCCATCTTCATTTAAAATAGTGGCACTCATCGAGGATGGGTGGCTGCCAGATGGGTTAAGTAAGTCCTGCAGGCAAGTGAGGGCAGCAGCTCTGGGTTCAGGGGGATGAGCGGGGAGGGGGGACTCCAATGGACTCCTGGCTAGACTTGTGCCTGGTTGGACTCCTGGTTGGCTCACCCAGGAACTCGCAATGGCTGACCCACTTTGGGTGTCTGGATGTCACTTCGGATCAGCATCTGAAGCAGGTTGGCATGGGCCTGAAGCAACCCGAGTCAAATCAGGGCTGATTCAGGAGCTCCGAATTGGCCTCCAAAGTGAATTGGGAGGGTTTGTGCACAACCATAACATTTTCATCAAACTAACCACCAGAAACCCAAGATCTCTTTCTTGGTCAGGCACTAGCAGTTCATATCTCATCAGTGTATACATGACATTAATATTTTTTGCCCCAATGTTCGTTACTTTACACTTGCTTACACTGAACCTCATTTGCCATTATATCACTGATTCCCCCAGTTTTCTGTAATCCTTATGGATCTCTTCAGAATCCCTTTGTTTTAACCACCTTAAATAATTTGGTGTTATCAACAAGCCTGACCACCTCACTTCTCATCCCAAGAGCACTGCTCACCCCAGGAGCCCTGGAACATGTAGCTTCTGGGGTGCCTAACATCTTTACCAAGAAGTCAGGTGACTTGGGGAACTAGAATTCCTCAGGTTCCTGGAACCTAGAATGTTGCCAGTGCAACATTCAAGGTGCCAGGAAGGAAGGAAGGAAGGACAAAGAAGTCTCCACAAGACACTCCCATCTCCACTACCACCACAAGCAGAAGGGATGGATAGCTGCCATAGGAACCCAGTGATGTCAGCACCAGCAAACTGAAAATGATCTATGATGGGGTTTGGGCTTGGCTCATGATCTGTTACAAAGCCCTTATTTCTGAACTTTAATGCCATCTGTAGTTTTTTGTTTTGTTTGTTTGTTTGCACCCTTCCCTCTGATTGGGCTATTCCACCGACAAAGTATGTCCTAAATGTGCAGAACAGCTTGGTCACCACCACCACTAAAGTGACAAAAGATGTCAGAAAATGGAAGGTTCTATTTCAAATTAAATTCTAGATGAGACCATCATAAGACACTTCCTTGATTTGCTGATTTCCTCGGGAATCAAATAGGGATAAAAATAGCGTGCTTCTGTGAAATTGTATAAAAGTGATATCACTATAAAAGCATGCAGGTTTTGACACAATGTGAGATGAGTCACCACAGAAATGCCAGGAACGAACAAAGCACACCAGGGAGAAATGTTAACTCAGCCTTTTGCTTTACAAGATAATGTCAAAGTTAACCAAGGTAGAATGGGTTTTGCTATTTCCCCACTAGAACCAAATTTGTGATCTCCCTATGGACCCTATTATTGTGTTTATTGCAGAGGTCCCATGATGGCTGTCAAAGGGAAGATGAAATTACATCCTATAAGCAAAGTTCAGTGCTAGTGATCCACCAGAAGAACAGTAGAAATGAATAGATTAAGCTAGAAAATGATAACTTTGGGTAGCAATAAAGCCAAGTGATAACAGCTCAGACAAGGCCAAGTTACTCTAACTTCATGAGGCAAATTATACAGCAGTGAAGAGAGCACAAGAAGAGAAACACAGTCTCTCCTGAAGTTAGAATGACCCTACTTGGACTATTAATCAAGTTAATCAGTTTTAAGCCTAAGTGATTTCTGGTCCTTTTTCCATGAAAACGTAAGTCTCAGAAAATCCGTCTTTTTTGGTTTGAAGTGAAACATGCCACCATTTCCTGCTGTATGCAGGAAAGCAGCACAAAAAAAACCCTCTGAATGGGCCATGTGGTCTTTGTTTACGTTCTCTTCCTTCAGAGTCTGAAGAAAGAGGAAGCTGCTAGTCCCTATTGTGGGACAGAAGCACAATTCAAAGTGACGGGAGGGAAACACAATCCCCCCCCCATCTGAAGAAGCTCTGAATATTTCAAAGTAGCTTTAATCAGCCTAAAAATGAATCCTTCTTGTCCCTTTGCAGACTTTATTTCACTGGGTCCACATATCTCCCTTCAAGGAAGCACATCTGTTTCAAAGATATCACATTTTTGTGCTGGCATTAGCAACACAAGGACCTACCAGAGAGTGCCTGTTAATCACAACAGTGACAGGTGAAGCAACACATCCATCCACCTCCCCCAGGCTTGTCAGCCCCTAATCAGTAATCACCAGTGCTTAACCTGAAAAAATGGAATCCACACTGGAGCTAATAATTTCCTGGCAAAGCATGGATAGACTCCATGTGCCCGGGCTGTGTTCTCTCCTTTGCATGCACTTGTGATGTTACACATCTGTACATACTGTACATTCTTGTTATAGCTCTCTGATTTGGTAAGGATCTCTAGGGTGAGAGTGGTGGATTTGCAGATGTGAGCTGATTGTCTGAGAAAGTGAGGGGGTGAAGTATGTGTGTTTGTGATGTATAAACTGGGTGCTGTGTCTGTTGGGAGACAGAACGGGGCAAGATGACCGAGGGTTTAGGTCAGAGATAGAGAAATGGTCTGGTAGAGTTAGGGAGGAGGAGAGAGAGACTGAGGCCCTTCCCGCACCATAGGGGTGTGGAGGGCTGAGAGTGGGTGAACCCAGAAGTAGTCACTTCCGGGTTCGGCACGCTCAAGCTGCACCTTCAATGCGATGGCCTGGGCTTCTCCCAGGCCATCGCAAGTCACAGCATCCATTTTTTCCTGAAGATCCACGGAGAGCGCACAAGTGCTCCTCCGTAAAAGCAAATTTTAAAAAAAAAAATGCGGCGCACGATCGCCCCCCTCCCCCTCGCCATCCTAGGTGTTGTGTCTAATTCCTCTCCCCTTGCTCAGGGCGAAGAACTGTTAGACGTTAATTCAGAATCAGATTCTGAACTCGAACAGACATTCCAGTCCATACCAGAAGGGGAAGATGTGGTTCCCATAGCTTCGCCTTCAGTGCTTATCTCTCCTGATGTAAATAACCCTCCGGCTGATAAACAGCCCTCCTCTTCAGAAGGGGAGGGAGAGAGTAACCTTAGAGATGCCATTTTCTGTAGGAGGGAAAAGCGCGCACAGATCAAAGAGGTCAGGAGGCGGCACTTGGAAAGATTAGTGGCTCAAAAAAAGCTTGATTTGGATTTCTCTCAGAAGTGACTCTCTCTTTCTCTTGAATGGATCAACTGTGTTGTTTGCTTAGCTAAATTACGCCTTGGGGCAAAACATTTTCTACTTTTAACTCCCTTCGACTAAAGGAAGGGGTCATTTGCTAAATAAAAGATTGATTGCTTTCCTAAGAGGCCTCCTTATTGACTTCAATGAATGCAAGGAGTTAGAGAGTCACAACACTAGGGATGACGAAGTCTGTGTGTCCTCCGAGAGAGGGAGGACTGAGTAAGGGTTGGGCCTGAGCCTTAAAGGTTCTGGTGGCAGTGAAACCAAGTGTGTGTGGGAGCAGGTGGTACCTGGTGGGGGTGAGAGTAGGGGGATCATATTTGGGAAACCAAAAAAGTGGACACCCAGTGGGGAGGGCAGGGAAGCGTGCTTTCCAGGGCCTCCAGAAAGTGTGTCATTCCCCCCACCACTCTATTGGCAGCTGCCATTAGTGTGGTGGTTGTGAATGACATGCTTTCCAGAGCCCGAGAAAGCGTGCTTTCCCCTCCTCCACTCCAATCGGGGCCTTAAGAGCCCTGATTGGAGAGGAGGAGGGGAAAGTGTGTCAGTCCTGCCCCCACTGCTCTAATAGGGGCCTCTGGAAAGTGTGTCATTTTCCCCTGCCACACTAATGGCGGTCGTAAAGAGGAAAGTGTGTCATTCCAGGACATTATCGAAAATTACAGAAAATCCCCCGACACCCAGGATTGAACAAAAACCAGGACAAATCAGTGAAAATCCTTAACTGTTGGTCACCCTTAGAGGAGATGAATTCTCAGTAGGATAGGGGCAAGAACACCACAGCACTCATTACCAGGAGGCTGGCCACTGTGTGAACAGAATGTTGGACTAGTTAGACCCTTGATCAGATCCAGCAGGGCTCTTCTTATGTTTTTATCTCATGCTTCCAAAAGTGAAGAAAAACCATTCTACTTTCCCACGTACACAATCCTGTTATTTCCAGCCCCACCCCCCACCATCCCTGCAGCAATCATACTTCCATTATCCATTCTATCTGGACTGAACATAACTTTGAACTGGGACTTGCCTACCTATCCTCCAAAGCAGGACTTCTCAAACCTTCTATCCTTAGAGCCCCTTTGAGAGAGCTGAAAACAACTGAGACCCACCAGTCACAAAATGGTGGTTCGGGGGCAGTGCCAGTCACAAAATGGTGACAGACAGAGGCAGAGTTTGGTAGAATTTGGCATTATCAGCCAGCAATTACTGATATAATTGATACTGATACCTAACCCTCTTTGGAAATTGCTAAGTTTTTTTACCACAGTGGCAGCGAGCTCCATAGTTCAGATTCTCACCATGTCCATCCATTTGGAGTTGGCCTTCACTGATCCTGTCACAATGCCAAATTTAATTGGCTACATTGCACTGTGATATCATCGTATTCGCTATGGGAGTCCTGACTGACTAGAATCATATAGTGAAAAGGAAGGAAAAAATGGCACTAAAGGAGCAGAGTGTGGTGGAAACACAGGAAAAAAGCAAAAAGGGTATGCTGGGGGCAGTGAATCATGAATATCTGTTCCATTCCTCCAATCATTATTTTCCTATGAGAAAATAACATGGCACTGAAAATAGTGACTGTTATGGGTAGCACACAACTGTGGAGAAACTGCTACCTACCTTCCCTCATGGGATTACTTTCCCATCCTTCTTCTCTTGACCCTCCCTCCCTTTGACCTCTCTCTCAATTCCCTCCTTCTCAGTAGAAACACAAACCATATCTTTGGCCATTAAAAAAAAAAAGGAGTGTAACAATGCACCGTGCCTTTTGCAAATCTTGAAATGGTAACATTTTTAAGTGGAGGGAGCAATTGGCTAAAAGACCCATGAAAATAGTTATTAAATCTTCTTTTGAAGTTTTAGCTATCTACTTCACATGTTCAGCAACAGCTGCCAATGGAAATGGCATGGAAAATTTCCTCATTGCATCATCTCAGATGAAACCAGTGCAAAATGTTCAGGCGCAAAACAAAAACAAAAGACACCAAAACTTTCATTATCGTCATATCTGGCCATAATTGAGCAGAACCTTTGTTGCTTCATTGAACAGCACGCCAGCAGACAATAATCTGCAGAAGTACCGGCAATTTGTTTTGTAACAACATCGTACTAAATGCTGATGACGAAACTCAGTTTAAAATTCACTGAGCAAGTAAAAGGGGATTGAGCAAAGCTGTTCACTCTTTCAATATGGCCTCCTCCACACGAGACGTTTAATGAGCCTTAGAGGCTCATTATAAATTTTACCTCCACACCAGCGGAGCGCAAAACAGGCGTACAGGCGCGTTATTTCCCCGATAATGCGCATTTTCGAATGCGCGTTAAATAGCGACTTTTATTTTTCTCCGCCCGTTAAAGCGCATTATCGCGGTGTGAACAAGCGATTATGCGCGTTAACGTCTTCTAAAGCGCTTTTTGGACATGAATTAATGCGCTTCGCCGCCTCTCGCCGCCTCCCGTGCAGAGGGATTAGGCGTAAATGCGCCTCCGCGATAATGCGCATAATCCCGGAACCGGGCGCAAAAGCGCATCCTTGTGGAGGGGGCCTATATCTTCTTACAATTATGATATTATTAACACTGCTTTGTCGTTGTCAACATCATTGCACCCACACCCAGTGAATTAAAGACTCAGGGCAAATCTTGGCTGGAAGTGTAAAAAAAAATGTTGAATAGCATCAAGGATCTGCAACAGGAATAAACCTAGGAAATGTTTTGATGTTCTTGTTTTTATCGTTGCAGGGTTTGTTTAAAATTGTTGTACACTGCCTTGATGGCTTTTTTAGCAGTTAAGGTGGTATACAAATATTAAAGATAAATAGATAAATAAATAAATCTGGAGCACCGTGATCCTACTCTGATTCAAGCAAATGTTTCTTTCTTTCCACCCTGAAAGGGTTACACATTGGCACAGACAACTTTGAAGTAATGACACTCTGTGAAACAAAGCTCCCAGTCAAAGACTAAATTGTGAAGCCCCTGTAAATAAGGGCAAAGTGGGCACTTTCATTAGCCTGGCACCATGAAATTTGCTCTTTTTTTAATCTGCCCTGCCACAGGGGATGACAACTGCTGTGAACCAGAGTACAGCAAGGCCTGACAAGGAGTCATGCTAATTATAGCAAGACTATGCAGGTGAATACAATATTTTTTTTATACCTCTGAAGTCTTCTAAAATACTGCCAGCTCGTCAAGTACAATGCGAGAGGTTTTGCTAATGGGGCTGTTTGGAAGCATTTCTTCTGTGATTGATGTTGCATTTCCAAGGCTAGCTTTTATGCCTTTTCCAACATCTGTCTCATGTTCAGACACATCCACAGAGAACATTTTGCCTTACGATGGCACAGGGTTTCCAAGTGACTAGGGGGGGAAATCGCATCCCACCCAATTTTGTGTTGTCCGCAAATTTGATAAGCATTCCCTGCACCTCCTCGTCCAAATCATTAATAAAAATGTTGAAGAGAACTGGGCCCAGGATTGAGCCCTGCAGTACCCCTCTCATTACCTCTTCCCAGTGTGAAAAGGTACCATTGATAAGCACTCTTTGAGTCCAATTCTGTAGCTAACTGTGGATCCACCTAATAGTTGATTTAGCCCACTTTTCACTAGTTTGTTAATCAGAATGTCATGGGGCACTTTGTCAAAAGATTTGCTGAAGTCAAGATATACTATGTCCACAACATTCCCACAGTCCACAAGGAAGGTTACCCAATCAAAAAATGAGATCAGATTAGTCTGACAGGTTTTGTTCTTGACAAATCCACGCTGGCTTCCAGTAATCACTGCATTGTTTTCAAGGTGCTTACAGATTGACTTCTTTATAATCTGCTCCAAAAATTTCCCAGGGATGAATGTCAGACTGACTGGTTTGTAGTGCCCAGGTTCCTCCTTTTTGCCCTTTTTGAAGATAGGGACAACATTAACCCTCTTCCAGTCGTCAGGCACTTCACCTGTCTTCCATGATTTCGCAAAGATAATAGACAGTGGTTCTGAGAGTTCTCCTGCCAGCTCTAAGATGCAGTTTGTTGGGCCCTGGAGATTTGAACTCATTCAAAGAAAGTAGGCATTCCTTGACCATTTGTTTACCAATCTCAAACTGCAATCCTGCCCCTTCAGCTTGTACATCAATTTTTCCAGGGGGGTCATAGACCCGCTTTAGGGAGAAGGCTGAGCCAAAGTAGGAATTGAGTACTTTGGCCTTTTCTTTGTCATCTGTTACCAATTTGCCATCCTCATTAAGAAGTTAAACCACCATTTCTTTCCTCTGTCTTTTACTATTCACATATCTGAAGAAAGATTTTTTATTGCTTTTAGCATCCCTTGCTAGCCTCAGCTCATTCTCAGCTTTAGCCTTCCTGACACCATTCTGGCATTTCTGTGCTACTTGTTTGTACTCTTCTTTTGTAGCCTGGCCTTCCTTCCACTTCCTATAAGTATCCTTTTTTAAAAAAATTTCACATCATCTCTAAGCTTTTTGTGGAGCCACATTGGTTTCTTCTGTTGTCTTCTATCTTTTTTCCTTGTTGGAATTGTTTGTAATTGGGCCTTTAAAATTTCCTTTTAAAAAAACTCCCACCCATCTTGGACTCCTTTTCTCATTGGGTCCCTTGCCATGGGACCTTGCTTATCATAGTTCTGAGTTTATTAAAATTGGCTTTCCTGAAATCCAGAGTACGCTTTTGGCTACACTCAGCTTTTGCTTCCTTTAAAATCAAGAACTCAAGTATGACGTGGTCATAGCCCAAGTGGAAGCAGTGGATAGGGGGAAAGAAACAAGAAAGGAATAACACTGGAATCATGTTTAGGCAAAACTGCAGGCCCTCAAAAAGTTTTACTGACAATATCAGCAAATACAAATCCCAAGTTTCAACCCCATGTGTAGCAGTATAAACTGGATGTAGAAATAATTTCCTCTATTGTCAGCAGTGCCTGTTTTCCTCCCAGTATAAGTCATTTGACAAGAATTTCCGAGCAGAGCACCAGTGAAATTGAAAACCTGAAGGGTAAGGAGGGATTAGCTGAGCCAAGCCACTAACGATTTGATGTGCACTGGGATGTAAAGAGGCTACCATGCTGTGTGGGCAACAAATGTGCATTTTAGTTGCCTACGAATTATTGCCACTACAAGCAGGGCTGTCTGTAAGCCATGACTCTGTGGAGGTGCAGGAAAGCCACACAATTTGATGCTACATTTGAAATTCAGCTTTCATTTAAAAAATAATGATGAAGTTCTATGAACTTATGGTTTTCATCAATATTCTTGGAAGCGTGGAGGAAGCAGGCAATGCTTGGTGATCTCTCAGAAACCAGGGAGAATGGGGAGCAAGATTTTCAGAGATCACAGGGGGAGTTTCAACAGTTCATATAGTTCTTTGCCCCTCACAAAGACTTTCAGGGGCAGAATAAATTGTGCAAAAAAATAAAAAGAAAAATCAGGCAAATGTGTCCAGCCCTTCCGCCACTCTCTCCATATTACAGTGAGCCAGGGATGGGGAGGTTTAAACCTCTTCCTCCCACTCCAAGGTTGCTTCGGGGTGGAAAGTTAAAGCTTTCCTGACCCCCAGCAATCCCCTCCAAGATTGCCATTTCCTCAGTGCTATTAGCTGTTGGGAAATAGCAATCTTGGCAGCAGCAGGATCGCTTAGGATGGGGAGGTGAAATCTTCTCCCACCCCAAGCAATCCTCTCCAAGATCTCTGTTTCCACACTGCAATTAACAGCAGGGAAACAGTGATCCCAGCTGCATTCAGATCACTGAAGGGTGCAGAGAGGCTAAGCTCCTTCCCCCAGCCCAGCAACCCAACTGGTGCTGTTGTCCTGGTACTGCTAATAGCAGCATCGGAACAGCAGCATTTCCCACAGCTCACAAAGAGGATGGCTGTGGGTGGGTTGCCCACCCCTGCACTACAGTGTCTGTGTGCCCAATGTGATCTAATAGCACCCCAAAGGTGAAAAGCTGCAACCCCATCAATAACAAGCTGAATACCACTTCCATGATCAGATGGTCCACATACCATCAGAGCCTCCATCTTGTAGAGATGGAGCTACATTTGATTGGTTCCTAAATAGTCCATTACTGACTCCAGGTACTCTAAGTGAATGACATCCATTGCTATCCATTGCCATACCGGAAAGCTGAAATAAAGCTGGGTGTCACAAATACACTGATGGCACTTCACCACAAATACCTCTCAGCAGTTTAATTTAGATGTTAAAAAGCTAGGAGAGAGATATCTTGTAGCAGAAGTTTCCGAGGACCACTGAAATCTGCCCACCAGGTTGATTTAGAAATGCATATACACAAAGATTCTGGTAACGTTTCCCTCTTTTCTAGTAACATTTCCCTCTGCCCACCAGGTAGACTCAGAAAGACATATATGTTGGGAAAATTGCAACTTTGTATGCAAGTTACTGGAAGGGGGCAGAGTTGCAGTCATTTAGCTCATGGGAATTTTTATCACAGCTAGCCTCAGGAGCTCTGTAGCCAACATGGTTTTCTGTGATTTCTTCCTTTTGCTCCACCCCTTCTTTCTCCCCTTACCTCCTCCATTGCTGAGAACATGTGTGTTTGGTCTCTCACTCCTGCCTGTGTAATGCAACACAAAATGGACTGAGCAAACTCTCTTTGAAACTCTACACTTTACCTGCACTGCATATGCAAGAATATTGTGAATAAACTGTTTTTCTTTCCTTCACTGAAAAGGGTGTGATCTCCTTTTGTTAAGATAGCCTTGTGTGCATGTGGGACTGGTGAACACTCATTCTTCATTGCCTTTTTATTTTTTTCTCTGCTTATTGCCTTCTGAGCCTTCCCAAACAGGTAAGCAAGTGTAAGGTGATGCACGTTGGGGCAAACAATCCCAACTTCAAGTATAACTTGATGGGAACTGAGCTGGTGGTGACCGAACAAGAAAGAGATCTTGGGGTTATGATGGACAGCTCGATGAAAATGTCAACCCAGTGTGTGGCCATGGTAAAGAAGGCAAATCCCATGTTAGGCATTATAAGAAAAGGAATTAAGAATAAAACCGCCAGTATCATATTGCCTTTATAGAAATCTATGGTGTGACCACACCTATGTCCCCTCTACAAGGATTCGCTTTTGCGCCCGGTTAGGCGATTATGCGCATAATCGCTGAAGCGCATTTACACCTAATACCTCTGCACAAGAGGCGGCGAGAGGCGGCGAAGCGCATTAACGGATGACCAAAATGCGCTTTACAAGTAGTTAATGCGCATAAGCGCTTGTTCACATAGTCAAAATGCGCTTTAACAACCGGAGCAAAATAAAACTCGTGATTTAACGCGCATTCGATAATGCGCATAATCGGAGAGATAACACGCCTCTACGCCCGATTTGCGCTCCGTTCTTGTAGAGGTAAATTTTTTAAAGCGCCTTGAAAGAGCTTTAAACCTCTCTTGTAGAGGCAGCCTTAGAATAGTCTGGTCACCACACTTAAAAAAAGATATTGTAGAGCTGGAAGCAGTGCAGAAAAGAGCAACTAAAATGATTAAGGGGCTGGAGCATCTCCCCTATGAGGAAAGGTTACAACAGCTGGGATTGTTTATCTTGGAAAAGAGGGAGGCTAAGGGGAGACATGATAGAGGTGTACAAAAGTATGCATAGTGTGGAGAATGTAGATAGGGAGACATTTTTCTCCCTTTCTCAAAATACTAGAACCCAGGGTCATTCCATGAAGATGATTGGTGGGAGATTCAGGACAAATAAAAGGAAGTACTTCTTCACACAGCACGTAGTTAAATTATGGAATTCACTAGAGGTGTGCGCTCCACCCTGGAAGTATCTGATAACCAGGAACATCCGTGATGCATTCGATCTTCCAGAGCGGGGATTGGCTGCTTCTAAACCGGTGTGTGTGTGTGTCTCAATTGAATATCTCCATATTTGGAAGACTCCGAGTGGGGTGAGGGTATATTGACATCTGGGGCTAACCAATGGCTATTAGCCACACTTGTTTTCCTGTCCCACCCCCTCTAATCACAGTGTTTTGTCCTCCTTGCCTGGCCTCATTATAGTGAGAGAGAAAAGCATGAGAGAGAGAGATGCAGCCAGCCAGGCAGCCACTGTCTCCTGGTCCATTAATATTTCTAAGCTCTTCCTTCTTCTTAAAATTGTTAATACTCCTCATGTGCTGTGTTTCTGTAGTCTACTCCCTCCTCACTGAAAAATCTTTTTAAAAAATCCAAGTCTGCTAGTGTGTGAGTGTGTATTTGTTTGGTTTACTCTTATTATTAGCATTGGCTGGCTGGGCTTCCAGTCCGGGGTGGGGGGGCTCCTCCTCCTTCCTCCTACTCCAAGCCTCGTAGCCTCCTCACATATAGGGGGAAGCTGCTGTTGCCTTGACTCACTCCAATGTGCCTGACAGTGCTGGGGTGTGTGCTTCTCCTCCTTCTCCTCCTCCTCACCCTGCAAGTCTCTGCTCCTGTCCAGTGTCCTCTCTGAAAATGGGCAAGCTGTGTGCTGCTGCTGTGGTATTTATTAATTTATATTTATTTATTTATTATAGCTCTAAGTGGTTTTAGTTTTCACGCTGCTTCATTTCCCTTTCTCTCTCCCTTGCCATACAGATCAAGGCATGAGAGAGGTGCCTGAGAGGACATTTGAGTTCAGACTTTTAAAAAAATCCTAAATGCCTATAGTGCTCTTTAAAATCTGTCATGGTGCCAATTTTCATATGATTATCTTTAAAACTGAGGGAGCTGTGAGCATTTCTGTTGATTCTCATTGACGAGAATGTACCAGTTACCCAAAAACGGGGTGGGTTTTCACCAAACTATCTGGCAGAGCAGAGAGAGGGACCCATTCCTGAAATTGGGGCAGAGAAGACCCGCTCTGCACACCCCTAGAATTCACTACCACAAGATATAGTGATGGTCACCAATTTGGATGGCAATAATAATAATAATAATAATAAAAAAATTATTTCTTACCCGCCTCTCCCTCTGGATCAAAGCATGGAACAACATCAAATACAAATACATAAAACTGATTAAAACATATAAAACTAATAATTTATTACAATAACAATAAAACTCTTAAAATTCAGCTAGGTAGGCCTGCCAGTAGAGATCAGTCTTTATGGCTTTCTTAAAGTCAAAAAGTCTTAATAAAAAGATTAAGTTAAAAGGGGGTTGGATAAATTCCTGGGGAAATCTATCATTGGCTACTAGCCCTGATGGTTATGTGCTACCTCCAATATCTGAGGCAGTAAGCCTGTGTGCACGAGTTGCTGGGGAACATGAGTGGGAGGGATCTGCTGCACCGTGTCCTGCTTTGTTGGTCCCTGGTCAATGGCTGTTTGGCCACTGTGTGAACAGAGTGTAGGACTAGGTGGACCCTCGGTCTGATCCAGCATAGCGCTTCTTATGTTCTTAGGTTTGAGGTGATACCATAGCTCTGAGACCTATGAATCTTTTCGTGGCACTGCAACCACCACAACTCAAGCCTAAGGGCAATATCCAACATGGTGTTTACACCCCTCCCAACTGATTCTATTGTGTCCTGCCAATTCCTTTCCACAAGCAGCATCCACTGCTGCGGGAACAGAGATTTAATGCTTCCGGGGGCAACTGGAATGGGCCAGGTCAACAGAGCTCGCATAACCCGTCCAATCCAGAAATGCGCAGTTTCGCTCATTTTGGGGCTTCCTCTAGGAAGTGTTAAATCTCCATTGCGCTTGGCGGGACCCATTGCTTGCACCACAGAATCAGCAGAGGTGCAAGCATCCCATTGTATACCATCCGAAAAGGCAGCTGATTATATGACCTGTCAAATAGGTTGATAGAACTAAGTGGAAAAGTAGGAGCGATGCATTCCTACGCATACAAGGGCATGGCAAATGGTATCTGCACTCAAACGTCCAAGTAATTAGTGACATCCAAATTTTCGCATGCCCAGCATCTCATTTGAAGCAGCTTGTCTCTTTATCCCATTGGCATTACTATGGCTGAGACGGGCGGCCCAGCAGGCCCCATGATGGCATGCTATTATCACACACCTGGCAGCAGAGGGCCTGGCTTGAAAGTGAAGCTGGGGACACAATTAAGTGTTCTTAGACACCTTGGAGAGCTCCTTTAGAGTCCTGACTGGTTCTGACTGAAATCCAGAGTGGCTTCCCCACTGAGATTGGAGCCACTAGCCTCCACTGTTCAAGTTTAAGGCCAGATCTACACCAAGCTGGATATAACTCTATGAAAGCGGTTTGAAAATGATATATGGAATGTGTCATGGGTCCCAATAGTTGACAGTGCACTTCAATACTGTTATAAAGCAGTTGTGTAAATTGTGCCTAAATCAGGCCTGATAGCATCATCACGCAGGGGAAAATTGTGTTTCCTTACCGTCACTTCTCCGCTCCCACTTTTGTCCCTCATTACTTTCTTTTTCTTCCCAGAGGGGAAAGAGAAAGTAAACAAAGACCATGTGGACCATTCAGGGGCCGTTTTTATCCCGCCGCTTTTCCTGCACACAGCAGGAAATGGCAGCACATTCCATTTTTTAAAATAAAAATAGGATTAAAAGGGATCTATTTTACTATGGAAAAATGAACAGGAGGAGCAGGAGAGAAGCGGGAGGCGGACGACATCGTCTAACAGGCGCACATACATCCATAAGTGGGTGGTAGCGAGAGTGCAATCAAATGCTCGTCTGATAAACCTCAGAGAGGAGAAGGATGTTCCATTCCTGTACTATTTCAAAGCAACGCCATTTTGCAGCACAAAAGATCTGCTTACACACATCAAACCCTCCTGCTACAGTTAGCAATTAACACGAACATCTGACTATACTAGACAGCATAATTGCCTGCCAGGGAAATTACTCTTATGACAAGCAAACCTTTGTTTCCCAAGGGCAACAACCAGGATGGCATAAATCAAAATAACCAAGGACTGCCCACATAAGACTCAAACCACTTCGGCTGTTATTTTGGGCACAGAATAAATAAAATGCATCCGAAGTTCAGATATCACATTGCACAACTATTCCCAGGGCTGTTTATATGCCATGATTGCTATGTACAAGCATGCTATTTAGTATTGACAAAGAAGGCAACATCTTGAGGATCTCGGCTTTTCTAAAAGCCAAATTCCACCCTTTAGGGTGGTGAAGATAGGCTTGAAAGTGCATAGGCAACATCTATTTGGGCAACTCCCCTTGCGGAGGGAGGGGACACTGAGCAGGGGGGTTAGTAGTAAGCCTTTCCCTCTCCATGAAAGGAAAGAAAGGACTTCTTCCCTTTTATTAGTGCTGATTGTACTAATGCCTTCACCATCCCATTGCTGACATTTATGTAAGCCATGTAATGTGGGAGCTGAATGGGAGAGCTCACAGTTATCAAGGTACACTGTACACTTTATACCTTAATCTCCCATGCACAAAGTTTAAAACTGTGCATTGGAGATCAAGAAAGTTGCCCTGTAAAGTCTGCAGTTCAACCATTAGGTGATTCATGAAAAGGCAGATAGCAGGATAGGTATTGGGGGAGGGGGGAAGTGGCTGAAGGTTGCACCTGAATGCATTTAGAACAGTAGAATTCAGGTCAACAGATATGCTTCATTTTATGGGGAGTAGAAATAAGCCATTGTCGGTGAATAGATGTTAAGAAACTATTTTCCATCTGTTCCTTTTACTATAGATCAGGGGTGGGCAACTTGTGGCCCTCCAGATGTTCTGGCCTACAACTCCCATGATCCCTCCCCATTGGCTATGCTGGCTAAGGCTGATGGGAATTGTAGGCCAAACCATCTGAAGGGCCTCAAGCTGCTATAAAAATGATAACTTACATTTGTTAATCAAGATGATCACCCTTCAAATCTGAGAAACACCACTAGTGCATGCTGATGACAGCCATTTTCAGAACCTCCGCCACTAGAAAATCTCAGAGAAAATATTGTTACTAATCAGAAGTTTGTGGCATGGGAAAAGGGGCTACTCTAAACTTACAATTTTATAACATGGTTTTCACTTCCACAGGAAAAAGGATGAAAACTGCATATTTATTTATTTATTGCATTTCTATACCGCTCCATTTCCGAAGCTCTCTGGGCAGTTTACATAGGATTAAAAACAATTAAAAACAATATACAAAAATTAAAACAGCAAAAACATACAAACATACACACAATCTGTACATTTAAAACCACTACAACACTTCAAAAAAGCTACAAAAACAAAACAAAACAAAACAAACCCAGGCTCCTCAGATATTGCCAAATGCCTGAGAGAAGAGGAAAGTCTTGACCTGGCGCCAAAAAGTTAATAATGTTGGCGCCAGGCGGGCCTCATCGGGGAGATCGTTCCACAATTGGGGGGCCACCACAGAGAAGGCCCTGTCTCTTGTTGCTGACCTCCGAGCTTCCCTCGGAGGAGGCACTCAGAGGAGGGCCTTAGATGTTGAACATAGTGTTCAGGTAGGTTCATGTCGGGAAAGGCATTCCATCAGGTATTATGGTCCCAAGCCACGTAAGGCTTTATAGGTTAAAACCAGCACCTTGAATCGGGCTCAGAAACATACAGGCAGCCAATGCAAGCGGGCCAGAGTAGGTCTTATATGTTCGAACCTACTGGTTCCGGTTATCAATCTGGCCGCTGCATTTTGCACAAGCTGCAGCTTTCGAACCACCTTCAAAGGCAGCCCCACGTAGAGTGCATTGCAGTAAACTAACTTGGAGGTTACCAGAGCATGGACAACTGAAGCCAGGTTATCCCTGTCCAGATAGGGACGTAGCTGGGCCACCAACCGAAGTTGGTAGAAGGCACTCCGTGCCACTGAGGCCACCTGCGCCTCAAATGACAGAGATGGTTCTAGGAGAACCCCCAAGCTACGAACCCTCTCCTTCAAGGGGAGTGCAACCCCATCCAGAACAGGTTGAACACCCTCCATCCGGTCAGCGGAACCACCCACTAACAGCGTCTCAGTCTTGTCTGGATTGAGTTTCAGTTTATTAGCGCTCATCCAGTCCATTGTCGCAGCCAGGCACTGGTTCAGCACATCCACAGCCTCACCTGATGAAGATGAAAAGGAGAAATAGAGCTGCGTGTCATCAGCATACTGATGACAATGCACTCCAAAACTCCGGATGACTGCACTCAACGGTTTCATGTAGATGTTGAACAGCATGGGGGACAAAACTGACCCCTGCGGAACCCCATACTGGAGAATCCACGGGGTCGAGCAATGTTCCCCAAGCACCACCTTCTGGAGCCGACCCCCCAAGAAGGAGCAGAACCACTGCAATGCAGTGCCTCCCACTCCCAACTCAGCCAGTCGTCCCAGAAGGATACCATGGTCGATGGTATCGAAAGCTGCTGAGAGATCAAGGAGAATCAACGGAGTCACACTCTCCCAGTCTTTCTCCCGACATAGGTCATCATACAGGGCGACCAAGGCTGTTTCCGTACCAAAACCAGGCCTGAAACCCGACTGAAATGGATCCAGATAATCAGTCTCATCCAAGAGTGCATGGAGCTGGCTCGCAACCACCTACTCCAGGACCTTGTCCAGGAATGGAACATTTGCTATGGCCTGTAGTTATTAAGATTTTCAGGGTCCAGGGAAGATTTCTTTAGGAGTGGTCTCACTGCCGCCTCTTTCAGGAGGCCTGGGACCACTCCTTCTTAAAAAGAGGCATTAATCACTTCCCTGGCCCAGCCAGTTGTTCCATCCCTGGTAGCTTTTATTAGCCAAGAGGGGCAAGGATCCAATATAGAGGTGGTTGCATGAACCTGTCCAAGCACCTTGTCAACATCCTCGAGCTGCACCAACTGAAACTCATCCAAGAAAACAGGACAAGCCTGAGCTCTGGATACCTCACTAGATTCACCTGCTATAACACTGGAGTCTAAGTCCTGACGGATGCCAGAGATTTTATTCTGGAAATGCCCAGCAAATGTATTACAGCGGGCCTCAGATAGTTCTACCATGTCCTTGGGGCTGGCATGTAAAAGCCGGCCCCAAAGTATTGTTTTTTTGCTGCCCTCACTGCCCCTGAATATAGCTTACCATAAGCACTTACCAGTGTTTGATTGCATCCATCAGGAGTTCCTCTCCATCTGCCCTCAAGCCATCTCCTGTTTTGTTTCATCACTCTCAGCTCCAGGGTATACCACGGAACCATGTGAGCTCTACACAGGAGAGGGCGCTCAGGAGCAATTGTGTCAACTGCCCGGGTCATTTCTGCATTCCACAGATCAACCAGGGTTTCGACAGGAGAGCCAGCCCTATCAGCCAAAAAACTCCCCGAGCCCTCTGGAAACCATCTGGATCCATTAGCCTCCGGGGGCGGACCATCTTAATGGGTCCCCCACCCTTGCAGAGGGGAAAAGCCACTGTAAGTCTAAACCTCAACAGGTGGTGATCTGACCATGACGTAAAGTCCCCCACTTTCAGATCCCCCATCTCCATGTCCAGTTGAAAAAACCAGGTCTAGAGTGTGCCCTGCTACATGCGTCGGGCTGCTGGCATGTTGGGACAGTCCCATGGTTGTCATGGAGACCATGAAATCCTGAGCTGCCCCAGATAAAGTGCCCTCGGCATGAATGTTGACATCCCCCAGAACCAAGAGTCTGGGGGACCTCAACAGTACCCCAGAGACCACCTCTGTCAGCTCAGCTAGGGAGTCTGTTGAGCAGCGGGGTGGGCGGTACACCAACAGAATCCCTAATCTGTCCCGTTGGCCCAACACAAGGTGCAAACATTCCAGACCAGTAGTCACATGGACAGGGAGCCTGCAGAGGGGGATCGAATTCCTATAGACCACAGCAAACCCCCCTCCCCGGCCCTCAAGTCTACCCTGATGCTGAACCAAGTACCCCGGTGGGCATAACTGGGAGGGACTAACTCCTCCCTGCTCTCCCACCCAGGTCTCGGTTATACATGCCAGATCGGCTGCCTCATCCACAATTAAGTCGTGGATGAGGAAGATCTTATTATGCACTGATCTGGCATTTAAAAGCAGCACCCGGAGGCCTGAGGGCTGGCTGATAAGGCAACCAACAAGCCTGTGGGTGTGAGGGGGACCGGAACAAGGCACAGCCATTAACTGTCTGGGCCTTGTTCCCCTTACCTAGCAAGTCCTCCTCACAACGCCATATCTCCCTCTACCCGTCACTACACTGATTGTGCTCCCCTCAGATCCCCCCACCTGGCCCTGTATCCTCCCTCCCAGGCACATAGCTCAAGCCTGGGGAAAGGAGGAAAAAACAAACAAAACAAAACAAAACAAAAAAAAACACCCAAAGACAAAAACAAAAAGCCAGCAGGCAGCAGGCACACTCCTCTCCTCCCCTGGCTGCAGGCCTCCCTCTCCTGCAGGTTGATGGCTTTCCCAGGCCCCCTCAGCCAGCAATTTAAATATCCCTCCCAAGAAGGGAGGGGGACAGATGTAATTGTCCACAGCAGCTGGCTCTGTACCTGGGGGCCTGGGCCTGCAGGGAGTGGCAGTCTGCCAGGCTGAAGTCCTCAGGAGGGTGGTGGTGGTGGTGGTGGCAGCAGCGAGGCCAGGAGGCAGGCAGGCAGGCAGGCACACTCCTCTCCTCCCCTGGCAGCAGGCCTCCCTCTCCTGCAGGTTAATGGCTTTGTTATGTGCACACCCATGTATTTCAGTGCTTGTACGCAACACACTGAGATGCTCAAGTTGGCCGTGGATCCCCACACTACATGGAAAGGTGCATAGCTCAGGGGCTGAGTTTATACTTGCGTATAGAAAAATCCAAATTTAATCCTTGAGATCTCCAAGGAAAAAGAGTTCGGATTGCAGGGCTGGGAAAGCATCCTGCCTGACACCTTGGAGCATCACTGCTAGAACGACTCAACTGGGCTAGATGGGCAAATGGAAGACATGCTATACAGCTTCATCAGACTGGGGAAATCATGGTTCCCTACCGTCACTTCTCTGCCCCCACGTCTGTCGCACAATACTTCCTCTTTCTCAACTGAGAAGAAAGAGGAAGCAAGGAATGACCATGTGGCCCATTCAGTGGGCATTTGTATTGCGCTGCTTCCCCTGCACACACCAGGAGATCACGGCAAGTTCCGTTTCTGAAAATAAATCGGACTTACCAGGGTCTTTTTTGTCTTGGGAAGAAGGCCAGAAAGAGCAGGAGATGCATGGGAGGCAGACGCCATAATGAATTGGACCCACGCAAAACAATGAGTGCCCCGTAATAAGCATGCTATAAAACGCTCATCTGATGATCCCCATAGTGGCACTTTTCTGTGTTCAACTGCCCCCCAAATAGGAAGGCCTAGGTCAAGAGTCATTACCTGGTGTCCGGTTATTTCTTTTTAAGAAAGTTTAGCTCAATGGCTCAAACGCAGCATTGCGGGCATCTGTGGACTGCAGGCATCGAACGCCATGTTCTACTATGATGAAGTTATGCACATTTTTGAACAGGTGTAATTTTATATTGGGGAAGCAAAATGGGTGATTTGAGCAATTTAGAGATTATTAATACATTCTGTCATTATCACAAAAGATACACAAGAGAGAGAAAATATATAATCAGACAGCAATGATTTATTAAGTAGTTTAATTGATTGTACAGTATGATGAACAGTACTGGGGAGGGTGATTAAAGGTTTGTTGCTTTCCTCCCGTCCTCTGAACATTTTGTTCTGTTTTTCATTTAGCTTGGTGAATAATGTCTTACTTTTAATGTAGTTGTAAAATTATTTAGAGTGCAATCCTATGAATGTTTAGACGGGGGGAAAGTCCTACAATTCCCAGTATGCCCCAGCCAGCATGGCTGGCTGAAGGGATGCTGGGAATTATAGGACTTTTTTCTCTCTAAACATGCATAGGATTGTGTCCTAAGAGAAAAAACGGAGACTAAAAGTCAAGGACAAGTCACCATAACACAGTTTCCCAACAAAAGTCAATCATGTGAGTGATCTACATTTGGATTTCAGGTGTGAATTCTTCTAGTCAGAGCCATATATATATATATATATATATATATATATATACACACATATATAGCAAGCCCAATGATTTTTTTCATTGTTGTTTCTAAAAAGTAGCTCTCCAAAGCAGTTTGCCATGCAGCATAAAGGGCTGCTGTTTGAGAAGAGCAAGTCTGAAGCCTCTTTGGACTCATAGCTCTCACAGTTCCTGGGTTTAAGTGCTCTTCTCCCAACCAGTGCCCTGTAGGTCTCTGTATTTGTCAGCTTAAGTTGTCCAGGGCTAACTCCACAAGGGCGCTTTAATGCTCTTTGAAGGCTCATTATAAATTTTACCTTCACACCAGCGGAGCGCAAAACGGGCGCAGAGGCGCGTTATCTCCCGGATTATGCGCATTATCGAATGCGCGTTAAATAGCGACTTTTATTTTGCTCCGGCCGTTAAAGCGCATTTTCGCTGTGTGAACAAGCGATTATGCGCATTAACTACATGTAAAGCGCTTTTTGGACATCAATTAATGCGCTTCGCCGCCTCTCGCTGCCTCCCGTGCAGAGGGATTAGGAGTAAATGCGCCTCCGCGATAATGCGCATAATCCCCGAACCGGGCACAAAAGCGCATCCTTGTGGAGGGGGCCTTGCACAATAGTTAAGCATCCAAAATGGGTGAAAGGCAATTCTGTATATGCCTTCCAGTTCCTGACCTCCAATCAGCTTTGACTTTCTTGGAAACTTATACCTCCAGAATCAATTACAAAAAGCCAAATCTTTGACATAATATTATTGCAGGGAAAAGATAATGAAAAATATATTCATTAATCAACATTCTGGCTTAACATAAAGCATACATTAGGATACTTCACTGTTTCTGTCTCTGTCTCATAGCAACCAATCTTTCCCTTAAGTAGTTCCTTGTCATCTCTAATTATCATCTCAAGAGGACTCTTTAAATCTTTAACAACTTATCTACGAAAGTTACAGTGAAATTCTAAAGCAGGAATTCTCCTTGGCTTTTTATCAAGAGGGTTTTGTTTAGGCAAACTCCCTGGATTCACTGTTGATTATGCCTGTTAACAAGTCCAAATACCTGTTTGGATTGTGAAAAGAAAGAGACATTTCCCTTTCAAAATGGGGTGGGGTGAGAAAAGATGTTGTGGTTAAATTGCAATTGATTAGCCCCCTGTCCCTAAGACTGCAGTCTTATGTACATTTACCTGTAAGTCCCACTGAACTCTGTAGACGTTCAGTAGACGTGCATAGTTCTGCAAGAATCCCTTTGCAGTTTACATTTTTAGAAGTCACAGACTAGCAATGCTTTGTTCCTTGGGTGGAAGGGGGGGAATAGGCAAAATAATAGTTTCACCACCACTACCCTCCTTTTTGTTCTTCCTTTCCTAAAAGTCAGCCATAGCAAACATCAGGAGCAGAGCCGACAGTGAATCTTTGCAACTGAGGATGTACACTCCTGTCAAAGAGATCAGTTGCTTTTAGTGGGTGCAAGCCTTCCCATTTACCATAGTTTTGGCACCGCTAACACTAGCAATTGTCAAAATATTACCACTAAGAATGAAGAAATTTGAATATGCACCAGATACTCAGAAATGGGTTACTCTGCTAATATCCTTTTCTTTCTCCAATCCATTATTTAGCAAATGGAACCCCTTTAAGTGGAGCCACATTGACACCATCTACATTGCTGAAAAGTTCCCCGCAAATGTTGTGAGAAGACAGCCCTTAATCACATGTGCCATGGTCAGTGGTACTCCTCAACAGCAGTAGAGAGCAGGGCTGTGCACCACTTTGGCTCCGGATCTGAATTCCAAGCTGAAGCAGGCTGATTTGGACCGAAGCAAGTCAAGTCTGGCATGATTTGGGTCAAGTCCAAAGCACCTCAGAACAATCTGGAAACACCCCCGTGCCACATGAGCCCCCTGCTCCTTACCTGGTCCTGCCTTGGGTGCCAGTAGCCATCCAGGCCTCTTCAAGGGGGTCACTATTTTTAAAATGGCAACTTCCTTGAAGAGACCAGTAGGGCTATAGGTGCTCATGGGGGACTCAGGTAAGGGACAGGGAGTTCGTGTGGCTCAGCACTGGCTAAGCAGCTGCCCCCGCTCACACCCCCTCCCTTGGCCTGTGCCAAACTGTATGAGCCCCCTGCTCCTTACCTGGTCCTGCCTTGGGTGCCAGTAGCCATCCAGGCCTCTTCAAGGGGGTCACTATTTTTAAAATGGCAACTTCCTTGAAGAGACCAGTAGGGCTATAGGTGCTCATGGGGGACTCAGGTAAGGGACAGGGAGTTCGTGTGGCTCAGCACTGGCTAACCAGCTGCCCCCGCTCACACCCCCTCCCTTGGCCTGTGCCAAACTGTATGAGCCCCCTGCTCCTTACCTGGTCCTGCCTTGGGTGCCAGTAGCCATCCAGGCCTCTTCAAGGGGGTCACTATTTTTAAAATGGCAACTTCCTTGAAGAGACCAGTAGGGCTATAGGTGCTCATGGGGGACTCAGGTAAGGGACAGGGAGTTCGTGTGGCTCAGCACTGGCTAAGCAGCTGCCCCCGCTCACACCCCCTCCCTTGGCCTGTGCCAAACTGTATGAGCCCCCTGCTCCTTACCTGGACCTGCCATGAGCAGCCACAGCCATATGGGCCATTTCAAGGGAGTCGCCATTTTTTCTGACTCCACTCAACACCCTGACATGTCAGAAAATACTCCCAGCAAGTCGAATAGCTGCTTTATTCACTATTCTAAAAGCTTGAAGAAATGACTGCTGACAATGGATTGTCAAGGTGGTTTCGGGGGGGCGGGGGGCGGGATCTACTTAAATAACACTGCAGAGCAACATCTTAAGCAACCACGAACTGGATATGCATCCCCAAAACGGAGGAGAGAGGCGAAGCTGCAGTCTGTAAACACTGCTAGTATTATGCTCAATAAAGTGGTGTCATTATTTTCACTGCTTCTCTGAGCCTGGAGTCTTGAGGGCTCCATATGAACACTGTTGCAATTACTGTCTAAAATGGGTGTATGTGGAGCCAAGAGACAAAATATTATTAGCAATTCCATACTTCAGTTGTTTCTAGTTCTGAGCCTCTCTGATCTCTCTGTTGTTGTGGTTCCTTCGGTGAACTTTTCTCATAATCTCTACATAGATTTTTTTAAGCTCTTCTAATTAGATTAGAAGCCTTTTTTAACCCCCTGCAAAGGATTTCCATGTTCTTGCTGTAATCAGGAAAAGAAAAGCACAGGGGCAGAGATGATGTGGAATTCTAGCATCTTTTTCTCAAAAACAAAAAGAAAAAGAAAAGACTCTTAATGGAGTCTTATACCAATATCTCTGTTCTATTCATGCTTTATAGTGCAGCGCAAAGTGCAGCCACTAAGCTTCCCTGTGACAGGTTGGAAATGAGAAATTTTAAGGGCTGTTAAGCATCCTAAAAATGTTCCCAGTGGACCCATATAAAGTTAGTACCTGAATTTCCGTAATTGTGGTTCACTTGGAACATTAGAGAGCTTCAGTGGTTTATTCAATCAACTAATATTTCTGACTGCACCAGAATGTTACGCTCCAGATTCCTATATGCTGTTAAGGGCCCAGGCAGTCCAATTCCCTCTCCTCTTCCACTTTCCTTTTCCCTAGGTCCCTCCTTCAACTGGCACCTTCCACAATTCATCATTGTTCAACTGCCCTCAAGCCTATCTACACTACTGCTTTAAAATGGTTTATAACAGTTTTAAACCTGTTAATAACCGGTTTAAACTGTTACAAACCATTTTAAAGCAGTAGTGTAGATAGGCTCCTCAACCGCACACTTAATTGCTAGACTCACACTGCCTGCCTGACCTCAGGGTCCCTTAACCAATAAACTAGCCAGGAAAACAAACAAAAAAAGTCTAAGCCCAGGATCTCAGTTTGTTGCTCCCAAATGCACCAGGAGTCATAAGCCAAAAACAAAGCCTGGTTTACAATCCCGGCTTGTAAAGGGTGCATCAATCCAGGATCCTGGGTTCAGATGCCACAGTAAGCTTTAGTTTTCTAGTTGGTTTAGTCACTCACGTTAGCAGGAGGACTCAAGGGGATCAAACAAGCTGCATGCAGGAACAAGCTGTACATTACACCAGGATTCATCAGAACCCTGGCTCTTGGTGTTTTATTGGTGTTTTAATGATGTACTGGTTTTATCTGCTTTTAATCAGTTTTTGTATTTTGTGTTTGGTGTTGTTCCCCGCCTCGATCCGTTGGGAGAGGCGGGTGATAAATAAATATATTATTATTATTATTATTATTATTATTATTATTATTATTATTGCCATTCTGTGCAGGCACAGCCACTGACGCTTTTATTTCTTCCCCCAAAGTGGAAGTGCTTCCTGTAGAAATCCATGAAGGAATCTCAGATTTCAGCATAGCTGTGATTACTTAGCAGCATGTTGTCCCCTACCCAAATAGAAAGTTTTCCCAAGAGTTTCCAAGTAGGTGTCAAAGGTCATAGGGGACAAGATGGAACCCATAAGGTGGAGCAGCAGTCTGCCAGCAGCATCCTTTGGGATTTTTTTAAAAGAACATGCAAAAAGGATACCATTGCCAGTGACATTGAAAAAAACATTGAAATCAACAGGGTCAGCAAAAAATCTTCACCACAGCAAACCAAGCACTTTCTGAACCTGAGCCTGAAGCCAAATGGGTAAGAAACATCCTTCCGTGCCAGATGTTTTGGCCTATGACTCCCATCAGCCCGAACCAGCATGGTCAATGATCAGGGATGATGAGAACTGTAGGCCAAAAACTTCTGGAGGGACCCACATTGGGAAAGACTGATCTAGAAAATCCTTTTCAACCAGAAGCTCCTGAAGTTGCACAGCCATTCTGATCACATTGCCAATGAATTGTAAACTTGAGCATATACAGAATTGTATACAGATCGAGGGAAGCCACACCACAATCTCAGAGGGACGTATTTTGAAGATCAGCTATTACATAAACTTGTGGCCTCAGTGTATTGTAGTTGCTGTCTCATATCTTTATTCCCAGCTACAGGGTCAACCTACGGTTATCCCAACCACATCTGTGCTTTGTATTCAGCCATTATGTATTTTGCCATTATCTACAAGCTGGTATGCTTAAAATCATGCCTGACAAACACTAGGAGTTGGATCCAAAATCTGCCTTAGGAACATGGGGAGCTGCTTTATACTGAGTCAAGCCATTGGTCCATCTAGCCCAGTGTTTTTGACACTGACTGGCAGTTACTCTCCAGGGTTTCAGTCAGGATTCCTTCTTAACCCTACTTGGAGATGCTAGAGATTGAACCAGGAACCTTATCCATGCACAGCATGAGTTGAGCTGCAGCTCCACTTGGCTCTAGAATCCTCACCATCCCTACACTATGTGAGGTAGGCTAGTCTAAGATAGGGTGACCGTATGGAAAGGAGGGCAGGGCTCCTGTATCTTTAACAGTTGTAATGAAAAGGAAATTTCAGCAGGTGCCATTTGTATGCATGCAGCGCCTGGTGAAATTCCCTCTTCATCACAACAGTTAAAGCTGCAGGAGCCCTGCCCTCTTGACCAGATACAAAAGAAGTCAGGGTTGTTGTGATGAAGAGGGAATTTCACCAGGTGCTGCATGCATGCAATGACACCTGCGGAAATTCCCCTTTCTATACAACTGTTAAAGATACAGGAGCCCTCATTTCCATATGGTCACCCTAGTTTGAGATAGAGACTGGTCCAAGGTCATCGAGAGGGACTTTGACAGCCAAGCAGGGATTTGAACTCTGGTCTCCCTAGTTCTACTCCAACTCCAGTCTAGTTCTAGTCCAACTCTAACCACTACATCACATGGCCACATCATGGGCACCTCTCATGGAAAGTATTTCCAGACAATTTTCAGGGATCCCACAGTTCATCTCATTCAACAGAGTCCCCCATCTCTCGCTGAAGCATTTTCAGGGGACTGGAGGGGCTACCATAGGCAAATCCACATCCACCAGCCCAGCTGTATGCCCTTAAAACTGGATCCTGCCCCTGCTAGTTGAGAGAATAGGATCATAGCATATTCATTTCTATTGATTCAGTTAAACTCTCAATCCTAAAAGAACATTGCCTGCTTCACAAACCCAATGAAAATAAAGGCTTCCCTTTTTTCAGGACGTACCTTCAGAGAGATACTGAAATATGTAAATTAAATCAGTTATTTGCTTGATGAACAGCTAGACAGTTAATAAGTTGATGTCCCTAAAGATATGGTATGCACAGCATTTGTGTACCATATCCCTGTTCTGAACGTACAAACATGCATTGCACAAATATATAACTGAAAGTAAAAAGTAGGGATGTGCACTGGATCGGACCCGATCCACGATCCGAGTCCGGTCCAGTGGGAAATCGGATAAATTATCCGATTTCCGATCCCGCAGCTGGATCGGCCGATCCAATCCGAACCGGTCCGAAAAAGCTCCGAACCGGTTCGGCGGATCGGCGGATCGGCGGGCGCCCACTGGCGCCCACCGCCGCTTCCATTGGCGGGCGCCAGCGGGCGCCCGCCGATGAAAGTGGACAGCGGGGGGGGGGAGGAGGGGGGCACTTACCTTCTCGGCCCGGTGGCTCCCGTCCGGCGCCGGAGCCTACTACTACTAGCAGGCTCCGCGGCCTGCTCTAGGGTGGCGCGCCGGGTGATGTCATCACCCGGCGCGCTACTCTAGAGCAGGCCGCGGAGCCTGCTGGTAGTAGTAGGCGCCGGCGCCGGACGGGAGCCACCGGGCCGGGAAGGTAAGGAGGGGGTGCGTGGAGGGGAGGAGGGGGCGCGCGGAGGGGGGAGGGGGGCCCTTACCTTTCCGGCCCGGCGGCTCCCGTCCGGCGCCGGCGCCTACTATTCCCAGCAGGCTCCGCGGCCTGCTCTAGGATGGCGCGCCGGGTGATGTCATCACCCGGCGCGCTACTCTAGAGCAGGCCGCGGAGCCTGCTGGAAGTAGTAGGCGCCGGCGCCGGACGGGAGCCGCCGGGCCGGAAAGGTAAGGAGGGGGTGCGTGGAGGGGAGGAGGGGGCGCGCGGAGGGGGGCCCTTACCTTTCCGGCCCGGCGGCTCCCGTCCGGCGCCGGCGCCTACTACTCCCAGCAGGCTCCGCGGCCTGCTCTAGGATGGCGCGCCGGGTGATGTCATCACCCGGCGCGCTACTCTAGAGCAGGCCGCGGAGCCTGCTGGAAGTAGTAGGCGCCGGCGCCGGACGGGAGCCGCCGGGCCGGAAAGGTAAGGAGGGGGTGCGTGGAGGGGAGGAGGGGGCGCGCGGAGGGGGGAGGGGGGCCCTTACCTTTCCGGCCCGGCGGCTCCCGTCCGGCGCCGGCGCCTACTACTCCCAGCAGGCTCCGCGGCCTGCTCTAGGATGGCGCGCCGGGTGATGTCATCACCCGGCGCGCTACTCTAGAGCAGGCCGCGGAGCCTGCTGGAAGTAGTAGGCGCCGGCGCCGGACGGGAGCCGCCGGGCCGGAAAGGTAAGGAGGGGGTGCGTGGAGGGGAGGAGGGGGCGCGCGGAGGGGGGAGGGGGGAGGGGGGCCCTTACCTGCCCGGCCCGGCGGCTCCCGTCCGGCGCCGGCGCCTACTACTACCAGCAGGCTCCGCGGCCTGCTCCAGGGTGGCGCGCCGGGTGATGTCATCACCCGGCGCGCTACTTGAGAGTAGGCCGCGGAGCCCGCTGGTAGTAGCCGCCGGCGCCGGACGTGCCGAGAAGGTAAGTGGCGGGGAAGGGGGCTTACCCCCCCCCCCGGAGCCGTCCGCTTCTATCCGCTGGCGCCCGCGGGCGCCAGCGGATGGAAGCAGGCGGCCCCAGGGGGGGTAGGGAGCGCGGGGGAGGGGGTTTACCTGCCGGGGCCGTCCACAGCGGATGGCCCCGGGGGGGGGAGGGAGTTAGGCCCCCCCTTACCCACCCGCCGCCATTTTTTCCTCATAGACTTGCATTGCAATGCAAGTCTATGGGGAAAAAAATGGCGGCCGATCCAAAAATGTACGATTTTTGGGTCGGGATCGGACTCGATCCGGTCCGGGGGGCCTCCGATTTTGTCCGAACCGGTCCGGGACAAAATTGGAGGTCCCGATCCGGGTCCCGATCCGATCCGGGGGGTCCGTGCACACCCCTAGTAAAAAGTGGAATTGCTTGTGGCTGAATCATATGCAAATGAAAAACAGGCTACTGAGCCACAGAATGTTTTCGTGATATATTGGGACCTATGGATGATCAATGTGGGCTAGAGAATATGAAGTGGAAAGTGCTCAGCTCAGAAAGGTATGTCACTGACAAATGAGAATTAAACTCTAATTATCACACCAGCATGTTTCAAAATTAAAAAATAATAACATTCTCTACAACCGACATTGTCAAAACAATTATTTGCATGCTTGAACAGATGTCAGATATTGTAGAAGCGTGTGTATGCATGCAATTTTAAACAGAACATTTTTCTAAAATTGGAGGTATAATCTGTTACCTTAATTAAGACACGTACACAAAACACAGAGGGAGGAGAAGACTGTACTTTCCTCTTTCTGTTTCTCTTCAGTTGTGTAGCTTCTGCCATGCTCAAGGAAACAAATAAGCAAAAAGGGAATCAAACATAGAAAATAAATCAGTTGCATGTGAGCAGATGTATCTAGTTCATTCCCATGTTCAGTAGGTACTGATCATCTCTCTAGCCTTCATCCAGAAATCTCTAGTCACAACTCATGATTCCCATATGAGCCCCTCATGTATTACTAAAAATTATACAGTGGTGCACAAAATGCAGAGGAATAAATAATAGCAGGCTTCATGCAAGCTCTAAAATTCACCCTTATGTTAATTTTTTCAAAGAAATGGTTACGTTCTTGGGAGTTATGACCATACCTGAAGCTTCCTGAAAATGTATCGCAAGAACTACAATGACCTGGTACACACAATTCATGCATCATGGAGCCCATGGGTGTCAGGTTGCCAATGCAAGTCCCCGCCACCACAACTAGAGAGATCCAGATTCAAATCTCCAGTCTGCCACAAAACTCACTAGGCGACCTTGAACCAGTCATACTCTCCCAACCTAGCCTACCTCACAGGGTTATTGTAAGCCCTGAGCTCCTTGAAGGAAGGACAGATTAAAAATGTAATAAATTTATAATATAATATATAATTGTACACTGGGTAACTGGCAGCTGAATGTCTGAACAGTATTTGAGGTGATCTGAGGAGAAATGGAAGCCCTGTTTCTAATGGCACTTTCATATATGACAGTTGTGTATGGTACAGTCACCAAATTATTATCATGCATGTGTAAACCATAGGGATGGATGAGGATTTGTTTCACTCATTTTTTATAAGACGTTACCAAACTTCACACGTTTCTTCATGAATGGGTTGGAAAGAATGTGAGAGAAAAAAACTGAATGTGGGAGAAAATAAAGCTGACAGATCCATCCATCCAGGCAAAGAGGTTTGAGTGCTTAGGCCTTAAAAGTCTGGGTTTGAATCTGTGTGTATTTCACTATGTTTGTGGTCCTGAATTAGGGTTGGTACTGCCTACTCTAGAGTAAAAATAGGCTGGGGGGGGGGGGGACACATACCTCTTAGATACAGATTTAATGTTTGATTTAGCCCTAAGCGGGATTTTCCCCTAGTGAGCTTGAGAAATCTATTCCGGACCAGGGAAGTCCTTGAACGGAGGGCAGGTTAAGTTGGTATAATATAGTCTATACCTGACTATATTAATGGAGGCACAGCCGTGCCTCCATTGTTAAGGGCCGTCAGTAAAAAACACATTCCGCCATGTTAAAGTGATAATTGGGGGGGGGTCATTCTAACAGCCATAAAATCGAAAATGTTTCATCAACCTTTCTGAAATTTACAGGTGCCAGAAGGAAATGTTTGTTTTACATTACCTGAAAATTTCAAGAACATTGGTGAAAGACTGAGGGAAGGAGAGCAGTTTAAGGTAGAAAAGGAATACAAACCTGTCTCCCTGCTTTTGTAAAATTTACTTCCAGGTTGCGACTTTTGTGCTCACAATTTGCATAATTTCTGGAGCCTTATTAATTAATTCTGTGGTGGGGTCTTCTTCTTCCTTGACTATAGTTGGTGGAAAGCTTTTCATTTTTTTAAAATTCCCTTCAGTTGACTTATAAGGACTATTTTAACCTCTCATTCAAGTCAATGAGGCAGCCATCTTCCCTCATAGCGCGACACACGCTCAGTAACGTCGCTCTCCCCCCTCCCTCCTGCCTTAGAATGTGGGGTGGGTGAGTGAAATGGCCGCTGCCTCTAGCACAGACCTTTTGAGTGAAGAAGAAAAAGAGTTTCTCTTTTCTCTTCTGGAACACGCATTCCTTTGGCTCTGAGAGTATTTTGGGCTATCTTCATAAGGCCAGTTTGCTCTTTTGCTCCCTGGTGAAGCAGGGTGTGGTTCCTCTGGATCCATGGTAACCTGATCTTCAGATCTCTCATGGGAATAGGTGGCTATACCTTTCTTTCTATCCCCACCCCCACCCCATACACACACAGTGCTCCTTCCCTCTTTTCTAAGAGTTTGGTCCATACTGCTATAAGTTGAAAGCTTCAAACACTTCATTTAATTAGTTTGGGCCGGTGTTAAGTTTTAAGTACAATGTTGAAACCTTTCAAAGTGCTTCTGGGCCTACAACGTTGCTTTCGGCCTAGTCACCCTGTTTTTCTAATAAGGTTTAGAAACAGTTGAGCTGTCATTTATTTTGCATAGTGTACACACATGGATTTTCTTTCTAATCCTTGCAGTCTACACTGGCTCCCTCCTTGATGTGTTTTTGGATACAGACAAACCCTTTTTTGTTCCAGCAGGCCTTTGGCAAATCATCTGGACCTCTGTCTATACCTTCGACTTTTAAATTGTTATGCATTTAAAATGTTTTAAATGCTTTAATATTGAAAAGTATTTAATTATATTTTTAACTTTTGTATATTTAGGCTGGCCATATGAAAAGGAGGACAGGGCTCATGTAACTTTAACAGTTGTAGAGAAAAGGGAATTTCAGCCAGTGTCATTTGTATGCAATTAGTCCCTGGTGAAATTCCCTCTTCATCACAACAGTTAAAGTTGCAGGCACTATACTAGAGTGACCATATACAAAAGAAGGCAGGGCCCCTGCAACTTTAACTGTTGTGATGAAGAGGGAATTTCACCAGGAACTAATTGCATACAAATGGCACTGGCTGAAATCCCCTTTTCTCTACAACTGTTAAAGTTACATGAGCCCTGTCCTCCTTTTCATATAGTCAGCCTAGTATATTCCTATTTATAGGTTTTAGCTGTATATGTTTTAGTTTTGTAAGGCTGCCCTGAGGCCCAGCATTGGGAAAAAGGCAGGATACTACTACTAGTAGTAGTAATGTTTCAGATTTCACTTCTGCATCTGATGTTCTTTTGCATTTACTTTTCTTTATAAACCATTCATATCTTTAGACTTCTTGTGTGGCATATTTTCATTGGTTTAACAAGTTAAAAGGAGTATTCACTGTTATCATGCTTATGTTATAAAATCTATTTTCAACAGGCCTAGTAACTTCAAGAGTAACAGAGTTGGGGAAAATCCGCAATCTCTTTGCTATCAGAAGCACTGAGTAAGGGATCTCTGGAGATAATTTAGACTGACCCCAACCACAAAACACTATTCCCCCTTCTGAAGAGATCTGGACCACAGACTACTAAAGACAAACAAAGTAGCAGGCCATAATAACAGTTCTCATGTGGCCATTTGCCTTATGAGGCAGGTGCTCTGCGGGCTACCAAATGGAGGGACTAACAGGCTATAAAATTGCCTGGCTGGGTCTGCCAGAAATCCAGCCTCAACACTCCTGGAAGGTCCATGTTCTATAGCACCTGCTGTCAGAGGAACTTGAGGGAATCCCACCCTCCACCCCTGGGTTTAATTTACTGGCTTCCCCTGTCTGGACCTTGCAGAAAACTATAGGGACAGACAGAGCAGGCATTCATAGCACACATAGAATGCTGAGACTGGCAAATCTAAAAGCAAATGTGTTGCTTTTCAAGAACCAAGGAAATTCAATGGGTCTTACTTTTGAGTAAATATCTAGGGATGGAAATGCAGCCTGTGCAAGAACTGAGTAGGGTGACCATATTTGGGAAACCAAAAAAGAGGACACCTAGTGGGGGGGGCAGGAAAATGGCTTTCTGGGGCCACCTTAAAGTCCCCAATTGGAGCGGAGGAGGGGAAAGCATGTCATTCTCACCCCACCCCACTGCTCCAATCAGGCCCTTTTCTATAATGCCTGGGAATTACATATTTTTCCCTTTTAAAGCCTTGATTGGAGCAGTGGGAGAGAATGACACACCTCCAGAAAGCATGTCATTCCCCCCTGCCACGCCTTAAAAGGGAAAGTGTGTAATTCCAGGTCATTATAGACTATTACATAAAATCCCCCCTGACACCGAGGATAGAACAAAAACCAGGAAAAATCTGGGGAAATCCTGACAGTTTTTTATTATTATTTATTATTGCATTTATATCCCACCTTTTTTCCGCCAAGAAACCCAAGGCGGCACACATAATCCTCCTCCTCTCCATTTTATCCTCACAACAGCAACCCTGTGAGATGGGTTGGGCTGAGAGTCTGCAACTGGCCCAAAGTCACCCAATGGGTTTCCATGGCTAAGTGGGGAGTAGAACCCAGATCTCCCAGCTCCCAGTCCAACACTTTAGCCACTAGGCCACACCCTAGTGGTCACCCTTGAATTGAGCCATGCCAAGTTGGAAGCAGATCGGTTCGTGCCTTGATTTTTAGGATTTTTTTTTTAAAGTTTGACTTCAAATGTTTTTCTAAAATTCAAGGCATGAACCAATCTGCTTTCAACTTGGCATGGCTAAAGCCTTACTTAAGAGGTACCATGGTGCCAAGTTTCATCTCTTCATCTTTACTTTCTTTTTTTTTTAATGTACTGCTCAAGGCCCTAGACCCCAAAGAGGAGTATTGGGTTTGAAGTTTTAAAAATTCCTAAAACTCAAGGCATAAACAGATCTGCTTCCAACTTGGCATGGCTCAATCCCTACTTAAGAGCTACCATGCTATCAAGTTTCATCCCTTTATCTTTAAAAATGATGGAATTGTAAGCATTTTAGTTAATTAAAAAAATTAAATTGAAGTTTTAAACATTTCTAAAAATCAAGGGATGAACGGATCTGCTTCCAACTTGGCATGGCTAAATCCCTACTTCAGAGCTACCATGGTGCCAAGTTTCATCTCTTTATCTTTAATTTCATTTTTTAAACTTGTACTGCTCAAGGTCCTGGACCCCAAAGAGATTTCTGTTTGAACTTTAAAAAATTCCTAAAAATCAAGGCATGAACGGATCTGCTTCATACAGCTATATCCCTACTTAAGAGCTACCATGATGCCAGGTTTCATCTCTTTATCTTTAAAAATGAGGGAGATGCAAGCATTTTGGTTGATTTATTAATGTTAAAAGTGAGTTCAACACATAACACTAGCTTTGATTTTATATTGGATGTCAAGATAGTATAACATTCTGGCTGACGCTGGCTTGGTTGTCAACTGTATAATATCCAGTCATCCGTTACACAAAGCCATGAAATTCATTAAACAAAAAAACTACGGTTTACAAAAACAATGTTAAGGCTCTACAGATTCCAACCAAGCACCAAAAAGTAGGGAAATTGGGAGTTAAGGCTCCCAAGCCTTAACGCCACATCCTCCCTAAGGAGGCAGAAAGTGCAAGTGAAATTCTCATTCTCCCAAAGCAGATAAACCATGAGGACAGGGTGGAGAATATGATATGCAAAGGTGACTGTGGGGTTGTGGAAAACTGATCACGAACAACTTAGGGCCACCTACTTCTCTTTTTTTGTTTAGAGCAGCCCTTCCCCAACCTGGTACCTTCCAAAGGTGTTGGACTACAACTCCCATCTCTGCAAGTCAGTATGTCCCATGGTAAGGAATGCTGGGACGTCATCTCAAACACCTGGAGGGCAGCAGGATGGGGAATGCTGTTCCATACCCTTACCAAATACAGGGTCTGCCCAATACTTTTCTCTCACACACATCTCGCATATAGCAGCACTCTTGATAACAAAAGGGGCACTATTCATTACAGATCTAGAACCAGAGCATGTGCCAGACACTTCCAACTTTTGGTCAGTATCCTGCCTTTCAAAGAACCAATGTTTTTTTTAATGTATTTATAAAAAAATATACTATTCACTCCCCACAATCCCTGCACAATACATCATCTCATCAAAGCAACAGTGGAGCAGGAGAGGTTTAGTTTGGCTGTCTTGAACACCTTTCAGATGAGATTAGTTTGCAATCCTATACCTCTTGGGAGAAAGCCCTAGTGAATTCAGTGGAACTGGCTTCTGAGAAGACATGTATAGGAGTCAACCTTCTCCAGCCTGGTGCTCTCCAGATGTGTTACACTGTAACTCCCATGTTATGTGTTATAGGGAAGACAAAAATCAATTCATACTTAATTTTAAAATAATACTTACGCATGAAAGTATTAGGTGGTAGCTCTGTCTTTGATCTCACACTGCTGAACAAGTAAGAGAAATCCTTTATCTGATATTAAGAAACAAACATCCTATGCCATGTGTTGAAAACTAATGTTGATGTCTGAAGGGCTATCTGGATTAGGTATTCAAGATTCATTCATTGTTGTTTCATTTGGTTTTGACAGTTTATTTAAAGTTTATTTATTTGTAGTTCCTTGATTGATCACATATCTTAATGCTGGAAAACATCATACTTTAGTACAGATGTGGGCAGAAAATAGATCTATCCTGATGATTTGGACATCAACTCGCGGCATTCCTGATAACTGCCCATGCTGATAGGGGCTTTTACAAGTTGAATTCCCAAACATCTGGAGATCTACATTCTGCCTTCCCTTGTTCTTGAACAACATTCCCCAACCTGGTGCCTGTCAGATGTGTTGGGTTGCAACTCTCAACATAAGGAGATGCTCTAAGAAATGAGAAGTAGCTGGTCCTAAGTTGTTCATCATCATTTCCCACAACCCCACAGTCACCTCTGCAGATCAAATTGCATATCTAGATTTTTGAGATGACAAGTCCCAGCATTCCTGACCATGGGACATACTGACTTGCAGTGATGGGAGTTGTAGTCCAACACTTTTGGAGGGCACCAGGTTGGGGAAGGGCTGCTCTAAACAAAAAAAGAGAAGTAGGTGGCCCTAAGTTGTTCGTGATCAGTTTTCCACAACCTCACAGTCACCTCTGCATATCATATTCTCCACCCTGTCCTCATGGTTTATCTGCTTTGGGAGAATGAGAATTTCACTTGCACTTTCTGCCTCCTTAGGGAGGATGTGGCGTTAAGGCTTGTGAGCCTTAACTCCCAATTTCCCTGCTTTTTGGTGCTTGGTTGGAATCTGTAGAGCCTTAACATTGTTTTTGTAAACCGTAGGTTTTTTGTTTAATGAATATATAGTCAGACTCCCTGCTTGCTGGTACAGGGTCTCTCTCTTTCTGTTGAGTCTCAGGAATGAAACCCTGGTGTCAAAGCTCATTCTATCAGTGCAAGACGTCTCTTGCACTGGAAAGAAAGGGTCACTATAGTTTTAACTGCACTAAAGTCTTTTCCATCCACATCTCTCTGTCTGGCAAAAAGGGACTCAGCCTGCACCCTAACTGGCTAACACACACACACACACCACACAATGCAACACACATATTTTTTCTGCCCCGTTGTTTCACCCCACTATCAGACACCAGGATTGTGCTTACCAGTGAATTGTGTCTGTCACACTAACTTTGCTGTGGAGCAAAGTGAAGTAATGAAGGGAGCAGAACCAGCCCAAGATGTTTTGTTGTCTGAGGCAAGGGACAAGATGCCACTCTCCCCATCCCATGTACACAATCTCGCCAAAATGGCACTTGAATCTTCCTTCAGCACTGGCAATGGAACAACATCCCCCACTGTACCTGAAAACATCTGGCTGGCTTAGTGGGCACAAAGCAGGCTAGGTTAGGGGGACAACAGTGAGAGGGTGGAGGTTGCTACTTCCTGGCATCTTCCACCTAAGGCAGCCACCACACTTTACCTAATTGTAGGGCTGGTCCTGGAAGGGCACAATTTTCCTGACTCCCAGCCTTCATCAGTGTGTCTCATTTTAACATTTTGTTTCAGATATCAAAAATTAGAGGTCTACGGTTGGACTTTGTGTCTCAAATGCAGCAATAAAGCCACACACACTGAATTACACAATATGAGTCTGTTAGAGATGCATTTTATAATCTAATAGAAGGAACAGAACAAAAAGTTTAACCCATCCAATCGATGCTTAATTATGCACTGCTAACAAGACTTATTTGCACTTGATATCACATTCCGTTTGCACAACATAGCAAGGAATGATTCCAACGTCTCATGGGGATTTATTGGGGAGCAATTATTTATTTATGATTGAGTGTGAATGAGGACATTTTCCCTTGCATTTACTTTAGTTCCATGACTGCCTTTCATTCACAAGGCCGGAGAAACTAAATTGGGGCCTGGGGAACGGGCGAGTGGAACTACGGCAAAGTGAAACTAATGGCAAAGTCATGCTTTCTCATTGTTAGAACTTGCCTTATGGCCTAAACAAATGAAAGCAGGGGATTTATGTACCGAAAGACTTTAAGAAAGCAGCTTAGGTGGTTCCTAAAGTAATTTCATTTGACATTCAGAGGGTGTGCTGAACATTTGCATTCGACATGCAGTAATCCAACTTGTACAATGTTTTGAGGTTGTTGTTGCATAATATGGGATTTGCCTGCCACCCATCCAACTATCTTGTTCTGCCGGACTGATTGATTGTGTACTGGCTAAGAAAAGAACCTAAGAAATATGGATTTCTCTTGTTTTTTAAAAACAGGTTTCTAGTCCTTCAGGCTGCAAAGATATGATTGGATCCAGGATCTGCTTTCCACAAGAAGGGCTCGGCTCATGGAAGGTCCCTCTAGTTGATATTTAGCAATCTCCATCCCACACTCCCACACCACAGCTCACCCCATTCAGCAGGGTCTCCAGATTCTCTCCATGTAGCATTTTCAGGGGGCTGGAGGAGCTGTCATGGAAAGGAGAGAGTGGGAAAGTCCACTTCTAGCAGCCCAATTGATCCAGCACATAGCTAGATGCAACCCACATTTTGAAAAAGAATGCAAGCAATGCCAAGTGAAATTTCAGAAACAAGGGGGAATTTGGGCAAGCTCTCTAGCAGACAAGGAGGTGAGCTTCAGTGCCCTGCATATCTCTTTACCCTTTCCCATGGTGAACAATAACAGAATCAATTATGCAAAATAACCATATATACAAATTTGCTTAAATTACATAATGGGCACAGGTTACATAATTCAGCTTTTCTTGGTATGGAATTTGATTTATCCCTATGCTGATTCTTTTAGTGTAGAGCATACCAAATCCTTTGTTAGAAATGCCCATTCTGTTTTAGAAAAGGACAACACAATCTGGAAAGTTGAAAGCAAGTTTCTTTATTGCAAAGCCTTTTGCAAAAGGGGTGTGGCTATACAAGCTTGGCACACACCGAAAATCATAAATCACACAGCATTTATTCCCTGTCCCCGGCCGGAAAAGGTCCCTCCTATAAAAGGTTACAGCCTACCCGGTACGCCTGATTATAATACTAAAATCCCCGCCTTTGTTTATTCCCCCTCTTCCCCCATACTCTTGCACCCACACACTTATTTATTAAAGCAGCCATTTTCTTATAGTTGCAATCAATCTTAGCCAAGCTTTGACCTCACTGTCGTAATCTAGTGGTTAAGTCTATTTTCTGTTTGCGTTCTTTGCTACACTCCCGACCACACAGCCACCTGCTTTCTACTTGCCTTAGCTAAGTTCCTCAAAAACAGCAAATGGAGCAACCTTCTCCGTGCTTTTCTATGCCTTTCTTCATGGTTCAAAAGGTCACACACCTGACAATTTTGCTCCACTGTCTGCTTCTGTCTTTTAGAAATGCTCTTCTGCTTTTTTTCTAACTACTGTGCATTTGGCATTTTATATGTGCCTCTAGATTAAATGAATTGCTTTTGCTTATTAATTATTGGATTATGTGCCAGCCTTATATATGTGCTTACTGGATTATATAATTACTTAGCCCTATATGTTGCTTGGTGAAAAAGCAACATTTCCCACATCCTTGGAAACAGGAGCTGTAATAAAATTGACATATATACTGTACCATCAACTTGAACTTATTCAACCACAATTACCAACGAATAGATTTTAATCTCTTTCCAGATTCCCCATCCTAGATTTTCAAGCATAACACATAATGTATGTATCTAAACTATGATTTACAATGTGATTGGCAGAGGCAGTGGTAAATAGTTTGGCTGATAGGAGTTTGCAACCTTTCTCCAGCAGGAACATAATAAATTGGATTATCAGCCAAATAATAATAATAATAATAATAATAATAATAATAATGGGAGAATTTGTGACAAACGTACTGCTACTGGGAAAATAGGTCCAACTTGTTTTCAGATTCTATTTGCATGTGCATAGGATGCTTAATTATTTGGGGGTATTTTGCTCTATTAAAAACAGCCTGTAAATATGAAGATCTGATGGAATTTTCTGTAAGTCATATATTTATTTATTATATTTTCAATCTGCCCTGTCCTTTGCGGCAGGAGATAGTTACTCCTCCCTCTCAGAGCCAGCACAGTTCTGGTTATGTTTCCATGCTCAGAAATGGAGTGTGGATATGGGACAAGGACATTCCTGAGGCCAGGGAGGGGAGGAGACCGGGTCTGCGGCCATACAACTTTTCCTATGACTTCCCCAGCCTCCTTCCCTCCCCTCCAAAGTGCTGCTGCCGCTGCTAGCCAGGCAAAATCACCTGCCTAGCAAAAATTCACGGTAGCTGGAGAACGGAGGCAAAGATTGCCTCCACCTTCCAGCCATCCTGCGTTGGATATTCAGCAGCCTCCAAACTTGGACACTGCCAGTTAATCTTCATAGAATTACATCCTAAGTTAACTAAAAACACCTCTACAGCACATTGTTTGGGTTTATTTTGTTTGATGTGTTGGGTGAGGGATTGTTCCGCAGTTTACATGCGTTAGATGGGATCAGAGGTGCATCTAATGTAAAAAGGGTTCCTTGGAGGACTGAGAGGCTAAAAAAGCCTGTGGTGTTCCTCCCACACCAGCCTGTTCTTTCCAGCAGGGCACTGGATATTTGGGAATGCTCAGCCAGGTGCCTATCCTGTACTCCATCAGTCAGGTGTCTGGAGAGTAGTAGAGTCTGGGTATCTTCCTGTCCGTACTTTATCTCAAATACCCAGCAGGGAAACTTCTGTGCTGGATGCATTCAATAACTACTTGTGCCTTTATCACACATACCATTTCCCCCCCCCCACCCCGGATTGCTTCTGCAGGTTCCTCCTCCATTTCCTATGGGAATCTAGCATTTTGAATCGCACATGGTCAGTTTTGCTCTGATACCTCAAACTCAGCCTGTTGAACTTGCCTGAACTTGCCTGAAACGGACTTTGCCCATTCAGGGTTAAATCGAAACAGAGGCTGTCTCTACAAGAGGCATTTAAAGCTCTTTCAAGGCGCATTAAAAAAAATTACCTCTACAAGAACGGAGCACAAATCGGGCGTAGAGGCACGTTTTCTCTCCGATTATGCGCATTATCAAATGCACATTAAATAGTGAGTTTTATTTTGCTCCGGCCGTTAAAGCGCATTTTGACTATGTGAACAAGTGATTCTCTGCATTAACTACTTGTAAAGTGCATTTGAAACAACTGGTAAGGTCACTACAAGAAAATGCATACAAGCATTTACGATAAAGCGCTTCAGCGATTATGCGCATAATTGGCTAACCAGGCGTCAAACGGAATCCATCTAGAAGGGGTCAGAAACTAAAAACGGAGCACTCAAGGTGCGAGAACAGCGTGAGGGAGACAATGTCATGCGAATCCCTCGCTGAAGATCTGGATCAAAGTAGCTGTGTGAGTGTGCTTAAAACCGCAAGTGTGATAATGGCCTTGGTAAGGTGGCAATGATGTGATGGATTGCCATAAACAACCACTATGAAAAATCTGGATCACTCACTCACCTATGATCCACCCACCACTTCGCAGCTTAGTTGCTGAGTGGCTAGTGAGAAAACACAGCATGGGTGTTGTTAAGCTGATTTGGGGGCAATTTCCATCATGTCAAATGGAACCTTTTCTCACGGGCCTAGCTATCAATCTGACAAACATTCTACCTTCATTGAAAGTGCTTCCGTGCCGGCACTGTAATTTGTGTAGCTGAGAGGAATTTGTGAGAAACAAGCACATTGGTTCTTTGCCTTCTAGGGAATGTTTGTATGCATCCCCTTCATTTGTGAGCTACGCCATTTTCTTCTATGAAATTTTCCTTCGCAAAATGAAACACTATGGAGGTTGCTAAGCAATATGCCTGGCAAGGTCTCAGCACTTGTCAGAGAAATTATTCATCCCACGGCTTGGTGTGTGCCCCACCGCAGAAGTGAGGAGAATGTCACTCAAAGAGCGTCAGTAAAGGCTGGGCCTTAATGGAGGAAACCAAGGCCTTGACAGCTAGAGAAGGAAGACGGAACCATTTTTTAAATAAGTAACGAGATAAGAGAGGGTGAGATTACATAGTGTGGGCTTTGTGGCTTTGTTACAACTAACATGTCAGTATTTTAATTTTGTATGAAGTTTCAGCCTGAATGTTTTAGCACCCTACTCCAGGTATGTGGCAGTTTAGAGCTCACTTTAAAGCATGAAGAAAAACATTTTAAAGCTATTAAACCAAATGAAGGGAAAACATTAGTATAACCTTTTACTACCACTCACAAGTGCCTAGTGTGTTGATCTAAAATGCAATTAAATGTGTTCCATTTAGTAGATGAAAACCATCATCTTACGAGACACTATAATTATATTGGCTGTATTTACCGATAAGTGTTTTTGTTGGGTACTCTTTTCTGGCTGTTGTTCTATAAATAGAACTGAGCTTATATCACTAAATAGTTTGATGAATGTCACCCTTTTACTCTTGAATTGAGCGCTGTTTGGGCAGAATGTGTAATTCTTTCTGCCTGCCAGTAAAGCAAAATTAAGTATTCGGTAACGACTAATTTAAGGTAGGTTACCTGTCATAACAGTAAATATCTAAAGAAAGTATTTATCTTTCGAGTTCAGCTCTGTATGGGTTCCTCTAGACGATCGATTTAAGGCTCATGCATGGTGCATTAACAGTTTTACCTCTATAAGAACGAAGCACAAATCAGGTGTGCATCCGATTTTTATCCTCGTTAATGCGCTTTTTCGATTTCCCATTAAATAACAACTTTTAATTTCCTCCAAAGTTACAGCGCCTTCTCTTAGTGTAAACAACTTCTGAGCAGTCGCATTGATGATGATAGTGGGCGGACTGTGGTGGTGATGTCATGCATGAAGAACTGCCCCTTCACCCCTTTGGCGGGAATACCTCCCACCATTGTGTTTTGTCATTTCCTGTCTCCTCCCTCCCTACTTCCTTCTTCTTCTTCCCTTCAGTCCTGATGGACTGTTAGTAATGGCTGACCATACCGGTATTTAAAGTAAAGTTTCTTTTAAAAAACCCCTGGAATCTTTCTTTCGTCGAGATGTGGGACTACTCACAAGGAGCTGGTTCTACAGGAAGCAAGGAGGTTGAAATAAGGATGTGCGCATAATTTGAGATCCGCTAACGTAAACCCTCCCCCACCCCCGTTCCCTGGGATCCTGGCTGGAAAAAGGCAGTGAAACTTGCCATTGAGTTGTTGTCTTGTGCACTGTTACTCGGGAGTAAGGTGCATTGAGTTACCTCCCCACCTTCTCTCATTGCTTTACCGGGAAGTTGTGTGTGTGTGTGTCTGTCTGGTGTATCGGACCAAAACAACCATTTAGTACAGAGAAACAACTGCAATATCTTTATTCTACAAATGGTTACAGGTGGGCACAAGCCCATTGCAAAGTGTGGGTGGAGTAATCAGAAAGGCACAGCACATGTTGGAAATACATGGGAATGGGGTCCCTGCCCGATCATTCTAATGGCACTGGCGGTTGGCATGCTGGACAATACACTCAAGACTCCTCATTCAATGCTGAAGGACATGCAGTGAGTGCTCCGTACCACGGAGGCGCAGCTGGAACTGACCATTCTGTCTCTTGAGTACAGCTAGGCGGAATAACAGCAGCCACGCTGTTGGGTGGAAGAGGGGACAGGGGAAGAGGGGACAAAGAGACATCAGTGCCAGCCAGGGGGTTTTGGTGGGGCAGCGCACAGTCCTCCCGCCTAGCCCAGTAACCCACCACTGCGGTGCAAAGACCTGCTGGGATGGTGAGGTTGCCCTCTGGACCGCTCAGCATTTGGCATTCCAGAACTGAACTGTGCTGGCATCTCAGTGTCCGGAGACAGGCAGAATAATAGGAAGTTTGAATGGAACTGGGACATCAGTGCAAAATGCAACATTGTAACAGAAAGACTACACAAAAATTTGCCCTTGAAGCAGAAGATGTACCTAGGAGGTTGTGAAGCAGGAGAGACAGGGTGCCTCTACAAGAGGCATTTAAAGCTCTTTCAAGGCGCATTAAAAAAATTATGCGCATTATCGAATGCGCGTTAAATCGCGAGTTTTATTTTGCTCCGTCCGTTAAAGCCCATTTTGACTGTGTGAATAAGTGCTTATGCGCATTAACTACTTGTAAAGCGCATTTTGGACATCTGTTAATGCGCTTCGCCGCCTCTCGCCGCCTCTCATGCAGAGGGATTAGGCGTAAATGCACTTCTGCGATTATGCGCATAATCGCCTAACCAGGCGCAAAAGCAAATCCTTGTAGAGGGGACCATAAGGGGCTTCTGGAGCTAGCATTGGGGAGGAGTGTCCCATACGAGCCTGGCCCAAGCACCGCCATTTGCGGGTACTGCTGCTCCGGCATACATCCATAGGCTTACATTTCTGTTTACTCCTGGGCAATTGGGGGGGGGGATTCCCTGGGAGGTGTGCGTATGTACGTATGTTTTGTGTGTATGTTGCTGATTGCAAAGGAAAGTGTGGCCGGAGGAATCAGAAAAGGGTGAGCAAGACATCCCGTAGAAGCCTGTCCGAAGCCATAGGCTTGCATCTCCATTTACTCCTGAGCAGTTAGGGGGGAGGACTACTACAAATGGCGATCGGGCACAAGGGAAGAGGTAACCCAGGTGACCAAAGGCGGGAGATTCAGGTGGGCAGGGTTAACAAAAGGCGGGAAACTGAGGGGGCAGTTCCACCAGGAAACAGGGCGGTGCTTTCATCAACATTTCTCTGTTCGAGCATCGCTATATGCTTAATTGATAATGTGATTAAATGCATGTAAACAACTTTAAAGCGCCTTGCATAGATCCGGTCATTCGCTTCCATATCTCTCATCTATAGGTATTGGAAGTAAACTCGACTGTAAGTTAATGGGCATATTCGGAGAATCAACCGTAAAAGTGACCTCTTCTAGAGGGGGCCTATGAAATTTGATAGAAAATGTGAATTATGGTTGGGCAAATGGTTTGTGGCTAAGTACACCAATACCTGCGCCTTTTGTGAGCTTCTTTTAAAGTGAGACATGGCAAGGAATTGTGCAAGGAAGAAAGGAGAGAGAAGTACTCTTGTTATACCTTTCTCCCTTCCTCAAAGACTTGATCTTTGAGGAGGTGGATGTAGGCTCTGAGAAAACTTCCTCTGGGCCAAATCTCCCTTTGCCCAATAGACATTTCAGAGGCAAAGGAGAGACCTCAATTTCTCTTTCCCTCAGCGTCCCTTCCTTGCTGAAGCAGCTTTGCGTGTCGGGGAGAGGGAGCAGACAACTGGATGGTTTCTCATGTCAGCTGAGACTGCTCAGCTAATACAAAACCAAAATACATACTGCAATGAACCAGCTTTTTAAAAACTGTTCTTCAATTGGCCACTTTAATTTAAAAGACAAAATGGCCATGGGGCCCCAATCTGGAACATACTTCCAATCCAGATTGGGCCCACATCAGTTTCTTGCCAGAAATCTCCCTTCCCACTTGCTATATGCTTGCAGTAAAGAAGACCAGGAGGGCGGGGGGGGGGGGGGGGGGATGCTGCTGCAGGCTGCATCCTGGATTGCAGGCACAGTATAAATGGGGCCCCGGCCCATGGCTGCTTTTAATTCAGAATGAAGCTGGTCATTTTCAGCATGCTTTGAACAAAACTACATGTGTGTGTTTATTCTAACATCACCCACTAGGAACAGGAGAGCTCGTGGCACTAAGGTCTGAGGAAGAGAAGGAAACTACGGAGCCAAGGTGACGGTGGGACAAGAATAAGGAGGTCAAAGAATTGACAGGAATCTGTGGAGCTAAATTTCGTGTGCTGGTTTCAAATTGCCAGCTGTTTTGGACAATCGGAGACTTCAGTTCTTCCCCCCCCCCCCCCGCTTTCTCTCCTCCCTTGTCTGAGTGTGTGACTGTATGTATACACGCGCACGCACGCACACACACACACACAAGTACATGAGTGCATCCCTCTCACACTTGCAGCTGATAATGACATGCAGTTCCAAATGAACTGAGAAAATGGAAATTGCTTGCAAAAGGAAGGAGAGCACATTTAACATTCCTCTTGTTCCAGCATTTGCAAGACTCTGATATAATTACCACAAAACACACATAGGCAGATGGCAAACTCAGCACCACCTTGTATGCAGGCAACAGGACAGAGCTGAAATCTTGACATTTTGTTCAAGATGTTTCAACTCACAAGTCTGAAATCTGCTGGTGAATGGGACAATTTTACTCTGATTATTAGTTAGATGGAAGGAATTACACCTCCAGAAGTGTGCAATAACTTGCAAGCCCTCCTCACCTTCCTCATGCCGCCGTAGGGGGTGGGAATGCATTGGGATGTCACAAAACTATCCATTTCCTATTGTCCAATATCTATTATATTTTCTTATTGTCAAATCAAGTATACTAATAGCAGACTCATTCTCCCAGTGTCTATCCTTACGTAGCCAAAATGGCATCATCCACACATAAAAGGCAGGCAGCAGCAGGCTTGGGAGGGGGGACCCCAAAGTTTACAGAAATACAAAAATGTTTTTTTAAAAAACCCCTAAGGGATTGTTGATATATGTGTTGTTTTTAAAAGCCACACAGCCCAATGAGGACTGAGCATGCTCAACAGACAAGGAATATTGACTGTTGGAATGGAGGCCATGTCTAGCTGGCTGGAACCCTAAATAGAAGCATTGCGCATAAATTCTTCACATGAACTCAGAATGAAGGAAAAAGGGTGGACACAAACTGGAGAAGCATGTGAATGACTCAGCCCTACCATTAGGTAGAGTGAGACAGCTGCCTCAGGCACCTGGTTTGGGGTGTTCTCAAAGGGCAGCAAATGGTTAGCTATCTAATTGATTTGGGGGCATTTGGACTGCCAGGGAAGGAAAGAGGAGCTTGTGCGATTTTCTGCCTCAAGTACCAATATAATCCGACTGGCCTGGGCTACTATGAAACTTGACTTGGTGGAGTGAGGCATTTGCTGCTCCACCTCCAGTTAGTAAAATGTCTTGGGCCAGCCTTGGTTAAGGATGGCATTGCATATGGCATAAAATGAGATCCAGACTGCTGAAAGAGACTAATTTAACCCTGGAGCATGCAGTGGATATATGCAGGGCAGAGGAAGTGGTTACAAAGCAGTTGAGAGAGTGAGGGGTGGCAGGAAAACATGGGATGTTTTACAATAAAAACTACATCTAAAAATCTAAAAGACAACAGCTCAGAACAACCTTAGCATTCATGCTAACAACAGCCACCCCAAAAGAAAGAGATGCCATAGGGGTATGAAGTAGTAGTGAAGGTCTGGTATAAATGTGGCATCAACCTTAGCATACGAGAAAGAATGTGAACAAAAATAGCAAATGCAGAGCCAAGACAGACATTACTTTAAATGTTTGTCTAGCAACTATGTCTTCTTTTTGTTTTTACTGTAGTGTAGGCATAGGGGCCCCAATCCAGATCTTAAATGCTCCTCCCTGCCACCCATGTTAGGGTTCTGATCTAGATTGGGGATCCTGCACCTACTCTAGAGTAAAAATGAAAAAAAAAATCCTAGCTGCTAGACACTCATTTAAAGTCTGTTTGGGTCGTTAATCATTTTGCTGATTTTTTTAAAAAAAAATTAAATTAAGGCAAAGATACATTTGTTACTGGTGAAACCAATGAAAACTGACATGCATTCTTCATTAATACATGGAATTCTTCAGCTCTTGAAGATAAGTAGCGTGTAGGTCTTCTCATAAATTATTACAAAATATCTGAATTTAAAAATTGACACGGGGGCAAAAGTTAATGCAATGACTGAACTGCTTCAATAGTCCAATAGTACATTCACAGCATATTCTGGGAAAAGACAGTAAGGGCCTAACCACACTATGCCAATGATGTGATTAGCAAAGATGTTGCATCGGGGGGGGGGGGAATTAAACACTTGGGAATGCTCTGGATCATATGCTGTCCCTGGAACTTCAGGAAGCAGTGGTGGCGAGAACCTACAGTCATCTGCTCTGGCAACAGTTCACCATGCCTTGGTTTTGTCTCAGACTACTGAAATGTGTTCTACAAGGGGCTACCCTTGAAGAGTGTCTGGAAGGGTCCATTGGTGCAAAATGCAGGCTGCTAACTGGTGCACAGTGTCATGGTCACATCACCCCAATGCTGAAAGATCTGCATTGTGTGCCACTAGCTTTCCAGATTCAATTCAACACTCCAGAATCTGTGGCGCAGTATACAAATGTTGTCAATCAATGAATAAACACAAGGTGTTAGTTTTAACTAGGGTGACCATATGGAAAGGAGGACAGGGCTCCTGTATCTTTAACAGCTGCATAGAAAAGGGAATTTCAGTAGGTGTCATCCCTGGTGAAAGTCCCTCTTCATCACAACGGTTAAAGCTGCAGGAGCCCTGCCCTCTTGACCAGATACAAAAGAGGGCAGGTCTCCTGCACCTTTCAGTACAACTGTTAAGGATACAGGAGCCCTGTCCTCCTTTCCATATGGTCACCCTAGTTTTAACCTTTAAAGCTCTAAAGGCGTGATCCTATGCATGTTTAGAAAAAAAAGTCCTTCAACTCCCAGCATGTCTTTCAACTCCCACACATACCATGGAAATTAGCATTAGGGGGAAAAAAACTCTCATTGGCACAGTGGGAGGTTTTTTTTCTCCCAAATGTTAATTTCTGTGTTGAGCCTCCCCAATCTTTTCCCAAGATCACATCTAGAGAGGAAAAGGCCAATCACAATCTATCACCGCCATGTGATCTAGGTATTTAATATTTTTTAAACTATGATGTGACTGCTAATCACATATCAACATAACACGTAGCTAGGTCCTGAGTATTTGGTAAATGTAATCTGAATTGCAGGTATGAAGACAAGACAGTTTAGCTGAAATTCCAGAAGGCAGATTTTGATGCACCAGTTGTATTGACTTTAATGGCCGTGCCTAATTTAATTTTACTTTCATACAAAGATTTAGTTTAATAAATCAGACCCAAAAGATGAATGGTATGGTGATACAAATTATGACCTAGGTTTCTTAAGTGGAGCAGGGATAAACCCACCCTCTGCCCCCACTGTCCCAGAGCAGCATCTGGTTTTGTTATTTCTCCTGCAACTCACTCATATATATTGGTATAACATCTGGGCTTATTTTGAGGGCCAAATACCAAGTTTCCAACTCTTTGCAGATCGTATCTGCAGTTAAATGTACAAGCCTAGTTCAAATCTAAGTAGTACTGCCCTTGTGCCCTGCTGATGGGTGTAAGGTAAGTCACTTTCATCCTCAGTTCCTAATATATTAAAAGGGAGTGATAAAGATTTGCCTTTTGTGGGATAAACAAAGATTTTAAAGTACTTTATTGTCATACATACAATTTTCACCACAAAATCCCGGCCTTTTTTACAGGCACTGCGACAGATTTTGCTCCTAGCTATACCCATCTTAATCCAGAATAACGGCTCTCTCTACAGATGTCATCTCAGCTTCTGCAACAAGGAACAGAAGGCAGTTCACCATTTGTGTAGTGGAAAGATGAAAATAAAAATTGATCTAAAAGTTCTAAAATAGAGGCCTCCAGCAGATTTGCAATTCTGCTCTTTATAGGTTTCAGAGAGATTTTCTTTTGCAAAGATGGATGCCCACAGTCATCCATAATTCCCAAATTCCCAGAAATATCTTGGTTAAGAATTATTCATATTGTTCGTATAGCGTTGTTTAAAATTATTTACAACATCTTCACAACATCGATGGCGGAATAAAGTGGGGAGTTTGTGACATCGGGCCAAACTAGACATTCTCTTGATTTGTAGCACACAGCTACACACCAAGTTTCGGTGCCAGGGAGATCCATTCAGATGGGGAGATAGCAATTCACATATAGATAGGAGTGGGTTATATTATGACCAGAACTTTATTGGTTACAGTTGCAATGGATTGTGGTGGGGCATATAGGTCTTTATCTAGTCACTGGGCAACCTGGCTGCTGGCTGATATCTCCCACCGCAGCCTGTGGGCTGGGGTGACCAACACTGGAAGGGGGACAGAAGATACTGAGCCCACCCTGACATAAAATCAAGCACATTCTCCCTCTGATCTGCCCTGAAGTTCCACCTCTGGAAGCCAATCAGGGTTACCACTTGACTGACGGAAATGATGCCTATTTGCTGTAAGGACACAGTGGGGCCGACAACTGCTCACGCCGCCACTAGCACTCCCTCAGTCTTCCCGCCCATGCCCAGGCACAAATAGAGGCTTCCCAGCAGGGGCTTTGCCGGATTACATGCACCCAGGGGTGGGGATTCTAATTTCCCACCATGCACAGGGCTAGAATGCTTAGGGTAAAGGTCTCCATTTTCTGTCATTAGGGGGAAAGTCTCAATTTTTTCCTAAGTGTTTTCATTGGAGGAAGGCAAGGGGTGTAAAATTGCCTCTGATCATGCTGCGGAGAGAAGAGATATTCTTCCCTTCACCACACACTGCATTTCCTGTAAGGACTCTCCTCCACCCCCACCTCCTGCATGCCTGTCATTAGGTAAGCAAAAACTTGAAATGTAATTGCATGCTGCACACCAAGAGACTATCTAGTCTGGCCCTTAATCAAAACTGATGGAATTATTTCTCAATGATGCCTCCTGTTAGAAACGCAATTAGCAGAGAAAAAACAAACAGCAAAACAGAATGAGCATTTACCAGTCCCACATGCACACAGGCTATTTTAGAATAATAAAAGGAGACCACACTCTTCTTCAGTGAAGGAAAGAAAACAGTTTTACTCACAAATCTTATTGCATATACAAAGCAGATAAGGCATAGAATTTCAAAAGAGTTTGTTCAAGCCATTTGGAGTTTTGTTACACTGGCAGAAGCGAAAGAGCAAACACACGTGTTCCCAGAAATGGTGGAATTCAGAAAGGAAGTGAGGAGGAACAGAAAGAAAAAAAATCACAGGAAACCACATTGTAAGCTATAGAGCTCCTGAGGTCAAACTTCCCATCAACTAAATAACTGCAACACTGCCCCCTTCCAGTAACTTCCAGTAAATTGCAGTTGCAATTTTCCCAACAAAAGCCACCCAAAGAGTCTGTAAAAAACCCAAATCTCCTTTGTCCATAGGTCATGGCCCAATCCTACATCCGTTTACCTGGGAGCAAGCCCCATAGAACACAGTGGGACTTACTTGTGTGTGAGTATGCATAGGATTGCACTGCTAGGAAAGCGAGAGCAAGAGAGAGAAGGCAGTCATTTTATATTGATTAAAAATCAATACTACTTTGTCTGAGATAGGGAGGCAACCATAGTGACAGTAATATAGCAGAGCAGTGCAGTTCATATGCAACTGAAAGTGTGACTAATATATGTTTCTGTGCACCTAATGGGGGAGGATAGTGTTCCAGGCAGACATATAGGAATTTGGGCTCCTGCTTATGGCAGCCTTAGCGTTCTTCAGGACAGGGCCTCTGCCAGTATTCTTCTGTCAGTTCGTTTTCTATTTTTGTACACAATAGACGCCAAGGACAAAAGGAAACTGCAGGAGAGTCAGCAGTGCTGCTTATATATCTGCTGGTACAACCCAGATAGATTTATAGACTAGCGGGGAGGCTAAACCAACATTTCTCGGCAGAAACAAAAGCTCATTATTCCATGAGGAATATACTGTAGGTACCTTAGCCAGAGGTCATCAGAATTGCACAGGAGAAATAATTGTAGGAGGAGGGAAGTTTCTGCATTTTAATAAGCTTTGCATAATACTGTGACAAGAACAACACAGAGAAAAATATACTGCACATAGATCAAGCAAGCCACAGGCACGCATGCAGCATACTGAACAGGACAAGGATGTTCAGAAAGCGCAAGAGCTCCTGATCAAAGCCTAACATCTTCCCATCACAAGTGATACCTTTCCTTTGCTAAAAGCCCTTTAACACAATATAACAGGAAGCCGACACTTACAAACCCTGCTCACCCACCCTCCCAAACTCTAACTTTGAACAAGACAAGACAAAAAGGTTTCACACATATTGAAACAATTAGTACTAGGGGTGTGCACGGACCCCCCAGATCGGATCGGGACCCGGATCGGGACCTCCAATTTTGTCCCGGACCGGTTCGGACAAAATCGGAGGCCCCCCGGACCGGATCGAGTCCGATCCCGACCCAAAAATCGTACATTTTTGGATCGGCCGCCATTTTTTTCCCCATAGACTTGCATTGCAATGCAAGTCTATGAGGAAAAAATGGCGGCGGGTGGGTAAGGGGGGGCCTAACTCCCTCCCCCCCCCGGGGCCGTCCGCTGTGGACGGCCCCGGCAGGTAAACCCCCTCCCCCGCGCTCCCTACCCCCCCTGGGGCCGCCTGCTTCCATCCGCTGGCGCCCGCGGGCGCCAGCGGATAGAAGCGGACGGCTCCGGGGGGGGGGTAAGCCCCCTTCCCCGCCACTTACCTTCTCGGCACGTCCGGCGCCGGCGGCTACTACCAGCGGGCTCCGCGGCCTACTCTCAAGTAGCGCGCCGGGTGATGACATCACCCGGCGCGCCACCCTGGAGCAGGCCGCGGAGCCTGCTGGTAGTAGTAGGCGCCGGCGCCGGACGGGAGCCGCCGGGCCGGGCAGGTAAGGGCCCCCCTCCCCCCTCCCCCCTCCGCGCGCCCCCTCCTCCCCTCCACGCACCCCCTCCTTACCTTTCCGGCCCGGCGGCTCCCGTCCGGCGCCGGCGCCTACTACTTCCAGCAGGCTCCGCGGCCTGCTCTAGAGTAGCGCGCCGGGTGATGACATCACCCGGCGCGCCATCCTAGAGCAGGCCGCGGAGCCTGCTGGGAATAGTAGGCGCCGGCGCCGGACGGGAGCCGCCGGGCCGGAAAGGTAAGGGCCCCCCTCCCCCCTCCGCGCGCCCCCTCCTCCCCTCCACGCACCCCCTCCTTACCTTCCCGGCCCGGTGGCTCCCGTCCGGCGCCGGCGCCTACTACTACCAGCAGGCTCCGCGGCCTGCTCTAGAGTAGCGCGCCGGGTGATGACATCACCCGGCGCGCCACCCTAGAGCAGGCCGCGGAGCCTGCTAGTAGTAGTAGGCTCCGGCGCCGGACGGGAGCCACCGGGCCGAGAAGGTAAGTGCCCCCCTCCTCCCCCCCCCCGCTGTCCACTTTCATCGGCGGGCGCCCGCTGGCGCCCGCCAATGGAAGCGGCGGTGGGCGCCAGTGGGCGCCCGCCGATCCGCCGATCCGCCGAACCGGTTCGGAGCTTTTTCGGACCGGTTCGGATTGGATCGGCCGATCCAGCTGCGGGATCGGAAATCGGATAATTTATCCGATTTCCCACTGGACCGGACTCGGATCGTGGATCGGGTCCGATCCAGTGCACATCCCTAATTAGTACAGTGGAGCAAATTTTCCTTCCTGCTCACATGGCTTTTTATGCCATCAACAGTAAAGCCCATGGAGGATCTATGAACATATGAAGGAAGGTCATGGGAAATGACTTACGAACAGACCTGAAGTCCAGAATAAACTATAACAAACAGAGAGCAGAAAAGTGTGTGTAAATGTCACATTTTGGAGCATGATTCTGACTGCAGCTATAGTCAGGCATTCCCCTTGCATGTACGCCCTACACACAAGGAGGGGGAGCAGGGATGAGAATGTTAAGTCCATACACACACACCCTCCATCACCATTATTATTGCTCTCTATACATGGAGGTGACTCTGCAGAAGGGCTTCATCACACCTACTTTTTTCCCAGTTTGAGTCTGCAGTTTCCCCACCTACTTTTTTCCCAGTTTGAGTCTGCAGTTTCCCTCTCCATTTCCTTAGCAAGTCAAGCGCTGGGCACTTTCACGTCTGTGCATTGTTGCACTCATGTATCTTTTCACCTGTATCACTACTATCTATCTATCTATCTATGTGCAAATACAATAGTACAGCAGCCTGAAACTGTACAATTACAGTAAAACACCACACTATGCTTTCCTCTAAGATCATATTAAGCAAGATAAGTGAAGAAAGTATCACAATTAGTTTTTGGAGAAGTTTGTGGTCAATGTTGGCATGGCAAGGGGAAGCCAACACTGTTCTGGTCAGGAAACCTAGACATGCCTACTCAGCAGTAAGAACCATAGGGTTGAATGGGACCGAGTCCTGGCATGGGGGGCGGTGGCCTCACTTGCCTTCTCCACCGGGTGTTTGGGCACCCTCTCTCCCTCCCCCTTCACGGTTGAGCAGTTGAGTGGTGAACCACACCGCCCTCCTCTTTTGTCAGCGAGATCCTTCGACATAAACACACACCCAACAAAAACATAAGATGGTCCAGTATAGCTCAAGGACATGGGAGGAGTGGCTTTATTGCGCAGGTAGGGGAAAAAACAGACCTTCCCCACTCCAAAATAAGATGGAAAACTGAGGGAAAGAGGCAAGATGAGCACAAGACAGGGATAACATCATGTGAGTACCATGCTGCAAAAACACATACCAGACATGGCAAGAGTGCGATAAATCGCTGGTGTGATGGAGCTCGAATAGAATCTCCTCTATACATAGAATTTCGCCCAAGATTTTAGAATCCTTCTTTTCTAGGATTCTAACATCTCAAGGAGAGCCTCCATAGATAGAGGGAGCTCCACTCTGCAGACAGTTGCTCTGCATGTGTACAGCGTGACAACAGCGAGCAAAGGGGCAGAGTTAATACACTCATCCTCGCTCATCCTCCTCATGTGCAGAGTTTACACGCAAGGAGAATGCCTGAACAGGGCAAATATTTCAATGAAATTAAGTTATAATATTTTGCTGACTTCCACTGAACTCTCCCCCCCCCCACTTTTTTTCAACAAGTCACATTGATGTGAACAATTTAAACTGCAACTAGTTTAGAGTTGCAGACCACCAATGGTGCACAGGAATTGATGCATTGGCAGGCTGCTAGTGGGACATGTTGGAAACAAGACTACACTACTGCTTCAGAGCAGCATTGAAGTGCACTGATAACTGTTGGGGCACAATCCACTTTCCATATACTGCTTTCATGGTGTTATTTCCTGCTTTTTATTTCACATTCATAATGATTTGACACAAGCAGCAATTTCCCCCCATATGACATCATACGACATCATCCCTACCGTCGTTTTGCATCATGCTTCTGTCCCACAGTAACGATGAACAGCTTCCTCTTTCTTCACATGAGGAAGAACGAGGAAGCAAGCAAAGACCACGTGGCCCGTTTTTGTCGCACTGCTTGTCCTGCACACAGCCCGGAAATGGCAGCAAGTTTCATCGCAGCCAAAAGAATCAAATTTGTCAGGTCTTATTTTTTGATGGAAAGAAGAGCAAAAGGAGCAGGAGATGCACAGGAGGCAGATGTCGTCATCAAAAGGACCCATGAACATCCATAACTGACCAGTAATGAGCGTGCGATAAAGCATTCATCTGATGATGCTCAAGGAGAATGTGTGATGGCCCAGGACTGAGGCCCCTCAAGCAGTAGCTATCCATTTGATCTCCAGGAAATACAGCTGCCCACTGCCTCCAAGGAGGGGGCCTTGGACTCCTCCAATAAACAGGGAGGTCCTGGGGAACATTCCCAAACCACTCCACCCTCCTCTGACCTTCACCACCCAGAGGAAGACAGCAATGACAGGAAAGGACACTAGCTCTCTACAAAACCACATATAGTACTTGAGGAGCGCCCATAAAGACACTCCTGTCCTGGCTGTAAAACCCTGGGTCTATCTACACAGTCCCTTGGAACGTTTTAAATAGTATTTTAAAATGTTCCAAATAGGTGCGTTCTAAAACGTCTTAGGCCACATTACTGAGTACTCACGTTACAGGAGAAAAATTCTTCAGTCTTTAAAGCGGTGTGTGTGGTCACACACTCTTCTGCCCTATCTCTTTCTGTTTCGCTTTTACATTGAGTTTAGGGCAAGGCATTGTGGACATTGTAGTTCAGTCACCCACTTCCTCCTTTGTTCCTCTGTCATTCCCTAGCGAGTATAGGGCTAAGAATTGTGGGTGTTGTAGTTCACTCACTCACTTCCTCCTTAGCCCCGCTTTCTTCCCCACCAATCAACTGCTAAGCATTTGGGCACCAGTACACGAAGCACTGCCCCCATGAATCACAAACGGTAAGGAAGGACACATTATTTTACTTAAAACGATTTATTAAAAGTGAAACTGTTGTATATAACTGAAGTGAGTTTTAAAAAAACCTCAGATATACAACGTTATAGGGAGTGTGTCATGTGGCCCAAAGAGTTTTCATAACCCTTATAAAACATTAAAAACCTAGTGTGTAGATCGGCTCCAAGTCAGTTGCTCTAGACTAGCCTTCCCCAACTTGGTGATCTCCAGCCCCAGCCAGCATGGCTAATGGCAGGAATTCTGGGAGTTCTAGTTCAAAATATTCTTTCAGCCTCATAGATTGAAGCTACTGATGCACTGGGCCTCTTCAGGCTGCAGGAGAGGGAATTTCATGTTTGAATTTCCTCTCCATATACAGCCTAATGCATATTTATGATATGATCATGTGTGCGAAACTGTGAGACTGGACCTCTTACTGCTGGTATGTTGATTTTTATGTGCAGTGGGTTGTATTTTCCATACCTACAGTCCAAAATTGCACTTTCCAGCAACAGACACATCATAGCTGAGCTGTGAACAAAGATTGTATCTCCTTGTAATCTCCCAGTTAAAATGCTAAGACACCACTGGCAAAGAGCATTTTATCTCCTGAGTATTCACACAAGTTTGTTTCATTTGTATCCTGTCTTTCTTCTAAAGAACTCAACGTGGCATTTTAGCCTCACAACAACCCTCTGAGGTAGGTTAGGCTGCGAGCTAATGATTTGCCAAAGGCTACCCAGCAAGCTTCAGAGCTGAACAAGGTTAATGTTTGAGAAAAATATATTTGTTCTTCTCTCATGAATCAGAATGGCTTGCCCTACTGTGCTACAGAGAATCCGGAGGCAAAAACATATTAGTAGATAGCATTAAATTTACAATTACTACCAAGGTAAAAAGAGGGCAAAGAGCTGCATTTTTATAATGGATTTTCACATCCTTACCTCAGTAGGATTTTTTGGTGAGCTAAGCACTTTTGAAATATTCAGACAAACTAAGCTTGTTTACTCACGTTCTGGGTCAGCTCCTCAGGTAGCGTAAACTAGTACAGCTCCATTAAAAGCAATTGTTATTGCACCTGTATGAAGAGGAAATTTTGCTCAGTGTCTATTTTTGTTGCACTATTTGTACATTCTCTAAATTTTGTTCCTATTGTGCATTCAGAATATGATGGACAACCAGCCACCCAAATTAGCATATTTCCCATTGCCAAACGAGGTTGAAGATCACCTGGGCACCTGAATTGTAGATTCCAGTCAGCAATTCTCTTTCCAACAAAGGAGCCACTCATGCTATTATGCAAATATCATCTTTTACCAGAAGTCAGATTTTTGCCTCTTAATATTTAAATTCCATCTCCTCATCACTGATCTCTAAACAATGTTCTGTCTTTGAAATTTTCTTAAGAACTTTTACAGACTAAAAAGAATTCTTGGTATTCCTCTCCTAATTGAGTGAAATCATTGGCTGGTTATTTCATCGTTCTGAACCAGAGTGTTGCACTTTCAGTACAGAGAAGGAATGAAAACTCGACTTAACACTGTTAAAGGAATTATAATGTCAACTGAATCAAAATCCTGTCCTTAGATAAAGTACTTAACAGAACTGCAAGCAGAGAGGGAAGTGAGCAGCAGAGCTATATTATCAAACCTTTTATTCTCTTTCAACCAGAGGGAAAGAAAGCCTGCTTTACCAGGATTCATTTAATATGTCATGCTGAATCCTATGCATGTTTAGATAGACAAAATGCATAGGGAGCGGGTCTAAGCATGCATGGTATTGCGCCCTTACTTACTTACTAACTAACTTACTTTACTTTTAAATCACCCGATAACCAACGTTTTCTCTGTGATGTAACGCACATGATAAAATGCAAACATTAAAACAAATAATAAAAACAGTGCAGAATAAAACCAAGACAAAAACAGCAGCAAAGACTAAAAGCATTCCAACACATAATCCAAATTAAAACCAGCAGCAGATAAAATAATAAAAGCACTAAGAACAGTTTTTTAAATGCCTGTGTGAATAAAAAGGCATTTACCTGGCACTGAAAAGACCTATAATGTAAGCACCAGGTGAGCCTCTCTGGGGAGAGCCTTCCATAAATGTAGGGTGACCATATTTTGGAAACCAAAAAGGAGGACAAGATGACCGCCCCCAAGGGGGCGTGGCCTTGGTCACATGTCTAATTTCATACCTCACAATTAAGACAAATATGTTCTACATAATACGTTAATGTTAAAGTTACTGAAATAAAGAACAAGTAAGACAGTCAATGTATCAGAAATTTACACTTTCTTTTTGGCATTCTGAATGCTTTTCTACGAAGTTTTTACTGAATTATAGACCAGAACAGAATCTAAAAGACAATAAAGTAAGATATCATTGCGCATCTCCTACAGTTAAACCACCTTACTGTTGTGAAATGCAGTCAGTTGGGAAAAAAGGGAAAAGAAGGGGCAGGAGTACATCACCACTTTCCATGTTTATCTTACAAACACATCTCTTAAAAACAGAAGTGGCATATGGAGATTCTCTGATGTAAGTTATGGATGCCGAAGAATGTAACTTTTAAGCATAGTCCACAGTGAACTAGGATTTCTCAGCTAAAAAAATAACATCAGAGAATCACCATGCCAGTTTCCCAATCCACGCATCACACAATTGACAATGCAATTCTTCCAAACATCCCACCTCCCTTTGTAGCTGAGATATCATAGTTCACTGTGGACTATGCTTAAAAACCAATGGTGCTGCTGATGGTGAGGAATCCACCTACCTAAGGCAAAAATAAAAATTCATTCACACACATACACACCCAAGGTAAAATATTAATAACAATTAATAATAGTAATAATACTCCACACATACCTCACACATGCTTACCACAGGCAAAAAAATAATAATTAAATCCTCACCCCCTGCACACTCACCCAAAGTGGAAAAAACCCACACCCTCTCCAAAACAATTTTAAAAAAACCTCCCCCCATACACCAAAGGCAAAATAATAATAATGATAATAATCCATAGCCAGCTACCCAATAACATTCATCAACATAATAAATCTACACACAGAGATGCACCCCCCCAAAGCAAAACATAAAATCATATAAACAATACAACATCTACCCACATACTCACCCAAGGCATAATAACAACAATAAAAATAACAAGAATACAAATCCACACACTCACATGGGCAAAACCAACCAAACACCTATACACATTCAACCAAGGACTGCCCGCTCCCTGTCCCCTGCCCGCTGCACACCCGCTCTGCACCCCTGCCCACCCTGCGGGACCTCCACCTGCCTGCATCACGTACCGCTTGCTGCCCGCCCGCCCATGCCATGCGCCCTGCTGCCCGCGCCATATCATTCGCACCGCTTGATGCCCATGCCGCGCCCACCCACCCAGCACCACGTGCCCCACGGCCAGCACCTCGCGACCCACCACAAGCGTTCCGCACCCTTTGCACCACTTGCAGCCCATGCCGCGCCGCCCACACCCGCCCATCACCACGTGCCCCGCACACACTTACCACTTCATCATGGCCTGCGCTGCTACTACTGCCTTCACCATCTGGTTGTTCTCCCACAAGTCTCCCGAGAGCAGGACAAGACAGGGAGAGAGTTGGGAGGTATGACGTCCAAAATAAAGGGCCAGATCGCCGAGAGAGGGGGGGAGAAAGAGAGCTCTTTCGCCCCCCCCAGCCCTCCTTCTCCATGATCCAGACCTTTAGCAAAATAAAGGGCTGGATCGCGGAGACGGAGGGTGGGGGGGAGAAAGAGAACTCTTTCCCCCCCCCCCCCAGCCCTCCTTCTCCATGATCCAGACCTTTAGCAAAATAAAGGGCTGGATCGCTGAGAGGGAAGGTGGGGGGGAGAAAGAGAGCTCTTTCACCCCCCCCCCCAGCCCTCGTTCTCCGTGATCCAGACCTTTAGCAAAATAAAGAACCGGATCGCGGAGATAGGGGGGAGAAAGTGAGCTTTTTCGCCCCCCACCCTCCCTCTCCACGATACTGCCCTTTAGAACAACGTGTGCCTGCACTTCCAGGTACGTGTCATCCAGCCTTTTTCCCGCAGTGGTGCTTTCCTTGGCCTGCGTGATCACGCTGGCCAAGAACAAGCCCCGGATGATGGGAGGAGCTGTATAACGCATACCCAGAAGTATGGCACGCATCATTCTAGCCCCTTCCCAGCGCCAATCAGGGGCTGTTCTTGGCCTACACTATCAAAGAACAGGCCCCAGATGGCGCAGGGATCTGCCTAATTCCCGGACTTTCCAGGAAATCAGCTGATTTCCCCCCCGGACGCCATTTTGGCACCCCGTTTCCGGACTTGTCCGGAGGAAAGAGGACGTCTGGTCACTCTAATAAATGGGGGTATCACATGCCTTACATTATTGGCTGGGGCACCTGGAGGAGGGCCTCAGATGGTTACCTTAATGTCCAGGTTGCTAGATATGGGAGGAAACATCCCTTCAAGTAATTTGACCCCAAGTCATTTAGGCCTTTAAAGGTTAAAACCAGCACTTTGAATTGGACCCAGATGCAGACTGGCAGCCAGTGCAGGTGGAGAAATACTGCTAACAATCTAACTGACTTATTTTGGACTAACTGGAATTTCTGAGCCATTTTGAAAGGCAACCCTATATGTAACGCATTGCAATAATCCAAACTGGAGTTTACCAGAGCATGAATAGCTGTTCCAAAGCTCTGTCCAGGTAGGGTCATAGTTGATATATCAGCCTAAGCTGATTAAAGGCACTCTGAACCACCAAGGTCACCTGCGCCTCTAGCGACAACTTGGATCTAAGAGCACCCACGAACTATGAACCTGCTCCTTTTGGGGGAGTGCAACTTCCTTCAGAACAGATTGAATCCATTTAGTCAGACAGATAGACCATCCAGAACAAGTATCTTCATCTTGTCTGGACTGCATCTCTGTTTATTGGTCATCCAGTCCATTGCCTTCCCCAAGCACTGGTTCAGAACATTAACTGCCTCATCTGTTATAAGATGAAAAAGAAGTAGGGTTGGGGGAGAAAGTTATGCAATTGGCATTTTAATATGAAATTTACTAATTTTGCCCTTCCAAACTACTATGCAAATTGAAACTCAGTTATCCTTCAAAATTTGCACTTTTCTGAATTTTGCTGTGTTCTCCAATCAAAAAATGCAAACAAAAATGCATATATTCAGAGTAATGATATTTTTTAAAAATGCATTATATTAGGGAAATTGTTTGCAAAAATATGCACAAAAATGCTTATGAATTTTCATACTTTTTTTAAAAAAAAAATCTCAGTGTTTGGGATGAACCAAATTTAAGAATGCAGAAATGAGAAACTAAGAGAAACCAACATTGACAGGTTTGTCCATCACTACAATGGAGGGAGCAATCCTATGTCTGGTGGGGGGGGAGGACATAAGCTTTTTCGGTTTTCTGCTTCTGAACTCACAGACAACATTCTCTGAGCTGGGAGCCAGAAAACCGCACTCCCTGCCCCTGCCCCCTCTCGCGGCCAGTACAGAGTGAACCGCAGCAGCTGCCTCTCCATGTTCAGTAAACCAAGCACCGAGAAGGTGAAAAAGGAGGTGGTCCCAAGGGCAAGGAGACGAGGATGATGCAGAAGCAGGTTCAGAGGTTTCCTAAGTGCCATGCTGCCTCTTCCCTTCCCACTCTGAAGCCCACAGCTAGACAGCCAAATTGGCCATCTAGCCAAAAAAGCAGAGTGGACGGAGGATGGAGGAGAGGATTCCTTCCATACTGCAGCTGCCCTGCTTTGGATAGTCATAAATCCCCGAGTAGAGTGGCTTACAAGTACCCAGGGTTAGGGTGACCAGATAAAATCCAGGTCAGGGCTCATGTAACTTCAACAGTTGTAGAGAAAAGGGAATTTCAGCCAGTGTCATTTGTATGCAATTAGTTCCTGGTGAAATTCCCTCTTCATCACAACTGTTAAAGTTGCAGGGGCCCTGCCTTCTTTTGTATCTGGTCACTCTAGTATAGTGCCTGCAACTTTAACTGTTGTGATGAAGAGGGAATATCACCAGGAACTAATTGCATACAAATGACACTGGCTGAAATTCCCTTTTCTCTACAACTGTTAAAGTTACATGAGCCCTGACCTGGATTTTATCTGGTCAGCCTACCCAGGGTGCAACCCATGGGATTGTGCCCTAAGTATCATTACCACTTGGCTGGTAATGTGCAATCATTGTTTACACATACTCCCCAGCAGTGTGGCATAACAAGCATCATGTGCAAGCAGCTCCACACCTCTGCCAATGAGTTTGAAGGGGGCCTACATGACTTTTAATTTTGCCCTGGTAATGGAGCATCCCTGTTATTAGTTCTTGTTGTTTTGTTGTCGACAAATTAAAACATGAATTAAGGCTGCAATCCTACAAACATTTACCAAGGAGTAAGTCCCACTTAAGTCAATGCTGAGTAGACACACGTAAGATTGCACTGTTAAGGTAAGTACAAATGAATAGTCATGTCTGAGTTGTTTGGCCCATGGAAAGACATTGTTGTACTAGAGCCGACCTGATGTTTTTGACTACAATTCCCACAAGCCCGAGCTAGTATGTCCAATGGTGAGGAATGCTGGGAATTGTAGACCAAAACACCAGGTTGGTGAAAGCTGATCTGTCTTATTTCTGTCTAAAATGACTGGCAACAGTTCTCCAGGTTTTTCTCAGCCTTGCTATTAGAGATCCTAGGGGTCCACCAAGAACAAGCATGGCTCCTTAGGAAAGACATTAAATTGTTTATTTTAGGATAACAATGCAATTGAGACCCAGCGCTAACTATGGTCAGCCATCATCTTCACCACCACTGCCTCCACCAGGGTGTTCCTTCCCACTGGCCCTGGGCGACAGATAACCCTCCTCCAAATATGAACACTTTATTCACCACAGGAGTATTTACATACAATCACTGATGTAATCATACATTTTGACTGGTGAATGCAAAGAACTGCGTAATATGTTTTGTTTTGTTTTGTTTTACAAAGAAAAAAACCTGGCAATTGGTTTTTTTAAAAAATGATGAATGGGAATTACCTGTTCAGGAGTGCTTCCAGATAAAGCTTCTATAGCACCATCTCCCTGCCTCATTCATAGCATTTGGGGGGGGGGGGGAGATGATGATGTCTCTGCTCATATCCTTCCCATCCTTTGCCACATCTTCCATCATCCTTCTCCCTCTCTAGAAGAACCCCAGTCACTTCTGCAACTGACTCTAAGGCCCTTTCCACAACAGGAGTTTTGTCTGGGATAGACCCTGGGTGGAGAGAGAAAGAGGGAGGGAGGGAGGGCAATCCTGGAAGTACCTAATACACATCATTGGAGCACAGGGACTAGCCAGGCACCATCCCAGACAAACAGCCTGGTGTAGAAACAGCCTAAATATCTCTCTTATCCCAAGAAAATGGAAAGGCTAAACTGTTTTACACACAGTTGTAGAACTGAAGCTCCAAGTAAGATGGAAGCCTGACTAATTGTTTTCTTTCAAAGGATGTACTGATTCTGTGCCTCTAGAATGGTCTGCTTTTGCTTTTGCTTTTTTAATACTAGGTGTTTTCGTCAACAGAATTTTGTCTGTGCTACCCAACTGCCCCATTATATAGCCCAAAATCCTTTGGTCTATATAAATCCCAATGTGTGCTGATAAAGACCTTACAAGATACCACATGGCAGTTAAATTTTCCAACCTTTTAAAAAAGTGAAATATTACTTTGATGTATAATGAAAAGGAATAGTAAAAGTAATAATAACAGCTCTAACAGAAAAGTAACTCTGTTGTACTCTTAACCTTCTATTGAGAACAAAGCATCTTAAGTTTACAAAAGTAGTTTTGCTTGGAAATGTCAGGGACTACATGCAAACATTTTTGTAAGAAGAGATAGCTCTTCAGATGTTATATCCTGGGCAGATGTGCAATAAATAAACAGAATGTTCACCCATTAGGATATATTATTGGCTGAACACTTGTTGGCAGATAGTGTTCTGCAGATGCTTGGGTTTTAGAACATAGTGCTAAAAGTAGCAAAGACTAAGATGTCAAGATATCTATAGATACAGATATATGCATACATACACATACACACACACACACACACACACATTCTCCTTTTTCTTTTTTTAAATTCAGCACAAGTGCATCTGCTGAGTATATGGTCCTGAACATCTGCTGCCAGTGGATAATGTCAATGGTTTGATGTTTCTCTGGGGATTATTAAAGTTTATCAAGTGAATGCAATTTTGTCGAGTTGGAAGTAACTTTGCCTTTTCTTTGTTACAGAGAAGGTCAGTGGTGGGTATGTTTTGAGACTGCCAGAAAAGATACTAGTACTTCCTTTTTATTATTTCATCATCATCATCTCCAGATCACTTAATATGTACAAGGTGCAATGCAATAGAAAAAAATCACAACAATCCCTAAAATATAATAAAGTTGGAATATAGGAGGACTATAGAAGGAATATAGAATATAAGAGGAACAGAGAAGGAATAAGAAAACCCCATGCCAGTGGTAGATGAAGAGGTAGAGAACCAGAAACAAATGATCCATCTTTATAGAAAAGCAAAATCATACTGGAAAGACAGGAGGAAAAAGGCAGCATTTTACAAGTTTTTTTAAAAAAGGAGAGTGAGACCCAGATTGATATTAGATGAAATAGAGTTTCATAGGCATATGGTATAGCAAGAGAGGAAAGATGAAAGTGAGAAACAGCATAGGAGGGAGTTTTATCAAGAAATTACACAATCCTCGTTTACAAGAGTGCAAGGATTTATTCATCATAATTCAAGAAATTAAATGGCACCATCATAATACAGTCATTTCCTGTAGACATTAAAATTATATAGAACAAAGTATATAAACAAAAATATTGTTTAAGACAAGGATGGGCAACTCATGGCCCTCCAGATGTTTCAGCTTACAATTCCCTTGATGTCATGGGCCACAGGTTTCCCATTCCTGGTTTAAGGTCATTGGACCTTCTAGCTCATCGTTCCCTGACATGGTACCCTCCATATGTTTAGAACTTCAACTCTCATCAGCCCCAGCCAGCATGTCTAATGGTCAGGAATGCTAGGAGTTGTAGGGCTCCATCACACCAGTGTTTTATCGCACTCTCGTCATGCCTGGTTTGCTGTTTTGCCTGTGTTGTGCCTGTCCTGCACTCATCCCATCTCTCCCTCTCCATTTTTCATGTTTTCTTAGAGCACGTTTTATTTCCACCATGCGGGATTAAAGCGCACTTCCACCCCGTGTATTGTCATCCTCGCGCCATGTCTTTTTCAATTTGGGATATCACAGGGAAGCCCCACGGTGGCTGCTAACCTGCGCCTGCATTGTCTAACCAATGGGGCACAGATCCACAGCCTCTGCGAAGCTTCCCTGTGTGTAGACAGCCCCAAGATCTTAGCAGCAACTAAGAGATTCTGAATTAAATTATAACTGTTGCTAATACATCTACCTATCTATCTATCTATCTATCACAAAAATAAGTATATTGGGTTAAGTGGGATTGCTTCACTACATATCACCTTAGGCTAGGGTGACCAGATAAAATCCAGGTCAGGGCTCCTGTAACTTTAACAGTTGTGTAGAAAAGGGAATTTCAGCAGATGTCATTTGTATGCAAGCAACACCTGGTGAAATTCCCTCTTCATCACAACAGTTAAAGTTGCAGGGGCTCTGCCTTCTTTTGTATCTGGTCACTCTAGTATAGTGCCTGCACCTTTAACTGTTGTGATGAAGAGAGAATTTCACCAGGAACTAATTGCATACAAATGACACTGGCTGAAATTCCCTTTTCTCTGCAACTGTTAAAGTGACATGAGCCCCGACCTGGATTTTATCTGGTCAGCCTACCTTAGGCTGTTATCCTATACCCACTTACCAGGGAGTAAGACCCACTGAACTCAATGGTAATTACTTCTGAGTAGACATATATAGGATTGTGTTGTTAATTGCATTAGCCATCTTTTTCCATTTAAAAAAAAAACATGATTATCTTGGGTCATATCTACTACATATGACTGAAACGGACTGAACATTTCCCACAAGCATTTGTCCTGTCTGTTCTTGTATAAATGCAGGTTGCTTACCTGTAACTGTAGTTCTTCGAGTGGTCATCTGTGCAGTCACACATATGGGCTCGCGCCGACGCCGAGCCTATTTCCGGGAAACTTCACTAGCTAGCTTAGACTTTTGGCGGGAACCCCTCCCCCCACCATCCAACTGCGCATGCTCAGGGTTCCCGTCCTGATTACCTCAGTTCTCTGAGACCGCTTGGCCTCGCAACTAAGGCAATACGTACATCAACTAATCATGAGCATGCCGACACAACTTGACTATCACAACAGCGATGCCAAGAGGGGATGGTGGGTGGGTTGTGTGACTGCACAGATGACCACTCGAAGAACTACAGTTACAGGTAAGCAACCTGCATTTCTTCTTCGTGGTCTCTGTGCATCACACATATGGGCGAATAACAAGCAGAGACTTACCGGAGGTGGGTAGGCACGCTGGCTGGTCATTGGCAAACTGAGGAAAGGACCGCTCTACCAAACGAGGCGTCCTGTCTGGCCCTTACGTCCAGGCGATAATGCTTAACAAACGTGGAAGCATTAGTCCAAGTGGCTGCTTTGCAGAGGTCAGAAAGCGACGCTCCATGGAGCAGAGCCGAAGAGGTTGCCTGCGCTCTGGTGGAGTGTGCTGTCAGGTGAAAAGGCGGTTCCTTCTTAACAATTTGGTAAGCCAGGGCAATGGCTGTCACAACCCAGTTCGATATGCGTTGTCTAGACACCGCCATACCCTTATTTACGCCGCCATAGCAAACGAACAATTGCCGTGAGCGTCTGAAAGATTCAGTGCGTGATTTATAAAAGGCTAATGCTCTTCTAACATCCAACGTGTGTAATGTTGAGGACAACGGGTCCGAAGAGGGTTTGAAGAAAGTGGGTAGAACAATGTCTTGACTCATGTGGAATGAAGAAGAAACTTTAGGGACGAACATGGGGTTTGGTCGCAGTACCACTTTGTCCCTAAAAAACTGCAAGTACGGAGGGTCAATGAGAAGAGCTGCTAATTCTGAAACCCGTCTTGCAGACGTTATGGCAACTAGGAAGATAGTTTTAAGCGTCAACAAACGAATGTCTATAGTCGCCAGTGGTTCAAAGGGCTTAGACGTAAGGACTGTAAGAACGACTGAGAGGCTCCACTGTGGGATTATTGAACGAACAGTTGGGAACAAGTTATGTAAACCCTTCAAAAATGCTCTCGTCATAGGGTGGGTAAAAACGGAAAAACCGTCCACAAACCCATGGTTAGCCGCAATCGCGGACAAGTATACCCGAATAGAAGATGGTTTTAGTCCAGACTCGTGTAGAGAATAGAGAAAGGAAATAATGTTCGACATGCCTGCGGTGCAAGAATTAAAGTTATTGCGGGCCGCATAATCTTGAAAACGTCTCCATTTCTTATCATATGATAGTCTGGTCGACGGCTTACGTGAAGCCTCTAAAATAGATTTCACGTCCTCTGGGAGGTCAAGATTTCTCCACGACGCCGGATTCTCCACGCCGTGAGATGTAGAGTGTGTATATCGGGGTGGAGAATATTGCCGTCCTCCCGGGAAAGGAGGTCGGGTATAAGCGGTAGGTGCCATGTTTCCGACTTCGCTAGTCTGAGTAGCGACGTGAACCAAGGTTGCCTTGGCCACCAGGGGGCGATCATGATGACATTTGGATTGTTCCGTCTTAGTTTCGCTACTGTTTTGGCAACCATTGGAAACGGTGGAAATAGGTAGAGGAGCCCTCTGGACCAATCCCATTGAAAGGCATCTCCCAACGATGTCCGTCCTATGCCCGCTCTGGAGCAGTACGCAGGGCATACTGCGTTGATCGCCGTAGCAAATAGGTCGATGTCGGGATATCCCCAACGAGCAAAAATATGGCTTAGTATGCGAGTGGAGAGTGCCCACTCGTGCGTGTCCTTGAAAGACCTGCTCAAATCGTCTGCCCTGGTATTTTCCTTCCCTGCAATGTGCAGCGCAGATAGCAGGACATTGTGAGAGATGGCCCAATGTAGGATGTCCATGACAGACTGAAGGAGGTGGTGAGAACGTGTTCCGCCCTCCTTGTTCAAGTACCACACCACAGTGGTATTGTCTGTTAGGATTTGGACATGGTGACCCTGCAGGAGAGGAGAAAAAGCTTTTAAGGCCTTCTGTACTGCGAGGAGCTCCAATATGTTGATATGCAGGCGGGTCTCTGAAGGTGACCATTTTCCTTGCGTGGTAAGGTCGCCGTGATGAGCCCCCCATCCGTCTAGAGATGCGTCTGTCGTCACTATGCGAGACGGGCCCTGTGTCACAAAGGGCATGCCCTGAGATAGGTTGTGTACGTCTGTCCACCATTGTAGGGACTCTCGGACAGGAGGCGGAATGGTAAGTATTAATTTGTGTGGATTGTCCAGAGGAGAGTAGTGTTGAAGGAGTAGCTGCTGCAGTAGACGCATTCGAAATCGCGCCCAACGAACGACAAACACTGTGGCCGCCATCAAACCCAGTAGTCTTAAAATTGCGAATGCTGAGGCTCGATGCTGCTGTCGCAGCCGCGTTGCCAGCTGCTGCAAGCTTATCACTCTGTCTGTTGGGAGGAAAGCTCTTCCCTTGATGGAGTCGAGAATAACCCCTATAAACTGCATACGCTGCGACAGCTGGATGACGGATTTCTTGTAATTTATTTGCAGCCCAAGCGATGACAGGAGAGAGATGACCACGTGAACGTCGGCCAGTGCTTGACCCCTGGACTTGGAGACGATCAGCCAATCGTCCAGGTAAGGATACAAGTCGATGTTGTTTGATCGAAGGTGTGTGCAAACCGCCGACATGCACTTGGTGAACACTCTTGGTGCTGATTTGAGACCGAACGGAAGGACGGAAAACTGGAACGCCTGGTGACCGATGATGAATCGCAGGTAATGCCGGTGGGCAGGATGGATCGCGATGTGAAAATAAGCATCCTTTAGGTCTATTAGCGTGAACCAGCTGTCCTTCCTTAGCATGGGCAAGACAGTTGCCAGCGTAACCATTCGAAACTTTTTGGGTCGCACAAACTTGTTCAGACTTCTGAGATCCATAATAGGACGAAGTCCCCCGTCCCGTTTTGGCACCGTAAAATAGCGGGAGTAGAAACCGGCCTGGAGTTGGTGCTGTCTTACTCTCGTAATGGCGCCCTTGCGAAGAAGGGTGGCAGTCTCTTGCGTGAGCGCCTCTGAGGGTGACGTGATTTTCAAGGTGCCAAGAGGAGGGGGGACATCGAATTCTATTTTGTAGCCCTCTGCGATGATGCTTAGGACCCAAGAGTCCGATGTTATTGACTCCCAGGCTTGCAGAAAAGGCCCTAATTTGTATGTCGCATTGCTTTGCAGAGGCGGCGACAAGTCAAAGACGACGCTTATTGTGCTGGGGTTGCTTGCTGCGGTGTTGGAAGCGTGGCGTGGACTTCCTCTGCTGATAAGATTGCCCAGAGGTAGGTTGAAAACGTTGTGTCCTGTCCTGTTGAGGTCGCGGTTGGTATGGGATTGGCCTATACCATTTTCGCGGGCGGTAGCCCTGCTGTGGTTGCTGAACGCCCATTTTCTTGGCGGTCATCCGTGCCTTGTGGAGTGTGTTCATAGCTGTGTCTGTATCCATATTGAAGAGGCCCTCTCCGTCGAATGGTAGGTCCTCAATTCTATTCTTTGTCTCCTGCGGGAGAGAGGTTGAGCGCAACCACGCATGGCGCCTTAAAGCTACCGCTCCAACCATCGCTTTGGACACACAATCCGTGAGGTGTCGGGCAGTTGTCAATTCTTGTTTGGACAAGCGTACCGCCTCAGCCTGGAAGACTCTTGCGAGCTCCCGTTGGTCGTCCGGGAGCTAGTCAGTTAGAGATGCAATTTTTTCCCATAGGAATAATTGGTAACGCGCCATCAGCGCCATATAGTTAGTCACCTTGATGCCCAAAGAGGCAGAGGCATAAATTCGGCGTCCATAGGAATCAAGCTTCCGACCCTCCTTGTCAGTTGGTGCAGAATGCGTTTTCCCTGACCGGCTTTGCGCCGCCTCGACCACCACCGAATTAGGTTTAGGATGTTGGAAAAGGAAGGGTGCTTGTGCCTCCTTAACTTTGTAGATTGCATCCAAACGTTTCGAAGTTGGGCCAATAGTGGCCGGATGCTCCCACGACTGTTTTACAGTCTTCAATAGCGCTTTAACCATTGGTAAGGTTAATTGTGGTGATGGCTCAGTATACATCACATCATAAATGCCATCATCTGAGTCATCGACTGGCTGCTGGCATTCAATGTTGAGCGACTGAGCGAGTCTCAACATTTGATCTGAGAAACTTCCCATCTCCATTGTGGGTGATGCTCTGTCTTCCGTAGCGATATTGTCCGTAGGAGATGGCTCAGACGGGCGGGGGGATGGTGCCGACGACGTGTCCGAGGCATAGTCGTCAAACGATTGTGACGGCTGTCGGTGTCTAGGTCCTGCAGAAGTCTGTGGAGGCATATGCTCTGATACCGACGATGTAGAATGTTCTCGACGCCGAGCTGATGACTGTGCTAAAGAAGTTGTTCGTCTCGGTGGGACAGGCGGTGGAGATTGCCTATTCCGGATGCGATGGCCTGTGTAGGGGTCGAAGCGATACGGAGCCTGACCTGCGTGACGAGAATGCTCGGAGTAAACATCCCAGTCCCGAGATCGAGAGGCGGAGTGCGAGCGAGATCGCGACCGAGAAGATCGAGAGCGACGGTGATGTGATTGCCGCCGATGGGCACTCGGGGGCTCAGTCGGTAACGCCCTAGTATGTTCCGTATCCGAATGCAGCTGCTCGGTGTCGGAAAGGATGTGAATGGGCATCGGCCCAGGAGAAGGAGGTGACAGCGTGGCTGTTTGGAGCTGCACCATCGGCGTGGATGGAGTTCGTTGCAGTGAAGTGATTGAAGGGGTGCGTCTTCTCGTTACCGTCACCACCGGAGACACCCGCGAAACCACTGATTGCGCCCGCTGGGACGAATTCGACGATCCGATAGAGTGCGAGCGATGTCTCGGTATCGACAATTCCGTCGGTAAGGAAGCAGCCTTGTGCACCATCGCCACTACCTTCACCGACGTCGAGGACGGCATCGACGACGGACGTGTCGACAACTTCTTCGATGTCGATGATTTCTTCGAAGTCGGAACCGGTATCGATGTCGACGAGGTTTTCGACTGCGATGATTTCTGCGAAGCCGGAGCAGGCATCGATGCCGATGAAGTCTTCGATGTCGATGCCGACGAAGTCTTCGAGGTTGTAGCGAGTTTTTTTGCTACTTTCCCCTGCTTTGACTTCTTGGCTCTTTTCGGCGGAGGAGGCGAAGACGACGGCGAAACGCCTGAAACCGATGCCGGGGCTACCGCCCGCACAGGGGGAGAACCCGGAGACGCTGGGTCCGAGAGATTTCTACTCTCCCCAGAAACTGTTGCCAACATCATGGATGGACGAGGCTGGTCTACTGCAGATAGGGCTTTTGACCACAACAAACTGCGAAGACGATCTGCCCTATTTCTTCTTGTTTGTCTTGAAAAACGCATGCAATGCGTACAGGAGTCCACGATGTGGGCTTCTCCCAGACAAATTAAACAAAGAGAATGGCCGTCGGTGAGAGCGATTTTCGCCCTACACCGCGAGCAGCGACGGAAAAGTGCGGTCTGCGCCATAAGCTGGCGGACCGCTCCTATCTAAACTAATAACTATAGAAATATTTTTATTATTTTTTTTTTTTTAAACAACTAGATTACCTATGTAAAAAACTAAGAACTGTCTAAGCTAACTACAACTATAACTATTTTTTTGTCTCAAAACAGATACTACCGATTTGGACGAAGTCTCCCGCGAGGCTAACAGCGAAGCGGTCGAAGAAGAACTGAGGTAATCAGGACGGGAACCCTGAGCATGCGCAGTTGGATGGTGGGGGGAGGGGTTCCCGCCAAAAGTCTAAGCTAGCTAGTGAAGTTTCCCGGAAATAGGCTCGGCGTCGGCGCGAGCCCATATGTGTGATGCACAGAGACCACGAAGAAGAACTTAGAGGTATCAGCAGCATGTCATTGTATAATAAGTTTCCTTAAAGTTAACTAGATGCGGCCAAACCGTTTGTAAAATTTGTGAACTGTCCTCTTGCTGTCCTTCCATATATATTTCCCTCTAAGTGCAATGAACATGCTTAGGTGGTGGCAAGCTCCACTCCCTGACTTACATGGATTCACTAGAACTCCTGCACAAAGGCCCTGAGCACAATTAGCATGAGGGCACGGCCTAAAAAAACAAACCCTACAACAGGGATGGCAAACCTCTTTCAGCCCAGGGGCCACATTCAGTTTGAAAGAGGCTCTCGGGCCACATTCCAGTAGAGGGCGGGTCAACGGCAAAAAGGGTGGGGCCCAAAATGCACAAAATACCAACATACTGTACCATAAAGCTCTTACTGCTAGTAACTACACTTTGGGAGAGGCATTTCAACCTTTTAGAATGAGGGAAAACTGCACAAAAGCTGAGAAACCTTCACAAAGGTTTGGAACCCTCAGGAGGGCTGGTTTTGGCACCTGGGCCTTACGTTTCCCACCCCTACCCTACAACCACACATATGTATGGCAGTCCATTCTACACACACAAAACATCAAAAGAGTTGAAAGTGTTCTCAAATCTGATAAGCAAATTTCTTAAAATGTTCCTTGTGTTGGACATGAGGACTTGTGTTTTCAGATAATACTGAGACCAAGATATACTCTCATTACCTATTTAAGCTTTCAATTAGTCTTCAATCAAGCTGCCTTCTCATTGTATTAAATGTATACATCTTGCAATGCTATAATTTATCCAACTATTTTGATTCCCAGGCAAGGAAAGCTCTGTTCAAAGATAAAAGAGGACAATAAAGACCTGTCAGGACTCAATGATTTTTTTAAAAACTGGCAAAGTTACTCTAACATAAGTATTCTCACATAAAAAGAACATATTTTATATGACTTTTTTAAAGTACTGTGGTAAATATCCAAGTGATACTAAAGAGAAGTCTTGTTCTCATAGTGCCATGGTGTACATTTCTCTGAGAGGATCCAGAGAAATATGCCTTTTAAATAACATGAAAAATAATATGTGACTATATTGTAAAGACCCAGTCCTCCTTTCTTAAAAAGTTTTTGCAGTATCATTTGTGAAACTTGCCATAATTTACCTACCATATGAAGTTTATCATCTTTCACCGTAACTTTAAATAGCTGGGAGGATTAATATAGGCACATTTTCAAATAAAAATAAAAATCTTGGTTGTCTCATTTTGACTGCTACATTCTTCTCCATCCAATAATAATAATAACAGCAACAACAACAACAACAACAACTATTATTATTATTATTATTATTATTATTATTATTATTATTATTTATTCCAAGATAGGAGTCCTCGGACTATTGAGCATCAATTTGGTATGATTGTGTTCTCAAATTCTTATTCACTGGGATGTAACTGTTTGTGTTTAAGTCTTTATACTTCAAATAAAATATTTCCCCACAGATCTAATTGGCTTTTTTTTTTGTCTTTTACTTTTTTTGTCTTTTTTCTTTTTTGCAGAAAGTTACTCCACAGCATCTCAGAACATTAGATTCAGTAGTACAAGTTGGTCCACCACAACACAGTTTGTGGAGAAAAATCAAATCTTAAGAAAGATTTAACTTAACTAATGGTATATGGAGAATTTTAAATATTGTTTTGTTAAATTTAACAGCTGGAGACTTCCTTTCTGAGCAGTAACTGAACTTTGACTGGGTTACTTTTAACTGTAGGTGTCTTTTAATCCCCTCATGATTTATTTACAGGCCGTATGTCACTGGCATATCATTGTACTTTGGCTTGCACCTGTGTATATAAAGGTGTCCAGAGACTTTTTTCTGTGTTCATATTTCATTTTGCTCCAATTTTCAATTACTTTTGTTTGCTAAATTATACTTGACATTTTTATACTAAAAATAAAACATTGTTATAGAAGATAGCTTTATGGACAGAAATACACTCATGGCTTTGAATTATAGTGAAAACCATTGTTATTTTTGGAATCTGTGTGTCAAGAGCTTTCCAATGAAGTATGTTTCCTGGGAATCAGTCAACCAGAAAGCAATAAAAAAGGGATGACCAACAAACTCCACACTCTGAATATATATATATATATATATATATATATATATATATATGATCAGTTGTGCTAGAGTGTTCAAATGTACAATCCTCATGCAAGGAGGGGGACAGTCAGATTGCCTCAGGTGGCCATGCCGTGTGCCCTCCAGGCAGCTGTGGGTTCGGCCTCAGGTCCAATTCAAGGATGTCAGGGGTGAGGCCAGCAGTGTGCCCAACACTACGCTAAAGGTGGGGACAGCAGTGTGGACCCATTCCTGGTAATGACATGGTGCCCCCTTCGAAAGATTCATGTATGAAGTTCACTATAGTCATGCATATAAACAAAGTGCTTCTCTTTCACCATCCAGAAGACATTGGGAAATGCTATTAAGGGAGCAATCCTACAGCCCGTAGACAGAGTCTGGGGAGTCATAGAATTGTTCAGATTCCCAGCACCAAGGTCATAGACACTGGCTGCCTCTACAAGAGAGGTTTAAAGCTCTTTCAAGGCGCTTTTAAAAATTTACCTCTACAAGAACGGAGCGCAAATCGGGCGTAGAGGCGCGTTATCTCTCCGATTATGCGCATTATCGAATGCACGTTTAATTGCGAGTTTTATTTTGCTCCGGCCGTTAAAGCGCATTTTGACTATGTGAACAAGCGCTTATGCGCATTAACTACTTGTAAAGCGCATTTTGGTCATCCATTAATGCGCTTCGCCGCCTCTCGCCGCCTCTTGTGCAGAGGTATTAGGTGTAAATGAGCTTCAGCGATTATGTGCATAATCGCCTAACCGGGCGCAAAAGCGAATCCTTGTAGAGGGGACCACTGTTACAACCTGGGAACGGGAATCAGAACTCCCTACCCCCTACCCCTTGAAGCTGACACAAAGAGTATTGCTCCAGCTGCATTTACAAGCTCGCAGATCCCAGCTTGTAGAGAGGGACTGGAGGTGGTTCTGTGGACAGGGAGGGAAGGAGACCAGGGCAGCAGGCTTAAGAAGAATCCTCTGCCCCTCTCCAGCCTCCTTCCCTCCCCTTCTAAAGAAGCCCCAGCTGGAAAGGCAAAATCACCCATCCTGTGAAAATGCAGGGCGAGAGGAGCATGGTCCTTTCACCCTGCATAGGATGATCATAAGCCTCCGAGTTTGGGGTTTTACAATCATTGAGGGCACAACCCATAGGATTGCATCCTAAGTGACTCAGGCCAGATCTACAGGATATTACACTTTGAAAGTGGTTTGAAAACAGTATATGAAATGTGTCATGGGCCCCAACTTTTGTCAATACTGTTATAAACCATTATAAAGTAGTAGTATAGATCCTGCCAGAGATTTTTGACTTACAGCTTCCAGTTTTTTAGTCTTCTTTTTATTTATATTATATATTTATTTAATGTATGAGTTGCCCTATATTTGAAGCTCTCAGGGCAGCATACAAAATCAAAACAAATATAACAAAACCAGTGATAAAACACATTTTAAAGGTTTTTTTAAAAAAAGATAAATAACCAATAGCTAAAACATGGGAAAAGACTATTTCAAATTACATCATCAAACATACCGCCAAGCACAAAACAGATTCATGTCTGACAATCACAACAGTCATGCACAGAAATACACTTTATTTGGGGTCCACCCTGGTGTCCTCCACTCCCCACCCACAGAACCACCCTTTTTCCTTATCCACAAAAAGTCTGTTTTAAAGTCTTAGGGGAATAAAAAGGGCTTTACTTCATGCCAAAAAGTCAATGATGTAGGTGACAGGCAGACTTGTCTACAGCGGACATTCCACAATTTGGGGGCCACCACAGAAAAGGTCCATTCATGAGCCACCTACCAAATCTCAGTATGTTGGGGCCTTTGGAGCAGGGCTCTCAGGACACAGGCAGGAACACACAGGAAAAAGTGTCTCTCTAGGTACATACTAATCATTAAGCAAGAAAGAGCCAAGTGATGGATTCTCATAGACAATCTCTCTGGAATGAACATTTCCATCTTTCTAGCAAGAGTTGGTTTTCCAGATGGAGCAGTCCTAACACTAACAATCAGAAAGCATTGTGCAGTATTCCTTCTTCTTTCATGGATGAAATGATGAAAAAACATTGGAGGGTTACAAGAGGAAGACAATGATATCTGGACCCCATAAAATTATGGGAATGAAGCAACGCAATGGCACAATAAAAACTTCACCTGGAAGCAGTCTACGTCTTAATATATATGTGGGATGAGATAAACTGATAAAAGAAGGCACAGTTGTTTGTAGAGAGGTTCCATGTTTGTCTCCATGAGAGAATCCAGGAATTATTTTGTCCACATGAAAGTGCCAAAAGCAAATGATAAATTCTCTTTGTTCATGCTTAGACTGTCCAAAAAAGCATATTTTAATTTGATTGGGTTTGTGTACATAAAACGAGATTAGTTCTAGCAAGAATTAGTAGTTCCAATACAAATTTTGGCAATCTGGAAAGTGAAGAATACCAGATAACTAATATCATATGAATTTTTCTTCTTTTCTTATATAAATAGTTAGAGGTGTTGGTCAAATGCAATACATAAGTTTTTTTGTTCATCATTGCATTGGTGTCTGCATTGGTGATATACTACTTATTAGGGATGTGCAGCAGATCGGATCCGATCCACAATCCGAATCTGATCCACCCAGAAATTGGAAGAAAATAATCCGATCTGACCAACCCTTTGATCCGATCTGACCAGGTCCGATCCAGATCGGAAAAAATCAGAGGATCGGATCTCCATTTTATGGCGTTTTAAACTGACTGTGGGCTTAGAAAAATGATGTGCAGTAACGTTTTTGTTTTAAGAGGTAGAAAGTTGAAACTCCCTCACATGGGAGATTAGATGTGTCTACTCATGTGTTGAAAATTCCAGAGAAATTGGTGCAAGACTTTAGTGGCAATGAGAGGTTTATCACTTTAAAATTTAAACTTCCATAAGGGGGGGAGGCTGTGTGTGGGTGGGTGTTTGACAGCTTGATCCATCAATTGTGCTTCACACTACATCAATGCATCACCCAATTCTGTTAAAGACTTCCTGCAGCCTCCAATCGCAATGCTGGAGGAGAGCTTAGTAGAAACCCAGTATATATTCTCATTCTTTCCCTTTTGGCTCTCTGTGGGGTGTAGTGAGTTGGAGGTGAAGGAGTGTTTGTTTAGAGCTGGTAGTAGTGAGATATCGCATTTTGGTGGCGTTTGGAGGTTTTTCTGATCTTTTTCTTCAGCTTTCCTTGTGCTCTCTCTCTCTTTTACTCTCTTGCCTTTCCTTTCTGTATTTTATATAGCACGTCTGTTTGTTTGTTTGTTTGTTTGTCTGTTAGTTCAGTTTGTCTTTAAAATATCTGTAGTTTGTCTCTGGAAGTGAGTGTGTTTGTTTTTCTCTTTCTCTTTGAAAAAAAACAAAAAAATAATTTTAAAAAATCTATATTCTCTCTTTCTATCTCTGGGCCTATCTACACAGTACCTTGGAACGTTTTAAATTGTATTTTAAAATGTTCCAAATAGGTGCGTTCTAAAACGTCTTAGACCACATTAACAAGTACTCACGTTACAGGAGAAAAAACTTCAGTCTTCAAAGCAGTGTGTGACATCTTTCTCTTTTGTTTTTACAGTGAGTTTAGGTCAAAGAATTGTGGGTGTTGTAGTTCACTCACCCACTTCCTCTTTCTTCCCCACCAATCAACTGCAAAGCATTTGGGCGCCGGTCAAAGAAGCACTGCCCCCATGAATCACAAACGGTAAGGAAGGACACATTATTTTACTTAAAACGATTTATTAAAAGTAAAAACTGTTGTATATTGCTGAAGTGAGTTTTTAAAAAACCTCTGGTATACATCGTTAAAGGGAGTGCATCATGTGGCCCAAAGAGTTTTCATTACCCTTATGAAACGTTACAAAACTAGTGTGTAGATTGGCCCTCTCTCTCTATGCGTGCTTGTGTGTGTGTGCGCACTTGCTTGTGAGTGTGTGTGTGTTGCTGGGCTGTGTAGCCTGCTGCTACATAGCATACACACAAAAAGTGTTGGCAAAGCACACATACTTATTAATAATAAAAATAAAACGTGGCACAGAAAGGGGTGCTGCTGCTAAGGCAGGTCTTGGGAGAGGTCTCTCTGGGTGCAGTGCTGCTACTGGGACCAGCAGCAGGCAGGCTTCCACACCCCCAGTTAAACTCAGGCGTCCTCCACTGGGGCAGCAGAAGCAGGCAGCGGTGGAGGCAACTCAAAGTAGTAGTGCCTGCAGGGCACTCTTTGAAGTTCCTGAGACAAGTGCTGGGAGCAGCAGTGTCCGTGAAGAAGGAAGAGTATCTCCAGCTCCTTGTTTGGTGGTTGAGGCTGTGAACCCATTGAGGGTACATTTCCCAGAGCTTGTGGAAGTCCTCAGTGCAGTTCAAAGTGAGGAGGAGGAGGACTCTGATGTGGGGCAGGAGGGAGAGCAGGCAGCGGCAGAGCCTCTCTCTCCAGAATCCATCCCCTCTTCCACTCATACCCCTGCTCCTGTGGTGACACCCCAGAGTGAAGGCGCCGGCAGGCCGGCAGTGTCACCACAGAAGCAACAGACAAGCAAGGTGTGGGACCACTTTGAGGTGGGAGTGGATTCCCACTTTGCTGTCTGTCGCCATTGCAAGATGGCTGTGAGCAGGGGTAAAATGCCAGGCCACTTCACCAACAACAACCTCACCCGCCACATGCAGAGGCACCACCAGTCTGTCTTGCTTGGGACCGAGGCGGGCACCTCACAGTAGACTGGTGTTAGTAAGGGCAAGCAGAAGGCTCCTGCAAGTTCTGCCAGCTCTCGCGTTCCCATCCCCAAGAGGCTTCACCAGGCCACCATGGAAGAGATGGGGTGAGGGAAGTATGGAGCCACAAGGTAGCGTTTTCCAATGCCCAACCAAATCACCAACTACATCAGTTTGATGGTGGCGTTGGATGACCAGCCATTCAGCCTCATTGAGAACACAGCTGTTGGCTCTTGTGGTTCCATACTACAAACTGCCGTGTTGCACCACCCTGAGCAGACGTGTGGTGCCCTCCCTGTATTGGGCATGCAGGGAGTTAGTTCTAGGTCGTCTGTGCCAGGCAGAGGCACAGAAGGTGCACTTCACTTCAGACATCTGGTCCAGCGAAGGAGGAGTGCACGCTTACCTGTCCTTGATGGCTCACTGGTGGAGAGCCTCAGGGTAGGAAGCACCCAGGACTTCCGGGACTGGGAAGGAGGGCTGTTGCTGGGCCCTCCTTCATACCACAGTCATGGACCAGTCCCACATGGCAGAGGAGATTACGGAGGCCATGAACCGCATGGTGGCGGGGTGGCTGGCCAGGCACCAGCACACCCCAGGGTACATGGTCACAGACGGGGGAGCAAACATGGTGAAGACAGTGCACGATGGGAGATTTGAGGGCATCCGCTGCATCACGCACGTCTTCAACCTCGTAGTGAAGGATGGCTTTGGAGGCAGCAAGGCCCCTCTCCCTCCCGCAATCCGTAATCTCTTGGAGAGCTGCAGGAAGGTGGCTGGGCACTTCCACCATAGTGTGAAGGGCAGTTGGTTGCTGCAGGAGAAGCAGCAGGAGCTGGGACTTCCACAGCACCATTTCGTGCAGGACGTGGCAACACGTTGGAACACCACCTACCACATGCTTGAGCGTATGGTGGAGCAACAGCGTGTTGTCCACGAGATGCTCAGGGTCGGGGACATCGGCATCCAGGCCCCATGTGGGAGGCCATGTCCCAGCTTCTGGTGGTCCTCAAGCCATTCCTTGAGGCCACTGAAACCCTGAGCAGCAGCACTGCCCTCCTCAGCCAGGTGATCCCTGTGTCCAGGCATCTCCCAACAGAGATGGGCGAGTTTCTGGAGGCCGGTCAGGCGCTTCCTGCCAGAGGTGACAAGGCTGAGGGAAGGCCTAGCCTGCCGGGTCCAGCCTCTCTACACTGAGAGGCAGTACATGTTGGCCACCATGTGCGACCCGCGCATCAAGGATGGGCTGTGTGGGCAGAATTCCTGGACAGGGTGGGTGGAAATGCTGGTGGCAGAAGTTCGGGCAGCCTGGGAAGCCAAGATTGGGATGGCAGAGGCAGAGGCGGAGCCCACCCTCACACAGGGCATGAGTCCATGGAGCAGCAGCAGCAGCGGCAGCAGCACTCCCAGCAGGGGCACAGGCCAGGGGTTTTGGGTGAAGGCCTTGCAGGCAGCGGTTGGCCCAAGAGGCACCCAACCCAGCTGCCAGGATGACGCTGCAGCAGCAGTGCAGTGTTACCTGGCGGAGCAGATGGAGGATGGCTCCATCGAACCCCTGGCCTACTGGTCATCCCAGCGCCAGATGTGGCCTGATCTGGCATGTGTGACCATGGACAGAATCAGCTGCCCACCGTCCAGCGTTCCAAGTGAGCAGGTGTTTTCCATGGCGGGCGACGTGGTTACACCCTACCACTCTCACTTGGATGCTGAGTTTGTGGAGCAGCTGGTCTTCCTAAAGGTAAACCTGCCCCTGCTGGGATACCCCACCCTCATGCCCTCAGGGGAGTGACTGGTAGGCATCCCCCCCATTCATTCCACACCTCCTTCTGTTGGTTGGTTTTTTAATTTAAGGCAACTCTGGCAGGCAGGCACATAATTTTTAAGTTATCAATTCATTTGTATTATTTATTTCTTTTACTATTATTGTTTAAATTACTGGCTGTGCTTACAGCTCAGTAACTCAACTCTGAATGAAGGATCCCGAAGGGATCTAGTTTCTTCTCCTAGCCTCTTATATTGAGGGGATGCACAAGCATCTCACACATTCTATGTTGTTTGACTTGAACCAATGTGCTTGCACATGTGCCTCTGAAATTGGCCTCTGATGACTCCCTCCAGGCCATCTGTAAGGTCCCACACTTCCATGTGCGTTTCTTGTAAAAAGACCATGTTATAGGCTCATGAGAACTTTGGATAAGAAGGCTGATTTCCAAGGAATGCATGCACCTCTGACTCTTAACGAAGGAACTGAAAGGATTCCTCTTCCAGGCTCCTACATTGAGTAGATGCCAAAGCATCCAACACTGTTTCTGAATGTGTCTTTTGGACCTATGTGGCAGCCTTGCAGGGCTGTCACTGGGTGTTGCATTTTGGCAACGTGATTGAAAACATCTGCCCACCTGCCAGGTTGCCGCCATTGTGAAGTAGCCAGATCTCGTGGGCTGGACCCACGGTTCTATTGCTTGTTTGTGCAATGTGCCAGCACCTGGCACTCTACCTGCCTGCCTGCCCACCCGCCAGGTTGCCACCATTTTGAAGTAGCCGGATCTCGTGGGCTGGACCCATGGTTCTATTGCTTACTTGTGCAATGTGCCAGTGCCTGGCACTCTGCCTGCCTGCCTGCCTGCCTGCCTGCCTGCCTGCCCGCCCGCCCACCAGGTTACCGCCATTGTGAAGTAGCCGGATCTCGTGGGCTGGACCCACGGTTCTATTGCTTGTTTGTGCAATGTGCCAGCACCTGGCACTCTGCCTGCCTGCCTGCCCACCTGCCAGGTTGCCACCATTTTGAAGTAGCCGGATCTCGTGGGCTGGACCCATGGTTCTATTGCTTACTTGTGCGATGTGCCAGCACCTGGCACTCTGCCTGCCTGCCCGCCTGCCCGCTGGGTTGCCACCATTGTGAAGTAGCCGGATCTCATCGGCTGGACCCATGGTTCTATTGCTTACTTGTGCAATGTGCCAGTGCCTGGCACTCTGCCTGCCTGCCTGCCTGCCTGCCCGCCCGCCAGGTTACCACCATTGTGAAGTAGCCAGATCTCGTGGGCTGGACCCACGGTTCTATTGCTTACTTATGCACTGCGCAAGCACCTGGCACTCTGCTGCCGTGCCTGCCTCTGCCTGCCTGCCTGGAGGCGCCTGTGCTGCTGTGCCCGCCTGACTGCCCGTCTGCCCCAAGACCCGGCCAGCCGCCTGGAGGTGGCCCATCTATCCACGTCGCCCACACGACTAAGGTAAGGGGCAGTTTGAGAGCTTACTTCCCAGTAAGCAGACAGGCAGCCCTCCAAGGTGGGAGGTAGTTGTTAAAGTATTCTTATATTCATTCCTTATTTTCCCTTCTTCTTTTTCAGCCTACAGAACTCAGCGCCTCAGTGCAGAGCCGACCCGGGAATCCAGACTGCCCATCTGCCCCAAGACCCGGCCGCCTGCCTGGAGGTGGCCCATCTATCCATGTCGCCCGCACGACTAAGGTAAGGGACAGTCTGAGAGCTTACTTCCCAGTAAGCAGGCAGCTCCATGAGGCTAATGGTGGAGCATGGGCACTCAGGACCAGCCACATGCCAGTCCTGGGTGGGAGGGAGCTAGTTGTTAAAGTATTAAATGTCATTAATCTTTATTTTCCCTTCTTCTTTTTCAGCTCTTGGAAGTTGGGACTCTGCGCCACAGTGTCCATCAGAAACGGGAATCCAAACCACCCATCTGCCTGTCACTGCCCACCTGGAGGTGCCCATCTATCCACGTCGCCTGCATGACTAAGGTAAGGGGCAGTCTGAGAGCTTACTTCCCAGTAAGCAGGCAGCTCCATGCGGCTAATGGTGGGGCATGGGCACACAGGACCGCCAACAGGCCAGTCCTAGGTGGGAGGTACTTTGAAAAGTATTATATGTAATTAATCTTTATTCTTGCTTCTTTTTCAGCCCATGGAACTCTGTGCCACAGTGCCCAGGACAGGAGAGACTTCACCCTGTGAGTGCCTGCTGCTGCCTGCTGCTGCCTGCTGCCTTCCAGATCCTACCTGCGAGAAGAGCCCGCCGCCCTCCTTGCACAAGCCAAGGGACTTGGGGTTCACCCCCAAGGAGAACCTCACCAAGTCCCCAACGTTCCTCTTCCTGACTTAGCCCATTGAATGCCTGCCTGCCTGCTGCTGCCTGCTGCCTTCCAGATCCTACCTGCGAGGAGAGCCCGCCGCCCTCCTTGCACAAGCCAAAGGACTTCTGGTTCACCCACAAGGCAAACCTCACCGAGTCCCCAATGTTCCTCTTCCTGACTTTGCCCATTGAATGCCTGCCTGCTGCTGCTGCCTTTCAGATCCTACCTGCAAGGAGAGCCCGCCGCCCTCCTTGCACAAGCCAAGGGACTTGGGGTTCACCCCCAAGGAGAACCTCACTGGGTCCCCAATGTTCCTCTTCCTGACTTAGCCCATTGAATGCCTGCCTGCTGCTGCTGCCTTCCAGATCCTACCTGCGAGGAGAGCCCACCACCCTCCTTGCACAAGCCAAGGGACTAGGAGTTCTCCCTGAAGGAGAACCCCACCGAGTCCCCACCGTTCCTGACTTTGCCTGTAGAATGCCTGCCTGCCTGCCGCTGCTGTGTTCCATAAAACACCTGCCATTCAAGTTAAACTGTGCCTTTGGGTCTCTGAAATGGGGACGAATGTGTAAACCCCTTCTCTGTGCTCCTCACATTAGTGTGGGGTTTGTGGGGACACTGGATCTAATGAGCTCGTGTCTGTGAAACGGGTGCGAATGTACACCCCTTCTGTGCGCTCCTCACATTAGTGTGGTGATTGTACAGACAGGATGTAATGAGAGAGCATTTTGCAATGGTCTTACTTACTTACTTACTTACCCAGCACAATCCATTAACAGTTCCATTTCAGTGAGCGACATGCCCCTGTGTCTATGACGTTCAGCACTTTTGTACACTCCCTAAGTTTGAGTTCAGTTTCTCAGGACGGGATCTAATGAAAGCATTTTGCAGTTTGCTTTGCATGCAATGGCAAACCCATTTTCCACAATTCCATTTCACTTAAACCATGCCCCTGTGTCTGCAAAAAGGGGTAGAGAAATGTATGGTCATTCAGCCCTTCAGTGCACTCTCCAACTGGGGACATATGTCTTCTTTCTTACCTGCCAAAACATGCCCATGAGACACAGGACAGGAGTAATCTGACAGGTGAAAAATGACTTTTGAAGGCTTACTTACAAGTAAAGCCTGCACCCCGTGTCTGAAATTCTGGGCACATGACTGGCCACATCCCATCTGCACTTCTACAAAGTTTTATGAGTCTGTCTTAAAAATATACAGGCTTTCTCACCCCTCCAACACCGTCTAAAAGGGACTAAAAGGCATCTGATCCAAAAATCGGATATCCAATTTTCGGATCGGAATCAGATCCGATCTGATCCACAGACCCATCCAATCCAGAAAAAAATTCCGATCCCGATCCGATCCCGATCTGATTTTTTTGACAGTGCACATCCCTACTATTTATATTTGCTCAGATGGCTCTTGGAAAGGACGTTCAGTCATTTTGGAGATTTCTCCATTTTTCTACTCAGTGCCAAACATGTAGCATCAGACCTCACAACTGCAATGCAGCTAGAAAAACAAAAAAGTGAGAACAGTTGGTTGAGAATGTACAGTAACAGGACCTAAAAGTATGGTGATAGGGATGTACTGGATTACTTGATTTTTTTTTTTAATCCTTAAACTTTACGAATTATTACAAGAAACCTTTCCTTTATTTTCAAACCATTTGAACTGTGACCTCAATAGACTAGTGAATTATTCTGCACTCTCCAGACATGATCACAAAATTCTTTTTTTTAAAGGAAGAACATCTAGTAGTTGGGGTATAGGTAAGAAAAAAAATGCCTGTTTAAGAGATGCCAAGCTGCTCCATCTGTGAGCATACTCCCTCACCCTTCACAGCACTACATTTTAGATGAACATTTCTTGACTCTAACCTTGAGGGTTCTCAATGGAATCAGCCCTCCTTGAAAGTCTGAAAATGGGATTTCCGGTGGGAAAATGGAAGCTTGAGGCTTCCAGCGTTTAGCTGGGAAGAGCAGTGTGGTGGTTGTGCCGTCCGGGTGGTAACTGGATGGAATTTACAACCCCAGATGAAAGGGGTTTTGGCTGGCGCACACCGTAAGTAATCTAAGAAATTCCCAAAGTTTCAAACGCCGCCGGAGGAACACTTCAACGGAAGGAGAAACGGGGGAGGAAAAGATCAGGCGTCCAACACTCACTAATCACACTGTCACATTTAGAGTAAAGAGCTTACATTACCCATTCCCCGAAGTCAATTGGTTATATAACAACAAAAATTAATGGAAGCCGGGGAGATTTCAACGTAAAAAAAAAAATAAAGAATAAACAACTCACCTTTCCAGGGTGAGTGGAAATAAACTCTTGAGTGAAGGTTATGGAAAGAATGCATTTTGTCCTGGATTGGTCTGTGGTTTTGAATTGGAAAAGAGAAGATTTTAAGTGTCTTGTGTTGAAGCTGCGAGCAGAGAGTGGAAAATTCCTGTCTCAGCTGCCAGCCACAAATATGTTTGGAATTCAGATAAGAAAAAGTTCATTGGATGTATGGTGCCATCTGTTGATGAAATATATATGGCGGTGTGGCTTTGGCTATGTCTTGGATAAACATACTTAAAGACTTATATGGTTATACCCTAAGAAACTAAAAATGGATTACAAATACTTATCATGGAATATAAATGGACTAAATTTCCCACAGAAGAGGGAAAAAATATTTTACCATCTAAGAAAATCAAAAATGGATATCATTTGTTTGCAAGAAACTCATATTAGAAAAAAAGATATAAAATATTTATATAATAAAGGTTTGGGAGAAGACTTTATTTCTGCAAACACAAAGAAAAAATCAGGGGTTGTCATATATATAAAATCCCACTTAAAACCTGAATTGGTGATATCTGACGAACAAGGACGTTTTGTGGGAGTAAAAATTATTGTAGATGGAGTGGAAATTATGGTTTTGGGGGTGTATGCTCCCAATGAACAAAAAGCAGAATTTTATGATCAATTGTTGCATAGGCTGGTGGAAATTTCAAGTGACAGTTGGTGTATAATGGGTAATTGGAATGGTGTGATATCACCACAAATGGATAAATGTTCAGAGAAAAATATTAAAAATCAACAGGGGAAACTTCCAAAAAGTTTTTTTGATCTGGTGGAAAATCTGGGATTGGTGGATGTATGGAGACATAGAAATGGAGGCTCTAAAGAATTTACCTATTATTCGAATAGACATAAATCTTTTTCAAGAATAGATATGATTTTGATGTCCAGGACAGTACTTACAAAAGTAAAGTCTATAGAGATTTTTGCCAAGGACTTTTTCTGATCACAATTCAGTAATGATGGTTCTTAAAAGAAAAATAAGTTTGTTTATATGGAGATTAAATGAATCTTTGTTACAAAATAAAGCTGTGGTAGAAGAAGGTCGGAAAAAAATTAAGGATTTTTTTGAGTTGAATTTGAATAAAGGGGTTAACCAAAGTACTGTCTGGGATACAAGTAAAGCTTTTATAAGAGGCTATTTCATTCAGAAGAATAGTCAACTAAAAAAGGAAAGATAGGCAAAAATGAAAGCAATTACAGATGAGATTAAAAAGAAGGAAGAGGAATTACAGAGCACATCAAGAAAGGTGGTGATTAGCCACCAGATCAAGATGCTACAACAGCAATTGTCCATGTTGACAGTTAGAGAAATGGAAAGGAAGCTACATTTTATGAAACAGAGAGAATTTGAAGGTGCGAATAAACCAGGAAAATGGCTAGCTTACAAATTGAGGAGAAAAAAAGACAATAGTGAAAATTCAAGATGGTGATATAGAAATAATGGATGATGTGAAGATACAAAGAAAGTTTTGGATGTATTATTCAAATTTCTATAAGAAACACAAGATGTCAACAGATAAAATAGATATGTATTTACAGGAAAAGAATTTGCCTAAAATTTCTATGGAACAGAAACAAATGATAAATAGAGAGATTACTATGGAAGAAATTGTTGCAGCTATAAAAAGAATAAAAATGGGGGAAACACCGGGTACAAAGTGTACAAAATCTGACTTTGAGAAAGCTTTATGCACAAATGATAATCATGTTATCTCAAAGATATATAAACTTTTGTTAAAATATGAGACTGAAGATGAACAAGTAAAAGACTGTATGATAAAGTGGGCTCAGAATTTTGGATATAACATTACTATGGACCAATGGGAGAATATGTGGTTGAGAGGTCTGAAATTTACATTATGTGCTAGATTGAAAGAGAATTTTTATAAAATGATGTATAGATGGTATATATCTCCATCAAAATTGGCAAAAATGTATAAGGGAACATCGGGAAAGTGTTGGAAATGTGAAGAACAGGAAGGAACATTTTATCACCTATAGTGGACATGTAAAAAAGCAAAATCCTTCTGGATACAAATGCATAAGGTGATTCAAAATGTATTGAAGATAAAAATACAATTGCGTCCAGAGTATTTTTTGTTGGGGATAATAGATGAACAGCTGATGCAAGGTTAGGGAATTTTATTCTTATATATGACAATGGCAGCAAGATTAATTTATGCCCAGAATTGGAAGACTGAGAAAATACCAACAAAGGAGGAATGGTTGTTGAAAATTACAGAACTGGCGGAGATGGCAAAACTTACTGCAATAATAAAAGATAAAACAATAACTGGGTTTATTGAGGAATGGAAACCAATGGTGGATTTTCCAAAAAAAAGAGAAGGGAAGGACATATTTGCAAGCAGATTTAGTGACTAAACTGGAAGAAAAACATCTATTAAAGAAATACAGGAGGGGAAACTTCACTCACCATTTTGGCTTATTTTGGCTTACTTTGACAAATTATTAAGAAAATGAGGAAATTTGGAAGTCCATTTTAATGTTGTTTGTTTTATGTAATTTTTGTTGTTTGTGGGTGTAGGTAAGGTGTATGTGTTAAATGTTTTTTATGTTTGGAAAAATAAAAAATGTCAAAGAAAGTCTGAAAATGTTACTTCAATGCCTAGCTTGTTGGAATTAACCCCATTTTCATTCATTGTTCAGATATTAATCAATTGCCTAGATATTTTGTTATTAGATGCACATTTGAAACATAGTCAGCACAGAGGATATGTTGGCTCACCATATGCAATATTGATTCAAATGGCTTGAAATAGCCAACTATTTTTGTTAGTTAGGTGCCTAGATAAATAGAAGTGCTTTTTTACACAGCCTACCTTTACTTCTTTGACAGCTTCCACCAACCCCAAGCACTGTGGAATAGTGCAGTGACTGGGCAGAAGGCCTAGACCAGCCAAGGAACTGTCCTAGTAAGATCTGGGCATCAAAACAGGTTTTCAACTAGGAAGCCTATGAGCAGGGGAGCTGTCCAGCAGAGTTGGAGCCCACTTAGGACTCTAAAATCAGGGAAAGCACTCCATACTTTTTGAGCATTTTAAGATAGAAAAAACATCAGAAAGACTCTTTGCGACACATTCGGAGAAAAGTTCTTTTAAACATGTAATTTTTAATGTGGTGTTTTATTCTGTTTTTATTCTTTTATCCTATTTATCGTCCACCACTCCGAAATCCTTTTGATGGGGAGTGGTATATAAATATTGTAAATAAATAAATAAAAGGGGGGTGTAAAAAGACAGAAATATATGAAGAAACTGGCTGCGCAAAGGAATGTGCTAATAAGGCCATATTAATGGAATAGTTTGTTTTATCAGTCAATGGAGCCTACTGAATTAGATTCACATTAGATGTGTGTGTGAGCAGTCTCATGAAAGGTAAGCTTTTTTTTATTTCAGCATATGGGTGCATTTAACACATCAGTAGGAAAAGGCAATAAATTGGAACTTTTAATTAATATGACTGAAAGCAAGAAATTTTGCAAAGGTTATGCATTATAAATGTCATAAATTGTGGGCGCATTTTAGTACATTATTTGTTGTAATTTTTTAAAGTGTTTTAAGCCATTAATAATGTTTTGCAATGGGATTTCAATTACGGCCCCTGAGAAAGGAAAGTCCTTTCTGAAACCTGCTGGGCATAATAATAAAATAAATTCAGACACCTGAGAATTTTTTTCTCTTCTGTTTTGAGAAGGAAGAGCAGCGGATGCCTCTGCCTGTCAAACAAGTGGTAGCAATTATGGTAAAGAGGAAGAGAAATAGCAGCTGGTGGCAGTGTTGGTGAGTAGGTAGACTCACTGAGGAAGCAGATCTATTGAGGGTGACTTGACCAAGGGCTCTCAAAACGTTGGAGCCAGCACTGCCCATAGTCTTGCCCACACAAACTTTCTGGCTCTCATTTCCTGTTATAATCTTATGCATGTCCTTTACTATTCCAACTCTACCACCCTCAGCCATCCAAAAGAAATCCTATTTTCTTAAATAACTCTGCTTTTTCTGGTTTGGAGACATATATGCCTGGAATTCTTGTACCCTTCTGTCAAATCCCTCCTCAAAAATCACCTTTTCATAGCCCTAGTCCTAATGATCATCTGAAAGAAAGCCTGTGTATATTATTTGCGGTTGGTTGCACTGATTTCTTATTAGCTTTGCCTTTCCTCTCTTCCTTCTTTTTCCTCTGTGGTAGAGGCCTTTCATTGTTTGCTTACGTTACTCTGTAAACACTATGTGATATTGATAATGCCATATAACTAGTAATTAATGCAGATGACATAGTTCTTCATGGGGATACATAGTGATGAAGTTGTAGCTGCTCGTTGTTATAATTGTGATGGTTGCTATTATGAACTAAGAGATGACAAAGTTAAATAGAGATTATAAAGATCACCACCTAGAAAAAGAAGTCAATAAATGGCACTCCGTGTTTCCCCACTTTTGATTCTACTCTGCATTTCCACCAATACTTCATCATAACCTGTCAGGATAGGATAGAAGTATTTAATCTAGGTCACTTTTTAAAAACTCCTCCCTTTAATTTTAAATGGTTCTCTGGCCACAGTCCAATACAGAGTTAAACAGAATTAAGCTCATGACAAGCAGTGGGCTTACAGACACGTAACGCTGTGTTATATTGTCACCATTGTGTTTGGTGTTTTTCTTTACCCCACACCAACTCTATTGGCTGCCTTAACTATCTGAACAATTTACCAGGGCTGGTTGGGGACCTGCCCAGGACCCACACCCCAGCAGAAGCCCAGTGACAAGAGCCCCCTGGAGTTGCTTTCCTTTTCACCATGGCAACCTGCTTGTTCACCTGCCTCTTGCTGTGGCCCAGAGAATGGTAGTGGTGAAAAGGATGAGCAGCAGTTGTCACTGCCTGCTTGCTCACTGGCTCTCTACCTGTCAGGCAAGCAAATGGTGACAATCATGACAAGGAGGAGTCGGTGACAATGGTGGGGGCCCATTGAGGATGTCTTGCCCAAGGGCCCTCAAAAGCCTGGAGCTGGCCCTGCAATTAGCATACCTTCCAATTCTCCGCAGAGGACCATATCACCTGCAAATGGAATAAACTTACATTCACCATTAAACCGTGTGGCTAGCCCACCTTATATGTTTCCCTTGCTACCTCAGGAGACAGTAGGATGCAGTAAATAGAGCTTTGGTTTTCAACAAGAAGACCCAGATTCAAATTCCTTTTCAACCATGAAGTTCACCTTGGGCATGTCTCTTTTTAGGTCACCTGGTTGTTGCTGCAAGTATAAGATGGAATGGAGAATTGTGCAGCACTTCATCCACTGAAAAGGGCTAGAGAACCTATTACTACTAATAATGCATTTTCTTCACTAGATTGCAAACTTGGTTCCTTATTATGAAACTATAGGGTCACTACTACAGTCATAAAAGTTTGGGATGCTATACATTTGCTTAGCCCTCTTTTCTGTAGTTTTACCAAGTGATGTTGACTTTTAGACCTGTGAAACATCCTAATTATATATTTTATTTATTAAATAAACAGAGCATAAACCCCTGCAATCTTAAACACATTTTCTAGGGGGGAAAGTTCCATTGAAACCAGTGGAATTTACTCCTGTGTCAATCTGCTTTGGATTAGGGATGTGCAGAACCACCAAGTAATATCACTAGTCTTGGCAAAATGCTTTTTATTTCCCATTAAACTTCTTGGACATTTCTCCCAAGAAGAAACTTTGAACATTTGCCTTGAAATGTTGGTTTAGGTCAGGTGTGGTTCACCTATGGCCCACCAGATGTTGCTGGACTCCAACTTTCATCTACCCCAGCCAGCATGGCCATTGGTCTGTGATTATGGAAATTGCAGTCCAACATCTGAAAGACCACAAGTTTCCCCATCCTTGCTTTAGGTGGTATGCTGTAGAAATTTAAATCAATTTATCCAGTTAATCCATTGCATGGAGAGTTTCTTCATTGTCCCTAAAGACTCTCCAGCAAGATGCCCAGTGCTGGCAAGACACAGATGACACCCACAACACAGTTGAGCTAACAACCTGCAATATTTTCTGTGGATGCCAGATGCAGATGTATGGAACCTTCCTAGGAAATTTCACAAATCACATTGAAGCTATTTCAGTTTCTCTCAAAATGTTTCGGGCAAACAGCATCTTCCAATTTCACCTTAAAAATTGCTTCAGTCCAAGTCTGGTGGCAACTCTGTCTAGGACTTTGCAATTAGTTTGATTATAAAATATGCCTTCAGTGTTCACCTTCAAGCTATGCTTCATAGGCAATGCTACCAGGAGCATAACAATAACTCACTTTCTGTTTGTTAATTACAGGGGATTTATTCGCCCAGTTGCAGTACACACAAATTAAGCTCCAAATCATGCTTCATTGCTAAATAATTCACATCAGTTTAAATATATTTGGTTTTGGGTGCCCTTCAGGATTTGAGGACTGAAGCATAACTAAGCTTGAACCTATTATTATTATTATTATTATTGTTGTTGTTGTTGTTGTTGTTATTCATTAAAATGCAATATAAAATGCACTGATCATCACAATTGTTTCTATCTGTAATTAAACTCCAGCATTGTGTATGAAAAACCCATATTTTAACCTTAACTATCACTGCTTATCACAGCAGTCTATGTTGTTTGTAGCAATTTGCACAAATATCTTTAGATTGGTGTGTGTTTGGTGCTTTTCTCATTTGATCACTTTTATATCTCTATTTCCTCTCTCCCTCCCTCCCTCCCTCCCCTCCCTCTCATCACATTCTGTGCTCTTCCCTTTTCAATGGCTCACTGTCAGGAAACAGCTTCATTTATTTATCAGAGAGAATAGTTTGAACACGTAGAATACATTTTTGTTATTTCACTCTCTCCAGGTGCTTCATCTCTCTTTATTATTACTCTGTACTCCTGGATATCAGATGGTTGAATTTGTCAACTGAGGTATATTTTACCACAGAGATAGAAGCAATTACTGTTAATTGTGATTCACTGCATGAAAAGGTTAGGGGAGCAAATGGTTCAATGGTATCCTTGGATTCGTACTTATAACTCTGAGATACATTATAGTTATACGTCTGCCAGGGGGGAATGAAATCCTGTCTACTCCGTCCGTTGAAAGCACACTGCAGGGCTTGTTCAACATGGGAGAGTGAAGATAATATGTTACATGCAGAAAAGTCAAAGGCCAGTGTAATGAATGTTGTAATTTAAAGACTGTTCTTTACAGGGAACATAAGGAGGGGAGTTTGAAGATGATCCCTGAAGGAAGAGTTGGGGGCAGACTGAAAAGGATCTCCAACAGCTGTTTCTAGATAGATAGATAGATAGATAGATAGATAGATAGATAGATAGATAGATAGATAGATGTCTGGCAACAAACAATTATGTCTGTTACTTCTTTGGTGTGATCTTTATGAGACTGAATCCCTAACTTATTACAGCCAGCTGTGGCTAGCTGCACAAAATCGTATCACTTAGTGCTTGTTCGGAGCATGTCCCATACATTATCTCAGTAATCCTTGCAACAATCCGCTAAGGTAAGTCAGTAGTATTCTTATCATCTCCATTTACTGATGGGAGCTTGAGGCTGAGAGATCGTGGCTTGTCTAAAGCAACCTAATGAATGTATGGCTGAGGTAAGATTGAACTATGGATGTCCCATTTTACAGCTCATGCTCTTAGGCTGTAATCCTGTGCATACTTATCTGAGAATGATCATCCTGGGACACAGCAGCAGAGTTGGCCTAAGACATGTTGCTACATGAGGTAAAGGACAAAATAGTGTCCTCAGCAATTCCATGTATAGAGGCTGACCAGACTGGCCATTGTCTCTTACTTCGACAATGGGCCAGTGCAGGTACAGAGCTCTGTCCTCTAACCTATTGCCAGCACTTCTGTGCCTGGCATCTGCTACCTCAGGCAGTCACCTCACTCTGCCTAATGGTAGGACTGGCCCTGCACAGTGAACAAGACCAGTATCAGGAGTCAGCATTGTCAGCCAATTGCTGAGGCCTGTAACCTTGCAGGGGGAAGCTCTTATGCAAATTTGTATTTTGCATTATGGGCCCAAGTATTTTTGGTACCTAGCAAACCCCCTGCTTTTTACAGACTACATTCAACTTGGTGGGTTGGATCCAGGATTTGCCTTCCATTCACAGAAGCACTCCATTAATGGAATTTGGGGGGGGGGGAATCCATCCTACAAATACACACACACCACAGCCTCTCCCCATTCAGAAAGGTAACCAGACTCTCTGTGCAGCATTTTCAGGGGTCAGAAGTCGCTGCTGTGGGGAGGAGGAGATGGGGAAGTACTATTCTGCCGACCCCAGTTGCCTGCAACTAAATCTGGATCAAACCCCCCCCCATGTCACAAATGGTGCAGATCTGTCTCTGTCTCTTCTTACACTTCTTTTTCCAGCATTGCTGCTGTTCCTTCTGTATTTGCTCTGACACCAGTCTGGGTCTATGTAAAGATTTCTAAATGCACCTGAATCCATCAAGCAGAAGGCTCTTGAAACTGGGGAAATTCTGTGTACATCAGCACACATCTGTCTCTGAGTTAACATAACTATCTATACATGATGATGGGTTATGTGATCCCAAGACTGAACACGGACCATTATATCATATAGTGGTTCAAAAGCTTAACAGACCATAAACCTAGTAAAGTTTGGACTAAGGTTTTGGAAATATTTAGTAGCGATCCTTCCTGAATAATTTTGCAGCCTCTTGGGAGATCATGCCTTCCCATATCCAATTACCTTTGCTTCTCCCTTTTCCTCCTTTCTCTTATTACATTTCATGTGTTTCTAAGCATGTGATTTGATAACATCAGAGTGACAGTAATATGTTGATTCTGGATCATTGAGCATTCCTGGTGGAAAGCTGGAATCACTTATTGCGCTGATAGATTGAGTTTTCTTCCAATGAGCTCCCACATAAGATTTTAGCAAAAGAAGAATGATGTTAGTATATTCTAAGAGCTTTTCTAGTTGCTGCTGCTGCTGCTTTTTCTTTTGTCCTTTCTATTAACTGTCAGAAAGCTTTCAGTAAATCAGAATTTAAACAAGAGCACTATCACTCAACCACAATCACCAGTAAGAAGGATCCATTCAGTTTCTTGAACGCTCAGGGGCACCAGAAACAAAACTGGAGATCTGTGAATAGAATCTCCTGAGATTTTAAAAAGTATTAATTGCAGCTGCCAGAAGGGGCCAAATCAAAATCAAGACCATGGTCCTGTGCGAGAGGGGGTTTTGAGAAGCAAAACATGTTTTTTTTTTCATTTTAAGATCTGTTACTTGCTTTTCTCCTTCCAATAGGAATCCCAAAGCAGCTAGTCAAAATCAACTCTATAGTATTAAAAACAACAAATCAAACAATACAAAACATTGTCTAACAATCATAATGGCATAATAATGTTTCTATATCAATTCAAATCAATACCTACTGGAGGAAAATATTAAATGCCCCAACTGCCTCTTATGCTGAAACTGCCTCTAAGAACAATCTGCATGATGCCACCTCTCTTCCTTAAATTTTCTCTTCAAAACCCAATTTCTCCATGAAGTCTTTGGCACAACCCACTAGTTCCCATGCCTTACTGTAATATGTATGTGTTTACTGAAATAAATCCATATTCTTCTCTGTCTTCCAACACCCTGTTCTACCTCTGTTGTCTCACCATGTTGAAAACCTTAATGCAGATGTAAAGCTAAACATAGGTAGGTCCAAAAATGAATGGGAAGAAAGTAAATTAGATCATCATTAGAATACTTCGATAATTGGACGATGTCACATTTCTACTGAATTAATGAAAGAAGATCACTGTATGGCAGGAGTTCAGAATCAGATTTCGGTGGGGGACTGGATGACTCCATCCAGCTCTCTGTGGGCCATATGGCATCAGGTGGACATGGACATGCCCACCTGGTATCATTGACTTCCTGCCCAAGCACTGGGATCTTCCATTCCATGTTTGGCCCAGAGACCAGGCTTTGCTGTGTGCAGAATTTCCTTAGGCGGTTGCTTCTGCTTCGCTCACCCTTCTGCCTTCCTGCATTGTGGGAAAGGGATGAGGCAGTCAAAGGAGAAGCAGGTGAGTCCCCTTTGCTACTTTAGCTGCCCTACCTTCTTCCCACAATAGAGAAAGGAGGAGAGACAGAGAAAGCAGGGTCAGGCCACTCCACACTCCCATCCCCACTGTTATCTCCAACCTCAGGATGGGTGGATGTGGGCGGCGGGACCTTGCCTTTGCCAAAGAGAATGGACACTCTCCCTTGCACATGTGATCCCACTACCCCACATCTAAGATCAGAGATAAGAGTGGGGGATGCTCTCTGGAGGGGATTCCTCCAGGGGGTGGGGATTGGGGTGCCTGGCCCATGGGCTGGAGGTTGTACATTCCTGTTGGATGGGTTGTGGCCTGTTCTTGAAGATGAGAAGGTGCCTTATATTGAATCCAGCCATAGGTCCATTTAGCTCAGTACTATGGACACTGACTGGCAGCAGCTCTCTTTGGTTTCACACAAAAGTCTACCACAGAGTTATGGCCCTTCCCAACAAAAGGTGCCCAATGAAGTGCCAGCTGCTTTGCATTCATGCTCCTTTCCCATGTCAAGCCCTCCCTTCATTCACATTCTCAGCCAGAACATGTTCACAGTAACAGTATTTAAGAATTGCACATAATTCTATTCTTCCATTATCTTTCTGGCATCAAAACGAAACGAACTAGGCTTGACTTTACTGTGAATGCATATACATTTAGTAGCACAATTACATTTCACCTCAGTAAATCTCCTTTTGTCGTATGCGCTCATCAGGAAGATGAATGTTTTGGTTATGAAGCCAAATTAAGTTCCTCGCTTTAGATTTAACTGCAGCCAATAAAAGGAGTGTGTTTAAAGCCTATTTACTTTTCAATCATTCCTGTCACTCTTAAGGCATAATAACAAAGAGCAATATGGCACCTTGAAAACTAATACATTTACTTGCCATGAGCTCTGGGAAGCAAAAGACCACTTTATCAGATGCATGAAGCTGACAAGGAAAATGTCTGCTTTATAAACACACACACACACACACACAATGGGACTTGCAACAAAATGTTGCAGTGTAACCCCATCCTAAAAGGAGTGCTCCTGTTCAGGGTTCCAGACATTCCCTCTGATCAGGGCATTCCACTCCTCCATTCCCCTTCTCCAATTGTCTATATTCTATGGCTACTGAGCATGCTCAGTCCTCATTGGGCTCAGTGGAGGCTGGTGGCTCCAATTTCAGTGGAGCTATGAATCAATTCTGGGTTTTAGTCAGAACCAGCCAGAACCCTAAAGGAGTTGTCCAAGATGCTGAACCCTGACTCCAAAATAAATTCAGCACCATGGATTGCTCCTTTAAAGTTCTCGCTGGTTCTGACTAAACCCCAGAATGGAATCACAGCCCCACCAAAACTGGAGCCAGCAGCCTCCACTGATTGGGCTGGTTTCGGAGAGGTGCCCCTACAGGGCTATGCAGCGCTGGTAATATGCCCAGGCCAGATGGGAAGTGTGTTGCCCCCCCCATTTCAAAAAAGGAGGACAACATGGCCGCCCCAAGTGGGCGGGCCCACCAACATGTCTGTTCTACATAACACCTTCATATTAAACCTGTTCTACAACACCTCAAGGCACATATATCCCTGCCCCACATGCGGCATGGCCCTCTGGAGCTTGTAGTCTGACCACGGTATTCATGACGGACAGCTTCTGTGCTGTTTCCACAAGGCGGGCTCCTCGCTTCTCGTTGGGCAGCTTACACTATGGAAGCAGTAGCATAAGCTGGGGGGACCTCCTCGTCGGAGTGCCCCCTCAAAATCGTGGGCCCTGGGCCAACTGGCTTCACTGGGGGGCCCTCTGCACGGCCCTGTGTTCCTGTACTACATTCTACCTTCTTTTTGAACTTCTGCGGATCTCAGGGTTTCCCCTGAACATGCTACTGATACCTCCCTCTTGCTTAATGGCCCTGTTCTGTCTGATGCATCTTTTGCTGGGGATAAATATACATCACCTTTCAATGCTGCTAGAGTCAGCATGTCTAAAACCAACTCTTACTCAGAATCATTTTTGCTTACTATAGAAAAGGCTCTACAAGGAAATATGGGGAGAGGGAATTAACTGTAGGTAATATTGCAGCCTTGTCTGCAAATTACAGGTAGGGGACAGTGTTGCAGTTGCTCAATTAATTCATGGGAATTTTGGGCATAGCTAGCCTTAGGATCTCTACAGCCTATAGTGTGGTTTCTTGCTCCTTCCATTCTTCCCTCTCTCCACCCCTTGCACTCCCTCTCTCTCTCGTGCTCTCTCTGACCTCCTCCATTGCTGGGAGCAGTTATGTTTGCTCTCTCTGCAGGTGTTATAGAACACAAAGAAATGTACCAAACAAAGGCACTTTCTACACCTAAGGGCTTTCGGGGAGGGCAAGAGGACGATCCCAGACTTACCTGTTTCTGGGATTGTCCTCTTCTTTCTTATCATGCCCACCATTTTTGGGGTTTGTTTTCAGGCAGAGGAAGCACACAAATGCTTGGGTGCAAAAAGTTTTAAAAAAATTAAACCGTGTGAAATTGGCCCCCACCCCCTCCCTGCCATCCCAGGGGTGGCAAAATTGCTGCCACACCCTCCCCTGATGGGCACGGAGCTGTGTGGTGCGGCTCTGTGTCCATTTCTGCTGCCGCACTTACTCACAAGTAAGCACAGCAGCAACAGCCAGGACATTTCCCGGGATCATGGAAGAATTGGATTTCCCCAGGGATCCCTTATCCCAGGGGAAACCCATGCCCATCCCCCCTGCTCCCGGGAGTCCCTGTGCATCATTTAGACTCACAGGGACCACCCAGGGACAATCCCACCAAAAAAAAAAAGGCTGGTGTAGAAACGGCTAAACTCTGTTTGAAACTACACTCTATACCTGCATGTATATCCAAGAACATAGTGAGTAAACTGTTTTATCTTTTTCCTCACTAAAGAAGGGTTATGGTCTCTCTTTTCTAGTTTTGTATGCATGTGGGACTGGTAAAACTCATTCTGTTCTGCCTTTTGTTTTTTTCTCTGCTAACTGCATTTTTAACAGGAGGCATCACTACTAAATAATTCTCATCATTAACCTTATCACCAAAAATGTTTTTAATAAAACTTATGTAAGAGAAGTAACAGAAGATTTATTATGAACCTGATAATGGCAGCATGAATGGTTGAATGCTAAATATTGGAAATCCTCCGACGTTCCTCCTTTGCAAGAGTGGCTACGTAAAGTATGGTATGTCATTATCATGAGCGAGATAGCAGCAATGGTTCATTTTCGTTTGGGCAGATTGAATGCAATGCAATTCAGATTTTCCTTGATGACTGAGCTTCATGGAATATTGGAAGGAAAGATTTGTACAAGGTAATATGAAGATGCAAATCTTGGCCATGTTATAAATGCTTATTTAAAAATAACATATCTCTGCTGAAGTTGGTTTGGAAGTCAAAATGAGAGACTTCTTGCTATGTTATTTTGTTTGTCAGATTTTCCCCCCCAATCTGGATATTGGATCATTTATGGATATCATGGAGTATTTATGGCTAATGTATTTTTGTGTTTTACATATTTCTAATAAAATTACAAAATATAAAGAGTGGCTTAATATGTGCGGCTCTAGAGATAACAAATAACTGTGTTAGAAAGCAAGCATTTTTATTTTATTTTATTTATGATCATGCTGCAATTATATCTTCAGTGGTAATGAGAGAATAGAGGTATTCATATCTGCCATGTTCCACCACCACCAAAGTGGACTGCCCAATTGTTTCCACACAGTTCCTAATGGTGGACAGCTGGTTGTAGAACAGTCTGATCCATGTTATTAAGATTGCATTCACAATGCATCAAAGGTTATTATGGGTAGTTATTATGAAGAAACCCTTGGAAAACCCGATTCTTCGAGCAGTCTCAGGACCATCCCAAGTGGGCACTGTCAGACCTGGTGCCCACTTACTCAGGAGTAAGCACAGCACCTGAAACAGGCATGGAGCCACAAAGCACGGTTCCGTGCCCGGGGGGGGGGGGGGGAAGCAAGTCCACCATCCCCAGGATGGTGGGAGGGGCATGCGTGCAGGGGTTCCTTACCTTCTCTGCCACTTTCCCGTGACCTTTAAGTTAAAAAAAACGGCGCCTGCAAGGAGCGCGACGTCCCGGGATGTCGCACTTCCGCTTTGGGTGCCCAGAGATGATCCCAGAAGTACAGTACGTCCAGGATCGTCCCCACTCCCTCTCTCTCCACCCGTAGGTGTAGAAAGGCCCTGGCTCTTAGCCTATCTTACCACACAGGGTTGTTGTGAGGATAAAGTGGAGTACACTAAGTTCCTGGATGGAAGGAATGTGTGCTGTAGTCCTGCCAGTTGTATTTAGCTGAACCGGACACAATGGTTTGCATTAACCTGCCATTTTAATTGTTGCAAAAATGGTGTGCACTAAGCGCTAGTTTTGGTTTAACCCCCCTTTCTAATATGCCTTCCAAAAGGGCAGGGCGGTAGGAAAGAAAGTAGGCCTTCACCATCTCTATGATGGTGAAGGCTCCATCTGGGCCTTCACCATCTCTATCTGATGGTGAAGGCCCAGATGGGTCAGTGGTTTTGGCTCACCTACAGGTGGTTTGAGAGGGCAAAAAGATTTTTCCTTGTGTGCCACACTAGCGGGGAAGTATGCTCAACTTAGGGAGATGAGGAGACAGGCCCAGTGTAATCTATGACTTTCAGTTTCAGCTCATCAAATGCAGAACTGATATGACTCAGATTTCAGCTCAAATATACCAGTGGCCCTGTATCGGGTGGCTGCATTGGAGGCAGACTCTTCCTTGCAGTGAACTAGCACTGGAGGATACTCAAATCCAGGATTTCTTTCCACTAATGACCGCATGGCACAAGGGAGTATGCTGCACCATACGTTGCAGGTTGGCCAGTTTGGCACCAGTGGGACCTTGTGATTCACCTGGTTTGGGCTCGCTGCTGGTTCGGCATTTCTCTGGTCCATTGGTTCTTTGAGCCCAGTGAAGCTGAGAGCTCTGTCCTTGGTGGAGCCCATATTGGCAGTGTGCCCAATTGAGGTGGTCTGCTGCTGGTTCCCTTTCAGCATTTTTTCTCCAGCCTCCCATGAGCCTTAGAACCCATTCCTTTGGCTGTGGTATCACTTTTAATTCAGACAGACTTGGAATCTGTGCTATCACCCTCTTGTGTTGATCCCTAGGCCTTTTCCAAGGGCTCTGCAATACCGTATGAGCAGTATCTATCCCTTTGGTTATCACTTGCTGTTTGCCACCAGACAGGATCGGAGGGGAGTACATCTGTGTATTTCCCATACTTGTAGGGTGGATGAATGCAAGGATAAGGGCAAGGATTGGGAGCTTGACTTGCTGGATATGTAATTTGTGGGTATAGCACAACAAAGCACCCTGACAAAGGGATAGGGCTAACCAAGACCAGGTGCTATTCAGGATATCTTTGGGCTGCCTTTCAGAGATGAGGGGGGCCCTCATGGCACAAAATGGTTTGCAATTCTGAATTAAAGTGGCATGTGAAGGGACATGAGACTATGAGTCTAACTTCAACTCATGATGTCCTCTGGACAGTCCTGGGAGAAAGCGCCAACAGTGCTCATTCTGTCCCACCTAGCTGGTCCTTGGCCTCTCATTACCAAGGTGGGTTCTCCACCTGCTTTGGCTGGGAATCTTGCTCTTGGGTGTTTGCACCAGGAGTCTGTGAAATCTCCGGCTAGTATGTTCCATACGCTACAACCCCCATTCATCCTTAGCATGCTTCCAGGTTAAAGGGGTTAGGGGACCCAGGGGGCCTCACTTGCTGGCTTAGTTCACACAACACTTTAGGCAACGGAGGGGGGAAGAGGCACCAGACGGTACATTATTTTTGGAGTGCTCTCCACACTACATGTTGCCCCTAACCTCCCCCCCCCCATCTTGCGGCTGAAAGTTGGGGCCTCATAATAAGCAACGGGGCTCCAAAAAACAACAGAGCAGCCCGTTGTTTTTCCCTGTTGCTTAATAACATACCATCAGTTGTGTGTGCATTGTGTGTCGCCCGACACACAACACGACAAGCAACACAACTGATGGTTGCCTCTTCCCCCTCCGTTGTCTAAAGTGTCATCCAAACTAAGCCAGTGTGTAAGCTTGATAACCTGCCCTCCCCTTTTCTCAAAGGGCTCCAGCCCAATTAAGTTGATGCTTAGCCCTTCTTTTGCCAATTACCCATATTGGGAAGACACATTCTTTGTCCTGGTCCCCCACATGCAGTTTAGAACCACTTCTCAAAGGCCCTAGTGCCACCTGTTTGGCCTAGAACCAGGCCTCCATCCTTGTATGGAGCACCGGGTCCAGAACGAAGTTAAGGATTAAAGGCCAGCCTTGTTTTAGGTCCATTCCTTATCCCCATTTGCATGTCTTAAAGTGTACCCATGGGTTTAGTCCCAAAGAATGCCCCTGGTGGGTATGCATATTCCTTATTGGGTTTTAGCTCTGGTTGGGCCTTTAGCAGACATTTATAAGATGCCATAAGGGGACCAGTCACCCTTATCACTACTTAAACATTTAGGTAGCCCATCTATTCATGGTGATTTATTTGGTTTCAAGGCATTAATCATTTGGTGTATCTCCTGTGTAGTAATTGGAGCATTCAACTGCTCTCTGTCCTCTTCAGTAAATGATAGAATTGGTATCTGATGAAGATACTTCAAAATGTCATCATCATTAGGGTTCTCAGATTTATATAAGTTTGTGAAATAGCTTACGAATTCAGATATTGTCTATTTATTGTCTTGTACAAATCCATGTTGTTGTTCCAGCAACACTGGAGGAATTAACATTTGTTCCTGTTTTCCTGCCAATATCATTCTTAAATCATGATTATAAAATCCTAGTATATATTTATGCTAAAAGGCTAAATATGATTATTTCAAAATATATTCACCCTGACCAAACAGGCTTCTTAGTGGGGAGGTTGTTATCAGACAGCACACAGAGGGCAGTGAACTTTTTGAATGAATCCTGTGCTAACAAAATCAAACCGTTTTTGCTTTCTTGAACGCTGAAAAAGCTTTTGATCGGGTAGAATGTAAATTTCTATATAAGGTGTTAGAGAGATTCGGTGTCAGAATACCATTCTTAAATTATATCAAAACCCTTTATGATAAACCAAGTGCCTCACTTTTTATTAATAATTGTAATCCTGAATTTTTCCAAATAAGTAGGGGAACCAGGCAGGGCTGTCCCTTATCTGCTTTACTTTTTGTTTGTTGCATTGAACCTTTAGCAATTATGATTCGATCATCATATGTAATATCAGGTATAGAAATTGGTCCAACTAATTTTAAAATAAGTTTATATGCAGATGACATTATGCTATCTTTATGAAGTTGGTGACACCTGTCGTGCAGCCAGATGTCCAGGTTCCTGAAGTTGGCCCTTGCGGCCGGACAGTACCAAGATCCTATTCCTGGTGTGCTTTGGGATCTGGGAGAGGCAAATGACTCAAGCCATGCGACCCATGGCCCCATGGCATTCTACCAGGAGTAGATAGGGAGTTTAGATTTTTAAGAACTGGGAAAGGAACTTCAGGCCTTATGGCCCATCCTAGTTGAATGCCTGCTAGAATGCCAGGTGATACTTCACCACAGGGAGCTATCCACATGAACCTTAGGAGGTAAATTGACCCGCCCATCCTTGCTGCCATGGGGAAAGAGGTTTTCAGGCAGCATGGCAAATGTCGATCTTTGAAGGATGTTGGAGGGCAGGCAGGATTCATAGAGGCAGCTGGTAGCGCCTTTCAGTTTTTCAGATGCTCAGTTAATTACAGAGCAGTCCTGCACCTAACCAAGGGGCTGAGGCACCATGGTAATGACAATGGCCTGGAGTGAGGGGATATGCCTTTTACTCTGCTCTCCAGGGCAAGGAAATTGGGTCTCTGTTTACCACAGGATGGGGCTGCTCTTTAATCGGTACCATGTATATGGTAGCCGAGAAGCCCCTTCAGACATCGACCCTATGGAACCATTCATTTTGGACCCCCCCATTCAGAATTGAGCCACCGCTGCTGCAGCACAGGGGCTGGGACATGCCAAGTTTGGGGTCACAGAGAGATGGCTGTCTTGGGCATGCATTATGAAAGGAGATGGGTGTCGTTACTGAAGAGTCTATGTTGATAATTGTGTTCCTTTGACGGATTGGTGGAAGTCCTGATCTGCTGACACGGCATGGCATCTGGGCCAGCCATATAGTGACACGAGCAACTGTTGGCATTCAGTTTGGGCTCAGTCAGTTGTCCTCCATCCAGTGGGGTGGCAGGCAAGGCATGCTGTGGTGGCGTCTCCTCCATAAAATGGTTTCTGCCCCGGTGCAGGTATGGTGCTCACCTGGGGGGAGCATGGGGTTCCTGGAGCAGAAGTCCCCAACTTTACAGGCTAGGGCAGACCTGGAGATATGTGGATGGCCTGATATTTGTACTGTGTGATCAAAGTCGCTCCCTCTGTCCTAGAGGCATGAAGGTAGGGAAGTCCGTAGCTTAAATAGGGCAATGACAAAAAGTCAATAGGTATATTCATCTGTCTTCCAGTGGAGAATTTTACAGGGAAGATGGAGTTCATCTCTCCAATGCAGGGAACGATGTTTTCCTGCAGAATCTGCATGTGGGTTTGCAGGATTTCATCCCTGATAGGTGGGGGTAGGGTGCCTAAGCCGAGGCTTAGCACTCTGCGGTGGTGGGACGTGCAGGAATTTGCTATATCAGAATAGGGAATGGTGAGCACTCTGGCACCTTATGGTGATTGGCATATCTGGAGGACCTGCTGCTAGGGAGTTTTATAGCACTCGTGTCAGGATATGGTATGCGTTTGGAAATCCTCCTGCTCCGGGAGGGTGACACAGGGTGGTCTCCCCACACTTGCAAAAGTGTTGCATAAGAGAGGGGCTGGGTTTACCTGAATACTGGCTTAGGAGAGTGGCTCACCATAAAGACAAGTGAGTTGCCTAAGATAGATTCCCGCATTTTCACATACAGATCCAGGGGGGGTTGAATCTCCCTTATTGTTTAATAAAGAGGCCCTAGTTTATCCCAAGCTCTGGTGTCCGTGTCTTCATTCCATGCTTCCTTCTCCACTCGCAAATGATTGTGTAGAGGAGGATTGGGATCATGTTGGCAGCAGGCCGTTTTCCTGACCTCCATGGATTCAAGCTCCAGCTTGCATAGGATGCATGGTCCATACCCCTAAAAAAACTGAGGATGTGGATTGCATATAGGGAACCAACATGCATTTATATAAATGGGAGCCTGTACATGTGGAGGGGGAGCAAAATGTGTGATCCCAATCTCCCTCCTCCACGCATGCATTATTTGTATATGTAGTGAATGTTTGCTCTGGTCTAGTGTCTTACCTCTATACGTGTGTTTCTGAGTATCATATTTTGCACTGGAAAGTGTGTGAGAAGGACCTACTTGCATAGGCATGTGTATTCTTAAGCCCAAGTTCACTTCAAAGGTTATATGTGTGGCAGTGGTGGTGTGCAGATGTGCCCTGCTACATATATAATTTGTATGCTTGGGCCACCTGGGAACCAGCCTATAATCCTACAACTACCGAAGTTTTATTATGAGCTAGATATGAAGAAAAGTTATTCTAAATGCATGAACGCCTCGTGGAATTAAAGTGCGTACATCTAAACATATTTTTTACATCGTTTTCTTCAATCATGCTTTCAAAAACGGAGCCCATCTTCACCTTCTCACAGCAAGCGACAACTTTCAGAGGTTTCCCTAATTGGCCAGAAATGCCAAGCTATGTGATGTTTTCCTGATCAGTATCATTTGCACATCTTTATTCCTAGCCTACGCTTTTTAACAGCCTCCAGCACTCCCCATAAAACTGCTAGATGAACTCTGCTCTGCATTTATCTTCTACCCACCTTCCAAACACCAGAAGAGATGTCTTACTCAAAAGATAGCCTGGCCTGTCGTCGTCCCCATATTCCTGCCCCCCCCCCAACACAGTCCTTTTTATTGTTACATATTGCTGAACACCTGCTCTTTATGTCATACAGCACAACATGAGGCAATTAAAAATGTACAGAACAAGGAGGGGGGAACAAGGCCCGGTTGAGTAGAGGGAATTGCACATTAGACAGTAATGGCAGTTTCTGCAGTTCTGTGCTGATTTATGTATCTGTTCAGAGCAAAATTACAAAGGCAAGAAATTACTCAGATTTGTTAGAATTTAAGCTCAGAAGAGTCCAGAAATTCAGAAGTAACAACACACGCATGTACACACAGAAGCCTGGTTCATGGAGGGGAAAAAAATTTACGGTGGCTTGTCTCCACTTCATGTGTGCTGGTCGCGTGTCGGAGGTGATTAGCATAATAACCCTCAGCAGCATGGCTTGCTTTGTTGTGAAAACCCAGCCATAGGCAACAAGCCACCACAGCCCTACAACAGCCCATCGGCTCTGGGTGGCTTGTTACCCACAACAACAAGCCACCCTGGTTGGTTTCGCATGGCATAACAAGCTGCCAAGAATAATTATGCTAATCCCCTCCATGCTAGGCATGCATGGAAGCAGAAATAAGCCACCCTGATCAAGCAAGCCTGGTGAGAGACATATATATTTCTTCTGCCTTAGCAACTTCATCACTTTTTGCTTAATTCTGTAGTATATGGTACATTACACAGCTAGGGCAGCATTCTCATAGGGAGTAAACGTGTTGTTAAAAAATCAGGGAACCTACTGTAAGATAACCAGAAAAGTTATCTTAGGAAAAGGCACTGAATACAGCAAATGAGCAAGAGAGAAACAGTTCTCGGAAGAGCCAGAATTTATCAGTGCCCAATGTGTTTTTTTCTGAAAACAACGTTTCCTTCCTTGGGGGCAATTGGCAATCCCCAAGAGAATTTGTATTGGGCTGGTGGCATTCTGGGCATGTTGCCTCTGTTTTCTTAGATTAGAGGCTGAGGGGCTAAAACATTTAGCTCAGCCTTGTAGAGATGGGCTGGCTCACTATATCTCCTTGCATGCAATGGCCCTGTTCAGATGACATGCTAAGCCATGGTGGTTAAGCATTTTGAGCTAAACTTTATGGCTTGGCATGTCATGTGAACCTTTCCTAACCATGGTGGCTATATAATAACAGATCAAATCCACTCACTAACCATTTGCTGCAAAAAGATTATCAGCCTAACCATGGCTTAGCATGTCATCTGAACAGGCCCCAAATAACTACATGTCATATGCAGCACTAGATAGAGAAAACTAATCACTAAAAATATTTCTTTCTTTATTGCAGGGCAATCATGTCTTACCTGATTTTGCCACAATGAAGTGCTCTTATTCTTTTGGGCAATCGGGAAACCATTGATGTTCTATTGGAACCGTATGAAAGCTCAGTAACTAAGCCTTAGGAAAGGCATTTCTACTTTTTCGAATGCGGGAAAATGCCAAACAGTTGTTGGTCAGGGGAAAGGGGTGGAGCCAGGGGAAGAAGGCATGGTGAGCTCGGGTAACCTGGAGAGCCACATTGTGAGCCTATCCACATTGCCCTTAAAATGACTTATATTCTGTTTTAAAAAGTGGCTTTTTAAGTCGTTTCTTTACGTGGTAGGACACACTGAGCAATACTTACATCTCATAGCGACTGCTTCCTCCATCCTCAAAGTGTTCACTGGTGTCACACAGGGTTCATTCTTTGTCTCTTCTTTCATTTTTGATTTGAAGGCTACTTGACCCGCCGCCCACTTCTGTCTCTGTAATTCATTGCCCTCCTGTTTTCAGCAGCATTGTCCGATTTTACATTTAATTGACAGCTTAGGCAAGATTAAGTTACAGAGACGGAAGTGGGTGGGTCAAGCAGCCTGCAAAACAAAAACGAAAGAAGAAGAGACAAAGAAATAGCCCTGTGTGACACCGGTGAACACTTTGAGGATGGAGGAAGCAGTCGCTATGAGACATAAGTACTGCTTAGTGTGTCCTACCATGTAAAGAAATGACTTTAAAAAACACATTTTAAAACAGAATATAAATCATTTTAAGGGCAATGTGGATAGGCTCTGTGACCCGAAGCAGGCCAGATTTTGCCCCCAAGCCTGAGTTCTGAATTCTATAAGGTAGGATCAGTATTGTTATCCTATTGCAGAGGCCCCCTCGTGAACTCCTACCAGAGGTGAGATGCTCAGGCTTTGTATCCTGTGTTTTGCAAAACACCCTCTTGATCTCTTCTATTCTTCAAATTTATTCGGGCAGGGCAAATTACTACCAAAAGCCTGTTACCAGTTCAAGGGCTGTTTGGAATCAAAGCCCTGGGGATTTCGGAGGCAGCGCAGCTATAAAAGCATTCCCACGCCCGCGCAGACACACAGACACATTCTCCGTTTTGCAGCTTCTCGCCTGCTGCTCTGGCAGTCATCAGCATTTATTTATTTATTTTTCTAAAAGCCGTTTTTGAATAAGATTTTTTTTCCAGCGACACCTTCCCAGATGGCAATTAAAAGCATTGAGTCGACAGCGAGGAGAAGGACTGAGGCCTTGCTGCCTCTCCTCTAGACCTTGGAGCTTGAGAACAGCTGTGTGATTAAGCAACAGGAACTTTCAAAAGCCAAATGTGAATTTGCTGAAGAAGGTTACATCCTCACTGATTAAGGATGATGGTATGACATCAGGAAGAGTGGAGACCTTGAAAAATAATTGCCCAAACAAGGAAGTGTGTGTGTATGTGTGTGGTGTGTGCATGTGTTGTGTGTGTGTGTATTCAGTTGTAAAGGGGACTGGAAAAGTTGATGCAAAATAATCTTTGGGAGTAACTTAAAAATGGTCTCCACAATCGAACTTACAATGGCCCTGTTCAGAAGACACCTTAAACCACAGCTTTAACCACAGTGGCTGCATTCGGACAACACATTAAGCAACTGAGGTGGGGGAAACAATCATCAGTTGTGTTGCTTATTGTGTTGTGTGGAGGGTAACACACTGCTCACAAACTACTGACAGTATGCTATTCCACCCAAATAAGCAACTGAGAGAAACAACTGGCTTGCAAGTTGTTTAGCTCGAAGCCAGTTGTTTAAAGTGTTGTGTGGAGGGGTGAGTGTGTTAATGGCGTGTGGTGAGTGGGTTAAAACACAAGCCCATAGAAGCAGGCGGCAAGAGCAACCAAAGCGGCGGCTGCCACTCTGCTACAACTGGTGCAACTTGCAGAGGCTGCTGGGATAGAAGAGGGAGGACTGAGGGAGGAGGGAGGGTGGGGAGAGGGGTGGGGACTGTGTCAGTCAAATGCTGGGTTGACTATTAGTCCACTCAATACCAGCCCCAACCACCCACAGTTGTGTAGGAATATGTTGTGTGGGGAGTACCCACAAAATAACCAGCTGTGAGTTGGTTTCTCAAACCACCATTGACTAATGTGTTGTCTGAATGCAGCCAGTGAATAAGACTTTTTGCCTTATTCACCGTGGTTAAAGCTGTGGTTTAAGATGTCTTCCGAACAGGGCCAATATTATTCCCATTGAATTTAGTGGCACCAGAGCTGCAGCTAGGTAATTTTAGACCCTGGATGTAAAGGTCTTCAGGGGGACTCCTTTAGATAGCATGTGCATTACTTCAGTTTTGAAGCACACAATTAACTTTTTCTCTTCTCCTATGACTCCCTACTCCACCATGTGTTTCTACATTTCTGATATGTTAGAGGAGGAGATGAAGAGCGTTTTCCAACCCTGATCATCATCATAAAAATTTCACATTTTAAAGTCACTTGGTTTTATTGATTGATTGATTGATTTGATTTGATTTGATCTGATTTGTACACTGCCTTTCTTACCAAGAAAGGCACTCAAGTCAGCCTTTAAAGCAATGCATTAAAACACAATAAATTAGGGTGTCTATATGGAAAGGAGGACAGGGCTCCTGTATCTTTAACAGTTGTGTAGAAAAGGGAATTTCAGCAGGTATCATTTATATACATGAAGCACCTGATGAAATTCTCTCTTCATCACAACAGTTAAAGCTGCAGGAGCCCTGCCCTCTTTTGAATCTGGTCACTCTAGTATAGCTGTTGCCGCAGCATCCTTTCATCTTATTTTAAAAACATCTGATAACAGGGCAGACAACTGGCCATGAAAATAACAAGTGCATATGCTCATTTTATTATTCATTATTTTTAAAATATAGTATTGTTTCCTACACCAACTGGTGCTTATTTCCCATGCTGGCTACAATGCTGATGCTGGACCAGTTTGCCTTAACCCCAGTCACCTGCTGCTTTCTGGGTAGTTATTGGGGGGAGGGGGCTGGGCTTCAGGTCACTAACCTTTTGACCCCACGGTCCAGGCTTAGTTGTACCACTGACTGTGATGTCTGAGCAAGCATGCATATATTGCATTGCATTTTTAAGGTGTTAATACCTGCAAATAAAATACAGAGTGCTGTCTTCACAATGCCGGGTTGGTGCCACCTCAAACATGCACTTTTCCTCTCCTGGGGCAGCCGAGGAGGGAGCGTGGGTTTTCTGGCTGCCATCCTGCTCTCGGAGCTGCCTCCACCCTCTTCCTGGTGGAAGGCAACCAATCACTGGTTGCCTTCCACCAGGCTCCACCACCAGGTTGGCCCTGGATTGGCTTTTTCAAAATGCAGCTCCATGAGGAAGCCACGCAGTGGCTGCAAACCTGTGCCTGCATCGTCTAACCAACAGGGTGCAGATCCACAGCCACTATGGGGCTTTCCCCACATGTAGACAGCCCCCATGTCCTTTGAGGCCTTTTGCACTCCCAACAAACTGTGATTGAGGCAGTTGTTCCTATTACCACCCACTCCCTGCTGCCACTATTATGCTAATTATTCATTTATTACATTTATATCTCACCTTACATGATCCTCCACCCCCTCCATTTTACCCTCACAGCAACAACCCTGTGGGGTAGACTCGGCTTAGAGTAAGTGACTGGCCAAAAAGGTTACCCAATGAGCCTCAAGACTGAGTGGGGACTAGAACCCTAATCTCCCAAGTTCTGGTCCAACGCTAACCATTGCACCACACTGATTCTATGGCATTTTTTATGATTGTCTAGAAAGGTATCTCATCCTCAGTAGTATTAGTTTACAACTCACAGTTGGTCTTATTTCTGTAAGATTAGCCCCTTTATAATTACTCAGCATCAGTGCAAAACACAGCACCATAAAGATGAACGTTCTAATACATGGTATTTGTTACAAGCATTAGCCTAAAGATTCCTGTAATGACATCTCTATATAAGTGATAACCATGTTAGAAGCATCTGATGGTGACAAAATTTTCAGATTCAAAGGTATGGAGATAATTAGGACTCTGGTTAATCATTCTTCATCCCCCCCCCCCTTCAATGAAATGAGATTCACACAGATTAATTACTACCTGCTATAAATAAACTCTGAGAATGGCAATCTGCATAGCAGAGGCAGAGGGTAACTGTCATTTAATATATCACAGCTTTTCACGCACCTGTTCTCTCTATGCTGTTACCATGGAAACCCCACTTTTATAAGAGAAGCCCTGGATAATTAGCATGGATCGAGGTCTATATCAATCAGAATAATTTGGAGAAATACAAGAAACCCAAAGGAGCAGGCAAAAACTGCATTGTCTCAGTAAGGAGACATCAGATTACTGCTGTGTAGTAAATGGCAGGGAAGTTATTTAGGAGAACAGCAGAATTAACAGGTATGATGGTAACATATAAAACCAGGGGGGAAAATTCCCAATAGGTAACTAAACTTTTTTCTTCTTTTTTTAATCATAGAAAATGCTGGGTATGGGTGGGGAATAATAAACTTGGAAGAAAAGCCATGAACCTGGGAATTATGGACTATTTGGACTAAAAGTTAAAAAGTGGCAAATGCATCCCAATAGCATTAGAGAATGTGGAATAAGATGTCCACACCGGTCATCCTATTCACTTATCTTTGCTGGCCCAGGATCATATTCCTCATAGAGCTGAAGTTCTTTCTCTCTTAGAATAGAATTCTGGGATTCATATTACTTTATTTAAACAGCAATCTCTACCTATAAAGCGGAAAGTATGTGTGCGTCACGTATGTCTGGAAATGTTTACCCGCTTCCAGACGAGTTAGAAACTTGACACAATGACACAGTGATAGATCTGGCTGTACAATGTACCAGAAAAATCTAAAAACACAAATTTTGGGGGTTTAATTATTTTTAAAGAATTTAATAAAAACCTAGGTTTACGCCGACAACTCCCAGCATGCCTTGGATGGAACTCCCAGCATGCCTTGGGCAGGAGGCCAGACTTACTGGCCTTTGGCGGCCATTGTGAGTGCACAGGTTGATGGCTGCTGCATGTCTTTTACAACCCCGACTCCTAAGGTTGGTCTAGAGCAGTCACCCAATTCCACATAAAAGGAAACAACCCACATAAATGGGCTGCGTCCATTTGCGGTGCCTCTTTCCACCCAGCAGGCCTACCCAGTTGAATTTTAAGAGTTTTATTGGTATTTTAATAATATATTAGTTTTATGTACATTTAATCAGTTTTATGTATTTTATATTTGATGTTGTTCCCCACCTCAATCTAGAGGGAGAGGCGGGTAAGAAATAAATTATTATTATTATTATTATTATTATTATTATTATTTATAATAATAATTTAAAATCATGACTAGATACAACAGCGTGACTTTGAGGGGCCAAACATGCTCAAAGGCACTTCATCCTGACATCACTGTTTTCTCAGAATCTGGGGGAAGCAAGCACACAACTTTTGCCCTTAAGAGGGAGGGAGGAGAGGCACTCTGCACATGCCCAGAAACAGACCCAACAAAGGGGGGAAGTGACCAGCTCAGCCCCAGCCCTTCAGTACAGGCTCCTGATGTAGCACTTGGCGGGTGAGAAGTGCAGGATGAGGCAATCCCAGCAGGATTGGCTGAAGCTGAGCATGTCCACTGATAGCCTCTTACCTCCCCTCCTTGGTGATGATACTCTTCACGCTCTATCAGGGAGCAGCATCGGCAACAAGAGGACGTCTCAGAGGAAGTGGGCACCTGCAGGCTGCCAAATGCTTGCTGGGAGGTGTAGTACTGGTATGTAGAGGCTGATTTTACATAAAGTAGGGGTTAGCAAACCAGGTCACTATCTCTCAGTCCTAATTTACCCCCCACTTTCCTGACCTCTCACTAACTGTCTTTGTTCTCCTTCTAACTGACTTTCCCCAACTGTCACTCACACACACACACACACACACACATTCTAGCCTCAGCTATCAGTCATTCCTCCATTCACTATTTTGTTTCAATAGTAAAGTCAGGCTTTTGCATAAAATCATAAGCTTTATTCAGTAATTCCTGCATCTGTCTTGGAATGTTGTGTTTTAGTTATAACAGGGCGGGGGGAACCCGCAGCATAAAAAAATCTCATCAAGTTAAAAGGCCCTGGAAAATATTTTTTTAAAAAAATCACTTGGCACTTAAAAGCCATTAATGCAGTCACCAGGCCAGCCCACCTGGGAAAAACAAATCCTTAAGCAGAGTGCCACAACTAAGAAGGCCTGCTCTCCCACAACACCAGAGATGTATTCAAAGATTAATGCTATTCAGAAAGCTAGGCTTGCACCTACAATTCCTAGCATGCCTTGGGTAGGAGGGAAGACTTATAGGGCTTTGGTGGCCATCATCTGGAAGTAGCTCGCCATCCTGGGCCTGAAAGGAGAGTGCCTGGACTGGCTACCAGGCACCATCTGGAGAAGAAGGGGAGGAGGTCACAGCTCTGGGCCTGTCACCAACACCAACGGCCAAGCTACCCGTGAGTCAGCCAGCCAGCTCCTTCAGTGTAGTGTGGACTGACTCAGCCCGACTTCACTTCCCATGAGTTTCAGCAGCTGGACTCCAATTGGGCAAATCAGGCACCATAGCAAAAGGCATACCAGGAGTTGTAGTTTTTGTTTTCTGTGGGGGGATAAGGAAAATCATGGTGACAGCTTCAAGGTGGCCCTGGCCATGTGTTGAGTGTGTGTGTGTGTGTGTGTGTGTGAGAGAGAGAGAGAGAGAGAGAGAGAGAGAGAGAAGAAATTAATTGAATTTGTTTTAAAGTTACCTCACAAGCCTAGGACTGCCCTACCTTGCAGGGTTGTCATGAGAGTGAGAGAGGAAAAAAGAAATGAATTTAATTTGTTTAAAAATTAACTCACAGGCCTAGCACTGGCTGCTTTCCTTTTTTAATAATAATAACTTCAGAGCACATGCATACAACAGTTCCCTGCGTCCACTGAGATCCGCTTCCCTACTATATGTTATTAGGATATCTGGGCAATGCCAGGTATATTTTGAAAACTTATTGTTAGGTTTGCATCTTTTTTAACTGGTAGAAAGGGTGCTGTGGGTCCTGATTGTTTTTGAAGTTTAGACGGCTGCTCTGGCCAAAGCACGTTGGGAGGTGTAGGCATTTCAGGTAAAACAAAACATGTAGTTTATCACGAAGATCTAATTTAAAATACAGTTCTTATTAACACAATTTTCCATTGATTCTAACAAAACAATTTACTAACTCAACCAAACTAAAAAAAAAACCAACCAACCTAAAGATGAATAAGTTGCAGAGAAATTTATTATTTTTCAAATAAATGTCATAAACATTATCCATGGACCGAGCAACGCCGGGCATATCAGCTAGTCAGTCACATAGCATTTAAATGCTATGGCTAATTTAAACCCTATTCATTTCAGTGGATATACTCTAAGTAGCACATATGTTGGGTTTTACCCATAAACTTTCATGGATTTCAGTCCACCTCATCAGAGGCATGCCATCATATATCTCATCCAACTGACAAAATTAATACTAACCCATGAAAGCTTGTGCCCAAAGAAATCTGTTAGTCTTTCAAGTGTTACAAGACCTTTTGTTATTTTTGCTGCAACAGACTAGTATGACTGCCACTCTTGTTGTTTTAAAAAAGTATTCAATGCTAAATTTCTACAGTTGGTGCACCCAGACACTTTGTAAAGATTTTAACATTCCAGAGCTGTTATTTTCCGCCCTCTTTTTGCATGGGATTTCCATACCACAAAAAAAATACATATTTCCACAATGTGTTAAGGATATGTTCAAACCAGCCTTCAGATGTAACTTGTTCTGGTGTATTACCATAAAACAGCCTTCCCCAACCTGGTATCCTCTTTATACGGCAGACTACAACTCCCATCACCCATGGCTATGCTGGCTGAGGATAATAGGAGTTGTAGTCCATGACACCTGGAGGGCACCAGGTTGGAGAAAGCTGTCCTAACATAGCTATTCAACCTGTACCGGTTCTGAGAGATTTATAGTCTTTATGTGATGTAAAAAATAGAGTTCTTGTTGAAAGACAGAATTACTTGTGATGTTATGTTAGCTTCAAAAAATTGTATTATATTTCCATATGGAACGGCTTTGTGCCAGATGGAAAACCTATCACTAGTTGCTTCAATTCATTTCAATCTCTTGTACAAGGAATAGAAATTAATGTATATTCATTATTTTCTTTAAAATTAAACAGAAGATTAACTCCTTTTCTTTTCTTTTCTTTTCTCATCCATAGGGGGAAGTTGCAACCTAAAGCTGATCAGATAAGGGCCGTTCCACACACTGCACAGGGAATTAAGTACAGCTCCCTGACAAATGTATCTATGGGATACATATGTTTCCAAACGTGTTTGTCACATTTGCACTTTACTTTTTAGGTAGGATGACCAGATAAAATCCAGGTCAGGGCTCATGTAACTTTAACAGTTGTAGAGAAAAGGGAATTTCAGCCAGGGTCATTTGTATGCAATTAGTTCCTGGTGAAATTCCCTCTTCATCACAACAGTTAAAGTTGCAGGGGCCCTGCCTTCTTTTGTATCTGGTCACTCAAGTATAGTGCCTGCAACTTTAACTGTTGTGATGAAGAGGGAATTTCACCAGGAACTAATTGCATACAAATGACACTGGCTGAAATTCCCTTTTCTCTACAACTGTTAAAGTTACATGAGCCCTGACCTGGATTTTATCTGGTCAGCCTATTTTTAGGTGTATTCTTAAAGCATCTGAGATGTTTCCCTAAAAATATGCAACTGTAACAGGATATTGTTCTTGTCAGTTTCTACGTGGGAAGCAGAAGAGCAAAATGTCTGTTGTTTTCGTTTGGTGCTAGTGAATAACTTGAGGAGCCTTGTTTTGCCTGTTATTGCATTCCTCTGGTGTAATGGTGGAATGAACACTTCTGTATTCTTTGGACTGAATGCACTGGAGGTATATGAGGGACCTATCCTATTATGAGTAAAAGCTGTTTGTGGAACAGGGTAACAAACTATTTAGCATCTGGCTATCTTAGACCCTGTCTCAGTACGAACCTGTCTGGTTCATCGGAGAGGCCATATTGAGGCCCGTCTGTCAGGCAAGTGTGAAAGGGCTTTCTCCTGTGTTGCTCCCATTTTTGGGATGCACTCTCTCAAAAACTACAATTGACCCACACGTTCTTGGCCTTTAGAAAGGGCAAAAATACTCCTTTTTTCAATTTGGCCTTTCAAAATGTGTGTAGGGAGGGAAGGGCTGTTTGTTTTGATTCGTTTGGATTATATATTTTTATTGTGAAATTACAACCAAAGAGGGAAAAAAATCAAAAGAAATAAGAAAAAATATATACACATAAATAGATTTGTATATATCCGTATCAATGTGTATATGTTGAGATATATAGATATAGATATATATCATAAGCTTCAACAGTGGACCAAATATCAAAATGTGTGGTGTTAATGTTTTCACTGCTTTAATGCTCTTGTTTTTCTTTAAAGTTTTATTGTCTTAAATTGCTGTGCTCCGCCTTTCTGGCTTTAGGAGACAAGGCAGCATGTAAAGGTCAATTATACATAAAAAAAGAAAAGAAATAAACAAAGATAAGGCATGGAAATACTCAACAATAGGCTGAACTGCATCATTGTTAACTTTTGGGTATGACATTTTTCACAATGAATCAAATCCTCAAATCAAAAACTTGCAAGGGACCGAAAAGGATATAAACCCAGCTACCTGCTCCAAACGCAGCACCATTCAACACAGACGGCCCTACATCAGAGGTGGGAAGAAGAAGATAAATTGGGACCAATGGGCAAACCTATAACTTTGGGTAATTTGCAGCCAATAGGCAAAGGTTTCTGACTCCCAACTGTTTAACAATAGCAACAGCAAAATGACTTTTCCCACCTAATTAGTCTGCTGAAATTTAGAGTGCTTGGGGTAACCAGGAGTAGACTTTTTGCCTGTGAGCTTAGTTCAGTTGTGGAAGTAAAAACTAATTCCTAGGCTCAGAATGTTGGCACCTCCTCTTTCATTTGTGTCTTTTGCACTTGGCTTTGGTTTGGTGGATCTTGGGATTTTAACCAAACAAAAAACAAAGCAGGTCTGATGAGGAGGACTGAAATCCATGAAAGCTTGAAGTCTGCCTATGCCTGTCCTTCACAGTGGCTGAATTTGGATGACATATTAAGCAACGGAGGGTTAGGTAAACAACCGTCAGTTGCGTTGCTTAATGTGTCGTCTGGGGAGTAACACACAACACACACACAACCCACAGTACGCTAATCAGGAGAAATAAACAACGGAGGGAAACAACGCGCTTGCACGTTGTTTAGACCAAATTCAATTGGCTAAAATGTCATCTGGAGGGTGCGTGCATTAATCCCATGCATCGAGTCCGTTAGCACAAAAGACCAGAGAGGGAAGCGGCAAGAGCAGCGCCAGCAGCTCGCCAGCCGCACCGCCATAGCAACCAAAGACGCCCACCTGCCCACTCCAGGCAGCCGGCACGGAGCACAACAAGGGGCCAGATCCTGCAAGCACGTGCCCCGTGCACCCAGTCAGCCACCCAAACAGAAAAGCAATACCGCCAGAAGGGAACCAGGGCAAAGGACAGGACACACAATGGGACGCGCCTCTGCAAGCCAAGCTCCAGGTCGGCGAGGCCGAGCTCGCGGAGGAGATCAAGGGGCCCCGCAGCCGGAGGGCGCAGAGATGGAGGGTGCAGCCCCCCTAGAGGAGGAGTCCCCGCCCCCACCCGCTGGCGAGGACGTCGCGGTCCCGGCCGCACAAACCCATCCCCTGACCATTGAACAGAGGTGTGCCTGTATGCGCAACAGACTGGCTGCAGCTGGCGAGGGACCTGGTCACAGCCACGGAGGTGACAGGAGGATGCAGCCACGAGCTATTCACATGCATACCAGGCGAGGAGGAGGCCAGGTGCACCAAGGAGCGCGTCCTCACCATCTGGGCCACGCGCATGGCCACCCAAGCTGTGGAAGATTGCGCCCAAGCCATACGAGAGGCGGGGCGGGACATGCGACGCGGTCTGGAGGATCATGACACCAGGATGACCGAGGCCATGATGGCCACTGATGCCATCATCGATCGAGGCATGCGCGAACTCACAGCCGCCATCAGCCACCAAACCTAGGTGCTCAGGGAGCTCTCCCAGGCATTCTGGGGAGCGTACCATGGCCCACCACAGCCCGCCCCCTGCATGCTGCCGTACAGATACATGCCGCCGCAGCAGCAGCAATACCTGCCTCCGCCAGCGGCCGCAGCATACCAGGCCCCACGAGCAGCGCCAGCTGCAGCAGGTGCCTCAGGGATGGCGGGGGAGTGGCCGGAGGGCAGGGGCGGCGATGCTTAGGCAGCCGGGCCAAGAGGGCCCAGAACATCCCACCTGACTCCGACGAAGAGGGAAAGGAGGAGAGGGGAGGAGGAAGAGGAGAAGGGCTCCTCCCAGCATGACATGGCCTGAGCTACAGGCATGGAAACGCCCCCCTGGCCCCTCCGCCAAGGGTCCTTGGCAGTATACAGTAAACAACCCACCCCCTCCCCATGCTGCGATAAGCCCCCTTTCGCCTCCCGTTGCTCTGGCAACCGCCTCCCTTGGCCCATTCTGCCTGCTCAAGGCCATGTTGATGCAGTGTTCCCCTTGTTACATTGTAGCAAACCCTGGATGCTATTCTTCCCCAGCCCCAGCACCCCTCATTGCAGCACACTCCCATCGAGATGGCAGCAGCACCCAACAGATCCGCAGGGCTCGGCACAAGCCACACCAGCTGATGCCGCAGGGCCCTGCACCATGGAGGTTGGTTTACGGGTCATTTGGGCCGGGTACAGGGGTACCACTCTGACCTCCATGTCACTGATGGCTGTCCTCCCTCCCCTCCCCTTCTGTTCCCCCCCCTTCAGGGAAGCTGTGCTCCCTCTGCCATGCCATCCGCAGAAGGCGAAGGGTGCATAAGGCATGGCACCTCCACGCTCTGGAGCTGGCCCTGGGAGAAGTCCTGCATCACATTCGACATCTGGAGCAGAGCGTCCGGCATTGCCACCGTCCCAACAACGGCCGGACGTACGCCCTTCCACTGGCATGAGCGCCCTGCACCCATCCCCCCTCTGTTGTGCCCTTGCCTCGTCCTGAAGTGGCACTGCCCCATCTCGCCCCCCCCTCCGGCCACTTCCTTTCACTTCCCTCTCTTGCAGGTGCACTTCAGCCATAACAATGCCGCCTTGCCTCCCGTTCCCACACTCCTGTAGTGGGCCGTCCCATGCTGGGCGCATCGCCACCCCTCCCTCCGCCCTCCCGCTCCATCACACCCACTGGCCCTCCCGTTGAGCCTGCCTCCCCTCTGGCCTCTGCAGCACTGTTGGCTATGTCCAGGCGAGAGCTGGCTACGGCCGGCTTGCAGGCAGTGATCCAGGCAGCCGCGCAGAACCATGGCAACAGCAATGAGGAGGACGTGCTACGTGCCTGCCTGCACCACATGGGTGGCGCCTTGCCCGTGGGGCCGATGTTCGGGACGGGCAACAGTCGCTGGCCCTTCGTCGCTATGGCGGCCTTGCCCTGTTTGCGGGCTGCCATCCTGCCGCTGCTTCGCCGCCGTGATGCAGGCATGGTGACCACGGGGGCATTGGCCAGAGGCACGGCTGAGGAGGCCTTGCACTGCAGACCCCCCCCCCCCAGTGATGCCGACTGAGCTCCTTGATGAGCGCGAGACCGTCCGCCACTGGGTGCTCCCCTGGACGGATGCCGTGTGGAAGGAGATGCAGAACTTGGAGGACTGGGACGACGAGCGTTTCCATGGGAGCTTCCGTATGTCCCACACGACGTTCAAGGTGCTGGTGGCCAAGGTGATCCCTGTCCTGCAGAGGGAGTGTACCGTCATTCCCGTGTCTAATCCAGTCTCTCGGCGTCTGGACCTGATGCTGTACAAGCTGGCGTTCAATGTGGGGTACCTGCCGCTGTCGACAATCTTCGGGGTGGGCGTGTCCATCACCTGCGAGATCTTCCATGAGACAGTGAGTGAGCTGTACCTGGCCGACGTCATCCGGGTGGGGGACGAGAAGGAGAACATGCATGGCTTCCATGCCCTGGGCTTCCCGCAGGCTGTGGGGGCGCTGGACTCAACCCACATGCGCATCCTGGCCCCCCCCCCTCCCGTGGCAAGGAGTACTACAACCGCAAGTATTTCTACAGCATGGTTCTCCAAGCGGTGGTGGATGCCAAGGGTCAGTTCCTGGATGTCTATGCGGCCGTGTCCGGTCGGAGCCACGACACAGCCATCTTCTGGAACTCCCCCCTGGCTGCCAAGCTGTCGTCGGGCCGCTTCCTGATGTCCGGTCCTGCTTCTGTGAGCGACCGTGCGGTGGGTCCACTGCTCCTGGCCGACCAGGCCTTTGCCCTCCAGCCGTGGCTGATGGCCCCGTACCGCTACCCCCGCACCACCGTGCAGCATCAATACAACTACTACCACTGCCGTGCCTGCCTGCACATGGTGCACACCTTTTGGCGTCTGAAGGAGCGTTGGCGCTCCCTGTTCAGTTTGCTGGACTTGCAGGCCAACATCATCCCGGATGTGATGGTGTGCTGCTGCATACTGCACAATATCTGTGAGTCCCGTGGGGACGTGTTACTGGCCGGGTGAGGACGCCGATGCCATCGCTGTGGACAGGCATGATGTTGCACCATTGCCCGGCCTGTGAATCCCGTTGGGGAGCGGCGAGCCCATTTGGAGGCGTCCCGGGTGCACGAGAGCATTGGTGACTGGATCTGGCTGCACTACCCCCACTCCATGTGACCTGCAGCTGTGGGGTTCATTCTGTGGACTGGCGTCACTTCCTGGCGTGGCGCCCCTCTCCACCTTCCCTTCGTCCCTTTCCGCCACTTGCTGCTTGGAGGTGCTTGGAGGTGCCCTGCTCAGCTGACCCCTCACCACTGTGCCTTCCTAGTTGCCTTCTCTCATCCCGGGGGTGACCAGCCTTTCCATTTCCTCTGCTCATGCTTTGCAGCGGCCTTGTGTCCATATAACCGTTTTTATACTCCCCACTGAATAAAGTTTGTTCACTTTCCCCCCTCTTGCCTTCTTTCCTGTGTTTGCGGGTAGTTGCACTCGGGGGAGGGGGGTTATGTTGGGTGGGAGCTCAGGGAGGTGGGTTGCTTTCGCGGCTGCCGCACCTCCCATATAGGGTGGGTGTGGGCTGCTCCCGGGGATGGGCTGCCTTGTGTCCGGTTGTGGCGTGCGAGTGTGCATTCTGGCTGCGGCTTGCCCCTGCATTGGCCGTGCTGGGCCTTCCTCAGCTCTGGATGGGTGTGTGGGGCGCTGTGGGTGATGGATCGGGGGCATGCGTGTTTTGTGCCCATGTGTTCACTTGCCTGCCAGCCAGCCCGTGCCCATTCCCATCGGAGCCTCAGATGTGTGGGGCGTGGGTGGCTCCAGTTTGGGCACTGTGCCGAGGATGTGGGGCAGGCACTGTGTCAGTGTGGCTGCTCCTCCTGCCTGCTTCTCTGGCCGAGGCTGTTGTGTCCCGCCCATTGCCTGTGAGCATCCAATGGTGATTGAGAGGCATGTCCTCCTGCCACTTCGATGGCGGCACCCATGGCTTTCTGGCTGCGGTGTGTGTTGGGATACCTGTGGGAGGACTAGCGGTGGTTGGAGGGTGGCCAACATGGCGGGCGGGCTGTCCGTCACAACCATGTTCGTTATTTGCAGCCGGTGCGTTTGCCGGTGCCGAGCAGCACCAGCTGCAGCATGTAGTGTGGGACGCTATTTATCCCTCCGTTGCTTAATATGTCATCCGAATTCAGCCAGTGTTGACCAGCCTTTCCCAAAAGCAGACAAATGCACCACTATTCCCAGCGAGGAACAATCATGTTTTCAGGGGAATATCTTGAAAACCACCTCTAGTCTCCGATCCCCAGCCAATTTGACATGGATGAAAATGCCTTCTTTGCATCAAGTATCCAACTCAGTCAGCAAAAGCAAAACAAATCTACTGATGTTTGCAAAACATCCTATCTTTAATTGAGGCATTATTTGAGATGTGTGTATGTGTGTGGACAAAGGCAATGAAAGGAACAGATGTGTGGATTCAAGAGAAAAAGGTGGAACCATGTAAGCGGTTTTTGAAGCTTCATAATGATACAATTTAAGCATTATCTTGTGGAACACCTTTGATCATTTTAGATGCACCCAGCAGTGTTTAGCAGATTCTGAAGAACATCTCACAACTCACCTCAATAGTGGTGTCAAAAGTAGTCCAGTTATTTCTTGCTCTCTGATGATGTCTACAATGTTGGTGTGCATTGTCAATAAAACAGGGCACACCTGCTCACAGTAAGTCACTCCTCCAAACTATAGTAATTATACCCCATGTGAACTTGCCTTATAAAGCAAACGTTTCTCTGGTCTATGCAGGTAGTTAGAAAAAGTTCATGATCTCATTTCAAAACACTCAATTTTAGCACAACGTCTGAGTATCCAAAGGTGATAATGGTACATAGGAGTACATTCCCAATCATCTACACTGCACTTACAAGTTCTTGTGACTTTTCAGCTACAGGTTACTGTATAGCTTTACCACCTAATGTGATCTATCTGAGATCAGCCAAAAACCTCAGCAGAGAAGGTACTACCAAACTCAGGTGATAAGATGCAAAACAGAACGGGGCTTCTGTACATTTAATAGTTGTGCTGAATAGAGCATTTCAGGAGATGCTGCTTTCCCAACCCTGCACGACAAGCTGCACCTGCCAAAATTCCCTTTGTAGATAAGATTGCACTGTGATTAAGCTACATCTGTTCTTCAGAACATAAATAGTTGACCAGAAATCCTTGGTCAAATGCACCTTCCTTCACATTCCTTTACTTTCAATAATGATATATGAATGTCATTTGTCTATGAGCTGCAAGAAACTAGCCCAATTGGTAAGCAATTACAGCAAGAAAAACAATAATTACTGCATGTGTACAAAATAGAAGCAAAGTAGTTACTGAAAGAGTCAGATCAGATATAACTATGTGAAGAGAAAAGGTGAGGATCAGATAACGTATTGCTCCTCTGATCTCTAAACCAGCGTGGTATCCTTAATTTCAATGGGACACTTATATAGTAAAGTGAATAATCAGACCCACAATACAACTATATTACTTGCTTGGCCTGTTGTGCCCCTTTTGCAGAGCTGAACATTTGTTCCAGAAGTACTAGATTCTTCCAAATCATCCCCTTTTAGTATACAGTGAATGTAAGAAGACCGATACTGATTCAGACCAAAGACCTAACTAGTCCAGTATAATATTCCCACAAAGGTCAACCAGACGCCCACAAGGTGTCCACAAGCATGGCATGAATGCAATAGCACTTTCCTACATGTGTTCCCTAGCAACTGGTATTGAGAGACACACTGGAGATAATATATAGCCATCATGCCATTGATAGCCTTATTCGCCATGAATTTGTTTAATCCCCTTTTAAAGCTGTGCACATTGGCAGCTATCATTACATCTTGTGGACATGAATTTAATAGTTAAACTGTGTGCTGTGGGAAGAAATATAACCATATGATATTCCTGGCACATATACATGCCTTTTCTGTTCTGCAACTTATAGCTTCTTAGGGTGCTATCGGATGCACATGATGGATTCCGCTTGACGCCTGGTTAGCCGATTATGCGCATAATCGCTGAAGCGCTTTTATCGTAAATGCTTGTATGCAGGAGGTAATTGAGCACTCAACAGGTGACCTTACCGGTTGTTTCAAATGCGCTTTACAAGTAGTTAATGTGGAGAATCGCTTGTTCACATAGTCAAAATGCGCTTTAACGGCAGGAGCAAAATAAAACTCGCTATTTAACGCGCATTCGATAATGCGCATAATCGGAGAGAAAACGCGCCTCTATGCCCGATTTGCGCTCCGTTCTTGTAGAGGTAAATTTTTTAATGAGCCTTGAAAGAGCTTTAAATGCCTCTTGTAGAGGCAGCCTTAGACAGAAGAGTCCTACAATTCCCAGCTTGCCCCAGCCAGGCATGCTGTCTGGGGAATCCTCAGAGTTGTGCGATGTTTTCTACCTGAATGTGCATAGGATTGTGTCTTTAAAGGCTAACAATTTTATTCTGGCATTATGTCTCATGGTGTGTTAACCTCAAATTGTAAGATTTATATACACATGTTTCAGGGAAGCAATGTAAACTGAGTGGTTCCAGAGAATTCAAATGTAAAAAGTACAGTGAAAATTACCTTAAGAGTTGCTATTCGCAAGACGTTGATGGGTGATAAAGCTTCCTGAGTGGTCAGCTTGCAACATTGTTCATCTCAATATCTTATTACACCATTTCAAAATAGCTCCCAGAGGTGTCAGTAAGGGCAAGATATAGGTCCAGCAAGACATAGAGCATAATCAAACAGGGTGGATATCGCGGTTCCCTTCCGTCGCTTCTTCACCCCTGCTGCTGTCCCACCTTACTTTCTCTTTCTTCCCAGAGAGGAAAGAGGAAGTAAACGAAGACCACATGGCTCATTCAGGGGCCATTTTTATCCCACTGCTTTTCCTGCACACAGCAGAAAATGGTGGCACATTCCATTTCAAACAAAAAGTCAGATTAAAGGGGGTTGATTTTTTGATGGAAAAAAAGTCCAGAAGGAGCGGGAGGCAAAAGGCATCATCTAAAGGACGTGCAAAAAGCCGTGAGTGGGCAGTAGCAAGCTTGCGATAAAACACTAGTCTGATGAACCCCATAGTTTGATCATTCATGGCTTTATTAACAATGAATTTAAACACAAATGTCAATGGACAATTAAAACAAGATAAAAGGACCGTAAATCAGGGAACCCTAACTTTTTGAGTTGGTGGGCACATTTGGAATTTTGACAAAGTGTTGTGGATGCTCCCACAAAATGGCTGCCATGGGAGAACTTGCTTCTTCACAAAAAAGCTGCCATGGTGGGCATGCCTAGTCACAAAACAACAATTATATCCCAGGAGGCAAACTGAAAAGAACAAAACTCTAATGGAGGCTGAGCTCTGAAACACCAAACCACTCTTTTGAACTGAAATCAAGATCTTACTGGAGGGCAGCATTTTGCTTCCCACATGCATGCCACCTTCTCAGTTAAAAACACAATTAATTTTTAAAATGCTTAAAAACTGGAATTAAAATCAGGAGCAGAGAACCTGGCAGGCACCAAAAGAGGTGTTCATGGGTACATTAGTGACCATGGCACTATGTTGGAGACTCTAGGCCCTAGATGATGATCAGTGTTTTTAGAAGAAAGCTTATCTTGCCATATTACTTGATCATTGATATTTTCCACTTGCGGTTCCTGGACATGCAGTGTTTTATGGCACTGTTATGAATTCTCTGCTGCTTCTTATTATGAGCCTGATGGAAACCATGCACCACAGCAATAAAGGGATCAAAATAATGCCATGATAACTGTCCCCAGTTGACACCACCCACATTTCCAGTGCTGTAACAAAACAGCCCTTTGTCAGCTTTACCAAAGTCCACACACCTGGTATCTCAATTTAGGAGCAGATGTTACTAAGTGGTAGCAATGCAGCAGTTGTTCCTTGGAAAACAGTTTAGATCAATACCTAAAAGTTACAAAGCTATGTCATTGAGCTGGTCAGCAAGCAAAGGATGTGAGCATGGTCCTTTGACACAAGGCAGTCCTCAGGGAAATGGAGGAACATCCTTTTGGACTATCAAAAGAACAGCACAATGTGTGGAGACAGCAGTGTTCTTTCAAGCGAAGGCGCAGAATAATTGTACGTTGCAATAGGAGTTCATATTGTAGGTGCATATAAACTCCAGAGTGTGTCATGTGAGGCAGATGTTGGAGCCCTGTGAGCAAGAGGGAGGTATTGCCTATTTTTTAAAAAAATCCAGAGATCATATAGTCCCTTAGAAGGATGCTAACAAACAACAAAATAATGGATCTTGCTAAATGGTCTAAAGACCTTCTGTTCACCAAAGAGGCCCCAGGATTGGTCCTTCAACTATGGTAGCCTGGGGCTGCCATAGTTAATTTTCTCCCATAGTTAATTTTCTCCCATAGCTAATTTTCTCCCATAGTTAATTTTCTCTCTTCTTAGAAAATGAAGATCTGCTAGGAAAAAAAGTGAGAAAAAGTCCTCACACACATGTACACACGTACTCACATACACACACACACACACACACACACACACAACATGATTGGTGTAAGTTGGCAGCGCTTTGGGAGTGGTGGATGACCCACCATTTTGCTTCCCCCCACCCCACTTAGGATTGCTGTCTAAGCTATGACTGATTGATGGTTTGGGGCAGGGGAGGGTAACATCTGACCTGCGGGCTGCATGCAGCCCTTTGGGGGGGGTATGTAGATCCCACTGGGGTCCGGAGGACAGTATGGCCCACCAATCCACCAAAGTTGCCCACTCCCTGTTAAGAGATAATTTAGTTCATCAAAAGCAGTTTTGCCCATTGACATCACAAGAAAGACTTTTGTTTCAAATAAGATAAGCAAGAAGACGAGGAAATTATGCGCTCTCTCTCAGTCGCTCTCTTTTTATAGAAGAATCTGTGAGCAATATCTACATTCCTCAGTTTATGGAGATTTAGTAATTAAGGAAATAAGTATCTGGTTATCATTTTAATTTCATAATTACCTCTTGGAAATATCAATTCCTTTCCAGGTGCTTTCTGTAACAGCAAGAAAATTAGCTTCAATTAAAAGGGAGAAAATACAAACCAAATAAGAGTCTTTTTTCTTTAAAAAATCCAACTTTTATTTTTTGGAGGGTATTTGATCTTGCTAATTTAATAGCACAACAATCTTTTACACATCTACTCAGAAGAAAGTCCCATTGAATTCAATGGGGGTTACTCTCAGGTAAGTCAGTATAGGATTGCAGCCTAAATATCACCCAGGTGAATGGACCTTTTAGAATGATCTGTAATATTAATACATCTCTAGAGGCAGACACTGAAAATGTTAAATGGTGAAAGATGGACTTTACTAAGCAGAACAGTTGCTTTAGGCCTTCTTGTGTAGATGTGTTTGCAGTATGTTTAACTAGGGCTTTACCAAAAGATCCAAACCAAATGTGTTCGGTACATTTGCAAGGACTGGTGGGGTGGGAAGTGAAAAGTGGCAGGGGGAGAAGACCTGGACTGCCCTCCCTACCCCTAAAAATGCACTTGAAATTATGCTACATCATGGCATAGCATCCTTTCTCAGAGGCATTGTGGTGCAAAATGGCTCTGGAGTAGCTTTGGAGCATCGTCACCCATGCTGTCTTCTGAAAAAACCTACACCTAGGAGAGGAACTACCATACAACTGTGCCTCTGACAGCCAAACCACAGAACCGGTCCAGCAAGATGCCTTGCTCAATGGTATCAAACATTACTGAGAGATCAAGGAGAATCAACAAGGTCACACTCCTGATAAAGGCCATCTGTTAGGGTGACAAAGGCCACTTCAGAACCAAACTCAGGTCTAAATCCAGATTAGTTTTATTTAATAACTTTATTTTATTATAGCACTTTTATCCTGACCTTTAGCCAAAAAAGATTCTCAAGGTGGCTTACAAAAATAATTCTTAAGACAGTCTCTGCTTACAGGCTTACAATCTAAAAAACATGACACAGAAGATTGGAATGGCTTTAGATAATCTGTTTCATCCATAAATGCAGATGACATGGTTACTTCTCCAGAGCAGCTATATTCATGTCCAATTCACTGGTTCTTTATACTGACAGCAAAACTGGAGGGGTCTGACCCAGTCACAGAGAAAATAGTGGGTAAATCCTCCCTCCTGCTGGTTATGGCTTGCTTCCCCACAGTGTGTCCATGGCTCCCTCTACAAGGATTCGCTTTTGCGCCAGGTTTGGCGATTATGCGCATTATCGCAGACGCGCATTTACTCCTAATCCCTCTGCACGGGAGGCGACGAGAGGCGGCGAAGCGCATTAATAGATGTCCAAAAAGCGCTTTACAAGAAGTTAATGCGCATAATCGCTTGTTCACACGGGGAAAATGCGCTTTAATGGCTGGAGCAAAATAAAACTCGCGATTTAACGCGCATTCGAAAATGTGCATTATCGGGGAGATAACGCGCCTCTACGCCCGATTTGCGCTCCGTTCTTGTAGAGGTAAAAATTTTAATGAACCTTCAAAGCGCATTAAACCTCTCTTGTAGAGGCACCCCATGTCCCCTTGCACCTTTCTCCTCAACCATGCTCCACTACTGGAACTGGGCTTAGCTGAGGAGCGATGTCTGCTTCACTCCGTGGCTTTTGAGCTGTGGGGTCCTGCAACTTTTCATTTTATCCCCATGCTTTTAAACATCTATATGAAACCATCTTGGCAAAACCATCAGAGGGGGGAGGGGTGCTGGTTGTCAGCCAGTGCCCCTGCACTTGCAAAAGTCCTTCTTTCCCTGCTCAGGCAGGGAGCTGGCTGCTGCTGTTCCCCCCCCCCACTCATAGGAGGGAAAGCACTTTGCAAGAGTGATCAGAAGACAGGGGTGGTACTTCTTCTTCTTCTTCTTCTTCTTCTTCTTCTTCTTCTTCTTCTTCTTCTTCTTCTTTATATACCACCCCATAGCCGAAGCTCTCTAGGCGGTTTACAAAAATTAAAAGATTGGACACTAAAAAGACAATATACAAAATTTAAAACCATAAACATAAAACAGCTGACATTTAAAACATTGATGAGGGGTTTTCCCCGGGGTGGATTCAGAGTGGCGGCAGGTCATCTATATGAGGCAGCCACTATCGTGAAGCCATCCAGGGGTAAACCCCCAAAGCTCTGCTTTAAAAATGTCGGGCACTTGCCCTGACTTTTTTTGCTTGCAGCTTGGCGACAACAGCATCTGCCATCTGTCGCCTTGCTCCGGAGCTGCTGTATTTGTTTGTTTGTTTGTTTATTTATGGTCAATAAACCAACACTGAGCTGCTGTGGAGGAGTGCCACAGCCGATGATGACCCCTGATTGGTCGACATAGGCTGGACATAGCAAGGGGTGGACCAGCAAGCCAAACAGTCGCTGGACCACCTACACACCTCTGCTAACCATCGAATAAATAAATAAATAAATAAATAAATAAATAAATAAATAAATGGGGTGGATGTGCAGAGCCGGAGTGCCCCGCTCCTCCTCCCCCTGGTTGTTGTTGTTGTTTGTTTGTTTGTCTGTAAATGTGAAGCTTCACATTTACAGATTTAAAAAAAGAACCAAAAAAGGCTCTCCCCACCAACCCGGAACACCTGTGCAATGTCCCACAGCACACACAGGCTTGGGGGCAGTGGGGGCAGCAGCAACTTTGCATAAAACCCACGCTTGTGCTCCTTCTCGTGCAGAAAATGGGAAGGAGCACCAATTCGGGAGTTCGAGGCCTGGGGGCGCAGATGAAACACCGTCAAGACACGACCCAGGACGCAAGCAAGCCAAGGGAGAGAGAAATAACTATAGCGGAAGGAGATGGAGAGAGGAACAGAGAGATGGTCAGAGTGGAAGGAAGGTGAGGAGAAGACAAGAGGAAAGGAAAGGAAAAGGGAAAAGGGGTGGATGGAGGAAAGTGGTACATGAGATTGCCTCAGGAAAAAAGAAGCATGAGGTCAGGGGCGGCACAAGGGGGGCATGGGGAGCAAGCACCCCCAAACAAGTGCTTGCCATCCCAGTTATTGGCAGAGCTGGCTTTACCAGGAGGGCTCACCCAGGCAAGGCAGCCTCGGCAAGGCACAGCAAGGGTTAACAGTTAGCCTTGCTGGAAGCCAGGCGCCTGCACTGTCCCCTTTGTTCTCCTAGGTTTCAGAGAAGGAGCAGGAGGAGCCACGAAGGCTGGGCTTGTGGCTGCCTTCTTGAAGGCAAAGTTCAGCTGTTTTAGAGGAGAAAGAGGCGGCCTCTCCTCTTCAGCCCCTTAGCCCTTTCCCCTCACTCAGCAGCAGAGACAGGGGACAGGCAAGCCCAGACACCAGCAGATTTCTGCTAATAATCAGCTACACTTTCCAGGTACTGGTAATATTATTTTTTATATTCCATCATGACATGTTAGGGCTATTAGCTGTATATAGACCTTTTTATGTTGTTACTAAATCCCTGTAAGATCCCAGGCTGAAATTAGGAGTGGAAGAAGAATTTGTGGGAAGGGGGTGTTTAAAGCTTTCCAGCCATTGCTGCTCTCTCTCACACACACCATTACCCCAAACCCTGCTTTTTGCCCTAACTGGGAAAATAGAGTTGACTAGTTTCTCTTTTGCCCCCACCCCCCGGTGTGTATTTGGTGGATTGGTTGGAGGTAGCTGCTAGAGAATGACTTTAAAAGCAACCCTGACACGATAATTCAAGAAGGGGGGGTCAAACAACCGTCCATTGTGTTGCTTATTGTGTCATGTGGAGGGCAATACACAATGGACACACAACTCATGGTACGCTATTTTAGTGAATTAACAAACGCAGAAAAACAATGGGCTGCTCAATTGACTATCTGTTAAGCAATTGATTAACATGTAGTGTGGAGGGTATTCCCCCTCTGTTGAGTGGGTTATTCCATTTTCAATAGAGTTCTCAGGCGGGAGCGATCAGAAGTATCCCAGCCACTCTTACACAGCCAACAGAACTCTATGGCTGATGGGGTGGGGCCAGGAGGACTAATGGTGGAGGGAGGGAGGAGCACAAGCCACCCAGAGGGACACCGGGACTTTCAGCCGCTCAACACATGGCAGAGCAACATGTTGTGTGGGGAGTACCCTCTGTTTAGTGTATTGTGAGTACGTTATCCCCCCCTTCATTGCCTGAAGTGTCATCTGAATGCTGCCACTGTCTAGATGGTTTGGGCCACAACTCCCAGTATTCCTGACTATTGACCATGTTGGCTGGGGCTGATGGGAGTTTAAGTTCAAAACCTCTGGAGAGCACCAGGCTGGGGAAGACTGGTTTAGAGGAAGAATAGCTGGCAGTGTAAACACCCCTCACCAAGATTCCTTCCTCTCTTCCTAATTGCAGCTTTCCACTTATTTTCATTTTTAAAAAATTAAAAGGCAGAACTTTGGGGAAAACTTTTACACTTTTACATTTTATATTGTAATCTATAATGCGCTTTGTGGTTTTAATTGTTGTGAACTGACCAGAGAGTTTCGTTGTAAGAATTGGTTTGTGCCAGTTTTTAGGATTTATCACACAATCCTATGCATGTTTGCTCAGAAGTAAGTTACTGACAATGGGTATTAGGAGCCCTTCTGGGCAAGGAAAGGGTTAATGGGTATTTTCCTTCCCCCCCCTTCAGTCCCCCCAACAGATGCTGGGTTCAACTGTTTGTAAATACGGCCTAGAATCCATTTTGTTTTGCTGTATTTCAGTCATATTGTGAAAATGTGGTTTTAAACATTCCTTTCTTTCCTTTCTGTGGTGCAAGTTAACATATATTCCTGGCTAAATTCATTCTGTTTTATGGGGCATGCTTTTTTCTTCTTCTTCTGAAACCTGTGATTATGTAACCCAAATTCACCCACAGCCATTGATTCTTATTTTCCTGCTGTCTCAGTTTGCCTATGTGTGAAATGGGTTTCGTGGTCTCCCATCTCCCTTTAATTTAAATCTTAGAGGAGTGGGCTTGGCTATAAATGCCTTTCTGTGTGTTGTGACATACCCTGGATTAAAAAAAAAATTAAGACACTCTTTTTTAAAAAAAAAGCCTGATCTGTTGGTTCTAGGAATTTAGTATGCTGCAATTCTGTAACCAAAACACACACTTGCTGCTCTGGCACCAACTGCCAGAACAGCAAGAACACCTTCAGAAGAATTAATCTGCTTATTCCATGGATTTCTTCCTTTTTTCCTCAGGACAGTAGGCCAGGAAAAATGAGAGGGGGAGGAAATAATTATTCTGTACCCTCTCCAAATATTCCCTTTTTTCTCCTCAGAGAATTAGGACAGGAATGGGATGGGAAGAATTAACTCACAGTGCAAGCCTATGAATGTTTACCCTCCATATTAAATGCCTCATATTTCTTTTATTCCATATTACAAAGGCAATGGAGTGCAATAAAAAAACCCATCCAGCTTCATCAGGAGCTTCATCTTCAATAACTTCATCTTTTGGATCTTTGGACTAGTACATCACATGCATTGGGTTTCCTAGGTGTACAGGGCCCAGGTGTCTCACTTTGCTCTTTCTTTACCATAAGAGTCTACCTTTCTGGTTCTGCCTGCACTGGCTCAAAATAAAGTGTTCTGTCTGTTTAATCTGTACGTCAAGGAAACACTTGTGCAATGACTGCATCTTTTTTTAAAGTCTATATGTTTTTTTAAAAAAAACAACACCTAAATTTATCAATATATGACTTATTTCAGAATATATGGTTAGGATGGCAGTTTCAGTGTGAGATATACCGTTATTTTTCTTTCAGGAGTCTTAACGTATGGGATACAGCCCACCCACCTAGAAATATACTTTGCCCTGTCTGTGCCCCCCCCCTTGTATTTTTTTTTTCTGGTGCTGCCACTGCATGGGGTGAAGAAGAGGAAGGAGAGATGGGAGATGCTCAATCTTTCTTGTCCTGAAGGTGGGATAAAGGTCAATCCCAGACCCTCCCACTGAACTGTGCTTAGGACCAGGATTTTTTTTAAAAATGGTTGTGCCATCACCACCCCTCACACCCTCGCAAGACTTTTCTTCCAGTCTGGCAATAGAAATTGCTTGCATTGCCTCCTTCCCTGTTTCCCTCATCAGGGACCTGGAAGGAAGCAGCTGCTCCTTTACCTTTTGCCACACCCTTCTTTATTCTCCCCCTAGTAAAGCAACACTTGCTTCTTTCCTTGCAATTAGAGCTAGCTGAATGTAGGGGGGCTGTTACAGCAATAGTACAATCCACTTGGTCAGAAGTAAGTCTCACTGCATCAGTGGGGTTTATCCCCAGGAAAATGTGCACAGGATCGCCACCTAAGGCTACAGTCCTATGCATGTTTTAGACCCACAAAAAAACCTATAACTTCCAGCATTCCCCAGCTAGCATGGCCAACCTACTTCCCACCCAGACGTTTCAGACTACAACTCATAGTATTCTTGACCAATGACCATGATGGATGGAGGCTGCTGGGGGTTGAAGTCCAAAACATTGAGGTAAGTTTTGCATTTGATTGTTGTGTTGATTTTAGTTGGAAGTTAGTGTGGCTCTCACTTTGATTTGGGGGGGGGGGTTGGTTTTGGGGTTGTTGTTGTTTTGCTCGTTTGTTTGTTGTTTGTTTTGTTTTTGGTCAAAGTGTCTCCCACTTTAAAAATAGTGGAGAGGAGTCTGATAGGGTATTTTGTTTCTGCATCAACAATTGTGAATTCAGTGTGAATTCTCCTATAAACAAGCAAACCCTACAAATATATCAGCATGATGTCAGTTCTTGTGAGTTGCACATTCCCCCACCCCAAATAATTATTTAATAATAATAATAATAATAATGGATGTATTTGTTAAAAACCTGGTACTCAACAACCTGTCTTCTTATGCACTTATGGAGAAAAATCATAATGCCTTGTTATTTGTGATATTTCCATGGCAACAAATTGGTGCTCAAAGCACTGGGCTATGATTTCAGAAAGGATTAAGAGGTCATTCAGTGCTAATTAAAATATGCCTATGGTCAATAAGAATGAAAGTTACTTATACTTTTTTTAAAACACAATTTAATGAGAATTTATTTTTTTTCTTATTAATACTAGCTTAACTAAAAAGCCTTCCTTTCAAGAGGATGTTTAATTGTGTCAGATCTGATGGTCCAGGCCTAAACTCTCAGGGAAGCAGTTCTTGCAGAACTCAGAGTAAAAAAGCAATGTTCTAATGATAAATTATGTGCTGGAAAGGACCTTGGCTAAAGTATATAAAAATAACATATTCCTGTTCAGTTGTTTACATTTCTATACCACCTCATAGTCGAAGCTCTCTGGGCGGTTTACAAAAGATTAAAACATTAAAAATCAAAATACACAATTTAAAAACATAAAAACATAAAACAGAAAGCATACAAAGACAACATACATTTAAAGCAACTTTGAGCTCTCAGCCAAACCAAAAAATAGATCTGGGGTCAATTAAAAACTCAGCGTATGCTTCTAAATGACTGGGAGAAGGGAAAAGTCTTGACCTGGCGCCAAAAAGATAACAATGACAACACCAGGCGGGCCTCGTCGGGGAGATCGTTCCATAATTGTTGAATGTAGTACTTGTGCAAGCCTTCCTCATTAGTTCAGTGTGGCTACTTACTATGTGCCAAAAAAGAAGACCAAGACATGGGACCATTAAAGAGGAAACACCTCTTAAGAACATAAGAAGAGCCATGCTGGATCAGACAAAGGGTCCATGTACATTGCAGGCAGGAATCACTATGAATCCAGATACACCAAATCCATGTCCCAGCCTAGGACGGCTGCAATGTCCTCCACTGGACAAGGAGTACAGGAATACATGGTAAGGAATTACTATTTCTCCCTTGACCACAGAGGACATTCCAAACTCTTGAGGATATAGAAGAACAGTGTCAGCCAACAGTGGAAGGCTAAGGACCTGGAAATTAGGGAGCAACTCCTCTTCCCAAAGGCAATATCTGCTGAAAGGAAAATGTCTTATTTTGTAGTGCTGGGAGAAGGTAAGAACATAAGAAGAGCCATGCTGGATCAGACCAAGGGTTCCTTAGTCCAGCATTCTGTTCGCAGAGTCACCAACCAGCTGTTAACCAGAACCCACAAGCAGACACAAGTCCAAGAGCACACTCCTGCCCCAGTTCCCCAGCAATGGTGTACATAGGCTTACTGCCTCTGCTACTGGAGGCAGCACGTAACTATCAGAACTAGTGCCATTGATAGCCTTCTCCTCCAGGAATTGATCTAACCTCCTTTTAAAGCCATCCAAATTGGTGGCTGTGACGATACCCCACATTTCTGTCTCCCTAGGTATGTCTGGTTTAGTATGTCTGGAGAGTGCGAAATGTTGGACTGAGTGGGTGTGGCTGATGATGCTGGGAAAAGGAGGGGGAGGAGTATATATAGTGTAAGAGAGTGTTTTAGATTATCTTAACGTCTTATCATTTTATTGTCTTGGTTGTGTGGATGATAGCTGTGTGTGTTCTAGTCAGGAGTGTGTGAAGAGATTATAAAGATTTAGGATTATTCGTAAGATTATTAAAAGTGTTAAATTGATTTGAAAGAACTGTTAACAACAATAAACATTTTATTTTATTTTTGCTACCACAAACCATGTGTCAGCTTGGCTTTGTAACCTGCTCTATAAGTTTAATAAAGAAACACATATTGTCAAACCTTCAGCCAACATACTCACAGGAGAACCTTCTTCAAAACCCTTCACACCCTTTCCCCCTCTGCTAGAAGGGAAAAGTGGTGCTTAGCCTGAGAGGCTCATCTAGGCCTAGTGTTTGAGGCTGTGGCGGCACAGTGGCCATCGCTACATCTTGTGGTAGTGAATTCCATAGTTTATGTGCTGTGTGCAGAAGTGCTTCCTTTTATCTGTCCTGAATATCCCACCAATCAGCTTCATGGGATTACCCCAGGTTCTAGTATTTTGAGAGAGGGAGAAAAATGTCTCCCTATCCACATTCTCCACATCATACATAATTCTGTACACCTCTACCATGTCTCCCTTTAGCCTCCTTTTTTTCAGGCTAAACAGTCCCAGCTGTTGTAACCTTCCCTCATAGGGAACAATCCCCAGCCTCTTGAACATTTTACTTGCCCTTTTCTGCACCTTTTTCAGTTCTACAATATCTTTTTAAAAGTATGGTGACCAGAATTGTACACAGTATTCCAGGTGTGGTCGCACCTTAGATTTATATAAAGGCAGTATGATATTGGCAGTTTTATTCTCAATTCCTTTTCTAATTATGTCTAAACTGGAGTAAATCTACATGAGTGATTTGCTACAGAGGGAAAGTAATTTGAGGTCCTTTGTGACACGTGACATAGTCACTAATCCGCAGCCAACCAGCAGCTTCCTTCTTGAAAAGCCTCATTTTTGTGAAGTCATTTTACTTAATTGTTTTTCTTAAATGCGGCACCAGAACAGATTCATGGCTGTGTGTTCTGTCCCCTGTATTAAATCCCTAGCGTGCCTCTGTGACCTGACTGTGACCTGCCAGTGACGTGGTCAAGGGGTGAGACTGCCCCTTCCTCTCTCTTTCCCCTCTTTTTCCTCATTTTCAGTAGGGCTGCTTTCTCAATAAGTAGCCTCCTAATAGCATAATAACAATACACAGAGTATAAGGAGAAAGGATAGCCAGTAGCAGGGGGCTGCAGCCTCGGTATTTCACAGTTGCATTACTGCAATACACCTACAACTTTGCAGTTGCACCATAGACCTACAGCTAAAGAATACACAGAGGGGAAGGAGAAAGAGTGGCCAGTCATGGTATTTCACAGTTGCAAAACACCTGCAACTTGGCAGTCATGTGAAACACCTACAACTTTGCAGTTGCTCGATACACTGCTAGCCCATCTGGTTAGACTTGAAGTTGGGATTGTTTGCCCCAACATACATCACTTTACATTTGCTTACATTGAACTGCATTTGCCATTTAGATGCACATTCTCCCAGTTTGGAGAGATCCTTTTCGAGCTCCTCACAATCCCTTTTTGTTTTAACCACCCTAAATAATTTGGTGACATTGGCAAATTTGGCAACTTCGGGCCGATCTACACAGTCCTTTGGAACGTTTTAAAAAGTATTTTAAAACATTCCAAATAGGTGTGTTCTAAAACGTCTTAGGCCACATTACTGAATACTCACGTTACAGGAGAACAGTCTTCAGTCATTAAAGCAGTGTGTGTGGTCGCACACTGTTCTGCCCTGTCTCTTTCTCTTTCGTTTTTTCAGTGAGTTTAGGGCAAGGCATTGTGGGGGTTGTAGTTCAGTCACCACTTCCTCCTTTGTTCCTCTGTCATACCCTAGCGAGTATAGGGCTAGTCATTGTGGGTGTTGTAGTTCACTCACCCACTTCCTCTTTCTTCCCCACCAATCAACTGCTAAGCATTTGGGCGCTGGTCAAGGAAGCACTGCCCCCAGGAATCACAAACGGTAAGGAAGGACACATTATTTTACTTAAAACGATTTATTAAAAGTGAAACCGTTGTATATAACTGAAGGGAGTTTTAAAAAACCTCAGATATACAACGTTATAGGGAGTGCGTCATGTGGCCCAAAGAGTTTTCATAACCCTTATAAAACGTCAAAAACCTCGTATGTACATCGGCCCTTAATTGTTCACTCCTAATTCCAGATCATTTATTAACAGGTTGAAAAGCATAGGTCCCAATGCAGAGCCCTGTGGAATCGTACTATTTACTTCCCTCCTTTAGGAGAATTTACTATTTATTCCTACTCTCTGGTTTTTGTTCTTTAACCAGTAAGGATTTATCCTCTTATTCCCTGACTGCTAAGTTTGTTCAGGCATCTTTGATGAGGGACTTTGTCAAAAGCCTTTTGAAAGTCCATGGCTAATCACCACTGTCTACATGTTTATTGACACTCTGAAAGAACTCTAAAAATTTAGTGAGACAGGACTTACCTTTGCAGAAGCTGTGTTAATTCTTTTTCAGCAGGGCTTGTCCTTCTATCTACTTACTAATTTTATGTTTAATAATGCTTTCAACCAATTTACCCATTAAGCTAACCAGCCTGTAATTTCCTGGATTCCCCACCCCCCCGGACCCTTTTTAAAAATTGGTGTTGCATTGGCCATTTCACAGTCCTCTGGTGTAGAGGCTGATTTTAGGGACATGTTGCATATTTTAGTTGGAAGATCAGCATTTTCATATTTGAGTTCTTTGAGAACACTAGGATGGATACCCTCTGGCCCCAGTGATTTATTTGCTTTCAATTTATCAATAAGGTTGAGAACTTCATCTTTTGTCATCACTATTTGCCTCAGTTCCTTCCTAAAAACATCAGTTCAGGCACAGGTATCGGTCCTATATCTTCTGCAGTGAAGACTGATGAAAATTCATTCAGCTTCTCTGCAGTTTCCTTGCCCTCCTTCAGTACTTACATCCATTGTCATCCAGTGGTCCAACTGCCTTCCTAGCTGGTTTTCTGCTTTTGATATTTTAAAATAATTCTTTGTTGTTGGCCTTGATACTATTAGTGATGTGCTCGTCAAAATGCTTTTTTGCTTCTCTTATTGGCTCAATTCGGACAACACAATAAACAACTGGTGTGGGGGAAACAATCGTCAGTTGTTTTGACTATTGTGTCATCCGAATGCTGCCATAGTCAACTCAGCGCTGCTCCTAATCCACACCACAGTTGATTATTTATTACCATGTTGTGTGGGGAGTATCCCCTAGTTGAACAACTGTAAAGTTGATTATTACCCCACCATTGACTATCGTGTCGTCCGAATTGAGCCAGTGTCTGCTTGCATTGCCTTTGTGCAAACTGATGCTCCCTTTTGTTTTCTTCACTTGGTCAAGAGTTCCATTTTCTGAAGGAAGCCCTCTTTTCTCTAAATGTTTCCTTAACTTTACTCATTAACCATGCCAGTGACCTCTTGGTCTTGGTGCTACCTTTCTTAACCACTACACTTTAGATGAGCTTCTATTATTGTGCTTGTGAAGGGATTTAATCCTCCTGACTCCCCCTTTCAACTTCCTTTTCATCAGTTCCCTCATTTTAGAGAAGTTTCCTCTTTTGAAGTAAAATGTGACTGTGTTGGACTTCCTAGGCAGTATACCATTTAAATATATATTGAATCTGATAGCACTGTGGTCACTCTTTCGAATTCTCTCAACAACATTTACATCTCATACTAAGTCCTGGGCAACACCATTTAGTATTAAAGCCAGGGTCACAGTCATTTAGGGCATCAAGAAATTTAACCTCTTTGTTGTGACTGGAATATACATTTATCCAGCCAATGTGGGGGTAATTGAAGTCACCCATTCTTACAACACTTCCTCGTTTGGAGGCCTCCCTGATTTCATCTTCCATCTCAAGGTCACCCTGAATGTTCTGGTTTGGGGATGATAGCACATTCCTAGCACGAAATTAGTTTTGAAGCCAGGTATTGTCACCCACAAAGCTTATGGGGAAGAGTCTATTCTGTTTAGGGATTCTAGTCTACTCGACACTATGCCCTCTTTGACATAAAAAGCAACACCTCCCTCAGTACGCTCTTCCCTGTCCTTCCTGTGGAATTTATATCCAGACATGACCATATCCCACTGGTTCTCTCCATTCCACAAGGTTACTGTAATGCCCACTATGTTCAGGTTCTCCTTTAAAACCAAGTACTCCAACACTCCCATTTTGGCTCGTAGGCTTCTAGCATTTGCATAAAAACACCTATACACTGTGTCCTTCCCTGGATGCCTCTGGTGTGTGCATCTTTTTCTATGGCACTTCATAGAATCATAGAATAATATTGTTGGAAGGGGCCTGTAAGGCCATCGAGTCCAACCCCCTGCTGAATGAAGGAATCCAACTTAAAGCATACCTGGCAGATGCTGTCCAGCTGCATCTTGAAGGCCTCTAATGTGGGAGAGCCCACAACCTCCCTAGGTAATTGGCTCCATTGTTGTACTGCTCTAACAGTCAGGAAGTTTTTCCTGATGTCCAGCACACATCTGGCTTCCTGTAACTTGAGCCCATTATTCCATATCCTGCACTCTGGGAAGATCAAGAAGATGTCCTGGCCCTCCTCTGTGTGACAACCTTTCAAGTACTTGTAAAGTGTTATCATGTCTCTCCTCAATCTTTACTTCTCCAGGCTAAACTTGCCCAGTTCTTTCAGTCTCTCCTCATAGGGCTTTGTTTCCAGACCCCTGATCATCCTCGTTGCCCTCCTCTGAACAAGCTCCAGCTTGTCTGCATCCTTCTTGAAGTGTGGTGTACAGAACTGGATGCAATACTCAAGAGGATGCCTAACCAGTGCCAAATAGAGGGGAACCAGTACCTAGTGTGATTTGGAAGTTATACTTCTATTAATGCAACCCAAAATGGCATTTGCTTTTTTTGCAGCCACATTACACTGTTGGCTCATATTCAGCTTAGGCCTCTTTAACTGGCTATCATGTTCTACCATGTACTCAAGGATTTATCCCCTCCCCTTCTACATTTGGGCAATCAAAAACATTTTCATCTTCATCCCTCTAGGGATGAATTAACCCAAATCGGATGCTTCCCAGCTCCTATCAGCTTTCTAACAAAAGCATCTGCTGCATCATACTGGGCCAGTGTTCAAGATTTTGGGAACAATAGAGGCATTATTAACGGGAATACTAGATTCACATGAGATTTGTGTGGTAACCTAAAAGCTGCAGTTGGTCTCCTTGTTTGTGTTTAAAAGTTCATCCTTTTAGAGTTTCAGTAGTCTGACCATCAAGAACAGTTGTTCCGAGATGCTTAGGGGAGGGGAGAGAAGAGGAAGAGCAAGGAAAATGATGGGGGAAGAGCTGAGGAAAAGGAGTTCCTCATAACAGAGTTCTGGTGTTTCAAATTCTACCTAGTGTGTCCTCCTGGTAGGAACAAGCTGTGAATGTTGGCTTGAAAATTAAATCTGTCTTATCCTCCGGTACTGTGTTTGGTGAAAGTTTGTAGGCTCTCAGAGTGAATGGCTGCAACAAGCCAGCAAGAATTAATAGATGCATACAGATCCTGCGCAGACGCTGTGGTCTGCTTAACACTCACATGCTTCCTATTTCTGTTATTGATTGGCTGATCTAAATGAGTATTTTGAAACTCTGTGGGAGTTTTCCAATTAGATAAAAGGCAATTCTTGTCACCCTGCTGTAACGCTAACAGCTATAGCTCAGAGAACACACTGAGGACTTCTTAGCGGAACAACCTAGTTTAATCAAGGCCGCAGCCGCCCCCTGCCCCCCTCAGAGCCACCTCATCTGTGGGACATTTCTCTCAATATACAATGCTTCCCTTTATTAGAAGTTTGGAATAATAAGTCGCAGTTAGCTAACAGCTGTGATTGAGTTTTATAGGTCAATGAGGTGGTTAGTGGCGAAGATGCATGAGTGCGCCAGCCGTGGACGACTCCTGGAAACGATGCTGCTTCTCAAATGAAAGCGCAGGGGCCGAGCGCAAGTAGTTCAGTGCATTGCTCCAATCAAAGCTGCCACGAGCGTGACCCTTTTTCAAATTAGAACAAAGTGTCTTGGAGAAATGTGACAGTTGCTAAAGGAATGTTGCTGCTGTTGCTATGTAGACTACCCCCTGGAATCTGACAGCCTGCTAATATACATAATCTAAGGAAAGCTGTGTGCCATGTTTACCTGCATTCTACACATCGGCTCCCTTGCTTCCTCCCACCCACCCCCATCTCTCTATGTAAAGGATGTGACAGTGTGTCTTGTTCTGTGCTAAGATATTTGGAACATCCCCAAGTATAAAAGTCCATTTCCAGGATTCTGTCATGGTCTAGCAACGTTCTCTAGCTCAGGTTGGAGGCATTTTGGAATACAACTCCCCTCAGCCCCTACCAGCATGACCAACAGTCACATATGATGGGAGTTGTCCCAAAAATCTGGAGGATGCCAAGTTGCCTACCCCGGCTCCAACATGACCAAGAATTGGACTCCAAAATGGGCCTATGTAGATAAAAAGGAAGAGCTATGCAGAAAGGATTGGGCTTGATTCTTTATCAACTCTACCATTATCACATGGCATCTTCTAGGTACTTTGTTGGAACCTTTGTGCACCAATAAGTCTCATTGCAGAGACACCTACCTACCCTCAGCTTCCTGGGAGGATTGAGTTTTGGCAGCCTCAGTTCAGCTGGTGGCCACCATATTGTTTTTCCCCACAATGCACTGGACATTTGTAAACATCCAAATGATGTCTGCAAGGAAACTGCCTCTTACTGCTCCTACTGCACAAATAGCTACATTTTTATCTGAAAAACCAAGTCTGTAAAGCTAAACATGCTTTTTCTGAAGTAAGTCCAACTGAAATTTAAAAAATGTGTTTTGGATTGAAAGATAGCATTAAAATAAATAAAATATGGGAACGATTGGAAAAAGAGAGAACATTGTCATTGCTGGAACAACCCATATATTTTGATATCATATTTCTGCCATCCTTTCCCATTCTTATTTATTTATTTATTTATTTGATGTGTACCCTGACTTTCTACTAAAAACTGGCAGCAGTCTATGGGTGCATCTACAAGAGTGATTTAAAGCTCTTTCAAGACGCATTAAAAAATTTACCTCTACAAGAGTGGAGCGCAAATCGGGGGTCAAGTTGCTTTTTTCTCCGATTATTCGCATTTTCGAATGCGCGTTAAATAGCGAGTTTTCATTTGCCGTGGGAGTTAAAGTGCCTTATTGTCATGTAAACATGTGATTCTCCACATGTAAACAACTTCAAAGCGTGTTTCATATAGCTTCACCGCCTTTCGTAAATTGGTATTAGAAGTAAATGCGCTTCCGTGAAGATGCGCATAATCAGGCAACCAGGCGCCAAACCGAATTCTTCTAGAGGGGACCTTAGTTGGGCTACCCTGCCCCCATGATTGGCTCCAAAATCAAAGACAGCCAGAATTCAAACTTGATGGAAATGGATTTCCCCCTCCCCTTCTAGCCTCCTGAAAATGCTACGCAGCAAACCTGCTGAATGGAGTGAGCTGCGATGTAGGGGGGGATCTCCAAAAATCAGATTGAGGGACCTTCTGTAAATGGAGCAATTTATCTCACAGCAGATCTCTTCAACTTGCAGAAGGCAAATCCTGGATCCAAACCTTAGTCTGAATCCAACCCTGTGCATTTCAGGGGTAAGAAAACTGTGCAGTGCGTGCTGTGTGATGCCTGTGGCACATGTAGAAGTCATTATTTAATATTGCCATCAGTACCAGATTTAGGAACAAGCCAAGTAAGCCATGGTTTAGGGCCTCATATAATGAGGGGCCTCTAAATATATTGGTGATAACTAAGATGTATTATAATTGAAATCACTTTGGCTTAAATATGTTGGAACAGCAGAGTTGCCTTATATAGATAAAGTGCGGCAATGCAGAATTTAGTATTAGAAGCAATAAATACAGACTAAAGCCAGTTTAAAAGAAGTTCAAATCAACTTACTTTATCAATGCTTTTATACACATTTTCAGAGAAGGCTGTCCAGCACTCTTTAACTACAGGCACCACCTGGGTGGTACCCTTTCATTACCCTTTCTAGTATAATGTAATACACTTTTTTCACGTTATTTTTATGGCATGGGGCCTCTGAAACTTGACATGGTTTAGGGCCTCAGCATGTCTTAATCCAACCCTGATTACCATCATCTAGTGATGAATATGCCTATGCGGATTTGTGTTGTTATATGTTGCTGTTTGCAGTTTAATGAATTTTAAAATCAATTTTATTTATTTATTTATTTAAAAAGTGTGTGCAAACCCACACAGTGTCCCTTTAGTATTTAAGTTTATTGGAAAACGGTTGTTCATGAGACAACCAAAACAAAGGGGCTCTCTTATTTACTAGTTTGGACTAGATGCTGTTCAGGAATGTCATGGATTATTATTACCATTGGGATGTTGCTAGTTCCAGCAAGGGATTCTGTTCTGTAAAACTAGAAACAGCTTGTTGGGGTTGCAGAACTCTGTTTGTGCGTGGAGCTCCATCAGCCAGTCATGACAAACAGAACGAACATGGTACTTTTTCTACCCTGACCGACAAGGGAGATACCACCTTACATTCAATGAATATACTGTATGTTATCAATGAAATGAAATCTGGAGATAGTACACTGTGCAAAATAGCACAATTAACATAAATAAAGGGCAGGGAAGGGGGGGAAGCAAGTTTGATCTCCAAATGTACAAAGAAACATTCTTCACTGAATATGGTAGGCCTGGGTTCTCCAATGTGGCACCTACAGATACTTCTCTTGGTTCCCACCAGGCTCCCTGCCCTACCTGATTTTTATTTTATTTCTTAAGATCTTTTATTTCATGTTTTGACTGGGAATGCTACAAAATGAAGGACTGCCTCCCCATGCCATATTTATTGGAGTTCAAAATACTGGTTTTGTGTTTTGTTGCTCAGACCTCACCTCTGCCTTGTTCTTGGGCAAGTTACTTTTCTTTCAGGGATCAACAGACGAGCATTTTATCGCACACTTGTTACTGCCCACTCACATTTTTTCACGCATCCTTTAGACGATGTCCACTTCCCATGTGCCTCCCACTCCTTCCACTCGTTTTTCTGTTGCAAAAAAAGACCCGGAAAATTGACTTTTTTTAAAAAAAGAAGAAGAAATTTGCCGCCATTTCCTGCTGTGTGCAGGCAAAGCTGCGCAATAAAAGCATCCACTAAATAGGCCATGTGGTTGTTGCTGCTTCCTTCTTTCCCCGTGTAAAGAGATCGTCACTATTGTGGGACAACAGAAGGAGGCCATAGTGACGTTAGGGAAATTCGAAAATCCTCCTGTCTGGTGATACTCTTAGGCCCTTTCCACCCCATAGGGGAGGAGATGGCAGGAACCGGGCAAACCTGGAAGTAGTCACTACTGGGTTCGCCGTGCTCAAGCCCCATCACAAATGCGATGGCCATTTTTTGTTTGTTCGTTTGTTTGTTTGTTTTAATGGAGAATAGCGCACAAGTGTTTGTGTGCAAAAGGTGAGTCATTTTTTAAAAAACCACGGGCCCCCACCCCCTCCCTGCCCTCCCGGGGGTGGTAAAACTGCTGCCACACCCTCTCCTAATGGCCTCGGAGCAGCACGGTGCAGCTCTGTGGTCATCGGTGTAGTCGCACTTACTCGCAAGTAAGCACGGCTGCACCAGAGCGGGCAGCCACATTCTTCCGCAATCCCAGGAACTTCCTGGAACCACAGAAGAATTGGGACAGGGAGCAGCCAGGGAGCAAACTGCCTGGTGTGGAAAGGGCCTTAGTCTCAACACTTTGCCTTCTGGGAAATTAGTGCTTTCTGACTGGCTATGCCCACCATGGCAGTCATTTTGTAAGAATGCCCATGACAAAATTCCAAATGTGCCCAGTGACTCAAAAAGGTTGGGGACCCCTGTTTGCCTTTATGCTGACAACAGCCAATGGAGCAGCATCACTGGAACTCGCTGTGATGCTTACCTACAAAGATAAAGGCCATGGACCCCAATGAGCTACTTTAACCAGAGCTTTTACAGATGTTCATTTTTAATAGAGGAAGACTGTGCCATTGAGGTCATCACTTTGTTCCTGGCCAGCTGATTTCCAGTCCAAATTGTAAGCTTCTGCAGCCAAACATGTGAATGAAACCTATTCAAGTATCAATGAACTGGGAGTGCTATTTTATTGCGACAGGGGGAGGGGGGGAACAGAGTTCCAGAAGAGCATTCTCTTTGATCAGACTACCCTGACCATTGTCTTCCCCAAATCCTCCCTTTAGACAGTGTGACCATGAACTACCTGAGGGGCTGGAGGCACAGGTGATTTCCTGATGATTTCCTGATGCATTCCACTATTGAAACAAGCTGTTTGTGAACTTCCTTTTTAATAACTCAACATGACTAACGACATTTCTGAAAAACAACTTCATGCCATATAATCATTTCATGCAGATTCGAAATGAAGCTCTGTTTGAGGTCCATTTGTACTAAAAAAAAATAAAAATAAAAATGAGTGTTTGTTGGTTATAGTGGCCCAGACAAGTTTTGTGCATCATCAAGAAGAAATGCATAGAGCTTCTTCGGACGAGCATTTTAATGCATGCTGCACGCTCGCAACTAGCTGCTCACAGTTCTTCATTGGGGACATTTTGCTGATGCAGAGTTCCTCCCACTCCTTCTGCTTTTTTTTTTCCAATCACAAGACTGGCCCGTTCAGTGGCACTTTTGAGTTCTCTGAAAATCAGTCCCATAGCAGCATAGAGCTGCTAGTTTGCACATGTGCACATCACTCAAAACCAAATACAGATCTCGGTGTTGTTGCATTTATGCTGAATTTTCTTGGGTGATGCAATACGGAAAACCCAACAAGTTACATTATATATCTATACATGCTAGAGGGAGGGAGGGTCTTTGCAAAGGAGTAAATAACATTATGGTGCTTCTGGGGCTCTTCTTTTCTTTCAGGCTTCTTACTGATCTTGATTTTTTCAGGGGAGTTTTGTGACAAAGACAGACAGACAGACAGACAGACAGAGTTTGTAAAGATAGAACTCTGCTGATGTTGATCAAGCAGCTCCAAGTACCAGCATTCTTTCCCTGATAGTATATCTGGGAAGAATGATAGAGTGCATGGCTAAAAGAGGAGGAGGACAAGGAGGAGGAGGAGGAGGAGGAGGAGGACTATCTTTTCACTGGCATTGTATACTTTCTCCCCCTCCTGTCATAATCATTTTAAATAGAACTGAAATGGCCATTCCAAATTAATAATCTATGATTTGGCAGACATTAGGCAGAAATGACTTAACCCACTGCTAGGTGACAGCCATGCTTCCAGAGAAAATAAATGAAACATGAAGTCCAGGCTGCCTTGAGTTTATTATCTGTACAGCTATACAATAGGCTTTTAAAACCAAACCAACAGCAGCTTAATATCTTACACACGGTCAGCCACTTCATGAAAAGGATGTTTGGAAAAGAGAATAGGATTGAAAAAGATGTAGATCTGAGAAATAATGCCAGCAATGATGAGGTTTCCTGGCTGCTAATGTCTGTGAATAAAAGGAAGAGGTTTACTGGTGGTGCAATTACCAACACGAGTCTTGCGCACCACCTGAGGCAGCAGCACCCCTACTAAGGCAAGAAATACTACCATCTTGCATTTAAAAAAGGTGTCTTCTAAATGTCAGTTCATCTCTTCCTGCATTGTCTTTAGAGTTTTCTTTGGAATTACAGCTGGAGTTGAATGGTCACCCACACTAGTGCTTTGAAGCTTGGACTATACAATATTAAGTGTCCACATGACGTTTGGTGGAGCCCTGTCTGCCTTTAGCTTCAGCAAGGAATGGCATAACCAGGGGTTATGAATAGCCTGTGGAACTCCCTAGAGACTTGGAGAAAAAAAATGTTAATTCCATAATTAGCTGGAAGATAATCAGCTACTTGGGCTTACAGGTTCTCTCTGTGTCACTGAAGAGATAAACATATTGATCACATCCCAGCTGAAATCTTGTTTGAGTCTCAGTGGGACAGCAAGAGAGGTATGGACTTGTAATCTCCCATGATATGAGAGAGAGAGAGAGAGAGAGAGAGAGAGAGAGAGAGAGAGAGGAACCACCAAATCCCATTGGCATTTGGATGATGTGGAGTTCCCCAACGCATGACACACTCCCTGCCATGGGGGAAAAGTTTATTCGTTTAACATTTCAAGGTGAACGTACTTTATTACACACTTTGAGTTTATACTCAAACTAAAACTCATTTATCCCTCCAATTTTGCACTGCTCCTTATTTTGTGTTATTACTACAAACACACTCTCAGACACGTATATAATCTGGTCTCAGGACAGTGTACATCAAGGCAATATACAACAATTTAAGATGTAACAGTAAAAACAAGAACAATAAAACAGTTTAAAATTAAAAGATTAAAATTAGACATTTTAAAGACTAAAGCCAGATCTACACCTTGTGTCAAATCATTATGAATGTGGAATAATTCATTATTGGGGAAGGGCTGCTCTAAACAAAAAAAGTGAAGTAGGTAGCCGTAAGTTGTTCGTCATCAGTTTTCCACAACCCCACAGTCAACTCTTCATATCATATTCTCCACCCTGTCCTCATGGTTTATCTGCTTTGGGAGAATGAGAATTTCACTAGCACTTTCTGCCTCCTTAGGGACGATGTGGCGTTAAGGCTTGTGAGCCTTAACTCCCAATTTCCCTGCTTTTTAGTGCTTGGTTGAAAGCTGTAGAGCCTTAACGTTGTTTTGTAAGTGGTAGGTTTTTTTGTTTAATGAATTTCATGGCTTTGTGTAATGGATGACCGGATATTATACAGTTGACAACCAAGCCAACATCAGCGAGGATGTTACACCATATTGACATCCAATATAAAATCAAAGCTAGTGATTTTACCCTCCTCCCATATGTGCCTGCCTGGACCCTAAGATCATCCTCAGGGGTCTTTCTCCATGAGCCCCTGCCAAACGAAATGAGGTAGATGGGTACCAGGAGGAGGGCCTTCTCTGTTGTGGCACCCCGGCTGTGGAATAAGCTCCCTAGAGAGGTTTGCCTGCTCTTTTAGACACCAGGTGAAGACCTTTTTATTTTCTCAGTATTTTAACAGCTTATCAGTTTAATTTTTAACTTTGCTGTTTTAAATCTGTATTTTAAAACTGTATAGATCTCTGCATTGCTGCTCAATTTTATCCTGGTTGTGATTTTATACTGTATTTTATATTATGTTTTTACACTGCTGTTTGTTTTATATTTTAAATGGTTTTCGTGGTTTTAATTTTTGGAAACCGCCCAGAGAGCTTCAGCTATTGGGCGGTATAGAAAAGCAATCAATCACCAATCAATCACTCAAGTGTTGCACCCACTTTTCAAAACAATAACTGAGCCCCAGCTGTTATGTTCTCTCACTTGAAATCTGAGGGGTCTCATTTGAATTTTTCAACAGCCAGTGTCCAGATAGAAAAGTTTTTCATGACTGCCTCAAGAAAAGGAAGCATTTCATGCTTTGACCCCCTCTACAAGAATTCAGTTTGACGCCTGGTTCTCCGATTATGCGCATCTTCTCGGAAGCGCTTTATGGTAAATGACTGTACGCAGGCGGTAATTGAGCGCACAACTGGTGGCCTTACCGGTTGTTTGAAATGCGCTTTAGAAGTAGTTAATGTGGAGAATCGCTTGTTCACATAGTCAAAATGCGCTTTAACGGCCGCAGCAAAATAAAACTCGCTATTTAACGCGCATTCGATAATGCGCATAATCGGATAGATAACGCGCCTCAACTCCCGATTTGCGCTCCGCTCATGTAGAGGTAAAAATTTTAATGAGACTTGAAAGAGCTTTAAACCTCTCGTGTAGAGGCAGTCTTTGTGTCTGTATTTGAAGATAACTTGAAAAATTGTTCTACTGGAATTAAAAATCTCTGATTAATCCTGAAGCACACAAGATGATACAGGAAAATATCCTATATTAGAATAAGTTACAGTTTACTATGTATTAGGGGTGTGCGCTCCACCCTGTAAATCAGGGAAAGTCGGAGGTCCAATGAAGCTCTGAGTTTTCGGAGCGGAGAGGGGATAGTTTAAAAACCATCGAATACCCGCAGTGTGGATATGTGCTCATTGGAGCTCCTTTCCGTTTTTGGATAACCACCTAAAGGAATTAACCAAAATGCATACATTATCATTTTTAAATTTAAAGAGATGAAACTTGGCACCGTGGTAACTCTTAAGTAGGGATTTAACCATGCCAAGTTGGAAGCAGATCAGGTCATGCCTTGATTTTTAGGGATTTTTTAAAGTTCAAACTCAAAGCTCAACATGTTTTTTAAAAAAAGAAAGAAAAGAAATTTAAGATAAAGAGGTGAAACTTGGCAGCCTGGTAGCTCTTAAGTAGGGCTTTAAGCATGCCAAGTTCAATGCAGATTGGTTCATACACTGATTAGGCGTGCCAAGTTCAATGCAGATCAGTTCATACACTGATGTTTTAAAGTAGCAATAAACAGCCCATTATAGCCTATGGAAATAAACCAAAATGTTTACAGTTCTGTCATTTTTAAAGATAACGACATGAAACTTGGCAGTATGGTAGCGCTTAGGTAGGGCTTTAGGCATGGCAAGTTGGAAGCAGATTGGTTCATGCCTTGATTTTTAGAGGGTATTTTAAGTCAAACTTTTTTTTAAAAAGGTCCTAAAAATCAAGGCATGAACCAATCTGCTTCCAACTTGGCATGGCACAATTCTTGCACAAGCTGCATTTCCATCCCTAGATATTTACTCAAAAGTAAGACCCATTGAATTTCCTTGGTTTTTGAAAAGCAACATATTTGCTTTTAGATTAGCCAGTCTCAGCACTCTATGTGTGCTATGATTACCTGCTCTGTCTGTCCCTATAGTTTCCTGCAAGGCCCAGCCAGGGGAGGCCAGTAAATTAAACCCAGGGATGGAGGGTAGGATTCCATCAAATTCATCTTAGAGCGGGCGTTGTAGAACATGGACCTTCCAGGAGTGTTGAAGCAGGATTTCTGGCAGACCCAGCCAGGCAACTTTATGGCCTGTTACTCCCTCTGTTTGGTAGCCTGCAGGAGCACCTGCCTCATAAAGCAAATGGCCACACGAGAAGTGTTATTATGGTCTGCTCAGGGCAACATGAGCCATGGCCAGCCTATCTCTGAATGACATGACTGGTATTCTCTTCTATCGGAGATAGATTGGCAAAAGAAACATTTGGTCTGCATTCCATTGATTTCTTCACTAATTAACCCAAGGGTACAGAACCTCAGGCCTGAGAGCCAAATCTGACCTTCCTGGGGGCCAAATCCAGGATTCTACAGATAGCCACACACCCTTTCCCTGGCCCCACCCCCTATCCCACAACCACCAATCATTTAGTGCTTTCCCTGCTTTTGTGCAGTTCCCCTCCCCCGATTCTAACAGGATGAAATGCTTCTCCTATGGCTCAGCCATTAACAGTAAGAGCTCTAAGCTACAATGTGCTTGTATTTTTGGCCTTGCCCCTTTTGCTATTTTAGAAGTGTGAACAATTAAAGCAGGGATGCAGCCCTTCACGGTTCATATGATGTCAGTGGGTATGGCCACACCCACCTTGCATCATTTGTTCTCTGACCGTAGCAGCAATGGGATGTCCTCTAAGGGGATTCCTCTGGGGAGGAGGGGGCTTGAAGCCTAAACCTTGCCCCAAGAGACTACACATGCCAGATTATGATGCCAAAATGCAGGCCAGATTAGGTCCATAGGCCAGAGGCTCTGTACCCATGATGTAAAGTTAGTTTGGCCCTGCTGTATTAGTTTTGAGAACAGAGAATGTGTGTTGAAACTAGGGATGTGTATCGTATCGTTAAAATGTACGATGACGATACGATATGCTCTTTATCGTGCATGTGTTTAACAATAACGATATGATAGGAAAGCCTACAATAATTATCAGAGACGATAAAAAATCCTACAATAATTATCATATGTTATCATTTTATCGGAAGGCTCTTTCTCTTTTGCCATCACATGGACGGATCTAGAAGGTGGGGTGTGCTTGATGAGACAGTGACCAATCGTGCAGCAAGGATTCCAGCAGGCTCCAATCACAATGTTGGAGGAGGGCTAAGGATATCCCCACATAAAACCCCCACACTTGGTGTTCCAGCTCTGTTGGCAGTTAGGCGTTGAGGGGAGAAGGGTGGATTTTGTTGGAGCTCTGTCCTGGCTCCTGGGTCTTATAATTACTTGGTGGCGAATTGTTGGAGATTCATTGTAGTCTTGCATCTTTGTGTCTCAGGTTCGTTTGGCTGTTCGTTGCTTGAGACTTTGAGTTATATTTTTTTCTGGTTGGTTTAATTGAAGGGTTAGGTTAGCATGAGTGAGGGTACTGTAACTGAGGGAGTGTGTTTTGTCCTCTTCTCTGTTTAACTTTCTTACAAAAAACAAAACAAAAAAAATTAAATTATATTTCTCTCTCTTTCTCTTTCTCTCTTTCTCTCTTTCTCTCTCTCTCTCTCTCTGTGTTTGCTTGATTGACTGTGAGTGTGCTGGTGTGTCCTGTAGCCTGCTACACAGGATAACTCTACACAATCTGTGGTCAAAGCAGCACACAAACTGTTTGCAAAGGATTGTTATTAATATAAATAATTTCAATCACTTTGTAGCAGTATGAAACATGGCTGGGGGCAGTTCTGGGGTGGCTGTCTCTCCCTCTCACACATTTTATTTCTTTTTTAAAGACACTGCTCCATCCAATGTTTCCAGTCTGGAGGGACTGCTTTAGTGAGGGACTGCAGCTGGACCCTCTCATGCTTTTTTTTTTTTTTTTTTTTTTTTGAGATTCTGGTCCAGGCAATGTGCCTACGTCTACCCCGAACGTGACTTTTTATTCAGCAATGTGCCTACCTCTACCCCGAACGTGACTTTTTTTATTTCCCTCCGCTCCAGCCAGTGCCTACCTGTACCCCAAATGTGACTAAAACTCAAATCAATATCCAGCATTTTTCTTATTACTAGGTAACTACATAAATATCAATTAACATGAAGAACTGCCCACCTGCCTGCCCACCTGCCTGCATGGGGATGGCAGGCAGACTGGGTCATTTTTCAAGCACAATGAGGTCAAGGTGGTGCATGAGGGTTGTTTTGATGGGATCCTCCAGGTTTCCTCGCTACCTGGGGTATCTCATGGCCCAATGAGGCCCTACCTGCTAAGTCTGGCTCTAAAATAACTGTAACACCTGTGCTATTCCCCTACCCCCCAATCCTTTTATTATTTCATTTGTACTTAGACATATGTGGCCTAATCTAGAGTCAAGGCAGCAGTTCTACTGCAGAGGGATGCATCCAGTCTGTGCCACGCACGCATAGGCATGGATAATAATAATATGCTCTTTAGTTTTTTCAGTTTTAGTGGGATCCTGCAGGTTTTCGCGCTTCCAGGGTATCTCCTGGCCCAATGAGGCCCTGCCTGCTAAGGCTTGCTCTAAAATAAATGTAACACGAGTGCTATTCCCCTACCTCCCAATCCTTTTAATTTGTAGACATGTGTGGCCTAATCAATGAGACAAGGCAGCAGCAGTTCACCATCTTCTGATTAACACATTTTACTTTTATGACTGCATATGGAAGGCACAGGTTTTAAATCCACAGGTTTTAAAAGTTCATTGTAGTCATATATACCTATAAGTCTCAGCAGCAGCAGCATGGAGTGCATTACCGGAAACAGTGCATGTTGTTGAGAGCTTAGTAACGCCTGCAGTTGTGTGTCCGAAATTGGGCACAGATGAGTCCCCTCAAGGCCATCTGTGAGATGCCCATGAGTACTGGACGACGTCTCTTGAAAAAGGACCACATTTCAGCCACCTCAAACAGTGTATTTGAAAGCTTACTTCCGAGTAACGTTTGCACCGATTGTTCTAAAATATGGCATACAAGACTAGCAACACTCAATCTGCACTGTGACCAAGTTTCAAACCTGTAACTTGGAAAATTAAGATGTTTTAGGCCTTTCTGACTCAAAAAACAACTCTAGAGTCTCTAGGGCAAAATGGAGAAACGATATAATATCAGATTTCTGATAATTATCAGAAATACGATACGATACGGTTCACCTACGATATAATTGGAGACAATAAATTTTTTGGTCCGAAATTCCAATAACGATACGATACGATATTTTCGGGCGTGCACATCCCTAGTTGAAACCACTTGCCCTACACTCAGAATGTCAGTTTGTCTTTTTTCACCCTCAAGTGCACAAATCGCTTCCATATTTCCAGGGGGTGATAGGGAACCACTTCTGAGCTGTTTTAAGGTTGAGTGTATATTAAGAACTTGAAGGTCAGAATCATTCCAATGATGTTTTAATTATCTACAAGACAAGCTTTACAAAACAGGAAAAATGGAAGTTGTCGTTACAATTTAACAAAAGCAAAATGTCTTGAAGTAACCTCAAAGTGTAACTAACATAGCCAAACAAAAGTATTAACTCCCACATCCAGTAATTCCAGAGATAAACCATACAGTTATAATTAGTGTCTGTTGATGCTTGTGGTCCCAGTCTAAACAGGTTTTATAAAGCCATTGTTATGGGTATGGCACTGCAGGGCAGAGAAGAAACACAGAAAGCATTGACTTAGCACATAATAGTTTTAAAGGAAAAATATAAAATGCAAACAAGGTTTTCAAAAAGAATTTGAGAAACTCAAAAGGTAAAAGGTCACAGTGTTCTGGTAACTGAGGGGCAAACTATATGTTGGATTAAATGAGGTACATAAGGTAAGATTTGTGGTGACCACCATAGAGAGAGTCCCCTCAGTGGTGGCAACCCATTAGTAAAATTCCCTCCTTGAGAACTCCGCCAGGGGCCATCATTGTTATCCTTTTGTGCCAGGCAAAGACATTTTTATTCTCCTGGGCTTTTAAACGCACATTAATATTTCTGTTTCTAACCTATTTATTATTTATGATAATAATTTCTTTATCTATTGTTTCTGTTCTTCATTATTTTATTTTTGTTTAACCCCAGAGGTTTTGCTGAAGAGAAGTATATCATTGTGAGAGGAGAAGGAACAAAGGAAATACAGATATGGACTCTAGAGCTTGGGATAAACTAGGGCCTCTTTATTTAACAAGGAGCTTCACCCCTCCCTGGATCAGCATGTAAAAGTGTCTGAATCTACTAGGTCCCTTTTACAGGCAATTAGCCTGCCTTATGGGCGAGACACTCTGCCAAAGCCAGGAGTTGGGTAAATCCCAGCCCCTTTCTGAAGCTATGCTTCAGTGTGTGTGTGGGCAGGCTGTATCCCATACGTTAAGACCTCTGAAAGAAAAATAACAGTATATCTCACACTAAAACTGGCATCCTAGGGGGAGAATAAAGAAGGGTGTGGCAAAAGATAAAGGAGCAGCTGCTTCCTTCCAGGTCCCTGATGAGGGAAACAGGGAAGGAGGCAATGCAAGCAATTTCTATTGCTAGACTGGAAGAAAAGTCTTGCGAGGGTGTGAGGGGTGGTGATGGCACAACCATTTTTTTAAAATCCTGGTCCTAAGCACAGTTCAGTGGGAGGTTCTGGGATTGACCTTTATCCCACCTTCAGGACAAGAAAGACTGAGCATCTCCCATCTCTCCTTCCTCTTCTTCACCCCATGCAGTGGCAGCACCAGAAAAAAATACAAGGGGGGGGGGGGCACAGACAGCGCAAAGTATATTTCTAGGTGGGCAGGCTGTATCCCATACATTAAGACCCCTGAAAGAAAAATAACGGTATATCTCACACTGAAACTGCCATCCTAACCATATATTCTGAAATAAGTCATATATTGATAAATTTAGGTGTTTTTTAAAAATATATATATAGCATGTATTAGCCAAATTCAAATTACTGTTAGGAAAAAGGCTTTCAAAAAAGATGCAGTCATTGCACAAGTGTTTCCTTGACGTACAGATTAAACAGACAGAACACTTTATTTTGAGCCAGTGCAGGCAGAACCAGAAAGGTAGACTCTTATGGTAAAGAAAGAGCAAACTGAGACGCCTGGGCCCTGTACACCTAGGAAACCCAATGCATGTGATGTACTAGTCCAAAGATCCAAAAGATGAAGTTTTTGAAGATGAAGCTCCTGATAAAGCCGGGTGGGTTTTTAAAAATTGCAATCCATTGCCTTTGTAATATGGAATAAAAGAAATATGAGGTGTTGAATATGGTGGGTAAACATTCATAGGCTTGCACTGTGAGTAAATTCTTCCCACCCTATTCCTGTCCTAAATCTCTGAGGAGAAAAAAAGGAAGATTTGGAGAAGGTACAGATTAATTCTTTCCTCCCCCTCTCATTTTTCCTGGCCTACTGTCCTGAGAAAAAAAGGAAGAAATCCATGGAATAAGCAGATTAATTCTTCTGAGGGTGTTCTTGCTGCTCTGGCAGTTGGTGCCAGAGCAGCAAGTGTGCTGGTTACAGAATTGCAGCCAACTAAATTCCCAGTACCAACAGCGATCAGGCTTTTTTTAAAGTGTCTTAAAAATATATATATCCAGGGTATGTCACAACTAGGGATGTGTATCATATCGTTCCGATGTCCGATAACGATCAGATAATGGCATTATCGGACATCCGGTTAATGATAATGATATGATAGAAATACCTCCGATAATTTTCAGATTCGGAAATTTTCAGTCCGATTATATCGGATTTTTTTCATATTATCGAATCGCCATATAAATAAACCTATAACTTCTGTATTTTAAAAGTGAGAAACTTGAAACTTGGTCACAGTGCTTGTGGAATATGCCTAAGTATGTGTATGAAATTTCAGAACAATCCCTCCACCCCCATATATTATATGATCTTTTTAACGATTGTGGTACTTTGAAAGCAATTGGGAGGCCTGGTCAACCAGCTGTCAACTAGAATGATCTTTTAAAAATTCATATAAAATCGAGGGTTTGAGCAATTGCTCTGAATTTTTTTCACACATGACTAGCAATAGATAAGCTACAATGGGGGAAATTTTCAAGTTTCAAACTTTAAAAATAACGAAGTTACAGGGGTGTGGGGCCTTTGGGGGACCCCCTATAACGTTCTTATTTTTAAAGATAGAGACATGCAACTTGGGGAGCCAGGACTAGCAACATCCTATCTGCAGAGTCCAACAGGTTTCATGTCTCTATCTTTTAAAATAAAAAAGTTACACCCATTTAAGTTCTTTAAGGAAAGCCTATGTGTCTATTGTCTAGTACTTTTTTATAACTTTTCTATTCTTTAAGTTAGAGACTTGAAAGTGGCCCACAGTGCTTATGTGATATGCCTAAGTATGTGTATGAAATTTCATCACAATCCCTCCACCCCTGTGTTTTATACGAATTTTTGAAAGAATGTGCAACTTTTTGACAGCTCTGAATGCACGTGGCTTTAGCTGACCATTCAGAACTGTCAAAAGTTGCACGATCTTTCAAAAATTCATATAAAATACAGGGGTGGAGGGATTGTTCTGAAATTTCATACAAATACTTAGGCATATTCCATAAGCACTGTGACAAAGTTTCAAGTCTCTAACTTTTAAAATACAGAAGTTAGAGTTAAAATACAGAAGCTTTTTGAGACATTTCTGTCTCAAAAAAGCAACTCTATAGGGCAAAATACTCTGAATAAAATATTGGAAATCTGATAACTATCAGATATCCAATCCGATTCTATACAGAATACCTACGATATTATCAGATCCGGAAAAAAATTCTACCGGAATTTCTGATAACGATACGATAATTTTGGCCGTGCACATCCCTAGTCACAACACAGAGAAAGGCATTTATAGCCAAGCCCAATCCTCTAAGATTTAAATTAAAGGGAGATGGGAGACCACGAAACCCATTTCACACATAGGCAAACTGAGACAGCAGGAAAATAAGAATCAATGGCTGTAAGTGAGTGAGTTTGGGTTACATAATCACAAGTTCCAGAAGAAGGAGAAAAAAGCATGCCCCATAAAACAGAATGAATTTAGCCAGGAATATATGTTAACTTGCATCACGGAAAGGAAAGAAAGGAATTTTTAAAACCTCATTTTCACAATATGACTGAAATACAGCAAAACAAAATGGATTCTAGGCCATATTTACAAATAGTTGAATCCAGCATCTGTTGGGGGAACTGAAAGCAAAGGGTGGGAGGGAAAATGCCCATTAACCCTTTCCTTGCCCAGAAGGGCTCCTAATACCCATTGTAGTAACTTACTTCTGAGTAAACATGCATAGGATTGTGTGATAAATCCTAAAAACTGGCACAAACCAATTCTTACAACGAAACTCTCTGGTCAGTTCACAACAATTAAAACCACAAAACGCATTATAGATTATAATATCAAATATAAAAGTGTAAAAGTTTTCCCCAAAGTTCTGCCTTTTAATTTTTTAAAAATGAAAATAAGTGGAAAGCTGCAATTAGGAAGAGAGGAAGGAATCTTGGTGAGGGGTGTTTACACTGCCAGCTATTCTTCCTCTAAACCAGTCTTCCCCAACCTGTTCCTCTCCAGAGGTTTTGAATTTAAACTCCCATCAGCCCCAGCCAACATGGTCAATAGTCAGGAATACTGGGAGTTGTGGCCCAAACCATCTAGACAGTGCCAGGTTGTGCATGGTTGATTTTTAAATCATTTTTTAGCAGCTAACCCCAACCAACCCACCAAATACACACGGGGGGGGGGGGGGGGAGAGAAACTACTCCACTCTGTATTTTCCCCAGTTAGGGCAAAAAGCAGGATTTTGGGGCAAGGGTGTGTGTGAGAGAGAGCAGCAATGGCTGGAAAGCTTTAAACATCCCCTTCCCACAAAGTATTCCCCCACTCCTAATTTCAGCCTGGGATCTTACAGGGATTTAGTAACAACTTGTTGAGGCAGTAGCTAAGTCCTGTCATTTTTTCTTATATAATAATGCCAGGATCTGATCGTTTTTGTCTGTCTCTTCTGCCAAGATTCTTGTTCATGCTTTGATCATTTCTCAGCTGGACTATTGTAACCCTCTCCTGACTGGCCTTCCTTCTTCTCACCTTTGTTCGTTGGTTTCTATTCATCATTCTGCTGCTAAGATCATCTTCTTGACTCATCACTTTGATCATGTTACTCCACTCCTGAAATCCCTTCATTGGCTTCCAATTCACCTCAGAATCTAATATAGGCTTCTCCTGTTGACTTTCAAAGCTTGTCACAGTCTAGCTCCTTCCTATCTTTCTTCTCTTATTTCACATTATTGCCCCATTCATGCTCTTCGCTCATCAAATGTTATGTTTCTTACCCGCCCAAAGGTCTCTACTTCTCTTGCTCGGCTTCATCCATTTTCTCTCGCTGCCCCCTATGCCTGGAACTCTCTTCCACAGCATTTGCGGACCATGAGTTCAATTACAGTCTTTAAAGCTCAATTGAAAACTTTTCTTTTCTTTTTAAAGCTTTTAGAACTTGATTTTGATTTTATTTTATACTGCTAGTTTTATTGTCCCCTGTGCCTGTTTGGTGTATTCCCTTCCTTTTATTGTTTTATTGCGATTTTATCAGAATGTAAGCCTATGTGGCAGGGCATTGCTGTTTTATTGTTTTACTATGTACAGCACCATGTACATTGATGGTGCTATATTAATAATAGGGCTGTGCATGGATCCAGATCCGGATCCTGAATCCGAAGTGGATCAGGGTGATCTGGACCTCCCTGATCCAGATCCAAACTGGATTGGGGGAGGTCCAGATCATACCGGACTGGACCAGATCAATCTGGATCGTTCCGGATTGATCCAGAGATCCAGGGCCCATTTGCCTTCCAGGTCCCTGGCTGCCAGCTGCGCGGCTGGCACCCAGGGATGCCAGGCCAGCGGTAAGTCGATTGGACTCACTGCCCTCCCCCCACTCTCCCTGCTTACCTGCTGCCTCCTCATCAACGCTGCCATCCGTCAACGCCGTCTGCCACTGCCACTGCTTCCTCTCGTGGCCTGATTCTCAGTAGAGAGACGTTGCACCAGGTGACATCATCACCTGGTGTGATGTCACTGTACTGAGAATCAGGCCATGAGGTTTGGGTCTCAGTAGAGAGGAAGCAGCGGCAGCAGCAGATGGATGAGGCAGGCGGTGGCAGAGAGGAGGCAGCAGGTAAGCAGGGAGAGTGGGGGAGGGCAATGAGTCCTTTTCCCCATAGACTTGCAAGTCTATGGGGAAAAGGAGAGTCTCCAGATCTCAATCCAGAGACCCAGATCCGGACTGGATCGGGGGAGGTTTGATCCAGTCCGGATTGGATCAGGCCCAATCCGTATCATCTGGATCCAGACCAGATCAGGTGGCTGTGCACAGCCCTTAATCATCACCATCACCATCATCATCATCATCATCATTATCTTAGGCTGATATACCAATTGTGCTCTTATCTGGACAGAGATAGCCTAGCTACAGTTATCCACACTCTAATAATGTTTCATCTGGACTACTGCAATGCATAATATGTGGGACTGCCTTTGAAGACGGTCTGGAAACTTCAACTGGTACAAAATAGGGCAACCAGACTGTTAACAGGGACTGGTCAATGACACCACATTACGCCAGTCCTTTTCCAGCTTCACTGGCTGCCAGTCCAGGTCCGAGCCTGATTAAACATGCTGGTATTAACATTCAAAGACCTAAATGGCTTGGAGCCAGGTTATCTGAAGGAACTCCTCTTCCCATGCCAGGCCAGACCCTAAGATCATCTTCAGGGGACATTCTCCATGAACCCCTGCCAAAGGAAGTGAGGCAGGTGGCTACTAGGAGGAGGGCCTTCTCTGCTGTGGCACCTTGGCTGTGGAATGAGCTCCCTAGAGAGGTTCACCTAGCACCTACATCATACTCCTTTCGACGCCAGGTGAAGACCTTCGTATTCTCACAATATTTTAACAGTTTATTATCATAGTCTTTTAACTCCACCTTTTTAATCTGTATTTTAAATTTGTATTTTAATCTGCATTGCTGCACATTTTTACCCTGGTTGTGTTTTTATCCTGTATCTTTATATTGTGTTTTTATACTGTTTTGTTGATGATTTTAACTTTTGTGGACTGCCCAGAGAGCTTTGGCTATTGTGCAGTATATAAATGTAAAAAATAAATAACTCATTGGCACCAATAGCAGTTTCCTTCCAATGCCAAATAGCAGCTTTGTGTGGGGGGGTTGTCATTGAAACTATGCTGTGGGAAGAAAGGGTTAAATTAAACCAACTTTTCCATGCACTGTAATCCTGTCCTGCTTTTGCCTCCCCCTCCTACACATACACAGATCTGCTATCTACAGCTGGAAAAAAACAATCACACTATGCCAAACTCTGCATTGGCATTTGGCCCTGAACACTACAACTCAACTGGGGAAGGATCTACACTACTGCTTAATAATGGTACTGAAGTGCACTGACAACTGTTAGAGCCCACGACACATTCCATATACCATTTTCAAACCACTTTCAAAGTGTTCTATCCTGCTTGGTGGAGATCTGACCTGGGATCTCCTTCTAGCAGCCTTAGAATAGCTTGCAGGTCTATGGACTGGTTTTGTACATGCACATCCCTCATTTGATGACTAAAGCATCAAGTGTAGACTTACATATATGAACATGTAACACCACAGGCAGAACGTACATAACACCATATAACACCAAATGCTTTCCAGGAATGTCAGTTGACACAGGGCCTTTCTACATCTCCGGGCGTTCCAGGGGGGAGGGAGGACGCTTTCACAATATCCTGATCACAAGAGCCTCCCCCAATGTGCACACATGGCGCATGACGTCCCGGGACGTCCCAGATGCCATTATTTTATTTTTTTAAGCAGCAGGGCCATTCGCTCCCTGCTCCATCAGAAAAGGTAGGGATTTCCCACCTGAAATCACGCCCCTCCCCCCCACCATCCCATGGATGGTGAAAATGTAGCCCCCCTCTCCCTTGACGGGCACAGAGCCATGCGGCACAGAGCCATGCGGTGCATCTCCATGCCCGTTTCCAATGCCCACACAGGGACCACCCAATTATGATCCCACGAAAAAAAGGCTGGTGTGGAAATGGCCACATTCAGTTGCCAGTCATCCAATGTACAATAATTAAGTATAGCGAAATCAAGTGGTGTGCATGCTCACACCTCTAAACCAGGCCTAAGGACTGGATCAGATACAAATAAGTTTTTTAAAAAATGACTGTATTTCCAAACAATCCATTTCTCATTCAACTAGTACACCGATGTAGCCAATGTGGTCTAGGATACAGATGACCGACTGATGTCAAGGAAACACTTCCATCTGGAATCCAACCTTTCTTCCAGAAGGTAATCCATGTTTTCACCAGTTGGAAGTAACACTTTATACCCTTCCCAGACAACAGTTAAGTGCAGAACATGTTTCCTTTCACAGCTGTCATAAATTGGCTCTAGAAGGTTCTAGAAGAGTGATCTGTCAGACAGCTGAAGGTTGATGGCTGCCTGCTGACTCATAGCTAAAAGCTGAAATGACTTCCTTGGAGTGGAGTTTTTAATAATGATATGTCAACATCTGCCTCCCTGGATGGTGATTTGATTTGGACCCTGACCTTGTGGTTTTGGTACTTACTGGATAATATTAGGGAGCCAGCTGAGCTGACACCCTCGATATTACAGTTATTTCTCAACAAGAAGTTCTTCAATAAAAATAAGTTCAAAACAACAGCAGCACAAACTTGTATCTTTCTCTGGCTAGACATGAAAGCATACAAGCTTGGTTTAATTACATTTGGCATGTCATCAAACCCATGGTTCACCATGACTTTCTGGGTTTAAATAATTTTCAGCTAATTTAACATTTCCCCATCACACAGGAATAAGTGCTCTGAAAAGTAGGAACTGATGACCAAAACAATGATCTGCCCACAAACAGTCCCTGCTATCCAGTGCTACTTGAAAAGGAATATGCCCTACAAAATGCTGTTCTAGCCATTGCTTAGAGGGTGGACAATCCTGCAGTTACACAATTCTAGGCTGTGATCCTAGACACACGTAGCTGGGTGTGTAAATCCCACTGAACTCAGTGGATCTTGTTTCTGATGAATAGGATTGTGCTGCTCAATTCTGAAGTTAATTATTTTATGCAGAGGAGACGAAGTATAGATGGTAATGGGCAACATCCAATGGTGTCATTCTGCAAACTCAAATAAGCACTATCAGAGTTCCGCTGAATCTTTCCATTGCGCAAGTGGGTGTCCATTACACTTGCACAACCAGTTGTGCAAGGAGCTGTGCAACTGGTTGCACAACAAGTTACACAAGAGTTATGCACAATTGTTTGCACAAGCATAATGTATTGTTGCCTGAACCAGCTCCCTGTGAGTAGCCACGCATCTCAACGAAAGAAGCACTCCGGTGGTGATTGAAAAGAAACTTTACTTTAGGAACAGGTAACTTTCCATCCAAGGGCAGGATGGCTCAGATCAGCCATCACTCATCAGTTCATGAGGCAGGGGAACAACAAGAAGGAATCAGAGAGAGGAAACAGGAAAGGGCGGAGCAAAAACATCCCATTAATCCCTTCCCACCTTGTTCAGGTACACATTAACTCTTTAGCACCAGGTTCAGTGACCTGCAGCCCGAGTTCTGCTAAAATAATGCACAATCGCTTGTGCACCCGTGCTTGCGCAAATGTAGCTTTTGCTACATTCTTTTCTTGTGCATAGTTCAGCCCCCAGTTTCCGCCAGCACAACATCATTTGCGCTAAAGGAATGACACAGTTGGGTACTTCCCAATGTGTATTACTTCACTTACTTCAAAATATGATAAGCCAGCCCTGCAGTATTTGGAGGTGTTGATATTAAGTCTGCTGAGCGGAAGACCCTGGACCTCTGCCCTACAGCGATGGCACAACTGGTGGTAAGGTTAGCTGGCTAATGGGAATGTAGATGATCCTCATATGTATAGAACTTCATTTTATTCATGAACAAAGAAAAAAACAATTACAAAGTACTGTCATTTGTTTGGAGGTCTACCTGACAGGCATCTAACCAATATGGAATAAAGAAAATGAGATTTAACTCAGTTGATGCGCCATCATTTAAGATACATGGGTTGGATCCAGGATTTCCCTTCTGTGAGAAAAAGAAACCTTCCTCTGCCTGATTTATGGGGCACACTCACCACAGCTCACCCCATTCAGCAGGGGCCTCCTGACTCCCTGTGTAAGATTTTTAAGGGGTTGAAGGGGCTGCCGTGGGAAGGAGGGGACAGGGAAATCCACTTCCTTCAGTGTAGTGGATCCAGTTTACATCTGAATCCAACCCCAAGTGTGGAGTTTGTAAGCATGTTTGTGAGCAAAGATGTTCCATTGCACTTTGTGGGACTTACTTCTGAATAAGTATGTTTAGAATTGTAGTACTGATCCCATTTGCAATAACTTGTTGAGTTTGTTATTAAATTAAATTACATAGCCAGAAACTGGACCAAAGGTGAATATAGACTCTGGCTTCATCAGAGCACATAACTCTTCATGCACATTTCCACCAGGTTGGACTTTTCTGATTACAATTCTCAGGATAAAAATATAGCAGAAGGCCAAATGTGGCTTGTTCTGCAGTGCAGCTAGGCCTGATTCTATCTTAGTTTGAAAAAAAAATTCCATGTACTGGCAAACAATTCAGAAGTTGGCCTGTCATATTCTGATAAATGACTATATCCAACCTCACAGAGCCCTCTCTATCCCTTGCCTTCCTCACAGGAGAGTGGCGAGATTTAGTTTTATCCAGCACAAATCTAAAAATATCCGGCTTTTCTATGCAAGATGGAGAGAGGGTATCACTTCCATACCCATGAGCTTGGCCATCATCTGATTTTAATGAAAGTGAGAGTTTAAAGATGAATGTTGAAGATTAACTATAATAAGCTGCTTTCTTTGGAGTGATCGAATATGATTCTGAATGAATTAGGAAGCAGATTATTGACCTGTCTGCTACATCTTCACAAGTCACAATCTTATTATAGTTGTTCCATCAAAGAAAAGGAGAGTTTATTAAGACAATTTATCCCGACTCCTTGCCTTTCTACACAGTGGTTCATGTGGACATGACAAATGGAAACACACAGACAGGTTCATGCAAAATACTTGGCTGTCATTGCAGCTACTGGTGTAATTTCCCTGTGTTTTCTAGACTATCGTTTTGATCCACTGTAAAATCAAATGGAAATGTACTTTACAGGACACACAGACACACAGAGATGTGAAATAAAATAGTGGGATCTGCTGGACTGATTTCTAACATGCATTACATAATCATAAATCAATAATAAAAACACATGATTTCTATTAAGATGTCTCTGGGAAGCATTTTACATCCTGTATCTCAATTGGCACAAAGAAAATATCTTGCAAAAGAGAACCTTAAACATTACAGCCTTAAACTATCATCTAAATACTAGGACAACCAATTAATGCAGATGCACTAAAATCATGCTCATTCATGAAAATTACACTGAGGGAGAACAGAGAGAAGGGATAGTTCTCCTCTCCGATTTTCCCATGCCAGTCTTGGCCATATGAAGCCAGCAATAATGCACATCTTCAGCTTCTAATGGTTGTTCCTTTCGGATCCTCCTGCCCAAATCCTACCATGCTCTGGTTCTCAGGAGGACTCTGCCATCTTTATCTCACCCTAGTTCTAGAACTGGAAGAATTATAGGAAGGGATGACTCACTGCTCCAGGAATTTGCTCCACTTCTCCTGTTCTTTGCTCTGCTTGTTCTGTCCATGGCTAGCAGGAAATCCTGTTATCAGGATCCATGGCTAGAAAGTGGACAAGTGAAACATCTTTCTCTTGTCCACCTAATCTCACATCTGCTTTAGTAAGGTGAACACTGCAATCCTAATCCTCAGACTGAGTAAATCACACCTGTCAAGTTTCCTAGTTTTAGTAAAGTATGAGGTGACCTTCGGGAATCGGAAATGTGATTGGTTTATCTGGTCACAGTTCTGGGTGCACTTCACCTGTCCCTGAACTAAACTTGAATCAGGTTTCCTGACAGTAACTTTCACTTCCTGCAGATAAGCCCCACAGCTTCCTAGGAAGCTGGTTAAGGTGGTAGAAGTGGAATAAGCTACTAAGAAAGCAATCCTCTGAGGGATGTGTATCGTAACATCAAAATGTCCGATAACAATACGATAAGGTCGTTATCAGACATCCAGTTAATGATAACGATACAATAGAAAAACCTCCGATAAATATCCAATCCAAAATTTTTCAGCCCGATTATATCAGATTTTTTTTGGATTACTGGACCGCCATATAAATAAACCTATAACTTCTGTATTTTCACAGTTAGAGGCTTGAAACTTGGTCACAGTGCTTATGGGGTATGCCTAAGTATGTGCATGAAATTTGAGATCAATCCCTCCAACCCTCGGTTTTATATGAATTTATTAAAGATCGTTTAAGTTCTGACAGGTCAGAATGACAGCTTGCCACATGCGTTCATTCAGACCTATCAAAAAGTTGCAGGATCTTTAAAATAATTGTATAAAATACAGGGGTGGAGGGATTGATCTGAAATTTGGCACATATATGTAACAACATGTGCTAGGCATGTATATGAAATTTGAGATCGATCCCTCCAACCCTTGATTTTATATGAATTTATTAAAGATCGTGCAACTTTATTGACAGCTGGTTGACCGGGCCTCCACGCTGTCCTCTTGTTGTCTGTTTTTTTCCCATAGGCTTGCATTGGGGGAAACACATGCATAACTTTTTTATTTGAAATGATAATGACATGAAACTTGAGGAGCCAGGACTAGCAAGAGCCAAACTGCAATGTCCAAAAAGTTTAATGTCTCTATCTTTTCAAATTAAAAAGTTATAGGGGGTCCCCCAAAAGCTCCACCCCCAACTGTAACTTCTTCATTTTAAAAGATAAAAACTTGAAACTTGTGGGACATTGAAGATGGGATCTGGCTGGTCATTTGTGGGGGGAAAATCAGAGCAATTACTCAAACCCTCGATTTTCTATGATTTTTTTAAAGATCACGCTTGTTCTGAATGTTGAGGCCCAGTCAACTCTCAGCCTATCCTACCTCATGGGGTTGCTATGAGGATAAAAAGTGAGAAGAGGAGGACCATGTAAGATGCCTGGTGTTACTTGCAAGAGGAAAAAGGCAGGATATAAATGTAATAATAACAATAACAGCAATAACAATAACAACAATAACGGGGAGGCATATAAATATGTTAACTGAAGGAAGGAAGGGCTTTTTTCTGGGCATCAGAGAAAGTCAAAGCCCAGAATATAACAGGCAGTACAATGTTGACTCAATTTTTATTTTGTCCCTACTCTATTTATCTAATCTGGTGTTCAATCCAATCCCAACATGTGAGTGCAAAATGATATCTAACTATCCTCCGTAGCAATCCCATCTAGAAGGTGGTTAGCAACTGAAAACTGTTTCTAGAATCCCATTTTTAACAAGAAAGGCACGTTGGCATTCAGAATGCAAACAAAGCATGTATCCAACTCTATATAGGATTAAAGACAATTCTCTTTGTTTATCTCAGTGATATTTTTTTTTTAAGTGAGTTTGACAATTGGTCTCCAATGCAGAAAACATGCCTGTGTCTCTGCTGAGTTATCACATCTTTAATTTCATGAGGAGAACTGAATTGTGCAGGAATAGCCTTTTGAGGGTGGGGGGGACACCCATTCTTCCTCTCAGCAATGCTCCTTTCTGACCGAGAAATGAAAGAGCAGCTCTAGCCACCTCTGCAGGTGGTGACGGACCATTTCAGAACATGCCATTTATTTTTCAGACTTGCATGTGTCAAAATATGACAGTATATGATGTCCAGTTCATTATCTTCTCATAAAACAGACATCACTGCTGCTAAAATAGAGCAGTTCATGACATGATTGAAGTTTGAAAGAGTTGGTGTGCTGTTGCTTTTAATCAAGAGCAAATTCCTTTGAATCTGTGTTCTTTCATTCAGCTTAGCTGCCTGTGAGAATTTGAAGCAAGGTCATATATTCCTAAAACATTTTGCAAGCAGTAAGCAGAAAAGTTGTGCTATATGATTCTCCAAGTATGATACAAGTACGCATAACATTATAGTGCAGTTATTGCATACTGACAGATCAAATGAATAATGTCTTCTAATCACATTGTGCAGAGTCTCTATCTGCTCTGTTTGTATGACAGGTGTCTTTCACGAGAGAGAGAGAGAGAGAGAGAGAGAGAAGGATTTTTGCCCAGAATGAAAGCATGGGCAGTTAAGTACCTGCGCAGAGCAATCCTATAGAGTTTGAGGGGGGGGGGCAGTCTGTGGCACAGGAATAGGGTGACCAGATAAAATCCAGGTCAGGGGTCATGTAACTTTAACAGTTGTAGAGAAAAGGGAATTTCAGCCAGGGTCATTTGTATGCAATTAGTTCCTGGTGAAATTCCCTCTTCATCACAACAGTTAAAGTTGCAGGGCCCCTGCCTTCTTTTATATATGGTCATTCTAGTATAGTGCCTGCACCTTTAACAGTTGTGATGAAGAGGGAATTTCACGAGGGACTAATTGCATACAAATGACACTGGCTGAAATTACCTCTTCTCTACAACTGTTAAAGTTACATGAGCCCTGACCTCCTTTTCATATGGTCAGCCTATGTAATGGAACATATAGAAAGGCAGAGAAAGAAAAGCAGGGGAGATCATGTATAAAGGAGCCAATTGTAATCCCCCAAAGAATTCAGAAGCAGAAGTTTCAATAAAGTGGTGGGTTAAAATCCTCATGTAGAAAAGCCCTAAGCCAGTTCTAGAGCTAGGCCAGATCTACACCAAGCAGGATATGACACTTTGAAAATGGTTTGAAAGCTGTATATGGCGTGTGTCCTGGGCCCCAACAATTGTCCAAACCATTATAAACTGTTTTATAGCAGTAGTAGTATAGTTTTTCTCCCTTATCAGGAACATCTTAGGAGAAATGGGATGGCTTTGGATCCAGTGGATCTGAGGCTTCCCCACATCCACTCACACATGACCCTTTTCACCCCATACCACTATCAGAGCAGCAATGGCGAAAGAGTAAGGGCAGGGGAGCTTTCCGACACCACAAAGAGGAATCCTCCAGCAGCAGTGCAAATCTATTTCTCTAGCTGCAGACCTTTATCACCACCAGCGGAGAGGAAAGCCCACAACATCCAGCAGCCACTCTGCTGTCCTCTCCGGGAACTTTGAATTGCTTCCTAAGGCTGACACCTGATCAGGGTCAACATCAAGAACCATCATGGTTAGACACCTGCCGAGGGCCCATCCTAGGAGAGGCCCCACTGGCAAAAGCCCCCTTGGACTGGCTCCTCCTCTTCACCATTTCTGGCCAGGCAACAGTGGTAGTGTGAAGGAGAAGCAATAGATGCTGCTGCCTGCATGCTCATTGGCTCTCTGCCTGGAAAGCAAGCAGACGGGAGCAGTGATGAGGGAGAGGAGGAACAGGAAGTGACATTGCTAGAAGATAGACTTGTGTGAAATGTGTAAGAGTTTTGTGTGTGTTTTAATCACTAATGAACTCTGAATAGTCTTAAAATATAAACAGTCATTTCAATGAAAGTTTCGAAACAACAGAGCAGACCCTGGCTAGTTCGTTGATGGTATTATAATCAAAAACATTTATTTTAAATGCTGCAATTACAGTATATCCCAACAGCTGAGAAGCAGTTGATTAGAAGTCAAAAGGATTAGTAATGTAAAACCAGTTTCAATGTGCATCATTTCACTTCTGCCGTGCTTTTGATACCACACAGAACTTGAAACATTTCTTGAAACATATCTCATGCTTGACTTCTATTACTGAAATGGAGCTAAGAAGACTTGATATGCAAGTTTTGTCAAATGGCCATTTTTGAAAAGTCTACTTTGTGTGTTGGATGATATACACCGCTGTTTAGTCTCTAAGGTGTCACTGGGCTTCTGGTCATATTACATAACTTATTCTTTCAACAAACTGGCTCACGTTTCATACGAAAGGCATTGGGCTTTTTGAAACTGGCAGTAGAAAGAAACAAGCCCTCCTATATAATCTGATTTGTATTTAATGACCCCACTCTTTCCCTCATATTAAAAATGTGCCTCTTTGACACCAGCTTTCTAACTCAATCCACAAGCTACAGAAGAGCAGGGGCGGCAATATCCGAGGCTCCAGAGAGCTCTTGCTAAGGTTGTGAAAATTCAGTGAAAAATGGGCCGCATTTTCCTTTTTGATAGGCACCGGCATTATCTTCCATCACTAGGAAAAGCTATAAAATGATAGTCTGCGACAATACCTTGAATTGATATTTCAAAGGGCTTCTTTTGAAAGAATGATTTATAGATCACAAGACCAATGGGGCTTTTATCAAAAGAAAATGGATTCCTTTGTTGAACTATTGAGAAAAGATTGATGATGTGCTACCGCCTAACTTTGGTTTGGTGACTTGGTAGTACGTAAATTACTAACATCATATAAACTCAATACTTATCACTCTGCATACCAAACAACACATGCACACTAATTGCAGGCAATGTTCTTTCCTTCTGCAAGAGACCTGAATGCATAATTTTAACGTGAAAGCAAATTCTATGAGATTTATGGGTCTGCTAATGCAGATCAGTTGTCTGAGCGCTTATGGGCTATGTAAACAAGAACAAGCTGTCATAAATAGTTCTTATGTACATTTTCATGGGGGTGGAGGCACACACCATGATTTAGTAAAAAAATGTGGGTAGGCATCCGTTTGGCCAGACTTCTCCAACTTGGTGCCCTCCAGATGTATTGGGCTATCACTCCCATCTTCCCCAGGGAGCATTTCCACTGGCACAGAATTAGCCTAATTAAAGCAACAGCTCCATCCTTGTCTGTCACAAGCAGGGGACACAGCATAAGCTGATAAGCCCCTAATGGCATCTTCCAACACCATTACCCTGTTGAATGGGGTAGGTGCCATTCACAAAAGGTGACTCTGCCCAATATTCAGGAATCCTCTCCACTTTCCAGCTGCACCGCAACCTCCTGCATTCAGCTGGGTCCCCCAACACTCTGTGTAACATTTTGAGGGGGCTGGAGGGGCTGCCATGGAGAGGAGGGGGTAGGGAAATCCCAATGGGACTAAGCATATTTCCAGATGGATGGCTGTTGGAACTTCTAATCAAAAGCCATTGTGCAACATCTCTGTCTTTTCCTCCATCATGGTAGTAAGAAAAAAGAAAGAAAACACATTAGGAAAATACAGGGTTAAGAATGGAAGAGGACAATGTCTGGACCCCCACCCCCGGTCACATTCCGTGGATGAGGTAGGATGATGGCCCATCAAATGCCTCATCAACTGGTTTAGGTTGGGGAGCGGGGGAGACTTCTAACACAGTGGAGGCTGGTGTCTCCGATACCAGTTGGGCGGTGAAGTTTCATCCCAGAAGCACCTTGGATAGTTCCTTTAGAGTTCTGCCTGGTTCGGACTGAAACCAGATTCACTGCCTCACTGACATCAGAGCCACCAGCCTCCACAGATGGGCAATGGAACAATTTGTCTAAGGAGGTTGTGAAGTTCTTTCTGTCGTTTCCCCAACCCCTTACTATTTAGGAAATACATTTGAGGAATGTTTAGTTATAATGCATTATACAGAGGGAGCTGTTTCAGAAATTCTTGGAGTAGTTTTAAAAACTCTTGGAAGCTCTGACTAGACCAAGTGCAGGGAAAACAAGAAATTTGTATGATGAATATACCGGAGAGCGCAATTTTCTCAAAGTCGGCTATAAATGTAATCCATTGTGTATTGGATTACATTTATAGGTATTTTATATGTGTATTTTATTAACCCACTTCAGTGGACACCAGAATGAGGATGAGGGTAAAATTAGGACTAAATCCTCCACAGAAGACAGAGTTTCATGCGCTGTGCTCCTCTAATGTACTTCTTGAACAGCTCTGGTCCCTTATGATTTATATTTGTTTACTTCCATATCCCTAAGCCTGACATACTGTAAAAAGGGAGGCCCATAACTAATCAGAACCGTATGTTTCTCTAGCATTTGTTGTCTTTGTCTTTTGTTCTGCTGTGTTAATGTGGCGTGTCTCCAACCTATCTGTCGACAATCACCCATCATGCAATTTGGGCTTAGATTCATTAAACCTGATTAGCACAGCATACTAATGAAAATCCAAAATTAGCTTGTGAAACAAGACAGCCTGCATCTTTACCAACCCATTCAAAGGATCTCACCTTCAACTTAGCAGAAGTTTGCTCAGCAGTAGATGCTTTTTGTATTTATCTGTCTTGGTAAAACAAAAAAAGTTTTCATGAGTTAGCCCAAATCTTCAGGAACATTCCATTTAAGATATGCATTTTTTAAAAAAAAAAATCCCCATCCCACCCTACAGATGATGAAATACTGTGTTCATTTGGATTTTTTAAAAAGTTTTTAAACAGAAATAGCTAAGACTTAGCTGCTGTTTATTTTTTCCCAAATTCAGCTACAACTGATTAACAGTATCACAGGCGATCACCATCCGATCCATACCATCTATCCCCAGATCCTGGGATTGCATGGATAAGTAAGAACTGCATACCAAGTTCTACAGAACAAGCTGGTTTGCACATAATGAAAAGCCAGGATAAGGGTTGAGTATGGGTTGTTATTGAATCGTGAGTTGTCATTATATGTGAACCCTTGCACTATCATTTAAGTATGCCTTGCAAACCATGAACAACTTAGAGTTCACAACCCAACCACAAACCATAGATTTACTTCCTGTGTTGTTTGTTGTTAATAATCCAGAGTTAAACCATAGTGCAGGATTCACAAATAACAACAACCCACGATTCAACTACAACCTACAATTCAACAACAACTAATACTCTGGGTTATCATCACGTGTGAACCTGGCCATTATGTTTCAACCAATGAAGAAATTTGAAGATGGTGATATACATTCAGGGAAAGGCCAGCTACCTTTTCAATGATTAATAACAAATGAAAAAGCCTCCCCAAATTATTCACTATGAAGGCAAGAAAGGTGGTGATTTTTCTCAAATTTATCACAAACATGAATTTCAGAGCAACCTCTAAGTGTCAGCATTGAGGCCAGCAAAGAAATTCCCTCCCTTTAACAACACAATTCTGTCAATTAATTACACACGGCAATTACCAAACCTTTTTTTTAATATTTGTGAAGAATCCAACCCTTCCACGGATGATAAATGACTCCTTGAAGTATGCTGTGCAGAGATTTGCTAAATGTGCAGTTTTTTCTCTCTCCTTTCATATTTCTTTTTTTTAATAATTCCCCCCCAGTTATTTTACACAATCAATAGAGAAAAGACATCCTTTAAAAAAAAAAAAAGCACAGCAGAATAGTTTAAATGAAAATAAAGTGCCTCCTCATTCAGCAAATGGCCAGAGCAAAAAGATATCCTTACACCTAGGCTAATTAACAGAAGAGCTAACATTGTTAGCCAAATTAGGAACTAAACCTCATTGTAATTGTTTTGAAACTGGAGAAAAAAGCACCAATATATTCCAAATATGACCTTTGAGAATTCCAGCTTCATTAGCATTTCAAACAGCACAGCACAAATTAAGATGGGACATATTCTGCAAGTGAGCTTTACACTGCTCACAATTAAAGAGTTGCCAACACTTGTCCCTTTGTCTCTATTAATTGTGGAATAACAGATAAGTAGTAGTTTTACCCTAGTCACTTTTATTTGTGTAATATTATTTAATTTTTTCAAAATGAAATTGTCTTTGGAATACCTCAATTAGAGTCACACACAGGCACACCAAAATAAAGTTCTGCATTCTGGACCATGGTATTACGTAGATCAATCTTAAAAGGAAATACACAAACAAAAGAAACTGGAACAGAACTGAAGCTATAGCAAACAACCACAAAACACTCTTGGCCATTTATTGGCTTGAGCTTCCATTAAGATAACTTATGATCAAATTTGCACATCTGTAGTCAATCAGGAATCTTTCCTCATTTACACCCCTCATGATGTCAAAATGAGTATTTTTAATCGAATATAAAAATAAAATTGCAACAACATGAGATTCAGATTGAACATCTATGTCCTTTGGCTTTTGCACCTTTCTCCAGGGGTGGGATAACTACAATTTTGCATGGTCTACAAACTGGAATCCCCGTTGCTCATTGATGTGTTTCCAATCTACAAAGCAAAAGACAAATATTCAGGTCTCTTTCCCAAACTTGGCCCACACATGCTGTTAGAGTACCTGGGATCCATCATCCCATACTATTAGAAGCAACTCTGAAACCCCCAGAAATAGAGATACAACCACACCCAGGCTGAAGACTGGACAGTTAACATAATGAACTCAGCGGGAGGGAGTGGAACCAAATTCCCGTGACTGCTTCATGATTTTCACTTTGTCACAGACAACATGCTCCGGGATTAAGAAAATAATTACAGTGGGGCCAGGAGACTTAGTAAACAGTAATAGCCCAAGGATGAATCAGATTTGCTGATCCCAGCTGAGAATGACAATTAAGATGTAATATTTCCTCTCCAATTTTCCCTGTACTGTTCATCAGTGTTGAAAAGTCAATTTAGACTTCAAATTCTCTAGGTTGGTCAATGTGCTTCAGAACAAGCAAGTCAGTATATCAACTGTCTATCACGCTATTCCCCTGTTCTTCTAGCGAGCCCACTGAGATTAGAGCCGGTCAGAATCGCGAAGAAATTATTTCATTTGCTTTGAACTCTGACACTGATCATATTAAGAGCTAAATAAATGTTAAGCCTTCCATTGCGAGGAAAGGGGCATCCTCAAAATGTCAGACATATCAATAGAGGAGAATACCTGATAAGTCCCTTGAACTATTTGATGGGCAGCTGGCAACTGGTCACCTGGCTAGGATTCAATGTCCAACCTACTGGAGTTGACAGGAAGAACGGGGAAGCAAGAACCAAGGGGAGCCTGAGCCTTCTCTTGACTCCTTGAGGCTAAATTAATGAGGATTTCTGGGATTAATAAACAAAGTTGCCCATGATTGGTTGTTGTTTTTTAAAATGAGGAGCAGCCCCCTCGCCCCCACCCCAGGGGGGAGATTGAGTTGGGTCCATGGTGACTTGGATTGAGGAGGAGAAAGGTTTTTTTCAGTTCTTTCTGTCATGGCATTTTATTCATCTAAATCACATGCACATACAAACAAACAAACAAAACCCTGCTATTTACCCCGTCAAGAAAAACACACAGGTATGTGTATATCTGGGCTGGGCAATCTGAAAATGCAAGTGATCAGTTCAGATCTCTGGCATGAGCAATCTCTGTCCCCACTAAGTCAGAAGCAAAAGATGGGGGTGAGAAGAATGAAGGGGAGAGAGAGAGAGAGAGAAAGAGAGAGAGAGAGAGAGAGAGAGAGAGAGAGAGAGAGAGAGAGAGAAGGGTGGCTCCACCCACTTTTGGCTCTGCCCCCCTTTGTGTCTGCTGACTGATTATCCATGAGAGGATGCAGCCTTCTACAGGAAAATGGTTCCACACTCCTCCCAGCAATGTGGTCCCAATCCATCCAGGTCTCCTGTGGCTGCTGTCAACTGCTTTTAAAATGTGGGGAATCCTATCCTACAATTGTACAGATGATGTCTAGTTTAGTGTTTGGCGGGACCTAGGTGCTCTTGTTTCCTTCCAACAAAACTATTTCCTGTTGGTGCATTTGGGTATTGGCATGGCAGGACAAGCTCGAAAACCTCTCACTATTACTTGCTGGTGGCATGCCATATTCCCCTAGAGCACCACATCAGAGATGGGTTAATCCATCTAAAGATAACTCATACATTGTATCAAGTAGTTATAGATGAAACCTATCATGGAAGAGGCAGAATCACTTGAAACAATGTGTCCCAACTATCGATTACATCCATACACCATCAAGTTGTTTTGCAGGTTAAGGATTCTTTCCAGGGTCTTCTCTGACTCTAAACATATTGAGGCTCAAAAGATACCACTTCCTGGGCAGAAAACATCTGCTAGTACATCAGAGAATTACAGAGTTGGAATTAGTCCTTTTGGATAATCTAGTCCAGCAACAGACACAAAGACCGGATTTGCTACGCTTAATAATTTAGGAAAATAGGAAGGTGCCTATGTCCATCTAAATCAGAATTATCTACATCGATTGATGGTGGCTCAGGTAGGAGTCCTTCCCAGCCCTACCTGAACCTGGGATTTCCTGTACACCAAGCATGGTGTCATGTCCCCTATTTCTGAGGCTCTGAACTCCCCTGAGGACAACTTGGATTCAAACAGGTCACAGGTAGCCCCACTTCATGGGAAGCCCTCAGCATCCCCTTCTATATCTAGGAGACATTGCTCTTCCATCTTTCTTAAGGCCTGTTGTCTCAGTGCAATCCTTCACTGAAACAACAGCTCCTTACTCTCCAGTCAGCAATCTATGCAGTGTGCTCTCTGAGGTCCTGTCTTGATTCCTGCCTTGTTTAGTGTGACCCAGAACAGTCAATGAATGCTGTGATGCAGACCACTTCCCCTGGACCTCACACCTGGCCAGGACACATGTCTTCTGCCACTGAACTATGGCCCTTTCTTTGCAGCAGCTGGGTGATAGTTACTATTCAAGGCTATTCACACCATACAAGGCTCAGACACAACTAATCTAACATCCATTCTTGTTACTTAGCTGGCAACCAGCGGATCACATACAATGGCAGTGTTTCAAATCTCCCCAATAGTCATTCCATCAGCATACTCCCTGATCATTCCATTAGCTCCCACCCTCTGTGTAGAGAAGCAATATGGATCATGACCATTTTCACAAGTGGCACTTAAATCGGCTTTTGCATTCTAAGTGTCTATCAGGCCACTGGAGAGAGAGAGAGAGAGAGAGAGAAAAAAAACCTACGTGGATTAGAATGTACATTCTGTTTTTAAAGTGCCTCTCTTCTACTTTCAATTTACAAGGTTCTGTTTATTTCTATTTTACAGCATTCACAAGTGATGCATTCCAGATTAAAAGGAATTCTTCTTATCTGTAGTACAAAACCTCCTTTATTTTTCTCCAGAAGACTGCACCTAGTTTTAGAGTCCCAGACCATTTTGATCAAGGGCCTTAAAAATGAAGGTAAATATCAATGAGAGATGAAAAGAAAGAGAGAGAGAGAGAGAGAGAGAGAGAGAGAGAGAGAGAGAAGAAGAAGAAGTTGACTAGCCCCCAAGGTCATTGTAATTTCCAAGGTGAGATCAATATAAAAACAGATAACAAAATATATAGATTCCATTGACATCCAAAATATCAGTTAAAACAAAGAAAAGAATATTAAGCAGAATATTCATTTGTACAGTCAATAAAGTGTTGGTTCAACTTCAGGCTTACCTTTGCTGCTTGAAGTGAAAACTTAGCAGTGACTCTTGTGGCATACTTCTGGTAATCTTGTAATAAGAAGCTGACCGACATACCAGCAGGTTTGTCCAAACAATGTCAACTGAAGTTGCCCCAGCAAAGTTTCCCTCTGAACTTCATATAATTTGCAACATAGCATATATTCAGGGCCAGCGTCAAGGGTAGGCATGGGTCCACGTCTCAGCAGGGCCCACTAACAAGAGCTCCCTGCAGTTGCTCCTCCTTTTCACTGTTGCAACCTGCTTGTTCACCTGCCTCTCACCAGCCAGCTATGTTTTCCTCCATGCTGCTATAATCCATGAGGTACTCAAGCAATCCAAAGGCAGAGATGGTGCTGCCCTTGGGGTTGGTGCAGAGGCTGTTGTCTGAAGAGGAATAGTTAGCCTGCAGAGCACTTGACCTTGCCTCCTCCTTGGTTTTCTGGTGAGCACCAAACCTGCTGAATCCTTATTGGGTGGATTTGGGGTTTTGGGTTGCCACCTTTGGGTGTTTTTTAAGAAGAAGAAGAAGAAGAAGAAGAAGAAGAAGAAGAAGAAGAAGAAGAAGAAGAAGAAGAACTTGCTTTGTACTTCAGCAAACCTCAGGTTTCCTTGAGCATGCTGATACCTCCCTCTTGTTTTTCAGCTCTATTACTCATTTTTGGCTCTATTACTGTTAGCACTGTATTCACTGTTAAAGGGAGCAATAAAATTGTCCAAGGCAGCCATATAATGGTTAGAATTGCTGCCACCTTCATCCATAAGCCACACAGAATATTGTTTGGTGGAAAATTAACTTCATAATATTCTTTTTGTCATTGGCTTGCCAAGCTGTGTATTCACAGCAAAATCAACACTACAGTCATTCTCCACTTCAGAAGCCACAGTGCACGCACATATTTTGACAAAGAGATTTGCTCTGTGTAGGAGAAAATGTTCTATGTGAAGCAACCCTATATCTCGATAGCAAAGGTAGAATTTTAGAAACTTATCTGAATCTGTTTGAGCACATTACTTTTATCTAGTAAAATGGGGCATTTTTCTGCTGCACCCTTCACGTCTTCACCACATACCTTTAGGACATCTGAAACTCTGAGAGGGGGGACCCTCTTTTTGAAAGCTGAAGATAGCAATAATTTATGTAACAATTTAGTATATGAGGGGGGAAACCTCCAGAGATGTTCTGGCATCCCCAACACAACTGCTAATAGGCAGATGAGCAAGAATCTCTCTCTTTTTTTAATCCCATTGGGCTCAGGTATCCACATCTCAAAGAGTTCACTTTTGAAAACATAACTTATGATATGTGCAATAAGAATATATTGTATTATGATGCTATTCGTAAATCACATTCCAAGTTGGCAGCTGGGCATCAAACTAAATCCCCCTAAGGACAGCAAGGAACAGCTGGAAGCCAGCAAAACTTGTTATCTCACAACAATCACACACACACACACAAAAGCTATTGTGGAAACAGGTGCCAAAGAAACCATCAAGCTCTATTGAAAACATCTCAGACATCTCAAATACTTTCTGATACAGGATAAAATGATTGATTTCTCAGACAAAGACCAGTTGGCAGTATAAATGGATCTGCAGGAGCACCTGCAGAATGCAACATTTCTAGAGCTGTCAAGACAAGGACCACTTCGGTGGGGGCTTACTAAATCAGCCCAACAGTAATAGAAGCTAGGATCTGAGGTAAAGAACCAAACCAATATGCTTGCAACTGGCTGAAAGCAGCTAACTTATTTTCGGGGTTTGCATGTGCTCTGTGCTTTACAAAATTAAAATGCTTGTGCTCTAGCAATGCCAATTCTTCAACAATCTGATGGCTTTGTATAGATCTTGCAAACTGAGTGGATTTCCTATTGCAATTGTGGTTTTGCTGAGACAGGGAGAAGCAAAGTTACTGAAACATCTCAAACAATTCAAAATGTTATTCAGTCACCTCTCTGACTTCTGAGATTTCAGCAACCCTTCCCAAGATGCATTCAATCATATCTCTGCTGACATAAGGGCTAGAAACTTGATTTTTTTTTAAAAAGGGGAAAGTTAGATTCTCCAGAAGCAAGCTTTTAAACCCTCAGCCACCTTCTGTGCCTTTTCTCCATTCCCACAGAATTGTTGTATAAATGTATCCCTGCCTATAATTATCTTGTTCAAAGCCGGATTATGTCCTTTTTTACTCTGCCATTATATTCAGCCAGTTACTATGATCACAGATGTCCATTTTTAAAAAATCTTTACACAGAAAGATAAAAGCCATGTGTTTAAACTGATAGGGACATGTACATTCCAAGACCTCACTGTCCCTTCTGCAATGTGTAGACAAGGAAGAAATATAAATGCCCAGTCTCCTGTATTTAGCCAATATAAGGTACAGCCAACCTCCCCTATCCCACCCACCCCTGCAAGTGAGCAGGCATTATCTCTGGGCCAGTAATGGGACATCAGTTGCCCGGAATCACACATCCAGAAGTCAAGATCCCATCACCTTGGCAGCATATTCTGCTTTCCCAAGCCTTTCAAGCGGAAGCATCAGCATGTTCTTTCTGGCCAGGGACTTTTCATCTTGGCAGTGGATTACAGTTTCCAGAAGTAGGAAGGCCAAAGCCAGCAAGAGTTTTGCATCACTGTTTCATGGCCCATAAACTGAAGGACAGATGAACCACTTGGCCACAGCTGAACTCTCCTCCCCCCACCCCCAAACTTATCAGCAAGTTGACTTACCTTATTTTGTACACTGTGGTGTCAGGTTAGAGTGGCAAGAGAACGTGTAGGAACAGATAAGGCTACTGAAGATGATCAAACTGATGAGAGGGGGGGAACCCACCAAATGATATGATCTAATCTAAAGAAGGGTGATCAAGTACTTGTAAAATAGTCACAGTCTTGGAAACAAATAACCCATCTTGATCCAAAGACCATTTATCATCATGGAGAGGAGAGAGGTCGTTTCCTTGCCAAGTCTAGTGATGGTTTAGACACCCCAAATTCATCATTCTTTGGAAACAATTGGCTACGTCAGTGCCAAGCTGAAATTTCTCCCTGAAACACCTGATGTGTAAGTGACCAAAAGCTGCATTTGCTCTGTTATCTCTGAATGATACATTTGTTCTGTTCACAAAGATAAGACTCTCAAGGGACTGGAAGGCTGGGAGACTGGAGTAATCCCTCACAATTGCTGTAATAGAAGTGACATGTGTTTTCACTCTATGCCCCACCCCCCACCTCAGGCATTCTTCCAAATTTCCTCTAAGCTAATGCCTGAACAGTTGATGAAGAAGAAAGGTACACTATACCCTTTCCTAATTTATTTGAGAAGGCATCAATGGCCTTTGTTGTTGTTGTTTTCCAGTGGTGTCTATGAAGTGTAATTCCACTCAGAGCTACACAAACAGAAAGAGGACTATTATCGCAGGTGCATGAGTTTGCCTACCAGATAGTTAATATATATCAGCACATGCTTATTATAGCTGAAAAAATATGCAGACTTGGGAAGCTGCAGATTTAACACCCAGAACTCCCAACTCGATTTGTTTTCCTCACATGTGTGCAATACACACATCCCAATTCATATTCGAAGGCTTGGAGCAAAGTCTTTGTAGGGTGCAGGCACATCACTGTGTCTTTCAACTAGCAGCAGACAGGAAGTGAATGCTCTTGGGTGTACTGGGGATATTAGTGGGGCTGCCGGCAGAAAGACACATGGTGGAAAATAAATACAGCTAAACAGTAGGAAGTAGATTGCTTTTGCTTCTTTGAGCATCACTCCAGAGACAAGGATGGTATGTGCATATCTGGAACAGGGTTGGCACTGTTAATGATCCCCCTGGTTTGGTTTAAAGATCAAAAGTCCTTTGCAGCTCCTACAGACTGTAATACCAAGCAACTCAAGTGCTCGTAGAAGGCAATACCACCCCTATATTAATTTTGAAGAATCCTCAGGCCATCAGTCACATCTAACTTTTGAAAAGGTTCAAAATGATCTTCTAGCTACATTTATGCATGTGAAGGACTGCCCTGTATATAATTATTATTGTTATCTAATGTTTGCTTTTGTGGCTTCTGTGAAGCAATAATGTATCTGAGTAGGTCTGAGGCCTCATTTTGTTACTATCAAAGGCCTGTGCAGTAGTTGCTGAGTGACATTCTGAATATTAGAAGATAGCTTTGAATATTGTTAGATGGGACCTAAATCAGGTAAATTTTATTCTGATTGGCTGGGGATTCTAGCTAGGTGGAAAAGTTAAGGTATGGCAGTTGACAGTGAAGAATTAATGACAGGGGTGGCACCAGGGGGGGGGCTGAGGGGGCAAGTGCCCCCCAAAAGGAGCTTGCCACCCCAGTTCCCACCCCAGTTGCTAGACTCCTTGCTTGTGTTCCAGGCACCACCCACTCGCTGACTCTTTTGCTCACTCACCCAGCCGCTCCCTGACAAAAGCTGCTCTGCCTGACCTCTTGCAATAGTTGCTGAAGAAGGTGAGAGTAGCAACCCCGCTGCAGCAAGGAAGGAGCACATGGAGGAGTGAGGGGAGCAGAGTGGCTGCCAAGAACAGCGGTAGGCTGGCTGGCTGAGGTGGGGATCAGGACTGTTTCTGCTGACGCAACTTATGAGTAAGATTGTCAGGAGCTGCACACTGAGGCCCTGTCCCCTTCTGAGCTGCTGCCCATCTCTCCTATTAACCCTGCAGATACTGTGATGTTTGGAAGAAAGAATGAGAGAGACGCTGTGTGTGTGTGTGTCAGTGTGTGTTCTCTCCTCATTCCCTCCCCCCAGTCTGGTCTCCAGCAGGATCAGGAGAAAAAAGAAAGGGGGGAGGGAGAGAGAACTGCAATGCCCAAAGGAGGATTCAACAGCACTTTTTTCAGAATGCTTGCTAAAACAATTTTAAGGTGTCCAACCCCCTTTTTTCAAGCTGTTCTTTAAGTAAACATGGTATGTGTGTATCTTGTGTCACATTAAAAACACAGCTGCAGCACAATCCTAAGTATATCTACTCAGAAGTAAGCCCCCCTGAGATCAATAGGATTTCCTCTGAGGTAAATGTGCATAGTATTAAGCCTGAAAAAGAAGAGAGGGTGAAGAAAAGATAGAAGAAAAGAATACAGATGAAGGCATCGTAGAAATAGAACAGCAAGATAATGTGGAATGTTTAACCATATTTAAAGAAAATAGTGAGTACAGTAATGATTAGTGCCCCTAAAATTAGTGCCCGTCTCCTTCAGTCATGTATTTCAATCCCAACCAAATAATCACAACAGTGATTGTGAATACAGGAATCTTATTTGATTCCTGTATTCATAGTAGTGTGACATAAGTTAAAGGCACAATCATATGCATGTTTAGACAGAAAAAAAGTACTTCAACTCCTAGAATCCCCTTGCCTGCATGGCTGGCTGGGGAATGCTGTTAGAAATTACTTTTCAGTCTGCAAAAGTACAAAACAATCTGGACGGTGAAAGTAAATTTCTTTATTGAAATACAATCTTGCAAGATTGGGTGCTGAGCTATAGAAGCAGGCACAACAAACACCAAAAATCACACATATTTATTCCCTGCCACGGCCGGTGAGGATCCCTCCCTTGTCTCTCATTAGTCAGGAGATCCAAGGTTTACAGCCTATCATGACCGCCTTATTAAACTACTAAAATCCCCACCCCTGTTTACATATCCCCTTACTCTATATTTGTGACCCCAACTCACCTATTTATTTATTGCCTAATATAGTGTTTCTTCCTCTGTTTCTGCAAGCATCTTCAGCTAAGCTTAACCACCAAAAGGTTCCAGTTTCCATTTTAAAAGGTAATTTCTGCGTGTATGTCAAGCTTTGCCTTTTGAAGCCTTCCCGCAACAGATATGATCTTACCACAAACACTATTTTCTACTAATTCTTAAATGTCAAGTGAAGCGAACATGTCAAATGAAGTGAACAGACTTACATAGGTTTAACCGCAAACAGCCTACTTACACTTTCCTGTTTTCAATCTACTAGCAAGGTTTCTATCACATGCATATTCCATTACAAGCATAGCATTAGTCCAAGCCTGCCTATTCACCTAATTTTATTATGAGCTTATGCATTTTAATCTTCCCTGTGTGTTAGAACTGAAAAAGTAACATTTTTCATTTCTCACAGTCCCTCCTCTTTTGTATACCATTTGTTATCTTTTTCATTACATTATACTGCTATAGGGTTCTTTTAGTCTGTCTAACAGGGTTTCATATCTTTGTTGTGGAATTTCTTTATACTCTCTTAAGAGCATCATACTTCTTTCTCAAATGCCATGGTGAAGTGAAGGGTATTGCCAATTGTACTGTAGCACACGTGCCTATCCAGTCCTCAGGTAGAGTGTACCTGAGAAGTTTCCCACCACAGTACCACTATACATCTGCTCGAGCTATCTGCAAGTTGGACCACTTTCCACTCCCTTTCCCTGTTATATTGTTAATATATGTACAGGTTTGCAGTTCTTCTACTTCTCTGGTAAATTCTCCGCCTTGTCGTGAGAGACAAGCCGTATGATTTCCAGTATCTCTGTAGTGAACTCTGGAGGTATGGTCATATCTCTTGTCTTTTAGCGCTGGAAATAATAAGGACAAGGAATTGCAGCTTTGATTGCTCCAAGCTCTTTCATTCTGGAATAAAGCCAGCATGCAATCTATTTCTGTGGGATTTGTGGTCTATCTTAGTGGGAAAGGCACATTTTGTGCTACTGGACGTCTTGAAGTGCAAGCATAACAATTACTTTTATTAAGGCTCAAAGCCATATATTTCACCCACTCCACCTAGGCATTTGTGTCTCTATAACCTGTCTCTATTTCAAATGTTTGTCGAAAATCTCTTATTTCTATTAATTTTGGGTCAAAGATACCTGCTTCATCAATCTCTATCTATATTCCTGAAACATTCTCATCAATACTGTAATACATAAAGTTTCCTCTTCTCCCTCTAACATTAGATGGACTACATCAAACTACATTAGATTCAAATTCCCAATGGCTAATTTCATATACAGTTTCAGGGTGCATTATACAGTGAGATCATGGTCTAATAGTTATCACAGGGTGTCCATACTGCTGATACAGCTGTTCCTAATTCATTTCTTAAAGTGAGATAAACCACAAAAGTTAACATAAGGGTGCACAAAACATTTGGCATATAGCATCTGGGAATACAGGGGATCTTCCAACAGACATTTTACTGGTTTCCTATGTCTTTCAAATTCTGCCCAGACTTCAGATCCTGGATTATACACATATGTCATGTGTTCTCACTCATCGTAACAGGATAGGAACTTCCATTCAATGTTTCCTTCATGCAGGAACACCATACAGGAACCATGGGCATGCATCTAAATGCATTTAACAGTTAACTCATGGCCTCTATAACACCCATAGTGTGACCATATAGCTCCATCTTTATAGATCTTCCATTTTCTATACAAAAATTCAGTATCCATTCTACACCACAGGGATATAACACAAAAGCTAGGCAAAACACTATAATAACTTATCAGTTACTTAATTTCTCTTATATAATCACTTAAATCTTCTTAACTGAGTTCTGTCCCACGAGGAGTCATCTCTTTCTCCTGTGCAGCCCCCAGCTTCCAGTGTGGGGACTGGCAGAGGATTGTTGTCCATCTCTCTCCCTGGGCTTCCGGTGCCAGGGGAGGAGGGATATTGTTTTTATTTCATATGTCTAATTTTAGGCTTTTTCTTTTTTGGGGGGTGTGGTTCTCCAGGTTAGCAACAAAATCTGCTGGTGCAAGGAATAAGTTTGACAATGGCCTTAGAGCAGATCTCTGGTCAATGGTCTTCTCTGCTGAGGTCTGGAATCCTCTCTCTTTTCATAGGGACCCTGTGAAGAAACAAACTCCAAAAGCGTATTTACATTAAGTCTTTTGTCCACTGTTATTTCACACTTTTACCTACATGTTTGGTGGCTGGAAAAAGTAAGATGGAACCTCAATAGCAGCATGAGCTATTTAAACTTGTTTGATACAGGCATATCTGCAAAATCGATCTGTAGGGCTTGGAATGGCATCTAGTTCTATGCCCTGGTGATGTTGGCCTGGCATTCTCTTGCCTGGGACAGACCAATGTACCTTATAGCTTTTCTCATCGAGGGCTAAGACAAGAGATCTTCTTTACAAGTCTCTTAATCTGTGTAGAGATATACTAAAGAAGGCATTTGACAAATTAATAACAACAAGACAAAGACACATAGGAAAACTAACCCTCTATTGGGACTGAACTTCCCAGGCTCTTTTTACAGCAAGCAGGAGTGTTTTTACATGGGCCATGGATGCCCTCCACTGCTTCCCGCAAAAATGGACACTGGGATACCTGCGGAAGAGGAACTCCTGGCTAGTCCTTGAGACAAAAACAAAGCTTGTGTTGGCCAGGAGACTCGCTTGGAAGTCATGCCTGGTCAATAAGTCTTGTGGTACCACGACCAGAGATCTCTCCTGCAGAAAGAGAACCTAGTCTGGGATGTACCCCAAGGGACACAGCTCTCAAGGCAAGAAAATGCTGTTCAGGGTGTAATTTGCACAGGAGGTCTCTCTTCCCAGGTGAGAATTACAAGGGCTGACAAGGAAGGCACAGTCTGCTATGAGGGAGTATCAGTCACAGACAGAAATGCTAACAATAAAGCAGCTATCTCAGTCTGTTAACAACTTCTTATGCATGTGGTGACCACAACACACACTAACTCTTAGTGTCAGCTAGGAACCAATCAAATTATTCTCTTACTTCCTTTCTAACTTCCTGTCTGCAGAATGCTTTTCATCTTGCTTGCTCGGCTCTCCTGCTCAGAGACTTTCATGTACAATACAATACAAAATAACGTAAGTATACAACATTCTTTCTTTCTCTTTTCATCTTATTAACTTCTTTAATCTTTCATATTTTAACAAAATTCAAATAACAGAGACTCAGAGATTTCTGCTCTTGAAACTCAAACATAAAACATCTGGCCATCTTCAAAAACACATACATATATGTACAACACAAGATTCTTTCATCACTCTCTCATTGCAACACCAGAACACTACACTAAGGAGTTAATCACATACAAAAGGCTAATTACTCATGACTCTTTCTCTGCATCTGGAGAATGATAGAACTATTTCATTAAGCACGCTTCTTGTTAATTTTCTGACATATTATACGCTTTTCACAGATCTGTTTTGCTACAGTGTATATTTTTACACATTTATATATTTTAAGTGCTGCATTGCATAGCGCTTGAGTTCCCCAGTGGCTCTCTTTCTCAAATTATCTGCTTGTTTACTGTTTGCCTTCCATCTTGTAGAATCCATTTCTTTTGTTCAATGTATATTGCTCTAATTTGTCTTAATTAATTTTTCTTTTGTTCTCTGAATTTTTTGGAATGGATTCAGCCAGAAGAAGTGATAGAACTAATATTTTTATGGGGACTTCTTTTTCCTCTTGCTTCAGGGGTGTTGTTCTTTTGGTGTCCTGGGACATGAACAACTGCTATTTTTAAGGGCCACATCAAGTGTTGGAGTATTTCATTTATCTTATGTATTAATTTTTCTTCTACTATTTATCATTCCTTTTTCTCTCTAAATTTTTACTCTAGCGTCATTATTTTGGCTTTTTGTTTTTGCTTTTCTTCTTCTCTTTTTTTTTTTACAAACACTTTCTGAGCTTCTCTTAATAGGTCTCCTATGGACCTATCATTTGACCCCTCTATTTTCTGTAACTTCTTTTATATGTATGGCCAGGATTTTGTTACAAAATTTATTTTTAAGAGACCTTCGACTACTGGGTTATCTGAAGATAAGCCAGAGTATTGTCTCATTCGATCCTTTAATCTTTGTAAAAAGGCCGAAGGAGCCTCTTCTTTTTCTTGTTGGACATCAAATACTTTAGTGAAATTTTGGTTCTTAGGGGTAGCCCCTTTTATTCCTTTAATTATTAATCCCCTAAAGTCTGCCATGTGGGCCCTGTGTGCTGGATTATTATTATCTCAATTAGGGTCTATATTAGGAGATTTCTGGTCCGCAGGAATCACTCCTTGTGCTGGTGGGTGTTCAGTTTCCCATACTCTCATGGCAACTGCTTGAATTAAACCTCTTTCTTCCCTAGTAAAAAGAATACTTAGGATGGACATTAATTCAGTCCAAGTAAAGAGGTTGGGACCCAAGAATTGGTCCATCTGTTCAGCTAATCCTTCTGGATCACTGAGCAAGTTTTTCATTTCCTTCTTAAAACTCCTAGCCTCTGCACTGGTCAGGGGATTGCTTACATAACCTATATCACTTATTGCCTATAGGGTCTTCTCTTAGGGGAAACTGCATTTATCTGGGGCAGGGGAGCATAAGGTAGGGGAAGATTATCTAGGGGTTCCCACTTTTTCTGTGGTATTTCTTCATCATTGGTGCCCTTATCTTTCTTTTTAATCTTTAAGGGCATTAACTGAGTAATGTCTCCCATCCAGCAGGAGGCATACTAACTCTTCTTGAGAAAAGGGCACTTTATCATTTACATAGATGTTTAAAATCTGACATAGCCACTCCTCATCTGATCCAACTTTGGGCCAGAATATAGCGGGTGGCCTGATACTTTGCTTTGGCCATTTAAAACAACAATCTATCATTCTCTTTTTATTCTTATTTTTTGTACAAGCTAGGTCTTCTCAAGACCTCAAACATCCTCCCCATGACGGACTATCTGGGGGGATGTTAGGAGAAATACCATCTGGTTTTATATTCCCCTTTTCTCTGTTAAGGGAAATGCCTTCTACTTTCCCCGGGGAGATGCCATCTACTCTCCCCTTTTCTTTAGACATCTTATTTCCCTTTGCACAGGTCTTACAAGTTGTGTGTCCTTTTCTTTCCCTCTGTTAACTAACCACTTGCCCGTGGGCCCTTCGTTAAACAGTCACTTCAATTTCTTTCCTTCTCCTCTGTTAACCAACCACTTTGTTCGTCTCCGGCCGTTTTCTTCACGGAGAGACAGAACCTCGGATCAGAATTCCACTCTCATTGCGTACCTCTTTCAGTACGTCTCATACACACAACCAGCCACTTGCAATCAATCCCCAACCACCAAGGTAGTACTTAATAGTCAATTTTCTTACCTTGGTCCATGCACAGAGTTTTCCTGGTTGGCCGTGGTGCCTACAATTTCAGCAATAAAGAAACTTTCCTCACAAAGTCCAGGGTCTCAGGATCTTTTGCCAGTCTGCTCCTGGCTGCAGTAGCCTTTAAGAAGGCTGCTGAAATCAGCAGGGCACCTTACCCTATTGTTGGTCACTGGCAGTCAGCAAGTGTGATGGCTGTATCACGGACATCGAGCCCCCATCTGTTAGAAATGACTTTTCAGTCTGCAAAAGTACAAAACAATCTGGACAGTGAAAGTAAATTTCTTTATTGAAATACAATCCTGCAAGATTGGGTGCTGAGCTATAGAAGCAGACACAACAAACATCAAAAATCACACATATTTATTCCCTGCTACGGCCGGTGAGGATCCCTCCCCTGTCTCTCATTAGTCAGAAGATCCAAGATTTACAGCCTATCATGACCGCCTAATTAAACTACTAAAATCCCCACCCCTGTTTACATATCCCCTTACTCTATATTTGTGACCCCAACTCACCTATTTATTTATTGCCTAATATAGTGTTTCTTCCTCTGTTTCTGCAAGCATCTTCAGCTACGCTTAACCACCAAAAGGTTCCAGTTTCCACTTTAAAAGGTCATTTCTGCATGTGTGTCAAGCTTTGCCTTTTGAAGCCTTCCCGCAACAGATATGATCTTACCACAAACGCTATTTTCTATTAATTCTTAAATGTCAAGTGAAGCGAACATGTCAAATGAAGCAAACAGACTTACATAGGTTTAACCGCAAACATCCCACTTACACTTTCCTGTTTTCAATCTACTGGCGAGGTTTCTATCACATGCATATTCCATTACAAGCATAGCATTAGTCCAAGCCTGCCTATTCACCTAATTTTATTATGAGCTTATGCATTTTAATCTTCCCTGTGTGTTAGAACTGAAAAAGTAATATTTTTCATTTCTCACAATGCTGAGAATTGTAGGACTATTTTCTTTCTAAACTAGGCTGACCATATTTGGGAAACCAAAAAAGAGGACACCCCATGGTGCTGCAGGAAAATGCATCATTTCCCCGGCCACCTTAAGGGCCCTGATTGGAGGGGGAAGCATATCATCCTCCCACCCAATCCTGTGCTCAAATAAGGGCCTTTTCTATAATGTCCGGGAATGATATGCTTTGCCCTTTAAGGCCCCGATTGGAGAAGTGGGGTAGGCGGAATGACACACCTCCAAGAATGATGCCCCCCCCCCCCTAATAGCAACTTTAAATGGGAAAGTGTGTCATTCCAGGACATTATAGAAAAATACAGAAAATCCCCCCTGACGCCCTGGGGATAGATAAAAAACCAGGACAAATCCGGGGAAATCCTGACAGTTGGTCACCCTATCTAAACTTGCATAGGGTAGCACCTTAAATAAGTTTAAAATGTGTAACTTGTCACATGTGTTGAATCATATATATATATATATATATATATACTTCCTCTAGTATCAGGAATGTAGCAGCTGTCAACGTGGAAGGTATAGCTGCCATTTGAACTGAAGTAATGCATTTTTAAATATAAAGCGGCCTATAAGACTTACATCCAGCATCTAAAATTGCTTAACAATACCATTGCAAGCTACTACATGATTATGCAGAGAGAGGTGCCCAGTCAATTACTACACTTTGCAGCAAAGTAGGCTGACCATATGAAATGGAGGACAGGGCTCATGTAACTTTAACAGTTGTAGAGCTAAGGCAATTTCAGCCATTGTCATTTGTATGCAATTAGTTCCTGGTGATATTCCCTCTTCATCACAACAGTTAAAGTTGCAGGGGCCCTGCCTTCTTTTGTATATGGTTACTCTAGTATACTGCCTGAAACTTTAACTGTTGTGATGAAGAGGGAATATCACCAGGAACTAATTGCATACAAATGACACTGGCTGAAATTCCCTTATCTCTACAATTGTTAAAGTTACATGAGCCCTGTCCTCCTTTTCATATGGTCAGCATAACTTTGCCATTGTAGAGGCAGTGAGGCTCCTGGCAAGGGGAGGAGCTGGTAGACTGGCTGCTGCTGACATATTCAGTGGAGCGCCAGAGGCCTTTTTTACCTGTTGCTTCTTCCAAGCTGCCCAGGCCCCATTATCTGGGTCAAGGAGACAGAAGTGGTACTGCAGCAAAAAGGGATGTGAGCAGCAATGTTTGGACTAGGGTCGAGACACTATGTGGGTGTGTAGTGCGGTTTAGCTTGAGTTGCTTGTGTCTGGATCTACTTGGCTCTGAAAGCATCTTTCTGCTGATTACATGATCCACGAGGCCAGGTTGTAGTGGGTGTAAAGTCCTCCTTGACAGGAGGGGTTTGCACTTGCTAGAGAAAGGTGAGCAGATGTGAAGAGGAGCATAGGGAGCTCTTCTTTTGTGTTCAAAATCCCTTAAGTGTCTTGTGACATCTTGAAGGCTCACAACTTTTTGTGGGAGAGCCCATGACCTCCCTAGGTAATCGGTTCCATTGTCATACTGCTCTAACAGTCAGGAAGTTTTTCCTACTGTCCAGCCGGAATCTGGCTTCCTGTAATTTGAGCCCATTATTCCGGGTCCTGCATTCTGGAATGATCGAGAAGATATGCCAGCCCTCCTCTGTGTGACAACCATTCAAGTATTTGAAGAGTGCTATCATGTCTTCCCTCAGTCTACTCTTCCCTAGGCTAAACATGCCCAGTTCTTTCAGTCTCTCCTCATAGGGCTTTGTTTCCAGACCCCTGATCATCCTCGTTGCCCTCCTCTGAACTCCCTCCAGCTTGTCTGCATCCTTCTTGAAGTGTGGTGCCCAGAACTGGACACAATACTCAAGATGGGGCCTAACCAGTGCCAAATAGAGGGGAACTAGTACCTCACGCGATTTGGAAGCTATACTTCTATTAATGCTGCCCAAAATAGCATTTGCTTTTTTTACAGCCACATCACAATGTTGGCTTATATTCAGCTTGTGATCTACAACAATTCCAAGGTCCTTCTTGCTTGTAGAATTGCTGGGCCAAGTATCCCTGTACTTGTAACTGTGCATTTGGTTTCTTTCTCCTAGGTGTAGGTCTTGGCATTTATCTATTAAATTTCATTCTGTTGTTTTCAGCCCAGTGCTCCAGGCTATCAAGATCACTTTGAAGTTTGTTTCTGTCTTCCAGGGTATTAGCTATCCCACCCAACTTTGTGTCACCTGCAAATTGGATAAGCATTCCCTGCACCTCCTTATCCAAGTCATTAATAAAAATGTTAAAGAGCACTGGGCCCTCGACTGAGCCCTTTGGTACCCCGCTTGTCACCTCCCCCCAGTTTAAAATGGTTTATACCAGTAGTGACAACCGTTGGGGCCCAGGACGCACTACATATATAGTTTTCAAACCATTTTCAAAGTGTCATATCTTGCTTGGTGTAGATCTGGCCTCAGTTTGATCTTACTTTCCTTACACTAAGAGTCTACCTTCATGGTTCTGCCTGCACTGGTTCAAAAGTAACTGTTTTCTAAAGAAAGTGTTCTGTCAATCTAATCTGTATGTCAAAAAAATGCTTATGTAGTGACTCTACCTTATTTGAAAGCCTTTTTCCTTACTGTAATTTAAATTTGGCTAATACATACTATATATTTTTTAAAAAAACTAAATTAATCAATATATGACTTACTTCAGAATATATGGTTAGGATGGCAGTTTTAGTGTGAGATATACCATTTTTTTTCAGAGATCTTAACATGTGGGACACAGCCCGCCCACCTAGAAATATACTTTGCCCCTTCTGTGCTCCCCTGAATTTTTTTTTCTAGTGCCGCCACTGGTTAGTGAGTCTGTGGTAGTCTGAGAGAGAGAAGGACTACTGGTTAGTGTGTAGTGTTTTAAAAAGACTTGGAGACTATCTACACTACTGCTTTAAAATGGTTTATAACAGTTTTAAACCAGTTAATAACCGTTATTAACCAGTTTAAAACTGTTATAAACCATTTTACAGCAGTAGTGTAGATAGGCTCTTGGAAAAGGCTGAGGAAAAAGTGAATAGCTAAGGCTTGACTATTAAGCTATTCTTTCTCTATGGGATAGCTTTAGGTGGCTGGTTAAGATCCGGAGTAGGGAACAGGTGGATGTGTTATGCCAAGGATCTGCCCTACGTTCTTGTCAGAGGAAGGTTATACAAGCAGGCAATAAAAATCCAGATAAACTGTCCAAACAGCCAGAAATACAATGGGAGGAGCTTTGGTGTCAGAGAAAAACTGTACCCAGAATTTAGACCTGGTTGTAATGGTATTTGGCTGGGGTGGAGGTTTAGGGAATTTGGCCTGAGGTAAACGGAATCCTATGAGGCTTATAACAGCAACAGTGTCTCTTGAGTCCTAAAGAATTGTTACTAAACCATTTTTGTTTGTATTTTGAAAATCCTAATGTAAATATTAGTAATCTCTTATGTACAAAATATTCTTATAATAAATTATTTGTTTAAAAGTTCTTCTTGTCTCTAGTGTTGGTGCCCATCTCACACCTAAGCCTCTTATACAAGTTACTAAAAGGTTTTAAAATATTCTAACAGAATTGGTGGCAATGCAAAAGGGTCAGCTTGTGGAACTCAGGGTTACAGTGGCAGAAAATTCCTTAGGTCCAGAAATATAAGCTGCTCTAAATAAGAAATCCCATAGGTGGGATTGCCCATTGAAGTAGTAGTTTCCCCATAAGTAGTGGCAGTGCTGGGATGAGGAAATACCCCATAATGCTCAATTTCCACAGGTCTGTGCTTTAGCCAATTAGAATGTTAATGATTTTGAAGTATTCGTTTGGTGATGCAAATCCATACAACCTACAACGATGTTGCAAGATAATCTGCAAATCAAACTCAAATAAAAACAAAAACAATCAACAAAGCAAGACCAGGGCACATTTTTAGCCAAGAGTTCAGAAGCATATATTTCAAAAGCAAGAGTAACACCTTCCCCCACCACACACCAATACTTCTCTTAAACAAAGCTCTACTTAATGCTTATTGCAATGCAACATGGTTATAAATTGAAGTCTCTTTGTTTAAAGACATGCCTCAGCCTCCTTTTTAATAGTTCCCTCAACCCTTTGGATAAACTAATTTCAAATATCCTTACCTGTCTCCCTTTCAGCTTTGGATTTCTAGCACAAACAGACAGTCTGTATGGTGGCTTCAGAAGACACTGGTTTCAATGGATTCTATAAGTATAATGGATTCTATAACAGCTCAAGTTGAGGTTTTGATTGACACTGTGGCCAGGCTTAACAGTTTAAAATGTTTTAAATGTCAGTTGTTTTATGTTTATGGTTTTAAATTTTGTATATTGTCTTTTTAGTGTTCAATCTTTTAATTTTTGTAAACCGCCCAGAGAGCTTCGGCTATGGGGCGGTATATAAATGTAAATAATAATAATAATAATAATGATATAAGTAGACAATCCAAGAAATATTTACAGAACTTCATATTTGTCACATAAGTAGATGAATTTCACAATCTTGCACAGTTCCTGTAGAATTATGTCACTAGCTCTAGAATGTCCGATGGTCCAACTTGGCAGTCATTACTGGAAAACATGGTATATCAGACAAATCTCCTCTGTATATGATGACTTCAGCATCCATGCTTTAATAACCCAGCGCATTCTTAATCCAGACCCCCGTAGGTACTCTACGAGTTAAGGAAATTCAGCACAACATGGAAATGTGCTGAGTCTAGTCGTATAAAATTTGATGTGTCTGCAAAAAATCATATGGACAGCCTATGTCCTTTTGCTAAAATGAAGAACCTGATCGGCGTTCATTTTCTCCTACCCAGAAGTTCCATTTCAAGTGGTTGCCTCTGATAAGTTGTGGCAGATCTCTACAAAGGTCTGAGGAAAGAAAGGCAATGGCCAAGATCCAAATATCCTCTTTTGTGTGCTGGATTTTGCTTTCAGTTATAGCTTCTTGTGCTGTGCCGGATACTTCACTGGAAGGTCTTCTGACTCTCATCTTTTGTTGTGGAGAGGGGAACCCCCAAAGTGCCAGGAAATGCATGGAAGTCACCCTGCAGTTCTTTGAATCCCAGTCAATACAAAGTATTGAAACAAATTGACTTTAGATAGGCCAAACCAAGAACATAATAAGCATAACATAGAATCATAGAATCATAGGAAGAACAAACATAGGAAGCTACCTTATACTAAATCAGACCATTGCTCCATTTAGCTCAATGTTGTCTATGCTACCTGGAAGCATCTCTCCAGGTTTTCAGACAGGGGACTTTCCTAGCCCTACCTGGAGATGGCTTGAAAAGCATGTGTTCTACCGCTGAGCTATGGCCCTCTCCCATAAACCCCATCCTTTCAGAAACATTTGTACATTTCCTTGTCTCCGTCCTCTCCTCTACTCCCATCCCACTGTTGATTCTATCTCCATCAAAATTTAATTTGTAAGCTCCTTAGGCATGGATGTTTTCCTAGGCTGACCATATGAAAAGGAGGACAGGGATCACGTAACTTTAACAGTTGTAGAGAAAAGGGAATTTCAGCCAGTGTCATTTGTATGCAATTAGTTCCTGGTGAAATTCCCTCTTCATCACAACAGTTAAAGTTGCAGGCACTATATTAGAGTAACCATATACAAAAGAAGGCAGGGCCCCTGCAACTTTAACTGTTGTGATGAAGAGGGAATTTCACCAAGAACTAATTGCATCCAAATGACACTGGCTGAAATTCCCTTTTCTCTACAACTGTTAAAGTTACAGGAGCCTTGTCCTCCTTTTCATATGGTCAGCCTATGTTTTCCTTATATTATTCTGAATCAAACTAGACCCAAGATCAGGATCTCCTCTAGTGTTGTTGTTGTTATTGTTAAAGGAGCCAGGATTGCAATCCATTTTGTGCCATTTTCTCAACTAAAGTTGCTCCTTGAAGCTGCTATTTGCTTTGCAGGAGGGTGAGGCAGGGGAGAGCAGCTCTGCAGGATCAGACCAAAGGCCTATCTAGACCAGCATCCTGTTTCCCACAGTGACCTAGGGGAGGCCTACCAGCAGGACATGAGGTCACAGCACCAGGACTTTATGATTAGCAGGATGATGATGTCATCTGCTACCCACAAACTTCCCTGTTCTCATGGAGCTTAGATGCAATCTTCACAGTAGTTGGATGGGAAATAGATTTTCCTTGGCAAAAATATATTGTCATGAGCTATCTCATACACACATATTATTGAAGGCACACTCCATCTTCCCAATCTGGATTTGGGACTGGAAGACCCAGGAAAAGTGTAGGTGCATGAAGGGTAAGTTGTAAGCAGGCACATCAATTAAGGCATCAGACTTAGCTTCCAATTTCCTGGCTTTGTGGAGTTTGGACCAAGGTGAGAAAGCCTTGTCTTCTGGTCTGTTAAACCAGCAGGGTTTTTTATGATTGAATATAGATATGAATCAACATGTCTACCTGCATTTTTGGGTTCTCCTTGGCTATGGGGATTTGGACTCTCCTTGGCTATGGGGGTTGTCATGATGGGCACCTGTACTTCAAAATTTACCATGACACCACTGCACATCATGTCTAATCCAGCTCACTGTAAAGTCCTATGTCCATCCGTGTTGCTATATCAGTACTAAATAAAAATATTCATTAGAATAGAGAAAGGTTTTTTCAAAGAAGTAAATGGCAGTTCGACACAGACTAAAAACAGGCAACACATAACTCCTACTGACAGAGTAGGCAACCTCAGCAAGAACAATAACAAAAAAGAAAAAAGAAAGAAAGCCACCTTTCATCCTAACCTAATAGTTCAGTTTTACATGGAAGCTTACAAAAGTAGGGCACATGCTTAACGATCTACATGGCATTTCTGTACATGCATACTTCTGCCAAAGTGTACGTATATGTTGAATTACTTTAAATGGATCTTGAACATGCTCCCATTATGGGAATTCACTTAGGGACACAGTTTATGGCATTTACGATCTTTGTAAGCAGCCTCCCTCCAGTAGCAGAAGAGCTTATGTTTCTCCTGCAGTTCCTGTAGGCTGCACAACTCCTCATTGAGGGACTTGCAAGGTCAGTTAAGTCTTCCTAAATTTAGAATAGCTCGTTAAGGGCTGCCAGAGCTGTGAAAATATCTGAACTGAAATCGTTGGGTGGTTTAGGTTGTATCTGTCCAAAGTGTTCAATCACTAAGGTTCATATTTGCTGGATGCTTCTGCACAAAAAGACTTCACTATGTTAAACTAGCCTTAATTTAACATTTAATATTACTTGTGGTTTGCTGCATGGTTATGCATGACACTGGATATGGACATCATCCAGGAGGTAGTTCATAGCCTGGGGGTCCCCAATGTAGTGGCCATGGGTACCAATGTGCCTGCAAATACTCACCAACCAGCCTCTCTGCCCCCCCTTGGTTTTTATTTTATTTGACAATATATTTTGTAATTTAAAAAATTAAGTGGGAGGCTGGCATGCTGCAAAATGAATGGCTGCCCTCCAGAACCATGGTTATTTGGGTTCAAAAGAGTGGTTTTGGAGCTCAGATCCCACCTCCGCCTTGTACTTAGGTTCTTGGGCAAGTTTCTTTTCTTTTAGTCTCACCAGTTTGCCTTCTGGGAAATGAGTATTTTGTGTTTGGCCATAACCACCATGGAAGCCATTTTATGAATGAGCAAACTCCCTTGGGAGCCATTTTGTGAGAGTGCCCACAACACTCCCTCAAAATTCCAAATGTGTCCACAGGTTGAGGACCCAGTCAGAGTCCATTGGTGGGCCAGTGGCAAATGTTGGGTAGACCACAAAGTGCTTGCTGGTTACTGGGATGCTTACAAAGTATGCTGCACCAAGTGGATCTTGAACTGATCCAGCAAGCACAGAATGCACACTCAGGATCACTTAACAAAATATAAGTGATGCCTTATTGAAGAGATCCAGAGTTAGTATGTATCACTATTGCTTTGTATATTTATCATACATGTGTAGACTACTTTCTAGAAAAGGGGGGGGGGGGAAGTAAGCCACACAAGTGTAAGGGTAAATCCAAGTCTCCTGTTTTCTTTGAAAGACCACTATGATAATGGGTTGCTTTTCTACATAGGTACAAACACATATCATTCAATGTAATCCTGTGTCCACTGAGATGCATAGAAAAATCTGCTTTGCTTTCAATGCTAAATGACCAAGCATATATTATACATGCCATTTGTGAAAGTCCAAATATCTATACATGTGCTGACATGTTATGATTTCATAATGTTTCTCTAGCATTTTGCCAAGACTTGTCTACTTCTGACATGTTGACTAGATTGTGTACAGGAATGGCAGAAAACTTTCAACAAGTGAGCCAGATCTAAAATACAAAATGCTATGCCTCTTGTACACAGGCCTGCATAAATGTCGTTCCCACCCAGCCTGTGCCTTGACCAGATTTTACTTCTAGACTGGTGAGCCAGTTCACACATGAATGCTCATCAAGCGGTGACTTCCATGTGTGGATGAGCTATCACCTCAAAAATAATACACATATTCATTGGTAATTTTATTTATTTATTTATTTATTTTATTTATTTATTTCATTTCATTTCACTTTATTTCTATACAGCCCAATAGTCAAATCTCTCTGGGCAGTTAACAAAAATTAAAATGACAAGGTACAGCATAAAATATAAAACATGGGAGCTTGAAACCACAATATAAGAGTACAACCAAAATAAACCAAGCAGCAATGCAGAGATTTAAAATACAGATTTAAAATATAGATTTAAAGCAGCAGAGCTAAAAACAAACAAAAAAACTAGGGTGCTAAAATGTCATGTATGTATGAACATATGACAACCATACGGCACTAGCTGACAATAATGACTTTGCTACAATTAAAGATTATAGCTGTTATCTATAATCAAACAATCTTATGGCCCCATCATATGTAAGTATTCTAAGATGTAAGTCCTACTGAGTTCAATGGATAATTTTTCCTTAAATGTATAAGATTCTGTTCATATATAGTAGAAGTATGCCCAGTTAAAACTAGAGATTGGATGGCTTTATTCATAGTTCATTCCTATTATGATTATATTCGCAAATTCTGTAGACGTTATGTAGAATGATTCTCAGGCCTAGTTTTTCTGAATAAAGCCAAATCTGACTTTCAGCACTGCTGAGAAGTTTAATGAAAGGATAGGCTCTGCCAGCCTTATATTAAAAAGATTCCTGACTGTTAGAGTAATACGACAATGGAACCAATTACTTAGGGAGGTCATGGGCTCTCCCACATTAGAGGCATTCATGAGGCAGCTGGACAACCATCTGTCGGGTATGCTTTAAGGTAGATTGCTGCATTGAGCAGGGGGTTGGACTCAATGGCCTTATAAGCCCCTTCCAACTCTTCTATTCTATGTTCTATGATTCAAAGCCTGAACTAATTCAGATCTCCAGTTATTTCTCAACCATGGAAGAAGCATTAGAATGGAGCACCCTGAGCTTATTCGACACGGTCCAAAGCCACATCTCTTGAAAATCTATAATCAATGGAATGGATCTGAACTAAGTTAGTTGGACTTAGTTCCCATTGAAATCTTTGGGACAAGTTAGTCATGGTTTAGTAACTATTGAAATTGATGGGGCTTAAATGAAACTAACTTTAGTCTGAAGTCAACCCAATGTGTTTCATCCACTCCAGTTCCCATTATTCATAGCACTCCTGCTGAGCTTAATCCATACCTGGTACCAAATTTTCTAATGATGATGAGCAGAGCATATATAAATGTTTGGACTCTTCCTGGTATCTGACGAACAGAGCAGAAATGTGCTAGAACTAAATGAAAGTCTAGAAGATCCTGTACCACTTGAGTGAATTCTCTTTCCCTCCATTTCTTTTTGGCTCTGTCAGGAAGAAACTCTTCCACTACTTAAAAAGACCTCCATCTATTTCAGGAGCCCCAGCAACAACAACAATACATATCTAGAAGGGTACACATTATTGGAGCCTGGAGATCTAAGGGGGCTGGTCCAAGTTCTAATCCCACTATGATGAGGAGAAAAATTGAGGATAAGTGATAGATCATGCTTAAGGATATTTATGGAAACTTATTCCCCAGTATCTGTGAACCTGTTGTCCAGATCTTTATGAGATTTGCTGGAGCCAATCAGAAGGTGAACATTGAGTTGCTGGCACACCATTCTGTTGAACAGTGAGAATGTGCTTGTGCAGTTAGACGTGGGTTTGTATTTTGAAACACATAGAGCTCTTTCAGATGGGGGAAATCGCGATCTCTTGCCATTGGTTCTGAAGCTGCATCTCTTCTGCTTCTGCTTCTGCAACAGGAAGAGAAGTGACCACATGCCCCATTCAGTGTAGTGGGACAGCACTCTCTAGTGGGTGTTTTTATAGCGAAACCTCTCCTGCACACGGCAGGAAATCGCGTTATAGCTCAGAAGAGTTGTGTTTATTAAAGAAGATTATTTTACGATGAAAATAATGTTGGAAGGAGTGGGAGACGAGTGGGATACGTGCAGGAGGAGCACGCCGTCATTAAAATGATCTGCAAAGATCCGTGAGTGGCCAGTCACAAGCGTGCTTTAAAACGCTTGTCTAAAGAAGCTCAGAGATCTGTGCTTACTTCTGGAACCTGCTCTCCCAAGAATTACCAAGGGTTCTTTGCGCATAGGCAAGAGGAACATACAGCGGTAGGGGAGAGAAAGCACCATCACAGTCAGGTACATTGGCCCCCAGGGGCAGTAGGCACCACTGAAGCTGGTAGAATTTACACACCCCAAATATATCTGAGTAATGTCTACTTCACAGATCTTTCTGGAAATTTTCCTTATGAAACGGTGCATCGGAGAGAAAAAAGTCTACCTGTGGAAAAATGTATTTATTTTATTAAATAAGATTTACAGAGAGAGACAGAGAGAATGTAGCAACCTCCCCCACCTGGTGCCCTCCAGGTGTGTTAGGCTGCAATTTCCATCAGCCAGCACAGCCAGTGGTCAGGGATTCTGGAAATTGCAGTCCCAAAAATCTGGCAGACAGCTCCACAGGCTGCTTTCCTGACCTAAACCCACCTTTTCTTAGGATTCACTTCACGGTGCTAAACACAGTCCCACTAAGTTGAATTTACCAGCACTTCATTCCCTGGGGAAAATATGTGTCAAACTGATTGACAAAAATTATATCTAATCACCCTGTGTGCAGCAGTTGACATGTGAATGTTCAGCTGAGTTCCACAGAAACAGCTTCCAAAAACAGTTCTAACAAGGGGACAGATTAAATCATTCCTCTCGTTGCTTTTTGTCTTCAGACTTTTCCTAAAACATTCTTCATTTTTTCTTAAACTGAGATATCCAGCTGAGGAAGAAAGTTGTGAGACTTTTCCTTTGCTCCTCCAACCAAGGGAAGGAAAGACATTATTCTCGTAGGCTTTTCTTTTCTTTTCGTTTTTGGAAGGAAGTGGAGCAACATGCTCATACAGCACCCCCTACTGGCCATGCCAAGATCATCACCGTCCTAGCATTTTCAACAGCTGTCACTGATTCTTGTGCTCGGCTAGTATAGAATTCAGACAAAAGTCATCCTTTCCCAATTCTCTCACCTGATTCTTTCCCCAAGTGTGAATGGCCTCACTAACTCATTTTGAAATGCTTAGTAATAAAGTCATCCCTAAGCATTCGGTCTCACGGGTGCTTTGTAAAGTGGAATAGCCACTGCGTACAAGGCTTCTGAGGCAGGCGGCATCCCTCTCAAAAGATTTTGGAAGATAACAGAATGGATCAGGAGGATTACCATGGCATTAACAACTCTGATTACATCCCCTGCAGTTGCTTGTAGGTGTAACAGCAGAACTTCAGACTCCTGTGAGCAATGAAAACAAAAGCGTATTAACTGAAAGAGGAAACGGAGGAAGTTTCACCATTAGCTGGGTGGGATGAATCTGGCTTGCATTGGACAAAAGCGACACACTTCTTTAATGACATGCAATGCACGTCAGGAGCTTCATGCACAAACAGCTGCTATGTCAAGGAGATGCCGTGATGTTCTACTGTTTAGGGATGTGAATGTGTTGCAAAAGTTATTGTTTGGAGTTGCAGGTCTGGGTGAGTATAGAATGAGTGGTGAGTGGTGATTGGTTAGTTGTTTGAAGTGCCTGGATTGGTGGGGTGTGTGAGAGTGGGAGGAGCTGGAGAGCGAATGAGTTATATATGTCAGACAGAGGGAGAGCTGACAAGGTTTTGTTTGGGGTTGAATTGAGGAGGGGGTTGTTTTGGGTTGAGAAACTGGGAGAAGAGAGAGAGAGAGTATCTAGTGAGGTGATTGATTGATTGATATTGTGAGAGGAAACAGTTTAGCTTTAGGAACAGTTTGAAACATACAAGCATTATACTTGAAACCGCTATGCAAATGAACTAAAGAAACCAATAAGCTTACTGTGCACACAATATACCTGATGTTAATAAATCTTGTTAATTTCATTCAACTGGTGTGGTCATTAAAGTGTACCTGAGAAAGGTACTAGTGGCAGCAGGAACATAAAGGCTTGTCTGAGGCCAGGTTGCTGGGCTGTAGAGCTGTGGGGCCTAATAGTAAAGGCTGGACAGGAGCAGCAGCAGCAAGGAGCTAGGATAAGGTATCACAGATGCCACTATTTTTCATCTTGGAAGACAGTGGCTATGTTAGACGTTTTGAACTGAAATGAGTTAGATGGCTACAATTAGCAAGGTCTTCTCTACCCTCCACCACAAAAGTGACTCGTTTTTTAAACCAATTTATAGACCACTTATCGTATCTCAGAAGATTTCTCTCAGTGCTCTGCAATGCAAGATGATAATGATGATGATGATACAGCTCATCACTTAAAATATTTACGATCAGAAATCTAACAATGAACAAAATGGGCAGCACAAGCAGTCAAGGACAATGGAACCAATGACCTGGGGATGTCGTGGGATCTCCCACACTAAAGGGATTCAACTGGCAGCTGGGCAGCCATCTCTCAGGGATGCTTTGAGGTGGATTCCTGCATTGAGTAGGGGGTTGTACTCAAGGGTTATAGGCCCCTTCCAACTCTACTATTCTATGATTATATGACTCTATGGAACCCTGGGTGAAGATGTTGGTCTTCAATAGGTGCCTAAAGCACGCCACAGACTCCTGAATACCAGGGGAGAGGGCATTCCACAAGGTGGTCACTACCATGGAGACAGGCCCACGTTGGGGTTGCTGCCAGAGGGCAGAGTAGATGGCCAAACCAGCTGCAATGGGGGGGGGGGACACAAGCCCTGTTTTTAGATGAGTCCCTGCAAACTTTGCCCCACAAGGTTTCTGCCCACTTTCTCGAATTAAACAACACAGTGATTTAATAAATGCAACTAGTTTTTTATTAATGATATTGATATCCCATTCATACAATAAATACAAAAAAAGCTTTGTCTTTCATTGTCTTAACAAGCAGACAATCATGATAGCTGCTAGCAGTGTTGAGTCCTTTTCCAGGACCTCAGAAGTCAGGAATGGTAGGAGTGACCCTTTTCAAAACCTTACATTCTCTAAAATACCTCATTCAAAGTATGAGACCTGGGAATGGTGAACCCAAAAATCTGATTGGCTCCTGTACCTGAGATTTCAGGCCTATTCCCATCTACCTAGGCCTCCTGCCTGCATCATTTGTTCGTTCAAAAGTTTTAGTAACTATCACAGGATGCCCTCTAGACTTCTAGGCCACAAAACTGCCCTTATAGTTGATTTATTTATTACATTACTATACTATACTACCCAATAGCTGAAGCTCTCTGGGCAGTTCACAAAATTTTAAAAAAGGAAATACCGAATAAAAACAGTATAAAATATAAAAACTTAAAACTACAGTATAAAAATACAAAACTGCTAAAATGCTCGGAAGATAATAAAGGTCTTCACCTGGTACCTAAAAGACTATAATGTAGGCGCCAGGCAAACCCCTCTAGGGAGCTCCTTCCACAGCTGGCTTGCCACAGCAGAAAAGGCCCTCATCCTGGTAGCCACCCACCTCACTTCCTTTGGCAGAGGCTGCCAGAGAAGGATCCCTGAAGATGACCTTAGGGTTCGGGCAGGTACATATGCGAGGAGACAGTCCTTCTGATAACATGGACCCAAGCCGTTTAGGGCTTTGAATGTTAATACCAGCACTTTGAATTGGTCAGAGACCTGGGCATTTTACTGCTTTAAAATGGTTTATAACAGTTGTGACAACTGTTGGGGCCCAGGATACACACCATATACAGTTTTCAAACCATTTTCAAAGTGTCAGATCCTGCTTGGTGTAGATCTGGCTCTGGACTGGCATCCAGTGAAGTTGGAAAAGTACTGGCATAATGTGGTCCCGTTGGCCAGTCCCTGTTAACAATTTTGCTGCCCTGTTTTGGACTAGTTGAAGTTTCCAGAGCATTTTCAAAGGCAGACCCACATGTAACACACAAGAGATTATCAGAGCATGGATAACTGTAGCTAAGCTAACTCTGCCCAGATAAGGGCATAGTCAGTATATCAACCTAAGCTGATAAAAGGTGCTCTGTGCCACCAAGTCCATCTGTGACAGTACTAGCTCCCAGAGCACCCACAAACTACGAAGGTGATTCTTTAGGCAGAGTGCAGCCCCCTCCAAAACAGGCTGAACATCAGGGCAGATGAACCACCCAGTAACATTACTTCCATCTTGTCTGGACTGAGAGCCTATCTACACACGCAGGATAAAAAACTGTATATGGTGTGTGTCCTGGGCCCCAACAGTTCTCAAAACTGTTATAAACCATTTTAAACCATTTTAAAGCAGAAGTGTAGATAGGCTGTCAGTCTCAGTTTATTGGCCCTGATCCAGTCCATGGCCCACTGATTCAGAATGGCCACTGACTCATCTGGGTTTGATGAAAAAGAGAGGCAGAACTGGGCATAGGGATATACGAATCCCCCAACGTCAGGTCTGGGGGTTCCTCAGCAGGGAAATTCAGGTCTCTTGGGTAATCCCCAGAGCCTTACTCTGCCTGTTAGATTTCACGGGGCGGCTCCCATCCATTCTAAACAGTGTGATGGGCCACCTTACCATGCTTCTGCAAGTGGCTATCCCTCACAGAATTGGGGCAAACTGATACAATTGAGCCAACATCAAGATATGCTGAACGCCTCTACTGAAATCAAAGTACTTCAGTATTTAGCCACAAATTTATTTATTGTGTTACATTTCTATACCACCAATAGCTGAAGCTCTGTGAGCGGTTCACAGCAATTAAAACCATTAAATACAACACAATAAAACACAAGATAAAATTTTAAAAGTTTAAAACTACAGTATAAATCCAAAATAAAAATAGAAATCAGAATAAAACCTAGCAGTAGTGCAAAGATTTAGGGCTCCATCACACCTATTTTTTCCCCTGGTTTAGCTCTGCATTTTTTTACCTCCATTTCAGAAACGCTGCAACCGCTCCTCTCTTTCACGATCGTAGCTATACCAGTGAACTCTCTTTTTGCTCTTGTGCTGCTATTGTGCTTGTCCCACTCCACCTCTTCTCCTTCCCCCTCCAGTTCATTGGTTCTTGTCGTTGATGGACATTGTGATAGACATGGCAGCTTTCCCCCCTTGCTCATTGGAGCTCCTAAGGGTATTAACGAAAATGCTTACATCTGTGTAATGTTTAAAGATAAAGAGATGAAATGCGGCACTGAGATAGGTCTTAAGGAGGGCTTTAGCCCTGACAAATTCAAATCAGATCGGTTCATCCCTTGATTTTTGGAAAATTTAAAAATAGAAATTAACTAAAATGCTTACATCTGAAATGGTGCAATGGTGTATTTAAGGGATTACAGGATTATGGAATTAGAGAGTCAACCTATCCTAGTTTCAACACCCCTGTCCCGGTGCATTTTTGGCATGATCATGCTGACTCAGGAGTAAAACCATAGAGTTCAATGGGACCTCTGTCTCTCCCCCTTCACAGTTGAACAGAGAACTGCCCGCCCTCCTCTTTTGTCAGTGAAACTGCCCTTAGACATGCCCACCCCAACAAAGAATGGGATGGTCTGATAGAGCACAAAAACAGCAATACACGGGAAGGAGGAGCACATTTATTTTACATAGAAGGAAAAAACAGACTTTGCCCGTTCCAAAATGAAACGAAAATGGAGGGCAAGAAGCGAAATGAGTGCAGGACAGGGACCACGTCATGTGAGTACTGTGCTGCAAAACCACATACCAGGCATGGCGACTGTGCGATAAATCACTGGTGTGATGGAGCTCTTAAAATGCAGTAACAGATTTAAAAACAACAGAAAATAAAAGACTAAAATGTTTGAGAAAATAAGGTCATCACCTGGTGCCGAAGAAACACTACGTAAGCACCAGGCAAGCCTTTCTGGGAAGCTCATTCCACAAACAGGGTGCCACAACAGAAAAGGCCCTCTTCATAATAGCCACCTGCCTCACTTCCTTTGATGGGGGCTCTCAGAGAAGAACCGCTGAAGACAAACCTAGGGTCTGGGTAGGTATGTAAATTTGATCTCAAGTTTATTTAATGGTAACATAAGATGCAAGCATTTTTGCTGGATTATGGCCAGTTTGTGTATCAGGATGTAATGTTTCACAGGACTCTCTGCTTGGGTGCAAGTAGGGAGGTGTCTGTTTTCAGAAATAAAGGGAAAAGAGATGATATTGTAATTTGAGGATGTGTATGATCCTGGCAGCAATACTCAACAGTATCATGCTCTGCTCTTCCTCATTTTAGTGTGACTCCAGAGGACAAGGCTCCCTTATCTCTATTTGCAAGGATTTCTTGTGGAGTAGACAGAGGAGGCGGCAACTGAATGCCATTACTTCTAAAATTACATACCACCAATGAGACTAACATCCTCCCCACCACCATCACCACCTCCTGGCACATTTACTAAAGATAATACAGAACTTTAAAATCCTGTTGTTCAAACTCCCTGTGCTTGTTAAAGTGCAGGAGACAATCTGTAGTTGCTTATTTTGTATCTAAGCAACTGTCAGACTCCATATCTACTAATAAGAAAGGGTGTAATTATATGCTGCAGCTTTAATTAGTAGCAGATGCCTATGTTTATGAAATAAAATGTAAGATTTTTCTGAAGTGCAGAATCCTGATTATATGCAAATCGAAAATACCCTTTGTGTTGCTTCTGAAAAACCTCTCTTTGGGGGGCTATAGTGTATTTCACATCCTCCCTTTTATAGATGAGAACGAGGACACTCCTGCAGACTTGCCACACGTAAATATTACAGCCAGAAGTTTCTCTCCCCAATCCCCACCCCCAAATTAACATTGCTGAAGGCTCCTCTCCATCTGTATTCATGGACCCTGTGATCGGGGGCACTGTGCTCAGTTTGGAACAAGGATGCAGTCGTAAACTAACCATAATAATTACATTTTTAAAGGTAAGGCTTAGTCATTATGGAAGCCTACAAGGAAACAGTGCACTGGCGTCTCATGTCCCAATGCGTGCATTTGCACGCATGCACACTGCAGTCAAAAGGCACCTGTGCGTGTTCAAACAGCTCCTTAAGAGATTTCACTTCAAGGGGGGAATATTGAACCCTAAAGCTCAGTAGTGCAGGTATGTGCACACTGACAATTGTCAAAAGCCATTTTAAAAATACAACATTGGGATAGGTCCCAGAAAACAGGGAGAGCTGGAGAGCAAAAACTCCTCTACATACATACATACATATCTATATCTGTGTATCTATATCTATCTATATCTGTGGCTTTCTGCTCTCGGTTTCATTCTCGGATTGCAATCGGCTTAATTTCACAGGCAGCCACATGGTTTGGATTGAATATTTCCTATTACTGTGTCCTCCATTCAATTCAATAAAACAGTGCCATCTAGTGGCAGAATTATAGCACAATGCCAACTTTACTTGGGGCCAATTTTGTGGCTTTTTTAAAAAAAAGGCTGATTAACTGTTTTCTGACAGTGGAATAAGGGGAAGGATAGTGCAGGAGACATCCTGGCTGTTGACAACATCATGTAATTGACCAGCAAACTTCCATGAGTGGCCAGTCATGAGCATGCTATAAATCACTTGTTTAGAGAAGCCTCATGCCATCAGGCTGCACCAAGGTGTGAGAAGTTCTAAAAGCAAATTACAGCACAATCCTATGCATGTCTACTCAGAAGTAAGTCTCCCTGAGTCCAAAGGGGCTTATTCCCAGGAAAGTGTGCAGAGAATTGCAGCCTCAGTTTCCTTCGTGTGAGAAAGCATTGGATACGTGGTTTTTTTTGTGATAATTGTTATAAACATGCAAGCAGAGCAAATTGTAGATTAATTGACCCATCTACAGCAAGTAGCCAGAGATGCATCATCCTCAACAAATGCACAGCTCTGTCCCCTCCACCGTTAATTCAAGCTGTAAAGCTAGTTCTCTCTTGCCCTGCCCCCAAGGCTCTAGGTGTCCCATGATAGGGTGACCATGTGTCCTCTTTTACAGAGGACAGTCCTCTATTTGAAGGGCTGCCACCAGAGGATTGTCCTCTATTTTGAAGGTGTGCTCTATCTGAAGGGTTGTCCAGCCCAAATCCTGTATAAAGAACCATCAGAAGGAAGAGCTGGGCCTTGTGGTTGCCCAGCAACCGAACCTGGACAGCAAACTGAGCAAGGCACACAGGTCTCCTAGTCATTGTCTTGCACGCTATGGCAAGATGTACTGTATTTCTATTTAAAATATAAGAATTATTTATAACTTTGAAATTATCCCTATAAATCACCGTATGCAAATGTGATGCAAATCAGTATCCGCTTTTGTCCTTTTTTTTTTTGGCGGTTCACAAGTGGCCACCCTAGTCCCATATTGAACGCTACAACTAGCAAAGATCATTTAGGCTCTTTTGCTAAATCCCCATTTAGGCCAGAGGTGCAGAACCAATCCAGCATGCCTGGGGTCTCCCTTTCCCCTGATTGGTGGCTATTTTACAGTTCCCCCCCCCCCCCCCGCCATCCTAAAAGGTTGAAATGCTTCTCCTAAGGCGTAGTTACTAGAAGTAAGAGCTTTAATCTAAAATATCTGGCATTTTGGCCATGCTTTGCCTTTGGCCCCATCCACCACCAGAACGTGGCCCACAAAAGCTTCTCCAAAATTGAATTCAGCTTTGGGATGATTAAGGTTCAACACCTCTGCTTTAGGCAAAGACATGGCAAGAGACCTCTCCTTGCAAATAAAGACAGCCAAAGATATAATACTACCATATTTATCTATACGCCTACAGATTCACATCCATCTAGATTTGACTACTGCACTGCATTGTACATGGGACTGCCCTTGAAACGTATCTTCTGGTGACAAGCACTGTCCATTTGGGACATATGTTGAGAATATTAGAAGATCTTCTCCGGAAAGGTATTGGTTTTGGTTTATAAAGTCCTGACTGGGTGATCTCTTTCTCTCTCAACCTAGACTACCTCGCAGGGTTGTTGTGAGGATAAAATGCAGAGAGTACCATGTATGCCACCCTGAACACCTCGGAGGAGAGGCAGGATATAAATGTTACAAACAAGCAAACAAACAAACATGACAGGCAAGAATTCAGCAAGTACAGATTTTCTGATCATGCTGCTGCAATCATGGGGAAACTGAACCAGTTAACATTCTGCCTGTCGTGCACCTTGAAATGCTCATGCAGGAAAAAAGATGGCACGCACAGATGTATGAAAATAATAGGGATGTGCACTGGATCGGACCCGATCCACGATCCGAGTCCGGTCCAGTGGGAAATCGGATAAATTATCCGATTTCCGATCCCGCAGCTGGATCGGCCGATCCAATCCGAACCGGTCCGAAAAAGCTCCGAACCGGTTCGGCGGATCGGCGGATCGGCGGGCGCCCACTGGCGCCCACCGCCGCTTCCATTGGCGGGCGCCAGCGGGCGCCCGCCGATGAAAGTGGACAGCGGGGGGGGGAGGAGGGGGGCACTTACCTTCTCGGCCCGGTGGCTCCCGTCCGGCGCCGGCGCCTACTACTACTAGCAGGCTCCGCGGCCTGCTCTAGGGTGGCGCGCCGGGTGATGTCATCACCCGGCGCGCTACTCTAGAGCAGGCCGCGGAGCCTGCTGGAAGTAGTAGGCGCCGGCGCCGGACGGGAGCCGCCGGGCCGGAAAGGTAAGGAGGGGGTGCGTGGAGGGGAGGAGGGGGCGCGCGGAGGGGGGAGGGGGGCCCTTACCTTTCCGGCCCGGCGGCTCCCGTCCGGCGCCGGCGCCTACTACTCCCAGCAGGCTCCGCGGCCTGCTCTAGGATGGCGCGCCGGGTGATGTCATCACCCGGCGCGCTACTCTAGAGCAGGCCGCGGAGCCTGCTGGAAGTAGTAGGCGCCGGCGCCGGACGGGAGCCGCCGGGCCGGAAAGGTAAGGAGGGGGTGCGTGGAGGGGAGGAGGGGGCGCGCGGAGGGGGGAGGGGGGCCCTTACCTTTCCGGCCCGGCGGCTCCCGTCCGGCGCCGGCGCCTACTACTCCCAGCAGGCTCCGCGGCCTGCTCTAGGATGGCGCGCCGGGTGATGTCATCACCCGGCGCGCTACTCTAGAGCAGGCCGCGGAGCCTGCTGGAAGTAGTAGGCGCCGGCGCCGGACGGGAGCCGCCGGGCCGGAAAGGTAAGGAGGGGGTGCGTGGAGGGGAGGAGGGGGCGCGCGGAGGGGGGAGGGGGGAGGGGGGCCCTTACCTGCCCGGCCCGGCGGCTCCCGTCCGGCGCCGGCGCCTACTACTACCAGCAGGCTCCGCGGCCTGCTCCAGGGTGGCGCGCCGGGTGATGTCATCACCCGGCGCGCTACTCGAGAGTAGGCCGCGGAGCCCGCTGGTAGTAGCCGCCGGCGCCGGACGGGCCGAGAAGGTAAGTGGCGGGGAAGGGGGCTTACCCCCCCCCCCGGAGCCGTCCGCTTCTATCCGCTGGCGCCCGCGGGCGCCAGCGGATGGAAGCAGGCGGCCCCAGGGGAGGTAGGGAGCGCGGGGGAGGGGGTTTACCTGCCGGGGCCGTCCACAGCGGACGGCCCCGGGGGGGGGAGGGAGTTAGGCCCCCCCTTACCCACCCGCCGCCATTTTTTCCTCATAGACTTGCATTGCAATGCAAGTCTATGGGGAAAAAAATGGCGGCCGATCCAAAAATGTACGATTTTTGGGTCGGGATCGGACTCGATCCGGTCCGGGGGGCCTCCGATTTTGTCCGAACCGGTCCGGGACAAAATTGGAGGTCCCGATCCGGGTCCCGATCCGATCCGGGGGGTCCATGCACACCCCTAGAAAATAACTGTTTAGGCTGCCCATTTGTAGGCCTTTACCTGACATTATTTTCGTTGGGAATCTGCAAGTAACCCCAAGAATCTCTGTGCTTTTGCATATCTCCCCTTTGTTTCAGGGAGACCCTATTTAACACAGGGGAGGGGGGAGCAAGGGCCAGATCTCTCATCTCACACAAAGTGTATTGTACTAATTTGCAGATAACATCCACGTTTCTTCAATATCTTCCCAACAATCTCCTTTTATAGTTTCTCTGTACTTTAGTTTTCTTTTGTAAGCCTGTATCATTTCATTTTGACCATTGCCAGTGCTGTTCATAATTTTCCATACCTGTTGACGATGCCTTTGGGAGGCAGAGGATTTTCACAGCAACACAACATATCCGGCAGAGTTTTCAGAGAAGCAACTTGTTTCTTTCCCTTTGCTGACACCTAGTGTTAGTCGATTGCTATCATGAAACAATCATATGCCTTTTTGCAATGTGTAGGAAAAAGCAGGTGAAAGACTTTTTAAAAAGTCATCTTTTAATGGTGGGGGGAAATATATTAGAGAGCAATCCCATGGCTCCCTACACAATCCCATAGCCCCCATGGTCTTGGGGGCATAGGATAGTTTGTATTCATAGAATCATAGAATACTAGAGTTGGAAGGGGCCTGTAAGGCCATCGAGTTCAACCCCCTGCTCCATGCAGGAATCCAACTTAAAGCATCCCTGATGGATGCTGTCCAGCTGCCTCTTGACTGCTTCTAGTGTGGGAGAGCCCACGACCTCCCTAGATAATTGGTTCCATTGTCGTACTGCTCTAACAGTCAGGAAGTTTTCCTGATGTCAGCCAGAATCTGACTTCCTGTAACTTGAGCCATTATTCCGTGCACTCTGGAATGATGGAGAAGAGAACCTGGCCCTCCTCTGTGTGACAGCCTTTCAAGTATTTGATGAGTGCTATCATGTCTCGCCTCAGTCTTCTCTTCTCCAGGCTAAACATGCCCAGTTCTTTCAGTCTCTCCTCATAGGGCTTTGTTTCCAGACCCCTGATCATCCTCGTTGCCCTCCTCTGAATCCCCTCCAGCTTGTCTGCATCCTTCTTGAAGTGTGGTGCCCAGAACTGGACGCAATATTCAAGATGGGGCCTAACCAGTGCCAAATAGAGGGGAACTAGTACCTCATGCGATTTGGAAGCCATACTTCTATTAATGCAGCCCAAAATAGTTTCCCCCATGAGGAAAGGTTACAACAGCAGGGATCGTTTAGCTTGGGGGGGAAAGTAGGGCAAGGGGAGGCATGATAGAGGTGTACAGAATTATGCATGGTGTGGACAATGTGGATAGGGAGACATTTTTCTCTCTCTCAAATACTAGAACCCAGGGTCATCCAATGAAGCTGATTGGTGAGAGATTCAAGACAGATTAAAAGCACTTCTTCAGACAGCACATGGTTAAATATAGAATTCACTACCACAAGTTGTAGTGATGGCCATCAATTTGGATGGCTTTAAAAGGGAGTTGGATCAATTCCTGGAGAAGGCTATCAATGGCTACTAGTTCTGATAGCTATGTGCTACCTCCAGTAGCAGAGGCAGTAAGCCTATGTACACCAGTTGCTGGGGAACAGGGGAAGGAGTGTGTTGTTGTACTTGTGCCCTGCTTTTGGGTCCTGGTTGACAGCTGTTTGGCAACTGTGTGAACAGAATGCTCGACTAATGGACCCTTGGTCTGATCCAGTATGGCTTTTATGTTACCTTCTCCCAGCACTATAAAATTAGAGTTTCCTTTCTGCAAATACTGCCTTTGGGAAGAGGCATTGCTCCCTAAAGTCCAGGTCCTTAGCCTTCCACTGTTGGCTGACACTGTTCTTCTATATCCTCAAGAATTTGGAATGTCCTCTATGGTCAAGGGAGAAATGGCAATTCCTTACCATGTATTCCTGTTCTCCTTGTCCAGTGGAAGACATTGCAGCCGTCCTGAGCTGGGACATGGATTCGGTGTATCTGGATTCCTAGTGGGTTTTCCTTGCAACATACATGGCAGGTGGAGTGGTGGCCAGGGCCTCCTCAGGTTTTCTCCCAGCTCCCTCCATGTGGTATATTGTTTTGGACAATTTTCTCTTTTAATTGTCTGACTGCAGCAATAGAATGGATATCATCTGAGAAAGGTTTGAGAGGTTCTTCTGCCCTTCCAGTCTAGTCTGGGAGGGTGAGATCTCTCCCACCCTTGAGGGTGGAACTGACATGGCTCGATTCTGTTGGAACGTCCTATGTTGGTTAAGGGGAGTAGGGATGTACAGTAATTTCCATTTTTCCTCACTGTATTTGTAATACCTAGCAATCCAGCACATGAATCTTCCCAATTGTGTGGAGCAGGTATTTATGGAGTCATCCATCACTAGCATGAAAAATATCCACATGATTGCATGCATCCCTTTGCCAAGCTGTACTACAGCTACCCCCTACTACACAGTGATAGAAGTCAGTGGATCAAATCCCCACAATGGATCTGGGTAACACAGATATTACATTCTGCTTGACTGCCTGCCCATCATCTACATTTATGGTACAGCAGGAAGAACATGCATCTTCTCCACTTGCCCAATTTTCCTCACTCCTCCTTTTCCCCCACTAGGACAATTCAGAAATGCAGGTTGCTTACCCGTAACCATAGTTCTTCGAGTGGTCATCTGTGCAGTCACACATATGGGCTCGCGCCGACGCCGAGCCTGTTCGGGAAACTTCGCTAGCTAGCTAGGCTTTTATTTGGTGGGAACCCCTCCCCCCACCATCCTACCGTGCATGCTCCGGGTTCCCGCTCACCTCAGTTCACTGAGACCGCTAGGCCTCGCGACCAAGGGAAGAAATGACATAATAGAAGCTGGAGAATGAACCTAGAGGATGATGGATGATGAGCATGCTGGGAACCATCTTGACAAACAAGCGGTGCCAAGAGGGGACGGCGGGCGGGTTGTGTGACTGCACAGATGACCACTCGAAGAACTACGGTTACAGGTAAGCAACCTGCATTTCTTCTTCGTGGTCTCTGTGCATCACACATATGGGCGAATAATAAGCAGACTTACCGGAGGAGGGTAGGCACGCTGGTCACTCACTGGCATATTGAGGAAAGTACAGCTCTGCTGAAGGAACAGTCCTGGTGAGCTCTGACGTCCAATCTGTAATGCTTGACAAAGGTAGAAGCATTAGACCAGGTAGCCGCCTTGCATAGATCAGAGACCGAAGCTCCTTGCAGGGAAGTGGTAGAGGCTGGCTGTCCTCTTGTGGAATGAGTGGTGACTGAGAGTGGAGAGTCTTTGCCCACTAATAGGTAGGCTAACTTAATGGTCTCCACAATCCACCTGGACAATCGCTGTGTAGACACAGGGAGTCCCTTGTTCTTTCCTCCATAGCAGACGAAGAGTTGTCTCAATTTGCGATATGCCTCAGACCTTGATTTGTGGAAAGCCAGTGCGCGCCTAACATCCAGGGCATGTAACATAGAACATAACGGGTCTGAGGAAGCCTTGAAGAACGTAGGTAAAACTATATCTTGGTTAATGTGGAAACTAGATGTAACTTTGGGAGTAAACGACGGACCAGTCCGCAACACAACTTTGTTTTGAAAAAACTGGGTATAAGGAGGGTTGACAATCAGAGCAGCGAGCTCTGATGCCCTTCTGGCAGAAGTTATCGCCACTAGGAATACGGTCTTCATAGTTAGCAGATGGATGTCTGTAGTAGCCAACGGTTCAAAGGGTTTTGAGGCCAGGGCAGCCAAAACAGTGGATAAACTCCACTGCAGTACCGAAGTACGAAATGGAGGGAAAGTATTATGGAGTCCTTTCAGAAAAGTTTTAGAGATGGGGTGTGTGAAAACCGAAAAGCCATCTATCAAGGCATGGTTCACAGAAATGGCCGCCAGATACACTCAGAGTGACAACGGCTTTAAGCCCGTAGCATATAAAGAGTGCAGAAACTTAATAACTCCGATCGTTGATCCAGCATATTCGTCAAAGTCATTATCTCTGGCAAAGCCCTGGAATCTTTTCCACTTGCTTTTATACGAAGCTCGGGTAGAGGGTTTTCTGGCAGCCTCAAAAATTTATTTTATTTCCGATGGGAAAGCTAAGTCCTGCCATCAGGCTGGATCCTCCACGCAGTGAGTTGGAGGGTCCGAAGGTCTGGGTGGAATATGAGGCTGTTGGTCTTGGACAACAGGTCTGGGAGAAGTGGAAGGCGCCATGTCTGGTGGTCTGCTAGAAGTAGAAGTGGGGTAAACCAAGCTTGTCTGGGCCACCATGGAGCTATTAGTATCGCGTTCACCTTGTAATGAGAAATCCGCGATAGCACCTTCTCAATGAGCGGGAAGGGGGGAAAGATGTAGAGGAGACCGCAGGACCAATCCCACGTGAAGGTGTCTCCCAGGGAGGATGTTCCTATCGCTGCCCTGGAGCAGAATGCCGGACAGACTGCATTGTCCTGTGTGGCAGATCGATGTCTGGGTTGCCCCATAGAGCAAAGAGGTGGCTCAGGATCCTTGGTGACAGTTGCCATTCGTGCATGTCCCGAAATGTTCTGCTGAGGGCGTCCGCCATCCCATTGTCCTTGCCCGTGATGTGGAGGGCGGAGAGGTGGATCCCTTTGGATATCGCCCAGAGCAGGATGACCCTGGTCAGGTTGAACAAGGGGGGAGAACGAGTCCCTCCCTCCTTGTTTAAGTACCATACGACAGTGGTATTGTCCGAGAGGATTTGTACATGACGGTTGTAGAGATGAGCTTGAAATGCGTAAAGCGCCCTCTGGACTGCAAGCAGTTCCAACATATTTATATGAAGGTGTCTTTCTGAAGGCGACCATATGCCCTGAATGGTCAGGTCTCTGTAATGAGCCCCCCACCCCTCTAGGGATGCATCCGTTGTCACCCTGTGAGACGGACCTGGACTGACGAATGGCATCCCCTGTGATAGGTTGGCGGGATTGGTCCACCAGCTCAGAGAGGATTGCAGTGTGCTGGAGAGGGTGAGTATTACTTTCCTTGGATTCTGAGTCAGGTCGAATCCCTGTAGGAGAAATTGTTGAAGCGGACGCATGTGCAGTCTTGCCCAGCGCACTACGAAGACTGATGCTGCCATGAGGCCTAGTAGCCTTAGGACAGTAAGTGCCAACGCTCGGGGGCTGCGTTGCAGACGAAGGGCGAGTTCGCGTAAGGTTAGGACTCTGTCCTGTGGTAGGAAGGCTCTTCCTACAATGGAGTTTAGGTGGACTCCTATGAATTGGATAGTCTGGGATGGTTGAAAAACGGATTTTTCTATGTTGATTCACAGGCCCAGGGATTGGAGGAGTAAGTGCACCATACTGACGTCCGTTATGGCCTGTTCCCTGGAGGAGGAGATGATCAGCCAGTCATCCAGGTAAGGGTAGAGTTCTATGCCGTTTGATCGTAGATGCGCACAGACTGCTCCCATGCACTTTGTGAAGATCCTTGGGGCTGTTTTTAACCCGAAGGGGAGGACAGAGAATTGGTACAGCTGGCGTCCAATCATAAACCGGAGGTACTTTCGGTGTGATGGATGGATGGAAATGTGGAAATAGGCATCTTTCAGATCTATCAGTGTGAACCACCTGTTCCTTTTCAGCAACGGATGACAGCGAGCGTGACCATTCGAAATTTCTTTGTCTTTATAAATTTGTTGGGATGCCTGAGATCCATGATAGGGCGAAGGCCTCTGGCCTTCTTTGGAACCGTGAAGTACCGGGAGTAGAACCCGTTCCCTAGGGAGGACAATGGTATTTTCGTGATTGCTCCCTTCCTCAGGAGAGATGTGGTTTCCTGAGCTAAGGCATCCGAGGGTTGAGTGACTTTCACAGTGCCAAGAGGAGGGAGGGCCTGAAACTCTATCTTGTAACTGTAGATAATGATGTCTAATACCCAGCGGTCCGTGGTAATGGCGGCACATTGGCGATGGAACTGCCAAAGGGTGCTGCCAAAGGTAGATTGTAGCACGGGGGTGAAGAGGAAGTCAAAGGCGACGTTTAGGCACCGCGTCCTGTCTGTTGCGGGGCTGCCGGAAACGGAAGGCTGGCTTTTTCTGTTGATAGGAAGATGACGGCTGAGGCGGCTGGTAATGGTGAGTGCGATCTTGGGGCAACCATGGCTGATAAGGCAGTGGCCTGTACCATCTGCGAGGCCGGTAGGAAGGTTGCATAGTCAGGTTGAAGCCCATCTTCTTAGCTGTCACCTTTGCTTTATGGATGGTGTCCATTGTGGTGTCAGTTGCAGAATTAAAGAGACCCTCACCATCAAAGGGTAATTCTTCGATTCTACTCCTAGTTTCCTGAGGAAGAGTGGCGGACCGGAGCCAAGCGTGGCGATGAAGTGCCACCGCTGCAACCATTGCTTTTGCTGCACAGTCAGTCTGGTGACGGGAAGTAGTTAATTCCTGCTTGGACAGCTGAATAGCCTCCGCTTGAAACACCCTTGCCAGCTCACGTTGGTCCTCTGGTAGAGAATCCGTCAGAGAGGATATCTTCTCCCACAGGAAGAGTTGGTAGTGTGCCATCATGGCCTGATAGTTAGCCACTTTGATTCCCAGTGCAGCAGAAGAATAAATTCTGCGTCCCATTGAGTCCAACTTGCACCCTTCTTTGTCAGTAGGAGCTGAATGGCTCTTACTAGTCCTCCCTGGCGAGGCTTCGACGACGATAGAGTTCCGTTTGGGATGGACAAACAAGAAGGGCGCATCCACTTCCTTAACCTTGTACAGCACGTCAAGACGCTTAGACGCTGGGCCCATGAAGGACGGGGTGGTCCAGGACTGTCGCACTGTCTTGAGCAGGGTAGGCACCATAGGAAGTATCAGCTGTGGTGACGGGTCGGTATACATGACGTCGAAGATGCGGTCCTCGACCGTCTCTTGCGGAAGGTGATGCTCGATTCCAAGGGACTGAGCCATGCGCAACATCTGGTCAGAGAAGTTCCCCAGCTCCATAGACGGGGTTGCCCGGTCTACGGTACCAACATCATCCGTAGGGGACGGTACCAATGGCGTCACCGACGCCACCGACAAAGTATCAGAGGCGTAGTCGTTCACCGACTGTGGGGAAGATGGAGTAGACAAGTCACGGTGTCGTTCCAGTAATGCAGCTGCTGGAGGCGGGCCCGACACATTAGCTCGTGGTCGATGCCGATGTGGTGTCGGTAGCGATGTCGTCGACAGTTGGCAAGGCGGTACCAGTGGCGGACGCAAACGGGTGTCCGATAAGCACTCTCCTGTATAGGGGTCAAACCGGTAACGAGACGAGCCACGGGAATGATGAGGCAGGTCGGGGTGAGCGGAGTGCCGAGAGCAATCAGAGTACCTATCCCAATCCCGGGATCGAGACCGAGACCGATAGCTTCGATAGGCGGAGCTGGCTCGTGAGGCCTGAGACATCGGAGAGCATGAGTGTCGGGATTGTACGGTGTCTTGTTGTTCAACGGGGTCTGGTTCCAGACACTCGACATCGGACGCTGCATCCATTGGCCATTGCATTGGTGCTGGGAATGGAGAGACCTGTAGCGATGGGCCGGCGAAGGGACCCGAGCCCTCAATAGCGATGCACTTGGTGTCGGAGATGGGCGGTTGTGAATCAATGCTGTTGTTGAAGGTGGAGAGATGCAGCTTTTTTGATGCCTTTGAAAGCTTGAGAGGCTTTTCTCGGGGTTTTGGCTTAGTTTTTTTCAGCTGCTTGCCATGTCGGACTGGTTCAGCCGCCTTTACGGAGAGCTCCTGAGCTGCAGCCTCCAAAGAGGGTGAGCTAGGCGAAGCTGGGCGTGAGCGATTTACAGGCAAGTGCCTACGCTCCCCAGAGGTAGAGGCTGAGGACTCCATCGCTGCAGGTCAAGGCAGATCGACAGCGGCCAGGGCTTTGCTCCAAAGCAGGCTTCTCAGACAGTCCGCTCAGTTGCGTCTGGTTTGCCTGGAGAACTGCATGCAATGGTTGCAGGCTTCAACAATATGGGCTTCACCCAAGCGGGTCAAACAAAGAGAATGTCCATCTGTGAAGGCCAGCTTGGCCCGGCACCTCGAGCAGTTTTTAAACAGCGCGGTCTACGCCATAAGCTGGTGCAGTCCTACAAATGACTGCCTTACTACTAAAACTATTTTTTTAAAAAAAAAAATTATATATATATATATAACACTAACACTAACAGTAACAACTACCTAGCTAACTATAAACACTATTCTATCGTTTTTAGTAAGAAAGAAAAATACGAACGGAACGAAGGACGAAGTCTCCCGCGAGGTTATCAGCGCAGCAGTCGAAAAAAAACTGAGGTGAGCTGGAACCCGGAGCATGCACGGTAGGACGGTGGGGGGAGGGGTTCCCGCCAAATAAAAGCCTAGCTAGCTAGCGAAGTTTCCCGAACAGGCTCGGCGTCGGCGCGAGCCCATATGTGTGATGCACAGAGACCACGAAGAAGAACTGCTCTGAGTAGACATGTATAGATAGGGTTACACTGTGCTTATTCATAAGAGGAACACACTCATTTCCTGCTAGCAAGTTCATGAGTGACAGGTTTCTCCAATGAAATCTTCATCACTTTCTGTCCAATTCCTTCCTATTGTCTTCACACCTCATTTCTCTTCTTTGAGTTGTTGTTTTGGCTTTTTTAGTCTTTGTTTTATTAATCTTTTTACACCCTTCCATTGTGTGAAATCATCCACTCATACTTTCAACTGCTGTCCACATACGCCTCCTTTGCTGTTGACCTTTCTTGTCGATGGTCCACTTACCACTTAGAAAACCTGCCTCTCTTCTTTCACATGTCACTGTTGACACTTTCAACACATTGAAGTAAAGTGTTCTGCAAAGGCCCATTGGAAATGAAACACAAAAACGCCACTGCCAGTTCATCTGTTTAGATCCGGCATGGCAGCAGAATGAACAAATTAGCCTCACCTCAAACATTTACTGGTGGCCCACTGCATATTTTTTCTTGAGTCTGGTACTTTTCAGCCTTATTGTTAGCAGAAAAGCTTAACTGTTTACATTTTGGTGGAATAGGACACAAGAGGTAGAGACTGAATATATTTGAACTTTACATTATCATGGGACTGAATCAGAGCTCAAGTTGGTCATATTTCAAGATATGGAGTACCCATGCTTGGTTGTGTTTCAAAAGATTACTGTTTAGCTTGTGGAACACAACTATGTGCTATTTAGCTATATTCTACTATACATTTCCCATATCTAACAAGTGTCTCTGACGTACACCAGACATATGATACATGACAGTCTAGTGGATACATGTGTTTGCTCAATGCATCCACTCAACATCAGAAAACCTAAAAATGGGATGACTGTGAAATACACAAGAAGAAAGTAATACCAATGCTCTGCCTCCTAATAGAGGAAGCTGCCAGGACTTTAGGTCCTAACATCATGTTTTGCTAGGATATTACACAAACAAGTAATCATAAGTAAACATGGAGGGTGAGATAGATGAAGATGGGGCTATCCCATGTACAATTTTGAAAAAGTGGCATACCCCTAAATAGATCTTAGGTCCTACCAAATGGTTACACCAAATGGATTTTATATTCCTTCAACTCTTGCTTACCACTAATCTATACATGCAGCAGAATCACCCAGTGAATTTCCTGTACTGTCCAACATCAAGTTACCAGATGTGGGAGTTTGAATTGAGTATTCTGCTCAACGTAAGAGGGAAATGCCTGCCCCCACCCCCTAGAATTGTGAAATTGTAGACTCCAAGGAAAACTGTATCTCTCCTATCTTTGGACCGCCTCCCCTAGCAAGGCTTGTCTGCTTCCAGGTCAAATTTCCTTTTAGCATCAGATGAAGGCCTTTTTATTTACACAGCTCTTTTCGACCCATCATTTTTTAACTTGTTTTAATGCAGGAATTTCTGTTGTTTTGAACTGTTGAGTGGTTTTGATATTGAAGTCCAGTTTGAATGTTTGTATGTGAACTGCTCTGGGAACATTCATCAGCTGAACAGCAAGGTAAGTACATTCAATGTATTTTTAGTAGAACTTGATAACATTTTCTTCTAATGATTTGAGAGTGGCCTCTACTGGAGAGTTTTCTTTTCAAAACCCTACCATTCGTGCTACGGAAATATTAAGCTTTAGTATATTCAATGTAGCCTGTCCCTAACTTTATCTATATTCAGAGGTAGCTTGTCTCCAACATTATGCACAACATGGGAATATCAGCTTGAAGATAAGCTATAAGAGTGACATTTTACAGTGCAGCTGTGGAGCAGAAAACTGGTGGATTGTTAACTTGGGACAGCTTTCCCATAAGATGCTTTATGTAAGGTTCTTCCAGATTCTACTAAATAAGAAATCCTTACTAGAACTTCACATTGAGCTGGTGTGTGCATAAAAGTCTTCTTTGTAAGCCTCAAGCTTCACTGGCTATGAAACAAAAAATCCTTAAATATCTCAAACATTATACGTACATTATACCTAAAGTAACTGTACTCTCGCTATAGAGTTCTTAGATATTGTATTTATATTCTTAAAAATTAAAACATATTGAAATGTATTATGAGGCATGCCCCCAACCCCATTTATGACTTTTTGTAAAAATCAAAGGCTATGGTTTGGACTAGACCTCCTATTACACCAACCACTGGTCATACTGGCTGGAACTGATGGAAGATGTAGTCCAAAACATCTGGAGGGCACTGGGTTGGGGTGTATCCATTTCATACTAGTCAGTCAATCTGGCCCAAGATATGCATTACCTTCACTTATGCAAAATGTCCAATTTACTTCAGGTTCAGGATAATTTTTTTTAAAAAAAAATCACAGTGAATGATGTCCGCTGAAGGAGGCTAGCTAGATTCTTCATGTTTGAAACTTCCAGAGCCACTTCATCCCTTACATTTGCAAAAGATATACCTGAAAACAATGCTTTATCTGCATATTTGCACAATGCATAACCAATACACATTTCCAACCACATGTGCCCAGCAGGTAATTGTAAGATGGCACAGGGATTCATGGAATGGACAAGGTTGGCCTCCAGATGTGTGAAGTGTTACTGAAGTTCCACACTGAAATATTGACTTGCAGAGTTTTGGCTTATTCATTTGTGACAGTTAATGATCTCTCTTCAGTTCAAATATCTCAGCTTCAATTCTATCCCCCAATCCCACCCCACCAGGGAGATAACAAATACTTAACTTATAGGGTGATGATTGATTACAAAGATAATGCAAAGTACTTCTGAATAGTACATATATACTAAGGTCAGGACCCCAATTTATTAAAGGATTTGAGGCATTTTCCTAATGCAGCCTCTAGGACCACCCACTACCCCCAAGTCTGATCTGGAAGATCAAGAAGCCTCTAAACAGCACCAAGTGTGGCACAAATATGGTTGAAAAACTGGCTACCTCCCCGTGCATGTACAGAAGCACTTTGCACATGGCCCTTTGAATTCCAGCCTTAATATTTATATTTTTGCTTATGAATTATCGGCACATATGGAAGAATCCCAAGTAGTTTTCTTCTGATTGAACAAAATGCAGTCTAAGATTTAGAGAATTTCTAACCTGAGTTTAACATTCTTTGAGATTGTGACTCAAGAGTTCTGCCTTGGCAACTACTTGTCAAGCAAATATGCCTACCATCAAAATAACATCTTTATTAGAAGTGTAGGCCATTTATTCTGGATTTGACCACATTAGATAGACTCCATCCAAAATAGATTACTTCACTAAATTTTCATTTTGAACTACAGCTTACACTACTCCACTCTTTCACATTCAACCATGTACTTAATGAACTTATTAGTGTTTATTATTTATCACATTTGTAGCTCAAGCTTCTTTCAGGGAAGGCACGAAGAATGGGATTATCCATGTATGCACAAATAGGCACACAAAATGAGGTAAAATGGAGACATTGCAGGCAGTTATTGGATTTTTAGCACTTCAAATAAGCAAAACATCATCAAAATAAATGTGTGGTGTTTTACTTGCCAGCCAGAGGGATGTATAGCAATTTAATAATCCAGATGAACACTTTAAGATTCAAAAGCTATTCTTTTGAAAGATTCAATAAAAATATGTTGATTTATTTTTCTCTTATTCTGGACTAACATCTTGATTTATGGGATTGTTTTTATATTACAGGAACTTAAATACAACCAATCTTGCCCATTTAGCAGAAACCTCAGCTTCATCAAAGAACGTGCCCAAACTTCAAAAACATACAATAAGGTAAGAAAAATATCTAGCGCTAACATTTTCAAACCGTCCTATGCCCTTTATTTGCACTTATGATTTACAATGCATTGATTAAACATACTGGTAGCTAAACTTAAACCCAAAATACAAACCAACATAATATAGAGGAAAATCCTATTTAGTCTGGTAGACCACATAAGACCCAGTGGATGTACCACTTTGCTTTTCATCTGAATTACCCAGTAACTATTTATAAGAAATTACTTTTGTAAAGAAACATTCTGTTCTAGTTTAATAGTTTACATACAGTTGAACTTTGCTGTGATCTAATTCTGTCCATCTAGTATTGCAGCAGCCTGCCACCTTCTCAAGAGGTCTAATGCAGTCTGAATTCAGCTGGAGCATAAAACTTTTGGAGTATTTAATCAGAGAAAGAAGTTACACAGGCCTTTTTCAATACAGCAAGGTACACTATCTGGAACTAAAGATTTAGTATGCTTATTGCAAGTTTCACTTAGTTATAACAAGCAGTAATTCTTTATAGATATGTTATTGCTGTGGATAAGGGTATCCAGGCTGCTGTGGATAAGGGTATCCAGGCTGCTGAGGTCCTGGGTATGGTGCTTGTCCAGGATTTTGGTACATTGGTGAAGGTGTGTATGGCACATTATATTGACCATACATGTAAGGATTGTAGGCCATTGGCAAAGGCATCTGGCAATATCTGTGAAAACAAAAGGGCATAAATGACAGAATGTAGACTTTGAAATACTGCAGAACAGACAAGTCTCAGAAGCTGGCCCTGTGCATAATAGATTCCCCACTCCCCAAACCAAGGCTCCTTCATAAAAGCAGCTTTCTTGATCTTTGGTATACTGTGGCCTTAATAGGATCTGCACTAAAACAAGTTTGTTTTTTTAATCGTAAGAGATTCTAAATTGGATTGAAAATATCAATTACATTTTTAAACAGCATCTATAGTCAACATGCAAATTTCAGTTCTCCAATTATATGGGCTTAAAATGCATGCATAGCTAGGTCTGTTCATTAGAAGGAATATAGGTTTGGATCCCAAGTCAAGGAACTTCACAGAAGAAAAGATCCCTCCTCTCCCCACTGCAGCCTCCTGTACCCTTGAAAATCCTGTCTGGAGGGCTGGGGACCTTCCTAAATAAATGGGGGATGGAACGAAGGGGACTGCTGGACAGGTGTATCACCCAATCTCAGGCCTTGATCCTAAGTTTCAGAAATCAATGGGAGGGAAGTTTGCCATGTCCTCCTCCACCCAGCACCTCCCCTGCACCCCCCATCCTACACTATTCTTAACAATCCTTGATGGAAGACACAGAAACGGTGCCTTTCGATATGACTATAAGTCAAACATTAAAGAACTTACAGTAAAGGCATTTAACTCATATTTATCATTCAAGAAGCACAATGTACAACCCTAACAGCTACAAGAAGATCACTGTAAATACTGCCTTGCACTATCCAAAAGTCTGATCTGAGTAAGAACATACTAATCATTCAAGATCTTGAACATAATTATGGGCATGATTCAGCCAAGCTAAGCACTTTGAAATCAGGTTTAGCTCAACTGGAAACATTTAATCATGCATATAGATTCTAGAAGTACTTGGTGTTGGCTAGACAGACTTTGTATAAGGAAATGCAAGCTATGGGAGCAAACGTTTAAAATATACAAGCACCTAAACCTCCAGTTGCCACATTTGTTTTGTCATTATCACTCCGTCTAATAGCACTAACAGGACTGGAGACAAAATGGGACCACTGAGAAACAAGATGAGGCTATTAGCATGCTTGGGAGTAAGTAAAACAACTCCCACTTTCCACCAACACACAGCTCTATGACGGCTGAGCAGACTCATTAGCCACAGATTGATGAAGGTCAGCTGAAAAAGAAAACCAGAAATCTGGAGGATGCGGGGAAAAGAGTAGAATGTTCTGTTTAGTCCCTTACAGCTGCCTTCCTGAACTTGCTGCCCTCCAGATGTTTTGGACTACAATTCACAGCATTCCTGACCATTGGCTAAGTTAGCTTGGGCTGGTTGGAGATGATGTCCAAACCATCCGGAGGGGTCCACATTGGGGGCATCTGACTTATAGCAATGGAGGAGGACATGTTTATCTGGAAATCTGAAAAGAGGTACTGCTGGTAAGAAGCAAGGATATAATGCAATATTTTGTTACAGGTACCACTTGTGGCCCCAAATATTGGTCTTCACCAAAGAATTCATCTCAATTAGAGATGAAAATGTAAGTTTCAAAGAACCAGAACACATATATGGAAGCTGTTATTTTACCTCCAATTTTACTTCTAACTGAATTATTCAGGAATAGTAGGACTGCATTAAGTGATCTCTAACATGCATTGTAAGCAGTCATTAGCTCAGATTTTTGCACACTTACCCAGGGAAGCCTGGATATGTTGGATATGGCGGCCCCTGTGCCTGTGAAGGTGCTGTGCTTGCTGCAGAGCCAGCTGGAGAAGCTGGTATCCCAGTAGCTGCTGGTACAGGAGTAGTAAGCGTATTTGCTGTAGAAATCACTGGTGGTGGAGGGCGTGCTGGTGGCTGTGGTTTACTAGACTAAAAAAAGAAAATGGAGTTAGCAATACTCTAGGGTAGAAGTCAAGAGCAGTTCTACTCTCCATGTTTTATATTCATGGCATTCAACACTGTTCTGAAAGACTACTAAGACTCTAAGAATAAACAGAAATACAGAGTCAAGCTGCAACAGTAGCCAAACAAAATAGATTATCTCTCGTTTAACAAGCTCTACTTGCACTGTTAAGACCTCAGTACATAAAGCTGATTATTATAACTTGTTGGGAAAATGCATTTAACACAAGAATGCTACAATTATCATAGATAGTAACAGTTATTTACCACAATAGTTCTAGGGGCTGGAGTTGGAGCAGAAGATGCAGGAGGTTTGTTTCCACCAGGGGGACCGGTTTGATATGCAGGCACAGAAGGAAAAGAAGGAGCGCTGGGTTCTCTAGCAATACTTTGTTGCAAATCCCTTAAAAGGAAAGGATTCATAAAACATGAAGCATAACATGGATTGTTGCAATATTCCTTTGTCTAAAGCAGAATTTGCGTTCAATGCTTTTATACCTAGATCATTTCCTGCCTTGAATATCTGACAGCAAAAGCTAAAAAAAACCCACCCTTTAAATTGGTCAAACCAGGACTCTAGTTAGATTAATCTTCATGTAGCCTGAGCTTACTGTAATTAGATAGAAAGTTTAATTAAAAAGAGAATCTTTTTAGATCAAAGGGAATTCAAGAGAATATATTTACACTGTTTTGCAATGTTAAAACTATGCACCAGAACTGGGACCTTACAACTTCTATCAAGTGCCCCTTCTGGTCATCCAAGGGATGTGTCATCATTCCCTACACACAACACACACACACAAATTCACTCACTCACACACGGCTTGAAACAGAAATATCAACAAGGGAGAAAAGCTCATGATCCCACCAAAGATCTGTGAAACAAAAGTTTGCATATTTTTACACCAACCTAAATTGGCCCAATTACTATCATTCAGATTCCTTTATCCATCCTATCTGAGCTATCTTGAGGAGCAGTCTGCAGTTCTATACGTAAACAGTATGAATATTTAGCCTTGATCCTATTACAATAGGACTGACCTATTTCCTGTAATTTACCAAGAGTATGGTCAAGCATTCATGCTTGAAGAATCACTTTCTGCTTAAGCTCCCTTGACTACAAGGTACTCCTCCCTCAAATGCAGTTAACCAATGCATTAAGAAGAAATGTTTTCTCTAAAATGTGAAGGTACAACAGACTTACTTCAGAAGTTCATCTCTCTCTGTCTTACGTGCAAACACAATGTCACTACATTTGTTTTGAAACTTCAGAAGGAGTTCGGTCAATTCATTGTAAAACTAGAAAGAGAAACAGTAAACAATCTGTAAGATCAAATTCACAAAGCACTGAACATTGACATACGTAACATTTCTATGAGTGAGAAAATGGACGACAACTGATTTTCCCTGCAGCTTCCATCGCTGTAGCTTATCTTCCATCTTGTACCCCATCTTCCTATTTCATTGCTGATAACAGATTATTAGATTTGTATTAACTCCGAAAGGGACCCATGTTTCTAATGACAGGAAGACATTAAGAGTTTCTGTTCTTTAATAATTTTGTATCACCCAAAGAGATGTCTTTTTCAAAACTTCCAGTTTTTTCCTTTTTAATTATATTTCCTCTTCTTTTGAAAGTTAGTGTCATCATGGATAATAAGCATCTTACTGATACTACAAAATTTGTGGCATTTTCACAAGATCACATTCTATCAAAATATGTTAATGAAAAGTCATCCCATTTGACATTTTCAAGGTTTCTATAATTCAGGATTTAGACTCTTTCTAGATATGGTCCACAGATTCATTCAAATAGCTTTTACGATGCCTTTATCTGAACACTAGTGGTACTAGTTGAAACTTGCTCTTTAATTAAATTATCCAAGGGCAAGAACAATAAAATAAACCTGTGCTATTGCTATTAGTCTTGCAGGTCTTACAACACCATATATTACTATACCTTTGTGCCTTCTTTCAGGTTGCCCACAAGTTCCACAAAGTTGTCATTGGCTACAGCTAAGTTCTTTAAAACTTCTTCTCTTAAATTGGATTCATTATTTGATTGCTTCATCTTAGAAAATTCCTGATGTGAATTCTACCATGAGAAAAAGAATAAATTTAAAAGGAGTTCACCAAGTTCATACTATCGCATAGAATGAAAACTTGCTCCATTAACCTGGAGCATAGCAACCTCTAGATACTAGATTTAAATATTTATGAACGTGACTTTGAAGCCAATAACCATGAGACACTCATTGGGCTAAACTGGCTCTAGAATTCAGTACAAGGAATGTAGACTACCTGAATGCTGTTGAGCAGTTCCTCCTGTTTTTTCAGGGTCTCCTGTACTTTATAGGTGAGACTACCATAAAGGTGATCCAACTCCGTGACAGAAATGGCTTCTTCATTTAGAGCACCATCCTTTGCAAGTGCTGTTAGGAATTTCGTTGTCATGTCAAAGTTTATTGATTTAAGATCATTCTCAAGTTGCTCTCTCTGCTTTTTCACTTCATCCAGACTAGCCAGCAAGGATTTCAGGACATTAACCACCTAGTTGAAAAGAGAATTCATTCTGTGTATCAATATTCAATACTTCTTTTCCCCACTAGACCTTCAAGATTGTAAAAGAAAATATGAAAGGTTGATTAGCCCAACAAATCAAATCTAACATTCTAATTTGCATCTTAAATAAGTGTCATACATATTCAGGCCAATTAAGCAACAAGATCACTGAATCACAAAAAAGAAACTTAACCAATTTGGGGCCACACTAGATGAGACATGGAAAATCCTGAAATTCCTTTTTAAAAATTATATCCAAGGGTTCAATTTGGATCAAGGCAAAGCACTGGAGAAGAGGGTTAACATTTGTGGGGGGGGCCCCACACTCTTCTTCAACAAATCTAAATCACTGTGTCCCCAAATGCTATTTGTCCCCCAAAAGAGACTTACTAGTATGTTAATCTTGAAGTAGGTTAAGTGTTAACAACTCTGAATGCCTTGTTGTTCAATGTAGTTTTAAAAGTGCAATTTCTTGTTCTCACCTCAGTCCCCTGCATAGTTTTTGCTGGATTTGCTGAAGGAATTGCTGCATTCAGTTCTGGTTCTGGTTTACATAACAGTGAAATAGTATCCCGATGAGTCTGATAACGTTCCTTAACTTGTTTGTCAGCTTGCACAGCTTTATCCAAGATATTACTGTAATTGCCTCCCTCTACAAAAGAGCAAAAATGATTGATGCTCCAAGATAATTTGTTTGTTAGATTAAGAAAACAAGTATTGTACTGTACCAAGTTAGCAATATACTAAATCTGGATTAGCAGTAACCTATTAAATTAGTGCTTGTGTTATACTCCAACCCCAGTGTTGGGCAACAGTAACTGGGACTACAAAGAGTAAACTAATTAAGCTTCCATTTCTTCCAACATTAATCTGTGAGATAACTCCCAGATGTTTCCTTTCTGCTGGAATGCCTTTCCCTACATTTTCTATGAATTATAAGGGTTTGGGGGATAGGCTTTTACTTCTTGTACTCTGATGCATTAAACAGACAACGTCCAACAGAAGAGCCATTTTTATTCAGTTTCCATTCAGGTGCTTGCTGACATATACATTTTTCTATCATGGTAAAGACTGGACTGACTATGTCATCTTCAGTTGGCCTATGCTACAACTCTAGCTGTCTTAGACATTTCTTGATTAGCTGGAATTTTTAATTTCAGAAATTAAGAAAGCCTGATTACAAATCCAAGATTCTCTGTAAAGAATGTAAAGGACAATTCCAGCCTTTAATCCTATCTTTGAGCATTTCACTATCCAGAGGTAGATTTCCTTTTACAGGTTGGTCTGACAAGTTAAATAGCCTTACAACTGTGCTCCTGTTAATACTACTGAAAAAGAACTGCAAATCTTTGAAGTAGTGTGGGGAGAGTAGAAAGCCAACATTTGGAAGTTAATGGAGGCAAATATATTTAATCCAGGAAACTAATCCTATCTGATAATTTGCTTTAAATCCTATTCTAATCAGGATTATCAATTATCCCTGGAAGTGCTGGGCTAAGGACAGTAGGCAACACTCCTCAAGGATCTCCAGATCTGAAATTGTCAGCAATACTTAAAATAGGTGAACAGTTTTTAATCAATCAAGTTAAGATTCTACATCCTTCACTCTTATGAATTCTCAACTAACAAATGAAGTTGCTCTCTTGCCTCAATTCTGTGCCTTACCTTTAACAATAAGAAAAAACTGACCATATACATTTAACAAAAAAAAACTAAATTAGAAAAAATCAATTTACTATATAGAAGCACACTAGATTGGTATCTAATGCAGCCACTTTTTGCCAATATTGTGCTAATGTAATCCAGAGAAACACACAGGGATCATCTGTGGTTAAGAGACCAATATGGTTGCTCTTACACTACTTCCTCTGATGTGTTTCCTTATCAGGATGCTTCCAACACTGCACCTCAACAAAGAATGTAGCTACATGCCAATATATACATATCGAGCAACCCAGCACAAAGATAAAATGAATAGCAATGTAAGTATTACCTGTCCTCAAAGGCTTGTAAAGGTCATTTGATGGTGTTCTTTGCCAGCGTTCCTTGAACTTGCTTTTCAGTTCATTGTCTGTTGCTTCTTCTTCATCCAATATCCTTAGTGACTGAAATTGTTTTTAAAGAAGTATTTCTAATTAAAAAGGCTTCAAGTTTTAACAACAAAGAGCCTAGTCCAGACTAAGGTAGCTGAACTTGGTCCCAATGACATAAATTGCCCAAAATAGTAATCACTTCAAGTGACTGATTTAAATAGGAACTAACTTAGCCATGACTAACTTGTTCCACTGATTTTAATGGGACCCAAGTTCAACTAAATTAAGCCTAAATCCAACCCAATACATTTAGAACGAAATGAGCCCAGTGCCGTTTTGCCTGTCTAATTTTAACAAACGCCCAAATAGGGGGAATATGATTAACAGCCACTTTAACGTAAGTGAATGTATGACTGTGGCGCATATATATATATATATATATATATATATATATCACACACACACACACACACACACACACACACTGATGTTTTATAATCCAGTAAAATAATCACTTCAATGATCTAGTATCTTCTAAATAAATAATATGTAGGATTGTATCAGCTCATGTACCACGTTAAAAAGGTGTAAGAATTAACAACGCTGTAGTCTGTTAGTATTGCAAACTTACCTCATCCAGAATCTCTCTATTTCTCTGTAGCAATTCAGGAAGATCTTTCATTAACTGATCAATTGTTTGGATACCTCCCTGTTCGATCACAGACTTAGACTTCTGCAGAATGGACTGCGGAACGCTATCCCCAGAAACATCCTCAATAGCAGCAGGGAGATTGAGGGAAGCCAGCACTCTGGAAAGAATGTGATACAATTTCATTTTGTATCAACCACTGTGTGCAGTCACTTGACAAGAGGCAAACAATTTGTTGCCATTAACATTAATTTTTCTAAGGAAAAAATGCTTTATTCTGGTATCATTCTTTGTCATTATGAAAAAAATTACAAAGAATCCTTCAAATAGCCAAGCTATTGATTGCATTTTCTGTCACATGCAAAGTGCTTACAGCATCCCAGCTAATGAAGACTCCTTTTGATTAATGAATGCCCTCGCAGTCTCCAAACTCCATACCCAGTTTCAGCAATATATGATTATTTTTTTAAAGAGATCTTTAGAGGAAGGGAAGTTTGTTTTCTTCATCAGTAACTTTGTTATGCCAAGAGAACACATTGGGCTGGACCCAGACAAAGTTAGTTCCATTTAGCTCCCATTGAAATCAATGGGGCTTCACTTAGTTATGGCTAAGTTTTCACATTGATTTCAATTGTACTCAATTGTAACTAATTTAGGTTGGATCCAACCCAATGGGCCAAAAAAGATCAAGTGGAACTCCACTTGTGCAACAAGGCTCCCCTGGTTCCTCCCCCACACCCACTACAGCCCCCTGTGCCCACCCCCTGCAACCACTGATGGTCAACAAACCTATGATGGGGCACAGGGGTGGGGGGCAGGAAATACAGCAGAATAGGGAAATCAGAGGAATTTGGTAGGGCTGCCTCTGCCAAGAAAAGTCTACTTACACAAGACATCTCTTGAACCAAGCCACTGTTTTACAAAAGTCAAACATCAGAAGAATCAGCTCACCCATTTGCCAGATTGGTGGCCTCTCTCATCTGGGCTATTGATCTGTTAACCAAATCTGCCTTTCTTTGGTTGTAGAGGGTAAGAGCTTGCTGCACTGCTAGAGGAACCATCTTCTCGAACAAATCTAGAAAGCAAGCACTATTATTAACAAGCCCCCAAACCCCTCTTATATTTCTACCTTACCTCCACCCCCACACACCCCGGTACTTATTTGGAAAGATCAAACCACCAGCAGCACATGCTTTCCATAGCCTTCCAGAAAGGAAAGCCTTGCTCCCAAAACCTCCACTCAGGAAAAGTATAAATGCTTAAGCTTACCACTTGTCTTGAGTTTCAGTTTACAAGCAAGATTATGGCACATGTGTGTAAGGAAGGCTCTGTCAGTGGAGAACAACTTCAGGGCACATTCCTACCTGTCTGTAAAGGTGAATGTCGCTTAAAGACAGCCTAATCTTGTTCTAGCCAAATGAAGCAAGGACCAGTCTCAGTGATGAAATGACTGCATGGAGTACAAGTCATGCTTCTTGGTGTAGTATGATACTATTCAATGGCTGAATTCGGACAACACAATAGTCAATGGTGGGGTAATAATCAACTTTACAGTTGTTCATCTAGGGGGTACTCCCCACACAACATGGTAATAAATAATCAACTGTGGTGTGGATTAGGATCAGCGCTGAGTTGACTATAGCAGCATTCGGACGACACGATAGTCAATACAACTGACGATTGTTTCCCCCTCCCCAGTTGCTTATTGTGTCGTCCGAATTCAGCCAATGTCTTTGGATGAGCACAACCCTACAGCGCTCAAGCAGACTGCCTCACCATTGTTAGAGTGGAGGCAATGCCACCATGACAACCCACACATACCAAGGCAGGCATGCAATAACTACCTTATATGAAGTACTTCTGGGGATTTAGTTCTTACACAGTTGTTGCTGAGAAGATCTGCAGTCTGCAAGGTTTGTCCATGTTTTGCCTGTCAGTACTTTGCTAATGTAAAGTTTCCCTTTCATTTAATTACACAAAGGGGCTAATAGAAGTGAAAAAAATATAGATCACTACTTCCATGCTCCACCTGCATAGTTTCAGAGACAGAGGCGCCAGTTATGTTTAAAACCAAAGTGGAAGGAACTAGCCAACATTTCAAATGCAAGAAAGGGTGTTAGCACTTACATGGTTTGGAAGTTTCTTGCAAAGATATTTACATACTTATAGCTAGCAAGATTCAACACTTTTGTATCAATGAATAGTGCTGAACGTGGATGGGTTCAAATCTCAGTTCAGTGATATTATCTGAGTAGGATGGGAAATCAAACTTATTTCTTTCAGAAAGTTTCCCATCTGCAAAATAGGAAGATTGCTGCCCTTCCTTATATTGAGAAAATAACAAGCAAAGATACCCTGCCCCCTACTATTTGGGGAAAAGGTGATATATCTAAAAAAAAGCCCAGAAATTAGAATGGGAATGTGCTAATTAGAACAGGAATGTGCTAAGTGTTTGAATGCAGCAATAAGTGCACTTACCAGTAAATTTCTGACTCAGAGGGACAACAACTGGAGTAGCTTTCACAAGACTGGCTTTCCCAATAGGCTCTAGATCTTTAAGATCAGGAATCCTGTCATGATAGATGAAGTCATTGTCCTTCTTAGCAGCTGTAAGTGCACGGCTGATTTTGTCAGCCAAGTCTTTTACATTTATATATTCATCATAGCGAGATGACACTGTTTTTACTAGATCGGCAGCATGCTAAATTAAAAATAAATAAAGTTGAAATTAACACTCAGTTTCTATAACATCTGCTAAAACTGAAAGCTTCTGCTTAAGGTAACATCTCTGCTGGAAAAGAATGCAAGATATTTCCCAAGAATGTACAGAACAAATTGCAGAAGTTATATATACATCATACAAAATTACTGACATGCAAACTTAATCTTTAGTTAATACTCTAATAGGTTGTTCCTTAAATTTGTCATATCATTTTTTAAATGTTCAGGTATTCTCTCTCTCTCTCTTTTTTTAATAACCATGGTTGAATGCTAGAAACGTGCGTCCCAAGTGAAAGATACATTTTTGTTTCATGATAGACCAAGTTCCCAACTGCAAACATTTTATATGGGTTTTTAGGTTTTATTGTTATGTTCTTTTAATTTCAGTTAAGGTCTTTTATTAAAATTATTGTATTTATTCCAGTTTTGTAAACCCCTGGCCTATTTTATCTCATGTACAGTACTTTGTTAGAAAGTGATATATATTATATTATTATTATTATTATTATTATTATTATCTTTCTTGCTTGTGGCGTTTTTTCTAGACAGACATGACGGGCTTTGCGAAGTCATGCTGTCTTTTACAGATTCAGGAATTTCCTGACAATTGAGCATGTTTTAAGTATGACTACTTTCTGGATGTTGGTGTGGAGGTATTTTGGTAGGCCCAGCTTCTGCAGGTTTTCTGTATAATTTTTTGATGTGATGCCAGTGACTGAGGTGACTAACGGAATAATTGTGACCTTTTACTGTTGCCATAGTTCTTTGACTTCCATGGCCAGTTGTGTATATTTGTCTCTTTCCTTCTTCCTTTTCAACAACATTTTTGTCATTCGGTATTGCTATGTCGATGAGGTATGTGTGTTTCTCTTTTTTGTCTATGACCATTATGTCTGGTCGGTCGCAGGGTATTGTCTCATCGGTATGAATTGTTCTGTCCCAGTATATTTTATGATCTGCATTTTCCAAGATTGTTTCGGGTGAGTTTGTATAGTACGGTGTAGATTGTTTGATATGGCTGAATTTGAGGGCCACTTGTTGGTGAATTATTTTTGCAGCGGTATTGTGTCTGTCTGTACAGTCCACTCCTGCCAGAATTTTACCTCCTCCTATTATGTGGTCTATTGTTTCTTGGAACTGATGGCATTTCCTGCATAGGTCTGTTGTTACACTGTTATCTTTTATGATGTATTTTTGGTAGTTCTTGGGGGCTATAATTTGATCCTGTATAGCTATTAGGGATCTTTCTGTTTCTGGAAATAGCTCACCCTTCCTGAGCCATTCGTACAATTGTTCTTTGTTTATTTGTGGGTTCTGTATTATGTTGTAGTACTTCCCATGGAGTGCTTTTTGTGCCCATTTTTCTTTTTTCTCTGCGAGTGTGAGTGGTCGTGTTTGGTCTTCATTTTGTAGTGCTAGGTTGAGTGGGGTGTAATTTTTATCTGCTGTTACTATGGCTTTATGAATGGGCTGTTTTTAGCATGGAAGAATTCTCTGAGTGATTTTATCTGTTTAGCATGCATTGTGTTAATGTCTAGCACACCTCTTCCTCCTTCTTTCCTGCTGATTGTTGTTCTTTCAATGCATGCGTTGGGATGGAGCATGCTGTGTTTTGTGAGTTCGGTACGATTGAGTCTGTTTATTTCTTCAAGTTCAGTGTGTGACCAGTGTACGATTCCGAATGAGTATATGAGAATGGGTATTGCATAGGTGTTGATGGCTTTGAAAATGTTTTTAGAGTTGAGTTTAGATCTTAGGATTTGGGATAGGCGAGTTTTATATTGCATTCTTAGTTGAGTTTTTACTGGGGAGTGATTGATTTTTGTGTTTTGTTGGTATTATTATCATCATCATCATCATCATCATCATCGTTTCCTGGAACCTTCAAACATGTATAACACCTCCAAACTAGACAATTTTCATTATGCTTAAACGTTACTTGTCATTTTTAAAAGAAAATATCCACTGTAGAAAAGGAGACAGAATCCACCTTATTCTGGGAGAAAAAAAGGAAAATAAAGTATGAAGAGACAAGGAGCTTCATATTATAAACAGTGAAGCGTGTACAAGCATATGTATGTGATATGTATATGCACATGCAAATGGATATATACACACTTATTCACATTATCTTTTCTTTAATGTCAATGTGGAAGCCACTAGATTAAGGAAGTATATTTATTTCATTTCAAATTATTGTTAGAGTGGAACCCTCTTGTCTTAGAGAAACACTCCTGCCTTAAAACAGGGTTTTACTGATGTAGAAAGGGGTGAAGAGGCATCACTGTGCTACATCTTCCCTGTCTGCTTCTCAGGATGTTCTTTCCGGATACCACACAGTAGGGTTAGACCAATGATGGAATGTAGATAGAGCATACCTGAATATAAACTGTTTCCTATGTCTGCTCTAATTGTACTTAAAGGGGAGCCCACCTTACACTGCAGTTTGGAGTCATACTGACCCCAGTTTTCCCCATGTTCTGTTACTAGCATTTTGTATAGAATTCTCTATGGACAAGTGTTGATGCTCCTTAACGGGATAAAGAAGGGGGTCTTCATAGGATGTTGATTAGTTCTGGGATCCCAAGCTTTTGCATTGCATAGAGCTCACTATGTTTTTATGTAATACATGGCACAGATGGGGCAAGAGGGATGGGGACTCTCTACACCTTAAGAAAGGGTTTTAAGAAGCATTGGAAAAGTTGTATGTCTTGACTGGTCTTCCAACAGGATTAAGAGCGATCTCAAAGAGGTAGGTGACAAGGCCTCTGCTGGCCTCTGCCATGCGCCATTCTCTTTCCATTTCATTAACCAGAAGAAGGGCTAGTCAAGTTTGGAAAGTGGCAGCAAACATTTTCTTAAATTTGTTTAAAATAAACTTGCAGCATTTTAATGTTCTTGTCCATTTTTATCCTATCTGAGCATGCAAAGGGCTTTGCCCTCCCCACTCCTGATCTGGACACAATATAACCTCATATGTCACTGTCTTTAAAAGTCAGGCAGCATGAACCTACACAAGTTTACTGAGAGGACCACAGTCTTACGAAGTGACTCTGAATTGCAGCACGTTATACTGAACATTTATGACGGGAAAGAATGTAACCCCAAAATGCTCTGCCCAGAAAAACAGAAGATGTGATCCACTAAACTAAAGCCTCATGGGGGAATAAACTGCTACTGCCTCAGATGCCATAAACTTGAGGCTATCTAGAACATTTTTTAAAAAAAGGAATTTTCAGGTGATATTTTGTAGAATAGAATATTGACACTTTTGCATACTCATGCAAAAATGTCAATATTCTATCCTACAAAATATCATTCCTAGTAATTCTTGCTGTCAAAATGAAACATTAGCTATAATTAGACTATTATTGGAATTTAATCATGAATTTGAAACAGGTGTCTAATGTCAGTTGATGCAAAACACCAAAAATCCCCCCCCAAAATTGGGAAAAATAACTATTTAACTTTTTTTTCTAATGTACTTAAAATTAGCCCACCCACCTACCCTGCTTCACACTCCTCTGGATGCAATTATCATATGCTAAAGTTTTCATTAATTCACACTTTTTAAAAAAGGAAATGAAGTTACTCACTTGCAATCTTGCAATTTCTTCACCAAATTTCTTTTGTTGCTTTGCCAGTATAGACTGATGGTACTCTGCATTGGCCTGCATTATGCAGTGTTTTGCAGCCAGAACTGGAAACACCTCCTGGAAATAAAAATACTGACCAGGGGAAAAGTCCAACCACATAAACCATCACAGACAACATGGGATGCAGGAAGAAAGAGGAAGAAGAACAGGACATTAGTCACCCGATTAATGGTTTAGATAAGACATGAGGAGTGGAGGACACCCATGTTACTTCGTGTGGATTAAGTTTGGTGGAAGTAGGAGTACTGCTCTGACTATTTAAATTTGAGACATTTTAAATTGGTGTACAATTTCAATCCACCTAAGCCACGCCTTGAGCAGAGTAGGCTTTAACTCAAGTATGTATTAAAAAGTACAGCAGGGATGCCAACCATACACTCATAAGCACAAGTCATGCATGCACACAAAAGAACCATCTAGAACTTGAAAAGCCAGCTCTTGTCAGTCCCCAGGTTCACAGATATTTGGGCCGTGCATCTGTACAACTTTATTCAAGTACATAGCAACTACTACATGATCTTCATAGCAGAGACATACACTTAGCAGCAATATTATTCCTCCAAGAAAGTACTACTGTGATCATGAAATTATTGTCAAGAGAATGTATATCTGGGAGATACTGGAGGTGGTAACATGAAAGATGATTTATCAACTGGCCCTTTAAACAAAACAGGGATACAATTGTTGAAGAAGCTTATAATTACTTCACTTGCAATAATAATAATAATAATAATAATTTATTTCTTACCCGCCTCTCCGTCTGGATCGAGGCGGGGAACAACAACATGATAAAATACATAAAACTGACTAAAACATAACACATATCACTAAAACTGCATAAAAAATCCTAAAACATCCTAAAAACACCCTTAAAACATTCTAAAATTCCACTGGATATGCCTGCCGGAAGAGAATAGTCTTTATAGCTTTCTTAAATTCTAAAAGACTGTTAAGTTGACGAGTCTCACTTGCTACCTCTCTGAAAGTGCTTGTACTTCAAGAATGCTTAATTCTACATAATCTAAGTCCCAGAGCAGCATCAAGAAACTATATATTGCAAATGGAAACTAACTAGTTAGTACAACCTCTATAATGATTTCAACAGACCTTACTTTCAAGTAGGGTTGCTTGAGGTATGTCTAGTCAGCCAATTTAAACAGGGACAGATATGCCTTCAAATTCACATCATCCAATTTCCATCCTTTACCAGTCCTCCTGACTGTCCATGCCATGCTCAGCAGCTGTACTAACTATGAAGCACATTTAAGTGAATGGCAACCTCTCCCCCTTATGTTCCATTATGTTAAAAAAAGTGCAGACCAAATATAGTGAAATAGCAACTACACAGAGGAAAGGAAGTATTTTTAAGGTAGACATTGTCCTTCTGAAATTAGAAGCACTAATATCTAAGTCACCAGTAATTCTTAACCAAAGCATCATATGAACTCAAGTTATATCCTTACCCTTAAAAAGAAATCTAACTCAGAGAAAACAGAAAATCAATGTTTATAAAACTAGAACATTCAGAGTGTATCAGGAAACAATGCCTGACGTGTCATTCAAATAATTATCCAGAATGCAAATACTACTAATTTACATTTTAAAGGGGGCTGTTTTCAAGTTCTGCTTTCATTCCTTATATTTCAGAAAGCCAGGAAATGAAGCAGCAGAGCACTCATAATGCCACCATCTTGGGATAGAAGAGTTTCCTGGGTTATGAAAGAGGACAGTAAAGTAAAGAGAAACGTGAACCCCATTAGGAAGCATGTTAGTTTCAAATCATTTTTAGTGAGGAAATAGAGACCACATCCCTAAAGAGACAGACCCAAACATCCTATGTTAAAGTTGAGTAAAATAAGAAATTCTATCTGAATGATATACTTTCATTGTTAAAGCAAACAAGTTTGGAATAAATCCATGTGATTCCCTCGTTTTATATATAAAAGGGAGGGATTTATTGGATTCATGTGTTGCCATACAAAATTTAACTACATCTCTTCATCCTGCCCCACCCTCCAAGTGTCAAGCAAGGATGATAATATACTCAAAAATGCCACTGACATTCTCAAATATTTAATCATTTCAACTCATAGCATGCTTCTATTCTTCTTATGGAGTCTTTATTATAAGGTTACCAACCTTGGGTAAGGTATCCTTGTACTGACACTGCTTGAATGCATCTCCATAGTAATCAGCAGCTTGATTTGCAAGTTTAGCTATGATGGCATCTTTCATTTTATCTAAAATAGAAACATAGCTATTAAGAGCGGATAGCAGTTTTGAAAAATTATTCAGTAACTCAGACAAAAATTTTACGTCTTCAACTTACAATAGGAAAATATTTTTAAGACAACATATTCTAAGATGTTTAAATTCTGAAAAATTCCTATTTGCTAGTGCAGTCACAATGTTAAGCTATTGAAAGTTATTAGGACACAGTGTTTAAAGAAGTATATTCAACATTTCTAGAAGTCATAGAATACAAGATGTCTGGGAAACACAGAAATCAAAATTTTCTCATAAAATCTCCTTCAAGCAATAAAGTTTCAAACCCAAGAAAATTATTAGAGATGGCGTTCCGGATCTGCAAAGCACACTAGGTAGAAAAGTCTTATGAAGATTTGCATGCTCCAATTATGTGAGTTTTCAATCATAGTTTAATTTAACGTGTTCATGATGTTGTACTGCAATATTGCATTCAGTTCACATCTGCATGGCAGATGGCACAAACAGTAAATACACCTCTAAAAGGCCTACACTGATCACTGCTTCTTTTTTACAAACACATAAATGCTACAAGTATTAATGCTTTTGAAATTTACTAGCCCTCAAGAATCTGCTAAACTGTTCAGACAAGCATAATTTTATTGAAAAGGGATCAACCCCAGAACAAGTGGTTTCTGTGCTTTTTTTGCCCACTGGATTTCACAGATATATTGGATTATTTCTATGCTTTTGTGAGCTGCTTTGGACCAAAATATACCAAAGAAATGCATTTCCGGTGGCCAAAGTAATTTTCTATGCTAGTAAGGGTAAAATAAATATGAAATGGAAAAAATGAAACAACTGAAGGCATTGATTCTTAAACTGAGCTTTAACTGTGGCTGCAGATGAGACCACAAAGAGTGCACAGTGGTGGCCACACTGGAATGTATAATATGTAAGTGGGCTATACAAGTCAGTGGAACAAATCAATGCTTTAAACACTGCATCAGAAGTCCATCAGATATGGTGGCCACAAATGAGCAACAGTGCTCTAAGGTATTTAAGAAACTACATATAAGAAAATGTGTTACTTCAAGTATGAACGCCAAAGATAAACTCACAGAATAAGTATTTGCTTTGACATGTGTATATATTCAGGTAGTTTTAGATTACATGTTTTAAAAAATGGGAGTGTTCCTCTAAGTCCCTCCAGCAACTAAAAGCATCTTAGGAATTGTACAGAAGATCTGTGTTTCTGAAAAATGTTTATATCCAGTTTTGGCAGGATATTTTCCCTCTGCAGAAACAAGCATCTACATTAAACCATCAACTGTTACATTTAAAGATTTCCAACTTAACTCTGGAGCCAGAGAACTGTAACTTGCAAAGTATTCCCTCAATCATCCTCAGACAAACTTGATATTTTGAATAGAAATTATTAGTAGCCCATATCACTGTAGTCTAAGACAATAAAGTTTTAAAATTAAAAAATTCCAAGTAGTACATTACACACCTCTGGTAGCTTTTAGAAAAAAGACTTCTTGAGCTTGGGCCAGCATGATAAGACTTAGTGTGCCAACTGTATCTGGGGAGATGTCCACTGTAGGTTCACGGTTTAATGAAGACAGTACGGTATCTTTAATTTGCTGGAAGGCACCGCTAGCAAACTTGAGAGAATAATATGTTCTATTATAGATGCATGTCTGATGTGACCACTGAAAATAGCATGAACACGCTGGTACTGCATTAGTACAATTAGGAAATCAGCAAGAATGGACAATGAAATACTAACATAAATGTCTGAAGTTGCAAGTCTGCACATGTTAGGCTACTTAAATTCCATTGACTTCAATGGGATGTAAGTCAGTGGCTCAATTCGGACGACACGATAGTCAATGGTGGGTTGACTAACCCTAACCCTCATGCTAACCCTAGGGGGCACTCCCCACACAACATGGTAATAAATAATCAACTGTGGTGTGGATGAGGATCAGCGCTGAGTTGACTATGGCAGCATTCGGATGACATGATAGTCAAAACAACTGACGATTGTTTTCCCCACACCAGTTGTTTACTGTGTTGTCCGAATTGAGCCAATGTGTGTCTGGTGAGTAGCACAATTAGATAAGAGATTCCTTAATATGCAATAGGATTTTAAACAAAAGTACATTATTCTAGACGTTTATCACACACCACAAAAAAATCTTACATACAAACACATTCTTTAGTTTGCAAAAATTGATAGTGATCTATGCTAGAAGCTAGACAGACTCCTTAGCCTGATACCACCATAAGGGCTCATTGTATCCTGTTTTATTATTACCCTGAACAAAAAATGATAATTTAAGGGCATAATCCTACAATCCCCAGCCTCCTCCAGTCATCAATGCTGACTGAAGAATGCTGAGAGTTGTAGGACTTTTTTCTGTCTAAACATGCATAGGATTGCACCTTAAGAAAATTGGCAAATTACTTCTTTGCACAGTGCATTTAAACTGCAGCTCTGGGGCACTACAGATAGGAACCAATAACTCTGGGAAGTTCATGAAACAGCAAGACAAAATAAACAGTGCTCCTTAACACTGGAAGCTCCCAAGTTCTTTTTCGTTCCTAAGGCTATAGGAGATGCAAGACCCAAACTAAATAAATTTTAGCACCAGTGAGAGGGAGAGCTATAAAAATAAAATAATTAAAAATGATAGTGATGTCTGTGTAGATGGGCAAAGAAGCTATTCAGTGTTTCAGGAGACCAGAGCAGAGTTTCGTGCAGTTCTTTCTAAATATATATTAAAATAGTGAGGGATACCAATTAGTGAGATGAACTTTCCAGAAAATAATGAACTGTAAAATTTTCATTGCATCTTCTGCATCAGAAATTTTTCAGTTTCATTGAGACATTTCCCTGCGCCCTACAGCAGAGGTGGACAACTTCCAGGGTCACGGGGGGAAAGACACACTGCTCCCTCCACAACACTTGGAAAAATAGCTTTCCTTTAAAAATAACAGTGTGCAACAGTGCAGGGAGGGTGGAATTTTAATTTAAAACAGTGTTTTGTCATTGTGTTTCCAAACTTTGGTGGCAAACCACTCCTTTTGGCTTTTAAAAAGAGGCAATTTTTCCTTGTTGCCATGGCCAAAACCCCCCAAAAAACAATGGGGACTGCATGCAGCCTATATGTTGCCCACCCCAGCGCTAGACAGTGATCTAATTTCACATATTTATTTTACTTGTTTTTTAGTAAATGAAGTTAAAAGTGCCTCATGTTTATTTCCCCCCCCCCAGTACACCACAAGTATTTACCCTGAAATATTTGAGGGGAGGAATTAAAGCACACGTAATGTGATTTAAATGTTAGAGTATGTAAGAATTTTATTGGAATGCTTGTAAAAATGTAAAGACAATAGCATGTATTTTCTTTGTATTGTTTAAATTTAAGAAACAAAGGTATTGAAAACTATGCACTAATAAATTTTAGCAATCAAACAACTGTGCACGGTATGCTTGCAACCAGTCATCTATTTCAAAAGCTCAACTCTCTTCTACTAAGGTTCCTGGGGAGCCTTCAGTTTCACTGTCATTACTTATTAGTTCCATTTCACGCTGAGGCATATGTGTTTCAATGACATATATGTACTCTCCCATATACTTTCTACAGATAAACACCTGAAAAACATTAATGACAACTTTGAAACTGCCAAAACTGCCTAATATCGTATTTGCAAGAGGCATATATTTATTGTTGCTAATGAACTTACAAAATGGAAGTTTTCCCATGGATGATTTTTTCTGCCCCACATCACTGATGCTGAGAGATCCCCCTCTACTCTCCCTGAACAACCTCAGTGTTAGAGCATATGTACTAGCCTCAGTTGCTACATCCCTTCAAAAAATATGTAGTCAGTTTGAGGAAGCATATAAAGAGACCAATTTTCAAATACAGCATGGGGGTTGTTTGGTGTAGCAACTGCTACATGGCAGGGTCCTTAAATCCCAAAGGTTAAATAACTGCATACAATTTAATTATATGAGACTAACTCCCTTGTAGGAAGGACTTTGGGATAACATACTTAGGATCACACTCTTGGTTCACTATTTGAGCAGTAGGAATAAGGCTAAAATGTAACCTGGTGGCTTAGGCCTCCCCATGAATTCATGGCTAAGCTACAACTCAAATCCAACTCTCCAGTTTCAAATCTAATAATATCCAGTGCACATCCACCACTACTGTCCAATACTGATTATTCACCCCAGATCTGGAGCTTTACAAGTACATAATCCTAAAATACATAAAATACACTTGAAGATACATCAAAGAAGAAGAAAGAGCAAGGGAGATGGAGCAGGCAGAGGAAACATCAGGGGCTGCTCCAGCTGGACACTCCCCTCCTTCAAGAGCAGGACAAACCCATCAGCCCTGCTTCTGGTCTACTTATTTCTATCTCTCTCTTCCCCCCCTCTTCTCCCCCAACTCCTTTTCCTCATGTGTCATGTCCTTTTAAGATTGCAAGCCTTTGGGCAGGGACTGTGGTCTTTCCTGACTGATTGTAAGCCGCTCCGAAAGCTTCTTTTGGCTGAGGAGCACGGTAAAAATACAATAAATAAATAATAAATAAATATCCAACATTTCAATGTAACCACTAGCAATTTCAATAATCTCTTAAATTGAGAGAAGAGTCATACCTGATAATGTTTGGCAGCAACTTTCAATCCTTCATCATTGTCAAGATTCTGTTCTGATGCTATCTGGCCAGCCAATGCTCCACAATTGAACAATACACAAGTCTTTTCATAACCCAAACTTGCCAAAGCTGAAACAAAGTACACACAAAATAGCATTCTTACCTACAAATGAGACAGTTATGAAGTCTATAAGAATTAAGAAAACTACAAGCAAAACTAGACAGGTGTGTTCCAGTGAGATTGTGCATATTTGTAATTTATCAAATTAGTCTTAAACAAGCCCTTTACAAAACCAAAACCAGTTTTTTTGCCTTCTGGTCTGTTCCCAAACACAATTCAGCGCTTGTGACCATCTTTAAAAGCCATAAATGGTATGAAATCAGGCTATTTAAAGGACTGCTGGGGCTCAGGCCTGCCATTCTTGTGTATGTCCCTTTAAGTTAAATAGCTTTCTTGGCCAAGACAGCTAGCATCCATTGCTCCACATCAACTACCCCTTGTCTTTCTCCCAGTTCCAGATCCACAAACGGAAAGTTCTTAATACATCAAGCCAGTCAGAGCAATTTCCTTTTTCGTTAACAATTTTCTAGCTTCATCTCCTTGCTCCATTTGCCAGGTGTAACAGGAAAATAGGCTCTACCAATCAAATGAGCTTCACATAATTAGGACAACAGTATTTTCACATCTGACCAGTACAGCCCATTTGCCTGGTCATCATGGCTAAACATAATATGGAAGATTTCAGTGTACATTCAATGATGCTGTACATTGAAATCTATCTAGGTGACCCCCTATGTATGTGAATATGCAGGTGTTCTTCCAAGAGCAGTTTTATTTCCTTAAAATACCTTTCTTTGTTTTTCTTTTAAATATTTTTTCTTTTAAATTTCATACAGAAATACAAAACACAAAAAACCCCTTAAACATAAATATCCCCCCTCACAGGAACTCAATCATACTATTATAACGATTACAAAATATATCTATTACAAAATATATATCATTCTTCAGATCTTAAATGTTTCCTTCCTTTCTTTGTAGGTCAGATTTTAAAAAAAAAAAATAGCATAAGTTAACCCACCACAGGAGAGATACCTTTCATTATGCCAATCAAATAGATTTAAATACTTTTGGGATTTTATTCTCTCACTCTGATGAGGTTATATATACCATGAAACGATGCCAATCCATATTAAATGTGTCTTTAGATCTTGTTCTTCTTACCAATCTCAGTTTATTGGTCAGTTTCTCCATTAAGGTTACATACCAAACCGTACTATATCAATTTATTAGCGCAGCACCAGCCAAATCCTTCCAATATCTCTACCTATTAAGCGGAAAGTATGTGTGTGTCACATATGTCCAGAAATGTCATTGTGAGGGTGAGGGAGGGGGAAAAAAAGAAATGAATTTAATTTGTTTAAAAGTTAACTCACAGGCCTAGCACTGGCCTGCTACTTTAAGATGATTACCTCTCAGACATATGTCTTAGGGGGCCCGAGCAATGCTTCCATACTATATGTTATTCAGACACCTGGGCAATGCTGGGTATATTTTGAAAACATATTTTTAGGTTTGCATCTTTTTTAGCTGGTAGAAAGGGTGTTGTGTGTCCTGATTGTTTTTGAAGTTTAGACGGCTGCTCCGGTTAAAGCATGATGGGAGTTGTAGGCATTTCAGGTAAAACAAAACATGTGGTTTATCATGAAGCTCTAATTTAAAATACAGTTCTTATTAACACAATTTCCCATTGATTCTAACAAAACAATTTACTAACTCAACCAACCTAAAAAAAACAACCAACCTAAAGATGAATAAGTTGCAGAGAAATTTATTATTCATCAAAAGTTATAAATATTATTAACAGACCCGAGCAACTATAACCAATCTGCAGCAACCAAAAGAGGCCCTATTAATCGTTTAGATAGATTTTTTTCATTACCTTTCTGTTTTCCCATTGTCCCTTATATTATTCATAATAGAATGTTGCTTATTTTTACCCTTAATAACATTTTGCTTTAATCTGGAATGTATTTGTGACAAGCCCAACAGTTCCTCCGCCACTCCTCCTCCCACCAAGCTAAGCTATTTGAAATTACACTTTTGCGTAAAGGAAGTAAAAAGAAAACAATCAGTTCATGCCCACAGTGATGAGCAGGCAACTGGGTTGTAGCTTTGGACTACCTATACTAAAGAGACATAGAAGTTTACACAACTAGCCTACCTCACAAGTTAATTGTAGGCACAGCTTTGCTACAACTGCCTTTTCCCACATGATCTTAATTGCCCATTTAAATATTGAACAGAGACCCTGCTCCATTAGACAGTCTGTATTGCTAATATATAGATTCTTCTTGTATAAAATCCCACCTCATGTTCTGTCATGAAAATTACCTTCTTACAAAGTTACTGGGGTTTACATGGGTGGATTTGGGCCCCAGGGTGCCCACAAACACCTAGCTCCCTTTCAGGTCCTGCTTATTTATGAGAATACAACTAACCATCTAATATTTTCATTTTCTGTGTCAATTTATACTGCATTGTGGCTGCCAAGGTAATTGGAGCAAGAAACAAAAAGAGCAATATGACTGCCAAAATGCAAACTGGTGGTATAGTTCTGGAATGGTTCGTTATTGTTATGTTGGTTCCAGTATCCTTCAAACTGAGAAAGCTTGAACAATGAACAGCAAGCAATGGGCACTGTGTATGAACACTGATCTACAGAACAGGAAGGCATCACTATCCACGAATCCTAAACACAACAGCTTAGATAGCATCAAGAACCAGAAAGTCACGTCAACAGACTAACAACCTATTTGTGACCAGGTCTGGAACAAAGATGATCAACAAACTGCAATTTTCCTGTCACCAGGTTTTGGAGAGTAGCAATCTGGGACATTAAAAGCATTATTAAGATCACTCAGATACAAAATAAAACAGAAAATGGGCAAGGACAGATCCTTGCCTGACAACTCTGGGACTGGAATATACTCAATGATCTGCTTGAGACTTGCACGTATGATTTGAAGTGTGTTACCACAGAGAATCTTACTAAGGCTGAACAATCTTTTATCAAAAACAATATTATCTAATTACTGCCACAGTTTGAAGCCTAAATAGTTAATATAAATATACAAGTCTGATCAGAAGTGATTTTTTAAAAAATGATTCTTGAACATAACTTAAATTGAGAGGCTGTTTAGATTTTAGTTTTCCACATCTAAACGTTATAATGAATGTTCTAATTTTATTTCTGTAACAGTCACTTACCAAGTTTGACAGATCCTCCAAAGAGTGATCCTTTGTCAAACGCATCTTTCCAGGTAAAGGTTACACAGATCTAAAAGTATGAGAAGTGTACATTAATTTCTAGTTTTAACTCAGATGTAAATATTTTTAAAGATTTTCCAAGATATCCAAGAAACCATGTATCAAATAGTGACCTGGTTTGTATGTAATGACAGCCTATGAGTTAACAACACATAGGCTGCTGGGAATAAGGTGAGAGTATGAGTGTGCTGCCTCCCTGCACCCGCCACTTCCGCTTATACTCAAAAAAATCTACAATTGGGCCACTTGTAGGTTGTTGAGCGTGATACGTGAACCCGGAGCAATGGGTTAACCCAGCTGTTAACCCTCCAAGAAATCATAACTTAACCTCAGGGTTGTTTAGGCCCTCTGAGTTTGCATATCACTCTCAACAACCTACGAATGGGCCGATCATAGGTTGCTGATAAAAATGGCAGTTGCAGGCATGCAGGACAGTGCATCCGCTCTCCCATGCTTGTGCATGATAGCCCATGATTGTTTAACCCACGGGCTGTTATTACGTGCAAACCAGCCTATAGATTCAAGTCAGAATCTTAAAGATAAAATAATCATATATTATTGATAATACAGAAAATTTTGCGGGGAAAAAAGCAATAGTTTGTTAAAGAGAATGCAATGAAAATAGTCTTTTCTACCAGCACAAGCCCACTTGGGCCTATAGCCTTCACTCCAAACCAATAACTGCAGGCATATTTAACCAAGTTAAGCTGTCTGGACTCTCATTGATTTCTGTGGAATAGATTTAAGAATATACTTAAATCTCTTGTGAAACCAAAGAGCTTTAAATCTTTGACTAACTTATACCCACTCTTTCCAGACTACATTTCAACAACTATAAAAATTGTTGCTATTGCTGTTCACTGAATCAAGGCATAAGACTTCACAGCCTCATCCATGTGATTATGAAAGTGTGACTCAATTTGTCATCCACTCAGAAGCAGCTTCATACTGCCTTCTTTTAGCCATGTTATTGCATATCAAGGCAATATTTAAGAGATAAAATGCATTACCTGGTTTTCAGAAAATGGAAATTTTGGTTCTATGGAACACAGCTGATCATAGTATCTGAAATCAATAAGTAAATAAGAACAGGAGTAAATGTATACATAAATTTAACAGTAAAGTTTGCTTTATTTACATATAAGGGATCACAATATATCCCTCAACAGAAAAAATGATATTCATGATATTAAGAAACAACCAAAATACCTATAAAGCAAGGCATAACACTATTAAAAAATAAACACAGCTTATTGAGGCTTGCCTATAGATGGGAAAAAAATTACAGACACCAACCAGTGCTGTCCAACTAGTCTTAGAACTGGAAAATCTACATGAGCTGGATTTATAGACTGTCTTGGTTTCTGTAGCTCATTTGTTAAGATGCAAAATCTACTTGATCTGAAACACAATGGCAATCAAAGTTCAAGTTGGCCAAGACAAAAGCCTCCATAACATGAGTTTGAAGAGTGATTCAACACAAGCTCAAGTTTGCTGCTATGCCTGGTTAGGTTTCGGGATTGAACAATAGATTCACAATTTCCTGCCTACAAAACTTAATTCAAGAGAAGATAAATGGAACACAGACAAGGTTTCTACCTATTATAATGTCCAGCTTAATAATTTTAGATTGTTATCCACAGCTGAGTCATGTATGGCAGATGGTACTCAAGCATTACACCCTTGACACATTGCCATAAATTATCTTCTCTATAGGGTCCTGAGGGGATCATAGTTGTTTAAAGATGAAATCAAGTGAAGTAGTCATCGGAACTGGGGGGGGGGGGGTCTTTTTGCACATACTCCAAATCTACTATAGAGGGCTGAGGTACCCTGTGAATTTGTGGGGGGCTACACAAGAGAGGGGGGGAAATCCCATTGCATGAGCAGACTTCCATTTGCGCATGCTGGATTCTGCCCTTAGACTTTAGAAAAGGATGGGCAGCTTGCCTTGATTAAATCAATCTCTGTTCCTTCCCTAAAAATAAGGATGGTGACCCAAAAGTCTGGAGAGACTTGTAGGCTGTTTTTCAGCTCCCCTACTAGTTCTGTTCACATATAAAAAAGAAATCTCTTGAGAAAATATAGTCCCTAATAGAAACGCAACTTAGAATTTGGCATCACTGTGGTCATTATCTTTCATATGAACTAGATAAACTGTACAACAGCATCCATAAATCCACTCTGAGCAGCTTTCTCAGCCATACCCCGGAGGTCTTAATCACCTTCCATCATGTTTATCATCATAATGTGTGTGTGAGGTGGTGGTAGTGGTAATTAAGTGTTATCTTGTACAATCCTACATAACGGAGCCCTTACACTATAAACACTAAACAAATGGTTCTTTCAAATCAGTCTCGAAATTGCTACTTCAATAAAAGATTATTAGTTATGGACTTTAACCCCTGCCCTCATGAACGTTTATAACACAGAAGTATTAGTTTCAAAACAATCATTTCATATAAAGCAATACTTGATTTTCTTTTCTTTTTTTAGTAAAAAAAATATATTCCAATGTTAGAGCATAAGACAACCATTGCTTTGCTTTTCACCTAGAGAGTCTCTTTTCCACTTAACTATGGAAAATTCTGATTTAGTTAACAATTTCAGTAAATGTATAAACAAGTTTCATACTGGGTCTCTTTTTACTCTTAAGTAGTATTTCATGATATAAAGAACCATGAAAAAAGGTTCAGAAAAAAGTTGTGAAGATTAAAAACTTCATACATTTTTCTAAAGACATTCTACTCAAAAGAAGGTTTTCTGCATTCATTACATATTACAGGAAAATGCTGTTACGTTATAAATCTTAGCTGTCACTTCATCATTTAGCTAACATTTTGTGATTATTTATTAACAAAGAATATCAAGAGTTCATTCAAAGAATTTAATTAGGCACAATTCATGGCCATTAAAGCCCAAATAAAGTAGTTAATATTTCCTATGGTAAAGCATTTATCAGTAGAGATAAAAATTGATGTTTAAAAAATAATAATCAAGAAAAAGAGTTTTGTTTTGTTTTTAAGTCAATTACAGTAAGACGGCAACACTATGGCCCCAAACATTGTTCAGTTTACTACACTTCCCTCGTAGCCAGTGCGGAGAAAACTGCACTGGCTACCTCTCCACGCTTGGAAAACTGAGCACAGAGATGGGGAAAAGAGGGTGGTTCCAGGGGCAGCATAAACCGTCCCCTTCCATCAGTGTGTCCCTTTGCAACCTTGGGGATGAAGCTGGCTGCAAGGGGGTGGGGAACTTGGACTTCTGGGTCCTAGCACTGTCTCCAACCTCCAATCCAGGAATCTGAATTATTTTATGGCCCCACAGACTCTGTCTAGAGACCACAGAACTGCTCTTCCAGTGATAAAGTCACATTTTTGTTGCATACCAATATATTTTAATTGTTGGAGCAACCAGTTAAAATGTATGCTTGCTCAGGAATACGAATTTCAAAATGAAAAATATGGCTTAAATCAATCCACCTTTGAATTTTAATGGAATTTTTCATTCCTAAACTCTTATTTCATTAAAACTGATTCTTCTCAAAATATCTTATAAGAACAGAGAGACAACCTTCTTGGTCCGCTTGGAAAATCATAATGCAGAAAAAATTGTTCTTCTACCTGTTAAAAAAGTGATTACTTGGAAAGTTTAAGAGAATTTTTCTCTTAGGTGCCACTCAATTTGTAAAATGAAGCAGGATTAATTTGCACTGTGTGAAACATCACATTCAATTCAGAAAGCTAAGTGAAGACGGATCTGGAAAAAATGTCTCTGTAGCCTTCTAAATGTGTGTTTTCAAAAGGGGCAAGAACTCCAAATGTCATACTACAGACAGAGTCACTCTAGGTCAAAGATGTTCGCACAGTAATGACACCTGTTTATTTGATTTATACCACACCTTTCTACCAAAAAGTGGTATGCAATAAGGCTCACAGGCTTAATTAAAATATATTAAAACCATGAAACAATACATTAAAATACAATAAAAATGTAATTACACAATTAAAAAATAAAATACAGCACCCAACTCAAACAGACCTACTTCCAGGCCAAAGTCCTTCTTAAAAAAAAAAAAGCAATCTTTGCCTGTTAGTGAAAGGACAGCAGAATGGGAGCAAACCTAGCTTTCCTTGGGAGGGTCTGGGAGTGGCCACCAAAAAGGCCCTTTTGCATCACCACCGAAGGCGCTTCTGATTATTATTATTATTATTATTAATTACATTTATATATCCCTTCATAGTCGAAGCTCTCTGGGCAGTTTACAAAGATAGCGGCTGTCTAAACAGAAGGCCCTCTGTAGAAGAGCTTAAAGACTGGGGAGTCTCATATAGGAGAAGGTGGGCTTTGAGGACTTTATATGTCATAACCAGCACTTTGAATTCTGCCTGGAAACAGACCAGTAGTCAGTGAAAGCTGCTGTAACAAGGGAATCATGCGCTCCCTGTAACTGTCAACAGTCCAGCCACAGCATTCTGAATCAGCTGAAGTTTATGAATAGCATATTTCAGTAGCCCAGAATCCATTGATATAATTGACCTCTATCCATTCAGCTAAATCCACTGATGGATGGATATGACCCTTCCTGATCAGTTTCACTTATAAGCTTCTATGCAATAACTGGAACCTCCTTTACTCCAGTACTCCTAATTTCCATCTTCCATATGAACTATTTTCTTTTTATCTATCTTTTTGTAATTCGACAGGCATTTGAACTGGGTTCTATAAGAGGAGAAACATGCTTTGCCTAGAATTAAAAAGGGGGGGGAGAATTATAGGCTCAAAACCTGAATACAACTACCAAGGAGTAAACCCCACTGAAGACAGTTGGACAATTCCAAGTAAGTGAAGGGGCTGTAGCTCAGTGGTAAAGCACATGCTTGGCATGCAAAAGGGTCCAAGTTTAATCAATGGTATGTCCAGGTAGGGCAGGAAATTTAAGGTATTTTTATCCCATTCCTTGGCCAAAAATGGTTCCTGGAATGGTTTACAATCAACCAGCAAAAAAGAATCTCTCGACTGAAACTCTAGAGAGCCACTGCCAGTCAGTGTCAACAGTTCTGGGCTAGATGGGCCAATGGCCTGACTCAGCAGAAGGTCGTTTCAGATGTTCCTATGTAAACATGGTTTGGATTGCCCTGTTAGGATCACTAACATCTCCCAGACTCTTCACAATATTAATGACTTATGTGTCCTTCTCCCTGAGCACTTTCGGACACATTCCTTCCAAATGCAGAAAGAGCTTTACCACCACCCTCCAACCATTCTAAGGACAACATTAGACTCTGGGCCAATTCACACAGCATGAAGTTGCCCTTGAGAAGCAGTAGCGTGTGTCAGCTGCCATTATGAATATGCAACCCCCAACCAGGGGTAGCCGTGGCTTGTTGTGTGAACCTGGCAGGCGGGGACTGCGCTACAACAGACCTTGGGTCATGCAAGGGTTGGTTTAACCCTCAAATAGTGCATGTAAGCTCAGCTCACCTGACACAACAAGCCACAACAAACTTAGTTGGGGGTTGCATATTCATAATGGTTTTGGCACATGCCAAACTACTTCATCCCCCCATACACACACCATTATGCTGGCAAAATGATGAAAGCTTGAGATAAACAAGATGGGAAGGGAAGCCCTGCTGAAGGGCTGCCTCCATGAAGGCTCCTCCTCCCTCAACTATCATCACCAGCAGCAAGCTGTACAGCATAATATATAGGGCGAGATTGGCACCGGCTTACTTAATGTTTTCCTCTTCCGTCCCCATCACCTTTCCCTTTTTAGACTATAAGGCTGCAAGCAGGGGCTGTCCAGTTTTACTGACTGCACGTAAGGCGCTTCAAGACCTTTTTTTGTTTTTTGTTTTTGGGGGGGGGGGGTTGAAGAATGGGAAATGCTTTAAACAAAACAGGTGTGGATTACGTGTGCCTCGTTCTGTTCTGGCGTTCAAAACAAGTTCCGGGGCTCAGAATCCTCTAATCCTAAACAGGGGGACTTTTGTTTGCATCAGGGTTCCTGTTGGAAACAGGTCCGCCTGTCTGCCCACTCCTGCCCTCAGGCACCGGGGACAGAGAATGAGCAGGCGCCCCTCTCGACGGAGAGAGACCCTCGAAGCCAAAACCCACCCACTCAGGGAACTTCTAGTCGCCCACGCCACGGAGGCGAGGTGGGGAGCCGAAGCTCGCTCGCTCGGTGCCACCGGTCAGGGGTGCGGCCCGCGCGCAGCCTCCGTTCCCTCCCTCGCAGCCTCGCCCTAGGCTTACCTTTACCTCACGCCCGCCCGCCTCCGGCGCACCCCAACCCCTGCTCACCTCAGGAGGGTCTCGAGCGAGCTCTCGTGCTTGTCGAGCGAGCGCCCGAGCGCGCTCTTGCGCAGCTTGTTGAGCTCCTCGGCGGCGCGGCAGTGCTCCGCTTGGGACTCCCCGCCTGGGTAAGTCTGCTGAATGAACTTGCAAAGAGGCTTGGCCAAGTCCACCTCGGAGGCCTTCTTCAGCTGCACCGTAATATACGACGACGACGACGCCATCTTCTTCTTCTTGGCTTGTTCGTCGCCCCCCGCGCTTAAAGTCGTTTTCTTTGCCCTCCCACCCACCTTCCCCTATTAGTAGTTACTTTCCTCTCCGACTCGGCCGTTCACCGCAGCACCAGACGCCGTCTAACCACTCTCCCCAACTCACTTCCGGGATCTACGTAAAAGTTCTTGGGTCTCTATGGTGTCCTCAGACCAGCTCCGTCATGGTCACGCGGCCGCAGTCGTAGAGAATAGCCCCGCCCACTTCCAAAGGTTCTCCCCCCGCCCCCCGCTCCGCCCAATTTCCCAGAACTTCTCACTTTGCTTATGCAGGCCGTTTGTAGTGCTGTCAGTCATTCTTAATAACAGCAGCGTTCTATTTCTAAGAGATCTAGTCATGTTAGGTTGGGCTGGGCGAGCAATAGGTTCAGGTTATCAATGGCTACTAGTCCTGATAGCTCTCTCTCTCTTTAGACAGACAGACAGATAAAAAGAGAGAGAGAGAGAAAGCTATCAGGACTAAATAGTTCAATGAAGCTTCCTCACAAGTAAATGTGAGGAAGCTATATATATAAAGCTTCCTCACATTTACCTGTGAGGAAGCTTCATTGAACTAAATGAGGCTTACTAATGAGTTGATGTGGATAGGATTATGCTGTAAACTTGCAATCTTCAATGAGATCTACAGTATATATCTCCTCAGATAGATAGATAGATAGATAGATAGATAGATAGATAGATAGATAGATAGATAGAGATATGACAACCCTATGCACATTTACCTGTGAGGAAGCTTCATTGAACTAAATGAGGCTTACTAATGAGTTGATGTGGATAAGATTATGCTGTAAACTTGCAATCTTCAATGAGATTTACAGCATATATCTCCTCAGAAGTATGCACTATTGAATTCAATGGGGCATACAACGTGAGTGGGTATTGGATACCCCTCTTGAAATTCTTGTGTTCGGTCTGCACCTTTAGAACATGGGCAGGTGGTGCTGAATTATTATTTTTGTCTTGACTTTGCTTTCAAATACTGTTCCCAGGAGTCTGCAGCTTCCAGGGTCAGACATGATTCATGATTATATTGGCTCAATGTCACTATTTGTTAGGCAAATTCACTATCTACTGTGGATTTCCAAACATAAAAATGTGGCTCTTATATTCAAATGAAAAGATAATTGTTCTTATGGCATCAAATGCAAATAACTATTTTTAATCAAATGACTTGATTAAATTAAGTGTAGCCATCATTTATTAAGGAAGAAAAAAGTATGTTAGATGTTCAAACAACAGAATTATCACAGGATAATAGGAGTCCTCAGAAAGGGTATACTGTATAGATATGCCAACATAAAACATTACAAACACTTAAAATATGCAAATCAGATGCAAATACATAAAATGAAGTCAGTAGTTCTGACTTTTTATTACTGTTATAGCAAGTGTGATACTACTTGCAAGTGCAAAAAACACACTGAGAAACGTGATGGCAAATATTAGCTTTTCATTTTGAATAATAGCAGCAAATTAAAAGTCTTTGCAGCTTTAGTACACAATTTCTCATTTGAATCCCTCAGTATGTCTAACAAACATTTGCCAGCAAAAGCCTCATCATCATGAGGCATAACAGAATCACAATTAATCTGTTATGCATTCATCTCACCATATTTAAGGTTAAAATAAATTAGGTTTCTTATACAAGATTTGGAACATAGAAAGATGCTGTATACCAAGCCAGATGATTATTCTGTCTAGCTCAGTAGCCTATGTATTGCCAGACTAGCAGCAGCAAATAGGGTTTGTTTTTTGAGCCTTACTCAATGGTGCTTCCAGGCAGACTTTTATTGTGCAATTGCACTACCTCATTCATAAAATGGGGGGGGGGGGGTCCACATGTCATTGACTTCCATTTGTAGTCTTACAGTGTTTTCCCACCGCTTCTTCCATCGAGACCTCGTTAAGGAAGAAAAGACAGGATAGCTGCACAATGCTTTTTGACCTCTGTCTAGAAACACCCTGACTTTGGGATCTGAGTCATGGTCCTTCCCATAGAGCAAGGATGTCGAAACTCAGGTCCACAGGACAAATCTGACCCACTTGGGGTCCCAGTCCAACTCTCTGGGGTCCCCAGAGGGCCATGCTCCCTTTCCCTGACCCCATTCCTGAACCACCAATCATTTGATGGTTTCCCAGTTTTTATTTCCCCATTCTATAAGGTTCTAAGGCTTAATTACTGAGTTCATAAGCTGAAGCAAGATTTAAAGGTGGGAATATCCTTACTCATTCTCTACCACTATGCTCCACCAGTTTTATTGGTTATCTTCCATATATAGTGCTATTTCACGGCCACATTGTATCTTTAAAGTGACCACAGGTTTTCCTGAATGGGAATTTCAGATGAATGTATGGAATCTCTGTAATCAGTGATTGTATATTACCTGTTACACCCAAACATTTTTTTTACAATTTGAATTTTAAGCTGATGTTTGTTGCAGTCCTTAGGCAGACCATTCCATTGTTTGTTGTGAGATAAATCAATGCTACTCCCATTTTACAGATATGAGAACAGAAGCTGGGGTGAGAGAATGGTTTGTCTAAGACCTCCCAATCTGTTTATGGCTGAATAGAGGTTTGAAGCCAGATTTCCAAAATTCTCTACTAACAGGACTGTAATTGCAAATCTTTAGCTTTAGCTAAAATATGGGAGCTAGAGAGCAAGGCTTAGGAAGAGAAGCTGAGGCTCAAACCTCTTCAGCTAAGAAACATGGGGGTGTGGGCCTTAGGTAAGTCTCTTAGGGTTGTTATGAGGACAAAATGAGATAATAGAACTGTGCAAATGAGGGAGACCTCAAATTGTGTCTCTCAATGTTTATTAGAACTTTCTGACAGGGTCAAGTATTAGGCACTTCTTCAGCAGAGTAATTTTTGTAAACAAGGCTATATTAGCTAACCACGTAGATTGTAGTGAAGGTACCAAGTACTTTGAGAGAGCAATAAATAAGGAGTGCTAGATCTACATGCTTCTCTGTAGAAGAGCTTCATACTTCAAATGTGTCAGGACGTTCAGAGTTTTCCAACAAGTATTGTTTGTACTATTATGGATTTTCTTGTCTTTTCCACTGAGATATCTATGTATCAAAAATTATTTCTAAGCCACCTTTAAGGGTGGAACCCTTTCAAAGTGGTGTACAAAGTGGATACAATTTTTTTTAAAAAATCCATAAACACACGTTTCAGTAAAATCCATAAAAACCAAAATTGCCAGTTAAAATCAATAAAAGCAAAACTTACCAGTAAAAACCAAAGGCCCAGACTTAAGGGAAGGCCAGTAAGAACTGATAGGTCTTCAGAGCTTTCCTGAAGACCTGCAAAGAGGGTACCTGCTGAACCACAGATGGAAGTTGATTCCAGAGACGTGAGGCCATCACTGAGAAGGCCCTCTCCCATGTACTCACTAGCCTACCTGCCCTTATTTATTTATTTATTTATTTAAATATGTGTAACTCGCCCTATATCACAAATATCTCAGGGCAGCGTGATGCCCTTGGTGGTGGACAGGTGAGAAGGGCCTCTGTTGATGGCCTTAGAGTACAGGCAGGCTGGTACGGGAGAAGGCCATTTAGGGCCTTAAAGGATGCCACCCTCTATCGATGCCACCCTCTTAAATTTTCCTGTAAGATTCCCATGAATGCACTCTGATGCAAACATGGGAATCTGCCTTACACCATCAGACCATTGGTCCATTTAGATCAGTATTGTATGCACTGAGTGGCTGCAGCTCTCTGGAGTTTCAAGTAGGAGTTTTTTGAAAGCCTACTAAAAGATGATGTGGTTTGAACTCAGTAACTTTTGCATGCAAAGCATGTGCTGTACCACTGAGCTACAGCCCTTCCACTCTTTGAAAAAACATCTGGTTTATAAATGTGCTAAATATTTACCTTAACCCTTTCTCCTCTATGCCTACATATCTCTATAATACTATAGAATTTCTGTGACTCCAAGGAGAAGCTAAACAACAGAGCACTTAATATTCATAAGCTTTCTCATTTGCAGTTAAGCAGGAAAGCAACTAAGGTTTAACAGTCTTGGTAACAATGCCTTTGAAATGCAGTTTTGAAAAGAAAAGAAAAATCCAGTTCCTATGACAACTCTGAATTTTTCAAAGTAGTCCTTAAAACATGAACCAAGGACAATTTGGATTTTTAAAAAATCTAACAAAGACATGAACACCTGATTTTACAAGATATGTTAAAAGCTCAACTTGTTATGCTGTTCCTTGAGATTACTTGTAAAATACATTTAGAAATTTAGAAATTTTAGGCAAGGAATAGAAACACAGTTCTAAATATCTTCAACAATTATCTCCCAGTTGTCCTAAACGTACACAGATTTAGAAATAAGTGCCATTGTTTTTAATGAACTTAATTTTCATCCAAGTGTTTTAGGAACAAATAGTGCTACCAACAACATGATGTGCAGCACAGTCCTGTGAGGAACTAAGTCCCATGACTTATTTACCACATTTATATCATGCCTTTGCAATTTAAAATAATCGCTTTCAGTATAAGACACATGTGGACAACCTACGAGCCATATGCAATCCTTGGAGGACTTCAGTGCAACCCACAGAGGTACCCGAGGTATTGCTGAATTCCTCCCCCCTCCAAAATTTGCCACTACCTTCACCTATGGAGAGTGTGATTGTGAAGGGGCCGATACCATGAGGAGAGGTGACAAATTCCTGAAGGAGAAAGCTATCAATGGCTACTAGTCCTGATGGCTCTATGCTAGCACCACTATTAGAGGCAGTATGATTATGTACACCAGTTGCTGGGGAACCTGGGCGGGAGGGTGCAGTTGCACTTGTGTCCTGGTTGTGGGTTTCCCATGGGCAGCTAGTTGGCCACTGTGTGAACAGAACCCTTGGTCTGATCCAGCATAGCTCTTCTTATGTTTTTATGAGGGTAATCTCTGGATGCCCTCTTCCCCGTCAAATGTGTAGTGGTACATTTTGAAGTGCAGGCACTCATCATGATAGTCCCCATAGCCATGCCCCCAAGGAATCCAACATTTCAGGAAGCTGTGTTGATCCATATCAACAAACAAGTTCTAACAGTTTTTATCTCTACCAGGAACAGGCCTTTTGTAAAAAGAATGGGTCTTACTTGCCCATTCAGGACCAAGCCACCCAAAAATACTTTGCATTACAAGGGGGAACAATATATTGTTGTTTTCCCCAGCTACTATGAGAATTGCAGCTAGAGAGCAGAGAATTCTGAGGGGTGGGGGTTGGTAGATGACATCAGCATCCTTGCTAATCAAAAAATGTTGTGTTGCATCCCTGTGAGCCCTGGCTCCACTACACCACTGCTTACAACCCATCAAACAGCTGTTTGGCAAGTTGAGGGAACATGATCCACATGGGGTGGACTGGCATGTGGAGCAGGAAGGTTAATTCATGTGTTTGTGTATGACAGGGTACATGTAAACGGAGGCATGTGTGTTTGTGCATGAGGGGGATGCCACAACCACCATCGGGCCAAAGAATGCTCACTGCCAGATCCGGCCACACCCACTGGCATTCCGCCCACTGCCACATGTGGTCCTCAGGGACAAAAAGGTTGCCCACCCTTGGACTTTAGAAGACATAATACAAAAGGAAACAGGAACTGGGAGGTAAGAGGAAAATAAATTTGCAGAGCCAACTCTTTCATACTTGTGAAGTTATAGAATGGCTAGGTGGAATGACTACTGCAGGAGACAGTTCTGGGAGAAGCCAAAATAGAAGTTGGTCCCAGCTAAACTGACAAAGGAGTCCTCTGTAAGGCAATATAGCTTTCTCTATTTTCTATAGATGCATATACCCTCTAGAAGTTCATATTTCCTTATATTAGCAAGCTCAAGGGATGTGTTATTGTGTAGGCACCCCCAGGGTGGAAAGATCATTAATAGAGGAAGTTCTGGGAGGAGGGAAACAACTGAGCAGATGGAGGGGACTCAGTGTCACCATTCCCTCTGATGTAGCCAGAAGGAACGCACTATATGGGTAAAGATGTCCTACTGGTGGATTCTCCCACAGGCTGGAGACAAAAGAAGAGCAAAGCTCTGGTGCTATGTAAAAATATATTTTTCTTTATTTCTTATGTCTTATCCTCTGTATGCTCGACGCGTTTCGGTGGTGAAACCTTCGTCAGGAGCTGGAGCACTTCTTTACAAATTGTTGTTATTATCCTAACAGAGAACGGTTTAAAGTTTTTGCTCATATGCCGTCCCGATGAGCAAAAACTTTAAACCGTTCTCTGTTAGGATAATAACAACAATTTGTAAAGAAGTGCTCCAGCTCCTGACGAAGGTTTCACCACCGAAACGCGTCGAGCATACAGAGGATAAGACATAAGAAATAAAGAAAAATATATTTTTACATAGCACCAGAGCTTTGCTCTTCTTTTGTCTCCAGCCTGTTGGTGCTTCCTTCCCTCTTTGTTCCATAAGGATTCTCCCACAGCCCAGAGAAAGCCCTGCAAATAGGGAAGTTCAGGCAGACTCAGAACAGCAGTATGTATGTGAAGGCCCTGTTAATGCAGGCCAGCAAGATAGGTTACCCAGCCTATATTTTTGAGACTGTAGAAGAATCAGTGGGCTTAACATGCCTAGCTGGAATGCAGTCACCGAGAGTGTCTCCAAAATGGAACAGAGACCTCAAGCTGAAAGAGGTTCGCACACCTCCCCTAAACTATATTATGGCAGAATCTAGGATTGCATAACATTTTGATGCAAACTTACAGTATAATTTTGCTCCTTGGTTTCTTAATGTTAAATCTAGGATTCTACATTCTATGGACTGTGTCACAATTAATGGAGGTTGCCAACACAGAAAAGGTACAAATAAAGCTGATACATAAGGCTGTAGTCAAGCCATAGGTACAATAGCAAGTAAATGATCATGCACCTTACTGTTAAAATGATACTTTTTAGAAAGAGGGGAATTCGATTTTCAACTGTCCTAGTAGTATGGTGTGGCTCTGCAATCCAATCTACCTTTCTGTGTTTTCTTCAGTTGCACAGGCCCACCAAAGACTTAGACTTCCTCTAAGCAGGGTGTGTATTAGGTGCCCAGGATGACTCACCATAATGAAGCAATTCATTTCCCTGCCACATTGCAGGCTTGTTCCTTCTATTGATGGCCATCTCTTCCATTTATTATGATGTGACTAAGCATGGTGACTAGTAATAATGAAATTTATCTGCACCGGAGTCAACTAAAGGTAGACTGTCCTGTTAAAACAACTTGTGTTACTCCTTAAGAGTATTTTAAGAACTACTGTGTGCATAGAATCCTGATTTTCTGTATCTGGTGCTCCTTGCTTAGCATATGTGCAAATAAATGTTGAGGTGCAAAGATTATTTAATTGTACACCATGCTTATGAATTAGGGTGGCGATGTAGACTCTTTTACAGAAAATAGTCCTCTATTTGAAGGGCTGCAAGAAGACGGTTCTCTGTTTTGAAAGTAGCCTCTGTCTGAAAGGCTGTCCAGTGCAGGTCCGGGTTAAAAATAGCCATCAGAAGGAAGAGCTGGGCCATGAAGTTGCCCGCCAAAAGCACCTGGACAGCAGACTGAGCAAGGCATGCAGGTCACCTGGGGGCTGTTCTCACAGTGTCAGGTTGACGCTGCCTCCCTCCTCAACCCCAGGCTTTCCTTCTCCTGGGGTGGAGTCAGGTAATCCCAATGCCAAAGAGGGAGCACAGGGTTTCTGGGCAGCCATCCAGGTCCCAGAGATGCCCCTGCTCTTTTCCTGGTGGAAGACGACCGATCACTGGTCACCTTCCACTAGGCTCCGCCCCCAGGTTGGCCCTGGATTGGCTGCAGAATGACATTAAATGGCTGAAGCGCAATGTTGACATCACTCCCTTTGAAAAAGTCAGAGTAAATCCCTGACTTTTTCAAAATGAACCATCGTGGAGGAAGCCCTGCAGTGGCTGCAATCCTGCACCTGCTTTGACTAACCTATGGGGCATAGATACACAGCCACCGCAGGGCTTTCCCTGCATGTAGACAGCTCCCTGGTCACAGTCTTCTACAATATGGTGAGTTATAATATTTAAGTTATATTATTTCTACATTTCATATATACAAAATTTATATACAAATTTCATATATACAAATTTTATGCAAATAGGTATTCTCTTTTCTTCGTTTTTGGTGATTCACAAGTGGCCACCCTATATGGGATCCATCCTTCTGAATATAGAAGTCACTGTGCTTATTGCCTAGTAATTTTTAAATAATCATTGTACCCATCATGGCATGCAGCTATTTCCCTCTTACACAAGAGGATAAGTATAGTATCTAAGGACATCTTTGCTCAATGTGCAGTTTGGGACTGGATCTGTCATTAAATGAGAATTGTGTCAGAGACGTGAGTCCTGTTCAAAGGATACTGTCCTTTCCTGAGAACTGAGCACAGTTCTGAAGGTTGTTCAGAAGCAGGCTTCCTTGCTCATGTAACATTTCCACCTCTTCACACACAGAACCAAAAGACACTGGGTTGGATGCTGACTCATAGTAATAATCTTGCACCTATCTACTCAGAAGTAAGATCCATTGAATTCAATGGGGCTTTCTCCCTTACCAACCTGCACGGTCACTGAGGCCATTGGAGGGCATGTTCTTGGTGGTTCCATATATGGACCTTTGGTCCAATTGGAGTCCACCAGAAGAAAAACCTTTAGCATTGTGGCCCCTTCTCTTTGGAACTCCCTGCCCCTGGAGGTCAGGCAGGCGCCAACACTAGGCTGCTTCTGGGACCTCCTGAAAACAACTCTATTCCAGGAAGTCTTCCTCACCTGACCTGTTTTAATAGGTCCTTTGTTTTAAATTGAGCAATTTTAATTTTCTGTTTTTAATCTTCTTTCTTTTTATTGTTTTATTCCTATTTGCACTGCACCGGAATCTATTGTAGCTATGAAGCGGTATATAAATACTGTACACACCCTTAAAAATACCACATATTGCATCGACATAAAACACCAAAAACAAGCAAATCACAGAATCAATCACCTCCTGTACATGGATGATATCAAAATCTAAGCTTCATCCTTGACACAGATAAAAGGCCTCCTGTGAATCTTTGAGGAACTGACAACAGACATGAAAATGGAATTCGGGATAGGAAAATGCAAGATGCTACATATAGAAAGAGGAAAATGAAAAGAAGAGTCAACATCAGAAACACTAAATAACGAAATATTAGATAACGTGGAGGAAAATGAAACATACAAATACTTAGGATTCCAACAAAACACAAAATTAAATCACTCCACAGTAAAAACTCAACTAAGAATGCAATATAAAACTCACCTATCACAAATTTTAAAATCTAAACTCAAATCGAAAATCATTTTTCAAAGCCATCAACACTGGTCACACTCTGAACTTGAAGAAATAAATAGACTCAATCGCACCAAACTCACAAAACACCGCATGCTCCATCCCAACTCATGCATTGAAAGAACAACAATCAGCAGGAAAGAAGGAGGAAGAGGTCTGCTAGACATTAACACAATGCATGCTAAACAGATAAAATCACTCAGAGAATTCTTCCACACTAAAAACACTCCATTCATAAAGCCATAGTAACAGCAGATAAAATTACACCCCACTCAACCTAGCACTACCAAACGAAGACCAAACACGACCACTCACACTTGCAGAGAACAAAGAAAAATGGGCACAAAAAGCACTCCATGGGAAGCACTACAACATAATACAGAACCCACAAATAAACAAAGAACAATCGTACGAATGGCTCAGGAAGGGTGAGCTATTTCCAGAAACAGAAAGATTCCTAATAGCTATACAGGATCAAGTTATAGCCACCAAGAACTACCAAAAATACATCATAAAAGATAACAGTGTAACAACAGACCTATGCAGGAAATGCCATTAATTCCAAGAAGGAATAGACCATATAACAGGAGGATGTAAAATTCTGGCAGGAATGGACTATACAGACAGACACAATACAGCTGCAAAAATAATTCACCAACAAATGGCCCTCAAATTCAACCTTATCAAACAACCTACACCATACTATACATACTCATCCGAAACAATCTTGGAAAATGCAGATCATAAAATATACTGGGACAGAACAATTAATACCGACCAGACAATACCCTGCAACCAACCAGACATAATGGTCATAGACAAAAAAGAAAAACACACATACCTCATCGACATAGCAACACCAAATGACAAAAATGTTGTTGAAAAGGAAGAAGGAAAGAGAGACAAATATACACTACTGGCCATGGGAGTCAACAGGAAAAGGTCACAATTATTCCGTTAGTCACCAGCATCACATCAAACAATTATACAGAAAACCTTCAGAAGCTGGGCCTACCAAAATGCATCCTCACCAATATCCAGAAAGTAGTCGTACTTAAAACATGCTCAATTGTCAGGAAATTCCTGAATCTGTAAAAGACAGCATGACTTCGCAAAGCCTGTCATGTCCGTCTAGAAAAAACGCCACAAGCAAGAAAGAGATACAATAATAATAATAAATAATATTGCTAGTTGAACTCAGGTTCAATTCAAATAAGTGGGACAAGTTAGTCATGACTTAACTTAGTCTGAATCCAACCCACTGACTTTAGTTTTACATGACAGGATGGACCATTTAAGAAAGGAGCAGTTCTCTAATTCTGGGGTCCCTAACTAAGTGCTTGTGGGCGCCACCTCTTTTGGTTCCCGCCAGGCTCCCTGCCCCTTCTGACTGTTATTTTATTTTTAAAATTCATTTTGGTTTAACTAGTAGGGTGGTGCAAAGCAAAATGCTGTCCTTCAGCACCATCTTTATTTGGGTTCAAAAGAGTGGTTTTGTGTTTTGGCATTTAGGTTCTAGGGCAAGTAATTTCTCATTTAAATTATATAGCAGCACTTCTTTGCAAGATAGTTCTCATTTTAAACGAAAAGATGAAGATTACATTTCAGCTGGCTAAGGATCTGAGGTTAAAGGTAATTTTATTTAACAAGTTGAACCTATGCAATCAGAAGTAAGTACCACATAGTTCAATAGAGCTTACTTCCAGGTAACTATGCATAGGATTGCAATCATGCCCCATAATCGTAATTGTGAGATTTTATTAGTGGCTTGTTTGTTATGTCTCTTTATTATCGAGTTTTTAACCAGAAAAATAGCTCCTTTGAGTAAAAATAACATCAAAGCAGGATATAAATATATGCATCCTGGAGACATGGCTATGGATTCTTTTGGGGATGTGGTATAGTGGGGCAGGTGTGTGTGTCATGATGAGTTCCTTCACTTCTAACTTTACCACTGTTGAAAGTAACTGATCTCATGCTATGCTTCAGATCCGCCCCCGCTGCCCCCTACCCATTGAGGTAGGTGACCTTAGCTGTAATCTTAAGCACACTCACTTGAAGGAAAATCAATTGAAATAAATAACATTTACTTCAAGGAAAGATATTTAAGATGGGTGTGACTATTGTATCCTATTTAACAATATTGTGCTGGCAAAATATAGCTCCCATTGAGAAAATATTAGATTGCCTAGTATTATTACCAACTAAATTAAAACCAGCTTCTATTCACAGAAACCCTTTTCATTTATTTCAAGTAGTATAAAAAAAAATCTAATAGTCTCCAGACTCTTGGAAATAGCAGAAGCCATGTGAATCCATCTACAAGTAATCATACAGAAATAGAATTGCAAATAAATTCAAATAGAACTACAGCTAGATCTTCAGAACCAGAAATAAAATGGCAGATATTCATTGGTGTACGTACATTAAACAGAGCTGGCTGAATAAAGTGACAACTAATATAAAACAGGACAAGGGGCCTTCCAAATGCCTTTAACAGTTCCATACATTTGTATGCAGGACTTATTTCAAACTCTCATCACACTGCAAAAAAAAGTGGGGAATGTTTTACTGTTGACTGTACACTTGGACAAAAAAAATGTGTTTGGGCACCTGTTTTCAAGCAATGGATATGCACTGTCAACAAGAGATGGGTGCCTCTATTGTGGCAGGATGCAATGGAAAATCCATATTTCCATATGTTTATATTATTTTCTCATCACGTAACACAATCCCTGCAATCAAACACTTAAAATGTGAATGCCATCTGTTGATCACACTTCTGAAAAGTCAGCAGTACAGAATATGATGCAATTCAATAAGAGTGGAACAATTTCAAGAGAAATGAAGGCTATCAACCCTAGTTGAGAATTTGCCGCTTTATTTATTCCTGTCTGTGCCGCCACGGCCTCAAACACCAGGCCTAGACGAGCACACACACCTCTCTCAGGACAAGCGCCACCACTTGAATAAGCCTGAGAGAAAGGTAAAAGACGCACCACTTTTCCCGTATAGCAGAGGGGAAAAGGGTGTTAAGGGTTTTGAATAAGGTTCCCCTGTGAGTGTGTTGGCTGAAAGGGTAATGATTTGTGTTTCTTTATTATACTTATAGAGCAGGTTACAAAGCCAAGCTGACACGTGGTTTGTGGTAGCAAAAAAGAAAAGAAAACATTTATTGTTAACAGTTCTTTTCAAATTAATCTCACACCTGCCTATACTTAACACTTCTAATAATTCACTAATAATCCTAAATCCTAATAATCTCCTCACACACACTCCTGACTAGATCACACACAGCTATCTTCCACACAACTACCCTCCACACAACCAAGACAATAAAGAAAAAACATAAAGATAAACTGGAACACTCTCTCACACTATATATTCATTAAACAAAAAACCTACGGTTTACAAAAACAATGTTAAGGCTCTACAGATTCCAACCAAGCACCAAAAAGCAAGGAAATTGGGAGTTAAGGCTCACAAGCCTTAATGCCACATCCTCCCTAAGGAGGCAGAAAGTGCAAGTGAAATTCTCATTCTCCCAAAGCAGATAAACCATGAGGACAGGGTGGAGAATATGATATGCAGAGGTGACTGTGGGGTTGTGGAAAACTGATGACGAACAACTTAGGGCCACCTGCTTCTCTTTTTTTGTTTAGAGCAGCCCTTCCCCAACCTGGTGCCCTCCAAAGGTGTTGGACTACAACTCCCATCATTGCAAGTCAGTATGTCCCATGGTCAGGAATGCTGGGACTTGTCATCTAAAAAATCTAGATATGCAATTTGATCTGCAGAGGTGACTGTGGGGTTGTGGAAAATGATGATGAACAATTTAGGACCAGCTACTTCTCATTTCTTAGAGCATCTCCTTATGTTGAGAGTTGCAACCCAACACATCTGACAGGCACCAGGTTGGGGAATGTTGTTCAAGAACAAAGGAAGGCAGAAAGTAGATCTCCAGATGTTTTGGAATTCAACTTGTAAAAGCCCCTATCAGCATGGGCAGTTATCAGGAATGCCGCGAGTTGATGTCCAAATCATCTGGATAGATCTATTTTCTGCCCACATCTGTACTAAAGTATGATGTTTTCCAGCACTAAGATATGTGATCAATCAAGGAACTACAAAAGAGCTGCATCACTTTAAATAAACTGTCAAAACCAAATGAAACAACAATGAATGAATCTTGAATACCTAATCCAGATAGCCCTTCAGACATCAACATTAGTTTTCAACACATGGCATAGGATGTCTGTTTCTTGAAGTTTTTGTATTTTGTGTTTGGTGTTGTTCCCCGCCTCGATCCGTTGGGAGAGGCGGGTGATAAATAAATATATTATTATTATTATTATTATTATTATTATTAATATCAGATAAAGGATTTCTCTTACTTGTTCAGCAGTGTCAGATCAAAGACAGAGCTACCACCTAATACTTTCATGCGTAAGTATTATTTTAAAATTAAGTATGAATTGATTTTTGTCTTCCCCATAACACATAACATGGGAGTTACAGTGCAACGCATCTGGAGACCACCAGGCTGGAGAAGGTTGACTCCTATACATGTCTTCTCAGAAGTCAGTGCCACTGAATTCACTAGGGCTTACTCCCAAGAGGTATAGGATTGCAAACTAATCTCATCTGAAAGGTGTTCAAGACAGCCAAACTAAATCTCTTCTGCTCCACTGTTGCTTTGATGAGATGATGTATTGTGCAGGGATTGTGGGGAGTGAACAGTATATTTTTTATAAATACATTTAAAGAAAAAAACATGTATTTATAAATACATTTAAAGAAAAAAAAGGCAGGATATTGACCAAAAGTTGGAAGTGCCTGGCACATGCTCTGGTTCTAGATCTGTAATGAATAGTGCCCCTTTTGTTATCAAGAGTGCTGCTATATGCGAGATGTGTGTGAGAGAAAAGTATTGGGCAGACCCTGTATTTGGTAAGGGTATGGAACAGCATTCCCCATCCTGCTGCCCTCCAGGTGTTTGAGATGACAAGTCCCAGCATTCCTGACCATGGGACATACTGACTTGCAATGATGGGAGTTGTAGTCCAACACCTTTGGAGGGCACCAGGTTGGGGAAGGGCTGCTCTAAACAAAAAAAGAGAAGTAGGTGGCCCTAAGTTGTTCGTGATCAGTTTTCCACAAACCCACAGTCACCTCTTCATATCATATTCTCCACCCTGTCCTCATGGTTTATCTGCTTTGGGAGAATGAGAATTTCACTTGCACTTTCTGCCTCCTTAGGGAGGATGTGGCGTTAAGGCTTGTGAGCTTTAACTCCCAATTTCCCTGCTTTTTGGTGCTTGGTTGGAATCTCTAGAGCCTTAACATTGTTTTTGTAAACCTTAGGTTTTTTGTTTAATGAATTTCATGGCTTTGTGTAACGGATGACTGGATATTATACAGTTGACAACCAAGCCGGCATCAGCCAGAATGTTATACCATCTTGACATCCAATATAAAATCAAAGCTAGTGTTATGTGTTGAACTCACTTTTAACATTAATAAATCAACCAAAATGCTTGCATCTCCCTCATTTTTAAAGATAAAGAGATGAAACCTGGCATCATGGCAGCTCTTAAGTAGGGATATAGCTATGCCAAGTATGAAGCAGATCCGTTCATGCCTTGATTTTTAGGAATGTTTTAAAGTTCAAACAGAAATCTCTTTGGGGTCCAGGACCTTGAGCAGTACAAGTTTAAAAAATGAAATTAAAGATAAAGTGATGAAACTTGGCACCATGGTAGCTCTGAAGTAGGAATTTAGCCATGCCAAGTTGGAAGCAGATCCGTTCATACCTTGATTTTTAGAAATGTTTAAAACTTCAATTTAATTTTTTTAATTAGCTAAAATGCTTACAATTCCATCATTTTTAAAGATAAAGGGATGAAATTTGACAGCATGGTAGCTCTTAAGTAGGGATTGAGCCATGCCAAGTTGGAAGCAGATCTGTTTATGCCTTGAGTTTTAGGAATTTTTAAAACTTCAAACCCAATACTCCTCTTTGGGGTCTAGGGCCTTGAGCAGTACATTAAAAACAAAGAAAGTAAAGATGAAGAGATGAAACTTGGCATCATGGTACCTCTTAAGTAAGGCTTTAGCCATGCCAAGTTGAAAGCAGATTGGTTCATGCCTTGAATTTTAGAAAAAAAATTGAAGTCAAACTTTTTAAAAAAAAAATCCTAAAAATCAAGGCACAAACCGATCTGCTTCCAACTTGGCATGGCTCAATTCTAGGGTGACCACTAGGGTGTGGCCTAGTGGCTAAAGTGTTGGACTGGGAGCTGGGAGATCTGGGTTCTACTCCCCACTTAGCCATGAAAACCCATTGGGTGACTTTGGGCCAGTTGCAGACTCTCAGCCCAATCCATCTCACAGGGTTGCTATTGTGAGGATAAAATGGAGAGGAGGAGGATTATGTATGCCGCCTTGGGTTTCTTGGCGGAAAAAAGGTGGGATATAAATGCAATAATAAATAATAAAAAACTGTCAGGATTTCCCCAGATTTCTCCTGGTTTTTGTTCTATCCTCAGTGTCGGGGGATTTTATGCAATAGTCTATAATGACCTGGAATTACACACTTTTCCTTTTAAGGCCACCATTAGCGTGGCAGGGGGGAATGACATGCTTTTTGGAGGTGTGTCATTCTCTCCCACTGCTCAATCAAGGCCTTAAAAGGGAAAAAAGTGTCATTCCCAGGCATTATAGAAAAGGGCCTGATTGGAGCGGTGGGGTGGGGTGAGAATGACATGCTTTCCCCTCCTCCGCTCCAATTGGGGACTTTAAGGTGGCCCCAGAAAGCCATTTTCCTGCCCCCCCACTAGGTGTCCTCTTTTTTGGTTTCCCAAATATGGTCACCCTACTAAGTTCTTGCACAGGCTGCATATCCATCTTTAGATATTTACTCAAAAGTAAGACCCATTGAATTTCCTTGGTTCTTGAAAAACAACACACTTGCTTTTAGATTTGCCAGTCTCAGCATTCTATGTGTGCTATGAATGCCTGCTCTGTCTGTCACTATAGTTTCCTGCAAGGTCCAGCCAGGGGAAGCCAGTAAATTAAACCCAGGGGTGGAGGGTGGGATTCCCTCAGGTTCATCTGACAGCAGCTGCTATAGAACATGGACCTTCCAGGAGTGTTGAGGCTGGATTTCTGGCAGACCCAGCCAGGCAACTTTATGGCATGTTAGTCCCTCCATTTGGTAGCCCGCAGAGCACCTGCTTCATAAGGCAAATGGCCACATGAGAACTGTTATTATGGCCTGCTACTTTGTTTGTCTTTAGTAGTCTGTGGTCCAGATCTCTTCAGAAGGGGGAACAGTGTCTTGTGGTTGGGGTCAGTCTAAATTATCTCCAGGGTTCCCTTACTCAGTGCCTCTGATAGCAAAGAGATTGAGGATTTTCCCCAACTCTGTTACTCTTGAAGTTACTAGGTCTGTTGAAAATAGATTTTATAACATAAGCATGAAAACAGTGAATACCCCTTTTAACTTGTTAAACCAATGAAAACATGCCACACAAGAAGTCTTAAGATATGAATGGTTTATAAAGAAAAGTAAATGCAAAAGAACAGCAGATGCAGAAGTGAAATCTGAAACATTACTACTACTACTAGTAGTAGTAGTAGTATCCTGCCTTTTGCCCAATGCTGGGCCTCAGGGCAGCCTTACAAAACTAAAACATATACAGCTAAAACCTATAAATAGGAATATACTAGGCTGACCATATGAAAAGGAGGACAGGGCTCATGTAACTTTAACAGTTGTAGAGAAAAGGGGATTTCAGCCAGTGTCATTTGTATGCAATTAGTTCCTGGTGAAATTCCCTCTTCATCACACCAGTTAAAGTTGCAGGGGCCCTGCCTTCTTTTGTATATGGTCACTCTAGTATAGTGCCTGCAACTTTAACTGTTGTGATGAAGAGAGAATTTCACCAGGGACTAATTGCATACAAATGACACTGGCTGAAATTCCCTTTTCTCTACAACTGTTAAAGTTACATGAGCCCTGTCCTCCTTTTCATATGGTCAGCCTAAATATACAAAAGTTAAAAATATAATTAAATACTTTTCAATATTAAAGCATTTTAAACATTTTAAATACATAACAATTTAAAAGTCAAAGGTATAGACAAAGGTCCAGATTATTTGCCAAAGGCCTGCTGGAACAAAAAGGGGTTTGTCTGCATCCAAAAACACATCAAGGACTGCAAGACTGCAAGGATTAGAAAGAAAATCCATGTGTGTGCACTATGCAAAATAAACAACAGCTCAACTGTTTCTAAACCTTATTAGAAAAACAGGGTGACTAGGCTGAAACCAGCTTTGTAGGCCCAGAAGCACTTTGAAAGGTTTCAATATTGTACTTAAAACTTAACACAGGCCCAAACTAATTAAATGAAGTGTTTGAAGCTTTCAACTTATAGCAGTATGGACCAAACTCTTAGAAAAGAGGGAAGGAGCACTTTGTGGGAGTGGGGTGGGGGAAATTAAAAGAAAGGTATAGCTACCTATTCCCAGGAGAGATCTGAAGATCAGCTTACCATGGATCCAGAGGAACCACACCCTGCTTCACCAGAGAGCAAAAGAGCAAACTGGCCTTATGAAGATAGCCCCAAATACTCTCAGAGCCAAAGGAATGCATGTTCCAGAAGAGAAAAGAGAAACTCTTCTTCACTCAAAAGGTCTGTGCTAGAGGCAGCGGCCATTTCACCACCCACCCCACATTCTAAGGCAGGAGGGAGTGTCAGTGTCGCGTTATGAGGGAAGATGGCCGCCTCATTGACTTTAATGAGAGGTTAAAATAGTCCTTAAAAGTCAACCGAAGGGAATTTTAAAAAAACGAAAAGCTTTCCATCAACTACAGTCGAGGAGGAAGAAGACCCTACCACTGGATTAATTAATAAGGCTCTAGAAATTATTCAAATTGTGACCACAAAAGGTGGGAGACAGGTTTGTATTCCTTTTCTACCTTAAACTGCTCTCCTTCCCTCAATCTTTCACCAATCTTCTTGAAATTTTCAGGTAATGTAAAACAAACATTTCTTTCTGGCACTTGTAAATTTCAGAAAGGTTGATGAAACATTTTCGATTTTATGGCTGTTAGAATGTCCCCCCCCCCCCCAATTATCACTTTAACATGGCGGAATGTGTTTTTTACTGACGGCCCTTAACAATGGAGGCACGGCTGTGCCTCCATTAATATACTCTTCCCCCTCCCTTTCCCAGCATCATCAGCCACACCCACTCAGTCCAACATTCCGCACTCTCCAGACATACTAAACCAGACATACCTAAGAGGATAGAAATGTGGAGTATCGTCACACTGTCTTAATGCTATATTAGTAGTCTTTGTTTCTCAGGGAGTCTCTCTTGAGTTTTCTTCTGGATTAAAAACCGGAGGCAAGCTGTTCTTACCTTCGGAAAGATACCTGTATATTTTTTTAAGCAACTCTTAGAAAAATAGGCCTTCTTGCAGCTATGGAATAGGAATTGGAACTGCACTGCAGCACACTCTGGCCCCTCCGGTCAGCCAGGAACCAAGGGCTACTGGGAGCTGCTCTCCCTGCCTCCTAGGACGAACATCACTGCAAGAGCCCCGTCAATGAGACAGAGAAGAGGCAGCCAGAAAGAACACTTTTAAGAGTTGTGTGACTAGGAATTCCCTATATATAGTTGTCCAAGTATTAGGATCTGCTGAGGGAGCTCTCCTCTGTATCTCACCATTGGGAGCTGTACATTATGTGGAGACCTTCTCTGTTGTGGCACCCCAACTATGGAGTGCCCTCCCCTCAGAAGCCCAGCTGGTGCTGAGACTGGCCACATGTTGGCACCCTGTTAAGACCTGGCGATTCACCCAAGCTTTTGGGTCTTACTGAAAGTTGCTTGGTTCTCATTTGTTTGCTTGGGTCATTCATGCTGATTTTATACCATTGACGAGTATAATTTGATTGTGGTTTTATATTGAATGGTTTCATTTAATAGGTCATATCCAGTGTTATAGTTCTTCTTAGAATAGACTAATTGAAATAAATGAGACTTAAGTTAGACTAACACTGGATCCAAGCATTATAGCCCACTCTTGAGATCTACTGATATAGGGCAGATTAGAAAAACTTTAATACAACAACAAAAAACTAGTTCCCAGATTTGCTCCCCTCCCCTCCATCTTCCATCAGAATTCCTTTTTGTGTTGTGTCCATTACAATGTCATCTTGAGGGCAGACATTGCATTATAATTAATCTTTGTTAGCTGCTCTGGGAGCCTTTTTCAGCTGAAGAGTGGGGTTAAAATACCATAAACAACCCATCCAATGTTGCCTTCTAGCATCCTGCCCTGCCCTTTGGCCAGTCAGTTGGGGCTCAGGGCTGGGGCTGTACTTTCTGGGCAAAGCTGATGCTCCTGGAATTCCCACCAATCCATCCCCACATCAGCTATAGTACTGTCTGCACCACAACATCCTGGTGTATCACTGGCCATACATCGGCAGAGAGGGAGGTGGAATAGATGCTGAAAACCTCTCCCTGTTCCAGGTTGTGTGGAGTGGTAGATGCCGTCAGCATGGTGCGTTAATTTTCTAAGACACACTTCAGCCCCTTTCATAGCCCCTTAGTGTGTTCCAGCACAGCTGCTGGCCCTTGTAATGTTCCTGTGAATGTCTCTACATTAACAGAAATCACGTTGCTTACCGGGGTCTTTTGTTTCTTGCCGCAACTGTTATGGGCTGCATCACACCGGAGGAGGGATGACCACATGCTTTCAATTGAATACTTCCCCATCCTTGCTTTTATTGAGACATCGTCATCTAGTGGTGGAACATCCCGCTTTTCCCCAGCTATTACCACTTTAAAAGTGGTTCTTTTCATACCAACATTTGTTCATGACATCATGTCATGGACCCGAAAAATTCCATGAGTGGCCAATCACGAGTGTGCAATAAATTGCTCATTTAGAGGAGCCCTGTGTTTTAAAATGCTGTTGAAACAGTCACAAGGAAGGAGAGGTGCAGATGTTGGGGATTCCAGAGAAAATGACCAGCAAGAGAAAACATATGGAGACTTCATTTTATATCACATCAGTTCAAAAATTTGATTCATTTTTGAATAGTGCTTTTCAAAAGAGGAAGTCAAGACAATTAGGTCATAGTTCTCATGTCTATGACTCATTCATCAACTACAAGCCAATAATAGTCTTATCTAGATGGAAACTAATTAAGCCCTAGTTATCTTCCTTTGCATATACATTACTAGGATGTATTTAGGTCAGGGTAGGCAACCTGTGGCCCTAGAGCTTGAAATTAAGCCAAAGGCCATATTCAAAGTCCTCTGCATACATCTGTTCAGACCTCTAGCAAGAGCCATCTGCCCCTTCCAGGCAGCCCTCTGAGGAGGGAAGAGAGAAAGCAGTGGAAGAAAGAGAGAGAAAACAGAGTGGCAGAAAGATAAGAACTGATGAACCATTTCAGTCCCACTTAATGCTGATCTGCAGCCCCCCCACAAAGACCCATGATGGAATGCAGCTCTCAACAGAAAAAAGGTTGCCCATCCTTGATCTAAGGTGCAATCCTATGCATGTTTAGTCAGAAAAAAAAGTCCTACAACTCCAGCCATTCTGAGTAGGATTTTTTTCTGTCTAAGCATGCATAGGATTGAATTCGTAGGCTCTGATTTTGTTGTTGTTGGTATTATAAACTGTTCGTATGGCTGATTTGAGGCACAGCAATCTTTTAAACATTCCAGATATAGCGAGCATGTTTTGATGATCCAAATCAGGCCCCATTTATAAACTTTATGAAAATTATTAGCTAATTCATTTATATTTCTTACTTTTGATCCCACCTTTCCACTAAAATAGAGCTCAAGGTGGGTAACTATAAAATATGGGGGGAAATGACAAAGTTGCATAAAACATTAAAACACTTAAACACAAATAAAAATAAAAGGCAAAAGCTCATCAAAAAAGAATGATATAACAGCACCGGCCATATTCAAAATCAAATTCAGCAGCAAATCAACATAATTGCCAAATGCCTGTTAGGGAAAAATGTCTTTACCTATTGGCGGAAGAATAGCAGCCATTAGCTTCCTTGGAAAGGAGCTCCAAAGCCCAGGAGCAGCCACCAAGAAGGCCTTTTCCCATGTTCCTGTCAAGTGGGCCTCTGATAGTGGTGGGACCAAGAGAAGAACCTCTGATTATCTTAAAACCCGAGCATACTCACATGACAAAATGTGGTCTTTCAAATATTCCGCTCCCAGGCCGTAGAAAGGCTTTATAGGCCAACATTTTGAATTGTATTCAGAAATCAACTAGTAGCCAGTGAAGCTGTTGTAACAAGGGAGTTACATGCTCCTTATAGTTGGCCCCAGTAAATGGTTTTGTCTTCCTCTTGTAACCCTCCTGTGTTTTTCCATAGCTTCTGACTTTTTTCTTACTGTTAAGGAGGAAAAGGTGGAATAACTTCACAATGGCTTTAATTCACAGTGCTATGAGCCCCCAGTCTGGAAAAAACTCTTGGTCTTTGAGTACAAAATGCTACCCTGGGCCTAAGGATAGGCAAGACAATGACTGGGTTCACATAAAGGTTGAGTATGGTATGTTGTTGAACTATAGGGTGTTGTCTGAACCCAGCCATGCTAGAAAACTATGGTTTGCTAACCACAAACAACCCATGAAAGAGAAGCCATGGTTTGTTGTTAGGTTGTGAACTGTGAGTTGTTCATGGTTAACAAACCATAGTGTGTTAACGTGGCTGGATTCAGACAACATGATAACCCATGTTTCAACACCAACTCATACCCAATTCTTGAGTGTGGGCTATCATGTTGTGTGAACACAGTTGATGGCTGCCCACATGAAGAAAGAAATCTTTCAGGGCCATTCCAGTGTTTGTCTGTTTAATTCCTAACCTACCTTATCATCCAGAAGGATTCCCAAAGCAGCTTAAACCAAATAATAAAATATAATTATATTGAGGCTGTTTTTTTACCTGTCTAATACATGGCATCTCCAGGAACCCAATACTCACTCTCATTAAGACATTGTGTCTGTTCCCATCAACTTTCATCCCATTGCACTCCAGCTGCTGACTACATGGTTCTCCTGTGATCCCCAGCCCCAGTTACCAATGGAAGCATTCAAGAATGATTGATTGGGAGTGTCTTGAAATGGCTTCCTCTAGCGGACAAATTTGGTCCTTGCAAATTACACAATACATAGCACAGGAGGAAGACCACCATATCCTCATACAGGTTTGCCATCCTATACTTTTGGTTGATTCCAAAATACTTTAGACCCAGTACATTTTCCATATGCTCTCAGCAATGGTAATTCTCTGGAGCATTAGTTTTCCTAAGACAATGCTTTTTTAAAACGATGAATCAGAGCTACCTGCAGTAGTATGAGTGTTCAGTGGGGCAGGAGTGGAGGAACGTACTTGTTGCTGGGATGCTATATACTAATAATACATGTTAAAATATATTGACAACATCTTAATAAAATGCCTAGGTTCTGTAAAGTATATAAACAGGCCACCAGAGGGAGTCTCAGTGCAATCGGAAAAAAAGAAACAAGCATTCCAGTATGCCACAGAAAAGCACATTAACAACAATGTAAGCTTAAATGCATGCCAAGATGTTTAATTCATACAGAGTTTAATTGAAATCAGACCAAATGTATACGCATTGCTTCTCCCAGACCAAGCAAAAAAGCAGAATGAAGATTCATTCTTCCATCAGTGATAGACTCACACCCTTTTCTTTACATGATTCTTACTCAAGTTCTTACATTACTGAAATACAAAGGTTTGCAGAACATGGCATTATTTATGAGATGGTACCTGAAGCTATAATATTTTTATATTTCCTTCCACCGAAATAATTTACTTTTCTTCCTCACTCTTCTTATTTTCAAGCAATAAAGAGGGCTGATAAATCTAGAAGCCATTTCAAATGCTATTACCTAAAAACTGACATTTTTTTAAAAAGCTATTAGTTGCCTCATTTTAAATGCATCACTATCTCTTTTCAACACGTGTTGGTTCCATAATAGAAAGGCTTCAGGGCTTCTTTGGCAGAGAGTTCCCTTATTCCTGTGTAGCACATTGTCCTGTGCTTTTCCCAAATGAAAGGAAAGAATGCCCCGTCCATAGGGAAGTTCTATGGACCCAACTAAATTAAAAAAGGAACTGTGGAAGAGATACTGTTCTTCTTGTAAAGTAGCGCTCTGCTTTAAAGGAGATTTCACTGGAAAACTTCCAGAGGATTGTGCCCTTATCATGTCCGAAACCCTTATGGAAACTCTTATCCAACACTACCCAGAAAAGGGAGCTATTTCGTGTTTTTTAATAATGTGTAGTATGGTGTAGTAAGTATGGTGTAGTAAGCTTACATTAACACTATATTGATACACTATTTATGCCAAACAAGTAAAGGATGCCAGTTATAAACATCTGGGTGATAACAATGGATTCATTCAGAATGCTTCGACATTTAGTTTATCTGCAAATATTGTACACAGTACAAATTACACTTCTGTTCCTGTTAGTACTCTGCTACTTACTTACTTGCATTGTATTTCTATTATATTTCAAATAACCCTGAAACAAATGATCCAGCAAAGGTTAAGTCATGTCTTACTGATTTTAGTAGAAAAGGTAAGTATATGCACTTAAGGCTGTAGTCTTCAGCATTATTAAGTGGCAAGTTCCATAAATGTAAGACTAGGCTGTACATTACTCCAATTGAAATGGGACTTGTAAGTGCTTGGCTTTGGCCAGATTTTTACCAGTGTAAGACTAGACTTTAAACAAAACTAAAATTCTGATAAATGTCTTAATTAGTATCCAAAAACAAAGGCTTATTGTTTGAATAGTGCTTAACATCACTATCTTAACATCACTAACTTAACATCACTAACAGAAAACTGGCCAAATTAATGTCTTAAAAAGCACCTTGAAAATACAGTAGGTACTAATCTGCCCCAAGGCGTTTAAATTAGGCTGACCAGATAAAATCCAGGTCAGGGGTCATGTAACTTTAACAGTTGTAGAGAAAAGGGAATTTCAGCCGGTGTCCTTTGTATGCAATTAGTTCCTGGTGATATTCCCTCTTCATCACAACAGTTAAAGGTGCATACACTATACTAGAGTGACCATATACAAAAGAAGGCAGGGCCCCTGCAACTTTAACTGTTGTGATGAAGAGGGAATTTCACCAGGAACTAATTGCATACAAATGACACTGGCTGAAATTCCCTTTTCTCTACAACTGTTAAAGTTACATGAGCCCTGACCTGGATTTTATCTGGTCACCCTAGTTTAAATTACATTGGTTTTGAATGCTTCACATGGGGGGAAAACATCCTATTAATTTGTACTTCAAGAGCAATTACATTCCTCTCTTTTTTAATGATTGTTCTATAATAAACAGTGTTGTTCCTAGGGAGGCAGATTAACTCTCTTAATTCAATCAGAATGTGGTATTAAGACATGCCTTTAGAAATCACAGTATTGCATGAACAGTTTGCAGTACAACTTCAGCTTAATGTACTGCAATACAACTTCAGCATGCTGTCAAAGAAAATGCAGGATTTAATTAGTGTTCCCAACTACTAGATCCTACACAGCAAGGTTGGGTAATCTGTGGCCCTCCAGATGTTTTGGCCTACAACTCCTATCATCCCACACCATTGGTGAGGCTGGGTAGGGCTGATGGGAGTTGTAGGCCAAAGTTGGAGGACCACAAATTGCCCAGTCCTGCTATACAAATAATCTCCTTAGCAATTTGTCCTATTTTGAATTAAGCCATGACTATTCACAACATTTCATTACTGTGTTATCACATAATAGGCTGACCAGATAAAATCCAGGTCAGGGCTCATGTAACTTTAACAGTTGTAGAGAAAAGGGAATTTCAGCCAGGGTCATTTGTATGCAATTAGTTCCTGGTGAAATTCCCTCTTCATTGCAACAGTTAAAGTTGCAGGGGCCCTGCCTTCTTTTGTATATGGTCACTCTAGTATAGTGCCTGCAACTTTAACTGTTCCGATGAAGAGGGAATTTCACCAGGAACTAATTGCATACAAATGACCCTGGCTGAAATTCCCTTTTCTCTACAACTGTTAAAGTTACATGAGCCCTGACCTGGATTTTATCTGGTCACCCTAACATAAAATATAGAAGCAGGGAGCAGAACAGAACAGAAGTGGTGGTAAACTTGCAGCACATCTGATCAAACACATATCGTTATTGAAGCTTTGCAGTGGTATCCAGCAGAGTTTTTCTATGAGGACCCTTCCAGCTTGACCTCCAGGGAGAGATGTGAGGAAACCTTCAGTTGCCTGGTGTGACTTGATTTGATAAACACTGTGAGGACATTGCTGTTCACACCTTTTCCAACCTAGACCCCATAAATTTTTCAATATAGTCCATGGATGAGTCCAGGACACTGTCTGGTCCTGTTTTGTTGGATGAATTTCATTTATAGCCAAAGGATATGCGTAAAGTGTTTGCTGGGGAGTGGCCGACCACTTATTTGCTTGATCTCTGCCATGGCTAATCACATTTGCAGAAAGTGATTGTTTGCTTATTTATTTCCAGTATTTATGTGCTGTCTTTCAGGGGAAGCCTTTCCAAGGCAGCTCACATAAACAATTAAAAACCTAAAAATGATTGGATGAGCCCAGGAGGTGATTAGTACCTCCAGCGGCCTGAACTGTCTTGAAAGAGATTATTGCAAGGCTATTCCTTAAAAATAACAACTTTTGACAGGTTAGAAATACCAATTTATTGGACAAAATGCTCAAGTGGGTGATGGCTGTTCAATTCCAGTTACTCTTGGATGAAATTGATTATCTGGATGCATTTTAATCTAGTTTCAGAACTTGTTTCAGCATAGAAATTGCCTTGGTTGCCCTGATGGATGACTATGGTGAGAGAAAGACAGAGTATAAGGGTTCCATCAAACAAGCGATTTAATGCACTCTCACCATTCCTGGTGTGTGGATTTGCAGCATGGTACTCACATGACACTGTGCCTGTCCTGCTGACACCCCTCCTCTTCCCCAGCCTTTACCATGTTTTCCTAGAACACCTAAAGTCTGGATTATTTTCCTTAAGCATGTTTTCCTTTGTTAGGGGTGTGTGCTGTGACCAGAGTCTGGCTGTTGGCGTGAATGGATTGCATCAGGTTCGGGCAGGGAAAAGTGATCTCTCCCAACAGCCGGCTCCAAGCCTCAATATAAAACCCAAACCTTGCATCCCAAGCTCGAAAACGTTTTTTAAAATCGTACAATGCCCGAATCTCTGCAGAGACAGTACTCCCTCAATGCCCCCAAAGAGCCAGACTAAAAGGTTGTTCCATTTTTGCCCGGCAGAAAGGTGGTCTGGTTGAAGTGCTCATCTGACAGGACCCGCTTGTTAAAGGGGGGGGGGAGGAGCAACCAAAGAACTTGAGGGAGAAAGAAGGGGCGTGGTGGAGTGGAGTGGAAGAGCAAACAAGCAAAAGAGTAGCGTATTCAGGTGAAAGGGACCATAAGCTTGATGCGCTTATGCATCAGAGGTAAATAATGCGGAGGCAAACGAGGGGAAAAATTAGACATGATGGAGCTCTAAGTCTGCTTATTTTCCTGGAGTTCTCAGTGGTCTTTGATCCCATCATCCCTAGTATTCTTCTAGACTGGCTGTGGGTTGGAGTTGGAGGTATTGTATTCCAGTGATTCTGTTCCTACTTGGATGATCAATTCCAGAAGGTGGTGCTGAGGAATTTCTGCTTGGCCCCATGGGATTTGTGCTATGGGTTCCCACAGGGTTCTCGTTTTCCATGGTATTTAAGATCTACATGAAATCACTGTTTGTGCTCACTCAGGGATTTGGAGTGAGGTGCCATCAGTATGCTGATTACACCCAGTTCCTATTTCTCCTTTCCATTAGAGTCAGATGAGCCAGCGGACGTGCTGTACCAATGCTGGGGTCAGTAATGGTCTGGATGAGTTCAATCCAGATAAAATGGAAGTGCTGTTGGGTAAATGGTGTTCAACCTGTTCTAGATATAGTTGCACTTCTCTTAAACAATTATTGTGAAGGAAAGCAGGGCTCACCCCGCCTCCCTACCAGATAGGCTAAGGACTCACCGTACAGGTTCCCCCTAGCCCACCTCCCTAGCCCAATGCCAAATGGCCCCAAGCCAGCCTTCAGAAATAACCACACACATTAAGGACTGAAGCAGTTTATTAAAACCTTTAAAATCTCTTGTAGGGCCTCAGTCGGACAATAAGACATTAAAATACAAGCAAGGAGGGGTAGAGGGGGATGGGGGGTTAAGGATAGAATGTGAGGTAGAATTCAGCAGCAATGAACCAATTAACCCACTCTAAATCACACCCAAAGGCGACAAGTCTTTCCTTGGAATGAACCAAACCCTAAAACAATAAATCTATCTATTCCCCAGCCGTCACCTTGCTGGTCAGGGATCCCTCCATCCATGTACCAGTCCAGGAGAAGATGGCTTCCACCCAGTTGCTATCCTATTTATCCTTTTTCGGGTCTGCTGATACCGTGACTAGTCAAGACCAATCCCCGGGCGTCCCACTCACTCTGACATAGCTGAAACTCTTGCTGCTCACTTTCAATTAACGCTGACCTTGGCACTTGAGCCTTGCCTGGGCCTCCTAAGATAAGAGGTCAGGTGCGGTTGCTGGGAACCAGCAGCTCTGAGTCTTGTGCAATTTAATCATCAGAATTCTCCCCCTCTCAACCAAGAGGCCCCAGTCCTGCAAGGTAGGCCAAAGCTGCCTTTCTTTGCCAGTCTGTAGCCATCTAGGCCCCTCTCTTTACAATGATGTTTGTATTTTTTCTATATTGCCCAATAGCTGAAGCTCTCTGGGCAGTTCACAACAGCTAAAACCATTAAATACAGCAATGTTATAAAACTTCCAAAAACTAACAGCAACGTAAAGACCTAAAAATACAACAACAGATGAAAAACAATAAAAAAGAAAGAACTTAAAATGTGTAGTCTGAGACTACTAAGGCTTGTACCCTGATAGAGCATTGACAGTAGAGTCCCATGTGGCATCTATGGCCCATAATACTTTCCAACAGAATAGGGTCCTGAACAAAACAAAACAAACCCTGGTGCTCACAATTACACATGAACAACTAAAATAAATAAAGTGGCAAAATAAACAAAATTGACAAACTTAATATATAACAACTTAGTAGCTTCAACCTGAAATGCCTTATACCTAATACATCATTCAAGTAAACTATATACAAAAACTCAAATGGAAAATAACCATGTTTTTGAATAGATAACAACTTTCTATCTTCAAATTAAGACTTACCCCTACCATATCATTCCATAACAAACAAACAAACAAACAAAAAGGCATCATTATAAAATGTGTTTCGACCATAGGTCTTCTTCAGTGGTCTATTATGTAGATTTTAAAAAAAACTATTCACACCTATCCAAGGTTCCCACAATATGAATATCTCCACTTCCAAATATAAAACACGTTTAATTTAAAAGAAACTACTACATTTACTAAAAAGAAAATTACAGAAACAGGCAGGTGTATACTATATAAATAAACTCATCAGCTCAGGTCAGGTTGAAAAAAAGTGCAGGTAAAAATGCAAACAATGGCTCAGTTCGGATGATACATTAGTCAACGGTGGACTATTTAATCAACCATTGCTTAAATAGTCCCCCATTGACTAATGTGTTGTCTGTCAGGCAAAATAACCACACCACAGTTTGTTATTTCCAAAACATAACCAATCAAATCAAATCAATCAAATATCCTTTATTACAGTCAATAGACCAAAGGTATTACAAATATAAAAACATTCCGAATATATATATATATATATATATATACACACACACTTTTATTCTAAAATGATTAGGCTGATATTAATGTTCTTGTTTGTAATGCCAGATTCAGAAACTTGGCCACCTGATCTGTTATTGTCTTAGACGAACCTTGTAGTAACAGATTTGTAAGTTGTTCGGGTGATCTTCTTGGTAAGGAATGTATAATGGGCCGAATTAAATCAGCTCTGGCCTGGTGATAATATTCACAGGATAGCAAAACGTGAGTTATTGTTTCCACCTCAGATGCATTACAAGTACAGCATCTATTACACCACTCGATTTTCTCAAATCAACCTTCCAATAATCTAGAAGGCAACACATTAAACCTAGCTAGCGTAAAGGCCTGCCTGTATTTTGGAATTGATAACCATTTGAGATATTGAGCCCCTTTATTGTTAGTATAAAGTATCAGCCCTAATGATAACGGGGAACAAGGACCCTTAGATGCTATTCCTAACTCTTGCCCATCGATATCCAATAACCTCTGCTTAGATGCTATTCTAGCAGTTTTTAATTCTATTGTATATAGATGCGCGATTGATAACCCTATACTAGAAATTTTGTTTGTGACTACTTTTAACCAAGGTGATACATAAGAGTCAGAATGGATTTTATGGACAAGAGAGTCAGAAGAAACTGCTAGATGGCAACGAAGCCAGTAATGTACCGAGTAAACCCAGGCTAAGCATTTTGAGGAATTAAGGCGAGCTTCAAGATTTAAAGGAGCTCCTGCAACACATCTAGGTACACCAAAAATTGTCCTGAAGACGGAATTTTGGATTCCTTCAAAGGTTCCCTTTGTCAGGGGGAACCATATTGAGGATCCATACAGGACTTGCGGCACTATAGTTGACTTATAAACTTGGACTACTGCTGGTATTGAGTTCCCCCCCCTTAGTGAAAAAAAAATGGGCCAATGCTCTACAACTCTGTTCTGCTTTTGCCTTAATGTGCCTCTCATGGCACTTCCAATTTAAACCTTCATAGAACTGTATTCCCAAATATTTGTAGGCGTTCACTTGCTCTAATCTCTTGCCTGCCATAGACCATAGGAATCTTACCTTCCTTTTTGAGAATACGATCAGTTTGGATTTAGTAATGTTAATAGTTAAAAGGTTTGTTTCACAGTAATCTACAAAGTTGTTTAATAATCTTTTGAGTCCCAACCTTGTTTGGGATATTAAAATTACATCATCCGCATATAATAAGATGGGGACTTTTGTTTGTCCAAACTCTGGGGGATGAGAGGGTATAGAGGCCAGCGAGACTGGTAGATCAGCAAGGTATAAGTTAAAGAGAGTAGGAGCTAGTACACAACCCTGTCTCACCCCCTTGTAACTGATATCTGATATTTTGACTGGATCAAAAAAAGCAGTCTGGGTTCAATGTCATACCGCTTAGTGTCTCCCATAAACGATCATGAGGTATTGAGTCGAAAGCTGCTTTGAGGTCTATAAAAGCAGCAGTTTCCCTCCCTTGGGTGTCATATATTTTTGCTCAAGATGGACCAACACCAAGGCATGATCCAAGGTTGAACTACCAGCCCTAAATCCTATCTGTTCATGACCGAGAATACCTTTACTAATGATCCACTAATTTAGTTTTTGGTTTAGATATCCTGCATACAGTTTCCCGACCGTGGACAGAAGACTGATTGGGCGGTAATTAGATGGATCATCCTTAGAGCTTTTTTGATATATTGGAACAATTATCGCTTTTTGCCAATCTGTTGGAATTTGTCCATGCCTATTTATTGATGTGAAAAGCGTAGCTAATAACCAATGGAGATAACCAACGGTTTGCAGAGTTGTTTTTCTACCGAATTGTTGATTATCGTGTCGTGTGGCAGGCTCCATTGATTATTTCCCGTGCCAACACAGTCATAAGGCAAAAGCGACAGAAACCCTGACCGCTCTTGCCCAGTGGGCCTCCATCATCAGGGGAAATAATCCCATGCTGTCAAGTGCTTGGGGAGCACTGATCATGCTGTCCCTTGGTGGGGCGGCATGATCCTCAATTCCCCACATGCTTCCTGGGGTGGGGTGCTGCCAATCATTGCACATCACATGTTCCCAGGGACGAGCACGTCCCTTGCCACCACTCCCCACCCCCCGAGCCCCTTCTATCCCCTCGAGCCGATCCCCAAATGGATTGCGGGGCTGGGGGATGAAGGATGCCTTCCGTGGCTGGATATGAAATATCCAATTGCGGGGAAACGCTATCCACCGATATGGGGCAGGTGGCAGGCTAGGGTCTGAGCTACTGCTGTGACGAGCAGGATGGATTCTTCCATGTCCCGTCCCATCCCCATTCATGAAAACAGAAGGGTAATCCTTTGCTGAGGCAGGAGGGATGCTTGTGTGTCAGATTCCCTTGCATCACTCCAGCCTCAGTACAGGATTGCCCTTCTGTTCTCGTGAATGGGGATGGGACAGGATGCGGAAGAATCCGTCCTGCTCATCATAGCAGCAGCTCAGATCCTTATGCACCCATCTGTCATTTCCATAGCAATGGAGCAGTGGGTGGCATTGTTGTAGCCGCCCAGTCCCTGTTGCTATGGAGGTGAGGGCAAAGGACACATCGGCATGGAGAGAACTCCACTGAGAGGGCATCAGTTGTCTCTGCGGCACCTCTTCCATCCCCATCTAGTTTCGAGGCAGAGAGCAGGGAGACTGTGTGCATCAAAACTAGATGGGGATGGAAGAGGCACCGCTGAGACAACAGATGCCCTCTCAGCGGAGAAGTTCTCTCTGCGCCGAAGTGTCCTTCCCCGTCGGGGCCATGGCAACAGGGAAAGGGGTGGCATTGCTATAGCCACCCCCTTCCCTGTTGCCATGGCCCTGATGGGGAAGGATGTGTCGGCACTGAGCCATGTGATCCCTGAGGGATGACATCGCTCGGCACTGACACATCCTTCACTGGAGGCTGGATCACACGCCCTGACACACAAGATCATTCCAAAGCCTCTTGCTTCTGCGGTGGGGGTGGTGCATGTTTCTCCGTGCACTGCCACCACAGAAGCAAGAGGCTTCAGAACAGTCTCCTCGTGTGTCAGGTTGCGCTATCTGGCCTCCACTGAGCAACATCCCTGTGATGTTCTACTGTTTAGAAATGTGAATGTATTACAAAATTTATTATTTGGAGTTGCAAGTGTGGGTGAGTATGGAATGAGTGGTAAATGAGTGCTGATTGGTTAGTTGTTGGGAGTGCCTGGATTGGTGGAGTGTGGGAGGAGCTGGAGAGCAAATGGAATATATATATGATTGACAGAGGGAGAGCTGACAGGTTGTTTTGGGTTGATTGAGGAGGGGGGTTGATTGTGGGTTGAGCAGGGAAAAAAGAGAGAGAGAGGCTCAATTCGGACAACACGTTAAGCAACTGAGGGGAAATAACCCACTGACGGTGTGTTAAAGCGGTGGTGATCTACAGACGACACGCTGCAGCAGGCGCTGCAAAGATTCGGTAACCACCCCGGTTGTTAATAATGTACTCGGCTCTTACTGACAGCTCGGCTGCCATTTTCCCCGCTTACCAAACTCCGTTAGTTCTCCAGGAGGTATCCCAGCATACACTGCGGCCGAAAACCATGGGCACCGCCATTGCAGCCGATGCAGGACATGCCTCCCAAACCTCATTGGCTGCCTCAAGTCAGTGGGCGGAACACAGAAGCCTCAGGCAAAGAGGCAGCCAGGAGGAACAGCAGCACCAATACAACAGTCGCACCCCGCGCCAAGCACTGCAATTCCAACGTTGGCACCCATGCCCCAGCCCCCAACCCCCCCACCTCCCTCCTAGAGCATCTTCCGCACACACAGGAAAGAAGGCAAGAGTGGGGTGGCATAGAAAATTTTATTCAGCAGGGAGACCTGACATGGGCAATAAGGCACATGGGCACCACTATGCCAGGGCAGAACCTACGGAGAGGACAGTCGCCCCCGGGAAGGGAGGCGGCGGCTGGAAGGCACAGCGGTGAAGAGGGGACGGCCAAGGCCACACCCCCAGGGAGCCAAGCACGGAACGTGCCAAGGGGATGTGGTGGAGAGGGGCGGCACGCCAGGGAGAGATGCCAGTCCACAGATGGAACTACACAGCCGACACTCACAGGGGGTGGGGGTAGCACAGCCAGATCCTGGCACTGATACTTTCACACACCTGGGACGCTTCCGTACGGGCGCGACGCTCCCCAACGGGGTTCTCGGGGCCCGGCAAAGGCTCGCTGTCCAGCTATGTTGGGCAGATGAGGGGGGGATCTCTGGTCGCCGCTTCCCCTGCCTTCGTCCTTCTGGGTGATGCGAGGGTGGGGGCGGCGGTGCAGTGGGGGGTCTACTTTGGGTGGGTTGTTGTTCTCCCTGTTGGTGGGGGGGGGCAGCCCCTTGTTCCTGGGCACCTGGGCTTCTTGCTTATTCCATCCCCCCCTTTGCCGTAGTGCCCTTCTGGTGCGCTTCCCTTTCCGTTTGGGTGACTGACTGGGCACCCTGCGTGAATGCTTGTAGGAGCTGGCCCCTTTTTGAGCTCCGTGCCAGCTGCCTGGTGGGGGAGGCGGACGTCCTGGTTGCTATGGCGGCAATACCAGTGATCTGTTGCAACTGTGCCTGAGCGCCCGCCCGCTTTCTGCCGCTCTTGCCGCTCTCCTCTCTGGTCTTTTGCGTTAACGTACTCACCTCAGTTGTTTAACCCACGCACCTCTAGAGGCTGAATTCGGACGACACGTTAGTCAATTGACTAACTTTTAAACAACTCGCAAGTGAGTTGTTTAACTCTGTTGTTTAAATCTCCCGCTTAACCAACTGTGGGTTGTCTATCCGTTGTGTGGCTGAATTCGGACAACACATTGAACTAACCAACTGACGGTTGTTTAATTAAACAACCGTTGCTTAACGTGTTGTCCGAATTGAGCCAGAGAGTATCTAATGAGGTGTTTGATTGATTGATATTGTGAGAGGAAACAGTTTGGCTTTGGGAACAGTTTGAAACATATAAACTTTATACTTGAAACCGCTACGCAAATGAACTAAAGAAACCAATAAGCTTACAGTGCACGCAGTATACTTGATGTTAATAAAACTTGTTAATTTCATCCAACTGGTGTGGTCATTAAAGGTACCTGAGAAAGGTACTGGTGGCAGTGGGAACTTAGATGCTTGTCTGAGGCCAGGTTGCTGGGCTGTAGAACTGTGGGGCCTAATAGTAAAGGCGGGACAGGGGCAACAGCAGCAAGGGGCTAGGATAAGGCATCTCATCACCTGTCTTCTGGTCTGGGCACAGCGACAACCAACAGGGCAGATGCAGCACACCCGTTGCTGAGCGATGGCTGCGGTGGCAGATTAATCCCACCTCCTGTCAAGAGAAGAGATGGCTCCATCAGGGCTTTTTTCTCTGGCGACAGCCATGGCGCGTCTTTTGCAGTGGCACCCCGGTAAGGTAAGTGGTAACCAGCACCGCCATTTGGTGAGGAGGGCCGAGACAGATGACAACTCAATGGAGTGGAAATAGTCCACTCCATGGAGCAGCACTTCTGTGTCACCCAAGGGTGCCACGCAAATAGCCATCAGTGGAGTGGACTATTTCCATTCCATAACCTAAAGTGTCATCCGAACACATCCAATATCACACTGAAAATAACTTTAAGTTCATTTTCAAATCTATACCTCTGAAAAGGGCAAGATACTGTAGCAGTCCTGAAAACAAATACAAAGGTGGGTGGGTAGGAACCCTTTTAAATAAACAAACTTTAAAAAATGCTCACATATCCTCTAGAGGAAATTTGTGCATTTTTAGTTTGTTTATCAAAAAGGAGAACTTACAGCTCTTATTAGTCTGATGGGGTTTTTTTGTTCTTGGGCGAGATATATTTCCTTTTTAGTTTGGTTACAATTAGACATGCCCAAGTAACCTCTAGACTGGAGCATGGTGTTGTATGTGGGGCTACCTTTGAAAGACGGCTTGGAAACTTCAGCTGCTATGTTATTAATTGGGACTGGCTGTAGGGAACATACCTTTCTGGCAGTTCTTAAACAACTGCACTGGTTGGTGCTATGTTTCTGAGCACAATTCAAAGTGCCCATCATTACTTATAGTTGTGAAGCCTTAAGAGCCATGGGCCTTTATGTGAAGGATTACATTCTACTACATGAGCCTTTCCATCTCTTATGATCTTATGAACCTATAAGGTTGGATGGGTAGTGATCAGAAACAGGGCCTTCCCAGTTGGTGCCATCTTATATCCAAAATCTCCTCCACAGAGAAGTGTACCTGGCACCCACTCTGATGTCTTTTTGTCGCCAGCTGAACCCTTTTTTATTGGACCAGGCAGTCAAGCATGTTGAATAGCTAGTTTTAATTCTGCTTTAAGATTCAGCCTGGCTTATTGAATGGACAATGCAACTTCCATGTTGTTTTATTGTTAAGATTTTTATCTTACTGTTATATTATTTTTATTGTAATGCCATCCTAGGAACATGTGCAGCTTATATATTTTTGTTTGAAAATAAGAATAAGGATATTATTGTTTACTGATAATATTAAAGTGCTGATAAATTTCTGATTGGGAGGAACTGATTTTTACCACACACAGCTGTCTCTTGGAATAAAATGGCTAATTGTAAAAAAAAAAAAGAGAGAGAAAAAAAAGAAAAGAAAGCTATATGGAAAGAATGTGTAATGCCCATGAGAAAAGACTAGCTTGAAACATGGCATAAGTCAAGACCTCAGATTTTGTTGCTAGTGAGGGGCTTGGGATCTTTTCCTTGTCTGACTGAAAAAAGAAGCTATTGTCTCTCACCCCTTAACCAAAATATTGCTCCCCATTAGCAAACTCAGTTGGTCAAGTGCCTATCAGTTACATACAAACTTGGAGGAATCCCTAGGTCTGTAGAGATACATAGGTTTATAACTGAAAAGAAAAATAAAGTTGTTTCAAAACTCAAACTGCCTGACAAGAACCTGTGGGCTTACAGAAATCTGACTGCAGTTGAGCCCATAGAAAAAGAAAAGAGAAAGAGAGAGAGAAAGTCTAAAGAAATCAGAAGTCAGGCAGACTTTGTGACTCTATCACTTGCAAAACAGAAGGTTATAGTTTCAGTTGAAAACAACCCCTCTCAAAAGTAAAATGCAGGTCAAGGGAAGATTGGGAAATGACCTATAGTAGGGGGTTAAAATCATGGGGTTAAAATACTCTTGTGGGGAGCTGATCTTTATACCTTCCCCACTCCTGCAACTCCTCCCTGAACAGGAGCATTCCTCCAGTGGGTTGGAGATACACTGCAACATAGGTCACACTTGTTTCCCTATGTTTCTTGCACATTTCAGAACATGATACTACATGTAGTAGCAGTCAATATTCTAACACAGTTTGGGTGTGTGCAGAACGAACAGGTTTAGTATGAATTTCTGGTTAGAAATATACATTGTTGAATATATTTTTGTCAAACCCAATGCCTTAACAATGTTGCAATACTGTTCTTGTCAAAGCACCTATTCAGCACCAGAATTGACTCAAATTTTGATTTTAACATAATATGGTTGAAAGTGTCTAAATGACTGACAAAAACACACACACCAAGCAAACACCAAATTATCTTCAAAAATATCAGAAAAAGGCTATTCAACATTTTATTTACCGTACTTATGTGTTCATAACAAAGTAGAAAAGTTAGATATTGAGACTGATAACAGCTTGGTAGAATTCAGTGCCTTACTTTGAATGCATGTGGAGTGGCAGGAGTCAGATCACACCCTCTTGCATCTACTGGCCCTGCCCCCAACCTATCAGCATATTTGAAAAGGCAACAGACATGCAAACCATACCGGCATAGGCTCTGTCTATGAGGATCCATTCCTAAGTCAAGAGTCCTTGCTAGTATGGACAGAGCCTATGGATGTATATTATATCAAATGCAATCCCATTCCCCCTTCTGTGTGCATTCAGGGTAATGTCTGAAAAGTGTTTATATGAATTGGATTCCAACTAATCTGCTTTTGCATCACATCACCCAAATAGCCAAAGCAGTGAAAAAAGAAGTCTGCAAGAAAATAAGGGATTAGACTCCTCTACCTGTGCAATTCTATTTGAGTATACAATCTAACTCATAGCAAGATAAGTTCCTTTTTAAAAACAGTAGATGTTCATCGCATCCACCAGTGTGTCATACACTTTTTCTAATTGTCCAAGCTACTATCAGTATATGCTGAATGGATAGTGTTGCTTGAAGCTTTGAGGCTAGAACTAGGGCTTAAATAGAGGCCCCAAGTAAAGACAAATCCCATGAGAAAATTGCATCAGTAAAGTTTGGAAAGCAGTGTATTTGAGCATTTATATTGCGCTTCGCATACATTTTCACAGTAATTCGTACAAGAGTAGGTCCTTCCAGACAGGTGCTCCAAGCACCAACCATCAGAAGGCATTGTGCAGCTATTCCATCTTTTCTTCCTTAACAGACTTTTTCTGGTAAGAAAAAGACAGAAGTGATGGGAAAACAAAGGAGAATTATGACTGGGACTGTCGTCATCTGGACCCCCATAATATTTCATGAATGAAGCAGGAAAATGACATGATACAAACCTCATCTGGTTTTTAAGCCCGGTGACCATTTAGAGATTCCTTTGCACTATGGTCATTTACAGGTTTAATTGGAAGTTTGTTCCTCTTTGAATGTTTAATAGTCCAGAAGTGGGCACTAAGCATCAGTTGACCCATTTATATAAAGGATTCTAAAAACTTACACTGAGGTTCCATAAATTATCAAAACATTGTCCAAAGCTCTCCATATACAGCTAAAAACTGTTACGTGCATCCTGACCATAGAAGTACCCACTGTATAAAATCTATCTGTGGCCCAAGGTTCATTAATCCAAACTCTGTTATCTTTGTCTCTGTATGAATACTAAAACCGTTTTCACACATTTTTTATTCTCCTACTTTAAAATATACTTTCCTCTCCAATTTATCTAATTTTGTTAAAGAGATTGAGCCAGTCACTTTCCTCCCTGAACCCCTTTGTTGTTTAAGCTGAAGAACAGAGCAAATTTCAGATACTGGAACCCACATGAGATCATGATAACCAGGGCTATCACCAGGGCTATAATCCTATGCACATATACTTGGGACTAAGTCCCATTGATCTTAGTAGGATTTAGTGCTGAGTAAACAAGTGTAAAATTGAGCCTTAAGCGAGCGGTTATGCTTTCCACCCTCCCCACTCCTAATGAGAGCAGTAACACTGGCCAGCTATACAAGATGGTTGCAGGGATTGTTTTATTTAAGTAATTTAATGCGAAAAAGGTTCCCTGAGCAGCCTACAGATAATCAATTAAACAAGACAGCCCCGTTCTGCAGGTTTTTAATCTGAAAAGAAATGAAACACAAGGAAAAAGGAATAGGGAGGGAAGAGGAAGGAAAATTAAGTCTCTCAGCAGGACTGGTGGAATGGCCCTGCTTCCCCTCCCTCCTGCTGAGATTAAATGCATCTGAAGGACTCCATACCTTCAATAACACCATATGTATGGTACTTTTTGTATCTTCACTGCGCCTGCTTGCAGATTTCACACACACACACCCCACACATACACAACCCACTATTTTCAGGTCAAGAAACAAAATCCTGAATTTAAGGTCCTCTAAAACAACTGAAGTAGCCAATATCACCTGAGAGCCTTACAACCTCTCAAGGTCTTCCTACAGACCTCGCTAAATGTTTCCCCCCCTTCGGACAGAACTCCCACCGCCCATCTTCCCCTCACGAACACAACCATCAAATGCCAACTAGGAAAGCGCGCGAAAGGCCCATGCTAAGATAGGAGCCTGCGCGCGCTGCATTCAAAAACAAGACCCCACGGAGGGAACCGTTCTTCTCCCTGAAAGAGAAGACGTACTGAAAGACCTTTCGAAGAACTCACAAACCATTATTCTGCATCTAAATGTCGTCCGCCTTAACATTTATTTCGGTTCTCTTACGTTTTCGTTGACGACGCGAAACGATACAGGCATCTCGTTAGACTACTACAACAGTCTCTGTCTCTCCCCCCTCTCTTCCCCGTACGCAAAATCTGATTGGTTGCGAGGGCCGACGGAAGTGGTAGTGTCTGAACTAGAAGAGGTGCCGCGGAGGCTAGTGGGCGCATGCGCACCCAGCTTGTTGGAGGGTGGCCCATGCAGAATGCGCGCTCTCAGGAGGGACCGGCTCGTCGAGATCCGCACGCACGCACGCGCGCCTGGGTACAGGTTATGAGCCCAGAGAGACTCAGGACGGGAGAAGGGGCGTGTCTCGGTTCTACACATGCGCAGGAAGTGGGAGGAAGTGTGTTGGGTTCTTTGAAGGGGGAGAGAGAGAATAAAACAGGGAAAGAGCGAGCGAGCGGAGCCGTTGGGTCGGGGACATTGCTGAGCCGAGGGGGCGCGTGTGGGCACGCGGGCGGCAGAAGGAAAAGGCGGAGCCTCTGCAGAGTGAGTGACGCCCCCGGTGTGTGTGGCTGGCTGGCGGTGACTCGAAGTGGACGCAACTTCCACAGGACGGAGCGGCCGCCGCCGCCGCCGCCTTGAGGAGGAGAGGCGGCGCGACCTCACGGGGTCCCCTTCGTGTCCTTCTGCGGCTCAGCGTCCTCGCCCAGCCCGGAGCCGGCGCGGGGAGCATGAAAGTTCCGCCTTCTCCGCAACACCGGCACGGCGGTTCTCGCCGCTTCCTGCTTCCCCCGGTCAGGAGGAACGGCTGCTCTTCCTCACTGCGGTGAGAGGCTGTGGGGGCATCCGGCGGTGGCCCAGAGACGCTGGCGCGGCATCTGCGGCAGTTCTTTGCCCGGCCTTGAGAGAGCGCCCCTCGCCTTCCATCTCAGAAAGTGCCTTGCCGCCCCCTTTGCTGAAGAGGTCAATCGTGGTCCGAGGGAAGTGAAAACCAAGAGAAGAAAGCAACGCGCGCTTCATTGCCGCCCACCCCCAAAAATAAACCCTACACTCCTGTAGGATTTCTTCCTCTCCCTTTCTCCTTCAAAGCTTTATTACAACAGCAATCACTGGAGTCTCTCTACATTTTTTTTAAAAAAATCTCAAGATGATTTAATGTTTTGTCAGAGGCTGGTATTTTTCCGTCTCGGGTTTATTTTTCCAGGCAGAAAGAAGGAAAGAAATCTCCTCCCCCGTTCTGCTGGGCAGAGTTTTGGAGGTGAAGAGAGAGAACTTTCCTGGATTTCACTGCAACTGGGAATTAACTCTTGGAACATTTCTGATTCGTCCCCCATTCACTCTTGCACCCACATAAGCTATAAATAGAGACAAAGATCTGGGTTTTGTTTTATTAGGTTCTGTGAAGTTCAATTCTAATCAAAATGGAGCATGGCAAGATGGATTATTTCTGTGATCAGGTACAACAGAAAGATGTGGGCCGCAGGATGCAGGTCGGCCAGGAATTTCTGGAGTATTTGAATGATCCCAGTGTTTCCACTGACCTCGAGCAAGATCAGCAGCGTCTTGATAAAGTGATTGATGACTTAACTGGATGGGTGAACTCTAGTAATTATAAGGTAAGGCTAATTTTGCTTGGTACTGTATGTGTCAGGAGCAATGTTAGGTGTTCATCTGGGTTTTGCCCTTTCACTCAACCTGTGAGATAAAAACACATTTATTCTAAAAGTAGTTGTCTTTTTAAATGTTTCTGTAAAATAATGTTTGGTTTCTGTAACTAAATACTACACTGGCACAAGAGCTGGAGGAAGGAAGGGCAAGATGCAAATGTAAACCAGCACATTACCTCGTTTGATTGCAATCCTGTCTTATGTCTAAGTAAAAATGTATAAGGAGTGGTTGTATGTCATCTCCATATTGAACCCCTTTTAATGCGATTTGATATGGGATTTTTGTCTTCTTTTTTGAAGGAGCCAGTGTAAGTGGTTTCTGTGAATAGCCATTAGAGTATCTCATAAGTCAGTGAGATGTTCAGGGCCATCTCTATAAGGTAGTATATTGAGTCCAGAATATTGCATCTTACCTTATAGAAAATTCATAATGACTCATACATTAAATTTTCTAAGCAAGTTTTTCTTGGCTGCCGTACAGGAAAGTAGTAATCGTTGAGGTATGAGGTGGGGAAAATAAGGGTGTTTTAAACTTCTGAAATTGCAGTAGAAACCTTGAGGTGTAGCTATTTTGTCAGTAATGTATATGTCAAGATCAGTAGTTATTCTGCAATGTATTAACTGTTGCTAGTTTACACTCCTGTCATCTGGTGGCAGTATTGCTCTGTAACACAGGCTTCAGATCTGTTGCTTCCCCAGAAGTGACTTTGTATGTGTAATATGAACACATCTCTGCATATATGCTCACAATGTATTTGAATTCTTGGCTACTTGTTTTACAAATTTTTTTTATTTATTTATTTATTTTATTACATTTGTATACTGCCCCATAGCCGAAGCTCTCTGTGCGGTTTACATAGGATTAAACAATTAAAAACAATATACAAAAATTAAAACAGCAAAAACATACAATATACACATAATATGCACATACATTTAAAACCACTTTAATAACTTTAAAAGCTATAAACCTAAAAACAAAACAAATCCAGGCTCATCAGATATTGCTGAATGTCTGAGAGAAGAGGAAAGTCTTGACCTGGCGCCGAAAAGATAACAATGTTGGCGCCAGGCGGGCCTCGTCAGGGAGATCGTTGCACAGTTGGGAGGCCATCACTGAGAAGGCCCTCTCCCTTGTTGCCGACCTCCGAGCTTCCTTCGGAGTAGGCACTCGGAGGAGGGCCTTAGATGTTGAACGTAGTGTTCGGAAAAGGCGTTCCGTCAGATATTGTGGTCCCAAGCCGTTTATAGGTTAAAACCAGCACCTTGAATCGGGCTCGGAAACATACAGGCAGCCAATGCAAGTGGGCCAGAGTAGGTCTTATATGGTCGAACCTTCTGGTCCCAGTTATCAATCTGGCCACTGCATTTTGCCCGAGCTGCAGCTTCCGAACCGCCTTCAAAGGCAGTCCCACGTAGAGTGCATTGCAGTAATCTAACTTGGAGGTTGCCAGAGCATTGGCAACTAAAGCCAGGTTATCCCTGTCCAGATAGGGGCATAGCTGGGCCACCAACTGAAGTTGGTAGAAGGCACTCCATGCCACTGAGGCCACCTGAGCCTCAAGTGACAGAGATGGTTCTAGGAGAACCCCCAAGCTACGAACCTGCTCCTTCAAGGGAAGTGTAACCCCATCTAGAACAGGTTGAAGACCATCCGGTCAGCAGAACCACCCACTAACAGCATCTCAGTCTTGTCTGGATTGAGTTTCAGTTTATTAGCTCTCATCCAGTCCATTGTCGCAGCCAAGCACTGGTTCAGCACATCCACAGCCTCACCTGATGAAAATGAAAAGGAGAAATAGATCTGCGTGTCATCAGCGTACTGATGACAACGCACTCCAAAACTCCGGATGACTGCACTCAATGGTTTCATGTAGATGTTGAACAGCATGGGAACCCCATACTGGAGAATCCACGGGACTGAGCAATGTATTGCTTCCTCCAAACAAATTAATGTATTAACTTAGTAGTATTGCAAATACATCAAGGCACAAAAGAGGTAATGTTTAACATTATGAGTATTGGTGGGTACTATGGATTTTCAACATACAAACCTTCAGATAGGACTATGCAATGTGTCTGCGACTGATGGTTTGTTGGTATTTGTACTTATTTGTTTGATATTAGAAGTGACCCCTTCCCAGTTACATACTTTAATATTACATGGCTTCTAAAAGACAACTGCCAGTATAACAATGGTAACTTCATGAGAAACAACTGGTAAAGAAAACGTGAGTGGGAGGGCAGACTATATGAGCAAATTTTTGTAGGTAAAGAAGGAATGGAAAAACACCAATTAAACTTTTTGAAAGTATTAGAATTGGATTCTGAAGATAATACTACATTGTTCAATAGTTTTGCTTAGACATATAGTAAGGTAGTTAAACCAATGTTAATTCCTAGTAGTGTTCTGTATATTGATAGAACAGTATTAAAATACTAGAGGGTTAGATGTATTTTAGTACAGTCCTGTGTGTGTTGACTCTAAAGTTATTCCATCTGTGTTTTAGAATGTTTTTAGGATGTTTTTATGTAATTTTAATAATGTGTGCCATGTTTTAATCAGTTTTATGTATTTTATCATATTATTGTTCCCCGCCTCGATCCAAACGGAAAGGCGGGTAAGAAATAAATTATTCTTATTATTATTATTCAATGGGACTTACTTCCAGGTAAGTGGGGATAGGATTGCTGTTGCGCAGTGCATCCTGTGCATGTTGACTTGGAAGTAATTACCTTTGTGTTGAAGGGGACTTACTCCCATGTAAGTGTCCATAAATGCTCAATCTAACTAGGCTCAATCCTATTGGAACTATTCTGGGTACTCATAAACACCCAAATTCGGAGCTTATGAGTATCCAGTGTAGAGAAGGGGGGTGCATTGTGCCACCTGCTCAATATTTTAGCTAGTCGGTCATTTTCACCCATTTAACAGAGGCAAGGGTGAGAGAAGGCTAGGAATAACTTGTATCCCCAAGTCCCTGGTCTCCCCCCCTCCCTGCCCAACAGCACGCCCCCTTTTATCCTTTTAGGAGCTCACTTTTAGGAGCGTGTAGCATCAGTCTGCGCAGTTCTCTCTATGCCGGTTGGGAGTGGGCATGGAGTGTGGTTTCCTGTCTCTGACCTCAGAGCCAAAAAACGAACAATCCTATGTCCTCCAGTTGCTATCTAGGGGCTATAGGATTGCTCTCCAGTGCTGCAAGACAAACAGATGTATAGTGACATAAGCTTTTGTGGAACTTGAATCCACTCCATCAGATATATACATTTCTGTATTTTAAAACTAATTTTGTTTTTACTCATGTCTATTGATAAATGTAGACTATAATTTTAAATGGACACAAATCTCTAAAACTAGCTGGCGAAATTGAACTGTGGACTTAGAAGACTGTAAATACAAGATATATGGTCTGTCACACTACTATGTAGACCTCAAATGCATACAGATAAGCACAGTGACCATTGACAACAGCAATAATTGGCAACTGTATAATCTTTCTGGCTTTGCTGTGCTAATGTAACAGCTGAAGGGATGGAAAATCTCAGTCTTGATTGAATCCTAAACAAATAGAATTACATTTGCTGAACTAGAATTTATCAGCATTTACACACTTGAGTTTCCTAGCCGAATGATCGGGAATTTTTAGAATTAAAATAGGCAGCCATGATTCTTCTAGGTAAGTGGAGATCTGTATCTCTGGAAGCACATGGAGAAGTGATGGGTTCAGGAGTCATGTTTCCCTAGGGAGAGGTTTAAACTCAGGGTACTTTGAAAGAAAAGATGGATAGGTACAACTGACTGATAGATAAGTACGTGTTGCCATACCCTCCATAGCTGGAAGGAGAGAGAACTTGGGAGTTAAGCAACTTTGACATAAATAATGGCTGAATTTGGACAACATGATAGTCAATGGTGGGGTAAATCAACCACACAACATGGTAATAAATATTCAACTGTGGTGTGGATTAGGATCAGCGCTGAGTTGACTATGGCAGCATTCGGACGACACGATAGTCAATACAACTGACGATTGTTTCCTCCCCCCCAGTTGCTTATTGTGTCGTCCGAATTCAGCCAATGTGTCATCAGTTCTTGACACATTTGTTCTACTCTCCAATAAGTATGTGCCCTTCTCATCCCAGGCTCCTTCCCTTCATTCATACTTTAATGCATCTGAATGCATCTGGAGGAGAACAAAAGAGTTGGCTGTCTTTATCCAGTATAAATTTATCCTCTGCCATCAGCCTAGCTAAACAACACTTGAACTCTCTGATCCACACCAACTTTAGGAAGCTTCTGTACCTTTTCTGCCCTGCAAAGTTCCCTCTTCTATTCCCCCGCTCCTCTACTTCCCCCTACTAACTTCCCTCAGCATTTTGCCTCTTCCATTAATGCTAAAATTTAGACCATCTCCTCTGACTTCTACATATATTTTCTGCGCCCTTTCATTTCTCCCTCCTCCAGCACCTCCTCCCCCCCTTTCTTCTTTCTTTGGTGTAGCATTTGATGACTTGACTACCCTATTGTCTTCAAACTCCTCCACATGCCCCTTTAATCCTGTTACTTCCCAATTTCTGTTTGCCACCTCTCCTGCCATTATCCATCCTCCACCACATTATCTGTTTCTCTATTTCTCTGTTTCTCTCTCTCTCTCTCTCTCTCTCTCTCTCACACACACACACACACACACACACGTTTCCTCTATTCTAAAAAAAAATCCCTTGATGACCCATCTTCTTTCCAACTACTACCCTGTTTCTCCTCTTCCCTTTCCCCCACCCCCCAACAACTGGGAGTGAGCAGTTTACTCCCTGTCTCAACTTACCTTCATTCAAACTGGCTTTCACCCCTGGTGCTCTACTGAAACTGTCTTCACAAAAATTTCCAGTGACCTCCTTGCTGCCAAATCCAAATGCCTCTACTGAGTTCTCATCCTCCTTGACCTTACTGCTGCTTTTGATACAGTTGATCACTCCTATTTATTTATCTATCTATCTGTCGTGTTTTATGCGCTAGATCTCCACAGCTCTGTCCTCTGCTGGTTGTCTTCCTGCCTTTCTGACCGCTCTTTTAGTGTGCTTTCTTCTCTCAGTTGCGCTCTCTCAGGGCTCTGAACTTGGCCCTCTATTGTTCTTTCTATACTGTTTGTCCCTGGGTAATCGCATCCCATGGCTTTCATTACTACCTATACAATGATATCCAGCTCTACCTCTTTACCCCAGATCTTTGACCCTCCATCCAGTCCACATCTCCAACTGCCTTTCTAATATTTCTACTTAGATGCATCATCATCGTCTCAGGCTCAATACATCCAGGACCAAACTTTCCATCTTTCCTCTCAAGTCCACACACATTCATCTGCGACTGTGCTGCCAAAATTGCACATCTCTGTTCTCATTCTTGCCATATGACTCCACTCCACTCCTTAAATCACATTTAATTTATTTATGTATTACCCCTTCAATCGTAACTTAATGTATTACCTTATCGGGGCACCGCCATTATGTGGGGAGGGGCAGAGGGGGAAGGAGAGATACAACTTGTGGAAAGACGCTGTGGCCATTGCCAGAGTGACAGCAGAGGTGGCACTTTGATTCCACTTCCTGCCAGGAGGAGTGATGCCTTCGCCATCGCTTCTTTCTGTGGCAATGGCACACCTTTTGTAGTGGCTGTTGCTGGAGAAAGAAGCGGCGGCAGAGGCATCACACCTCCTGACAGGAGGTGGAATTAATGTGCTGTCGCTCCGGCAGGCACGTCGCCTCCCCTGTCATTGGAGGCGATGCGCCTGCTCATTCTTGCTGCGGTGGCCCCAAAGAGACAGGCTTCCATGCCCTGACACGCGAAGAGGCTGTTCTGCAGCTTCTTGCTTCTGCAACGGGCCCACATGGAGGAACATGTGCTGCCCCCACCACAGAAGCAAGAGGTTGTGGAATGGTCTCTTCACATGTCAGGGCATGCGATCCAGCCTCCGGTGAAGGACTCGTCAGCGCCAGGTGACATCATTCCTGTCTGGATCACATGGCTCATCGCCGACACGTCCTTCCCTGTCTGGGCCATAGCAACAGGGAAGCGGGCGGCTATAGTAACGTTGCCCCGTTCCCTGTTGCCATGGCTGTAACAGTGAAGGAGGCATGTTGCGTGGGCACAAAGATCTGTCCTGCAGCTGCGATGAGAAGGACAGGTTCTTGCACCTCCCATCCCTGTTCGCCACATGTGAAGGGGGACGGGACACGGAAGCATTACTCCTGCTGTTGCCAAGTGGCAGGAGAGATGCTTGTGCATCCTGTGCCCTCTTCTTGCGGCGAATTGGGACGGGAGGCGCAGGAATCTGTCCTCATCACAGCTCAGGACATATCCTTGCACCCCGCTGCCCCAATATCAGCTGATGGGTTTCTCCCGCAGCTGGATGTTTCACATCCAGCCGTGGGAGACATTCTTCACCCACCCGTCCTGTGATCCATTTGGGGATCCCCTCAAGCTGATTTCCAGATAGATTGTGGGGTGGGGGCAAGGTGCATGCATGTCCCTGGGAACACGTGGGGCCCTACAACCGCTCCGCCCCATGAAGGGACGGCACGATTGGCAGCTCTGCAGGTACTTCCCAGGGCCAGATTATTTCCCATGCCAAAAGTGGTGCACTGGGCAAGAGCGGCAGGGGTTTCTGCCGCTCTTGCCTCTCGACTCTGTAAGCATGAGAAATAATCCACGGAGCCCGCCACACAACATGATAAGCAATGGTTGTTCAGATAAACAACCCTGCAAACTGTTGGTTATCTCCATTGGTTATTTCTGGAAAATAACTAACTGTGGAGTGGTTTCCCCCCGACAGACGACATGTTAGTCAACGGGGGACTGTTTAAGGAACGGTTGCTTATACAGTCCACCATTGACTAATGTGTTGTCCAAACTGACCTGCTCTTGCCTAGTAGGAATGGTAAACAAGCATATTTAAATTAAGGACTTTTAACAAATCAACATATTTGAAGACTGCCATTTCATTCTTTGTAAATAATTTCCCTTAATGAACATCTTATTTTTTCTTTATTTTGAAAGATTATCTTTAGTGGTGGTGTCGATCCCATGCCTACGTTGTAGGAACCAGGCTACTGCGTTTGTTTTTGATAGCGAAGATTTATTCTAGAGGTAGCAGTTGTACTTATAGATCTGTTAGATTATGATCTTCACTGCTACCTTGCTGTCTGTGCCACACCCACAGAGCCCCATCTGGTAGCAACACAACAACAGGCCTTCTCTGTGGCGGCACCCTCCCTCTGGAATGACCTCCCTTCTGTGATACGTCAGGCATAGGCAATGACTAAAAATATACTGGCTTTGCCCAACCATCAACATATCTCAATTCTGTTATGCTTTTAATGATGTATTTTTGTAGTAAGTTGTGAACCACTTCAGGATTTTTAAAATAAGAGGTATAGAAATCTTCCTGTTTTTATAGCTGGGGCAGCATTTTCTAGTGGTGAGAACTAATTGGGAACTTTATTAAAAACTGTGGCAGTGAGTTCTATAGACTCAAATATTAAAGTTAAATTTTAGAAAAGGAGCATTAGTGGAGTAACCACATGCTGCTCTATTGCATCTGATGGTTGTGATGGGGCAGCCCACAGTGTTTCCTTCATGGGGTATTTATTTATTTACTGCATTTTTATACCGCCCAATAGCCAAAGCTCTCTGGGCAGTTTACAAAAATTAAAAATATAAAACAATGACAGTATAAAAACATAATTTAAAATACAGGATAAAACACAACCAGGATAAAAACTGAGCAGCCAGGCAGAAATTGATAGGGATTTAAAATACAAATTTAAACAGCAGGTTAAAAATCAAAATAAAGAACTGTTACAACACTGTGAAAATGAAAAAGGTCTTCACCTGGTTTCTAAAGAAATATAATGTAGATGCCAAGCGAACCTCTCTGGGGAGCTCATTCCACAGCCAGGGTGCTACAGCAGAGAAGGCCCTCCTCCTAGAAGGCCCTAGTTTTAAATTAGAACTAAATTGACTGCTCCATCATCTAACCAGAATAAACCCAGGATGCTATAGAACAAAACCCAAACTATCAAGAATATACATTATGATATGGTATCTCTTCTCACATTTTGGGAAACTGAGCATAACTTGGAGCATCCTTTAATGTCTTTCAGTAAAAGATACATTCAATCAATTTTAATAAGGAGTTGAAGATATAGCTATGCTGGGAATCTTACAGAGAGGATTATCATTATTTCCAGAAATTTTACATCTCTAGGGTTTCTATAAAAGTTTTATTATATAGTTCATTATTACATTTGGTGGGGAGTAAAGTCTGGGTAGTAATATATAAACATTTTGTCTTAAATAGTTTATTCATAATTCTAAAAGAAAATATTTCATAGTCCACAGCTGTTCATTTTTTCAGGAAAAAACAAAAAAGCCCCGGGGGGGATTATTTGTTTGTTTTCAGTTTTTCACATCTCTACACGGAGGCTAGTAGTTTCAGTGTGCTAAATGCCTTTTCAATGTTGTCCCAGCTGTCCCATCAAATTAAAGAGCATTCTTATTTTTGTACAAGGACAAATATGTTATTTCCTGAAATGTCCTCTTTGCAGACTTTTTTTTTCAATTTTAGACTTGAGAGATCATTGAATTTTAAGTAAGTCCAGAGAGTATTCTGTCCAGCTTGAATAGCTGAGACAAAAAAACAACAACCTTTGCTTACATGCAGATATGCTAAACTGCTTGCTATAGTCGGCTTGTCATTCACATTTTCACTTTGCTGGCATTTTGGTAAGCTACTCCCAAAATTCTCATGACATAAATATTATTATAATAAGAATTTATAACTTACTATGAGGATAACACCACCACCACCATTACTGCATCCTTTTGCTTACAACAAAACGTCTGATTTCTTTTTAATGGAATTTCATAGAGTAATTGACTTTTATCACTTTATTCCATTATAATTTCATACTTCTAATATTGATTTTACTTTTACCAACTAATCTGACTTGGCAGCCAAAACTAACCACCCTTCTAAGTTCCATCATTTCCCCATGGTTTGCATGCTTTACTCTTCCTTTGAACTCAGCAGGCCAATGCTATCCATGGCTGGGATCCAAAGGGTTATAAATGGTGTGGGTTAGGGCAGCATTCCCCAACCCAGTGCCTTCCACATGTTTTGGGCTACAGCTCCCAGCATTCCTGATCATTGGTCATGCCAGCTGGGGCTGATGGAAGTTGAAATCTGAACCATCTGGAGGCCACCAGATTGGGGAAGGCAGGACTAGAATTATTCCCCCACTCCTGCTGTAATCCCTTGTACCCCTAAAACTATATCTGAACGCCAGGGGGTTCCGTGCAGCATGAAGGGCCGAAGTTGGAAAAGAAGATTGACAACCTTCCTTTCCTTACTGAAGCACTTTCTGCACATTCATGGGTGGGTTTTGTTTGTTTTTTTGCATCCAGGCCCTTGTTTATTTGGAAGTGTCATTGTCTTTAGTGCAATTTACTTTCGGTATGCTTGTTTAGAATTGCATCTTGGCAGCACAATTCTATACATACTGTACTCAGAAGTAAATCTGGTTGAGTTCAATTGGGCTAATTCCCAGGCAAGTGGCTATCGGATTGCAGATTAATAGAGCTTCAAGTGACTGTACATATCCCATGAGCTTTATGCAATGTCCTTTTCTGCAGGATTCTGAGCAATATTACACACTTTGATTATTGCAGTCAAAATTAAAATTATATTAAATTTGCACCATTTGAGGAAAGGTTACTTTATTGGTAACAAAGTTTTCCTGTATTGATACATTTCAATAGACAGATCTGAGTTACATGTTTTCAGAAATGAAGATCAACCATTGCTTCTCTGTCCCAGAATGCATTGCTAAGTGTAATCTGATACCTGCAACACCTATTAGTGACTAATACATTTAGCATGCAAATTTCCATTTTGAGACTGGGTCTAAATTACAGACCTCATGGCTGAAACATCTGATCTAATTTTTGGACTTTTCTGTTTCGTCCCCTATCCCCTGCATTTTGTACTACGTAGCCTGATCAAGAGTTCTGGAGTGCTCTAAAGTTTGTACACATCTGTAGTATTTTGTTTGGTTCTAATAAGGGTGCTGCCTAACTGCATTTTCAATCATAGCATTTTCTTTTCTGATATAGAACTCAGGGATGTTAATTCTCCATATACACATGTCTGTTGCCTCATTATTTAGTTTTCAAATTGAAGACATATTTCCGTTTAGGTTTTGTTACCGTGTCTCCATTTAAGCTTCTCCTTGTTCTCTGCTAGATTAAGGCTAATAGTGGAAAGAAGAGAGTGGCTGTCTCTGTGTGGTACCAGCCTTTAACTTCAAGGGAAAGGCCGAGTGTAGTTCTAAGTTAGATCATTATTTATTTTCATTCTTTTAAAAAATGGGGAGAATATAAATACCTTTTGATGGAACTCTTTTTTTTTTTTTTTTAGCCTGAGCAATACCCAAACTCACTGCTAGTTACAAGCAAAAATGGTGACAACAGTTGAGGCTGGACAGACCTATCCTCTGAGACTTGATTGTGATGGCTCTGTTGTTGTCCTATTCCAAAGCAGATAGGGACTACTTTTTGATACTGGCTGCATAGAGATGTGAAGGCCTGGAAAAAATTGGAAAAATTTGGGGGGGGGGGATGTTTTCCCCCGGTTTTTCTTTCAAAGCCTTTTTTTTAATATAATAATGGGAAAAAAATTAAAAATGAAGAAAAAATGGATTATGGAATGTTTTATTTTAGCATGATGAATAAAAAGCTTATGACAAGGTGTTCATATATTTACTTCTCCAAATGATTTCTAAAAACTTTTTATGGGAATAGATGCTTTATGTCTGCTTGACACTGTGACGAACTAGCGGAGACATAAATAATTTTCTTTGTTACTAATGTTGCTGGTTTCTTTTGTTGTTTTAATTGTTTTTTGGCCCACTCCTCATAAACTGGCAAAACCAAAGAGGTTCCTTATTTGTATATAATTACATGTTGTGTTCCTAAAGTAACAAAGTAACTTTTAATCTGTAAAAAGTGCTAATATTGCATTTTTTCCAATTTTTCCAAAATTTTCCGGAAAATGCCCTGGGGAAAAATGTTTTTTTCCATGGCTTCAAAATTTCTAGACATTTTACATCTCTAGACCTGCAGTCATGACACAGTGTGACTGAGTTCTGCTTACTGATTGAAATGTGAGTATGTGCTAGTAGTTTTGCCACACATCTGCTTTAAACTCATGACATCATTTGTTTATAAAGCATACAAGACCATCTATGCACTTTTCTTTAAAACCCCTCTAATTTCCCAATCTTAAAGTTTATAGTGTGAGGCTAACTTTGATGGCTGGATAAACTGTCACAGGACCTTGCATTTTTAACACTTTCATTATTTTCATAGGTGTCATTACTTGGATTAGATCTTCTTGGTGCCTTTGTCGACAGACTGTTGGGACGCTTCAAATCCTATATAGGACCTGGTGAGTGGGTTTTCAATTTTCTTTGTGAAGGAACTGAAGAGGAGTGATTTGGGACTTCAGTTATAAATTTCTTAGGATAGCTGGCTGCAGGTATGACAAAGATTAATGGCTTGAGTTATCCAAATACTTCTGTACAAGTATGCTAGATTCAGATGGTGATGTATTGCAGTACCAAATACTAAGGTTGTGCTCATTCTTATGATTGGTGGAGAATGTGCCTGTATTTTTCAGGGATTAATTTGCATTCACCACATCAGTATAGGTTTCCTTGCATTGGAGGCCAGGCCACATCTGAAAGCAGCTGGTTGCATTACATTTTGTCCCCTGGTACAGATACTTGCAAACAAATACAGTTGTGAAGGCAGCACACATACAGTGGTGGCCAAAATTGTGGACACTTTTTGAAATTGTCATGTTTTACAACTTTGAATGCTTATAGAAAATGTTCTGTTTCACAAAGTTCAATTGTTTATATATCAATTGAAAGAGAATTTAATGCTGAATTCAAAACAAAAAACAATGCAAATTTCAAAAAGTGTCCACAATTTTGGCCACCACTGTATATGAATTACCATTTTTCCCTTTAAAGGAACAGCAGTTGGGAAAGAACTAGGCCCTTGCTTCTGTATATCTTTAAGAGGAAAGTGCAATCTGTCAATCTGGAGATATGGGCCCTGCCAAAGGATTCTTCTCTCCCCAGTATGAGAGGGGAGACTTGGGCTAGTGTACCCTTTAGGCAGAAAATAACACAGTTCTAGGTTCACTTATGCCTGTACATGCATTTATTATGCCATGTCTTTCTTCCATCGTGAAACTCATGGTGGTATACTTGGGGTTTCCAAGCCGTTGCCCATCCAAGCATTGACCACACAGACCTGCTTAGCTTCAACAAGGCAGCTGCATCGTGTGTTTGACCATGCCTTGGATTTCTGTCTCTACCCCCTTGTACGTACCATCTACGTACAAAAAGGAAGTTGAGGGAGATCCCAGATTCATAGATTACGCCCTTTTTTACCTAAGGAGAATGTAATGGGAAGAGGGCGCATGAGAAAATGCTGAGGGAAGGAGATGTCTGTGTTGGTGGGAATACGGGGAAGTGTATTTGTGGTTTAACTCAGGTTTATAATTCTGGGTTGTTTCTCCCTCAAAAACCCAGAGTTCCAGGTTTGGACATGACACCGTCTGCTCAGTGGGTTGTTATGTGTGAATAGCCCTTTTGAGTTATTTCATTATATGAACTGGGTCATAGGCTGTGTTCTCACATAACACTAAGGGCCTGTTCAGACATCATTCTAAACCACATGTTTCATGATGGCTTAGTCGTGTGTCCCCCATGGTTGAAATAACCATGGCCACTATCCATTTGCTGCAGTGGGGTTAGTGGGATTCCACAGTGGTCTCATGTTGTGTAACAGAAACTCTGTAGTTAGATCACTCCGTTCTGGCGGGGGAAAAGAAAAATGGCAGCAACCAGTCCTCGTTTCCCCCCTTTTTACAACGGAATGGCTGCTGGGAGCCTGTGCACACCACGGAGGAGGCTAGGATGCATGGTTAAACAGCACAGAGGTATGTTTGGTCACTACAGATGGGGTGTGTTGGTGGGTAGTGGAACCGTGCAGTGCCATGTGGTTCCCAATCTTGTGGCAGAGGCCTGCGTGCAGTGATTCTGTTACCTCTCCCCTATCTGTAGTTACTGTAACCACCCCTCCTTGCACGTGTGAATAGGGCCAAGCCATGGTTTATGTTAACCATGGTTTACTGCTTTAGCCATGAATTGTTCTTTGCAGACAAGCAAAGAAGCCATGGGTTGTTTTCCCTATTTCTGATATGTTTCTCTCCTGCCTATTTTGCCACCCTTCAAAACAGTTGTGTTTTCAGGCTGTTCTTGCTGGACACTTCTGTTTCAGGGAGGACAGTAGCTTAAACAATCCAGGATAAGCCAGTGTTCTGTGCTCAGACATCATCATAATCCAGGCTCATAATTATTATTTTTATTTATTTATTTATTTATTACACTTATATACCGCCCCATAGCCGAAGCTCTCTGGGCGGTTTACAAAAATTAAAAAGATTGAGCATTATAAAGACAATATACAAAATTTAAAACCATAAAACAGCTGTCATTAAAACACTTTAAAACATTTTAACTGTTAAGCCAGGCCACAGTGTCAATCAAAACCTCAACTTGAGCTATTAAAATGCCTGGGAGAAAAGAAAAGTTTTGACCTGGCGCCGAAAAGATAACAGTGTTGGCGCCAGGCGGGCCTCATCTGGGAGATCATTCCATAATTGAGGGGCCACCACCGAGAAGGCCCTCTCCCTTGTTGCCGTCCCCCACTAACAGCATCTCAGTCTTGTCTGGATTAAGTTTCAGTTTATTAGCTCTCATCCAGTCCATTGTCGCAGCCAAGCACTGGTTCAGCATATCCACAGCCTCACCTGATGAAGATGAAAAGGAGAAGTAGAGTTGCGTGTCATCAGCGTACTGATGACAACGCACTCCAAAACTCCGGATGACAAGACAACGACAGCTTCTACTTGTGGTTTGTAGCTGGTTTAACAAACCATGATTTGTTTGCAGTGATGGGTTCAGATACAGTGACAAGCCAGAATTCAACAAATTGCAACATGGCTTAGTGTTATGTACAAACCAGGCCTTGGTGACAAGAGGAAAAAGATAGAAAGGTGTTTTCAGCTGGATTGATCTGATACTCAAGATGTATCATGTTGATAAGCTTTGCTACATTAACCAACTTGGTAGAAGTACAAGAAATGGAATAGTCCAGTACTATATTCCTGGCCAGGATAACTTGGGCACAGTGATCCATGCATTGGTAATCTTAAGAGTGGACAGTTATAATGCACTTTATGTGGAGTTGCCCTTGAGATTAGTTCAGAAACTGCAGCTAGTGCAGAATGCAGTGGCTAGATTGCTCAGTGGAACTTCTTGCTATGCACATATGACCCCTCTGCTGAAAGCTCTGCACTGGCTGCCAATTAACTACCAAGCCATGTTCAAGATGGTATTGCTGGTTTATAAACCTTAAACAGCTATGGACTAGTTTATCTGAGAAACCTCCTTGTTCTGAATAGGCTGCTCCAGTCTTTACCTTCTGAGGGTGGCTGACTATACCGTGGCCTGCTGAAGTGGCCATGTTGCGAAGGAGGACCTTCTCAGTTGTGGCACCAACTATGTGAAATGATTTCCCCATTGAGATCAGATGGGCTCCTATTGTGGAGTGTTTCTGCCAACAACTGAAGACACACTTGTTTGCCCAGGCATTTCCCTTACTGCTAGTATTTGTGAGCTATCCCTAGTTATTTTAATTAAGATTTTATTGTGTTTATCATTGTTTTATTGTTTTAATGATTGTTTTTATTGTATTTTATCATGCTTTTATATTGTAAAACGCATTGGGATTTATTTTTTAATGAAAAGCAGTATAGAATTGTTTTGAAATAAATAAATACACAGCAGTTAACAAAAAACTAAATAGCATGTGGACACATGCATACAAACAACTGTTTACTATCTCTGTAGTGTTTAAACTACTATGAAATGCATATGAAACAAAGAAATTATTGCAAATTGATTTCCCAAACTAATACTGGAAAGGGCCTCCTATGCATATGAAAAAAGCAAAGATAACTGTTCTGGTCAATGAAGAATTTGGTTTTGGGATTTTGTATGCTACCGAAAGCCACCCATGGAAGTAGAATGCTGGATAACATCCATCATCTTGAGCTATTTGGGTGTCCCTTAACTCAGCCTTTTTCATACTGGTATGGAAGCATCAAATTGAGACTCTTGCATCAATTTTAATACCAATGTTTGGATAATATTAAATCTGAACAATGCAATATCTGAAACTTTACTAATTTTGCTATTTTGTCTGCTGTAGTTTTTAACCTGAAATATTCAGTGTTATCTCAAAAGAGTAAAATATCAGTCCTTTAACTATCAAAAGAAACATTTTATCTAATGTATCTATTATTATCTATAATTTTTAGGATGGTGTCTGTTAGCATACACTACGAAACCCTGAGCATTTAGCACTGAATGTGATGCTAGTCATGTAAGAAAATCTTATGTATGTGGCATTCTGCATACTCAGCATCTCCAGATTGCTCTGTTTGAAGATGAAGCAGCACTCATGGGATTTGTGGCATGGATGGTTGACATGCTATCATTGCATATGTATCAGTTAAGTGTCCAGTTAAATGTCAAGCTAGGCACATAGAATCCCTCACGAGTAAGATTGTCTTGCATGTCATTGTTGGTGTAAGCAGTAGCCACTGGAAGGGCGGGTTCACTCATCACTTTAACCTGTGGTTTTCTAAGCTTTGTACAGTAGCTTATTTTGGAAATAGTCCACTGTTCCCCGTCACACAATTGGGTAAATAAGCTACTGTGAATAGTTTAATTTCCCCCCTTTGCCCCTTCTTCTCCTGCCCAGGTAGGCAGGTTTCCCAGCTTCCTTTGTGGTGGAAACCATATCCCACCATCCCTTGTGCCGCCACTAGTACACCTGCCTCACTCCCTGCAATTCTCTAGGCGGTGTTAATCTTTAGCCGCTTCCCCTCACCACTACCGCTCACCCACCCATCCCTCACCATCCCAATTCTCAAACCCTTCCTTCCCACTTCAGACCCCCCCTCCTGCCACCATTTTCCAAACCAGTTATCCCTGACTCTGTGGACCAAAAAGGGGGTGGCACCTCTAAACCCTTGAAAGTTCACTGGAATAGGAGGAAATTTCATACACAGGTTCCCCTCGTGGGACGGCACCCAATGCACAGCAGAAACCTTGCACGGCTATTCAACGTAATCTGTTGCAGAAAGCAGTGCTTTTTGACAACTCTGTCATGAGCTGCCCATTCCCTCTGGCATTCACACATGCTGGCAAACTGACACAAGACACTCATGTTGGTGAGACTTCTTTTTATTGAGGAAATCACATGGTAAAAAAGCAAAATGGTTACATTCCCCAAACAACATAATTTAAAGCTGAACGATAGTTAACGGCTCCTTTCCTGATACAATTCTTCTGGCAATCACTGCGGTGGGGGGGCGTTAGCCACCATCCGATTTGAGCTTCTCCAGACTCTGCATACTCTGGCACCTCAAGGGACATGGTCAAAGCCTAAACAAGATCCCAGGGAGGGGAAAACACTTGTGCTCTAAGCCATCGGAGCCGGGCAGAGACAAAAAAATCACGCCTCATCAAACACAGCCTGCCGAATACTGAGCTGATACAGTATACGAGATCACAGGGAAGGTAAAACCTCAGGCCCAGGAGTCCTATCCTTCTGGTAAGGACTGGCAACTCTGGCCAGAAACACACAATCCGCAGCAAACTCAAGTTCAAGTCTATGAAAAGCTACCATGGCACAATCCTTAAAAATGCAGAGTCCAAATAGCAAGAGAGAGAGAGCATATGCAGTCCCCAAAACAGATGGAATCCAATAGGAGTTTCAAGCCTTGCGACAAAATATGATCTTCAGCCTTGCTCCCCACTTTTATAGACCGGAGGCCTGGCCTATTCAAAGCCACTTGGCAGACAGGTCCTCTGACCTGTAAACCATGCCCATGTGCCAACTGGGCGGGATTGCTCCACCCACTACACTGATGCTACAATCTGAGTGACAGCTTCCAAGAGTGCCCCCCTCCATTGTACCAAATCCAGGTTCTCAGGGAAACCTGTTACAGCTGCAAGGCCACAACAGGGAGTGAGAGAACTACCCCCGTGAGAAACTCTGACAGAGATAAGCTCACAGAGACATTGCCTTTCTAAAACTATTTCTAATGCATCAACATACATACCACCAGGCCTCTGGCCTTGTGGTACACATGACATACTCCTGCCAAGCCACTCTGTAGATGAGCAACTTAACCCACTCTGTGTGACAGATGACATGAGACCATGGGTGGGTTATTTTGGGAAATAAGCCACAGTGGGTGGGAAAAGATCTCATAGACAGCACGCTAACCCATCATGGGTTAACATGTTGTCCGAACACAGTTGAAGAGACAAATCATTTGCAAATACATTTGTAATGTAGGTGCACCTCTGGATCCAAGGTAGGGTGTATTACCAATATTGATAAAAAAAGCACTTAGGGTACTAATTAAAAGTCAAACCCAAACATATCTAACTTGTACCTGTGATAGCATTGATTTATAATTTTTAAAAATTCCGAGTGTGGCCTTGATATATTAACCACTGAGGCTTTTGAATTAGAAAGTCCATTGGGTCATGGTTATATTTTAAGTGAAGGTATAGCTGTTAAAATCAGCATCAAAATTATTTTAGGCTGCAATCCTATGCACCTGGGAGTAAGCCTCACTGAACACAGTGGGACTTTCTCTTGAATGGAATTGCCACACGGAGAAGGGGAAGTTCTTTCACACAGCCCAACGTGAATTTACAGCTAGAACCAGAATCAACTGTCTGCTTGCCTTGTCATTATGTAGCTCCTTTCTTTCCTTAATGGAGAACGACACAGAATAAATATGAAGTCTCTGAGTTTGTACAATAAAGCAGATGAGTAGTTCAAGGTAATGGGATTAGTGTAAAAAAGCAACCTAGGATTGCTTCCCAATGTTATCCAATGTGTTGGGATAGAAAGGAATAAGAAGGAATTGACTATGACACGATTGCCCCCAAGCTTCCTTTCCATCATTGTGCAGCTGTGGTAGCCCTCTAATGAGGCAGATCAGACAATGGCTGGAACTTGGTGACTTCTGTTGGTGACTTATTTATAACTGCAATATTAGCACTCCTAAAAGAGGAGTAATGCAAGTATGACTGGGCAGAGAATTTGAATAAAGGTGCCTGTAAAACCACCTAGCCTGATGTCGGGATCTGGAAAACTCAAAAGCATGTACACCATTTTTGTGACATTTGGGTTGGCCTAATAATGGTATTGCCCTAACATGAATTTTAGAATTTTTTGTATGGCCTCCATGGCTGCCATGCTTTTTGTTTTAACTGCAGAAGTCTTAAAAGTAAGAAGTATTGATCAGTTGTTATGCTGTTGGAAATTTAAATCATTTTGGCAGTGAGCTTTAAGATACAATTTTCCTGAGAACTTGCATTACATAATTTATCAATTCTTATTTCTTTCCCTTAGTTCTTATAGTGTTGATGGATCGAATGGGAGATGCCAAAGATCAGGTTCGCGACCAAGCACAGAATCTTGTTTTGAAGTTAATGGATCAAGCAGCTCCACCAATGGTATGGTATTTCTGGAAGTTTGGACAGGACTCCAGATCTATTTATGCTCTGTCAAGTGTGAATCATATTGTTAGAGGGTAAATAAATACAAAGGAGGGAAGGGCTTCTCTATCTTTTTATATTTTTGTAGAAGAGGAAATCTCAGAAGATTCAGCCTTTCTCATCCCTACATGACAAGCTGTACCTAGCAAAATTATCTCTTCTAAACAAATATTAAGACGTGTAAGAGCCTTGTTGCATGCAGTATTCATACGTTGAAATAATTATGCTTTTTCTTTTTTTTTTTGCCTGTGTGAGTAACACACAGGTCCAGAACATATTTACTTGGAAGCAAGTTGAATTGGTTTCCATAGGCAGTATTTTATTGTACTTTAGGGTTGCAACTTAAATGTGCTAATTATATTAGATTTTCCACTTACCTGAAGATAGAGATGTAGTGAAGTATTATGTCTTTTCATATAATGAAACCATGATAAATATGTCAGTATCAATGCTAAAAATAACATGAGGAAAATGAAGGACTAAGCAAAGTTGTAACCCTATTACTACGATGATTAATCAGTAATTAAATTGGTTACATTTATATATGAATGCAATAATAAAAGAAAAAATAGATGTGCACATTAGTCAGAGCAAGTACTATCTTAAAAGAGGCATTTCCTCCCATGTGAGTGCAAAGGGAGATTTCTTCTAATTAATCAAGAGCAACTTTTAGTCTATCTTTCTTGAAGGATTTCATGACAGGATTGATTGTTCTTTGCCAGATACCCTAGACTGCATATGTGTAACTTTTTTCCATGTAAAGTTGAGGTACATACATTTTCCCTTCTAATCATTCGACTTCTTTGCCCCGGGGGGGGGGGGGCATAATGGCCTGTGTGTGTGTTCTGCATTTTACAGAGTTCCCTTTGTTCAAGCTCCATTTTGTCACTCTTATTTTTCTTGTGCTAGTACAAGCTGTATCAGTCAGCTTTAAGTTCCCTGAAACCCTTAATCATGGTTATGGGGATTGGGAGCATGCTGTAGGATCACTCCTCCCATCTCCCATGCAAATTCTCCGTCTTTGATTATTTGATTATTACATTTTTATATTGCCAATAGCTGAAGCTCTCTGGGCAGTTCACAACAATTAAACCTATACAATGCAACATGATAAGACACAGCATGAAAATTTTAAAGTACAGTGTAAAATAAAAATATTAACCAAATAACCTAGCAACAGTGCAGAGATTTAAAATACAGCAACAGATTTAAAACAACAGAAACTGAAAACCTAAAATGTCTAGGAAAATAAGAATGTCTTCATCTGGTGACAAAAATAGGTGCATTCCATAACTGGGGTGCCACAACAGACAATGCTATTGTTCCTAGTAGCCCCCCACCGCACTTCCTTTGGTGGGAGCTCCTGGAGAAAGACTGCTGAGGATAGTCTTAGGGTCCTTCAGGTAACCTTGCCCCAAGCCATTTGAATCGGGTCCAGAAATGGACTGGCAGCCAGTGCAGATGGAAAAGTACTGGTACAGTATGATAAGATTGGCCAGTCCCCATTAACAATCTGGTTATTTTCAACCAGCTGAATTTTCTGGACAGTTTTCAAAGGCAGCCATACCTACAACACATTGTAGTGATCCAGATGAGAGATACCAGAGCATCAGTAGCTGCAGCTAAGCTATCTCTGTCTAGATAAGGACATAGTTGCACTGTGTCCTGCTTGTGGGTCCCTGGTCGACAGCTGGTTCGTCACTGTGTGAACGGAGTGCTTGGTCTGATCCAGCATGGCTCTTCGTATGTTCTTACCAGCCTAAGCTAATAAAAGCTGCTCCATCCCATGGTGTCCACCTGTGCCTCTAGTGACAATGCTGGCTCTAAGAGTAACCCGAAACTACAAAACCGATCGTTTAGGGGCAGTGCAACCCCCTTTAGAATAGGGTGAACATCACTTGGTAGAGCAGATGAACCAACCACTAACAGTACCTCTGCCTTGTCTGGATAGAGTCTCAGTTTATTGGCTCTCATCCAGTCCATTACTGCACTCACGTACTGGTTCAGAACACCCTCTGCCTCACCTGGATTTGATGAAAAGGAAAATTAGAGTTGGGTGTCATCCTCATACTTGTGACAGTCCTTATCTCTGAAAAACCTCTCCCAGCAGTTTCATGTAGATGTTGAGCAGTATGGGGAATAATATAGGACCCACTGGCACTTCTTAACATAACTACCAAGGGATACAGCAATAACCTCGCAGCATCACCTTTTGGAATTGGCCATCCAAGTAGGAGCGGAACTCATGCAGTGCAGTACCTCCAGCACCCAGCCCACATAGTCTGTCCAGAAGGAAACCATGGTCAATGATATCGAAAGCTGCTGAAAAGTCCAAGAGAATCAACAGGGTCACACTCCCCCTGTCCCTTTTTTGGCAAAAGTCATCCCACAGGATGACAAATGCAGTTTCTGTTCCAAAACCAGGCTTACAAACCAATTGAAATGCATCTACATAAACAGTTTCATTCAAGAGTGCCTGGAGTTGGCCGGCAACCACCCACTCTAGCAGCTTGCCCAAGAAGGGGATATAGTTATGTTATAGTTATTAACATCTTCTTTGTCTATGTTAGGCTTTTTCAGAAGTGGTCTAATAACTGCTTCCTTTAAAGTGGCTGGCAACACTCCTTCTCTCAAGGAGGAGTTGATAACCTCCTGGACCCAGCTGGACACCCCCTCCCTATTAGATGTAATAAGCCATTTAATGACAGGCAAGGGTGAAGCACACTTTTCTGGCCATAACTATGGGTAAGGGTTACATTAGCACTGCTAGACTCCATGATTAACACCATTTAAAGTTTGTTTTTAACTGTGATATGATCCAGTGAAAGAAAGGTGCTGATGCAACCCTTAATCATAGTTAAGGCTAGCAGGGAGAATTTCTATGAGAACTGAGGGAATTGTGTGGAGAAGGAAGCATGTGATCCTACAGCCTGTTAAGGGATTAGGAATGTAGCATCTTCATAGGTTTGCAGTAAATGTCATGGACTGAATTGTAGTTCTCCTAGCTCATATCTGGATCCAACATTGCAGAATTCCTTCAGGGACGTAGACAGTGTTTAGCACATAGTAGTATTCTTAGTTGTGTAACTCACATTTCCATTCAAAACTCTTGACGGTTATGTTGAACATTACCTTCATTTGCTAATATTGCTTGTTGATGTTTCTACCTGCTTCTGATAGGGCTACCTCAGTCCAACTTTGGTTTAATCTGTTCAGCTATTTGATCACTTCTTTTTTAGATTATTATTTTTTCTCCCAGAACATATTACGTAAATAAAAACTAACCTTCAAGCACTTGTTTGAATGTTCTAAGGAAACATTGCTGACAGATTTACAATTGCTGTTGTTAATTTTTCTGACTTTTCCTTGTGTCCATTTTTGGAAGTGCTCTTGAATCATTTGAGTTTTACAGATCTGTGATCTTGCCCCAAAATTAGTATTTGTAGTCGTCTAAAATAGTATTTGTTTTGCTTTGCCTGCACAAATTCCAGCTGGGCTTGTGCTAGTCCAATATTTCTGAAGAATTCATCTAAGATGTTCAAAATTAAAACATCTAGTGCCTAATAAACTTGGGGTTGTTACATTAAAAATAGCCTGAAAGCCATACTAAATGTAAGATTGTGAATCTATACCGAAATGGATCTTATTGAAGTACAATTCCAGCAAAACGTTTCAACATTGTTGAAACTACTTAAATAATTAAGGAATGTATATTTAGTATTGCCTAATAGGCCTATCTTATCGTATTAGCCAGTCTTTTAAACAACAAGAACAGTGTAATTCACTGTACTAAATACACACAAACACACACACACATTCATGCAAAATTGCATGTTTTGATCATGCTACAGCATGACTTGAATACTGGGAGGGTCTAAATCATGAAATGCTGCAGTCTGGGAAATGTGCTATTGCTCACTGTGCAGCAGTTGCTAGGCAACCTTTTTCTCCTGAATGCCTGCTGAATGGGTGAGATTATAATGGCAGCATTGCAGCTAAAGGGAGTTGCAGTTGGAATCTGCTTGCTTAGAAATATTGTTGCAAACCTAGTTGTGTAAGCCTCAAGTTTGAAGCATTGGCAGTTGTGATACAGCACAGCTCCTAGGAGATCAAGAATTATAAAGATAAAAGCAAGAAAGGAATGAAACGTGGGAAGATGAACATGCATAGGAGCAATTGAGTGTAATTCATAATAGAAGAAAGATCCAGAGATCATGAGAGAAGCTAATTGAAGAACAGAAACAGCATTGGAATTAGAAGGGAAATAGAACCAGCAGTACAATTGTACAAAATAAATACTTTAAAAATAGATACATTAAAAACAATCAGTTGTAAAATCTCTGATTGAAGAGCATATTGAAGGCACAATGGGGATTTTAAAAAAAATGCAGGAAAGGTTAAGATGGGAGAAATACTGACTTGAACCTTCAGTTGCAAGTCTTACATTGCTTCTAGCTTCTAAAAACTACAATATTTGATCAAATACTGTTTCTTTCTTAGCACAGGTGCTGTTTGGTACCAGCATTAATATATACAATTGGGAGCAGGTGTAAATTAGTCCGATTAAAACTTTTTGTCGCATGCATTTATATAATATTTAATGAATTTGTAGTGTTAATTTAGAATGTCAGTAGGCATGTAACATTAGTATTATGAATTATGTATTTTCATTCAATAATCTAACCTTTTGTTTTTAATAGTTAATTTGGGAACGTCTTGCTGCTGGCTTTAAACACAAGAACTATCGTTCACGAGAAGGAGTGTGTCTGTGTCTTGTTGCAACGTTAAATGCGTATGTATTTTATTTTTATGGAAAGCTATTAAAATAAATGTTTTTCCCTTTCTGGTGATATATTTATTTCCATGAACTTAGTACTTAAAAAGCAAAACAAAAGAAGACTTTTAAACTGAAAGCAGTGCTCAATCCTCATTTACTTTAAACTTCCATTCTTAAATTTATCTGCAGTGTTCCCCAGGTTATAAGGATTCAGTGGTTAGAACTGTTAGAGCTGTCATGTGGTAGTGCTTGCTCATACTTTGTGTAAAAGGGAAAGAATGACACTTGTTTTGAATTTTTTTCTAGCTATGGTGCACAATCACTAATTCTCAGCAAACTGGTACCACACTTATGTGTCTTGTCTGGAGACTCCAATAGTCAGGTAGGACTATAATTTAACAAAAAGCCATATGTTCTGATTTTTGCATTGTCTGCATTATATTACTTGTCCTGTAAGTGAATTTGCCAGTATTTCTTACAGATTCAGAATTGTGTGAATTCCCATAAGCTTAGACCAAGAAGTAGAATTCCCTTCCTTTTTCCTCCTAAAAATAAAGTAGAAAAAAGATATCTGTCTTCTGTTACTTGTCCCTGTGGTGGAACAGTGAGGCGACTTTCTCATGGAGCAGTTGGTCTAGAAACGTCTTCAGGTTTGGTTTATCCTATGTAGTTTTATGATTGTATGATCCAGATTTTGGCACATGCAACTTGGCTGACTGAGGCAGGTTTCCTTGTCCCCTCTTCCCCTCAGGCAGCCTCTTCAGCCCCCTGCTATACAGATGGTCAGGGAAATCTGCTGAATGGAGTGAGCTATGGAAGGGAATCTCTGAAAACCAGGCAGGGGCAACTTCCCTGAGTGGAACCCTTCTGTTCATAAAAGGCAGAGTCTAGACCTAACCTATAATGTATACTATATAAAGTAGTTTATTTACAATCAAACATAATAGAGGCACTGGTAAAGTATCTTGGAGCCAAGCCTAGCTTCAGCTACCACCAAGGATCTAAGTGGTGGAGACATTGGGGGTACAGTCAGGTAACCAGGTAGCCCAGTGTGCCATATGCATATTATTATCATTATTATCATCATCATCATCATTTATTACATTTATATACTGCCCCATAGCCAAAGCTCTCTGCGTGGTTTACAAAGATTAAAAACACTGAACATTTAAAACCAGTGCAAATAAGTGTTGAGGCCAGGTTTGCTTGCAGCAAGCAAGTTAATATACTTTATACCTGCTGAAGTAGCTGTACTTCCAGTGAGGATGCAGATTATGACTATGGATCAGTAATGTTGTTTAGTGTAGTACAGTATGTCAGAGAAGGTTGACTTTCAAGAAATTGTCTGAACAGGATTTGGCATCTCTAAAACTTATAAATGTATATTCTTTCTATTTTCCTTGTTTAGGGTGTTCAAAAAGACATAGAAATGATGCAATTGACTCCTTAAAAATGTGCAGTCTTGTTTCGACCCTTTCTCTTACATTTACAACTGTTGCACAGTAGAAATATGAAGTGCTGGTGAAAATAAGTGGAAGATTACGTGTTAAGCATAACATATTAATTGTTACACCTTTTAAGTGTTCTTTACAATTTTTAATACTTGCCTTGTATGCACACAGGTGAGAGATGCTGCAATATTGGCAATTGTGGAGATTTATAGACATGTAGGAGAGAAAGTAAGAATAGACCTTAACAAAAGAGGAATTCCCTCTGCAAGGTAAGTTTGGTATTTGTACTAATGGCTATATTATTATATAAGCATAAATATATCTAATCGGTTTTTAAGATTTTGCACTTATACATGAAATACACATCACAGCATGAAAGTATAACACATTTTGCTTAAAATTGTGAATAAAAGAGTTGAACAAACAAGACAAAAAACACCAGTTGTTAGCAATCTAGCATTGTGTCTGGAGGACATTATACTAAGAGTGGACAACCCACAGCTGTGTGTGTCTTTATGTGGTCTGACAACCCCAGCCACATGTCCCTGCAGCCAAGCCAATCAGAGTTTCTGGGGTGGGGTTAGAGGCTTTAGCCTTCCCTCCAAGTGATCTTGATGCAGCTGAAATTGTTGGGGAGTGGGACAGGCTATAGTGTGTGTGTGTGTGTGTGTGTGTGTACACACACACACACACACACACACACAAATACTTGTGCCCCTAACCCAGCATCACATGAAGGGCTCAGGCCAAAAAGGTTGCCCACCCCTGCTTTATACAAATAAACTAGAATTTTGCTGAATGCTAGTTTTTTGGTTGAACAACGTTGAAAAACCTGTTCGAGTGTTGATTTCCCAGTTAGAACATGAGTTTCTCAGAAATTGCAAGAAAATTAGGGAAACTGATATTTCATTTAAGGAAAGGATGTTTCTTTAATGTTGCATTGAACCAAATGATCAGGTAGCAGGGCAAAAAAACAGTTGAATAGTCTATCTTAACCCTCATTTGTTTTGACAGTATCACTCTGCTATTAGGGTTCAGTGGACCGCTAGATTTTATTCTTATCTTATTCCCAAAACCGATTATATTTTTGGACCCCAAAATGTTAAGACCCAGAAGAGAAAGCAAAACAGAAAGCAAAAATGCCCAGGTGAAATACTAAGCTCATGGTAGATAATGGTAAGAGTGCTATGTTCCTCAATAGCTTAATGAGGATCTCCCCCCATAAGAACATTATAAATGAAAAATCAATGTTTCACGTTTGCATTATGGGAGTATTAACATCTTTCAAGATAAAACAAGATAGGCACATAATTAACCCCCAAGGATAAAAAGGATAAAACTTATGCATTAGGTCTAGCAGCCCTCACCCCACCTTCATCCCCCATGAAATTTATGATACAAACAAAATGTTAAGTTAGTTTTCCTACCTATGTTTCAAAAAGTTGCTTTGCATAGAGTGGATTCTAGTTAGCTAAAGGCATTTGTTGGTTTCACTATCCTGTTCATTTCAATAGGGATAAATCAGATTGCTGATAGCTTAGTATTCGTTTTGTTTGTTTTTAAACGAATTGGGGGATAAAATACCGCAAGTCAACTGCCCCCCATAATTGTTAAGGAATATGTGGAATATGAAGTGGTTCAGGTTCATTAAAAAAAAGTTTTGCAAATATTTTGAACAGTTGCTGTGGTCCACACACAGCAACACCACTGGTTTTAGAGAGTTAAGCTAAGCAAAGCAGTGATTATGAGTAATGCAGGGGGTGGGGGGTGGGAGGGTATCTGTAGTCATGTAAGCACAATTTCAAGGCATTCCTGGAATAACGATAGTTTCAGGAACAGTGCAAATCTGCTGCAAGTTTGTTTTCCTTCTTCGTCTGCAACCCAGGATAGCACTGAGCAAGATCAAATATTAGAAATTGATTAGTTCAAAAAAGTTATGTCTATATCATATTAAGAAAGGTGGAATCAAATTCAGGATTGGTTTAAACTCCTATGGTAGGATGTACCGAATTTGTTCTTGGGAAAATAGTATTTGGCTGTGAGGCTTGATCTATTTTTGTTTCTGGCATGATAGTAAGATTAAGTACTCTAGTAGAAAGTTCTAAACCAAACCAAAAAAACCCTATTAATATACTTTTTTGAATTTTCCTCTAATGCTGTTTGTGAACATGAGAGCTGTATTGTATTAGTTGGCTTTTTAAAAAAAAATCATCATCATCATCTGGTGTCATCCTAAAATCACTCCTTTCCCTTGGCAACCTGAACAATGTGAATAACTTTTAATTGTTTACTTTCATCTATGCCTTTCTTGAATTGGACTACATGCATATTATTTTTTACATTAATCTTCACATGAAAATTTCTAGCCTAACACCTAATTAGTTGTGCAGTTCACTTAATATTATCTTCACTAAAACAATGCTTTAATATGTTAACATTAAAAATACATATTTTAATTTTAGAAATGAAGAGGAGGGAAATAAGTCAGATACTGATCTATATCTGATCTAGCCCATTTCCCATTAATAAAGGGTCAGGGATTATTCTACAAAGGATCAAGTGACTCTAAGATGATGCGTGGGAGGGGTTAATTCACACAGACAACATCATAAAAAATAATACATGATATTCTCAGAGCCACACAGAGAAGCAGCTTTTGGAACACAGGAACAAATCCATGCCTTTGTATATCCATCACAAAGCATCCACCAGAGCAGTCCAGCTCAGAAGTAGCACAGCATAAAATTCCAGATTATGCATATCTCGTAAGAAGTAAGAACTGGATTGCTCAGGAGAAAGCATGGCAAGTTTTGTGGGGATCCGCACTCCATCTCTTTGCATATTGTTGTTATTTCTTTTGGAAAGCCAGCAGGAAACCATTGCAGAACACAGAGACACTTCCGTTACACACACAGATGCACACACAGGCACCCACCCCAGAGCACAAGCACGCACACACAGAGCATATACATACCCACAATCCCAAAAGCATACACACAAACAAACAAACCCCAAAGCATATATACACACACTCCAAAGTATACACACACATACACAAAATCCAAAAGCATATGTACACACAACCCTCCCCTCAAGCAAATACACACACACACACACACACACACAGCATACATACTCACACAGAGCTCCACAGAAAAGCAGTCTTTGGAACCCAGAAGCAGCCTATTGCAAAAGGGGGCACCAAGATAATAATGGTAATGATATCCCAGAGACACACAGAAAAGCATCCAAAGTGCTGGTAAGCACGTCCACCAAGTTCTGCGCATTCAAAAATTACATCTCATTACATGAACCAATCCTTCTCCATGCCTCTGAGAAATCAACCACATGCATGGATTAAGCAAAGCCTGAACGTCCAATTTCACCCCCTCACTCTTTCAACATCTACAGAGCATCCCAAGAAGGAAAGAAAAATGCTTGAGTGACCACAATTAAGAAATGGGAGGAATGCCAGAAAGCAGATCAAGGCTGCAACTTTATACACCCTTACTTGGGAGTAAGTCCCATAGAAGTCAATGTCTACACTTCTGAGTAGACATATATAGGCTTGCACTGTAAGATGGCTTCCTCCTTCTAAGAAAAAAAATGTTTGTTGTTCTAAAATGGATGGAGCTCCTGCTTGTTGACCCCCCACTCCCACACTCTGGCTGTGCTGCGCAGCCATGTAGTTCATTATTGGAACAATGATTTTCTTAGGACACATAGCATCTTGCCATATGACAAAATGATCCTGCCAATTGGAACTGCCTCAACCTCGTGCCAAGCTTCTGTATTACTCAGAGAGCATCAATATGGCACTGCTTGGAGGGTTGTTCACTCGCCCTTCCAGCCTGAGCATTTATTCCCCATGCTGCACCTGTGCTGGGCAGACTACTGGAAACAACTGAGCATGTGCACTGGGTGACCATGCTCAGTATTAGTCCTGGAAGCCTTGGAGCTTTCAGGGCAGGACAGGACTTTGCAATCAGGCAAGCAAATACAGTGACCAGAACTGGCTCACTGTGCTTGCCTTAAAAAAAAAAGATGTTGGTGAATGGTGGTGGAAGGTGGATGGACAGAGACTTAAAGGAGAGGGGAAGAAAGGAGGAGTCTGGGATTCATTGCAGGGGATTGCTGCCCTCTTGCATCCTGTATTAGGGGCCACAGCTGGAGAACTGGTAGTTGATCTGAAATGAACACTGTTCTTTGTTGAGGTCTTCATTTTACTTCATTCGCTGGGCAGAAGTTTCTAAGTATTGATACTTAGGCTACAATCTCATACCCACTTACTGGGAATAAGCTCTATTGATCTCAATGGTTCTTACTTATAAATAGTTATGTATAGGATTGCCCTGTTTAAGTTTGGCTGATTGATTAGGTCAGTTGTTAGAGCTACAGTTGCATTCCTTTCACTGTGTATTAGCAGCTATAGGCACTCTTGATGTAATTGTAGCATGTTACTCTGTAGCTGATGAGCTTTTACTCTTAGAGCAAAAATGTTTGTTTTCTCTAGTAATGTTAGTATCTACAGAACTGAGAAACATACTTTTAAATGTTATAAAATATTTCTATTCTCACATTTCTATTGGTCTCTCGGATAACTACAGTTGCTTGATATGAGTGAAGCTTCAGGATCAGAGTGAGATTTTATTAAGAATTCTGAGCTATTTTTTAGTGAACACATATACTTATTTGTCCTGGAATCTAATGCACCTTGGATGATCCCAGAAGAGTCCAGTTTCTGAAAAGATGTATCCTTGGTTCTGTAAGGTTTCTAATTGATTGTGTTTTATAGTTACTTGGGGTAGGACTATGCCCCTCTTCCGGAAGCACTCCTGTGACCATTCCCAAGTACTCATTCATCTGACTATAAGTGGTCAGTGACCATGTTAGCAAACGGTTGAACTTAGTCAGCATTGTTTGGGCATTAAAGAAGTCTAACCTCTGGAAACCAATGGAAGCAAGAGATGTAGCGACTTTTTAAAAACTTAGGATGCAATCCTATTGTGATGATCGTAAGCCTCTGAACTTGGAGACCTATTGTCATCCTATGCTGAGTGAGTGGTGTGATGGAGGCAGTCTTCGCCTCGCTGTCCTCCCAACCTACATTTCTGCTAGACAGGCTTTTTTGCCCATGTAGCAAAAGCATCTCTGAGATAAAGAGGAGGCTGGAGAGGTTTCAGGATGGTTCGTATCCTGGCCTCTCTAATCTCCCCACCCACTAAAATGCCCTCTATTCCCCATCTCCGAAATTGCATTGCCGACTATGGAGAAGTAGCTGTCGCTTACATGTGCATGCAAATTGCCCTGACCCTCACATTCTGGATATTTGAAGTCATATTTTCTTCAACATGCTCATCAACACCTTCATTCCCTTGTGTTGCTATTGTTTGCACTGGATAAGGTAGCAGATTGCTCTATTTTTATCTGGGACATTTCTGAAGTTTTTATTCAGAGTTGAATATTATAGCAGATGCCGTACTAAGAAAGAAATGTTTTACAGTGCTGTTTGTTGTAAGATGTTGAAAAACAGAAAATGGAAATGAAGAATTATACTCCTTAATGTGGGATACTCACCTTGCTCCTCAGAGAAGATTGTTCAGAAGCCTACTTTGACTTGTTTGCAAGGCATTTTGTGGATAAAAGCTCTCAGATTCCTTTAGACTTGGACTCCAATTTATCAGTAGTATATTGCTGCAACTAGAAAGAAGAAATGTAGATGTGTAGGCCATGGTGGAAAAAGACCAGAAAAAAAACCTTAGACTTTTTTCCCATGAGACCTGAAATGGAAAAACCTGGAAATTTGAAGCAATTGAAAAACTATTTGTGCTTTTTCATTTAAAAACGATGAATAAAATGTTATTTAAACAGATTTGCACCCGTAGGAACAATCTTATGCATGTTTAGACAGACAAAAGTCCTACAACTCCTAGCATTCTGTAGGCAGCTATGGTAGCGTAGGGACTTCTGGGAGTTGTAGGCCTTTTGTTTTAGGTCCAAACATGCATAGGATTGCACCCTAAGTCTGACTGATACAAGTGGAATTATTACCATTTTATGATGTTGCCTGTTTTGTAGATCATTTTGCAAGATGCCCAAATTCTTTGTTTCCGTAGCAAATAGAAAGGGATTCTGCTCCCACACAGTGCTTGGATCTTAATGGGTGTTTTATTCCTACTTACATTCTTAGAAATCTTTCATTCCTATTTTAAATTATAATAGTAAACTACCATATATGCTGTTTCAGCTATCACTTGCTCATAAACAGTGCCTGCATTTGTCCAGTTCTACTGCAGCATCCAGTTTCCCACTATGGCGAGCCAGATGCTTCTGGAATTATGAAAGAGGGGAAAAAACCACACCACACTCTTTCATATAGCTTTAGCATTGTTTCTACTTACGTGCCTTTTTTTCTAAACTAAAGAGCTTCAAACATTGTAAGCGTTCCTCATTGGGAGTTGCTCCAACCCTGTAAATTTTGGTTGCTCTTTTCTGGACCGTTTCTGGCTCTGCAATATCCTTTTTGAGGTGCAATGACCAAAACTGTACACAATATTCCAGGTGTGCTCACACCATAGATTTATATAAAGACATGATGATATAGGCAGTTTTCTTTTTTATCCCTTTCCTGATGATCACCAACATGGAATTAGTCATTTTCATACTTGCTACACACTGGGTCAGTGTTTTCATTGAACTATTCACCACATCCCTAAGATCCCCTTCTTGGTGACTCACCACCTGCTCAGCACCCATCAGTGTATATGCAAAGTTAGGATTTTTTGCCCCAGTATGCATCACCGGACACTAAATTTGCATTTGCATTTCTCATTCCCCCAGTTTGGAGGGATCTGTTTGGAGCTCATTCCCAGCCCTTTTTATTTTTACTACCTGGAATTAGGTATTGCCAATATACTTGGCTATTTATAGCTTTTCCCTAATTAGGTCATTCGAGTCTAGGTCACTTGGAAGATGGTCATGAAATACTTGAATATAAATAGTGTAATTTAAACACTTTGAGACTTGTATGAGAAACGTCATTATTCTTTCAGTTTCTGTGAAAGAAAAGTGCTAAGCAATGAGTTGCAAAGTCATAAAAAGCTGTTTTTCTCATTATCACAAGGTGGCAAACAGATTGCATTTGTTTCAATTGGGTAGGGAAACCATTTTCATCCAGGAACCAGATTCCAGCCCCAGCCCAGACTAAACCAGCAGGTGGTATGATGTCACCCTGCCCCCTGAAACCCTGAACTTTTCCCTTATGTCATCCAGCTCCACCCAGTTTACTTTTCTCCATACAGAGAGAGGCATGGAGTTCCATTTCACTCTCTGCTTGGAGAAGGGAACTCTAGAGGAGGGGCTCTTTCAAGCACAAGCTTTGTTGTGTGCCAATTTCTTCATTATGTGCCACAGGTCCGTCCCCCCTAGTTTTAATTGTGTGTAGGCCATTCTCAAAGGATAGTAGGATTTCTAAAGGGAGACTTTAAGAACTTCTTGAAGGGCCATACCCACAAGTAGGCATATTGATGTGTGTACAATCTCTAGATCTTAGATAAACTAATGTATTAAAACAGATAATTGTCAGATTTTTTTAAAAAAAATGTGGATGTCATCACTATAATGTTAGGCATCTATCTTGCTTTAGTTAGTTGTGGGAATTCTGTCCTCCACTTTCAGTGCATTCTTTATATAGTTGGTTTTGAATGAGGTTTTCTAAGTTTATAGTTATTCTAGTCATTGTCTTGCAAACTATGTTATGACTTTTAACTTCTGTGTGGCCTCCTTTCAGTTCCATACATTTGTCCAAGCAACTTTTAAAATATAGATTATATTTAACTCTATTTCAAAAGTCCCAGATTTAATACCGGAAATTTGCTCAGGCTAACTACCTATTCTTAGAAAGTTTTTACCTAAAGAAAATATTTTGCCATAGGAAGCATTTGAAATAATGTTAAAAATAAACAAGAAAGGAACTTGTAAATCGGTTGCCCAGTCACTGAAAACTGACTATCATTGTAAGAAATTATTTAAGATAAGTAGATATTGAACTGAGTTAGTATGCTTTATAAAGCTAGGCCTTCTTGCGATATTTGCACACAGTATAGTAAATAGTAATATCCTGTTCCTTGAGAAGTACTATAGCCAGTGATATCCACACAAACATGAATATGCCTGGTAAATTAATGGCATCTAGTATGATTGGATGGCTCTTCTCTAATCTAAAACTAAACAAATTACAGTAATCAAGTAGTCAACACGTGATCAGTTTTTTTATGATGCTACTGAAGCTGATTTGACACTACACCAGAGGGGTGTCTGTGTGTGTAAAACTCTGAAAGGGAATATTTTTGATGGCATCTGCTGCTATTCAAAATAATAGATATGCAAGTGTGCATATTAGATGACTCTTTGCTTTTTCTTACTTATTTCTAAAAGGAAAGGAAAGACAGCCATCTCAAATTGCACTGAACTGAATCTGAATTGGTGGGATGAGATAGTGAAATATCCATTTGGGCTGGTAATATAACGTTTTAGGGATCAAAACCGTGTGGGTTTGGGCCAACTCTCCTCTTTGTGTTTTTTTCTTACACAGTGACCTGGATACAGCCAGGCAAGTTTTCTAGAAACACTCCTGTTTGTTCATGGTTGGTGAAATAGATGAGAAATTGCTACAGCAGTGACAGGTTTACAGTTGATATAATAAGACTTTGAATTGTTTGAGAGGAATTTTATTTCAAAATATTGCATTGGAGTTCATGGCTTTCACAAGACTGGTGTACATATACCTTGAACAGAACATAAATTCTCAAGTTGTATTTGGAAACATCTAAGTCAAGGAGACAAGCCTTGAGTTATCACAAATGGAATAAAAGCAAAGATGTATGGTTCAACTGGAAGTGCTCTCTGCTCTGGGCCAGCTAAATCAAAGGGAAAGGGGAGAACAGGACTCAGAGCAACTCTGGAAACATTCTAAAGAGCTAGCACTTAGCCTCTGAGAGTACTGTCTCATCAGCTTCAAAACCTGAACCCATGCTCCAGAGGCCACATAGATTAGGACTGCAAGCACCCCTTGGCATCCTCAGTTTCAACTAAGTAGGATCACACAAAAAGGAGCACATTTACTCTGTCACTCTGTCATTTACCGCTATCATTTACAGCGGTCATTTACCGCTGTCACTTATGTCAACCCCGAGCCTGGTACCCCATCATTGGACTGGAGACAGGTACTGAGGTTGTTAAGCTGCCATGTTAGACCCAAGGAACCACTGAATTCAGTAAACATCAAAACAGCATGATGGACTAAAATGGATAACAGCAATAGAAATATCCCACTCTGTACAAGGTGATTGTAAATTTTGCTGAGGTGATATGATTGGTAGTGTGAGATCTTGGCACCTGGGATAAAGATGAGGGGAAAACATACCTGATAAAAAGGTCAAGAAGAACATCATATATGCCTTGTTTTGAAAAGATGCTGATACAAAATCTGTCTGCAAGACTTGCATGACAATAGGAAAATGGTGGTAAACTGGTCATATTTCCCCCAGGAAGATTTTAGCCATGTATGAAGGGTGGAGAGTTCTACTGTTCACTTCTGGGCCCAATTCCCTTAGATGAGGTCTTAGTCCCTTAGGTGAGAACATTGAGCTCATTCAGGTAGCCTTTAGCTCATCTGCTCATGTTCTTGAACTTTGCAAGTCCATGGTCACCTTTACTTTGGACTGTTGGGCGCTCTCCATTATTTAGTAAAGCTATGTGATAGATTTCAATGAAACATTTGTCAAATATTTTCCACCTCACCCATTGCCATCTAGAGGAGATGGACTCTGTTCTCTCCAAGAGGGTACCACAAACCAAACATCAATAGGGATACTGTACTCCTTTCATGGTTGCAAAAATAAAACAAAATGGGCACTTCTGGATCTGTCTTTGACCTCTGTGAGATCCAACTCTCAACCTAAAGTAATACAATGTTCTTGGAGTTGCTCTGTGCATTCACAGAATCCTCATGTACGACTGCATTGATGACCACTCAGAACTGGAGTAACAAGGAGATAACCTGCCTTTATGTAGACACACAAGATGCCCTTGAGAATGGAAAAGGATCTCTCTCTCTCTCTCTCTCTCTCTCTCACACACACACACACACACACACACACACACACACACACTGCCCCCAGTAGTGCTCTGATCTTTGGGTTTCTTGAAGAATAGTAAAGCTATAGGTGGACGTGGTCCCAACTTGTACACTATAATGATTTTTGTAAAGAGTTTTCACAGCTGCTTCCCTGAGACTGCACTAAGTGGTAAAAAAATGGTCTCCTTTAAAAATCTGTGTTCCTCCCTCCCTTGATGAGGAATTTTCAAGAAGTAATTACTTTGAACACTTACCAGTCACATGCATATTACTCCTGCTGTTATGTTTGAAGTTAATCATTGTTTTGAGAAATTGAACTTGATTTCAAGGTTGCAAGGAAAGTGAGCACCAGAGTTGCAGAAATTTTGACTGTTTCCAGTAGTATACAGGATCATATATGCAGTGTCTTTTGACGTAGAAAGTGACACAAATCAGTTTACTGTGAAGAACTATACTTTCAAGAAACTTGGCAGTTTCAGACAGCATATCATGGTAGTAGAACATGCTTTTCCACTTAATTAAGAATATAAAGTGAGTACAACTTGCCCCACATTCTGCTTTCTATGGGCATCTAAAAACTCCTTTGCCCAGTTGGAAATGTAAACATGATATTATCACAGTTATAGAGAACATATAACTTTGAAACTTGGGCTATAGATCTTAAATAATAGGGTAACAGGTTATGAGCTACGTAAAAAGAATTAACAAAACTAACATCTGGAGGATTAGAAAGCTCCAGGAACAGCAAGCACCAGGAAGCCAGCCAACATTAGTTGCTGAAATTAGGACACAGTGGCTGAAATGGCTTGGGCATATAAAAGAATGAAGCAAGCTGAAAGGAAAAAGAGTACTGGAGAAAACCAAAGGGACAACATCCTAAAGGGAAACCAAGAAGTATATAGGTGAACTCAAGATATATATGTGTATGTTTTGTGTGGATAATTGTGAAGACAGATTGCATTCATTTAGTAGGGAGAATGTGATCTGATCGTTTTGTGTATCTGACACATTTAACTTATATTTAAGCAAGAATTTATTATACCAAATCATCTGCATTTCAGTGCATGTTTTCTGTTTTTGCTATACTTTAAAAACACACTAGACTATAGATCAACACAATCTTGAAAGTCATGCTTATCTTCATTCTTTGTATTTGTGACATTGTTGAGATTTCTAGAATCTGGTGCTTGAGTACTGATTGGGAAGCCTTCAAAATCATGGGGAGTCCCTTAAATTGTAATTAAAATAATAATTGTGGATGGGGGAAAGGGGGGAAATATTAGGGTTTTAAAATATGTACTGATATATATTGTTTTTTTCAGGTTACAAACAATATTTATGAAATTTGATGAAGTGAAAAACTGTGGCAATATGATTTCAAGCAGCATCAGTGGTGAGTATCCAACACTATGTGACTTGGGTGTTGAATGACTAAGATGCCTAGTGTGTTGTGAGATTTTAACACGTCTAAAACCAAGTTTAGGCCATCTTCTACTTTGTAGCAATTGATCCCTCAAAATGTAGATATTAATATAGTTGCAAAAATGTATGGTATTGAATGTGAATGTTTGCTTCTTAGAATCTTCCTTGCTGGCCTCATTGCAGCTTTGATCAGATTTTGCCTCCGTTTCATACACAAATCAGAATTTGCTAGGTCAGTATAGATAGCAAGTGTGATCTAGGAAATTTGGGTAGAGATCTAGGTTCAGACCAGTAGGAAAAAGAATGATTGGCTCTCAGTTTCTAGCACCTTTTGATGGTAGGGTTAGTTTTTATCCATATCGGTATCTTTTTATATTGTAATTTATCTTTGTTTTATACATGGTTCTATTTGTCTAGGGATATTTGATATAGCTTTTCCTAATAGTTAATTGTTAGCTACTTAGTAGTCTGTAAATTTGTTGTGTTAACCACAAATTTAATTCTGGCATGTTTCATCTTGTGTTCTGAGAATTTTTTTCATTTGCTTTCATTATTTTGTGGTCGTTCATGTATGAGATATATCAATACTACTTATTACTGCTGTTGCCTTTCCAATGCTGTAGTATTTTTCTAAGATAGAAATATTATTTATTTATTTATTGAATTTATCCAGCGTCTATATTTTGCCGTTAAGATATGGGAGCATTTTCTAACAGTTCCTGAAGCCATCCTGACACTTCGTTTGCCCTTTCTGGTTGCATTTCCATGATTTGTTAAATTGTTGCCTCTAAGAGCCAATTATTACTTGTAGAAGAGCAGATTTCTGTTGCAAATATCTGTTCTCATAAGATTCAGTGATGCCTTCTGTGAGCATTCCTGGCACTGATAAAAGCTCTCCCCCTTTATTTTCCATGGGCAGGCTTTGCTGCCATTACACTGTTTATGTATGGCAACCATTCACATGAACTAGTATTTGTGCATATAATTCAAGAGCCATATAATATTTGTGCACATGACTTTTTAGCAAATAAGGCAGCATATAAATGTTAATAATAAGACGAAGTGCTACATATAAACTTTATTTCTGACTCCAAGTTGTCTTCAGTCTGTAGATAACATGCTAGTGTTGTGTTCCTGTTGTGGGTCGACGATGCCCTTATGGCGTGGGAAAGCTCAGTTACTGTTGTGGTTTCTTTTTTAAAACTTAAATAACCATAAAGTAAATGCAAAATAGCATTACTGTTGCAAGTCTGTGCAGGTATCTAACCCATAATAAGCTCCTTCAGTTTCAGGACATGTATATTGTATGGCATTTGGGCTGCATGCTGCTTCTGTTGTGGCTTTCTACTACTTCCCAAGTCTTAAGGCTATCAGCTGTGTCCCATTTTTAACCTCATCAAAATTTATGTGGTATTCTTCCTAACGAGGTGTGTTAAGCTTCTCCTATTTATCAGCAAATGAACAACCATTTCCATGGAAACGAACGTTGCAGACAGCAGCAGAGCCTGTAGAATTCCTATCTTGGAGGCTGCTCTGTTCCTTCTACAGGATTTAAGAGGATCCCTACATGATATTGTTAGGGAAGGGGATTATGATTAAAAATTGTTAAAACCATCGTGTTTCCTCCTCTTCACAGTGATCAAACAACAACAAGATGATCTAAAAGGGTTTTCCAGTCATCCAGAGGCAACAACTTGTCTGCGCTTATAATGCTCATTTTATAAACATGTAGGAGAGGGCATATAAAACTTTTATTTTCACAGACTTTGAACATAATATGTAAAAGGGGGGTTTGGGGTTATATTGTTCCAAACAAATGACACTAAACTATGTGTGCCTACATCAGAGATACTTGTCACTTCTTTAAATCAGACATAACTCTGTTTGCTCCACTTCTTTGTTCCACTGTTGAAATATCTGGGGTACTGACAGCTTGTAAATTATGTGCCATTATTACAGTCATTGCACTATAAAAATATGCATAAATACTAATTTCTAAATAGAAATCAGGAGACCAAAACTATTGTTTGGATGAAAAATGTCACTGCTTCTAGACATTGCTTTGGCATGTTGTACCTTGTTACACAATATTAGACTAATTGCACTTGACTGCTTAAAGCATTACAGATAAACAAATAATATTCACTGGACTTTTTAAAGAGATCAATCAGCCAGCATTTTTCACTAATGTGTATTTGTATTTTGCGAGCTTAAACCCTTTTGCTAGTTGTCTGTGTCTGCTTCCTCTCATCCATTTTTAGTATCTTAGATTGCTCTGACATTAATGGATTTATGCTGTGTACATTTGCATATAACATGTTAGTCCATGTATATTCTATGTGATGAGATTTATTTATTTATTACATTTCTATACCACCTAATAGCTGCAGCTCTCTGGGTGGTTCACAACAATTAAAATCATAAAATACAACACGATACATACAATATAAAAGTTTAGAAGTTTAAAACTACAGTATAAAATATAGCTATCTGTCTCATTCTGTTAACTATGTGATGATTGGACAAACTATTAGTGTGTGAAAGCAGTTCATCCTAGGCCTGATACAGAGTTTCACACCCAGAGATTTGCAGAGAAATAGATTTAGGAGCAGAAATGTCTTTCAGAACAAAACAAATCTAAGAACTCAGACTTGTCAACACTGTGATATTAGCCCTTGACTTCAGGCACTAATGAATAGTAGCAATAGCAGCAGTAGCCATGGGAACCGGAGACTGGGTTAGGCTAGAAGGATGGGGTTTACATTATCCACTGCACTGTGAGTGAGAGGGATGGAAGGGGGGAGTGAATGAGTGTGGAAGAGGAGGAGTTGTGCTTTTGCTTGTCTTAGAATACAATAGTCTGTGTGCTTTCCCTCTTACCTATATCTTTGGGAACATAAAGACATTTCCTTTGCACATCCACTCTCTTTCTGGTGTACCTCATCCCACCAACTGGGGATATGAAAGGGTTATGTACTCAGACACTGAAGCCATTTTGAGGAGAGGCAGGAGGGATAGAGATAGAATAACTGGCTTTTTTAGACAGGCAGGGGTGGGGATAGGGGATTGTGCAGGGTGGTTTATTAATCCCTTTGTGTTTTCAGCACCGGGTGATAATTAAACATGTTGTTGGTTATTACTTTTTAATTCCAACCTTCCTCCAAGTGGTTCAGGGGGTAGATTTGGCAGAGATAGAGGCTGGGTTCACACAACATACTAACCCATGATGGTTTCTTTTCTGGAACAAGCCATGATGCATTAGCATGTTATCTGTGGGATGTTCCTGCCCCCCCCCCCCCGGTGTGTTGTTTCCCCCAAATAAGCCACCCTGAGATCTCACAGTCTGCAGTAAGCATTATTTTATCTATAGTGGGTTAGCGTGTAGTCTGTCGCACAGCATGGGTAACAGAAATCACCTACAGAGCTACTCAACAAGAGCTGCCAAAAATTCTGCCACCTCTCTGCTCCTCTCAAACGATCTCTATCCCCGCCACAATGGAAGCTGGGATACTTACCCAACTAGGTGGGAGGACAACAAGGGGAGGAGGAGGGGTGGGGTGAGTAAAGGAAATTACTCTTGTGTAGCTTGTTTGCCTGATTATTTTATGGGTGCACAGTAGGTTGTTTGCATAATCACTTACCCAACGTAGCTTGCCATCCACCATGGGTTAGTGTGATGTGTGAACCCAGCCAGTGACTGGCCCAAGATCACCCAGTCCGCTTTATGGTTGAGCAGGGATTAGAACTTGAGTCTCACTGGCCCTGATCCTTGTCTGGCACTCTTTACTACTGTGTCACAACAGTATGTCTCTCTGTTCTTGCACCCCTCATTGGAAATTCCAGCAATCTCTACTTTAAGAGGTTGGGAAGGGAAGCAGGACATATTTCTGTGTATGAATGAATAGACTGTGTCAAGGTTAAAATAAAGCAGCAGTGAATTTTGTGGATCAGCTTGCATTTCTTGTGAAGAAAGCTTTTAAAAAGTAGACCATGTTTTAAATAATTTGCCAATGCAATGCTTTCAATTATTTCAAAGCAACGTTTCCTAGTATTATGACCATTTTTCATTCTATACATTGTTATATTGCTTTATACATTTCAAAAAGATATGTGGGAACTACTTGCCTTGACTTTTTGTGTGGCCAAAAAATGAAGCTATTGTTGACTAGAGGAACACTGCAGACTGGCCTCAGATATGTGGATTGTTCCGTTTTATGTCACTGTCTTTACCAGAAGCAATCTTTGTTAAGCGGCACAGATTTCTTTGAACAGAAAAGCCTTTGACAGTCTGCCTTTGACGTGATTTGTTTACAGCAACCAGTGATGATTTTGTACAATGAGAGATTGAGAAGACAGTGTCTCTTCCCCCCCCCCCCCCGCAGCCAAACAGAAATATGACACATCTTCTGTTTGTAGATATGTAAATCAGATAATGGTTGGATCACGTGACCACTCCTGATCACACATGAATCCTTAGGGGGGATGTAAGAAAAAAGTGATTACTGAACGCATGCCTTGTGTTTTGATGACTGCATTGAAAGTCTCTGTGGAATAACGTTCATTGGCTGTGAGCAGTTCTTTAAAGAAAAAAGCACAAAGCTACTGGAGAGCTTGGGAAGCGGGGGGAGCTTACTGTGCATAGTTTGGTTTAAGCAGGAATGAGGTTGCTTATAGTGGCAGGAAGGAGTTTCCTGTATGAACCAGGACTTCTATTTTGAAGTGGCGTAGCAGCTGTTGCTTATTGCAGTATAGAACTGCAGATCTGACTGGGTCACACAGTGCTCTGCCTGCCTTCACGCTGCACTGGATTGAGAGTGGCGCAGGCACATATAGTCACTCAGATTGAAGTTGGGTCATTTGAAAAATCACCTAGTGGTGTTTCAACTGTGTAATGGCTGTTGGGGATGGTAAGCACGATTTCTATTGTTGTTATACTGGCTTGGTTTTTGTGCACTTGAATGTTGAAACAACCTTGCCATATTAGACATGTCAAAACACTGGTTTATGTTGTGCTATGGCTTTTTTTTAGGGGTTATAAAAATTAAATTGGGTTTAAGCAACAGTAAAAGCAGTGTACTTATAGAATAGCACTGTGTATTTCAACCATGTGTTTTGTGGTTTTTGTGTGGTGATAAGAACATGCCATATCATCTGCGTGCATGGAGGGAGAAAGTATCTGCACTGAGAAGGCATTTGAAGTAAACACAGTGTGGCTATACTTTAAAGAAAGGTTTAACTATACGAAAAAGGTATATGAAAGTCTTGAATGAAGTCAGATGGATATATTGTTTGGATAATATATGCTTGGTTGCCATTGTTATCATCTTTGCAAAATCTGCCCACAGGATTCCAGGGTTATAAAAATTAAGAAATTTTAATTTTTGAACTGTGGGTATGCATTGTGGTTTTTAATTGTGGCAGTAGAACTTAATCAAGTTAGGGGTTTTGTGCTTATCTCTGATCATTTTATTGTATGTACAAATGCCTCTGGCTATAGAAATAGAAGTTTGACCTTTATAGAAATTAATATATACATTCTTAATATGTGGATATTATGTTTGTTTTTGAGTTTATGTTTAGTGGCTGAGATGATGTATTCAAGGTATGATTTTTCAGTAAAGAAATCACATCAGGACTAAAATGCCAAATAGGTAAATTACTTATAATATTGCCTATACTTATCTATGTGTCAAATGAGACATTCTTACAATGTGGATTCTCAAGATGTTTAAACTCTAATCCGTTGGAAATTAGGCAATATTTTAGGTTGAGTATTTTGTAGTCTTTAAAATGATTGCATAATCCTATAGCACTGATACATTTCTACAACTGTGTAGTTAGTCAAACTTTAAACAGTTGTTTGACTGAGAGCTTGTGTCACTTTCTTCATAAATTAATGTATGTTCATAAATTAAAATTATTTAAACATGAAATTTCTCTATGTCTACAATGCTGCTTTTAGGTTTGTTTTCCTTTGGGCGACCCCAAAACTTCCACCTTTCTAACATTGGTCATGAACTTGTCAATGCTCAGTGACTATAATAATTGTTACATTGACAATTACCGCTATTACCATAGTCCCATGCCTATTTCTGCACATGGAAAAGGTTCTTTGCTTTTGATGTGTTATTTCTATATAGTTGTGGTTTATTAAAGCAATTTGTGGAAGTTAACCAGATTCTAAACAATGCTGCACAGAATATATTTTTATTGACTTGCTTTCTCCACAAATGGCAACATTTGTATGCTACTATTAATCAAGACATTTAGCTTACAGTTCAGGAGCACTAGCTGAAGTGTACTTGACTAGCTGTCAAAGACAAGAATTTTGTGTTTTGCTTGTGTCAACTGTTTGGTCACCAACAAATACTAAAACAAAATGCTGTTCTAAAAGTCAGCTGACACTGTGGAGGAGCTTTGAGTAAAATGTCAGATACAATTAGGATTGTGTAGAAAGATTATGTAGGAGTTTTTTCTCAAATTGACTGTTCATATCTAGGAGGAATTCAATCTCTTCATTAACCAATGTCATGATAATGTTAACGTAATTGGAAATAATACCACTCTGGAGCTAACCTGTTTTGTGAATTGTTCCATATAAAAAAAAAAGAACCAGAGGTTCTTTTCATATTTGAAAAGTATGAAAATGTTTGATTGCTATGAATACCTTCTTTACACCTTCACATAAGATTCTAGTGGTGTTGAATAAAGCTGGCAGAGAACTGTTCTTGGCACTGGATTTTTTGTGTGAGCTGCTCCTTGAAGAGGATAATGTTATATCCCTTGTTAACCAGATTAGGGCTTTCAGGCTGTATCCAACATAATTGCTGTGTACTACTGTCATGTAGGGCACAAGATCATACTGTTTTCTTTTAATTCAGAGATTTTCAGAGTATTACTATTCTGTTAAATGAATTGATATAATTATTTTGCTTCATGGATACATAGTTGAGACTAAACAGAATTTATTTATTTACTATATTTATATTCCATATTTCAACCAAGGACCTCAAGGCAGCCATCATGGTCCTCCCCACATTTTTTAAAAAGAGCTGGTTTAAGTGTGTTCTTCAGAGTTGCAATTCTTGCTTTTTAAAATCCATTTTTCGAGCAAAGGCTAAGGAGTTATATTATCCAATATGGTTTTGTATTTGGCATGTTAATAAATTTGGCCAATGACGTTACCAGTTTGTATGGTAATCTCCTAGATGTTGAATTATATTAAGAGCTTGGGTTTGGAAAAAACAGCAATCCAAACTGACTCCTGAAGCTCTTCGGCCTTGGATTCATTTGCATGAGCTTGTACTCTCTGTTTTCTGTTCTTCCACAGTTGGGGGTTCTTCAGTCTCTCAACTATCATAAGGGGTTTTGTTGAATATTTGGACACGTAGGCATCAGGGGCAATAAACTGACTGTCCAGGCTGCCAGGATGGGAGCCCAGTTTGCTTTTAAACATGCAAAAGTACCACTGAGAGTCTTTGCACCCATCTTTTCAGTCTAAGCTGAAAGAACAGTAACAAGATCTATGAGAAAGCTAGACTAACAGTAAGCTTCTTGAAATGTAACCAGTATTCAATTATGGTGAGATTTTTCACTTAAGAACTGAAAGACGTTGTCTTAACCATTGATAGTTAGGGCATGGAATCCCTAGCTATCTATATCTATTGTGCATACCTTTTAGTGTTTCCTTCGTTGTTAAACACATTTTGCAAGAACATCTACAATTATCAGATACTACATACCCAGTTCCCTGCTCCAAGCTTAGCCTCAGTTTTGGGTGATGATGTTGATCTATGAGTTTTAAATAGGTTCCTGAGCTCAATTGGCTGGCTGGCCTCTTTCTAAAATAGTTTGAATTATTGGGAACATATTGCTGATAGAAGAACTCTTCTGCATTTGCAACAAGATTAGTGTTCAGCACAATATGGCCTAAACTTCAGTATACTCTGCCTACTTATACAATATGTGTTTAAGTCTCTATTACATGCATAATAATCTGTTTTCCACTCTTTACAACCTGAAATGGAAAACAGCAAGAACATGAAGTCTAAAAGAAACTTCAAGCATCTCAATTGTGTTCCCTTAATTCGGTTATCTTCCCCAGTGGTTCTGATGCCTGAAATCTTAATAAGGTTACAAAGTAAATTTTCTTTGACTAAAGCTAACAAACAAAGGAAATTAAAATATAGCTCTGCTCTCTGTTAGTTTTGTCACAATGGATGAGGCTTACCTTCTGGAAGAGTAACTGATATAAATTTGCAAGAACCAGCTTCTCAGTAGCATGCATAATCTCCTTGGAAATCTACATTTCAAGGAAGGACTTAACAAAATGATGTGCGCCAAAGGGATAAATCTTCAAAAGAGAAATGCTGAGGCAATAAAGCTATATAATAATATTGATGTATGTCCGTAAAACCTTGCCAAGCATCCGAATGGCACTGACATTAACTTTGCCAACTCTAGCTCCACTCATTTGGGAGAGGTCCCTAATTCCTGCAAGTGCAGAGGATTTTAACCATTGCATAAGAAAGGAGATGGTCACTAATTGAAAAAGCTTGGATGCTTTCTAGTTACACCAGGTAAGGATATCCATTCCTAAAGGTGACAGAGGAATTTTGAGCGCCTTGGACTGAGGCAAGAGTTGGCCTCCAAATAATTCACTATAGTGCCAAACCAAATTTGAAGTTGCCAAATAAGTGTCTGGCTTAGGGGCTGTTTAGGCACTTTACCACTGTGGGCCTTAGGTTCTTAGGTTTCATTCCTAGTCCCCCGACTCAGATGCTATGTCAGCCTCCCCCAACCTGGTGCCATCTGGATTTGTTGGACTCTTCGATCAATAAATCACCCCCCAGCCAGTATAGCCATTGTCTGAACTATGCATAGGAAGGGAATCAAAGTTTTTTGAATGTGGGATCTCCTTCATCCCTGTATATTGAAACTGCTCGAGAAGGGGGTTTCATTATTCAAGTTTATAGGGACATACCATCTTCAGATAAAGTGATCTCCCAGTTCAGGCATTCACCTCTAAGTACAAGGAGGAAATATACAAGCCCTGAGGCCTGTTTCTGACCTCATTGCACACAGAGGGATGGGAGGAATAGAGTAATAGTCGGACAGCTCCTTTCACACCTCTGTTTCAGTGACTATCAAGCGCTTGATTCAAGTAAGCTACCCACAAGCATAAGAAAGTGGGAATAGTAAAGACTATGTATTTCCTTTCATGGAGGCTTTAAATTGTCCAATTTTGTCTACTATTTAAGGGATGTAATGGAACTAGTCTCAGACCCGTCACTAGATAAATGTGGAACACACAGACCTCATCTTCCTTTGCAAAAATCAGCATTTTCATTCAGCTAGTGAATGCAAGATTCATCTTCTCATTCTTAGTTTTTTTGCTCTAGCCTTTATCATGGGTTTATCTGTGAACTATATATCGGATATCGCTATGGAGGCATGGGAGTGCTAAATCTCTACAGAAGTTGAGAAAATGCAGAACATTTGGAACAAATACGGACTGTTGGCTGCAAACTCCCTGATTATAGGGAAATAATCATTTTATTGGTTTCTGTGTTGCTTCTACTATTTTTTTTTGTGATGGTCATTCTCAAATAAGAAAAAATTATATCAACTCTTATGTCCACATCATTTCACTTCAAAATGCCTTTTGTCTCTTGTTGTTCCTAAGGTATAAAAGTTAATGTGACTGAAGAGAGCTTATAATAGCTTATTTGAGGTGTGGTTAATATACCCCTGCATAATTTAACGGTCAAACTATTTGGCGTGAACGCAGCTCTAAAGAACATCCTAATGTTAAAGTTTTATAGAAGAGCAACTCTCGATTGAAGAATGAGCTGTTCAGCACCTAGAATTAGAGTTGCAGGTGTGAAAATGCCTGCACTTTTAAGACTTTCTCAGCTTGCCCAAACACATACAATGCTAACTAAGTGAAGGATGCAGTAGTAACTCTTTCTGCTCTGTTTCCAAACTTTGTATCTACAAGCTTTGGGGTTCCTTCTCAGGGTAATGGTTACTCAGTGTCTCTGTATCCAGATTAAATCATACTTAATTGGAATAGAGCCATTGAAATTAATGGGATTTAAAGTCATGACTATTCTATAATAAGTATGACTAAATCTGGATTTAACCCAGTAGGTGTGTGTGTGGTGGGGTATATCTTACATAGCTCTTCCTATGGCATTTATTTATTTATTTTATTTCTATACTGCCCCATAGCCGAAGCTCTCTGGGTTGTTTACAGCAATTGATAAAAATACAGAATACAACATAGGCTAAAAAAATTAACATAGAAAAATTAAGACAAGGTAAACAGCTAAAACAAACAATGTTTTTCCTAATACACCTGTTCTAGAACAGCTTAGATGCCTCATAATATTCCATTAAATGCCTGGGTGGGAGTAGAAGGTAGTCTTTACCTGGCGCCAAAAAGCTGACAGGCCTTAGTGGGGAGCTCATTCCATAGTCTAGGGTGGGGACACCACTAAAAAGACCCTGTCCTTGTTGCCACCTTCCGAGCCTCTCTTGGAGGTGGCACTCAAAGAGGGGGCCCAGATGTTGATCATAGTCTCTGGGTATTCCATCAGGTATTTCAATCCTGAGCCATGTAAGGTTATGACTGTATAAGCATATGAATTGCATGTGAACTGGCTTTTCACTGCCTATGAGGGAGTTTGTACTAGTACTGGGTAAAACTGTGTATATATGCTTTTCACAAACTTCCCCCCCCCCCCTTCAGCGGTATAGCATCCATCCTTCTGTGAATAAAAACTAGCAAGTTTTTGTAGTTATAAGACACTTTTGTCTCCACTTTATGTAAGAGAAGGTATCACACGTGTATACTTCCTTCCTCCAAGGAGCTCATGACAGCATCCCATAACATTTTTCAAATATATTCAGTGGAGTCCTGTAATGTTGAATAGTAATTGTTTCTTGTATTCTGCCATGCATGTTAATTGATTCACTTTTATTTATTTGTAAACTTATGAGTTGCCTCATAAGTTTACAACCTCACCCAACCTCTCAGCCATATAGGTCCCCAAAGTGGCTTATAGTTAAAACTTCCTACAAGTTAAGAACTTTACATTTTTAAAAGAACTTTAAAACAGCACCAACAGTAGTAATTGAGAGCGGGACAGAGATTTAAAATAATAAGAAGTCATAGAGAACAAAGTTTTAACAGCCCAATTAAGACTGAACAGCATAGTGCTAGCCTTACTTCCTTTGGAAGAAAGTTCCACAGGTGGGGTACTGTGATCAAGAAAGGTCTACACGTTGTTGTTGTTGTTGTTGTTGTTGTTGTTGTTGTTGTTGTTACTGTTACAAATATGCTGCTTAATATAATAAAATCTCTAAACAAATTACATGCAAATAATAAAAATCATGCTTAAATGCACTATTAAAAACAATTTCATCTATGACAACAATACAAGGAACAGTAAGATGGAGCACCATGTGATTAATTGCAATTAATTACAAGCCAGAGAAATCCTGGATGAATGTTTTCAGGAGGCATTTTCTGCCTCCTGTGCTGCACAGCAAAGGATTTTCTAAAGGATACTTCTAATTAATGTGCAACATACAATTGGATCCTCTTTCTAGGTACAGTTGTGCAATTGTTACATTAAAAGCAAAGTTATAGTAAAAGCAATGGCTTGCATCCTAAAGTAAACCAGTTTTAAGGAAATTAATCGAAGATAAATTTCCTGTTCTCTCCTTTCATCCATTTGTGACCCCTCCATAAAGCCTCCCCAGAGGATTCAGGATGCTCTGCACGTGGTAGGATGAGAAGTGGGGACCTGATAGAGAAAGTAAGGGACAGAAAACTTTCCTAAATTAAGGATGCAGTCCTATGGGGTTGGCCGTAAGCCTCCGAACTTGAAGGCTTACAGCCTGGATTTTCACTAGATGAGCTTTTTCACCCATCTGCCTGAGGTGCTGGGGGAGGGAAGGAGGCTGGGGAAGCCCAGGGATATAATAATACTAATTCTACTAATAATAATCTATTTGTTTTTTACCCGCCTCTCCCTCAGGATCAAGGCGGGGAACAACATCAATACAAATGACATAAAATACAGAAAACTAATTAAAAACATATAAAATTAATGCATTATTAAAATACCAATAAAACTTAAAATTCAACTGGGTAGGCCTGTCGGAAGAGATTGGTATAACCCTTCCCCTCCCCACCCACTGGCACACACTCTTTCTTTCCTCTCCAAGGCTGTCTTTACAGCTCTCTCTGTGCCAGCTGCAAGAGGGCGGGGGTTGGAAGCTCGGACTTTTGGGTCCAAAGTTGGAGCATTGTCTCCAACCTCAGATACAGGGATCTGAACGATCCTATCCCCACTTCACCCAACCATGTCTAGGGGCCGTAGGATTGCTCTCTAACTTACCTTTCATTCCAAGCCAATATCATTAGTATTTGTATGATGGTCCAGTGATGTGATAGATAGAATTGTTGTACCATTGAAATATATTCTTTTGTTATACTTCCCAGCATACACCATAGTAGCTAATCAGAAAATGTGTATGCATTGTTCTTGAGTTCAAATGGTCCTTTACATTAGTTCTGAGTTTGACCAGGAAGAATTTGGCACAGAATTGTGAATGCGTTCTACCCATATTTTGTGATATTTTCCAGTACTGTAAAGTAAATTTTATTTATTACAGCATTGAATGTCTGTATTCAATGGTACTCATTTTCCATGTGTGGGAAATGTAGATTTTGTACTCTTAATAAAACCTGTAACATATCAATTCTACCCCACCCCCCAAAAACCTGGAGATGTATTTTTCCATCAATTAATTTATAAGGCTCATTTTGAGTTGAATTATCAAATGTTGTTGATAAATTTCACTTTTGTTGTAAGTAACAATATCGTGGCATGTACTTAGGCATAGGTGATGGTCAGTAAAACTGCTATTATCATATGTATATAAGAGCCTCATTGCTTTCACTAATCTACCTGAGGCAGAGAAACTACACCCCTGAACATAGGTCTTTGTCAGGTGTCAGGTGCTTCATGAACAATTCACTAGGCTGGCCTAGTGAATTGTGAGTTGAAAGTTTGGCAATTGTTGTGAGAAAGTCTGTCTCTGTTTTGTGCTTATCTGTGGCTGCTAGCCGAAGCCTTGGAGTTCCTTGAGAACAAATGTATGTTTTGAAAAGGTGGGGGCTATCTTGCAAGCTGTCTCTCACATAGTGTCGTCATCAAGAGGAGGTTGAACTGTGCCGCCCTGTTGGCACATGAGTTTGGATTACAGGCCTGAAGTCCTGTCTGTCAAAGTGGCTTGGAATTAGCCAGCCTCCATCCTATATAGTAGAACGAGCAAAGGAGAGGCCCTTTGCTAGGAATTCATCTGTTCGACTGTTCTACGCTTACCATCTGTTCTACGCTTGCCATGAAACTCCTCGTGTTTGGGATTCTATCTGGTTTAGAGATGTTGGATGCACTCTGTACATGTTCTGTTGCTATTTGGACTTGGAATTTCTAAGAACTATGCCATGAAAAGTGCTCTGAGGCTTTTCATAGATTTGGACTTGCAGATTACTGTTCTGGATTCGTGTTCTATAGCCTGCTTTCCCTGCATGGAGCCAAAGTACGGGCACAGGGAAAGTTTCCGAGGCTGATCGTTTCTGTTCTGGACTTGTGTGTGTGTGTGACCTGCGAGAGAGCCTTCCTCAGAGCCAGAGTTACGAGCAAGGGAGGTTTCCTAGGTTGAAGAAGTTCGTCCCCTGACATCTTGCTTACGTGATCAGCTCAGTGTTCCTGGAAGGCTGAGTCTGGTTTGGTACAAGATGGATCTGTCTACTGTCAGACTTCATGCACTTCTGTGCTGGGGTTTCTCCTTTGAGTTTTGCTCGTGTTCCTGATGAGTCAGTATGTGTGGCCCCTGCTGACCGCATGGGACAGGGGGCCAACTCTAAATGTCTCCTCCTGAGTGATTGCTGTTCGCATTAAGCCATTGTCCTTGAAAGCTGTCTGGTCTGTCTTCAACTTCAAGTGTGTGTATGCAGAAATGAAACCGTCATGCTTGAATTCCGTGTGATTTCACAATAAAAGAGGTCTCACCATTTTAGAGTGTGTCAGTTTACCTAAAGTTCGTGAGCAGTAGCCTGGGGTGGGCTTGCGTCACGACAGTCTTTTTCTTGGTGGATGTCACCTCCAGAAGTTAAATGCATATCATGAAAACTTTTTTAAAAAAAAAACTTCCTTTTTTAAAAAACAAAGAACAAACCATTTTTAAAAAAAGAAACTGACATCTGTATTAGACATTGTTCTATCTAGTGCAGCTTATCAAAGATGAACTGCCCTGCTTTTATAAAAGTGTTGCATGCAATAATGTATATGTAATTTATACATGGCACTCCAGTCAGTAGGAAGCCTTAGATGTTCATAAGTTGTGGGGATTTCAGAAGGGAGATTTACACATGTATTTGTAGTTCTAATTTGATTTCAAGAGTGGATCAGTAGCAAGGGCAAGCTAGTCCTGCTGACTCCCTTTTTATGTATGGTCTTGGCCTCTCTTGGCCTACCCAAGTTTTGTGACATTGTTCTCTACCATTCTCCCTTAAGTTGGGAGAAGACAAAAAGTAATATGATGATAGGGGTTGAGGTATTATTGAATTAAGTGATCATTTCACCACCTATTTGATCATGATCACGTACTGTAAAATATTCCATGAAGTCAAGGTCACTTGTGTAGCGGCAGCCTATGTTTTTGTTGCATCATAGGATTATTTAATAACAATGGCAGGTACTCAGGTGTCTTGTTTCCCAGCCATGCAGACGTCAAGAACTCACTCCTGACTTGCCACATGACCTAGCACTTCCTTGTATTCATTTGCTGTAACTTCAGTAATCTCTGAACACAGGGTTTAGGAAGAAGAAAATATATACAAATGGTCATTGCAGTGACACAGGTTGCAAATGTTCAGAAAGGATACTACATTTTATATGCAAAAGAGGGAGCCTTCAAGTGATCTAGCATGGTGATCTGTGAGCTGCTAGGAAGGACTAGTTTCTGAAGGCTTCTAAGAGCGTGTAGTCTTTGTAAACAACATGCTTTTCTTTTGTTCTTTGTTCTAACCAATGCTTTAAATATTTGACTATATATGACTAGGCAGATTCTAACGCTGCTGTTGACTGAGACTTGTGGTCTTCTGCTGGTAAAGCTGCAGTGGTGGCCAGCAGAAGACCACAAGTCTCAGTTGTGTGTGCTTCCATATGTGTGTTTGTGTGGATGGGGATATCCTTGTCCTGCAGTCTCTTATACCATTATCTTCTATTGATTTAAGAACCAGGTACTGATTTGTGTCAGTGAGAAACTGATATCCACATCGCTGATGATTCTGCTCTGGAGCCTGTGCCCATGACTAGTCTGCAATTCTATTCAATGGGTTTAAGGCACTGTTAACAATCCTGTAGCTGCTCATGATGCCAGTAGCCAGTATATTATAATAGTCTCTGCTCCTGTTGTGCATCTTTCCTAAAAGATGACCAGGAACTTACTGCAATTTGGTAACCTGGATCCTGCATCCCTTTCAACACACATTTGTGCTGCCAAAAAGTGTATTTATATTTATTTAGTACATGGACATGTCACCTTAGTTTGATTGATTTATATCCTGTCTCTCCACCAGAAATGGTGCTTAAGACAGCCTCCGTTGAACTCAAGGTTTTCCATAGAGAGTGTTCAGACCCGGACCAGCAGAGCTTTAGCAAGTGTGATACATTGTGTGTGTCCAGACCAAACCTTGGACCCACAGAATAGCACTCACAATCATTGGCTCATTTGGGTAACTGCTAGGTCACTTGAAGCTGTGTCTGGTGATCAGTTGTTAGACATATGATATGAAATGCAAGAACACAATATCCGAAACATGTTATTCATTACTTATTTAATGCATAAATTTCAGCAGAAAAGGCCCCAACTTATATACAGTAAATAAAAAGTCAATCCCTGCCCGCAAGGCAACAAACTAAAAGACACAACAGGAAAGGAAAATGGGATGAAGAGAGGGATAAAGCAAACTCAAGATACCATTTGCTAAAGATAAATAGCAATTCTCATAATGACCAACTGGAATGGAAATAGTTCAGGAAGAGGAGCCCAGTGAAGCTGGTCTTTCAGCAGAGCTGATGGAATGATTCTGCTTTCTGTCTCACCCTCTGCTGCAGCCTGATGGAATACAAATATATGGAATGTGTTATACTTCATGACAGAAATTCAAGACCAGGAGCCACTCTCTTGGGTGTTTTCTTCACCAGTCCTCTCCCCTGTGTTCCTCCTAATTACCTGTCCTCCAATTCCAAAAATGGCAATGACTTTTACATAATGTTGTCTAGATCTTCATGCTTCTCCGACATCCAGAGGTGGTGGTAAACTTATTGGCACCACATCTCCCACACACATCTATACTCCCCACGGCATAATGAAGCTATTGGCAAGTTGCCATTGAACAGTGACTGTATAAGCTATACGGACCAAGCTGGGAAAATGAGGATGTTAATTTGGGGGAGCGCACTAAACTAGTTGACAGACTGGGTGGGTGGGTATGTATGATAGAACACATGCATTGAGTGGTAGCAGATAGCAATCAGATTTAAAGGAGATAAATTTTCCCAAATACTGTTGGTCTTCTTACCTAATCACATGCCTTCATCAAATGCAGACCAGTTTTGATCTATAGGAAATGCTAGTAAGAGGATACACAGTATAACAGACATCAGATGGCTATCATCTTTGATTTGATCTTCTATTTATCCACAGTGTTCCTCTTATGTCTAATTGTATAACAAATCCTGTAAAGATTGCTTGCAGAATTCATTGCCATGTCTCTATAACAATAGTTGCATGACAAGTAACAACTTGGTGCTTTTTGCAAGTGCCGAGCAAGATACTCATGAGGACTTGGTATTGATTTATAGAATGGTATCCAGTGCAAGCACTCTTTCCACTTTACAATTCCTCTAACATTTTCTTGAACAGCCACTGCCTGCTTGTTTGCCCCTTTCTGTTAGACCCTTCTCTTCCCCCAACCCTCCCTTCCACTGAAATTATTGGTACAGAATAAATAGCTGCTAGTGGTTGCCTAGCAATGCAGGTGTGGAGAAGGGGGATTAAAGTAGTTCTGACAATTACTTAAGATCCCATTAGTAACTCATTTATTGACCCACCAAAGAACCTATATTGGCTAGTCTGAAATATCAATTGTTCGGCTGTCTTCTCTGGAATCAGCCAGGTTCTTCATCCACCCATCCCACCCCAAAATTTGCCCAGTAGTGCCCCTTTTTCAACTTGGAAGAAGACTGAAGGATGGAGTCATGAGTCCCAGAAAACAATAAATGTCTGAAGACAGTAATGAAGCATTTCTTGATATCTGAAACCATGTTTTAAACAAATACAAGAAGCAAAACCTGTGTAACTATTGCAACATTTCAGTTTTATTCCACTGTGCATTCTTAAGTGCATTATAGTGTACAGTGCAATAACCAGTCCTTGAGTTTGGTATCAGGTACTTGGTTGCTAATAAGCAGGAGGATTGTGTAACTAGGTAGATTGATAGTCATTGATGCAATGATTTTCTCTCAGTTTGTTATAGTGTGCCTATTAATTGATCATCTATTTGCTTTGCCCTGGATTATTCTAATGATAAATAAACTATACTACTCTATAACTGGCATGCCAAATTTATTTTGCCCTACTTCTTTGTTCAATTACTAAAAGATTTTAGTAGGGAAAAATGGCATACCTTCCAAGAGCCTTGAATTAAAATTCCTAAATACATCTATAAGCTCCTGGCTGACAATACAACCCTTCACCTTTCAAGTTACAATGTGAATTTGAGGGAATGGAAGAAAGCAAGTCTGAATTCTCTCAAGGAGGGCTCATGTAAACTATGATTTCAGATCATACCCCAAATTCCTTTCCAATAGTACATGATACTTAAACTCAATGCCCCCCCCCAAAAAACTTGCACTTCTTTTGAGTTGCATGTGAGTAGCCATGTGAAGAGTTCTGCAACAGGACTGCACACAGTCACTAAAGAATAAATTAGTGAAACCCTGTAATGCAGGCTTCACCAGGACCCAGTAGTACTCAGCCCTCATCACAACAGAGGCAGAATAGAAGGTGGGTTAGTGTTGACTGCAAAGAAATACTGCCTACTAAGCCGTTCCAAAATTTGTTGACCCCTGATAAATAACACAGCTGAAATTAGAGACATTATTATTATTATTATTATTATTATTATTATTATTATTAGGGCACAGAAATGCCTCTTTCGTTCCTTGATCAGCAAATATGCCCCATGTTGTCCTGATTCTATATGGCCTAATGAAGCGTCTAGCCTTAATACTAGGGACCCCTGTTATTGTTTAAACCATCCTGCCAGTTACTAATGTTGACAACAAACTGGCATGGGTCAACTCACAGGAGCATTCCTATAGCAAAACAGTAAGACTCCGATACTTCATAGGGCAATATGAAACCATTACAAAGTAAGGCATCTTTGCTGGTCTCAGGCACTGCAATCCCCCCCATCTGGATTTGGGGCTGAAAGAGCAAGGAAAAGTGTGGGTGCATGGAGGGTAAGTTGTAAGCAAGCACTTAAAAATCAATAAAATATAAGAATCACAAGAACTAAATTACAGCAGCTACAGCAGTTGCCCCCCACCCCACAACATAATCTCTAAAAAGCCCCAGAAAATAAAAATATCTTTGCCTGGTGTCTAAGTGACATTAGTGTGCCTTTCAGGTGGGACTACGTAGACAGGGCATTCCAGAGGTGAGGGGCTGCTACTTAAAGAGCACTCTCCGGGCGCTACTTGCCACATCTCAGACGGTGGGGACACCATGAGAGAGCCTCAGATGATGATCGTGGTGATCAAGTGGACTGGTACAAGATAAGGGAGTCTAGCAAATGTCTAGGTTCCTTTTGATGCACTGTTTTCAAGTTTAAGATCAGCACTTTCAATAGAATGCAAAAATGAATTGGGAGTCAGTGAAGATGGTCCAATATCACTGAGATATTATCTTGTTACCCAACTCCAGACACCACTGACAGTATAGCTGCTTATTCTGGACATATCCAGCTGTGCCCATCCACCAATGGAATGGACGCAGGTGGCAGAATGAATTCCCCCTCCCCCTATGTGCCCCCCCCATCTACTCCAGAGGGTTGGAGTACCCTCTGGAGCAGATTGGGGGATGCATGGCAGGCTGCAGAGGGGAGAAGGGGAAAGGAAAGTCTGTTCACACAACATTGGTTGTAACCCAATATGTTCATTAGTGACCATTATAAACAATCTCATTAAATATTGGAGTGTGTGTGTTTTCAGGTACATGTAAGCAATCGTTAACTTATGTTTGGTTGTGGCCTTTGGTATGTTTCAAGTAGTAGCTGAATTATGGGAAGGAGGAAGCATCTGTAATGTTACAACTAAGACTGCACCAGATCACCCAGGCTGTAGCTCTGCCTATATTACACATGTGACACAAATGCATCACACAATCAGAGTAAGAGATTTCTCTCAAAAACAAGTTGGATAGGTCTACAGATTTGGTCTCTCTGGAAACCTAGACCAGTGCTGTAGGACCTCAGGCCTAGGGGCTGAATATAGCCTTCTGGGATCCCAATGAGGCCCTCCAATGTTTCCCAGAAGGCCCCCATCTCTTCCCCTGGCCCCACCCTCTTTCCTCCAAATACCAATAATTGGTTTTATAGCTTTGTGCAGATTTCCCCCCATTCTAAAAGGTTGAAATGCCTCTCCTATGACTTAATCGCTGGCAGTAAGCCTAAATATGCTAGTATTTTGGCCCTGCCCCTTTTGCCTTTGGCTTCACTCCCTTTTGCCTTCAGCCCCACCTACCACTGGAATGTGGGGCCCAAACACTTTTCTAAAAGACTATTCAACACTTCTGCTGAAACAGGTTCTGCACCCCTGACCTGGACCATATCTCAGATGAATTCAGGGCTTTTTTCACATTACCACCTGAGCATGTGCAGATGTTGAAGAAGGGAGGAGCAAGAGCATTTGTTTGTTTGTTTATTTGTTGTTTCAACCATCATGGGCATATCAACTTACAAATGCATACACCAAAACTACATGAATGCGGCTAATCCTACAAAAACTCCGTAATACAAAGGATTAGAATGTAAGAGCATTTGAACCTTCAGCCTGTTCAGATCCCTCAACTGTAGTTAACAATTCCTGACACACACACACCCTCTCTCTCTTACCTCTGCGTTGGTATATGCAATCTATACTTTTTGTCTTCTCAAACTTGTGTGTCCACCCAGATTGCATGTGTTCGTCTAATAAAGCTCTTAATTTTTTCACCCTGCTCCAGAGGGTCCTCCAACCTTCCAAAGCAGGTATGGATAGCATGTGGCAGCTGTAGGAAGGAAGGAAGGGGAATCTGTTCAGCCCGCGGCCCTTTCCGCTGTCTGGGAAATACTGTATCATAGGGCTACTGCAGTGTAATCAGAGGGTGTAGTACTCTCTTTATATAGGTCTGAGAAATCTAGGCCAGTATACATTCTACATAAATAATGCCTAGATTATGATTTCAGAAATATAGATCATGGTAACCTTTGGAATATTTTAAAATTGGATTTGAGGTAGTTTGATAGTCAAGATACTTGAGGAGAACAGAGACACACTTCTATTGTATGTTCTGTTTTTTGCATTTTCTCTAGAAGTACACGGCTTACTTACATAACAATTTTTGGCTTGGCTAGACTGAAATAAGTATATGTGTCTTAGCTCAAAATCCACATTTTAGATTCTAACTCTTAACATTATTGACATATTGCATGCCAGTTCTTTTGTATTTAAAGAAAGTGCACAAAATCTATCTTAAGTGTGATAGAATTAATTTGCTTATGAAAACATTGGCTGTAAAATATTTTCTCACATTTTTCTTAAACCTGCAGTTTCTGTATAAACAGAGACAACAGTTAAATTGTACTATTGCAAATTCACCCTTCCACAACAGAAGGGTCCTACCATCCATGGAAGGCCTTTGATCCTGCATCTCCACCCTACCCCAGTTCCTGTGGGTTCTCCAGCTCCCCACAGTAGATTTTCTGGGTGCCCAATGGGCTGAAGAAAGAGGGGGGACTCAGCAAAAGCTGCCTCCCACTTCTTCCAGCAGAAGCATCCCCTGAAGTAACATTCCCTGTGATTTCTCCCACTAGTAGGAATGAAGTTTAGATCCAAGCCTGAGTATTAAATGCACAGAAAGAATTAAAATCAAGATGATTTTTTTTGTTATTATTTGTATGATTGGTTATAGTAAGACTAGGCACCTCTTGTGTTCATAAAATTTTTCTGAGAAATCCTCAGAATGCAAGCTGTACATAAAAGCTGCTGCCTTCTCTAGTGTGCTTTTATAACTGTGTTTTGAGAAATTGTAACCTAACTATACGAAACTGGGAGTGTAAGAATTACAGTTCAATTTGATCTTTAATGCATTCTTACTCTTACTACAAATATAGAGGTTTTGTTATGCTAAAAACAATCTGCATTCCATCCTATTAAATTCTTAAGCTGTAAGGGTTAAAGTAGTCTCTTGTAGTGAGAACTGAAATGTTGTCTTCCAGTTCATGTGCAAGGGCAGAGTACAGTTTCCATGGAAACTCATGGTATAATGTGTTTCATGTCTTTCCCTTGCATTCTGATAGTAACATATCTCTGCATGTAAAATGCTTAGAGTCAAATATGGCTGTAGTGATGATTGCCTGGAAGAAAACACCTCTCATGGTTTTCAGATACATATCATCATTTAAAATATATATATGGATGTAATTAACAAACATAACTATGTGGGGCACGCAACGTCATGATACTGTGTATAAATTTGGTCATGGTGCTAAGTTGGTATTTCTAAAACCACACTTTCAACAGTAGTGCCTAAATAATGTATTTAACCAATCTGAGATAGTGTTTGAATGCAGTTTAAAAACATATTTTGTCTAATGTAATGGAAATGTAGCCTCCCTCCAGGAGGTTATCTGAATATTTTCCAAAATAGAAGCACATTAACCAAAGGTTTTTGGAAATCAGAGGGTTCGTGTGTCACAATGAAACCATAATTTAAAAAGGTTCTGAGCAAGGAAAATCTGCTAAAAGGGTGTGTGTCTCTGTTACGCAGCTGTGTGTCAGCCTCACCCATCTTGTTTGTGAGGGAAACTACAGGTTGGCTTTCCCTTATATTTTCAGGGTCCTAGAGAAATTCAGCTTTCTCTTAACTGAATGGTAAAATGATCACATTTAGATTTGTGCCATGGTGAATTTAGCATAAATAAAATATGCTAAATGAAAGCAAAAAAATATAATGATGAGAGAAACTTACTAGGCAAAGGATACACCCTTGGTTTGGGGGGGGAGGGAGTAACATCTTTAATAGTGTTATGCCTCTAAAATACCTTTTAAAAGGGTATAGAATAGTGGATGCAAATGTTTGTGCGTGGGAATGAATTTATATGTGTGAAGAATTTTCACCTTTTCATCTGGCAGTGGCTACCAGGAGATGATGTCACCTTGCAGCTGATTGGCTGCTTTAGTACCTAGTGCAGGGAAGAGAGAGAAGGATGCCGGCACAAATCTCTGTGGTGGATCTATGGTGTTTTCTGTCAGTTTTGTATAGAATATTTTGATTTGCATTGAGATTGTCCATCTGTGTGGCCATGTGAGGAAGAAGGAACATCTTAGTGCAGGGGGCATTGAGAACTGTCAGAGGAATGAGGCGGCTGATCTGCAAACGGATCTGTGATTGTAAGTGTTAAAATCAGGGTGGAAGGAATGAAGCAGGGAGTGTTGGTAGACACATTGAGGAAAGATGTGTAGCTGAGATTGCAAGCATGAGTAGTAGAAAAAGCCATGGATTTTTCTCCATTGTAATGCTAGATTGAATTGAGAATGTTAAGCATTTGATTTGAGAAAGAAATTAGAAGTGGACAGGAAATAAATTGACATGTATCGTTTTTTTTTCTTCGCTTGGCAAAACATTAAGCTTTAAAAATATATTTCACTCCAGTGTCATTTGAAAATCCATTTTATGAAATGAAATATAATTTTAAAAAACTTTTTGTTGTCTGTCTACAGCCTTGGAGACAAAGGACATAATAATTATTATTGATTTTATTTGATTGTGAGTGACTTTTGCTGAATGCTGCTGCTAGGTGCTCCTTTTTTAAAGGAAGAAAAAGATGGAATTATAACACAAGCTCTTCCTTTACAGATAAAAGCTTTGATGATGAAGAATCAGTGGATGGAAATAGGCCATCTTCAGCTGCCTCAGCTTTCAAGGTTCCTGCACCGAAAAAACCTGGAAATCCTTCAAATACTTCAAGAAAGCCAGGTTCTGCTGGTGGGCCTAAGGTTGGAGGTAAGATTAAACTATTCAAACTTGTGGATGGGTTTGGGTTTGGCTGACCCTGGCTCAGCCAAAATTACATTGAGGAACTTTGAAGGATAATGTTGAATTCATAACTGCAGTTATTTTTGCAGATCAGGAAAGTGTGAAGGACCTTGACAAACTGTGGGCTTATATGAATTGACATGTATGTAAATATAGACAATCTAGTTAATATACAGGTAACTAATTGCACAAAACAGTGGAGTTTTTAAAAAATACATGGGATATATCACTAGACCCCCTCACTTCTCATGAATAGTTTTGCACACATTATTCACTTACACTGCATCTTGTTGGATCTGATATTTTGCTACATTACTTGATATTGAAACTTCCATGGAAATACTTGGAATAAGTAAATAATTCAACAAATGGAGTCTTAACAATTTGATAGCAGAAAAAGAAAACTTAGACAACACCACAGAACTATGATATTAATTCCAGTATAAATGTGGCAGGTTTGTTTCATAAACAAGTCTTTGTATGTATTAATTTGCTTTCTCCATGAATTATAAGTTGGAGATACTCTTTTTTTTCTTTTGAAATGGCTGGAAATGGAAGGACCTGTCAAAAGGAATAACTATTTCTGTCACATATAATTTCTTTGACTTACACAAGCAACACTTTAATCACAAAATGCAGTTCAGAGGTGTGTGTAACACTGAATGTATATTCAGGATGCCTATCAGAAATATTTAGGTAATTTTTATTATATTTTCCACTTTGACTTTTTAGTGTGGTTGTTTTAAAAAGTTGAAGTTGCATCATAAATACTGGATGCCTTGTTACTCATGATGCTTTCATTGTGAATCGGGAAATACTGTAAAAAATATTTAAGGGCATCTTGAATGTGCAAGTACTCAAACGCATAACACTTGTAAAAAATTATCTTGTCTTATATATATTAGTTCTGTACAAGTATAATATAATCTCGCCTGTATAGGGTTGCTACAGGTGTGTGCTGCATGTGAGGTTGTGAAATTTGGTTATACATGACAAAAGACAAAGGGATCTGATACAAAGTGTCTTAACATATTTCTATGATATGCATACTTTTTGGTGTAAACTCTTAGCAATTTATTCAAATTTTATACAAAACAGTTTTAAACAGTTTAAACAAAACAGTTTTAAACAGTTTAAACAAAACAGTTTTAAACAGTTTAAACAAAACAGTTTAAACAAAACCAATAAGCCATAGGGCACTGCTACATGGGCTTAAATGAGTCAGCTGAGCTGGTCATGACAATGGTCAGTTCTTCTTCATGGTCTCTGCGCCTGCGCGGAACACCTTCAGGCGTTTTTAGGAGGAAACCTTTCCCCCACTGTCAATTGCACATGTCCTAACAGTTCCTGCCTCCCTCAGTCTCTCTTCGACCGCCATTGTGGCAGCATCGTGAGGGAAGCTTCTGGCTAGTTTTAGGACAGAGAAGGGTCAGAATTCCCTGGGAGATGCCTTTCTCCTCACATGGTTGGGAACTCTATTTTACACCTTTCCTCCTTTCCAATTGTTAACCAGGACAATAGCCAAAATATCAATGGACAGTTCAGATTGCATTTTACTGACCTCATGATGGGCAGACCTGGTTTGCCCCCCTGTTGTGAATGTCTCAAGGGACATATATAAAGCTCCCTCTAATTCTGAATCTCTTAACTCAGCAAGAGGGCAGAGTTCAACATCCCAAACTGAGAATGTTGAAAGTAACAGCATGGAGAATAATACTATAGATATAACTTCGCTACCGTCACCATTGCGAATGGTGCTAGAAGTATCCCGTAAGCCTTCCACTAGGATATCATATCAAAGAAAGTGGAATGCTTTTGCTAAGTTTGCGACAGACAATAACTTTGATGCCTAGAAATGTTCTTTAACTCAAGTTTTATTGTTCTTACAGACCCTGTTTGATAGAGGTCTTAAAGTTTCCTCAATTAGAGTGTATTTAGCAGCAGTTTCATCTTTTTCTTCAACGTTTGAAGGAGTTTCTGTGTTCTCTCACCCATTGCATAAATGGTTCTTGAAAGGTGTAACAATATGACATCTTCTGTTCGTCCTTTCATACTTAATTGGAGCTTGTCAGTTGTCCTTAAATCTCTTTCAACTTAGCCTTTTGAGCCGATGGCAACGACAAGTCTCCATCTACTATCCTGGAAGATGGCATTTTTGGTGGCCATAACATCAGCTAGGAGAGCAAGTGAGCTTTGTGTTCTCAGAGTTGACAATCCATACCTTTTGTTCCATTGGGACAAAGTAGTGCTCCAACCAGGTCTGACGTTTCTACCCAAAGTGGTTACAGAATTTCATTTAAACCAAGATATCGTTCTGCCGGCTTTCTTTTCATCTCCATCGACGGTGTTAGAGACAACTCTCCATGCTCTCAATGTCAGAAGATCATTGGCGCTTTACAAGGCAAGGACTGAATCTTTTCGTAAATCACCTAAACTTTTTGTTTGCTATGGCAGAAGGTGTAAAGGAATGCCTTTGTCCTTCCAAAGATTCTCATCATGAGTGGTTAAAATCATCCTGCTGACCTATCAGCTTACAGGCTTGCAGCTTTCTGAACCGATAAAGGGACATCCTACCAGAGCCCTGGAAACATCTGTTGCATTCAACAGAGGAATTGCACTTCCAGATCTCTGCAAGGCTGTGACCTGGTCTAACCCATCTACTTTAATTCGTCATTATCGACTTGATGTAAGGGCTAAAGTTGATGCAGCATTTGGGCAATCTGTGCTGTCATCCATCTTTAACTAGACACCGACCCACCTCTGGTAAGAAAGCTTGCTGATTGCCCATTTGTGTGAAGCACAGAGACCATGTGCACTCACACAAATGGGCTCTGCGCCTGCGTGGAGCACCTTCAGGAAAAACTTCTATGGCTAGAGACGTTTTTAGGCGGGAACCCTTCCCCCACCATCAACTGCGCATGTCCTAATGGTTCCTAACTCCCTTAGTATCTCCAAGACCGCCAAAAAACAGTTTCGATACTGAGAGATCCATCTCCAGCATCATAGAAAAAAAATATCTCGACAGCAGAGGGGGGGGGGGGGAGAGTTGTGTGAATGTACAGATGACCACTTGAAAAATTAAGGTCTTTTTCTGCAAAGCAGAACTTTTTTTTACTTAAGAGCTTCAAACTACTTCTAAACTAGAGGTAAAGTTGATTCATTTCATATGCAGATGTCTAGCTATGCATCTTTCCACTGGCTTAACTATTGTTGTGGTTGGCAAGTAGGGTGAAGATTCTTGCCTTATTTCTATCTTTTGTCCATCTTGGTGATGGAGAAATGTCTTGTACCTACAAGGATAGTGAAGTATGCTTGTAGATACTTCAATAAGAAAAATAGCATTTCTATAGCAAACTTCAAAAGTTTGAAGTTTTTTATATACGCTATTTAAGTCCTCTTGCAATGACCTCCTAGTGTTGACCAGTGTTATTATATTCTATATTGCGGATGGCAGGCTCAGAAAGTGCAATTTATTTAAAACTTTGAACCAGGAATTTTGCAGCTAATGCTTAGAGGTGCTCTGCAGCATAAGTGTCTTGTCCCAAGAGATCCTCTAATACATTAAGTGGCAAAGATTTTCCCATTTTCAGTTATAAATGCATTTTACTGGCATTTATGTGGTAATAGTAAGAAGCCACATTTCCAAAGAACCATGCAACTAGTTCTGTGTACTGTTTCTCAAGCAATAGTATCCATGCCATGTGGGAAACCACAATTGAAAGTGAGGTATATTTCTGAAGCAGTTTTTAAAAAGTCAAAAATCCCACCAGGATAATCCAAGCCATTGAACACACCCAAAGTCGTTCTAAATGTTACTGGATTGGCCATACAGCCATATATTACCATCTGTTATTTAAATATTTGCTGCGTAAAACAATTGGAATCCTTTCAGAGGTGTTTGTGATATAAATAAGCATGGAAAGAAGATAGAGAAAAATCTAGGTTAATATCAAACTGAAAATTTTATAAGGTACAGTGGGAACTGTTGTAAATAATTTACCTACAACGTGCATAGTGCTCTACAGAGAAAAATAAATCCAAAAAAGTTCCTGCCCCAAGGAGCTTACAGTCTAATTTTAACAGTGGGAGATAAGAAAGAAGGCTAATAGGATGAGCATTGGTTTGGAGCTAAACAAAGGGTTTACAATACAGGTGGGTGGGAAGGATTTGAAGAAGGAGAAGTAGCATGAGATGAAGTATAAATTCTGTTCTGGGAGTTGCTATTTTTTTTAAAAAAAATAATAATGATAAAGACTTCCGAAGTATGTCTTTAAAATAAAAACATTATCATTTACATATGTTTGTATTTTATGACTTTGGTTTAAAATAGAGGAAAAAACAATGTGAAGCTGATACCTTGTTTTCTATGCAATTTAAATATTTCATGAGCTCACTTAGAAGCAAGCATGCATTCAGTGTGCTTTCGAGTATTAAAAGAAAGCTGCACTTCTTATTTTCACAAATCTTGAGCATGCTAACTACTGATTCACCTAGCACGTCACAAACATGTTGTTTAATTTGGTAAATGAATTGCCTAAAGATACATGCATCATGACCTTTAAAAGTATTGAATTCATTAAAGGATTTCCTTTCTTAAGCTTAAAACTAGTTTTGAGATTAATGCATGTCATTCTTGGATAATATTTTTCATTTAAAACATTTCATATTTTAAAATGTGTGATTACAGATTATTTTCCTGTATTTTTCCAACTCTTTTTATGTAGTGCATGTACCAGGTTTCATGCTTGAAATGGTTGTGATAATTTCAAAACAACAACAACCAGGGATTCTCTACATAAATGTGACTTATTTATTGGCTTAAGTATTTATTTTCTTTCAAACTTGCTTGAAAAAACTTTGCAAATTTGCAGGTTTTTTGCTACCATACCACCGAATTTCAGTTACATATCAGCAGGAGTGTGGGTCAGCGCAGGGGGAGAATCCAGGGAAGAAAGTTGCCCCTGAACCACCTAAAGTTCCTCACCCTTAGGTTAAAGATAACCAGAAACTACTAAGACAGAAGGTTTAGCATTATCTCTGAACCAAGACCCTGATTTTTCACTCTTCTAACAAGCCTGGATCTGTAAACCTACTTCAAACTCTGGCTTATTTAAAGAGAAGCAAAGCAGGAGCTAAGTTTTTCCTGCTAAGTTCTTCCACCCTGGTAAGTATCTGGTCACTTTAGTTGCACCCACTCATTGGAGGAGCCAAGCAGGAGTGATTGGGGAGCATGCTGCTAATTACTAATAAGTCAGAATTCTCAGCACTTCTCACTTAATGTTTTGTGCAACGAGGTCAATATATTGTCACTATTCAGTGATGGCAACCTCTTTGTGCCACTGACTTGCCACTCTTTATGAAGGATAAAACTATGTATAGTGCTAAGTACAATAAATAGAAAGCAAATTTGGAGCAAGCCCAAATCCTTGTAAATTCTCAAGATCTCAGAGAGTCAACCTTTCTAACACCCACACAACTTAATCTCTAATTACAACCTCCCATACCTTCTGCTGCTTGTACAGGTTGCCACATCGTTGGCCTTGAAAAAATCATTCATGTTTGCTCGTTTTTCAATTTAATCACTGCTGTTTCATTCACTTCATTAGCTTAGTCTCATCTGAATTGATGAACTTTATGCCCTATGATGAGGTACAAAATTCTTTAGGCCCTTTAGAAGATATTCCTGTTCTATTTTCCTTAGTTTTAAAGTATTGGCCTCCACTCTGTCTTGCCAGCAATCTCAGCTTTTATGGTTTATGGTTAAAGAGGCCAGCCTTTCTGCACATGTCCTCTTTCTCTCTTTTAACCTTTAAGCATGGGAGAGCCATAGACATTGTCATTCTTATCCACCCCTGGGTAGCAGAAACAGAAGAAATTATGCAAATTTGCTTACTTAATTCTATGGACAACTGCATTCACTTTTTCTAGGTGCAGAATCTCTCACCTTGGCGGAGAAGGTTGACCTGTTTAGGACTGAGTTGCTACTGGTCATGTAAATGCTGAACAATGCGCTAGCTGATTTGCGTCTCATGAAAAATATTGTAACGTGATTAGTTTGATCTCTTTCAATTAGCTAATTGTTGTTTAACATCCGAGCTAAATACCATTTTAACACCTACAGGCACCACCAAGGAAGGAGGAGCTGGTGCTGTTGATGAAGATGATTTTATAAAGGCATTTACAGATGTTCCTACCGTACAGGTAAGATGCTGTCAGTTATATGGTTTAGTTTTAATAGCTCCAAGTTCTGTCAATTCACTTTGCATAGCTTAAGTTGTCTTTTAACAATAAAATGTTAACTATTGACAGCATTAAATGAAAGCACACAAGTCTACATATAATGAGGCTTGGGATTTTTCTCCTTTTATGGCATCAGAACACTTAAGATGAAGGCCATGAGCCATCTTGAAATCCTGAGAAAAAGTGGGCTAACTGATTTATCTCTTTGAGTAAGTTTCATAGCTGAGAAAAGTTCTCATACTAGGATTTTTAATGATAAATGTATCTGGGGCTAGGAAGGAATCCTCCCAAGTCAGATTGGATAGTGACCAGGGTGGGGTTGTGGGACGTGTTTCAAGAGAGAGAGTTTATTTGGTCAGGAATCTGTAGCATAAGACTCCCTGGCCATATCTGCTCTCCCGTTGTAACATCTGGCAGACATGATAAGGTGGATTAATCATAAGTGCCTTAAGTATATGGTGTGGAGAATTCTGTTTTGAATAATCATTGGACAAGGAGGTGATAAAGGCCTTTCCAGCTCTTGCTTCTGTATAATACGAATTCAAATAATAATGTCTCATTTCAGTTAATGAACCAATTTTTTTTATTACATGGCTACATTGTTTCTTATCAATGAGCATAAATTCCTAAATTCTAAACAAGGCAAAATGTGCTGGTGTATATTCCGTGCATTCAATAAAAGCAATGTTGCTTTGTAAATAGAGGCAGTGTCTGTGTTCAGATGTATAGCTAAACCATGATTTAGCACAGCCATTCCCAACCTGGTGCTCTCCAGATGTGTTAGATTTCAACTCCCAGCCAATTGTCAGGAATGCTGGGAGTTATAGACCAAAACATCTGGAAGGGGTACTAGGTTGGGAAGGCTGGTTCAGCATTATGGGAACAAGCCTAGCCTCTTTTTCTCTCTTGCCTCTCCCTGCTCGCACTGTCTCCTCTTCTCCTCCAGTTTGAGCACAAGGAGGAAATAGAAAGCTTCCATTTTGATTAATTGCAATTTACCATGTCTGAACTCTAACCTGTTAATAATCTTCACTATGGATAGTAAAAACAAGATAGCTTCATAACTATGGTTGGAGTTTGGTTTGTTTACACAAGCCATAGTTAATATTAACTACAGTTTGGTTAGGTTCATATGATATGGCAAACTCTGGTTAATCTAAAACAGAAGTGAAATCTTCTGAACCTCTCAGAGCTGCACTAGAGTGGGAGGGACATGTGTGTGAACATGAGGGGAGGCTGGGCTTGTTCTTACAACACTGCATCAAAAACCCCAACCTTTTTAGCCCGTGGGCACATCTGGAATTTTAAGAATATGTTGTGAGTACTGTCATAAAATGTCTACCATTTACAAAATGGCTATCATGGCAAGCGTAGCTAGTCACAAAATGCCAATTTCCCAGATAATTTCCCATTGTCTCCAAACCAGCCCCATGTTAAATTAGAAGGTGAGGATCTTACTTTTTAAAACTCTTATTTTCTTTTTCACTTGGAAGAATACAGATAACCTACACCAAAGTAGTACTTACATTTGTTTAAGTCATAGGTGCAATAGCAGCATTGACACAAGACCTGTGTTCTAAAGCATTGGTGTCTATAATACATTTTTTGGGCAATCTCATTTTGAGCCTGCATATGGAACAGACATATATGCTATAGCCAGTTACTGAATACATTAAGATTTTATGTTTCAGTATATAAAAATTGTACATATGCTAGTGCATAAAAATAATGGAAGAGCCACACATACAGGCTGGGTTCACCTAACACAAGACACCATATTCAGGGCTGAGTATGGATTGAGCATGGGTGGTTGTTGAAACATGGGTTATTGTGTTGTATGAACCCAACTGCATGGTTTGTTAACCATTAACAAACCACAGTTCACAACCCAAGAGCAAACCATGGGTTCTCTGTGTGTTGTTCATAGTTAACAAACTCCAGTTTGTTAGTGCAATTGGCTGGACTGTGATTCCAGGGGAGCTGCAGAGATTGGAACCAGAGATTTCTGGGAGAGAGAGAAGGAAAGAGCCAAGGAGGAGGAGAAAGGTAACAAGCTGGAATGAAATAGTTTGAGAAGAGGAGGAGCCAAAAGTAGCTGGTCTCTCAGCGTGGCTGATGGAATGGCCCTGCTGCCTTTCACTTCCTCTGTACATCTGAGCCTGACTAGGGTTCTACATGTACACATGGGAAGTGTGCTGCCACCCTCTGGCAAGCATGATGAGCTCCAGCATCCCTGCTAACATTGGATTTACAGAGGTGGGTGGAGATCCCTGCTCACCTACCCAATTGTATGGTTGGAACAAAGGCTAGTGGTTGTTTTGTTACTGTGTTGCTGAGGTGCCTGTGCTTCTGCCAGGGCCGTGCAGAGCTGGTAATATGCCCAGGCCAGATGAGAAGTGTGTGCCCCCCCCTCCATTTCAAACTGCTCCAAGATAGATTACAGCAATGCACTCTACGTGGGGCTGCCTTTGAAGGTGGTTCGGAAGCTGCAGCTTGTGCAAAATGCAGCGGCCAGATTGATAACCGGAACCAGTAGGTTCGAACATATAAGACCTACTTTGGCCCGCTTGCATTGGCTGCCTGTATGTTTCCGAGCCCGATTCAAGGTGCTGGTTTTAACCTATAAAGCCTTACACGGCTTGGGACCACAATACCTGATGGAACGCCTTTCCCGACATGAACCTACCTGAACACTACGTTCAACATCTAAGACCCTCCTCTAAGTGCCTCCTCCGAGGGAAGCTCGGAGGTCGGCAACAAGAGAGAGGGCCTTCTCTGTGGTGGCCCCCCAATTGTGGAACGATCTCCCCGACGAGGCCCGCCTGGCGCCAACATTGTTATCTTTTTGGCGCCAGGTCAAGATTTTCCTCTTCCCTCAGGCATTTGGCAATATCTGAGGAGCCTGGGTTTGTTTTGTTTTGTTTTGTTTTTGTAGCTTTTTGAAGTGTTGTAGTGGTTTTTAAATGTACAGATTGTGTGTATGTTGTATGTTTTTGCTGTTTTAATTTTTGGATATTGTTTTTAATTGTTTTTAATCCTATGTAAACCGCCCAGAGAGCTTCGGCTATGGGGCGGTATACAAATGTAATAAATAAATAAGTATTTTTTAATGTTTTTTTTAATGCCCACCAACATGTCTGTTCTACATAACACTTTCATATTAAGCCTGTTCTACTACACCTCAATGTTGAATCAGAAATTAACATTTATTTTTAGTTGCTGTACAAATAGAAGCAACAACAATAGAACAGTCCTTCATTATCAAACATTATCATCATCATCATCATCATCACCCTCACGGTATCATCATCATTCTTATCATTAATAATGATCATCATTATTACCTTACCCTCCGCTCCAGAGATTATATGCCATGGAGAAGATTGAGGAAAGAGACGCAGTAAGGACAGCCATCGCAATTTAGGCACATATATCCCCGCCTCGCATGCGGCATGGCCATCTTGAGCTTGTACTCCAGATGGTTACTGCGCTGTTTCCGCAACGCGGGCTCCTCACTTCTCGATGGGCCACTTATGCTACGGAAGCAGTAGTGTAAGCTAGGGGGGACCTCCTCGTCGGAGTGCCCCCTCAAAATCGTGGGCCCCGGGCCAACTGGCACACCCCTGGCTTCTGCCATCCTTGCCAGCTCCAAACTTGAAATTGGGAAGGGTATCATGCCTGATCTCATATGGAGGCACAGTTCAAGATTAATAAGGGGAAGAGAAGGGCCTTGGCAACCACAGATTTTAGCATAGTTAGAAGTCCAGCCAAAAATTGTGGGTCCTCATTGACTACGTGGCCCATCTAGTCCATGATTTTCTTTCCCGCAATGGCAAACTATATCTTTGGGTAGTTTTCAAGCAGGACATAGGAATCATTGCATTTGTGTTTTTACAATGTTATATGTACTGCCACAGGATCCATCATGGATGAAGAGTGATTTATATATTTTAAAATAAAATGAAAATAAAATGTTTGCCCAAAGTCAAATAAGAGGCTGTCAGTCTGACAATTCATGTGACCGACATCCCAAACCAAAGGGGGACATTTTTGCATTCATTATTATGGGAACTTCAGGTAGGAAATATTAACCTGAGTGAAATTAAATTAGAGCATTTCCATCAATATAGCTTGGAAATATTTTTACTTGAAATACTCCAGGATTTATGGTGAGAATAAACATTCTTATGCAGTGTTCAGAGAATCTTCCAAACATAATGTGGGTTTTTTTTTTATAGTGGCTGTCAATTAGTTCAGTGTTTAATTATTTTTATTTCTGGGTGAAATAAAGTGAAAGTCTTGTGATATTATGTTGCCCTCTGTTGGCTGCCTGCAACACAAATGGCATTGTTTTTATGGCAGCATTGAAGGATATGTCTAGGCCAGCATTCTTTCTACATTTATTTCCGTTCTGTCATTTATCATCCCAGTGTACATTTTGTACTTTTCTGATTTTGATGTGCTGCCTCCAGCCCTTCCTTAATGTTGTGGTTGAGCTTTTATAATAACACTGAAGTAGTACTGTTGCATCTATATACACTCCAGTATATGTCAGTGCTCCCAAAAGAGGGACAGGATCATGAAATACAGGTTTATTGTAACGTCTTTACTAGTTCCCTGTTTCCCAGTTCCCATTTCAAGACGTTGGGTTTCATCTGTATTTCCCTAAAATATTCTGGTCCCACATACATGTGATTAGCTCCATTCATCTCTGCATGTTTTATTGAGTTTTCTGAGATTAACATAGAGTGTCCTCCTTACCATCCATGTACTGAATTAGGGATGTAGAAGCTATAGACAGTCAAGAAATCAAAGTACTTCTGATAGGAATGCTAAGAGGGCTTATGGGATGTTAACTGTCACAATTAACCATCCATTATGGGAGGGTTGGGATTTGCAGAGACATTGCACAATGTTAAGATACTTCCACAACAATCAGAATGCTGAAGTTTAAATTTAAATCTTGGGAGTCCTGTAGGAATTTTCCTCAGATAGCGAAGGGAGGGTTGTCACTCCTGTTGCTGGGTTTGGTTGCTTGAATTAGCTTGACCTATTCACTTTACAAGACTCAACCTTAGTCTTACCTCAGCTTTATTTTTCAGATATATTCTAGTCGTGAACTCGAAGAAACATTAAATAAAATCAGGGAAATCTTGTCAGATGATAAACACGATTGGGATCAGCGAGCCAATGCGGTATATCTTTTTGCTGTTAAATTTTACATATTTATTTAGATATGCCTCACATAATTTACGTTCAACAGATCTGTATGGAATCAGACATGTTACTATTCCAATTATTTCCCCCTTTTCCTCCAGCTCAAGAAGGTCCGGTCATTACTTGTTGCTGGAGCTGCCCAATATGATGGCTTTTTCCAGCATTTACGGCTGTTAGATGGAGCATTTAAATTATCAGCTAAAGATCTCAGATCACAAGTGGTTAGAGAAGCCTGCATTACAGTAGCGTAAGTACATGCTAAGCAAAGTAAATTTGTTGAATGTTGACAGTAGTAAATTTGGCAGTAGTAAAATTGTTGAATGTTGAGGGACCATCCTGAAAATATACCAAAAAAATGTTCTACTACATTGCTTATTTCCATATGGTAAGTAACATAATTGACACAACATGCCAGAGCAAAATAGAGCTCAGAACAAAGTTTCTGTGATGCCCTTTGGTAGTGTAGCAGTAACATCTGTTGCAGATCATTAGTTTCCTACTATTACAAACTCACTACTAAAACCTCAACAGTAATGTTAATTATAGGCATAAATAGTGCTGCAGGAAATCATTGATTTTTCATAATATCAGTATGCACTAGTTGTTCAAAGTAGAATTATACTGGTAGACCAAGCAGTGATAATAGCCACAATCTCAGACCCTCACTATTTCTGATCATAAATGTTCAAAACCATGAGCTGATATTCACACACTTACTATAGGCTTTGAAGTAATGAGGTTTAATATGCTTTCTGGTTAACAACATTCAATATATTCACATTTCACTTTCAATTTTATGTTTGCGACTGTTGTGGCAAAAGCAGTTTATAAGAAAAGCTGATACCTCAACAGATTCTAAAAGTATTCCAGGTGCCTCAGTGTTGTGAGGTAAGCCAAGCCACTCTCAGGAGCCCTTACCACCATCCCATCTTACCTGCTGCTCTTGATGGCTGTGTGCATGCAGAGTATTGTAAAAAAAAACATGATTGGGGGCACTGATAGCCATGATTGGGAGTGGGAAAGCGAGTGCACAGTGGTATTGAGAGTGAGAAAGAGGTAGAGATTTTGTGGGTTTTCTGTGGCTACAGACTTTGCAGGTCAAAGACACTATGATATTGCATGTGACCTATGGCTGGGGACACACCCCATTAGCTAAAATATTAAAATTATATTGCCACCTATATGAATAATACATCAATTTGCTTGTGAGCTCCCAGAGTCATTAGGCTGATTCAAGTTGGAAATGGAGAGCCGGATAAAATTGATGTTAGTCTGATCCAGCAGGACAATTCCCTGATGCTAAATGTTGGAGTTTTAGAAATTACACACAAAGTATGCATCGTTAAAAACATTTCTGTTTACATGAATAATTAATTAGAGTTCCCATCTTGTGGTGCCAAATTAGTTTTGATAACTAGCTTTATTTAATTCTTTGCAGCCATCTTTCAACAGTTCTGGGAAATAAGTTTGATCATGGCGCAGAAGCCATTGTGCCTATTCTGTTTAATCTGGTCCCTAATAGCGCCAAAGTTATGGCTACTTCTGGGTGTGCAGCCATTAGATTTATCATCCGTGTAAGTATGCTTCAGTGTTAATTTACAGGTCTACATCTGTTTTATGCATTAACATTTATTAGCTATGGAATTGTTAGGCTGTAGGTTATAGGTATGTAGTTTTGTATATGAACTATACATTATTTTGTGTGAAATAATGAGTGCGTAAGGCAGTGGAAATGTTCCTTTACTACAAAAAGTGCAAATGGCAAGCTAACAGTGGGCAATTTTAAAACACAGAAAGTCTACCAATAATTTTTATGTAAGTGCAAATTGCTTTAGTTCAACTGTATTTGAAAGCAGTTTATTTTTCTCAAAAAGGATATCACACTGGAGAAGGTCAAAGAGTAAACATGTTAAAATGGCTTTTTGAATTTTTTTAAAAAAGGTGAGGTAGATATCAGAGAGTTCTATAAAACTATGAATGGTATGGAAAGAGTAGATGCAGAGTTTCCCCCCTCTGATAATACTAAAGCAATAGTAAAGCAACAACACAACAAAGCAATTGTTGTGTTGTTGTTGTGCTTTGACCCAGAAGGATATTGTAATTTTAACTTGTTTTTATGCTTTATATTTTTCAATTTTGTATATTGGTGTTTTAATTGTTCAATGTTTTTAATTTTTGTAAACCGCCCAGAGAGCTTCGGCTATGGGGCGATATATAAATATAATAAAATAAATAAATAAATAGTTTAGAACAGATGAAGGGAAGTACTATTCCACACAGTGCATAAAACACACCTTGTTATAAAGGAAAGGTTTTTTTTTTTCTTCCACTCAATTTGGCAATGGGGGACAGGGATGAATCCCCCAATGGAAGCTGGGAGTCAGTGACTTTAAGATCTTCCTTAAAATCTTAAAATCTTAAATCCCTGCTTTAAGATCTCCAGGGGCCCTGCTCTGAATACACCTGCCAAATGAAGTGAAGTGTGAAACCACAAGTGTAGAAGGTCTTTTTGGTGGTAGCATCCCAGTTAGGAACAGTCTTCCATGAGAGGTTAGCCTAGTGTCAGCTTTATGGCCTTTATGGCTCTAGGTAAAGGCTTTTTTCCATCCAGGCCTTTTAACTTGGGTGACCATATGTCAGGAAAAACAGGACACGTCAGGATTTTTGGTAACAAATCCGGGAAAAGGGGGGGGGGGGAGATTATGAAATTTGAAGAAAAATCTGGGTTTTTCCCATCCTCCCCGCCCCCCCAAAGGGCAGCTTTACTTTATGGACAATGGGAAATAACAAAAATGCTTACAGCTCCGTCATTTTACAGGTAAAGAGGTGAAACTTGGCATCATGACAGGTATTAAGTAGGGCTTTAGCCAGGCCAAGTTTCAAGCAGATCTGTTCATCTGTTGATTTTTAGCAATTTTTTTTAAGTTTGAGGTTTTAGAATTATTATTTTTAAAAACTATCATTTTTAAAGATAAAGAGAGGAAACTTGGCAACATGATAGATTTTACGTAGGGCTTTAGCAATGCCAAGTTTCAAGCAGATCTGTTCATTGATTTTTAGGATTTTTTAAAAAAAAATTGAGGTGTTTTTTTTTTTTTAAAACATCATTTTTATAAATAAGGAGATGAAACTTAGCATCATGATAGCTCTTAAGTAGGGCTTTAGCCATGCCAGTTTTCAAGTAAATATGTTCATCTGTTGATTTTTAGCAAGTTTCAAAACAAAATTGAACTTTATATAAAAAAAAACCCGGTGGCCAGGCGGCCGGCAGCAAGCCCTGTTAAGCAGCAGCTTGCAGCGGAGTGAGGATACAATCAGAAAAGAGATTTGAGGGAAGGGGAGACTGTATCACACAGAGTAAAGCAATAACGTACAGTAGAAGTTAGAAAAGTAGGAGTGAGTGAAGTTAATTTCAGATACATTGGATGTCTCACTTGTTATTTCAGTGATTTTAACATTAAGATGATATGTAGAACAGATTTGTCTTAATTGTGTGCTGTAAAATCAGATATATGACCAAGGCTATGTTCCGGTGGGCACACCCCCTTGGTGCTAGACATGCCCCCTGGGGTGGACATGTTGGTGTGGTCGCCCCCTTGGGGGCCAACCATGTTGTCTTTATTTCTGGTTTCCAAAATATGGTCACCCTATTTTAACTCATTTATGTTTATAGTCTGGGCATCTCAGTTTAAAAACCATGTTTTCAGTATTGGAATTTAGGGCTTTTCTTTTCTTTTTAGCATACCCATGTGCCCAGACTCATACCTTTAATAACCAGCAACTGTACCTCAAAATCTGTTGCAGTCAGGAGGTAAGTATTTTATGAATCTCAAGTTTTCAGTGTTATGCTACTTAATTTTAGGAAAATATTTTAGGATATGAATGGAATTTAACTTGAGTTTGTATATCATTTAACTCTATGTAGTGAAGATCTCATATTAAGTATTATCTCAATCCCACAATTAAGGTTGCAGTCCTATCTGGGAATAAGTCCCATTGAACTCATTGGGACTTGTTCCTGTGTAAGCATGTATACGATTGCACTGTAATACTTAAATGTTGTTTTGCTTTTTATTTTTTATTGTGAAGTAATACTTAAATGTTATAAATAAATGATGCCCCATCTGTGACTCTAGCAGAGACCTGAGGGCTTTAATTTAATCCTTGCTATGTATGTGTTTTTAAAGCACTGTATTTGATGTAAGTTGTATTAATCTTATGTTTTATAAACTGTCCTAACAGCTCCTTAAAGCTATGGTGGCATGGTATAAACTTCAAAATAAAATAGTGAGAAATCAAAGACTAGGAAAAATCTTTGCCCTATATCTATGACCAGCTATTGGGCAGCATAGAAATATAATAACTAAATAAAATGCAACTGGATCTGGAATGCTTTTTTTGTAGATTCTGATGTAGGAATCCACTGATGTAATTTATAATTGAATTCCACAAAAACTAATGACCTCTAATTTAGCAGGGAGATATACCCTGTTCAATTTGAATCAAAACATAAATTCTTGACATTATCAATCAAGAATTTATGTTTTGATTAAAATTGAACAGGATACCAAAAGGAAAGCAGAGAAACACATTAAAATAATGGCCACTTTCACTGTTAATGTACAAATCTGCATGAAAACAGTCAGTTGCCACATACTAAAGTTGGAATGGTATGCCCTGGGTTTATTCAAGAGGGTTGAAGTCTATGGGCAGTCCTTAGCCAGTCTTCCCGTCCTCTCTTCTATGAGCCTGTGTCTTTGCTGCATTCAGATTTGGTATGGACTTTAGTAGCTGGCAGTGGGTCCAGGAAAGAGTTTATTTGTCTAGAAAAGAAGGGCCCAGAATTTTTCATCTTCCCCATTGTGTGTCTGCTGTGTTTTTGTTACATTGCTCTCATAACTAGCACCTTGTTTCAGGCAGGGATGTGGTCATTGGGAATTGGGCACCCTAAAATAACCCTTAAAATGCCAATGGGCTTTGGTCACCCAAGAACCATCCACCAACTACAGTGTGGTTTTCCATCCTCCAGGGAATTGGGCCAGTGCATAGAAATGTACCTTCACTGGGTCTCTGTCTGGTATCCTTTGCCCGTCCCAGGTTTTCTAGCGGTTAACCTGGGATGGTGCAAGGTGCCTCCCAGTAATTGAATGGGCCAGATAAAGGCTTACATCCTTTTCCTCATACTCCATACAAATGAGGTTCAAAAAGTTGTAGCCTCCTATTCCATCCAACTGTTGTTGCACTCTGTCATTTCCCTACTCTCCCATTCCCAATGCAGTTTCATGTATTTTATAACTCTAACTGGTAGGTGCCCCAAATTATTTGATTTTAAGAGCTGTTATAATTGGCTGTTATTGTAGTATCCAGAGGTACACCACGACACCTTACAATAATAATTCTTCTACCTCAACTTTCTCTTTTCATTATTTAAAACAGAATTGAGATCAATCAGTTATATATCTGACATTGTGTCCTAATACATTAATAAGATACATAGGGTTGGATCCAGATTTAATCAGAGGAGACCCATTGAAATGAATAAGGTTTAAAGTTAGGAATGATTTGAGTCCTGTTGATTTCGTTGGATCTACTCTATAGCCAACCTATAATAAATATGCATTTAAAATAATTAGCTTGGATCCAAACAACTGCTCGGATAGTTCTGCATGCCCAAGGTTTCTGCAACAGCCCCTCCCCACAACTCATGGCAAGCTACTTTGAAACTGGGGGACGTGGTAAGCAATTTGTGATATGGCATGGATGAATATTCAAACAAAAATGTCTTGGGTGTGCCGGGAACTTATCCAGATCTAAAGTTGACTTTAATACTTGTATTTTTCAGGCGATCATTTGAATTTCTAGATCTGTTGTTGCAAGAATGGCAAACTCATTCATTGGAAAGGTATGATTTGTCTCTATTTTTCCAGTACAAACCTTCGATTTGTTAATTATGATATGGACTTTTGCTTTAATAATACAAATAGAATTGTACTTTTAGGTTTTTTTAACAGTTGGATCTACTTATTGTTGGCTGAGATGAGCCCTTTTATAAAATATAACGTTGATTTAGAACTGAGACACAAACTAATGGCTGTCTCAATACACACACACCTGTGATTTTTTTAAAATGAGAGTCTAGTATTGAAAGTGTGGTCTTCGGTTTTAGATCAAATAGTATTTGTAAAAAAATAGTCTAAGTGAACTATTTCAAAAATCTTTTTTTTTTCAAACCCACTGAATTATATAGAGATCTATTCTTTGTGTAGGTTGTATAGGGACCTCTTCAGAGGCAAGCATGTAGAAGTATGTAATCCAGTCTGCTGTGTTCTTAACACTGGACAGAAGCACTTACTTTATTTCAACTGCTTGTGACAGTTGCTGTACTGTCTACTTGATTCTTCCAATGGGCAGAGCAAAGCTAAGGTGGTGTTGGGAGATCCTGTGGCAGAGAAACAATTTCCCAAACTTGCTAGCTATCTGCAGTCAGGATGGAAGGTGGGGACAGTGTTTACCATTTCCTTTCCCCTCAATTTTTTCTGTCTCTCCTATTGACATCAATAGGAATAAAAATAGCTCCAGCACCTCCTGGACTGTGTATTGTTGGGTGATTTGGATGAAATGCCACCTCTGACACACCCACAGAATGCTCCCTTTTGGGTCCTACCACTAATGGGAACATTGCTGGTTCTTCTTCGTGGTCTCTGTGCATCACACATTATTATGGGCTCGCGCGCCGGCGCCGAGCTCGATCGGAAGATACTCCAATAGCTTAGATCCTTTTTGGCGGGAACCCCTCCCCCCACCGCCCTATCACGCATGCGTGGGTTCCCGCCTACCTCAGTTCTTTTTCGACCGCCAAGCTGATAGCCTCGACGGGAGTCTCCAAAAAGAACTACGTTCGTAGTTGCTTAGATTCTGTCCTTTTTTCTCTTTCTCTTTCTCCTTTCTTCTTCTCGTTTCATCTCTTCCTCCACTATCAAAAAAAAAAAAAAAAAAATTTAAAAATTTTATTATTCTTGTTGTTGCTGTCCCTCGTATTTTCCCTCTTTCTGGTGTGTCTTTCCCCTTTGACTAGCATGTCGCAGTCTTCTTTATTTAAGACCTGCACCACATGCCGGGCTAAGTTGGCCCTCTCAGATGGCCACTCCCTTTGCCTCATGTGTTTGGGGGAAACGCACATGGTGGATACCTGTGCGCACTGCTTGGCCTTCTCGCGGCAGACGAGGAAAAATCGGGCGGGCCGCTTACGCTCCCTCCTTTGGAGCCGAGCATTGCAGGCCGTTGATGCCCCGGACCAGCCGGTGGACATGCCTGTCCAACCGCCTATCCCTACCGCGATTCCGCGCCCGAAGATTAAACCGGCCGTAAAGACTCACTCGAAGGCGGGGAAATCGCTCCCGACCACAGCTAAGCCGGCCGCGAGCATTTGCTCGACGCCGCGGCATCCCTCGACATCGGGGATTACAGAAGCGGCATTAGTACATCAGCTCTCGACCTCGACGAGCCATGTACGACACCGGTCGCCCAGCGGCAAGCCTTCATCCTCGGCGGACCACACCTTTGAACAAGCCTCGTGCTCCTCGAGCCGGCCGGCCGAGTTGAAGCACAAGAGGTCGAAGAAGACGATGCCCCCGCCGGTGGAGGGCCACCGTAAACGCAAGAAGTTGCCGCTGCCTGGCAAGACCAAGAAAGGTCGACGGGACGAGCCTAGGGCACCAGAGGAGCGACCGGGATCGAGGACCGCGTCGACACCGAGAGATCCGTCGGTACCGAGCCAGATACCGTCTTCGACATCGAAGCTGACAGCACCACCGGCTCCGACTCCGTCGTCGACACCAAGGGAGTTATCGGTACCGAGCCCGATACCGTCCCAGGTACCTAAGCGGACATCGCCTTCGATCCCGACTTCATCGATACCGAAGATTCATCGGTCGTCTTCGTCGTCGACGTCGGCTAAGAAGAAGGGGCAACCCAGCGCCTCGTCAGCTCCGCGCAAACCAGCCTCGCTGCCCTTGCGCTCACCGGTCCCGATGTCAACACACGATCCTTCACCATCGGCGTCGATATCGATACCGGTGATGCACCGGGATACATTGCCCTCGATACCGCCGATCACATCACCGCTGCCGTTGGAATTGTGGGACGTCAATACGCCGGTATCGCCAGACCAATCGCCGGAACCTTCCCCACGCTCCATCTTGACGCCGCAGCCACAGCTTCCGTCGCCGTTGGGCCGCTCGCTAGCGTCCCCATCTGGCCGTTCCAGATCACCAGCGTGGTCACGTCAATCGCATCCGCGATCTTCCCGGTCCCGCTCCCCTACCCCGCTTCGGGAATGGGATCGCTATTCGGACAGGTCCAGGTCGTCCAGGAGTAGTCGTCACGTCGCGCCGGAATCGGCGCGCGACTATATTTTTGACCCGTACACGGGAGAACGTTTGCGCCGGAGGGAAGCCAGTCTGCCACCCGCGCCACCTCCGTCACCTCCAGCGGCCACGCCAGCACTGCCTGCTGCGCCATCTTTATCCAGGCTTACGCGGACACCGTTGGTTACCACCCCGTCCTCTCCTCAATCTGGGGAGGATTATGAATCTGACTCCTCATCCTTGCGGTCAGCACCGAGGTCTCAACCATCTCCTGAGGAGGAAGTTGGCACTAGAAAGCGTGCTTCTCCTTCCTTTGAAACTTCCAACTTTACAGAACAAATGCTGCGCATGGCCCAGTCCTTGGGAGTGGACTTACAACACCCGGGAGAACAGTGCATCGATTCAATCTTCGATGTTATGTATGTTGACACTAACGCATCACCGGCAATGCCTCTGATCCCCACCTTACTACAGACGCTTCAAGAGTCGTGGAAGAGTCCTTCTACCATGGCGACGGTGTCGAAGCGTCTTGATGCTCTGTATAAGTTGCAAGAGAAAGACGCCACGTTCTTGCTTGTACATCCCAAGCCGAACTCTGTAATTGTGGAGTCGGCCCAGGGCAGGGTTGCCCGCGCCCACTCCACTCCTGCGGATAAGGAGGGCCGTAAACTAGATTCTTTCGGTAGACGTCTCTACTCAGCGGCGGCACTCTCAATTAAGATCACGAACTACCAAGCGATGATGGCTCGCTATCATCTCTTCCTTTGGGAGAAAATGTCATCACTGATCACATACTTACCCGATGACAAGAAGGAACTGGCCCAAGTATTCTATTCTGAGGCCACCGGCTTAGCAAGACAAGAACTGTCAGCTACACGACATCAAATGGATTGTTTATCCAAATCTATGATGGGAGCTGTGTCGCTCCGTCGGCATGCGTGGTTACGTGCCTCGAATCTTTCTCAGGAAGCCAAAACGCGCATAGAGGACTTGCCGTTTGACGGCGATGGCCTTTTCCATGCTTCCACAGATACGGCCATGGATACAATCCATAAGGCACGAACAACCGCCAGGAAGATGGGGTTTTATCCTACCACATACACGCCACAATCTCGCTCGAGATGCTGGAACCGTACCTCTTCGTTCCAGTCACGTCAGTTTGGCCAACGTGCACAGCGCTACCAGCCACAAGGCACGACAGCTCCACCTGCACAGAAGCGTGCTTCACAGCAACCAAGATTCCGTGCCCAGCGCAGCCGGACCGATCAGAACCAGAGGCGGCGTCTTTGACTGCATACCACCACTTCTCCCTTCCACCCGACTCTTTGGAAACCGACTACGTCCATTTTACCAGGCCTGGCAGTCCATAACATCGGACAAATGGGTCTTGAACATTATCAAACATGGTTACCGTATCGAATTCTCGTCCCAACCGCCTCCGGGGTCAGTCCTTGTCACACCTTCATCTCGTCTGCTTTTGGACGAAATCACCAGTTTGCTCCACAAAGGAGCTATTCATCCTGTTCGCAATTCGGACCTACGACAGGGATTTTATTCCCGCTATTTCGCCGTTCCAAAACGGGGCGGAGGCCATCGGCCTATCATGGACTTACGCAACCTCAACAAGTTCATAACAACCAAGAAATTCCGCATGATCACGCTGGGAGCGATCCTTCCACTGCTCAAGCGCAATCGCTGGTTCACGTTACTGGACCTCAAGGATGCATATTTCCATATAAGCATCTTCAAGCCTCATCGCCGGTTTCTTCGGTTCACGATGGGCCCTCATACATACCAGTTTGCTGTCCTACCATTCGGGCTCAAAACTGCCCCACGCGTCTTTACCAAATGCATGAGCGCCGTGTGCGCGTCGTTGAGAACGTCGGGGATCGAGATCTACCCGTATCTCGACGACTGGCTTCTAGTTTCCAACTCAAGAGCGGAAGCGCGAAGGGATATCACAGTGACGGAACAGTTGTTGACCAGGTTGGGCCTACTCATCAACTACGACAAATCCATCTTCGTCCCGACACAGCGCATCCAGTTTATCGGGGTGCTACTGGACTCCCTTCAAGGCACGGCATTTCTTCCGATGGAGAGAGCTCTTGCCATTCGTTGTCTGGCGCAGCGGATCATGCAGTCAAGTCGCCTAACAGCTCTTACCCTGCTCAAGTTGTTGGGACTCATGGCGTCGTCCGTGTACGTAGTCCGCTGGGCGAGAATGCGCATGCGTATGCTACAACAACACCTACTACGCAACTACCATCACACGGACAACCCGAGACGGATATGGCTGGCGATGCCTCACAGCCTGCTCCCATCGATTGCCTGGTGGACTTACACTCGCAACCTTACGGAGGGGATGCCCTTTGTCGCGTCAGGACCCTCTCGGTTTCTGACGTCAGACGCGTCCCTCACCGGATGGGGGGCCCACTGCGACCGTCTCACCATACAGGGCCGGTGGTCCCGCCGCGAACAGGGACTCCACATCAATCTGTTGGAGTTGATGGCTGTGCAGAAAGCGCTACGTGCATTCCAGTCGCACCTTCGCCACCATCACGTACGTGTCGTCTCCGACAACACCACAGTTGTGTGGTATATAAACAAAGAGGGAGGGACCAAGTCATCCCCACTTCTCGCCCTGACACTGGACATTTTGCATTGGGCTGTGGAGAACGACATTCTGTTATCGGCAATCCATATCGCAGGAGATCAGAACCTCCATGCCGATCTCTTGAGCAGGCAGTTCCAAACCACTCACGAGTGGGAAATCTCCCAGGACATATTCAACCGCTTGGTCCACCGCTGGGGAACGCCTCAGGTGGACTTGTTTGCGACTCAGGAGAACGCGACATGCATGAACTATTGTTCCAGGGCGGGAATAGGCTACCGCTCGTTGGGGGACGCGTTCAACGTCCGATGGCCAAAAGGACTGCTTTACGCGTTTCCCCCTTTTCCCGTCCTCACCAAAGTACTGACGAGGATTCAGCGCTACAACTCCAATGTGGTTTTGATAGCGCCATGGTGGCCGCGCCAACCGTGGTTCACGCCCCTCCTGCGACTAGCGGCAGGCGAGTACTGGCGCTTGCCTCTGAAGTCCAATCTCCTTTCCAGACACCGCGGTTGCATTCAGCACCCGGACCTGCAACAGCTTCGTCTCACAGCATGGCGCATAAGACCAGATGGGAGGATCTGAACTTACCGTTATCTGTCCAGGCCATACTGCAGGAGGCTCGCAGACCCTCAACGCGACTATCCTATGGACACAAGTGGGAAAAGTTCAAACAATTCATGCTAAATCGGGACACTGACCCAAGGTCTTGTCCATTGCAGGATATATTAATCTTCCTGCAGTCCTTGCATGAGGCTGGTTTGAAACCCTCATCCATTAGGGTCTATCTGGCCGCCATTTCTAGCAATCATGATGGACTCGAGACCTATTCGGTTTTCTCCCACCCCACAGTCAAATGCTTTCTGAAGGGTCTGCACAACATTTGCCCACCGCTTCGACAAATAATTCCGCAGTGGAGCCTATCTGTGGTCCTAACGGCCCTTAGTGCGAAGCCGTTTGAACCACTAGCTACGACGGATATCCGGCTGCTCACGCTGAAGGTAGCTTTCCTAGTGGCTATCACTTCCGCAAGGCGTGGCTCTGAACTCTGCGCCTTACGGATGGACCCACCATATACGCAATTTTTCGCCAACAAGGTTGTACTCAGACCTGACCCTGCCTTCTTGCCAAAAGTATCGTCGGCATTCCACCTCAACCAAAGTCTAGTCCTGCCTACTTTCTTTGACTCACCACAAGATCCGCTCAGTACAAAGCTGCACTCCTTAGACGTGCGGCGGGCACTCGCTTTCTATAGGTCCAGATCGGCTTCTTTCCGTCGGTCTAATAGACTCTTTGTCTGCTATGGGGGGAGCAGGAAGGGCCTCCCAGTCTCCTCTCAAAGGTTTGCACGTTGGGTTGTACAGACAATATCCCTTGCATACCAATTGGCAGGCAAGGAGCAGCCACAACCCCTGTGCGCCCACTCCACAAGGGCAATGTCAACGTCGACAGCCGCAAGCAAGGGAATCTCACTGCTGGACGTCTGTCGAGCGGCCGCTTGGTCTAATGACTCAACGTTTGCCAAGCATTATAGACTGGACGTGAAGGCGCGGGCGGATGCTTCGTTTGGCCGTTCTGTCCTGTCGGCTATTTTCCAGTAAAGCTGCAGCGGGCCTCCCCTCCGCCGGTAAGTGTCTTTGCTGATTAATCGCCCATAATAATGTGTGATGCACAGAGACCACGAAGAAGAAATGTAGGTTGCCTACCTGTAACCGTAGTTCTTCGAGTGGTCATCTGTGCATTCACACAACCCACCCACCGTCCCCTCATGGCCACGCTGATTATGCCAGGTCATAGGGAGCACTATTGCGCATGCACTATGGAGCTATGACGTACACTATCTCACTCACGAGGCTATTCGGTCTCAATGAACTGAGGTAGGCGGGAACCCACGCATGCGTGATAGGGCGGTGGGGGGAGGGGTTCCCGCCAAAAAGGATCTAAGCTATTGGAGTATCTTCCGATCGAGCTCGGCGCCGGCGCGCGAGCCCATAATAATGTGTGAATGCACAGATGACCACTCGAAGAACTACGGTTACAGGTAGGCAACCTACATTTGTATATCTACACCTCTGGGCTAAAAGTGCCATCCCACCAGCAGAGCAGCACAGCCAGTAATCCCTCAGTCAGGCTTTGGTCTGTTTTAGGATTCTTCTAATGTTGTAATGCAATTACATTGCAGTGTTGTACAGATAAAGTTCAATCTTCTATACATCCTGCTAAGGAATATTACGTCATTTTTATGTTCTTCTTTAATCAGCCATCAAATCAGATTCTGATTAATAATTCACATTATTCATGTCTGTGTAAAACATGTTTTCCATCAGACCTCTGATACTGTTATGGAACTGCCCTCCTAGAAGAACAACCTCAGGATTTAGAAAAGTTCATTCTCTGGTGGTGTGGGAAGTATCCAAAGCGGGTTTATCTCATAGTCCTCGCTCAAGAGCAGGAAAACATGTGACTAGGTATTCCTTCCATGCATGCTGGGGAGCCAGACACAAATCTTTCTTTCCTCAAATCACACTTCATTCTGACTTACTTCATTTTTCCTGTCTGAGCATATTTTTCTTTTCTTTTTCTTTTCTTTTTTAAGTAATTCTTCTTTCACTTCCTCTTTCTCTCCTTTTCTGTGTTCCGTATAGCACCAACAAAGAAACCATCCCAAAAGAAGCCTGCAAAAATGAGAGCAAAGCCAGAGGCATCAGTTCTCCCTGACCTGCCAAAACCCCAAAGATCTCCTAATGCAAGCAGTTCCTTTGCACTGCAGCAAACATGGTGAATGAAACAAACTGAAGCCAGTCCTCTGCTTGCCTTAGCAGAAAATTCCAGACTCAGATCTGTTGGCTTACAATAAATCTTTCTCAACACATCCGTGTCTTCAACCTCCTTTGTAGTAGAGCGATATCCACTGTGGTAGCTCTTAGATTTTCCATCAGCTAAAGCCTCATGGCCACTTTTCAAACCAGTATCAGGCAAACTGAAAGCATTCCTTTCAATGGCCTCTAGATGGAGGGGGGATCAGATGAGAGCAGAGAGCATTTTATGTGATGCCAATAGCTTCTAAAAGACAGCAGGGATTTTTTTCTTCAAACAGTCAAAGAAGTCATTATGAATATGAATGATCTTTCTGACACAAATGCATAAAAGCAGAGCAAGAAAGAGCATCCATAAAAAGGGTCCTCTGAGTCTCCCCATCTGAAGGGGAAAATAAGAAGTCAAAGGCTGGACCCTAGCATAAATATTCCAAGGATCTCCTAATCCATTCTTCAGAGGGATCTGGCAGAGAATCTCCTGATCCACATGATCTGGTAGCAGACAGAGACTGCCATAACGACCATAGAGGACCCCATAATCAGCTATTTCCACCCCAGTACAGCATGTCTCTTAAACAGTGCATTCCACTACAATAAAAATGATTCCCCCTTTCATCAAATAAAGAGGAAGGAGAATGGTCAGAGGATTCTTCCAGACTTTTTCATAGTGATGACTTTGTACCTTTCTCCAGAGCTTTCTTGCCCATGAAGCAGCTCTACTGTAGTCTACAGGGTTTCCATTTTTCCTGAGTCCAGAGCACATCAGTGTGTTCCCACTTCCTTTTAATTAGGCAATGAAATCAGAATGGGCAATTCCACTAAGTAGTAAAAAAAGCAAATAAGATAGTTCACATTCTTAACATAGCCCATGGCTATGGGCCATCTTAAAGTTCTTTTAATAGAGGGCTGGAGCCCTTTTGGTTCTCCCAGGTGTTGGGCTGCTACTCCCATCATCTCTGACTATCGCTTATGTTAGTTGAGGCTGATATGAATGGGTGCAGATTCCACACCCCTGTTTTAGTAGTTGCCATAGTAGCAGCCTTATTTTAATGCTCTGTTGTCCGTACTTCAGAGATTCCGAATAAATCAATTGGCTAGGGTCATTCGGCTACAGCCTTGGCTATCAGAGCTAGCTCAGCTTCCTCCTTGTTTGCCAGAGTCAATTCTGTGACTCAAGAATCTTCGTCAGCGCTTTAACCTGACTCAACCAAAATATGCAAAGCCCTTCTAAAATCTGAGAGCTTTTGCTTTCATCCCAGAAGCCCTATTGCACAGTATTCAGTTCTCAGCAATAAGTATGTCTACCAGTTTGTTGTTACTTGCTCTATTTGGAATATAGATATATATAGCCTACAAATCCAACCAGGAATCATTTCCTTTCAAGGAATCTCATCTCTTTGAGATGATGCACTTAAAGACATACCGGTAGAGGCAAAGGACAAACATATATGAAGCCAACCTCCCAACTGAGTGACAAATGGAAGCAACCTAGATATGCTTTTAATTCCTTTCATCCTCAGAGGGCCTCCTTTCATCCCAAATAAACTGTTACTGATCAAGGTTAAAATTTCCTACCAGAATTCCAGCTCAATCCTCAGACAGACATGGTCTCTCCCACACTCCCAGGGGAAGATGCTGGTAGTTTTGACACCACAGATTCCCCATTATGAGGGGGCTCCAGCTCTGGGAGGCTTCCACATCAGATCTATGGGCCATCAAGATGATAAGGGAGAGAGAATTCTAAAGGGTACCAAACAGGTTCCTATAATCACTGGTGTACAGAGTGCCGAAAAAGCAAAAGATCATCAGGCAGAGGCAGTATCACTCCTTCTAGTAATTGGAGCAATAGAACCCATTCCTCCCATAGGAGGATTCTCAGAAATCTACTACATCTTCTTCATAGTTCCCCAGAGAAATGGAGACTGGAAGGCTGTCTCTCTTGGACCAAAGTCAACCTTCTCTTCATCGCTGCGCAACACATTATGGATATTCAGTACTATGACAGACTTGGCTCAGTCCCCAAGATCTTAGTCCATCAGAATGGAGCCTCAGCCCAAATACACTTTGGATCAGTGTCAACCTCTTTTGCCTTCCCCATTATTTACAACACCCAAGGTTCCTTGCCTTATTTCCATCAGAAGGAATGGAGGCAATTAATGGCAGCTTGGCCCCTCTGCCTTGACTTTACCTTCTCTCCAATCCAAAGATCGAAAAGGAACATGCATCAGCTGTCCTTGTCTCTCCATTCTGGCCAAGGAACTGGCAAGGGGATTTCTTTGGAACTGGGGAGGGTCTTATTCTAAAAGGCTAGTCACATGCTTCCCTGTCTCTTAAGCAAGTAGGAGAAGATAAAGCCACGCTGGATATTTCTACACAACAACCAGAAGAAACTTTCACAGCAAGAACCAACATTCCAGTCAGGAAGCCAAATTTATCATAAAATGATATTTATATTTTATATGTAATGCTGTCTTGGATTTTCTCTTATAGGCATGCAGCTGTTTTGGTTGAAACGATAAAAAAAGGCATTCATGATGCTGATGCTGAGGCAAGAGTGGAGGCAAGAAAGTAAGATTCAAAGATTATCTGAATACTCTTGAAATTGTTGCTACCTTTTAACAGAAGAAAAATGTATATTCTAAGGGAATACAATATCTCTCTATTCTAGATGTAATTGAACCACACAGTTTTGGGCTGGATGATGAAACTTTTCTCAACTATTCTTTTATATCAGAAATAAATTTCTATATTGCTATTTCATTAGTGTTGGTGGCTTATTGTTTGTTTAAAAATAATGCTTGGATGACCATAAATAATAAATATTATATGATTTGTTTGCAGGACTTATCTCGGTCTAAGAAATCATTTTCCAGGTGAAGCAGAGGTGCTCTATAATAACCTTGAACCATCCTATCAAAGAAGTCTCCATACATACTTAAAGAATTCTGGTAGCGTCACATCACTTCCACAGTCAGACAGGTCATCCTCCAGCTCTCAGGAAAGCCTCAAGTAAGTGACATTTTAGAAAAATATCTTCAGAAGCATATTTCCACACACGTAGCACTTGCTGAACCAGGAACCATGGGCATAAATCAGATGCACACATGAATGAAAATGTTGACTATCCACATTGTATTACTTTAAATGGGTTACACATTTGAATGCACATCCATAAGAACAGCCATGCTAGTCCAGCACTCTAATCCAACTAGTCCAGCACTCTGTTCACATAGTGGCCAACCAGTTGTCGACCAGGAATCCAAAAGCAGGGCACAGCTGTAACAGCACCCTCCCGCCCATTTTCCCCAGCAACTGATGTATATAGGCTTACTTTCTCTGATACTGGAGGTGGCACATAGCCGTCAGGAAGAGTAGCCATTGATAGCCTTTTCCAGGAATTTCTCCAACGCTCTTTCAAAGCCATCCAAATTGGTGGCCATCACTACACCTTGTGGTAGTGAATTCCATAGTTTGACTATGCACTGTGTGAAGAAGTACATGGTTTAATCTGTTCTGAATCTCCCACCAGTCAGCTTCATGGGATGACCCCAGGTTCTAGTTTGAGAGTGGGATGATGATGATGATGATGATGATGATGATGATGATGATGATGATTTATATCATGCCTATAAACAGAATACCCTAGGCAGCGGTACTCAGGAAAATGTATGGACTTCAAAACTTTAAACCATTGTATCATCATCATAGAATGATATTAGCAAAACAGAAAAGGGAAATCCTCAGTATATAGCAAAATGTATAATAAATTGCTTTACTAAAACTGTTGCTGTTGCCTTTGTTTCAGTCGTCCTTTCTCTTCAAAATGGTCAACATCCAGTTCAGCAAGTATGGCTGGCAGAGGTAATTCTTTCTAGTTGTTTGCAAAACTGCCCAATATAACAGACTAGACATGATCTGAAAGTTCTGTGGATGGCACCATTCATTTTTAAAGACCTTAAATGAATTAACTTCTTTGAGGGGTTTTCATTTATAAGTGTAAGAAGAACTGAACACTTACTGAGAAGGGCAGTACAATATATTCCATTTAATCACCTTTACTTTCAGTTACAGGGGGTACCAAGACTGCTCCTATCCCAGGAACACTGCAGAGGTCTCGAAGTGACATTGATGTTAATGCCGCTGCTGGTGCAAAGGCACGGCATGGTATTGGTCAACCAGCAGGAGCTGGCCGCTTAGCAGCAGCTGGTCTACCTCCAGGATCATATGCTTCACTAGGTGAGGGAACCCTGTTGAATGATAAAATAAGCTACTTATTGGAATTCTCTCTGTGCATTTAAATATGTTTTTCAGTACACTTAGTGACGTTACCAGCTTCTTGGATTGAGAGACTAATGTTACCCAGTTGGTCATGATTACATTTGCTTTTTTGTATGCTTCTCAATGCTTTGTGCTTAGGTGAAAAGTTTGGTGCAAATGGTCCTTCTAGCATGAAGAACACTTAAGCATTAATCCTAAACACATTTACTAAGGAGTAAATCAGTTAAATCTTAATTTTGAATAAACATGCTGAGTAAACATTGCACTGTTGTTGGTCTCCTTCAACAGAGAGATGAACTATAGGTGTCTCAGCTGTAATGGGTTATCTTTTTTCAGATTTTGAAGAAATAGGTCTGTTTCAGAAACCATCCATTTGCAAGATAGTGTTGTACCTAGTGTACGCTGAGAGGTTTCATATGAATATCTAATGTACATTTTATATGGACATTTTGACTATGAACTGCTGTGATTTGAATACATTATTTTGTGGTGCTCTTGTCAGCTTTTGGCAATCACCTCTTAATGACATTTGCTAGAATCATGTTCTCACCTGGGTTGTGCCTAATAATTTGGAGTAACATGGGTGTTAAGTGGGAGTGGGCAAGTATTCCTGTTTTATGTGATGACCATGGAGCTTGCAACAGGAATAAAAGTTCCCGCTTGTCTATGTGAGTCTCTTCTAAGATACAGGGAAGTCTTTTGTATGAAAATTGATTTCAAAGCCTCATCCCTCCTAATTGTATTAAGGGGTAGTAGATTCAAAACATTTGAGACACTGATGTGTAAGAAACTGCTCAAATCCCAAATGATTCTGCCTTGGTTAAAAAGGATTGTTCTCTTGTTCTATTAAATGAACTTGGGAAATACCCTTGTATACGGTTTCTTGTATCGAAAATGATTATCAGAAGGGCAATGTATTTCTCAGTATTGTGTTGGGAATGCTGTGACAGCAAATATGCTGGAGAATGCAAATATTCACAGTTCTGTGCAAAAGAAAGGGAAGGAAAGAGTATTTTGTGTCCAGTTGATACTTCTTGTAGTACAGCTTTGTTAATTTGCTCCTAGGCAGGCACCTTAATAGCATCATTGGTGGCACTTTCTATGCTAAGCTTGGCAAAAGAAAAGGCAAGGTAGAAGTAACCACAATGGCTTATTAGCCGCAGTTCGTTGTTGCCCCAGCAGGTACAAGATTGCTGATCCAAGCCCCGCTGCTGCAGCTTCTCATGTTGTCCAAACCCAGCAAGAGTGGCTTGCTAGGGTAGTTAACAAACCACCCCACAACCATACAACAGGCTGTGGGTTTTGCGTGGTTTGTTAACCACCCCAACAATCCACACTCACCAGGTTCGGGCAACACAAGAAGCTGCACCCAGTGTGGGTAATTTTGCAAATCAGCTGGCATGTGACTGGCAAGAGCAAGGTGGTTAACAAGCCACAGTGGCTTGTTAATCATCCTGTGATCATGGAAAACAGGCCAATGTGTAGCTCTGCCTCGTTTTGTCTTATAGATTTTGAAGAAATATTACCACCAGCACACTAATCAGTACTGTTGTGATGGTGGATAAAGTCTGCATCTATTCTGTGACATTTTTAAAAAGACCATGTTAGTCCCAGTGCCATCGTTATTGCAGCCTACACATGACGCTCAGGCACAGTAATTCTAACCCCATGGACATGTCCCTGGCAAACCAGAATGCTTTTACCCACCACTGAGATGCACTGGGGCAACCTGCTCAAGTGCTTCTGCATTGAATGTTATGCCTGCATTCTGTCCTGATGTCTAGCCAAGGCTCAGATAATCACTGTTGCTAACACCTCTTTACAGCACTGGTCACTTTTGTTTTACACTGTTAACACTAAATGCAAACAGATTCTCCCCCACCATCCTTGCCCATTCAGTATTGTGTGCACTCACAAATATTGAAACAGTGCTCAAACATGTAATAAATGCAGAAAACTGTAAAGATGATTCATAATGCATAAAAAGCTGCCAAATTGAACTTTTTATAACTGATTTGTTTGAGAGGAATGAGGTCAATACAAGATGAGGGATTATACTGGGAAGATGGCCAATGTATGCTGACTTGTCTCATGGTTTTCTGCCATTCATGTCTTCCTTTAGTACTAATAAGCAACACGCCTCATGATATGTAGAACTTCAAAACCCGCTAGTTTTCTAGATCAGAGGTGGATGAGTGGGCACAAGTTTATTTCTGGTTTATTTGCAGTAGATAGGCAAGGGTTTCTAACTCCTTTAATTATTTTACAATAGCACTAATGAAAAGATTTCCCTGTCCCTATATTTGGCTGCCAAACCAAATGGAACTTGGAGGGAAATCAGCACGTACTTGGAAGCATCTTGTTTCTTAATTCTAACTGTACTATTTGCGCTTGACTCTGGTTGATTGACCTTGGTTTTTTGTTTTTTGTTTAAAAAAAATCCTTAAATTCCGTAAGCCTGAAGTTTTCCCACCACTGTTCATCTGTTAGTAGGAAGGGACCAATCCTGTGGTAGTGTGTCCTAGTGTGTGTTTTTCTTACGAGTTATTTACAAATGAAAGAATTCTTAAGTTACCTCTGCTAGTTTAACAGACTTCTGATTAGCCATATTTCTAAATTCCTGTCCTGTGTGTATTCCACTGTCTTCATTTTGTGGTGGTTGAAGATGTTGATAAAACCTGGCATGTGGCCTAGCTAGTGTTGCCTATATCTTCCAGTGGTGATATTTCTGCTCCCTTTCTATAATCAGTTGCTGGGCCATGCAAAACATGGTAGATATAAAATAGTGTGTTTAGCTTTCAGGAAAGGAATTTTCAGATGGCTTGCTGTTGATTAATGTTACCATTATACATTTTAACTGAGTTTAGTGGTAGGTTTTGTCTTGTATTCTGGTGATTATAGTAACAGCCAAGAATTGGTATTAATTTCTCCAAGCACTCGTTAACAGAATTGAACTTTTAAAAATAAAAAATAAAACAAAAAAGTGGCATGCATTATTTTTCTTCTTTTTTGTCATCTTTGTTGTGCTAGGATTTCCTCTTTTCTTCAAGACTTCATGATCTCAACAGAATTGTTTATTTAGTTTATACTGTTCATTGAATCCAGGCTATGTTAGTATCACTTTAGTCTCATTGAAATATATGGGACAAGTAGGTCATGACTAACTTACATCCCATTGATCTCAATGGGACTAAAATATAAATAACTTAATGTGGATCGAGCCCTATAAATTAACTTCAGCTGTTTGGTACTAAATGCAAACTGTTTGCTTTCATGTGGCTTGTACAATGTCAGAGAACACTAATAAACTCCCAGTTTTAACAAAGATGGTACTGATGGTGTGTTATGACTTCGTATACATTAATATGAGAATTGCTAAAGTTAGCATACGCATGAGTTTAATGTACAAGTGACTGCAGGCTGTTCGTATTAATGTAGTTTCCTAAATGAATATTTATGGCTCTCTTGTCAACACTGTTGTCTAATGCACTAAGTTTTCCCTGTTTCTTTACCTGCTCTTCCAACAAAGAGGATACTTCTGACAAGATAGATGGTAAGACCCTGCTTTGTCTGTCATTTTCTAGAACTACTAATCATGTGATTTCTCTATCTGTCTATCTATCTATCTATCTATCTATCTATCATCTATCTATCTCACATTTCATGTTTGTACCATACATTCATCTCATTTGTGACTAGTTGTATACATTTTCACTAACCCATTGCACATTAATATCAAATTCTGAAGCCTGACTGTCCGCTTCTAACACCATATCTATCAATATGCCTAGTATTGTCAGTTTTTGAAGAATCTAATCATCATACTTTAGTAACTGACAATCAGATTGAACAATAAATTTTCATTTTCTAGATTGTCTCATTAGAGTAGCAGTAAAGTTAAATTTAAGTTTACAATATTTTACCTTCTCTAACTAGCAATCCTGTTAACTTTGCATTTCTAGGCTGCAATTTTAGGGAGCAGCAGCAGTTTACCTATGCTCATTAAGTGTTGTCTTCATGTGGTGGTATCCCCCCCCCCAAGTAATTTGTTGTGCTATGTTAGAGGCCACTTTCTAAGGCAGAGCTTAGAAGCTCCACTAGTATCTAACAAGGTGTTATGAGGGATTTTACCCCTGGCTTGGTTTATTGCATTCTCTTCTTTAAACATCTTTCGGAGTTGAATCATCTTTAAGCAACCATTTTAGCAATATCGAAATAAAGTTTTGGACATTTTCTAAGGAAGCAAAACTTGAATAATTTCCCATTATATCTTGCTTTTGAATTTTTAAAAAATGCACGTCTATATTAGTACATCAAAGAATGCCTAATGCAGGAACAGAATGATTCAAGAATTATAGATGCTTCTTTTTCAATCTAGTATCCATAATTCTACTTAAAACAGAATATTGATCAACTTGTTAATAGATACAAAGCTCTAATAAATAAGCTAAGTAGTGAAAACCATAAGCACTGCCCACAGAGAGTATACTGTTGCCCAAATTTCAAAGGGGATAAACAGATGATTTTGGGTTATATTCTTCAAATGTGTGTGTGTGTGTGTGTGTGTGTGTGTGTGTATATATATATCTCAGTGTGTGTCACTCAATTTCCTCTAAAAATTTAATGTAATGGAAGATACCTACTATTTACTCTAAACTTTCTGATTTTCCCCATTACTACTACCAAGGAGGTTCTTCATTTTTCAGTAATTTAAAATGCTGGCTCTTTTATCAATTTGCGTTGTAGCTATATTTAGTGCACTTGGCTCCAGTACAGTACAATTAGGCATGTTGGTTGTCGTTGTTGTTGTTGTTGTTGTTACTTTTATTGTCCTGCCAACTTAAAATGAGGAAACTGACCATTTATGAGTATGCACTGTGTGTGTGTGTGTGTATATATATATATATACACACACACACACACACACACACACACACATATATATATATATCTAGCTGACATGCCCGGTGTTGCTCGGGTCCATGAATAATGTTTATGACATTTCTTTGATAAATAATACATTTCTCTGCAACTTATTCATCTTTAAGTTGTTTGGTTTTTTTTAGTTTGGTTGAGTTCGTAAATTGTTTTGTTAGAATAAATGGAAAATTGTGTTAATAAGAACTGTATTCTAAATTAGAGCTTTGTGATAAACCACATTTTTGGTTTTACCTCAAATGCTTATTTTTCTTCTTATTATTTGCATTCATATACCGCCCCATAGCCAAAGCTCTCTGGGCGGTTTACAAAAATTTAAAACATTGAACGCTAAAAAAAGATATACAAAATTTAAAAACCATAAAAAGCATAAAAACTTATTATAAATACAATATCCATTTAAAACAACTATTCTGGGTCAAACAACAACAACAACAACAAAACCCTCAACATATGCTGTTAAATGCCTGGGAGAAAAGTCTACACCTCCCATCATGCCTTGGCCGGAGCAGCCATCTAAACTTCAAAAACAATCAGGACACACAACACCCTTTCTACCAGGTAATAAAGAGGCAAACCTAAAAATATATTTTCAAAATATACCCGGCATTGCCCAGATATCTGAATAATATATAGTAGGGAAGCGGATCTCAGTGGATGTGAAGAACTGTTGTATGCATGTGCTGTGAAGTTATTATTATGAAAAAAGGAAAGCAGCCAGAACACAGAATACTTTATTGGCATAATTTACTATATAATATCTAAATTCAACAGGTTTTGGATGGTCAAGGAAACTGGTGACTTGGGCCTTTTATCTGACATTAAAAAAATTAAAACCCAAAATTTAATGTTTTTAGATTTTTCTGGTACAATGTACAGCCAAACTTAGAGCATGCCAGATTTCAAGTTTCTACCCGGCATTGCTCGGACTCCCTAAAACATGTGTCTGCGAGGTAATCATCTTAAAGTTGCAGGCCGGCTAGGCCTGTGAATTAACCTTTAAATAAATTCAATTCATTTCTTTTTTTCGTCTCTCACCCTCAAGACAAGCTTTTAAGGTAGGCCAGTCCTAGGCCTGTGAGGTAACTTAAATTAAATTAGTTTCTTCCACACCCCCTCTCTCTCTTTCACCTTCAGTGCATGGCCAGGGCTGCCTTGAAGCTGTCGCCATAATCTCTACCTATAAAGCGGAAAGGTCACGTATGTCCAGAAATGTTTACCCACTTCCAGATGAGTTAGAAACTTGACATGGTGCCAAGTCTGGCTGTACAATGTACCAGAAAAATCTAAAAACACAAATTGCGGGGGTTTAAGAATTTTTAAAGAATTTAATTAAAAACTAGGTTTGCTCCTACAATTCCCAGCATGCCTTGGGTGGAATTCCCAGCATACCTTGGGCAGGAGGCCAGACTTACTGACCTTTGGAGGTCATTGTGAGTGGCTGCTGCATGTCTTTTACAACCCCGACTCCTAAGGATGGTCTCGAGCAGTCAACCCAATTCCACATAAAAGGAAACAACCCACATAAATGGGCTGCATCCATTTGCAGTGCTTCCTCCCACCCTCTGCGTGGTTTTAAAATGTAACCAGATACAACAGCATGACTTTGAAGGGCTAAACATGCTCAAAGGCACTCTGCCCTGATATTGCTGTTTTCTCAGAATCTGGGGGAAGCAAGCACACAACTTTTGCCCTTAAGAGGGAGAGAGGAAGGGGAGGCACTCTGCGCATGCCCAGAAACAGACCTGACAAAGGGAGGGAAGTGCCCGGCCCAGCCCCGGCCCTTCAGTACAGGCACCTGGTGTAGCACTTGCTGGGTGAGAAGTACAGGCCAAGGCAATCCCAGCAGGATTGGCCGGAGCTGGGTGCGTCCACTGATAGCCACTTACCTCTCCTCCTTGGTGGTGCTACTCCTCGACACCCTATCAAGGAGCAGCATCGGCAACAAGAGGATGTTTCAGAGGATGCAGGCATCTGCGGGCTGCCAAAGGCATGCTGGGAGGTGTAGTACTGGCATATAGAGTGGCTGATTTAAAATAAAGTATGGGTGAGCAAACCCTGACTTCTCACTGCGTCTTTGTTCTCCTACCTGACTTTCTCCAACTGCCACTAACCCTGCCCACCATTCCATTCTAGTCTCAGCTATATCAGTCAATCTTCCATTCACTCTTCTGTCTCAATGGTATAGTCAGGCTGTTACATAAAAATCATAAACTTTATTCAGAAATCCACAAGCAGCTAAGAGATGGCCTGCTCTCCAGTTGTCTTCCACCACATCTCAGAGCGCCTGGGGCCAGCTGCCTCAGTTGCTAGGCCCCATCGAGAGCAGGAGGTGAGGAGGCTGCAGCACTGGGCCCGTTGCCAACAGCAACCAAGCGAACTGTCAGTCAGCAAGTCAGCTCTCTCATAGTCTACCTATAGGCACTGATTGCAAAGTGTAGTGTGGACTGGCTCAGCCAGACTTCACTTCCCATGAGCTTCAGCAGCAGGACTCCCATTGGGCAAGTTGGGCACCACAGCAAAAGGTATGCTGGGAGTTGTAGTTTTTGTTTTCTGTGGGGACAAGGAAAATTATGGCAACAGCTTCAAGTTGTTTTAAAGTTACCTCACAGGCCTAGGACTGGCCTATCTTGAAGGGTTGTCATGAAGGTGAGAGAGGAAAAAAGAAATGAATTTAATTTGTTTAAAGGTGAATTCACATGCCTCTAACTCATCCGGAAGTGGGTAAACATTTCCGGACATACATGACCCACATATACTTTCTGCTTTATAGGTAAAGATAACTATCCTATAAACCTAGATACTTTCTACATATCTCTGAGTTCTTGTAATTCGGTATGGTACAATATTGGATCATGGTTGAAACCTAAAAGATCTGGATTGCAAATCCCAAACTTGCTATAACTCACTGGGATGGTCCTGGGGACAGCAGTATTTGTCAGCCTTAGCTGTTCATTTTGTAAAATGGGAATGATAATAATTTACAGTCTTCCATGACAGTTGAGATGTTTCTGCATATCCCAGCTCACACCTACTCTCATTCAACGGGGGATAGCAGTAACAATAGTGTAACAGGAGCGAAACCAGTAGTATTTCAACCCCAGTTGAGTACTTGTTGTCGGCATATTTGCCTTTCTTCCCTGGGAGATAGCACTTTACAGCTTAATACAGCTGCCTTTGCATCATCCTGTCCAACATTTCATAGAAAAAAAATTAGGACTTATTTGTAACCCCAATTTCAATATCGAAGACCACTGCCTGATTCTGACCTCAGTATTCTACATTACTGACAGCTCTACTCCATGTACTATATGTTGTATTTGCTTACTCTGCAAATATAACACCTGTTGATTTGAAAACCCAAAGTAGGGGTCTCTTCCCACCTTTTCTCTCAATGCTTTTGTACAATGGGTAGTAACAAGCTGAATTAAACTGGAAATAGAGTTATCCTTACATCAGACCCTCCAGTTCTCAATGGCCTGCCCCTGAATTATTTATAAGCCTAATGTAATTCTGCCTAAATACATATCTAAATATCAGACTGTGGAATGCATGTTTCCTTAGCATCCATGCCCATGTATTTACATGCATATAACACTAGACACGAGGTACGTACATAATATCAAAACATCAAGATACATCTAAGAAACAACATAAAGTACCTGCTAAATAGAAAGATGATCATCCAAATGTGTATAATAAATAATATATCAAAAGCTTTAATTTTCATAAAGCATCAACAATTAACATCACCAAGAAATATCGTGCAGAAGTCTGAGAATTTCTCAGGTCTATATATAAAAATAGAAAACATTATCAAATTTCTGAAAACATTGCATTATGCAGTGCCTTTGATTTTATCATTCTAATACATAATTATCCCAGTCACCATCTAAATAAATATATTTTGCCTTATGTATCCTTCTTGGACTTGTTACTACCAGCAACCTCCATCATAACAAATTCTATAAAACAACTCTGTGATACAGGGATGAATAGAATGTTTCCAGTATTGAGCTGTTACCATCTCGTCCTCTTATTAAATTTCAATGTTCCCCATTCTATCAGCGAGTTTATCAAGATAATTTAACAGTGCATTCATTGAATTCATGGGGATATCATAGCCACAATCTGTCTTTACATCTTTCTCTCTCTGCAGGGTTCCATTTTATTTTATTTGTTACATTTTTATGCTGCTTAATAGCCAAAGCTCTCTGGGCAGTTTACAAAGATTAGAACCCTAAAATAAAGTATAGTGGTTTCATAATGCATTTGTCTGGAAGATTTTGCCAAGATTTGTTGTCCAAGGCTTGCATGTCTTCCTGATAGCGTAGAGCTAATTCCAAAGCTTGTTCTGGATTTAGTTGTGTGAATCGTGCTGAGGATGTCTTTGTATTTCTGCACGTTATCCCAAATCTGTTCTATGGCTATGGCTTCAATAATGGCTGGTGGATAAGTGCAACACTGACGAGAAAGATTGTAGCTTCTGATTTTATGGGGTAATTCATTGAAAAGTGCAGTGGACTAGAATTCATTCTTGCGTAATATACTCAGTAATGCTGCCAGGGTTGGACCTCGGGGCTGAAGTTCAATGCCCACAACCCAGCCCCCCACCATTGGCCACCTGGGGAAGAATGGAGGACAGGATAGCAGCAAACAGGTCTGCACCAGGTCAGCACCTGCACCAACTTGGGCACGCCAGGGGCCACTGATATTAAGGCTATTTACTGCAGCATCCTTTCTTCCTTTTAAAAAAACATGCTATAGTTAGAGCTGGCTGGCTCGCTAGCTATGTACATGACTACAGATGCTCATTCTATTATTTTTATTTTTGAAATACATTATCCTTATATACAACAAAAAAGTTTTTACTCCCAAGTAAATGTTTAGCATCAGGGCAGCAGAAGCAAGCTCTATTGTATTCCTGTAGTCACTATGGTGTTACGATATGAGTGAGTTTAAAATGTGAAACTGCACATGCTCAGAATTTTGTTTTGTTTTTTAAATAAGGGGTTGACAATTCTTTTTTTTTTTTTTTTTGCTGCAACATATTAATTTAGAAGCACTTGTAAAATATGAAATGGCAGTAGGGGAGGAGAGAAACTTTAATTGGTGCTACACAAAGTAATACACATAGCTGTCTGAAGGTATACACACACACCAGTAAGAGCATTAAGTCCAGGGTCTAAAATTATTACATAGCTTCACCAGTTAATATTTCTTTTACGTATGGACTTGGGAAGCCAAACAGTGATTATTTGCCTAATACAAAAAATATGTTTTGCTTGGAATGTCATTGTTTTAATATTTTCTCCTATTTAGGAACAACTTCTGAAGATGGTAAGAGAATGAATCTTCTGCTAAAAAGCAAACACTTCCATCTTAATATTTCCATCATCATAAGCAATATAGCCTTGTACAGAGTTACAGTCCATTATGTGACCTTCAGGGTTAATTTATTTGTTGGCTTACCTAATACTTTTTGTTACTGCAATATTTATTCATTTGCAAAACCTTGTTTGCTTCTTCTTCTTTTTTCAAGTACCCATTTGCAATTTAAAAATGTATTGAATCCAATTTTATTATAGATGCCTGAACTTGTTTGGTTTACCTTGTTAAATGTTTTCAGTGGAAATTTCAACATGCTAGCCAGATATTCTCATGCTTTTGGGAAGCAGGTGCTACTATTTATTGGATGTTAGAAATTCCTCTTGCCATTCAAACATTGCTGTCCAGCTGCAAGTTAGGTGTTTCGCCATTCAAATATTGGTTGCAGTCAAAACCTTGTGGAGGGGACCAGGTTGCCTATACCTGATCTACACAGTGGCATTCTTGGAATATTTGACAATATTTGATTACCCAGTTGTCCATTGAGGACACTGACAGCTTCAGATAAAAATCAGAACTGATTTTTTATCAGTTCACAACAATTTATTTTTATTGTAGTACAAGCTGCTTCTTGTCTTTGTGGTTATTTAGCATCATAACAAAATGGTGGCACTCTGTGTTCCTGCCTTTTGCAGGTCAAAATCTGTGCATTTACGCTCTCTTCTCATCCCATTAAGCGGATGGCGAAAATACTGTCGTTGCATGGGTGTGATTATGTTAGGTTTACCCAAACCCATTTGGGCATAGTAGCCTTACACTGATAACAGCACTAATGACCGAATAACGTTTTTTTTAATACTGGCTGCCCTCTGTGGACTCTCTGTGGACTTCATTCTCTTCTGTAGGAAGACTAAAGAGTCTGAGACTGTTGTGTCTACAGAGACCTGTATCTAATGAGACTGTGTATCAAACTGCATTGGTGTATCTGCTTTTCCTCAGTACTTTAGTTTAATGTTCAAAAACACATAAACATTAACAAGTCTTTAATTCAGTACTATGCTATTGTTTAAATGTAGTCACTTATTAAATGTTATTAAATAAACAAAATCTTCATTTTTATTACACCCTTACTCCTGAGGAATCAGGGTGGTGTACATATCCCCTCATCTTCACAGCAATCTTGTTGAGTAGGTTAGTGTAAGATTGGCTGAAGTGCACCTGGTGAGCTTCAACGGGATTTGAAGCCGGGTCTTCCTGCTTCTTGTCTGACATGCTATTTGGGCCATGCAGGTGGTAACAATTACTAGGCTATACAGGTGGTAACAGTTAGTAGTAATAGTACTTCTACCCATCTTGGCTTCCTATATGCATTCATGAGTTATCACCTACATTTCCATTTGTGTCTTGGAAAATGGCAGCTACAGAATTCATGTACCAGAATGGGCATATCTGCCCTAGTTAAATGAGTTCCTACATGGGCCTGAAACACATACAAATTTCAGGTTCTCAGCACATATTTTGAAGGGGTGTGTGGCAGGTCCTGAACTATACTGGAGTAAATGGTGTTTAGGAACTGAAATGACGAATTCTGGTTCTTTTAATTAAAATATTCTGCTGCCTCTGATTCATTCAGCTAAACACTTCACTGCAATGAAAACTTCTTGAATAGTTTCAGAATGATTTTAATGTTCAGCTCTTTGAAATACAGAAGTAAACATCCAACTTGAGCATGGAGAATAGGATCCAGTTGTTTTGCTTCAGTAGATTTCTGTTTCTTATTATGAAAAAAAAATTACCCTTACCAAAGAACAACAAAAAGAAGTGTTACACATATCCATATTGAAACTATGATGGTAAACTATTATTATATTTGACTTCAGTCTCCAACTTTTGTTGGAGTCTTAAGTAAGTGGTAGAATGAAAAACAAAATATGTGAATGGATCTAGATTTACGTTTGATCAACTTTGCTGACTGAAGTGGCCTTTCCCACCCTTGTTTCCATGGCAGCCCCTCCAAACCCCTGAAAATGTTATATAGAGTCAGGAGACCCTGCTGAGTGGGGTAAGCTGTTGGATTGGGGATACAAAAATTGGCAGGAGGGACCTTCTGCAAGCAGAGCCCTACCTCTCATATAAGGTCCCTTCCTTTTGCAGAATGTAGATCTTGGATCCAACCCATGGTATTTAAACTAGAAAGAAGGGGAGAGAAAGAATGGGGAAAAGGTTATCTTGATTATGCATTAATTAATATACTAGACCTAAAATCAGCTCACTGGAGGGCTGACAGCTTGCCAGGATCATATGTTACTGGATAGTCATGCAAAATGTTGCACTTAGTGCAATTCCCTTTTAAATACTTCTGCAATATTACCTCTGCTCCACTGAAAAATTGTAATACAGTTTCCTACCTAATATGCTTGATATATTCAATCAACAAAAATGTAATAATCCACACTAGCTAATTTTTTTAGCATTTTAATTTTTAATTGGGAATTAAAAATACCTGGTTAGATCAGCAGCCTGGTTTGCAGTATATTCTGTTTGCTTTAATGCTTCATGTTTTCTGAATTACTTCTCTAATACCTGTGGATTTTTCTTCTTTTTTTACTTTATAGGACGTGTGCGAACCAAGCTTTCAACATCCTCTATTGGCATGGCAAACTCGAAGACAGATTCCAGAGGCCGTAGTCGAACAAAAGTTGTGTCTCAATCTCAGCGTATGTATCGCTATGTGTCACTTTTCCTCCAGTTAACAACATTAAGCCATACACATAGTGTACAGTCATTGACTAAAGGATATGGTCAAAATATATATATTTAAAAACACTACATACTGAGTTGTTGTTCTGTGCCATAGGTTCATCATCGCCAGACAAAAATGAAGGTATTTTTTTTTAAGTGTTTCAGTGTTTTGGGTCAGTAGTCTGCATGCTTTTGGAGTCTTTTATACTTCGTGTGGTGTTATTTTGAACAAGATATAAACATAACATGAAAAGTTGCTTTTTAAAAATCAAAGAGCAAGAAGAAATTATTCCTGTGATTAGACAGTGTGGAGCTTTGCACTTACCCCATGAGTAATTGATGTTTATTACAGAAAATAAGAGATATTACAGAAAATAAGAAAATTAATGGATAGTATAGTATGTTCATGAAGCCATTGATCATCTTGAGGATCACAATCAATTTCAGTGGCTTATAGCATTTTAGCTAACTACAATTTAAATCTGCAATTCAGTAATTTTTCATCCAAAACTAAAGTCCCCAGTTTTTCCTCCATATAGAGTTCATTGCTATATATCAAAATTAATAATGCATTGGAACTTTATGTATGTAAGGTAAGGGAAACAAATTGATTTTGCTCCATTAATAAACGAGTATTTGCTTAGACAGGCACTTCAAATTTTCTGTCATTTGGTCATTTTCATTTGGAGCGTCATTTTAACATACCCATAGAGTTTGATTAGCTTTAAAGTTAATGTGGTGGTTTATTATTATTTTTCAGCCTGGTTGTCAAATATTATAAATTAAATATATATATGGATATAACATGGATCTCAACCCAGTAAGATGATACATCTAATTTTCTTTGATTGTCTTAGCATCTCTCTTTCCATATTCTTTTATGGCTTTGGTACCAGGGGCTAATCATTGGGAAGAAAGCTAGGGGGCTGTCACCACTGCATTATCCTACATAAAAGAGAATGTACAGTACAGTACTACATGTACAGTACAGTACTACATGTACAATACAGCATATTTGTTTCCCCCAATTTTTGGGGGGAAAGAAGGTTCTTGCAGCTTTTAATGTAGGTTTAAGCAATGTAGGGGCATATTTCAGTGAGATTTTTCCCCACTATGCAAATTATGTAAAGGAAATATATTTGTGTGTTTACTCCCATGGAAAATAATGGCCCAGTTCAAAGGATCAACACAGCTTAAACAAGCTTGTCTAAGGCATGGTGGATGCTGGGTGCTATTTACCTAATTGCCCACCCAAGGGTAATTATTTGAAGGGAAACAACCCTCAAATAATCCATGGCCTGTTGTTGTGTTATTTGAGAGTTGTTTCCCCCTCAAACAAGTTGTCCCACCCAGGTTTGGGCAACATGACAAGCTGCACATAGCTAATAATTAGGCAAATGCTTCCTGGCGTAAATAAGCTACTGTGATGGTGCGAACCGGGTTAATATAAAGGGCCCCCTTTTTTAACATAGACAAAAATGAGACATTGATTTGTGTTTCTAAGCTTCCTTAATTGCAAAAAAACAAAAAAAACTGGTGAGAAAACTCTTGGCAGGAGGGATGAATAGTTTATTATTGTTTAAACTGTTGTCATTTTTAATGAAAATATTTCTGACTGTCAATATTTCTGCAAGTTGTTAGTACTCTGGAGTTTTCTCAATGTTCTCTGGAGTTTCTGCAAGTCGCTAGAGTTTTCTCAATGTACCTTAATGCTTGTTTATTTCAATCAGGAAGATTGCTTGCAGGATTATTGCCTTATACAGTTTTTTAAAAAAATATGAATTGTATGGACTTCCCATTGTGAACCCTTTCTCTTAGCAATTTCTATCATGTTTGTTATGACTCTGAAATTTAATCCTAACACTCTGTCTTTGAGGTTGTGGTGTTTCATACAGCATAAAAAATAATTTGTGTGTTCTCAAAAAACACAACAATTGGGCTCAATGACAACCCACATTCAATATGCCCAAACTTAGGTGTGGATTGTCGAGTTGTGTGAACTCAGTTAATAATACTGTAGCAGTAACCCAGCAGTGTTGCTGCTTACACACAAGCAGAGATCATATGGTAGGGGCAAGCACCCCATTGATTGGTTGATTGCAGAGCTCTTCCTTTTAGCACTGGAGCTCCTTATTTTAGCACTGGAAGTGGATGCTTTCAGAACCCTCAATCACTTCAGCATCAATGGATTTTAAATGTTGCCCCCCCCCCCCAATCTAGAGGTCTCTGTGCATATCAGTGCTTCCATGCCCCTATGAAATTGCTGGATTATGAAGACTGTACAGGCTACTTCATCCACTATCTATACAGTTAGTATACACTTAAAATGTGACTGTGACAAATCACGTTTGCAAACACGGTGATCCTAATCAAGGAGCTGCAATTTGGTGTTGCTCCTTGTTAAGTGTACACTGAATGCCAAACCAGGATTTGCCTCTGCTTAGTGGTAAGATGACCTATGTGTATGTTGATTTTCAAATGGATCTCAATCTGAGATAGCTCATGACAAAAATAAACCTTTAAATCACAATGCTATGGCATGTAATATTACTTATATTGTATTCATGCTCTGAGACTATTTGGTTTCATTATGGCATGAACTTTCATAGACAGCAGCCTATTTGATAATCTCTGTGATGTAGATTGAAAAGGTAGTTAGTGTATGGATATATGTATGTGTATTATTGTATATGTAATGACAGTATACGTCATTAATTCCTGAGTAGACACATTAAAGTTAGGAAAATGCGGTGCAGCAAATAAATGCAATCTTTAGCCTTTCGTGATAAGTACCTATGAACATTCTACATCTGCTTCTTTCTCAGTTAAAAAAGGTATACCATGTAATTCTTTCTTTCTTTTTGCACCACCATCTCAATGCTCTTCATGCAACTAAAGAAGGTAGAATGTTTGCAAAAGCTTATGCCACAGAAAAAGTATCTAAAATGTCAGAACACTTACTGCTCTCATTGCTATAGACTTAGAAGAGTGATATTTTTAAAATGATTATAACTCAATCCTGTGTGGGTCTACTTAAAGTAAGCCCCACTTAAGCATGTATAAGATTTCAGTATTAAGTGATAAAATAGGCATTTTCTATAGAAGGTAAGCTCCTAACCATCTTGCTCTTGGGAAAACTAGATAGTAATTTTGAAGCATTGAAACAACTTTAAACAATGTTGGTATTTAAATTATAAAAAAAAATAGGAATTTGAAATCACTGTAATATCTGTGTTAATATTTGTATGAATAGCTAAAAGAGAGAAGTAATTTAAGGGAAGTAACTATGAAATTGTTAGCTTTCTAAAATGCAAGAAGAAATTAGTTTACTGCTGAAACAGTTCACATGTATAAACTTTATATTTTTATGTTTTATTTGCTCATCAATTTTCCCTAAATAAAATATTTTAGGATTTGGGCCAGTCATTTCTAAAATGAAGGACACGAATTTAGAACACACACAAAATGTTTATCTGGAATAGTATGAAATATCCGTAAGTTAGACACCCTCAAGTTGGAATTAATGGATTCCGAGAATATTAAAAGCATGCTCTTCCAATCATGCAGTTCTACTGCAACTGACAGTTTAGAATTTCAGCAGTGAAAAGGAGTAAAAATTCCTATCTGATGGCATAAAACCATTGCCCTTCAAGCTGTGGACAGGGAATCCTGGAGGTTTTGAAGCTGTGTTCTTTGGTAGCTTCTTAAGGCTCCTCAGTAACTAAATCTGAAAGACAAGTCTTCCCAACTTGTCTTTCAGATTTAGTTCCTGATAAGCCTTGAGGTGGATCCTCAGTTTGTATGGGGCAACGGTTCCAGAGGGCCTAGCCAGTGTTTTGTGTCGACTGGCAATATATCCTGACCATTCATCAGCCTGTGATTACCCAGTACACAAGTTAACCAAGAAAACGTTCCTGATTTTTTTTTTAAAAAAAACATTTCATGCACAGATCTCCACCTGCCCCAACTGCATCCTCTTGACCCCTTATTACATTCACTATGGGATGGGTCTTTACAGAATCATAAAATAGTAGAGTTGGAACGGGCCTATAAGTCCATCGAGTCAGTATCGTGGTGGTTCCCCTCCATTGATTAATGGTCGAAATACTTATTTAAATTAGTGCTTATGTCTTTATCGTATAGTCTCTGTTGACAGAAAATATATGAAAAAGACATAAGCAGTAATAGGGTGACTATATGGAAAGGAGGACAGGGCTCCTGTATCTTTAACAGCTGTATTGAAAGGGGAATTTAAGCAAGTGTCCTTTGTATGCATGCAGCACCTGGTGAAATTCCCTCTTCATCACAACAATTAAAGCTGCAGGAACCCTGTCCTCCTTTCCATGTGGTCACCATATGTAGTAATGAAGGGTTTGACCTGTGTTTATGTTGTTTTGTACAATCATTTTCATGGAGGGTATATGAAAAGCCATTCTAAAGCAGTGTGATGGATATTCTCTCTGGTTATGTTTCCGAACACACACTGAACCAAATATAAAGCAAGGCCAGGAGCATGTAGATGTTACAAGGCTTACTTCGAAATACTTGTAGTTGGATAGGCCTCTTTGATGTTTTTTTACAACCTTTACATGCATGTCAGGTACAAAGCTGTTGTATCCTTTCCCCTCTTTTCCCCACTACCACCACTTTCCTTTACTTTCATTGTATTTATCTAGATTAAAGAATTTATTGCTACCTTTTCTTCAGCTAATAAACCTTGCACTTATTTTGAATGAAGCTTTCAAAAGGTCTTGATTCACTGTTTCAGTTAAATTCATTACTATGCAGTTCTTTGTTCAAGAGCTGAAGAACTGTAACTGTGCAGCTTCTGTTCTGTCTGCTTCATATATGAGCATCTGAGCCTGGTGGAGGCTACTAAAATGCACTGCTTTGAGCACTAACCCTCTTGTGGCATTTCCCCCCCTCTTATGTGAACTGACTAAAGCTTTTTTTATTTCCATTTACCATCCATTGTTAATCTGCTCTGCTCCCTCCCTCTTCATGGATTTTAAACCCTTACCCTATTCCTGCCTTTACACCTGTTCAGGATCACAGTCTGCTAATCCACAGTCTGGTGGTAAGGCTTTTCAGATTTTCTGTGTGCATCGTTGTTTGACCATCCATCACAGCAGGATCCTATTCAGCAGAAACACCCAATATTTATTGTAGAATATTGCATGTCCCAAGTATACTGAGGCGATATTTAATTCCCCACAAAAACATATTGAGAAGAATTAAAAAGCATAACTTTATTAATTGAGATGAACAGGTGAGCAGCCTTGAGAGGCAAGATTAGGGAGAGATTTTGTGATGCTGCAAGTTTTGTAAACTGTTTCAATCCTTTCATAAATAGAAACTTGCAAAGACCGTTGTTTTAACTCTCGGGGCTGTTTCAGTTCCTACAAAAGTCTCAAATTAAAAGGACAGAAAAAGCATAGATTGTAATGAATGACAATCACATGCATACTTTGTTGCTTGAACATTCAGTGGGAAAACAGTGTGTTCATCAGATCTGATAGTCTATATAGGCTTTTCACATTTTTCCCCAATATCAATATTCATAACACTGGAAGCAATTTGCAATTTCATTATTTTGACCACAAAATTTGACATGGAGCATAGAATTCAGTTTTCTTAAAATCACAGTTTTCATTTGATTTTTAAAAATTAAACTTAAAACACAAATGGCTGGCCCATAAGGCTGTGAAGATGGGCTTCAAACTTAATCTAAAAAAAATTAAGAGTGACCATATGAAAAGGACTACAGAGCTCCTGTATCTTTAACAGTTGCATAGAAAAGGGAATTTCATCAGGTGTCATTTGTATGCATGCAGCACCTGGTGAAATTCCCTCTTCATCACAAGAGTTAAAGTTGCAGGACTCCTGCCCTCGTTGTTTCTGGTCACTCTAGTATAGCTATACAAAAGAGGGCAGGGCTCTTGCAGCTTTAACTGTTGTGATGAATTTCACCAGGTGCTGCATGCATACAAATGACATCTGCTGAAATTCCCTTTTCTATGCAACTATTAAAGATACAGCAGCCCTGTCCTCCTATTCATATGTTCACCCTCTCTAAATTAAGCATTTTGAAAAAAGAGATAAGCTTGAAAGTATGTGGCCAATGCACAGTATTGCAGCTTTATTAAAGTAGTTTGCATTTGCTCTTAAAAGGGCAAATAACATTTGAAATTTTCTGCCTGTGTATTCAGAAGTAAGTCATATTGGGTGAATGAGGCTTACTCACAGGTTAATGTATATTGAATTGCAGCCTTCAAATAGTGTGAAAACTGTGCAGAGACCCCAGTCATTTTTGTTGCTGTTTAAAAATGTATAGAGTGGGTGTATGCTTATTTGTTTTGGTATACATCTACTTTGCTGAATAGACTCCTGTCTAGAAGAGGGCATCCTAGTACAGTATTTCCCAAACTTCAGCTGTCAGAAGTACATTTTAGTTTCTGAATTTAAAATTGGAAAGACACTTATATCCAAAAAGATTTCCTTTCAGAATGTAAATGAGTAAGAATTACCTTCGGTGAATTGATGCATTGGCTTCAGAGGAGCCCACCTCCTGTCTTTCTCTGCATGGCATTGTTGAGTGTGCCTCCTGACTGGAAGGAGAAAAGTCAAGGTGGTGACCGATGCATAGAGGCAGCAAGAATGCTCTTGGAAGGGCAGGTAATTCTGCTGTGTCTGTAGTGAATGCATCATATCCAGTTCAGTGAGGCAGCAGATTACCTGGCCCCAACAGATGCTGATTGGAAAGAGGCAAAGCCAGAGCTGTGAAACTTGCGGAAAGACTGGCTCCTTAGTGGATGGGTGTTTGGGGCTAATAGGTGCCTTTAGTTTGTTACATTTCTCACTGCAGACTAGTATGACACGGCACACAGTTTGGGAATTGCTGTTTTATTCCATTAGCATATTGAACCCAAAGGCACATAATGGTACACATAGCATTTGCATGGAGCATTGTCTGACCCTGTTATCCTTCATCCTGGTCCATGTCTTACTATCATGCCTTATAATGATATTAATTACTTAAACGTGTGGATATTTTGAGCTGCCTGTGGGAGAGGGTGGCTTGGTCATGTTTGGTCATATGGTACTACTCCCAAAAAATAAATTCTCTATTAAAATTTTGCATGAGAAGCCTGTAACCAGCCTGTTGTGTTTTTAAGAAGGGCCATTGTTTATCTAGGATATTTATGGGTCATTCTTCAGCAATGCTCAGTTATGCTATAAATGCATTCCCAATTGCTTTTGGATAGAATATCTATATTTCCTAAAAATCAAGTTGCTTTTAATTTTCACTAGTCAAGTGCAGTTTTATTTAGTGTTGAGATAAAGAAGCTGAAGCAACACAATAGTTTATACAGTAATCTAGACATTTGAGATTTGAAAATAGGTTGTCTATATTTTCTTACAGTAGATGCATATGAAATGTTGATAATGTAGAGTTGTAACTTCCAAAACCTACTGTCAAACAAAATTTAGTACTTAAACATTTGGGTATAATTTAAATAACTGCTTTTGGTGAGTACATGTCTTTTAGCACACATGCTTTGTGGCTGAACTGTGTCTTTTTGCAGGACATCGAAAACTATTCACTTATTTCCTGAGTTTTAGGGTTGTGTTGTTGAGTAGCACAGAGGACTGCTTTCAGAAGTGGAATATCAGAAACCTACTAGCCACACCTCAACCTAATGTTATGCAAAATAGTTTATTTCCAGCTGTGTTTCTGGATTATCCAGAATCCTATAAATAGCCAAAAAAATCCTTTCTAGTTTGTAACAATGCATTGATATGTCCTCACTAGTTTTATATGAGTGTTGTGTTGTCTAATCATGAAAAAATGGGAATTAATAATATTTAATATGTGGCTAAGTAGTCACAAATATTGAGAGCGTTTCTAGGCATAAGTTGATGTAGCTTTGATTTAACACAGTATACCTTTTCCAGTTTATAAGCTGCTCGTTACCTTCAGATTCTTCCAAACAATTTCTCAGATCATTTCCTTCTACCCATAGCTGTTTCATTTAACTTCATTTTTTTCTTTTTAATCTTCGCATTAATTGTAATGTATAGTTAATTTTTGTTTGCCTCCAGCTGGCAGCCGTTCTGGTTCCCCTGGAAGAGTTTTGACTACAACTGCACTCTCAACTATGAACACAGGGGTTCAAAGAGTGCTAGTCAGCCCTGCAACAGCACAAAAACGGAGCAAGATTCCTCGAAGCCAAGGATGCAGCAGAGAAGCTAGTCCTTCAAGACTGTCAGTTGGTAAGGCTCACTAACTGATCATAGCCTTTTACTTTTACACATTGCCAGGTCTTTCATATGGTAACCAAGTCCAGATTTGTTAATTGTATGTTATAATTTGGTTCTATCATGCCAGATGGTGAGATTAATAGTTCATCAAGTGGACAACAGTAAGCCTCTGCTTTACTAACCTTCTTCTTTAGATGATGAAGCATACTTAGTAAACAAACTAGGCATGTTAAATATGCAGTCATGATCTATCAACTTAAGGCTATTAAAACATTGCATGATGATGAAACTTGGGTTTGCCAGAGCGTATAGATGGGAAGAAGCCATGCTCAGTCTGTTTAGCTTGCTATACTTGTGTGATAAACATGTTTGAAAATGTAAGTTTATTGTACACAATGTATACACGTTTCACAGTTCTAAGTGTGCATGAAAAGCAACCTAAAAATAGGCTGTATAAAGCAGCCCTTAGAAATACTAGAAAATGATGAAAATACAATATTTGGCTTGCTGCCTTATCTATAAGTGTAAAAATTTGTACATTTCTTTGTCATTAACTTAGTTCTCATTAATAGTTTGTATTATTTTAAAACTAGAACCTTTTTGTGTGTGTGTTTATCTATAAGCATGAACAAATATACAGCATATGTTAATTCCTCTTATTTCCATTGATGTTAGATATCTTTATAATGTTCATACACCCCTGACTATTTTCTAAATTCACAATAGATTATATTATAAAGAAATGCTTCTGTTGGAGTGTATGTCATTTGTAGTTCAATGTAAGAAAGAATTCATATATTTTTATACTGAATTCATAGAGATGGCATTGATGCTTCAGAAATGCACATTCTTGTTGTGAAACGTAAAAAAAGGGATTGCATTAAAATGTCAACTCTTTCTGTGTCTTCTCCCTTTCTGTGCTGCTGTTGGTCTGTACCCTGAATCATACTAGCACGAGGTAGTCGTATTCCTCGACCTAGTGTGAGTCAGGGGTGCAGTCGGGAAGCCAGCCGTGAAAGTAGCAGGGATACAAGCCCTGTCCGCTCATTTGCACCCCTTGGTAAGTACATGGAGAGCTTGTTCTGCATGGCTGTTTGCCCTTGATTATCTGCTAATATAAGCTAAATAAAGATATGGCATTTAACAAGTAAATGTTTCCCTGCCTATGAAGCACAGAGACTGTTTACTTTGGCTGGAGACTTTATCCATGCAAGGAGCCGAAGATATCCTATTTAATTCTTGAGTGATGGCACAATTCAGAGGCGTATGCGCAACAACCCCAAGGTTATTTTACACATGTCAGTCAGCATATCTCTAACTTATGCAACTCTCAACTACTACTAAACAGAAAATCATCTTCCATATACAAATCTTTTCCCCCCCCAGCTCTTGCATCAAATCCTAAACAGTTTTTGAAAATTGGTGTTCAAAGAACACTTTGGGAGTTCTTAGAAACCAATATGTGATGGGGAAACACCGTACAGTAACTCTGATTATAGGCACTCACCTCTGGATTGTACCCTAGGCTAATAATTGTAAAATTGATCTGTTCAGAGTCCAGATTTTTCTTTCTATGTTGCATATGTTTATCAGCTGTTTTTTTCTTACTGCAGTAGATTTGTTTTGATTTTTCTCTATTCTTGATCATATTGATAATTATTTAGTATGAAGATTAGTTCAAGTAATTCTATAATGTAGCTGTGGCAATGCAGATTCAAAGGACTGCAGGTTTTGTTAACTTGCCAAACTTGTGCATTTACAGTCCAATCAAGAAACAAATTATATACAAAACTGACAATTATATATGGTCACTTTCCAGCACATTATTGTGGCAAAATAACTTTTGCAAATAACTGGAAAAATGCATATAAGGGCCATAGAATAGTAGGTAATAGTTTTACAGTTTATCTAATTGCCTGGGCGGGGACTGTATAGACACTGGAAAATGAAAAGAAAAAAGGACTACCTGCAATGCTTTTAATTGTTTGGTAATTTTTCTTATTTTTATATGCCACTTTTCCATTTAAAAAGCTCAAAGCAGCTTTAAAAATAGTTTACCTTGTTTTAAACAGTGGTTTTCCTATTTGTGTAAAATCCATCACTGCAATGCCACTGCTTAACTCCAAACCCTGGAAATCTCTCTTCTGTATACTTTTGCTTTAGTTAGCATCCAAAGGGCAGTGGCTATTTGATAATACAACTTATATTTTAGTTTTTTTCCCCAAATGGGCAAAATATGTATGGCCTTAGGAGCTTATGCTCAATACAATATAATTTGCATTTATTTATATCTATTAATCTTAATTCCAACCATTGTTAGTTTAACAAAAATTGTTCCCCTATGCTTCTGCTACACTCCTTTTACTAAGTTATATCTAAAATGTGATTAAAATTTTTGCATGCTATACATGATTTACATGTTGAATGAAGTTGTGTTAATGTGTGTTAATTTGAATTAACACATTTTAATTTCAACATACACAAGCTGAATCATTGCTGTCAATGAAGCATCTAATTTAGGTGCTCATATGTCATGGGCCATTGGCTTCTGTAGTGTCTGCCATGAAGGGGACAAAACACTTTTAGAAATGCTTGCACTAAGGAGAAATGTTATTAAAATATTCCTGAAAGTAATTAAGTTATCAGCAGAATCATCCATCACATTGTGAGCCAAATGAAATTTCAAAGTCGACCACTTTGAACCATTATCTTCCCTATGAAAGTGTATACTGCTTTGTTTATTTTTTATTAGTCCAGTCCCTATTTTGTATGCCTCATGTTTTGATAGATGGCTTCCATGGTATTATATTTTTCTTTTCAATTAGAAAAATATAATTCTTTTTCATGCGGGTCAGACTATTCCTCCACCCTCACTCTGTGTGTGTGTGTGTGTGTGTGTGTGTATGTGTATATTTATATCACAATTTCCTGACCATCCACTTCGTATAATAATTGGGCATCTTGTAGCACCTTGAAAACTGTGTATGCCATCTACCAGCCTATTGCCGGCCAATTCTATGCAATTGCTGCCTTGTGCAAGATTTTTGCTTGCTACCATAAACCTTGATATTGATTGTTAGCAATAGCACAATCCATGGTAGCAAAAGCTACACAGGTGGATGAGTATGGGGAGAGAACTATTCCACACCCATTGTTAAATGGCCTTTAGTTGTTTTTGAATATAAATCAGTCTCATACGCCAATGCTACTTGGCTTTGCCCAGATCTTACTCCATTGCTCTCTGTGCAATTGTCCTATACTTTTCTGTTATAGTAATAGATAGGGTTCATATGATCCTGTTATTGCAGCTTCCAGGCATCACTCCCGATCCACTGGTGCCCTCTACTCTCCAGATGTTTATGGGGCTACAGGTGAAGGATGAGTACACTTTGCTATCATCTGTGCCATCATCCTGAATTATTTTTTACCTTATTTTGTTTTTCGTGCAATGTATTTTTATCGTTTTCTGCATTAATTTGTGTTTATTATTTTGAACGTGTATAAAATACAGTGTATGAAATAACTATTCCTTTTCTCACTCCCCCAAGCAATTTGCTTTCTCTAATTTCAAATGAATTTTGTTGGGTTTTCTTTTGTTGGTTAACTCCTTTATTAATGCATGTAGCTTGTTATATGTAGTGTTATATTGACTGCAGTTTCCCTTAATTTGCTTCATTAAAAAAAAAATAGAGCGCTTAACGTATTTTAATAGGATAAAAATAATTTGCTATTGTTTCAACTCTTGCGTTTTTATACTATTATGTAATGAGGTACAATTAAATAGTTGCTTTATGTTTACTTTAATTTCATTAAGATATTAAGGCCACAGTCCAACAAAATTATATGAATATGCTTCTGAGAACTGTGCAATAATCCTGATTGGATTACTTTAATGTGTTATATATGGGGTTGACATTGCAGACTACCGACTATGCAGAATGCAGTTGCTAGATTGTTAGCACGTGCAGCCGGATGAGATCACATTATACCAATCATGAGGGAGCTGCACTGGTTGCCTATTTCCTTCTGAAAGAACTCCTCTCCCTATATCAGCCTGTCAGTGCCTTAAGATTTGCTCTCTTCAAAGTATCTTCCACAAGGAGAGCACTTTATCTGTTATGCTGCCCCATTTGTGGAACTTCCTCCCCACAAAATTGTGACTTATGCAGACTTTACTATCTTTTTCAGCGCCAGGTTTAAAATAAAAAAAAGTTTGCCCAGGCATTTTTTTGTCCTTCTTATATTTTACTGCCTTAAAAAAAATTGACTGTATTCTGTTTTATTTTCATTGTATTTTTGTTTTGTATGGCCGTTTTTGGGTCTTGCTTTCTATACTGCCCTTGATACCTTTGAATAAAGAGCAGTTTTAGATGACGATGATGATTTACTTGCCTGAGCTTTCTTGAAGGTTCTGCTAGTGCAGTTTGATAACTAAAGAGGCAAACCACTTTAGGAGTGGGAGCTACTTTGGCAAACTTGGATGTGAGCTGTGGCTGCATAAGCAGTTCTTGTTGGTGCATGTAAAATTGTCTAAATTGTAGCCAGAATCTGACCCGAGTCATCTGGGTTATGGCAAGTGAAAGAGTACCAGCTTTCTATGGCAAGAATCTGATGTTGCTAGCAAGATACCAATTTACATTTCATTTCCCTGGTTTAATCAGGTGTCCCTTTGGGTAAGTTGGAATCAGTAAGGTAGATCCAGAATAAATGGAATGGAATCTGTACTTCGTAGGGGTTTGACCTCTTGCAAATATTGGAAAGCATAAAACTCTCAAAATGTTGTATTTCAGTTTTGGTTAATATAACTTTGACTATTCCAGGAAAATTTTGATTAACCTTTTCTCTTTTCTTATTATGACAGGTACAGGTTTTGGAATAAGTCAGTCAAGTCGATTGTCTTCATCAGTTAGCGCCATGCGGGTCTTGAACACAGGCTCAGATGTGGAAGAAGCAGTAGCAGACGCTTTGGTGAGCATCTCTAAACCCCATACCCCTTGGGGGGAATGCCGTAATAAAAGTTTTGTAGTATAACTTAAATTATGTATTATCCTATTGACCAGTTTGGTTATTGAGTCTACTAAATTAGATGGAGCTCCCTTCCTCAGTACATATATGCTCTTATGTGTCACCGTTCCTTCAAATCCCTTCTTAAAACCCACCTTATCCATAACACCTTTGGCTTAACAACTTAATCATCAGTCCCAACTATAACTCAGTTTAAGTACATGTAATTGTATTTGTCCACATTTATCACTTGCTGCTGCTTTCTCTCCCCTCTCTATTCCTGCCCCGCCCGCCCCCATTGTCTGTTTTAGAGTGTGAGCTCCTTGAAGGCGGAGACTGTTCTATATTTTACATTTGATATGGTGCCTTGTACACTTTTTGTGCTATATTAAAATATGATGATGTCAAAGTGGAATGAGTGAATGAATATATGCCCATTGTCTGATCCAGAGAATTATATAGTTGGCCAGATTGCATTGTTTGCTTTAAAACGCAAAGCAGATGACTGGTAGCTGACAGTGAGGAAACCCCTGTAACTTCTTTGGCATAGATTAAACACATCCTCCATCCCCAATGAAAAATGTATGTGTGATTGGATCATGATCTGCCTGCCTGGGTATAAATCTTAGTGCACAAAAGAGCAATAGTCTGCAACTCACCATGCTTCTAGCCTAGAATTAACTGGGTCTTTCATAGTCATTATGTTATTGGAAGAATTCTCAATCTAGCGTGTTCTTGCATACCTCTTGTTTGCTATCTTACCATGTTGAGAAAGTAACAAGTGAACTGGGTTTATTGCATTTATACAAACATAATATCTCCTAGACTACCAGGTCTGCCTCTGGAAAAAATGATCCTGGAGTTTTCAGTGGGGACGTTTGAGAGAATACAGCATTCCAAGAATTCAGTATTTGTCTTTGGTTAGATAATAAAAAGCAGAATCTTATGGCATGTCATAATAAAAATGGCCAAACTAAAATGTATAGAGGAATTCAGTGGTCAAATCGTAAATTGCAAAGAAATCTATTGAAGTCTTTTATTTGTACACTTATCAGTATTTGAATTTGTCTTGAATACTCACAGTTGCATACCTAGCTAAAGCTATGTTTTGTCCATTTTTCTTTCTGGGGATGGTTGGAAGAGGTTTTTATAGGGAAGACTTAAAGCTATATCTGCTTAAAAAGTCACCTCAAAATATCATGCCAAACTTCATTTGTAAGTGGAAATAGCATAATGACATCTGCTAATAACACTTCTGAACAACACTTGTCACCAATATTCATAACTTTTTGTTTTTCTTTATAATTCATTGCTCTCAGCTCTTAGGAGACATACGGACTAAGGTATAACTATCCTTGTTTCCCTGTTAATGTACATATGGCAAGTGTTCATAAATGTAAAGTGCTGGAAGATTCTAGATGAAGAGTGCATGGTTTGAAATATCATTGTCCTTTTATGCTACTGTGTGCCTTCACAATTAAGAAAAGTTTCAACTATTTGTATAGCATTGTTTATACAGAGAGAGAGAGAGAGAGAGAGAGAGAGAGAGAGAGAGATTTGGAGTTGCTCATCAGAACAAGAGTTGCCAGTATGAACATGGTGCCCTACCTAAAAAAAGGTTGTTTTATAACAACTACCAGTACTTTTAAGATCAATGATCTAGAGATAGCTGTGATTTAGAGTCTCAAGATAAAAGTCATAGTTCATTTGGGCAGCAAAATTATAGGTCTTATTTGGACATTGCTTCCCTTGTACCCACATCTGTGTGCAATGGGATTGGGAAATTTGTTGGCAGTTTCAGTATCTCTACTAAAACAGTTTGAATCATGGTTAGAGGATATCCCCTTTCAGAGAACCAATGTATTGCCTCATACATGTAGTGAGGGAAATGAGAGGAAGTTTATGAACTTGATGTCCATTCTAGCTGTGCCTGGCGATGATGGTGGAGCCAGGGAGGTTGAGTGTCTGAAAAAAGTACTGCATTTTGCAATTGTTCCTCACATGATATTCTCTGCTTGATAGAAAAAGCCAGTGCGAAGGAGATACGAATCATATGGAATGTATTCCGACGATGATGCCAACAGCGATGCTTCTAGTGCCTGCTCAGAAAGATCGTACAGCTCTCGGAATGGCACCATACCTACGTATATGCGGCAGACAGAAGATGTGGCTGAAGTCCTCAATCGCTGTGCAAGCTCCAACTGGTCAGAAAGAAAAGAAGGTCTCCTAGGGCTACAAAATTTATTGAAAAATCAGAGGACATTAAGGTAGGAGTATCTTTTTAGGTAAGAGAGTTTCCATTCCCATAGTGGTTTTTAATATGGTCTTGTTGTTTTGTTTTTATGTATTACTGTTTTTATTTATATTGTTGTACACCATGTCGGTCACATTTGTGGAAAAGTATTATAAATAAACAAATATATAAAAGATTGTGTTCCACAGAGACATTTTCACTATATGTTCTGATGTTCTGCTCAGATGTAAGCTTTTTAGTGTGGTGAATGACAAGACTACTGACACAGTCTAGCCAAAGTTAAGCTTTTGTTCCATTAATTTCAAATGGGGGAATAATTAAGGATATGCTCACTTCAGTTCCAGTGGAATTTCTAGGGTAGTGCTTGGGGCTAGACCATACTCATTGTGACTATTCCCTAAAAGATTGTACTGAAAACAAAAAATGTCAACTAGCTTCTTAATTTATAGCTTAGGCTAATTCTATTAGTTCTTGGCAAAATTAGAGGAAAAATAATACTTCTTATGAAAATTTCTGAACTAGTGCCATGCTCTTTCTACTAGGAGGTGGGCAACTTGTGACCCTCCAGATGTTTTGGCCTGCATCTCCCATCAGTCCTCACCATTGGCTATGCTGGCTAGGGCTGATGGTAAGTGTAGGCCAAAACATCTGGAGAGCCACAAGTTGTCCACCTCTGCTTTATGCTCTTCATTCACACTGAAAAAAATGTATCTGTAAGTAATACCATATCATCACACTTAACATGTGTTTAGACTTTTCCTTCGCAAGAACAGTATAAACATGTTAGAGCTATGATCTTAGAAAAAGCATTCTTCCCAATTATCTGAAGATAAAAAAGCACTTAAGCGTCTTGCCTAGTAAAGACCATAACACTGATCTCTTAAGCATGGTTGACAAAGAATATTAAACTGCAGTCTCATGTACTCCCTCTTCTCCTCTTGTGCATGAATTTTTCCAGTATTCTCTTTTCAGAGCTAACTTCGATACACTGTTACTTTTGCACCAGTGTTAATGCTAACCATTATTAGCTTGAACACATGATTGCAAACTCAGGCTTGAAACAAATCATGGCTAGCATTACATACAGGCAGATGTAACATTGCAGTACAGTTAGCTTCCCAAAGGGAATGAAGGCAGGAAGGAGTGCATGGGCCCAGGTGTTGCTCTCAATTTCCTAACCGTGCTTAGAAAATAAGAAATGCTATATCTGTACCAGGCCAGGAAGATCTTTCTGCAAGCTCTTTTGAGCTGTGAAAGAGCTGTGGTAGCACTCCTGTACTGCTCCAATTCATTTCAGAAGAGATTGCTCAGGAGAGTTTACCATGGATTCTGCCTGTAGTTAAATGGTTTTTGGTTCTCATAGATATCGAAGCAACTTGTCCATTATGTTTTATCCTTTTCTAGCATCAGACACATACGTCTATATTTAGAGGTTGCCCATTCTATTAAACCTTTCACCTTGTATTGAATTACTGAAATAGAGGTGTTTTAACTGGATTTTTAAAAGTGAATTACTGATTTTTGAGGTATGCAGTCTTATGACAAAATTGACTAATGTGACAACTGGTCTTTCAATAATGTTTCTCAGCAGCAGGGTGACAGCCTGGAAAAGTGCAGTCAGTATCCTGGGTGATAGGAGGTTGGATAAAAGTTTTTGGCTTCCTTGCAAGGCATCTCCTGGAGATAGTAAAATCTCACTAAAATCTAGAGCTCCAGTTCTCCCAACCCCCAATAAATATTGGAAACAGTACACATAGCAGACAGTGCAGAGCAGTGCTATTCTCTTCCCCTTCCTGACCCTTATCCTAGTAAAGGTAGGCAGGATAGATGTGCAGCAGCAGCTAATGAACCATGCAAAGGCAGGAAATATGCCAATCATCACTCCATTGAGGACTTTAATATTGTGGCAGCAATAACTTGAACTTCCATAGATGTCTGGCTTTCTGGATTCATCCTGACTACTTCTTAAAATGACTGATTTCAGGCATCAGAGTCATTTGGAACTGAAAGATCTTGCACGTAGGAACTTCCCAGAGATGCCTGATTCTGTCTTAGCCGCAGCAGAACCTGCAACTGGATCGTAGAGAATTCTTGACAGAAACCTGGCTTCTGTGCTTTGGATTTTCATCAGTGTGCGTATTGTTCTGCTCGTTCATCTCTGGACCAAAGGAATTCATTTATACCAATGCCTCAATGACCGGCTAGCGAGATCCCCATTGTTGCAGTTAGATGTCCAGAAGATGGTACACAGTCTTCAGTTGCAGAGGTTTCTAATTAGTGAAAGAAGTTCCTTCTGACTATATCTGGCTCATATGGGAATGATCTTTGGCATTAAGAAGTCATGGTATCTGTCTTCTGAGAAAACAAATCTCCTTGGCTTGGACACAACCTCACTTAGCCTACAGAAGTTGGCAGAGCACTTTTTCCCCCTGTATAGATAGAGTCTGAGTGCATCGTCAGGGTGTGTAGGGGAAGCCTCAAGAAAGACATGAGGACAATAGCCCTTTCCTGCTGTTGTTCCCCAACAACTGGTATTATTCACCTCGTATTCTGTATAGTCCTTTTGAAGAGACACTCCCCAAGGACTACAGCTTTTGAAATGTCCCACTTACCCAAGCTTGTTTGCCTCATCCTGTGGTGGGGGGAGTGAGATTTTGCTGCTTAGTTTTACCTATCAGATGATGATGATGATGATGATTTGTATAGTGCTTTCTAACGAAGCACTGTACATGAAATAAAATAGGCCAGGAGTTACAAAAATTGAATAAATACAATAATACTAATAAAAGACCTTAACTGAAATTAAAAGAATATAACAATAAAACCTTAAAACCCCATAAAGAATGAGGAGCAAGTCAACAGTCTTCCCCGGCTCTTTCTGTGTGCAGCCTTGGGGGTAGGATATATATTAATTTAAATAGATGACCTTTCGGTGGGCCTCCCAGTTGTCAGTGCTTTTCTGTCCTTTTCAAGGCATTCTAAATTAATGCTTCTCTTGAGTTGTTACAAGATAGTTCAAGCTTCTATTTAGTTTCCCGAAAGTAAACTTTCCAACACGGACCTTGCAAGAAAGTCTTTCCCTTAGGAGAAAGTTATGAGTTTGGATCTTGCCTTCTCTAATTCTGGAGGAAGTGACTTTTCACCTGTCCAGGCTTTCATCCTGCTTCTCAAGGAGAATGGAATTTTTCAGGTAAGCATGCTGGGAGGTTTTTTTCTGTCTAAACATGCATAGCATTGCACCCTTAGACTTTCTGGTACTGTGCAATAATTTGGGGTATAAATATATAGTATAAGAATATATATGTTTTATGGGACCATTAAAATGTGTGTTTGAAAGGTGAATTTGCTAAACATTTTACTGAATGTAAAATATTACACTGGTTCCTTTTTAAAGTCATTCATAACTTTACCCTGCAGTTTACTAATTAGTGTTCTGTCATTTTGGCAGTCGTGTTGAATTAAAGAGATTGTGTGAAATCTTCACAAGGATGTTCGCTGACCCTCATAGCAAGGTATGTGTTTATGTTTTGTTCCTTAGTGATTATTTATGAATATTGTAAGTTTACATAAATGCTGCTATAGGCATGGGCATGGAACCTAACTTTTAATTCTGTGAATGGAAGGAGTGCTGCAATCATAGAAACTCCTTCCATTCAGAAATATAGGATCCAAGATATACTATTGTCAACTAATTGTTACACACAAGAACAAATGCTGAATTTTATGATGATCATTAGGTAGCCATTCTTTTTAAAAGCTACAATAGGTACCAAAGCAAAAGCATGTGGCTTTCCATTTACAGGTTGTCAGTCAGAAATATAAGGTAACCAACAACTTTCTTACTTGTTATGACATAATTGTAACAAATGGTGGTCCAAGCCTTTAATGGTTCAAAAGGCACACACTAGAATTAGGCAGTATCTTGTACTGTAGAAGATACTGATTCAATCTGTTTTCCCTCTCTAGAAAGTAAAGACAGAGATGTTCTAGTTTTCATACACACATTCCGTGTACTGTCTAAAATGACACCCATGAATACAGCTGAATGTGAACAGAGGTCTTCTCCATCTATTCAGGGACCCTTGGTTCCTAAATGCACAAGGAAGACTCCACCATCCATACAGTGGTACAATTGATAGGTTTCTGCAAGTGGAGTCTGTTGCTGTGATGCAACCCTGATGTGCGTTCATTGTACACTCATCTTAAAAATCTGAGAAAGGCTAAAATCATTAGCATATGGTGTATGTAAAGATTCATGTTAATGAAGGGATACATTTGCTCTGAGGTCTGGAAGGCATTTTGTTAATGGTTCATTAATTTTGGTATTACAGGCCTATGTACCAAGTACTGCAGTCTGATAATGGAATAATGAATCTGTGAGAGCTGTTAATTCATGGGTATATGTGAGGGTACAGCTCAAGTCATATCTGCAGCCATTGCATCTGTTTCCTCATAGGATATTCCATGGTTAGGATAGGATGGTTAGGATGGGTTAGGATGATGCCATAATCAATTTGTTGGGGGGGTTAGGTGTTGCAAGACTGCTTTTGTTTGCTGCAAAACACTCTGAAAGTTGTTTTCACTGTGGGTTATTACCATCACAGTGGGCAGACATTAGGCTTGCGGGAGCTACTTTGTGTTTATTTTTTCACTAGAACTGGAGCCAGGTGCAGAATAGTGGATCAGGAAACGGGCATAAAATTGCAGGGGATAGTCCTGATTACAGTTCAAGAACTGGAGTTCATACACACACAAATCTACTTGTATTCCCCCCCAAACTTCCTTGATTTCAGCAGTCTACTCTTTAGTTGCTATAGTAAACCATTGGGAGGAGACCATTCTTACAGGACTACTGTAAATCACTAGTAAATCCTAGTCTGGCTTCTGCCTGCCCCGATATACTGAAGTCATGGTTCTGATAAAAGTTTTGGGCTAGTTGGAATCCAGGGAAAAAACATATTACTGGGTGGTCCTTGTCTTTTGAATTACGTTGGTTGGCTATGTTGTGAATTACATGATCATCAGTAGATGTCAGTGCCAGTAGATTTTTCTTATACCATATCATTCTGGGATGTTTAAACATTCTGAATTATAACCAGTGGTTTGTTTTATGAAAGTGGTTTTCAGTCTTAATTAGATCTCCTTAGAGCAGATTCTATATACGGTTGAATCCAGACTTCACCATAGTTAGAGTAGACCAATTGAAACAAATAGGATTTAAATTAATCATGCCTAAGTAAAGCCCCACTGATATCAATGGATGTACTCTAAGTATGACTAAGTCTAGGTCCAAGCCATAGCATCTTGAGTTGTGCAGTAGATAAGATTTGGTGAACTATGGCTGAGGTTTTGATGATTTTTGTGTTTCTTATGTATGGTTGTAACTAGGGTTTCATTGTTACTGTGAAATGTGGTAGCAAAGATATAGTTTTTAGAAGTGTTGTGGGGAATTACCTGGTGCTTCTTGATATTGAAATTGTTGTGTGATTCAGTGAGCAACTTGAAGTTGTTCGTCCAGACATATTAATCTACAGATAGTTAAGTTATTCATCTAAAATTTACCCAAAATTTGGACAACACGTTAACCCATGATGGGTTAAATAAACCACGATAGTTTATTTAACTCACAATGGCTTAGCATGTCTGTGAGCTCTTTTCCCACCCACATTGGCTTATTTCCACAAAATAAGCCACCCTGATAACTCATGTTCTGCAATAAGGATTATTTAACCCACTATGGGTTAGCATGTCTGTCACGCATTGTGGGTTAAGTTGCTCGCCTACAGAGTCACTTGGCAAGAGCAATCAAAAGCGCTTCCACCACTGTGCTACTCTCAGGTGAACTCTGTTTCTGAGATCTGCCTAGCAACAGATTGCGCTGCATAGCCAGGCAGGGGTTTCACCATGTATTGGGTACCTCCACATGAGGAGAACCTGTATAGGAAGTTTCCTCCCATTCCTGCAAACTTTCAAGGGTTTAGAGCCGCACGCCCTTCTTGGTTCACAAGGCCGGAGATAAGGGAAGGGCTTGGAAAACCAGCTTAGCCGCCATGGCGGGGATAGGAGGGGGGTCTGGAGCGAGAAGGAAGGGTTTGAGAATCAGGGTGACAAGGGGTGGGGATGAGCAGTGAGGGTGTGGGGAAGCAGCTAAAGATCGACACAGCATAAAGAACAGTGGGGAACTGTCAGAGACAGAAGAAAATGTTCCTAGTGCGAAGCGGGCTATTGGAGACAGGCAGGTGACGTAGCGGTGGCATGAGAAACAGTGGGATATGGTTTCCACCACAACGGAAGCTGAGATACCTGCCCACCTTGTTGGGAAGAAATAAACTATGCACAGTAGCTTATTTGCCTGGTCGTGTGACAGGTCACAGTGAGCTATTTCCAAAGTAAGGCACTGTGTGTAACTTATTAAACCACGGTGGTTTAAAGTGACATGCGAACCCGCCCATTGTAAGGTGTTCTGACCTCAGCACACTTGGCAGGGACTACTCCACTGAGACCTCACTGCACGCTGAATGAATTAGCAACAGGCCTCACCAGCACTATTTTGGAGTCTGCTGTTCTGGGATCTTCTGGGATCAGGGCCTCCTCCACTACAACATTGAGGCACTGCAGCCAGCCTAAACTAAAGCAATTCCACCTCAGGACACCAGATGGCAGCAAAGAACAACAAAGCTGGCTGCAGTGTCCTACAACCTTCTTCAGATGTTACCTTTACAGCATGCATTGAGCTCATGTGACCCAAATAAGAGCTCCTTCAGAGACCTCTTCTAATCAGAGCCCTGTTTCCCCATGTTATCCCTCCTTTTTCTTTGAAAAGCTATTTGTTTGGAAAATTCAGGAGCCAATATCTATATGTCCTTGATATTGATGATATCAAGGAGAAGCTGCTTCATAAGAGGACTTCCAAACTCTCTCTTAAAAAGAGTAGGCGTCTCTCCTGTTCTAGCTGCCTTCTAGCAATATACAAGAGAAAATATGTCTAAACAACACCATCCTCATCAAGCACTCCTCTGAAGAGTCTGGTAATGAGTCTTCCAACCCCCACCATCTTCCATCAGAGAGAAATCCTGACAATTCAAAACATTGCCCCAAAGAGAACACAGAGTTCAGAATCTATTCGCAGTATAACTCAAATGGTTCTTCATTCCAGTGATGGCAGTCCACATCCTCCACTACTCCCTTTCAGAGCCGGAAAACAGTGATTAGTCTAATGATTCTGCCATAGAAGAATTTCGGAAAGATAGGTAATTTAATAATGATGATTTTCTATCTCTTCTCTCCAAGGCTATGCCATTCTTAAGTTTGTCAAGATCCCACATCCCCAGTACCACATGAAGCATCTGTATTCTCTGAATCAAAAGTTCCCTAGAAGGTTCTTCCTTTTCCAATGCTTTTTGAGGAGGTTGTAATATTAGAACGGGCTACACCCTTGAGCAGTGAAAAGGCCAGCAACATAGCCCCAAAATATTACATCTTATCCCAAACAGCTATTGGTGTCCTCAAGGACCCCCTGGTTGATGCCCCATTTTCCCCCTTGTTGTCAGGAGCTGTAGTCCCCATGGACAATGATCTTGCCTCTTTAAGGACTCAGAAGAGGGGTGGAAAAACTTAGACTTGGCCCAAAGAAGGATTCACACAGCAGGAAGACTATTTCTCAGAGCACCTTCAGCATCTCTTTTCACCAGAGCTTCCTTATGGGCTGGAGGATTTGATGTGAGATGCTAATACAGAATCATTTAGAGTTCTCAGATCTCTCCAAAAGCTCTCCAAGGCATCTGCTTTTATAGCAAATACTACTTTCAACTAGAGCAATTGTGGTAAATATAATAGCTGGATGTTCCCTAAGGCACAAACACTATAACATAGACATCCAGGTCAAATGTAATATTTCTTTGTTTAAAAGAATCAAGGCTTTTTGGGGAGGACACCCTCAAAAATGTCCTGGTGGAACCCAAAGATAAATGCTAGTCAGTGCCTGCAGCTCAAATGAGGGATTATAGGCGCCAACCAAGAGGTAACTATAGCTCCTTTAACCCTCAGAAGCCTTTCTTTTGAGCAATAAACTTCAGGAGTGGAATACATTCTGGTCAAGGGAAAAAAACTTTTCTAGAAACCAAGGGTTCACAGAAGTGGGTTCTCTCCTCCCACTCGCTCACTATACTTCACATGTGGGGTTTTTTCAGTCCTAGTTCACAGTTTAGTATGAACCAGGTATCATCTTTTCTTTTCCTACTTTTTTCCTTTCTTAATTATTCCAGCTGGAAGCTTGACCATGGATCAGAACTGGGAGTGGAGTCTACTAGGAGAAGATTTAGTGCAAGAATTAATTTACATGGTTCTCGTCCTTCCTGAGTGAGTGGGAGGAGAGAACCCACTTTTGGATATCTCTGCATACTAAACCAGAAGGAACCTTCATGGTGAATAACCAGTGTTCCATTCTATCTAATCTCCCAATAGCTTCACACTTATTAAATCAAAGTTTGCCCAAACCCATAAGGATAGCAACCTCAGTAAGCCAACCTTCGCAACTGCTCACTGCCATGTTCCCCTTTATTTCCATCACTGAGTAGCTACATGACAATTAAGGCAAATTCTTTAAACTTTGTAATGGACTTTGAACTATTATGGGGTTCTATGATGTGTGATCATGTTCTAGACATCCATCAAATGACCACAGGACTGAAGATGCAGGCTGCTGTAAGCTTTAAAATAATTTACTATAGCAATGTAATATATTCATTTATTTTTTATTATTACATTTTCATGTTGCAAGGAACCCAAGGCTACTTACATAGTCCTCCTCACAAGTTATCCTCACAACAACCCTGTGAGGTAGGCTAGGCTGAGAGTCAGTGATTTGCCTAAAATCACTCAGTGAGCGTCATGATGAAATGGGGATTAGAACCTGGATCTCCCAAGTCCCAATTCCGCACTCTAACCACTACACCACACTGGCTATCAAAGAAGTATTTTAAATAATTTTGAATACTACTTTGATATAACTTCCTAATTTTTCACACACACATACACCCTGGAAACAGCTTCTTACATGCAAATGAAGTAGCAAAATCACTGTGTGTAGGCTTTCATGCATTTATATTTGAAACATCAACTTTGGAGATGTGGATAGTGTTGAAGCACATAGTAAATCAGTCTTTTGGCTCGTGGATACTCTTCATTCTCCACTGCACAAGTGCATGCATACACATGTCAAAATTGGCTGGTGCATAGATTTAACATCAAGGAATATGGGGACCCCACATTCAGACAATCATGGATCTCCAGTTTGGATGTCACTTTCTGTGCATGGTAAATGGAGAGTGAGAGGAATAAAGCACATTAGCACAAGGACCACTTCTAATCTCACCACCTGTAGCATAAAGGGTTGGGTAGGATGATATCTGAACCCAGCAGTTAGTGTTTTTAAGGCAAATCGCTTATAACCATCCTGCCACACACATTGTGCTTTTTGTTTTGCTCCTCTTGCCAGCTGAGAATAAATATTTGAACACCATTGAGAACAAAATGATTGAACATTAAAACCACAGCTCTTTTACTAATGGCTTTCCCAGACCCGGAGCCAACAATAGGGTAGGCCAGTTTTGCAGACTCCAGAATTAATACATATCCAGATGAGCACTGTGTTTTTTGTGTGCATATCTAGCTGAACTGTAGAATATTATCTTAGAGTGATGTTCAGCCATTTTAGTGATTATGCTCTGCAGATAGCACATGACTAATTAAATTTCAATTATATCAAAATGCAAAGTATACCTGACTTATATTACTGATCTCATTGTATACATGTGCAATATTTTCAGCATCAAATTTGTGTCTGCAAATTATTCTAGCTTCTGTTTTGTGAAATTTGAGTGTATGTTTTGAATTCAGTGGTCTTTCCTGGTAAGTATGCTTTGGATTGAAGCCTTAAGGCAAGGGTCTCGAACCTCTTTCAGCCTGAGGGCCAAATTCAACTTTGGGGAATCTCTCAGGGGCTGCCTTTCAGTGGTGGTTGAGGCCAAAGGAAAAAGGGAAGGACCAAAGGGAAGAGGGGAGGGCCAAAAATACAAGCATATAGCATATTACTTACTGCAAGTAACTAAACCTTAGGAGAGGCATTTCAACCTTCTTAGAACATGAAAAAATACTGCAAAAGTCAGGAAACCACAAAATAATTGGTGATTGGGGAGAAGGAGGCGGGCAGCAGAAGGAGGTCTAGTTATCTGGGGAATCTTGGAGGACTGAAATGGAACCCAAGGCAGGCCGTATTTGGCCTCTGGGCATGACATTCGATACCCTGCCTTAGGAGTATATAACCTCAATTCAATTGAAGCTGTTCATGGCAAAAATTCTCAGGAATCTTTCCCATCCCAGACATGTCAGTAGGAGAGCCGCCTTTCCTCCATATGAAGATCCCATTCACTTAACTAAACATGTTGTCATTTTGTTTTCAGATACCATTAAGAATTTTAACAGGAGCACTTTAGACTTTCATTGAGCACCTGCTACAATTGAAGCACATATATGGGGTCTTCCAACCTTGCATGTACTGCAAAAACAAGCTACAGGGGGAGGCATCATTGGCCTCAATTCCTTGTCGGCTATTTCTGTAGGCTACCTGAGGCTAAAACACTGTATATGCACATCTAATGTTATAGTTTTAGTTGATAGGCAATACAGCTCTATAATATGGATTATTAAAATTGCAGTACTTGAATCAGCCCGTTCCCAAATGTTAAATAAATGTAGGCGAAAAGCAGTATTTTTCTACAGATAATTTGGTTTGAAAAGGGAATGGGGAAGGGAGAAAAGCAATTGAGAGTAGAATTGTGTTCTTATCCACTACTTGGAAGTTTAATAGCAAAACTGTTGACATTTTAATCATTTTAAGACCCATGTATATTATTTTCCTCACACAGGAACTATGCAGATGGCAACTAATTTGTGTGTTTTATCTTCCCCCTCCCTCCCTCCCTTCCCCTTTTTTTTCTTTTTGCATGCTGTCCCCTGTGTTGGAACTCTCTGTAGAGAGTAAGTTGGTTCAATATTTGTTGGAACCCTCACCTTACTGCATGAATGATATTAACCTTTTCCCCCCTCTCTACTTTACTCTTATAAAGAATGTGTGCAGAGTCTAGCTTTTGCGCTTTATAAAATCTTGCAGTTATGCAAATTATGCTGAAATGTTTTTGGATGTGCTTTTGTATACTAATTAACTCACCTTTCTGTTTTGTACTTCTACTGTGCATTGTGGTGACTGGCGCATCTTAATCTTACATCTAAGGAAAGATAGATTTACAGCAAACTATAAACACTTTTTTCCCCCGTCGCTGTCCAGTTTCAACTTCACTCATGATTTTCAGGAACTGCTTTCAGGATACAGTACTTAGCAATAATTCATTCTATCTACTTCACCATTTAGCTCTCCTTGGGTGCCAATGTTTTTACTATATATATATATATATATATATATATATATATACAATTTTCCAGAGCAAACGATGATGAACTTTGAATGAATTCCTTCTATACTCTAATGCAACTACACTCAATGCACATGCTGAAGAGTAAAGAGAAATAATTACTAGATCATTGGTAGACCCTGCTAGATTTGTGCATGATGTATGTAACTGAGTTGCTCATATATCAAGAGACAATTATTGAAGGCTGTTTCAACAATTTGGATCACTTTCAGCATGCTTCAAGTCTGTCACAGTTTATGAAGTGGAATGTTGCTGGTTTGATGCTGTTAATTAGCTGCATCAACTTGAAATGTGTGTCATTTTATTTGCATCACATAAAACAATGACTTGGATGCAGTCTAAGTTAGTTGAAAGCAATGGGTTGGATCTAGACAGTCATACATCGAGTTAGTCATATTTTGAACAGACTAAAATCAATCATTATGACTAGCTTAAGACCTATTGATTTCAGTGGGTCTACTCTAACTACAAGTAAATGTGGATCCAATACAATGTGAAACATTAAGTCATGATTTAGTTTGTTCTCATTGAAATCAATGTGACTTCAGTTCAACTAACTTAGTCTGGATCCAACCCAGTGTATTTGATCATTGCTGTGTTGCATTTCCTCTATTAGCGGAAGGTACTTTTAGGAAATAACACTTTATGCCTATTTTCCATTTAAATAGAGTGTCAAGACGTAAGGCTATCATTGTGTGTTTGCTGCTTGATACAGACTTCTGAACTCCTGGGTCTGAGCAAGTGATGCCCTAAGCCACATCAGGCCAGTTTGGACATACCATTTAACCAGCCTTCCTCAACCTGGTGCCTCCTATATATGTTGGACCACAACTCCTATCATCCCTGGCTAGCATGGCCAATGGTCATACAGGTTGGGAATTATGGTAGTTGTAGTCCAACACATCTGGACAGCACCAGGTTGGGGAACACTGCATTAAATCATGGTGAGCCTCACATTTACACACTACCTCTCCCCTTTCCTCCTGTCGTGTGCATCAGAAGAGACAATCAGAAGTACCCACTTCTGTTTTAAAACCAATCAGTTAGTTTAAACTGTATCTAGTTCAAACAAGACAAGATAAACTGCAGTTTATTATTTTGATTTGTTTCAACTAACTAGAGTTTAAATTAACCAGAGTTCAGATGTGTCAAAGTGAAAATTGTTTCTCTCTTCCTATAGTTATGTCTAAAGAGGAAAGCATATGCCCCCCTTAAACATTCCATATGATAAGGAATATTTTAAACTTTGGTTTGTTTCTGAATCTTGAAAATAATTGAGGAGCAAATGAACAGTTTGTAAGTAGATCGTTTTGAACAGGAACAGAGAGTTAGACGTTTGTGGGCCATGTATGGCCCTACAGGTGACTCAACCACAGGTGAAGTACGAGTTGAAAACTCATCACAGGCCTCTTGCCTAAGCTGGCTTGCTGATCGCATAGATCTAGTTTGCATGTCACAATAAGCTTCCATGGGTTAATTCACTTGCAGGGCTCCAAGACACGCGTTGACCACCATTTGGATATGCAAGATCTGGCGGGAGGAGGGTATCATCATAAGTTATTAGAGGGTTAAACAGCTCCTGGATAATCCATGGGTGGCATATTATGACATGCAAATTGGCCCATAGTCTCAAATGCATTTTCATCATTTTAAACAGAAAATTGTATGCCTTTTTTCTGGGATTTTTTTTTTTTTGTATTGGGAAGAAAGCTTTCTTATTTGAAAAGTAGATTAATAGCTTTTTGAGTGCCACTTAAAGCACATCTTGTACCTGTAGAGAATCCAGATGTCTGACTGAGTCTTGGAAAATCCTCAGTTGCACCTTTTTGTATTTTATTGCCTATATTGAAAGAGACTACATTTTAAGGATGGGCAATATGTTCTGCAGCAGTGGATTGCTCAATCAGCTTTTTTCCCCAGACTCTTACAGTAGACTTAAAAACATTGGGCACGTTCAGTCAACACAATAGTCAATGGTGGGTTAATAGCCAACTCCACAGTTGATTGTCTAGGGGGTAGCCCCCACATGACATGATAATAATGAACCATGAGTTGACTATTAACCAGCTCTATGTTGACTAGCTCATCCCCCACCAACCCCCAACCCCTCCCTGTACTCCCACTGAATAGTGGCGCTGGTTCTCCCTTGCCATCTCTGTCTCTGCTCTTGAAAGCTATTAAAAATGACAGCTCTCAAAAGCAAGGTGGGGGAGAGATCCCTACGGGGAGCTGGGAAAGCGCCCTGTTTCTTCTGTGGTGCCAGACATGGGGAAGGGTGGAAGGAGTTGCTTGCAGCCACTTCCACTCTGTCCTAGGCAATGGAGCCCTTTGGAGGGGGCATTTCCCACTTTTTACATTTTGACTTTAAAATTTCCTTGTTCTCGGGAAAACCAAAGAATACCATTTCCCCATATGTGTAAATGGGAAGCAATTGCGATTGGAACCGAGAAGGGGAGTAAGGGCAGTGGCTTGGGCATGCTAGCAAATGGCAATGGTGTTTCTGCCACTCTTGCCTCATGACTCCGTAGGAATGTGAAATAGTCAATGGTGCCCGCCACATGACACAATAACCAACGGTGGTTCAAATAGTCAACTCTGCACAGCATTGGTTATTTGCGTTGGTTATTTCAGCCAAATAACCAACCATGGTGTAAAAAACTCCAGACAGATGACATAATAACCCACCGTTGCTTATTTAACCCATTGTTGCTCATCCGAACCCAGTCATTGGCTCAATTCGGACGACACATTAGGCAACGGAGGGGAAATAACCTACTGACGGTGCGTTAAAGAGGTGGAGCTCCACAGACGACACGCTGCAGCAGGCACTGCACGGAACCGGCAAACACCCAGGTTGCTAAATGCGTACTCGGCTCTGACTGACAGCTCAGCCAGTAAGTTCCCTAGTCCTCCCACAGGTATCCCAGCAGACATCGCGGCCGAAACCCCATTGGGCGCCTCAGGAATTGGCGGAACACAGAAGCCTCGGGGAAAGAGGCAGCCAGGAGGAACGGCCGCACCAATACAACACCCGCACCCTGCACCCTGCATCGCACCCCAAACGTTGGCACCCACGCCCCAGGGAGCCACCCCTGCCCACCCTATACAGGAGACCCGGCAGCCGCGAGGGCCACCCCCCTCCCCCGGCCCCCACCCCCCTCCCTCCCAGAGCAGCCACCCGCACACACAGGAAAGAAGGCAAGAGTGGGGTGGTTTAGAAAACTTTATTCAGCAGGGAGCTCAAACATGGGCAGTAAGGCACATGGCTACGAAGCAAGGGCAGAGCCTACGGAAAGGACGAATGCCTGGTCGGCCAGGAGGAGCAGACCCACCACCCGCCTGCACATGGAAGCGGGGCCAGACTTCAGGAAGCGTCCCGATGTCAGCTTGGCAGCCAGGGTGGAGTTCCAGAAGACGGCCGTGTCGTGGCTCCACCCGGACACACCCTCATAAACATCCATGAAGTGGCCCTTGGCATCCACCAACGCCTGGAGAACCATGCTGTAGAAATGCTTGTGGTTGTAGTACTCGCCATGGGGGGGCCAGGATGCACATGTGGGTCGAGTCCATCGCCCCCACCGCCCGCGGGAAGCCCAGGGCACGGAAGCCACACATGTTCTCCTTCTCGGCCCCCACCCAGATGACGTCGGCCAGGTACAGCTCGTTCAGCACGCTCACCGTCTCACGGAAGATCTCGCCCGCGGTGGACACACCCACCCAGAAGATGGTCAACAGCAGCAGGTAGCCCACGTTGAACGCCAGCTTGTACAGTGTCAGGGCGAGGCGACAGGAAACTGGAATACTCGGGTGCATGTTTGTACACTCCTGCTGCAGGACAGGGGTCACCTCAGCCACCAGCACCTTGAAAGTCACGCGGGACATGCGGAAGCTCCCATGGAAGCGCTCGTCGTCCCAGTCCTCCAAGTCCTGCATCTCCTTCCACATGGCATCCGTCCGGGGGAGCACCCAGCGGCGGATGGTCTCGCGCTAGGCAAGAAGCTTGGCCGACGTCGAGAGGGGGGAGCGCGTTGCAGGGCTTCCTCGTCCGTGCCTTCGTCCAGCTTCTCTGCGATCATAGTGGTCGCTTCACGGCGGCGAATCACCGGCAAGATGGAAGCCCGGAGACACGGCACGGCCTCCGCTGCTCCAAGGGGCCAGCAGAGGGACTCCGATCTGAACACTGGCTTCGCGGGCAAGGCCCCACTCAGGCGCCTCAGCCGGGCACGGAACAAGTCCTCCTCGTCGGCGCCTGGATCACCCCCTGCAAGCAGGCCGCAGCGAGCTCCCTCCGGGACATAGTCGCCAATGCCGGGGCGGCCAGGACGGGAGGAGCGGCAGGCATGACGGAGCAGGAGGGAGGAGGGAGGTGGGGCAAGGCTTGAGGCATGGGACTGCCAACTACGGTAGCGTGGGAATGGGCAGGAGGATTTGTTTTGGCTTAAGCGCACCTGCAAGAGAGGGGAGTGAAAGGAAGTGGCCAGAGTGGGGTGCGCGAAGGGTAATCGGCACAGCAGGACAAGGCTAAACTACGACTGAGGGGGGATGGGCGAGGTCCTCCATGTCAGCGGAAAGGCCTACGGCCGGCTGTTGATCGGCCGACGGCAACACCGGACGCTGCGTTCCAGATGTCGAATGCAACGTATGACTTCTCCCAGCGCCACCTTCAGAGCGTGGAAATGCCATGCCTTTTGGGCCTTCTGCAGATGGCATGGCGGAGGGAGCTCAGTCCCTGGGAGGCGAGAACAGAAGGGGGGAGTGGAGGGGGGATAGCCATCAATGACATGGAGGCCACAGCACCGCAATTGCACCCTGCCTGACTGCCCCGTAACCAACCTCCACACAGCAGGGCCCTGCGGCGTCGGACAATGCGGCCTGCGCGGAACCCCTCCGACCTGTAGGGTGATGCCATCTCAGCTGGAGTAGGCAGCAATGAGGGGAGATGGGGCCGGGCACGAGAGGCATCCAGGGTGTGCTACAATGTTGCAAATGGATGCTGATGGACATGGCCTTGAGCTTGCAGACTGGGCCGAGGGAGGCGGCGGATGGAGCGATGGGAATGTAAAGGGGCCTTATTGAGTCTAGGGCTGGGGGCTATTCTACAACTGCATAGCCCTATGAATCGTTGGCAGATGGGCCTAGGGACCCATAGGACAACCGTGGCTTAGGCCATGTCGCCCTGGGAGGGTCTTTCCGCCCCCTCCTCGTCCTCCTCTTCTGCCTCCTCTCCCTCCTCCTCTTCATCGGAGTCTGGTGGGATGTCACGGCCCCTCTTCGGCCAGCTGCCTATGTGCCGCTGCTCCTGCCCTCCGGCTACACCCCCCCCCCCCGCCTTCCCTGAGGCACCTGCTGCTGCTGGCACTGCATGTGGGGCCCGATATGCTGCGGCCACTGGCGGCAAGTACTGCTGCGGCGGTGCCATGTATCCGACCGGCCCCATGTAGGGTGCAGGCTGCGGGGGCCCATGGTAGGCGACGCAGAACGATTGGGCGAGCTCCCTGAGCACCTCGGTTTGGCAGTCAATGGCTGCTGTGCGCTCCCGCATGCTTCAGTCAATGATGGCATCGGTGGCCGCCATGGCCTTGGTCATCCCGGTGACATGGCGTTCCAGACCTAGACGCACTTCTCTCCCCACCTCCCGTATGGCTTGGGCGCAGTCTTCCACGGCTTGACTGGCCGTACGCGTAGCCCACACAGTAAGGACGTGCTCCTTGGTGCGCCTGGCCTCCTCATCCGCCATGTGTGTGAACAGCCTGTGGATGCGGTCTCCTGTTGTCTCCGTGACCGACTCCCTTGCCACCTGCAGCCAGTCTGCCCTGCTCCTGTTGCGCATCCGGACACACCTCTGCGCGTTGGTCAGGGGACGGGCTTTTTCGGCTGCAGCCGCACCGTGTTCGCCTGCGGGCGGTGGCAGCGGCTTCTCCAGGGGGGCTGATTCCTCCATCGGCTCGTCCTCTGGCTGTGGAGGTCCCTCGATCTCCTCAAGCACGGCCTCCCCGGCCTCGAGCTCAGCATCCGAAGGCACCTCCTCCATCGCCTCCAGCTCCACGAAGGTGGCCTGCGTATCGATGTCCAGCAGCTCTTCCTCGGACGGTGACAGTTCTGGCTCCAGCACATCACCCACCTGTTGTTCCACGAGCTGCTCCTTTTCGACCTGGTCCTCCTGTGACACAGGCCCCTCTCTGTTACGGCATCCAAGATGCTGCAAGTGAAACCCTGCACCATGGTTGCGTGTTTCGAGGATCCCAGCCGCGTATGGGGTGCCGGCACTGGCGGTGGCGCTTGCCCTGCGCTGACGGCCACACTCCCCTTCGCGTGTGTTTTCCTCGGGCATGACGGCACTGGCTCATCTTCCTCTTGCTGGGTCTCTGGCACCAGGGGGTCGGGTGCGGGATCCGCTACCTGCATGTCCGCACAGATGAGCCGTAGGAAGGCCGTGGGGCTGCTGCTGCTGGAGGAGGAGGCTGGCGTGGGGGAGATGCTCCTTGAGGTGGTGGCTGTCCTGGGCGGCATGGGTGGCGGCCTTGCAAGCACCGATGGGCTTTGGGATGGCACGGGACGGCTCTTCTGCATCGCCTTGGCCGGACATGCTTCGGCTGATGCCCTCGCTGCCTTCTTGGGGGGTTCAGCTGCTGCCTTCAGGGCCTTCTTGGGGGGTTCGGCTGCTGCCTTCAGGGCTGTCTTGGGGGGTGCGGCTGCTGCCTTCAGGGCCTTCTTGGGGGGTTCAGCTGCTGCCTTCAGGGCCATCTTGGGGGGTGTGGCTGCTGCCTTCAGGGCCGTCTTGGGGGGTGCGGCTGCTGCCTTTAGGGCCTTCTTGGCGGGGGGTGTTGGGCGTGGGGCATCCGTCCGTGCCGCCAGCTCTTGTTTCCATGCTGCGGGGCCCGCCTCCTGTTGCACCCCTTGGTCCAGCCGTGCTCGTCGTGTGTGCGGTGGCTCGTTGGTGGCGACCCTGCTACCTGTGTGTCCCAGGACGACGTCGTGGCGCTCCAACAGTAGGTGTGCCAGTTCGTCGTAGAAGTGCATGGTGCGTGGCTGGATGCCGGTTCGTTTATTGTGGGTGACGATCTCCTTGAACCTCCTCTTGAGTCCGTGCAGCTTGTCCTTGCATTGCCTGCCGTTGTGGTTATGTCCCCGTTCCTGCATCTGCTTGGCGATCCAGGGGTAGAGCTGATCGTGCTTGGCTGTGGCCATGATCCTCCTAGCTTCCGGGCTTCCCCAGAGCTCTATGAAGTGGCCGATCTCTGCGTGGGACCAGTGCTGCGCTCTGCGTCTTTCTGGGGGGGTCCTGGCTGCTCCCCTCTCCTGGGGTTTGTGAGCCGGTGTTCTCGGCCGGGTCGTCCCGGGCCCCCTCTCCCTCTGGCTCCATGTTGCCGGCGGGTGTGTGTTTCGGTGGTGACGGTGGTCTGTGCCCTGGGCTGTCTTTCCCCGTCCCGTGTGTTTGTGTGATGCTGGGTGCTGGTGGGCTATTGTGCTTCCTGTGTATGTGCCCTGTGTGTAGGCGTTGTTGTCGTTGCTGGCCAGGGCCACTTCTTGTCCTTGGGATTGTTGTGCATACCTCTGCCTGTTATCCACAACGTCTGCAGGTGGCTGGCTGTTGCCCACGGGCGCCCTTTGCCTTGGTGTTTTGTGCATCTTGGGGATGTGCGTGGCCGTTGTTTGCTGTCCGGCCGTCTTGGGCGAATGGGGGGGGCTCGCTGGTCGCCCCTTCCCTGCCCCTCGTCCTTCTGGGTGAAGTGAGGGTGGAGGTGGCGGTGCGGTGGGGGTATTCTTCGGGGGGGTTGCTGTTCTCCCTTGTGGAGTGGGGGGGCTACCCCTTGTTCCTGGGCGCCTGGGGTTGTTGCTTCTTCCGTTTCCCCCTCCCCCCCTTTGCCGAGGTTCCCTTTCCGTTTGGGTGGCTGACTGGGTACCTGTCGTGCGTGCTTGCAGGAGCTGGCCCCTTTTACAGTTCCATGCCGGCTGCCTGGTGGGGGAGGCGGGCGTCCTTGGTTGCTATGGCAGCGATGCCGGGGAGCTGTTGTGAGTGTGCTTGAGTGGCCTGCCGCGTTCTGCCGCTCTTGCCGCTCGTCTCTCTGATCTTCCGTGCTAGCGTACTCAACGCATGGGTTTAACCCACGCACCTCTCCAGATGACATATTAGTCAATTGACTAATCCCTTAACAACTCGCAACTCCGTTGTTTCTCTCCATTGTTTAATTCTTCCAATTAGCATACTATGGGTTGTGTGTGCGTTGTGTGCCTACCTCCAGACGACACGTTAATCAACTCAACTGACGGTTGCTTAATTAACCCACCATTGCTTAGCATGTCGTCCGAATTGAGCCAGTGAGTCTAATTCAATGTCCCTCATTATTTTGATGTTTCAACAGTGATCTCTCAAAATCTACCGGTGATGAAGCTTCCAATTTAAAGTTTTGCATCTTGTCTCACTCTGTCTTACTAAACTATTCCATCAAATGGTAAATTATGTTTTTTTCCTATCAACCACTTTAATGAAGTATTTTGTAAACCATGGTTTTAAAAAAATCATATTATACTTATCACAATACCTCTTTATAAGAGAGGAAATTTGTACTCTTTCTCTGCTTCAACACTGATCATGCTTTGTATAGAAGGTTTCCACAAGTTCATGTTTCACTAAAGGCTTGTCATGGCATCTTAGCTTTAAATGTGTGTGTGTGATGTGTGATGTGTGCATGTTGTGTCGTGTGCAAGACTGAGTGGATTAACAGTCTTAAACAGTGTTTCTCAGATGGGGAGGCAAATCCTCCTCCAATGACGGCACAAACTACTGAGTGACTTAAAGTGCGATACTATGCAGGTCTACTTAGAAGTAAATCCAAATGAGTTCAGTGGGAATTACTTCCAGGTAAATAGTTATAGGATTACAGCCTTATTGTCTTAGTGCCTAGAGTTAAAGTGCTGTGGTGAAGAGAAGAGTGTGTGTGTGGGAGGGAGGGAGGGAGGGAGGGGGAGAGAGATGGGCAAGCGTGGTGGTTGAGCAATATAGGACCCATATGGGTGGGTATGAGGTGACACAACAGGAAGCTTGGCAAATTTATCCAACAAGGCTTCTAAACAGGAGTGAATGGAAAGATATAGTAGATCTAGAAGAGTCTCCAGTTCTTAAAGTTTGGGACACACTGGTTTAAACCATTTCCTCAAAACTCAGCGTAACAAACATCACCAAAGGGTTTGGGTGAGGAGCAAGTTGCGCCAGTCATCACAGCTTTTCTTTCCCCAGTTATACTGCATGAAGCACTAATTTTCAGAATTGTACATATACACTCTTGAATCACAGATTCTGATGAAAGACAGGACAGAATGTTTTCCTGCTTGGCTGTGAATCATTGCCTCTATCTGCTTCTGTGTGTTACTACATTATTCTTTTCTGAGTTCAACACAGGCAAGCATCAACTCCTTTTCTTCCCTACTCTTTATTTTTTTTCTTTTTTTCTCTTTTCTCCCCACCCCACCCCTTTTTTTTGTGCCTCCTCCAGGTGTTCAGCATGTTTTTGGAAACTTTAGTAGATTTCATCCAAATCCATAAAGAAGATTTACAGGATTGGCTATTTGTGTTGCTGACACAACTATTGAAAAAAATGGGTGCTGACTTGTTGGGGTCTGTGCAAGCAAAAGTTCAAAAGGCACTTGATGTGACAAGGTAACAGACTCTTGGCTGCATGAAAATAGATGCATTTATTTTATTTTCTGCATCTTGTATCAATAGTTTCCTCTTGCATTCTTAGGAACGGTATTTTGCCAAATACTAAATCAAGCTAATGATAGTTCCATGAACAGGAGTGTTAGAACGAAATGAGATGTCAATATGTTTCCACATTCTCTAAATGATTCTGGAAATTTATTGGCATATGTAATCATAATAGAGCTAGGCATTGTACCAAAACCCTTTTTGCAAAAACCTTGGTTGGTCTGAAAGAGCAGGGATCTAAACACTTCATCCAGCTTAAAGATTTTCAGCACCTCCTAATCTTTCATCCTTATCTGAACAGCCCTCCACCAATACTCCTGTGCACCTTTTTGCAGTCAGGAACTGCATAGCCCTGCCTACCTGTCCAGCCAATATATATTTAGCAAAACATACCTGCAAATTCCCTAATCCCTTCCCTTTTCCTCTGGTTTTTCACAGTTCCCTTAAAAAACTGTTATAGAGTGATCTTTGGCGCTTAATACAACATCATCGTTGTTGTTGTTGTTGCAGGGAATCGTTTCCAAATGATCTCCAGTTCAGCATTTTAATGAGGTTTACTGTTGATCAGACTCAGACACCCAGCTTGAAGGTAAGAACTTGTGAAGCTTTCAAAGCAAATGAGACTTGTAAAAATTCTACTCATGAATATTTTTGTATCTGTGTTGCATTCTGTGTGGCTGGTTTTCAATTGGTGGGTTTTGTTTTTATAAAATTTCAGACAGTCAAGCCAGCACTGCAGGACCAGCTTCGCTCTTTTTGGAGCTCCAAGGTTTTTGTCTGCATTATTGCTTTTTTAACCTACAATGTGTGAATTTTACAATTTTTTAATTTTTATTTGTATGCATCCATATGCAGCTACTAACCTTTGCAAGGAACTCTGACTGAGCATGCTTTCGTCCAATTAATGTCAAGCGTTACGCTTCTGTTAACGTTTGACAGTGAACCGTACAAGAAAACACAACAAGAACAGCAAAACAATAAACCACAACTGTATGGCTGCCTAACACCAAGCTGGTTATGCAAACTCACTCTGTCAAGTCTCTTCTAATTTTATGTTGGTTATTTCCCAAACCTGATTTTATAGATTTAGTGGTCTCAAAGCTGAATTTATTCCTGAGCTTCCCACAGTCATGTGGTACTTTTGCATATTCAGTATTAGAGGCACTTACCTCTATTTTTTAAAAAAAAGTGTTTTAGGATACAACAATGGAAATTAAAATATTGATATGGAAGCTGAAAAGGTATAATGCATTTTGGAATATATAAAAGACAGACTAAACTACACTGCAAAATTGCAGTGGGAGAAACTTTAGCCTTGGGTATAAATGCAGCAAATATTAAGCATTTAAACTGAGACAATTTGGGAAAATAACAAGCATATATACAACCAGCGGTTTTCCTCTATCCTGCACGCAATAAATGTACACAGTCTGTTGAAAGCTTTTCACAAGATGGCACTTCTTTGTCCTTGAACACAATCGCGCTGAAGTCGCACGCAAATATATCTTCATTTGTATAATATGCAAAATAACTTGATTGTACATGCTAGAGAGAGATTGGTTTTAATGCTATTTGTTAATGCAAATCTTTGACCTTTTTTCTGGATTTTAAATTTAAAACAAAGAGTCATATAGAGAGATTTGTTAGCTGAAGGTAGGATTTTCCCTAATTGCTGGATGATCGTAATATATATCCCTTTAGCTGCAAATGGTTAAATTCTATCATATTACTGTAGACATGAGAGCTTTATGTAAGTGTTTATGCAGGTATATACTTCTGAAAGTTTGAAACACCAGAATTATAAAACTGACTTGTCAGATAAAACACCTGATGATGGAGGGAGAGAATAGTACTGCTTGAATATCTGTCAAGGTCAAGGGGGTGGGGTTAGGGGGGGAGAAATCCCTCTGTCTAGGAAAGTACTCAGTCTGTCTGCATCTGATGTAAACAGAATTTACATTTCATTTCTGAAGTAAGGGAAACAGTAGTGAAAAGCTTCCCAGGCTTCCGTAATGCACTTTTTAGAACTGAGTCCCATGGACTGCTGAGTAGGGAGCAACAAGAAGAAAGTAGGTAGAAATTGTGTGTTATACATGGTGCTGATTCGTCACCAGCACTTCTTATTTAATTCTGTCAAAATACAGAATTAAAATATTTAAAACCAGATTATGGTATCTAAAAACATGGTGCTGTCTATTGTTTTTGTTATTAATATATGGCACTTGTGCTGGCACAATATATTTTTGAAAAGGTGGAATGATAAAGATGAAAAGAGAAATTATCTCTTTTCTTGAGAACAGTTAGCACAATGTCATATATTTTTTAAGATGTTTGTGTTCTTAAAAGAACATAAGAGCAGCCCTGCTGGATTGAACCATAGTTTCATCTAATCCAGTTTTCTGTTTCTAAGAGTGATCAGCAACATGCCTCTGAGAGGTTCATACACAGTCCATGAGAGCAACATCCTTCCCTTGCCTGCTCCTAGCATATGGCATTCAGTGATATATTGTCCCAGAACATTGAGTTTCCACTTAGCCATTGATAGGCGTATCCTGCCTGGATTTGTCCATTGCTTTTTAAAGCCATCTATCCATCATCTTAACTCATGACACTGACCTTGTTTGCATGACACAACAGGCTCATCAGCGGTTGTTTAACCATGATGAGCCCTGGCACTTACAGGCAACATTTTAAATGTGCAAACTCCACCTGGGAGTTTGTTGTAGGGTTATATGAGTGTTGTTTAGCCCTCAAATAACCCTTGATGGCTGGATTCGCAGGCCATGACAACCCCCCATTTGGGGCTGCATATTCAAAATGTCACCCAGCACACAATGCAGCTCATCTTGGGTTAAATAACCCAAGTTGAGCCGGTCATGTCATTTGAACCAGCCCAACGTTTGTAAGTTTATATCTGAGGGCTGCCTTGGATATTTTGATGGAATCAGACGGAATATGCCAAATGAGGAGTCTGTCATGTTGGAAGAGTCAGATGAAAGGCTAACATACACAATTTGCGGTCCAGCTTCAAAGAGTGTGGCCAGTTGTCTTTCCATTTTGACATGTAAGATTTCTCTCCAGTTATTTCCTCCCAAGTACCTAAACATGTGTGAAGTCAGTAAGAAGAAAAACTGACTATTGGAACATTATAGAAGAATTATTGAGTTCTAACCACAACTGATGCTACTACCTTGATTTCCAGTGGATTAAGTACTTTCCAACTTGAAAGTGGCCATGCCAGTAAAACATGCTTGTGTGTTACACAAGCATCTTCTCCATTGTGATAAAATAACTTACTGATTTTCTTCAATCTGCACCTATAGCAGCTAAATTGGCACAGCAGAGTAGAAACTATTGATGAAATAATAATAATAATAATAATAATAATAATAATAATAATAATACCACCAAATGACAAAAATGTTGTTGAGAAGGAAGAAGAAAAAAGAAAAATATACACCACTGGCCATGGAAGTCAAAGAACTATGGCAACAGGAAAAGGTCACAATTATTCCATTAGTCACATCAGTCACTGGCATCACATCAAAAAACTATACAGAAAACCTCCAAACACTGGGCCTACCAGAATACATCCACACCAACATCCAGAAAGCAGTTATAATTAAAACATGCTCAATCGGCAGGAAATTCCTGAATCAATAAAAGACAGCATGACTTGGCAAAGCCCGTTATGTCCGTCTAGAAAAACTGCCATGAGCGAGAAAGAGATACATAATAATAATAAATTTATTTCTTACCCGCCACTCCCTCTGGATCGAGGCGGGGAACAACATTAAATACAAAATAGTATAAAATACATAAAACCAATAAAAACATATAAAACTTATACATTATTAAAAGAACAACGAAACATCTTAAAATTCAACTTGGTAGGCCTGTCAGAAGAGATCAGTTTTTATGGCTTTCTTCAAGTCAGAGAGACTGTTCTCCTCCGACAGGCCATTTCACAGTCTGGGAGCAGCAGAAGAGAAGGTCCTCTGGGTAACGGTTGTCAGCCTAGTTTTGGCTGAATGGAGTAAATTCTTCCCAGAGGACCTGAGTGTGCAGGGCAGATTGTACAGGGGAAAGTGATCCTGCAGGTAACCTGGACCCAAACCATATAGGGCTTTAAAGGTAACAGCCAACACTTCTTCATGGTCTCTGTGTATCACACATATGGGCTCTGCGCCTGCGCGGAGCCTCGCCTCGGAAACTTCTATAACTGAGGAATTTTTTTGGGGCAAGAACCCTCCCCCACCATCATACTGCGCATGCTCCGTGCATTCCCGCCCTAATCCTCAGTTCCTTTTCAACCGCCTACTCAGTTGCCTTACCAGAGGCTTCGTTACGGTAGAAATTCCATTAGTTTAGTTGCTGAGGATTTTTTCTCGTCAATTACTAAATTATCTTTTTTCTTAAACATATATCTATTTTTAAAAAAGAAATGGTTCTCTTTGTTCGCCTCAGAACGCTGAGGCATATGGCCTTAAAGGCCCCATTTTCTAAATGTGCCCATTGTGGCAGCAAACTACCACCTTCTGATGGACATTCTCTCTGCCTTCCTTGTCTTGGAGAGGCACACGTAGTAGAGAGCTGTCGTTTCTGTATGTTATTTTCTAAACAAGCAAGAAAAAATAGAGCAGATCACCTTAAAGCTCTTCTCTGGGAAAAGGTCTTAAAGCAGTCAACCCGCCGTCCTCCTCTCATAAGAACAAAACTATGGAAACCACTGAGGGACCGGGACCTTCCACGCAGGAAATTAGCACAACCAAGGATCCCCCTACTCCAGGACAATCTTTGGTGATTTTAACAGCAAAGAAAATTTCCAAAAAGGACTCCGTACCTAAGAAGAAAAAATCCAGAGATACGAGCATCAGACAGTCGGTTGTTACTTCGATACCACCAGTGCCTCCACTACTGGATTCTATTCAGATTATGGTTATGAGTCCACCCCCACTACTGATTATCGATCCAGTATCGACAGCATTGGAAGGAGAAATTAGGGAGTTATCCCCACCTCGAGTTTCGAGTCCAACCTCAAGAGCCTACCGTACTGCAGCACATGGAGGAAAGGGCACTATCTCCTCAACACCGACAGGATGGGGATACGGTCTCTGCATCACTCCCCAGGTCCTTCAACATCGCATAGCAGGGACACGGAGATGGACAGATACTGTGCTTGTGATTACCAAGAACAATCACGGTCTCCACTTTGTGATGGGGACCGAGCATCAAATTGGTCAGTGCCTTCCCTCGGTACTATGAGGACTGGGACGAGTGTCAGGATCAAGAGCGTTTTTACGAACGAACACACTATCTCAGTGGGACGATGTATGATTGCCGACCAAGTTCTGCAGTTCCACACTCCCGCCACGCATCAGGGAATACGGGTTTCAACCCCCATCGATACCACAACACTCTGGATTGCACGCAGCAGATCACTTGTGTTCGGATGTGACTGTTATGGCTTCACAACGAGGAGAGCCCTCCCGTGCACAGTCCCCCCTGCCATCAGCAGAGGCTCAACCCGAAGTACTAACACACCCTCCTAATGTTGAGGTGTCTAGTTCGGCAGAGGATTATCAATCTGACTCATTGTCCTACTCATCTGTGCCACTGTCCATTTCCTCGCCAGATGAATTTGTACTTTCCAAAGACCAAGCCTCACCATCTGAGGATATGGGTCTCTTCTCGGATCCAGTATTGAGGATGGCTCAAGCCCTAGGAATCGAGGCTCATCAGCAAATTCACCAAGTCAAGGATCCCATATATGATGCCATATATACTAAATCCACAGTACAAGTAGCAGTTCCTTTTTTGCCAGCTTTACTGCAGACAGTCAAACAGTCCTGGAACACCCCTTCATCAGTGGTTCCTACCTCTAGGATTGAGGATCTCCCTTTCGATGGGGAGGGTCTTTTTAATGCTAAAACAGACAACCAAATGGACTCTGTACTGAAGGCATGGTCCACGGCAAAATAGATGGGGATTGGTCAGCAACACACCCCGACACCCTTCAAACCAAGATGGTTCCAGCCTCAGAACCCCTTCCATAATCACCAATTCTCCAATAGAACTACTCGGTATCAGCCTCAGCAGCAGAGTAAGCAGTATCAGTCTCAAAATCCACAGGCAGCCAGACGTCGACCTGATCTGGCATCAAAACGTCGTCTTTGACTTGGTCATTGGGACGGCCCTGCATCCACCTTTAGCCACCACACCACAGTGTTTGGCGACTGCCTTTCGTCCTTCCTACATACTTGGACAGACATTACAACAGATGCATGGGTTTTAAAGATTATCAATACCGTTTACCTATTCTATTTCGAAGCCCTTCCTCCACTGGGCACGATAAAGATTACCCCTCCCTCTCTAGGCATAATCAAAGAGTCCATGTCTTTATTGCAGAAGGGAGTGCTTCAACTGGTCTCACAGTTCGACACCAAGCAAGGATTCTTCTCCTGCTACTTTACGGTGCCCAAACGGGATGGAGGTCTTTGACCTATTTTGGACCTCTAGCTACTAAACTACTTCATTTGCAAGAAAAAAATCAGGATGACAATGTTGGGGTCGATCATACCACTTCTCTGATTAGGGGTTTGGTTCGCATCTGTGGACTTGAAGGATGCCTACTTCCACATTGCCATACAACCTCACCACCAAATATTTCTTCGATTCACCATTGGACCAGATGTGTACCAATTAAAGGTCCTCCCATTCGGCCTTTCGTCAGCTCTGAGGGTTTTTACGAAATGCATGGCAGTGGTATGCACCTATCTGCGTCTCAGAGGAATCGAGATCTACCCCTGCTTAGACGACTGGCTGATCATCTCCCTAGACAAGAATACACTGCAGTCTGCAATTCATACAGTTCTCAATTTACTCACAACCCTTGGACTTTGTGTCAATATGGGAAAATCAAAATTGGTCCCTACACAAAAGATCCAATTTATAGATGCTCTCCTAGACGCGCAGTCAGGATGGGCTTATCTGCCTCGGGATCAAGCAGATCAACTCATCGCCCTAGCCACTACTCTATACTTCAACAGAAGAACAAAAGCACAAGTAATTCAATGTCTACTCAGATACATGGCAGCCATGGTATCAGTGGTAGAATGGACCAGATTGAAAATGAGACGTCTACAGATATGGCGAGCGATGGTCAACGGTTTTGAATCCGACGGTCGTCAGTACCGCCTGACTATCCCGGACAATGTGGCTTGCTCTCTTCTTTGGTGGATGAATCCAAAAATTCTTATCAACGGCATCCTACTTGTCTGACCCTCACACACCAGAGTCACTCCAGGGTTGGGGGGCACACTGCGGAGCCCTCTGCACTCAAGGGTTATGGACGTAGAAGGAGAGCTGAATGCACATAAATGCCTTGGAACTACTTGCCGTATGGAAGGCAAACCGAGGTTTGGGACAGATTCATTCAGATCCAAATGGACAATACCTCTGTTCTTTGGCACCTGAACAAGCAAGAGGGGACACACTCCCCTCTGCTAATCGGTCTAACTTTGAGGCTGTTTGCATGGATGACGCTCTAAGCAGGACCACGGAATCGACTCACAAATGGAAACTTTCCCATTCTTTTTCAGCAATGGGGAACCCCTGCGGTGGATCTCTTTGCCACAGAGGAGATTCGACATGTCCTCTTTTTTGCTCCCGAGGAGGAACGGGAGTGAAGTCATTAGGGGACGCCTTCTCTCTAGAATGGAAGGGGATCCTATTTTATCTGTTTCCAACTTTTCCCCTCTGACGAAAGTAGTTGCGAAAATGAGACAGGACTGCACCAACTGCATACTAATTGCACCATGGTGGCCAAGGCAGGCTTGGTATCCGTCACTCCTCCACCTTTCCCGGGGATATCACTGCCAACTACCACTTCCCCGGATCTCATAACTCTCCACAACAGCCTCATCTATCTTCTGGACATTGAGAACCTTGGGCTTGACAGCATGGAGAATCCAGTGATACCACAAGGTGTACAAAAATTCTAGATACAGTCCATAAACCCTATACTAGGAGGTCCTACATGGCTAAATACTCGACCTTCGACTCCTTTGCAAAACAACATAATTTCGATTCCAAGTCTTGCCCTATTACAGATATCCTTTGTTTCCTTTCTCATCTTTCTCAGAAGGGACTGGGATATTCGTCAATAAGAGTTTACCTTGCAGCCATTTCAACTTCTTGCGATCTAGTCGCTAGATTTACCATTTTTACTCACCCCATGGTCAGATCATTTCTGAAAAGACTGAAAAACTTAATGCTCCCTTTAAGATCTATTGCGGTGGCTTGAGATTTACCCCTAGTTCTAAAGGTCCTCACTTCAAAGCCTTTTGAACCCATGGCAACGTGTGATCACCGTTTACTTTCCTGGAAGGTGGCTTTTTTAGTGGCAATTACTTCGGCCAGAAGAGTCGGGGAGCTAACCACATTACATGCTGGTCCACCATACCTCACATTTCACAAAGACAAAGTGGTGCTTCGCCCTGACATCTCTTCTATACCAGAAATAGTGTTGTAGTTTCACCTCAATGAATCTATTGTTCTACCTGCTTTCTTTCCTTCCCCAGTATCAGATCTGGAGAAAAGACTTTAGACGTTAGAAAAGCCCAAGCCTTCTATCGATCCAGAACTGAAAGTTTTCGGAAAACCAAAAAACTCTTTGTGTTCTATGGGAAGCCTAGGAAAGGTGCTCCAGTCACTTCCCAGTGTTTAACTTTGTGGATTACACAAGCCATTAAGCTGGCCTACCAACTCTCCGGGTTGGAAATCCCTTCACATCTTCAAGCTCACTCGACACGGGGATTGCAACTTCCACTGCCTTTGCTACATGAGTTCCACTTTTGGATGTGTGCAAGGCTGCCACATAGACTACCCCTTCAATCTTTGTACAACACTACAAGCTCAATGTGGATGGTCATTCCGATTCTCGGTTTGGCAGAGCAGTCCTCTCATCAGTATTGCAGTAGGAGACCTTACCCTCCTCCGGTAAGTAAGCTCATTAATCGCGTGATGCACAGAGACCACGAAGAAGAAATGCAGGTTGCTTACCTTTAACTGTAGTTCTTCGAGTGGTCATCTGTGCATTCACACAACCTTCCCACCGTCCCCGCTTCGGTGTCAGTGTCTGTTTTTGGGACCAGAAGTAACTGAATCCTGTTTTTGGGGGATCTGTCAGTCTCAAGGAACTGAGGACTAGGGCGGGAACGCCCGGAGCATTCACAGTGTGACAGTGGGGGAGGGTTCCCACCAAAAACATTTTCCTCAGCTATAGAAGTTTTTGAGGCTAGGCTCTGCGCAGGTGCAGAGCCCATATGTGTAATGCACAGATGACCACTCGAAGAACTTCAGTTACAGGTAAGCAACCTGCATTTTATACTTTTCCCAGAAACTAATTGGCAGCCAGTGAAGTGATTTTAAAAGTAGTGTAATATGGTGACCAACCTAAAAATGACCTAGAGATGACATGAGGAATCAGCCATGCCAGTCTTCCATTGTTACAGACTTTGTCGGCTTAGTATTTTTAAATTATGAATATTTAAAACATGTTAAGTTATGGTGTTGTGAGGAGGGGGTGTCTGTTTTTGGTGCTCCTAAGGACTTGAGAGCACCATGGGATTTTTTACGTTTTTCCATACAGACAGACCTCGAATTTGGTATCTCAAACTACATTGAAAACTCAGCTTCAACAGTGGTTTGCCTTGTAGCATTGAAGAGTTGCTGTTAAGATACCTTTTGATATGCCCCTTCAGTATGCTATATGCATAGTTCTCTCAGTCTTGCTTAATAATCTTTACAGTATTTTTATATTGGAAAACTCTGGGTTGGGTTCAGAAATCCCTTCTGCACTTGGAAGGTTTTTTCCACTCATAAGAAATGTTGGGTGAGTAAAGTGAAACTGAATCCAGAGACGTTCTGCTTTCACAACTGTTATAAACCCTAACTATTATAGTATTGTGCATACCCTTGCATAAGTTTCTGTCCAAAGGTTTGCAGAACAGTAATATCAACTATTTTCCTTCTATTCACAGTTCTTTGGATCCAACCCACTGACCTTGTACATCTTGTTACAATAAGACAATTTCTTACAGCTATTATCGGCATCAAATGCAAAGAAAAGTTTTATTATTTATCCTGTTAGGATAGCATTGCAGGGTTATTCTCAAGTTTTTTTAAAAAACCTCTCCATCAGCCTGCTTCTGTACATCTGTTTGATTCTCCTTATCTTTATAGGTAAAAGTTGCAATTCTTAAATACATAGAGACCCTTGCACAACAGATGGACCCAGGAGATTTTGTAAATTCTAGTGAAACTCGTCTGGCAGTGTCTCGAATTATCACTTGGACAACAGAACCTAAAAGCTCAGATGTTAGGAAGGTATGTTGGTTTATGTTAAAATGTATATGAAGTGGCTCTTTTCAAGATTTTAATTCTCACCATGACTGCAATAGGACTGAGTAATGTGTAGGATTGTACTGTACATGTAATTTTTAACAAAATAGAAAGAGAAGAGATGAAACGCCACAGGACAATTGGTGCCATAGTTGTTGAGGAATATGTGGAGTGTGAAGTGGTTCAAACATATATTTTTTTTTTTTTGCTAAAAAAATGTTTTACGAATATTTCAAACAGCTCCTGCGGTCCACAGCTACCCTATTAGCTTGTGAGGGCTAAAACTTTGGCTTGTATCTAGCAGTGCCCCACAGCTACCCTATTAGCTTGTGAGGGCTAAAACTTTGGCTTATATCTAGCAGTGTTCTGCTAGCAGAATAGATATCGCTAGGAGGTCAATTACCCCTCCCCCCTGCAGCCCCCCATGCATCCACCAAATCTACTCTAGAGAGTTGGGGAAAGGGAAATATATATTGTACAAGAAGTCGTCAGTTTGTATAATGTTGGTTTTAATCATTTGGTTGCAATAAAATATTTAGACTGTGATTGTCTGATTGAATTCGTAGTTTGCCAGAAAGTGTCCACATTTTTGTTACAATAAATCTTGACACTAATGAGTAGATTCCTGACTCTTTACATCTATTTTAAACCTGGCCTATTTATTCTTTTTCCTAGGCTGCACAGTCAGTCCTGATTTCTCTTTTTGAACTCAATACCCCAGAGTTTACAATGCTGTTGGGTGCTTTACCAAAAACCTTTCAGGACGGTGCCACAAAGCTTCTTCACAATCATCTCCGGAATACAGGAAATGGTGGCCAGGTAATTGAGGCTTTTAAACTATTCCCCATTAAAATACTTAAGGGTTTGATCATCCAACAGAGATTTAAAGGATGCTTGACTATGATAAATGTATGCATTTGATAACACAGGATTTTCATTATTAAAATTATATATATATATATATATATATATATATATATATATATTCATTCTATTTCAGGGGTCCATGGGAAGCCCTTTAACAAGGCCTGTTCCACGCTCCCCAGCCAGTTGGTCTAGCCCCATCACTTCCCCAACCAATACATCCCAAAATACTTTGTCACCAAGGTAAGAGACCAAATTATATTTGGTTGGATCCAAAGTTTACCCTTCATGAACAGAAGGGCTCCTTCCTTTGATGGAGGGAACTGGGATCCAGCAGAACCTGCATTAAGCCATTGCAATTACACGAAAAACTTCTTCATTATGCTTTTTTGTTGTTGTTATACAGTGCATTTGATTATGACACAGAAAACATGAATTCAGAAGATATTTATAGTTCTCTCCGTGGTGTAACTGAAGCAATTCAGAACTTTAGCTTCCGCAGTCAGGAAGATATGAATGAGCCTATGAAACGGGATTCAAAAAAAGAGGATGGCGATTCAGTGAGTATTTCAGTTAGAGCAAAAATAGAATTGTACGCCTAAAAAAAGATAAAGTAACCCTGGGTTTGTCCTGCCTTATTGCATGGCTCGTTATTAGCAACACATTCATAAAACAAACCTGTGTGCAAGAAATTCGTGGAGTCAGGCACCAGCCAAAGGAAATGGAATTTGTCAGTTAAAAAATAGCATGGAGCCAGGATTATTGGGGCAATGAAGGGATCAAATTAAAACAATGGAAAGACCCTGATTTTGCAGCTAGTTTTCTTCATAAACTGTAGTGCGTTAGTAAAACATTTTTCTTTACATACTTACTTTTGAATGGCAAATACGTCATCCAGAAGATATACCTGCTTCGTCAAAAACCTAAACCTAGCCTGAAGCTATTTTTTAATTAAAGTTCCACTGTAATGCACCTTTTTCTGTTTAAAAAAAAATGGTAACTTTGCAAAAGTAAGCAATACTTCTGAAAATCATATGCATATCTCAATTAAAACAACTATATTAGCCTGCAAATCGTGCTTATATTTTTATATCCTTTTTTGCCCCTGTTAGATTTGCAGTGGGTCTGGAATAGTAGATCTGCGCGCAGGAGGTGGTGCCACTGATACAGGCCGAACAGCTCTTGACAACAAAACCTCATTCCTTAACACAATGCCTCCTCATTCTTCCCCACGGTCACGTGATTATAATCCATACAATTACACGGATAGTGTTGGTTCTTTTAACAAATCAGCTTTAAAAGAGGCCATGTTTGATGATGATGCAGACCAGTTTCCTGATGGTAAGTCTAGTGCATTGCAAACGGCATTGGGGAAGGGATATATGGAAGGAATAGTGCGGGCAGAAGTAAAGAGAATTATTACCTGATCCAAGTAATATGGAAGGAAAACAGCCGTGGAAAAAAGGGCTTCTAGCAGATGTCTTGAATTATAATAAGCTGATTCAAAATCTGAAACTTGATATCCAAGATGTTAACTTTGAAAGCACACAAAGATTAAACTAAATCTTGGATTGTATCCAATGGTGCCCTTCTGCGGGCGGCCTAGTCCTGCTGGCAGTGGGACACATGCGACCCCTACGACTTTCAGCCACAGTGTAGCACTTCCGGGGGCAAGGATCAAGATAAGCAGAAATGCAGAAAATCTCTAAAGAGATGGGAGAGTATGTATGTAAACTTTCTCTCTTTCTCCCTCCCTCTCACGCGCACATGCACACACACACACACACACACCAGATTGTGTGGTGGTGTTTTTTTAAAAACAAACAAAAATCTATTTTCTGGATTGGTCTGACATTTAGAAAACATTTTATCTACTAGTAGGATATATGAGAGTACTAAGCTTGTTTTGGTCTGCGGTATCAGGAGAGGAGCATTAATCAGTCTACCATCTCAGTAACCACAGTTTTGGAGTTTCTCAAGGATGTTCTGGACCTTGCCCTTAACCCAGTATGCTCTGTAAAGAGGTAGAGGCATTAGGCACTTTTATTAGGCTGTCCACGATGTTGGTGTAACCTACTGTCAAGGAGTCTACTTTGGCTGTAAGGCAACTCTGTTTTATTGAGAGTAATGCAGTTGCAGGAAGAGGATCCTACAGACAAAGACCTTCTCTCCTGGCAGTATGAAAAGCAAGTATATTTATACAAGTAGCATTTTACCCAGTTAACAGTTGGCAAATAGCATCTTAACCAATTAGCATTTGTCAAAATTCTAAAGCAAAACAAAGACAGATCAAAAGAAAACTTACTTCATTCTACCTTATCAACAGGTGGCCCATAACTCTTCTAGCAATGTCAGATTAACCTGGATTGTCAGTCGTCCTCATCAAGCTGTTTATCTGTCTCATCCCATATCAAAAGTTCTTGACAGTTAGAACTTCCAGTTAAGCAGTTTCAGCATTACCTCACATTCAGGCACATACATCATTCCAATCCCACCATGCAGTTCACTTGCAAGAACCAAACTACATACAGAGGCCTACATACAGAGCAGGTTTATGAAGGCTTGTGGCCTTGCTTTCTCACTATCATTCGCAACGAGAAGGCTGAATCTGGTCCTCTAAGCCAGTGGTCTTCAACCAGTGGGTCATGAGATCAATCCAGATGGGTCACGACAAAGCTGTTGCCGCCATGTTGGGCAGTTGTGAAATTGTGAAAGTGGGTCCCGTGTTGCAGGTTGGGAGGCTGAGGTGGGTCTCAAGTCTGGACCAGTTGAAGACCACTGCTCTAAGTTGACTGGAGATAGGAGAGTTTGGTCTTCTGAGGGGGGGTATGTCCTCAGCAGAGGGTGAGGCCTGGGGAGGAAACTGGCAAGCCAAGTGAGGACCTCCTCTGGGTCATATTTGGCCCACAAGTTGAAAGTTTCCCATCTCTAACATAAAAAAAAGAATAGAGAAACATTTAAAACCTTCTTTAGTTTGGAATATCAACGTGTGTATTGCAGAAGCCTACAAAGCCTCCAGCAGAACACTACCTGGAGTGGTCCTTGTCTGTTCCCCTAGAGAAGCAACCGCATCCTTGGCCACACCTGTAGTAGGAGAGTTTACTGGTAAATTAATCTTCCCATCTGCAGGTTATATATTAAATAAAATTAAATCCCTATTGATTGTCTGTTAGAGTACTATTCCCATCCAGGGAGGTGTTTGTTAACTCTGCTGTTGTACATCTTCTGTAATATGTTTCTACCAGATGATAAAAGCAGGAGTTTTTTTTTAATAAATTCACATTTTTCTTTGGCACAGAGCATCCCCTGGATCATTCTGATCTGGTTGCAGAATTGTTGAAGGAATTATCAAACCATAATGAGAGAGTTGAAGAACGGAAAGCTGCTCTTTTCGAATTAATGAAATTGACACAAGAAGAATCTTTCGGTGTTTGGGATGAGCACTTCAAAACAATTCTGCTTCTGTTACTTGAAACCCTTGGGGACAAAGAGGTAAGGCCTAAACTTACAAAAGGAAAAGCAATCTATACGGCTGTTCTACTTTCCTGCTACTTATCTGGACTTGGGTCAAACCTTGATACCAATGTTCTCCTTGAATACCTAGTATGTCAAGATAACTAAAGCTTTGCCTGAGTAGGAGACTGAGAAAAATGTTGCTTTCTTGATATTGCCCCAGTTTACATACATAGACAGCATTGATGACTGTTAAAAAGTTTTTTAATACCAAAGTTGATGTTCAGTACCTGGATGACATACAGGGGGGAGGTGTGCCCCTCATACTACTGATGTCAGCTCGATCCTGTTACTATATTTGCAATGACATTAGATGTGCTATTTTACCGAAAGCAAATATATAATATATTCCCAGCTTAGTATTAAGTAAAGATGGTATTCACCACAAAAAATCTATCATGGGGAAAGATGTTTGGATTCTTCACAACAAATGTATAATGTTTTACACAAAATTAATCTGGAAAGGTCCTTATTTTCAGAGACCCCCAAAGGAGGAATTAAATAGTGAATTCAGTTCTGGAAATATGGCACTAGGTTTTCATAATTCCACTGTAAAAAATAATCAGTTTTAAACTTTGCAAAAAAGACTAAACCACGTATGTTTAAATTTTCAGCATGCAATTAGAGCACTGGCTTTGAAAGTCTTGAGAGAGATTTTAAGGCACCAACCAGCAAGGTTTAGAAACTATGCAGAGCTCACAATCATGAAGACCCTAGAGGCTCATAAGGACCCTCACAAGGAGGTTTGTATGCAGTTCTTTAGGCTTGTGTTGTCCTTGAGGATGTGACTGACGCATAATCAATGTGAAATGAAAAGAAAGAATATAGGGTATTTGTCGTAAGAGGAGCATAAGACTCAGGGGAACTGCTGTAATTGATTAAGTCAAGTTGAATTCTGTGAAAGTGAGATTGTCATGCTCTCAACTACCACAAATATTTCCCTAGTGCCACAGATTTTGTGGGGTGGGACTATTTCTCATTTGTGGCAGAGGAGTCCTTTAAACTCGGTTTCAAGAAGGTTTGAATCATTCTTAACTTGCAAGCTATTTCCTATCAAGATTGTGAGCGTCACTAGGATGCAGTATTGTAAATAATAAACATTCCTCAGGCACCTAAAATAATAAAATAAAATAATTGCCCAGCAGGGGGCCTACTAGGCAAGGCCCACATAATTGTCCCCACCCAGGTGGTTGCTTCATTCGCATATACGTCTATATTGTCGCTAAACTGTTCCCTTACTGAGATGTCCTTTAATCGGTTTTTCTTTTTACATGCCATGTGCAAATAAACTCCATTTAGCTGTAAAGTCATTCTCAAGAATATATAAAGCAGCAATTAAATGTCTCATTATCAAGCCTTATCATAAAGTAATAAGTTAGAACTACAGCTGGAAATAATGGGTTACATTTTTGAACTAACAGGGATTTGGGAACATGTTCTCCATTTCTTTTCCAGCGGGATTTTGTTGTTAAAGACACAATATAAGTACAGTGCATGGAGTTAAAACATCCAGATCCTTGACTTTTCACCCAAGTAAATTACTTCATTGATTGGAGGCATCCATTCACATCTTCAGATCTGAGGATGTTGAATGTTTTTTTTAAAACTGCCCCCCCCCCCCCACTTCACAGAGATCTTCTAATAAGAATTTTAGTTATAAACGACATGTATTTACAGTGATTTTTCTACAAGGTTTTAACAATATACCAAAAATAAAATTGAACAAATGCAATTTAATTGCTTCTTCATGCTTCTGTTTAATTTTTAGGTGGTAAGATCTGCTGAAGAGGCTGCTGCTATGCTGGCCACATCCATTAGTCCAGATCAGTGCATCAAAGTACTTTGTCCCATTATTCAAACAGCAGATTACCCTATAAATCTGGCAGCAATCAAAATGCAGACTAAAGTGATAGAGAGAGTACCTAAAGAAACACTTGCTCAGCTCTTGCCAGAAATAGTACCAGGTCTAATACAGGTAAGAAAATATAACATATGTACAACTAATGATATATGAAAAGCTGGTGAATTGTCTGGATTGCAAAGAATTAAACCCAGATAGTTTTTCTGAGACTACCCCATTTTTAAGCCTGCAATCCTCAGCACACTTGATAGTGAGTAGGCACCACTGTATACAGGTTCTACACTGACTTTTAGTCTGCTACCGAGCTAGGTTTAAGATGTTGGTATTAGTATACAAAGCCCTATACAACTCAGGACCAGGTTACCTCAAGGAATGTCTCCCCCTATACCAACCTCCCAGGCCTTTACGATCCTCAAGGGAGGCCCTATTGTCCGTGCTGCGGGCTACAGATTTCCATCTGGCGGCGAGAGGGAGACGGGCCTTCTCTGCAGTGGAATGATCTCCTCCCCTGAGGTATGTCAGGCCTCAACACTGTTGTGTTTTAGGAGTTTATTGAAAACATATCTGTTTGCTTTGGCATTCCCCCAGCCAAGACCTTATCTTTGCACCAAGCTCATGAGACTTGTGTGCACATGTGATTCTTTTTGTTTGTCCTTACTCTCTCGTAAACCACTTCAAAATTTGTTTCAAATGAGAAGCAGTATATAAATATTGCTAATAAATGAATACATAGATTTATGAGTAAGCATGCATAGAAATAACATGTAAGTAATCTTGTACATTGAATAGATTGAAAATCTTTCACCCAGGCTGATTTCTTTGGAGCAGTTTATCATCCTGTCTGTCTAGAACAGGGCTGAGCAACATGCAGCCCACAGGCTGCAGAGAGTTTTACAGGCCTCAGATTATTCCCAGCCCATTTCAATATACTTGCAGTGACTCCCCCCTTTTGTGTGTGTGTGTGTAATTTATACATTAACTATTATTGTTTTAAATACTAACTTTTATTGCTTTCTAGGGCTATGATAACTCTGAGAGCAGTGTTCGGAAGGCTTGTGTATTCTGTCTTGTAGCCATTCACGCAGTAATTGGTGATGAGCTGAAACCACATCTCAGTCAACTCACTGGCAGCAAAGTAGGTGGAGACTTGTCAGACCTGAAAGCCTATTTTCATTTCAGTAGTTGCTACAAAGAGGATTGATTTTAGGGATGGGGAAAAAATTCAGTACCTGGTCTTGCCTGTTATCTGGCAAGAGGTACCCTATTGGTCATTTTATTTTCTTTGAACCACCTTGAGTGTTTGTAGTAAATATGGTATATAAACAAACTGTCTATAACTATTGGTCTGCTTGGTATAAAGTCAGGGTTGGATTAAAGTCCTGTTACAGAGGAGATGAAGATTCAGTTTGTACATTAAGCAGAACCAAGTGATTGACAATTCCCAGACTGTACCATTTCAGCCTGCAGATAAGGAGTCGTGTTTAAAAGCTCCTCAGCCACACATACAAAAGCAACCCTATACATATAGAACAGAGGTGCAGAACCTTTTTCAGTCCAAGGGCCAAATTCCATTTAGGAGAAGCTCTTGGGGACCACATTCTAGTGGTGTCTGGGACTGAAGGCAAAAGGGGCAGGGGTAAAAATAGCACAATATTTAACTTAAAGCTCTTTCTGACAGTAATTAAACTTTAGGAGAGTCATTTCAGGCTTTTAGAATGGAGGGAAATTGCACAAAACCTGTAAAATGACCAAATGATCTGTTGTGGGCAAAGGAGTGGGGCCAGGAGAAGGAGTGGGGCCATCTGGGATACCCCAGAAGATTGGAACCCAGGGTCTGATGTTCGGCACCCCTGAATTAGAACTAGTATAACATGGCATGGTTATGCTAGTATACTGGAGATCTTCTTTTTGGCATACCAGTTTTCTGTGTGCAAGGAATTCCCCCCCACCCCACACACAGGGCAGCATTCAAACAAGCAGCTCTTCAATTGGAGCTTGACATGGAAAAGATGTATCATTCAATTCTGTTGCATATATAAATTGGGCCTTAGGTAGTTTGAAACCAGATGGAATTACAGAGTGCTTGTTAGGGAGTGGTAAGCTATACAGTGATCTTCAACTGGTCCAGACCCAAGACCCACCTCAGACTCCCATCCTGCAACATGGGACTCATTTTCACAATTACCCAACATGGCGTCAACAGCTTTGCCGCAACCTATCTGGAATGATCTCACGACCCACTTTTGGGTCACAGCCCATCAGTTGAAGACAACTAAGCTATAGGGAATGATTTTACCAGCACTGTGCTTTCCATCCCAAATACATATTAATATGCCTAATTATCAGGGTTGATAGTACTTTTGAAGTCAAAGTTGCTAAAAATCACATATGAGGAAGATAAAGTAAGTCACCTTCAAAACATATCCATTGTTTGGCAGTATGGGAACAAGCTCTGTGCTGATGCTGTCATTCCTCCCCTCATGCATAAGTAATTATTTCCTGATTTACAGCAAGCCATAATTCCCATTGCATCTCAATCAGCAAACCATAGATTATATTCACCCTGCAAAAGAGGACAACTGATAAAGTATTGTTCAAGAACCTAAACTTTTAGGAGAGAGGAAATGGGAAATGGTAATACAATGTGGGTAATAAAGTTACTGAAATTGTGTTTTTTTTAAAGCAAGGTGATCTGGTACAACAAAAAGTCTTGACTAGTTAGCACAATACTAAAAGACTGAACAACAACAACAGATTGTCATTACGTATTTAAATTATTAAATAAGTCTAAGGCTTAGTTCAGACATAAGAGGAAGCAATGTGTTCCCACTATATGAACAAGCCATGGCAAGCCTTGGGCTTATTTGCTTCCCTCCCCTATGTTTTTTCTTTTGCATCTCTGAGGAGGAGATCAAAGCTCTGCTGCTTTCAATTTTAAACTAACCACAATTCCCTGTAAGATCTTTACTTGGGAAACTATGATTTTTTAAAAACCAGGAGTGGCAAACCTGTGGCCTTTCAAATGTTCTTGGACTTCAATGCTCATCAGCTCCAGCCAACAACACCAATGGACAGGAATTATGGGAGTTGTAATCTACCAACATCTGGAGAGACACAGGTTTCCCACCCCAGTTTAAACTCTGGTTGGTGGGAAGAATCCGTAATCATACCAGGGTTTCAGATCCTGGCTTGTTCTCACACAATCTCCCCCAAGTTCAGTTGTCACGTGGAGCTAGTTTAAAACTTCTCTTGGGAGTGAAGGAGGAATACATAAGCCTGGGGCACAACAATTCTCATTCTTGTAGCATGAAACCATACTTTCCTGTTATGTCTGAACCAAGCCTAAATCTCAGCTCAAGTATTGCAACTGCTGATTTGCAGTCGTTAACAAATATACAGTGTGTACAGTGTACATGAATTGTGAATGGCACTTTTCACTAATGATATAAAACAGTTAATCGTTCCTTCGCTTTAAACTACAATTGCATTTTATAACTCTCAGGGAAAAGTCTTTTTTTTTCCTCTTCATACTTCCTTCCTTGGTAATATGTTTTTCTTTGTTGCTGCTGTTTATAAACCACATAAAATGGCTTGTTTTTTAATATTAAATCTGCCATAAATACTAAACAAGGTATTTTCTGAATTAAATCTGCAGATGAAATTGTTGAATCTTTACATCAAACGTGCACAAACAGGCTCTGGAGCAGGTGATGCAGCAGCTGATGTTCCTGGACAAAGCTAGTGATGCTGATGCCCGCATAATAGGTCTTACGAAGAAAGACACTCAGTGAAAGGAAAAGTCTCCAACACATATTTTGGAACTCTTCATTTTTGTTGGGGTGTTTTAGGGTTTGTTTTTTTTCTCCCCTTAACAGAGGGCTACTCTCAGCCTGCATGTGACTATTGCAGTTATTCCATATCCAAACAAAAAACAGTATTAATATCACTTCACTGAAGCAAAATAAATTTTAAAAATCTAATCCATCATGTTCTTTGTTCACACTCCTCTGGGTGTCTTCCCATTGATTTTTATCAGTGTTATTGTACATTTTTTTTAACTAATTAAACGGGAATGCTTTAAGCTGTAAAAGCTAAAATCTAAATTTCCTTGTTTTTATTCCACTGCAAGGTAACATGGCTCTTCATTTCTGTTTTTGTTTAAGTACCTTTTTTTTTCTTGGACACATAAAGTGGCAGGACACAAGAACAACAAAGCCAGACTGGTCTGAACTGCATCTCAGCTACGTCACTGTACTACAGGTGTATCCTCATATGCATGTCTTGACTCAGATAACTGAGTCGGAAAGCAAGCAGTGCCCATAAAAAGCTGGATCAGTCCAGCTCTGTAAAAGTGGTTATAGTTCACTGTTAAATATGTTTATCCCATAAATAAAAGTTCAGTGCAAACGAGGAGGGCAAGTTCAGTTAGCACCTCCTGTGTGGAAGACAACTTATTAAAATATAGTGTTGCAGAACTGGGGCTGTGTAGCACCCTGCTTTCCCAGCATCAGGTTATGCAAAGTCACTCCGTTCAAGCGGGATGCTTCAGAGCGGAGGGCTCTGCGCAAGCATGCTCAGTATGTATTTTTATCACTAGAATGTTTCCTCTCAACCTAATTACTGGAACTAGTAGTTCTCTCATTTTAACTCACATAGGGATATATGACAGCACTGCAGAAAAAAACTGACAATGACTTTTTGCAAGAATGGGGGTTTCTGCATTGAATGGGGGGGGCTGGGGGAAAGAATCACAAGCACTATAGACCTTGACACCATTGGTTTAGGGTTTTAATTTGAATGAATTGGGAAAGCAGCACCAAATGTATCGAATGGTTTTTAAAGTAGTGTCATCAAGACCATCTGGACTGAGATGTGGGAACGTTTTAAGGTTGTTTCTGTAACTTTTTAAAAACTTTATTGTGAATAATTCATCTTTGTATTTATGGACTGAACAATTGAAAAAGAGAATGAAATCAAGTAAATGCCCCCAAATGTCTTCTGTTTCTCAGATGTAAACACCAGGCTTCTTAACTGAGAGGTGGGAATAAGAACAGCACCCTTCTCACAATGGCTAGAACCTAGATTTTGTGACCATGGTTACATCATCGAGTTTTAGGGATTGTGTCTTTACAGGAGAGAAGATAGCAGTGCCAAGGATGGTGTGTTTTTCTGTGCTAGGCTAAGATTCTCTCTACCTCTTCAGTGTGAATACTTTTGATTAAGCTGCTACCCATAATGTCTTGTGGAAAAAAACTTTTGTCTATAGAAATATTTTTTTATTTTATTTTTTGTTCCTTTGCTATTGTGTATTCAAAGCCCAATTCTTTAACATGCAGCCAAATACCATTTTTAAAGGAGCTAATGACACTTTACTTATTATCCTGAAAGACAAATTGAAATACTTGCAGTTAAATAATTTAATAAGTTACTTTGATTTTGATCAGAAGTGATTCTGATTGGGAAAGATGAGATGTGGTTATTGAAGAAGCAATTTGCTGCTGTTTATTGGGGAAATATTTTAGAAATACATGTAAAAAAATACCTGAAAATTGCATTATTTGTCACTGGCTTTTTTTTAGCAGCTGCATCAGGAAAATAGTCTCCCCTTCTTCATTCCTATATGTGTAACATTCTTGTTTTCTACTGTTCTATTACATTGTGTATTTATAGTTCTCTGCTTACCATTGTGCATATACAGGCAATAAAATGTACATAACATTACTTGAAAAAATTACCTTTGTATATAGCTGTGTTTCTGCTTTATTTAATGATAGGTTATAACATTAAACTTTCAGCTTTCTAAAACCTGCACAAGTGATTGTACTGATCTAGGAATATAGATTTACAGAAATTTGTTTGTCAAATTTAAACAAATCCTCAGCCCGAATGGCAAACAATAAAACAAATTAGATAAACTTAGTTACAGCTGATTCAGAGAACAAAACTCTTAATATTTTCAAACTGGTTACTTGACTTGTATTTCTTCAGAATCCACCTCTCCTACACACACTTTCCTCAACCTAGCAAAAGATCCAATGTATAAGCAGCTTCTACATGCATTACTGACACACATCTGGCTGTATGCATCTATTTGCATGAAGGAACTTGTCTGAGCCATCTTGAACTGGCTGGATGAATCTCTTGAACCAGGGTTGCCAGTTGTTACATGTGAATCCCATAGATCATGGAAAGCCACCATGGATTTAGGTATAACCTACTGCAATATATTTAGGAGCACAATTCAAACATTAATTGGGATGTAGAACTCAAAAAAACATTTAAAAAATCCTTGTATATCTTTATTTTGCTATTTTTATACTGCCTTTCAGGGTGAAAGGATCCCACCAAGGCAGTTCACAACCAAAAACACACAAATAATTTACAACAAATAAAACAGTACCCATCTAATGTAATATGTAGATAAAACTGGCAGCTAAAATAGCATTTCTAGGATTGAATTACAGACACTTTGGCACTAGAAATTAAACAGTAATGCTTATTATATGGAAAATTCAATATGTATGAGAAGGCTACTCTCGGAAAGACACCACCATTTCTGGATCCCAACTGAAATCCTCTGCAAATTAAAAATGCATGAGACTAGTTCTTACATTTGACATTCCTAGTCCAGATTGTTTATGGTTTAGTAATGTATCAGTGTATTAATCTGCAGAAATAATTGCCTGTTGATTACCCCTGGAAATTCTCCCCAGCATAGTCTTTAAATATGTTAGGATATTTTCAGGGTTTATTCATTCAGAATTTTCCCTCTGTGCCATGTATTTGTCCCCTAGAATATTTTGTAGGTAGGCAGGGTATAAATTGAATTAACAACGATGGTAAGGAGGGGTTTAACAGCCATACTCCTGTATACATTATACACGACTAGAATCCTCTGATCCTCAAATATGTAAAGTATAAGAGCATAATTAACTTTGTACAAAAAACAGGAAAACCTATTACTATTGGCCTAATAAAACATAAATTAGTCTGAGCCTAGACCAAATATGATAACTTTGAAACCTCAAAAATGTTCCAGGCATTTGTAAGTCAGGCTCCAACGGAGTCTGGTATAAAGCAGCATACATGATTAGTACCATGGGCAATCTATAATGTGTCCATTTCCTCTTAGAAGTGAGTCATCATAACCAGCAAAAATGTTATGTGCTATTTACGTATTGTAATAAATAATGTCTCTATTAATAAGCGTTTAGCATGAAATGAGAATTGAACAAAAGATGTAAAACAGCCTTCATTACGCTAGTGTCGCCCCAGTTGTTTTGGAGTATAACCCTGGCTGGAGCTGATGAGAGTTGTAGTTCAAAACATCTGGAGGGCACCACTTATGTGTTTTGAAACAGCTAACAATAGAGGGGTGTGGGTGGGGTGATCTAAACATGGCTTTCATTGTACAAAGAATAGATATTGTCCTGCCTGCCACAGGAAATCCCCACACACCCACTCTCCAAATGCAAGAACAACTGGATGAAAAGGTAACTCAGCCTTTCCAATCTATTACATGCATGATTTGGCTTGCTCTTTGAAGCACTTGCTGCCTGCATGAAGACTGCATGTCCACATTTTTCAATAAGGCATAGAAATATGTCCTCAGATCTTTCTGTTACTCAGTGGGCTATGTGTATTGCACATTTTAGCTGTTTATTTGTTGTGAAATTATCTTTGCCATTGTTATTACCCTCATGAGTGAGTGAGGGGTCCAAATGTCTGTGCCTATTCACCTTTAACTGTAGGAACAATTAAAATTAGAAAATACCATGTTCTTGATTTTAGCTTTACCTTAAGCTACTAACAGGAATACCTTTTTCTTTCTACAAAATTTCCAAAGACCTAGTAGGAGGCAATGTTACATACATTTATAGTTCTCTTATATGATACTAATTATCTGGTTTCTTTTTTGATGTAAAATAAAGATTGGGGTTGTGTTTCTGCATCATTCACTGCATTTGTGACTATGTGAGGCTGCCTGAACACTTATAATGTGTTCTCCAGTAGAGGTGTGCACCGACCCCTCCGCTTCAACTCGGTCCCAGTTGGTGTTTTGGAAAATGGACTGGTTCTGCTCAGACTGATTCAACTCAGTACCAAACCCAAGTTAAAGTTTGAAAATCCTATGCTTGGTGCTATCCATTGACTATGATGGGAAATTTAAAAACGACTATACCCTTTTTTATCTTTAAAAGAATTGGGTGATAATTGCAGGTATAGTGGCTGCTTAGGTAGGGATTATACCTGCCCAATGTCAGAAAAATAGGTGCAAGGTTTTTTGAGCTACGTATTTTTATAAAGTCCATCTAACTTATCTAGTCACATTACCTATTTAAGTATTGTCTGGAATCCTACAGCACAAGCCAAGGTTATTGCAGAAAGGATGTTTTGAGAGAGACTGAGAGAGCATCTGGATTACAGTTAGATGGTATATAGGAAAGCTTTAGAAAGACTGAGGGAATATTTTGAGGGGATCTCCGCTCAGCCCCTTTGTAGAGACAGATGATTGGTCTGTCCAACAACATGATAGCCTCCACTTCTGTCAGTGCTCTAGCCAAAACATCAGAAAATCATTTAGTTGCTGGACCCACCTTCTTAACCACAGTAACTTCTAACTCAAAAGCCCAAAGTAGCTGGAACCAGTCAGCCTACTCAAGAAAAGGGATTTAGATGTCATTCACATTTTAGAGTGAGATAAGGCTAGATAAAACTATTTCAGTTGCCCTACAGGGTGCCAAATGACCAACTGCTCTAGGAGCACTTGGATCTACAGTATGCAGATTTTTTTAACGTTTTTGTACCACCCACTAACCAGAGCTCTCTGGGCAGTTCACAACAATTAAAACCATAAAATACAAGACTTCAGAAGTAGGGGGTTGTCCAATGGCATGACAGAAAGAGAAAAGCTTGATGAAAAGAAGATAACGGTTGTAGTGAAAGACGATCCTGTGGACTAAATCCTGGACCCCTCAAGTACTTGCTGAACAAGAGGGAAAACAGAAAATTGCTATTACTTTTTATGTTTCATGTTAATGCTTTCATTTGGCTTTCTTTGACAATGGAGGAAGCAAAAGGCTCCCATTTTGGTCTTGGGTGGTGTCTATTCTTGCTTGAACTGGGATTGTGGCGCCTCCAAAGCTGCTGGGAGCTGACAGTCATATAAAGCAGTGACCGTCCCCCTCTGTGTCACAGTTGGAGTTAGGGTCTAGGACCATCTCACATCCTGGCGTCAGGGCTTGACTCCTCACCCCAGAATAGTTTTGGTGCAGGTATGTTCCTTAGCAGTTGCAGATAGGTTAGCCAAATGCTGATTCAAAGGCGCCATTCAGGATATTCCATGCTTCGATCTTAAAAAACCCTGTGATAATGGTTGCAAAGCATGTGAGGAGGAGGATGTCGTGTAAATAACCTGCAAACTACCATGAGGGAGCAATCATTAGTGTATAGTAAAAGGCACATGTAGAAAGGCACCTGTGGAAGAAGGGATCTTGATGAGCACTTCTCCCCCTCAAAGCATGGACTCCAGCACCTTTCTAAAGATGCTGCTTTTGCAGAGGCAACAATACTGATAGCCAACAGGTCTTCTGGAGCAAGGGCTAGCACCCAAACTTGGGCTTTGGGGGGCTGGATATAGCTGAGCCACAAAAAGCTGCTGATCCAACAGCTACTGCTGCATTTTACTTAGCAGAAATATTAGGCATGATCATCTGCAGGCCACAAAAACTGCTCATTTGGTGGACTACTGGGTAAGTAGATCAATCAAGGTGTACAGACTATCTCCTGTATTTTGTCAAATGCTTGGGACAGAACTGGAAATGCAGGGAAAGAGGGCTGAGCTTTGTTGAATATCACTGATTCTCCTATTGTCATTCCCCCCAAAAAGCTGAGCTCTGGGAGCCACCTGAATATAAGAGCCCTGCTGGATCAGACCAAGAGGCCATCTAGTCCAGCATTCTGTTCCCACAGTGGCCAACCAGCTGCCTACAGAAAACCCACAAGTGGGACGTGAGTGCAACAGCAACCTCGTGTCCATGTTCCCCAGCAACCTCTAGTATACTCTGATACTAGAGGTAATATATAGCCATTATGACAAGTAGCCATTGATAGCCTTCTCCATGAACCTGCCTTCTCTGAGGCACAGAGCTAGAATTACATGGGAAATAAAAAGATTTGGACTTCGTGGCATGCCACACTGTAATTTAGGACAGAGGACTATTAGAATATAAAACCTCATCTTTTCCCACAGTTTGTTGGGGGAACAGTAGTGAAAAAATAAAATAACTTTGTAGTATATTTAATGGCACACAACTGTGAAAACAATTTTTAAAAAGTATTTACCTCAATTTTTGGAAAATAATTTTATTGTTTTCGCAGTTGTGTGCCTTGTTTATAACTTGAAACATGGCGGGCTTTGAATAAACAACATCACAATCTTCCATCTAGCAGTGCTTTTATGTTCAGGCACTTGGAGGGTTCCCTCCTTCAGTCTGCATGGTGTTTTGGTGCCTTCCCACCTCATTTGTTTAGTTGTAATATTTGACACACATTGTGGAAAGAAAGAAAGAAAGAAAGAAAGAAAGAAAGAAAGAAAGAAAACCAGCTTCCTCATCTTAATTATATTGTGATGTGTGTTATCCAGCAAGAGCAGAATGAGCTAAAGCACAGGATTTGCCTTGTGAGTTGTTAGGGAAGGTACAAATAAGTTTCTGCTAGGCAACACCTCAGAGCAAGAACATAATCTCTGTCATTCATAGCATAAACATGGAGAGAGGAAAATCACAGAAAGCAGCTGCGTTATTCTGGAGGCCTGATCTATTCAGGGCCCAGTCAAAGTAGATCCTTTGGAATACCAAGATGAAACTGGACCACCTGTGAAAGGAATTACAGTTTATTGATAGAAAATTGATGCAGAATAAAAATACAGCTCACAATCTCTTCAGCCGACGAAGCTAGTAACTCCCTTACATCTGACATATGCTGGAGCCCCAATCAATAGCATATTAGAGATCATTCCTAGAACCCAAAGTCCTCCAGGTTGGTTGTGCACATTCCCCCATGGAGCGAAACCAAATTGGCAAGGCCAATTTTTCTAGTACGTGCCTTCTAGACCCTTTTTCTAGTACGTGCCCAAAGCATTGCAGGCAGGGTAATGATTTATCCCTATGACTAAGGGATCACAACATTCCAACACGGCGGGGGGAGAGGAGCCCTCTACATCTCCTTAGCAAGATTGAAAAGTAAAGCAAACAGAGGAAATTAGGCAGCTGCATGTTGACATGAGTATTACACCTTGGCCCTGTTCAGAAGATACCTTAAAGCATGGCTTTAACCATGGTGAATAAGGCTTTTTGACTTATTCACCGTGGTTAAAGCCGTGGTTTAAGGTGTCTTCTGAATAGGGCCCTTCACAGCGTCCAAAGCTAGCAATTGTTAACATGTGGATTTGTGCCTGCTTGCTTGATACCCATCTCTCTCTATGAGAAGCCTGGAGAAACTTGCCTTCTCTAGGTAACAGGAAAACTGTCCTTTATACTAAACAGTCCTGTAGCTATATAATAACCAGCATAGATCAGCACCTGACTTCTCACCATTTCTTCTGGAGTCAACCTCACTACAGTAGTTCAGGTACACCATGCTGCCAGGTTGCCCTGGCAAAAGCCAAATCTGGATGAAGAAGACTTATTACAATTAGCTGAATACACAAGTGAGGGAGAGCACTGACCTCGCTACTGATTTTGGATGCTATTTCTCTCTCCACCATCACCACACACGTGCAGAACTAGAGGCAGTTCATTATCACTTTGTCCAAAAATGCTCTTCTGTCACACTCAGCATGAATATTATCACCAGCAGCAGCAGCAATAGCAATTACTTGCGGTAAAAGAACAATGAAATGGCAGGTAGGGTTCTTTTATGATGGTCTTCATATGTTGAAGAGTTAATTGTAAATGGGGGTAAACAAATGTTGAATGCCTCTCTACACCAAAGCCACTTCTACTGAATGAACAAGTGTGTCTGTGATACAGAGAACAGGCTCTGCTGAGGCTAGGATCCAAAGAATGGTCGCTTACTTCTTGGAGACAGAATTTTGTTTGCTGTTTTTCTCAGTAGATTGTTGCCAAAGAGATAAGCCACTTTCAACTTTGAATAGCAGTGTGTTTTAGACCTGAGTGTAAATTTTAGACTTGAATGTAATTTTTTTAGGCAAAGACTATTACTTTTTTATATATATACTGTGGCTTTGTGGCTATTCCAATGTTGTGAAAAGGCACTCTGTGTTTTAAGTCTGATTCCAGATATTCCTGGATAGAGCTTTAAAACAACAATAAAGTGTTCAACAACTGAGCCCATAGGTTCTCTGTTTCAGAATTGGGGAAGCGCTAATTGAAATTCTTATTTATACTAGTTGATGGTCGAATGTCTTTCATTTTGCCTGTCTGACATTCATGCTTTAGCCTCTAAAAGTACTCTGGCATCATGAATGCTAATGGGACAATTTGAACAGTTAAGTGTGTCATATGTTGGGAGTGTGGCAATCAGCAGTTTGGATTGTGCGTGTGTTTTTCTTTTAATTTGCCCAGCTTGGGCCCAGGTACACATCACTTCTGTGTACACAGTAATTTCTAGCACATGTTGTTATACTGAAGGCAGCTATGGATTTGCGAACTGAGCAGAAGTGTGTTACAACAGAGGTGCTGGTTCATTTATTTTCAAAACTCAACAAAGGCTGCAGTCCTTTCGACGGTTACCTAGCAGCAAGCCCCGCGTTGAATATTGTGATATTTCCGATTCAACATCCATAGGATTGCACTATAAATGGCCTAGAGCAGCCTTCCGCAACCTGGTTGCCTCCAGATGTTTTGGACCAACTCTCATCAGTCCCTGCCAACATGGCCAATGGTCATGAATCCTGGGAGTTGTTGTCCAAAATACCTAGAAAACACCAGGTTGGGGCAGACTGTCTTAGAGAAACAATAGTTGCCATCTTTTGTTTTAAAATTAAGCCCTGAGTCATATTACAGAGGAACTGAAAGAATATTGGGGAAGGGAAAGACTTTTTTCTAGAAATTTCAAGGGCCTTCCTTGATTTTGTCATGCATCCCTTCTCTGCTAGCTTCATTAATTGTATTAGAGTGCATTCCTATACGTGTTCAGACAGAAAAAACGTCCTGCAACTCCCGGCATGCCCCAGCCAAACCATGTTGGGAACTGTAGGTTTTTTTTTTCTGTCTGAACATGCATAGGATTGTGCCTTTAGGTAGAGAATTTATGAGATAATAGTATGTTTAGAGGAAATAAAACTAAATCAAGCTATGTCTGCTTATTTTGTTTATGGATTATAAGACAGCATGGATAGCTACAGTTGTGCATGCTGGTAGGTGGGGGCCACTTAGCCCATTCAAATTTCAATTTGCTTGCCATGCACTCAAGGTGAATCAGTTTAAAATAATCTTACAATTTTATAAACACAATGCAAAAGGGACTGGAAGTTAAAAGGAAAAGGACAATCTGTGCCCATTGCATGAGGCAATTTGGGGAGGGGAGAGTCAGATGTAGGGTGACCATATGAAAAGGAGGACAGGGCTATTGTATCTTTAATAGTTGTGTAGAAAAGGGAATTTCAGCAGGTCTCATTTGTATGCATGCAGCACCTGGTGAAATTCCCTCTTCATCACAACAGTTAAAGCTGCAGGAGCCCTGCCTAGTATGACCAGATACAAAAGAAAGCAGAGCTCCTGCAGTTTTAACTGTTGTGATGAAGAGGGAATTTCACCAGGTGCTTGCATGCATACAAATGACACCTGCTGAAATTCCCTGTTCAATACAATTGTTAAAGATACAGAAGCCTTGTCCTCCTTTTCATATGGTCACCCTAGATGGCAATTGGATCTAGTTGAGGTAGTGGAGGAGGTATTGTTCTCTCACCTTTCCCTCTGATGCAGTTCTGGGAGCAGAAGATGACAGTTCATACTTGCTTACTCCCTCCACCTTAAAAATTAAGTGTTGTCTTTGGCATATGGTAACCCACCATAGGGCTCCCCAATACTTTTGGGCCAGTGGACACATTTTAATTTTTGAGAGTGGGCATTTCACACTGTAGCTGTTATGAAGGGGGTTCACATTCACAAAATGGCTATCATGGTAGGTGTAGCCATTCACAACACACCCTATTCCCAGAAGGCAAACCGGTGAGACAAAAAGAAACCTATCTTGCCCAAGAGCCTAAGTCCAAGGCAGAGGTGGTTTCTGAATGCTAAAAACAAAATCATTATTTTGAATCCACAGTTTTGTGCTGCAACACCCATTTCACAGAAGACAAATTGATGAAGCTCAGAGATGAGCAGCTTGGGCCAGAAACTGACTACAAGGCAGAGGTGGGATTTGAACCCCAAATACTTAATCACGTATTTGTCCCCACAAACCCATTTCACAGAAGCCAAACTAGTGATGCTCAGAGAATACCCCCACACACACACAAACAAAACATCCCCACAACAATCAAAAGACACACGCACACACAGAGGTTTAGTTCAAACAACACATTACGCAACAGAGGGGTTAATAACACACTCACCATGCGCTATGTTTCTGGTACTTGCCACACTACATGTTGCCCCTCCCCTGTCGCATGGCTGAAAGTCCCAGTGTCCTTCTGGGCTGCTCCTCCCTCCCCCACCCCCTCCCCCACCCAGAGTCCTCCAGCGGTATCACATGTTGCACCGCAAGTTCTGCAGGCTGTATAGGAGCAGCTGGGTTTTTTCCGGCCGCTCCTGCTGGGGAACTCTATGACTGACTGGAATAGTACACGGAAGGGGGCTCCCGACACACGACACTTTAAACAATGGATTTCGGGATAAACAACTGAGCAGCCTGTTGTTTTTCCCCGTTAAGTGCCCAAAATAGCGTACCGTCAGTTGTGTGTGTGTTGTGTGTTACCTGCCACACGACACAATAAGCAACACAACTGACGGTTAATTTCCCCCCCCCCCCTCCATACTCTCCCCACACCCAGAGCACAGCTAAAATGCCTCCCTCACTCCTCAACATAGTTCTAGCCCCCACTCACCCACCCACACATAACCAATGCTCTCCACCATCCCTTCTTGGCCCCCAGGACACTCCCTAACATCACCACCCCCACTTATGAGGTTTTTCCTTTTTGTGGGGAGCTGGACACATATCAAAACAAAGCACAAAGTACAGCCACCCACCATTTTTATTTACTAAGAAAGCCTCCAGGGCCTTTTATTACTGGAAATGAAGACGAAGCGGAGATGGAGACTGGCATTTTGTGTTGTTGGTCTACCCATTCACTTTTGTTTTAAATTAAAAATATATAAAGTTTTTAAAAAACGCACACAGGAAGGGCTGGGAGCTTGGCAGGCTGCGGGCACACTGGTGCCCATGAGCATCATGTTGGGGACCCCAGGATATCTGGCTATTTTATTATAGTTTATATTTAAGGACTAGTAATTCACCTTCTCATTCCAAAACTTTGCTTAGAAATCGGACCCCCCCCCCCCCCCATAATTAGGGTGGGTGGGTTTGCTTGTGCATGAGAATTTTAGTTCAACCAATACTTCAATAAGAGCGTAGTCAAACGTAGGCTGTGACGTTTGGGGCGATACTAAAATCTATTTAAATTAATTGCCGATTCCTTTAATATTATTAACGTTTGGTTTGTATGGCCTTTGAATTCAAGGTACCATACTGTGTACTGAGAACTAAAGACCTCTATTATGCAATGGCAAGGGATTTTAGAACGAATTCTAGCTGATTTGAATCGTGAGCCGCCGCGGCACTAGCTGGGGAATTTAGGGATAATTTCAGTCTCCAGGGGCCTGCATGAAATGAGTAAGAGCCACACATTTGTTTGTGCGGCGCGTTACATAACAACGATCGGCTGTCCTCTCACTGCCTGCGCCTATGGGCGCGCCATGCCTTCCTCAGGCGGGCTGTCGCGTTGCATTCTGGGTCCCGTAGCCAGCCCCGCCTTCGAGTGACAGGACGCCCTGGGAAAGCAAAGCCATAAAAAAAGATGGGGACGGAGAAAGGGGCGGGAGCGCCCTCTCCATTGGCTTAAAAGAACCCTGCTCTTTTTCCAAGCTGCTGAGTAGCCAGTCCGCGCTGCCTGTCAAGGTGGGTTCTGAGCAATCCGCGCTCGCGCCGCCTCCGCGAGCCGGGATGGAAAGGGAAGGCCGGAGCCGGAGCCGGAGCAGGATGCAGCCGCCATGTTAGTGCAGGCTCCGCTGTCGCTCTCGCTGTCGCCGCGCGCCAGGAAGGAGGCGGAGACGGCGGAACAGCCCCGACTGCTGGAGGAGCCGTTGGGGCCCGCTAGGCGCGGCGGCAGAGGCTGCTGTCGCGGCGGGCGGCTCCCCGCGCTGCTGCAGGAGGGGGCGGCGCCGATGCGGTTGGTCGGCGGCGCCTCGGGGCCGAGCCTGAGAGGCGGCTGCTGAGGAGGCAGCAGCGGGAGACCAGTGTGGCGGCGGCGGCTCCTGGCCGCCGTGGGAAGCGCAGGATGTGGCTGAGGGCGGCTCCTGCCGTGTTGGCGTTGCTTCCGGCGAGCCCCGCTTTCTCTGAGGGGAAAGGGCTCCCCCGAGGCTGAGGCGCCCCCCTTCCTCCCCTCCCGGGTGTCAGTTGAATCCTCCTCCTCCCTTCCCAGCCGGCCAGACTCGGTGGTCTCACCGCCGGAGGGGGGAGGAGGAGGAGAAGGAGAAGCGACTCCTTCCCCCCCCTTCCTTCCCCGCTGCTGCTGGTCTTCCTCATCCCGTCCCTCTGGGGCTGCTGCTGGAAGATGGCGTGGGTGCTGAAGATGGACGAAGTGATCGACTCCGGGCTGGCGCACGACTTCGACGCCAGCCTCTCTGGCATCGGACAAGAGCTGGGCGCCGGCGCCTATAGCATGAGGTGGGTGCCGAGGCCTCTCGGGAGGGAGAGCCAAGAGCGTCGAGCTATGGGAGGGTGCTGGTGGCTCTGGCCATATGCTCGGTTTCCTCTGGCGGTATCTTCGGGCAAAGGAGCTAGGCCACGTAGGGAGGGTGCTGGTGGTTCTTCACCTATGCCAGGGATAGTCCCCCAACTGGGGACGGTGGCGGGGGACCACCGTCTTGTTAGCCTGCCTTGCTCATCTCCACGGTCTTGCCCCCCCCCCCCGTTTTCAAAAACGAGCGAAATGACTGTAGATATATGTCTGCGGAACCAATGGTGTCTAGTGTGGTCAGAAGGGCAACTTCGGGCACGTCTACGCAGGTGCACCTTACTGGGTGCAGTCTAAACTCCCAAGCCATATTGATCCCTTGCCTGTTTCTGTAGAAGACGGAAGGAATCACTGCCCATGCTCAGGTAACACCGTTTTAAGGAGTGGAAAGGGTGTGCTGTTGGTGGAAGAAGCCCAATGCATCATACCACCCTTTCTCAGAGGTTGCTGCCCACATTGCAGTTGTGCATAATGCTATTTGGCAGGTATACCCTTTAAGAGGATTGGTTTTGGATGTTCAGTTTTTCCTCTTAAAACAAAGGAAGGAATTTTGTGCTGTAACTAAGGTCTCTTAAAAATAGATTAGGTATTTTTTTAAATATGTCTTTTGTCTTTTTGCACGCATGACATAATTACAATGGGTTGTGTTTCCTCATGTTTCTAATGGATATTGGGCTGTTAAGATCTGCATGCATTTATTGTGAATATATGAAGGGACTTAGAAGTGTGTATATTTATGAGCTTGTTCTGGGTATGGTGGACGTAAAGAGTAAGTAACTCTAACCACAGTGCATTGATGTTCTGAAATAAGGCACATTCAAAATGGATGTCATGTAGTAATGTTTTTCTTTAGTTTTGTTATTGGGTATTGATGAGTTGGGAGAGAAAGTGCAGGGGGTTGAGAAGAGCATCGAAGACCCTGTTTTACTTCCTTAACTTGGCATGAGAGGTGGTCTACTGTGAATTCCTTATATTCTCAATTTGCCATTAACACATTCCGCCCTCCACCACCCCACCATTGCCATTCTTCAACTCAGGGTGGGCTGTTTATGTTGAGCTGATTCAGCATGGTCAGGGATAAGTCCCTGCCTTGTCTCACTTTGGATTGGAGTGAAACACTTGCCAAATTAAAAAATGCTCACTGCTGGCAAGCACATTCATGGTTCCTGGAACACATTGTTCAGCACATGTATTTCTTTAATATCATATTACATGCTACATATTTTAGACAATAGCCTGTAAAACATCATTTCTGATTAGGCAGACATAGAACAGATCAAGTCATTCACACTTTCTAGTGGAATAGTTCTATGTGAGTTCCCCCAAGAGAATCATTTCAGCAGTCATATTATGTGAATCCATCTATATATTATTTTTGATTTATTAACGGGTGCCTCTACAAGAGGCATTTAAAGCTCTTTCAAGGCGCATTAAAAAAATTACCTCTACAAGAATGGAGCGCAAATCGGGCGTAGAGGCGCGTTATGTCCCCAATTATGCGCATTATCGAATGCACGTTAAATCGCGAGTTTTATTTTGCTCCGTCCGTTAAAGCGCATTTTGACTGTGTGAATAAGCGCTTATGCGCATTAACTACTTGTAAAGCGCATTTTGGACATCTGTTAATGTGCTTCGCCGCCTCTCGTGCAGAGGGATTAGGCGTAAATGCGCTTCAGCGATTATGCACATAATCGCCTAACCAGGCGCAAAAGCGAATCCTTGTAGAGGGGACCAACGTCAATTAGAGTAGCTTAAATGTTTTGGTTGTTCTTTTGTGCAATTTCAAGAAGCAGAAAGGATATGTATGTTGTTTAGAATACAGTATTGAGATGGAAGGAGGTTAAGCTAAATGAAGTTTAGAACTTAATAACTTTGAACTCTGAAAACGTGTCAAATCAATGAATGCTTAGAATAAGGGATGACAATTGCTGGATCAGCTCATCATGCCATGAAGTTGAGTAGGTGCTGTGGATAAAAAAGCTCAGAATGTTCACAACTGAAAGTTATGGCTTAAAAAAATAGTTCTAGTTAAAGATGGCTTACCTCATTGATTCCCGAAACTGTATGTGTTGTGTATGTTAAAAATAACTCAGAGGAAAGCTGTTACCTATTCATTTATTTGTTGTTTTTGGAATATATGTCTTTCCTTTTACATAAGCCTCAAGGCAGCTAAGAACAAATCACATCACAAAAACAATAAATTAGCAAAACAATAACAAATCAACCAATTAGAAAACTACAGTGAGCCAGCAACTAAAAAGTTGCTTCTTCTTCGTGATCTCTGTGAATAACACAACATATGGGCTCTGTGTGGAGCCTTCCCCGGGAAAACTTTTCTAAAGCTGAGGCGTTTTGGGCGGGAACCCCTCCCCCTGCTAAGCAGGGCACATGTCTGAAAGGTTCCCGCCCGGTACCTCAATTCTTTTTCGTCCGCCATTGTGGCAGCTTCATTAGGGAACTTCTCTCAGACATTGAGATCAGCCTCAGAAGCTATACTTGTGTGTCTGCATGTGAAAACTGGGCTGGCTGGCACAAAAAAAGAGGGCATTTGGGGCCATAGCCCCACACCTGTGAAATGCTGTTCAAGTGGAAATACACAAGACCCTATCACTCCTGGCCTTTAAGTGGACCCTAAAGACCCATTTGTTTACAACTGGTTTCTCTTACATAAGGATTTTATAGGATTACTGTATTTGTGGTGCTGCTCTACTTTTAATTTATCTGATTTTTCTATTTTTACTGGATTGGATGTTTTTTATTATTATCATCATCATCGGTTCTTGGGGCAGAATCCAATGCTGTCCTTGCATGTGCAGCCAGCCCTGCTACTTCTGGACTGCAAGTGACCCCTAGAACTTGTGGAACCGCTTGCAGTTTAGCGCTTCTGGGGGTAAGCTGAAGTGAGCAGAAATGCTCATTTCTGGAAGGGGGCAGGTTGGCAGAACTTGCATAAGGGAGCACCAGATTAATGCACCAACCTGTCCCCTTCTAGAAATGAGTGTTTCCGCTTATTTTGGGGCTTGCCTTTGAAAGCACTAAATTGTCATTCTACAAGCGGTGGGGACTGACCATGTGTGGACCAGAATAGGCAGCCAGCTCCACTAGCGGATGGGGTTCATTGGATTCTGCCATTGGTTTTTTGTTGTGGTTGTGGTGTTTTTATGGTTTTAAAGTTATTGGGTTGGATCCAGATTTAAGGTATGTATGGTGCAACTGGTCTTGCTAATCCTGCTCCTCCCTCTCCATGGCAGAACTTCTAGCCCTCTGAAAATGCTAAACGGTAGGTCTGGGGACCCTGCTGAATGGAGCCATAGACTGTAGTGAAGGAGCCCCAAAAATATGTCCAAACCCAGACAAATTGTGTTTAGTCTTAGCTATGGTTTAAGGAAATTCTGAGTTTGGACATAATGAAAAACAAACACACTTCATCAAAAACAGAAGCAAAAGCCTCTGATATTCTCTTTGTAGGTGTGCTGGAGTGGGGAGAAAGTGCACAAGCCCAAGACTTATTCGTGTAACACTAAACTAGCATTCCCCAATCCAATTCCATCCAGATCTTTTGAACTACAGTTCCCATTTCTATCCATTGGCCTGTGCTGGATGTGGTTGATGGGCATTGAAAATAAAACATTTTCACCCAAAAATCCTGTTCCTATTGAAATTCCTCAGAATTCTATTTTCCTTCCCTTAAAAAAAAAGGAATTGGGTATTATCCTCACAGAATACATGCAGATTCCTTTGATTAAATGATGGATAGGAATGTGCAAAACTTCCCTGAAGAATTCTGCTAGGTTAAATGAAATTGTTTTACCCGAAGCAGAAGTTTTGTCTGAGGTGGAACTTACCAAAAATAAGAAGCTTACTCTGTAGTCAGATCTTCTGTCAGGGTAGTTCAAATATCATGTAGAAGAGCTTGTGACTGAATCTGTCCCCATGTGTTGGTACTTCAGGGTAATCTGCCAGAACATTCTTATAAACTGATGGTGCATAGTGGGAAGATGACATTTTAGGTAATTCGGCTTTGTTCCAAGTTAAGATTTTCTCAAGAGTAGGCAGTGCCTTTGGTTTCATTTAGATTTGTGGATCACAAGGTTAGCTTACGCTCCGAAAGGCTGACGCTTTCTCTATACTAGATTAATGGTGTGTTTGCTTTTTGTTCACTTGAATCAAAGTAGCTTTGTGCAAACTTTATTGAGGACAGAGTGTTGTTCCCAGCTATTTCATATGGGCTAAGGAGTTTCAGTAAAACATCAGTGCTGAATTCTTAATAACTTAAAAGGTATATTATGAAGGTTGCACTTATGATGAGGGTTGCACTTCTGCCGAGGGTTGCACTTCTGCCTCTGTTTACACTTTCTGCTTTAATGTTTTTAAATCCTATTATAAGTTTGATTTCTGTATAGAGATATGAAGGTTTGTGTGGAAGGTAGGGTAGGGGATGAAAAATATGAGGGGGAAATCCACCCCGACGTTTTTCTTTTTAAAATGTCAATAGGAAAATTGGAAATTCGAGGGAACACTGAAATTCTTATGAAATGCTTTCTCATTTTTAATAATTAAAATACTTTTTAAGACAAGCTTCTGCTGACTCAAAATATGCAATATGAAGATTTTCTTGTCAGATAATCTACAGTGCTAGAGTGATAATATACAGTGCAGAAATCCAAGATACTTTTCTGCATCTAGAGGGTGCTGTTATCTTCATGACAGGAGCATACAGGGCTTCTGCTGCTTGTGAATTGCTGCTTACCTTAACTAAAAGAAAATGTGGTTTATATTTTCAGCTTTTGTTTTTTCCTACTCAGAAGAGGTAAGATACATGTGGTTAAATAGCATAGGATAAAGCAGTTTCTCTCCATTATTGGGTATATTAGCAATTTTACTTCTACAAAACTGAAGCATTTATACTTTTGAGACTGCAATCCTATCCATGCTTACCTGGGAGTTAGCTCCAATAAACAAAGTGAATCTTACGTCTGAGTAAACATGTATCAGGTTCTGTAAATTACATGAATATAGTTCACTTTTATGTGCTAACTAAATTAATAAATGATGTTTTTTAAGTTGTAAAAGCAGTGAAATAAGTTTTAAGTTTTGCATAATATTTCTATTTCCCCAACATTTCCATCATCCATCTGTCCAATTCCCTGCCTGAAATTTCCTTATGGCTTCAAAATCTCCAGAAATTTTTCATCTCTAGTTTAATGCAGCCTCTGAAGTTGGTGCATAAGCTGTAGATTCTGTTTCAAGTATTCTTTATATACTTGTTTTCAATTGAAGGTCTTTTGCTTATTTTGAAAACTGATGCCGTGTGTTATTGAGCGGTAACTATGTGATGAACACTACTAGCTGGCTAGCCACAAACTAAAGATTTGCAAGGCTGATGAGAAAATCTCCAGAGATTTTAAGGCAGATGGCATCTCACCATGTGTCTGGTGATCTTAAGCCTTTAGTTTAATGGAATCCTGATCACATTTTCTACAGTTTCTCTTTAGTGTTAGCTTTATGTAACAAGGGCAATGTTTATAAGCAATCAGTAAGATTCATTATATACTTTAAATTTAAGCAAGGATCTGAATTTGTATCTTTTTTGTTTTTTGTTTTTCCAGAAGCAAGAACTGCCACCAATCTGAATTACTAAATGTTAACATGTTAACTCTTGTTTCAAGTAGTTACATAATCTTGGCAACTGCTTCATAATTGTCAGTTCACATGAGGATTTGCTTCCCCCTTCTTTACGTCAGACTTTGTTTAGCAGTATGGAATGGTGTAGAATGAATTTAACATTGTTCATTCACGGTATTAGGCACAATGCCTTCTTAGTGGTGGCATTCTCTCTCTGGGAAAATTCAGCACGACCCCTCTCTTTCAGTTTTTTAGACTGGCTCTAAAAACTTATTTATTTCACCAGAGTCTATATGATTTATCTCTTTGCTGTGCATTTAACCTGTTTGATACTGTTTATATTGTTGTGTAACTTCTCATTGTTTTATCATTTCATAATTATTTTTGTTTTATTTTTTTGAGTTGTCTTTGAAAAAATAATTTTAAAGGTGGGATAAAAATGTCTTCAGATAAATGATGTTGCTCAGTTTTCCCTATAAATTTAGAAGTAGAAAGAAGGAAACTTATTATTATTATTATTATTATTATTATTATTATTATTTCTTACCCGCCTCTCCCTCTGGATCGAGGCGGGGAACAACATCAATACCAACAATATAAAATACAATATACAATACATAAACTGATTAAAAGCATATAAAATTAATACATTATTAGAATCAAGAAAGTCTTAAAATTCGACTGGGTAGGCTTGCCAGAAGAGATCAGTCTTTACTTCAAGGATGCTATTTTTCTTGGTAATGGGCTCCTGCTTCCTGCTGGTATAGCACTGCATCTTGTCCATGGGTAGCCTCCTTGTTGCTAACATGAACAAAATTATGGCTTCTGAGATCTAACGTGTCCTTTTCTTATTTCAGTGATGTTCTGGCACTTCCCATTTTCAAACAAGAAGATTCTAGCCTTCCACCTGAAAATGACACAAAACATCCACCATTTCAATATGTTATGTGTGCTGCAACATCTCCAGCAATCAAATTGCATGATGAAACCCTTACTTACTTAAATCAAGGTTAGCATTTTTCCTGTGAACAGTCTTCTGTTACATGCTGTGGTTACATTTTAATAAATTTGGAATATCAATAATAATAACCACAAATTATTATTATTATTATTATTATTGAAATTATTGTTTTTAGAAAAGGCTTGCCCTGAGAAGGGTAATTAAAAATAACTGTACTTGTGTTGTGTCCTGGTGTATTTAGAGAGAATAAGGAATTGCTTTGAATGTATAGCAGACTTGATAGTTTATGAATATGGAATACAAACATTTCAATTAACAGGAAACCTGGGCTTTTGTCTAGTTGCTGAAAATATATGAAAGATGACCAAGAGGTGGCTAATTCTGATATCAGACAGAATGGTGTTGTGCTAATGCTCTTTGTTTCTCTCTAAGGAAAGACATAGACTTAATGTTTCCTGCTCTACATAGATAAGTAACAGTTCTAGTCAAGGTTAATAGTATTGCTAGAAAAAATGTAGTTTAGAGGTCAAAAGGCCATTCATGTAGTTTAAGATGTTTGGATGTTACAGCGAACTATTAGGTATTGGACTGTGGTTAGTAATCCTTTATTTAAATATAACATTGTACCTATTCACAAGGATTTTAATCCTAGTCTTGAAGAAAACCCTTTAGTATTGGGGCACAGGGACCATGGCTGCACAATAGTAAAAAAAAAGGTATTTCACAATAACTCCGATTTCATCCAGAAAAAAACAATTAATTAAATTTATAGTACAGTGTATATGGAGATAATAGCTAGGATCTATAACTATTCCAGTGTTAATTTTAAGAAAATAGAATTTCCCCAATTTGTTTATGGGCATTATGGTAGATTGCTCTTTTAGGTACATTTATCTTCTGTTTATGTTGCTGTGTCAGGATGAGAACTTGTGCATGTCTTCAGACTTTTAAAATATTGCACAAAACTGCCCTGCTGATACTCACTTTAATTGAGTATTTTAACAAATAAGTCCAGAGTCTGGGTTCACTGTCCTAAATGTAATGCTAGCTTGATGAACATATTTGAATTAATTGTCACATGACTATCATAGATTATTTGTTTTGCTTGAATGGGAAACGGCAATAGGAAAGTGGTTTGGATGTTTATTTGAATGCTTTCAGAAGGGTGACTTCCTTATTTTCTTGTAATTCCTTATTTGAGTTTCCATTATTTTCTGTCTTCATCTTTTGCAGTGTGCAGTTGCAATGATTATGTGCAGCCTTCATTTTACATTGGCTACCTGTAACAGTGTAGGTTGAGTTTAAGATAGCAGTATTGGTATTCAGGGCTTTGTATGTTATAGGCACTAGCTGCATTCCAGGCATGCTGTGAGGAGCTCAGATATGGTGGCTGTGTTGTTGTGGGATCCTGTGATGACATTTTATGTTAGCAGATGAAAACTCTGTTTATCATGTAGAATCCTTAGTATAGGCTTGCTACTTCCCAATCTCAGTCTCTTCACCTTCCTTACCTTTACAAAAGGGCTTAGAACATTTTCTTTTTTCTTTGTGCTAGAAGAACTATTGCTGGCCTTCACATAGTGTTTTTCCTTTCCTGTTCTGCTTTTCCCTTTTAAAAAAAAAGTTTATAATTTGTTTTGTCATGTATTACACTTTATTATATACTTCTAAGTAATACACTCGATTGGCATTTAGCAAAGAGGGTGGGGCCACTATATGAATAAAATGATCTTTTTCCCCCTTTGAAAGGTCAGTCCTACGAAATCCGACTGTTAGATAATCGAAAAATGGGAGATATGCCAGAGATCAGTGGGAAACTGGTGAAGGTATGTTGGTGGCTCAGTCTTAATTCCTGTCCCTTTGTGATTCTCTCTTTAGTGACCTTTGGGGTTGCTTCCATCATTAACATTTTCCTGCTCTGGGTCTTGAAATGTAGCTAGGAGAGTATGGAGAATGCATCTCATGTATACTCATCTTTGTAATGACAGGAAATTCTGTACAGGTCTGACCTTGTGAAAATCCTGTATATGACTAGACCCCTCTGATCTTACAAAGATGGGGGTGGTTATTCCACTTCGAGTATTTCCTCCTGGAAAACATGAGGCCTAAGTAGTGAAAAATAATGTCGAAAGCAGCTCACGTCTTATTGGAGCTGCTGCGCAGTTTGAAGTTTGCTTGACACTATATCAATTCAACTGTGTTTAGTACTTACAGTGTTTTCCCTATGTACTAAAAAAACTTCGATTATCTGAATGACACCATAATTACAGTGGTTTTATCCCAGTATTTACTGTGTGTGTGTGTGTGTGTATTTATCTGTGTCTAGCAGGGAAGTCTAGAGCTGTGACCATCCAGTGCATTTATTGCAGAAGTTTGAGCTTGGTACTTCAGCATAGCTTCTGCTCTTAACAGCTCTGTACTCATTTTAAGCTATATGTAGTTCATATGTATAGTCAGATGTGTGAACAGTTGAATGTGAAATCTTCAGGTAGAAGTGATCATGACATAATTACCTTTTATTTAGTCACTCAGCTAAGGGACGGAAAATAATTCTGTGTAAGTAATTTTCAATGCTCACTGTTCAAAATGCTTTATAATGCATTATATGTTAATAGACGGACTGGTAAAAACTCTTTTGTACCTGCTTACAAGAAAGCTTGGTACTAAAGATGCTGATAAAGCTTGCTATAATTGCAATCAGATACGAGATTTTGGGGCTTGTAATGCTTACCAGTTTAGATTGGCTCAGAAAATGTGAGCTGTTCCCTGTTTTGAGGGAAATTATGTCTGAACCAGTTTGATCCAAGTGCATTCGATGAGAAGTTTGTCCATCACTACTTAGTGCTCAAATAGTGTTCACTCTCTACTGGTTGTGCTGGACTGAAATTTCTATTGACGATGGGGATTGAATTATTAATTTCTGAGCATTTAAAGCTTCATCTAGTCATAGCAGTTGTGAAAGTTCATCACTTAGGAAAAACACCCTGGGCTGCCTGGCAAGTTGGCGAGGAAACTCCTGGCTCTCATGACTCCCAGTCCTCCAATCTGCTGATGTTACCTGAGACTTCTAAATCAATGTTAGGGCTGTAGTCGACAAAATAATCTAGCGTTAATGTCATAGGGTATATGAGCCCATTTTAGTTGAACTATACAAGTATGTTTCCATTCTAGTTGTTTACTTCCCTTGCTGGGGTCAGAAAAGAAGTTTAAAAAGGGAGCCTGTAGCAAATCTTTAAATGAATATGAATAATATTGGGATGCAGAGAAAGATGTAGTGATTTTCCATAAGAACAATGTGGGCATTTTGCTGTTTAGTCACCATTCAGACAAGAAACCTGCTTGATGGTAATCCCATTTAAAGAACCTTGATAACTGATTTATTAAGCCTGCAACTGAAATATGGCATTTTAATTACTGCAAAACCTAGTGCTACTTTACTGGTGTGATATTTCCATCATTGGATTTTCAGAGTAACAAGATGAATCCAGATTAAGCTTGGTACTCTGAAAAACTAAGTTACAATTTTTTTTTACCAAGTTCTGTTTTTTAAACTTGCAGAGACTCAACTACTTTCACACAGTCAGTGACACATTTTCTTATGGCTGCCCCCACTAGTTTTATTTCTTTACACACAGCTTTATTCTATCCAGGCCCATTTCTTTGTAGCCAAACACACCTTCCATTTTCTGGTGTAGTCCGATGCTGTTGGAGCTCAAAAGAATCCCAGAACTCTCCCCATGTATAAACTGATGTTCTCTAGGCTCTTCTAAGCTGAGCTTCACTCTCACAAAAATATTATTTTTCTTGGTGATATGCATAACCTAAAACTAAGGATAGTGTTACTCTGGAGGTTATCTCAGAGGAGCTTAAAACTTTGTATACTCATGTAGCTCCTCCTTCAGCAAGTATACCTCACATTTGCTGAATCACATGATAGTAAGAGAATTTTGGTGGGCACCAAGTTGGTAAATGTGCCTCACTTCTACCTCTATACCGTAGCCATACTACTGTAACACAGTGTCTGATTACTTCTGCAACATTTCTGGTGTGTGGGTGTGGGTGTTTACTCTTATTTTTATTTGTTTATTACTTTATTGTTTCTATTAGAGTATCATAAGAGTTGTGTTCCACGACAGAAGATTGCAGTACACCGAGCATCAACAGCTAGAAGGTTGGAAGTGGAATCGCCCTGGAGATAGATTACTTGATTTAGGTAAGTGTATGAATTAAGATAACCTCTTCATTTACAGAGGTTAGTTAATAAGAACATTGTTACTATTATGGTGTATTCCATCATTAAAACATAAACACCTGCTTCTGGTAATATAGTACCACATAGATTTTCATTAAGGCATTGGGAATTCTCTAAATTTGTATAACAAAATCATAGTAAGTAATAGACTGAGATCTGCACAAAGTTTGTCTTAAGGAAAAACAAAGGCTCGGAAGCTTAAAATTCCTGTATATTCATTATTGCTGTCATAAAAATATGCTAAGTAAACACTAGTTTTATAAAGCTCAAAATGTGTGAATTGGAGCTTTTTATTGCCTGGTTTCCCAAAATGTGTGTTTATTTTACATAGATATTCCTATGTCTGTTGGAGTAATTGATATAAAGACAAATGCAAGCCAGCTCAATGCAGTTGAATTTCTGTGGGATCCTGGAAAACGCACATCTGCCTTTATTCAGGTTTGAGAATTTGCTACCTGGGACACTATAACAAATTATTTGTTACCTTGGTTTTTATTTAGTTTGAGATGGAGTTGAAAATCTGTCCCATGTTCTTCTTAATTGTAATATATTTAACTCACCGTTGTATTAAATCTAAGCTATTCACATAATTTTAGGCATCTCAGAAATATAACTATATTATAAGTGAATATAAGACCCCTGCTGGATTAGAAGAAAGCCCAAACAAGGCAAAAAGGAACAACTGACCCACTCATCCAATCTGTCAATTTGAATGGTAGTTCTTGATAGACTTAACCACTATGAATATATGGTATTTTTTTAAAAAATTAAGGTAATGACCTGGTTTGTATGTAATGACAGTCCATGGCTTAAACACAAGCAGGAGAGAATGGGAGCAATGCCACACGCACATACCACTCCACTTTTAATCAGCAGCCTGTGATCCCCTGGATTGTCAGGCTCAACAACCTTCATGTGAATACAGAGCATTAGATTGTTTAGGGGCTAAACAACCCAGCAGTTAACCCATGGTTTGTTGCTGGGTTAACCAGAACAACCCTGCACTCTGGGTTTGCACATCACATTCTGCAAACTACAAACTGGCCAATCATAGGTTGTTGATTAAAAGTGGAAGTGGCTGGTGTCCTGCTGACAGTGTACCTGCTCTCTTTCGCTCCTCCCCAACAGTCCTTGGGTTCTTTAACCTATGGGCTATTATTACATTTGCACTGGCCCAGTGTCTTGTCACATTTTGTAGCAGTGAATTCCATAAGTTAGAAGTGCTTTATATATGAGCAGCAACAATTTATACTTTAATTCAGTAGTAATCTCTGAATCAAAAATCTCTGTGAAAGAAGTGTATGGATATAGATTTTCCAATAAAATTGTGATAGAGACAAATGATCAACACATTTTGTGTCCCCCCCCCCCCCCGCCAGGTACATTGTATCAGCACTGAATTTACACCTCGTAAACATGGAGGTGAAAAAGGAGTTCCTTTTAGGATTCAGGTTGATACTTTTAAACAGGCAGAAAATGGAGAATACACTGATCATCTGCATTCAGCCAGCTGCCAAATCAAAGTTTTTAAGGTAAGAGATATAAATAAAAAACTGAGGGGAGGGGTATAGAAGAGAAGCTGGCAGCATTGTAGTTACTTTTGTGGTAACAGTTTCAACATGCTTTCTGTGCATAATTTTATTTTTCCATATATAATTTTATTTTTAGCCCAAAGGGGCAGACAGAAAACAGAAAACAGACAGAGAAAAGATGGAGAAACGAACTGCCCATGAAAAAGAAAAGTATCAGCCTTCATATGACACTACAATTCTCACTGAGGTAATAATACAGAAATGTTTTCATTTGTAGAGAGCAATGGTGTAAAGTACACATGACGTACTTTAATATAATTACTAATGAGTATGGGTCTCAATGGGAGGGGCATAAATATATCTAAAAGAAAGCTTTATATTTCAAAATGTAATTCATAAAAAACTAAAAACCTGTAAGACCTAGAAGAAATAGATACCTTATTTAGTATTACTCAAGGAAATCTCATGTACATTTCTAAAAACCATTCAGTGGTGAAAAGCTGTGTTAGGATTTGTTTTCTTCTTATCCAGATTGGGCCAACAGTTGTATTTTAGAGGTTATTGAATTCATGGGCAGAGCCTCACTGGGCTTTTGCATTTCTTTTTATTTAAACACCAGTGAGTTTTCTATAGCTTTCTAAAGATTGCAGAAGTTTTTAAAAGGCTTTAAATTTTTTCCTCACTGTATAATGAAAAGAAATTGATCCACATCTTTGGTGTTTGTCCAGATGAGGCTTGAGCCTATAATTGAAGATGCAGTTGAACATGAGCAGAAAAAGTCCAGCAAGCGGACTTTGCCAGCAGACTACGGTGATTCTCTGGCAAAGCGAGGCAGTGTAAGGGACTTCTGCTTACTTTTCATTGTGCAAGTTATCTTGTGCAGTGTTAGATATAGGACCAATTTCTATCATTGAAGATAAAAAAAACAAAGACTTTGTCTGCCTTGGCTTAATTTTGTTCACTTTTGCTTACCCACAAATTACTTCATGTTTGTATCTTAGTGAGAAATGCTTCCTAAATCTAACACATGAGTAAAATGTTAGCAGACCTTATGACTATTATTAAAATAAAGAGCTTCAATTTACATATGAAATGGCTGTATTGAATAGCTGTGTTCTTGAAAGCTGTTTTCTCATATGTAATTAATGGAATGAGAAGTAGCAATGTTGAGATGTATTTTTCTTTATTTCCACTTGCATGTTTCCACAAACCATAGCTTTTCCTGACCCTGTGTTTTGTCAAACTATTTGCAGTAATGATACTTTTCTTTTCTGATTACTGCCTTTCCATTTCTTCTCTTTATATTCTTTTCTAAGAGAGTACAACTTTAAATACTATGTTAAATATTTTAATGCACTTCATCTGATCATGTATTTGCTTAAGAGGCAAATATGTATATGATACACTTGTTAAAATACAAGATGACAGTTGAACAATGCTATGGATGCCTTCATTAGTCCCTTACTTAATGGTTCTTGAAGATGTAATAAAATAGGCCTTCTCCGTTCATTAGCATGGAATCTGGTTCCCCCAAGGTTCAGTTCAAGCATATCCATCTGCCTGGGCTGCCGAAAAGTTCATCATGCTGACAGTCAATATGAAGAGTAATGTTTACGCTTCCCAACTCTGTGTTCTGATGTAATTGTACATTGCATTAGCATGCCAGCATTGTCTATATGTGAGGTAGCTTATGTTGGGAAGCTATTGCTGTCTTATAGGATGCCAGCTAACAATTTCTGCTATATGTTGTCTTGTGGTTAAAAAAATAATTCAGTCTTCTATTTTAGTCTTTATATTACTCTCCTGCCATTTCTCAGAGGAGTACAAGGCAGTGTAACGTAGCTCTCTCCTTCCATAGTATCTTCACAACAATCCTATGAGGTAGATTGTGAGAAATAGTGACTGCCCCAAGGTCACCCAATGAGCTTCATGGCTGGGGGTTTAAACCTGGGTCTCATTGGTCCTGCTTGAACTACTAGACCTCATTTTCTCTAGATGGTTTCTCTTCCACAAGTAGTTTATATGCTTCTAGATCTTGACAAGATTGAATAGAATTAGTTTTGGCTGTAAGTCAGGCACCTGACCATAATATCTAGCAGTTTTCCTCTGCCGAAATTGGCTGGATCTTATACCAATGCTCCTGGGGCAATTGTGACTTCAGAAAGGACTATACAGTGCCTTCTGTTTACCTTCCTTGCTCTTCCTCTCTTGGAATGCAGTAGCCTGATTGATGAGGAGCACAAAGAACAGTACTTTTGGCAGGCAGATTTCCTTGCATCCCTACCTGTGTAGGGGAATGTGGCCAGGTCTTACTTAGTGTAAAGAAATAATGGTTACATCCAGATTCTAGCTTTTATTAACCCTATCTTAGTCTTCCCAGTGTGTGCCAATATCCCAGCATTCCAGCTCCAGCACATAATGCCCTTAGGGCTCTGGCAATGTCATAGGAATGGCTGACACAGCCGCTAAGTAACTTTTGGGTCAATGAAATTTCTCACATATTGAAACTCCAAGAGAGCCAGTGATGAGAGGCAGTATTCCCCATTTTTTAGGCTGACTGTTCTTGAAGTCCTGCCATCCTGTAAGTCAAAATTTCACATATTAATGTATCCTCCTTTTCTCAGCTTTTACCATTGATGGTTTTCTAAGTGAGGGTTGTTGTAGCCAAATGTGTATTTATTTGTCATGAAATACCAGAAATTAGAAATTTGCTTTGTCAAGATAACTGGCAGAAGCATAGGAAAGGAGAATTCTACTGAAAAGGCAGTTCCAGCTTGCACTGTTAGGAGCAAATGATCATGTGTACAAACAGTTGATTCCTTTGGTTGAAAACTAATATCTAAGGGAAAAGTAATGCAAAATATAGTGAATATTGGCAAGGAAATAGTGCTATATCAGTGTTACTGGAAAGTAGCAACAACTTAGAAAACTTTGCATAGAGTCCAGTGTGTTCTCCAAGTGTAACTCTTCAGTAGGTTTAAAAGCTACTGATGCATTATATCTTGAATTTAATTCATAAGCTACCTTAAATGTGCAGCTTTAAAATTTATGGATGGTTTAATGATGCAACGCTCAGAAAATGAGTAGGAAGGAGAAGCTTTAATTGTAGCAGCAAACTACATGGAAATGGGTTCTCCCTGTGTGGTGCTGCTGCTGTTTTTCCTCCTATCCCTTACCAGCAGTGGAGTAGAATTGGAATCCACTTTACTACATCTGGTTGTGAGATGAGGGCCAGAAGCCCATGAGTCTCACATTTTTGCTTGTAAGACCTCAAAAGTGTCTTGATATGTAGGAATGAGTGCTTTTTAAAAAAACTCAACTATATTCATTTAAAGTATGATGAGGTCCCACCAGTTTTCTGGACAATGTCTTTCTACATTGCAAACTTAAAACAGTTTAATAGTTTCCCTTAACTTTGGATTCAGACTTAGTCATGCTTAGAGTAGACCCAATGAAAGTTATGAGTAATTTAGGGTGCAATCCTATGCGTGTTTAGACAGAAAAAAGGCCTACAACACTTAGCATCCCTCCAACCAGCCATGCTGGAGATCCATGGTTCCTTACAAAAATCCATTTCCAGGATCTTTTGAAAGGAAGTTGTGTCAGTAAAGCCTATTTACATAGTTCACTATATACTCATAGTTTCTGGGTATTTTCCTACAAGGTCTACTTGCCTTGAAATAGTAACTTATTATAAGCAATAAATCTTCCATTACCTTTACATTAACCTTTTTTCTGTAAAAGTTACATACCTGAAAAAGTTTGATTTTTTTTCGAATAGTGAATTGGAAATCACGTTGCTTTATCTTAGAACTGAAAGAATCCCAGTTAATTGAACAAACGTTTTTAGATTATTGGTTGTAGAGTTCTTATAAAATATACTGTGCTTTCTCAGTACTACATTTTCTTGTAGTTACTCACTGAAGGCAGTCATTTTATGGGGCATTTTAGAAATAGAGGTTTGACTACTTTCTGGAGAAATGAAATCTGTTCGGTTAAAAACTAAGTTGAGTATCCCAAGGCAACAAATCACTGCCTTCAACTAACACAAATACAGAGACTTTCAATTAAGTGACTCTTGAATTGCATGCATGCTTAGCAAATATATGATAAAATAAATGAAGGCTGAAACTTCAGTGTTTTTAAAATAAGAGTTATATTCCTGCAATGGGATGCTCAACTTTAATGATTAAAACTGCTATTGAATGTTTCTAATTACTCTAGTGTTCCCCATGGCCTGATACACCTACAGCATTTGTGAACAGTAGTCCTACTCCAACTCCGGCTTTTACCTCTACTCCACATAGTACTTACAGTGTCCCAGACAGGTATGTTTCTCTTCTGGGTTAACATGTTATCTTATATCAAGATTAATGTTAAATGCTATTGTAAAGTTTCTGCTACCAGTGATGCATTGGGAGAAGTTTGCTGTGGAACTTTTATGTGGTTTCTTTGTGTGTTTCATTATCCTTCTTGATATTACATTATGATGATTTCTGCACAGCTTGACAAAAATAGGGGGAGTCAAGTGAACCTGTGGGGGAGAGGAGTCCTGGCTTACTGATGTCTTGGGGAGACATGGAGAGCCCTAGCGAACCTGTGGGGTTTCACACTAGATTATGAACATTCAAATCAAAGCAGCTTCAGTGCAGGTAGTCCAGCTTTGCCTTACAACAGTATTCAGCTATTTTCAGTCTTAGTATCTTAGTACAGGCTTGTGATTTCTGCTCAGAAGTATTTTAAAGTTGGTCTTCAAACTGCTGCTCAATCTCTCCTAAAGGGCAAGGAGAGTACTGACAGGGAAATGTATTTTAAAATAGCACTTAAGCATTGGAGGCCATTTCTGTGGTAGCAGCTCTATCAGTAAAGTACAAAACTGCTTTCTAACCCTCAAAAAATTCTAGTGATGTTTATTATGGGAAAACTGCTAAAAGGAAACTAGTTGAGCAATGCCCCACTTGATTACATTTTGCATTTTGTAAAATCAACTTGTGATCTTCCTTTCCACATCCTTTCCTGTCTAGTAATTCATCATCTCCAAATCACCAAGGAGATGGAATTCCCCAAACGTCTGGAGAAGTGAGTACCAGTTTCTCATGCTGTCAAGAAATCCTCATGCTATATTCATTTGTAGCATCTTGAAAAAATGTATGTATTAGCTACATGTTATACAAAATCTAGAGATGGTGGTGTCTTTTTTTTTTCTCCCACAGCAACTTCATCCGTCAGCCACAATCCAGGAAACCCAACAATGGTTGCTTAAACAAAGGTTTTCGACTTATACAAGGCTGTTTTCAAATTTCTCAGGTACCTAAAACAAACAATTCTAAACCTTGATTTTGTATTTTAAAAGTAGATAATCTTTTGAAAGTTTATTCTCATAGGACTTAGTGGATTTCTGATTTAAAGGTTTAAGTATGTCTGAGATACATAGATTTAGCAGGCTACTTTGCAACTTAATCATTTCATCTGAAATCTAACCTGATTTTTTGTTATGAATTCTTTTCAGTGTCTTTGCTTTTCATTGACACTGTTTTACAACATCCATTAATGGGTATAATTATAAGAATGTAAGAATCACTCTTCTGGATCAGGCCAAGGGTCCATCTAATTCAACATCCTATTTCTTATCTGTAGCTTGTCAGATGCTTGTAGGAAGCCTACAAACAAGCTGTGAACGGAATAGTCCTTTCCTGTTTGCATCCGAGCAAGGGGTCTTTAGAGGAATACTGTCTCTGAAACATAGATAAAAGGCGTCCATGAAATTGTCTAATCTCCTTTTAAAGACATCTGTGTCACTTGTCAACTATGGTCGTGAATTACATAAATTGTGTGAAATACTTTTGTCTGTCCTAAATATATTGTAGGTTTTTTTCATTGCATGACCCTGAGTTCTAGTGTTATACGAGGGAGAAAAATGTGTCTCTAGTTTCCCTACACAATGAATAATTTTGCATCACAGATTTATATAAAACATTACAACACTGGAAGTCTTATTTTCAGTCCCTTTCCTAATAATCCATAACATGTTTTTTTTTCTTTCTTTTTTACTGCCGCTGCAAACTGATTATATTGAGCTGTAAATCATAATACTAAGATCTTCCCTAGGTTCTCACCATCTGTTCAGTCCCCATCAGTTTTGTAGCGATTAAGATTTTTTTTCTTCAGTGTGTATCACTTTATACTTGGGTCAAACCCTTATTTGTCATTTTGTTGTCCACTCTGTTTGGAAAGATCCTATTGAAGCTCTTTGAACTCTGCTTGAATTTTCACCCTCATGAAAAATCTCATGTCACACTGCTTATCCCTGACTCCATAATCCTATATATATGAACAAATTAATAGTAACTGTCTGAATACAGTACAATCAATTTGTTTGTAAAATTAGAATTTAGTTTTCTATTGCACTAAAAGATCTTTCATTCTCTACTTTACCTGCGGATTCTTGAATATACAGTGGTGGCCAAAATTGTGGACACTTTTGAAATTTTCATGTTTTGCAACTTTGAATGCTTATAGAAAATATTCTGTTTCACAAAGTTCAAATGTTTATATATCAATTGAAAGAGAATTTAATGCTGAATTCAAAACAAAAAACAGAATGCAAATACCTGCAGTTAAAAATAAGTTATGCAGAAATACTGCAATCATGATCAATTTACAGTAAAATCTGACAAAAACATATGAGATACTTTAGTTATGATTGAAATACAATATCAGTATTTGGTAGGGAAGCCTTTATTTTTGGAAACAGCATCACAGCGACATCTCATTGAGCCGACAAGTGTTTTAAGCTCTTCCTTCTTTATGACATGGTTCCAGGAATCATTTTTAGCCTCAATCAATTGGCTTTTATTTGATGGACGCCTCATTCGTACAAGAATTTTCAAACGGTGCCACAAATTTTCTATGTGGTTTAGGTCAGGGCTGATTCCTGGCCAGGTTAATAATTGAATGCCCTTTGCTGTGAACCACTGTTTGCATATTCTTGCTGTGTGATAGGGAAAAATAAATGGTGCATTGTTTGGAAAGAGATCTCTGATGGAAGGTAACGGTTTTGATTCCAGGATGGTGTCAATGTATTTTCATGCGTTTAGCGTGCCATCGATTACATGAAGGCAGCCAACACTATCTGCTGACATACATGCCCAAATCATAACGCCTGTTGGGTATTTTACAGTTGCCTCAATGCAGTCAGGATGCAACTCTTCTCCTACTCTACATCTCACATATTTTCGCCCATCACTACCAAATAAGCTTATCTTACTTTCATTACTCCAAATAACTTGCTTCCACTGATCTTCTGTCCATTCACTGTGTTCTTTTGTCCACTGTAGTCGTTTCCAGTGCTGCTTTAGATTCAGAAATGGCTTTTTTCTCGGAATCCTACTGTTTAGTCCAAAATCTGATAGTCTTCTCCTTATCGTTTTGGAACTGACAGAAACACCAGTTGCATCAAGTACACCTTTGATGGCCTCAGATGAAATTTTTCTCTCCTTGAGACATAGTCTTTTTATTCTTCTATCATCAACAGATGATGTGCACTTTTTATGGCCTTTTCCTGCCTTGTTTTTAATTGACTTTGTTTCATTATATCGTAAACAAAACTTTTGAACTCCGGATGTAGTCACTGAACGACCAACGTGCCTTGCAATTTTAGCATAGGAAAGACCTGGTTCACATAATACAGCAATCCTGATTCTTCTCCTGGGTATCCAATCAACTCTTTTCCTTGGTGCCATTTCACTATTTATGATGTACAATTTTTATATGAGAAATAATTCAGATATTCACAATCTCCAATTGTGCCACAGATACAGTGAAATTTGTTCTGTCTTCCACAGAACAAACAGCAAAACTGACTTTCCCCAACTTGAAACATGACGTATCACAGCTACTGCCATATGATTGGTCCCCAAAACAAGGACTGTGATTGGCCAGTACGTTTTGCAATTCCAAACTGCTGCTCAACTCAATCACAACTTGTGTTTCTTTTTAGAATAAAGTAAGCATAACGTTTTTTTAACTGCAGGTATTTGCATTAAATTCTCTTTCAATTGATATATAAACATTTGAATTTTGTGAAACAGAACATTTTCTATAAGCATTCAAAGTTGCAAAACATGAAAATTTCAAAAAGTGTCCACAATTTTGGCCACCACTGAATGCTTCCATATGCTATCAGTATGCTCTTCATAACTACATTCATCAAGAACATCCTAAACATATAGCAATACACCAGTTAGAGCAAATGGATATGTTGAAAATAGCCAGAACTTCTCCTATGATATATAGCAACCACAGCCTCCTCTCTTTACTACCTCATTGTAACTACCCCAACTATTATCCTGTAGTGAGATAACCATAACCTTGGCACAGTTTCCTTTAATTCTGGAGAGAGGAAACAAGACAAGGCAGCTTCAGTCTGTACCCTAGAGCACAGCTGATATCTCAAGCAGCAGCAGTATGGCAAGAGGTAAACAACACAGATTATATCACAAATGAAGACCAAAGTGAAGAAGTTGGAGTAGAAGTGATAAGGCCAAAAGGAAAATTAAAATACTTAATCGTTCTCTTCTCCTCCTCCCTCCTTTAAACTTTTTAAAAGGATATTTGAAAATAAATTACTTAGCTATCTTAAGTATAGTTAAAGTAAAAGGACTTTACTAGCCATAAGGAATCTTGGTATTTGTTGACAAAACACCATAATTAAAAATACCTTGTGAATACAATACACCATTTGACTTTAGCATGAGGGAATCCTAGGTAGACTTTAGTGTGTGGGAATAACTAGTACAGACTGTGGATGAAGTGGATTTACTGATATCAGTTATGGAAGTGCTAGCAGCAGACCTTGAGTCCTAACTAAATGTAGATACACATAAGCTAGAAAAATGCTTTTCAGCTAAATCCCTGAAGCCATTAGAGCATGTCCAAACAGAAGTAGATGGTTGTGCATGCTTCTCATTTCAGCTAAAACCTTTGGGAATGGGGGCAATGAAGTGCAATCCATTGGAAAGCATTCTAGGTATTAGTAGTATTACCAGCTCTTATGATAGGAAGAAAGCAAGGCAGGAACATAAGATGCCTTTTATTTTTTCTGTGTTTTATTAAAGTGTGGGTAAAACACCTTGTAAATATGCTCTAAGTTGTGATACAAAATGAAATATGTTTATATATCATCAATATTTAAAATGTCAGGAATATTGTGTGTAGCCAAAGGAGCTTAGTTGTGCTCAGTATTCCTTATAGCCAGACCATTACGTAGTAACTTGTGCAGAAACGTTGCCGAAAGTGTGATCTATCTGTCCATGACAGCATTGCTGCCCAACAGCTAAAGTTGGCATTCTAATCTAGATGCTATTCTGTATATTTTTGTAGGTGCTGATTTATTGAAGCTGACAAGAGAAGATCTGGTACAAATCTGTGGTCCAGCTGATGGAATTCGGCTTTACAATGCACTTAAATCAAGGTAAATAGTATCCCAGTGTCTACCCTGTTTGTATCAGTTGTATAAGAAAGTCTGTCTTAGATTAGAGGGATTTGGGAGATACTAATTTAGATTTTCGATTGGCATATGCCTGTGTGAGCTCATGCAGGAGTTGGAAGTACTGTGCTCAAAAGAAGAATGTTTTGTTGTACACCTTCAGGGCAGGCCACAGATATGATGCAGGCACTGATGAGCTCAAAGGTAGACTGTAAGACTGGTAGCAATGCAGTTGGGCAGTACTGATTTCTTGAAGACGGATGGGTTTGTTGCCAAGAGACAAATCTTCTCATTTAGGTGAGCTATAACCAACCTAAAGTTCTTGAGGTCATGGCTACTAAATATTAACAATTGCAGATTTCTAACTATGAATTAAGCTGGCATAAAAGATTACGTTAACTTGCTGTTACTTCTGCTACTCCAGTAGTTTTATTACAAAATTGCACCATACACCAGTGTCTTAATTGCTTTAATTTTAAATTTGAAGAGTAATTCACCAGCATCAAACAATCTCAGTGGTTCTGAGATTAGTCATTAGACTAAACAATCTTTGATAGTTTGCATCAAATTTTAAGTAGTTTGTAAAGAATAGTGTTCAAGTAAAATAAAATGGACATACATCCACAATGTTCTGTGCAGGAGTATTTATTTTTTGTCTTTACATTCCAGGTCTGTTAGGCCACGTCTAACAATCTATGTATGCCAGGAGCAGTCAAGAAGTGTGCAGCTGGAAAGGCAGCATGACTCAGGCAGTGGAGAGAGCAGGAACAGTGCAATATTTGGTAAGTGCCTTGTCAGTAGCTGCTTTTAGTATTAAATCGTCTGTTGCTATACTTTGGAGGAATGCAATTTCTTTATCTTTATTTAGCTTTTGATCAGGTCCTACAAAACAACCATCTAAAGAAAAGTTTAAAGGGGGTTTACTGGTGTTGGATATATTGGTGCAGTCTGTATCAAGCTGGAAAAAAGTTTGGTGGGATTCCATAGCTAATAAAGGATACCTATTTTAAAATAATACTTACCAAATTTACAGATAACAAACCTGGGAGAAATTGCAATACCTCAGTGGAAAATCTAAAAATATAAAATGATATTGTGGTACTTAAGGTGTCAACTAGCAGAAATAATCTGAAGCTTATGAAGGACAAATGTAAAGTGCTTGAAGGATTTGAAGGCACAAGCATAAAATGCAAGGCAGATTTGAGGATGGTAGTGGATATTAGTTTGAATATGAATATACAATGTGACACTGTGAGAAATATGCCCAAACCTTGGAAGAATCTCTTCCCTAGTAATACCATATATGGAGAACTGTGTTCAACACACAATTTTGGCATACAATTTAATACGGTTACTGGGAAAAGGGTACAGGGAAACCTACACAGATAATGAACAGCCTTGAAGGCAAAACATATGAAGATAGGCAGTGGGAGCTAGTCATGTTCAGCCTAGAAAAAAGAGGTTACTGGGTGCCCACAGATCCACTTGCTAGATATAGGAACACTTGGCAATACAGCTTCTCTCCCCAGAGCTCTTACATTGTGGCTTGGAGAAGGTAAGAAGTAGCAGGAGAGTCCTGCATTTTTTCTGTCTTCTCTAAACCGCAGCTCAAATGAGGTCAAACCTTGCCTCTTTTCCAAGCCCCCTTCAACTATTGCACTGTTATCTTTTGGTCATGTCAGCATTGACTACACATGCAAGAAACACGGCTGCACACGTTCAGGATGTGGTGCTGCTGTGTTCAAAGGACAAGAACCCATGCTGATCCTCTTCTGGCCTTGATGCACACCATGGCAGTCCTACAGAATTGTTAAGTGGCTGTCTAGGTTAGGGGTCCGGAACCCCAGGCCTGGGCCCCAAATCCAGCCCACCTGAGATCCCAATCCAGGGCTCCCCAGAAAGCTTCCTCCTTTTCTCTCAATCCCTGATGATTTGTCGGTTTCCTGGCTTTTGTGCAGTTTTTTAAAAGGTTGATAGGCCTCCTAAAGCTGTAATTGGCAGTAAGAGCTTTAGGATAAAATATGCTGGCATGTTTTGCATTTTGGCCCTGCTCCTTTTGCCTTCAGACCCACACCCGCCACTGGAATGAGCTCCCCCCCAAGAGCTTCTCTGAAATTGAATTCAGCCCTCGAACTGAAAGAGTTTTCCACCCCTGATCTAGATGCATTGTATTTGAAATTTAGCAAGTAGTACTGCTGACTCTGCTCAGAATTGGATTTTATATGGAGAATTGTTAAGAAGGAATACATTGTACCTTGGCTCATTTCCAATTTGAGGATGCTATGGAGGTGTTTAGGATTTGGGCCTCTGTTTTAGGCAATTGGCATTAAGTTTGAGGTTCTGCTCAATCTAGTTGGAAGGCTAGGATTCCTGCCCTTGAGTTAGAATGGAGAGAACATAGCAAATAGGTCTCTAGGTTGCATGTTGCAAACATTGGCAATCACAGATCTAAAATGCAAAAGTTTGTTTCTTTTTCTTTTTCTTTTTTGCTAAATGGCAATACAAGTTTTGAGATTAAGATTTCAACAACTTTAACAAAAGAAAAAAACCAGAGAAATCTGTATTTTGGAGGAACGCTGCAAGAATACTTAAAGACCTTTTTCATTTTAGTTTATCATGCAATCTACTTGGAAGAAATAGCTGCCTCAGAAGTCACTCGCAAGCTTGCTTTGGTGTTCAATATTCCTTTGCATCAAATTAACCAGGTTTACAGACAAGGACCTACTGGCATCCATATCCTTGTCAGCGATCAGGTAAATTTAATTTTGTTTCCATCTATGCATTCTCATTTTTTGAGGTAGTTCTAATTAAAAATTCAGATGTTAAGAAAAGGAAGGCTCAAATTTGTACAACCTTCGTGTAGGGGAGGGGAATTGAGTTGGGGTGGGAGGCTGGCATCACAAAGCTCTATCTAGAACTCCAGCTGTTACTTTGTGACACACCACATCCTTTGCAATAAGGGAAAGCCCGACAAGCATGAAGTGGCCGCAGCTGAAGCTACGGCTGGAGTGCCGGTTTGCACGCACCGCATCCTGCTCAAGTGTAATTAGGGATACACATCAGGAGCAAGTAATGTTGTTTTAAATGGATATTGTATTTATAATGTTTTTAATTTTTGTAAACCGCCCAGAGAGCTTCGGCTATAGAGTGGTATATAAATGCAATAATAATATGCTTTAGTGTGACATAGTTTATTTTTCCTGCAGTATTTAATAATTAAATTCCTCGCCATTTCCAATGGAAACTCAAGGTAGCATGAAACAATTATAATTACAACTAAAAATATACGAAACTGATTGGTTCCTGTCAGCTAAATTTTCCTGTTAGTTACAGCAGGTACCATTAGAAATAATGCATGGAGGTTTTAATGCTCCGTGAAATTTCTAAGAATACTGAGTACATTTAAAACCTGTATATTATAGTTGTTTGGATCTATATTTAAGGAAAAGAGTTCATGTGTACTTTGTGAAAGTGAAGTGTGAATTATGGCTTTCAATACTTCCAAACCAAAGTGGCAAATGAGCCCCATTGTTTGACCTGAGGGTCCAAGGCTGTTACTTGTCTCATGGACATGCTTCTAGTAGCCACCAGTGCCCCAGTCCATTATAATGTTAATATTCCACCTACGTAAAATATAGAGTATGGTCTTTATGTATAAATAAATAAGAGACACCCATGATTAGTAGAAAGTGTGATAAAGATCTGGTTAGCATATGATGACAACCCAGAATACAGGTTGAGTATGAGCCCTTATGACAGCTAAAAGACTTATATTATCACGATGGAAGGACAATGCTCACCTCCCTTAATGCAATGGATTGAGGACTTAGCAACGCTATTAACATTTGAATGGGTGTTATATAGGCATGGCTTGTGAGTGGGTAAATACATGGATATATGGTCTGTTTTTCTTGAAAACTATGTATAGTTCTCCCTTCCCCTTTTTTTAAAATGAACGGCATACCTGATGGAAAAATGATGATATTCCTATACATGTAATGTTTCTTTGTTTTTCTTTTTCATTATTTTTGTTCTGTTTTGTTAATTACAAAAAAAGGAGTGAAAAGAGATTATGGGTTGTTGTTTAATCATGGGTTATTGTTACATGCAACCCCTACTCTGTGGCTTAACTATGGGTTTAAACCATGAACTGAGGTAGAGAACCCATGGTTTGTTATTGGGTTGTGAACTCTGGGTTCATGTTCATGGATAACACATAGTTAAATCGTAATGCAGTGTTCGCACGGAATGGCAACTCATGATTCAATGACAGCTCATACTCTGGGTTGTCATTATGTGCGAACCAGATCACTGTGAAAGCATTATCAGGAAACACTGCACTTTTGACTAAAGCAGGAGAAAGTTGGTAGAGGGAACACTCAGATAATCGGGTTGCTGCTTGTGGGACAGTCCAGCTTTCCTTGTGACAACTTTGCTTTCATGAATGAACCTGTGGTACATTGCTATGCATATTGTTCTCAAGAAGTGGTATTTAATTTTTCTTCCCAGATGGTTCAGAACTTTGAAGATGAGAGCTGCTTCTTAGTTACCACAATAAAAGGTATGCTAGTGAACCCACAAGGTTGTGATCTAAGATGTTTGAGGTTTTTCTAAGGGAGGTTTTTAACCATATCACTTACCCTAACCCTTTTGTTGTTGTTGTTACATACAAAGTCAGTGATATAAAATTAAACCATAGAGCTGGTTTGCACAATCATCATAGGCTAACCAAGCCACTGTGTGGCTTGTTTAAGCCATGGTGCAAGCCGGGTGCAATTTGCATAATCACCTGCCTGGCTATGGCTTGTTGTGCCGTCCAAACCTGGCAACGTGACTTGTTTGAGGGAGAAACAGCCCTCAAATAACTCAACAATAGGACATGGATTATTTGAGGGTTGTTTTCCCCTCAAACAAGCCATGCCACCCAGGTTTGGACAACACAAGATGTGGCAAGGTGAGTGATTATGCAAACCATTGTGGCTTGTTTAGCCTATAATGATTGGGTGAATCAGCACCCCACCTCCCCCACCCCAGTGTGACTGCAGGGAAGGAGTTCGGAAACTTTTATCTCCATATTTGATTAACCACAGTTTATCATTTTGTTCAAACCCAACACTTTAGTCTTGGTTAATCTTAACTTTGGTAACAGGGCAGTTTAAAGTTATAGTTTATGAAGCTGGTTTGTCCTAACCATAGTTAAGATTAACCACAGTTTAGCAGTTGGAAGATACAGTAAACTGTAGTTAAACTGAAATGGAAGCAAAAGCTTCAGTTTCTTCATAGCTTCACCAGACTGGTGGGGAGCACATCAGCCCCAAGGTTCAATGAAGCTTGATTTCATAAGGCTAAAACATGGTTTAGTATGACATACAAAGTGGTTCAAAGCATGTTTGCAGTAAAATTTTATACCAGAGGTAATTGTTGTGAGCTAGAGACATTGTTTCATACATCTGCAAGCAAGGTTTTATCAGGATTCATTTTCAGTGTCCCTCTGAATTCTCAAAGTGTGTTTTAAACTCTCTACATTTCAAATGCTACTGTGAAAGTTCTTGGTCTTCAAACGATGACGACATCTGAAGTGAGTAACTCCTTCCACTAACTTCTTGAGGCAAGACAAACAAAGGCTTGTTGGTTTTCTCTGGGAGTTCCCCAGTCATGGAATGTATTGCAGCCGAAAAAGGAACTAGAGCACATACAGTATAAATACTAGAAGCATGTACAACAAAAGCGAAAATGGTTTTTAAAAAGCTGAGGTGGAAACATGAAGGGGGGATGCTAAAGAGACCTGAAGAAAGATGGAACAGACAATTATCCCAGAGTTCTTAATAACCCCAATACTCTTCTGCTAGGTTGTGTGCAGGTTGGATATAACTAGCATGGGCACATGAAGGCATGCCTCTATCATGTCTGTGGAGGGTTGTTGCCTTATTGGAGAGCTTCCAAAATGCCCTTGAGTTAGGGCAACTGAAAACAATACAAATATTTAGAGAATTACCCATTTTACAGATGTTTAAATTTCTTAATGTTTCGTATGGGAACATAAAAGACTTGCTGGATCTGACGTATATAGTCCAGCATTCTGTTGATACAGTGACCAACCAGCTGCTGGTCACAAGAGGACCTGAACACATAGTAACATAGGAAGCTGCCTTATACAAAGTCAGACCATTGGTCCACCTAGCCAAGTACTTTCAACACTGATGGGCAGCAGAGTTTCAGGCAGGAGTTTTTCTAGTTCTACCTGGAGATGCCAGGGATTGAACTTGGGGTCATCTTTATGCAAAGCAGGTGTTTACCACTGAACATATAGCTGCCCCACTGAGCTATGGCCCCTTCGCAATAGCACTAGTATGATAGCAATGTTATTAGCAATAGTGTAATACCACCCTCTCGTGTACACCAGCAACTAATACTCAGAGGCATACTGTTCCTGATACTGGAGGTTATATGATTAGTAGCCATTGATAGCCTTGTCCTCCATGAATTTGTCTAATCCCCCTTTAAAGCTGTCCAAATTGGTGACCATCTTACATCTTGTGGTAGTAAATTCTATAGTTTAACAATGTACTGTGAGAAGAAACACTTCCTGTTATCCATCCTAAATCTTCTGCCTCATGGAATGAGCTCAGGTTCTAGTATTTTAGCACATCTCTTGTCACATTTCCACGTAACCCTTTTTCTAAGCTAAACAACCCCCATTATTATCATTTCCTCATAGGGGTTATGCTCCAGCCCCTTGAGGATTTGGTTGCCTTTTTGTGAATCTTTTCCAGCTCTACATTCTTTTTGAGGAGTGGTGAGCAGAACTATACAGAGTATTCAAAATGTGGCCACACCATAGAGCTGTATGAGGGCATTATGATATTGGCAGTTTGGGAACTGATTTGAGATGTCATATTGCTCAGGAAGGAGCCTTCTTGACCCTCCCTGCGGGGTGAAAGGCATAGTCCTTGTCCTGTGAGTGGAAATAAAGGATTTAGTTGGTATCCTCTGGGTCTTTGAGGTGGTGCTGACTATTCTTGGTTTATGGATACTAGGACTCTTATGTGGATAGGGACTATTTGCAATGGCTTTAGTTGTGGCTGGCACTGAGACAGTGATCCTATTCCACTTGGACTGAAATATGAACTGGATTAAGAGCAGTAGGAGCTGGGTGAGCCTAAGGTGGCTCAGTAGCGTTCCCATTTCTTTTTGTGCTTTTTATTTTCCTTTTGGGGCAAGAGGGAAGGGCTTTTTCCTGTACCACAACTTGAGTCTATGACCTGCCAATTCTAGAAAGCCAATAATGGGACTGCTCCTCCTTGTGGCTCCCAACAGCATTTGCCTGTTTGCTGGAGGACAGTTTGTCCTTGTGGTGTATTATTATTATTATTATCATCATCATCATCATCTGCATTTGTATTTGTATGCCGCCCCATAGCCAAAGTTCTCTGGGCGGTTTACATAAGATTAAAACATTTAAAAACAATGTACAAAATTAAAACTGCAAAACATGCAATATACAAATACATTTAAAACCATTATAACTTAAAAAGCTGTAAACCTAAAAAAACAAAAACAGACCCAGGCTCATCAGATATTGTTAACTGCCTGAGAGAAAAGTCTTGACCTGATGCCGAAAAGATAACAATGTTGGTGCCACACGGGCCTCATCGGGGAGATCGTTCCACAATTTGGGGGCCACCACAGAGAAGGCCCTCTCCCTTGTTGCCAACCTCCGAGCTTCCCTTGGAGTAGGCACTCAGAGGAGGACCTTAGATGTTGAACGTAGTGTTCGGGTAGGTTCATGTCGGGAGAGGCGTTCCGTCAGGTATTGTAGTCCTAAGCTGTGTAAGGCTTTATAGGTTAAAGCCAGCACCTTGAATCGGGCTCGGAAACATATAAGCAGCCAATGCAGGCTGTCCAGAGTAGGTCTTACATGTTCGAACCTTCTGGTCCGTGTTATCAATCTGGCTGCTGCATTTTGCACAAGCTACAACTTCCGAACCGTCTTCAAAGGCAGCCCCATGTAGAGTGCATTGTAGTAATCTGATTTGGCGGTTACCAGAGCATAGACAACTGAAGCCAGTTATCCCTGTCCAGATAGGGGCGTAGCTGGGCCACCAACCAAAGTTGGTAGAAGGCACTCCGTGCCACCGAGGCCACCTGAGCCTTGAGTGACAGAGATGGTTCTAGGAGAACCCCCAAGCTATGAACCTGCTTCTTCAGGGGGAGTGCAACCCCATCCAGAACAGGTTGAAGACCCTCCATCTGGTCAGCAGAACCACCCACTAACAGCGTCTCACTCTCGTCTGGATTGAGTTTCAGTTTATTAGCCCTCATCCAGTCCATTGTCGCAGCCAAGCACCAGTTCAGCACATCCACAGCCTTACCTGATGATGAAAAGGAGCAGTAGAGCTGCGTGTCATCAGCGTACTGATGACAACGCACTCCAAAACTCCAGATGACTGCATTATTGCAGATGCACCCATTTCCTCCAACTGCTCACTTTTGAGACTCCAAATTTATCCTGGTTGTGCTTTTATACTGTAATTTATACTATGTTTTTGTACTGTTGTATTATATATTTTGAATGGTTTCCATGGTTTTAATTTTTGTAAACCGCCCAGAGAGCTTTGGCTATTGGGCGGTATAGAAATGCAATAAATAAATAAATTCATTTTTTAAAAAACCCAGCTGTGAACGAAAAGAAATCAGGATCTGAGGGGGGAGGGGGGAGACAAAATGGGTTCTGCCATGAAGGACATTGAGATACCAGCTGAAGGACCAAAGGGGAAGGAGGGGGAGAACAAACTACTGAAAGCTCGATAAGATGGTGCCTGACAGACTATTTGCAAGGTGGCTTAGCCTGACATGCCAACGTGGCTAATGTGTGTACAGTGGAATGAGAAAGTTGCAATCTGGAAGCCACAAAGGCAGTAGTCTCCGGGTCTTGTGAACTAGATTTGCTATGCAGTTTTATGGGCTATAGAAGCAGTTTTTATGAAATACTTTTAAATAGCTTGCTATACTGATATGCAAATTGTAAGCACTGTAAGATGGAAATTTAATTTTTTGAAATTGGTATTTTTTACTGGCTGATAAGAACTTTATTTTAAATGACTCCTTTTTGAATTGTTCTTTCCCTCCCCCACCCCATCCCCTCTACAGCTGAAAATGGCGAAGGCTTTCATATAATTTTGAAGTGATGTTGCCATACATATGATGGACAGTTATTCCAGTATAGAATGAAGTCATGCTCAAGAATGACAAATAACATCATCTCTTCAGGGATCTGACTTCACCGTATAGAATGTTTCATATTGAAAACACAAGATGACCTTTCTAGTGAGCTGTTTAGTAGATGAACTTATCACTGCCATAGCCAAATGTCCTCATAAGAGGTATCAATGCCGCAACAGCTTATGTACAGGCATGGAAAAAACAGTAAACAAAGGTGTTTGCCCTTTTTTTGAAAAAAAAAATATGGCAAGCTATGGCCAGTAGATGCAGTTTCTAGAAGCAGTACTGCTTTCTTATTACACTGTATCCAGTTTGAATGTAAACTTACTCTGGGCATTTACCTTTCTGTGCCAGTTTGTCTATTACTTGCTTGTACCTTTATGCTGATTTTATTTTTTTGATGTTAGCAGAGCACATCATTATTTGTGTGGAGATAACTAGTAAAGATGATAGCAATCAGGTTTGGGGTCTTGAGAGTAAAGCTGTCAAAACAGCATCCTCTGTATAAATTGTGTATAAGCGTGAATGTAAGAAGTGTAAATGTCAGAGTTCAACTTCTTATTGAGTCCTAGACAGATGAAAATTAAGCATGCAGCAGAACATATTACCATTCGTACCTAATTGAGAGGATTAGAATAAATCCTATGAGGTACAATTTTTTGCTTTGCAAGAGGTTCATTGGAGAAATCTGCCTATTCATCATGACTTTTTAGTTTTTTTGAATGAAGCATTGCTGCAGTTCAGTGTTTTGTTTTTCAAACCACACTATTAAATAATATTGAGTTGAGACTTCCTCATGGAGAAAGAATGAGTGTCACTGTCACCAAGGGATAATATTGGAGCATTAAGCAAGAAGTCATGAATCAAACTGTAAAACCTTATTTTCTCTTTAGGTGCAGACCATGTTCCCTCCCAGGTGTGAACTGTCACTTCCTTTTTTCTTTGACTCTTATGGAAAGACCATAGTTACATCAGTGCCTCTTTCATACAACCAAATACTTGACTAGCAGTTGAACTTCTTAACAAACTGCAAAAATGTCCTTAAATGTTACCTGAAGATCAGAGACAACTGTCCAGGAATTGATAGTTGTATTCTGGATTATGTTTTAATGTAGGTATTTGAGGGAGATTAAGATACAGAAAGCAGGTTGTTCCACAACTGTGGTGTATGGGCCTGTTCTTTTTCTTTCTTTTTTTTAATAGCTGAAACCTTGAATGATGTAGTGAACATTTGAGAGGGGGAAAGCAGCATGTCTAATACGGTTTTTAATTTCATTCCCACTTTTAATTTTCGTTGGGCTAAGTGCTTAGTTAGTCTAATTATTCTAAGAAAATCATTAAATTACAGGTGTTAGGATGAGTGCTTGCTTCCACCCAGTCCCCATGACCTAGACTATTCTGCACTGATGGGGAGGAAGAGGTAGTTTGTGAGCATAAACTGTTTTGTGTTCTTGCCTATAAATTATTTTTGGTTGTATTTAGGGTGTCTTCATTTGACTAGATGTGTCATCTCAGCACCGTTTTTCAAATTTGTGGAGAATCTTTGATTGAAAAATGTCACTCAATTTTAAAAGCTGTACAGTAGTTTGGTTCACTTGGATTTAATTAATGGCACCAGCAAATTTGCTTTTTGTTTTTAAATAAGATGTATACATTTCAATTTCAGTAAAAACATTTTCCAATAATTTTGTAAGTATTTTTCTTTTAAGTTTGCTTTGGTAAGATGTAATTAATATTGGAAGTGCAAGTGGTACTGAGGTATTGATTTGAAGACAAACATTCCACTCCTTTCCAGTTACGCTTTATAGAACTGTTAATAGTAAGAACATAACTTTACATGAGAACATACCATATTGAATTTAAAAGTGCTGTTAATTGTAGTTCATTGCAGTTTTGGTTTGGAAATTACTGAAACCAGGCTAGATATGGATGTCTTTATTTAAGTAATATCCCATACCAAATTATTTGACTTAGTGCAAGTATTTGCTCAACAACTTGGAATTTCATAAACACTTGATTTTATAAGAGTCAAACACACCAAAACATTTTTGTTTGACAAGCTATTAATATTTCTTTCAACAATTTAATTACCATAGACAAATAGCAAATCTTACAGATATGTGTTGCTATAGAATATTTCTCTGTGGCAGTAGAAGGAATATTTTTTCCTGTTATTGGCGTGCTCAATGCTCATGTGGTACTTCATTAATAATTTTAAGTAGTCTTAAGAACATTAATATTAAGGTCTTACTACATTCTCAATACTACCTTCTTCAGAATTAAATATCTTCAGCTGACCTGGATTGAATCCTTTAAATACCATGTTCTGTCAACACATTGTTTAAAGAGCATTAAAGAAATAACTTAGAAATGCTGTACTTTATAATCTTAGGTGCAGTTCAATTTCATATGCCCTCTTTATATAAAAAAAATAATTGCATAAGAATGTGCCTACTTCTCCTGACTCAATCTTACAAAAATACATCACCTTATTTAGCAAAACTTTGAGTAGGCTACTGATTGATGTATGTTGCGTTTCAGTGAAGACATTAGCTGCATTCAAACACAATGCTGAACTATGATTCAATGTTATGTAAACACTTGGTTTGTGTGCGCCCCCTCCTTTTCCAGCATAGCCAGGGGGAGTTCAAAAGCTTGTTTTCAATTAACTGCAGTTTAGTATTCTGTAGGAACCTGGACAAACACTGGTTAGTCTTAATTATGGTTTATTGAACAAGCCAACTTCAAACCTTGGTTTAAATTGGCTTAACTGCATAAACTGTTAAGATTAACCACAGTTGTAACATTTGGACAGAATGCTAAATTGTAGCTAATTGAAAATGGATGTGAAATTTTTCTGATCTCTTTGCAGTTGAGCTGCAGGAGTGGGAGAATCACACAAACCTGAGCTCATTCATGTAACATATAACCATAGCTTGGCCTTATGTTCAAAAACAGCCAGTGTACATTAATTGTAGACAATGACTTTTGTATGTTAAGTGTGAAATCTGGTATGTCAGAGAAGGCCAACTGGTAAAGAGGGCTGGATCCACTCAGCCATGGTGCCACTGCTTAACCCTTTCCTGCGGTACATCTTGGCTGGTAAGGATCCAGCCAAGAATCCTCTCAGGGCTAACAGAGAGGACATGCCAGAAGCCTCTTCAGTTATGCACAAGCTTCTGTGCTGCCCAACAGCTGGAAAAGAAGCAAGTGGAGGAGGTGCTTTTGACAAGGGGAGAATGCCTTTGGAGAGTGTGAGATCTGCTACAATCTATGTGTGTTATGCTCAAACCAATTTTCAGAGCAAATCTGCCTCTCAATGATTAGAGAAGAAAATTGAAATTTACAAATGTATTTGCTTGCACAGTGTCATATAACTGTCTGTTCTATGATTCTTAAGGACTTTGGCTTAGATATTAATTGGAAGTCTTAAAGGTTTTAGCATTTTAGTTTTGCAGCACTGCATTAAAAGATGATACCCTATGGAACGAAAATACCAGTCCACCTTTTCAAGGTTACTTGTATTGTACAAATTGCTTAAAGGCTTATTCTTTTTCAGTTTAATTGCTATAGAGTATACCTTTTCACACAACATTCTTTTCACAACGTTTACAGAATTGTTAAAAATGTGCTTATATTGCCATTGGGAAACAGCCTCTAGAATTTCTCCAGTGTAGCGAGGGCTCTCTTTTTTAACAAGTTAAATAATATGCTCTCTTTCAAAACATGGTAGGCATATTATAAAATTACCTGAATTGTGGCCTATTTAATTGAAGGTTCTCTATAGAACGACTCTGTTCCAACACTTAAATGCATCTAGGTTACATCTGCTGAAGTTTTCCTTATTGATTGTTGGGCATTTTAATTGGAGCTACTGTTCAAGTAGTAGCATTGTTCTACTTGTTGGCATTTAGTATTTTCAATCAGCAGAATCAAAATTTGACACTCATATCTGTACATTAGCTAGTACCATGTTGGCACTGCAACAGCAGAATACTAGAATTGGCATTGCTCAGAGTACCAATATCGCTCCATATCTACAGAATATGTTACCTGTAAATCTGCACTGGAATCATGATCAATACAGAATTAGATGTTGTTTTAAAAATCACTTTATAGGTTAATAATGGACGTGCCTAGTCATTCTTTCCTTCATCAAACAGCTTTAGTGCAACTCTTCACCTGTTAAAGAATAATGCAGCAGCGGCAGAGTTGCTGTCGAGTGCCTCCTACAGAAGGAGGTGGAGTTACTGGAGCAAAGTAAGCATGAACTTTCACATCTGGCAGATGAGCCTGTAGATAGAAACTCATTCTTAATGAAGTCTGATAACTGTTAGCTTACAATTTAAATTTCAATATAGTAAAAAATCATGCTACAGTGTTTCTATTAAAACAAACACCTAGCTTAGCTCTGTAATATTGCCCCATCATTTTACATCCATTTTAGTAACATCAATAATTCTAAAACTGGAAGGTCCTACAATATAAGTAGTCAACTATAGAATCATAGCTTCAAATAGCAAATTTGCTGGTTCTGTGTGGACCACCAGGACAGCAGAATGGAGCCACCCTGAGACTAAATAAAGGTTACGGCATACTTTTGAGACTCCCAATATTTAGAAAAATTGGGTGGAGAGATGACAGGACCTTTCAGGGGGCTGCACATGCAAAAGGTTCTATCAGTGCCAAAAAGCAATGCTTCAGGGGAGCAGAGAGAAAAAGAAATAACCCAGTAATCTGCTGCCAATAAACCTGTGACAATGTTTGCAGTAGCTGCCTGCCTTCAGTTTTAAATTTTCAACCACAGTGGTTTTAATATAGATTACTTTGGGCACTTCTTAAAACGGAGATTAATAAATAATTGAAGGAGTAAGAAAAATGGCTCTGGACACCAGAATCCTTCCTCCACTTTTAACAAGGCATTCTTACCAGCCTCTATGGGTAGATAGAGAACCCCCTTTCCCTCTCCTCCAATGATTGCTTTGGAGAAGGGGAGTCTGTGACCCTACAAGTTATTGTGCTTAAAATTCTCAAATATAATCTGAAAATGGTATTGAAAAATAAGCAGGCAAATTATGTGCTGTTCCTGAAAAGGGAGCAACAGTTTACAAGAGGTAAAAGCTATTAGTGAATCAGAGAAAGTTTTATCCAATATTGACCTCAGCTCTGTAGTTTGACCCAGAAAGTAAATATAAATTGGTTCAGGGGAGACAGAACATTGCCAAACCATAATTTGGTTGGTGGATGCTTTGGAGACAGCTACAATTAAGTGCTGCATCTACAATGATGCTTTGCTAATCCTAGTCCAAATCAGAATTTACAAATTTGGTTCTAGCCAGTTTCAAACTGTAGTTTGGTGCAAATCATAGTTAGCAAAAATGCTGGTGAATACATAATGCTATCCAATCCTTGTAAAGGGAAGGCTGAATGCCCGTGTGAGGGAAGAGAATGAATGAATGCAGTAGAGTCTGCTTGGATGGTCCTGATACTTGAATCATAGTTTGGCAATTGGGCAATGTTATCTTTATCACACCCGTCTGGACAACATTGGCCTGACCATGTTTATATGAACAATTTGCTTCTGTGAGTCTCATTCTCCAGACTTGATACTAACAAAAAATCAGCCAAACGCCTTAAATTAATCAGTAACAATATCTGGGTCATTCTGACAGCCTTTGTCCTAAATTCAAGAATTTACAGAACAAAATGAGCCTTCAACAGAAGCTGTGTGCCCATTTTTCTCCCAGCCTTTGATAAGAGATTTCTGGAAAAAAGATAGTTATTGGCCTTTTCCACAAACCCTTATCAAGCAATTGGAAGGAAGGGCACACTGCTTTTGTTGCAGGTTCATTTTGTCCTCCTAGTTGATGAAATTAAAAAGCTAGTATTGACTTCAGCATTGAGAGCATTATTTTGCTGAATGAACATCTACAATAGACACTTTATTAAGCTATATGACCGATGCCGCAATGTGTATTTAAAAAATCATGACAAGCTACCTTGAGTTATTAACACTGAGGCCCTGCACTTCAACACAGTTGCATGGTACATACTCTTATTCTTTTGATGCCTGCACGGGTGACTTGCTGACAGTCGTATAACTCAATTCTCTCTAAGTTGTGGCAGTTCTCAAGGTGTTCTAGAGTCACGTCTGTGATTAGAAGGCAGTTGTCCAACTCGAGCACCTGGAGTTTTTCATGTCCACATGTGCTGCTGCTCAGATGCAGAATCCCATCATCTGTGATCAGTTCACAGTGGGACAAGCTCTATAACAAAGAGCAAAAATATAAACTCTCACCAATGTATAAAAGGGTAAAAAGATGTATCCTAGCTGTCAGGAGGAGAAACATCCTGAGATGGTAACTCCTATCTACTTGTTCAAGGTAAGATGAGGAAAACAGTACTAGCCATGATTCCATGCGTTTCAGATGTAGAGGCTTTCTATACATAAAGCAAAACAAAAAGGCTAAACAAAATTGGGCCTTCTCCTTTCTACCCTTACCAGCTTAGTTTAGGGGTTCCTTTTGTGTTTACCTCTTGAATGCCACTCTGCCTTTACTTGAGCGTAAACAAGTTTTGTTTTTTTGATACAGAGATTTATTTTTCTTTACATCATGTCTATTAAGCAGCAACAGAAACCCTAGGCCTGATAACATCATGGCTGATTTGGGCTTCATGACAATCAACTTCAGACCTTTGGATCCCTGATCTTAATTTGGCTGCTGTATTTTTCATGAACTGCAGCTTCTGAACAGTCTTCAAGGGCAGCCTCGCATAGCATGCAATGCAGTAATCTAATTTGGGAGGTTACCAGAGCACAGGCTATTGAAATCAAGTTATCCCTGTACAGATAGGGGTGTAGCTGGGGTACCAGCCAAAGCTGGTAGAAGGAACTCCGTGCCAATGAAGCCACCTGAGCCTCAAGCAACAAAGAGGGCTCTAAAACCCTAAGCTACAAACCTGCTCCTTCAGGGGGAAATGCAGGTTACTTACCTGTAACCGTAGTTCTTCGAGTGGTCATCTGTGCATTCACACCCTATGGGCTCGCGCCGGCGCCAAGCCCCGCTCGGGAAACTTCTACAGCCTAGACTCTTTTGGCGGGAACCCCTCCCCCCACCGCCCTATCGCGCATGCTCGGGTTCCCGCCTACCTCAGTTCTATGAGACCGTAGATGCCTCACAAACTATATAGCGGCAAATAGCAGTTAATACTTAGAAGGATAACAAAAAACTGAGCAGATATATGCGCGATAGTTTTCCCTATGACCTGACAAAATCAGCGAGGCCATGAGGGGACGGTGGGTGGGTTGTGTGAATGCACAGATGACCACTTGAAGAACTACGGTTACAGGTAAGCAACCTGCATTTCTTCTTCGTGGTCTCTGTGCAATCACACCCTATGGGCGATTAATCAGCAGACAACTTACCAGAGGAGGGGACAGGCCCGCTGAATCATTGGAATATTGCTGAGAGGACACTACGGCCGAAGGAGGAGTCCCTTCTGGCTCTTACGTCAAGTTTGTAGTGCGTAATAAAAGTAGATGCCCTTGACCAAGTAGCTGCCCTGCATACATCAGGAATTGAAACACCTTGGTTAGCAGCAGTAGACATTGATCCCGGGGGAGGAACGCTTTTCCCTGTGGTGAGTCGAGCAGGGCTCCGATGAATTGAATAGACTGAGTCGGCACCAAGACCGATTTGTCCATGTTTAGTAACAGGCCCAGTTTGTGAAGAAGATGCTGTGTCATCGCGACATCGTGAGTTGCTTGTGACCTGGTTGGGGAAACGATCAGCCAATCGTCCAGGTATGGGTAGACTTCGATGCCCGTGGTTCTCAGGAAAGCGCACACTGCGGCCATGCATTTTGTAAACACTCTTGGGGCTGTCCTGAGGCCAAATGGAAGGACCCTGAACTGATAGGTGTGGGGGCCGACAGTGAACCTGAGGAACTGCTGGTGAGGTTGAAAGATGCTGATGTGGAAATAGGCATCCTTGAGGTCCAGTAACGTGAACCAGCAGTTTCATCTTAATAGTGGGAGCACCGTCGCTAAAGTGATCATGCGAAACTTCTTCTGTTGGATGAATGTGTCGAGATTTCGCAAGTCCATTATAGGACGAAGGCCTCCGTCTCTTTTTGGGACTGTAAAATATCGAGAGTAAAACCCTCTGGTAAGATCCGAGACGTGGACTCGGGCAATTGCCCCCTTTTGTAGCAGGTTTTCGACCTCTGCCAGTAACACGTCAGATGGTGGGGTGACTATTGGATGACAAAGTGGAGGTTTGGAGACGAATTCGATGCGGTAGCCGTATCTTATGATGTCCAATACCCATTGGTCTGTTGTTATCTCCTTCCAGGCGGGGTAAAAGTATTGTAGCCGGTCGCCAAAATGGGTATTGGAAGGGATAGAACAATGGATGCAGTCAAAGGCACTGTTTCTGCTGATGATCTGTCCTGCTGCGCTGTGTGTGGACCCGGAGCTGCTGGTAACCCCTCTTTGGGGGAAGAGCAGAAACTGGCCCTTGTTGGTGATAACGCTGCGTTCTATTTGAGAACAGGCGCTGAGCGTATGATTGTGGCCTGGTCCAACGTCGGGAACGATATGGCTGAGTAGAAGTGCTGGGATAAAATCCCATCTTCTTAGCCGTCATTTTGGCCTTCTGTATGGTGTCCATGGCGGTGTCTGTTGTAGTATGAAACAGCCCTTCCCCATCGAATGGCAGATCCTCGATCCTATTCTTTGACTCTAGTGGCAAATTAGAGGACCGTAGCCATGCGTGCCATCGGAGAGAGATGGTCCCAATCATCGCTTTGGACAGACAGTCCACCTGATGCCTAGTGGTTGTTATCTCTTGTCTTGCCAGTCTAGTGGCTTCCGTTTGAAACACTTGCGCCAGCTCCTTCTTATCATCCGGTAGGTACGCAATGAGAGAGGACATTTTTCCCCAAAGGAAAAGCTGATATCTGGCCATCATGGCCTGGTAGTTAGTAATTTTAATCGATAGCGCAGTTGAGGAGTATATGCGTCTCCTGAAGGCATCCAACTTCCTCCCTTCTTTGTCCGCGGGCGTAGAATGTGCTTTGGACGACCTACCCTGGGCCGGTTCCACGATGACCAAGTTCAGTTTCGGGTGCGTAAAGAGGAAAGTCGCATCTTTCTCCCGGGTCTTATACAGGGCGTCCAGTCTTTTCGATACCGAACCCATCGTCAAGGGGCTCTTCCACGACTCCTGAATGGTCGGTAGCAGTGTCGGGATCATTGGCATGGCAAGGATAGTTGTAGTGTCAGTGTACATGACGTCAAAAATGTTGTCAATGCATTGCTCAGATTGTTGTTGGAGATCGACGCTGAGCGATTGCGCCATGCGCTGCATTGTCTCGGTAAAGTTGCCAGATTCTACCGAGGGGGAGGCACATTTCTTCGTGCCCACCGCTTCATCCAGGGATGGTTCCGACGCCGGTACCGAGTGAACCGATGAGGAGTCGGACTCATAGTCCTCTGCCGACTGGGGAGATGACGGTGTCGGGACTTCCGTCACTGCTGTCGGTACCGACTGCCGAATTGGTATCGCTGGCCCCGCTGGGGGAACAGATACTGTAGCCGATGGAGGCTCCCTCGGAGGGACCGGCAGTAGGAAGGCTCCCTCACTGCGCAATCTCTGTCCCGTGAATGGGTCGAAAATGAACGACTCATGTCTTGAGCCCGTCCTGCCTCTGTCTCTGCCATGGCTAGAACGTGACACCCAGGATCGAGCTGATCGATCAGAATAACAATCCCAGTCTCGGACGGGTGTCGACGAGCGGGAGCGGTCCCGGTGACGGGTCCCAGTAGGTTGAGGCTGCGGTACCGATGTCGGTATGGAACGCAGGGAAGTCTCCGGCGAAACTGGCGCGTTGTCGTCCACCATGGACCTCGGGGAATCAGCATGAAAGAGATGCTCCTCCAAGAGTTCTCCCTGTTCGATTTCCCGTTCGTGCCCCAGGGAAGCAACCCTTGGTCGGTGGCAGCTCAGTACCGAGGTCGACGTTGGCGAACGCGATGTCAGGCGAATGAATGGTATCGAAACTGCTGGCCTCGACGTTGGGCGGCCGCCCGATTTCGATGTCGATGTACGCGGGGTGTGATGGACGACCGGTATCGAGATCGATGCCGAGGGTGATGGCGAGGCGCTAGCCATCGGTACTGGAGAACGCATCGGTACCGAGGCCGGGCCAGATAGTTCCGGTGAACACGGTACCAAAAGGGCAGGTTTTTCTCCCTGTTGCCCCGTAGACGAATGGTGCTTGTCGGCCTGTTTCGGCTTCTTTTTCAGCTTCTTTTGGGTGTCCTTCTGAGAGGATGCCCCTTTCTTAGAGCGTTTTGCTTTCGGCTCCCTGGTATCGGGGGCCCGGTCTGCCGACGTCGGGGAGTGGGCTGTCAATGCCGAAGGCCGGTCTATCTTAGTGGAGGCCCAGTCTTCCGCGGCCGAGGCCCGGTCTGCCAAGGTGGAGGCCCGGTCTGCCGGGTAGCCGCAGATGGTGCCCTCTTCTTCGGTACCGTAGGGGCTTTTGGCGGGAGAAAGGACCCCGAAGGGGCATCCACCGCCTCCAAGGCCTTACTCCATAGTAGCGAACGAAGTCTATTGGCCCGATTTTTACGGGTCTGCCTTGAAAAGGCCAAACAATGAGCACAAGTCTGTACTATGTGTGTCTCTCCGAGACACAGGAGACAAAGGGAGTGGCCATCGGAGAGCGTTAGTTTTGCTCGGCATGAAGCACAAGTTTTGAAGTGGGAGGAATGGGACATCTCGACCCCCCCAAATTAAGATACTATAGATAAAGATAGAAAAAGACGATATATATATATATATATATATATGTGTGTATGTATGTATGTATGTATGTATAGGAGAAGAAGAAAAAAAGAAGAAGAAATGAGAATAAGAGTCTAAGCTAAAAGGCGCACGAAGCTAAAATACGAACGAAAAGTTCTTCAGAGTCTCCCGCGAGGCAGCTAGCACGGCGGTTGAAAAAGAACTGAGGTAGGCGGGAACCCGAGCATGCGCGATAGGGCGGTGGGGGGAGGGGTTCCCACCAAAAGAGTCTAGGCTGTAGAAGTTTCCCGAGCGGGGCTCGGCGCCGGCGTGAGCCCATAGGGTGTGATTGCACAGAGACCACGAAGAAGAACAGGATGAACACTATCCAGTCAGAAGAACCACCCACTACAAGTATCACAGTCTTGTCTGGTTGAGCTTTAATTTATTAGCCCTCATCCAGTCCATTGTCATAGACAGGCACCAATCTTCCACACGCACAGCCTCACCTGATGTAGATGAAAAGGAGAAATAGAGCTCTGTCATCAGCATACTGATGGCAGCGCATACCAAAGGTCTGGATGTAGATGTTAAAACAGCATGGGGTACAAAACTGGAACCTCACGCTGAGGAGTCCATGGGGCTGAGCAATATTCGCCAAGCACCATCTTCTGGAGTTGGCCATTCAAGTAGGAGCAGAACCACTGCAATGCAATACCCACCAGTCCCAGCTCAGATGCCTTAGAAGGAGAGCCTAGTCACTGTATTGAAAGTCACTGAAATATCAAGGAGAATCAGCAGTGTAACACACACCCATCTCTCTCCTGACAGGTACAGGACAACCAAGGCTATTTCCTTGGGTGGTTAACAAACTCAATTACCAGAGGTGGGTAAGGTGTCCTACTGAAGCACTGATGATAAAACTGCTCGCCCAAATTTGTAGCCCAATCTAGTTTGGACAGCGAGCTTGCAGTGCTTCACAAAGGTTGACAGAGAAGACCATGTAGCAGTCCTGCATAAGTCCAAAAGTGGGACTCCTCTTGCAAAGGCAGTGGATATTGCGACTCCATGGGTCAAGTGAGCCTTAATAGGAGATAGGTAGTCCATTTTTGAGATTCAATATGCCAGTGGGACAGTCTGTACTATCCAAGATGCCAAGCGCTGAGACAAGACAGGAGATCGTTTCCTTGGTTCTCGATAGCAAACGGCCTTTTTAGTTTTACAAAAAGTTTCAGTTCTAGACCTGTAAAAAGACAAAGCTCTTCAACTATCCAGTGTATGTAACATTCACTCCAAATCACAAGTAGGAGAGGTCGTGGGGAAAGCAGGTAACATGATAGGCTCACTGAGATGAAAGTTGGACACTACTTTTGGTAGGAAGATGTCCAGTCGGAGCACTACCCATCATTTGGAAAGATAAGATGAGGTGGATCAACACACAATGTAGAAAGTTTGCTGACCCTCCTGGCTGACGTGATCGCTATGAGGAAGGCCACTTTCCAGGAGAGGAGTTGAAGGGAGCAGGAAGCCATCAGCTCGAAAGGTTTTAATGTTAACACTTTCAAAACTAAGGATAGATTCCAAGCCGGAACCACGGGTCGTACTGATGGAGCCAAGTTCTTCAACCCCTTTAAGAAGCGTCTGACCACATGGTGTGTAAAGACTGAGATTGGAGTATGAAAACTAGAAATGGTGACAAACTAAACTCCTATGGATGAATGCTAGAGACCCTTTATCAAACAGGTGAGGAAGAAAATGAACACCTTGAATGGAACAAGTTAAGGGGTCAAAATAGTTCGCCTCTGCAAAGTTGCTGAAGGTTGTCCATTTTGCAGAATAAGATCGTTTTGTAGCTGATTTTTGTGCCGGATCCAGCACATTGTACCTCCATCAGGACTAAGGGAGATATCAGTATCACCGGATTCTCCATGCTGTGAGCCAAAAGATCCTCATGTCTGGGTGTCAAAACAGATGATTGTTGCGAAATATGAGGTCTGAACATACTGGGAGTCGAAAGAAATTCCCCTGTGACAGATGTAGGAGAATGGGAAACCATGGTTGCCTCAGCCGCCACAGGACAATCATGATGCAATTGGAGTGTTCCCCTGTGAACGTTGCAATCATTCACGATAAGAGAGGAAACTTTCTGAAGCGAGGCTCTGTGCAGACGTGTTGCCAATTTCCCTCTTACTGGAAGAGACATCCCCTTCCATGCCCACCACCTGGAAGTTCTTTAGGACTCTCCTACAGTAATGATTAAGGTGTGTGCTAGCACCAAACTTCCTAACGGCACAATGGCCAATTTAAAAGCCTATATGAAGTGGAACACATGAACACACACTCCCTTTCCAAGAGGATTTCAAAAAAGTCAGAGGAATGGGCACATTCTGATTTAAGAAACAGCTTTCCTAATGCCAAATGTTCTATGCACTTCTACAGGAAACTGATATCTTAGTGGTCTTGTTTCCTGGTATTACTCTTGCCATGAGTTCTCTCCTGGATTTGTTGAGGTGAAAATACAGCTATCATTCATAAATTTAGGAAAGCTGTGGATAAAGCAACCAGGGCGGCTTCTACCAGCTCCATTTTTGGCAGGGCTTCTTGCCTGGGCAATGGACACTTTGGCTAAAATGAAGCAGCTGAATATATCAACAAAGGAATATTGTCCAAAACTATTGTCCTCATTCTGATTTCAGCTTTAAATTGCATGAAGTTTGCATCCACAAACATGGAAAGGGCAATAAGAAACTTCAGAACTACTGTCCAACGCCCCAGTTTCTGCCCACATGCTCTCTTTAATCCCCATGCATTGTCCATTCCATGGTTAAAAATACTCATTCCCAGGGGGCGTACCTGACCTAAATTCATGCCCCTTTAAACTTCCACTCTCTATAGAGTCTGGTGCAGCCCAGCAGTTGATTCAACCCCCTTGTTTCTTTTTTAAACAAAGCTCTCCTAATCTTACTGGCTGTAGCAGCAGTTAGGGGAAGCTACCTAGAGGGGTATAAGTAAGATAGGCATGTGATGGAGCCAGCTGATGAAGTGTCTCAGCCTCAGTGACCAGCAACTTAAGCACCTGTGTGAATTGACCAACAGGGAGAGGAGGCCAAGCCAGTCAACAGTCCTCCCCTACTCTCCCACTTGATGTTTCAGAACTTCCCAAGTAAATAAACCCAACAAACAAAAAATCAGTTACAAAGGTAAAAAGCTAGCAGTGGCACAGGGACTATCCAGCAAGCAGGTATACAAATACCTGCTTGCTGGACAGAAATCATGGGTTTCTGTTCAGTGCAGTGAGCTCTTGGCTCTCAAGAAACATGTATGTTCTCTTGAAGAGAAGGTAGCTGACTTGGAGAAGCTGAAGGGTTTTGTAGGTGAGAGCTCTAAGGATGTGATAACAGCATCCCACTCTCAGGATGATCACTAATCTGCTGTCATGGAGAATGAGGACTTGGGGGAAGATGGCTATCACCGGGAGGAAGAGGGAAACGGCCCTTTAGAAAGGACTTGCTGTTGAGGAATCATGCCGATATCCTCTTACATGGAGGGTACACCAGTGGGAGACTCCTGATAGTGGGCAATTCACCCTCCCTGAGGCCCCCTTGTAAAATCTGCTCCACAGAGCTGAAGGACCCTTTGGAGAAGATTTTGGGGTACAAGGGAGCTGCAGAGGCAATGAGAGAATGAGAAGGTTACATTGCATAAATAGCAGTTTGCTTGCGCAACACTGGATATATCCTAATGTCCATTTTAAACCAAATTGCTTTTAAAGAGATGCAATACAATTGATATAATAAAGTATAACATGATTTTTTAAAACCAGTTTTTATATGACTTGCTCTCACGGACATCAAGAAGAGGAACTTTAGTGCCTTTTATACTTCCTTGACCCACCCACCACCTGCCCCATGACTGCCACACACAAAATAAGCAAATCTAGGCAGATTTTCTCTATACAAGAAACAGAATTCTGCTTTTTCACTTGCAGAATTTGGGTTAGTTGGGTACATAATATTTTGTTTAAATTCAGAGTACAAAAAAAAACTGCTTGTGACCTGTACAGCAGCAAGGAGATGATCTTAACTGTCTAAACTTCCAGCTTCCTTTAACAATACGATGAAATGAAGCACATCTTCTGAAGAAATGGAATGAGTTTATTTTACAGTCCACAACCAAGTAAATGATGAAAAACTTACCAATGCTTCCAATTTAGGGCAATGAATGGAAAGTTGTATCAATGTGTTATCTGTTATCTAGAAAGGAAAAAATAAGTTATATGTAGAACAGTGTGTAACACAGAGATGGGCAAAACATATCTTCTGAGGCAATTTTGGTAGCCTGCACGTTCTTGCTGGAAACACAGAATGTCATCTTTGAATCATGTATTTCACTAGATGACACAAATGGCTCTCACCAGAACACATTCTTCTAGGTCCATCTTTTCTAGTTCATGGCAATTCTAGAAGTTAGAACAGACATTCCACAGTTAAAAATGAGAGTTTACAGTTCTATTATGACACTTTCATATATATATATATATTATTGGCATGAATTGGAAATTAATTATTGGGCATATTTTCCCTCTCATCCAAACATCTTTAGCATGTGTGTATATATAGCTTCTCAGATTAAGGACTGTGAATTCACTGGGCAGTATCCAACTGTAGTCCCATGTAAACTAGGCCCATTCACTTCAATGGGTCTACTCTGTGTAGCAGTACCATTGGATACGTCTCACTATACCTAAATCAGTCTTACTGGGGTACTTTCTAATACCTCAGTCAGTCTTTCTGGGGTACTGGAACTATATAAGCATGGAAGCTCTACCTTCATGTATAGCTGGGCAGAAAGGAAGGTCGCAACCATTTCAAGAGTTACCTAACCATCCAACTTCCCCATTATATCCTTGAAAATGCAGAGGTGTACCTGTAAGACTCATATTTTAAGGCCAATGTAGTGCAATTAGGATGGGTTTAGCTGTAGGAAATCCAGTTAAGTCACTGAAATCACAGGCCTTGGCCAAGTCAGTATACTTTACCCAGGGATGGGCAACTTGTGGCCCTCCAGATGTTTGGCCTACAACTCCCACCTGCCATAGCCAGTACAACCAATGGTGAGGGATGACAGGAATTGTAGGCCAAAACATCTGGAGGGTCACAAGTTGCCCATATCTACTTTTGCCTGACCTGCCTCAGAAGTGCAAGTGTAAGGCTAAAATCCTATTCTAAGCTAAGGAAGGGTGGGCTAGAAATTTAAATAGTATTAACCTTACCTACCCGTGCTAGAAGTGTAAAACCAGCATCAGTGAGATGGGAACATCTTGCAGCCTCTAAAATCCTGAAAAAAAATATTTTTAGATTTGAGAATATTGAGAAGGAAGTCTTTATGCTGACATTAAGAACCTAGTATGCGATTCCGTGTAATGGAACCAAGAATGAATCAGCAGCAGCACGTTCACTGCCCTAGAATGTTATTTTACCATCTCTGTTGGCAACGGGACTGCCAAACTCAAGTCCTGCAACATGGCTAAAATCCTGCGCCTGTAACTGATATGTTACAACAATTGAAAATATTCTTGATTCAGACCTGAAAACATTTTAGTCAAGTCAGTTGAAATAAACAAGGCTGAAATCCGTGATTGCCGATGTCCCTTGCACACATGGTTGTGGGTGGTCAGTGGGAATTCTGGTCGTGTAAGGATTCAGCTATCATGCTTGATCATGTTCATGATTTTGATGCTCTGGAATTCCATACCTCCTGGAATTCCAAGTTGTGGCAGATCTGAAGCACCCCAAGGCTATAAACCTGACAAAGTACCTGCATTCATTTTTGTTGTTTTCAGACTTAGAGCCATCATTCATGCCTTCATAGACTATCATAATGTGCTTGTTAGAGTGTCAGACTAGGAGTGAGGAGACTCAGCTTCAAATCCCCACTCAGCCAAGGAACTCACTGAGTTTCCTTTGGCCAGTCATAATCCCAGCCTAATGTACTACATTAGTTGTTGTAAAGATAAAAGGGAGAAGAACCATGTATGCTACCCTGAGCTCACTGGAGCAAGGATGGGATATAAATGCTGTTGTCACTGTTTATTTTATTTATGTTCTTGTATACCTGATTACTCTCTGCTTTTATATCAATTCAGTTGGTGCAAGACATGTCAGCCTGCTTTTTGGTGGAATTTGGTATCTGGGAGCATATCACAGTAGTGCTATACAATACTATCATATAGTCTGCCATTTGTACTAACTTGCTTTAGCATTTGGGGTGCAAATCAAGAACTAATTCAGACCCATAATAGTTGAAGGCTGTACTAGACAAGCCTGCAATAGAAGTCTCGTAATATGTTGCAGTAAATATTATGTAGCTTAAGCTTACTAATTTTTGACTTGGGGAATTTCAGCAAAAAGAAATGGGCACAAATATTTACAAGTATGTCTTTTGTTTATGTTCTGTCTTGCATATACCAGTTCTTCTCAGCTTGAACCATTCAAACTTACATAAATTGCTCTGGTTTTTAAAGCTACTGCTAAAGGTCCTATTGCTATACCACAGCTGCTGAAACTAGGGTCTAGGTTTTTAGAAAGGCTATAAAACATCAAGAGAATAGGTTGACGCAATCCCCAATTGCATGGATGGAGAAAAAGTTGTTCAGTGAGGTGCTAGCCTTCTCAGTGGTGGCCCCCCAATTTTGGAATGATCTCCCCGACGAGGCCCGCCTGGTGCCAACACTGAGGTTATAGCCATGGTGTGCTAAAGAAAAAGATCTTACAAAAGCAACTTCTGGTTTCATCTAGCATGTCAAACTTGTTGCTCTATTCCCTGAAGAAGTTTAGAATGGTTTTTAAAACCAAAAAAGCAGAGGGAAAGAAAGAAAATTGCAGCTATAACCATCATAAAAGTAAAGTTACAAAACAAAATATAAAATGCACCAACCTTTCTATATTCACCTTAAGGGAAATAATGCAGAAATACATTGCAAAGAAAAATTCACCTCCACAAACAGACCCTAAGAAGAAGTGGGAGGGGAACAATATCAGGAAGAGGGAGACGCACAACAAACAGAATTGCCAATAAGTATCATTTTTATTTTAAGAGTAGCAAATGCCTGAGATTATATGAGCAGGAGGGAGGGGAGGGGGAGAGTAGGTTCATATATTGGAGGGCTACTGAATGTGGTGGGATGGACCATACATCTCACCCTGTGGAGGCTGAGCCATCCAGTGTCAGGAACAGGAGGCTGGACTTGATGGAAAGTATATCAATTTATTTTGTTCCACATAAATGACTGTATATTATTCAGTGCTATTGGGAAAAGTACACTGGTGCACCCACGGACATTACTAGACCCATCAAGCAGCGACACTCAAATAGTTTTTAAGTGGGGTAGGTTTTTCCAGCTTTTCTTACATTATGTTTATCCTGTATCAATAAGGAATGGATTCTACCTTCTCATACCTTCCAGTGCTATGATTCTATGAGAAGCTGTCCCCAAACTATGTGGCATGGTTCTTTTTCTATATTGTCCCAAGTCATACATGAGCAGGGCTTTTTGCTTGCCTGTCTTTCTCCTATAATTTCAAACAAATGGGTTTGTTTGTTTTTTAAAAATGCCCACCTATGCATTCTCAACAGAATTGCATATACTCAGGAAAAATAGACAAAGAAAGCAGGGAGAAGCATGAGGGAAGGCTCAGAGAGAAACCAGGACTTGAGTATTGTGGTCTACTTAGAAATTCCAAGGGATGGTTGGATTAGTCTATCGCAGCAAAAACAATGAAGCAGGTTTAGTGCAGCAGGAGCATTTGTGGACCTCTTAACATTTTAAGTTATCACTGAAAATTATTAAGCACACAATCAAGATTTCAGGATCATTCTGTGAACTAAAATTACATTTTCAGTTAATTTCCAGGAATGTGTAGCCTTCAATATAACAGACTTTTAAAAGTTTACTACAAATCACACAGGCTGCAATCCTATCCATACTTACTCAGAGGCAAGTCCCATGGAACACAATGTGTTGGATCCAGATTTAGGCACTTGCAACTGAGCTGACAGAACCAGACTTCCTCACCCCATCCTCCTATTGGCAGCCCCTACAGCCTCCTGCTGAATGAGGTGACCTATGGTGTGAATGGGGGAGGGAGGGGGAATTAGGTGGAAACACTTTCTGTGAGCATGGAGTGAAGAACTTAGAACCAGCCCAGTGGGACTTACTTCTGAATAAAGATGTATTGGACTGTGCCAAAAAAGTAGTTATCACTGAAAAATATTAGGCATCCATTATTCCCATGACTATTAAAGATATTCAAACCAGAGGAAGAAAGCCACCACTCGTTAACATAAGATCTGAGCAATACTCACTTCAGTCTTGGACAGTTCAAACCAAGAGCTATGAGAGAAGCATCTGTAAGGTTTGTACAACCAGAAACACAAAGGGATTGGAGCCGGTGACATCCTTTACAGATACCCGCTATGCCATCATCTGATATTTGCTGCAACACACAATGGTGGAAAGTTTGGTCCACTAATGTTACATGATCTGTCTTAAGAGGTTTCAAGCTAATATAATTGAATGCTATACTGATTGTGTCATATTATTTAGACCTTATTTGGACATAACTGTGGCATTTGGCAGCAATTTGTGAGTTAATTAATGCAGAAATTGTGGGGACACAAACCACAAACCATGGGTTAATTTGGGATTGTTTAACTCGCAAACAACCCCAAATGCCTAGTTTCAGACATCACAATAACCTACAAATGCGGCATTCATAGGTTGTTGCTGGAAACCAGAAGTGGCTTATGCATGATGATGCCGAACACCACCATTATGTCCAAACAGCCCTGGAACTCTGGAAAGGAGTTCCCACAAATATAGCACTCAGTCTTACATGATATTTCCTAACATGATTTGGCTTTTCAAAGCTGTTTTTCCTTTTATCCTTGTTCATTTGATTGATTACATAAATTTAGGAGAGCCATGTGTAAACACATACCTAAACAAGTAATCTAACAGCCAGAAAGAAAAAAGGGAGGAGCTTGCATCCAAACAGAAAATATGAGGTCTACATGATTCTAGGAAAGCAAGCTAAAGGCTGGAAAATGTGAAGGGATCTCAGGGACAAAGAAAGAGGAGGCTGTATTCTAAGATGTAGAAGAGAAAAAAATCACTCAGAGCTCACTCATTTAACCCCTGTTCGTGCCAAATCAGTCTTTATTGGAGCCATGTGACAAGGAAGTTGATTGTTTTTGTCACTTGTCCAGCTCATCTTTAAACACACTAGAAGACGAGACTTTTCATGCATCTCACTGCAAGCTGAAAAAGCGGTGGCAAAACAGAAATTACTGCTTCAACAGCTGTCCAACTTCAATAATGATTGGCTCTCTATTTTGGAAACTTCAAAATTGAGATTTTGTAACCGACATTCCATCTTATCAGCCAGGAGGGGAAGTGCCCTTTCTTTTTCTGCCTTGGTTCTGTCTGGTTTAATGAGAAAAAGTAGTCAGCTCTGATGTAATTAAGAAGCAAACTACACAGTACACACAAAACCCCCACAGCCTATTTTTAAATGAAAAGGAGCTAGAGGAGGGTACAATTTTGAGCACAGGAGCAGCAAGGGGGGAGTATTTCATTTTCTTTCTGCCAACCGTTTCTCCAGTCCAAAATCTCTCCACATACATACTGCTCTTTGCCTCACCCCACCTGGAATCCCAGTTGCATATTCAAGATGGGAAGCCAGAGCTATTCCATCAGGTCTGCTGAGAAACCAGCTCCATCAGGCTCCTCCTTTCCTTAACCAAGCTGCAGCCATTCCTTCAGGCTGAAGCAGAGTGATGGAAGCAGGGCCCACTCTATCAGCTCTGCTAAGAGACCTGCTCCATTTGGTTTCCACTCTCCCTTGACTGTTTCCATTCAAGTTGGTCATTATAAGAACTTTGTAACTTTAAGAACTGGTGCTTAAGCTAGTTTATTTGCCTCTTCCCTCCTTATCTCTTTTTCCTTGCCAAGAAGCATATCAGATCAAGCAACAAAATGACCTGTGGAAAAAGAGTTATGTGATATTTTGTTGTTTAAATTTTTTATAGGTTGCCTTGTAAGATGTTGTCAAGATAGGGCCCAGGCTCCCTGGTTTGGTTTCAGATTCTGAGTCAGACTTGGGCAGAGCTAGAAGGAGCTCAGTCAAGACAGAGAGTGGCGAGGAAATTCCCCAAGACTCTCCAGTAGTAAGGGAGGAATCTTCCCAGAAGCTTATTGAACAGGAGGCCCAGGTTCAGAAATCATCTTCCCCCTCCCCCCTTCATGGAAACTCAGCCTTTGTCAGAGGGGGAGGGAGCGCTGGAACTGACACATCCCAGAGCCCACCACAGCGTTAAGTGGGCAGTGTTGGGAGGAGGTGGAAGGTGGTCTGTCAGACTGGCTGCATGTCAGAAGTTGGGTCAAGAGGACACGGACACACACACACACACACACACACACACACACACACAGAGGAGGAGTCCAGTAAAAGCTTACAGGGCACAGCAGGAAACCATCCATTTAGTTGAAAGGCAACTGCCTTGCTTTGTTTGGCTAATTAGGCTTAGAGGACAGCTCCTTACCTTCACATGAGTGAAGAGATGTTTTATACTGAATAAAGACTTTGTGGATTGTACAGCGAATGCAGGTTGCTTACCTGTAACTGCAGTTCTTCGAGTGGTCATCTGTGCAGTCACACACATGGGCTCGCGCTGGCGCCGAGCTCATTTCGGGAAACTTCTATAGCTAGCTTAGATTTTGGCGGGAACCCCTCCCCCACCGCCCCATTGTACATGTTCCAGGTTCCCGCTTACCTCAGTTCCCTGAGACCATATGGCCTCGCGACCGAGATAAATATTTGAATTTAGTCCAGAATATCATCAATTTATGAGCATGCACAAAGGGAAATGTCTTGATTATCACAAAAAAAGCAATGCCAAGAGGGGACGGTGGGTGGGTTGTGTGACTGCACAGATGACCACTCGAAGAACTACAGTTACAGGTAAGCAACCTGCATTTCTTCTTCGTGGTCTCTGTGCATCACACACATGGGCGAATAACAAGCAAACTTACCGGAGGAGGGTAGGCTTGCTAAATCATCTATTGAAGCACTGAGGAAAGCACGGCTCGACCGAAGGTGCTGTCCTTTCTGGCTCTCACGTCCAGATTATAATGTCTGACGAAGGTGGAGACATTAGACCAGGTAGCAGCTCTACATAGGTCAGGAATGGGTACACCACAAATCAGAGCAGTGGACATGGCCTGCCCTCTTGTGGAGTGTGCCTTAACAGAGAGTGGTGGTTCCTTACCAAGCAATTGATAGGCCAACGAAACAGTCTGCACAATCCAGCTGGAGAGGTGCTGTGATGACACTGGTAGTCCTTTGTTCTTTCCTCCATAACAGACAAAAAGTTGGTGAGACCTGCGAAATATCTCAGACCTAGATTTGTAAAAAGCTAAGGCCCTTCTCACATCCAAAAAGTGCAACTTAGAACACAACGGATCTGAGGATGCATGAAAAAACGTGGGCAAAACAATGTCTTGGTTAACATGAAAACTGGAGACAACTCTGGGAATAAAAGAGGGACCAGGTCTTAAAATGACCTTATCTCGAAAAAACTGGGTATAAGGAGGATCCACGACTAAAGCACTAAGTTCTGAAGCTCGTCTAGCCGATGTGATGGCCACTAGAAATAGCGTCTTAAAAGTTAAAAGACGTATATCAATAGTTGCCAAAGGCTCAAATGGTTAATGCGCTCAGTACCACTGACAGGCTCCATTGAGGGACCAATGAGTGGAAGGGAGGAAAAATGTTGCGTAAACCCCTTAAGAATCTCTTGGATATGGGGTGCGAGAAAACTGAGAACCCATCTACCAAGCAATGGTTTACGGAGATGGCTGCCAAATAGACTTTAATAGACATGGCTTTCAGACCTGAGGTGTGAAGGTAATAAAGGAAATTCACAATATCCGCTATTGACCCTGATTAGGGTCAAAGCCCTTATCCTCAGCAAAAAGTTGAAATTTCTTCCACTTTCTGCTATAAGAACTCCTGGTAGAGGGCTTCCGCGCCGCCTCCAGGATAGACCTGACCTCCTGTGGAAGAGTTAGATCTTGCCATCTGGCTGGATTCTCCACGCTGTAAGCTTTAGGGTTTTTAGGTCTGGATGGAGGATTCTGCCTCCGTCTTTGAACAAAAGATCTGGTAGACTGGGAAGTCGCCAAGTCTTCCTGTTCGCCAGCCTGAGAAGTGGGGCAACCACGCTTGCCTTGGCCGCCACGGGGCTATCAATATGGCATCCGTGCGGTTTCTGTGCAGTTTGGTTACAACCCTTGTAATCAACGGGAATGGTGGAAACAAGTACATTAGGCCTGGACTCCACGTTAACATGAACGCATCCCCTAGGTATGAATGACCTACTCCTGGTCTTGAGCAAAAAGCCTTGCAGACCGCATTGCTCTGTGTTGCAAAGAGGTCTATGTCTGGGGTACCCCATCGAGCAAAGAGGAGTCTCAAAACACTCGGTGACATCTGCCACTCGTGGGTGTCGAGGAAATTTCGACTGAGGTCGTCCGCTTGAACATTGTCCGTTCCCGCAATATGCAGAGCCGAAAGCCGGATATCTCGGGGAACTGCCCAAAGGAGGATATCCATGGTAAGCTGAAGCAGAGGGACAGACCGAGTGCCCCCCTCCTTGTTCAGGTACCAGACAACTGCGGTGTTGTCTGATAGAATCTGAACGTGGTGGCCTTGTAGATGAGTTTGGAATGTGTGCAGTGCTCTCTTTACCGCTAAGAGTTCCAATATGTTTATATGTAGGTGTCTCTCCGAAGGTGACCATCTTTCTTGAATGGTTAGATCGTCGCAGTGAGCTCCCCAGCCTTGCAGGGATGCATCTGTGGTGAGACGCCTGGATGGTCCCGGGTCCACAAACGGCATTCCCGAGGAGGGGTTGTGCAGGTTTGTCCACCATCGCAGAGAATCCTGTATTGATGGAGGTATGGTAAGTATGGTCTTGCGGGGATTCATGGTAGGATCGAAGCTCCGGAGCAGGAACTACTGTAGGAGGTGCATACGTAGCCTTGCCCACCTGACTACGAATACGGATGCTGCCATTAAGACCCAGTAGCCTGAGGGCGGTGAATGCCGAAGTCCGGGGCAGGTGCATCAAGCGGAGTGAAAGGTCGCGTAGGACAAAAACGCCCTTCCTAGTGTCGAGTCTAGCCAGACGCCGATAAACTGAATAGAGTGGCAGGGTTGAAAGACTGACTTTTCCATATTTATTTGCAGGCCCAGGGACAGCAGCAACGCTCTCACTGACTCCACGTCTCTGGACACTTGGCGCCGGGATGAGGATACTATTAGCCAGTCGTCCAGGTACGGGTAAAGTTCTATGCCCTTTGAGCGCAGGTGGGCACACACCGCTCCCATACATTTTGTAAAGACTCTGGGTGCTGTTTTTAGGCCAAATGGGAGGACAGAAAATTGATAAGCGTGCTGCCCTACTACGAACCGCAGATATTTTCGACGAGAAGGGTGGATTGCGATATGTAAATAGGCATCTTTTAGATCTATTAGTGTAAACCACTGGTTCTTTTTCAAGAGGGGGAGAATAATAGCTAACGTAACCATACGGAATTTTTTTGTTACAATGAGCTTGTTTAGGTGCCTGAGATCCATAATAGGGCAAAGTCCTCTGTCCCTCTTCGGGACCGTGAAATAGCGGGAATAGAAGCCTGTCTGCAGGTCGGTCGATGAGACCCTTGCGATGGCTCCCTTCTGAAGTAGGGATGAAATTTCTTGAGTCAAGATTTCTGACGGTGGTGTTATCTTTATGGTACCGATGGGAGGGAGGACTTCGAACTCTATTCTGTAGCCGTTGGTGACAATATCTAGGACCCAGGTGTCCGAGGTGATTGTGGTCCAAGTGTGGCGAAACTGATGAAGTATGTTTCCAAACTTTGGGGCCCGAAGCAAAAGATGGCTGGAGTCAAAGGCGACGTTTATGAGTATCGTCTTGCTTGATACGGGGCTGCTTGAAGCAATTTGGAGCCTTCCTCTGCTGAGAATGAGTCGCAGTTGACGATGGTTGATAACACGGTAGGCGAACCTGTGGTTGCCTGGGCTGATACAGCAACGGACGGTACCACTTTCGAGAGCGATATGATGGCTGTGTCGGTTGATTGAATCCCATTTTGCGGGCAGTCACCTTAGCCTTCTGAATTGTATCCATCACCGTGTCCATAGTAGCATTAAAGAGACCTTCCCCGTCAAAGGGGAGGTCCTCTATCCTGGATCTGGTCTCCTGAGGAAGATTGGCTGATCTCAGCCAGGCATGGCAACAAAGGGCAACTGCTCCAATCATTGCTTTAGAGGCACAGTCGGTCTGATGTCTAGAAGTAGTGAGCTCCTGCTTAGACAAATGAACTGCTTCTGCGTGAAATACGTGAGTGAGTTCACGTTGGTCATCAGGTAGGTAAGTCATAAGCGATGACATTTTTTCCCAAAGAAAAAGTTGGCAACGAGCCATCATGGCCTGGTAATTGGCGACCTTCATTCCTAGCGCTGCTGAAGAGTAAATGTGGCGGCCAAACATACCAAGCTTACAGTCTTCTTTTAGCTAACCTAACTACAACTCTTATTTCAGAGAAAGAATATGAACAACGGTCGACAAAGTCTCCCGCGAGGCAATTAGTGCAGCAGTCGAAGAAGAACTGAGGTAAGCGGGAACCCGGAGCATGCGCAATGGGGCGGTGGGGGAGGGGTTCCTGCCAAAATCTAAGCTAGCTATAGAAGTTTCCCGAAATGAGCTCGGCGCCGGCACAAGCCCATGTGTGTGATGCACAGAGACCACGAAGAAGAAGTCTATGTTACCTCACATTTCAGTGTGAGGGCTTGGAATCCTGACAGATATTATCTCAAATGGTGGGATATAAATGTATAAAATAAATTAACTATCTTTGCCCTGGGCCTGATTACCCCCTTTGATATCCCCTAAAAATGTTACATTAAAAACAGGAACTTGGGAGATTTCATTTATTTTATTCACAAATTGGCATATTTTAAATATGGACAACTGGGACAAAGTCCAAATTTGTTGCATGCTTATGTTTTCAAAATTCTAAATGCATTGCTGAGGCTTCTGTAAATGCTAAAAAGTTACTATTCATTAGAGGTGTTTAGATTTAGAAATACTAAGCTTTTTCTTTTTTACTTGTGTAATTGTTATCAGTATTACCAAAAAATGGTGAAGTCTAACAATTTAAAAAGTTATGTTTGTTTATATCTTTCATCTAATCCTAGGTCAGTGCTTTTTCCATCTAACAGTCCCATTCTGTCCTGTCCTTCAAGGTACTCATTAATGATAATGCTAAAAAAAATGAGTGTAGAATGAGTTGCTTGAGCAATATACTTTGGCAATACACATTCTAAAACATTTTAAAAGTAAAAATGTAACAATTGTTATGGGTCACATTAACAGATAATTCAATTCATCCCAGCATTTGTTTACTTCAAAGACAAAGAAGCACGGAAAGGTTTCAATCCAACAGTAGTCTTATCATGCAGGAGGTCCCATGTTTGATCCCTAGCATCTCCAGGTAGGGCTGGAAAAACTGCCTGAAACACTGGGGAGCCGCTACCAGTCAGTGTTGACAAGACAATATTGGGCTAGATGGACCAATGGTCTGACTCAATATAAGGCAATTTTCTATGCTCTTATGAGGTTCATTACCATTTTTAAAAAGTGAAATGATGTGTTGGATTCCAAGAACCATGAGCAGAAGAAAGCTCAAAGAGCACATTTCCTACCTCCTCCCCAATGCAGCCTACTATGCCACCCAGAAGGCTGCTCCCGAGGGTTGGGGGACATGCTGGAATGACATGAGATAGGCTGGGGATGGGCTGTTGTGAGAAGAAGGGAATTGGCCAAACTCCGGCAGAGGTATCTTGTGCACGTGGAGCAAATTTATTATCTTTGAACACTCATGGGTTGGATCCAAACAGCTTGTTTGTATGAGAGGAAGAAACTTTCATTTGGGGTAAGGCGGGCAGGTGGAGATCATTGTTAAACATTGTTATTATAATTGTTTTATTAAATATTATTTTGTATTTGTTTTCATTAATGTATTATTATTTTACTTGTAAGCTGCCTTGGTAGGATTTTATCCTGTCACATGGGATATAAATGAGTGCCAGTTTTGTGTAGTGGTTAGAGTGTTGGACTGGGAGTCAGGAGAGCCGGCTTCTAGTCCCCACTCAGCCATGGAAGCTCACAGAATGACTTTGGGCCAGTCACAGACTCATAGGATTGTTGTTGCGAGCTCCTTAAGGAGGAAAATGGTGGAATATAAACCTAATAAATAAATAAAAGAATTGTAATAAACGAATACACCGAATCTCCCCTACAGCTGCAGTTCCCTGGTCACATCCCAACTTTTTCTAACAGTCTTCCAATCCACAAGAGCAGCTGCAGTGGGAAAACCCCATTCTACAAGCTGAACCCTGCCCGCAGTTATGACAGTGCTATTCAATGAAAAGTAACAGTACAATCCTATGCGTGTTTACTCAGGAAGAAGTCTCACTGTACTCAATAGACTTACTCCAAGGTAAGTGTGCATAGGACTGCAGTCTAAACGTATAAAATGAATTCCACTAAAATTCAGCTGGTTTTAAGCCTTTCTGCAGTACACTCCATGTGGCACTTCTGAACTGTATTTTCAGCACTGTTTTTCCATTTCAGTGTTTCAGTGGTTAGTCAATTGTATCATTTCCTGAATCAGCAGTACTTAGGATTTCAAGCTAAAAGATGTTATTAAAGAGAAGTACTTACCATACATGACTGCAGGTTTAAAATAACAAGCTCATGGCAGTGAGTCTCAATATGGTGAAGTGCTTCATCTACTAGCTGTTTCAATGAATAGAAAACAAATTACTAGAAGTAGACATGGGCACTGCAATAACTAAATTATAGTTTATAATTGCAATAAAGTTTTCCAAATATCCCATATAAACTAAACCCTTACAATTCAACTTGGTACCTCAGCAGGTTTGTACCTGTGTACATCCTCTGAGAAAAAGTGCCTTTAGTCCATTACACCCTTTCACCAGTGCTTCAATACCATCTTTTGTAATTTGATCACACCAGGAAAGATTCAAGAATTCCAGATTTTGGCATCCTTCACTGTATCAATTAAGGAAACAAAACATGAAGTTTGAATAGTTATTACAGTCGCAAATCCAGATTGAAATAATCTTAATAAGTATGGGTTGACTCCAATGCCACACTAGAAGAAATTCACTAGCATCACGTGACTTTTCCCCCTCTCTCCTCCATCCTGTATTCCTCTGCGCTGCAATAAATCTGCTCCAGATAGTTTCCCAGATCTAAAGAGCAAATTTTGAGCATCACATGGGGCTGTATATGGGAGGGGAAATTGTTTCCCTCCTGGTTCCACTGACAGAACTGCTTCTCAGTGGAATAACAGTGTGGGATCCAACCATTATAAGTAACTACTATCCCACACCAAAAGGACTTGAGAAAAAGACCACATGCTACCATAATGATTTAAACACCAGCAATATTAGGAATAGCCAGGACCAGTCAATATCACAATATAAACTCAATCACTTCCACTTATGTTGAAAAACAAAAACAAATTATTTTACCTTAGACTCCTCAAAGAGATGTTTGTGATGGAAATACAAGATGTCAGATCCAGATGTTTTAGCCTAGGGCAGAATTTGCTAAGGCTGCAACAAGTGCTGTGAAGAAAGAGAGAGACACTAAAAATGTATTCAGTTCATTTTTTTAAAGAAGAGTTGTTACATCAAATACCATCCACTTACCTATCAGTGATTTTTGTGCATCCATTAAGGTTCAAATGTTCAATATTTCTACAGTTTTGTGAAAATGTTCTGCAAAAGGCAATAAAATCAAATAGCCCAATTAAGTTTTTATTTACTAATATGCACACCCCAGGTTTTTCTATTTAGCATTTCTCCAAACATCATCACATACTTGACTGTCTCTGAAAGATAACTCAGGTTCTGTTACAGCCTTTAAATGGACTCTTAAAATCTATTTTCTGATCTGCAACTTATTAATATCATGTCTGTTCCTTTAATTACTATGAAATCTTATGAAGGAGTCTGTGTGCTTCTGTTCTCCCAAAATTCCCCAAGCAATTAAAATAAGGACAGGTTGCTTACCTGTAACTGTGGTTCTTCGAGTGGTCATCTGTGCATTCACACATATGGGCTCTGCGCCTGCGTGGAGCCTCGCTCGGAACTTCTATAGCTAAAGTAAACTGAAATAGGCGGGAACCCCTCCCCCACCGTCCGATTAGCATATCTACATGACGTTCCCGCCTATTTCCCTCAGTTCCATGAGACCGCCATTGTAGTGCGATCTGGGACCGAAATGACATAGAACTTCGGTATAAGCCAAAAGACCTATAACACCGAAGCGGGGACGGTGGGTGGGTTGTGTGAATGCACAGATGACCACTCGAAGAACCACAGTTACAGGTAAGCAACCTGTCCTTCTTCTTCGTGGTCTCTGTGCATCACACATATGGGCGATTAACAAGCTCACTTACCGGAGGAGGGTCGGTGTTTATTGCAGAATGGAGGATAATACTGCCCTGCCGAAGGTGCAGTCTTTCCTTGCCCTGACATCAAGCCTGTAATGCTTGATAAACGTTGATGGCTGGGACCACGTTGCTGCCTTGCATAAGTCCTCCAGCAGGACACCCCTGTCAAATGCCACTGATGCTGCCGTGCCTCTGACAGAATGCGCATGTATTGGCCCTGAGGGTTGTAAACCTGCTAGTTCATATGCCAGGAGTATTGTTTGGACAACCCACTTTGCCAAACTTTGTGGAGAAATTGGGTGCCCTTTTTTCTGGCCATCATAACAAATGAACAGCTTCTGTGACTGTCTGAATGAAGCCGTTCTCGAATGGTAAAATGCCAAAGCTCTTCGCACATCTAGTGAGTGTAATGTTCTTTCTAGATGTGAAGTAGGAGATGGGAAGAAGGTTGGTAGTACTATTTCTTGGTTTATGTGAAAAGGAGAGACTACTTTCGGAAGGAAAGTGATGTCTGGTCTTAATACTACCTTATCCTTGTGAAAAACAGTATAAGGCGCATCTGACCTTAGGGCACAAAGTTCACTGGATCTTCTAGCAGAAGTCACAGCTAGCAAGAAAGCTACTTTCCAGGAGAGAAGATGTAGATCAATAGATGCCAGTGGTTCAAATGGCTTTGAAGTGAGTGCATTAAGGACCACAGAAAGACTCCAACTTGGTATTGGGGACCTTATCGGGGGAGCTAAATTTTTGATTCCTTTAAGAAATTGGCGAAGAACTGGATGTGAAAAAACTGTAAACCCCTCAAACTTAGAATGCTTGTCAGAAATTGCCGACAGGTAGACCTTTAATGATGAGTGTTTCAAACCTTTATCAAACAAATAACGTAAAAACTTCAGAACTAACACTATTGAGCAAGTAGATGGGTTTTCCCCTTCTAACATGGCAAAATCAGAGAATCTTGACCATTTGTATTTGTACGACTTCTGAGTTGCTGGTTTCTTTGCTGCCTGCAAAACAGACAATATATTGGGAGAGAGATTTTCCATTATACGTTCGGATGTATTCTCCAAGCTGTGAGGTGTAAAGTGAGCAGGTCTGGGTGCTGAATTCGACTGTGGTTCTGCGTTAGAAGATCTGGCTGACTGTTGAGTTTGATATATTTCCCCTGTGCCGAACGAAGTAGTGGGGCAAACCATGGCTGTCTCGGCCACCACGGCGTGACTATTATGCAGTTGGTATGGTCTGACATTATCTTTGCTATGACTTTGTTGAGTAGAGGGAATGGTGGAAAAAGGTAATAGAAGCCTCTTATCCAGCGTCTGGCAAACGCGTCTCCCAGTGACCTCCGACCTAGTCCGTTTCGGCTGCAGAAATGGAAACACATGGTGTTTTCCTGCGTAGCAAAGAGGTCTATTTGTGGAGTCCCCCACAGAACGAAAAGATGATTCAGAACATCTGGATGGAGTTGCCACTCGTGGCTGTTCGATCCAGCACGACTTAGTTTGTCCGCTAACACATTCTCTGCGCCAGCGATGTGAGTGGCAATAAGCCTGATGTTTCGTGGGATACACCAATCGTAAATCTCTACTGTCAAGCGATTCAAGGAACGGGATCGTGTCCCTCCTTGCTTGTTCAGGTAAGCCGTGACTGTGGTGTTGTCTGTGAGGACATGCACTGTCTGATGATGTAGCATGTTCTCGAATGCCCTTAGGGCTTTTTGAACTGCGAGCATCTCTAACATGTTGATATGATGTGCTTTTTCCTCCAGCGACCAAGTTCCTTGGATTTGAAGGGTGTGCAGGTGGGCTCCCCAGCCCTGTAAAGAAGCATCCGTTGTTAATGTCATGGATGGATCTGTGGGGCAAAATGGTTTGCCTTTTGAGAGGTTTGCTGGCAGTGTCCACCAACGTAGCGATTGTAGAACATTCTGTGGAATGTCGAGGCGGACCCGATGAGCGTTGCTCATGGGGTTGAAATTGGCAAGGAACCACAACTGTAGTGTCCGCATTCGAAGTCGAGCCCACTCTACAACCGCAATTGAAGCTGTCATTAGACCTAATAGCCGCTGAATGCAAAAGGCAGTCACCTGAGATTTTTGACGAATGTGCTTTGCTAAGTTGACTAGTGTGTGCAAGCGATCTATAGGGAGGTAAGCCCTGGCTTGTCTGGAATTTAGCACCGCTCCGATGAATTTGATACTCTGCGATGGCACAGTTTGAGATTTTTCTGCGTTGACATAAAGACCTAATATGTCCAGAAGTCGAAGCGTGATGCAAACATTGTTGACAAGCTCGATTCTTGATGGGGCTATCAATAACCAATCGTCTAGGTACGGAAATATTTGCATACCTTGGAGGTGAAGGTGGGCCGTGATTACTGCCATGCACTTGGTGAATACTCGAGGTGCTGTGGATAGACCAAAAGGGAGGACTTTGAATTGGTATATGTCTTCTCCTATTGCGAATCTTAAAAACTTCTGGTACGATTCTTTGATGGTGATATGAAAATAAGCATCCTTCAAGTCTATTGACGCCAGCCAGTCGCCTCGGTGAATCAACGGAAGGATGCCTGAGAGAGTAATCATTCTGAATCTTCTGGGTGTAATATATAGGTTCACCCCTCGAAGATCTAATATGGGGCGAAGTCCTCCGCCTGCCTTGGGGACTGTAAAATACTTTGAGTAAACCCCTTCTTGGAAGTTGCTGTAAACTCTCTCTATAGCACCCTTTTGCAGCAGTAATGCGGTTTCCATCTGTATTGCTTCTGACGGATTGGTATACTTTATTCCTGACCAAGGTGGTAGGGCATCGAATTCTATCCTGTACCCCTGTTCTATAATTGACAGCACCCATTTGTCTGATGTGATGGTTTTCCAATTGGGGTAAAAGGGTAGGAGACGATGCCCGAAGAGAGGCGTTTTGGCGACTATACATAGAGGTTCGGGGAAGTCAAAGACTCCGTTTATTCATTGAGTCCTTGTAACCCTTGTATGGGTGAGATCTAAAATTGGAAAACTGCCTCTTCTGTCCTGGTACAGCCTGTTGAGATTTGAGATTCCGATCTCCCGAAGGTCTATATGGGTAGTAGGATTGTTGAGACCATCTCCTCTGTCTGTACCGTGAGAAAGGACGTTGCTGTTGTTGCTGTTGTTGTTGTCCTATTCCCATTTTCCAGGCAGTTAATTTCGCTTTTTGAACTGTTTCCATTGCATCGTCAGTGGTAGCATTAAATAGCCCTATGCCATCAAAAGGTAGATTTTCTATTCTAGATTTTGCCTCCTGCGAAAGCCCAGAGGATCTCAACCATGCATGCCGTCTGAGTGACACTGCAGCTATCATAGATTTCGCATTGCAGCCCGTCTGGTGACGGGACGTATTTATTTGCTGGCGAGAAAGCGTCATTGCTTCTGATTGGAAAACTCTCGCCAACTCCTTCTGATCATCAGGCAGGTATTTACAGAAAGACTCCATCTTTTCCCACAGAAAAAGTTGGTATCTGGCCATTGCCGCCTGATAGTTAGATACCTTCAATCCTAGGGCAGAGGATGAATAGAGACGCCTGCCTATTAAGTCCAATCTTCTACCCTCTTTATCTATTGGAGATGCATGAGGTTTCTGAGATTTTACTTGCATTGATTCCACAATGACAGAATTAGGGACTGCGTGAGTGAAGAGAAATTGAACACCCTCCTCCTGTACTCTATACATGCCTTCCAGCCGCTTTGATGGAGGGGTTAGAGCAGCAGGCATTTTCCACGTCTGTTGCACAGTGTCAAGCAGTGTAGGGAAGAACGGAATCGAGACAGGCATTGTGGATTCAGTGATCAATGCATCAAATATTGGGTCCTTAACTTTTTGTGTTGGGCGCTGGGTTTCCAGACCAAGGGACTGAGCCAATCTACCAATTTGCTCTGAAAAGTGGCCAAGATCTTCCACAGGTGAAACATTATCCGTATTAGCAACTGCTGCCTCTGGGGAAGAAAGGGATTGAGCCCCTGATGACACAGAGGCAGAGTCAATTTGACCGTCCTCCTTATCTCCCTGCTGAGATAATGGATCTTGAAGAGACAGGTTGCTCTGCTCATGCATGGGGTGCTGTAACTCCTCCCCTGCAAGCTGCAATGGAATAAACTGTTGAGCTGGAGGGAGGCTTAAAGATCCCATTGGTCCTCTGGGAGGTCCAGGGGTTGGGGAAGGTTGGACAGGAATCAGCTGCTGATTCTGACTCCCTCCGTGCCTGTCAATTCCCCTATCCAAACAATAACATCTGCCTCTGTCTGGGTGTGACCTGTATTCATTGTAATAACGATGCCTCGAGGTCGAGTGCTCTGATCTCCTTTCCCAGTCTGATGACCTAGAGCGCTCCCTGCATTCCGAGGATCCTCGGTACCGATCCCTCGAGCATGATCTGTAAGAAGAACAGCAGCTCGATGTTGGAGAATATTCTCGGTATCGAGGTGCCTGCCTAGGCAGTGGCTGAGTAAATAGAACAGTTTGTGCTGGCAGTATAGCTGGAGAGGGGTCCCTAATTTCGCCCTCCGAGATCGAGGGAAGCGAAAGCGGAACGGCAGGGACTGGTTCCCTCCCAGGAGTTACAGGTCTATCCAGCATGGGCGTCGGTACCGGAGCCGGCGTTTCAAGAAGAGCTGTCTCCGTTTGAGGCGGGGCTTTCTTTTTCTTCTTTTTCTTTTGATTCTCTGGCAGGGCTTTTTGTGCTTTAGGCAATTTAGACTGTTCCTTTGTCATTAATATTTTTAAAGACCTCTGCATTTCCTGGTCCTCGGTGAGCTCTGCCGGGCTGGAATGTTTATTTAACTCCGCCTGAGGCAGTTGAGGCAATGATTTTCCCTCCTGCTGCTGTAATTGTTGTTGTAATTGTTGCTGTGCCATACTGACAGGCTTATGTGTTGCCTGCAGTGCTTGCCGATAGAGCTCCGCCCGAAGGCGGTCTGCTCTGTGTTGCCTTGCCTGTTTGGTGAATTTGAGGCAAAAGGGACAAGATTTCACTTGGTGCTGTTCCCCAAGGCAAAAAAGGCACAGAGAGTGTCCGTCTGTGTGTGGAAACTTCGCCCCACAGCTGACACAGTTTTTAAACGGACTCGAAGAGGCCATACACGACCTCAGCGGACACACCTGAGGTGATCACAACACCAGAGAAATAAAGAAAATATAAAAGAAAAGGTAGAATTTAAACACATTTGAATAATGTCTTAGTAAGCTAGTTAGTAATAGCGAGACTCGCACCATGGCGGTCGAAGAAGAACTGAGGGAAATAGGCGGGAACGTCATGTAGATATGCTAATCGGACGGTGGGGGAGGGGTTCCCGCCTATTTCAGTTTACTTTAGCTATAGAAGTTCCGAGCGAGGCTCCACGCAGGCGCAGAGCCCATATGTGTGATGCACAGAGACCACGAAGAAGAAGTTAATTACGATAAGAAGTTCCAACATGCATTCAATGATTTACAGGCTGAACCTATGATGAGTGGAAATAAATGGTCTTAAGTGTACTTAATTCTGCATAGCATCAGGTTTACGGGTCTGATTCACAATCCTGTTGTCTGACAGCTCCAGAAGATGCTGTGTTGATGGTTCCTGGTATTACCTGGACCTTGAGACCATTGCATTCGGAAATAAGCACAGCTCTAACACTGTGTTCTTTCCAGTGATGTTGTTGTAACGGGAATAATTGGTTTGAATAGCCTCCACTCAGGATTCTACAACTATGGACTGGAGACTGGACCATCCTGTCGCAACAAACTCCTGACCAGGAAACATCAGCCGTCCTCAACCTGATGTCTTGCTGGTGTTATGGACTTCATCTCCCATTGGCCCCAACCAACATGGCCAATGATCAGGAATGCTGGGAGTTTTAGTACAAAACATCGGGGGGGACAGCAGTTTGGAATAGGCCAGACTAGATAATTCTGGTCAGTAATGCAGACTCCCTTACCCCAGCTATTAACCCACATTGGGCTTAGGGCAAAGCTGTGCTGGCACTTTCATCAGCTCAGTTGCACTTACAGTCCAGAGAGGGTAAAATGCCAGGGGAAACCAGTGTGTTCTGCTCCCTGTGATACATGTTGCTACTTCTGCCCTTCTATCATGGTTACATTTCTATCATGCGAAGATTTTGAGAAAGTTACTTTCACATATATAACATGTATCATCCAAACAAGAAAATGCACAACTATGCTAATATTTTAAAATACTACTTACTTCAAAGAAGAGTCTCCAACCCCAAGACAGCCTCTCAAACTTAGTTGTCTCAGGAACCCACCACATCTTTTGGAAATATTTTCTAACACCCGGCCCTTAAACAGACGAAACAAATGTCAACTTCATATCTAATCAGATGAATTTCAAAAGGAGGTCCATGCCAGAGAGTATGTCTAAAACAGACAAAAAAACAAACAAAAAAACCCCTTTTTTCTTTTTGAAGACTATTCAAATTCTTTTCAAATCAATGGCCAGATTCCCATCAGGGATGTTAGAAAGAGCCATGTGGAAATTCAGCAAAACAATAACTTTTAGCAAGCAGACACTTTTTAGAAATATATCAAACTTGTGGATGATTGCTACCACCACATATGGTGATGGGCTCCAATAGTAGAAATGCTTTCCTAAACTAAAGGTAACCCAGTGACAAAGAAAGTACTTGCTAAATCAGGGGCAATATAAGCCACAACCTCTCCTCCATGCCAATACTGATATACCCTATTCTGGGTTTCTATACTCCTCGAGTTTAGTTGCAGGATGTTAATTCTTATTGCAATGTTACTGCATCATAGCAAACTGCTTACACTATGTATACTGGAATTAGAACTATATGTGCTGGATTGTGTCCATTACAATACAGAGTGCTTTCCAGTATAAAACCACTCTCCAATGACTTTTGAGATCTATCTAGCATTTATGTGACATTGGATTCAGGATCTGCCTTCCATTAACAGAAGAGTCCAGTTCACATGATCACAGCAAGGGAAATCAGCCAGAGTGGCTGACAGTGCTATCTTGTGCATTTCTGAACTAGGATGCATATAATAATGATAAAACACATTGAATTGAAATTATGCCCTAGTGAAATGCTAAAGCAAACGGATTATTTGCATTCCAACTTTCCAAACCACTACCGTTTGTTCCTGCTGCCTAAAAGACTGCAAAGCTGGGACCAAGCAGTTGTTCAATTATTTTGATAGAAAATCATGCACTCTCTCTCTCTGTTTCAAATGAATGTCACATGCCCAATTAGTAATGATTTACAGTCATTCCTGGGGCTAGATGGAGTTCTGGGCAGCCCGCACAAACTTCCTATTCCTTCGTTTTTCCCTGATTTTGCATGCATGAACATACCAGGGGAAAAGGAGAAAAAGAATTCTATTCAGCCTTATAGATCTGGTGAAGGTAAAGTGCATTCCATCGGAGCAGTCATTGGGCCAATTTGCACAACACGACAGCCCGTTGTGGGCTAATTTACCCTCGAGGACCTATGGTGTGTGCCAGCTGTGATTATGAATATGCAACCCCCAAGCGGGGGTTGCTGTGGCTTATCATATTATGTGTACCCTGCAGGCAGGGTTATTTGAGGTTTAATCCTAAAATAAACCACGGGTTATGCAAGGTTTGTTTAACCCTCAAATAAGGTCTGCCAGCTCTGTTCGCACAACACAACAACCCCAGCAACCCCCAGTTCAGGTAGCACATTCAGAATAATAGCCGGCACGCCCTACAACTCCTCAAGAGTACCTGAACTGACAATCAGATGTCATACTATCTGAACCAGGTCAATCTGTTACAACATGCTCCAAGTGAACTTCTGCAATAAGATCTGTAATAAGATCTTCCCATGTGCAGCAATACACTTTCTACTTCTGAGCACAGCTTTTGAATTTTTGCCTCCCCTTTGTTTGTTATGCTTTTACCGAAAAATAAGGAACAAAAAACCACCATTTCCAGTGGCACACTGTAAGAAAAACAGAAAACAAATAGAAAACAAACTACATTGTAAAGCAGATTTTTGTCCTTTTGGTGCTACCACTCTCTTTCTTACTCAAATATATTAACATATCTACACCATACTTAATTTTGCATTCCTAGAGTTGTTCTGTGTGCTAATACTACACTGAGTAAAAAAGTTTCCTTCTGACTAGGAGAGGCTGTGTGTTGTGTGTGGAGTTTGGTTCCCATCCTGCAAAGCCCTTTTTGGAGCAATTGGGATTTCCCCTCCTTGGTGAGTTATTGAGCATGGATTTGACAGTGGATTGGGTGCCTCCTGACTGGGGGAGGTGGTGTATGATGTTTTGTCCCAATCTCCAGCACTTCAGAGGTAAAACAGCACCAATGCTCGAGCAGGAGGACTGCAGCAGGACAAGGGGTGGGGTGTGTGTCAAATTACACACAGTAGCTTAATCAGCTACTCATAGTAGCTTATTTGTCAGGTAATGTGGAGGATAACAGGGAATATGCACTTTGTGAACCTTTAAAATAATCCAAACGGATGATTTTGGGTACTGTATGAGTGCTGTGGAATTTCCCCCCAAAATTCTTGAGGTATGGTTTCTGTGTATTCAGTGGTATATTAAATGGGCATGTTCCCTGTATGCACACACACTACATCCATACAGAGGAAGATCCCCAAGACTCTACAGAATCCTGTTCCTGCATCTTCCCATGGGCAGGTGTACACAGACTGCTTACCAGGGAAGTCTGGGGAATGGGAAGTCTATGCATGTTTCCCATAACCTCATCTATCCACAATTTCAAAATATTTCTACAGTTTGACCTCTGCCTGGAGCCAGAGCCAGTTTCAATACCTGGTATCCTTGGTCAATTGCCAAAGCTACAGTCCCCTGGCACAGTACATTACTGATACACTACACTCAGCATCTAAGGCCCTTCTCCAGGTGCCTCCTCTGAAGAAGTGGAAGATGGTAACAAGAGAGAGGGCCTTCTTGGTGGGTGCCCCACCAAGTTATGGAATGATCTCCCTGACAAGGCCCACCTGACCTCAACATTGTTATGTTTTCAGCGCCAGCTTAAAACTGACCTCTTCTTTCAGGTATTTGGCAGCATATAATAAGCTTTAAATTAGGTATTGGATTGTCATTGGCTGATGGATTAACAAATTGTTTTTTTATATATGTTGTCCATGTGTGTGGTATCGATTTATATGGTTTCATGTAAATCCTTTCTTTTTGTATTTGTATAATGTATTTTAATGGTTTTTAATTTTTGTGAATTGCCCAGACAGCTTCGGCTATGGGGCTGTATAGAAATGCAATAAATGAAATGAAATGATACATGCAGGTTGCTTACCTGTAACCGTAGTTCTTCGAGTGGTCATCTGTGCAGTCACACATATGGGCTCGCGCCGACACCGAGCCCCGTTCGGGAAACTTCAGTAGCTAGCTTAGAGTTTTGGCGGGAACCCCTCCCCCCACCATCCCACTGCGCATGCTCGGGGTTCCCGCCTACCTCAGTTCTATGAGACCGCTAGGCCTCGTGACCAAGGTAGAGCGACAGCTAAATAGTTAAGCATGCCCAGAAATCTCTTGATCTTCACAAAGTTAAGCATGCCCAGAAATCTCTTGACCTTCACAACAGCGTAGCCAAGAGGGGATGGTGGGTGGGTTGTGTGACTGCACAGATGACCACTCGAAGAACTACGGTTACAGGTAAGCAACCTGCATTTCTTCTCCGTGGTCTCTGTGCATCACACATATGAGCGAATAATAAGCAAGACTTACCGGAGGCGGGGCATATAAAAGAAAGGACTGCTCTTCCGAAGGAGGCGTCCCGTGCAGCCATGACGTCAAGGTGATAATGCTTGATGAATGTTGAGGCACTAGACCAAGTGGCAGCCTTACATAAATCAGGGATGGACACTCCACGCAAAAGGGCCATGGAAGTGGCCTGACCTCTCGTGGAGTGTGCCGTAAACAAGGCTGGTGGCTGTTTGCCAAGAACTTGATAGGCGAGAACAATGGTGTCTACAATCCAACGTGAAAGACATTGGGAAGACACTGCTAAACCTTTGGTTTTTCCTCCGTAGCAAATGAAGAGGTGGCGAGATTTGCGGTACGATTCCGACCGTGACTTGTAGAAGGCCAATGTATGTCTAACATCTAAAGAGTGCAACTTGGAACATAGGGGGTCAGTAGAAGCCCTGAAAAATGTGGGAAGAACAATGTCCTGGTAAACATGGAACGCAGAGGTAACCTTCGGAACGTAGGTAAGCCCAGGACGTAACACAACCTTGTTAGGAAAAAACTGCGTATAAGGCGGGTCTATGATTAGAGCTGCGAGTTCTGACGCATGTCGAGCAGATGTTATTGCCACAAGGAAAACTGCTTTAAGCGTCAGGAGACGAAGGTCAATAGTAGCTAAAGGTTCAAATGGTTTAGAGGTCAAGCAGTTCGGACAACAGACAGGCTCCATTGGGGGACCAGTGGACGATATGGCGGAAACATATTCCGTAGTCCTTTGAGAAAAGCTTTGGAGGAAGGATGGGTGAACACGGGAAATCCATTAACTAAACTATGATTAGCCGAAATGGCAGCCAAATAAACACGGATAGAAGAAGGCTTAAGCCCCCTGCATGGAGAGAGTAAAGGAATTTGATCACACCTACTATAGGGCCCAAGTGACAGCTAAAAACATTATCAGCTGCAAATGTCTGGAATCGTTTCCACTTCCTGCTGTACAATTTTCTGGTTGCAAGTTTTATTGCTGCCTCAAAGATGGCCCTTATGCCAGGGGTAACAGCTAAGTCCTGCCATCTGGATGAATTCTCTGGGCCGTTAACTTCAGCGTCTGAAGGTCTGGGTGCAGTATGTTGCACCCGTCTTTGGAGAGTAGGTCCGGATCGCTGGGAAGGTGCCAAAAGTGATGTCTCGCTAGCCGAAGAAGTGACGTGAACCAAGGCTGACGGGGCCACCAGGGGGCTATCAATATTGCATTTGTCATGTATCGGTGAGCTCGTGCCACTGTATGGCCTATCAGGGGGAAGGGGGGGACATATAGAGGAAGCCCTTGGACCAGTCCCACTGAAACGCGTCCCCTAGTGAGGCATTCCCTATCCCCGCTCGGGAACAGAATTCCGAACAGATGGAGTTGGCAGGCGTGGCAAAGAGGTCGATAGATGGTGTGCCCCATTTGGCAAAAAGGCGTAAAAGGACCCGTGAGGACAGCTCCCATTCGTGGGTGTTGTGAAAGGTCCAGCTGAGTTCGTCGGCCTTCTCGTTGTCTGTGCCTGCAATGTGCAGTGCGGACAGGTGAATTCTTCTGTGAACGGCCCAACGAAGAATGTTCATTGTCAGGCAGAGCAATCGGTGGGAATGAGTTCCCCCCTCTTTGTTCAAGTACCAAACGACGGCTGTATTGTTGGATAGCACGCGCACGTGGTGGTCGCACAACTGGAGTTGAAAAGCGTGGAGTGCTCTCTTCACTGCTAGAAGTTCGAGCATGTTTATGTGAAGGAGTCTCTCCGAACGTGACCATCTTTCTTGGATGCTTAGGTTGCCAAGATGTGCTCCCCATCCTTCTAAGGACGCATCTGTCGTTAGGACGTGTGACGGTCCCCGACTCTGGAAGGGCATGCCTTGCGATAGATTGTGCAGGTTTGACCACCACTTGAGGCAGAGCCGGACTCGGTCTGGGAGGGTAAGTATAACCTTGTGCGGTTCCTGATCTGGAGAAAAGTGATTGAGCAAAAACTGCTGCAGAGGGCGCATGTGAAGCTGGGCCCAGCACACTACAAACAGTGCCGAGGCCATATGGCCTAGTAGGCGAAGGATTTGGAAGGCTGAAGCCCGTCGCGCGAGCTGCAGCTGTGTGGCCAGGTCTTGAGTTGTGAGTCGTCTTTCGTGAGGGAGGAATGCACGCCCTATGATCGAGTCTAGAAATACACCTATAAATTGAATTGTCTGTGTTGGTTGAAAGATGGATTTCTCCATGTTTATCTGCAGGCCGAGATCGGAGAGGAGGGACAAAACCACGTGGACGTCTTCGTATGCTTGGCGCTTGGATGGAGAGACGATTAACCAATCGTCCAGGTAAGGATATAACTCGATGTTTTTGGATCGGAGGTGCGCACAGACTGCAGACATGCATTTTGTAAAGACTCTTGGTGCAGTCCTTAGGCCAAAGGGGAGCACAGAGAATTGGTAGACCTGACGACCGACAATGAACCGAAGGTACTTGCGGTGAGCTGGATGGATGGCAATGTGAAAATAAGCGTCCTTGAGGTCTATCAGAGTAAACCATCTGTGTCTCTTTAGCAGGGGTAGAATAGCCGTTAGAGTCACCATGTGAAATTTCTTTGGCTTGATAAACTTGTTTAGGTGCCTGAGATCCATGATAGGGCGAAGGCCCCTGCCTTTCTTTGGTACCGTGAAGTAGCGCGAATAAAAACCTGTCCTGAGTTGGAAGATTTGAACTGTCCTGATTGCGCCTTTCTCCAGAAGGGTTGATGTTTCTTGGAGTAGCGTGTCAGATAGGGGCGTGATTTTCACGGTGCCAAGAGGAGGGGGGACTTGAAACTCTATTTGGTACCCGTGGGCAATGATGTCGAGAACCCAGCGGTCCGTAGTGATGGTTTGCCAAGTCTGAAAGTATGGTTGAAGCCTGTTGACGCCTGTTTGCAGTCTCAGCAGGGGGAGGAGCAAGTCAAAGACGGCGTTTGGACACAGCCTCCTGCCTACCACGGGATTTATTGAACCATGACGAGGTCTTCCGTGGTTGGTAAGAGGAAGTAGGTTGTGCTGACTGATAATGTTGGGTGTGGTCCTGGGGCTGTCTCTGTTGATAAGGGACCGGGCGATACCATTTCCGAGGCCGGTAGGATGGTTGTTGTTGCTGAGTGTTGAACCCCATCTTCCGTGCTGTCATTTTGGCCTTATGGATAGTATCCATAGTAGTATCAGTACTGGAATTAAAAAGGCCTTCTCCATCAAAGGGAAGGTCTTCAATTCGGGCCTTCGTTTCCTGATGTAACGTAGCTGACCTTAGCCAAGCATGGCGGCACAGTGCTACAGCACCCACCATAGCTTTGGCCGCGCAATCTGTTTGGTGGCGCGAGGTGGTTAGCTCTTGTTTAGAGAGTCTGATTGCCTAAGTTTGAAAAACGCGCGCTAGATCGCGCTGGTCATCTGGTAAATAGTCGGTCAGTGTAGATATTTTCTCCCACAGAAACAATTGATACCGGGCCATCATGGCGTGGTAATTTGCAACTTTGATGCCCAGTGCTGCAGAAGAGTAGATCCGTCGTCCAAAGGCATCGAGCTTCCGGCCCTCTTTGTCCATCGGGGCCGAGTGACTTCGGGTAGACTTGCCCTGTGCTGACTCCACCACAATTGAATTAGGCTTCGGGTGAAGGAACAGGAAAGGGGCGTCAGCCTCCTTGACCTTGTATAGGGCATCCAGCCTCTTAGATGTTGGCCCCATAGTGGCCGGGTTGGTCCAGGATTGCTGGACAGTCTTGAGGAGGGTTGGCACAATAGGCAGAGTTAGCTGCAGGGAGGGCTCCGTATACATTACATCGAATATCTTGTCATCTATCGTTTCCTGTGGCTGCTGATGCTCGATGCCGAGTGATTGCGTCATCCTAAGCATTTGATCGGAGAAACTGCCGATCTCCATCGATGGGGAAGCCCTATCAACAGTGCCAACGCCGTCAGAAGGAGACGGTACCGATGGTGCTGGTGAGGGAACGGAAGAAGTATCGGAAGCATAATCCTCGGATGGTGACGGCTCTCTATGTTGTTCCGGTACCGATGATGGCGGAATGTGGGTCGACGCCGGTCCTCGACGTCGATGAGAGATCTCGGATGCAGCGTCCGACGCCGGTCCCCGATGTCGACGGGAGGCCTCGGTAGAAGCTTCTTGTGGATGGGCCCGCAAAGCAGAGCGAGTCTCGGTCGGGAGCCGTTTCCCAGTGTAGGGATCAAAGTGGTACCGAGGTCGGCGGCACCGAGGGGATTGACCCACGTGGTGAGATCGATCAGAATACTCGTCCCAGTTCCGCGAGCGAGAACGCGAACGGGATCTAGAGCGGTATGCACTACGCCGAGACGTACGGGAGTGCGGTGAAGCTGGAGGCTGAAGTACTTCCAGGTCCTGCTCTATTGGAATTGTCTCCAAGAGGTCTACGTCCGAAGAGTAGTTGACCGGTATCGGCAACGGTATTGAGGGCACCGGTATCGGCGACGGTATCAAGGGCGCCAGTGGCAACGAGGAAGCCCATGCCACGGGTGGCGTTGCTTTACGGCGTTCAGGCGGTATCGACAATGTCGACAGCGGTGAAATGGAGAGCGAAGTGGATGGCCTCTGACGCTCTTGTGGTGCCGATACTGCCGGTATCGAGTATACAATGTCCTCAGTCGGGATCGTAGTTGCCGGTCGAGGTGGGATCGGTAGTGAAGGGATTGGCGGCGTCGACCTCGAGGTCGGTGTCAATCTCGACGTCGGTACCGAAGATGGTACCGAAGATTTTCGTGCCTTATGCGATTTTGACGGCTTTTCCCGGGTCTTGGTCTTTTGTTTCTTTTGAGCCAAGATTTTGGTAGTAGATCGCGAAGGCGCCTGACTTGATGCCTGAGCTTCAACCCTTAAGGAGGATGAGCCAGGAGGTGCTGGGTACGATTTACTGGCTCAAGCCCACGCTCCCCAGAAGTAGACGGGGTGGACTCCATTGCGGTCGGGCAAGGTCTGTCGACTGCCGTGAGGGCCTTACTCCAAAGAATACTGCGTAGACGATCAGCACGGTTGCGACGGGTTTGATGGGAAAAACTCATACAATATGAGCAGGAATCCACAATATGCACTTCACCGAGGCAAACGAGGCAAAGGGAATGTCCATCAGTGAGCGTTAATTTGGCTCGACATTTCGAGCAATGCTTAAATAGTGCGGATTGCGCCATAAGCTGGTCTAATAACTATAAGGCTAAAAATATATATATATTATTTTTAAAAAAGATATAACAGGATACTAACAACTAACAAACAACTATCTAAGCTAACCAACAATATTTTTTTACAGATTCAGTACGAACGTCCAGAGAAGAGAAGAGGAAGTCTCCCGCGAGGCGATCAGCGAAGCGGTCAAAGAAGAACTGAGGTAGGCGGGAACCCCGAGCATGCACAGTAGGATGGTGGGGGGAGGGGTTCCCACCAAAACTCTAAGCTAGCTACTGAAGTTTCCCGAACGGGGCTCGGCGTCGGCACGAGCCCATATGTGTGATGCACAGAGACCACGAAGAAGAACTGCCCTGGGCCTTTCTTGAAAGGTGGCTGGATCTGAACTGCCCACCATTTTAATTTCCCAGATTGTCTTGGATCAAAGTTACATCATGGGCTCTATGAGAAATTAAAGTGGTGAGTGGCTCTCAGACACAGATCACAGTGCTGTTGCTGCCCACTGATGCTACCAACACCACCTGCTAAGCCCACTGCAAAGGGGGAGGAGGCACCAACATGGAAAGGGGTCCCACCAGAAGGCATGTTGCCAAGGACCTCCTCAAACTTGAAGCTCACCCTGTTTGAAACTCACATAACCTGACCAAGGCAGAGAGGAAAGGCCAAAATCATCTATTTCCCATAATGGCCCATTGAACTGCCTGCCCATGTGTATGCAGCCTGGGAGGGGCAGGGAAAAAACTCTGGGAATCCCTCTGCATGCAGGCAGGAAAGGATCATGTCCTAAGTCCCTATAATTTTTGTGATGTGGTTTAAAACTTGACACAAGTAGAGTAATAATCTAGTGTGTCTCATTTGTCTCATATAAGAACCCCTAAGTAGTACTGAATAACTTTTGTTAATAGGTATATTAAATTGAAAATTAATGGTTATATGGCATTAATTAGATGGTCTGAATAGTTAGCTAATGTACATATAAAATATCAAGGCATAATGATTGATGTACCACATGCAATACTCCGTAAGATAAGGTTAGATTTATTCTTTCTTAAGTACTTGACTGGTACAAAGATGAGAAAGCAGCACAGCAGGAATAGTCATGGTGGCAGCCCTAAGTCATGGTGGCACAAGAGTGAGCAGAGTAAAAGTATGTTTATATAAAGTCTCATTTATTTCTGTTTACAAAATACAAAATAAAACCTGTGTTTTATGAACAAATAAATAGAATTCCTTAAAAACTATGAAGAGGCAGAGAATGAAAACTCAGGAGATTATTTTAGACACCCTAGCATCTGTGGTGGCTATAAGATTTCTGGGGTGCAAATGGTTTTAATCTATGAGCTAGCTAATCTACGAGATGGTTCATACTGAGAACGAGCAAGCATGCTGGTGCACACTATGCAATTGCCTACTTTTGGCTCATCCTCCCAGCAGGATTCCTGGCTTGTTGCTCTCTTAACAAGCTTGAATCTGAGCGAAGACCAAACCGGCTTGTTTCAGTTTCCGACTTGTTTGAAGAAACCTAATGTTAAACAAACCATGGATGGAACTTTCCTGGTTTGTTTAGCCACTATCATTGGCAGGAGAACCCAAGCAGAAGCTATCAGGTAGCCTGCATTAGTACATTTGTTCATTCCTGATAAGCCAGAATTCTGCCTTGTTGTTATGTGACAACCAATCCAATCAGTGTGAAAACTTCTGTTAAGCCTCAAATCTGATTTTGGTAAAGAAGTAAAAGATTGGTTCAATGGTTTGTAAGTATCTCAGTGGGTACTTAATTGCAAAACCTATGTCCCAATAAATAGTGTTGAAGAGGCTGATGGGAAATCACTTTTTGATTTCAAATCAATATTAATAGTAAGTTTGGAAATGAAAAGTATGCTCTACCTGTAGATGTAACTCTCTATGGGCAACTTTTTGAGAAAGTTGCCTGACCACTATGTACGTTCTGCACTCAGAATAATCATTCTTCATGATAAACAGCCATATAGTTCATATAACTTATGATGAACAGAATGAATTCGATGATGTACTGGGCAAGAAGACAGATGAGGTTTCAAAATAGTTGCCTGCTACTCTTGAAATCTATTAAGTAGTTTCAAATCCAAGCTCAACCAATGCTAGATACGGAACTAAAATTATATTACATCTGTCTTTCAAAGATTTAGTTTCACATTGTATGAATATTATTTTAATAATATTGAAGAACTATAGTATTACTAACCTCTACATCAGTCTGAAAGTTAAAAAGATCTATTCTTTGCCAGTTACTTCCATCCAGGGCCAAAACATTCCATGACTAAAATACACAAAAACACAATCACTAAATGCATTATACATACTTTTACAATAATTATCATAGTCTTTTCAATGTCTTCCTCGCAAAATATATAATAAAGGCATAAATAGAGGACTGAATAAAGGTTGGGCCTGAGCCTTAAATAGGCTGACCATATGAAAAGGAGGTCAGGGCTCATGTAACTTTAACAGTTGCAGAGAAAAGGGAATTTCAGCCAGAGTCATTTGTATGCAATTAGGACCTGGTGAAATCCCCTCTTCATCACAGCAATTAAAGTTGCAGGCACTATACTAGAGTGACCAGATACAAAAGAGAGCAGGGCTCCTGCAGCTTTAACTGTTGTAATTAAGAAGGGATTTCACCAGGTACGAATTGCATACAAATGACACTGGCTGAAATTCCCTTTTCTCTACAACTGTTAAAGTTACATGAGCCCTGTCCTCCTTTTCATATGGTCAGCCTACCTTAAAGGTCCTGTTGACAGCAAAACCAGGAGTGTGAGAGAAAAGCTGGCTCCTGCTTGGGGGTGAGAAATGCCTGAGAGGGAATTCTCACTGAGGAAAGGCAGGAATACCACATTTTTTCTCAAACACTCCACCATGAGAATCCTTGAGTTGTTCTGGGCAGTTAACAAGCCACACTATGCGGTTAACAAGCTACCCTGCTGAAAATGTCCTGGGCTCGGACAACATGCTAATCAATGGTTCAACAAACAAACAACAGTTCAACAACAACCCACACTCAACCACTCAATATGGGTTCTCATGTTGTGTGAACCAGCCACTAAGTTCAATGGGGCTTACTCCCAGGTAGGTGGGTATAGGATTGCAGCCTGAGATAATACCTGAAGTGTTGCATAAAAGCTAAGCATTCTTATTATTCTCCCCACTCCCACATCACTACATCTACATAAGTCAGCAGCACTAAACTGAAATATTAGGAATCTGGTTTGCAAACATTTGACCATTAAATATATAGGCCTTGTTCAGATGCAGCAACACTTACTATGGTTCACATAGTTAGAAATATATGAATGAGCTTTGGACACATGAGCTCCCCTCTCCTCTTCTCCTACAGCACAGCCACAAGGAAACTGAAAGCTTTTGCTTTCATTTTTAACTAATCATCAGTGTTATGTCTAGGGTGACCATATGGAAAGCAGAACAGGGCTCCTGTATCTTTAACAGTTGTATAGAAAAGGGAATTTCTGCAGGTCTCATTTGTATGCATGCAGCACCTGGTGAAATTCCCTCTTCATCACAACAGTTAAAGCTGCAGGAGCCCTACCCTCTTTTGTCTATAAGACATCTATAAGAAGGCAGGGCTCCTGCAGCTTTAACTGTTGTGATGAAGAGAAAATTTCACCAGGCGCTGCATGCATACAAATGACACCTGCTGAAATTCCCTTTTCTACACAACTGTTAAAGATACAGGAGCCCTATCCTCCTTTTCATATGGTCACCCTAGGCCACCTTATGTCTCAACTCAGACACACTGGCTCAGTTCGGACGACACAATAAACAACTGGTGTGGGGGAAACAATCGTCATTTGATTTGACTATTGTGTCATCCGAATGCTGCCATAGTCAACTCAGCGCTGATCCTAATCCACACCACAGTTGATTATTTATTACCATGTTGTGTGGGGAGTACCCCCTAGTTGAACAACTGTAAAGTGGATTATTACCCCACCATTGACTATCGTGTCGTCCGAATTGAGCCACTGTGTTTAGTTTTAACTAAGGCTTAAGGAGGAAGGGAACCTTACCACCCCTGAGGGCTGCTTGTGGTGTTAGCTAGGTGGCTGGGGGATGCACACACACACTCTCCCTCTCCTTGCACACCCTCATGCCTAGTAACAGTGGCATAGGGGGAATGTGGGGAGAGGTGGCGGCAGCACTGAGCACCCATGGTAAACTGCATTGCTGGCTTCTAAAGGCTGCATGCAGCCCAACAACCCACCAGCCCACCACTAGTTTAAGGAAACAAGCCAATTTCATACCATAGTTTATGAAGCTGGCTTGTTTCCCTAATCATAATTAAGAAAAAACAGAGTTTAGGATTTGGATGTAATGCTAAACTGCAGTGAATTGAAAACAAAACTGAAAACTCATGGCTGTAAGAGGGGAATGCATACACCCAAGGATCATGCGTGTAGTTAGCATTCGTTCTGAATCAGGCCACAGAACTGTAAGTATGAAATGCTTATGAGCACATATATAAAAAAACATGTAAAAGTAGACACCATGTGTTAGAAAATGTGATCTCTTCAGTAACAATGAGCTACTGACCTGTGTTCAAGAAAAAATCCCTGCAATTAGCATCAGTGTTCTGCTATGCTTTAACAACAGGGGCTGAGACTATGAAATTGAATCCAAAAACATTAAACTCAATTATATCAACTTTTTTTGTAATTCATAGAATAATAAACATTATAAACAAAAACCTTAGCAGTACCTTAGAAACTTGCGCGCAGCGACACAAAGTAATTATGTCCAAGAAGGAAAATATTCTATGAGTAAAAAGAAAAAAGTAAAGCTATGATTTTCAATAATCCAGTCTAACATAGTCCTGTAAACATATTAACTCCAGTTAAGAACATATGAATTGTTATATAGGTTGGGTCAGATTAGGACTCAAAGCTAAGTCAAAGGCAGTTGAAGAACTTTGCTCTTTTTCATCTTTGCATATATTGCTACACACTGGAGTATATTACAGAAAGATGTGAAAAATACGCAGATATACACTGGTTTGTATGGAATAAATCTATGAGTACTTTCCTAGCAAAAAATCCTCTTTCAGCCCTTCCCATTCCCAATCATTTAAGGATAAGAAAACCTTTGGGCAAGTCAGGATCCTTCTGCCCAGCTATGTTGTTCTGTTTGGTTTAGAAGGCCACCAGTGGTCCTGCTGCAAAACTTCAGAGGTGTTTCCACAGAATAAAATTGGGAGACTTCTGCTCAGCTCCATGGCAGTTATGCTGTGGACCCCCACAAGGTTACACCCTGTCTCCTATGCTATTTAACATCTATAAGAAACCGCTGGGGGAGGGGAGTCCATCATCCAGGGATTTGGAGTTCAGTGTTACCAATGTATGGATGACACACACATACATAAGCCAAATATCATCAGCTGTTGAACTATTTCTCTGCAATCATGGAGATCAGAATTACACTTTTGAAAGCTGAGATTCTTCAGTGTCTGATGAGTCAAAGGTTCATTCTAAAGCTAAGCTCCAATTCCTCTTACTAAATACCCTTTAAATACACAATTAATCACTCAATTTTACAACAACAACGCATTTATATCCCAGCCTACCTCCATGGAGCTCAGGGTGGCGTACATAGTTCTTCCCCCACCTTTCAGCCTCACAACAACTGCATGAGATAGCTGAGGCTAAAAGATACTGATTGGCTCAAGGTCACTCACAGAGCTTCATGGCTGAGTGGAAATTAGAACCTAGGTCTCTGCAATACTAGTCCAACACTCTTAACCACTACACCGACTCTGCATAAAATTCTTTGCCAAAGAGTATTTTCCAATAATAATTAACAATACTAATTTCATTTCTGTACTGCCCAATAGCCAAAGCTCTTCGGGTGGTTCACAAGAATTACAAGCCACAAATACAGATAATAAAAATGTTATATAAAATCATTAACATATAAAATTTAAATACAATTTAAAACAGCTAAAAACAATTACAGTAAGATACTGGACTTGATAAAAAAAACAACTGACAAAAATACCCCATCATATGCCATCAAATGCCTGGGAGTAGAGGATAGTCTTAATCTGGTGCCTGAAAGATGACTGTGTCAGGTGGATCTCAATGAGGAGGGCATTCCATAATTGGGGGCCATCTCCCAAACTTCCCTCAGAAGAGGCACATAGAGGAAGATCTCAGATATTGATCATAGCCGCCTTGAGACCCATTATTGGGGAAAAGGCGGGATGTAAATAAATATAATAATGTCCAGGTGGGTTCATAACAGCAGAGGCACTCCATCAGGCATTGTGGTCCTCAGCCATCTAAGACTTTATAGGTTAAAACCAGTACCTTGAATTGGTCTTGGAAACATACAGGCAGCCAGTGTAAGCCGCCCAGAATTGGTGTTAGATGGCCAGAGCTTCTGGCCCTTGTTTTTAATCTGGCTGCTGCATTTTGCACATACTGCAGCTTCTGAACATTCTTCAAGGGGAGCCCCACATAGAGCACATTGCAGTAATCTAAACTGGAGAGTAATAGAACATAGACTATTGAAGCTAGGTTATCCCAGTCCAGGTAGGGGTGTAGCTGAGCCAGCGGCCAAAGTTAGTAGAAGACACTCGGTGCTACTAAGACCACCTGAGCCTTAAGTGACAAAGATGGCTCCAGCAGAACCCCCCAAGCTACAAACCTGCTCCTTCAGAGGGAGTGCAACCTCATCAGGAACAGGACGGACACCATCTAACTGGTCGGGAGAACCACCCACTAACAGCATCTCAGTCTTGTCTGGACTGAGCTTCAGTTTATTAGTCCTTATCCAGACTATTGTTGCAGACAGGCACTGATCTAGCACATCCACATCCTCACCTGATATAGATGAAAAGGAGAAATAGAGCTGCATGTCATCAGCATACAGATGCCAGCGCCCTCCAAAATTCCAGGCAACCCCACTCAACGGTTTCACATAGTTTTTAAACAGCATCGGGACATAACAGATACCTGAGCACCCCAGATAATCCAGGGGGCCAATCAATATTCCCCAAGCACCAACTTCTGCATGTTGGCAATCCAAGTAGGAGTGGAACCACTGCAATGCAGTACCCCACTATTCCCAGGTCAAACAGTCACCCCAGAAGAATACCACGGTCAATGGTATCAAAAGGCACCAAGGGATTAAAGAGAATAAACATGGTCACATTCCCTTATATCTCTCATGATATAAGCCACCATACAGGGCAACCAAGTCTGTTTCCATGCCAAACCCAGCCTAAACTGTTATTAAAATGTATCCAGATAATTGGTCTCATCCAAGAGCATCTGGAACTGGTTGGCAAACACCTGCTCAAGGACCTTGCCCAAGGCACCAGCCGAAAGTTTTTAAGATCTTACTGTCCAGAGAGGATTTCTTCAGGAGTGGTCTCATTGCTATCTCTTTCAGGTAGCCCAGGACTACTCCCTCTCACAAGGAGGCATTAATCACCTCCCTGACTATTATTCCTCCCCTTCCAGCTTTTATAAATCAAGAGGGGCAAGGATCCATTAGGAAATTTACTTTGTTGTTCTATAGTTTAGCAGAGATATGGCTATGGTGGCTGTAATAATGAGCTTCTACTCATCAAACACCACTGTTTGTGGGGATAATAGCAACTTGGGGACAATTAAGATTGGGGTGGGCAACACGTGGCCCTGCCACCACCCAATGCAGCCCCCAGGATTATAGCTGCATTTTTGTGTTACCCAGCAGACAGGGGGGAGAGAATGGAGAACAAGGATGGCCCCTAGACCTTTCAAAGTTAACCACCCCTGATATAGAACAAGAAAATGGTAAAAGTACTAAATCCTCTTCCTCTTGTGCCATTAATTCTCTAATCAGAATTTCTCTCACTTCTGTGCAGCTGCTTTAAAGTTTAAAGGAGAGGGGGGGAAATCAAAGCCAATCATGGATCTCCTGCATCAAGTCAAGTCAGTTTCAGCTCTGAATTGACAAGAGAAGTCAGTTCCCAGTTAGTTCTTACCTGTATTTACTCACCAAGAATTCTCTCCCATTCCCATCTCTCAGTAGACATAAAATATCCTATATGTATCCACCAACTTTCTAAAGCTTGGTTTCCCCCCACAAAAATAGCTAAGTATAACAGATAATTCCTCATTACTATCAATGTGAAATCTATTGCTTTCCTGTTGTATCGATAATGCACTAGATAATTCCTCATTACTATCAATGTGAAATCTATTGCTTTCCTGTTGTATTGATAATGCACTTAAAAAGTTGTCCCTAAACTGTATATTGACACATTTTACAACAAATGCCATTAAAATAGGCATATTTTAACTATTCTCTCAAACCTAAATCCAAGAAAAATTCTTCTAGCAAAACATTTGGTTTAAAACTATAAACATGCTGCCTAGAATTACCTTAAGAGAAGTTCTTTAGGTAACTTTTTGTTAATAAGGGCTTCATCATCATTTGAGAGCGCCTAAAAGAAAAGAAAAGAAAGAGACCATACACAATTTGAACGACACCTTTAGACAAACCATGCATTGGTTTGTTTAATGGGAAATCAAAAGGACAATTTCATGTAGGATTAATTAAAGTCACAAAGAAAAGATTGCCATAAATCAATATTCCCATTTTGAAATAAATTTCTGAACAATGCATGCTGCTTTAAAGCATATGGGATTGTATCCAAAGAACTGTACATAGAAGGAAAACAACACAAACTCTTTCTGCAGGAGCATGTCAAAGAGTTCACATAGTGCTACAACATGGTAGATTCTATAGCAGTTCTCATACTTCCATGAGTGTAATAAATTGCCCATCAACTTGCTCTAATATAACATCTTTGGAAATTCCTTAAAGATGTACACCAGTTTATGTTCATGTCCCAACTTGATACACCCTTTCTCCTTTGCTCTGCATCTTATGTCGTCCTTCCCTGTATATTTAAGCAATTTAAATACTATTGTTCATGGTAGGAACATGAACAACCTCTGCAGGACAAAAATCTATGGCTCTGTATGACCTTATCAACCTGGAGATTTTAGTCTCTGAGCAACTCTAGAAGGTCTCCCAGCACTTTTTTAACAAAACTCAACCTATCTCATCCCTCTAATTTCTCAGCCGCACCTTCCAGACACAAGTCGCTTCAGTGATTGTGATCTTCCTGGTCGCTAGCTTTGGCCCATAAAGCTTCCAATTCAGCCTGATGCTTTGAAAGGTGGCATTTGCCATATGGGTTTCTCTGCTCTCCTCTACATCCATGTCCTATCTCCTCTACCACCTTCATCTTAGTATCAGTCCTCTCAACCACAGCCCTAAGCATGTCTTGGCCTTCTTGTCTGAGGATCACATTATCCAAGCTATGAACAGAATGGCACTGAAAGATAATTTAAATGTTGATACACTTACTGCAACTTATGAAGATAGAGGCATGCTATAATATGATTTTTTTGACATATTAAGAATTGATTTTTAAAAGCTGGGGGGCTTTTAAGAGCATTGCAGTGCAAAGCTTGGAGCTATTTCATTTTCACAAGGAGAGAAGAAAACTGACAAAAGCTTCTGCAGTAAGGCTTCTCCTCCCCTCCCTAAGAGGAGATGTACGATGACATACTGGAAGATCATAGGCATGGTTGAGATGTCCGTGGAAAAATATTGAGCCTTGAGCATTTCAGAATGCAACTTGCATTTAGAGCACAGAATAAATAACGGCATGAAAAATCAATTCTAATCAGTCTTGAGGGAAAACTTTTGCGTATGTAACTGTAAAAAGAAAACGAGCCTAATTCTCCAAGTGATATCTGAAGCATAAAGATTAACTAACTGCTGGAAAATCTTAAGAGAATGTAAGGCAGAAGAGAGAATTTTATTCAAATTACATTAACTTTCCCCCAGTTTTATATCAGCATGCATGGTCATTTTAATGTCCCTCCTTCCCTTATAGATACACCATAAGGAGTATGTTTTCTGGCAGAAGTTAAAGGCGCTGCCCTAATGACTAGGCAAGATATATTGCTATGCTTTGAAAATGTTCTTGAACATGAACATATGGCAGGGAAGCTAATTTTAATGTCAAAAGGGGTGCACAAGTGAGGGGAGCTGAATTCTCCTCAGCCTTGCCACCCCACAATCTGTTGCATCATTCTCCCCAGGCATACTGACTTCTGGCATAGAAGCCAGGCTGGAGGGAACACATACATAAGTTAGTCCAGACTAATGTGTATATATGTTAGTTTCTTATACTTAAGGCCAAAATAGATGTGTCTGTTGCCATCACATCTATTTGATCATGCATTTGTTTCACCTACATAAAATGTGGGCAGTATGTATCTAATTTTAATATTGAAAGGGTCATGTGGGTGAAATGAACTAAACTCATGGTCCATTGCTCCAAGCATTTTCCTCCCATATCTGGAGCCAGGCTGAGAGTAAAGTGGCTTGGACAAGAGACTGGGGGGGGGGGGGGGGGGAGGGGGTGCAACTTCACTTGTGCACTCTCTTTTCTGATGTTAAAATTAGAGCCACCTCAAACCCCACTTTATAAATGAATGGGGCAGACATGTGAACAAATGTAGCTGCCTCCAGTTTGACCCTTGAAGCACACAATTTTCTAGTATAAGCCAAATCTGTGCACATTTAAAACATATATTTATACCATAACTGTAGGGTATGTGTGAAAAGAGCTATGAGTAATATAATATTTACAAAATGCCCCTTTATAAGCCCTTATCCTTCTGGTGTATTGTGTGTGGCACAACACAGTAGAAGCTCTTAGACACTGATTAGAGTCTGGGAACCAGGGTGGGTGTCAACCAAACAAAGATGACAACAGAAGTGGTCTTTATAGATCTGTCCTTAGAATAAGCTACACGTACTGGGATATACTGAGATGTATGGTCATTTCCTGCATAGTGATTCCCTGTAGTGGATCTGAATGTAAATAAAGTTGTGTTCCTATTTCACTCCATATCTACTTCATGACTTCATTCCACTGTGGGGGCAAACAAGGCTGTTACAAATACAGATGTTTCTAAGCTACTGTTCCCTCCCCCCCGGGAGAAAAAAATACAGATACCTTCATTCCCCCTCCTGGGTAAACAGCAGCTTGAGAAGAGTGATTTAGATCAAGAGTATAGTGTAGGTGGAAACGGTCAAACAATCCCTCCTCTACAGTTGTACTTCAGTTAAAAATACAACTATTAGCAGATGCAGTCACATATATCCTACATCTATGTGAATTCTGACTCCTTCCCTTGTGCACCACCAGGTGCATGCAATGCTCTAATCTGCGTATAATAAGTGTCAAGTACTTGTCAATCATTCCAGTGCCTTTGCACTCATAAACCAGGATCACTAGAAAACAGGAGCAATTTTACCTTCCATGAAGCAATTGGGTAGAATATTGCCAGGAGATTGTATTCTATCTCCTTAAGGAAAAGGACTAGATAAGTGTGTGTGTGTGTGTGTGTTTAAAAATATGAAAATTTGGGTAGGGGGCCTGGAATATCCCAAAGGATATTCCATAGGTCTCTCCTCCATCAACCCATGACTATACTTGCAAACTACATGTCTTTAAGCCTCTTTATTGCACCTGTACAGTTAGTTCCAAAAATAAAAGCTATCCACCAGAATTGTGCAGTGCTTCTAGGTTCCCAAAAGGAACAGTTGCTGCTGGAAAGGAATGCATATGTTCCTTGTGAATAAGAAACGGACTCTTAGACTTTAACTATTCTGAAGCCAAACCACACAGAAATGTGTGCAAAGCAGGCCAAGAAACCTTTGGGCTGTTTAAAAAAATGCACCTGAAACCTCACAGAAGAAAAGCTGGGGGGGGGGGGGTGATTTGAAGCAAGAAAAATGGAAAAGGATAAGCAACATGCTGACTCTGTTATGATCTCCTTCCAAAGCAGCTTTTCATGGAAGAAAAAATGCCATAGAACTACTGTTACATGCATTTGCATACAGCATGCTTCTACAGCAAAGTTTCACAAATGAACTTGCTCACAGAATGAACAGTTATTCCTTGACAAGTTGTATAAGCTTATTAGCTACTGTTCATCAAGAAAAGTGCCTAAAGAGCAGATCATTATTCAGGTTGCAACTAGTGATGACAGCAATGCCATATAAAACAGGAGTGATGACACACTTCATATGCTTTTCTACCTGAAGCAGCTTTCCCCCCCCATTCTTTTATCCTCATGAAGAAGATTTTTAAATCATGGCTAAGTAGTAGCTGTAAAAAACCCCAATTTTAAGGGGAAAGCCCCCCCCCATTACTCCCTTTGCACCTATCCTGCATTTGAAAAGTGCCCCATGTTATTCCTTTATAGGGGTTTGACAGCAGGGTAATTCTGCACATGACTCTATTTCTGTCACATTTAGTTTGGCTCTCAGGTGAGTGACTACAATCAGTATAGCCCCACTTCATATTTCATTCTAGAACAATGTTTTATTTTCATACATTGTTGAGTAATACTAAATCACAGATTTGAATAAGCAAAGATGTTCTGAGCTTTTTCACATGCTACAGCTACACAATATGTAGAACTGCTGAGTGCATACTCAAAAGGGAGCAGCAACCAATTATGTCTTCCTGATTAATGTACCTGCACAATAGTTTGTAAATGTGTATCTCACTCTTTAGTGGGAAAGTTTTCCAGAATGGTTTACAAGATGATAAAAACTAAACATAGACAACCAGTAGTGAATGGCAGCACTAAAACAATTTTGTCAAGAGAGTACAAGGCTGGGAAAATAAAAAAGGGCTTTGGTTGATAACGAAAGAAGACCACAAAGTAGGTGCCAAGTGAACCTTCTTGGGGAGAGTGCACCAAAATGGGGTGCCACAACCAAGAAGGCTTCTCTTTGGATAACAGAGGTACCAAAGTACTCCTTTAACTACCCAGATATCAAGCCACATAGATCTAAGAAAAGGGAAACAGCAACAATTAGAATTGTGTTCAGAAGCAGACTAAGAGTCAGTGAAACTATTAAAGCACTGGTGAGATACATTGGGTGCGTTCAGATGACACTTTAGTCAACCGAGTGTGAATAGTCCACTCCACGGATGGCTATTTGCGTGCTACACTTGGACAACACTAAAGTAGTGCTTCATGGAGTAGAACATTCATACTCTGCTGAGTAGTCGTCTCTCCTCCCTGCCCTCCCCACCGAATAGCGGCACTGGTTCCTGCTTACCTTATCAGGACACTGTCATTCCGTGGGAATGGGTGTAGGGGGGAGGAGAGACACAGCACATCTCCTTTGCCAGAGTGACGGCGGAGGCGGTGCATTGATTCCACCTCCTGTCAGGAGGTGGGATGCCTCCACTGCCGTGATGTGCCCGCCGGTTCTCACTGCAGCAGCAGCAGAGATACAGGTGCCGGGGGCGCCGCACTGACACGTCCTTTGCCGGCAGATGGATCTGGTGTCCTGACATGCGAGACCATTCCACAGCCTCTTGCTTCTGTGGTGTGCACGTTTGCAGAAACATGCAGCATGTCCACTGCAGAAGCAAGAGGCTGCGGAACGGTCTCCTCGTATGTCAGGGACCAGATCCATCAGCTGGTGAAGGATGCGTCAGCGCCGAGTGATATCATCCCTGTCAGGGGATCACATGGCTCAGTGCCGAGGTGTCCTTCCCCGTCAGCACCACAGCAACAGGGAAGTGGGCGGCTATAGCAACACTGCCCCCTTGCCTGTTGCCATGGCCCCGACAGGGAAGGAGGGGCGCCACACCAGTACAAGGATCTGTCCTGCAGCTGTGACAAGCAGGTCAGATTCTTACGCTTCCCATCCCCATTTGCCACAAGAGTAGGGTACGGGATGCACAAGCAGCATTCGCTTGTGGCGAACGGGGATGGGAGGCACAAGAATCTGTCCTGCTCATCACAGTTGCATGACAGATCCTTGAGCCCCCCCATCCCGATATCTGCAGATGGATTTCTTGTTACATGTCAAGCTGCGGGAGACATTCTTCGCCCACCCCCCGCCCTGCGATCCATTTGGGGATCTTTTCCCCCCGCTGGCTATCCGTCCCTCCCCCCTGTGAGGGCAGGTGGCATGGGGGCCATCATGCGGGGGCCAGGCCCCACTGCTACCGGCGCGACTGTTCACCGGGGCGGATGTAAGCAGTGCACCCCAACCATGCCGCGCCGTCGGGCTGGGAGGTGCTATGAGAATGCAGAGCACCTGGGTATTACCTTAACAGATAAGTACTGTAGGTTGTTTTATAATACCTATGTTAAGGTAAGAAATGAAATTTTAAAAAATCTAGTAAGATGGGATAAGGAGGAGACTCGTCAACTTAACAGTCTTTTAGAATTTAAGAAAGCTATAAAGACTCTTCTCTTCCGGCAGGCATATCCAGTGTAATTTTTAGAATGTTTTTAGGATGTTTTAGGATGTTTTAATGCAGTTTTAATAATATTTGTCATGTTTTAATTAGTTTTATGTATTTTATCATGTTGTTGTTTACCGCCTCGATCTAGACGGAGAGGCGGGTAAGAAATAAATCGTTATTATTATTATTATTATTATTAAGTGTCAATTGTGGTAAGAATTGGCACTATTAAGATGAATGTGTTACTAAGAATGTTGTTTTTATTTCAGACAATACCTATTGTGGTCATGAGTTGAGATTTGGGTGGTAGGGATTTGTGGTATGACAGGGCAAAGGTGAATGTAGAATTTAATAATAATAAAGTGTGTTGTGTTATTTTGAGAATAGATATAAACCTAGGCTATGTCAGAGAACTCCATTATATTAAAGTCAAGATAGGGGCTGATAAAATGGAAAAGCCCAACGCTTTCTACAATGGATGAACGGATGTTGGGGTTATTGGAGATGGCAGAGATGAGGTGAACGGAAACCTCTTATAGACTTTTTGTAGGATTGTGTAGACGTTATCTGAGGATTCAACCAATAAGAAGAAATAATAATAATAATAATAATAATAATAATAATAAATATATTTATTTCTTACCTGCCTCTCCCTCTGGATCGAGGCGAGGAACAACAATAAATATCAATACAAAGGCCATAAAATAGACAGAACATTAAAAACAAATAAAACTAATACATTATTAAAAACATCTTAAAGTTCAACTAGGTAGGCCTGCCACAAGAGATCAGTCTTCACGGCTCTCTTAAATTCAAGAAGACTGCTAAGTTGTCGAATCTCTCCCGGCAGGCGACTCCACAGTCTGGGAGCAGCAGAAGAGAAGGTCCTCTGGGTAATGGTCAAGATAAAAGAAAGAGGGGAAATGTGTTTACTTCTTAGCAAGAGAAAATATTATTACATATTTTTGCGGTGGAGAACATAGTATATGTTCTGTATATATTTTCTTTTAGGTTTTTAGTTTCTGTAGATGTTTGTTTGTTGTTTGTTGGTGTGTGGAAAATATTTTTTTTTTAAAGTGTTAAATCACTATTGGTTATCGTGTCGTCTGAACCCAGTTGATATGTACAATCCATTTATTAAGCATCAACTGAAGCCAAAACAAGGATACAGAATCAACACTGCTTTGAAGAAGCGAAAATACTGTAGAAATGTAGCTTTTTCAGCTCGGTTCTAGCAATGAAGCCTTGAATGGTGAACCCAGATACACAGACTACATCCAGTTTTGAGTAGGGGATAAAACTAATCAATAGCTTTACATTTACAAAGGCCATAGTGTAAACCTAGCTAATAGAAAAGTATGTTTATCAACAAAAAGAACAAGCTTGCTTTCAATTAAAGCTCAGTGTAGGCCCAGTTTATGTTATAGGGGAATTTATGCCCTAAATCCCCCTTTAAAATTCCATTTACTGGAGTCTGATGCAGACCAGTTGTTGATCCACACCACCTATTATTTGTCTTTAAAGACCCTCCTACTCTTATTGGCTGCAGCAGCAGTTGGAGGAAGCTAGTCAGGGATATAAGACATCAACATAGCTTCTGCAATTATAATTCCAGTCTCAACAACATTTTAGAGCTCTTTGGGAGCATCAACAAACATGTAGACATGGCTAACCTGGTAGACATTGTGTATTGAGATTTACAAAAAGCTTTTGACAAAGTCCTTCATAAGAAGCTCCTGAGGAAACTTAGCCATCACTGGATAACAAAATATATCATCTTATGAATCAGATTTTATTTATTCAACTTTGGAATAGATACAAGCACAGTGGTTTAGCACCAATGGATGTTTTGACAATGTTGTAAAGTTAATTTATTGGACTTCTTGGTATTAGTTTTGTTTGACTTTTGAAGTATCAGAAATCTGTGGCAGCATATATGGCTGCAAATAGAAATAATTAGAAAAGAAAGTACAGTAGGAATGGACAGTTCACACAATGGAGGGATGTAAATAATTAGGACCCCCAGGGATCTGTATGAGGCTGATGCTTTCTAACTTGTTCATTGATCATCTGGAGTTATGGGTGAGCAGTGAGTTAGCCACATTTGCTGATAACATCAAATTACTCAGGGTGGTAAGAATAATAATAGCTTGTGAAGAGCTTCAAAAGATCTCTCCAAATTAAGTGGGCATTAAAATAGCAAATGCAGTTCTACGTAAGCATTGGGTCAACAAATCCTAACTTTGCTTATATACTGAGATGGCACTGGCTGATCAGGAAAGGGATCTTGGGGTCACCATGCTCAATAAAAACACTGACTCTGTGTATGACAGCTGTGAAAGAGGCCAATTCCATGTTAGAGATCATTAAGAAAGGGACTGAAAATAAAACTGCCAATATTGTAACGCTTCTATACAAAACCATAGCATGACCACGTTTGGAAATACAGTTCTGGTTACCACACCTCAAAAGGAATTCTGTATAGTTCAGAAAGGGCAACCAAAATGATCAAGAGGCAGGAGAAACTATCATATGAGGAAAGGTTACAACATTTGGGTTTTTTTTAGCCTTATAAAAATGTGATGTTAAGGGGAACATCACAGAGATGCATAACATTATGCAGTGTGTGGAGAAAATGGATATGGATAAGTTTTAATTCCTGTCTTATAATATTAGAACCCAGGATCATCCAATGGAGTTGAATGGTTGGAAATTCAGGACAGAAAAAAGGAAGCGCTTCTTCACACAGCACATAGTTAAACTATGGAATTCACTACCACAAGACACGATGATAGTCACCAATTTGGATGGCTTTAAAGGGGGATTAGACAAATTCATGGGGGATAAGGCTATCTATGATGGTTTTATATTACCTCTGGTATTGACAAGAGTATGTCTTGAAGTATCAGTTGCTGTGGGACATGAGCATCAGACTACTATTTCACTCACATCCCGCTTATGAATTTCCCATAGGCATCTAGTTGGCTACTGTGGAGAGAGTAGTTGGGGTTATTTTGTCTGACCTAACACAATTCTTATATTCTCCCTGAAGGCTCTCAGGAAGTCCTCAGATTGTATCAGCCTCCAAGGACAAACCATTTTAATACATATTCCATGCTGGCAGAGGAGAGTAGTTGCTGACAATCTAAATAAAGTTGATCAAGAAGGGATCTCACCATGACAAGGGAGTTAAATCCCACACAACCAGATCATCATCATCTTATCCAGTGGAGAAAACTTAAGCCTCTCCTTCCTCACGTGTCTGAACTACCCTATAAGTGAACATCTGAATAGAGCTTCTGTCATCTCAGTAAAGGAGACTATTAAGAAACAGGGTAGTTGATACACTATCAGAATTTGACACTTGCACCTTGTCTATGTATAGACACTCAAAACTAGGCAGAGCCATCTCAAGGTATTTTGACACCCTAGGAGAGTACAATCTTGGTGCCTCCCCACCCCACACTACCACTATTAGTTCCAAGCATGAAATGGGTTCATGGACAGAAAACATGAGTTTCTTGGGATATTGATAACTTCTACTTTTAATTTCTTTAACATGGAAATATTTATCCATGTTGCTGTATTGTATGGTGCTTTAAACATGTGCTTGGAACACAGTATATGCATCCTTTAAACCAGCGATCTTCAACCTGTTGAGACCTGACACCCACCTCTGATTACCAACCTGCAACATGGGATCAACTTTTACATTTTCACTTATTGTTTACATGGGGTGGAGAGAAACACAAGCACTTCCTTGGACCCCTATTCTCCTGTTCCATAAACAATTCCCATTGCAGAGAATCAAGTGACTAAGATCATGAGTGCAAAAAAGTGAGGGTGGGTATCTACACAATCACACAAAATGATTATAATGGTATCATTAACAGCAACGACACAGAAAAACAATCTTTGCCACCCATCAGCAACCCATTGCAAAAAGAGACACTGAGAGATTATGCTGATATCTTCAGAGCTGCACAAATGGCACAAGGGCTGCAGCCTGGACAGGCCAATGCAGCACTTTTCTTTACTGCATGCCAAGCCTTGCCCAGCCATTACTGTTGTTGCCTATTTTGGGGTCATCTCTTGGCACCCTAGGCAATCAACCATTTTGACTCCACACAGAAATGGCCCTGAAACTGGGATCCATCTGGATGAGTAGCCAGGAGCCAGATAGAATCCCAATAGATCATGGATGAGCAGAAGGTAGTTCAGGATCTACTGGTAGATCTCTAGGTGATTTGCAAATCAGCAAGGATTTCTTACTCCATTGTTGAACAATAACAAAATTCCCACTTCCCAAATTATACTGCTAAAATGAAGACCATGTTAACCAGGAGTGGATTTTTGTATAGAACAGGTGTGGATAACTTGTGCCCCCCCCCAGATGTTTTGGTCTATAACTCTCATATCATCCCTTACCATTGGCTATACTGGCTACAGTTGATGGGGGTTGTAGGCCAACACATATGGAAGGCCACAAGTTGCCTAACCCTGGTGTTCAGTTCTGGTATTGAAAACAAATTCCTGGGCTCAGAATTCTTTAATTCTTAAAGTATAACTTTTGTACTATAGTTGGTAGATCTCAGGATTCTACTAAAAAACAAAGTAGATTTGCAGATTTTAAATTCACACCATTATTTAGGAAATATGAAGTATCAATGAGAAAACTGATTTAAATGAACGATTTAAATCTGTCTTTATTTCTTGCCAATTTAAATTGCCTTGCTTTATCAGGAGTGGGTAACCTGTAGCCTTCCAAATGTCCCTGGACTACAACTTCTATCATCCCAGACTATAGGCCAAGCCAGCTCACTAGCATGTAGTTCTGAACAAAAGAAAAATCTACTTGGGCAAGAGAAAAGTTTGATTTGATTCTGCTTTCTATTGTGCATTAACAACATCCACACATGTACACAAGCTTTGTTATACAGGCACAAGCATGTTTCAAGTACCACATGTGCAAAGTACCTGTACTACTATTCTGTTAAATTCAATATGAACCTTGCCACACTCAAGAGACTGTTGGGAAGATCTGTGAAAGCGAACTTGCAGGGGGTTTTTTTATTCCGATGCCTCAACCACACCCCACAGAACAAGGAGGGACTCACCTCCATCGCTTTTGAGGGTGCTTTCTTTGCTTCCCCCAAGAGCAGGCTTTTGGGCGGTAAATCTACAATCACCTCCTAGCGACTTTTCATTCCCACGTACATTCAGGAGTGATGCTGTCTTTCTGTTTTGCTTCTATGAACAGCGACCTCTCCACATACAGCAGAACACCATTTCCCATCCCCGTCTACTAGTTACGTTCCATCCATCACATACTCCCTCCATCTTGGCACACACCCTAGAAGCCTTATTATCCTCCACACGCACATCCCCCCGTTTTGCTGCTGTTCGTGAGGAGCGCGCCCAATTCTCTTTTCCGCTGAATTCAAACTACCTCCCACATCCTCCTGAGCACAGCCTGCACCCCTTCACCTTACCATTTCCAGCCTTTATCAACAACAGCCCCCCCCCCCATTAATCCACTTCTGGTGCCGACACCCAGCGCCTTCCCCTCCATGCCGCGCTCCTCCCAGGGAGTCGTCCTCTGCGTTCCCAGCCGCCCGCATCGCCGCACATCAACCCTCTGGCTCGCTCGACCCAACAAGCGCACAAACCCCCCACCCTGTCGGCTAAGCCATCCCACTTTCAAATCAAGATGATGATGATGATGATGACAACCATTATTAGCTGTGACAGAAAGGGCGGGGGGCAGCGCTAACACGGCCTTTTTATAGCCCCACCCCACCCCCTTAGCGCCCCCTCCTGCCTCTGCGCGCGAAGGAAAGTTGACGGTTCAACGGCCCAAAAGAGGCCGTTGGGGGAAGACTCACCATTGTCAAAGGAATACAGCGGCACCACGGACCGCCCGTTGTCCCGGTGACGAAGGAGCCGCTCGTTAAGGCCGACCAACCAGCCAGCCAGGTGCGAGACCTGAGCTCGCGCGCCACCCACCGAGCAATGTGAGGAGAGAGGGCGAGAGCGCGGTGGGCGGTATTCTTGCCTGACATGTGACGGGAGGAAGGGCTCTGCGGATTGGGAACTCGACGGCATGGGCAAAGGCGCGTGACTCTAGCGGACGCGGGGGAGGAGGAGGAGGAGGAGGAGGAGGAGGAGGAGGAGGGGAAATAAAAACGGGAGGAGTAGGTACAACCTGGATAATTAGGAAGCGCAGTCCACCTCATTCAACTACCTGATGCCAGATGTCAACTGAGGGACAATTTATACCAGACTTCCCCAAGCTGGAGCCCCTCCTGACCTGTTGAATCACAAATCCCACCATCCACAGCCAGGACAGCACACCCAATGGGTGGAGTGATGATCTCTGGATTTTATTTTATTTTTAATGCTCCCTGCCTATAAGAACATAAGAATAGCCATGCTGGATTAGACCAGTGGTGTCCTCCTGCTTGTGAATAGATGGTCGACAGCTGGTTGGCCACTGTGTGAACAGAGTGCTGAACTAGATGGACCCTTGGTTTAAACCAGCATAGCTCTTATGTTCTTATGTCCATGTCGTCCAGTATTCTGTTCACACATTAGCCAACCAGATGTTGACAGGAACTAGTGCAATAGCACTTTCCCACCTATGCTCCCCAGCAACTGGTATACATTGGCTTGCCGCCTCTGCTACTAGAAGTAGCACACAGCAATCAGGACTAGTAAACATTGACAGACTTCTCCAGGAATTTATCTAACCCCCTTTTAATTCCATCCAAATTGGTGGTCATCACTTCTTGTGGTAGTGAAGAAATACTTCCTTTTATCTGTCCTGAATCTTCCACTAAGGAGCTTCCACTCAGGTTCTAGTATTTTGAGAGAGGGAGAAAAATGTTTCCCTATCCACATTCTCCACACCATGCATAATTTTGTACACCTCTATGTTTCCCCTTAGCCTTTTTTCCAAGCTAAACAGTCCCAGCTGTTATAACCTTCCCTCATATGCTCCAGCCCCTTGATCATGTTAGTTTCCCTTTTCTGTACCTTTTCCAGCTCTACAAAATCTTGTAAAATATGGTGACCAGAACTATACACAATATGCCAAATGTGATTGCACCATAGTTTTGTATAAGGGCAGCATGCTATTGGCAGTTTTATTCTCAATTCCTTTTCTAATTATGCCTAATATGGAATTTGCCATTTTAACAGCAGCCACACACGGGGTTGACACTTTCATCGAGCTGTCCACCACAAACCCAAGATATTTTTCTTGGTTGTTCACCGCTAGCTCAGATTCCATCATATTCTATTTGAAGTTGGGATTTTTTGCCCTAAATGTGCATCACTTTACACTTACTTACATTGAACTGCATTTGCCATTTATATGCCCATTTTCCCAATTTGGAAAGATCCTTTTGGAGCTCTTCACAATCCCTTTTTGTTTTAACCACCCTAAATAATTTGGTGTAATTGGCAAATTTGGCCATTTCACTGCTTATTCCTGATCATTTACGAACAGTTTGGAAAGCATTCGTCCTAATACAGATCCCTGGGCTACCCCACTATTTACTTCTCTCCATTGGGAGAATTTACTGTTTATTCCTACTCTTTGCTTTCTGTTCTTTAACCAGTTACTGATCCATAAGAAGACCTCTCCTCTTATTCCATGACTGCTAAGTTTGTTCAGGAGTCTTTGGTGAAGGACTTTGTAAAAAAAAAAGAAACTTTTGGAAGTCCAAATATTTATTATTATTATTATTATTTATTTATTTATTTACATAAGATTAAAACATTTAAAAACAATATACAAAAATTAAAACTGCAAAACATACAATATACAAATACATTTAAAACCATTATAATAACTTAAAAAGCTATAAACCTAAAAAACAAAACCAGACCCAGGTTCATCAGATATTGCTAAATGCCTGAGAGAAGAGGAAAGTCTTGACCTGGTGCTGAAAAGATAACAATGTTGGTGCCAAAAAGATAACAATGTTGGTGCCAAGCGGGCCTCGTCAGGGAGACCGTTCCACAATTTGGGGGCCACCACAGAGAAGGCCCTCTCCCTTGTTGCCAATCTCTGTGCTTCCCTCAGAGTAGGCACTCGGAGGAGGACCTTAGATGTTGAACGTAGTGTACGGGTAGGTTCGTGCCGGGAGAGGCATTCCATCAGGTATTGTGCAATGAATCCCTATGGGCAAGTATGGTTTCTCTATGGGCAAGTGCTATGCAATGAATCCCTATGGGCAAGTATGGTCCCAAGCCGTGTAAGGCTTTATCGGTTAAAACCAGCACCTTGAATCGGGCTCAGAAACATATTGGCAGCCAATGCTTACTAATTTTATTTTTAATCACGCTTTCAACCTATTTCCCCGAAAGAGACGTTAAGCTAACCCGACTGTAATTTCCCGGAACCTCCCCCCCCCCCGGACCCCTTTTTAAAAATTGATGTTACATTGGCCATTTTCCAGTCCTCTGGTATAGAGGCTGAACTTAGGGACACATTGCATATTCTGGTCAGAAGTTTTGCAATTTAACATTTGAGTTCTTTGAAAACTCTAAGATAGATACCATTTGGACCCAATTATTTATTTGCTTTCAATTTATCAATACGGTTGAGAACTTTGTCTTTTGTCACCACTATTTGCCTCAATTCCTTAGACTCCCTTCCTGAAAACATTTGTTCAGGCACAGGTATCTGTCCTATATCTTCTTCAGTGAAAACTGATAAGAAGAATTCATTCAGCTTTCCTATCCCATATTGGATGAGGGGAGAAAGATTTAGCAACCCAGCGTGCCTTCCTTTTTCTTGAGGGAGCATTTAAAGATGTAAACGCATCCTGTCCTGGATCTCGACAACTGTTGAAGTGTACATTCAAAGATGTGACTTTGAGCATGTGTGCACCAAATAGGTTACCTCCTTTCAGACAGAACTCCTCTGTGCAGGCTAGGCTGACCATATGAAAAGGAGGACAGGGCTCATGTGACTTTAACAGTTGTAGAGAAAAGGGAATTTCAGCCAGTGTCATTTGTATGCAGTTAGTTCCTAGTGAAATTCCTTCTTCATCACAACAGTTAAAGTTGCAGGTACTATACTAGAGTGACCATATACAAAAGAAGGCAGGGGCCCTGCAACTTTAACTGTTGTGATGAAGAGGGAATTTCACCATGAACTAATTGCATGCAAATGACACTGGTTGAAATTCCCTTTTCTCTACAACCATTAAAGTTACATGAGCCCTGTCCTCCTTTTCATATGGTCAGCCTAATGCTGATGGCTGACCATCTTGTGGTAGCGAATTCCATAGTTTAACTAGACAAGTGCTTTATCAGCTACCTTGGCTCCTTGGTAGGATCTACATTCCTGCTTTAAAACAGTTTATAACAGTATTGACAAACTGTTGGGGCCCAGGACACACCCCATATACAGTTTTCAAATTGTTTTCAAAGTGGTATATCCTGCTTGGTGTAGATCTGGTAGATCAAAGTGCTGGTATTAACCTTTAAAGCCCTTAACAGCTTAGGACCAGGATACCTGAAAAATGATCTTCTCCCACATATACCTTCCCACACCCTGAGATCTTCTTCAGAGAAAATGTGAAATTCTCTATTCTGTCCCCTCTCCATTTCCCTCAGTTTAGGGGAGGGGGGTAATCTTTAATAAGGAATGGAAATTTAAGTGCTTTATGTTGATACAATAAAATGTCTATTTGTTTATTTAAAAGGGGAAAATAGTTCCCTTTCATTTATGAGCAGTTTGTGGCTGTTTCCTAGAAATATATTGGGGGTGGGTGGGTTGCCAGCTATATAAAAAAGAGAAATATTCAGAAAGTGAAATAAACTATATTTTTCTTTCAGATTTTATTCCTGCCCTTCTGTCAGCTGCAATAACATAGAGAGAAACAACCAGTAAGTCACATGAGTAAAAGCAGACTGAAACAACTGTTGTACCTATTACTGGGGTGGGGGGGAGGTTGTGACTGGAAAGACTTTAACATGCCCAAAAATTATTTTTATAACATAAAACACCATGCTATAAAGCCAAAACTGCAGTTTTAAGAAGTGTGTATTTTGTATGCAGGATTACTATCTCTCAGTGTACATGTTTTCTAATTTATTCCTAATTGCAAATAGCATGACCAAAGTTCCTCCTTTACTGTATGTGTATGTCTGTCTATGTGTCCTGTATGATTCTGATTATTTTTTAGTAGCTCCATAAACTTTGAATCTACAGTTTTCAGTATGATATAATAACAGCTATCATCTTGTTGTAGTGAATGTTCATTTAGAAATTGCTTATGGTTTTACAGAACTATTCTCAATATAGTGCATATGTGAAATAAATTATACCAGAGAATGTTGCTGTCAAATATTTATTTAGTATTTTTGTTCTTGGAACTATTTTGCCAATCAGATAAAATTGATTTTGAATTCTTTCCCCCTGACATAATATTTCTAGTTTGCAGATTCATTTCTAGACACCATTTTGGCATTGGCTTGTTGTGAATAACACAGATGCTTAGGAATTTTCATATAAAATTTAATGTTCCAAAAGTCAGTGTAAAATCAGTGCTTAATTTTATCTGGCAGCAATTTTGTCCTTAAAAGTATGTACTTGGTGTATTTAATTATTTGCTATTCAACCTACATCTTAACATTCCATGGCAGGAATCATAGAACCTGTTCCGAGAGCATTTTTTTCCTGGAAATATTTCCAGGTAACAGAATGTGGGATGTCAGGATGCTTTCAGCAAGAGGGTGGATTAGAGGAAAGAAAAAGGCTAGGAGCCAGGATTCCTGGATGGGTGGTTGGTTTGAGAACTCAGGTTGATTTTATCTGATCAAAGCAGGTGCCAGGCCACTGGAACACTCTTGGGTAGGAGCTGAGTGAGTGGTGTGGTATGCGAGATGTATCATATGTGAATGTGTGTCTGAATGTGCATGCATGTGTACGTACAAAAATGTGCATGTAGATAATGTGTGGCCCCCACTGGCACCCTGCTTTAGAGTCTTTCAGTTGATCTCTGAAGCAACATTCATGTATTGGTACATGGCATTAAAAATGCAATGAAAACATTTATTTTGAAGAAATTAAAAACTATATTCTTAAAATACTCTCAAGAACTGTTATATGAGAGCAATGATTTCACCTTCTTTTTAAAAGATCATGAAAAGAAGAGGCTCCCTAAGATGCCTGCCCTACCACTCAGGTTATTGGTAGTGCTGATTGTCCTATTTACTGCCAAAAGAAAGCCTACCTTGTACCTGCCTGTTTGATCCTAGAATCTATGCCCTTTGCTATGCCCTTTGTTATCAACCTAAGCCAAGCATAGGAATTCTAAATACCTTTTCCACACCCTGTCATTGTGGAAATTCTTCCCTTTAGCACCCTCATTGAGGCTGTTTGCATGTAACTGTAACTGTAACAAATCTAACTACTAAAATGACCAATACCCAACTACCTAATTATTGGAGCCACAGTAGTGGCCCCAATAGATAAGTAATCAGTAATATAAGGATTCTTTAAAGTTAAATGGAAATCAATGAGGTGGGTTGTTATAACCTTATTAAAATTGAAAGGGCTTCACCAATCTTCCTGAAAATTCCACATGCCAGAAAGAAGTGCCGATTTTACATAACCTGAACATTTCAGGAAGATTGGTTAAAGATTGAGGGAGAAAGGATAGTTAATAGAAAAAAGGGGGGAAACCTCGGTCACGCAGAAGTGTTTCTGAAAATGTGTTGCCAACTGTTGTGCCCATCCCTTGAAAAGACACAATAGCCTCCATGTTTTCATATTCCCTTTCTACTGTAGTTGGTGGAATGGAATTTCTTCTTTTTTTAAAATTCAATTTACTTATTTTTAAAATAATTTTATTTGCTAATGAAAGCTTATGGAAATTCATAACGTGGCACTCGGAATGTTGATGATGGGAAGGGTGGCACAATTTGTGACACTGCACAACATCATGACTGATCACGGGGCATGCCAGATAAGGCATCAGCCTTAGCTTCCAATTTTCTGGCTTTGTGGAGTTTAGACCAAGGTGAGAAAGTCTTATCTTCTGGTCTTTTGTCAATACATGTGAGTCCTGCACTATGCTTTAACTATGGATCGTTAACTAGAAACATCCCAGAGATCACAACTCAACAACAAACCAAGGGGGTCTCTTCCTGGGGTGTTCACACTGCCCCCCAGAACCACCCTCAGAAGGCACATCAGGACTCCTGCCTCTCCAGGAAACATTGCGTGAACATCCTGGACACACGATTGATGAACACAAAGTTTATGAACATAACTTGTTGCTCAGGGGATTAGGCCAGCTTCTGTCTTTCCTTGCTAGTGGCTGAGCTATTAAGTGCTTAAGCATGCAATTCTATGGCCTCCTCCACACGAGACGTTTAATGAGCCTTGAAGGCTCATTATAAATTTTACCTACACACGAGCGGAGCGCAAAACGGGCGTACAGGCGCGTTATCTCCCCGATAATGCGCATTTTCGAACGCGCATTAAATAGCGACTTTTATTTTGCTCCGGCCGTTAAAGCGCATTTTCGCTGTGTGAACAAGCGATTATGCGCATTAACTACCTGTAAAGTGCTTTTTGGGCATCTTTTAATGCGCTTCGCCGCTTCTCGCTGCCTCCCGTGCAGAGGGATTAGGCGTAAATGCGCCTCCGCGAAAATGCGCATAATCCCCGAACCGGGCGCAAAAGCGCATCCTTGTGGAGGGGGCCTATGTCAATTTAATTTTATTTATTTATTTATTTATTTATTTATTTATTTATTACCTGCCTCTCCCTCTGGATCGAGACGGGGAACAACATCAAATATAAAATACATACAACGGATTAAAAGCACATAAAATGAATACATTATTAAAACACCAATAAAACTCTTAAAATTCAACTGGGTAGGCTTGCTGGAAGAGATCTGTCTTTATGGCTTTCTTAAAGTCAAAGAGACTATTAAGTTGACGAATTTCCTCCGGAAATAAAAACATTGACCATAGTTTCTTCTAAGTAGAGCTATGCATACTTATTTGGAAATAAAACCAATTGAACCCCGTTGGACTTACTTCTGAGTAGCCAGGTGTAGGATTTGCAGTGTTTACACTAATTTCTATGTCAACATTTCCTGTATTTCACATCTGGTTTTTGCTATTTGTAAATGGGTTTGTGTATGATTTTTACAAACGCAAAGTAAATGTCATTAGTCAGAGTTAAGAACATGACACAGCACTGAATCCATATGTGTTTATTAAAATATTAATTCTGCTTTTAACTGAATATTGATGCTGGTTTACTTTCAATTAGCTGCAGGTTGAATTATTGCTGATCTTTTTTGTATTTAAAGGAAAGGCTTATGTAATTTCAGTCAATTGTATTTCTCTTGTTTTATCTTTCTACTTTGAGAAGGGCCTCATCTACAAGAATTCGGCTTTACGCCTGGTTAGCCGATTATGCGCATCTTCTTGGAAGCGCTTAATCTCAAATGCTTATATGCAGGAGGTAATTGAGCACTCAACAGGTGACCTTACCGGTTGTTTCAAATGCGCTTTACAGGTAGTTTATGCGGAGAATCGCTTGTTCACATAGGCTAAATGCGCTTTAACGGCCGGAGGAAAATAAAACTCGCTATTTAACGCACATTCGATAAAGCGCATAATCGGAGAGAAAACGCACCTCTATGCCCGATTTGTGCTCTGTTCTTGTAGAGGTAATTTTTTAATGCGCCTTGAAAGAGCTTTAAATGCCTCTTGTAGAGGCAGCCAAGGTCTCATTTTGAAAGGTGGTATAAAAATATTATTAATAAATAAAAATAAGTTTTCCAAGAACACCCTGTATGCTGTTGGTACACAGCACAGGAGAGAAAGGAAGGGAAAAGAAGAAGCATGTAAAGATTAGAGCATTTAGAAAGCATTGTTTTCTTTTTTAAAATAGTGTTTATAACACCTCCTTTTGTTGCAGTCCTGCACATACTTGCCTGGGGTTCAGTCCAATTGAACTCAGTGAGCAAGGGGTGTAGTGAAACCAGGGCTCACAGGCATGCAGTGTTGGCACTTTTTTTACTATTAGTAGGAACATTGACATAATCTGCCACCCACACCCCCTCTCAGATTTCCCTGTTTCTTCTGAGCTTAGCTGCAATAAGAACATAAGAAGAGCTGTGCTGGATTGGATCGAGGTCCATCTCTTCCAGCATTCTGTTCACACAGTGGCCAGCCAACTGCTCGTGGGAAACCCACAAGCAGGATGTGTGTGGAGCAGCACATACCCCTCCCACAGCAACTGGTGTACATATGCATACTGCCTCTGATACTGAATGTAGCACATAGCCACCATGTAGACTGGGCCCCGGAACAGTAGCCATTGATAGCCATATCCTCCAATAATTTGTCCAATCCCTTTTTAAAGCCATCCAGATTGGTGGCCATCACTACATCTTGTGCTACTGAATTCCATGTTTTAACTATGCACTGTTCTGAAGCTCCCACCAATCAGCTTCATGGGATGACTTCATGCTACTATTATGAGAGAGGGAGAAAAATGTCTCCCTATCCACTTTCTCCACATCATGCATAATTTTGTGCACCTCAATCGTCACGGTAGGTGAGGGGGGTAATGAATTTTCTTAGCAACTGTTGTTCCCTGCTGTAATGTAAAATATTTTGGTGTGACTTAATTAGGCTGACCATATGAAAAGGAGAACAGGGCTCATGTAACTTTAACAGCTGTAGAGAAAAGGGAATTTCAGGCAGTGTTATTTGTATGCAATTAGTTCCTGGTGAAATTCCCTCTTCATCACAACAGTTAAACTTGCAGGCACTATACTAGAGTGACGATATACAAAAGAAGGCAGGGCCCCTGCAACTTAAACTGTTGTGATGTCTAGGTTTTGGGGAGGCCTACCAGATAGCCTTAGCTTTCTTTTCTTGGGGTTATTAGTCCTCCATTATTGAAGTGTAAGGTTTTACAGTTGACATTGTATGACTGTGTTTTATATGGAATCATGCTCTGTCACATTATGCACTTGACCCCACACAACCCAGTTATCTGAACACCCTCCTGCCTCAATGGTGATTGGACCACAACACAGCCACCCATGTTTCCTATGTCACCCACAAACTGGTACATATGCTTCTTTATGATGCTTTTTAAAAAAGCCAGTTCCCCAAATTTATTTTGGGCAGCTCTGTGTGTTATTGCTTTTCATTGAATTGGGTGAAAACACTCTATATAAATAAAATAAAAGCTCCCTGCAGCTACCAGACTGCTGACTGCCAGACATTAAAAAAAGGCTTGCCTGCACCCCTATGCTAGAAGTTTATAATTCAGATTCTATAAACAAAGACACTTTTATTTCTTCCCCTCTCCTCTAACTTTGGAGGCAGGGGAAAGGGGGACGTGAAAGGGAATATTAGAAGCTCTAACAGAGCTGCAAACAATTTCATATTACAGTGGACAGTAGACATATGATAAATTTGTACAATAAATGTACAGCATTGGGAGAGTTTTCTAAGGACACTAGGCACCTGAATTCCATATTGCAGTGGTCTTCAACTGGTGGGTCGCGACCCAAAAGTGGGTTGCGCCTCGCGAGATCAGTCCAAATGGGTTGCAACATAGTTTTTGCTGCCATGTTGGGCAATTGTGAAAGTGTGTCCCGTGTTGCAGGTTGGGAATCTGAGGTGGGTCTCCTCCGGTAGGGATCAGTTGAAGACCACTGCCATATTGCTAAGCTGACTTTACTTTTCAGTGATTATTCACCCCACTCCCTTGAATCCTTGAGGTTCACTGATGTGTTTTAAATTAATAAAGCAAGAGTGCATATTCAGGGTCTCTTAACAGTTAAGGTATAGCTAATCTGTGTTAAAGGATCCTGAGTATGCAGTCTTGCTTAGGCTGCAGTACTATAGGCACTTACTTGGGAGTAAACATCATTGATGTCAGTGGGATTTATTTCTGAGTAGACATATATAGGATTGATCTGATAAGAACATAAGAATTGCCTTTCTTAATCAGCAAAATATTCAGCCTGTTCAGCGTTCTGTGCGAGGATTCCAGGAACCGGCAGATAATTCCAGTTACTGGTAGTTGCTGCAATGCTTTATGTAAACGTTTCATTGTCTTTGGCTACTACAGTTCCCTTTACATAAAATTTGCCATTCAGAAATAGGACCATGCATGTGCATGCCAAGACCTTACTTCTTACTTCTGCTGAGATGGAACCAGAAATTTCTGAAATACCAGGTAGGAAAAACACCACTACAATTTTGCCATTGACATTGCAGTTATCACCAAGATGCTGCAGAAATAGGTTTGCAATCCTGCTTTGGGGACAAACATATTGTTTGAATAAACTGTGGTTTGCTAGGTTGGACCACACAGCAAACTATGGTTTGCTGTGATTGCAGAAGCAAGTTAAGAAATTGTGGTGTGTGAGGTGAGGAGGGAGCATGCAAGCGTGAAGCCCAAACCTGCTAGTGCACATAAAGTCAACTTAATTATCTGTATCTTTTCTTGTGTATTTCTATAAACAGACATGATCCCTTTCAGCATATATCTATGGGGGAGGAGGAAACAAATTGTATAGTTAATAATTTATTTGTTTGTTACTTTAAAACATTTTACTACCACATTGTACCCAAGGCAGTTTACAAAAATTAAAAACAAAACCCAAAACCTAACAATTCAAAGGACCCAAACAAGCAGCTGATAAAAAATGCAGTTTATTATTATTATTATTATTATTATTATTATTATTATTTACATTTAAATACCACCCCATAGCCGAAGCTCTCTGGGCGGTTTACAAAAATTAAAAGATTGAACACTAAAAAGACAATACACAAAATTTTAAACCATAAACATAAAACAGCTGACATTTAAAACATTTTAAACTGTTAAGCCTGGCTACAAAGTCAGTTAAAACCTCAACTTAAGCTGTTAAAATGCCTGGGAGAAAAGAAGAGTTTTGACCTGGAGCCGAAAAGATAACAGTGTTGGCGCCAGGTGGGCCTCATCGGGGAGATCATTCCATAATTGGGGGGCCACCACAGAGAAGGCCCTCTCCCTTGTTGCCGTCTTCCGAGCTTCCCTCGGAGAGGGCACCTGGAGGAGGACCATTGATGTTGAGCGTAGTGTACGGGTAGGTTCATGTTGGGAAAGGCGTTCCATCAGGTATTGTGGTCCCAAGCCATGTAAAGCTTTATAGGTTAAAACCAGCACCATGAATCGGGCTTGGAAATATACAGGCAGCCAATGCAAGCGGGCCAGAATCGGTCTTATATGTTCGAACCTTCTGGTCCCTGTTACCAATCTGGCCACTGCATTTTGCACAAGCTGCAGCTTCCGAACCGTCTTCAAAGGCAGCCCCACATAGAGCGCATTGCAGTAATCTAACTTGGAGGTTACCAGAGCATAGACAACTGAAGCCAGGTTATCCCTGTCCAGATAGGGGCGCAGCTGGGCCACCAGCCAAAGTTGGTAGAAGACACTCCATGCCGCCCAGGCCACCTGAGCCTCAAGTGACAGAGATGGTTCTAGGAGAACCCCCAAGCTACGAACCTGCTCCTTCAGGGGGAGTGCAACCCCATCCAGAACAGGTTGAACACCCTCCATCCGGTCAGAGGAACCCCCCACTAACAGCATCTCAGTCTTGTCTGGATTGAGTTTCAGTTTATTAGCTCTCATCCAGTCCATTGTTGCAGCCAAGCACCGGTTCAACATATCCACAGCCTCACCTGATGAAAATGAAAAGGAGAAGTAGAGTTGCGTGTCATCAGCGTACTGATGACAACGCACTCCAAAACGCCGGATGACCGCACCCAACGGTTTCATGTAGATGTTGAACAGCATGGGGGACAAGACCTAGGGTTGAATCCTGACCTAGTAATACATAGAGAAGACCAGGGATAATGAACTATTTCAGTCATTCTAAACTATTTTTAAAAGTTTAGAATGTTTTAAGTGTGTAAAATTAAATATTAAACACTTTGAATATGTTTTAAGTATCTGCCTGAATAAGAATTTGTTTGTCTGGCACCTAAAAGACAGTAAAGTAGGAACCAGGCAGGCCTCCCTGGAGAACTGGGACACTACTGCTAAAAAGCCTCCTCTGCTCCACTGTTGAGGCATACTTCAACTCTAATAAAAGGAGTATTTATTTATGTATTATTTCATTACTAACTTAAATATCCTGCCTTGTTTGCTAAAAATCCATCAAGGTGGTGCATAGCAATTTTTTAAAAAATCCTTAAAACAATAAAAAAAAGTACTACAAACAGTAAAACATTATAACGTTAAAACAGCTACATAATTTAAAAGGCTAAATTAAAGAGATGTGTCTTGACACCCTTTCTAAAAGCCACAAGAGGGGGAAACAATCATAGTTCTTGAGCACGTTCCACAGTTTGGGAGTGACACAGGAGAAAGCCCTTTCACATGTGCCCGACACATGGGTCTCTACAGGTAATGGTACCCTCTCCTGCAGATCTTAATATCCAGGCAGGTTCCTAAGGAGACAGGCAGCCCCTTAGATAGCCTGAGCATTTAGGGTTGTAGAGGTTAAAAACAACAGTTTGAATTGAAAACAATTGACAACCAGTGCAGGTCTTTCAAGATAGTGGTATGGTGACTCCCCCAATGCAACTGCATTTTGCACCAGTTGTAGCTTCCAGATGCTCTTCAAGGATAGCCCCACGTAGAGTGCATTGCAATCATCTAAATGTGATGTAATGAAGGCATGGATAACACTGCTAAGTCAGATCGACTCAGGAAGGGTCGCAGCTGGCACACCACAAGTAATTGAGCAAATGCTCTCCTTGCCACTTGAAAATCCAGGGACAGCGTAGGATCAGGAACCACTCCAAAGCTATGAAACTAATCCTTCAGGGGAAGCACAACCACTTCCAGATGAGGTTGAATCCTGATCCTTGAGTCTGGCTTTCTACTGACCAGCAACTTTGGCTAATGAACATTTGGGCAGGTCATATAGGAGGAGCCTGCCTAAAGATGGGAAGGGTGGTGCTGAATGGGCAGGATCATAGGATAGTGTGGTAGTACAAGACCAGCAGTATTTGCAAGTTGCTGTTGTCTTTCCTATTTACACCACTGCTATTATCTTTGAAGAGCATATTTTATATTTTCAGAATGTCTTCCATCTCACTATAATTTCTTCTGCCACCACATCTCACCACACCTCCAATCTGAATTGCCAAGTAAATCCAAGGATGCTGAAAATAACCATCTACATATTTGAGTAGCACTTTCTCTGAGTATCAACATACACACACACATCACTTTAATTGCCTGGGATTTGGAAGGAAGGACAAAATGGGGTACTCCATATAGAGTTAAGTCCTCCTTTTGGTGGTTATTCCTCTATTCTCTGGTTTTCTAGAACTCTCACACATTCTTTGCTAACCTCACATTTCTTTGACAGAAGGGGGAAATTATCAAGAAGTCAGGGGAAAATTGAAAGACAGAAGTAGAATATGAAAAACATTTCTGAGCTCTATTCAGTTCCAACAGAAACAGCAAATTATTTTGTGTGTTTTAACCGAAAGGATTCTTGTAGCAGTAAGGATAGGTTTCCTTTTCATTGTCAGGGTTTCCCTACTTTTCCATCTGGGCAAATGGTACATACAGTGCAGGAAAAGTATCAGAGAGTTTGAAGATCAAGAAAGGATGCTAACCGAAACAATACCTCCCCCCCCATACATACAAAGAGTTGGACCCATCCCACAGCTCATCCTATTCAGCAGGGTCTCTCCTGTAGCATTTTCAGGGACTAGAGGGGCAACTTTGGTAAAAAGGGAGTGGAGAAATCCACTCCCATCTCACTAATATGTTGGTGAGATTGTAGATAGGCAGTGCTCACATGAAGATTGTAAGCATTACATGCACCGATATAGTGATTATTCTGGAGTGAATGGCTCGCTTCTGTCCCATTCACACATATTTTATGTACAAGAGTCCAGTCCCTCATTCACTCCCCATATGGGCATGCAAAAGGTCAATTCACTTGTGGAAGAAGCCAGCTTTTGTCCATCTGCCCTCTTGTATGTGGGCATACAGCCAGATGGGGAAAATTTAATTAGAAGTAGGTTTATGTGTGTAATAAGAAAATAAGGAGAGCTATGCTGGATCAGACCAAGAGTCTATCTAGTCCAGCACTCTGTTCACACAGCGGCCAACCAGCTGTCAACCAGGAACCCACAAGCAGGACATAGGTGCAATAGCACCCCACTCATGTTCCCCAGCAATTGGTGTATATAGGCATATTGCCTCTGATATTGGGGGTAGCACATAGCCATCAGGACTGGTAGCCATTGATAGCCTTCTATTCCATGAATCTGTCCAATCCTCATTTAAAACTATCCAAATCAGTGGCCATTACTACATCTTGAGGCAGTGCATTTCAAAGTTTAACAATGTGCTGTGTGAAGAAGTACTTGCTTTTATCTATCCTGAATCTCCTACCAACTACAGAAACAACCACAGCAATTGCCATGATCCTGTGGCTGTACTTTTTCCAACTGCTGCCACCATGGAAACGTCCATGGCTGTCTCCACCTTACCCTCTCCCCAGTTTCATCATCAGGTTTCAACTCACACGTGTGAACCGAGCATAAAGGGGCTGCTCAGCTTGTGCTAGAAACGTTCTCTTGAAAGCTGTTGGATTTGTTTCTGACAGGGGTTTCTCCAGTGTGTTGTCTTGTCATTCCCTATCCTTTCCCATTATATGCTTTTAAAAACAAATGCGCCCCCCCCCCAAAAAAAAACGTCCTGCACTGATGTATCAAGTCTTGACTGACAGAGCAATGTGACTTTTCACACGGGCTCTCCATGTGCACAATTGAGCTGGATAAAACCTTTTTGTAAAACCAGCAGGCTGGACAGTCCCCCCCCCCCTTCTTCCCAAGGGCAGTCCTGGGAAGATTGCCTCCCTCTCTCTTTCCATTACTCCCTTCTCTGCCTCTATCCTCCATCCCCATCGGTGAATGTCCAAGGCACCGGATCTTGCTGCTTGAATTCCTCAGCATCCTCCCGCCCCACACACACGCCCCGCCGCCCGCCCTGCTCCTTCCAGCTCAGAGGAAGCTCTTTCTAGGCAACCTCAAGCTCAGTGCCATGGCTCCAGCTTCTAAGAAGTCGCCCGTCCCCTTCGTCCAGTGTGTGGGATCTGCTTTCTTCCTACTCCAGATTGCTTCTGTCAAAGCTGACGGTGAGTTCTTGCTCAGCCTTTAGCTGTTGCTCCTGGATAGGATTCACCAGAGCTTCAAATTTAATACATCACTGAAGGGGGAGGGGAGTTGAAAGAAAATATGTATGTGCGGCTATTTGGGGTTTAAAATTCCGCATTGCATGGAGGGCTCAGATGCGAAAGAAAAACGAAGTCTAAACAAGCTTACGGTTATTTTACTGATAGTGCGGGAGGGGGAGACTTTTTTTTAAAAAAATGCTTTGTGGGGAAATCAACTAAACCCCACAAACTTATCCTGTAGATCTGCAACACGGTTTAGTGCAAATGCTAGCATCACCCCCAACTACAATTCTGCCTACAGTTTTGTCACTTGGATGTCTCTGCTCATTGATGTGAAAGCAACAGGCTATTATTTTTATGTTATTTTGTTTCTTTTTTTAATAAAAAAAAATAAGAGGGGGTGGGAAAGTAAATCAATTGGTTTGTAATACTTCCTTGGAACAGGAAGAGAGGTTTGCTTATATCAAATACCCAATATGCATTTGTGTAAGGCTTTAATAAAGCCTGACTATTAACATGTACCAGATAACTTCTCTCTGGGGGTGCCTCTACAAGAGAGGTTTAATGCGCTTTGAAGGTTCATTAAAAATTTTACCTCTACAAGAACGGAGCGCAAATCGGGCGTAGAGGCGCGTTATCTCCCCGATAATGCGCATTTTCGAATGCGCGTTAAATCGCGAGTTTTATTTTGCTCCGGCCGTTAAAGTGCATTTTCCCCGTGTGAACAAGCAATTATGCGCATTAACTTCTTGTAAAGCGCTTTTTGGACATCTATTAATGCGCTTCGCCGCCTCTCACCGCCTCCCGTGCAGAGGGATTAGGAGTAAATGCGCGTCTGCGATAATGCGCATAATCGCCGAACCGGGCGCTAAAGCGAATCCTTGTAGAGGGAGCCTGGGTTTCCCCTGCCACCAGGGAGAGTGGAGCAGGCTTCCAAAGCCAGTTCTCAGCCTACAGGCAGCAATAGGCACCTTTCTCCTGTACCATATGACTATGTGTGGCTGAACCAAATGTCAGTTTCACCTTCCTGCCTTTGCTGAAATTTGAACACAACACTGGAGGGAAGAAGAAGACACACTCTGATTGTATGTCAGTCTTACTGGTGGACTGGCCTATTTCCCATTCATGATACCTACTTCCACCTCTTTTAACGGTCTAAGCACAGCATATTTTCTCTGAATTCAAATTGCCTAACGGATTTATTTCCTGATGGTTGTGTGGTGTGAAGGGAGCGTAAAGGAAAGGAAGGGGTTCACACAGACTGAGCACTTCACTGGGAAGATGACTGAATTCCAGGTTTGCAGATGCTGTTGCCCTCAAAAGTAAATGGAAGTTGTTTTTCTCAATTCGCCTTTCAATTTTGTTCTATTTCACACCTGCGTTCCGGAATTAGTGTCTAAATCAATGTCCTGTTAATGTTTGGGAATCTCATTGTCCTGTTCTGAATTTCTCCCATAGTTTAAAAATGTGAAAAGCAGCTCTAAGGGGGCCAATTCATACTGAGATAATTGCACTGGGGAGGAAGGTGACCTTTCCCGCTGATGTCGTTTTCCTGGTTAAATTGTCCCCTGCAGCTGGTATTTGTCCACTCTTTGCTTCTTGGTCTTACTGGCTGTGTGCAGGTGGCTGGTGGGACCAAGAAACAGCTGCTCGCTTGCATGCTTCCTGCCCACCTGGACTGCTTGGGCAGCCCACTTGCTGCAATCACCTTCTTGGTCCCGCTGCTTCTTGTTCCTGCCAGTCACCCGCATGGCCAGCTAGCCAGCTGGCCATGCAGGTCACTAGCTGGACCATGAAACAGCCAGCTCCTCGCTCGCTTCTCCACTCGCCTGTGAGGCTCAAATCTCACAAGACTTCCAGGACGAAGTTGACTGAAGTCTTGTGAGACTCTCGCACCTTGTCTCAAAAGTTTCATGAAACCTGAGATTTCCAGGAGAGGCACCAAAACCCGCCAAATGGGTGGGTGCTGTTGGGTGGGAGGGTCGGTGGCCATGGTGGTGGGAGGGTGCTTGCTCGGTTCAGGCGACAACCTGCCATGGGCCAGGCCTGACAAGCATTCTGAATGCTATGCTACAAACCCAATATACTTGCATGGAAAGTTCCCTCGAATTCAGTGGGACTTACTTCCAAGTATATATCTTTAGAAAGAAGGAGCCAATTGCATAGGAGTAAATTGAAGACAATGATATGATCAAGGGGGAGTTGGAGAGGTGCCCCATCTCCACCACCCCTTCACAGCCAGCATGGAGAAAACTGTGCTGGCTGCCCTCTAAGATAAGAAAAGTGACCTCAGAGAAGGGGGGGGGGTGTTTCGGTGGGCAGGAGGGGAGGAGACTGGAGAGGCCAGGATACAAGCTAGCCTGAGGCTGCTCCACCTTTGAAAAGCCTTTGTTAGAACGTGCAAAAAAACCCATCTAGTGAAAAAATGCAGAGCAGGAGAACAGGGAGGAGAAGATTTCCTCCGTTGTTCCTCATACCCCTTTGGATAATTGGAAGCCTCCGAGTTAGTGGGCTTCCAATCATCAGGGTACAATTGATAGGATTCCGCCTTAAATCAGTAAGGGTACAATCCTATGCATGTTTAGACAGGAAAAAAGTCCAATCCAGTTAAAATATTTCTCCTTTAGGATGAGTTGTATTTAACCTGCCAATAATGCAAAGTGTTGGCTTAAAAACAACAACACAGGAGATGTGAGTACATTTTTAGATTGATAAAAAAAATTAGTTTTAACATATCCTTTTCTGATGAAGCTAAAGCACAAGTTCTTGGGTTACAGCCAAAATCTTCAAGGCATATGGAAGCATTTGAGCACTTCTCCTAAACTAAAATATACTTCTAGGGTTTACTTTTTAGCATTGTCCTATGGGTTTTATAAGCATAATATGAGTTTGCTAATGGTATCTGGACAAGGGGTCAAACAAATGGGTTCTCTAAAAACTTATTTCTCCATTCACTTATCATGCTTTTAACCTTTATCGTAAGCATTAATTGTGCCACTAGAGGTTTCTGCAGAGTAATTCGGTGGTGGTGGTGGGAATAAATGTGAAATCAAGTTGTAAGACTATAAATTCTCCTCTCTTCGGACATTCCAGAGCTTTTGTGTGAATGGGGCTTATAATATTATCTTTATGCAGGGGATTTGCCTGCGCCCAGTGCAATAAACACAAGTACTAAGTTTTAAATGTTATTCCAATTATGTTACAATGACAATAACTGTCCCCAATAATATAAATGACATGCAAGTTCTGCTGGTGCCTAGGCTGAGGCATCTGGATACTGTGCTTCATATGTAAATGACTTGGCCTGGCTCCATGCACAATGTGGATTCTGGGGGTAGGGTAAGGGTGCTAGCACGGCCTTGTATTTCAGATTCTGGGCAGGTAAGTGATCAGACTGGTGGAATGGAGTACTCTTCCCCTCCTCTGTGCCCAGCATAGAAACAGAGGAGGCTGCCAAAAGAGGGACCCCCCCCCCCCCCGCAAGCAACATAGAAATATAGCAGGTGGCTGCCGCTGGGAGGGAGCTCTTTGTCCCTCCTCCATCAGCCCCAAACAGGCTAGTATATAGTTTTTGCAGATTAGTCACTTTTGTGGGCTCTGGAGTCTATTTCTACAAACAGAGGTCCCTCTCTGCGTATCCTTTTTGTGTGGGGGGGCCATGGGATCCATTGAGCGTAATATGTATTTGTATATTTTATAGCACTATAGTGCAGGAGTGTCTAATCCTAAACCCACTAAAGGTGCAGTATTATGCATGTGAGGTAGTGCAGGAGTGCATTCCTAAACACAATTAAGGTTCTCTGGGGTTTAAGGCAGGATTTTTTCCTAGCCCTACCTGGAGAAGCCGAGGATTGAATCTGGGACTTTCTGCATATAAAGCAGGTGCTCTACCACTGACCTACAGCACACACACACACACACACACACACACACCGCCAGTGCCACCACCTTGCTCTTATTCCAAAAGATGTATGCCCACGAAACATGTCACTGTACTTTTCAAGATCTTGTATGAGAACTACAAGTAAAAAAATTGTACTGGTCATGAGAGCACAAACCTCCACAATCGAACATTATGACCACCATAAGTGGATCCTTATTTAAGGGCCGTAAATCTAAGAGTACAGTCAGATTCTATGAATGTTTACTCAGAAGCAAATCCCACTCTGCTCAAAGGAGTTTTCCCTCCAAGTAAATGTGTATCACATTGCAGCCTAGAAGAGCTACATTTTATTTAATCCTGTTCTATTTTAAGGTCATCATGCAGCCAAAGTTACGTATTTTAAGACTGAAATCCTATGCACATTTACTTGGAAATAAATAATGGGACATAGTTTTCAGTAGACAGAGGTCCCCTCTACAAGATTTCGCTTTGATGCCCAGTTGCCTGATTATGCGCATATACGGATAAGCGCATTTACTCCTAATACCTATTCACGATAGGAGGTAAAGCGGGTTGTATGAAATGTGCTTTAAAGTTGTTTACATGTGGAGAATTGCATGTTTACATGGCCATAAGGCCTTTTAACTCCCGTGGTAAATTAAAAGGCGCTATTTAACGCACATTCAAAAATGCAAATAATTAGGGTGACCATATTTTGGAAACCAAAAAGGAGGACAAGATGGCCGCCCTCAAGGAGGCGTGCCCACCGAAGATGCCCAGCTCCCAAGGCAAGCCCATCTTGAGATGACCACCCCAAGGGGGTGTGGCCTTGGTCACATGTCTAATTTCATACCTCACAATTAAGACAAATCTGTTCTACATAATACGTTAATGTTAAAATTACTGAAATAAAGAACAAGTAAGACAGTCAATGTATCAGAAATTTACACTTTCTTTTTGGCATTCTGAATGCTTTTCTACAAAGTTTTTACTGAATTATAGACCAGAACAGAATCTAAAAGACAATACAGTACGATATCATTGAGCATCTCTTACAATTAAACCACCTTACCGTTGTGAAATGCAGTCAGTTGGGAAAAAGGGGAAAAGAAGGGGCAGGAGTACAACATCACCACTTTCCATGTTTATCTTACAAACACATCTCTTAAAAACAAAAGTGGCATGAAGATTCTCTGATGTTAGTTATGTGTGACAGAAAATGTAATTTTTAAGCATAGTCCACAGTGAACTACGATATCTCAGCTAAAAAAATAACTAACATCAGAGAATCACCATGCCAGTTTCCCAATACCCACATCTCACAATTGACAACACAGTTCTTCCAAACACCCCACCTCCTTTTGTAGCTGAGATATCATAGTTCACTGTGGACTACGCTTAAAAATTATATTTTTCCTCATACATAACTAACATCAGAGAATCAGTTTGGAAAATGCAGATCATAAAATATACTGGGACAGAACAATTCATACCGACAAGACAATACCCTGCAATCGACCAGATGTAACGGTCATAGACAAAAAAGAAAAACCCTCATGCCTCATCAACATACCAATACCTAATGACAAAAATGTTGTTGAAAAGGAAGAAGAAAAGAGAGACAAATATACACCACTGGCTATGTCAGTTAAAGAACTATGGTAACAGGAAAAAGTTACAATTATTCCATTAGTTAGAGTGATCATATAGAAAGTAGGACAGGGCTCCTGTATCTTTAAGAGCTGTATTGCAAAGGAAATTTCAGCAAGTGTCATTTGTATGCATGCAGCACCTGGTGAAATTCCCTTTTCATCACAACTGTTAAAGCTGCACGAGCCCTGCCTAGCATGAGCAGATACAAAAGAGGGCAGACACCTCCCCAGGTAAAATCATCATCATAGAATCATAGAACAGTAGAGTTGGAAGGGGTCTATAAGGCCACTGAGTCCAACATCCTGCTCAATGCAGGAATCCACCTTAAATCATCCCTGACAGATGGCTGTCTAGCTGCCTCTTGAATGTCTCTACTGTGGGAGAGCCCACCACCTCCCTAGGTCATTGGTTTCATTGTCATATTGCTCTAGCAGTCAGGAAGTTTTTCCTGATGTATAGCCGGAATCTGGCTTCCTGTAACTTGAGCCCATTATTCTGTGTCCTGCATTCTGGGTTGATCGAGAAGAGACCCTTGCCCTCCTCTGTGTAACAACCTTTCAAATATTTGAAGAGTGCTATCATGTCTCCCTCAATCTTTTCTTCTCCAGGTTAAACATGTACAGTTCTTTCAGTCTCTCCTCATAGGGCTTTGTTTCCAGACCACTGATCATCCTTGCTGCCCTCCTCTGAACACGCTCCAGTTGGTCTGCATCCTTCTTGAAGTGTGGTGCCCAAAAACGCACTCAATACTCAAGATGGGGCCTAACCAGTGCTGAATAGAGGGGAACCAGTACCTCGCGCGATTTGGAAGCTATACTTCTATTAATGCAGCCCAAAATAGCATTTGCTTTTTTTGCAGCCACATCACACTGTTGGCTCATATTCAGCTTGTGATCTACAACAATTCCAAGATCCTTCTCACTTGTCGTATTACTGAGCCAAGTATCCCCCATCTTGTAACTGTGCATTTGGTTTCCTTTTCCTAGGTGTAGAACTTGGCATTTATCCCTATTAAATTTCATTCTGTTGTTTTCAGCCCAGCGTTCCAGTCTATCAAGATCACTTTGAAGTTTGTTTCCATCTTCCAGGGTATTAGCGATCCCACCCAATTTTGTGTAAATCTACACACCCCTGCACACTCACCCAAAGGGGGGGGGGGGGAACCACACCTTTCCAAATGCAATTAAAAACAGCCCAACCTCCTCACATATACTTAATAGGGGAAGGGGAATAAAAATGCACCCCCACACTCACCAAAGGCAGCAGCAGCAAAATAACATTCATCAACATAATAAATTTACACATAAACATGCACATATCTAAGGCAATAAAATAACATTAAAAATACAACACTCACTCACATACGCACCAAAGGAAAAATAATAAAAATCCACATATACACCAAGGCAAAAACCAAACAACCAAACAACCACACACATTTAACCAAGACTAAAAATGAAATGCATATCCACATGCCCCAACATACTCACCCATTGCAAATCTAATAATAGTTTTAAAACACATCCACATGCACTCCCCCCACAGTTAATTCATCAAAATCAGTACTCAAGGAATATATGGAAAATCTGTGAAAACTAATTTCATCAATGATGCCAGAGATAAAATCCAATCTACCCCCCACCCCACTGCATTTAACTTGCAGCTAAAGACAGTGCATTTGGACTTCTATTTCTTTAACAACCACCCCCCCCCTCCCACACACACATACATGCAAGAGCAGCAAACAGGAGCAGCAGCACTCAACAATAACAGATGAAACAAGAAAAATAAAATAACATCCAGCCCCAGCTCCGCGCACCAGGCTGGGACAGGCTGCCCCGCACACCACATAGCTCAGTGTGCCAGATTGGAATGCTCCATGCCAGCCAGACCACCCCACATCCAGCCAGGCCATGCTGGGCCGGGCTGCCCCACGCACGATGCCCCACTTACATGGATACTGCAGGAGACCGCGCAATGCCAGGACAGGCCCCACCGCACTGGGACAGGCTGCGCCGCGCATCCCACTGGGCTACAAGGCCGTGACGCCTGTGCCAGCTGCCAGGGAGGCCGCGCCGTGCGCCGGGCCATGCCGCGCCGCAATGCCACGCATGCCTGGCCAGAAGCTCCAGGGAAGGGAAGGCTGCGACTCCTGCGCCAGCTGCTTGGGAGGCCATGCGCCCCACCGGACCAGGAAAGGCCAGCCGCGCCAATTACACCAAGCTGGGCCAGGCCACACACCTCGCCAGGCCTCAATTCCCCACCCGTTGCGCCACCCCACACATCACCCAGGGAAGGCCGCAATGCCCGTGCCAGCCGCCGGGGAGGACACTCCGCATGCCGAGCCACCTGGCCAGGCACCTCCGAGTGGCCCACTGGGCCAGGCGGCCCCACACAACCCTGCCAGGCATGCAACAACACTAGCCATGCCAGGCCCGGCCCCGATGTTCCGCGCCCCCTCCGCCTCCTCACCTTTCTTTTCTTCGGCCATGGTGGTGGTGACTGTTGCTGTGGCTGCCTGGCTGCTTCTCTGGAAAGGTGTGGCGGGAGAAGCAGAGGCCTCGCGTGTTCTCCAGGGCTCCGGAAAACGTGGAGATCGCCTACCGCCTTTAGCGTTGTTGCTGGCATCCTCTCAGCCACGCGAATGGTGGTAGGTGATCTCCATGGTTTCCGGAGCCCTGGAGAACGTGCTGCCTGCTGCACGTCCTGCTCTGCCTTCCCCTCACCCCTTTCCCAGGATGAAAGGGCCTCTTAATTCAAGCGTTAAGAGACCCTTTCATCCCTGGAAAGGTGGCTGGGTGGATCAGGACGCGCGTTCTTCCGGGCTGCAGGAGAGGCAGCAAAAGTCCCGGATCTGCCATGGGCGGGGCTTAAAAGGCCCGTTTCCTGAAATGGGCCTTTTAAGCCTCTGCAGCAGCAAAATTTCCAGATTCGGGGGCAAATTACGGGATTTCCCCCCGGATCTGTTTTTGCCCCCATTTTTCCGGTCATGTCCTGGGCTTTCCAGATGTCTGGTCAGATGTCTGGTCAGCCTAGAATAATTGGAGATAAAACGCGCCTGGACCCCTGATTTGCGCTCTGCTCTTGTAGAGATAAACTTGGTAACGCGCCTTGAAAGAGCTTTAAATCGCTCTTGTAGAGGCACCCATATATAGGATTGTAGATCCCATTGATTTCAAAGGGAGAAAGCTGAGCATAACCTTAACTCCCGAATTTAAATCAATGGGATCTAAAAGCAATTCACTTTCGCTGGATCATGTGTATATCCACAATTATAAAGAATAACACAGTCCAATTAGAAAAGGAACTGCAGAATAATTCTGAATAATTCAGATATGTGTTTGCAGTTTTCTGAAGTATGTTCCTCTGTATCATATTATTTTTTCTTTTATTTCAAAATAAAATATCATATTATGACCAAAAACGAAACTGTATTCTCTTGCCTGAGTAAAAAACAGAACAGAAAAACAATCAAACTAATTTTTTTTTTTTTTTTTTGGAATAGACCTCTGGGCACAATGAAATTCAGAATACAACAGATATAACAAGCCCACATAAAAAGTGTTTGCCCATCTCAATGGGCTAATTTTACTGTAGAGAGAAATTGCTGGTTAGAAGGAAATCAAGTTCAGGAAATACAAAATAAATAAATAAATAAATAAATTGAAAGAAAAAAGGCTCTACTTCCCTGTTTGTACTCCTTCTTATCTTTCAAGAACTGAGTGAAAATGAACTGTTGTCTACAGTAGATATGTCTGGATAAGCAAGGTTGAGTTGTATTTCCGTTTATATTAATGGAAGGCATTTGTAGCTTCCATATTTCAATACAGGGGCTGGTGCAACTCCCCTATGAGGGAAGGTTACAACAGCTGCAATGGTTTAGCTTAGAAAAAATGTGAGTAAGGGGAGACATGATAGAAATATACAAATGGTGTGGAGAAAGTGGATAGGGAGAGATTTTTTCTCACTCATAATACCAGAACCTGGGGTCATCCCATGAAGCTATTTGGTGGGAGATTCAGGACAGATAAAAGGAAGTACTTCTTCACACAGTGCATAGTAAAACTATGGAAATCATTTCCATAAGATGTAGTGATGGTAACTGTGAGGTTTTCTGACCACTTGCTGCTACCTCTGTCTCGCCTTTACTATTTAGGCCCCACAGCACTACAGCCCAGCAACCTGGCCCTCAGTTTACCCCTTTTCCGCTGCCACCAGTACTCTCCTCAAGTACACCTAAGGACCACACCAGTTGATGTAATTAACAAGAATTTATTAACTTCCCCCCCCTTCCTTTTTTAATTGTGAATTTCAAAAAATACAGAACAATAAAAACAAAAAAGGAAAAGTGAAAAAAGAAAAAAGAAGAAAAAACACATTACATATACAGCGATGTCATCATTTTTCATCGAATGTCAAAAGAAAAGAGAGAATTATATATAGGTTTCAAAAAAATCAGACCATATAGCCATATATTTATCCATTCGCAAGTTGCACCTGTATATCACCTGTTCAAATGCTGATAAGGGCCCCCTCCACAAGAATGCGCCTTTGCGCCTGGTTCCGCGATTATGCGCATTATCGCGGAGGCGCATTTACTCACAATCCCTCTGCACGGGAGGCGGCGAGAAGCGGCGAAGCGCATTAAAAGATGCCCAAAAAGCGCTTTCCAGGTAGTTAATGCGCATAATCGCTTGTTCACACAGCGAAAATGCGCTTTAACGGCCGGAGCAAAATAAAAGTCGCTATTTAACGCGCGTTCGAAAATGCGCATTATCGGGGAGATAACGCGCCTGTACGCCCGTTTTGCGCTCCGCTCGTGTGTAGGTAAAATTTATAATGAGCCTTCAAGGCTCATTAAACGCCCCGTGTGGAGGAGGCCAAGGTTATTAAGTCCTCAATCCATTGCATTGTGGGAGGTGAGCATTTATCCTTCCAATATATTAGTATAAGTCTTTTAGCTGTCATGAGGGCTCTGAAAATCCATTTGCGCTTACCCTGTGTTAGTTTCCAAGAAACCGGCAGGTAGTTTAAAAGGGCATGCACGTCCTTCCATATTAAAGATTGATTCAGGATAAGATTTATCCTTATTTTAACCTCCTCCCAAAAGGAGGAGACTACTGGGCACTGCCAAAACATATGAGTTAAAGAAGCATTAGGTGCATTACATCTCCAACAATTGTATAAATTAGATAGACCCTTGTTGAAAAGACATTGTGGGGTCCAGTAGACCCAAAACAGTATTTTTTTGCTGAATAAGACGTAGCCTAAGAGCCACAGAAACTTCAGATACAATCTCTAAGGCAACAATCCATTGATTGGGCAAAATAGGACACTCCAATTCTTGATTCTTATATATATGGGTTGTGGATCGACGTGTCTGTTCAGCTACTATAAGTGTTTCTAACAGTAATGGGGGCTCTGAGGCCGTAAAAGCAGCTGGCCCAAATCTAGATTTCAGCAAATGTTGCAATTGTAAGTATTGCCATTCAGCCATAGCAGGTAAGTTATATTTAACACGCAAATCAGAAAATGGCATAAACTCATCATCTGAACCTATTGATTGATCCAAAGTAAAAATTGCCTTATCCGTCCATGTCCTCCACAAAAACATTTTTTTCCAATTTTTAAATCTGGATTTCCCCATAAAGTCAATTTTGCCTGAGAAAATGGGTCAAACTGCAATTGTCGCAATACTATGCACCATACCAGCCAAGATTGTAGGAGGAGGATTATTTAATCTAACATGTCAAGAACCGAGCGCCATCCACTTAGGAAGCGGTTCTAACCATAAGGATTCCAAAACTGACCAGAGTGGCATATCTAAGAAAGCTGGAGAAGACCAAAACTTAGTACAGGTCAATAAATAGGCCCGATGATACAAAGTGAGGTCTGGAAATCCAACCCCCCCTTCTTTGATCGGAAGTTACATGCGTTTCAAAGATATTTGAGGTGGGGAAGAACCCCCCAACATTTTACGAAACAAGGCATTAAGTTGTTGAAAATAATTGCCAGGTATAAGTAAAGGAATCCCATGTGTAACGTAGAGAATTCGAGGTACAATATTCATCTTAAGTGTGTTATTTTACCCCACAAACTCAATTTTAATGGTGCTCTTCTGTCTATATCATGTACAATCTCCTTGATTAACTTATTCAAATTTATTTTAATCAATTGGGATATATCTCTGGGAATAAACATTCCCAGATAAGTAATAAAATCAGGGCACCATCGAAATTGTTCATATGCCAACACACTAGAAAATATACTATCTCCAATTGGCCTAATTTCAGACTTTGACCAGTTAATTGAGTAACCGACAAATCACTGAAGGTGTTTATCAGAGCCATCAAAGCAGGAATAGATGCCTGGAGTTTAGAAATAAACAATAAAATATTATCAGCATAAAGAATAATGTTAAATTCGAAGTCAGCATGCACAAACTCATGAATACTACAACTCTGTCTAATTGCACAAGCCAGGGGTTCCAAGCATAAATCAATCAGTGAGGAGAGAGGGCATCCTTGCCTAGTACCTCGTCCAAGTAGGAAAAAGTCTGACAACCAACCATTGGTCATGACTCTTGCTCTGTGTACTTATAATAGTCTGATGAAGCAGTTGCGAAACAGGCATAAGAAGTTGGCGGTCTGGAGCCCCTCGTTCAGTTACTAAAACTATTGAGTTAGCTTTCTGTTTCTGTAAACCATTTTTATTAGGTTGTTATATCTATTGTGTAGTTTCTTGCTATTAACTACTTGCTTAGTTTCTGTTAATTATCTTACGCTTGATATGTGATATGGGACAATTAATGTGTTATATAAAATGTTTACTTACCCCCATTCTTTGGATATCGTTTAATGTTTTAGTAGTTATGTGCTGATTAGCATTATTCTTTTGGACTATCTCAACTGCTGCCTTCTGTATTGTATTATTGAGCTTTTTAAAGATGCCAGGGACTGTAATAGACATGCTACCCCATCTTGTTCCCCTTTACTGAAAATAACTGACGTGGAGTTCAGTGGGACTTACTCTGCAGTATGTGTGCATGGGATTGCAATGTCATGCAACAATTCCCCTAAAACAGTAGACAAAGATATAAAACTAATTGTAGAGAGACTATCGGGAACAGGATCAGGACTCAGAATCACAGAGGGTATTAACAGTGCATTTTATACAATTTGTTTGGTCTCTTACCTTGTAGGGAAGTTGTTTGCCCTTGGACCTAGGAATGGCTCCCAGAATCTGGACTTAGCAATGGCTCAGCAGTCATGTGCTGCGGGAGGAGCTCGTTTAGCCAGTGCAGAAGAACTGAGGAGAGCCATAAGGGATTGTTCCTTTGTCATGTGCACCAGAGGTTGGCTGGTGGATGGCTCAATTGGGTAAGGAGAAAGGAAATCATTAAAAATCCTCTCTAAGGAATCAAAATGACTCTTCTCGAAACTACACAATCTAGCTGGCACTGTCTAATATTATGGCTAAAGAAAGAAAGAAAGAAAGAAAATTTTACAATGGAAAGGCAGGTGGCACCTGCTGGGATTCAAATCAGCTAAAAGCCAGTACTGCCATCTTGGTTCTTGGCTGATGCAAGATTTGGCTTGACCAAAGGTGACATGAGCGGACTCTGCTCATGTGACAGATTTAATATACTAGGATAATACAAAGGCCGCTGGGATGTTGTTCCTTTAACTCTCAAGCCTTTCAACCTTCGCCCCACCCCACAGTGATGCTTCTGCCACTTCCAGATAAGTATGGAGGCCTCTTAGATGAAGTTGCCCATGTCTGTCCCCCACAAAAGCTGGAGCTGGTTCTGAACAGAAATCCCCAATAAAGCAACATGCTGTTAATTTACAGAAAACCAGTCATTTTGATCCAACTTTCATCATGATGTAAATGCATCGCTGACTAGTACCATGCAGTTGCAAAATCCTTACTTTCACTTTCATTTATGTCTCACTGGCATAGGCAGCACCAAATGGGAGGGGGGAGTGTTTTGAGCCCCCCCCCCACCCATATTTTCTTTCTTATAGAATGCAATTGCTTCTTTTGTTCCTCCCCAAAGAATATTTTTTTACTGGTGCCATCACGTCTCATTTACATTTATAGTACAACTCTTAGGAATTAAGGCCAGGGGCCTAGAACAGAAAGGCGGGGCAGGGGGAATGTCAAAGCTCATGCAAGCCCTTCCAAATCCCACTAGGTCATGGATGTTGAAGCTCTTTCAGCCCAAGGCCCAATTCAGTTCTGGAGAAGCTCCTAGAGGCTGCATTCCTGTGTTGGTCAGGGTTGAAGGCAAAAGTGGCAGGACCCAGCACACACACCCTCCACCAATACCAGCCTATTTTAACTTAAAGCTCTTACTGCCAGTAATTAAGCTTTAGGAGAATAATTACAACCTTTAAGAATGGGGAGAAATGCACAAAAACTGGGAAATCAACAAACAAATTATGGTTGGGAAGAAGGGGCGGAGCCAGGGAGGGGGAGAGGCCATGTGGACAACCCCGAAGGGCTGGATTGGGATTCCGGGTGAGTGAGATTTGATCCCTGGGCTAGAACTTTGACACCCCTGCAATAGGTAGTGCCATGGCCAGACTTGATGTGGCAGGGCAGCCACATGTATTTTATCCTGCTCGTATATTGAGTGTAAGGGGGGGGGGGAGACTATTCTTTACATGAAAAGGAGTGCACAGGGGATGAGAGTAAAAACCCACGTAACCTTGTTGCACCCTGTGATTTTAAGCACTTTTTGCCCAGCCTGACTTCAGTTGGCGAAAATTAATGCAACACAGTACACTAAAGTAAGATGTGGGAAGAGGCAAATTTTGCTCTTTTCTTCCTCATGCTCTTTTTCATGTGAGAAAAACTATCCCCACCCCACCCCTGCTTTCTCTATATGACTGAGGCAGACACATAGATGGGTACTCCATCACGTCCAATTTGTCTTCAGTCAGTGGTTACACCATAAATACACAAGAGAAGCAACAGTTCTCTCATGTTTGAACTACTCTGATGTGCCATTATTCTGAGCATGTTCAAGAGCATGAGCAGGAATCCACAAGTATCTACCAATTTGCATAGTTAGTTTTAGGAAGTCCCACAGCCTCTCATATGTAACATTAGGCAAATAACCCTGGGAGACCTGCTGAGATTGTTGTAAGACAGCCTTCTCCAACCTGGTGCCCTCCAGATGTGTTGGACTACAACTTCCATCATTTCTGCCTGGGATTGATGGGAGTTGCAGTCCAACATATCCGAAGAAAACATGGTTGGTGAAAGATGTAAAGATAAGTTAGATAATGTAGGTGAAACAATTGAAGCACTTAGAAAAAGCATGAGAGACAATGAGATATTATTAACCCAATAGACTGTAATAGTACGCTTTAGAAGCATGGCATTAAGATTTGAATGGTATGTAGCAGAATCAGAATGGTTATGGATTTTTTCCCTTAATATCCCCACAAGACTAACTGATGTTGGCTTCAAGGAAGATTCCTAACTGTAGTTTATCAGTAGTACTTAACAGCATATAACCTCAATCCAGGATTTATAAAAAAATGTTGGAGATGCAGCTCATCTGAGGCAGACTGAAAACAATACCATAACATATGCAGAGACACTGGAAAGAATTCCTGGTTAAGATTTATGAAATTATTGAATAATGACTTTCTCTTCATTGAAAAAGAAAAGTATTGGTAGGAAACTCACAAGATGGTGTTGAATTCGGTTATTTTGATTCAGTGCTGAATTTGTGAGTGGCATTTAAAATCTCTATCACAAGTCATTGTGGGGGAGATTATATGCAATTTGTATTAAATAATAGATTTAAAAGATATGGAATATTGTATTATTGACCAAATTTACATATTTTTTTCTAAAAGTTATTTTAGGAACCAAGCAGACACATTTATTCAAAAATGATCTTTATTGTATTTTGGAAAATCTTTCAGGATAAATTACAATCTTATGTTTCCCCCCTCAGTTTTATAGTTTATATAAGTATTTTGCCACTTACATAATAAGAAATATGAAATATTATTATGCAAGCCCCATACTACTTTTCTTCAATACGCAGATATTGTCTGCCTATTCAGTATGACAGATAAATCTCATTTGCTCTTGTCAGCTGGGTGCTTTATGAATTCAGCTGGTAGATGTTAAAAATGGAAGGGAAAGTAGGTGTTTGAAGTATAATCATACTTCAAAAGGAGATACAGTGTTACTAAAGGAGAAAATCATTCCAACAGTACCCTGAGAATTTTCACTTGGTTGGCAGGTCTCCTCCAACTGTAAAGCAAAACACTTTTTTCCACCACACACTTCAGCCCAATATGAAAAGTGATATTTTCCCACATCTTACAGAGTTCTTTCAAATGCATTTATTATTTGCTATATGTTTAAAGTGCCACCTATCTGGCAAAATCCAATGCTCTTCAAAATGCTCAATTAATAGAGTAATGCACTGACAAGAAAAGATAAAGCTGCTCAGTATATCTTAGGATAACATCCCTAATAAAGAAACTCAATCTACTGCATTAAGATGTGCCTAAATATTTAACGTGCTTATGAATTGGGAGCCTGATTTAGGAAACATTGATAAAGGTAAAGCTGACCAGATCAAATGCAAAGTCTAGGGTCAACTTAGGGTGACCAAATGGAAAGGAGGACAAGGCTCCTGATTCTTTAACAGTTGCAAAGAAAAGGGAATTTCAGCAGGTATAATTTGTATGCATGCAGCACCTGGCAAAATTCCCTCTTCATCACAACATTTAAAGCTGCAGGAGCCCTGCCTTCTTTTGTATCTGGTCACTCTAGCTATACTAGAACATGGGTGACCAGATACTGGAGTGTCCAGATCCAGAACAGGGCAGGGCTCCTCCAGTTTTAACTGTTGTGATGAAAAGGGAATTTCACTAGGTGCTGCATGTATACAAATGACACCTGCTGAAATTCCCTTGTCTACACAACTGTTTAAAATACAGTAGCCCTGTCCTCCTTTCCATATGGTCACCTTACATTTAGCCATTTCTTGCGCAACTTCTGATAATCTTTTTGTCCTCTTCCCTTGTTTTAGGACAACTGTGTGTAATAGGACAGGCAGCAGGCCACAGAGTGTGAAAGTGATCGATGTTCAGATTGAAATGGATCCCTCACCGAGTGGCAGATACGATGCTCTTTGTGTGAAGGCTGAAGGTCAGCATGGATGTACTACTGGAATAACCACACTGGCAAGCCAGATCAAAGTCCATTAACATCAGCGAAGAAACCATTTACTGCATAGGTGGAATGACATGGAGCTCTTATGTCATGTCTCTGCTGAATTCAGGCTTTTGCGAAAACCTTTGCAGTGTCCGTTTAAAAAAGGAGAGAGAGAGAGAGAGAAGGCTCTAGAATCATAGAATTAGAAAGAGCAAAAAGCCAGCTAGTCAAGTCCCACAACCCGCTAGCCCCACACAAGTCAGCCTGTGCAATCTAGACCACAGTGTGGCACCAAGCAGAGAACAGATTTCTGCAGTAAAGAATTTACACAGAGCACATGACCTGATTCTATTTTTGTAACTACATTTTTAAAAAAATGCTTCCGAATACTTAGAATGTCACATCGAGCATGGCTAGAATCTGTGACCTCAATCAATTATACAAATCTGTTCATTTTGCATAATTGATTCAGATTCTGGGTGAAGAAAATTGCAGGAGATCGAAACCCCACCCACAGACCCTTGCAACCCCTACTCTGATGCTATGGCAGCCACTTACGCATTGCCAAAAAAGAGGAAGGCCATCACCCAAAAAGTGGACACCAATTTGCATAACATTTGCATACAATAAGTTATATGTACAGATGCAAATTTAGAAATATTTCCTGTCATTTAAATAGAAATAAAGTACATCTCACCATAATGGGGCAGAGTGTGACCAGGTAACCTATATGCTTGCTGCTCAGTCTATTGTCCAGGTGCTAAGTGTTGATGGGCAACTTCAATGCCCCTCCCTGCTCTCCTTTCTTATGGTTCTTTATCTTTATCCTGAAACCAGACTTCGACTGAGAAGACCTGCAAATAGAGCACTATCCTCTGTAAAGTAGGGCACATGGCAACTCTTGTGCTCCTTAACTTTCCTGTATATTTTTCTTAGAAAGAAACTTTGGAAAGGTTCCTCTGTTGATAACCTGACTTTTTCCAGTTCCTCCTCTGTTTGAGTAACTCACTAGGTTGTAAGACAAGCAAGTCTCTATTCCACAAGTTATAGTTTGTTGCCACTGCAGAAAACGTGAATGATCTGTGGTGGTTTAGCCCATGAATGGGAATCAAATTTCGTCAGGCAAACCTTTGGCACAAATTCCTCATCCAAAAATGATAAATGATGTAGCTTGGCCTTTTCTTCAGCAACAAAGAAAAATAAAAAGGCATCGGGGTCCCTAAATGCAATTATAAACCACATGAATGTATGTTAGCGTAGTAAACGCAACTGAGTTTGTTCTGAACATGGATTGTTTGTAAGGCTTTTCCATGAGTACAGTTTTCACTTCTTCAGCATTTCAATCTTCTTTTCTCTCCCTCTCCCTCATCTTGAATCTTAAACTTAGCTGACAGTGAATTTTCCAATCGCCTGTCAGATTCACTGTCAGCTAAGTTTAAGATTCAAGATGAGGGAGAGGGAGATGGAAATTAAGTGTAGACAAGTGGTTCCTGTAACAAAATATTGCACTGCAGAGTGTGGCTGTTCAGAATTCCATCTATCCCATTCTGCTTTCCTCAGTTTTCTAATTTTCCATTCCCCACACAAAAGTCACTCAATACGCTATGGCCACTGAACACAGACGTCCCGTTGGATTGTTTCTGGGAGCTCTCTCTTAGGGTTTCCCCCCACTGATTTTGTTGTTTGTTTGTTTTCTGTAAACCTTAGAATTCCCTCAAGCCTGCTCATATTTCCCTCTTGAATGTCTGTGTGTGTGTGTGTGTGTGTGTGTGTGTGTGTGTGTGTGTGTGCTACATACATGTGTGCTTGGCTACACAAGCAAAGACACTCACATAATACCTACTTCGTGCATGGGTAGTGCTGTTTTGTCTAAAAATGCAATGACACTCAGCTTGAACATCAAAAATGTAGGAAATTATGAATTGCAATTCATAATGATAGGACAACCTAACATGAACCTCTGACCTTTACAGAGACAATAAGACAAATGTTTCAGGGTAGTCTGCCATTTCATGGTACCACACAGTTTTAGATAGGCTGATCATATGAAAAGGAGGACAGGGCTCCTGTATCTTTAACAGTTTCATAGAAAAGGAAATTTCAGCAGATGTCATTTGTATATAAGCAGAACCTGGTGAAATTCCCTCTTCATCACAAAGTTAAAGCTGCAGAAGCCCTGCCCTCTTTTGTACATGGTCAAGAGATAGGGCTCCTGCAGCTTTAACTGTTGTGATGAAGAGGGAATTTCACCAGGTTATATATGCATACAAACAACACCTGCTGAAATTCCCTGTCCTTTGCAACTGTTAAAGATACAGGAGCCCTGTCCTCCTTTTCATATGGTCACCCTAAAAGTTTAGAGAATGCCACAGTAGTTATGTTCTATGCCTTAGAGGTAGTCCATAGTACATCTTCCTCTCTCTCTCTCTCTCTCTCACACACACACACACACACACCCATTTAACTTCTCATGGATGTGATCTACTCATGTGAGCAATATAGTATATGAACTGCCATCTTTTGTGAGTTACCTTGCCCTCTGATATTAACACTGTCCATGTATGTAGACTACTCATAGGAGTAATGAAGTGTGCAAGAGAGCTAGCTGAGGTAGCATATAACTGGCTCACCTTTGAAACTGTGTTCTGAGAGTTCCAAAATTGTCTAATTTCTCTTGTAAGAGTGGGCAAATATCAAGTTCACATACTAGGTCCAGTTCCTCATGTGCAACAGTGGGCTGTGTGAGCCTGTTGAACAGAAGGGTGATGCCATCATCTTGGACAGTACTTGTGTTTGGAATGAGGAAAGGTGAGTCCTCCTGCCTACTCCCCAAATATGTGCTTGATAGTCTCAAATCTGGCTATGGTCCCTCCCAAAATCTAAGGGCCGATGTACACACGAGGTTTGTAACGTTTCATAAGGGTAATGAAAACTCTTTGGGCCACATGACGCACTCCCTTTAACGATGTATACCTGAGGTTTTTTTAAATTCACTTAGCAATATACAACGGTTTTTACTTTTAATAAATCGTTTTAAGTAAAATAATGTGCCCTTCCTTACCGTTTGTGATTCGTGGGGGCAGTGCTTCATTGACCGGAGCCCAAATGCTTAGCAGTTGATTGGTGGGGAAGAAAGAGGAAGTGGGTGAGTGAACTACAACACCCACAATGCCTAGCCCTATACTCATTGTAAGCTAGTGAATGAAAGGAGAACTAAGGAGGAAGTGGGTGACTGAACTACAACTCCCACAATTCTTTGCCCTAAACTCATTGTAAAAATGAAAGAGAAAGAGACGGACAGAAGAGTGTGTGAGACCTCCCACACTGCTTTGAAGACTGAAGATTTTTTCTCCTGTAACGTGAGTACTGGTTAATGTGGCCTAAGACGTTTTAGAACTCACCTATTTGGAATGTTTTAAAATACAATTTAAAACGTTCCAAGGGACTGTGTAGATAGGCCCTAAATTGCTTGTTGGATCCAGAGAACTATTGTGTTTTTAGAACTGAAAGATAAAATAAAAACATCAATTCCTGAGTTATTTCTGGTCCAATGTATGGATTCCTTATCAAGCAAAAATATGAAGAACTTGCAGAAAGACATTCTCTCAGAGGATTATCTTCCAAAATCCCAGTTCTGCACCATCTCTCATTCCTTGTACCCTTCCCAAACCTTGTGCCCTTCAGATGTGTCAGACTACAATTCCCACTATTTCCAGCCAGTATTGTCACTGGTTGTGCAGTGCAGGCTGGGGAAGATGGGGGCTGCAGTCCAACATACCTGAAGGCCACTAAGTTAGGGAAAGTTATCTTACACCACATTGGAAACAACTATTACTTAACCAGATTCTCCTGGTATGAATTTGTTTGCTTTCTGTTTGTTTTTCTGCTCAGGTAAACCATGTGGGGATCCTCCATCTTTCCCTCACACAGTTCTCCATGGCCACACTGGATTTGAAATGGGAGATGAGCTGCACTATGTCTGTGCCCAGGGATATGTCATGAGTAACAAAGACACTGCTTTCACTCTGCTCTGTCACACCTGTGGAGAATGGTTTGGTCAAGTCCAGGCTTGTGTCAAAGGTGAGCCTACTGACTAAGGACATTATATCTTAATATTCTGGATTGTCCTTCAGTGTCCTAGTGTATTTCTTTTAAGTTTTCCTGTACAGACACACTTTCTCCGTTTGATATTGTGGATGCTTTTTTGATTGGGATATTATTATTATGGACTCCCATTCGGCCTTGTGCAGTTAAAGTTGCAGGGACCCTGCCTTCTTTTGTATATGGTCACTCTAGTATAGTGCATGCACCTTTAACTGTTGTGATGAAGAGGGAATTTCACCAGGAACTAATTGCATACAAATGACACTGGCTGAAATTCCTTTTTCTCTACAACTGTTAAAGTTACATGAGCCCTGACCTGGATTTTATCTGGTCACCCTACTGGTTGTTGAATCTTACTTCAACACTGGCAATGGGACAGTATCTTTCATTGTACCTGTAGGCAGAAGGTTAGCAAAGGTGGCACAAATGCAGGTTGTATGGCACACTCACTTCCCTGCCTCTGCTGCCTGAGGCAGCCACCTCACTCTACCTAATGGTAGGGCTGGCCCTGTGGCTAACTACAGAAAGTTTGGCCCTCTTGGCATTTGATGAGGGACAAAGAAACATTCAAGTGAAGGGACAAATCTTGAAATGAGCTATGGATTGTGTCAGCTTGTGTGGGTATTATCATGCAAAAACCAGCTATCACAGACATATCCTTATTGCAGTTGATGGTTGGAACCAGGATCTGTCTTCTCCTGACTCTCAGTGTAGCATCTTTCAGGAGTCTGGGAAGGAGGGAACAGGGAAATCCACTTCAGCCAGCACAGCAGATCCAGGGTAAATCTTAATCCAACCCCATAACTCTAGTGTGAACAAGATAAAAGTGGTCTGGGTACTTGTGTCTCCAACACTGCTGTATAGTAAAGCCTCTAGCTGCCTGGATAATGTGTTATATCCAGAATGTAGACCTTCAAACCAAATGCCTCGTGCCACAAATTGTGAAGCATGAATATGGGTTTTGGAGATGTGTCATTGATAAATAACAATAAGAGGAGACCCTGAACATTTCTACATTAGGTAGCAGAGGAACATTGCTTTGAAAAGGAGGGAAATAAAAAAACACCACCCAGACATAGAATTCAGAGAAAAGGCTGCAATATTGACCCAGGCATGAATTAATTAATATGAGACCAAGGCATGAATTAATTAAGGACATGACTGTCTTTTGGATCTGCTGTGGTCACCCTCATATATGTATTTGTTGAACGTACTGTATGATCAGAACTCATCTATTATTTTCTATGAGGAAAGCAAAAGCCGATTTAAGTTTTTATTCTTACCTTCTTTTGCTCATAACCTCTAAATGCAGTGGAAATGACCAGTGGCTAAGTCTTCTATTTGGAATTGATCTCTACATATCCTAAATGAATTGAGACATATTTAGGGTGAGCATACGAAAAGGAATACATTTGTACAGAAAAGGGAATTTCAGCAGGTGTCATTTGTATGCATGCAGCACCTGTTAAAATTCCCTCTTCCTCACAACAGTTAAAACTTCAGGAGCCCTACCCTCTTTTGTATCTGGTCATCAGGTGCTGCATGCATACAAATGACACCTGCTGAAATTTCCTTTTCTATACAATGTTAAAGATACAGGAGCCCCATCCTCCTTTTCATATGGTCACCCTAGAAATATTAGACATGATGTTCATTTTCTGGAAACAGGCAGTGCTAAGGTCATTGCAGCTGGGTACTTAAAGATAGATAGATAGATAGATAGATAGATAGATAGATAGATAGATAGATAGATATCTGCAACAGTCTTGGCTGGCTACTGGAATGAACTTGCTTTTCCTATTTAAAGTAAGTATCTTGCATGTGCTTTTAAGCTCAGCTAAAGCATCATGTGGATAACAGTCCGTGGCTTCCAAATTTCAAAAATGAATTCACAATATAATAAGAAGAGGTTTAATTAGACAGTGAAACTTGTTTGATTTCAGACACTGAATAAGCAGTCAGTTATAGCAGTTTAATAAAACTGGGTCACAGGTTTGTTATCAATGTCTGATAATGACTGTGAAATCTATGATTGACAGCATGATCCTGTTTGTCTACTCAGAAGTAAATCTCATGAAGTGCAATAGGACTTACTGCCATGCAAATGTGTTTAGTATTGCAGCCTCAATAAGCTTTAAGACAGGACCCACATTTACTTGATTACTATATAAAGGAAATTAAAATAACAATGAGTTAGGATTATTTTTATGTTTCTTTTTATATATTTGAAATTAAGGAACTCTAATTAAAAAGCAGAGTACAAATCTATCAAACATATAAGTTGGGTTGGATCCACGATCTGCCTCCCACTGAAGGAATGGCTCTGATCACAGAAGGTGCCTCTGCCTGATTTTCAGGGATCTCCCCCGCCCCATACAGCTCACCTCATTCATCAGGGTAACCTGACCCTCTGTGTAGAATTTTCAGGGATCTGGAGGGGCTGCTGTGGGGAGGAGCAACCCAGCCTACCAGCCCAGTTGCACAAGCCTAAATCTGGATCCAATTCGTGTTTTTCCGAATAAATATTTTAACAATATTTTTTATTCTTGCCCTGTGTAGAATAAGAAATCCTTACAGAGCCTATCTACACTACTGCTTTAAAATGGTTTATAACACCTTTAAACTGGTTAATAACTATTATTAACCAGTTTTAAACTGTTATAAACCATTTTAAAGCAGTAGTGTAGATAGGCTCACAGACTACATTTGATGAAATAGAATGGAAGATAGGATGAAAAACTACTTGTACATAGCAAGAAAGGTGTTCACAGAGATAGGCCCGTGTAGGATAACTCACCATTGTCTGTAGATACAAGCAATCTGTACCCTCTGTTGTGACCTATCCCATTGCCCACCCCCACCCCCACCCCCCAGTGTGAAGTAAATTATTTATTCCATGTGGAGTAAAGAACAGATGAGGTCCTGGCAGTCATTTGAATTATATCCTAGAATGAAATGTTGTTGACATAAATCTCACACTTGGCTGTTAAAGAAAAAGTCACCCTAAAGGGTTTTTGAGAGGGACGCTGACATGGAGTCACTCTGAGCCGTCTCTGGACTATGCCATTCTCCTCAGTTTCCATAGCAGGTGACACTTGTTAAGAAGGGCTGAGTTAGCCACTCCTGACTTAGAGGGTGGCCTAATAACCCTTTCAATTAGATTGATATAATTATGGAAGCAATGTTTAGTCCTGTTTCCTGTCTTTTGCTGTGGAACTTTGTGGCTTCAAAAATAGTAGGCCATATCCTTAAATCAGTGCAGTTTTTGGCCTCAGTGGAACCAGACCAACATGTTAGCTAAGAGCTGACCTTATAAAGCCACATCCTGATAACAAAATTCATTTCTAAGAAAAGTAAAAATAACTTCACCAAAATGGTACAGGAAATATACTTTCAGACATAATAATAATTTTGGTAAATGTTCCTTTCATTTCCCTCCCTTTCTTTAACTGTGCACAATCCTGTTCAATAACTAAAGTCCAGGACTGAGAGAGTATTTTAGAATTTCCTTGTCAACATCTCAGTGTTTTTTAAAAAAGAAGTATCAGACGTCTAAAAGTTATTTCTGGCAGAACTTTCTGTCTTCTTCAGGAGAAAAAAATTAGGGTAGCCATGACACAACCAAGACAAGTAAAACAGAACAAGTCTCACAACGTTTGGAAAGGAATGAAAATGTTGTTGGCTTTCCTCACAGTCCTCCTACATGTCTACTCAGAAGCAAGTCCCACTGAGTTCAATCAGGCTTACTCTCCCAGTTAAGTGTGCATAGGCTTTCAATATCTGCTCAGGAACAAGTCCCATTAAAGTCAATAGAATACACCCTATTGAACTCAATGGGGCTTACTTCTGAGTAGACACATATAGGAATGTGTTGTTAAAGTTTCAGATTTACATGCAAAAAGAAGCCTACAATAATAATTATATTTTGGATTACTCGAGTGTTCACTTTGTGTGAATTTCACTTTGTGTGAACTCAGCTCTCCCAGATGTGATATTAGCAAGTTGACTATAATATGAATACAAACTATGGAAATTTCTTTAACATGTGCAATTTTGATGAAAATATTGTGGAATATGGAAGAAAACACTATGGAATTTTTTTTTGTTTTGTTTTTCAAGTGTCTGGAAATAATTGTTCTGTAGTGAAATTCTGGAGCAATGGTGACGTGGGATAAAAATGAAGGACTGCCCAAGTTATTGTTATGGAAAGAGGGAAACAATTACTTACCAATGACTGTGTCTAGAATTTTGAACCTGAAGAAGGTAATGGGTGTCAGCTAGTCCAGCTGCTAATGCCCATGCTGAACTGCTTTCAGACTCTGGTACTTTCTCATAAAATGGACAAATTTTGTGAACATTTCAGTGATCTCAGAACTGTAGAGCCTCTAAGCCGATTATGGCAGGGAAGGTATAATCTGAACCAGGTGCTTCCTGTTTCACACAGCTCAGTCTCTTAGGGTGCAATGTATTTATGTTTAAACAGGAAAAAAGGCCTATAACTCCCAGCATTCCCTATCAAGCACAACTAGGGAGTTTTAGGCAGGGGCGTAAAGTACCTGGGGGGGGGGGGTCGGCTCAAGCCCCCTCCAGGATTTCCCAGAGGGAGCAAGGCCCAACCAGGTAACATCAGCTCATAGCCTGGCTGGCAGATTCCTCAGTCAGCCTCCAGCGGTCTGTATTGTTATGTGTTTGGGGGTCAGTCTAAATTACCTCCAAGCAAATCCTGCTTCCTCTTCAGCTGCCCAGCAGATCTCTTTACAAAACAAAAGCCACTCTCCTTTTGTGTCAGGTTCAGCCTTCCTCAGATTCATTTCCTCCTATCCCCTTAGGCCTTGTAGAACAAAGGGTTGCCCATTTAGGAAATACAATGTGTGTGTGTGTGTGTGTGTGTGTGGGTGCTTTTTAAATATGTCTGAACAATATATATATATATTGTTTTACTATTTATATATATATAAATTGTTTTACTATGTACAGCATCATGTGCACTGATGGTGCTATAGAAATAAACAACAACAACATACACATAATGGCACAATCCAGCTACTATTAAACATTTTTAGCTACCTAAACTTATGCATGTTTACTTAGAAGTAATTTCTAGAGAGTTCACTGGGACTTAATTATAAAGAATCTCCTTAAATCAAAACAGTACATCTTGAATAATGAGTCAAAAGCATCTCCTCAACCCATTCAGCAATGAGGACTATCAGCTAGGGATGTGTATTGTATCGTTAAAATGTAAGATAACGATACGATATGCTCTTTATCGTGCATACGTTTAACGATAACGATACAATAGAAAAACATCCGAAAAATATCCAATCCGATAATTTTCAGCCCGATTATATCGGATTTTCAGACTGCCATATAAATAAACCTATAACATATGTATTTTAAAAGTTAGAGGCATGAAACTTGGTCACAGTGCTTATGCCACGTGTATTCATTCAGATCTGTCAAAAAGTTGCAGGATCTTAAAAAAAATCATATAAAATACAGGGGTAGAGGGATCGATCTCAAATTTCATACACATGTCTAGCACATGTTTCTACACATATGTGCCCAATTTCAGATCAATCCCTCCACCCCTGTATTTTATAAGAATTTTTGAAAGATCGTGCAACTTTTGACCTGTCAGAACTTAAACGTTCTTTAATAAATTCATATAAAATTAAGGGTTGGAGGGATTGATCTCAAATTTCATACACATACTTAGGCACAGCCCATAAGCATTATGACCAAGTTTCAAGCCTGTAACCTTGAAAATACAGAAGTTATAGGCATTTTTTCTAAAAAACAAACAAACAAACAAAACAGCTCTATAGGGCACAATGAGGCTGCAAATTAAATATCAGATTTCCAATAATTATCGTGAAGACGATATGATTAACCTATGATATTATCGGAGACGATCATTTTTTTGGTCCAAAATTTCGATAACGATAAAATACTATATTTTCGGGTGTACACATCCCTAACAGCTTGCATATGCTCAGAGGCATTAATGTCTCTGCTGTGACTTCACATATTTTATTTATTTACCAGCTTGACTCGCGCAGAGAGCATCTGCGCACTAGAATTTTATTGCTCAGTATCATAAATGTCTTTACACACACGGGGGGGGGGGGGTTGCTGTGGTTTTCCAGGCAACTGTGGGCGCCCAGGAAAGCCAGATGTGAGGCCAATCAGGAGTCCATTGGACTCCCCCTCCCAGACGCTCCCCCCACTCACTTCCAGCCATTGTCCCCCCTCCACTTGCCTGCCTGCTGACCCACATATGTGCTGGCAAGCCACCCAGCCTCCTCTGCACTAAATCTCCTGTACAACACTAAATGCTTCACATAGCTCGCCACCTCCAGTGTGCCACACATTGCCATAGCATTTTATATAGATTGATTGATTTACAATATTTATATAAAGCGTCCCATCCAAATGATTTTGGAGTAGAGATCAGTAGAATAAAAGAATAAAAACACCATATTAAAAATACAAATTTTAAAAGAACAAAGTTCTGATAAACCCAAGTACTGGTAAAACTGTGGCTGGTCATTCACAGAAAGCTTCCTGATACAACAACATTTTCAGGAGGCAATACCATGTTCCAGGGCTGGCACTGGATTTATCCCCTAAAGTCCCCTATGCCCCCCAAATCTGCTCTGAAGACTTGGGGGAGAGTCCATAACAGTGTGTGAGGTGGCGGTGGATGCTGCAGTGGACCTACAGTCCAACAGAGAAGGTGGAGGTGGGAGAGAGAGAGAAACGGCTTAGACCAGGGGTAGGTGTTGGATCTAGTGTGCCCTTGGACACATTGTTCTTGGCATCCAATAAGGTGTCCTCCCCCTCTCACTTTTTTAAATTTACAAATTCCCTTACCGGCAGTTGGGATTGCGTCAAAGATAAGTTAGGGTCTCCAGCTGCTGCCATCTCAGCAGTTGGAGACCCCACCTCTGCCTTGTACTCAGTATTTTGGGCAGATTACTTATCCTTTGGGATTATCCCTGCTGCCTCCCATGGCAGCCATTTTGTGGTAGTGTTCAGGACATTTTATCAAAGGTTGCTTCCCCCGGCTTAGACAAACATTTTCCAATATTTGTTCCACCAATTGCCATTGTGAACTGTTGTCTTTATTGCATTGGCCCTTTCTCTTCAGAGAACTAAGAAACCAACAAAGTAAAACTTAAACCTGAAACATTTCCTCTTTTTCATGAAAAATGTCATTATGACCTCCTTTAAACAATGCTACTAGCAGGACAGAGGTTTAAAATATATGTAAACAATTACTGTTTTGTGGAAAGCTAGTTATTGACACTTTGGATTGGAGTTCTATCTAGTCCAGCATTCTGTTTGCAAAAGCAGCCGGCCAGATGATTCTGGGGTGCTGAAGGGCAGGCCCAAGGCACTTGACCAATTTAGAGGAGCAATTCTGTGGCCCCTAGACATTGTCTGAGGGGCCACTGGATAGATGAAGACAGTGTTCCAACCTAGAAATAGGGAGTCAGAGACTTGACCCCCTCCTCATCGCAGCCAGCGTGGACTGCACTCCAGGGTCAGAAAAGCAGTGGATGGGAAGGGGAGGAGACTGGAGAGGCCAGGGTACGAGCCATCCTGAGGCCTTCCCAGCCTCCTTCCCTCCCTGTCCAAAGTGCCACCACTAGCGAAAAATACAGGGCGGGAGGATAGGGAGGCAAAGATAACCTCCACTGCTCCCCCACCATGCATTGGATGATTGGAAGCCTCCAAGTTTGGTGTCTCCTGATCATAGAGGGTGCACAGTTGATAGGATTGCGCCCTACATACATCACCCTCAATATTCACTCATATTTACTAGTAGGTGCAAAAATGTCCAATGTAAACTGAAGAACAAGCAGGTTGGTGCAAACTTTATCCACAGTTTTTCCTTGTGGGAGAAGAAAAGAACTGGAACAGGAAAAGCCCTATCCTCCCAGATTTCTAACAAAGGAAGAACTTTTGCTATTTCCTCCCTCTCCTGTCCTTTTTCTGGGGAAGAAAAGTGGAGGTAGGATGGTGCCAACGGCAAGCATAGGCTCACATTCTGGCTTTTGTTCATTCACTTCAACACTTACTATATATGGGCTGGAGCTGGAACACATACATGACTGCTGGAAAAATGTAAGCAAAGCCCATAATGGAGCTCTCGAATACTTCCTGTGCATGTCTTCTGTTTGTACCTCTGTGTGACAAATCAATATCAATATGAAGAAGAAAAAAAGCCAAAGGAGGAAGAATGCTTTAGAAGTTATATGTTGCTTATTGGGAAAAGAAGGGATATTCAACAGGGGTGTAGTCATGCAGACTGTGTAAGGTTGAAGTTGTAGGAAAAGAAGAGATTCAAAGCATACCATTCCAATTTGCTGAAGAAATTCTAGAACTCCTATAGGACTGGTGGCTTTTGTTACAGTTAAGAGGCCTGATCGGACAGTGGGATTCTGGGGCCAATTTAGCAGTTAGAAAATTATTGAAAAGGTGCTGCTGCCGAAACAAATGTCTACAGGAATATAAGATCTGTGACTCATATGAAAGCAAAATAGAAATATAAGTGAAATTAGTTCGGACAGAAGACAGCTTATGGTCTACTTTATTTTGTGAACCCACTTGGTTGATTTCATGTAAGAGTCTTACAACCATGATAGTGTTAATAAAGAAAATGATAAATATGGATACAATTCCAATGTGGCTTGGAAGGATTCAGTCTCCATATGGACAACCAAGTCAACAGATTTCTCAGGATGATCTATTATCAACTGTGTTCCTGGCTAGGGGACATAGCAACAACCAAGTTACCCCGGTTCAGGGTACAGGATAATGCAGGAAAATACGTCAAATAGTTGCAGTAAGTTGGTAGACCTAGCAATAAATGTATTATTATTATTATTATTATTATTATTATTATTATTATTATTATTTAGATGCCTTTCTCAGAAACCTTACAACAAAAATTAAAACATACAAAAACATAGAACAATTTAAAAGTTAAAAACAATTAACAGTAAAATACCACAATCCAATAAAACAACTAAATTAAGAAGCCCATCATATCCATCAAATGCCCAGGAATAGAGGGAAGTCTTCACCTGATGCCGAAAAGATGCCAGTTGTTGATGCCAAGTGGAGGAAGGCCTCTCCCTTGCTGGCACCCTCCAAAACATTCTTGGAGGAGGGCATTAGAATTTGATCGCAATGTATGAATAGGTTCATACTGGGAGAGGTGCTCCATCAGGTATTGAAGTCCAGAGCTGAGTAAAGTTTTATAGGTCAGAACTAGCCTCTTGATTTTGGGTCAGAAAGGTATAGGCAGCCAGTGCAAGCAGGTCAGAATCGCTGTTGTATTCTCAAACCTTCTGGTCCCTGCTATCAATCTGGCTGCTACATTAATAGTGTGGATATCATGCCACAGAAACTTTTGTGAAAGTCTGTTACCAGAAAATACATTTTCCCTCAATTTATTTCTCATTTTAGATGAAACTGAGGGACATATTGATTATGAAGATAATTTTCCTGATGACCGATCTATACCTTCTGAAGAGCATGATGCAAAAGAGACAGAGGAAAAGGAGCCAGAGAAAGCCACAGATGATGAGAAGACTCAGTTTGCTTATGACGACAACCACATTGGTGTAAAAACTATGTATAATGAACAAGGCATCAAAATGCTATATGAAGATGAGGACTTCCCCATGGGGCCTACCATTGTGAACAATGAAACAAAAGCAGCAAAAAGTACAGACACTAATACAGACGAGTCCTGGCTAGATGGTTACCCTGTTACTCAAGAAGCAGTGGAAGAAGAGGGGGATAAAACTGATGGATCCATGGGGATGGAAGATGACATTACCATTGACCAATCAAATTATGTTGGAGTGAGAAAAACAGGTGGCAGCAGTTTGGAAAAGGATTTCATACAGACTGGGACAGCCCCCCCACTGACACAAGATGATGAGATCAAAAGAACACTAGTAACACTACTGCCAACAAGTGCAGTGGAGAATATAAGCACAAGCAAAGGGTCTGATAATGTCATCAGTTATGCCCCAACTACACCTATGGGATTTGTCACTCAGGAGCTGGAATCAGTAACCACAGTCACTAAGTTAAATTTGGTTACACTGGAGACTTCCACAGTGCTCCATCTTGTTGATCACATTCAATTGCCAGAGGAAGAAATTGTGACTATCCCAATGCAAGTGGTTACTACTGTGCCTTCTCAAAATGCTTTTACTGATACATCAGCAGATGCTGAGAAAGACACTCTTACCTATGGATTAGATGGAAAGTCTTTGACCACTTTTGAACCATGTGTGAATTGTTCCAGCCCAGACAAAGGCCACATGATGGCCATTGGGGTGACTCTTGTATGTTTGCTTTTACTTGCCGCAATCTTGGCAGTGTGGTGCTTCAAGAAACGGCAACACAAAACCTCTGTTTATAAACTGAATGGGAAAGAACATATTAGGTACCAGCTGCAACAGATTGAAATGCAGAAAGTCTAATCTAGCAGTTGACACTATTGGGAAGAAATGTAATAGAAGGATAAACGGATACTAATGTCCGCTAGTTCAGAAAATAACAAGAGAAAACCTGCGTACAGACCAGCAGGACCTGCAGCTATTGAAATCACAGCATAGTGATATCAGTATTAATTTAGCTATGTATGTTTTTTTTTAACCACCCACCTTCTTGAAGACTTCAGAGTAGATTCACAGAAGTGTATTTTTCATTTGATAACTGTAACTATAACGTAATAACTTGGCTTTCTGAAATAGGTGATCTGTGACAGTCCTTGTGGCAGGAGCTTTCTTATGCGTGCATAATGCCCATTCTGGATGCCAGCTATTCAATTGGCTAGCAACTGCTACCTTAAATTATTGTGTGGATTGGACTTTAATAAAGCAGAACGGACTTACTGCAAAGACTAAACAATACCTGCTTCTTACATGAATCCATAAATGTATTTTCCCTTCTTCTGTGGTAAGTTGGTTAAACCGAGCAGTCTATTTGAAAGAACTCTATAAAGCAGGATTGGGATGGAGGGTGGGATTGGGTACATAATAGAAAGGGTTTATTCCAACGATCACGTTTGTCATTTTTAAAGCAAGGACAAACTAACATACACTATTGTTATTTGCCATATTTTATACAACTTTTAAGGTGCAGACCACCAAATATTATTCCTCTACAGCCTATTCATTTCAGTGGATTTGTACTAGAGCAGCTCCACCCTTCAATGCATAACTTTGTGTGTAGGGAGATCACTATGGACCTATTATACTCTATTAGTTAGAATTGTGATATGATTGGAGAATTTGGATTTTGTTAATTGTTGTTTTCCTCTCTAGAAATATCTTTTTATATTTGTGTGAGTGTGTATCCATACAAAGGGGATCTTGGTTGAATGGATTTGAATTAATGATGTACTACTAAGATTTATTAATCTTTAAAAATAAACCAACATTGCCAACATTTTACTTAACCCCTTTTGGGTCTCTTAAGAAGGAGACAGACCAATGCACCACACTTTGCTGCAAAACCATCAAAGGCTATTTAGCCTTTTTCAAGTGCAATGCTGTCACAGGGTTAGATGTAGATGTAGTGCTGCCAGTCAGAGGGCTCCTAGGACTGTGCACTATTCTGTCACTTCCTCCTTAACTTTTTTTCTTGTCAGAAATGTTGGGAAAACACAGGAAGGTTACAAATGAAAAACTTCATTTGGACCTCAAGTAAAATTCCATTTTTAAGGCAGGGTAATTGCAGGATAAAAGTCTCACCTAGGAGCATCCTTAGAACAGACACATTGAAATCAATGGGGTTTAAGTTGGTCATTATTAACTTAAGTTCCATTGCTTTCCATGGATGTATTCTAGGCATGACTAAATATGGATCCAACCCTTTGTAATGGAATTGGATATCTAATATAATTAATTATCTAGCCAATTACACAAGCCCTTTAGGAGTTCATCTGCCACCTTACTTTATAGATTGGCTGGAGTGAAAGCTTTTGTTCTTAAACTCAGGGTTGATTTAGTGTGGTCAAAGATCTGATGTAGATAACATATCTGTTGATAAACATGCCATATTACAGCAGATTGGATAGGTTTGACTGGATAGGTTTGGAAGTCACTTACCATGTTGAAGGCACTCTTTTTCTCTGTATATCACAACTTGACATTTATGTTCTCATACATCAATCTATATAGTAAGACATCAACAAAATGCACTAGAAAAAATAGATAAGACCATCTCCCAAAAGCATGTTATCAGTGCCCACCAATAGACATTGATGAATAAAGCTGCATGTGCATCAACACATATACAGTACTATGTATTTTATGTGTAAATGCACATAAAAGTATGGTAAATGCATGGCCAAACGTACCATTTAGCCATTCTAAAAAAGATTTTTCTTTTTAGATACATTTCCACTTCTTTTTCAGTATGATATTCAAATAAAATTAAGAATACATTCTAAATTCAATGTTTCTCAAATCTCTGCCATTCTAAAGTTTAACTATTCCGCTGTCCTGAACTGGGTTTCTGAAAACCTTTATCTTTGTTGCGCTATCTGGAACTCCAAATAAGTTCCAGTGCGCACATGAAGCACGTTCTCTTAATTGTCTACTCCAGCCTGCCCCAATGTGATGCCCTTCGGATGTTTTGGACTTCAACTCCAATTAGCCCCAGCCAGCATGTCCAATAGTCAGGAATCCTGGAAGTTGTAGCCCATAACAACCAGAGGGTATGAGATTGGGGTGGACTGTTCTACCGCATTAATTTCAGTGTGTGTGTGACAGATAAATCAGTAGCCAGAGTACATGCATGCATGATGGCAAACAGCATTTTTAACAGTGTGTATGCAATGAAAATAGATCTCAGTATTCCCTGTGGGCAAGGAAGATTGTGTCTTCCACATTCCAGAGTACACAAGTTTAAATTTCAGTCACACTAGAATTCATTTTCAGTATTGCCCATGGAAGAGTGTCAGACCTGTAACTAATACAGGATTCTAGATTTCTGTGTATGAAATCAAACTACCAGGAGAAAAACGGTGTAAGATTGTTTTGTTTTTCATTAGGATTGATTAGTGATGGAAATTCAGTAGTGTTTCCTAGCTGTAGACTTGATTAAACTATCAGCCATACAAGATTTGTAAACAGTAGCTACGATCCTACATAGATTTAGACTGCAATCTTATACACATTTATCTGGGATTAAATCCCTTTAAACTAAATGGGGCTTACTCCTGTGTAGACTTGCATAGGATTACACTTTAAGAATGCATAACTCTGCATTGAATCATGGCCAGTATGTTTGCTGATAAACTGCATGACTTTATGTCCAAGGTGAGTGTAGCCATAAACGTACTCTGGATTTTAGGAAAGCTGATTTTAATAAATTCTGAACTATGATAAGTGAGGTCCCATGGCAAGTGGTTCTAATGAGAAAAGGAGTCCAAGATGGGTGGGAGTTAAAAAATGAATTTTTAAAGGCACAATTACAAACAATTCCAACAAGGAAAAAAGATAGAAGATAACAGAAGAAACCAATGTGGCTCCACAAAAAGCTTAGAGATGACCTGAAAACAAAAAAGGACACATATAGAAAGTGGAAGGAAGGCCAGGCTACAAAAGAAGAGCACAGAAGTGCAGGAATGGCATCAGGAAGGCTAAAGCTGAGAATGAGCTGAGGCTAGTGAGGAATGCTAAAAGCAGCAAAAAAGCTTTCTTCAGGTATGTACATAGTAAAAGACAGAAGAAAGAACTGGTGATTCAACTGCTTAATGAGGATGGCAAATTGATAACAGATGAGAAACAAAAGGCCGAAGTGCTCAATTCCTACTTTGGCTCAGTCTTCTCCCAAAAGCGGGTCTGTTACCCCCCTGGCAAAAGCTGAAGGGGCAGGATTGCAGCTTGAGATTGATAAACAAATGGTCAAGGAATACCTAATTTCTTTGAAAGAGTTCAAATCTCCAGGTCCTGATGAACTGCATCTTAGAAGAATAAAGGAGCTAGCAGAAGAACTCTCAGAACCACTGTCTATTTTCTTTGCGAAATCATGGAAGACGGGTGAAGTGCCGCATGACTGGAGGATAACTAATGTCCCTATCTTCAAAAAGGGCAAAATGGACGAAACTGGGAACTACCAGCCAGTTAGTCTGACATCAATGCCTATGAAAATTTTGGAGCAGATTATAAAAGAGTCAACCTGTAAGCACCTTGAAAACAATGCAGAGATTACTCGAAGCCAGCATGGATTTGTCAAGAACAAATCCTGCCAGACTAATCTGATCTCATTCTTTGATCAGGTAACCTCCCTTGTGGACTGTGGGAATGCTGCGGACAAAATATATCTTGACTTCAGCAAAGCCTTGGACAAAGTACCACATGACATTCTGATCAGCAAACTAGCTAAAAGTGGGCTAGATGGAACAACTATTAGGTGGATACACAGTTGGCTACAGAATCAGACTCAAAGAGTGCTTATCTATGCTACCTTCTCAAACTGTGGGGAGGTAATGAGTGGGGTACCGCAGGGCTCAGTCCTGGGACCAGTGCAGAGAATGCTTATCAAATTTGCAGACGATACAAAACTGGGTGGGATAGCTAATACCTTGGAAGGCAGAAACAAACTTCAAAGTGATCTTGATAGGCTGGAGAGCTGAGCTGAAAACAACAGAATGAAATTTAATAGGGATAAATGCCAAGTTCTACACCTAGGAAAAAGAAACCAAATGCACAGTTACAAAATGGGGGATTCTTGGCTCAGCAATACGACAAGCAAGAAGGATCTTGGAATTGTTGTAGACCACAAGCTGAATATGAGCCAACAGTGTGATGTGGCTGCAAAAAAAGTAAATGCTATTTTGGGCTGCATTAATAGAAGTATAGCTTCCAAATTGTGCGAGGTACTGGTTCCCTTCTATTCGGCACTGATTAGGCCTCATCTTGAGTATGGTGTCCAGTTCTGGGCACCACACTTCAAGAAGGATGCAGACAAGTTGGAGGAGGTTCAGAGGAGGACAACGAGGATGATCAGGAGTCTGGAAACAAAACCCTATGAGGAGAGACTGAAATAACTGAGCATGTTTAGCCTTGAGAAGAGAAGACTGAGGGGAGACATGATGGCCCTCTTCAAATACTTGAAAAGTTGTCACACAGGAGGCCAGGATCCATTCTCTATCATCCCAGAGTGCAGGACATGGAATAATGGGCTCAAGTTACAGGAAGTCAGATTCCAGCTAGACATCAGGAAAAACTTCCTGTTAGAGCAGTATGACAATAGAACCAATTACCTAGGGAGGTAGTGGGCTCTTCTACATTAGAGGCATTCATGAAGCAGCTAGACAGCCAACTGTCAGGTATGCTTTAAGATAGGGTGACCAGATAAAATCCAGGTCAGGGCTCATGTAACTTCATGTAGAGAAAAGGGAATTTCAGCCAGAGTCATTTGTATGCAATTAGTTCCTGGTGAAATTCTCTCTTCATCACAACAGTTAAAGGTGCATGCACTATACTAGAGTGACCATATACAAAAGAAGGCAGGGCCTCTGCAACTTTAACTGTTGTGATGAAGAGGGAATTTCACCATGAACTAATTGCATACAAATGACCCTGGCTGAAATTCCCTTTTCTCTACAACTGTTAAAGTTACGAGCCCTGACCTGGATTTTATCTGGTCATCCTACTTTAAGATGGATTCCTGCATTGAACAGGGGGTTGGACTCAATGGCCTTATAGGCCCCTTCCAATTCTACAATTCTATGATTCTATGTTTTGAAAAATGTTATATGAAATAATCCAGGATTAAACTTCCGTTGTAATAATACTATGCAATTAGCAGCAAGTTCTTTAAAATGTATATTTTTGTTATAACATAAACTGTGGAAGCACAACTATACATGTCTATTCAGAAGTAAGCCTCTTTGAGTTCAGTGGGACATACTTATAGGAAAGCTTGTATAGGATTGTAGCTTGACACTACCATCCATGTGTCCACTGAGACATAACCTGCACTGAGTTCAATGCAACTTACGTCCAGGTAAATAAGTGTATGATTTCTACCTATATCCAATATAGTTGGGGAACTGCATATGACACAGCTGGCAATAGAAGCCATGTGCCTCATTAAGGCTCTGGATTGTGACCAACAAGTGGAACCAACATAAAATCATATAGCTAAATTAATTCAAATATGTGTTGTTATTTTGCATGGAATTCTATTGGCTTTAAATTAAGAAACCCAATCAGAACAGCAATTCTACCTAGTATTTTTTTAAATGAAATAATGCTCACGAAGGCTGAAATTCTATACATACTTACTTGGGATTAAGTCCCATTGAACTCCATAGGAGTTACTTCCTAGTAGATGTGTATTGGATTTCATTGTAAAGCTCCTTAACATTATGCTCAGGTAATGAAAATGTCAAAGATGATATTACACAAACTATGCACCATTATTGCATGAAGACCAATATGTTATCACTCACAATACACACGAAGGCCAAAGATGTACATTTAACAGGAAGCTTCTGAAGATGTAAATAAAATTACCAGGGGCGTTTCCAGACACAGGGCTCATAGCTGTCAATCACAAGGTATTATGCACGGATTCTCTTTTTTTTCCTTGGGGACAGTATCACACATGAACTCAACATACACCCTAAAAATACCCCAATTCCCCTACAACATATACAGGTTCCTTGGCAAACAAGTCAATGTTGAAAGGGTTTCTGGAAGTAGAATGTATGAAAACCACCTGTGAAGGAAAGAGACCCTTTTCCTTCCAGGTAGGTGCGGAATCCTTCCTTCCACCACTGGTCCAGGAGAAGATGGCTTCCACCCAGTGGGTATTCCCTTTATTCCTTTTTGGGTTAGCTGGTACTTCCAACTAACTCTGACTTTGAAGCTCGGGCCTCCCAAGATAAGAGTGAGAGGGCCAGGTGTAGGTGCTGGGAACTAGCAGCTTGAAGTCTTGTAACATTTCTCCTTCGAATTCTCCCCCTCCCACTCCAAGGCCCCAGTCCTGCAAGGTAGTCCAATGCTTGCTATTCCAGCCAGACTGTAGCCTTTCTGGCCCCTTTCTTCACACCACCAATTTAGGGTGGTGATAGTAAATGCTTTTTATCAAAATTCTAATTCACATAGGCATGCTTAATGCTTTGCGTTTGACTACTGTACATCTGATGGGTAGCAGCTGAACTCACTCCATGTTAAAAGCATTTTAAAGTTCTTTCTGTAGTATTAGACCTCTGATGACCCATTCACACATGCAAGCCATCCAGTGATAAATGTGCATGTGTGAACAAGAGCAAATATTTTCTTGGGGTACACAACCAGGCCAACCAATTAAAGTCATGCGATTTGTGCCTGTCTTAAATGCAGAAAAAGCCTTTCCCATGGGAAAAATCAATGACACCCAGCAATCCCATATGCATCTCCACTTCGAAGCAAGTGCACAATGCATTTAGATATATACTAAAATTTTCAAAGAACATTCACAAAAAAAATAAGCATTTGAAGTTGAGAATTGTGTCACAAAAAGGCATAGGGATGCAAATTTGAGAATTGTTACTTCTCATGAATCTTCCTGTTCCCCTCCCCCCAGAGATATCCAGTACGGACTCATGATACGTACGCAATCTAATGCCATGGAAAATGTAAATAGCCATTAAAATGCTATTTGAGGAAAGTGTGAAAGGTCCCCAGGTACAAAACACTTAAGATGCTTCCAGATAATTTTTTGGATAATTGTAACCCATTTTTTAAACTGTTAATAGATTGATTTGTACCAATCATACTAATTCTAGAGGGCCAGTGGCAATTGTTACTACATGTTTCACAATGTACATAGGCAGCAATCCTATATCCATTACCTGGCAGTAAGCCCTATTGAATTCAATGGGTCTTATTTCTGAGTAGGCATGTATAGGATTGTGCTGTTAGCTCACTTTATATAATGATTCATCATTCTTTCAGTGGGCTGCTGCTCCAAATTTTCTGGCAGCAAATCTCTTACTATTTGTGGTTTTCTTGAGCACTTACTAATAATGGTATACTATGATATTTATTGTGCTGGGGAATGTCATGATCACTATGTATTTTTTCCTCATGGGAAGCCACAAAAAAGATATTGATTAAGAGTACAGGCAAATCAAGTACTGTGTTCAAACATGTATATTTTATTTATTTATTTTATTCCATTTATATACCGCCCCATAGCCGAAGCTCTCTGGGCGGTATATAAATGAATGAATAAAATAAAAACCGTAATTTCATTGCACTGTATATAAATGGAATAAAATAAATGCGGTATATAAATGGAATAAAATAAAAACTGTAATTTCATTGCACTGTAAAAGTAGAAATTAACTAATAAATATGCAACATTCACCATTTGATGGCGTTTATGCAGGTTTTCCTAAATGCTACATCAAAATTAATAGTGGAGTACAGTTGTGGAGGAAGGGAAGCAAATCAAGATGTAAGCATAAATGAATACGTTCTAATCTAATAAATGGATTTATATTTCAGGAAGTACACATCTGGTTTCTGTAAACACAATTTACTTCAAACAGAGGAAGGGAGTTGAAACGCATTAAAAATGGAAGGGAATAAATAACCATCTCCTTATTTAAGAACAATTTGCTTATTTTAATACTTTAATTCTAGGCACTGAAGTCAGTTGAGATACAGAATGCTGATTTGCTGGGGTGGGAGCTGTGATTTACAAAGCTCCTTAGGTGATTTCTTGACTTAGCTTTTTTTAAAAAAGCATGTAGCTTAAATTCCCCACACTAGGTCATTCAGCCCTGAAGCTACCAGAAAAATGAAGTTGCTGTTTAAAGGATGGCAAACAACCAAGAGTTCAGACAGTTGCTATGAAGGATTAGTTGTGGGTTTTTCTCACTGCCCTGCTACAAACTGCATCACAGCTCTATGTTCAAACATTATTAAATGAGAATGTTTTCTCTGGCACCATCTACTGCTCCCTACAGTTTATGGATTGAGGTTTTTTTTAACTACTCTTGAAATAGCTTTGCTTTACAGCATACATTAGAACTTGAAACATATTTCCATAACATGGTACTTCTAATGTTTGGGCTCAATTGTAGCCACAATAGACGTTACAGAGTCACTGCTGCTGGATGATCACATAGTCTTTTATTTCCATCTTTCTGAGCTATAAACTACACAAAAATGGTGGGAATAGTTCCCTCCAAGCTGTATCTCTTGCCTCTGATGGAGCAGTTGGCTACTGAGCTCAGCTTCTGAAAACTAGTAACAGCTACTGCCTCTCAAACTGATACAACTGTAAGCCTGCAGGACTAGAGTAGCAATGACCCAGTTTATACGTAATGATGGGCAACTCCTGGATTGTTTAACCCAGGAATTGTGAGAAAGCAGAGTCTGTGACCCATTTCTTATATCAATTAACAACCCAGGAGTCTTGTTCCAGGATTGTTTCGTGCAATTACCCATGGTTTGTTGTTTGGTTAACTCTTGATTGTGTAATTCATGAACAACCCAGAGTTTCTGGTCACGAAACAACCCAGGAAGGTTCTGTAAACATAGGCCTTTACTGCACCAGCCATTTTTTCCGGGGCTGCCCCTACCTGCTTGCTGAGAGGCCACATGACACACAGAGCATCCCGCAAGCAGGCAGGGGCCAGCCCTCCATTTTCCCAGAAGTTCAGGAAACGCTTTTGTCCTGATTTTCCTGTTCTCAGGACAATGGCAAGATGGGCGGCTGGTGTGGCTGCCAATCCCAGCGCAGCTACGCTTACTTGCGAGTAAGCGCGGCTGCACTGATGGCCTTGGAGCCACCATCAGGAGAGGGGGGACCCAATTTCACCATCTCCATGATGGTGGGGGTAGGGGGTGTGATTGTGTGCAAGGATTTTTTAAATATACTTATAGTTGTGGAGAAGCGCTTGTGCGCTCTTCCGTGGGTCTTTGGGGAAAAATTGCCACTGCGACTTGCGACAGCCCAGGAGAAGCCCAAGCCGTTGCATTCCTGATGCGGCTTCAACATGCCTAATCCAAAAAGTGGCTACTTCTGGGTTTGCCCGCTTCCCGCCCTCTCCACCCCTATGGTGTGGAAAGGGCCATAATTTACACCGAACAGAGGAAGGGGAAATCAGAAATGGCTCGCATGCTCTGTTCCTCCTGCAATTCCTAATTTAAGTGGGGTGACCATATGGAAAGGAGGACAGGGCTCCTGTATCTTAGAAAAGGGAATTTCAGCAGGTGTCTTTTGTATGCATGCAGGACCTGGTGAAATTCCCTCTTCATCACAGCACAAGCTGCAGGAGCCGTCCTCTTTTGTATACAATGTTAAAAATACAGGAGCCCTGACACCCTAGGTTTAAGCAACCCAGGAATTGCCCATTACATGCAAACCAGGTCAATGGCTTTAAATTCTCAACTGTCCTGTGGACCAGCGTGATGTACTTTTAAAGTTCTTTTGCCATCATGAGGACAGCCAGTCCTCATGGAGTTATCTCCTTAGGTCTGATTCAGCAGCTGATCTTCTTGAAGTCCTTCATCTTGATCAAGGTAAGTGCTCTTATGGATGCATCTCTAGCTGGATGGGGAATTGTGTTGTGGTGCATGGTTCCACTTCCCTATCTGGCAACCGATGGGGATATTCAGTTGGGGGGTGTCTGTGAGGTTATCCTCGATCACTTGCTGCTGCTGCCCCTGTCTCGCCTTTACTATTTAGGCTCTACAGCACTACAGCCCAGCAACCTGGCTTCCAGATAACTTCTTTATACTGCTGCCACTAGTACTTTCATTAGCTACACCCAGCGACTGCACTAGAAGATGGAATTAACAAGAATTTATTAATAGAAAATTGCGTGTCAACAAGCTTAATGGTTACTTCAGTTCAATTGCGTATCAGTTACAAGGTCTCAATGCTCATTGGTTTCAGTCAGAACTCTTATACTTTAACAAATTGTTCTTTATTTAATCTATGCTCTAAAATCTTATCTCAATCTCTCAATTCTCTCAAATTCCTTTCAATGTCTCTCTCAAAAATCCCCCTCAAATCTCCCCCCAATTATTCTGTCAGCTCTCTCTGTCAGACACATATATAAACTCTACTCACTCTCTAGTTCCTCCTACTCTTACACAACCAACCAATCCAGGCACTCTAAACAAATAGCCAATCAGCACTCATTTTCTATTCAGGCACACAGCTAGCCAATCCAGGCACTCTATACTTACCTAGACCTTTAACTACAAACAGTACGTACATTTCGTCCTAGTTATTTTATCTGTTATTATTCTTACTTCTTTTAAAAGATTTAAACAAATGCATGTCACAAACAATAAACTTTGCAATGTATTTACAACTACAAACAGTAGAACGTCACAGTGTCTTTTTCCGCTCTCCTAAAATCTTTTAAATTAGATGGCAGGGATTGATTGTGGGACTTCCTGCATGCAAAGCATATGCTCACCTCTCAGCTGTGCCCCTTCTAAAAAGGATGGCATGCCTGCTACTTTGTGGAAGCTGTCTTATACTGCTCCATCTAGCCCAGTATTGTGACACTGACTGGCAGCAACTCTCTAGGGTTTCAGTCAGGATTCTTTCCTAGCCCTAGCTAGAGATGCTAGGGAATGAAACTGGGACCTTTTGCATGTAACACATGTACTCTATCACACTGAGCTATGGCCCTTCCTGATATAAACTAATTCTAGCAGCTTGTGCCCCAAGACCTATTTTCAACTAGATCATAGTAATATTAAATACAAAATGAGCAGATAAATCACATCTAGCCATCAAGAAGACTCTTATATTGTAGAAAACAAACTGCTAAAGAATTCTTTAAAGCACTTTATTGTTTCAGACAGTGGAACTTGGATTGTCCATATCAGAACTAGGCACAAAAATATAGTGCCAACCTCCCAATGAACAGTGACAAAAACTAAAGCACCATTCCTAGTTTAGATAACTCACAGTCTCTAGATTACAGATGAAATGAAAGAACAGAATGAGAGAGAGCCAGGGACAGAATTTATAAAAAAATAAATGACAGGCATGGTACCATTTCCACTGAGCAGCCACACAATTTGAACATGAATATATTGAAATCTGAACCAAAATTAGAAGACATCTGCAAATCTTTAAAAATCTCAGTGACTTTTCCCATAAAGGTCAAAGGGAAAGATAATTAAATTCTTAATATGAATCAAGTAGATTTATAGTTTGCCTTTCCTCCAAGGAGTTCAAGGTAGCATATGTGTCTTCTTTTAATTTCTTGCAAATGGGGAATGGGAATGGGCAGAAGCTAAGATTCCTTATACAGGTACCCAGCTTTTCACTACAAAGAACTGTTAAGGTTGTCAGCCAACTCGGAAAAAAGGGCTACAGCAGCTTGAGCAACAGAAATCAGTAAGCTGTAGCCTTTCACAGTATGGAGTTAAACATCATTACCTGATAATGGCTGCAAATCATGCCGTTGCTAAATGGTGGAGAAATAGGCACCAGGAAAGAAGCTGGCAACCCTACTGTGAAATGGAAGCTAATTTTGTAACAAATGGCTTGTGTACTTAATAGAACAAAGTAAATTCGCACATACAACTGCAATAAATAACTGTACCATAACAATTACAAGCACAAGTCTGTAATGTGCATTCCACACTAAAGCATCATCATGGCAGAAGAGAGTCAGTCAAATTCTGTTGCCTCTGTAGGGAAAGCTGCTTTAATGTACCTGAGTACAGAATTTGGTCCCTTAACTAATTTCCATTACCCATTCTACAAAAACAAATGAAAATGTTTTAGATGAACTAGTCATGCAAATGAAGAATCTTTGACAGACCTGGTGCTGCAACCCTATACGCACTTGGGTTTAAGTGCCATCGAAGTCAATGGAGCTTACTTCTGAGTAGACATGTACGGGATTGCACTGTGTAGTGATGCTGTCGGGGCAGGACTTTGGGGCAGACTGAGTGATGTAAGTGAATGTGGATGTAAGTGAAGTAGTAGACATTGCACAGCATCCAACTCAACACTTCCACTAACATAAATTATGTTGAATTAACATGAGCAAATTCTAGCACAATGCTTGCTAGTGTAATGGGTCAACAAGCATTATTGGCATTGTGCTAGATATTGAGTGTGCTAGTGTAGGGGTGGGCAACTGCTTATGCTAGTGAGCAACCGCTTTTGGTCCAGAGTTTTCTCTGCATGGAGAAAGGGACTCAGCAGGACCATACACAACTGGGTCAGGCGCCTCCTGCCCATGCCACCTGTGTCCCAATTGGGATACAAGCAGCACAGGAAGAGACTTAGCTGGGCTTGCAGGCTAAGTTGGATGCTGCATTCCCATGCAACCCGCATCCCAATTACAGCAAGAGTGGTGTGTGATTCCATTATATTTCCTTTCATTACAGCATACAGAAAACAAATTACAACTTCTCTTTTTCTTTTTTTTTTACTCAAAGCCCAAAATATCACCAGTTCCACTCTCTTACCCTGGACATATAACTGAGACCTCAGTTAAATGAACTTAATAGAAAATACTTAATTTATTGGCATCATTTAGATCCAGTCAAGTCACAACCTTCAATATGTTTTCTCCAGTGATGTCTCACCAAAGCCAGTTTGTAGTGCAATCCTACAGATGTTGACTCAGAAGTCCCATTGAGTTCAATAAGATTCCCAGGTGTCTATGGGATTGGAGCTTCAATTACTTCAGAGTAAATGCTTGCAGCCTCTGTCCATTTATGGAGATTTTTAAAAACCCTGCTATGAATAAAAAATATAGCATCCTTCCAAAAATATAGAAGAGTGCCTGTTTTTCTCATTTACTTTGATTGTTTATTTGAAAGATTTTTGCCCTGCTCTTCAGCTCAAAAAGGATCCCAGAGTGTTTTACAAAGATCCATAGATTCTATGTTATTAAGACCACATTTTTGCTTCACCCAAGCTATGATGCATTTGCTGAGCAGAATGTAAAAAAGGAAGCTTGGCATTTCTTCAAAAATCCCAACAGTTAAGATATTTATTTTTATTTTAAAAAAAACTTTAAAGAAAAAAGGAAAGCCCAGGTGTGTGACACAGTGGAGAACTCATAAAATGATTCAGGTGACATCTGAGCAAGCTTAATAAAGATCTGAGGTATTTCTAATACCTGAGCTAAAGGTGATGCATAGTGATGTAAAGGAGCAAGAGTGAGAATTCACTTCTGAAACTCATGAGTCTTTTCCCCACTTGTTTACAGTCATTGCATTCCACCATCCACTTCCAGGAGTTCATCAAGGTATTCTATTACTTCACCCTAGGACAGATTACAACAGAAAACAGGTTAATTCTGCACAGTGTACCTTTAGGGACAAAACTTCTATCTTTTTAAAGCAAAATAAAAAATAGAAATATCTGATGGAGTTGAAGGCCTAGTCAGCTAAATCTAGGTTCAGGCAGGATGAAGATTTCTCCTGCTGAGTACTCGATTTGCATCCGATGAAGGACCTGTTTGATGATACTTTTACCACCTCCTTTTTGAACACAGGGCTTGAAAGTGGGTGTTGGAATTCAGTGATTCCTTTAAGGATTGCCAACTTTTTACCTAATCCTGTGCTTTGAACAACTGCTTGATCTGAAGATATGAGCAGATGGCTGTGCTTATTTCCATATGCTTTTAACATTTGAACAGGTGCTGTATAGATGCTACCTGTGAATAGATAGTTATTTATTTGGTCTGCTTTTGTTGAAATTTATGTATAGTACTTAGAAACCTGTATTTTCACACACACACACTCACACACAAAATGGCATGGCATGGCTGGCTGGCGAATGCTGGGAGTGGAAGGACTTTTTCTCTGTCTAACCATGCGTAGAATTGCACCCTAAATGGCATATAGGTTCTGGCTATCTGAGGGACTGCCTACATCAGTATGAACCTGCTTGGTTCTTAAGAACAGCAGGAGAGGCCCTGCTGAAGACATCCTCATTGGGCACTGCGGAAAAGGGCCTTCCCTTGTGTTGCTCCCAAACTCTGGAACATGCTCCATCCAGAGTTGTGACTGGTCCCCACTCTCTCTGCATTCAGGAAGGGGGTCAAGGCACGCCTTTTTACCTCAGCCTTTTAGTTTTTGTCTGGTTATGGTTTTTTACATTTTGGGCCTTTTGTAAAACACTTTGATTGTTATAGAATGGCAGTACTGAAATACTATAAATCAAGAATGGATAACATAAATGGAAACTTAACTCCCAAACCATGGCATTCTGTATTTATTTGAATGTGGGATCTCTGCCTATACTGTGTTATGGAATATGAGAATACTTTATGGTGCTGAAGACAAAATGGCAACTAAATCCTGGCAAAGAGTAGACACTGAAGGCTTTGCCCTATTTGCCAAGCATCCCTCTTTTTGCCTCTATTGTTTGTTGAGGAGGAGCACACAGGCTACTCTTTGGAATCCCAGGTGAGCAGTGTTGCAATATCCCTTTTAGGCCCCATTCACATGAGCGAGGATGGGTGGTGGTTAGGGAAACTATGGAGACAGGAGGATTGGCAAAAGCACTGCAAGTGGGCATGACACACGACTGCAGAACCACGTGGCAGTACATTGTTGCGCTATTCCCCCCCTAATAGTTACCGAACATACCTCCGCACAGTTTACCACACATCGCAAACTCCTCTGTGGTGCAAATGGGCTTTCTGGGGCCTCTTTGTTGAAAAAATACCAAAAAATTGGCCGCATGAAAATAGAGAAACTCTGTGGTGGCAAGAGCATCACTGGAAGCAGTAGTCACTCTTGCCAGCAGACTGTATACTCATGGCCTAGAAACCTCCCAGACCCTGTTTTAACCACCGAGGAGCCTGCCACACATCACGGTAAGCTACCATAGGGCCCCTTAACCCTACTGCAGCGGGATGGTTCCATAAGGTGGTTCATTAACCATCTTTGTAGCAGGTTTCTCCTCAAAATGACATGCTAAGCTACCATAGTTAGGCCAAAACCCTCAACTATGGTGGCTTAACCTGATATCTGAACAGGCCCTCAGTCTTCCAATGGCTCTGCATGGCCATGACACACCACAGAAGGTGCACATATATGCTGGTACAGCTCAGGCAATTCTGGAAATGAACTAGTGCTGGGATGTCTCAGCCCAATTCCACTTTGAAATTAACCTCTTGGCAACAATATTACTACCAGTTGGAGAAGACTAATGGGATGGCAGCTGATTGGACAAGGATGCTGCTCTCCCCACCCCAGGTTTGTTTGAGCTTCTGCATAACTGTGAAGTGGTTTTAACAGCTTATGAAGGACAATGGTTTGGATTGCTTTTAGCTTACTTAAACCTTTAAAGTGGTCAGGTCAGTAAATAGACTCATTGCCAAATATTATTTATCTTCCTGGTAAACAAGCAATTTGCCATAACAGAAATGGCAGTCAAAACATTGCAGAATTCAGCATGCATAAATATTTGCAGAAGGAATGATTACTGTGGAAATAATGAAATCTTTTCAAACTAGTGAAAACAAGCACCACGTTCCCATTCAGTAATCTGGATTTACACACCCATGTCATGAAAGCACGTGCAAAGGTAAGTACCCATCATCTTTCTACATGTCTCCAGAAATTTTACAGAAGTAACAGTGACCACCTCTGCATGAACCTACACCTTTTAATATGCTTTTCCATCTCAATAATGCCATTTTCCTGATGAGTAGGAGTATTACTTCTCTGACTAGACCAGTAATCCAGTCAATTACACTCTTGGCAATGCAAGCACTAATGGAAAGGTTTTAGGATTTAGTACAACAGTATTCCCTGACCTTTCAGGCAGAGTGACCCTTGACTCTGGGCTGCTGCTGAAAATGGCAAACGTGTGTCAAGTTCTCCCTGTAACTTTTAGACACACTTACCAGTATCATTTCCTTGCATTTTCTTGCCATTAATATAGAAAGGAATGGTGTCAAACATGGGTAAGTCTGCCTAATCAGAAAGGGCTGATGTATTAGTGTAGAGCATAAGGGCTACTCCTGCCCTCTGGCATTGTTTTCTGACATCTGTACAATGAAATATGCACAATGACATATGTACAATGAAGGATGCTCCCTATATCTTTATAGTATATATTCTGGGCCAATGATAACATCTATGTGAAAATCTGTTTAGGATTCAATGACAGGGTGGTAATCCTACTCCTTCATTAAAAGATAACGGAGTGCCATCATTTTCTCATTATCACTTTCATGATGAGGCAACTGTCATCCCTTTCCCAGGAATGGAGAACTAAAACAGAATAAGTGATTTTCAGCCAGTCAACAAATAACCTTCACAAAGAAGGATACTCTCTTCAACACACACTTAATGGTTTCCTTGCTGGCCTGCACATTGACACCTAATCTTGTGTGTGTGTGTGTGTTTAGAAAGTCAAGCAAAATGCTCAGCATCCTCAGCTTCCTTTTCTTTTGACGGGGTAGAAGATGCTAACATATACCTGTAAAAAGAGGGCCCTGAAGATTGCCTTGTTTCTAAAAAGGTAATTGAGACTATAAGTGCTCAGAAAGGGCAATGAAAGTTTGCATAAGTGTGAGAAGTTATCTTCATCCTGCGACTCATTTTTAAAACTGCAAACCAATCATAACTAATTTGAGAGTGAACACCTGTTGTTCCTTTTCAAGCAGTGAAATGTTTGCAAAATCACTTCTGTGCACAACAGGAGGAAAGAGATTGGATGCTGGGAACTGGGTTACATAAAAGACCACAGCTTTATATTGATAAGCTGGAAAAACACTCTTATAACCCTGCTGAAACCAGAGGGAGCTCCAATTCCTGCAACACCCACCATGGAAATATATATTGAAAGGAGGCACAATCTTGTAAATAAAATAGAATAGAAAATGGTATTCAGGGTGGGAGGAAGAAGAGTAGGATCTCAGGTATATGAAGAACTATATATTCCCATACAAACCTGTCTGATTATTAAGTTCATCGTTTGAGGCCCTTCTCTGGGTGCCCCCACCATCAGAGTTTTGGCAGGTATAAGTAGGGGAAAGGGCCATTTATATGTGGTGCCTCAGTTGTGACATAATCTTCCCAAGTGCCAAACTGAATCACTTTCAGCAGGCCAGAGCAAAGACTTTTATGTCTACCTGGATCTTTAAAAAAATGTCAAATGGTGGCATTGTCACTGTCTGCTTTAACTGCTGCTCTTGTTCTTTGAACGTACTCTGCTGTGTTATACTGTTTTGTACTTCTATATTTTTGCACTGCTTTTAATCATCATTTCATTTTGTAGGCTACTTTGGAAGAAGCGTGACTGAAAGATAGAGTAAAATGTTTTACAATAATATAGGCTGACTGTAAACCTGTAATACTACACAGCACCCACCTCTGTAGGGACATGGATGTTGGTTTCTTTAATTGCCATCCTCAAAACTACAAAAGAAGAAATGCTTTCACTCATGGTCACTCAACATGTTTCTTTTGACTATGCCAGCCTTTCAAATAACCTCACAAAAGTGGATATCTCCATCTTTTTTTTTGGGGGGGGTAGCTTACATTTTCACTATTTGTCTCTGTGATGTGTTGACTGCTGAAACAGACATGGTATGCTGGCTAAGGATGCTGGAGGACAGAAGGGGGCTGTCTATACACCCTGTATATCACATGGTGGCTGCGCAGTAGTGCTGCATTGTTTATCCAATGCAGCTGCCAATTCACAACCATCATGGGCTCCCCCCCCCAAAACTGTGCACTTTATAAGTTGTTGACTTATCACGGCTTTTTCCTTGGCTGTGAGGTCACCACCTTCTTTCTATTGTCTGTCGGAGGTGACCTCACTTTGGGTTCAAGCTGGGGGCATTCCCGGGGGTGGACTGAGGCCCAGGGTAGGTTGCGGTAAGATGGGAAGGCAGGGCAGAGGGCAGGGAGTGGGTTCAACGTGCCAGATGCCACTTGCTCTGCAGCTTTTTTGGCTGGAAAACCTCCCTCCCTCCTGCAAAAAAGATTTAGCGTTCCCACCCTTTAGCTGTGATGCTGTAGGGT